>OY728160.1:1854742204-1859542204 GCA_963277665.1 Viscum album
CCCATCTCACTTTTACTTTAATGAGACATATGTCATATTCACCACTTAATTACTTTGTGTGGTGTATATACTTCATCTTTGATATTTTATATCATGTATAAATTTATATTTATGTTATTTAAATTTTAATTTGTATTTATTTCTTTCATGGGACTTATGATTCAATGTTACTAAATTGGTAAGGGTTTATTCCACAATCACATCATTATTTTGGATAGTTTTTATTTAAGTCTCCATTAGGAGAATTATTTGACATTAATTTATTAAAATTAATCTATTCTATTCTCATATGGTTATTAATGAACATTTTAAGGTAATAGTACCATATTTCTACTCTCTAAAACTTAAAATTATTGAGAAAATGTTTCTAATAAAACCCAACTTTATTACTCACTTCAGTGAGAAAACCATATCCATAGAAACCCATGTTTTCTAAAAATTATTAAAAATTGTTTTTATCCTCTTAAAAATTATTTATAAAATAAATATTTACCCATTTTTACAATTTAAAAAAAATTAAATAATTGTTCATTTCATTTTCATAACAATGCATGGTTGGCATTTACTAAAAATATGAAACGAAACATTATTTTAACATGTATGACATGAATGGAATTTTATTTTTTCTTGACCAAACAATGTTTTAAATGATATTTTATAAGTTTTTAAAGGTTATATTCAAATAAAAAAATAAAAAAATTGGTACCTTTTATTTTAAAAGGTGATTTTCAAAGTGCAAAATATATTTTACTCAAAAACGTTTTAATAAATTAGTTATAGTATTTATATTCATCAATGAAATAAAACCAATATTATAATTATTATCCACAAGGGATATTTTATATTAATATCATCCTTATTATTTCCTTGGATGGTTTTTAATTGAATTCACTGGGGAATTACTATGTTGATACCATTAATTTTACTCAAAATAATTTATGGTTATATATTTTTACTTGGTAAAGTATATACATTTAATATTTTAGTTTAAATATGAATATTTATGTGGATTATGTTTCCCAAATTTCATAAGAGGAATACACCTGACTTAGTAAGTGATGAATGGGGCCCATTATAGCCCCTCGATGAATCGGTAGGTCTCATAAGACAGACTAAATTTGGTTTTGGGTATGGCCTTACCCATTTATATAAATTAATCTGCAGAAGGCCTAAAAAATATAGTATTTAAAAGATAAAGGCCTCAATGGTAATTTTTATATTTTCAACATTATGCATTCTATCATTATGAATTTAATCATTGATATTCCGTATTATTATTCGATTAGTTGGAATATCCATGGTTATGTTATCAAGCTCGTGTGATTATTTATATGGCGTTATTTGATCAAAATTTATTCTTTCTATATAATTCCCATGTCATTAATTAAATGAAATGTTTTTCAATTATTTACCATGACATATTTATTATTCCTTTTTTGTAAACAACTTTTGTTGTACAATTAACCTTAATGATAATTTGAGGTCACCTCTTTCTTATGGTTTATTTCCCCAAGATTACTAGTAACTGTTTAGTGATTGATATATAGGGATAATATAAGGGTAATAATAGTGTTCTCAAAGAAAATAATTTTTTATTTAATTTATTCAATTATAATAATAATTTCATGTATGTATCTAGTATTCCAACACTACAAAGCTATTCAGTCCTTCGGGGTGCAATTCCCTATATTTATGCCAATGTAAACAAATTGGACACTGACTTTAGGACACTGGAATTGGGTCTTAACAGTTAGTATCATTCAAATTTTAGTTGGAAACTTTATAAGTAGATATAGTAAAACATAAATTAGAGAACCTAATTCTATGAAACAATTTTAGGATAAGTATACAAGAACAACCGAATGTTTTGGTGTGGAAGATATTATGTGGTTTTTTCAAGAAAATACATCCATGTTTGGATACTTACTACTATATGTGGTTCTATAATAGATATACATAGAGTTAAAAACTCAAAAATGGTTCATTGGGATTGACCTAATCATTACCTGGTTCATGAAAATAGGCCTTAATGTGCACCTGTTATGACACACTTAAGGAATATTCTTAAAATAACTAACATTTACTTTATAAACCATTATGAAGGACTTGGAAATAAAGATATCCACAAAGAAACCATGTTTATGATTATGAGATTAGAAATGCATAAATATTTTTAATTATGTTTATTATTTAACTAGTTTTGGGATTATAAAATATGTTTCAAAATGATATGATGTAATCTAGTGTATTCCATCATTTAGAAATGGTGCATAGAAGAAGGAATGGGAACTATTACAATTTATATAATCTAACGAGTATGAATGATCATTTCTTTAATGGGATTAATCCAATATTTCCAAAGTAAATAGTCTCCTAAACATTCTTATCATATGAGGACATACTGTCACGTGATATCAAAATAGAGAATGAATTATATAAGAATTATGGATTCTAATAGAACAAAAAGAAGATGATGATGGAAAATAAAAAAATGGATAAGTGGAAGGAGGGAAATAATTATTTTCCCCATGTGATAATTGTGGAATAAAACACCATAATACTTGTTAATGGGAATTGGAGTTTACTTTAAGTCTGGATAAAAAGTCCACCAGTCTCAGGATTGTATGGAAATAAAAGAATTTTTCAATATTCTATTCTTCCACTATAAGGATATGGGGAACTAAAAAAATTAATTCCCTAATCCTCATATAAATATAAATCAAAATTAGTTAATGGATAATGGTCAATATTTGAAAGAAAAAAAATGATTAATGTTCTTATTCATGGATTCAACAATTATTTCATTTGAGTATTTTATCAACGATATCCTAGTTATAATAATTATGAAATATATAATGATTGTACTACAATGAATTTTCATTAAGGATTTGAATGTGTCTTTTCAATGGTACTAATGACCCAGAAAAATGTTTCAGTGAAAATTTGATGTTCATAAAAACACATGATTAAGGGAAAGATAACCCATAATATGTTCATAATGGTGGGATAATGATATTGGGATAAATATATTATTAATAATGATAAATTAAATGGGATAATACAGAATGACTTGGAACTAATTAATGATTTTTGGAAAAAGTGCTTGATGCTATCATTGATGAACTTAACAACATTTTTGGATTTAATGAATATAACCAAAAGGCTATGTTTTATTTAAGGAATAAGGAAGCATGAACCTTTAAAATATGGATTTATGGTAATTAAGGTTATTAACGTTTTTCAATAGAATACATTATGAATTTATTCATATTTTTGGCATGTGATGATTAAGAGATACTGCATGTTGTTCAGAAGATAAATGAAAAGTTCATTTTTGGAAATTTACTAAACTTATTTCTAAAGTTTTGGATTTTAATCCATAAAAAGGGCCATAGGGTTAATAATTTATTTAATGGTTTAAGTTTAACATTATAAAAGGTTTTAAAGATTAATCTTTTACATTGCCGTATGAATATTTATGAAAATTGGATAACCTGTACTAACCATTTTGTTATAATAATAACTAGAGATCAAAGGAATGAATTATCATTGTATTATGGATATTAATATCTATTAAAAATGAATTTTATTGTTTCATGTGTAAGATCTCATATTTTTTCTAAGGTATTTCTTTCTTTTAGTTTTTTAATGTTTTTTTCTGAGTTTTCCTTTGTCTTTAAACCATAGTTTCCAAATATTATTTGGAGATGGTGAGTCTTTTTGGGGGGAAATAACCTACATATCGGGGATTTATTTTTTTAACTAATGTAATTTGCTTATAAACTTGTTAAATTGGTTTATGAGGTTTTTCTTAGTTTTAAAGGATATGGAGGTGGTTTAAGTCCCTATGTAGAAACTGGACTGAAAGCTACTCACTAGAAAAATACATTCCATGTATATTTTACACGACATGTAACTACCGCCAGACACATCTTGTGAACTAGTTCATGATGTGAATTTTTACCACATCATAAAACTAATTCACATTGTATAAATTTTGATCAAGATAAATATTAACCCAAGGTGATGGGTTTTTTGGTGTAACTCAAAAATGAAGAAATATATGATGTGAAAGGATTACACAATAGGTATTCATTGGACCCAGTGGATTTAAGTTGGGAAACGCATATTATTTGCATTATTCATTTAGTAAATCCTCTCCCACTCAGAACTAGGATATTTTTTAGGAAATTTTAGAGTGTCTACTTCCATTCTAAACTCGCCAACCAAGCATATTATCCATGGTGATTCATTCCTCATATATTTTCTCATCTCTTCCACTATTCCATATTGTGACGGTGGTTTAATTTTTATAAATTTGTCTTTGGTCTTGATCTATATCGGTTTTGGTATAGGTTGTTCATGTGATCTTATGTGCCTCCATTCTAGTTGGAAATTTTTGTTGGAAGCATTTCTAAATCTATAGATAAAGGTAGGTGGTATAAAACATAACTCTATAGTCTACTAAATTTTAAATTATGTAAAATATTTCGATTGTTACAATAAAACACATGATTAAATTAACTAAATTATTAATTGGATTATTCCTTAAATAAATTTGGATCCAATTCATAGTGTCCTGATTTATGGATACCCATTGGGTGAGTGAACCATTAAATATATATATATATATATGAATTGGAAAATGAAATAAGGTTTGTTTATCATGACATGATATTTAAGTGATTTCTCGATATAGATTCACCTTAGAAATGTAATTTTTTATTTAATTGAATTGCGTGTTAAATGTTCAAGACCAATTTGATAAAATAAAGGGTTTTATTGAAAGTAAAATGTCAATTTTGAGAATTAACCAATGAACCATATGATGTGATATTGTGATATCCATTTTTCTTTGACATGTGTTGTGATGAATGTTGAAGTGTTTATTTTTAGTGGTCTCTAGCCAGTCCCATGTTTCAATGCTTATATTCAGTTAGATCTAACTAGTCCTATATTGTAATACTTATATTGAGAAAGCTCTACCCAACCCATTTTTTTATTTCCTATATTGAGTAGAATCTTCCTAGTACCATGTTGTAATTATTATACGGATAATGATCTACCTAACCAATTCTGAAATGATTATATAGCATCCTTAGCCTAGATTTGTGTGCTTTTTTCCATGGTTACATGGTTATTGGTTGGTCGGGTTGCATTATATTCTTAGAGGTATTTTGGTTTGGTTCCCAAGAAATTTTATTGGTTATATTTTATTAATTGATTTATTAATACATAGGTTTATTGCTTATTGAATATACTAATTATCATAATGATTTTGGTTAGACATGGTGGTGTCGACCTACTAAGTTTTACTCACATCCTACTCGGCCCTCCATTTGGTGCCTGAGAAAATTACATCGATGCATGTTTGTACTAGTGAATGGGGCCTTATTATCGATTTTTATTTTCCAGATGTGATGGAATATGGGGACGGGATCGACATGGGGTTTGGGATCGAGGTATTTTGAGATTTTTTGTTTGAGCTATTTTTTTATTTATATGGATTTTAGTTTGACATTATATACATATCATATTTTCATTACATGGTTTATTATTATTATTTTATTGATTCTTCTTTCATTCCCTAGTACTATGATATACAATCTTTGTTGTTATCAGTTACTCTGGTATTTATTTATATTTTTTATTTATACTATATTATAACTCTGAAAAAGGGGGTATAGTCTCCCCACTATACATATCACACCCCCACTGCTAGTCTTCAGCCTCTGGCTTATGGGGAGGTGAACTTGAGGTCCCATAACCAACCCATTTTGGGAACATGAGAGAGTGCAAGATTGGAGGATGTTATGTAGTGGTATCAAAGGGAATATTTTTTTTTCTTTTACCTTAAAATTTTTTAATGGTAGAAATGATGCTAAGATATGTTAGGGCATGTTAATGACCTTGTTCATGCGAGTAGATAACCCATGTATTTGAGAAAACCCGAGTTCCCAGGTATGGGATTGTTGTTTGTGATTTCCACTTGTTACAGTTGATGTTACCTCACCTTGGGTGATTCAATGTTGTCTGATTTTATTGTTTATATATATTTATAATCATGGCCTAATATGGTATGATATGATAAATACTGCATCATAATATAGACATAGGAACGAATATTGACATTCATTGTTCACGATTGAGACATATTTAATGGATGTATTATATACTTACCTATATGAACTGTGAAATGTGATATCTTTATTATCTGATAAATGAAATAAAATGAACTAATATGTCATGATAAAACACATGTAAGCCATGTTTAGACAAACTATAATTAGTGATTCTATGTTTTTTTCTCTTTTTGAGGCTGACCAAGTTGTTTTAGCTCGATTTCTAAGGAGTGTGTTTATATTGTAGATAAAATTCCTCCTCATCATCTCGATTTGAGAAATAGGAGAGTATAAATCATCATTATCCAAACATAACTAAACCATAGATTCAAGTATCTCCTATGTATCAGATGGATGTTCAGCTTCACGATAGCTTCTCGAGGGTTATGTGATCTGTTAAAAGAGAGGATGTTCACACTATGCCTAAGATGTCTGAGTGGATGAGATAGTTTCATCTTTATCATATGCCTATGTTCTCTGGGGAGGGATTCCCCTAGGTATCCAAGTGTTGGATCAATTTATTCAAAACAATCATACAGAATCTAGAGGTTCCTGCTGATAAGTGAGTAAATCTTGATGCATATATTCTTTATGGACAAGCCAATAATTGGAGGGACATTCTTGAATAGGATAGGTAGAAATAAGATCTATAATGTAAGGAATTGGAATAATTTATTTATAGAAATATATATAGATACATTGAGGTTTGATAAGGAATGTGAGTTGATACACATGAAGTTGGAGGTCATGTTAGTGTTGGACTATGTCAGACACTTCATCGACCTGCAGCACATTACACCATCTTTAACAGATGATGATATCTCTAGAATGAGATTTTTTTATGATGGGATTCACTTGGAGACTAGGTCATAGGTGAACATATTCCATTTTATCAGTTTTGAGGATGTGATTAATCAAACACTCATCATAAAATGGAATCTCAAAGAGTCCCTGGATAGCATCCATGTTGTTTCAAAAGGGAAAATTGGGAACTATTATTCTAGTGGAAATAAGAATAACTATGATAGTTTTTTCTGGGGAAATAGTTTTCAGTGTATTCATGGCAGTGGGAATCCATACTAGGAAATTTTTATATTATAGTTCTTCTTGGGTGGTAAGTGGATCCACATGTAGCCTCTATATCTATTTCCTACTTTAGAGTGTCATGCTTATAGTAGGATGGGACACCTGTAATGGTTTTGTAGGGAAATGCAGTAGTAGAGAAGTGGTAGGTGTCCCTATGAGGTAGTAGAGTCTAGTAAGGACTTAAATAATCTTTAGCGTATTGGTAGCTAGAGTTTAACTGGACATTCAGGTTGAGGCAGAGGATGTGGCACCCCAGTAGTAGTAGTTTCATGTAGAGGTAATAGTACAGGGGATTCATACCAAAACCCAGGGAAAAGGGGATATTTTGTTTCACATTATGTAGTCTACTTCAATCATTGTGGATGTGGGACCATCAACTATTAGAGGTATGAATCTTACAACATTTACACTTTTTTTATATAGAATAATTTTATTACATTTTATAAGATATTTTTTAGAAGTTTTGGGCCTAGATTTGGAAACGTTGGAGGATGTTCTAACCATTGATACACCATTTGGAGTGTGTTCGGATAATATCAAATGTAGCAATGCAATTTATCTAAAAATTGGTGGTTACCATTTTTTGGGAACTATTTCTGATGGAAATTAATGTTTTTGACTTAATTATTATTATATATTGTCTAGTTTTACCTGAAGATCATATTTAATATTATAGAAGGATATTTACCTTCCTTGCTCTAGAAAGAGGAATCTATTCTCACTAGGGTGAGTAGGATCCTCATGATGATCAAGTAGGAAAAATTCAGTGAATATTGGATTGTCT
Organism: Viscum album; assembly: GCA_963277665.1. Lineage (NCBI taxonomy): Eukaryota > Viridiplantae > Streptophyta > Magnoliopsida > Santalales > Viscaceae > Viscum > Viscum album. The sequence continues at coordinate 1,854,750,197 of OY728160.1, forward strand.
CACGGCTCAAATAGCTATCATTTCTATAAATTATGGTGAAATGGGGCATGATACTTTTCCTCCTTTGGTAGACCATTTCTAATATTTTTTCCCTAAAGAGTTATACAAATTATCTCTTGAGTAATAGTTTGAGTTCATGATCGTGTTGGCATTGGAAGTTAAGACATTTTTTATTCCACTTTATTGAATGAAACCAGCAAAGCTCTAGGTGTTGAAAGTTTAGTGGGAAGATCTAGAAAATGAAGGATTCATGTAGAATAATATCTCTATGTGGTTCTCTAGTTCTTTTATCCAAGAAGGATGATGTGACTTTGTTCTTGTGTTTGGATTACCAGAGATTAAACTAGGGGAAGCTCATGAACTGATATCCCCTTCTATGAATTGATAATATCTTCAATAATCTGAGAGATGATAAGACATTATCCAAGATTGGTCTGAGATTGGGATGTCATCAGATGATGGTGTGACCATCGAACATACCTCATACTACTTTTGGGAGCATATATGAATTGTATGAGTTCGTAGTGATGTTTTTTAGGTTGACCAACACAATGTAGGTTTATATTGCCTTGATGAATCTGATATTTCATCTGTTTAAATATTTTTCTAGGGTAGTTTTTTTTATGAAATATTAGTTTACTCCCAGTTAGTAGATGATCTTTCCCAACATCTTGAAATCAACATGAGTACATTAAGAGAGAATCAAATTTACACCAATTAAACCAAATGAAATTTCTATATTGATAAAGATCACTTATTGGGCCATCAAATATTAAAGGATTTAGTATAAATGGTCTTGGAGATGTTTTTAGCCATGATATATTGAGAGTTACCCCAGAATATCTTCAAGATTTGGAGTTTTCTTGGATTATTAAGTTATTATTGGTTCTTTATACTTGACTTATCCCATATGGAAGCACCAATGTCCAAGATGACCAAGGAAGGGGTTATGTTTTTTTGGTAAGATAATTGTGAGAAATATTTTATTGAGGTGAAAGGAAGGATAACCTCAGCACCTATCTACACTTTACTTATGTCAGTTAAATCATATACTATGTATTGTGATGCATCCAGAGTTAGATTCAGAGTATTTCTGATTTAAGAGGATTGAGTGGTTTCTTATAGACCTAGATAGATTAGATTTCATGATAAGAATTAAAATACTAACAATCTATAGTTAGAAATGTTGGTGCATACCTTGATATGTGGGGTGCACTATATTTTGGGAAAGAGGATGGTGGTGTACACGAACCATAATAGCCTTAGGTTCATCTTTTCTCAGTGGATCTCGAACCTTTGGTTGATGAGGTGGGTTGAGTATTTGGTGTTTTTCAGTTTCAATTTACGTTATTCATCTGGTAAGGTAAATATCATTTCTGATTCTTTGAGCAGGAAGATGTAGACAGAGTCATTGTGTGAGTCTTCGAATGAGTGAAAGATGGTAGTACTCCTTGTAGACATGCATCTATATGTTTATAAGTCTCGAATTTGAGTAGTTATGACTTAGAAATCTATTATACTTGTGATTATTAATTGGATCAATATAGGAATTTATCTAATATGGAGGGATTAGTTCTAATCAACAGCCTATATAGTGGGGAGACATAATCGAGATGGTCTCTTGGTAGTGGAAATTATCTTTTAAAATGGATAAGTATGAGTTCATTTAGTCTTTCACAAGTATTTGATGGGATATTTTCATGATTCTATATGTGTGGTACATCCTGGGATTACAAAATTATATCATGAAAGTTGTAAATAGTAATGGTGGTAAAGAATAAATAAGAACATAGTAGGATTTGTGGTGAGATGTTTCACTTTTTATTAGGTGAATAACGATTATAGAGGAAAAATGGGATTCTATAGCCTTTTCCCATTCCAAAGTAGAAATGGGATAATATCACTATGGATTTTATGATAGGATTACCTAGGGTAGCCCATAAGAGCGATGTAGTATGGGTGATCATGGATCTACTGATGAAGGTAGAACATTTATTTCATACTAGGTATACCTTCACCACTGACGATATTCATTATCTCTACATGAACAAGGTAGTTTTATTTTATGGTGTTCTAAGGAGTATTGTTTTTTATATGGATCCTCATTTTAATTTTCAGTTCTTGTAGGTTCTTCCAAATAATCTAGGATCACGGGTTCTTCTGATTATAGCCTATAATCCTTAGACTAATGGTCAATCTGATCGAACTATTTAAGTTTGGAGGATACATTACGAGCCTTTTTTTTGTATTTTGGTAGTTCATGGGAGCAGCATATGGAACTCAAGGAGCTATTATTTAATAAAAACTTCCAATCATTGATTAATATGGAACTATTCAAGGCTTTGTATGGAAGTTCGTTCTGTTTACATATTTTTTGGTTGGAGGTTAGTGAGTGTGTGCTGGTTGGGCATAGTCTCATGAAGGAGATATTTGAGTAGCTTTAGTTAATCAAGAGTTCGTTGGTGACCATGAAAAGTCGGAAAAAATAGTACACTGACAATCTAATATAACCTCTTGAGATATATTTTATTAATTTTTTTTTCTTTTAGGCATCCCCTAGATTTGGGAAAGTTCATATCATAAAATAAGGAAGGGTAGCACCAAGGTTTTTTGGTCCATTTAAAATAGTGGAGAGGTTCGGTATAGTGGCATATTGATTATCCCTTTCATAGTGTTATAGGGTTATGCAAGATGTGTTCACATTTTATAGCTTCAGAGATATCATCTTGAACCTTCTCATGTGGTGGAAATTGAGGATGTCAAGCTTTATAATGATTCATCATTTATGGAGAATTCAATATTGATTGTGGACCATACTGAGAATTATCTCCAAGGTAGGACTATTTCTTTGGTTTGAGTGTAGTGGAAGTATGGTCATGTTTATAAGGAGACCTAAGAGAGGGATTCTAATATGCGAACATAATGTCTAGACAAGCTCATCGAGACCCCATAGTTATTATTGAAGCATCTCAAGGATTATCTATTGTATGGGGATGAGGTTGTTAGATCCTATATTATTTTTCAATTATGTCCCCCTTTTAGTTTTTCATTAAACATCCTTCATTGGAGTTTTTTTGTCTTTAAACCTTAGTGACAGAGTCTTGTTCAAATATGGAGATTCATTGATGAAAAAAATAACATCTGTTTTGGGGATGTTTGATTTTATAAACTAATATAGTTCATTTATAAATTTTTTAAATGTGTTTATGAGGGTTTTCCATAGTTCTTATGGCTTTGGTCTTGATTTGGGTCCATATGTATAAACAGGGCTAAAAAATGTTTTCTGGTGAAATATATGCCATGTATATGATACATGATGAGAAACTTCCAGGAAAATGTTGTGAACTAGTTCATGACAGGAATTGGTTACATGTTTTTCAACTAATTCACATTTTTTAAATATTTATTGTGATAAATATTAACCTTAGATGATGGGTTTTTTGTTGCACCACAAAAATGACGAAATACATGATGTGAATGAATTACATGCCATGTATTCCTCGGACCCATCTCTTTTATGTGGGGAAGTGAATATGAGTTTCATTATTCATCTAATTATGCCTCTCCCACTCAAACATATTCTTATTTCCAAGTAATTTTGCGGTATACTATTCCATTCAGAATGTACCAATCAATAATTTAATCCCTGGTGGGTCCTTTTGATTTCGGTTCCCCATCTCTTCTGTCGTTCCCCATTATAATGATGGGTTTAGTTTGACTTTGGTTAGTTTTGGGTCTTGATTTGGATTTGTATTGATCTAGGTTTTTCATAAAATCTTATATACCTTCATTATATTTGTAAATTCTGGTTGAGAGCATTGCTAAATCTTCATATAAAGGTATGGGGTTTAAAACCTAACCCTATAGTATCCAAATTTTAAATTATGTTCAATATTATTATTGTGCCAACATAACATGCACATAAATAGAATAAATGATGAATGGTATTATTAATTGGATCCATTTGGATAAAATTTATAGTGAAATTTCTTATGTCTAGTTGTTGGGTAATCAAACCCTTGAATATGTATATTAATTGGCTAATGGATTAAAGTGTGTTTAACATGACATGAGATTTAGGTGATTTCTTGATATAAATTCACCTTGGAAATGGAATTTTTTTTGAAATTTTTTTCATGATTATAATTAAAGACCAATTTTATAAAATAAATCGGTTCACTAAAAGATAAATGGTATTTTATGGAATTATTCATTGAACTATATGATGAGTTATTTTGAAATCCTTGTTGTTATCACCTGTTTTGCGATGAATGATGTAATACCTATATTGAGAGGGATCTTCCCAGTCTCATGTTGTAATTATTATATTGATTGGGAACTGCCCAGTTCCATATTGTAATTATTATATTGAGTGGGATTTTCCCAGTCTCATGTTGTAATGCAAAAATTCTTTTATCCTTAGGGGTCAGTATTGTCTTTTATGTCCACTTTTTCATTTCCTACCAATGTTCACCAACATGTAAACCCAGTAATTTGTTATTCTGTATGACCTTTGTACTTCCATTATCTCTTATCAAGAGGATGATTTATTAACCCTTCTCATAATCTTGGATTTCAATAATTGTATATTAAAATGAAAAACCCCTGATTATCATAATTAATATTACATTTCAATGATGAAATTTATTTAAAAGGGTAAAATTTACTACCCTGGGATTTTTAAATATGAACATCATATGTGATAGGATATATGAAACAAAAAACCAAGCATAGAATGGAATATAAAAACTTAAGACTATGAAATATATTTAGTTTTAAATAAATTTAATCACTTTGATGGATTTCAATTCACACACAACCAGGTATGAACAAAACATGATTCTCTATTAAAATATTAACATTTAAACATTATCACTACAACCTTACCATTAAATTGGAATTAATGAATATAAAAAAAAATTATGAATATCATATGGTTTAAACATGTAAAAAATAAATAACATGGATATATACTGATTAGATGTAAAATTATAACCATTTTAAATAAAATTAAATGTTTTCTAAAAAAAGTATATTTCTAAAAAGGGGATTATTCATAATTTGTGAACGTAATTTATAACTAATTTTATGAATTCTAGAAAATTTATTGTACAAAATAAACTTGATTTTTTAAATCAGCATATAAAAATTATCTTAGGGTGAATTTTTTAGATTTTTTTGAAAAGTTTAATTTTTTTTATGAATAGGGGAAAATAATGAATTTTAATTGAAAACTACCATTTTACTTAAATTATATTTAAATTTAAATTTTATGTAATTTTTTTTAAATTAAAATTAGTTCAAATATATATATTAACTCAATTTAATTTATCTTATTGATTTTTAAATTAAAACATGATATAAAAACATTGTAAACTTTTAAATATTTTCTCTTTGAAAATCCTCTTTCTCACCACATCTACAGGATTAATTTTAAATTAAATTTCTCCACTTTTGTGAATTAAATTTTTAATAATAGATTAGATATTTAAAATAAAAATTATTTATATTAAAAAATGAGTTAAAATTAATTTTTTACCAAAATTAATAGTGAAAATTGTAAAAATTAGTTACTGCAACTAAGGTAAAAATGGGTTTATCATGGGTTAAACTAAAAATATAAGGGCTAGAATTTCTTAAAGAAATTATAAAACAAATTTTAAGGATAAATTTAGAAATTATATTATCTAAGGTTCTATAATACCCCATTTTGGACCCTTTTCATGTTAAAAATTTGGGTACACCATTTTATTTTCAAAAATTTAAAGTGTACCACTCATCTCACCTATAAAAAGGTATTGCCTATTATCTCTTCTTCACACTGTAAAACAATTTTGGATCAGATAATAATTACCCAAATAACTTAACAAATTATATCCTTTCATCCTAGAGGCCTTATATTTGGAATAATTCCATCCTAGTAATACTTTTAGTGCAAACCAAAGGAGGAGACCCGAAGGGGTAACATTCTCCAGCAAGCGTTTTAATTTTATTTCTTCCCCCACCAAATTTAATTGTTACTAACTTATTATTATATAATATAATTAATTTATTACGTACATTTAAATATATTTATGTTATATTTATGATGTACATCCATCTCTACATTCATCAACTGTGTTACAAAATCATCGTTCGTGTGTACGGTGGACTATCACCTCGCAAACTGATGTCAGTCATTTTTACATTACCACCTATAACAGTTGGGTATAATGATGGATATAAAGTATAAATATTATGATTATAACATAATTATACCTCTTTATTTAATATATCATATATAAATTTCGTTACTTTCCAATCTATAGGTGATATGATAACGTCATTCATGTGTATAGGGAACTACTGCCTCACGAAGCGATGTGATTCTTTTTCCATTACCACCTCTAACAGTTGGGTATGATGATTTATATAAAGTATATATATGATAATAATTTCATAATTATACCACTTGAGTAATTATATCATATTTTAAAATTTTACTTTCCATTCCATAGGGGATATGATAACGTCATTCGTGTGAATGGTGAACTACCGCCTCGTGAAGCGGTGTGATTCGTTTTCGATAATTATTTTCATGGAATGAAATAAGGATAGATTTAATGAATATATGTTATATTAAAGACATAATTATTATATTAGTGATGTATTTATCATTATTAAATGGTAATATATATATCATTTTCCTTCATATTCTGAAAAATGATAATGTTGTTCGTATATGTGTGGACTACCATCTCCACAAAGTAATGTGACTCTCTTACCATCACCTCACCAAATGGATGACATATATAAGTATATTTAAATAATAATAGAAATTTATATATTATATTATTATCATTATGTTAATATAAAATATCGGTTTCCTTCTTTCCATAATGATCATTGAAAAATTTAAATATTACCCAAGCATACGTACGGTCTACCATCTCCATGATTGTAATGTAGTTCATTTTTCGTAACCATTTATCGTGATTGGTTCTAAAAATATAATTTATGTATATATAGGATAATTATTTCTTGGTTATTATTCTCAATATTTTTATATAATGACATCTTTGACCATATTCAGCCTACCAATGTAATTTTTGACACAATGAAAAATATCATAGAAATATATAATTTAAACATAATTTATTAAGTAATTATATATCAAATGGGAATAAGTGAAATAAAATAAATTATAAACTTGAAAAACTTTCTAAATAAATTAAATAATTAACATAATTTGGGTATTCATAATGATAAAGAACACACGTGATGAGTCGGACTCAAGGTAAGGGCTTCTCATCACACTTTTACTTCCATGAGACATATATCATATAAAAAAATAAATTACTTTTTGTGGAATATATCCCACCATATTTATATTTTATTTCATGAATCTATTTATCATAATAGTATTTAAATTTTAATTTGAAGTTATATCTTTCACGGGGCATATGATCCAATAATTCCAAAGTGGTATGGGGTTATTCTACAATCTCATCATTATTCAGGATTGTTTTTGTTTAAGTCTCCCTTGGGAGAGTTATTTTATATTTTGACCTTAAAATGAATATAATTTATCTTAATATGGTTATTCGTGGACTTTTTCAATTAATACTACAATTTTTCACTCTTGGGTACTTAGAATGATTGAGAAAATGTATTTAAGAAAATCCAACATCATTTATCTCTTTGGTCACAAATAGTTTTTCATCAAAAACCATGTTTTATAAAATTGTTTTTAAAAACTTATTTAACCTTTTAAATTTTAATTATTTAAGAAATTTTTTCCCTTTTTTACTTATTACAAGAAAAAATTTAATGTAATACTCATGTCTTTTTCAAAATAATGCATGTTTGGTTTTTATAGAAAATGTGAATGGAATATTTGTTTTGTCTTATATGACATATAAATGATTTTCGACCAACATTAACACTAAATTATTAAAATGGTATTTTAAATTTTTTGAAATTTATATTGAAAGAAAATTATTTTTAAAATTTTATGCTAACTTTTTGTTTTAAAAGCTTATTTATAAATTGAAAAGTATATTTTTCTCAACAAAACATTAATGAAATTATTGTAGTATTTATTTACATCAATTAAATCAACCATTTATTATAATTATAATAAACTAGGTATATGTTATGTTTATATCATCCTTATTATTTATTTGGTTGTTTTATGATCAATTTGACTGGGGAAGTACTATATTGATACCATTCATTTTACTCAATATGATTTATGATTATGTTTATTGATTGGGGAAAGTATTTACATTGTGAATGCTGATGTAAATATGAATTTTTATGTGTATTATGGTTCACCCCTTTTATATTATAAATACATTAGACTCAGTAGGTGATGAGAAGGGTCCACTATATCCCCTTGATACATCGGTCGGTCTCATGAGACAAACTATATCGGGTTTTTACTGATGCCTTATGCATTTTTATAGAAGTATTTTTGCAACTAATTGACAATATTAGATGTCATAAAACAAGGAAAGGATGGAATGTTTATATATTTATAATTATTAATTCCATTATTATGAACATAGTTATTGATAATCCATGTGATTATTTGATTATTTAGATTATCTAGGACTAAGTTTTCAAGCCCATGTGATTATTTTTATACCATTATTTGGTCATTATTTATTCTTATTATATTTTTCTCAAGTTATTATTTAAATAGGATGTGTTTCAATTATTTACCCTTCCATATTTAATGGGCCTTATTTATTCATAGCTTCCACTATACGCTTACCTTTATTAAGCATCTTATCTCACTCCTATATTATGTTTTATTTTCCCCAGGATAACAGGAAGTGTTTTGTGATTGATATGTAGGGATATGAAAAATGGAATTATGGAATCCTAAAAGAAAATATTTTGTGTATTTTATGTTTTCAATTGAAATAATAATTTCAATTATGTATCATTTTTACCAATAGTACTTGAATTTTTAGTCTATGTGATTCCTTGAATATTATTCCAATGTTATAAATTAGTCCCTGGATCTAGTATATTGGGGTTGGGATGCAACACTATTCATCCCAAATATGGATATATTGCTCCCATGAGATCTAATGTATGTTCCCATTCTAAAGAACTCAGAATAGTTGAATGTTCCACCCATGTAGGATCCTCTTGTGTCAATCCTAGATCATCACAGAGTACTCTGAGAAGGTGGTTCCATCAATAATGTCATTCTTAGCCCAGTAATTAATGTGTAATGGGTCATTTATGCATCACCTCTACTAAAACACATGGAAGACGTTGTTAACTATGTCTAATTATGGGGGTAAGTCCAAAAAATATATAATATTTACAAACCTATATATAATTTGGAATGATCCAACGATCCAAGGGGATAGCTAGCTACCCAAACCAAATATCTATAATCCTCCTCATGGGGAGACTCTTGGAAAGATATGATATCTTGTTCAAAATCCAATACCCTATGATGTCAATAATTTCCATAAATCTTACAAATTCTAGATATCTTCATATACTCATAGATCACCTGAAACTTATGTATCATCATCTACGCCATTTATCTCCCAACAAGAGATGAATATCCAATTTGATTCATGCACAACAGTGACCTAAACGGTCTTTCATACATTTTCTAAAACGGTTACACGCTAATAGTGAAGTGATACATGTTATTAAAGGAAAACTTACCTTGTTTTATGTTATCCTCCTAGATCTATCTAAAATCCAAAATGAAATCTATTGTAATATCTTCCAAAACTAGGATTTTTTTCTCAGTCTGAACATATTGGTATGGGTGAAACATTGTGATCAACCATAACCATGTCCTAAAAATTCTCCTAAAAATCCTATATAAATATGATGTGAACTGGGAATCATTTTCAAAGATAATGATCTTTGGAACACAATTAATCCCGAAAATATTTTTCACATATAAACACCCCAAACTCTCAAACGAACACTACTCCTAGATAGTATGGAAACGTGTTGACTTGGTAAATTCATTAAAAATCACCCAAATATCTTCTTCTAATCATTTTTTTTTGCAGAACTAACACAAAATATCAAAATATTCCATCCCACATCCATTTTGGTATCTCAATCGGTTAATATAGGCATATTATGACCTAATTTTACATCTTTTCAAACATATATGTGAGGCATCAAAATATAAACTCAAAAATTATCCATCTCATGCCATACCAAATAAACTATCACAAAATTTATTTGTATATCTTTTTCACTCTAAGATGTATCACCAAGGGGGAGGTATGAAACTCTCTTAGAACCTCACCTAGTAATGTGACCAGAACCACCATTTTTCCCCCAAATATTATAAATTGTTCAATGAATTTAGAAATTATTTTTGATGCATATCCTAAGGATATTTTTTCTCATAAATATTTGCAGTTGACAGCACCCAACTAAGATTCTATCACATACTAAATAAGTAGTGGTGTCAACACCATTGACTAAAGAAAAATTTACACTCTCTTTTCTAACAACGTAGCGAAAAAGTGGTCATCTACTCTGATTCCTCCTCCAACATGATAGAATGGTATTTCCAACTAAAGGCATATTCCACCATAATGTCGTTCCATTTAATATTGATGATAATAGATATAAATTCATATGGGAACTCCAAAAAATCCATCTATATTTGGTTGAAATCTCTTTGGGTATGTATGTACATAAAAAATTGGTGGTTTAATAAATAACAAATCAATTGAACTAAAGATAATGTCTCAACATCATAAAGGTTGAGACTAACGCTGTCAATTTGAAGTCACAGGTCATGTAGTTCTACTCATGGGGTATCAATTTTCTTGACCAATAAGTAATCAATGTATCCCTTGGAATTAATGTTCATCTGATCCTAACTCCTAAGGAACTAAAAAACACCACATAAATGACCCCCACTCCTGGTGATATCAACACAGTAGAATTGGTAAACCTCTATCTTACCTCCCTAGAGTATCTCTAACATTACTCATTCTAGGAAAAAATATTCCCATCTACATTAAGGTAGTCAAAGTGGTTGCAATCCTAGACTATTATTCTAAAAAATTTAAATAATACCTTGCTAAACTGAGGAAACTACACATCTAATACGTGTTATTGGGTGCCTCCCAAGATATTACTACATCAATCTTCATTGTGTCCACTGCTACACCATGATCAAAGATGACATTCCCTATAAATTTACCTCTCAAATAAAAAACATAAACTTTGATACATTACCATATATTTAGTGATCCTATAGTAAGTCTATTACCACCCTCAAATGATCTTGATGCTACTCTTTGTGTGCAGTAAATGAGAATGTCATTGATAAAGGGAAGCACTAACTAGTCCGAGAATGTCCGGAAGTCCTAGTTTGTAATTTACTTGAACACAGTTGGGGTATTCATAACATTGAAATTTATCAATGGGGACTCATGATTCCCATAGAGACATTGTAATTCCATATTATTCATATCTTCCACATGAATACTCAAATGATTGTAGTCAGATCTGAGATCAATATTTGTGAACTAACTCGCACTTCTTAACTAGTCTAAGTGGTAATAGATCCTTATAATGGGGTACTATTATTGATTATAAATTTATTTAAGAGATGGTAATAAACATATAGAATCAATAACACATCTTACTTTTTAATGAATAATACTAGATCCACTTAGGTGGTATATTGGGTTTGATAAATCCCTTCTCACAAAGGTCTACCAACTGCATCATACACTCCCTTAGCTCAGTAGGGGATATCTGATATGTTGTAAAAGATATCAATGTAATCCTAGGTTTCAAGTCAATAAATAATCTGATATTCATCCTCAGAGGTAGTTTATAAACATCTTCAGTAAATACATTTATATACACTTCCATTACCACTGTAATCCAGATGTTTGTAGAGCCCATTGGACCAGAGGCCAAACTTTCCAACTGATGGGTGATAGGTTTCAGTTTACTTCTCATGATCCCCACTAATTCTATCTTTTGGTATTTCTTTCCAGAGAAGGACGACCTTATCACATCATTCTATAGGTATCTAAATATCCTATGATAATATTCTATCAGGTAACGCACTAGAAACAACTGGTCTATACTCATGATGACATCATAAGGTTACATTGAAAAAAAAATCGGTACACTGAGAAACTATCTCCACTCAATTCCAACTCGAACTAGTAAAGGACAAGATATATAGAAGAACCAATCTCTATAATAACCTCTAGATGTAGTTTCTAAGATAAATACTCAATATGAATCTAGAGCTCTTACATTAGGGACATGAAAATTAAATAATGAATCACACATACATAAATCATTATTATAGATAAAGTATAGAATAAACATATCATACCTTGAATAATATTATGTGTGGACTCATAATATCCATACATAGCCTATAACTAACCACATACTCAACTTATATCCTAATGAGAATGGTGTGGACCACCTGGTGATAGTGGAAGGACAATTTTATAGTGTTGTTCTTTACCAGCATCTCCTCTTTCAAGGGATACGCCACCCATTTAATATTTAAAACATATGTATGGCCTCCCTGACCACACCTAGGATATCCTTGACCTTGAATCCACCTCTTAGCTTTAGGTTCAACCACTATATTCCTGCTGTCTGTGGGGAATCAGGTTGGGAAATCATGCGTCATGTGACCCCTCTCATCATAAGGGTAACACTATCCATATGTTGGGTAACAAGAACCCATACATTGTCCTTGTGTTGTACTTCCCCATGTTTGAGTCAGGGAATGAGTATTCCACCTACACTAAGACCCTGAAATTTTAATCTTGTTTGTTACTATAGATGATTGAACTCCATGATGTCCACTGCCTGCTCCAACTACCTAATGTCTCTCTATCAGAAAACTCTCTATCACTAATTCCATCTCCAGTACATCAATAAAATTGGGAATTTATTAATAGATCATGAAATATTAAATGTTCTTATGGAGGATCTACTCAAACTCCAGTTCCTGGATGTATCCATCTCCCAGTATATCAAGAATGTGGCATGTGATATTGTTAAAATATGATATATACTCTGAAAATAAAATATCACCATATTGAAACTCAAGAATCTTACGAATACACATAGATTCTAATATCAAAGTGATAGTAATCATCATGGAACATTCACTGAAATTGTGTCTATTAGAGATTCTTTGTATCATGAGTATAACTTATTTATCCCCACTACCATCCACCTACTCTGTGTAGAAATATTTTTTTAATTGAAACCATCTGATCAGTCAAGTTTTGTATAAGTTAGAAAACATATACCACTAACTTTCTCTAATACTTTTCTTAATCAGGGTCAAGATCAACCATAAACTTCAGTTTTCTCTATCACTAAAACATTGACAACATGTTTAGCAGTTGCACATCATCACCCTGACCCATTAGACCTATCATCTTCTCAGAATGTAGATTATCATTTTAATGAACCCCTAGAGGTGGGTCCATGCACTGTTCATCTGATGAAAAAACTTATATACGATCTCATGGAGATAATTCCTCAAGAATAAGTCCCTATAATTGGGCCTCATCACTTAACTAGTCATTTCCATGACCTTATCTCATAATCCTTAAGGTTTGTCACCATAGAGGCATCCTAACTTTTTGACAAAACATACCAAAGTTAGATGATCATATCATGGGAGATGGCTCAAATAGGATATGGAAGTCAAAATGTCCAATAATATATAATGAATTTACCATTAGTTTCCACTATAACAGGTGCCTCATAATGCTGAGTCAATTGTATGATCGAAATAGTGTATGTAGATTCTTAATTACAGGAGGGGTGAATTGTAAGTTTAAAAACATTAATTTCTATTCTTAATGAAATATATGTTTAACAAAGTTAAAAAAGTTAAGTTCACAAACCCTATTTTGTTCTCAAACAAAGGGATAATTGTAAGGTCCCTGGTCTAATTAAAAAAACCTAAATATAAACAAGTTAAACTTAAGGAAACTTAAGAAAGTTTATCTTATAGAAATATTCTACCTCATAGAGTATATAATCTTTATTTATCAGTGTAATTTTAAGTACAAGAGAGTATAAAAAGGGTATACATTCTTTATTTATCAAAATACAGTGTAAATAAAACTTGAAACAAGAATAAGTAACATGTAGGAAATCTTTTAACCCAAAGAGTAGTGTATCCAACAACCTTGGATAAAGTTCCCTTGATTTATACTTTCAAGAAAGTATATCTTACCCACACTACGGTAATCCCTCAATAATAAAATCAAAATATGTCTTTCTATCCCCAAAAGCCCCCGATCTTTAGGGTAGTTGGCACCTCTGTCTTTCTATCCGTGAAAGTGATCAAACTTTAAGGTAGTCGGCACCTCTGTCTTCCTATCCCCAGAAGTCCTCTAACTTTAAGATAGTCAGAACCTCTGTCTTCTTATCCCTAAAATTCCATGATTGTACACACTAAAAATCAGAGTTTCATAAGGAAAGATGATCAAGCTATTCACTGTTGAACAAGATGTCTAAAAAACACACAAGTCATGAGTGCTTCTCTCTCTATAAATCACTTTAGAGTATCACAGTATGTAATATCTTTTCAATGTGTTGTATCTTTGAGCTCATTCAAATGATCTCTTATTTATAGGAAAGGATTACAACGGTTGGCTACCTCCTCCAACAGTCATATTATTTCTTGAATTTTGGGGTGGGGGCTTGTTCCCATGTCACTCAACCAATGGATAGTTAGAAACCAATTGTACGACATCGTTTTATAGTTATAAAATCATGTATAATGAAAATTAAGTAGATTAACTAAATATGAATATCTGAAATCTATAGAAAAATAGAGTTCGGAGTCTAAACACATAAACAATCAGATTTTAAAAACATGGATATTCAAATTATAATTTTCAAATAATTTGGAGTCTAAATTCTATTGATTTCAGAGTCTGGATTCTGATGATTTTGGAGTCTGAATTATAAGGAATTTTGAGTCTAAATTCTCCGGAATTTAGAGTCTGAATTATGAGGAATTCAGATTCTGAATTCTGAGGAATTATGAGTCTATATTCTAAGGAATTCAGAGTCTGAATTCATAGGAATTTGGAGTCATATTTTTAGTTAATTTAGAAGCTTAATTTTAGAGAATTTGAAGTATGAATTTCAGAGAATTTGGAGTCGAAATTTTAGAGAATTTGGAGTCTGAATTTCAGAGAATCTGGAGTCTCAAATTCAGAGAATCTAGAGTATGAATTTCAATGAATTTAGATTCTGAATTTCAGAGAATTTAGAGTACGAAAACATAAAGTCTTGATTTCCAAGAAACAATAAGATTCTGAGGATTTTGATTAGGATTTGAATTATTTGACTTAGGAAAAATAATAGTTAGACATGGTTTTGATAAGACATTGAATAATTCATTAAAAACAAGGAAAGGATAAAAATATTTTTAAAGAAATAAAATTTTACATAAGAAAACAATCCTTATAAAAAGATAATTTTCCTTAATAAAAAGTGTTTCTGATTTTCAAAACATGGAGGAATAGAAAATTCATAAGGAAACCATATTGACTCAATATCAACTAGTAGGTAGTTAGATTCCTAGTATAAATATACATCACATTTCACACCACCACTAGGTTCCCTAGTGTGAGTTCAAAACATGAGACACATCAATATTGTTACCCTAAATTCCCAAAAAAATATTCACAACACAAATAACACAAAACACATTTCCTATAAAATACCCTCTCTAATGTCATTTTGTTAGGACCCGACCTGTTGTGGCCCCACATAAGTTGGAAGTAAGCCAAGAGTGACACCCCAACCTAGCCTCCAATAATTAAGGAGCTAGGAAAATTCACTAAGTAGGTATATTCTTTAAATATGAGGCCTTATCCTAAAGTACAAATACAACCACCCACACCTAGAACCATGATTCAATATATAAATAAAACGACTAAAACCTCTAGGGTGAAGAAAATGTATGTAAAAAAATCATTGAAATAAATTAGTGTGAGACAGATAAATATCAAGGAATTAAATAAAAAATAGAAAACTTGACAAGAAAAAGTAAAGTAGGCCCCAACCAAGTAAAAAATTAAAAAGGGACATGTATAGGAGATCCTGACTCAAGATACCTAAGTTTTATCATAAACAATGGTCAATGACCCCCCCCCCCAATACAGTTCTCTATAGATACCAAGTGCATCATGTTCACCATTATTCTTATTTCCATCTCTATAAGACGTCATATGTGTAGGAAAATCTATTTTAGGGGTGAGTGTAAATATACATAGTAGAATTCCCTAAAAACTATTAGGGTTTAAATAGAAAAAAAATCAACTCAATATATTTGTCAAAGATGAAAAAAAAACCAACATAAAATAAGTAGATATTCAAAACATAATAAAAATGAAAGGTATTAGAAACTCCATATCTAGCTAAGAATGATGAGCCTACGTGAAACTCCAAAGGTTACACCTTTAAATATAAGTACATTGTTCAACTTCAAAGGAATCTAAATGTAGGGCTCTCCCTTTCCAACCGTGTACTATAGCTGAGGGATCACACTCCGGTGAAGTAACCACTCCCCAAAAAATCTTGATGATAAGGGAGTACCAATTCATAGATAGAGGACCCATAAACTCTATAATGTGTGGGGGTACTGAATCTACCCCTATATAGGATATAGGGGTCCCACACCCTACTGATTCAGAGTAGCAATGACCTTGGTATCACTCTGATGGACAAAAAATAACTACCATCAGTTAATATTTGTTGGAGGAATCATCCCTCTCATATCACCTTGTTTTATATCTTTTCTATCAAATCAAATTTCATCATAACATCCTATGTATAATTATACTCATAGTGGACTACTTTTGGTCTGATAATCGAGTCATAAAGAAGGATTTACAAAAAGATTGAGGTTCTCAGGGAAGTAATTGGTGTGAGAATTGGGTCACATTACATGGGAACCCACCAGAGGACCTAGGTTTATCCTACCCTAGACAGATCTTGAGTGGCTAGTACCCTCAACATAGTGAGTTCCCATTAGGAAATAGTATTTTTGATCACCTAGAGTCTTAGATGTGTGATCCTAGAACATGGATCAGCCACCATGCTAGTATCATAAGATGTGTGGTCCCGAGTACATGATGTGTGATATTTAACACAACATTGACACCATACCCCCACTCCCTGAAAATGAACTACATGGAATCTTTTTATCTTAAACACGTGGAGTATAGTCAGGGTTTTCACAGATTGTAATGTTTGGTCTCTAGGTTATCAAACGCTTCACCAAATCTATGAAATCCACCACAAAACTAGTCATAGGCTCACCCAAACTCACTAAATAAAAGGTAAACTCCCCCAATAATTTATTCTCAAACCTCAGTGGGCATAAATCATATATTTCATTTACTATTCATGTCACATCATTCATCGCCTAACTAAATGGGTTCCAAATCCTTGGAACCATCAACCGTGATATGTAGTTCCTCCTTGATCCATCCAAAAACTATTAATCACAATGTCATTTATAGAAATATATTCAATTTAAAGGTTCAATCGCACTTGAATCCATTTGAATATTTCTAATAGTTGACCCCATGGCCCAATGATGATTAAAATAATGAAAATAGATGGGATATGCGTAATAATAATGTGAGATTATCATTGGGAATTGTGAAACTGGAAAATGATCTTAATCAAAGAAACGAAAAGGTAAAATGTGTTGGTGTAAAGAAAAAAGATGCCTGGGAAAAAAATGTGCATTAAAAACTTGTGTCATGTGGAAAATGAGAGTCAAGAAATTAAGAATATATTCCATTCACAATAAACAAGAAAGAACATAAGGGATAAAATCCAATAAATAATGAGCCCTAATTTAAGAATAGATCAACTATTGGTAATGAAAATGTTCGTTAGTGATGTACTTTAAGATTATGTTACATTTTTTATTCATCCCATGCATCTCTTTCATTTATTTTTGTTCATTCATGATCCCAATCTTGTTGATGCAAAAACTGGATCCCCCCCACCTCCTCTTTAATCTCCTAAGGTTACTCACTTAACCCTAAGGGGTTTCCATAATCACATATTTGTAGAGGTTGTGGAAATGTTTATTATTTAATAAATATAATTAAATAATTATTTTATTTTTTTAACACACCTTCCAATAACATAACCTCAATGGAATATCCAATGTTGGCCAAAATTATGGCATTTTGAGGGTAGACCCTACGTTCAGATTCAACTATATTCTTGAATTTTCTATCTGAAGTTTCATTTGAAAATAATTATAGTAATACTAAAATGGTGTTCTTGTTTTGTTTTTTATATTTAATATTTTCAATATATTGATTTTGGGGTCTTGTGACACCCATAACATCCTACCAACTCCAAAAACCCCCATAAAGTTGTTTAGAAATATTCAAAGGGATAAATTATGAAAATTGAATTTGTCACAAATATGGTAGAAAATAGTTGTTATATTAATTTAAAAACATTTAAGTATATTAAATATAATAATTTAATTATATTATTATGGATATAATATTTATGAAGTTGTTCATGGAATAAATAATCGTGAGAAAACTCAGTTAAAACTTATATCTTAACATTGGTTTTCTTCCTTTGGGTTACTCATTAAGACTTAATGGGTTAGTCTTTGGTGAGAAAAAACCACTAGGACATGGGTAGAAGATATGGGAAGGTATTTTATAAAATAATGATTGATATAGAGTTCCCAAAGTGTGTGGATAAGTGAGTAGAAGAGGTTTTATTTTATAGGTGAGTGGAGGGGCACCCTTGTAAATATTAAGATTTTTAAAATATAATAAATTTATTTCTCATGGATAGTGGATATAGTTTAGTAAAGTTTCTAATATATCATAATTTAATTATATAATACACTCAAAAATCATATTTAGACAAGTATTAAATATATTTGAACTTTTATCTCTTAGTTCAACCCCCTTAATAACCTTTTTTAACCACATAGAGGTGGGAAAATTTTTTCATGGTAACTATTCATTATGATTAAAATTTAAATTGAACTCATTATCACATTTTAATATGATTTACCCAAATATTGAACAAATTTTCTAAGATTCAATTTCAAATTGGTTTTAATTTTTTTTAATATATGTTCTCAAAATGAAATGATTTTTTTTAGAAAAATACCTTTCAATAATAAAAATGAATTTACCCCAAAATAAAGTATGATGTTTATTCCCATGGAATTAATTGGATTAGGTTTAAAAATAAGGTAAAATTTACTTTCTAACAAAACCAAAAACTGAAAGTAACAATGTTAAAAAATAATTAAAAGAGAAGAACGAGAAATGTTTTCATTTGAATATAAACATTAATTAGATTAAAAAATATATAAAACATATATTTATAAGTTCAACATTATGTTATTAAATATAATAAATTAAATATTAAATATTTATTTTTTCTTGAAAAAAAAATTCAAAAACTTTTAATTCATTATTAAATCATGATAATCTCATAAAAATGACAGTATTTGAAAAATCAAAATGTTTTATTATTCAACATAAACACAAATATTTTAGAAAATTCTGAAATAAATATCTTAATATTTTTTTCAAATGATTATGTAAAAAATGAATTCTATTTTACAAAATTAAATATTTAAATTTAATAAATTTTACTTTTAAATTATAACAAGTAATACATGGAAAAAAAATTTATTTAAATAAAACTATTTCTTTTTAATTTGTAAAATTATATAAAATGATTTATAAAACTATGATGAATATTAATCCATGAAATTAATAATTATAAATCAAAAAAAATTATTTATTTCTAATATTATATCAATTTTCAAATTCTTCACCCCTAAATTAAATCACATCCTATCAATTTTATTCATTACTTAAAAAATTGAGGATACTTTCCCCAAATTTCTTTTCCTAATTCCCAAGCCTTTTTTCAATCATATATTTCTTCAATAAAAAATTAACTAGGTGATTTAAATTTTAATAAAATACCTACTCTCGACGATATATAATTAGAACTTTATTTCCCTCATAAGAGATATTCATGTCTAATCGTTCCACTTCAGAGAACAAGGAATGATATGGATTAGGTATATATTTTCATAAAAAATTAACATGAAACACATCATATACCTAAGATAACCGAGGTGTTAAGGCTAATCAATAAACATCTAATCTGACCTTCTCTAGAATTTCATATGGACAAATATAGCATGGAAATAATTTTCCTCTCCTAAAATTAATAACACCTTTCCAAGGAGATACTTTAAGAAAACATCTTCTTCTACATAAAATGAAATATATTTCCTTTAATTATATTAAAAAAATCTTCTGGGTTTTCTGAGATACCCTTATATGGGTTTCAATCATCCTTACGTTCTCAACCATATCCTCTACAAATTCGGGTCCAAAAAATTATTTCACTGACTTTTTTCCTATATACTTGAGTTCGAAATATATTTATATATAATTTATACAATGAATCCTTTTTATGCTAGAATGAAATATTTTATTTCGAGAAAATTTTATTAATTAAATATTCTAATCCTCACTCCCAAAATAATTCAATGAGAAATCTCATAACATATCTTCCAAAATCAATTTTTTTCTTTAACTGTTAATCATATTGAAGATAAGAATGTTGTATTGATGTTTAATTTAGTACTTCGTGACTTATTAATTACATTACAAAAATCGTACATAAATTTTTAATCATAATTAGATATAATAGGAAGATTAGGTCTATATAACCTGACTATCTCTTTAAGATAAATTCTAGAAAACTAATCCAAAAAACATATTGTCTCAAATAGGTAGAAAATGTGTATATTTTTCAATCGATCAATGATAACCCAAATAACACTATCAACTAAAAATTTCTTTATTAATCCCACCATGAAATCCATAGATATATCCTCCCATTTCAATTAAAAAACAAGAAAAGGCTCAAGCATCCACTTCTGTAGTTTTATTTCACCTTTAACCTATCGAATAGTCAAATATTTCATGGTAAAATTAGTAATATAATTATTCATTTCATCCCACCCATAATATCCTAGAAGGTATCTATACATCTTCAAGTTATCAAGATGAATAAAAAATAGTGAGTCGTGAGCCTCGCTCAATAATTACTTCTCTAATTAAAAATCATTCAATACACCTAACCTTTTTCCAAATAATATAAAAGATTCTTTGTAAATATTAAACATATGAAAATTACTATTCAAAATCAATTATATCATTTCTTAGAACCTAAAATATTATTTTTAATTATGTTTAATTCTATTTGACAATGATGACTCCATTAACACCTGAACTAAAAAAATAAGGATCTTCTGTATATGGAACGTCTTGTACAATATTCATTAAATCATTAACTAGAGGATCATATTCTAAGTGTAACATAGTTAATGATTTAATATATTTTTAAATAAAATCATCATAACATTTAATCATGCAGTCATAATATTTTATCAATTCCAATAACCATTTCCACATCAAGTTAAACAATTCTTAAGTGAATATATACTTTAAACTTTTATTCTTAGAATATATTTCACATTTCTCCCCATATAAAAGATCCCTCCAAATTTTTAAAGGAAAATACATCGCTACAAGATTAAGATCATTAATTAGATAATTTTTCTAAAAAAATCTTATTGGAATTATCTATATGAAATTACCTAATCATATTGTATCAAATCTATACCAAGTACCATTAATAAATAATAACAATAAGTAATAAGATCCACATTTATAGATAGAAGGTCTGATACTATAACATTAACCAATATTCTTTTCAATTTTTTAAAACATTAATTATCATGAATCGGCCCACTAGGACTCATCTGGATGGCAGTAAGATGAGTGTGACACCACGAGACCACCTCTAATATTCAGTGAGATAGAAATTACTGATGAGTGAGAATACCACACACATGGGAGGGCCTAGCTTAGAGTTCTAGTACATAAACATATCTCTGTACACCAGTATAAATAAAAAAGGTATATAAATGATATTATAAATCCATTAATAGCATATAATATCAAATAAGAGTGTAAAAAAGAGGGCATAAACTAAAATTATATAAAATACAAGCCCACCAACACAATAAAGGAGTTTAACCTTTTAATAAAAGGGGACTGATACCAAACTGAAACTCTGAGATGTATTTTTTGACTGTCTAGAACAAATAGGCACCACCTACTCTTGGACCACCTATAAATCCATCAGAAGGCATGTTTTCATCATAATATAAAACATGTTATGGAATATCTCATGTATGGGTGAGTTTAAACATAATCGGTAGGACACCTCGAAATCACCAAACCCAAAGACTCTAAAGGGGTGTTAGTTATAAATAAAAAAAGTAAGAAGATAAATGAGTTTACCCATATATTTTACAAGTAATAATCCAAGTGTTATGGTGATTTTAGTCCTCACTACCAGCCTAGGTATTCTTTTGGAGGATCTTAGGTAACACTTTTCTAAGAGAAATCACATAGTGGGTATCACTAACACTGATGGAACTAGTCTAAGAGGTTATACCCTTTCATTCATTTCATGTTGATGTGTAAAATTGAAATCAAATGATATCAATAAACATGTAGGGGATCAAACATAGGTCTTATTGGGATACATGGCCCTATTTGAAAAAACCCACTAGGAAGGGAAAAACATTCCCTAAATGTCTAATATAGGATATCTGACCCTTCATTTGGAATAGTGAGATATAGGATCACACCCTAGGTTATGTGGAGGGATACCTGACTCTATTTATAATAAACCCACAGTGGGGATCTCTCATCCTTCTCTCAGGATGGGGTACTAAAATATACCATCATAGGGATGGATCAATGAAATGTACCCATACTGAATTTCTTCAAGGGAATGTACTCATGCTAATACCAATATTGGAAAGAGGAAAACAGGGGTTCTATCCTACACTAGAAGGAGTATATGATGTTTCATTCTATGTCTATTCCTACTTTTGTCCATGTTCATGTAAATTTTCCACTTATTTCTTTTTAAACTGGGTATTACATGTTGATTTTTTATCCAAGGGATCACATGAAATATAGACTATGTATACAGTCATGTGGTATTTTTATCAAATTAAAACCTTAACACTACACAGAGGGGTCCACACGGTGGGTGTTATTCTCAACTATATGCCATGTAGATTTGAATTTAACAAAAATATTAGATTATTTACATGCCTTTTCTCCCAACAAAATCACCTCATCATCTACCATTGATCATGACATAACTCTTGAAAATAAAATAAATCATCATCAAGGCATAGCCCAAAGAAAATTACACACTATTCTTCACCAAAAACAATTTTTCATTTTCACCTATCATCATTATCTATATGCAGAGTCTGTAATACCATTTTCCTCGATCTATACTTGGATTTCCTTCATCAACATTACTTCCCCATCACACCATAATCCTTGATTCAAAATTATAATAACAATTTTTTCAACCCATGACTGATCAAGAAATGAATCTACCTCATGTTAGTAGTCAAACCACCAGTCAAACGAACATCGATGAGGAATGCACGTAAAAAATAAGGGATAAATATAGTAAAAAACAATGATAAATTCATATTGGTCTTGTTATTCTTGGAAAATACCATTGAAAAAATAATTATTCTCATTTCAGTTTCAAATAAATCAACATTTCCTAATTTTATTAATAAAATTACCATAATGAATGAAGAAAAATATTCAAATTAATTCCTAAGTGAATTAATTTATGTTCATCACCAAAATAAAGAAGGGTAAATTAAACCTAAAAATTTAAATCCATTCATAAAATTGGATATATTGTTGATGGTTAACAATTTTTTATTGAAGACAATGATGACCTTTTTTAAATTATGATTATCGATCTAGGAATTTGTAGTCATCTACCAATGCCAACAGACTAAGATCTTCCTCTATTCCTCTAAATATTTATGTTTGTAGTGGATGACAATAATGATTTTCCAAATAGATGTTTGGGAAGGAATTTTATGGGTAAAAAATGTTTATTAGGTAATTAATAAATAGAGAAACACAATTTGTTTACTTTACATAACATTCCAATAGTGATCGCACTAAAACGAACCACCCATGAATTATAAATATTATGTCACTCCTATAGTAAAACCGATATTCTAGAATTAATGGAGGTGTTTTTTTCCTAACTAATACTCAATTTTCGAGATTTCCAATTATTCTTAAAAACAATGTGCACATGATATATTATATCCAATATTGTTAATATAAAAATATTGAGTCTCCATGTGGCCTAAAAGTCATCATTGATGCCAAAAATAACTCCAAAAATATTATTTTAAATACACCAAATTTCCAAAAAAAAATAAGAAATCGTCATTGTATTCTCCCCATATATTGTTATTTTCATCCCAAAAAAAGAACATGCCCAAAGAGATGAGGTTAATAAGATTTCATACATATCTCCCACTTCTAGGTGCTCTCCTGAAGGTCTTGTGTTACCAATGAACATGCACCAAGGTAATAACTTTCACATGAAGGATCTTCTCCTACCAATCCTCAGTGACCAAAAGTTACTCTATAAAGTTAACTTTGTATTCAATGTCCATCTCACCCTAGGAGAAGATGTGTGATGTATTGTGTACTTATTTACTTGGAAATGAAACATGGAAAAAGTCATGTACCCAATCTAACTAAGGTGGTAAGGATAAGAAATACACTATCCTACCAATGCATTGCATTATCATGAAAGGATCGATGAACCTTAAATATAGCTTCTTACCTCATCCAAATATCTTTAGTCATCACTAAGGTGATTCCCATAGAAACACGTGGTATCACTCATCAATATCCAAAGGACACTATCATCTATATGTATAGTACATCAGATGGATTTGGATAGTCCTTATCTACTCCTAAAAGATATAACCTTCTCTTTTGTCACTTGCAGCAAATCTGGGACTAGAAGCATTGTATATTTTCATTTCATCCAACAAAGGGTTAGCCTTTAGTGTCACCCATACAAGGCCTTGAATTATTCCACGCCTATGATGGAATGGTAACTATTGTTATATAAAAACTCCACCAAGGGTAGGGGATCCTCTAGGCTATATATAAAATCCAACATGAAATCTTGAATTAAGTCCTTTAAAACATGAATTGTCTATTCCACCTAGTCATCCTTCTAGGGGTGGAACATCATGCTTATCCAAAACTAATTTCCTAAATACTCTAATAATCTACTACAAAATCAATATGTGAAGTAAGAATCATTATAAGAATCAATCATTGATTGGACTCCATGAATCCAAACTAACTTCTACATATACTAGTGTCCCAAAATCTATGTTATACTATACTCTCAAATGGCTAGGTAGTGGGATGACTTGGGGATTTGATCTACGATCACCCAGATATCTTCATGACTTATAGATAATCAAAAATGTACTATAATAAATTCTATGGACATACCATCTCACTTCCACTCTGTAACCTTAAGGGTTTGGGATAAACCAACTGGTATCTAATGCTCAACCTTATCCTGCTAGAAAGTGTGGGATCAAGAGAGAAACATAGCTACATTACACTCTATTCCTAGCCACAAAAACATAAATTTGTGTCCTTGGTACATATTCTCCACTCTAATATGTACTACTAATGTGGATTAATGAAACCCCCATAGCACCTCCTCTCGCAGCATGATTAGTAACATCATATGTCCACCAAAAAGGATGATAGTATTTATACCTTTAAAGAATATATTAAAAGCATGTCATGTGGATATCTAGTCATGAAATACCTCACAATAAATATCTCCATGCTATACCTCCCTAATATGATAAATAAGTAGAGGGGTAATGTCAACTGACTGGAGGTATGCTGCTCTACCATCAACTAAAAGGGTTAACTTTAAAGGCTAAAAATAATCTATTTCCTCACTCAAGAATTGTGAATTGTAATTCTTAATAAAACCATATGCTACTATGTTCCATTTATTGGGAGTATAAACTTTCTCAAAATCATATTTAATAAAGAAATCCATTCATTTCCTCTAACTTATATTAATATATCTCTATGATAATATATAACTAAGACTATTACGATTATAATAGATGATGAATCACTCTCTCATAAGATAGTATCACCAAGTCATTAGTGTGAAAACAACTTCTTCTATATCCACATTATTGGTTTTTTAATTTTAATCATGATGTATTAGCTATTAGAACCCATAATCAATTGTCTCCCACCTCTAAATTATAAAAAATCAAAGTCAATCCCTCGACACTTCATAAAACACCACATACTCAACAACATCCTATGGTAGTCTCAAGATGGGTTCATTCATCAACCTCTGCCAAAACTCCTGAAAATAATACTAACACTTATTTATCGACATGATTGGATACCCATTTAAAGTCAAGGAAGACAGAGGTTCTATTAAAATAGGTAAATTGTGTACTAATCCCTCATAATATTCTTCCCTGAGAAGGAAGATGAACACCTTGGTCATGCTCTTGGGTTGCTCCCAATCTATTACTTCCCTAATCATTGTAGGGTCTATTTACACTCCATCCTCAAAGATGAAATATCCAAAGATTTGGACATCTCAAATAATTAATTGAAATTTTGAGATTTTCCCATAAGACTTGTTCTCTTGGTGAATATCCAAAACTATTCACAAATGCCTCTCATGATCCTCCTATTATGTTGAGTACACATGGAGTTAATCAATGAAAACAACCTTGAACTTGTCCAATATGGGTCATAAGATCCATTTCAAGAGTCCCAGGAACACTAATAGGGTGTTGTAAATTCTGAAAGGCATCTCCAAGTATGTATAGTGGCCATAGAAATATGAAAGTCATATTTGATATATCCTCCAATCGAACTCGAAGCTAGTTATAAATTGACCTCAGGTCAATTTTTGAGGACCACTTCACCCTATTAAACTAGTTGAGGAGGTTTTTGATTCTAAGAAGTGGATACATGTTCTTTATAATCACCTAGTCCTTGAAATGATAATATACACATAACCTCAAGATCTCATCTACATACTTATAGAAAAACATAAGGGATTCACAAGGGGATACACTAGGTCTAACAAATCCTTTCCTCTTTAGATCCACTAACAACACCCTCATCTCTAACAGCTCTATAGGGGTCATCTAATATAATGGTGTTGATTGTGAGGTATAACCTCAGTGATGGTCAATCTAGAGGCCAATATCCCAATGGTTAAGTATGAAAAAAATGTCCTTAGGGAAAACATTCTCATACTCCTCGACTAGTATAGGTACCTGAAGGCCCGTAGTGTCTGATCTTCCAAGGGACATACAAACCAAGTGATGAGAAATCAGTTGTACCCTCTTACATACAACCCCAATCTACTTTACCTAATATTATTTCTCACCAATGAAAAAAAATATACAACCATAAACTCACATGCATCATATCTTCTGCCTAAAATAGTTGATCTACTTATGGACATCAGAGAGATGGTCCTTACCCAACATGAAATAATAAGGACTCATCTCACCTATGAAGTGATATCAAATGTAAATATATCCTATGAGGTATTAGTTAAATTATTGGAAAAAGTATATGATTACTAAATCCACCTCCCGGATAAGAGTATCTAATCATAATGTCAGAACTAAAGGATCCACCAAAAACTATAGGTCTAGAATAAGTGATGTACCAAGGAAATATTGGTGAGTACCAATGTTAATAAAAACTATAGATAAAGTATATAAGTTATAAATCATACCTAATATCGTACTCAGAGCCTCCAAGTTGCATAACTCAACTTCCATCATCCATCAATGTACATGTCCACCATCTCCCAAAGCCTGGGGTAGGACACATGAGGAAGGTATAAGTGGAAACAAATCATAACATCATCCACTTCCCATAACTAATTCATCTCCATAGCCATGTCCACCAACCAGAGGATCTCCTTGCTCAACTAGTTATCTCTACCTTAGAAACCCATTGACCATATATGTGTCAGCAACAATGAGGTTTAGTAAAACCCACACTATATAGAATCATCCATCACAAGAGAAGAAATTACACCCCCTTGATTAAATGGAGCCTCCCTAAGAGGCATGAGTTGTTGAGCCTATATCCCATGACTACCTCTAATGCCACATCATGTGCATGGATACCTAAGTCTGACATCATTTACTAGTTTTTGAGGTCTCATTCCTAGGGTATATTCTTCTAGAACTAATTGTTAGTGACTCCTCTACTAAGAATCTTTTCACAACCAAAGCATTATCAAACACCCCTACGTTAGATGAGATATAAAGATATACCACCCTATTTTGGAAGTCATAGTGAAGGCCATACTCAATGGTATATGTTAAAAATTATCCACCATAAACCATATTCGTATAATACCATGAGAGGTTGGGTAACCATGATGCATACTCTATGACTTTCATGCTACCCTGTCGTAGCTCCAGAAGCTCTTGGATACTTATTTCCTATAAATTCATTAGATAAAACATCTAAATAAGGACTTACTCAAACTTTTTCCACATGAGAGTATCTTTGTTGTGTTTTATCCATCAAGACCCACCATTGAACTACTGGTTGATGTAGAAGGCCAACATTTGGGACCACCATATGGATGGAAGGGGTCCTTAAAATGCATTAAACTCTCTCTACTGCATCGATCTAGTCCTTTATTTCTTTAGGGTCAGTCTCACCACAAAACCTAGGTCATCATTATTTCTAGAAGAACTATGAATCATTCAAATAATGCACATTTCATATGCTACTACCACCAAAACAACCATCTACTCAATTGGTGGAGGTAATACCCACCTAGAGGAATCACCTCCTACATCGGCCCAAGGACTGAGGAATCATATTTAAGTGGTTAATTATCACAACCTAGTTGAACCATACAAGATAGATTTCATTATAGACGAATAATATAATTTCCCAGATATACCATGGTAAAAGGGAGAATATTTTGGGAGCTAACTCAATACGGACATGGAAACAAGAACTCATTTCTATATGATGCATGTACTATTATTTACTTGAAACTAGTGCCTAAATTTATCGAGTTAACAAGTAGGTTATCATAGTTCTAATGAATAGATATTTTATTCATCAAACAATCACTATATTCCATGACTAGAGAGATGAATTTGGGACACTTACATTGTTTCCCAAGTTCTCAAATCGATCCTCATATCCATACTATCTCTAAGCTATGGTTCAAGGACAACCATGATCTAATACCACTTTGTCATGTCCAATCCCCATATATCCCACATTCCTGATAGTAATCCAGGTGTTTAACCTCATTCCCACCTCCAATAGTAAAAAGGATAGCAACTAACATTTAGTAGACATATCACATGCATGGTAGGCCTTAGACAAAAGTACATGTATAAACATAAAAATCTACAAACACTATTATAATAAAAAATGGGAATAAATTATATTTTAAATGAATGAATGATATCTAATCCTATATCATAATATATAAAAATATAATAAAAACTAAAAAGGGTTCAAATACAATCCCACTAATACTATATAGGATTCTAAATAGTTAATAACATGAGAATACTACCAAACTATAACTTTGAGATCTGTCCATGGTCTGTCAAGCTCAGCTAAGATCTACCTAATCATGGTCCACCTATAACATAAAAAAATGGAATATATTTTCTATAATACATGAAATTTTTGGGAAAATCCCATGCATGGGTTATTATACTTCCATCCTCTAGATTCTTTTTTAAAGATTAAAGGTAAAACTCATCTGAGGGAACTTAATCACTGGGTCCCAATAACACTAATGAAACTCATCTTAGGGGTCATACACATTGTGAATTTACATGTGGAACTATGAAATAGAACTAAAAATATGTCAAAAAATAGGTATCTCATCATTCTTATGGCCCATTTGGGATATTTGATCCTATCTGGAATAACCCATTAGGAAGGAGATCACATTCCCTGAATGTCAGATATTGAATACCTGACTTTACCTAGGGATGAATAAGATAGAGGATCACAGTTTAGACCATAGATAGGGATACTTGAATCAATCTAGGACTAACCCATATAGGTTATAAGTTACTATATTCTTGATATGGGATGCCATAGTGTACACTCATAAAGATGTATTAAGGGAATATCCCAATACTAAATTTCTTCGAAGGAATGTCCACATGTCAATACTAAAGTTGAATAAAGAAAATAGGGGATTTAAATTGACCTATAATAAGTACAAAACATTTAAAAGGTACACATGTTGTGCCCCACTATGTTTCTTCATTTAAATACCCTAACCTTTAACACATAAGATTATATGATTTTATTCATAATTAAACATCAGAGTACAAGCTGAGGATCATGAAGTCTAGTGTCTTTGAAGACTAGGTACATAAAACATAAAACATGGAAATAAAAACCAATTCTTTATTTAATCTTCATAAAGATATCATAAATTTCTTTGAGACCACACATCTTCATAGGGTAACCTAGGGAACATATGAACAAAGGTATGAGCTAAAATCTCAGTAAATGAATAAACATGAGAATAAGCGTTTAGCACATGGGTTAGAGATCATGACATAATGATATAAAATGGAATAAAGAATCATAAAATATAAAAAAGGGATCATATAATCATTTAATCATAGAAATTTTGCAGCAATAAAAAACATGAATTTAGCATGACTCAAGGCTGACTTCCAAGACCATTTCACAAGGTAGCACAATCCAGGGCTAACCTCCAAGACGGTTTCACATGGTAGAACAAGCCAAGGCTAACCACCAAGACCGTCGCACATGATGTCTCATGAGACTCAACTTTACTCAATGCATTGTATCGCTATCTAGGTTCACCCATATTAACGTTTCACGAATATTTTTTCCACATAAAGAATAATACATAGTGAATCTTCGATAAACATAAGGCTTACCCATGGAAAGAATTGGGTACCATAATCATGTCATAAAGGGTAACAAATGGGTGAATCATAAAAGTGTCAATGAAATAAAGGAACTAATATATACATGGACATATATAAGGTAAAATAGAAATGTATCATGGTAGGTGATTTCATATAAAATTTAAAACATGAAATAAAAGTATTTAATAAATTTCAGTATTAAAAAATTTTGGTGCGGTTTTAAGGTACTTTAAATAGAAATGGGAACTATCCTTTATATAAAAATAGAAGTGAAAAAAACGTTTTCTATAATAACAAATACTCATTTTATAAATTCAATGGTGGCTTAAAATAGAATATTGAGTGCACTTAATATTGGTTAAGAATTCGGGAAGTTCCCTCAACATATGTTAGCTTATCGGGAAGTATTTAGGAGGGAATCACTTAAAAACATGTATATCCCTGAAAGATAATGATGAAAGGGCCTTGATAAATGTATTAGGTACATGTAAACAGAATTTATAAGATTCTAATAAAAATATAAGATAAATTAATTTTTGTAAAAGGAAGATAAGGAGACTAAAATGAACGAAGGAGGTTTGGGTAGAATCCCATATGGATTATCGGTATGGTATCAGGTGTACTAAATGAAGGCTTAATGAGAGAGAAAGGAGTTTATAAACACTTATAAATCATGAGAGAAGTATGGGGGGTTAGAAATCATACCCCTTTATTAGGAATTACACATAAAATGACTTAAACTAGAGTATATGCTTGAATAAATGTGAGAAAGAGAGGATCCATTACCTTAAGTTTAATAGTGTTCTTCACTTGATCTTAATGAGTTGAATAATAAAATTAGATTTATTAATTAATAATTATAGAACCTAAAATACATGTTATTGATTTATTATAACCTTATTAAGTTCATCCATTTCCTTTTTGAGGAGTTAAGTGGTTCAATATCATTGTTTGGGAGTGTTTTCTTCCTTTGTTTTAATGATCGGTTCACTTATATTCATGTTCAGATAATCATGTATGAGGAATGTGGTTGTCCAGAATAGAAGTTTTGAAGAATTAGAGAACATAAATATTATTACATGGTAATAAAATTCATTGGTTTATTTGGAGGGAAGGTGTGTCATTATATAAAACATTAATGATAAACACTTTGATTAATTTGGTGATTTTTCTCAAAATTAACTTGTTTGTATTATTATTTTACATAATGTGTTAAAAAAGATTCCAAAAAAACACATAAGGTAAAATAAATATTTAATAGTCTAGTTAAAAAATAAAAATGTTTTCTTGACCAGAATTGAAAATGGTAATAGATATTGATAAACCACCATTCTTGAATGTGATAAATTAACATATCTCGGACAGTGTCTTCATTTCTTTCATATAAAAGAAGGGGAAATGACATATGATAATGAACTATCCCGTTAGAATAAAAAAATTATATTACATTTATGGTAGTTTATTTTTCATACCATTTTCATCAGGAGTGGTTAGGAAATAAGAGAGAACAAAGGAACATAAAGGAAAGTGAAAGAAATGAAGTGAGAAATTTACATCTTGATTTAATCTTCCTTGAGAGCCTCTTAAGGGGAGAGGATTTGGTATTTTGAGGAGACCAAGGGATAATAGACGTGTAGGAGGATCTTGGGGAGATATTTTGGAAAAATTTAGGTAAGGAAGAAGGATTGAGAGGAGTGAAGATAAGTGGAGAGTGTGGGTGGTTTTTATAGTGGAGGGGAGGAGGGTTTTCATAATATTTTAGTCATCAGTTTATTATTATCACATAAGACAAGAAATATTAATGATTATTGTGAAAAAATAGTAATATGTTCATATGAGTTCAAGATAATGGACTTAAATTAGCCATAAATCATCGGATTACAATATAATTCTTGTATTAGCATTTATCGTAAATTATCGTATTTTACTATTCACCAAAAATTCAAGTATTTTAGAAAAATCCCAAAAATTCACCCTAACCATTTTTTTGATGTGTAAAATAAAAAAATGATATCCATTTTTCAAAAATAAATCTCTAGAAATGATTAATTTAATTGTTAATTTAAATCATAAATTACATGAAAAATACAAATCTTAAAACTATAACTGATTTTATAATGCTTTCAAAAATTACATAAGGTCTTATAAAATTATCTTAAAACCTGAAGACCTAAAATTATTAATTTATGAACACATTTTAGAAAAATATATCTTTCTTTTAAATTAATTAATTAATTGTAATTAATTATTTTTGTCTTATAAAAATATAAATACTTTTAATATGGTCGTATTTTCACTTATAAGATGCCTAAATTTTATTTACACATTCAAGGGTGAGGTTACTATTCTTTTGGAAGGTTTACTATTCATAAGGGTCATATTACTATTTGTAAGGGTAGGTTACTATTCATACTGGTAGGTTACTATTCACCAAAAAAATTATGTTTTTCTTATCAAACTCCAAAAATCTTACTGATCGCAACCTTTTATGTCAGATTTTTGAAATTCAAATCATAGAGGTGAAAATATTATGTTTAAAGGTCACATAGTACAAAGCAGTTCATTATGTTTTAATTTCATGTGATTATATGATATATTTATAAGAATCAAATTTCCATTTATAAAACATTGGGTCCTCACATTTCATGTCTACGTTTTTGTCTGTAACATCATGTGTTCTATGATGAGTTAAACTTATAGGGTAATTATGAGATTTGTAATTTGGTGGATGAGTTATTCTTCAAACCGAGCTTTAGAAAGTAAATATGATATTTGGAACACCTAAATTTGTATCTTTTAGACATCATTTATGTCCTGATATATGCCTCAGGTGTTCCATCGTGTTTCGGGAGATCCGGACACCAAAATATCATATCCAAATAAGGTTAACAGTGGCACATGGTTTGTATAAAACTATGCAGTCCTCCAAGAGAAATCATGTGGCCTGATGAGAGGGGATGAGGGTGTCACACGATTTGGTCTAACCGTGATCACTAGTCCACACATCCATGTGGATATTTTATTCTCTTTAATAGTAGGTAAATCCATGGTTTTCACATTGTTTCCTAAACTATGCACATGAACCTTATGAGTCCCCTTCTTGGGTAGTGGCTAAAGCAGGGATAAAGCACAGTTTGGAAAACTGTGCGGCCAAACTGTGAACCTCATCTAATGAGGTGAAAATCCCATTTTCCCCTCTAGTATTTTACACCTCTTCCCTTTCCTTCTTCTCCCACATGTGAAGTTCCTCCCTGAGTCATGGGTTCTCTTTCCACTCCTCACCTAGACATGGATGTCATTCCTTCATCTGATATTATAATCGGGTTTCGTCAGTCTCATTAGTTATCCCTCAGTAATAGATTCACTCATCTTTCTCTTTTCTTCATTTCCCTCATTATTTTTGAGGTTATCAAGGTGTGACATAATTTTTCCTATTTTTAGGGTGTTTTTATATTCTTATAATTTCTCTTTAACTGGATCAATTCAAGACTCGATATTTTATTAGAAGATAATCCTAATAATGAGTTGTGTTTTCTATATTTTTTTGTTAAATTATCTTAGATTAAAAATTACACCATTGTGTCATGTGCCAGTATTTCTGTTCAATTCCTCTTAAATGTGAAACTTAATTTTTTGATTCTAACACTATAATTATAGTAGACCTTTTATTTTAAATTGTAATGGTTGATGGTTATGGAACTCACGTTTTAACCACCATTATGGGTGTGATAATTGAATACCTTGATTAATCATCTATTTTCTAATAAAACACCACTTTGAGATGAGTTGTCTTCTA
This sequence comes from Viscum album, assembly GCA_963277665.1. Lineage (NCBI taxonomy): Eukaryota > Viridiplantae > Streptophyta > Magnoliopsida > Santalales > Viscaceae > Viscum > Viscum album. The sequence goes on from OY728160.1 coordinate 1,854,784,972, forward strand.
AAATAATAATAGGTTAATAAAATTTAAAATATTATGGGAAAAACATGGAACTTGTCCTCTAGATAATAGTGAATCAAGTCTTATGCTAGTAAAATAAATTGATGAATTGTATATAACATGATTTAGAACATTACATTTATTATTCTTTAATTGAAATGGTAAATGGGTGAGGCCCTATATAAGTTTACATTCCATATGGTGGGGTGTGCTTAAGTATATAGCCCACTTATTTACATTATAATTGAACTATGATGAGACATGAATATGAACATAACCCTTTTTTGAGATTGAACTTAAATGATTAAATTAATTGTGATACACCTTGAGTGGGACTTGGGTTCCTCTTTACAGAATTCCTTAGACGGGCTCATAGGTAGTTGATATCAACTATACCTTAGTGATAATTGGGTTTATTTTTTATGGAATTATAAGTATGGGAACAATGGTTAGATGATTTTTGATATACCATGAGAGGTACATGGTATGCCAAGTACGGGTACACCATATAGTTTCTCTACCTCTTTATAAGTGATACAAATTCCATAGGGGAGACATTGTGGATGGGATCAGTGGCTAGATGGAAATCCCAATCCATGAGTGATACTCAATCCCATATATTAGATACCAGGGATGGGCTTAGAGGGTTTTTTCTTCATGTCATGCTGAGATTGATACTTGGGATTCCATTTATGGATCTCCTATGATGGAATCTTACATTATTGGGTATTTACGGTTCTCCTAGAGTGATACTTGGGATTCCTTTTCGGATATCAATGTATAGGCTAAGGGTTTCTCTTATTAAACTCCACTGATGAATTTTATATTAATGACTTATAATGAAATTCTATTACCCAGGGACGCGTCCATCAAGAGAAATCACATGCTTGGGTTCGGTCTATCTCATGATAGATGTTATATGAAGAATTATCATATTTTCCATCATATTATTTCTATATAGGTTTCCTTAAATTTGGGAATATACTTCTTAGGTCGATGTGGGTAGTGTTGGTCGGGTATCGCATGAGGAATCCAAACTAATGTATTTATTTATTTATCTCCTTGAATTTATTGTGTACCTACAAACTAGTGTATTATATATTCCTTGAATGAATTTAGATTTAAGCACCATAGGTTGTGGCCTAATAAGTATATATCACACCCTTATAGTGGATTAATTAAAAATTTATATTCGGTGTTACGCTTTTATGCTCATACCTAGAGATGAGAGTTAGGAGAACATGACTGAGCTGGAGATTAGGATGCTCATGAATTCATCTGATGGGGATTTTTTACCTTTACATTATACATATAGTGCATCACCTGCTATTTTTTTAAATTTTTAGTTATGTATCCTCTATCAAACGTCCATGCATATTTGTATATTTGGCATTGGAAATTTAATATTGATTTATTCATTTTTTACATTTATCTTTCATTGCTCTATATTTTATTTATATTTTTTTGCTGTAGTATTTTTATTATATACCATTGTATGAATCTAACCATGGGGGCACTGTATCCCCACCATACCATTATTACACCCTTGCTGCTAGTTGGTAGCCTCTAACATATGAGGAGGCATGATTGAGGCCACCTGCAGACTTGTCTGGCTACTGGTTTTATTTTCAATCAGTTTAGAAATTACAAAGTGGTATCAGGGCCTTTATTTTCCATTTTCTTACTAATTCGGAATTGGTAGACAAGATAATAGGAATGTGTCGATTCTTGGTAAATAGTCGTGTTTGGGAGTTTTCAACTCACGTACGGAGAAAAGTCTAAGTGGATAGGGATGAGATTATTATTCATGTTGTCTATTTTTATAGTAGAATATGATTTCACATTGATTGATTAGGGTGTTTTTTACTGCTTATTGATTTATGATATTTATGGAATTATAATATTTTACCCTTAGCGTAGTATTTCATGGAGGTAGAATTACATCCATAATTTTTTTCACATAGATATTTTCATGCCAAACATATTCCATTCCATATAATTACATTGATAGATTTGTCTTTTGGGTTTATTATTAATCTTATTATGCTACATGTTGAGTATTTTAGCAACATGATTAGTTTTAAATCAACTAGGATGTTCCAATAGCATGGTTATTTCTAAATTTGTTATACAATTTATTATTAAAGTTCATGTATCAATATAAATTGTTCTTTCTTGTATGTATTGTTATTAAAACCTAAACTAATCAATTATAACCTATTCGATCCCTGAACAATTGGTAACATGGGTTGAAATTGTTTTGATTGTGATTAAATGGGAGCCAATTTATAATATGTAAGGGGTATGGGGAATTTATATATTGGTAAATGGTAACCCATATAATTGAACCATCATCTAAAAGCATGATATACCTTGAGATTGTTATAAATATAATTTCTATAATAAAGTCTGACCTTAAAGGTATTTTTACCCTTTATACAGTTTTGTAACTCGATCACTTGGGCATGATGACCTATGTGAAAAAAAAAATTATTAATGCCCAAGTCAACCCAAGTAGGTCAGTTTGGGTATGTTTCTTATGATATATACCCATTAAGGGTGTTTAGCAAAATATATGTTTTAAATAACATGGAGTTTCATTTAGATGAACCTAGAATATTTTAGTGGGACCCTCGTAGGTCACCTTATTTCTTTATGACTGGGTATTTAACCCCATGGGGGTATGTTTATACTATATAGGGATGGTTTTATAAAGTATATGAAACTGTTTATATGGTTTTATATATAAGAATATGGTGGTATTTTACTTGACTAGTTCGCCCCTTAATTAATAAATATCCTTTTACATACTTTTGATTTGAACTTATATAAGGCATTAGTTAATTAAAATGTAAATTACAACTTAAAGTTTGTTTTCCTATATATATTGGAATTTCTATTTTCTTTAACTATGCCCAATTTTGAAAATCCATATGTATTAATAAAATAATTAGAAGGAATCTATGTGGTCAATTTTCTAATTATGACAGAATGTCAGTTAAATATTTACTCTTAAGATGGAAATTTCATAAAACATAATGGTGTGCCTAGTATATTAGCTAAAAAAAGCACCATACACTTTTCCTTATAACTGGTGTAAGATATAACTTAATAAAAAACATTGAAATTTTTAAAGAACTAGATGTGAGTTGGTGTGATGACTTAAAATAAAACCTTAAGTTATGTTCCTAGCTTAACCCTCATGTGAGTGTAGGTAAAAAAATTGAGTTATTCCTTGAAATAGGAACCTAATCATAACTTGTATTCCCCTTATTCTATACCATGAACTCAAATTATAGTTACTTAGTCCTAGTGACTCTTTAGGCATTACCCCTCTTGTAGGGATGATTCTTTATGTTTCAATGAGGGGTTAACCAGAGGTTGGTAGTTCCATTAGAACATTAAAAACTTTATAGATTCTTGTGAACTGTTTCTAGCATGTGGTATTATTCCAATGTCATTTCCCCATGTAGGGATTTTAGTTTCAAAAAAGAAACCTTTGTCTTGATGGGTCGTCATTCAGTAATTTGACCCTTGTTACGGGTGTGAGAATCATGTAATTATACTGTTCAGTAGGTTATATGTTCTTAGGGTACATTCGACCACTTAGTGGGTTGTGTTAACCATCTTCTTCTTCGTCTTTAGTGATTGATGACTCAGGAGGTCTTCAAACTATTTCATAATCTTATGATTGAGTATAACTCTGGGATAGTTCTTCCTATGATCCATAGAATACTGGGATGCATAAGGATGACAAGACTATGGGTAGTATCAAAGATGTTCAATTTTTCTCATGATATTTTTGGATTGTATCTGTTGATACATGTCATACTCATCACATTTCTAAATGATGCAGTGAACCCTATGAATTCAGTGGAAACTATTTAATCTTTGAGAAGTTGTTCTTTGATAATAGGTCATCTCAAAGGTAAAATGATCTAAGTGTTAAATAAAATCATACTCAACATAATGCTCAGGTTAAATCCATAATAGGATCATGTGTTTGACACATTGGTTGTCTTGTTCTTGTTATTAAACCAAATGTTATGCCTTGCGTGGATGTAGCTCAGGAAAATTTTCACATAGATTTCTATAGAAAATCAGGACTGGGATGCTTTTAAGTAGCTAGAATATCTCTCCTTTTTGGTTTAATGCTTTCTAAAACTTTGTTTTCCACATCCAAGACCTTTGATTGGTGGTCAATGGAGTGTTTGATGTGGGATGGGATCCCTTTATTATAAATTTATGATAAGTAAAATCCTAAAGTGGGGAGAATCATGTCAATTCCATTAAAATGTGTATTTCCTAGTAGAAGGAACATAACAAAGAGAACAATTTGAAAATTTTCAGTTATTCTTTTGAATACCCATGATGCTGGTAAGCTGGGAATGCATCATTTATTGCAAGTAAGCATGGATATTAAATGGATGGATTTGTATGTAACCTTTAAAAACCCATTAGTCAAGTATGAACTTTAGTGTTTGTGCTTGATCAATCTCGGAATTCCTTGAGTGGGGAAGGAATCATGGTCAGGTAATGGTGATGTGTTGGTAGGTGGAGTCAATATCCTTCAGGAAAAGACAATATGTGATGGTTCAACTATTTTCCTTGTCTGTATTTAGAAACTATTTATTTGAAACCATAATGGGCGCTTCATTCTTGGGGTATAAAAAGTGTATTGGTTCTTCTTGGTAGTTCCTGATATCCACTTTGTGTACTCTAGTTTTGAAACAATCATGTTCTATGACCTGACATTTTCCTAGGTACATAGATAGAGAATCTATTTTTTCATGCTAAAATTTAAATTTCATTGGGATGGGTAAGAGAACTCCATTGGAGATACTCTTCTAAAGCATGGTTGTAAAGGCATGGTTATCCCTGAGTGATACTTGGATTCTAATGTAGAAATTATTCATAAAGACTCATGGGCACCTACTATTTTCCATTAAATATGATCTCTAGGTGGATGTTGATTTGGTCTTAGTCAGTTTTTAGTTATATTGATATTTTGGATTTGTATCAACGTCGCACTTATAAATCAGGGAGTATAGACTACCTTGGATGATCTCCTTGGACTCTAGTAGATAATTCGTTGTTTACCCTTAAATTATGTCGGACTCATATGAGACTCTTTAAGGGTAAAAATTCATTTACGATGGATTAGGTATATTTCAATGTTCATTTTGAGACATGAAAAATTAGGCAATAAATAAATATTTCTTCCAAGAGACATCATTGTAAGTCAGGTGTAGGCTTCGGTGGATGTGCTCGAAGTAAATGAGAGGTTCCTTTGAAAAAGGTGTTGTGATTCACATTTTGATATGTAATCCATCTAATAGGAGAATATTTTACAATATTATAATAGATTTGGATCTACTTAATTCCTATATATGGAATAAAAGTGGTTGTCAAGGAACCATTTTAGGTATGCCATTAGATTCAGATGGGTACGATGAAAATGTTCGTTGTTCCACTCAAGGAAATTTCACTTGACTAGTTTTTGATAGTTTAACAATAATTAGATCATTTTAATCAAATGGATATTTTATTATGTCCTCATATGTTTTTCTGTTTCCATTTTGTGAAAATGAGGTCAATAATGTTATTATAATTATAGGATATTCTTTTAAAGGAAATTCCTATAGAGGAAATCCATAACTTAAAATTGGATTTTTCATGCTAGAACCTATTGTGGAAAACAATATAGGCTGGGTGATTAAATAGATAAAGACTTTATCATGCCTCTTATTATATGGTATTGTTCAAGTGTCATCTAGATTCTTTATTTATTAATTTTAGTGTTGAATCGAGTTTTTCGGCTTATTATTGTATTATTATGTAATTCTTGAATGTGGATTGGGCATTGGAAAAACAATGCGTCTGTTTGGACAAAACTTCATGACCCGAGTATGTCATTTTTTGTTTCTGTTGCTTCCCTGAGGCTTCTTGAAGATGATAATTTTTAAGTTGGGAAGGTTGTAACATACCGAGTTTCAAACATGATTAAAATTATAGGGGGGTTTTGGCCTTTACTATTTGGTGGACAATACATTATTTAAAATAGACATTAGAATGTAAATCCAATATTTTGAACACCTAAATGGGTAATTTTTAGACTTGGTTTATGGCCCGAGAGGTAATTTGAGTGTTCCTTCATGTTTTGGGAGCATCTGATATTGAAATCTAAAATCCATAGGAGGTTGACAAGGGAAAATGTTTTTTTTTTCAAATTATGTGGCCCTCTAAGAGAAACCAATATGTCTTCTTAAAAAGGATAATGGTATTGCATAGTTTGGTGTAATCATGTGCACCAAGTTTCATTGTTGTGTGTGTGTTTTAGGATTTTTTTAATAGAGGGAAATTGCACAGTTTTTCCATGGATTCCCAAACTATGTGCATGAACCATGTGATTCCCCTTCTTGGGTAGTGTCCAAATCATGGTTGGCACATAGTTTGGAAGAATGTGTCACCTAACCTTGAACCTCATTACTGTGGTAAATTTCCCATTTTTTCTCCAATATTTTAAACCTCTTACCTTTCTTTATTGTCCCATGCATGTAGCACCTCCTTCTAGTAATGGTTTGCCTCTCTTATCTTCACCAATGCATTGATGTATTTCCTTTATCTGGTGTTGGAATCAAGTTTGTTTTTGACTTGTTGGCCAGACCTTAGTAAGATCTTCACTCCTCCTTATCCATTATTTGTTTCACTTTCTATCATTGACGTTATCAATTTGTGACTTAATTTACCCTATTATCAGGAAATTTGTATAATATTTTAATTTTTCTTAAACTAAATTGATTCAATAATAGATTTAGTATTAGTAGAGTGTCTTAAGCAATAGATAGTTGGTCTTTATGTTTTTCACTTAAAGTATCACCGATTATAAATTATGTTGTTGGGTCATGAATTGGTGTTTTTATGTGAGGCTTATTAAATGAGAGACAAGTTTTGAAGAACCTAATGATCTAATTATAATAGACCTTTTATATTTAATTATTTTTTTTGAGGGTTGTGTACCTCATGTTTTATACCACCCTTATGGTTTTGATACTTGAATGCCTTAATTAATCAATTGCTTTCTAATAAAATACCTCATTGAGGTGAATTATATTGTAAAATAAGGATAGGTTAACTAAAGGTAATATGTTTTGGAAAGACCATGACATGTGACCTTTAGTTAATGGTGGATTAATCCTTGATCTAGTAAATGGAATTGCTAAATTTTATGTGTCATGATTTAGAACATTAACATTATTATTCTTTAAATGAAATGGTAAATGGGAGTGTCCATCTATAAGTTTACTTTCCAAGTGTTGTGGTTCCCTTAAGTACATGTCCCAATTCATCTCTTTATACATGAATTATGATGAGACATGCTTCTAGACATGGCCTTTATTTTGTGATTTAAATTAAATTATTAAATGAATTATAATACCCCTTAAGTAGGACTCAAGTTTCTCTTTAAATAATTCTATGTATGGGCTCATTAGAAGTTGAGATCAAATTTAACTTGGGATATAATTGGGTTTCCTTTTTATGGAATTCCAATAATGGGATAAACGGTACCATGGGTTATGATAAACTATGATCGATATGTAGTATTCCAGAGACAGACTAACCATGTGGATTCTCTATATCTTGGTGAGTGATATTGATTCCCAAGTAGAGACAATATGGATGGGCCTAGTGGCTATATAGTAATCCTAGGCCATGATTCATACTTGGTCCCCCTATGTGATATAACAGTAATGGGCATTGAGGGATTCATCTTCACTCCTTGCCGAGAGTAATACATGGGATTCCATTTATGGATCTCATTGGACATACTTTTACAGTATTAGTTATCTATAGTTCAATTGGATAGATACATGGAATTCATTTTTTGATTGCCTTGGATGGGATCATGGTGCCTCTTAAATCTAATGATGAATTTTATATTAAAGAGTAATAATGCATAGATATTACCCTAGAACATGTCCCCCAAGACAAATAAAATTCTTAGGTTTGGAATATATTATGATAACTGTTGTATTAAATATTATCATCTTTATTTCATATTATATCTACACATGTTTCCTTCCATTCAGACATATCCAAATTTAGCTGAAGTAGGTAGTGTAGGTCAGTTATCCCATGAGGAATTAGGACTAATTTATTTATGTATCTATCACATTTAATTTTTTATATACCAACACACTACTATATTTTATATTCATGGATGGAATTTAGATTTATAAGAAGTTAGCAGTGTCTTACATAATATATCTCACACCTTTCTCTGGAATCCATTTCCCTGGGGTACCTGAGTAGACCTCTCATTCGCATTTCCATGGATTATTTCTTAGGTTTTTATGCTCATACACGGATATGGGAGTTAGGATTACATGATTGAGTTGGAGCTCAAGATGAATATGGAGTCATCCCATGAGTATTTTGTACCTTTACATTATATATGTGTTTTACTACTTGTTGTTTATTTATTTATTTAATTATATAGCCTCATATAGACATGCATGCATAGTTGTACATTTAATGTTGTCTATTTCATATTTCATCCTTCATTTATTACAATTATATTCCACTTCCATGTATTTTATCTATATTTCATTAGATTTTGTATTCTTATGATATACCATTGTGTAAATATTTCCATGAGGGTATAGTCTCCCCACCATACCATCATTTCACCCTCACTGTTAGTTGGTATCCTCTGGTGTATGGGGTGGCATGCTTGAGGCCACGTGGTGATCGGTCTGGCAACTAGTTTTATAGTTAGTTAGGTCAGGATGTGATAGTGTCCATGTCCATACACACAACCTGTAACACCCCGAGCTTCCACGATACGCTTCTCATTCAATAATACAATAGCTTGCATTGTACGCAACTTCGAGTTCTAAAACATCGCGACAAATCAAAGTAGCCGTTATGAATAGTAATAACCACTTTTTAAAATTATAGAAATTTTATATTTCAAAATGGACTTCATTTTTGTATTCCTAATATTGAAATTAGCCTATGTTGAATTTTTTGTAATTTTCTGAGAACTTCAAAATTTTTATGAATAGTGAAAAATACTTAAAACAACTTTTTTAATCAAAATAATTCATAGTGATAAATTATACTATTGAGTGGTTTTAGAGTATAATTAGAATATATTTTTACCATTTTATCCAATGGTGGTCATTAGAATTAATTTGACATTGAAATTGGACATAAACAATTGTCAATCTTTTGATATAAATTGTTTCTTAAAAACACGCTATTTTTTGTGACAGCGGGAATTAATTATAAAATTAATTAATGCAACTAATATGTTTGGAATTTTGTAAAATAGACATCATTTTTCAATTCGGAATATCAATTATAGCTTAGGGTGAAATTTTGGCCTTATTCTGAAAAACTTCAATTTTTGATGAATAGTGAAACCACTAAGTGGTTGTTAAATAACTGATTTTTCGTTTAAATGAAATATTACCACTTCTGTGATTTGATTTTCAAAAATCCGACATACATGGTTGTCATAAAGAAGTAAAATGTGGTTCAATGGGATAAAAATAATTTTTTGGTGAATAGTAACTTATTAAGTTCTTAATCGTGATTAGTGGTAATTAGGGTAGTTTAAGGTATAAATAATACTTTAATAATATTAAATGACCTAGACACATGTCCCAACCTCATTGGTTGTGTCATGGCCGACCAAGACAAGCCATGGCCTAACTTGGGGACCCCATGGATCCACTTTTGTTGGGAAATAACATAAATTACTTTTTATTTAATGTTAAAGTGAAAATGACACTAACATAAAGTGTTTTACTAAAACAATTTTTAAGTAGGGTTAAACAAGTCCAAATTTTGATTATAAATAGTCATTGGAAAGATAAAAAGATTTCCTATATCATAGTATTTTTTTTATAATTTTTAGACATTAAATAAATTTAATTATTTATGACATAATAATGATGCAGCGATGACATCATTATTTGACGATTTAAATAAAATGGAAAGGTAATATAAAATCTATGAACTACACATGGCCAAAACCAATTGGATGAGTGGATTTCGATGCCTTATCACCTTATCCACGAATTCTATCAATGTGGGACCTTTTAAAACCGAAACACATTTTCAAATAATGTAATGTTCCTTTACTTTCCAAAAGTGCCCTTCCTCTCCTCTTATAAAAGGCCCCCACCTCTACCTCATTTCACACACTCTTCAAGCCATTGGCTCGGCCAACCCCTGCCCATTTGCTCTCTACACATCCCTCTCCTCATCCTAGAGGATTCCCTTTGGGCAGAATCCTTTCAAAGGAAGCCTTTAGGCTCAACTCAAAAGGAGTTACACTTTTTAAGGTAATTCATTCTCTCATGTTCTTTTGTTTTATTTTGCTTCTCCAACCCCCTAAACTCTTTTTATTTACTTCTTTTGTAACAACACCAGTATCTTAAATATACTAGGATGTTGTTATAAGATTTATTTGAGCTACACTTCCACACAACTACATCAAATGGTTAAAGAACATAAGGTTTCCGTGGATGGCGAAATTCTGCCTCCCGAAACGATGATTGTTCAACACTCATTTAACACCTTCAAAGGTGGCCATTATGATGTCACTATTTTTATATATGATATATAATATGTTTATGTTTTCCTTAAGCTTCTGTTTTTTTCATTTTGGGCATACCTTTATGGTTTCCATTATGGGTAAAACACGATATCTTCATTTTAGGAAGCGCGGACTACCGCCCCCTGAAAGTGATTTGATTCGTTAATACCATATGTGGGATGTGTGAAGGATAAAGTTAATGACATTATATATGTTATTATACTGGAATTATAATATACTCTCATATCATTATGATTCCATTCCAGAAAATATGAAATAGAAATGGAAGTAGCGTTCATGCGTACGTACGGCTTACCGTCTCCATGAACGGTGCATTTCATTTCTTACCTCTAAATGTGATGTAATATTATAAATGAATGTATGTACTGGATATATATGACATATATGATATCTACATCATGAATACCATTCTGGATATAATGAACCTTTGACCAAATTAACAACATGTAAGTGTAAGAAGCCTATTTTTGACTTAAGAACCAAATACCGACAAAATGAACATTATTAACTTAAATAATTACATAATGTTCATATCATTGTAATAAGTGATATAATAAGGATAATGAAGTTGAAAATGGTTCTTAATAAGGTATATATTAACTCTAGTTTATTATTCAGGAGGTTAAAGAACGGTTGAGTCAAGTCAGACACGAGGTAAGGGAATTTCTTAACCCAACTTCAATTCTTTGGGTTAATCTCCTACTTTCAAATTATGTCATGATATTATTATGTCCTATTTTGTATTTTTACTTTCTTTATGTGTACCTATAGTGAATACACATAATAGATCTATTTTATTTTAAAAATGATCTTTTTAAGGACTTTGTCTCAATCTCCTTTCATTGAGGCATATTTGGCTTTATACACAACTTTCTTTTATACGGTGTATAAACCCCTTTGACTTTCATGTTTATTCAAAAGGAATTTTTTTTATACGAAGCATTTTACTAAACGACAAAAAGGGAATGTTTTTCTTTCCGTACTTATGCGGCGATAACGACTACTCCGCCGTCGTGACCGTTATTTGAGTTTCGGCTTCCTCTATAAGCCATCTTTTTTTTAATGAAAAATAAATACAAAGTTTTAACTTTCTTTTATTTTGGTATTGAAAATGGTTTTGAAAGAATTTTTATTATATCAATGTGCTGTATTGATATCTTGTGATTGAAATGTGGAAATGTTATGTTTCCTTTATGCATGTTTTATGTGATACAATTATGTTATGGTTTATGATATGTTTAAACCTATTCATATGAGGAATGCATTGGACTTAATAAGTGACGGGTGGAGCCCGCTATAGCTCCTCGATGCATCGGCAGGTCTCATGAGACAAACTAGTGTCTTGGCACAAGGCCTTGACAAAATCTTATTTGTAGTCTTGGCACGAGGCCTTGGCTATGTGGTTATGATAGTCTGGCATTATGCATTCCATCATTATGAAAGTGGTTATTGATATTGCATGTGATTATTCGACCAGTAGAATATCCATGTGAAGAAGTAAATGGCATTATCTCATTTTACTTTTGCCATATTATGTTGAAGTTCATGTTTAAAAGGCTTTTGTTTTAGTTATACATTGCCTTAAATGTTAATGTTTATTTATGAAAGCTTCCGCATTATTGTTATCCTTACTGAGCATCTGAGCTCACCCCTTTCAATGTTTTAATATTTTCCAGGATGTGAAGAAGTATTTTATGAATGACCTGCAGGGATAGTCAGAAGAGGATATGAGTGTGGACTATGGAGACTTTGTTATTGTAGTTTTTCACTTTATGATGTAATGTAACGTTTATGAATGTATCTAGTGTTTCCAAGGCTACTAAACTAATCGGTCTTTCGAGACTTGATCTTTTGGGATCATGCCAATGTTACGAAGTAATGCACCGGCTCTGGGTAGCTGGGGTCGGGGCGTTACACAACCCATGTGTGTGTATGTGTAAACTAGATGGTACAAACTATGTTTCTATCTTAGGGGTCACATTTCATGTAAACCAATTAAACGTATATGTGATATTTTTTTCAAACAGAAACCCTAGTTCCATATTGAGGGGTCCATATGGAGTGTATTCTTCTAAACTACAATATTTTTAGATCAATATTTCATATTAATTATAGATTCTTCAAGTTTCCTCACTCCTAACATGTTTTAAACTCCTTTTCCATGTTTTTTTGAATCTCCAACAAACTAAGTAAACCATCATCAAGTATAGTCCAAAAGTTGGATTCCATCCATTAATTACTAGAAAAATAGATCGATGTATCCTATCATCGTCATCCGCCCCAACAGTTCATGCAATATGCATATAAGGTCCATCCTTAGAAAAATTTCATCCACATAACTCCTTTTTCACACTATAATCCTGGATTCCGAAACCTAAACAATAATCTGTGGAACCCATGATCGATCACGCAAATAATTTGTTTCCTGAAATCATTTAAACCATCATCAACTAAAACACAATGATAAATGAAAATATAATGGAGGTAGAAATCCATGAAACACAAAAGTTAGAAATTGATGTTTATTTTTTCATTATTATAGAACACCATCAACAGAATTTCAGTTCTATTTGTGGTTTGGAATCAATCAAGATTTCCAAATTTGAGGAATAACATTAACATAATAAATGAAGAATGTCCACAAATTAATTCATGGTAATCACTAAAATCAAGAATGGGTAATTAAACTAATAATAATAAAAAACATTTCTTTGATTGGATTGATTAAAAAAAATTAATGAACTCTTTTCAAAACCAATGATGATCTCCATTAAATTTCAATCATTGATCCACAGATTTTGAATCATTGACCAATGTCTACGCACTAAGAGACAACTCTCCTCCATTGAACCTCTAGGGTTTGAGAGGATAACCCAAATCATTTTCCAAAGAGAGTTTTGAAAATTCATTTTATTGGTTAAAAACATTTATTAGGTAACTAATAAATAAATAAATAAAATTAATTTATTTATTTCACCTAATATTCCACTAGAAACTGAACTAATAAAAAACACCTGATGCATATAAATATTATTTCATGCTTAGGGTAAAACTCACATTTTGAAATTAATGGTGCGTGAAAAATTCCCATTAATGAAATTTTTCTTATAGATACTTAATTATTTATGAAAAACTACATGTTCATGATATATTATATTTAATATTTTTAATATATCAATACTAAACCTCTATAGGGAACGAGTGTCTGGACTGACACCATACCAAAATTTGAAAGTATTATTCAAAATATAGCAGTTTTATGAATAGAAAAATCCTTTATATTCATCAAATTATATTTCTAAATGAATTTAACCACGTTTCCAAGTTAACTTTGTTAGTAAGAAAGATAGTTGAGAAACATTTTTAACAAACCATCAGAAGTAACCCGCGAGTCTAAGAAAACTTTAATTCTCAGTGACATTTTTTAGTTATGGAAACTCTCTCACAACTTTAGTTTCATAAAGATAAACTATTTTTCCATATTTTGTAAAAATATCCCCAAAGATAGAAATATTTTTGAACCAAAATTCAAAATCGCTTTATCTTTCATACAAATTATTTTTTTATGTTTAGAGAAAGTCCCTTGATGTTTCCCTAGATCCTACAAACTTTAAGAATATACTATAATTTCTTCAATAAATACCACCAAATATATATCCAAATACTTATTGAAAACTCTATTCATTAGATCCATAAAAACAGTGGGTGTATTTGTGAACCTGAAAGGTATAACAAAAAAAATTAATGGTCATCCCCTGTACACAAATTTGTCTTCAGAATATCCTCTTACTTTGCTTTCACCCTATGGAATCTGGTTTTGAGGTCAATATTGAAAAAATATTGAGCTCCATATATTTTTCACCACTTAAATTGAGGGTCTATATTCAAACATAGTAGTATCAAAATACTTTTCTAAACCTTTAAACATTCATTCCTGATGATTCCCACCATGAGAAAATAACTTCATACATTCTTTTCTATAATAACCAAACTCATTGAAATTTAACAATCTTACTACTGATTGTCTGTTTTTTGATTTCTATACTGAATAGAAATATTTTTATTATAATCACAAGCCACATGACCAAATATACAACATTAGTAACACATTCTTGATCCTTTTAAGAATTACTAAAAATATATTTTACCATATTTCAAGTATAATTGAGAATTGACTATATTTTTGTCATGACTATTTATTTATTTCATGAAAATTTGACCACTTTTTATTCCTATTTTTATTAAAAACATAAGTATCATAAAAATCCATCTCAAATTTTTCAGTCCATCTAACAAATTCCTCATATATTTGAAATTCATAAGAGGCTGAATATATTTACTAACTTGGCTTCATACGTATATAGAATTTATCAATATTACTTTTATGGTCTATAATGAAATTTGATGAATACTAGGGAAAATCTAGTTAAATGTTATTATTAATTGGAAAGTGATTCCTCTTCCCATTGCTTCAATTCTTTAATTTTTTTCCATAATAATTTAATTAACTTTAGATGAATATTTTTCTAGAAAAATATTCTTAAATACCATCTTCTTCTAGGGTATTAATTTTATTTTTTTCATTGTATACCGAATTCAAACCACCCCTAGTCGGTTTCACCTTTAAAATGAAAAAAGAAAGAATTACCGTGTGATTTTCTAAACATCCCAAAATTTATAACATCTTTCCCAAAAAATTGATTCATCCCTAATCTTTCATTATGTCGGAAGATCCATCAAATCATGCTAGTGTGGTTTCATAAAATGAATTATTATCGACATATTCATCCATAGAGAAAATTATATATCTCTTTCTTGGGATCTACCATTTATTTCCAATGTTAATTTAGTTAACACAACTATAAACTAATAAACTCTAACTCTAACCACTTTAGACTTCTAGTTCAGAAGGATATTATTTTCTCAATTCCTTTCTACCTCATTTTCTATATTTCCTCTATGGAAAAACATTTTAAATAAACATTTATTAGATTAAGCAATGAAGTAATCCTTAAAATATATCTCATTATAATATAACCATAAAATATAATCTCTTAAATGTATATTTTAATATCTTCCTAACATATGAAATTATCTAAACTATTTCTCAAATGCCAACTATAACACCCCATAGTATAAACAACCCCTAATTTCATGATTTATATCAAGGGTTGAACTTTTAAACATTTATAGGATCCTTTCGGTTTATAGTTTTAAAAAATTAGGAAAATATTACATATTAAAGGGGATTCATCCACACAGTGCAAATTTTTTCAAAAAAAAGTTCTTGAATTTAAACCTCTATTTTATTCAAGACAATTATCCTTATTTTAAATGGGATTTCATAAATGAAATATTGACCTTTATATAGTTCCAATTCATCCTTATATCCTTAAAAAACATTTGAAGGTGTGGTATAATCTCAAAAATCATAGTGAGGTATATATATATATATATATAAGTAAGGTAAACCATTTAGTACAATGAAAAACATTAAAACCCATAAAATGTATAACTTTTCACAGAAAAACATTCATCATACAAATAAATTATAACTACATGTTAAAGGAAGTAATTTCAGACGGAAACCCTTTAAAACTAATAGACATAACAGAAAAAACATGATGTATCTTGATCCATTGTATTATGACCCATGTTAAACTCATTCTAGAATCAATTCAGTAGGAGTAACCTAATCAGTTATATCCAACATTTTATCTCTGAAGACTAAATCATTAACCATTAAATTGGAGAGATATATTATAGGCTCACCCATCATAATATATAAAAAAACGTACCATATAATGAAAAAAATCACATTTTCAAAATAAAATGGTTGAAAAAATCATATAAACCCACAAGAAAAATTATTTACTATTTTTGTAGAAAAATAAAGTGAAACATAATTTTTATTTTGAGAACACAAAAAATTTTAAAATATCCAAAACAATGGGATTAGGATCCTTAGTGAAAAACTAAAAAATATTATAGAGTAATATTTATAATTAACAACATCTATTTTAGTGGGAAAATTTTGTCATGCGATAAATGTTAAAAACATTCTTTTTGTAATTTTTTAAAAAAAGTGATAAAAGTGACACATATAGAAAAAATTAAAAATAAATACACATTAAAACTTTGTAAAAAAAGTAAAAAAAAATTAGTTTAAAATAAACTTTAATAAACATTAAATTATAAATAAAAAAATATATAATAATTTTGATGAACATGGATATGGAAGAGAAATATTTTGAAAGGAGAACACTAAAATAAGGTTTTTAAAAAAATCCCAACCATGAGACATATCATGATTCGTACTTTATCTATTTTCAAAATAATGAAATTATATTAATTATTTAGATTATTACTAAAATTTAAATATTCATTACATTATAATTTTTTCTTTTAATTTATTTATTATCATTATTAATTTTATTACTAAATTGATTATGTTTATGCCATATGTTCTAAGGTAATTCTATTCATAATCTCAAAATAGCTTCGGTCTGTTGACTATGGTCAAATGGGTCACAGTTTCATCATATTCATAATATTAAGAATGTTGTATTTATCATTTTTTTACATACAATATAATTTTAAAACAATCCATGTAAGGATTTAATGAAAAATAATATATTTCTTTCCTAGAGGTTGTAGTCCGGACACACACATGAGAAAAATTTTCATTTTTCTAATGAATAATAAAAAGTAAATAAGATAAAGTATTAACTTTATATAATAATTATAATATTATAAATATCATATTTATAAGGTAATTAATCTTTATAAATATCTATGTTGCACGGAAATGAAAAAAAATCACATCACTTCATGGAGGAGGAGTTCTGCACATACAAATAAGCAACATTATCATTTTCCAAAGTATTGGAGGTTAAAGAGGTAGATATATTTTTTTCATTAAATAATAATATTAAATTAATAAAAAACATATATATCCATTAAATACATCTTTATAACTGTCTTTTTGAGGTGGTGAAAACACATCGCTTTGTGGAGGTGGTAGTCCACATTTATGCAAGAGCAATGTTTTCATTTCTCATAGAATGGAAAAAAGGTCGAAAATGGTTGTTTCATTACCATAATAAAATTTTATTATATTAAATATACCTATTTATAAACATTTGTATGGTTGTAAAAAATTTAAATGAGGTAGAAGAAGAAATAAACTTGAAATAATTTGGTTAAGACTTATACCACCTCCTTGGGTATCTTACTTTTTCTTATTCCTTCAGCCATCTAGAATTAGTCTTATGGTGAGACCCTGAACTATAGAAGATTTTTAGGAGATTTTTGAATCTATTTTTAAATATATTGGTCAATATATGGTGATCATAGTGTGTAGATATGTCATGATAGGTGGTTCCCTTTTTTATGTAAGATGAGTTGAACCCTTATAAATTTTAAGAATTTAAAAAATAATAAATGTATTCCATGTGGAATGTGGCCCCAATTTAGTCATTAAAATATAGGATAATTTAAAGAATATAAACACTCATCCAATCATATTTAAATAAGTTTTAAATATATTTTAAGCCTTATCTCTTAGTTTAACCCCCTCATTAACCCCTATTAACCTTTCTATGGTAACAAACATTTACCAAGGTAACTATTCATTATGACTAAAAATTAAATCAAACTCATTACCAAATTTTAACATTATGAATCTATATTTTTAATCAATTTTCAAAGATTGAATTTATAATGTGGTTAATTATTTTTAATATAATTTTTTAAAATTTAATGAAAAACCCATTTTTAGATAAATGTATTTTTAAGTCATAAATTACCTTGTAAAAACTTGAATAATGGATAAGAACCGAAAATAATTATTTTTGAATAAAAACATTACTTAGAATGGAAAAATGTTAAAAATAAAATTCTACGTTCAGAATTATATTTTGAAATGATTTATATTAAATTATAAATATATATTTTTTCTACAAAAATTATTCATAAACATTCAAGTCGTTAATATATCCTGATAATATCATTAAAACGGTAATACTAGTAAAATCAATATTGTTCACTATTCACCTAAAAATATACTATTTTTGAAAAAACCCAAATAATTATAATATTATTATTTTGAAATGATGATTAAAAAAATAATTATTTTATAAATTTCAATTTCTAAAATTAATAAATTTAACTTTTATATAAACCCACATAATACATGGAAAATCTATTTAATTAAATAAAACTATCCTTTATTGATTCAACAGTTTTGAAAAAAGAAATTATTAATAATATGATGAATATTAATTCATAAAATGAATACCTAAAAATTGTAAAATTTATTTTCTCTAGGATTAATTGTGTTGACACATTTGTGGTCCCCTATGATGTGATGCAAGGGATTTGATAACCTCTTGAAAATATTTGGGTGAAGGTTTAATTGTTTCAAGGAAGAAATCATGGGAAGGTACATGCATCATTTTCATTAGCTACATTAGAAATTACTTTTTGGATACTATACATTTTATATTATTATTTTCATGTATTGTAGATTTTTCAAGTTTATAGTATTCTTGATGAATTATTTCATTAATTTAGAGTAATGTAAAATTTTGACTACTTGAAATATAATATTTTACTAAAGCCTAATAAAATATTAGACATGTTATTTCCGTGATTCCAACAACCTATTTTCTCTTTTCTTGATTTATATTTTAATTGTTGAAGTTTGTATCATGTTTATTTTCTTCCATTATGTTTAGTGAATCATGTTTAAAGTGTTCTTGTTGTGTTCAACTTCTAATTTACCAAAATATATTCCATATTTTTTATGCTGAAATAATTGTTTAGAAATATAATTTTGGAATCTGAATTTCCCTTTGACATTTTCTTCTATGATTTACATTCAAAATATTATGGATTATATGCATGTTATAGGACTTTATTAGAATATTTATCTCTAATTATTTATTTTGATAATTATAGGAATATTATAAGCATGCTTAGTAATAACCCATTAAATTTTGGGAACTATTATATGAATGAACATGTTTCTTATTTTGAAATCATTACTAAATTTTTGGGGACACTTATGTGTTTATATTTCATATGATAAATTCTAAATACCATTCCACGAGTAGTTGTTGAAATATTGATATTCATGCTTAAGGTTTAGTCATCTACTCTAATAATTTATCTTTCCACATGAATAGTAAATATAAAATACTCAATATAGAGCATATCTAAAACATAAAGTGTTTGTATTAGTTGATATAAAATAAATCTAGAATATATGTAGTATATTATTTTTTCCCCTTTTAAAATTGATTGGTTAATTAATATTTTTTATAGTATACCATTTGTTAATAATAATATATATAAATATGGAAGAAAAAGTATTTTACCCTTTATGCTCTCTGAAATAATATTTCATAAGTGATATAATGATTAAAATAAGTTATATTGAGCATGTCATGTGTGATTCATTCTAACATATCATGTATATTTTTCATTTATAATTTAGAATCATTTTAAAGTTATTAAAGTGAAAATTATGATTATTTAACTAAAATATGTCTTGATGAAATATGATTATTGTTCATGATTTGTTATTTAATGATTTTTTCCTTTATGTGATGATATTTGTATCCTTGAAGTGAAAGTTTTTATTAACATTTTGTGTTTCTATGATTTTTTTTTGATTTAATTAAACTTTTAGAACCACCATTCATAAAAGTATAATAATTTAAAATTATTAATTAAATGGTTGGTTGGGAAATTTGAAATTTCATAATGATGTTTATGTGAGACAAACTAAATTCTTATGAAAGGAATAATGAAAATTTTTATGATTTTTTTGATTTGTTGTTGGGTTTTGTATAGTTTGATATATTTATTTTTTTTATATTTTTTGGGGTGTTTAGATATTTGTTTTGGATGGTTTGGTCATTGGAGTGTGTTCTAAAGTATGTGCTACAACAAGTTTCTTAGGTGTGAATGAAAAATTGTGATTATTGATGTGGAAATAGTGAATGGATGATTGTGTGGTTGTAATTATGGATGGGATATTTTTTTTGTTATATTGGAGTTGTATGGTTGGTTTTATGGGAAGGAATTTGTTTTTTGAATGTTGTAGGGTGATTCAGGATGTAATGAGTGCTGGTTCTTGTGGTTTAATTTTCATGGTTGGTATGGGGAATTTTGGGTTGATTGTGTTTTTTTGAGATATTTTTTTGTTCTCGATGATTTTAAAATGACTTGTGTGTTTGATGAAAACATTTTTATCTAAAAATACTCCATTGAAACACCATAAAGATTTTGGGTGTGGGAAGGAGAAATAGGAATCATAGGATAGAGATTTGTTGAAATTTCAGTTCCTAGATGCAAAAATGTTCTTTAATGGTTCCACTTTCCCTGATTTTGATGATTGGTTATAATTGGTTGAGATTTCTTTTCGGCTAGTGAAGACTCTAGGTCGAATAAAATTTGTGTTTTAAACTATCTTGTTTCAAAAGGCGACTAAAATAATGTGTGGAATGACAAGTGATAACCCAAAAGATATGTCATGGGGTAATTTCCTAAATTATTCAAGAAGGATTTATTTTCCATGAGTACAAATGAATGATAATATGAAATATCTTAAAGATATATTTTTGTGGATAAGAGTGTACATAACATTGGGAACTATTTTATAGATTTGATAAGTTGGTATCTTTGTTTTTTACCCGATAAGAGGGAATGCGCACAACATTACAAGTGTAACTTGAATGGAAATATTTAAAAAAATTGTGTATTTTTATTCAATATATTGGGATTTACTAATATATTAACCATAGATCATGTATTAAGGTCTATTTGTGATGGAGGATCTTAGTGGATAACCCTCCAAAATTATTGGTATGTTTGAGATAAATAATGTGAGTTGCAGATCTCAAGGTTTGCAAAAGAAGATAGTGAGGTTATCTTCTAAATCTAGAGTACAGGTTAGTGCCTAGGGATTAAGTAGCATGTTGTTTCATATTTCTATTTATTTAACATATTTTTAATGTAATGTTGTGGGGAACCATAAATATTACTAACCCAATATAAACTATGCTACATTAACCATAATAGAGAGTTATTTATTAGTGTGTCTTGCGGTAAACCTTCATATTTCATTAAAAACCTTATACTATATTTTTTTAAAGATCCTTTTATAATAAAATTTTTATCTATATTTAAAATTTAAATTAATTCTTTGTCATTTTTAAATTCATTTAGTTATTTTAAAAGCGTCTTTAAAAGGTATAGGATTTTTTAAGAAGGTAACTATTTTAAAACATGGTTGAGGTAAAAAACTTATCTGATTGGGATTTTCTTATAAGTAGGGGTAGGTAGTTTTATGTATGAATTATTTCAGTGTGGAATCCATTTTTGATATGTATCTTTTGTGGTTTTGGTTTTTTTACCTGTTATCCTCATTATAGGGGATTTGGAGTTGTGGGTGAGCCCTTTTCATGAGGATGTTGGAAGTGTGTTTGTTATATTAGAGAATTATACTTCCTAAATGGATAGGATTTGGTTTCTCTATATATGGGTATGGTTATTATTCTTGAGTATGGTAATAAATTTAGAGTTACATGATGTAACAAATTATACTTTTTCATCCAATTACTTTACATAATTTAGGTGTTGGATGTATCATAAAGATATTTGAGAGAGAGATGCATTGTTTGAGATAAGATTTTTTATAAAAGATTGAGGCATGTTTTTTCTATATCGATTATAGAATAAAGGGATGGATATAGTAGATGTGTGGTTCTATAGTTGGTATGTCATGACATATAATTTTTGGTCTTGATATATAAGTCTTATGAGGTATTTTGGAAATATAGGATCTTACACTTGATGTATTTCATATTATGTGTGGATTAAATGTCACACATATTTCCAGTACTAATTTTTTGATCATTGAATGTTAGTACCTTGGGATGTTTTTGAGGTTCTTGTGTATGGGATTTGAGAAATGTTCACAATCACCATGGCATGAGGACCTAGAGGTCAAGTTCTTGGGTTCGACCTTGGGGTCATTATTCTATTGTGACTTTATTCATAGTAAAATCCCTCCTTGGTCATATCATATTCATAAGTTTAACTTATTTTTAAATGAGGGATATGTTAAGATTTTTGGAGTGTTTTTTGGAGGATCGGTGGAATTAATCCCACCAAAAATTATTATACTATGTAATTTCAGGACCTAATATTTTTCCATCCTAATATAAATTATGTAGTCCCTCCAAATTAATTAAGTTCCTTTATTTTCCCCAAAACCTTGGGCAACCAAAGGCACCTATTTGGATTTCGTTGATCCTTATTTAGTATTCTTTTATCCCTAGGTTGTGAGATCAATATTATTTTACCCAATATAAGCTTCCTACTTCTTCCTCCACGTTATCATTCATTATTCCTTATTAGGGGTGTAATGATGTGGTTTTGTTTTTATATATTGGCCCTAGTTCGTGATCTTAATGATGGTTTTGTGGTGGAAACTATTTATCCTTACTTTGATAGATCTCAATCTTTTTATTACATCCTCTTTATTCATGTGTATTTGGTATTAAAAATTGGTTGAAGAAGAGGATTTCTAAACTCTTCCTCTATCATTTGGAATAATATTCATGACTGTCATGATGAGATCCTTTCTAATCACACCTTTATATCCTTCTATTATTTTTTGTGTCTTCTTTTTTTCATGATTTATATAGAAATTTGAAAATATATGATAAAACATCTAGGTAAATAAAAAATTTAAACGAAGTTAATATATCAGAAAGGGAGAGGGATTCATGTTATTTATGGTTTCTCATGATTCCTATGTGTTTACTGATATCATATTTAATTTATTATATGAATATTGATTTCACTAAAGAACCTTGAAATCTTCCTAATTGGATAAATAATTAAAATTTTAAATTAAGGGGGAATTTTCTATAAACAAGTATATAATAATTTTATTTATTACCAAAATTTGATTCTCAGTGTTGTATCTACTACTGCTTTAATTTTATCATGAAAATGGTTTTTTGATGTTTTTGTTTGATATTTATTCGGTAAATATGGTTAAGCTATTTTATTATATAATAATGATAATAGGAAATTATAATTATAAGTGGTAATATGGATTGAATTATGGAAAACAAGATAAGTTGAATATATATTGAAATAATAATGATCAGTTGGTGTTAAATATAAAATTAATGGGTTTTAAGGTGAGATATAATGGGATTAATCCATTTAAAATAATGATTGATTTCTATAAAAAAAACTCAAATGAAATAAAGTAAAGGGATAATTATTATAACTCTAATGATGGGTTAGAATTTAATTGGTAGTGGGGTAATTTATTGGCTTCCAATGGTTGTAATGGATGTATTTAAAGAGGGAAAAATATATTGGAATGGGATATGGACATGTGAATGGATTGAAATTAAATATGGGTAAATTAATGGCATAACTAATTTAATGAGGTTTTTAAATGGTATGTCATATAATTTTAAATAATTTTAAATGTGTAATTGTTGATTATATGACTACACTGGCTTTAAGGTTTTTGTTGTGCCATTGGTGAATATTTCTATTTTATTTTAGGTTATTATTAATATAAATTATAGTAAATAATTATCACCACGTTAAGGGTTAAAGTGGTAATTAAGTTTAAAAATAGTATTATAAGAACTAAATAAAGACCATTACACTTGAACTAATTCTATTTTATTAGTTTAATTTTTACATTTGCATTAAAAATATGGCCACTTTTTCCATATGTTATTTTTTTACAATTATAATAAGTAAACAAATAATGGAAAAAAGTCCACTTTATTGCTTTTAATTTATATAATATTGTGTAATTATGATAAATATAAATTATGTTTGGTTAAAAATTAATATTTTAGATATAAATTATTTATTTTTTAGTGTTATTTTATTTTAAATATTTGTAGATGAAATAATTACCTTAAAATCATATGCAACTCCAACACAATATTTATTCAATTAATAGAAATATAAAATACTAGAATTAAAAATGTTAAATGTAATATAATTTTACTGAACTATTGTTTTCCACATGTTTATAGATACAAATGATATATTATAAGGTTTTAATGGATATGATTTTAATTCCATTATTTTTATTTTGTTTTTAATGTCAAATTAAAAGAATAGTTCCCAAAATGGCATTAATGTTATTTTATAATAAATAGTATTTTATTAAATGACTTAAAATACATAAAATCCTATCTTAGACAAAGTTATTTGTATATGTTTTAAAATATCAAATATTTTCTATTTATATAGAAATTTTCCATTTATAGTAACTATATTTACCCTTAAAGAGTAAAAAACTTCATCATCAAGGTGATTGTCATAAAGGGTTAACACGGGTTAAATCAAAGATATAAGGGTGAAACCCTAAACTAAACATTTACAAATTTGATTAGATGATATTTTTTCCTCCTATACTCATCATATATTCTAATTATATAATTTTTTATACTTTTCCATGAAAATTATTTTATATTAATTTAATATTTTATATAATTCGAAGATTTCCCCTCCCCTCACTTATAAAAGGGATATTCCTATAATTTTTTCTTACCATTTTAAAATCCATTTATTTCATCAAATAACTACTCAAATACCTTCCTAAAATCCCTCCCCATGTTTTGGATGTCTTATTTTGGTCATAATACCAACCTTATAGTATTTAAGCTTTAAATAAAAGGAAGTAGTCAGAAGAAGAGGTATAGTCTATAACCGAATGTTTCAGTTTTAATTCTTCTTCTACCTCATTAAAATATTATTTAAATTTATGAAATAAATAAAATTATATTCCATATAATTAGATTTTATTATGTTAATTTAATAACCAATATTCATCTCTTATTCCATCAAATCGGAAATGAAATTGGTGTTTGTGTATAGGATGAACAATCACCTCACGAACCGAGGTAATTCATTTTTCATCATAACCTATCATGGATAGTTATAATGTTGGATTTAATAAATATATATTTTATTTATGATATTCTTATTAATCTTTAAATATGAACTATTAATTATCATTTTTTGATCCATCCATTGAAAATGGAAACAACGTTCTTGCATATGTACGACATACCATCTCTTTGAACTGTGAAATTTTTTATCTATAACTTTTATAGATGAATATAAATATATATATATATATAATGAATATACATAATATTAATAACATGGTAAAAATCCTGGATATTATGGAACCATGGTCAATTTATAAAGACTGATACTGCCGAACCAAAACATGCCTGAAAAACGAAGTACTTATCACTCAAAACAATGATTTTAAAAAAGAATTTTCAATAAATGGGTGGTAAGAAGTATTAAGTAAATAATACATTTCATTATATATATTTTTATGGTTCATCAAAAAAATTATAACAAATATATATTTACTATACATGAGTTTCTAATTAATACGAAAAAATATGATACTTAAGGTATGGGATCTTTCTAAACCACTCTTTTTCATGGGGTTATGACTATTCTCTCTATAACTCACTTTATATCACCATTTAATGTTATTTATGGATTATAAATTATTCATATATGACGCTTACAAATATTAATATCTCATTATACCTTACTTTTATGGTCTAAAACATTCCATTAGTTCATTTCTTGAATTCCTTTTTTAAAATCAAACCTGATTAAGAGGAAATTTTTATCCCTTAATACTTTTATGTAATGAACATTTAAAGTTTTTATTCCAAAATGGACTCTATATTTTGAGACCTATTATAATTTAATATTATTTAATCATCCATAATATTATATTTCTTCTTCTCTTTTAAATCTTTATGAAATTTCCTTTGATTGTGATATAAGGCAAGAATATGCTACACGTTTCATTCCATGGGTAATTATTATGATTATGCCTTATGATTGATTTAATTTTATAGAAAACATAATCATGAATATGTTATGATGGGTGAACCTATATAGTGTAACAATTAATTTTGTATAGTTTTTGTCTCATCAGATGTTTTGTATGGGATTAAAAAGAAAACATAATCCCAGATGAAACTCTATCCACCATATGATGTTGCCTTGGCAGTTAGCCTTGACTTATGCTGATGTAATGTTTTAGGGTGATGCCATATTACCTATGTTTAAATGATCTTATGATACCAAATTCATTATTTAATTCTCCCATGGTAATTTTCATTATCTCTTTATTTTATGATATCATCTTATACCTTTAACCCGCAAATTATGATTCCATATCATGTTTATTCCCTAACTAGGATTCATAACTCAACCCATTTATCTATATATTCCCCATTTTATCCCATATAGTCTTATTATATGATAGGGATCTAATATATAATAATTAATATTAAAATAAAGTTTTTTTCATGTTGATATTTTATGTACCTAGTCTTCCAAAGACACCAGGCCTTTCAATCATTATTTTTTAATTAGTTGATATATATGTTCAAATCATATAATAATATATGAAAAAATGATTTGGTTTCAATATTTTGTATTATAGTATACTATAGATATTTTTTTGAATTATTATGAGAATAATTTAGTAAGAGACCCAGGGATAATTCTATGTGTTGGAAAATATCTAGGAATTTTGGTGGAGTATAGAGTGAGTGGTTTCCTTGAAATTACATCCCTATCTGGATATTACAAGTGTATTTGGATCTATCGTAGTTGTACCAAGGGTTAATAACTAAAAAAATAGTTCATTTTATATAAATATATCATCACCTGGAGAATGAAAAATATTCCT
This sequence comes from Viscum album, assembly GCA_963277665.1. Taxonomy (NCBI): domain Eukaryota; kingdom Viridiplantae; phylum Streptophyta; class Magnoliopsida; order Santalales; family Viscaceae; genus Viscum; species Viscum album. The sequence continues at coordinate 1,854,812,394 of OY728160.1, forward strand.
TGCTTTACACCTAGTTTAACACTCCTGGTGGATATGCTTTGAAAAATTCACAAACACTTTATAAACAATCATAAATGACTTGAATAGATTGTTAATTTAGAAAACATAATAGGAAAATTATCATGGATAACCAATATTGAATCCTACAAATCCACAAGTAAGTATATACTTCTCATTTATAATTTCTTCCAACAAATTTCTTATGTTTTTTTGTATACCTATTAGATAAATTATTCTCATATTTTTTTTATTTTTATAATGGAGAAAAATTAGAGAAAATATGACCACAAAAAATGTGATCAACTATGTAATGATTTCCCTAATGATATGGCTAAACATGGGGCAGTGAGATATGATAACTTCATGGTCGTACTGGCTCAGCTAACTCAGGTTATGGATGGTAACTCGAATCATATTGAACTCCCTCCTTATATTAAGAAAGAGAAAGTTTTGGTTGATTCCTTTATGCGACAAAGGCCTCCTACCTTTAGTAGATATACTAATACCCCATCCAAAAATAATTTATTAACCCTATTGAAAAGATATTTTTTATCAACAAATTATTTTAAAAATATAAATTCTTACTATCAATTTATCACGTGTAGGGGGAATCCATGTAGTGGTATAAAATGATCAAGAACATGGAGTCTAAAGAGGATATTGATTCCATGTAATAGGAATATTTTAAGAAAATATTTTTCAATAAATATTTTCCTGAAACTCTCAATCCTAAAATGTATAGGGAATTCATCAAAATAAATAAAAATTAATGTAATTCTATCAGGTCATAGGAGGAAAAATTCACAATGATTGTATAGTACACCTCTTGCACCATCATCGATGTCGAAGGAAAGGATGACCGCTTATTTAGTGGATTATATCCAATTCAACAAAAATATTTGGGGATTTGAGACTTTAACTTCTATGAATGGATTGTCTATTTTTTCCTCAAGGTAGAAATGGATATTAGAGGATCTCAGTTGTCTCAGGGGCCTAGAGGAAAAAATCATAAAATGGAGTTTTCTTTGTGAGGATAAATAGATAAATATTATATAGGAAACAAAATTCATCATACCATGTGTCAAAAATGTGGTAATAAACATACTGAAAACTATCTTAAGGGAATCGGGACATTCTTCTTATATTGAACAGAAGGGAATCATGTTAGTCAATTATGATTACTGCTAATGAAACCCACTATTTAAATGGAGTAAAATAAGGTTCAAATCAATTATCATCTTCTGATACAATTTTTTATCTATAAGGAACGTGAGGCTTATACAATTAAATTCCCTAAGACAAGGGTTTCCATAGATTATCAATGACAACAACCTATTATGCCTAGAGTGTAAAGAAGGCTATATTAAATAACTAATAATGAGGTCAATACTAATAAACATGTGGTGACAGGTATTCAAGTTATTCATTGAATAATTGTGAATTAACTTTTGGATTCTAGTCCTATTTATTCTTTCATATCTTGAATGTTTTGTATAAATATTCAAACACCAACTCAAAACATGGGGGTTGATCCATATATGAGAATAGTAAATAAAAAAATTGTTTTACCCCAAGTATATAACTCTTCCCAAGTTAATTTATGTACACTTAATATTGAATAAAATCTAGTCTTAATTCTTTCAATATTTTTTGATGCTATATTAGGTATGGGTTGGTTATCATTATATTAAAACAACATAATATTTAGACAGTGCGAGATCACTCTTCACATCCCAAGTAATCCTTTGAATCTATAAAAGTGTGAGGATGAGGATTAATATCCCTTGGAATATTTTCCTAAATCATGAATATTATTTCCTTAGGAGAAAGCATACCTAGTTCAAATGATCGATACAAGGGAAAAATCATGCTTGAAAATATTTCTGTTGAGAGGGATTATACTGATGTATTCTCCAAATAGTTTTATAGTATTCCTCATGACCAAGATTTTGAGTTCTCAATGAAACATATACCAGGATATAAACCCATATCCAAGACTCCATATAGAATCTCATCTCTAAGATAGAGTAACTGAAAACGTAGTTACAATAGAATATGGAAAAGGGTTTTATATTCCTTGATTATTCATTGTGAAGTGTGTAGGTCCTCTTCATCATAGGGAAGGATGGGTCAATGCACCTATATCTTAATTATCATGATCTCAACAAAATCATATTAAATAAAAAGTATCCCCTACCATGGGTAGATAAATCGTTCGATCATCTACCTGGGGCCCAATATTTATCTAAGGTGGGACTTCAGTTGGTATATCACCAATTATAGGTGAATAAGGAAGATATTACCTAACAATACGTTTAAAAAAATTATGGCCACTATGAGTTCTTATTTAATCCCTTTGAACTCACTAATTCAATGGTAATATTTATATATTGAATGAATAGCTTTTTTAGTGATTACATCCACAAAGTTTTGGTAGTCTTTATAGATGATATTCTGAAATAATCCCAAAACAGGGAGGAGCATGTGATGCATTTGAATAATATGCTAAGTAATTTTTTAAAGGATAAAATATATGTAATGTAAAATTAAATTGTGTTCAAAATAAAATAATTATCATTCTTAGGTCATGTTATCATCCGTAAATTGATATTTGTGGACCCTTCAAAGAAAACCCCAATTGAGGACTGGAAAAAACCTATATTTGTAATAGAGATTCCCATTTTCCTTAGGATATATGGGTATTAATTATTATTTGTGAAAATACTTCTCGTAATGTTGAAAATCACTACCCAAGTTAACTTAAAATGGAGTATAGTTTGTCTGGGCAAGTGAATGTGAAGAGAGGATTAAGGTATTGAAAATGAGGCTGGTCATTGCACCAGTCCTCACACATCCCTTAAGTGGTGAAATTTTAATGGTATATAGCCATTATTAAAATAATTTTTTTGGTTTTTTACTAATTTAAAATGAAAAATTTATAGCTTTCACCTCAATGATGTTTAAATTTCATGTGAATAACTATCCAACACATGATCTGGAGTTGGATGTAGTGATCTGTGCATTGAAAATATGGAAGACTTGTCTCTAAAGGGATAAGTGTGAGATATATACCGATCATAAAAGCCTCAAATATGTTTTAACATATAATTTTCTTAATATGTTTTATTTAATGTGGTTAGATATTATCAATAGAATAACTACTCAATCCATTACCATGATGGGAAAGAAAACAAAGTGGCGGACTCTCTAAGTAGAACCATCAATAAAAATTATCAATGATAATAATTTAAAGGATCGAATCTAATTAAACATTAATAGGAAGGAATTTTTAATCCTAAAGAAAATAATATCAAAACTCATTTCTCAAATTATTGGTTGATCATCCATTTTAAATAAGTTATAGGATGCTCGAAGAGATGATGTGGAAATTTAGAAGAAGGTGTGAGCTATAAGAAAAGGGAAATCCTTATAATTAAAAATTGATGATGAAGGGGTTGTGAAAATTGGGTCATGTTTATATTTACCATAAAATAATGATATAAAGGGGTTTTTGAATGATGCACAACGGTTGAAAATCCTCATCCACCCAGGGAATTTAAAGATATATCAAGATCTCTAAGTGCACTATTGGTGTGATAATATAAATAATTAGATAATGGAATGTATATTAAAGTGTATGGTATGTTTGAATGTGATGGATAAAATAAAAAAAATAAGGGTATGTTACAACCAATACCCATACCTATATAGAAATACTAAAACATTATAACAAAAATTTCCACTAGTCTGCCAAATACATAACGAAGAAGTAAAATTATATGGGTTGTGCTGGGTCATCTTATGAAGACTACTCACTTCATTTAAATTATAGATGAATTATAACATAATAAAATTTCAAGGATATGCATCATAAAGTTTGTGAGGTTACATAACACCACTATCAACTATATCTAACTGATATCTGAGATTTACCTCCAAGTTCTAGATGAGTCTCCAATATGCTAAAAAAATTGATTGAAACTTTAGTTTGTATTATCACGCTTAAACTAATGTCCAATATGAACAAACTATCTAGAAATAGAATGACATGTTGATATAATGATATATGGAATTAAATGGAGTAAGGGAACAATATCTTACTTTTTTTGAGTACTAACATAATAATAGCAATCACTTGTGAAACCAAATAGATACTTATGAATCCCTTTGTGGGAAGAGATGCAGAACACATATGTGTTGGGATGAAGTTTTTGAATAAAATATGTTGGGAATAGATATTTTCATGTAAATGATAGAAAATATTAAGACCACACAACAATATATCAGGGATGGTTAGAGTCAACAGAAGAGCTATGTGGAAAAAACAAATTATGAGACGTGGAGTTTGGGGATGGAGATAAAGTGTTTCTCCACATATGTTCATGGAATAGAGTCATGACATTTAGAAAAAATGGTAGTATAATTCCTAATTACAATGGAACCTTTTATATTCTCGATCACATTGGATTTTTCTCTTATTTAATAACACTCTCACCAACCCGATCTCAAGTACATGGTGTATTCCACATATCCCTTTTATGAGAGTAAATATCATATCCCTTGCATCTACTAAATCTAGCAGTATTTCAACTGGTAAATGATCTCTCTTATAATGGTAATTCAGTGAAGACCTTGTAATATAGAGATAAAGTTCAATTCAATAAGACAACTCAAAAAGTCAAAGTATTATGGTGAAACTATGAATACGAGGAGGAAAAAAGGAACTAGAGGAATCCATGAAGCAGAATCGCCCTAGAAAGTTCTCAAGTAAGTATGTAATAAAAACTGTTGTGGTAAAATTCCGTAATGGGTAATAATATAACACCCTATAATTATAAAATAACATTATTTTTGATAATATATACAACATGCAACACTGAGCTTAATCAAAACCTGAAATACTTTTATAGTTATAACATAACTGTTAAATTAGTGGGTATGAATATGATTATCCACATCATGAAAAATATATAGAAATTTCATGCTCAAAATAATTTATTGGTTAAATCTTAGTAAATAATAATTCATTTTTTAGTATTGTCATTTAATTATTTAGAAAAATTATTTTATTTGACATTGATTTTTATTTCTTTTCTTAAGAAATACTAAAATTAATTTATGCAACTTTTCATAAATGTATTTGATAAAATGAACCTAAATTTTTAAATTAATATATTAAAATTAGTTTAGTTTAGTTTTTTAGATTTTTTTTGAAAATATTATTTTTCAATGAATATGAAAAAATACTAATTTTTATTGGAAACTATATTATATTTTAAAGTATTTAAATAATAAAACTTAATTTCATATTATTTTTAAACTTAATTAGTTTATTTCAACTAAAAATAATCCAATATTAGTCATTTGAGTGAATTTTATAATTTAATTTGTTATAAAAATATTTTCACATATAAAATGCATTTTTCTTAAAAGTTTTTTTCTGTTCTATTTTTCATTTTTTTATTACATTAATTTCTCCCACTTCTAAAAATTAAATAGAGAAAATTTAATTCCATATTTTTAATTAGGATATCTAAATTTTATAAATAGTTACCTTTTATTTTTAGTCATTATGAGTAGTAACCATAGTAAATAATTCCACCACAGTAAGGGTAAATGGGGTAATTAAAGTTAAAAATTATATGACAAGGACTAAAAAATAAACATAAAATTTTACCTTATTCTAATGTGTGTTTTTATTTTGGAAATAATCATAATATTTAAGTAAATATTGAAACTTGGTTTTATATTTATTTGATTTTGACCTTTATAATATTTTAGTAAAATATAAAGTCAAAAATCTCACTTTCTTGCTTTTAATATCTATAATATTTTGTGAGAGGGATAAAGAGAAATTATTTTTCATTAAGAATAATTATTTTAAATATAAAAAAAATCATGGTAATTTATTTTTAATTTTTAGTGATGAAAAAATTTCCTTAAATTCTTATACAATGCCAACATAATATTTATTTAATTAAAAGAAAAATAAAATAAATGATTTCAAAAATGTTACAAGTAAAATAATTTGATAGAATAATTATTTTTCATGAATTTTTTATAAAAAGATTAAATATTATATAGGTTTTAATTTATTATATTCGAATTCAATTGTTTTAATTTTTTTCAAAGTCAAATTAAATGAATAGTTTTAAAAATGACATTAAGGTAATTTTATAAAAAAATATATTTTATTAAATAATTTAAAAGTAATTAAAATAATATATATTTATCTAAGTGATTTTTATATGTTTTGAAATATCAACTGTGTTCCATTTATTAACCAATTATTCTATTATAGTATTTATTTTGACCCCTAAAGAGTAAACAACCTCTTTATCGCTGTCTTTGTTAAAAATGGATCAATGCATGTTAAAACAAAGAGATAAGGGTAAAAACCTAATATAAAATTGTCAAAATTTTATCTTAAAATATTATTTTGACCCATACTCATTATGGATTATAATTAAATCATTTTTTCCTTTTTCATGAAAATTAGTTTATATTACTTCAATATTTTAGGTAATTCCAAGTGTGTCCCTACCCTCTCTTACAAAATTGAACCTACTCTCATATTTTCATTTCACATAAAAATACTTTTAGTTTATAAAACCCCTAACCAATTATCTTCATGAAATCCCCCCATGTTTTATGCCTTATTTTGGTTATAATACCAACCTTATAGGGTTTTGGTGTAACATAAATGAAGTTTTCCGAATAATAGGTGTTGTATTTAACTCAATGTTTTAGTTTTATTTTTTCTTATACCAAATTAAAATATTATTAAAACATGATTGAATAATAAAAAAATTATATTAAATATAAAAATATGTTATTTTGTTAATGGAACCACCCATATTCATCTCCTCTTCCTTCAAATGGAAAACTAAATCATCGTTCGTGTGTACGGTGGATTACCACCTCACAAATCGATGTAATTAGTTTACCATCACCGCCTATTAGGAATAGTTATCATTATGGATTTAATAAATATATATTATATGTATGATATTACTATGATTTTAGAAATTTTAATTATTATTTACTGATATTTCATTTCATCCATCGAAAATAGAAAAAACATTCATGTGTACGTATGGCCAACTCTCTCCATAAACAGTGTAATTCATTTTGTTTACTTTTATATTTTATTGATGAATATATAATATTTTAATATAATTTTTAATATTCTATTAATTATGGATCCATGATCAATATATAAATATTGAGACTAACAAACCAAAACATGCCTCAAAAATGAAGTAGTTATCATGTTCAACAGTAATTTTAATAAAGAATTATTAATAAACTGGTGGTACAATATTATAATAAAATAATATATGGTATGATATATATTGTTATGGTTTTAAAAAAATTAATAATAAATCAATATTTTTTATAAAAAAGTTGTCAAAATTTAAAATGAAAGATGAGACATATGATAAAGGATGTCTCTAAACCACCCTTTTTCTTCCGGTTATGATTATTATCTCTCTCTAAATCACTTTATATCTCGAATTTATGTTTTTTATTGCTTTTAAATATTGTATATATGTCTATTGAACATATAAATATCCCATTATATCAAACTTTTATGGGTTAAATCATTCCTTAAGTTCATTTCTCAAATTCCTTCTTCAAAATCAAGCCAGATTAAGGGGAACTTCTATATCCATTTATTCTTTTATGTAATGATAATTTAAATTTTTTATTCCAAAATAAACACATTAATTTTAAAACCATGATTGTTTAATCTAATATTAATATTCATAATATTTAATTACTTCTTCTCTTTTTAATCTTTATGAAATTTCCTTTGATTATGATATGAGGCAAGATTACGCAACTGATTTATTTTCGTGGGTAATTATTGTATTTATTCCTTATGAATTATTTAATTTTTTGGCACACATATTCATGAAAATTTTATTATTATTTCACCAATATATTTCCCTAATTCATTGGGTAAATTTTTTTCTCATCATACATTTTGTATGATATTCGGGAGTAAACCTAATCCATGATGGAACTCTATCCACCATGGGATGTTGTCTTTGCAGTTGGCCTTGACTTGTTTTTATGTCATGTTTTATGTCACTGACACTTTTCCTGTGTTTCCATGATCTTATTATACCGTGTTCTTTATTTTATTCTTCCATGTGATTTCTCATGGGCCTTATATTTTATGATATCATGTAATACCTTTGACTCACACTTTTTTACTTCTATATTATGTTTATTCCCATATTAGTCTTTTTAGATCACCTCTTTTGTATATGTATTCCCCAGGTCATCCCATATAGTTTTTGGTGATCAAATATATTTTTTATCTCATTATTGAGACTAAAATAAAGACTTTTTATTTTCATTTTTAGGTTTTATATACAAAACCTCTCAAAGAAACTAGGCATTTTGATCCTTATTTTGAACTTGATGGATACTTATGTTAAAAATAAGGTAGTAATATATGTAAAAAAATTGGTTCACTATATATATAGTGAATAGGGAAGTAAGTAAAAAACTTATCTATTAATATATCTCCCAATGGGTATGTGAATACAAGTTGTAATGGCTTCAAGTTATAAGTATGTGATTTGGTATTGATTTAGTGATTTATAGATGATGATCATAAATGGTGGGGTCCATTTATAGCAGGATTATGGAATGTGATTAATGTATTACATGTTCAAGTTATACTAATATGATAAGGAGTACATGAATATATGGCCATGTGTGGGGGACATATAGGGAAGTGAGAGGGAACAATGTTGATTCCCTTCATGTTTATGTTACCGGACCAATATATGGCTGGAAAGGTGAATACCTAGTGATGAAATTGTTTATATCTATTGATGCGGTTATGGATATGGGGTTATGTGGTTATGGGTATGTGTTTATATAGTATGTTGTGTGGGAACTATGGCTATTGATGGTATTTTTTGTATATGAATATTTTTTATGGTGGTTAGTTGCGCTATGTACTAATGGTTAATGGTATGTTGATGATGTTGTTTCATTTTCACATCACTTGTCAGTTGTTGAGGGATTTTTACTATCGAGTTCCTACCAGTTTGATTTGGATTAGTCTATATTCTAACAAGAAGGAGTACGGATAAATTTGAAAACCCATTTCATTTTTTTGAAATTATTCAGATTTTGGAGTTTATGATATTTCTCAAATATTGAATATGGAATTAGTTTGGAATAATTATTGGTAAACTGATAAGGATTTGGTGGGATATGGTGAATGTTATGGAAATTTATGTACAAGATGGATATTTGGTTACTATATTTCTCATGATTTTTTATGCTTATATCAACGGTTATATTTTCCGTGGTCGATATCACACATTCAAGATCTTTTATACTTATTACTAATGGATATCAATTTTCTATAACGATGTCCCTAATGATTACACTCAGGTTCTCATGTCACCAGAGTGTGATAAGTGTTCATAGGATAGACTAACAAGGATTAGGGTTGTTGTTTGGGTAGCTTGGATGGAGTTGGTAGATGGCTTAGAGTTTTTGAGTTTACTCTTTCATAAATTTTATGATGTTTTTATGATATATATGGAAATTAAGGTTTTGGTAAAAAAATACCTAATGTAAATCCATTAGTTTTTATTGGTGGATCCTTTTTATTATTCATGGTGTTTTATAATGGTAGTTCCTACCAAATGTGTATTTTATTCTCCCAATTCTAGTCGCTAAACCAGTTCTTATCGGGGGTGAGATTTAGGGGTCACTGTTAACATCATTTCAAACATAAGAGGAGTTCTAGTGGAGGTGAGTTATGATGAGAATAATGGGATAAAGTTATGAATTCACACTCACATCACACCAAGTCCAACTCTCACAAGGGGTGAAGATACCTATAAGCCACTCATTTCACCACATTGAGTTCCCATTAACCTGACCCCACACCTAAATTGAATATCAATACTTCTCTGAATAATCCATAATGCATATATATATAACAAGACAACCATGTTCCTCAACCATGATCTTGAGACTTTACATCACTCAAAGTGTAACTAATGGAAGAAAACCCTTTCATGTAATCACACTAATCTGAAAGATATGAAATGATAACAATATTACCTCTCAAGTAAAAAAATTTAAAAGTTAGACACACCAGCACATCATTGTTCCCAAAGAAATATCTTGGTAAAATAAAACCCACTAGGAAACCTTGGTATAAAACTGTTTTATTGAAACCCTAAATGTAGTGTAGGTCCAAAACTTTTTCAGTTGTTGTACCACAGTTGATAGGATATTATCCTTTGATATATATAACCATATCACTCTAGATACCTTAATATATAAATTTCTTATCACACCCATATAATCATTTTGGGGGACTATTACTTCGCTTAAGTAAGAATGAAGGCTAAGGGGGTGCTGACCCCTATGGATGGAGGACCATCTCCTCATATCTTGGGGGTTACCAACTCTATTAGTCATAAGGTAGAATCTATATCTCATTAAATATTCCTTGACTAAAAGAGTATGAAACTCTGATATAACATTATTCTCCACCCCATTGGCACTAGAAATATGGTTTTAGTGAAAATAAAACATAAATAATACTCCTAGGTAGAGTCTCACACTCTAGATCTTATAATAATTTCATGTTCTTGATGAAAGAGAGTAACTAATAATCCTTATATGAAATAATCTATTCTACACATTGGGAAAAAATTTTGTTTCAATAACCAACACACAAAATTTCTCTTCTAAAAAATTGCAACCACTAACATAAAACAAATGGTGTATATGAAACCCCTTACCGTCTATATTAGTTTATAAATCTCCTATTACTTCCTTAATTCTATGAGGGAACCCAACCGGAACTATCCATGGATCTCTATGTATGAATCCTCTTTACAAGCTGTTAATATATTCAAATCTGTTAATGAACTCCCAGTGAGTATTGAACCTCGGTCCTTGAAGGAAAATTGATCTCTATAATTTCTATGAGGTACCTGTGTGTTTTCATTAATACATCATCAAGGGAATATTATAACATTTGAATGTGTTTTCCATAGCATTTGAATCCAATCATCACCATTATAAATATAAGATTCTTGATCTACCAAAAATTATTTAGAACTAGTATTTGATAGAGAAGGGGACCCTGCTATTATGTAATATGAGAAAAAATGTTTAGAATGAATTATTTTTCTTATCCAATTATAACAATAAAGTGACACAAATATTGGAAACAACCAAAAAGGTAAATTATATAGATTTTACTCCAATATAACATGGAATGTTATGTTCTTTATGCAGGGTGACTGGGCATATACTATTATGACATGGTCATATTTTTTCCCCCTTCATAGTGTACCCATAAATTGACATGGTGTAAGGGAATACTGAGTTAACATGTATGTGTATTGTATAATAATGAACATTTCATGTATATCACACAACAAGTTCTTCAAACTACATATTACGTATATCAAACAATATTTTCAGCACATACTTCCTTACACATCAAGTTATGTATCATTTAATCATACATGGAATGTGACTGAAACTACATAGCATGTGGATCCCCCCACCACTACTACTGAGGGATGGTGTATAAGTGATAGAGTTTAGGTAGTGGGTTAGTAATCTAGATAATTTTAGTTCCTTATTAATGTGTGGATTCTTATTTAGCTGATTTGTGTAGGTTAAGGGCCTACATGACCTTGGTTAACTTTCACTTTTAAATCATGTATGAATTAATCTTGTCTAATTAGACTTGTTATCTAGTTTTTCAACTTGATTTTTTTTTTGAATTTTACTAGGTATATTTATACACAGACCTTCATGGGCTATATTCCCACACATGTTGTGTATGTGTAGACGGTTCATAATCCAGTGGTTACATTGGTGGATGTGTTGTTGATGATATTGGTGAGTAGAGGATATTGTGAGTGTCTATTGTTAGGGGTGCTTGAGTATGTGATGAAATGGAGTGGAGTATGTTTATCCCAGTTGTTTACATATGTTCTATACATTGGGATATCAATCCTTGAATATCTCTCTGATTTACTAGGGTTAGGATTTGTGAATTTATTGATATATTTATCATGACTTTATTGCATGTTGTTTTACAATTTAATTTTTTATATGTTCTGAACTATTTTATATATTGTTTTAAATATGTGGGGTTGTATGTAAGTTTATAGGATAAGGAATGCCATATATGTGATATGTTTTATTGTTTCTAGTTTCTATCCTTCATACAATTTGGGGAAATATTGAAGTTCCACACTCAGCTAATTCTTGACCCAGGCATTGCTTTGATTGGATGATTTGTGTTAAAATAGTATCAAAGTGGTTTGAGTCTTGAAGATCAAGTTTTAATCTTTAATTCAAGTAATTATTGGTTTAGTATATATGGATAAATAATGTTACTTTGTCTTGAGTTCAATTAGAAGGCTAGAAAACATATTGATTGGTGTTAGTGGTTAATGTTTCCTTTAATCATGACTCTGATAACCTATCAATTGACTTGGAAATCTAATTTATTGAATGCAAGGTTTAAATGCGATTCTACACACATCATATAGTGTCTCATTTGCATATGCATTCATTCACTACTCAATTCATATCTTACATATATCATTTTATAATTATGATATTATCTTGTAAAACATATGATGTCACCCCATAGATATCCAAATCATCTTCAAATATATGGTCATGATCACCCTATGCCAACAAGTTTCCTCAAGTCTATAACCAAATGAATGGTGAGTATTTGGTATGCTTACCAGATTTGGAGGTGTATCCCCCACCCGGGGGGAAGAGATCTCACACACCCATAATACAAAAGGTAGTCCCTATAATGAAATATGAGACAACTAATAGGTTGAGTGAACTTAATGAGATAAATAGATAGAGGAATACTTGGTTTTTTTGGTAATATGGTTCCTCAAAAATTATAGGATTATGTGGAGTATATTACCCATGCATTAATTATAGTACGATCCCCATCTGACTATATAGTGATTATCATTATGATTATTCATCATGGTGCATTATTTCAATCATGGTCATTGGTTATGAAAACTCACAAGGAGGAAAATATACCCAGTACAAAGTTTAAGAACATTTAATGAGTGAAGCACTATCCAACGACATTGATGATGGTGTGAGTTGAGAAGATACTGGACCTTAAGAAGGGGTACATAGTTCTATCTTTGTATTCAATGACAATTAAAAACATTTCGATGTACTCTTGGGATATGATTTGGGAAATTTATCTTTACGTTTGAATGTTGGAGTACAGACTTTAGTGGGATATTTAATTTAGGACTATACCTTTGTACATTATAACCTATATTAGGGTCCTGAATAATTATTTGGTATCTAATGATTTTGTATGGAGTTGCAACTTGGTGCGAGAGTTTGTTCAGGATTTTTGGGAGTATTTTCATCTATAAATACTAGTGAAAGACAATAAAAAGATCACATCTTTATTGGTTGGAACTTTAACAGTCCCATGATCAATGTTTTTTGGGGGATGGAACATATGTTAGTTTCAACCAACTAGGACTAAGATCTTATTAAACTGGTTCTGATGAAGAAAACATGAATTATATCTTCTGGTAATTAGAGGATAGCTATGAATATGTAGTGGAAAAACATCCCTAATAGAGATAGTGTATACACCAAATACCTCCTCAAGGTGGATATAGTGGCCCTTCGAGATGTGGAAATGATTGGGGATTAGGTGGTACAGGATTATTTAAGAGTGGATGACATTTTTATCTACTCCCACCACCACCAACACCTTCAAGTGGATCATATTAGGTGTAGATTACAATAATTAAAATGTAGGTGATGGAGGTTTTAAAGTTTGCGGTGACTGATATGGCATAAGGTACAATTTGAGTCTTTTCTACTTTGTCACTTGTATTCATCGATAACAACATGAGTAGTTCATTTATTTATTTTCCTTAGTTTGAGAGATAGGGATTCCAGTTGATCCCTTAGACTAACCCCTTTAGGTGGAGACTTGAAATGGAAGATATAGTCCTCTCAATCACATATATTATCAATTTTAAAATACTCTCGATCAAGAATCAATTTATTCATATCTTATCATAATGGAGATGAGATCTTATAACATTATTTGGGATATAGACTAGTTATCCATAGTCCATGTTTCGGTTAATTTCTATAGTTATAGTGTTATATGACCTCAAGTAAATTGGAGAAGGTACACCTTCACTAGTGAATAGGACCCTATGACTAGGAGAGTAGGTCTAACCATCGTGATATTATATTTTATTACCTATCAGTAGGGGATATTGGATTTATATGCCACTAACACTATTTAGAAGGGATTTTTTATTGTATTAAAGGATTGTATGGATTTTTTAATAGAGTAATTCCTAATTTTTACCCCTTTTATAGAGGTTTATTTCATCATCTATTTTCACCACAATACTATCCCAATATCTTCAATAGCTTGTTGGATATCCCCAACAAAACTCAGGAATTTTTCGGTGAAGTTGAATGATATTTTGGAGAAATGTTTTATGAGACATAATGTATCTCCATGTGCTTCTATTAATATCTTTAACAAGAAGTTATAGGATATTTTGATGATTTTTATTGACTACCTCCACATGAACCATGTTACTATCAAGAACAATTACCCTCTCTCAGTGATTTATGATCTCTTCAATGTTTTAAAAAGAGTGAAGTGGTTATCAAAGATTTATATCAGATTTAGTTTTCAACATCTTTTTTTTAATTAGTATGATGTTTGAAATAATTTTTTAAAGTTTCACTATAGTCAATATGTGTTTCTTCTGATGTCTTTTGGTGTAATAAACATCTATGTAATGTTCACGGGACACAGAAACTTGATTTTCCAAATTTACTTGGACCAGCTCATGGGTTTTCTCACAAATAACTTCATAATTTATTCCTAATTAGTGTAGGATCATGTTGAGTGCTTAAATATAATCCTGAACTTCCTTCATGATCATCAGATTTAAATAAATATTCCAAATCCCAAATTTTTTATTTGGTTAGTTCATTTACAAAGGTATGTCATTTTTTAGGGTGAAGTTGTAATTGAACCAGTAACGGTTTCGTTTTTGATGGATTTGAATCCACCCATGTTAATTTTTAAAGTGTATAGTTTCCCTAGTTTAGTAATATACAATTAGAGATTCATGGAAAAAATATCTTAGATTTTATCACCTATGGAGATCCTTACCAAAAATGGGGAACCATTTGTTTGTTCTAAGATTTTACATAGGGTCTTTGAAAAGTGTAAGAAAAGGTTGACTGAGGTACTACTTTTTTTAATTTATAGAGGGAGGGATTGAGTATTAGGTGTATTGTGATTCCCCTAGGTCGGGGATTGGTTGTTTAAAAATTAATGGGTGATTTTTGATTTCCTATGGGTTCATAAATCCAAAAACACATGAGTAAAATTATATGAACCACAACTTGAAGCATATGGAAGTGGTGTTTTCCTTGAAAATTTAGAGACACTATCTTGTTGATGAATGATTTATTGTTTTTATTTGTCATAAGAGTCTCAATATTATCTTCTCATAAATGTATTTCAATACATGGTAAATTCATTGGTTGGATTTCCTATAGGAATATGACTTTGAGTTAGTCAATTATCTAGGTAAGGGAAATGTAGTGGCATATTTCCTTAATAGAAACACATCTATACAACTAATGTATGATTTATCTAACCAGTTATCCTTGTTGAGGTTGGTTATTGTGGAGGAAGGAGATTGTCCTTATTTTACTTCAATAGTGGTGGTGCCTACACTTCTTAATCAAGTGAGGGAGGTTTGTCTTAGAGATATTGATTATGAGATTTTAGGAGATCAAAATTTCTTGGAGATGCACCAAATAAATTCACTGAAGGTAGGGAGCATGTCATCCTTTTTCATGGGTGGATGGTGGTTCTTTTTTCAATACATGAGGATGTGTCGAGGGAGTTCACCCCCCCCCCTTCTAGTTATGAATACTAGAGGGATGAAAATGTAATGTGATCTTAAGAATCATTTTTTGTGGTCATTTATGAGTAATAGTATTATTTATTTAATTTAATGGGGTATCTTGGGACTCCAATACAAAAAATAAATTGTATAGTTTCTTAGATTACCCAAGATGATTGTTTTTTATTGTAATGTTATGTTCATGTATTGATTGTGATTAGTTTCCTGAGGCTTTTGGTATTTAGATTTTTTTGATTATGAAATTTAAAACCCATAAATACGGTTATATCGAGAGGACTATTAAGGTTATCAGAGATATTTAACAAGATAAAACGTTAAGGCTTGGCATGATTTGGGCTGATCATCTTCTATTAATAGATTTTTAATAAAATAAAAGATACAAAATTACTATTATAATTTCACTATTCGATGCCTTGTATGGAATACTTTACAGGTCACTTCCTTTCTAGATGAAGATTAGAGAGTCATCACAAATGGGTCTCTAATTGTTTCATTTAATAATAGAGAAGGAACAAGTGGTCCAGAAGAATATGAGGACATCCTAGAACCACCAGAAGACCTAAACATATAAAAGAATATGGCCTTTGGAGTTTTAGAAGGGAGAACATATATTCCTAAACATATCACCTCTATATGATATGAGGAGGTTTGTTTGGAGTATCAACATATCCCAATTTTTTTCATACCATTTAATATTTTAAATACGGTAAATGGGGGGTTTTATACTTTTTAAATATTCCCATAGATCAATTGTGTGAATAAAGTTTTATGCATGTTATATATGAGTTAGTATGTGTAGGATCTATCATACATTCTCGACTGGGTGAGATGGAAGTCATGGACAACATCACCTTTATAGAGTACCTGGTGGATATCAAAGATTTATATGAGAGGACACATTATGGGTAACCAATTTCATTGGTTTTTATCATGTGGAAACATGATAATATCTAGGATAGCATATAGGAACATGAGAATTTTATGTGAGCTTAGTACCCTCACAAATTCACATGCCTTGGGATTTTTGGGATAAAAATAATTAAAGGACTGAAATATGTAGTGGCCCATATTTTTCTAATAAATGAAATTTAATATGTTGAATAATATTTATAAATTTATTCATGGAGGAGTCTTAATTACATTGGTGTTTTATGAATTTGAAAAATAAATAATATATTAAACATATAATTTCTTTTCACATGCATGAGAGTAAATAATATTTTAAAAATGGATTCCTGAATGAAAATTCTAACACTATTATTATATCTATATTGTAGGGGTTTCTAGTAGTGGTAAAATCTTTCTGACTAAGCGTGGGGGTCAAGATGATAATTTTGTGTTTTTTAATTGAAATACCTATTTTTTGACACCCATAACCTAATTAAGTATATAAATATTATTTTATTTTATTTTTTATGGGGAAGGACATCACTAATCATATAAAACCATAATGGATATTATTCCCATATATTATGAACCAGTGGAGTGTTATTTGGGTTCTTCATGGTGGTGTCAATGGTAAATGTGGATCTAGATGGGATAATTAAAAGCAATAATTTTTTCCATCAAGTTAGGACGTTTTGATGTTTGTATTTATCCCATTATTTTTATGTTCAATTATTATCTTCATTATAAAATTATTATGATTCTTTTAGTGTCAAAATGAGAAATATATTAAAAAATAATCAATCGAATATTCAATAAAATATTGATTTTGTTAAAAATAGCTTTATTTTTTATTATTAATAATATCCATTTGCACTTGATTAATTATGTTCAATTTTTCCTCCCTCTATGAGAAAAATATTATCAATTCATTTTTTTTAGAAAGGGTTATTGAAAATTATTTTTGGTTTGTAATTCCCCGACCCAAGATTCCCAGATTCGGTGCATTATTTTATTACATTGGCATGATTACAAGGAATCAAGTCCTGAAAGACCGATCAGTTTAGCAGTCTTGGAAAATAGATTTCATACATGAACGTTACATTAACATTTCTAACATAAAACAAAAAATAATAATCCTTTGAGAACACCATTGTTCCCTTAGCTTAACCCAGCATCTCAAACATAAAATACTTCTCAGGATCTTGGGAAAATAAAATATAAGAAAGGGGTGATCTCAGATGCTTATTAAAGGTAAATAATTTAGAGGAAGATAAAATAAACAATAGGCATGGTGAGTAATTGAAAACACATTCCTTTACAAATAATAAAAATGAATACTTTATGGAAGAAATTTGAGTTGAGTAAATAATGCCACAATAAAGCATAGTTATGGGTATTCTACTAGTCGAATAACCATATGAACCATCAATATTATTTTCATAATGAGGGAATGTATAATTCCAGACATTCTGAAACATTTTGTCAAGGCCTCAACCAAGACATCTAAAAATGATTAAGGCCTCAGCCAAAACCATATATCAAATTGGGACAGGCCTTGTCCAATTCCACATCTAATTGTCACATGGGACCTACCAATGCATCGAGGAGCTATAGAGGGCTCCACCCATCACTTAATATGTCCAATACATTCCTCATATGAAAAGGTTGAAACATAACATAAACATTTGTATTAGAACTAAATAAGAAATGTCAATACTTTAACCATAAACCATTAATGGTATAAAAATAAGACATCCATAGTCAAAAATATCATAAAACCTTTAATACAATATGGAATATTTGTATCATAATAAATCAACTTCAAACAAGTTTAAAATCCATCAAAGGATGTTGACATAGATGAAAATGATTTGTAAAACTTTTTGAGAGAAATATCCCTTTTTCATGGAAACATTTAAAAGTCACACAATTTAGAAAGTAAGACATTTAAAGAAATTTTTTAATCAATGTTTCCCATACCACTTTGAAAATTTTTAAGGAAATTAAAATTTTAAAAACATTCATGTCCATATAAATAAATCCTTAAAAACCATTTTGAAAACATGGACATTAATGAGAATGATTTAGAAGAATAAATATTTAAAACATTTAAAATAATGTTATAGTAAAAAAGTAACTTAAAAATAATCCCTTTGAAAACTCTTTTATGAAACATGGACATGGATAATAAAAATGTCCCAGTAGATACTTATGTAAAAACAACCTCTGATAATAAAGAGATTGTGAAATTAACTCATACTTTGCACTTTCCTTTGGTCAAGGGTACGTTTAACCTCCTGTATAATTACGATAGTATGTTATTAAATTATAATAGAACCATATTAATATTTATTATATCATACATGATTCATTTATGACTTTATAATACCCATTTAATAATAATTTCCATGTTAGATTAACATTTTGGGTAATAATGGCTTTCTTTATCGTATGTGTTTTAACGTCTTATTCTTGATCGTATCATTTGGATCATGATTTAAATGATTCGAGAATATAAAACTTTATTTATATATCATATATATTTAGAATGTAAATATTTATAATAGATTTATATATTAAATGGAAGGAACCGTTTATGGAGACGGTAGGTCGTATGTACGCATAAATGTTGTTTCTGTTTTCATATTGTATTGAACAGAAATAAGTGAATAAGATATATATAAGTACATAAATACATAAATATATATATATATAGCCAGTAGAATTATTATTTCATATATTACATAATTATTAATAATATATATTTTTATAATCATTGTTGAATGATGAACATGGAAATGAATCTCATCGCGTCGTGGAGACGGTAATCCGTACGTACACACGAGCGAAAAAATCATTCTTTTGATTTAAAATCATATGTAAATAGATGATATATCATATATAAAGAATCACTAACATGTTATATTTATTATTTAAATCAATTATACATCATTATTATACCCATCCAAATAATAATGTATTGAATAACAACTACACCACGACGTGGAGACAGTAAGCCGTACGTACGCACGTATGGTGACATGTCATTCATAGGATGGATAAAATAATGTATATGGTTAAACCATATTTATAATAACATCATAGTATATATAATATACTGGAGTTATTATTTTATAATGGTAATAGCAAAGAAAGAGGAAGTGGAAGAAAAAAGAACTTGAAAGAGGTGATGAAATATTTACCTCTTCTTTGGGTCCTTCCTTTTGATTTGATCAAAAGGTCTCTATAGGTTGGCCTTCTGACTAAAAGAAGGCCTATATGATAAAGGGGGTATAGTTTAGAGGATATTTTGGCAGGTTTTGGCCGATCCAAATGGATTTTTAGGTGTGGATTTGAGAGAAGGGGAAGTTCCCTTTTATAAGAGGGGTGTGGGGCACCTTAAGAAAAGTTTGAAATATTATTTTAAAATAAAATAATATTCTATTTATAATGGGTCAGAATTGATTTATTTTGAAGATAAAGTGGGGATGGGTCGAAATACTTTCAACCAATTGTTTTTAGACAAGTTTAGGTTACCATTTTAACCTTATCTTTTATATTTAACTCTAAGTTAAATAATTTAACTTTTACCGTGTCTTCTTGTATTCTTACACTATATGGTTAAAAAACTTACTATAAACATCCAAAATAACCTCAAGTGGTTCATTAATGACATATATAATATTATTTAAGCCTTTGGATGAACCATATAATTTTAGGAATATTATATCAACCAATATTATAGTATTTGTTTTTAAAATTAATTTATGTCAATTTTGACACTATTTGGTATTTTGTTTTCGTGAAAGTCATAAAACCCTTATCACTTAGAAAACATTTTATCTAATCAACCATAAAATTTCATATTAACCAATAAAATTATTTTAATCCATCAAAAGTCTCAAATTACATTTATTTGGATATTTATAATATCAATTATTTTAATCTTTTACTAATATGGTAATTACTACATCATCATTGTGTCATAATTAAATTAAATTATTTATTGTCTAAAAATTATAAATAAAATACCATTATGTAGGAAATATTTTTATATTTCTAATGAATATTTATAGTCGAATTTATCTTATGCATAACCCTATATTAAAATTTTTTATTTATGAAAACTTGAATTTAACACTTTTAACTCTTCTTTAAATTAAATAATAATAAATTTACTAATCTTATCCAAGTGGACACAAAGGGTCATTTCTTATCCACTTTATTTGAAATCCCAACATCAACTACAGTAGTACAAAATGATTTTTCTAGACCCTTTATCTTTTGATATTGTTGGTTTCCACCCTAGGTAATCAAATTTGGACACACAATGGCATAATGGCCTAACTAATTACAACTAAAACATCTTACTGTTGGCCTCATATTTCTTATCTCATCATCTTCCTTACAGTCATGAACCATTTGACCAATATTACCACCTCAAAATCACTTCCTGGACATTGAAAGACAATATCTAGGATGCTTTTTACCATGATTATCACAATATCTGAATTTGGTTTTCTTACCTTCAAACTTCTTTGATGAGTTCTTTCCCATATCCTAAAAATTTGACCTCTTATTTTTCTTTTTTTCATGGGACACATGATCATCATAAAACATTTCTCATTTCTCTTGAACTCACTAGAATCCAGGACCCTTATATATCTAGGTTTCAATCCTAAGTAAAAATAATTTATCTTAATATCAATATATCATATAAAATTTGGGACATACCTCACTAGTCAAGTGAAGTTTTCTACATATGATGCCATAGAATCTTCATCCTTTTGTCTCAATTCCAAGAATTTTTTTCCATCATAATTTGAATAGCCTATTGAAAATATTTATCAATGAAAACATTATTAAATTAAACACATTCCAAGGAATAAATATCATCACTTTCCCTAATATTATTAACCATTTACCACCACTAATCAGTTTCACCTTCAAAATGATAAATTTCCAGAGTTTCTTTTTGGTGATCCAAAAAACCCATGACATTAAATATTTTTCCAAAGCATTAATTCAACCTTCATGTAACCCCCCGAGTCTTTATAATATTTTAATTTCTAAATAAATTTATTTTTTTTTCTTTCTTTATTTTTATTGAACACCCTATTAAGCTTATTCTACACACAACAATGTGTTAGCTTGCATTACATGTAAGGCCAACTTTTACAAAACAACAATATATTAATAAAATATTATTCTTTAATAAAATATATTAACTAGCCATTAAATTAGAGATTATGAATAGTATTAACTGAATTTTTAATTTTTTATATGTCATATAACTTTAATATTCATCTTATTTATTTTCTTTACATGATATAAGAAAAAAATCAATTTTTCAAATAAAAGAGGTATTTTTCCAAAAATGCAGCTTTTCCACCTTTTAATGGAGAACGCATTTTAAATACAATATTTGAAATATTTATATATTTAATTTGAAAAAATAAACTTATTATTTTAAATAGTAATATCAAAATTTACTTTTCATGAATTTTTGATATTTTTCTGATAAATTTGATGTTTTGATGAATAGTAAAAATGTTCTAAATTTCAATTAAAAGCAACTTTTTCCATTAAAATAATTCATGTGGTTAAATTATATTATTGAATCGTTTTAAATAATTAATAGAATGGTTTTTATCATTTAATATAATTTAGGTTATTTTCATTAATTTTACATTGAATTCAGATTTAAAAACCATTCAATCTTTTGTAGTGTTTTAACATTTAAAAAACTTGATTTTCTAAAAATGAGATTTATTTTAAATTAATTACTGCAACTTCTATGTTTTGAATTTTAAAAAATGGATTCCATATTTGTAATAATTTGGTCCAAATTAAGTAAATAGGGTGCTTTTATTTTTGGGCATTATAAATAGTGATTTTAGTATTTTTTTTATTTCCACGGTTAAGGGTAAATCGTGTAATTAAAGGAAACATAATATTATAAAATTACCCTAACACCTATAAAAATAAAATTGGATGAATAAATATACCCTTATCATCTATATATTGAAATTTAATCACTTAATGGACCCTTTTCCATGAATATGACCTGAATATTTTTAAAATTAATGAATGTGATAAAATATCACACCCTCATTTTGTATACATATATTAATTTTAATATATTGATAACTAGGAGATAAAATCGATTATAAATAGTATCTATAAATATAAAGAAATTATATATATCATATTAATTTATTTATAATTTTTATAGATTAAGTAATTTCCATTAGTGATGACACAATAGTGATGCAGAAATTATTTTATTAATAAAAATGTCAAATAAATGGTTTTAAAGATATTAAAAGAAATTTAATTTGAATTAAATAATGGAAACATGAATTTTTTAGGTTAATATTACATGTTAGGAATATATTTAAAAATAAATTGAAGTTTTCTTCTGTTTGTATTTTTTATGTCAAAGAAGTTTGTAGTGTTAAAATTGACACTATTTATATTTTATAAAAATAAAATTTTGTTGAATTATTTAAAAACCATATAAACATTAAAAAATTACAAAGTGAATTTTATATGGTCTAAAATTTAATAAAGTTTACAATTAATTTAAATTTAAAACACATAATTATATATTTATAACCATTAAATATTTAGAATATTATTCCCACAATTAAAATTAAATAGATTAATTAAATATAAATCAAAATGATAATGTTTAAACTAAAATCAAAACATATCTAAATTTTATAGTTTTGAAATTATTTATACCCATTTTTATCTTATATTATAAATAATTCCCTTTATAATATTTTGGAATTGAAAATCAATTTATATTAACATAATAATTTGAGTGTTTCCTAAAGTGACCCTCACCTCTCTAGTAAAAGTGAACCTCTCCTTCTCTTTTATCCACACCTCTAAAGCCATTTAGCTCAGAAAAAATCCACCTAATTCTCCTCCAAAAATTACTCAATTCATCATAGAGGCTATAATTTGTGATTAAATACATCCTAAAGAGTCTTTTTGTTCAAATCAAAAGGGGATACCCGAAAAAGAGGTAATTGTTTTATCTCCACTTTCAAAGATCTTTTCTTCTTCTACTTCCTATTTATTTATTTTATCATTTCCAAATTGACTACTATATTATAATAAATATATTGATATATTATTATAATCATGGGAATACTATATTACTCATTTTATCTATCCTACAAATAACAATATCACCAGGTGTACGTACGTACGGTTTACCGTCTCCACGACGTGGAGTAATTTTTCATTTAACACTGCATTATTTGGATAGGTATAATGATGATTATAATGGATTTAAATAATTAATATAACATGATAAAGATTATTTTTAATTAATATATCATCCAATTTCATACCATTTAACTGTCAAATGAATGATATCATCGCTTGTGGGTACGTACAGCCTACCGTCCTCATGAGGCGGTGAGATTCATTCTCCACATTAACCATTCAATAATGATTATAAAATTTATATGATTAGTAAAAATAATAATTATGAACTTAATATAATTATTTATATGAATAAAATACATCTTATTCCTTACAAACATGACTTACATGACAAAATATGAATGGGAAAACAAAGCAGTTATCACCCAAAACAATGGTAATACTGAAATATTATTAACAAAATTATATAAGAAGATCAAATATCATATCATAAATATGGATATAGTCCTATAATAATTTAATAACATGATTTAAATATTTTATACTAGGTTAATTCAAACTCTACTAAAGTACAAGGTAAGGGTTAATTTTCCAATCTCATTATTATCTGAGATTTTTTATATGTAAGTATTTACTGGGACATATTTATCATCCATGTCCCTGTTTCGTAAAAAACATTTAAAACTATTTATACTCTTTATATACAATTTTTTACAATCATTTATACCCATATTTTACTTTTATAAAACATTTTTAAAGTAATCATTCTGTCGTTTTCAAAAAAAGTTGCTTTGTGACCTTTTCAACGAATTACGAAAAGAATGTTTTTTAACTAGTACCGCGTGAGCAAATTTTTCCACCGTTATGTCTTACTAAAATTTTGAATCTTCTTTAAAATATTATAAGTTAATTTTAAAAAGAAATGTTTTCTTTTATAAGTGAGAAACTTTTTAATAAATGATTTCAATGAAAAAAAGGGTTTTAGTCTCAAGATATTTTAATGATTTTATTAGATTATTTTCATCTATGTCAAAATCCTTTATTGGATTTTATTCTTAATTGAAGATGATTTATTTTGATACAATCTTCCATTTTTATTGAAGTTTTTAGGCTATGTTTGATTGTGGATGTGCTATTTTTATACCATTCATGGTTTGTATTAAAATTATTAATATTTCTTATGATAGTTTTATTACAAATGTTTATGTTATGTTTCACCCATTTCATATGATAAATTAATTTGATTTAGTAAGTGATGGGAGGGTCCTGCTATATCCTTTCAATGCATCAGTAGGTTTCATGAAAAATAATATATATATTTTTGGTTGAGGCCTTACCCATTAATTATATTCATGGCATGAAGCCCTGAAAGTATTAGATTCTTGGCATGAAGCCTTGAAAATAGTAGATTCTTACAATGAAGACTCGATGGTGAGTTTTGAATGTTCAGTATTAAGCATTACCTCATTATGAGAGTAGTTGTTGATATTATATGTGATTATTATACTAGTAGAATATCCATGTGAATGTTTAAATGGAATTATTTAATTTATTCTTTCCATATTATACTTAGGATTATGTTTAAAAGGCTTGTATTTCAATTTTATACCTTTCCTTTAAAGTTTACGCTTATTTATGAAAGCTTGTGTTGTATTGTTTAACCTTACTAAGCATATGACCTCACCCATTTCATATGTTTCGTTTTTTTAGGATTCCAATAAGTGTTTTATGATTGATATAAATACTGCTAAACTGATTTATCCTTCGGGATTTGATTCCTTGTAATCATGTTAATGTATTAAAATAATGCACCAACTATGGGCAACTAGGGTTGTGGTGTTATAGTTGGTATCAAAGGAATTTTAGAAAAAACATTGGAAATTAGATTTATTAAACATATATTATGGAACATAAATCTAAGATAGACTTTGAGGATACGTCTAAGTATAGAATATCATCTTTTAGATTTGGTAATGGATAGCCTAGGTTAATCATATGGATAAATGGATTGAGAAGAATATTACACCATTTAGAGATCCTATATATGATTATTTATGACTAAATCACTATTATTAGTGTTTATTGCATTATTCTTTGAGTTTTGGTTAAAGGTTAGAATCAGTAAGGTTATACATGTAATGGTTATAATGCTGATAATGAAGCGGTTACAAAAGAAAAATTAGATGAAAGAGGTATTAAGGAATAAGATGTTGGAGCATATTTAATGGTTGAAGAATGAATTTAAATGAATAAGGTTATATTTTATTTGGATTCAAGAATTATTATATCAATGGTTCTATGGATATATGATTCAAAAGATATTTAAGGATTGTACTACAGTACTTCTTCTTTAAAGATTTATAAGCATAAGAGTTTTTTTAAGGATTTAATGGTGATAAAATATTTGGTATGTGAAAGTAATAGCTACAGTATGTTTTTGGGGGATTCATATGTTAATATTTATTTCTGAAATTTAGAGACCTTTTTTGGATAGTGAATTTGAATGGATATATTTGGATTGAGTCTTAAGGTTGGAAAGGAGTCATTTGAGCATTGGATATTATTGTTTGAGGATAAAACATTTATTTAATTTTGAATATACTAAGGATTTATTTTGTAATGTTATAATAATATAGTTTGACAAAAAAGGATGACACATTGGTCGGGTGATAACTCGTCACGTTTGGCAAGGCCACGAGAATTGAACCCGCAACTGAAGGGAGAGAGGGGTGTATCACCTATCACTGGCCTACGCAAAGTCCCTAGTTATTATAACATAGTTTTAATTATTTAAATGGTTTATGTTCATTTTTTTAACCTTATAAGATTAAGATAAATATAATATTTTTTATTATTTTTATCTTTTGAAGAGAAATATGAGTTTTTGGTAGGAATTAGTTAAAGGATGAAACTCTACATGTCAATTAAGTATGATGCCTTGTGTTCTTAGTCTATGATGTAAATTAATTATTCAACTCTAGTGAAAGATTCTTGAAACCAAAAATTTTATCCTAGTACTTTCTTTGATAAATAAAATGGTCCCTTCAATCATCTCATATTTAGAGCATTGTTATTATCAACTTTCTCCCAATCATGTTCTCTATCACTCTCAATTAGAACATGATTTTTAGATTTTTCTTTCATGTCCATGTTTTCCTGCATAGAACCCTTGTATGTGTTATCTCCAATGACCTTAATAGTTCCCTTTATTTATTTTAAATTGGGGGTCTCATTAATACTTTTCCGATGTGGGATTTTAATAGAGATATTTTAAAATTTCAAACCCCTAGTTTTTCAATCTCGAACACAATTCATTAAAGGTGAGGAGAATGTAACACCTCGAGTATTTATAATATTTTAATTTATAAATAAATTTATTTTTCTTTCTTCATTTATTTTTATGTCACTCCCTATTAAGTTTATTCTTCACACAATGAGGATTTGGTTTGCGTTAAAAACAAGGCCTAGTTTTACCAAACCACAATATATTAATAAAATATTATTATTTAATATAATATATTACATCGCTGTTAAATTAGCAGTTATGAATTTTATTGAACAAATTTTTTATTTTATATATTCGATATAACGTTAACATTCATTTTATGTATTTTCTAGACATGATATAATAAAAAATTCAATTTTTCATAAAAAAGATTTTTTTTCAAAAAATAATATTTTGTCGCCTTTTAATAGTGAACCTATTTTAAATCCAATATTTTAAAATTGTATACATTAAATTTTATGAAATAAACTTCTTATTTAAAATAGTAATATTAAAATTTACTTTTGATGAATTTTTTATATTTTTATGATATATTTGATGTTTTTGATGAATAGTGAAAATATACAAAATTTTAATTGAAAACAACTTTTTCGTCAAAATAATTCATGTGGTAAAATTATATTATTGATTTTTTTTAAAGTATTAATAGAATATTTATTATCCTTTAATATAATTTATTTCATTTTTATTAATTTTACATTGAAGTCTGATGTAAAAACATTTCAATCTTTTGCAATGTTTTAACATTTAAAAAACATGTTTTTCATTCCAACAACGAGATTTATTTTAAATTAATTAATGAAAATTTGGTGTTTTTAATTTTTAAAAATTCATTCCATATTTTGAATAATGGGGTCCAAATTATTTAAATAGTTTCCCTTTATTTTTTGGAATTATGAATAGTAACTTTAGTAAATAAAATTATTACCACGGTTAAGGGTGAATCAGGTAATTAAAGGTAAAAATAATATTATAAAATTACCCAACCACCTTTAAAAGTCCTATGGAATGAATAAATTATACCCTTATCATATATTTCTTTAAATTTAATCACTTAATGGACCCTTTTCCATGAATATGACATAAATATTATTAAAATTAGTGAACATGACAAATTGTCACACTCTCATTTTATATAAGTATATTAATTTTAATATATGGATAACCAGGAGATAATATTGATTATTAATATTCCATGTAAATATAAATTAATTACATACATAATATTAATTTTATTATAATTTTTAGATAGTAATAATTTCCATTAATGATTACACAATTGTGATAAAAAAATATTTTATGAATAGAAATATCAAATAAATTGTTTTAAAAATATTTAAAGAAATTTAATTTGAATTGATTAAAGAGGTCCAAAAAATTTATATGTGACTATGACATGATATTATTATATTAAATTATTATTTTCTATGTTATCTTCTGTGTGGATTTTATTTAAAGTCAAATAAATGATTGTGTCAAAATCGACACTATTGATATTTTATAAAAATATCATTTTATTAAATTATTTAAAAAACATAAAAATATTTAAAAAATTAAAAATTTAAATTTATAAGATCTAAAATTTGATAAAGTTTCCAATTATTGAAAATTTACACCACATAAGTAAGTATTTATAACCATTTAATATTTAGAATATTATTACCATAATTAAAATTAAATAGATTAATTAAGGATAAATCGAAATGATAGGGATTAAAATAGTATCAAAACATGTCTAAATTTTATTTTTGGAGATTATTTCAACCCATACTTATATTATATTTGATATAGTTCACTTTGGAACCATTTGGAATTGAAAATTAATTTATATTCATTTAATATTTTTAGAGCTTCCTAAAGTAACCCTCGCCTCTATTATAAAAGGGAACCTCTCCTTTTTTATTTATACCTATAAATACCATTTTATTTGAATAAAACTACCCAATTATTCTACAAACTTCCCTCAATTCATCATAGAGTCCGTACTTTGGGATGAAATCCATCCAAAGGAGTCCTTTTGTTCAAATCAAAAGGATATACCAGAAAAAGAGGTAATTATTTTATCACCTCTTTAAAGTTATTTTCTTCTTTTACTTCCAATTTATTTATTGTTTTCATACCAAAGTAATAAATATAGTTTCATCCATATACTTATATTTTATTATAATCATTTTACAACCATATTCCTCATTTTATCCATGTTACGAATAATAATATCATCATGTGTGCGTATATACGGCTTACCGTTTTCACGTCGTCGTGTAATATGTTATTTACCACAAATTTATTTGGATGGGCATAATGATGCATATAATGGAGGTAAATAATTAATATAACATGATAATTATTCTTTATAGTTAATATACCATATAATTTCAACCGTTTAACCATCAAAAAAATGATATCGTCGCTCGTGTGTACGTACGACCTACCGTCTCCATGATGTGGTGAGATTCATTCTCCACATTAATCATTAAATAATTATTAAGAAATTTATATGATGATTAAAAATAATAATTATTAACTTAATATCATTCAAGATATAAATAAAATACATACTATTCATAAAAAACATGACTAACACGACAAAATATGAATGTGGAAATGAAGCAGTTAACACCAAAAACAATGGTAATACTGAAATACTATTAACAAAATGATATAAGAGGATCATATACGATATAATAAATATGGAATTATTCCTAGTATAATTTAATAAAATTATTTAACAATTATAAAGGACTTTATCTCATCCTCAACAAAAAAAAGTAAAAGGTAAGGTTTAATTTCACAATCTTATTATTATCCAAGATTGCTTATGTGTAAGTATTCACAAGGACATATTTATCATCCTTTTCCATGTTTAACAAAAATACATTTAAAAATATTTTTACTATTTCACTACAATTGTTTAAATCCATCTATACCCTTGTCTGATTTTATAAAACGTTTTGAAAGGAATCTTTCTATCATTCTCAAAACAAGGTACTTTTTGGCCTTTTAAAAAAATTAAGGAAAGAATGTTTTTTAACTTGTACCGCATGAGTAGATTTTTCCACTTTCATGTGGACTTAACATTTTGATGCTTAATTTATAATATTATAAGGTTATTTTCAGAAGAAATATTTTCTTTTCTATGTATGTGTCTTTTGAATAAATTATTTCAATGAAAAATGGGTATTTTCCTTAAGATATTTTATTGATTTTATTATATTATTTTCACCTATGTCAACATTATTTATTTCATTTTATTCTTAATTGAGGTTGAATTATTATGATACAATCTTCCATATTTTATTGAAGGTTTTATGATATGTTTGACTGTAATTGTGCGATTATTATACCTTTCATGGTTTATGGTTAATGTATTAACATTTTGTATGCTAGTTTTAATACGAATGTTTATGTTATGTTTCACCCATTTCATATGTGGAATGAATTGGACTTAGTAACAGATGGGAGGGTATTTTTATGGCCCCTTGATGAATCAGTAGGTTTCATGAAACAAAATATATATGGTTTTCGCTGAGGCCTTCCCCATTTATTAGATTCTTTGTATGAAGCCTTGAATGTCACGACACGTCCTCGGGGCTCGTCCCGTGACTACCCCAAGCCCGCCTTCCATAGGTCAGGGGCTGGCGACTAGCACCAAGGCGTAATTCCTAGTAAAAAGGGAAGTCGTTTCCTTTGTAAAGTAAACAAGCACCATAGAGTAAGCAAGCGGAAAAGTAAACACTAAGTAAAAACAGAGTACAACTGTAAGTGCGGAAAGTAAGTGGGCCAGTATACAAACCCAAACTGAAAGTAAAGTACAACTCGAAAAGGGAAACAGCAACTGAAAAGTAAAAGTAGCTACCCTGAGCCTTCCACTAGAAATCCCACCTGAAGGGTGGGTACAGATAGCTCCACAGCTCCTCGGGTCCCGCCTTCCGCTCCGAGTACGCCCCGCCCAGTGGTCCACCTCTAGGTACCTCCCTGCTCTGCAAGCTTCAACCACGATCAACGCTATCCGTCGTCTGCAACCAACACAACGTAGTGCGGGCATAGCCCGTGCAGGGGTGAGTATAAGCTACTCAGTAGGGATCCCGAGACCCCTGAAGGTCTCCCTAAATCCACAAAGGTTAAACCACAAAGGAAAGATACAATCACTAAGTAACAACGGACACTGCTTAGGTATATACCCATACATATACCTAAGTCGTCAATTTCAGTATGCTCCAACCTCCGAGCCCAAGTACAACCCAGTCCACATAGGAAAGTATACGTATTCCACACAGGAAAGCAAACGTAATCCACACAGGATAGCACAAAACAATCCACACAGGAAAGTAAATAGGATTCAGCTCACACAGGTAATACTTCTTCGAAAGATGATAGAGATGATCACTGATCCATCTAAGTCGTCGAACCCACAAAGGATCGATAGGTACTAACCCCCGCAAAGACCCACACAGGATCAGACCCACACAGGATCAGACCCACACAGGATCTGTAGGCATTGGCTCACACAGAACTGTTGAGCGCTGACCCACACGGGATCGGACCCACACAGAATCGGTAGCACTGATCCACATAGGATCGCTGAGTGATGTAGTCGTCACCGTCGAATCCACTGAGGATCTTTGTACAGTCGTCGTCGTCACAGTAGCTGTTGCAGCTAGCACTAGGGTTCCCGCACACAGCAAGCTCGTTCGGGAGGGTCCGCTCCTCGAGCCGAGAGGCTGATACATCAACTGACACATAGTCCAGAGTTGATGTATCCAAAAGTTCAATATCGCCAACAGTAACTCAACGTCACAGACGGCGCGTCAATAGGACGTCCGGTATGAGAGTTATTGGCTTTTCGTCCCAGGGGCCCGGTTGATTTTTAAGGCAAAACCAACCCGACTGTACTCCACCTGCATCCAAACCTCGGGCGGAGTATTCCAAAAGATCTGTCTCACTAAGAGGAACTCAACAAAGTCAACGGCACGTCAATCGGACGTCCGTAGCTCAAGATATGAGTGTTTCTGCTCCGAGGGCCCTGTTGGTTTCGTGTACGAACCAACCCGGCCAAACACAAAGTATTCCAAAACCTTGAGTGCGATATAACGAAACGACTGTCTCGTTCCAAGGATTGTGTCTCCGTTGACGGCGCGTCGATCGGATGTCCTTAGCCCAAGTTATGGGCAATTGAACCCAAATGGTCCGAAAACGGGGGTCTCGGGCCCGGACCGACCCAGCCCGAGACCCCCCCCCCCCCCCTCGGTCGTCCCGAACCGGGTCGACCCGCCCCGTGTCCGGGTCGGCCCGGCCTGGCAGACCGGCCAGGCGCCGGTCTGGCTGGGCACAGCGCGCCCAGCGCGCTGTCTGGCTCGGCCTTTGGCCGAGCCGTTTCGGCAAGGGGGGGAGCCTGCCCCCTGTGTAACCGTGGCCCACCCTCAATTAAGGGGGTCGTTTGAAGCCGGCCGGGGGAATTTATTTCCCCCGGCTCCTCCCTGTCCGGCCGGCCTGACCTGGCCAGCTGGTTCCTGCTCAACGGGACCGGCGGTGGTCGGTCCCCTTCCAATTCTGACACCGGCCGCCCGGTCCGGCCGCCGGTCACCTTGCTCCGCCGCGGCCCAGAACCGGCCGCGGCCCTTGTCGTTCGGCACGGTGCGACGGCACCACTCCCCTCCACTGCGGCCCCGCTCCGGCCGCAGTGCGACGGCGTCACGTTCTTAAACTTCTTTCAACGGCGCGGCGCTACAGCGCCGCGCATTTCCTTCAGCATGAATCCGTTTGGTGCGACGGAACCACGCTCTCCTGTACCAACCACAAAGGAACCAACACGAAAATTAAGGAGGAGGGTCGGTCGTGTTTGTGCGGTCCGACCCCCTCGCGTTATTCGATAACAAATGGTTTAAATCCACGAAGATCGTCAAGTTGGTATTCACGAACAAATAAATAAATAAAACCCCTACCTCGGTTCAGGAACGGTGCACGACAATCGAGCCACGGAAGACGAGCATCGCGGAGGTCGGGCGTTGCAAAAAACGAACGTCGATTCTGTTGTCGTCGAGGTGCGTTCGAAGAGGAAACGTCGTTTGAAGAAGACGTCGCATTCTTCGGTGGAGATTTTCCTCGTTGAAGAATGGTGTTCTTCATCGGATTCTGAGGTGTTCTTCACGTTCTTTGTCGAGCTTGAAGAAGAAGAAGACTTCACTCTTCCCAATCCTCTCAAGGTGGAAAAAAATCTAACAATAATAAAATAAGACCAAGTCTTAATTTATTAACACAACCTAACCATTTGAATTTCAAGAGTTTGAAATTAAGTAACTCACTTTATTAATTATAACAAGTTGTCAAAAATTAATGAAAGTGAGTTAATGGGGAGTTAGGAAGGTGAAGGGTTAAGAGGATTTAGGGAGTTAAGGAATTTGAAAAGGTGGGGGGGCTTGTGTGGGTCCCACTCTTTCAATTATCCACACATGGGAAGTTGGGTGGATGTGGGCCCCACCACCAACTTCCCATGGGAGATAATAACCACCTTGATATGAAATAAAATTGATTCAACAATTTTATTTACTTTTTAATTAAACCCCATTAATTAACTTCTTCACCCGCACAAACGCAACTACGGTAAAGGCTCCCTTAAGCGATTACCGGCGTTGCGAGTTCATCGGTGCCCTCGGAATTCGATTCCGAGCACCGGTTCAAAAGTTAGAAATTCCTGCTCGTTCGTTCACTGAACGTACCCGAGCCAAACTTCGGAAATTGATTCCGGGAACACCGGGCCTCGGAATCAGGTGCCGTCAGAAACCGCGTTCTTGTAAAATTCCAAAGAAAATTAAGAAAAAATTTCCCTTGAATTTTACGGGTCTTTACATTGAATGTATTATATTCTTGGCATGAAGCCTTGAAAATATTAGATTCTGGGCACAAAGCCTCGATGGTAAGTTTCAAATGTCCAGCATTATGTATTTCCTTATTATTCGATTAGTTATTTATATTACATGTGATTATATGACTAGTAGAATAACTATTTTAATTTTTAAATGGAATTATTTGACTTATTCTTTCTGTATTATTCTAAGGATTATGTTTAAAATGATTTTATTTCAATTTTATACCTTTTCTTAAAAGTTTATTCTTATTTATGAAATCTTTTGTTCGATTTTTTAACCTTACTAAGAATATTAACTCACCCCTTTAATGTGTTTTATTTTCCCAGGATGCTAAGAAGTTTTTTATGATTGATATACAGGGTTAGGCTAAGAGAATAATGGAGTTCTCAAAGAATGGATTGTGTTACATATTATCTTTTGAATTGTAATGAAAGTTTCATGTATGTAATATAATTTCCAAGATTTTTAAACTGATTAGTACTTTAGGATTTAATTCATTATAATCATTCCAATATATTAAAATAATGCATTGACTCTAGGAAACTGGGGTCAGGGAATTACACATTAGCTATCATAGGGTCAGATGATTCACTAAAAATGGGGGATGTTGTCACATAAAAGTTTCCAATATCATCATGTTACTCTATGGTAGATCTGGTTACTCTCTTCCATGGACACAACCACCATTTATAGCCTGATTCAACTGATCCATCACAACAAAAAACTACTCAATTATGATTCCAACCATCTTGAGATGCTTATTCAGAGGGATTGTTTCCTCTCAGTGTATTCCTACTACAACTTCATTATTTCCTCTACATAAAACCATTCTCAACAAACTAAATTTAGATGAGGAAACATGGTAATCTTCAGATACTATATCATTTTAAATTAACCATAATGTAAAATCTTCTAAGATCTTGTTACTAATATTATTATAAACTCTAAAGTTATCTACATATTTCCTTCGATACCAACTATATGGACCCATCCTTAAAAAATTACATAATCTTGAGTTATATCAATAATTTTTCTTCATCTTACATTAAGAATATTTTCAATTTTATAATTTTAGATAATTAGTTCATAACTCTTATATAAAAAACTAGAAAATACAAATTGGACACTTACAATCAGTATCTCTTTTTTATATTTAAAAAAACATTAAAAAACAAGATCATTTTTATGAAAACTCTTCACAACTACCAACATGAATTATTCTAATCCCTTACTCATCCTTAAGTCCTATGAAAAACATTAAAATATTTGGGATGAGCATAAAAAATATCAGTAATGGATATAAAAATATGGAAACTATTAGTCTATTTATAAATATTATAAACATATAGAAACTTTAACATTATGTAATACCTTTCACCTTGATAAGTTGTAAATACTTTCCTTTGACAATAATATCATTTCACTATTTTTTTTATAATCAAAATATTACCATAAAACCCATAAAAATAATAGAAAATACATAAAGGTATCTTGGAACATCATTATACTCATCACTCTTATAAATGGAAATACTATATTTATGGCTTCCATATATGTCACTCTTACAAATGGAATATCCATACAGCCAACTTCTATACACAATGCATTGGAGGGATATCATGAACCCACCAATCATTGGTTTATCACTGAACCACCCATCATTTATTTATTATAGAACAACATGTCAAATTTCCAAGTAAAATTTATATAATCATAACACATAAAATGTTTCAATTTTCAACATTTCACTCTTAAAATTTCATTTTCAATCACAATAAAACATTTCAATATATTGGAATAATCAATCTATTTTAAAAATCTATTTTTAATTAAAAAATACACAAATAAATAAAAAGAAGTTTTTTTATTTATGAAAACATTAAATCTTTAAATGGACTCCAAATGTAAAATAATTCCCTTAATATAGGAAAATTTATTGTCTCCATGTATGTTAAGAATAGAACGTTCCTTTTTCATTTGTCAAACTATTCCGTCTAAAGAACGTAAAAAGATTATTTTTCAAAAAAAAATTAATGAAATTAAAATTTGGAAAAAAATTCCTTTATATCCCTTTTTATATCCATATAAAATAAATATAAAAAATAATATCAATAATATCAACAAGAGAAAAGGATTACATATTTAAACAACTAAAGCATCTCATACCACTTTGAAAATTTAAATCATGATATAAAAGAAAGAATAAAATTTAATAAAACACTAAATAAAATTATAATTCATAAAATATGGATATATAATGTTAAAGGGTCTTTATATACACCTTATAAAAAATAATGGTGTGTATAATCAATAAATGCCTCAACGAAAGGAGATTGAGACAAAATCTCTTACTTTTGGTCTGACTTGTCTTGTGTCTCTTTAACTTCCTGAATAATAAATTTATATTAATTATATACTTTCTTGAGAAGTTTTATCAAGTTTATTTTTATTTTATTTCACTTATTACAATGTTTTATACAATTACTTAAAAAATTATGTTTATGTCTGGGGTTTTGACCATATTTGGTTAATGTGTCAAAAGGACTTTGGAAGGTCAATTATGGTCAGTAGGGTTATTATATGAACATATCTAGAATAATAATCAGGAAATAATTATCATATATATACATCAATTACCCTTTTAAAACCATTCTTGAAATATGGTGATGAAAAATGAAACAATGTTACAATCATGGAGGCGGTAGGCAGTATGTATGCATGAGTAACGTAATCATTTTTTCAATGATCGTTATGGAAAGAAGGTAGGTAAAAATTTTATATTTAGATAATGATAAATATATCATATATAAAATATTATTTAAACTTATATACTTATATATATAATTCTTGTGATGTAAAGGGAACCACATCTCTTCGAGGAGGCGATAGTCCACACATCCACGAACGACGTTATCACTTTTTCAGCATGTAGATAAGTGTTAAAGAAAAAATTTATTATATTTAAAAAAGGTAATAATGTAATTAATATATTATATAAGTTATTTTTTTCACATATATTTATTTAAACTCATCCTT
Source organism: Viscum album (assembly GCA_963277665.1). NCBI lineage: Eukaryota > Viridiplantae > Streptophyta > Magnoliopsida > Santalales > Viscaceae > Viscum > Viscum album. Next base: position 1,854,849,653 of record OY728160.1, read on the forward strand.
AATATGTTCCATGTAGTGTGTGAACGTATCACATCGATTTGAGGAGGTGGTAGTCCACACTTCCACAAATGATGTTATCATACTTACACAAAATGGAACGTATAAAGGTATTAGTTATAAAAGAACTATATATGAATAATAAATATCATATATAAAATATATAAACATCATTTCCATCATAATTCCCATCCATGAAAGGTGGTAAGTTAAAAACAAACAACATCGTTTCGTGAGGTGGTAGTTCACCGTACAGAAGAACGGTAAATTCGTTACCCGTTAGATAGTTGTGTGTGTAAGTATAGGTTTAAATTTTATAATAATAAAATTTAATTATATTTAGGATACTTATTTTGTTATTTAATCACGGAATAATAATATTTAAGGAAGTGGAGAATGAAAATAAAACAAAATATCTTGATAAAGGGTGTTACCTCTTATTCCGGTAACTCCTTCTGGTTTCCACTAAAGGGCTTCTATGGGTGGATTTATTCTTAAGTTTATGCATCTAGGATGATGTTAGGAGTTTTTAGAAGCTATTTTTATAGATATTTGTTGATCCAAAGTGGATTTATAGGTTTGACTAAGTGAGAGGGTTGAGTTCCTTTTTATATTGGAGGAGGAGTCACACTCTTGTAAATTTTTTAAAAGGGAATTCCACCCACATCTTTACCATGTCATGTGGATACAATAATTGTCCAAATTATATAAAATATAGGATAGGGTCAAAATATTTATATCAAATTTCTTTTGGAAAATTTTATTTTGGCCCTTAAGTTTAAGGTTTAGTCCCATGATAAGCTAATTTTTCTCTTAAATGTTGTAATTAATTTTAATCACTTTCGCTAATATTATTAATAAAAAACCAAGTTGAACATAATAGAAAATATAAATTATGATTATTAAAGATATTTAATCTATTTTTCTAAATTCCAAATGCATAATAAGAAGAAGTTAATTTAAATTTAATCTCGCAGATGGCATGTGACATCAGGTTTTTAAAGTAAAAATATTCAAAAGTTTGCTAAATTTTTATATTCAATTTCAAAATGAAATTAATTAAAATGACCTAAATTGGGTTAATTGATAAAAAATATAATTAAACTTTAAAACCATTCAAAAATATAATTTATAACTATAAATAAATTAGATGAAGAAGTATTTTTGAATTAAAATTCAATATTTTCCAATATTCATTAAAAAATGAAACGTCACAAAAAATACCAAATTTTCATACAAACCTAATTTTTAGGTTTTTTTTTCAAAAATAAAGTTTATTTTGACATATATAATCAATAAAAATTCAAAAAAATGGATTTAAAATGGGTTATCCATTAAAATTCTGTAAAACTTCCTTTTAAAAATATAAATTTTTTTATGCTTAAAATTATATTTATTCTTATTTTAAGCATATCACATTTATTGGATAAATGTAAAAAAATCAAAAACATATGTAAATATAATATAATTATTCCTATTTATTCTCACCAACACAACGGCTAGGTGATAACTAACACTTAAAATAATGATCTTAACAATATAATATTTTTTGGTATAACTCAGTCTTGCATGTAGTGCAAGATTTTATAGACAATTGTTGTTGTGTATTGGGTTCACTATCAAGAATAGAATTCCTTATAAGGTAAAATTATTATTTAATTTATAAATATTAATAAATATGAAAATGTTTTATTTCATAATTACTTGGGATATTATAGATATGAATTCTAATTTCTAGTCATTATCCCACGAAGTATTACAGGTGGGTTTGGGATGGAACACTCAATTTACTAACCTCCAAAGTGGGACTTGGTGGATCATGTCATATTGTAATTTTATTATAGTTGTTCAGTTATTAGGGAAAAACATTTTAGTTTGTATTCTCGTGAGTATTATATTAGGACTCTTAGGGAAATAGTGTTAAGTGGTCTTGATTTGAATTGCCGTTATTGGGAACCTAGTGATTAGTGATAGTGTCCAATATATCCTTTAATAGGGAATAAAAAAACCTATTAATCAAACTAAAACTATAATAAATTGGTTGCAAAGTTTGAGTTTTATGGTTGGTGCATCATATAACGTATTAGTTTTTGTATACATTCATGAACTAATTGATTCATATCTTATATATATGATTTTATAGTCATTGTTTCATCTTGTAAAATTTAGGGTGCCACAATATACACAACCATCTCTACTTTGCAGTTAGGCTTGTGAAATTAATGTGTCAGTGATTTAACCTCTAGTCATCATAAAGTTGAGAAATAAGTCTTCAATATAGTAAGCTTATAGGGTGGTCAATCCCCACCAGTTAATTATTAATCCAACCCACCCATAGTGGATATGTCAGTACCAACATAGAAATATAATACTACTCCTAGGTTTATGGTACTTCATGAGTTCTATGGAAAGAGGCCTTTGGGGTTTTGAGGAAACCCAAATCCATAGATGGTAAAGGATTGGTTAGAGTCTCTTACCCATGTTTTCTATCTTTTTTGGGCACCTACCAACGAGATAGTGGTCTTTTATATGAGTCTTATTTAAGGTGAAATAAGCTTATGGTGTTCATTGGTCATGTAGACTCATGATGAGGCTATCAACCCTAGTCCAATTCGATCACCTATTCTACGTGGAGTAATATCTTGCGACACTAAGGATGGCATAAACCAAGGCGATTTTGGGAATATTATAATGATGTTGTTTTAGTACATTGTGGGGTTGATGAACATCATGAGGCACTCCTGTGGTATGACATATAGTAGTTATCTTAAATAACTAATGTTTGATCATGACCAATGCTGGGATATTGTAGCTAGGATTGTAACATTTATCATTCCCACAAACATAAAATTACATAATCATACCTCCATGATCAAGAGTTTTTTTTTGAAAATTCATGACCTAGTATATGATGTGGTTTATAATTTTTAAGACTATAGTCATTAGTATTGGATAGCATGTGATAGCTAAAAAATCATTTTATGTGCCTAAAAGTAGTTAGAGACACTTTAGAATGAATATTTAGTGACAATAAAACCCAAATGATAGTGATGTATAGAAAAGGGATAATATTTATAAATCCCATAAAGAAATAAAATGATCCATGAAATATCCATGTTATGGTTTTGTTATTTATTAAAATTGTCAAATTTTCTTTATTGTTGTGTGGATGTTAGGTGATGATATTCTTGTTTGCGATAACAATATGGTGGTTCCCTTATATCCAAATATAATTATTAAAGAAATTTCAAAATTTTCAATGACATGATAAGGCCTCATTATGTTTCATGTGTTGTTTTTTGAATTTAGATGAAACCTTTATATATAAAAAAATTATATAATCAATTTTTCTCATCTTGAGCTAAATAGTTATGTGGTTTTCTGATAAATATGACCTCTTACACACATTTCATAAAATAAATAATTTTCACAAGGTATGAAGTTTGATAAATTTCATCACTAGTAACACCTTTATAAGAAGGTCTTTGGATATTAATTTACTCATGTAGACTTAAAACATATTATAAAAGAGTGGGCTTATCACACGTATAAAATTTATATAGTTATTAACTTCCCATATATAATTATTTTTGGATGGTCTACATAAACACTTTTAATCAACCCCATTAATATACCTGGTGTAGTTTCAAAATAGTGGGATACTTGTGTAGTATTTATGGGTTATCCATCCTTAAAACCTATTTCCATTTATAAAACCCACTTTTTCAAAAAAAACATCAATCTTATGTGAATTTTATTCTTTATAAAGTCCCATTTTTCCTCTTTTTAATGGTGTGGCCTCGCATATAATTCAACATAAAGGTGCTTACTTTGTGAGAGATCCATCTCATGGGTATTAAAGACTCTTTAATGTCTTAAAACCCCTTGTTAACACTCTGTCACAAAAACCAAACCTTAAAGGAGTTTCATCCACCTAGGGATCTTAAAAATCCACTAGACTTATATGATCGAGTAACTATGCAGGGATGTGGTCTCCTTTTTTATCATGTATTCCTTTGATGGTAATCTCGAATCTTGTAGTAGATGTCCCTTATGGTCCACCCTAACTGATAGGGTCCTGATAGTTCTAACATACATGTATTCCATTGATAATGATAAACCCAAACCTTATCAAAATCTTGAAATCTATCTAATTTTAGGGAACTTATCCTAACCAGTGTGTACTAAAATCTATAGCTTTTGGGCATCCAGTCAGCTTTATTTTTTCAAATAAATGAGACACCAAAATTATCCTTTTAGATAAATTTACTCATATCCTATCCTATAGACATATTTCATTACCATCATTTCCACCAAGTGCATGGTCATTTCATTAATCACTCACCATTATGTTCAATCAATGATTCATATATATAAATGGGAATCCAATTTTAGTGTAAGACTCAACTCTTATATGATATATCACATCACCCATGAGTCCATTAATCCTATCTGTGTAGCTACAAATGAAAAAGAGACAATCCAAAAGGGTTGTTAATGTGGAAGTCCCCCAGTAGCCATTTTTATATCCTTTTCACTAAGTAGTCTTTTCTGAATAAAATTAATCTACTTGTAATAGTTCCCAATCATATTAATTTAAACTAAAAAATTCTATTACCCTATTTTCATACCCTTTAAAGTAACACTATTGGTTAGGGATATGTAACCATAACCTGTTATATGATGGTCCTTATCACATGACCTTAAAAGGTATGATGTGTCTTGTTAAAAAGCACTAAAATATGTGATTTTTGATTCCCATCATGGGTTCATAGTAGTATCCCTTCTCATTGTCACAATATCAATTACTCTACAAATACCTTATCCTTGTAAAACAAAAAAAATTACTGTTCCCAAATTTATTTCTTAAAATTAAAGTGTATCCAACCAATGCAGTTGAAGATGCAAAACCTCTTATATATAAAGATGTTCACATCAATGCTTGGTATCAATTTATCTCTTTCAAGATAAGGGAAATTAGTCTTGTTACTAGAAATTATTTCATGACAATGTCATAAATATATAAGAGGGACTAGGAATTTTTAATAAGATCCTTCATGGGGGGACAAGACCTCTCATTCTCTCGAACTCAACATATAATTCAAAAAATAATTATGAATAATCTAACACATTTGGAAAGTTGTTCTATAGTAAAAAACAATTTAATGAACATATAGGGTAAAAAATAGTGAACTTAATGTAAAATAATTTCCCATGAAAGATATTGATTTATTATGTGCTCTTACTTTTGATGTTACACTAACAGTTTTCTTGTTTGTGTTTTCTCCCCTCCACTCTCTCCCATAAAATCTAAATGGTATTGAAGCTTAATTCAGCTTAAAGTATTAAATTTAAAAACCAATCTAGTGGAAATGGAATATTATCTCAATATCTTATGCATCAATAGTGTGTGGTTCCTAGGATATATGCCTCAACTACAATGAATATCACAAACCCTCAAACCTGATGGGTTGTGTCACCCAAAGTAAATTTAATACCAAGTAGTGAATTCCCTTATAAGAGAGTAAAATATCAATGGATACAAAACAACCCTAGAGGTGTTTTGTGAAATCCTCTAGTATATTAATGCATATAGTTCATATTATCAATGAGAGGTCCATGGGAGACAAGTGGATCTATTTCCATCATCGACCACATTGGAAGTTTCTCACTTAAGAGAAAGAAAAATTATCTACCATAACATATGGAGGTAGAAGATGATATCCACTAAAATTTAATGGTCATTCGTGAGATACATTGTATGGATTGCATAAACTATAACCATTTACATCACTAATTAAACTTTATTCCTTAGGAGGCTATGGAGAAATTTTTTACCTCCATTTCCACTCCAATAATCTATATCATGGAACTAAGGAGGAACACCCATCAAGTACTATCTACTGTACTATAACAAGATAAGTCCAATTTTCATGATATCACCAATATTTCTAGCACCCGGAAATATATACTAATGAATACTTGAATGTGATTCCAAAAAAATCGGCAACCAGCCTCAGATCGCTCCAAGGAAAGCTCCAATGCTGGGTTCAACAAGATCCCTGGTAATGAGAAAAGACAAAGACAACTATGAACATCTTACCCATAGTGATATTTCCAAAAATACATCTAAAATTTATACCAAGAAAATCCATCATTAATTTCTTCCCCATGACCATGAAAATACTTATCCTGGTGGTCATACTTGTGGTTGGATATAAGAAATTAGCTCTATTTGTCCTCCTAAAATCCATATGAATACCATCTATGGAGGCCATCCCTAAATATAAAAAACACCCAAAATCATCATGTTCCTCCCCATGATTCCAATTAGAGAGGTACATCCCATAGAACAAAGTTCATAAAGAAAGCAGGTACCCCCCCCCCCATTTCAATCAAGAAAAAATTGAAACCCATGAGGTCCTCCCTGTGGAATTCATGAAGAAAATGACTAAAATGGTGCCCAACCACATATCAGGAATAAAATATAAACCATGAAGGTACTTCCCATAGTGGTCAAGAAATTATAATTTTAGGTCTTAACCAGGATATATTGTTCATAATTTCTCTCTATGATGTAATATATGATGAAGTAAAAACATGTACATGTTTTCTACACAATTTGAGTACTTAAATTGATCAAATATTTCCTTATATTATTATTTTCAAAAATAATTGGTAGATTTCACTTAAAGAAAAATTTGGAGCTATTGTGAATAATTTTTAGGTAAACAGTATGAACTATGCTTCAATAATATTATTCAGGGGAAGGTTTAATAGATAAGAGTTTTTAAGTTAAAAACCCTGAAGAAACCATGACACAATTAGGGTCCTCATATTTTAAAATATCTATATATTAGTAAATTAAAATTGAAAATAATAATTTATGGAATATATCACATAGTTCATACCACAATTACCCCACATCTAAATAAATTAAGATATAAAAATAGTTATGAAAGTTTAAGTTAGAGTATATGTAGGCTACGTAAGATATGATTAATGAAAAGATGTGTGAACATAATATAATTCAATTTTCCACAAAACTAAGGATCATACCTTGTGCTATGAAGGTAGAGAGCATGATGTAACCAATGATACATAAAAATAAATTAAATATCACATTATATTAACTCAAAATTCATCAGGATAATTCCATATTAAATCAAAACCAATTGAGATTGTGTAAGAATGACCTGAATATTAAGTTTACGTCATGAAATAAAGATCTCTTTTATCACTAGTTATATGTAGGGATAATCAGTAATAAATATTGGGATCAATTTCACCATAGTACTAATCAATTTTCAATAATGAATCTATAACATATTAACTTCAAGCATATGAGTGAAGACTTAACTACAGTATAGACTCCATGATATGGAGGGTCGCAAAATGGCATAAACTCAAAAAATTTATTACATGACCTTAATGACAAAGAACCCAATTTGCATCGTAGACAGATCAAAGTTATTTTGAAGATAGTCAACCCAGTTATAAAAAATATAGAGGATAACACCATGATCTTTAGGATACTTAATTTCTCAATGGGAGATATTTTATCCCACGACATATCCATTCCCTTTGCATCAAGAGGTTGGTCAACACATGGTCAGAAATTCATTTTTTAATGTGTCATGTCATTATCCCTTTTACTATGATATAGTGGATTCTAGAACAATGTATTATTTATGGTAATAAAATTTTAAGTAGGATTCACTTCGATGAGTGTCAGAACAAATAAAGGAATATAGTATGAGGTTTTATTTCTTGGGGTGATTTAGACACTTTTTAGAGAACTTTGATGTATTGTTTTCACCATTTTGGATTAATGGTCAAGGTTTATGATAGTTAAGTATCATTTTTTTCCTTATATTTTAGGTTTTAAATTTCATTCCATGAGTTTTCATCTTCCACCTCCTAATAACACTCATTTATTCAGGGCGGTTAAACATTTCATAATGGGAGAGTAGTTTCTCAAGAGATGTTGTATTGAGAGTAATAGGATGTTTTTAAGATTAATGATTAATTTATCTAGTGAATTTCATGAATTATATTAGTATCAAATGGAATATAATACAAAAACTTTCCATTAGTGTCCAAAAAAGAGTTGTGTAGATTAAGTGAATAATTACAACGTGGTAGAGAAGGATATTATTGTAAGATTCTCCCTTAATTATCCTTTTGATTTTAGATATATTATAAATAATATAGGTCTTATTAGATTACGATGATAGTGATAATTGAATTCTTATTCATTACTGGATATGTGGGACTAATTACCACAAAAAGGATTACATGTAATCAATTTTTTTTTATTTGAAAAGTCAAAGTAATCATAACTTTTTACACATGTCCTCTAAAATAGATTCGACATATTTGTTCATCAAAAAAGGATTTCATAAATTTAATTTAATTATTTAAACTATTATTGTTTTTAATCCTTTTTCCTCTATAAAAACTATTTTTATTTTTTATTTTCACCCAAATTCAACAATCCAACAAATTGGGAAGGGTTGGCTAGGCTAGGCTTCCTATTTTCTCATTAGATAAAACTTTGGACTTACAATCATATACTAAGATTTTTATACTTTTATTTATTAGGGATCTATGAATTATAAATTATAAATTATATCCCACTCTATCATGTGGTGACTCCACATTAGGTTGTGTCATTATTTTGGTGTCATTTCTTCGGTAAATGGTATATAACTTGAAAAAATACACATTAAAAGTTTATTACTTCATTATTTTATTTATTTATTCTATTTTCAATTTTTTTATTTTATATGATCGTGTAATTTTTCTCATTAAAATTTATAGGGGCATGAATCACACTACATGCACTTAGTCAAGGATATTGACTCATAATGAACATATTTATCTCAATCCCAAAAATTGGGTGTTATGTTTTTCGAAACTGGAGAGTAATGATGTTGAACTAAGAACCATGTGTGGCACATTAAAATATAATTAAAATCATCAATATATCCCAAAAATCACCATAAGTTATGACATTGATGGATATCATACATCACTCTATTAGAGTAATTTCTCCAAACATTTCAAGGATACTAATTCAGGCTAAAAATTGAGTTGGAGTCGGGTATCCTTTAGATGATTCAAAACATTGTACAATTTATAGGGATGTAGAATGATGATCCCCATGGTCAGCTCTAAAATTTTAGGGATATATGAGGAATTATCAAGATTAGTGGATCCATAAATGAGGCCATCATACTTTGATATTTCCCATTATCATTGATGAGATGAGCCAAAAAATGATTGAAACCTGAACCACTCGGATCCATCATGACTTGGGATGATCATACCCAAATATTTTTAGATAAATATTTTTCATCAGTAAAGATGAAAATACATGGAATGAAATTTATAATTTTAAATATTATGATTTTTATAATAACTATGGATATTGGGAGAGATTCAAATAGATATAATTCAGATTATCACATATTTCTGTTACACTTTGGATATAATTGGAAAATTATAAATCGGTTTATAATATAATGTTGGTGGGAGTAAAATGGAAAGAGTGGACGAATTTCCTTTAAAAACAATTTTAAAATTTTGATATAAAATATAAGCAACAATTATGAAAGACATTTATTTATGTATACAACCCAAATTAAATAAAGTATAGTAAAATTCAATACATTAAGCGTAGTGGAAAATAAATTGTGGAAATTAAAAAATACCTACTTTGATAAAGGATTTCAGTAATTTCTCAAGGAGTCCCTATTTCTCCTCCCCTAAAGAATTATGGAGAGGGTTATATTTCTCTTATGAATTTAATGATAGTCAAAAAACCAAATAATATTTAAATTCCTTATTTTTAATGGAAACCAAAAAAACAAAATAAGAAGAGGAATACCTTGGTTATAATAGAAACTAATAAATAAAAAACACTAACTTTAATTGTAGTGTGAACCTAACGAAAAATAGGAATAAGAGGGAGGTTTATTTTTAGAAAACCATTAAAAATTACTACACTCTCTTTAGAAGATATGAAAAATATAAAAATATGAAGAGATAAAGTGTTCCACGACCCCCATCCCCCCAAAGAGTAACCCTCCCGGGCTAGTAATGAGATAATGAGGATTGTGACTTTCTAAGTCCCATATACAGTAGGCCTTGGGTTTGAGACTAGAACCAAGGGTATAATGAACATGAAAATTGGAATCATTTACCTTTAAGAGTATGTATAAAAGATAGATATTAGACAGATACACCAATTAAATACTTCTCATTTTGATAAAATAAATCCCATGTTCATACATTGGATGTCATACATAACTAAAACAATAGGAAAATAAAATTATAAATACAAAAAGAAGGTAATCTCAAAAGTGACCACAAATCCCAAAAAGATCATCCAAAACCATGGGTTAGTAATATCCAGCCCAATATATGACCTTCTCATGTTGCCATGAAAATAGTTTAAATATATGTGGGGTGACCATAAAAATATACATAGTAGGATCCTCCCCTAAATCTCCCAAGAAAATGATAAAGAAAGAATAATAAATCCTAGTCCACAATAGTGAAACTAACTCATCACCTAAATAGGTATACTAAGTTCCCAACCTCACCATGTTTATCTCTCACTAAGTATCACATACAATATATCATATAATATAATATCAAATGAAGGACCCTCACTATCACTTCCCCACTAGTTTTCCGCTCTATCCCAACATTGTATGTCTTGATCCATCTCTCTAGAAATGTAATCCAACTTTAAGACCCCTAGGATAAAGTATTGTTGTATGAAACTTTTTAATCATGTAATATTATAATCTCTTTCCCTGTATCCATATAGTAACCAAGTAGTTTCAGAGATCCACTATATCTCATAACACATGTATCAAAATCAGTAATATAAATCAATCCATCAGAGTCCATACATAGAGTATGGTACCTCAAACCATCATAGCCTATATACATCTCACCTATAATAATCCTTAGGATACAATATCTAGGAATACATGTGTCTAAAATAACTAGAATCTATTATATCCATCCATACACATATCTGGTAAACTGACCACCATGTAGACTAGAACATAATACAACCATGATAAGAGAGTGGGGAAGAGGGTGTAGTCATCCATCCAACCCAACCCCTAGGATATTAATGAAAACACCCTCCTAGAGTCCATTGGGTGTTAGTTAACCTATAGATATTGATGGGGAAGTGTATGAAATCACAAAATGTATAGGATATAATATAGATCGCAACCCCACTATGAGAATAACCTAGTCTTGGGCCCAACTAAAGATATCGTCGCTCAGACACCTATCCCCCACTACTAGGGGATGGACATCCTATAAGCACACAAGAATTTAAATAGGTACATTAATATTATTATTTCCTTTTAACATTTCACTTCATGTTAATCGATTCATTAAAAATTATTTAACATTATTATTATTACATTTCAATAACCAATTATGTGATTCCCATTACCTCTAGGAATAATCCAACCAAGTCCATGGATTCTCAAGATTAACATTAAAATTTTCATTACAGTAAGAACCAACCTGATGAGATACAAATTTATTAATAATTATTACCAATACATAATACTAGGTACTCTAGTAAAACCTCAAAAACTACCATCAAGAGATACAACAAAGAGCATCCAACTACCTCAAGAAATGGGGAAAATAATGAAGTTAAAGTGAGTAACCCAACCATCATCCCATTACACAGAATCACTAACATCAAGTATATAGTTTTATAACAAAAACTATTAGGTACAACATTAATCCATTCCATCATCATTAGTTTTATCCCCAACACCCACATGTATCCAACTTCACAGACATCAACTGCTTCCACAGCCTTCAGGATTCCCTTCCCATATCTCATCAGCCATCTTAGGCTCACATCACATCACATAAAAAAGAAAATATCTAGAGCACATATAAAAGGAATAAAAAACAACAAGGTTAATATGGTAACTAGGAACTAAAATAAGGCATTTAGCCTTGACATACAAATGGTCTCAAATGACCCCAAGAACAAGGCATCAATCCTTCATAAGAAAATGGTAACACTCAACCCCAAAAATTATATTTTTCAAACAACTAGTTTCATTCCTTCTTAAAATAACTAATTCAATTATCACAATTTCCAACTACTAGAAATATAATTCATTATCCATAATAGGGTATAAAAATTAATTAAACATGATCTCTAGAATAAGATTCCAGTTTCAACAAATGTGAAAAGGAAAAATTCTCATTATCATGAATTTAATCATGATTCTCATTAAAAATAATTCTAGCTTCAATTTCTTTACCCGATTCCACTAACTCATAGAATTTCATATTCCATTAATAATTCAATTTCATGAATTTTATTACCATCAAATTATAAGATTTACTAGATGTATTAAACATACCTATTCTTTAATCCTTTATTCAACTAATAATTGTTAACATATTTAATTTATTCACTAATTTCATTAATTCAACATGATAACCCAAGAATAAAAAAATCCTAAACAAATCATAGTATAGAAAGCACACTAACAGGAAAATAAATAGGCAAACAATTATCATAGTGGAAGGAAACAACATGTGATCATGGATACATTCAGGGCCATAAAACTATTAACATATGGAGATACCATGACATAGAAAAGGAAAACATGAAATAGGCCCCAATTTCATGTAATATAGGCTACATTATAACTCACCTCCATAGCCTAACTACCCCCAAATTGGTAGAACTCCCTAAAATTGATATATCATAGCCTCGCTTGTCCACACCAAATTGATCATCGGCCAAGGAAAGGCATATGCCGTAACCTAGCTCTATGGTGTAACTATACCATAATTGGTAGTATTTCTAAATTCTCTCTCCCTATACCAAACACCATAGTTTTTTCACACCATACTATAGTGACTACTCTCCATGGAATACCCTTAAGATATCTGTGCCACATAATACTCTGTTAAGTTTAGATTTAAACTTAACTCATCTCTCCTACCCAAACACATTGGAAATTCCAATAGGTTCCTCCAACACCCAAAACACACAAAAGGAAGTGCCACTAATTTTTATTCCCTTATATTAGATACATCTCAAGCTATTCTCATCCTTTATAATTCAAAGTTAAACCTAGAGAGAAAATAAAGAAAAAATATATTTTCTAAATAACCACCCTATGAGATACCTCTCAAGTATTTCTCCATAAAAGGATCTCAACCAATTTACTTAGAGTAAAAAAGTTCAAAACTATGAAACAATATCAAATAGATCTAAAAAATCCTCTCTAGGTATATGCCACTAAAATGGAAAAAAATCACAATAAGAAACAAGATAGAAAACCCTCCCCTAAAAACTGTCAATATACACAAAATGATAAATAATCTAGGGGAAGAGATAAAAAAATATCTTAGGGTATTAAGAACATATTTACAACTCATATTATGAGGTAATATCCTCCATTCCAATGTGTCTTTAAAAGACACAAACAAAGGGAATATCTCACCCACGCAACACCTTCTCCTGGAAGTCCTAGATCTCCATAGAATGATTCTCAAAGGTTTCATAATTATCAAGGATGATATATCCACAATCAATGATTATAGAGTCATCATAATTGTAATGGTTGAGCTAAGACATAAGAAAAACATCATGTTTCCATATTATCTATGAGGGAAGTGCTATCTGATACACCATGGCTCCTATGCGAGCCAATTCCTAGAAAGGACCAAAAAATGGGGATAAATCTTACACCCATGACCAAACCATCACTTCCCATGATGAGGAGTCACCTTCAATAACACATGATATCTAACTTATAAATCTATTTGTCTTCTCTATATTCATCACTGGACTTTTAATGATCATGATCTACCTTCATCCTCTCATGAATTTCCTGAACCATATCCATCATATTCAGTACTATCTCCGAATCAATAATTGATGACTCTGCAATCCTAGTCCATCATATCAGAGAATGGAATGGTTGGATGTAAAACGTTAAAAATGGTTACATACTAATGTTTTAGTGGAAACTATTTTTGTAATAAAACTCGTCAGAAGGTTGTTGCCTCATCCATGAACCTCCAAAATCTAGGACACAAGAATGAAACATGTTTCAAGAGTTTGGATAGTCTTTTATGTCTAGCCATCCATCTACTAATGAAAAGTAGTACTAAAGCATAAATGAGAGACAAAATCATGTTGGATATCTCTCCAAACCATGGAGGTAAAATGAGGATCATAATCAGATATGATCATCCTTTGGACCATTTAGAGTCTCACTACCTCCTCCAGATACTTCCTCAAAAAAACCTTCTCTGGGATTTACTCCTTAAATGAAATAAAGTGGGATGATTTAATAAAATGATCCATTATCACCCATATAACATAAAATACCCAATTTTCTCAAGTTAAACTGATAATCAAGTCCATCCAGATATCCCCCGCTTCCACTGAGTAACATTCAATGACTAGAGAAAACCATTGGGTGCACGCTTCCCAACCATTACTTTCTGGTAGACCAAACATTTGTACAAAAACTCTAAAATGGTATGATTTAACACATGCCACCAAAATATACCTATCTGATCCTATTACATCTTTTTCATTCTAGGGTTTATCACTAAGGGTGAGCTGTAGAACTCATAAAGAACTATATCACGCATCACAAAAGTGATGAAAAATATTCCCTAAAATAACACCTAATATTGATCATCCTCAGACCAACCATTAGGAGAATCACCAAAGACAACTTGGTCCCTCCATATTTCAACCTATGAATCTCCCTGTTGGAACTTCTCCACCTGCTACACAAAATATTCCAACACTATCAACTAAAAAAACAACATATACCACCAACCACTCCCATATTAAGATGCATCGCTAATATATCTTCCATATTTCTCTAGGAATCTCTAGATTCACACATAGAATCACTATGTGAATTCCTAATCACTGCATCATCTATAAGATTTCTTTGTCCTAATGCATAAATAACTAAAATTTATAATCCTACATGAAATAAATACACTAATACTATCATAAGTTCATGTAATGAAGAAAAAATACATACCTCTATCTCTTATGATCCGTAAAAAATCACAAAACAGTTTTCGATGAGATAGGGTCATTGCAACTTCAAGGAAAAGACAACTACCACTAACTTGATATCATGGAAGGAATATTTATTCTCATGGGGATGTAACTATAGAGACCCATAAGAAACAACCAATATATTTCACATTATAACAAGCCCACACTAAGATTTAAAGTGTCATAGAAAACCTCAAACTATACTCCCTCTACTGGTAAACAAAGGGCTAGAGCACTGTAACGTCCCAGTTCTGGAAGCCACCCAGAGGCGCCCCGTACCCGGTTGGTCAGATGGCCTCAAGAGAATTTCCCCGAATGCCAGAGGTTGCTGACTAGAAACGAGGGCCTTGGGTGTGATAATGGGGAAACTATGCCCTCATTGTCAGAGTAACACAGTAGAAGATAAACAATCATACAATAGCGGAAGCAGTAAATATCCAACAACAATAAACAGTGAAAGACTGAAAAATAAGAAGTTGGGAAAAATATATAAATGATTCATGATGCATATGTGTCTAAGAAAGAAGCCAAACAAGTCACAATGCTGAATACAGTACTGAACCCAAGTACAAAATAAAACAGATAAACAACTCCTCAGCATTGCAAGCCTCAGCTTGGTCCCATGCTCTCCAGCTCCAATGCAATCAAGAACCTGAAGTAGAAGGGTGATTTCCCTTATCTATATCTGCAACAATATAATCTTCTTGGGCCCAAAATCATGACCCAAACAGGGTGTGAGACAAAAATCCCAGTAGGCAACCACCCGAAGATATATGCCTAACATTAAGTGAATATATGGCAGGTAAGAGTACAGAAATAGTAAATAAGAAAGTACTCAGCAACAAACAATCCATAGTTTCTAGCATATAATTTACAAACAAGTAAGAAGCCACACAAGAAATTAGAAAAAATAGGTAACCCTCTAGGTAGTTCTCACAGCCTAACCCCTATGGTTCAACCTACAAGTACTAGCAACCCTTTGGGAGGCACACACAATCTCACCCCTCTGGTTCATCTAAAGAATAGACTCTCTGGGGAAGCACCCACTGTTAATTCCCCCTATAGTATCGTATCATACTAATGGAACTCTGGTGAAGCACTCAACGTCTCATTCCCCCTATGACCCACATCGAGGAACTATAGACACTCTGAGGAAGAACTCAACTTCAATTCCCCCTGTAGTCTCGCATCGTATTATAAAGACACTATAGAGAAGCCCTTACATCCATTCTCCCAACAGTCTACTACACTAGGTTCCCACAGCCCTGTGTAAATTTAGCAAGTATCATATCACGTAACAGCCAAAGTAACCTCAAGAAATACTTGGATAGCATTCTACAGCATCTCAGCATGGAAGAACAACTTTCACACTAACCTAAAAACTATGCATAGAACTGGCAATAGCCTAACAGGCAAAGCTAGACCAAACAGTCATAAACAGGAAAATATGCATGGGAAAACATCCAAATCACGGTAAAATTTCCATATTCGCAACCAATAACTTCTACTCAGGCATATAAACAAATCAGGAAAACAAAAAGGGAAAAACAGGAAATACGCAATACCCCGTTCAAGGATATTGGTGGAATTTGCACAAAATACTCAAAGACTTTCTATAGAAAGTCACAAACCACCTACCTTGATGTTTAGAGATAGATATAATTTAACCAAGAGGCTTGAATCTGCTTATAACATCGAAGATCTATGAAAACATATAAAACATTCAACCCACAATAACTTGTAAAAGAGAAGGAATCATGGAATAAAACTCAAGAAAAAGGA
The DNA here is from genome assembly GCA_963277665.1 of Viscum album. Classification (NCBI taxonomy): domain Eukaryota; kingdom Viridiplantae; phylum Streptophyta; class Magnoliopsida; order Santalales; family Viscaceae; genus Viscum; species Viscum album. The sequence goes on from OY728160.1 coordinate 1,854,866,544, forward strand.
ATAGATTACCGTTGTGGTTCTAATGCAATTGAAATCAGTCGATTTGGTGAACAGACGGAGTCTCAGGGGTTCGGAGAAGTTTCGGCGTTGTATGGTTTCTCTCGGCCAAACGGAACCTAGAGGAAGACGCTTTTGGGGGTTATACATGACCCTGGTTCGTTTAATGAAAAAACGAAGTACACAGTGTGTACTTTTGGAGTACACAGCGTGTACTTACTATTTTCGTACTCTGCTTTATGTGGCCTCCACATCACCCCACACGACCAAATGTGTGGCCCTTATACGGCCAGCACATGGCATCGCGCGGCAACGAAGTACATGGTGTGTACTCATAAAGTACACGGTGTGTACTTCAAAAATTTCTAGAAACTCCTCTTTTCTCAAAAAATCTAGAAAAAGGAAAAACATACCTGAAAAGAAGGTCTGGGTTCTTACAAACTTCACCCCTTAAAGAAATTTGTCCCCGAATTTCCCTAGCGAGGAATAGAAGAAGAAACCCCGAACAGCTCCGGCCACTAAGATCAAACATCGACCTCCCTCTCCTAAGTCTCATCCTATACTCACCCGTGCTGCCATATCACCTATACCAGAGGAACAGACCGGCCATGGAGAACCATCGTACTGTGATCGATAATCCGGATAGGATGCTCCTCAAACGATGCATCTGCCTCAAGATCAACCTCCTCAGGTTGAAATACTTGAGATGGGTCTGAAAAGTGACGTCGGAGCTGAGAAACGTGGAAGACTTCGTGCATAACTCGGTACCTCTGAGGTAACTGAAACCGATAGGCAACTGGACCAACTCTCTCCAACACCTCAAATGGCCCTATGTACCACGTTGAAAGCTTACACTATCTCCCAATATTCCTGTGGCCCAACCTCGGTGTGACACATAGGAAAACCCAATCCCCGACCTCAAAATCCAAAGGTCATCTCTGCTGATCAGCATAAGACTTCTGACGAGACTATGCAGTAGCCATCCTCTTCCGAATCAACTCTATCTGCTTTGAGGTCTCCTGAACAAGATGAGGTCCCAGCAAAGCTGTCTATATTGACTCCATCCCACATAAGGGTGATCACCATGGCCTACCGTACAAAGACTCATATGGTTCCATCTGAATAGTTTCTTGAAAACTATTGTTGTAGGAAAACTCCACAAGAGATATATGCTTCTCCCAAGAACCACCAAAATCCAGAATGCAAGCTCGGAGCATATCCTCAAGCACCCGAATCGTACACTCGGACTAGCCATCTGTTTGAGAATGGTAGTCTGTACTCAGAAGCACCTGTGTACCCAAAGCCTTCTGTATCCCCTTTCAGTCCCGATAAGTAAAATGTGAATCCCTGTCTAAAACGATGGACTGTGTAACTCCATGCAGACATACAATCTCTCATATGTACAACCGCCCCAGCTCATCAATTCTGAAGGTCTCCTTTATCGGCAAGAAGTGTGCGACCTTTGTAAGTCTGTCTATGATGACCCAAACAGCATCATTCCCTCGAGGCGACCTCGGAAAACCGGTCACAAAGTCAATTGCGACATCGTTCCACTTACACTCTGAAATGGGTAGCTGCTATAAAATCCCTGATGGTCATTGATGATCCTATTTCACTTGTTGGAAAGTGGAACACCTCATGAAAAAACCAGCAACATCTCTCTTCATACCTGGTCACCAATACTGGTAGTGTAGATCACAATACATCTTGGTAATGCCAGGATGAACTGCCCAAACTAAGGAAATAAAACCCCGCATCAGCTCTTCACGTATGTTTGCTGGCACCCATACGCGTCCTTGGAAATGCAAGATCACATCCTCTCCTATTGTCTATCCAGGAAGAGGGTCCTCTCCGGACACACTGTTCTACAGGACTAGGCCTTCTGAGTTTGATAGCAACCTCATCTGTACCCGATTTATAAGAGTAGAGGTAAGAGCTACATAAGATAGGAAATTCTTCCTCTGTCTGTCATGCACCTCCAGATGAATCTCAGAGAACAGATCCATGGGCTTCCACTAACTACTGACCTCCTGAAATGTCTTTATCTGAGTCCTCCTAATCAATGCATCAGCCACTATGTTGCCCTTTCCCGACATATAGGAATGCTCAAAGTCAAAGGACTATAGGTACTCGACCCACCTATGCTGTCTCAAATTCAGATCATACTGAGTGAAGATGTACTTGAGACTCTTGTGGTCAGTGAAAACCACGAAGTTATCTCCTAGAAGATAATGTCTCTAATAGTGTAAGGCTTCAACAACTGCCGCCTGCTCGAGATCGTGCGTTGGGTAGTTCCTCTCATGTGACCTCAACTGTCGAGACCCGTACGCAATGACTCCATCTCCCTACATAAGCACATATCCCAGGCCAATAACTGAGGCATCACAGTAGACAGTGTAGCTCTTTACCAGCTCTGGAAAGACTAGTATCAGTGCTGAAGTCAATCTCCCTTTTAGCTCCGGAAAGGCTGACTCACAAGTATCTGACCATAAGAACTTCACACCCTTCTTGGTCAGACCCGTCAGCAGTGCTGCTAAGCGTGAAAAGTCATGTATGAAGTGTTTGTAGTATCCAGCCATCCCCAAAAAACTCTGCACCTTAAAGACATTCTTTGTCTGCTCCAAAGAAACTACTGCTCTTACTTTCTATGGGTCCACTGATACTCCTGTCTCTGAGATAACGTGGCCCAAAAAGTAAATCTGATCCATCCAAAAGTGTCACTTCGAGAGATTAGCATATAACTGATCCTCCCTTAGTGTACTCAAAATGATCTCAAGATGGGTATCATGGTCGGTTCGAGTGTGAGAGTACACCAAGATTTCATCCACGAAAACCACCACGAAAGAATATAAGTATGGATGGAACACTCAGTTCATCGGTGCCATTAAAACTATAGGCGCGTTCGTGAGACCGAACGGTATAACCGTATACTCGTATAGACCATACCTACTCCAGAAAGCTGTAAGAGGTATATCAGATGGTATAATGCACAATTCATGATAACCGTACTTCAAATCGATCTTCGAGAACACCTGGGCTCCTCGAAGCTGATCAAAGAGGTCATAAATCCTAGGAAAGTGATATCGGTTCTTGACCGTCAACTGGTTCAGCTTCCGATAATCCACAAAAATCCTAAGGATGTCATCTACCTTCTTCACAAACAGGAAAGGCGAACCCCAAGGAGAAGTACTGGGTCGGATGAAACCCTTTTCCTACAGCTCCTCCAACTACTTCTTGAGATCCTCCAACTCAGGTGTAGCCATTCTATAAGGAGGAATGGACCCCGGTGCCGCTCCTAGTACAAGCTCAATAGAAAATTCTACCTCACACTCTAGAGGAAAACCTGAAAAGTCCTCTCGAAATATATCCATGAAACGATCCACCATTGCAGGAAATTCTAACTACGAAGTCCCCTGGTCATCCAAATATATTCTGGAAATCTGAGTTGTCACTCTTCCTAGACCATGATGCTCGAGTCCTACTCTAGTAACCTGGACATCCCACTCGCCTCGATGAAGAAAAGATCCACCTTCTAGTGATATAAAACCAACCATACGGAAATAACAATCGACGAATGCCTAGAAAGGAACTGGCCAGTCCATTTTGATAATGAAATCATATCCTGTCATCTCTAGGACATAGAGATCCCATAGAAAGTGATACCCAGTCACCTCTAGAGGGCACTCCTTGCACTGACGTATTCTAGTCATCCTAGTCCCCAACAGTGTTTCTAGTGTCAACATGTTAGGAGAAGAAAAGATACAGAGCCCAAGGCTCTCCACAATAGCAATAGAGATAAAGCTATGTGTAGCACCAGTATTTAAAAGCACAGAAGATAAAACTGAGGCTACTAAGATCTTACCCCGAACTGTAGAGGGTCCGGGATCCTGCTCCTGCTGGGTCTGCTCCACTACAAAATCCTGACCTGCACCATGGCCCTATGACCATGCCTGACCGCTCTAAGATGATCCACCCTACTATCCATGAAAGACCGGTGACTTACCACCATGGCCTCGACCTCCACCTTGGCCAGAATGGCTAGAAGAACTCCAGTTCTCAGACTGGTGAGAAACTGGTGGCACTGCTTCTGAACTAGGAGTCATGGAAGAACCCCTGTCACCAGCTGCTGGTGAGAAAAACTGACAGAAGCGCTGAAGGATACCCATCTTTCCGCAAGATCGGAACTCCATTGGGTCTCTCTGGAACTGCAGCCTCGTATGCTGAGCCCTTCCACACTGGTATCATACCACCTGGCTACCTGAATATGTGTCTCGCTGCCTCGGATCACCGTGCGTAGACTCCCTATAGCACTTTCTGCTCTTAGATAGTGAAGCACTAAATCTAGAAGCAAAACCACCCAGGCTCCCAGCTCCGGAATCTCTCAGATTGCGCTCCGAAATCAGTGCCTTGATGATGATGGAAGTGATGGAAGACAGCCTGAAGTTATTCACCTGTGAGTGGATCTCCCGTATAAGACCATCCTCAAACTTCCTTTCCAAGAACAACTCATCCCCTCCCTGGAGGGGTGTGAATTGCTGAAGCTCAGTGAAACGAGAGGAATACTAAATGACAGAAAGAGTACCCTACTATAGGCTCATGAACTCCCAGGCTCGATCGGCCCTTAGGGTCTTCGGATAGAAGTATTCATAAAAGACACGTTGAAACTCCACCCACGCCATAACCTGCTGATGACTCGCCTGTGTGATCACGTCCCACCACCTCTTGGTGGAGTCTCGTAGAATGTAGGTAGCGGGCCTGACCCGCCTCTCTCGAGGCGTCTCCAGATGCTCAAAGATTGTCATCATGGCTTCTATCCATGACTCTGCAGCTTGCGGTCCTCCTTCCCCAGAGAAAGTGGGAAGGTGCTGCTGCTGGAAAACCCACGTCAAGATTTCCATAGTCGAGGTAGGAGGTAGAGCTCCCTAGAAGGTCTGCATCATCCTCAAAAATCATGCCCTAGACTACACATCGGTGCCTGCAACCGGTATCACTGCTGGTGCCAAGGCTGGCATAATAGGAGGATCTGCGGGAAGTCCCTGATTAGCCATATCTGGTGTCTGATCACCGCCTGGAAACTGGTGTACAATCGGAGGATGTCTCGGTGCCATGACTCTGCAAGGTCAAATTCACACTTTAGATCACATTAACTGGGACTGAAAACTAGGAGCGTAAGAAGGGAACAGGGGAAAGAAAGCATTCAAAATTTACAAAACATGACTACATGATGTGTATAAAGACTACATGGTGTGTTCCCTTAATTCATTTACATGGGCGTGTACTTTTTCCAAAACTAGTCATGTAACACCCCAAACACCCGGCGTGTTATCCTAACACATGGCGTGTACCTGAATCCTCTTCCCCTTCCTGAGGCCTTCTACACGGTTAAGCCACACTGATCTCCTAAGACAAAACTACATGGCGTGTTCAAGGTAGACACGGCATGTATTCAACAAGCTTCACCTGGACTATGTTGTTAGTGACATGGCATGTGTTCCCAGGTTACACTACACAGCGTGTTCCAGACGGACACAGAGTGTACACCGAAGTCCCAACCGACTCGTGTTATTCGCTACACAGCCGGCAACATGGCTGACACTTACACGGCGTGTTCCAGGCAGACATGGCGTGTATGAAAAATGACAACATCATCCCGTGTTGTTCGTGACATGGCCAAGTACCTGGGTCAGCCTACATGGCATGTTCAAGGTGGACACGGCATGTATAAGAAGATACTTCACCGACCATGTTGTTATCTACACGGTCGGACTCATAGGATTACACTACACGACGTGCAAAACCGGTACATGTAATGTTCTCGATGATTTTTCAAAACCCTGTGTCCCTTCCCACACAGTCAGTGACACTATTAAAAACTACACGGCATGTATTCATAAAGTACACGTTGTGTATTCTGGGTTATTCCGGGCAGTAGCCTCAGAACTACTCCGGAGCCCAGAAAACAAAAACAACACACGTTAATGTGCCAAATTCCAATCCGTGAGGGCCCACACTCCCCGCGAATCAAATTTTGGCATCTTATACAAGTTACAAACAAAGTAAACAGGTCAATGATCCACCAAATTCTGGTCCATGAGGGCCCATAACACCTCAAGAACCAAAATTTTGCATTCATTCAGGTAAAACCTTTACACAATCAATGCTCTAACAAGAAGTAGATATTTTTATCAAGCATCTATCATAACGTCATTTATATTCTACAAAACATCTATCACAACAACATGCAATTACTAATTCATCCTAGATGACATGGAAAGAATGCATGACATGTGATTTCTAGAAAATGCCTATATGATGCATGAGATGGCATACCCTCATCTCATCGGGTTACGACAGACATAGAACCATAATAATAACAATGGTAACAGCACAAATCATGTGAATCAATCAAGGTGAAGTCAAATCAACTGTAATAATTGAAAAACCAGAAAAAATTTCAATAAATGAGGTAGTATGGCTTTTCCCTATACACGGGATAGCTAATCTCGGGCATAACTTATGACCAAGTACCTATTCTGTCCTATCGTTGGATAAAACCTCCAAACAATAAGTCATGAGAGAAGAAACTCCTCTGATACCACTTTGTAATGTCCCAATTTCAGAAGCCTCCCAGAGGCGCCCCGTACCCGGTTGGTCACATTGCCTCAAGTGCATTTCCCTGAATGTCAGAGGATGCCGACTAGAAGCGAGGGCCTTGGGTGTGATAATGGGGAAACTATTCCCACATTGGTAGAGTAACAGAGTGGAAGATAAACAATCATACAATAGTGGAATCATTAAATATCCAACAACAGTAAACAGCGGAAGAATGATAAATAAGCAACTGGGAAAATATATAAATGATGCATGATGCATATGTGTCTAGGAAAGCATCCAAACAAGTCACAATGCTGAATACAGTACTAAACCCAAGTACAAAAGAAAATATATAAACAACTCCTCAGCATCGCAAGCCTCATCTTGGTCCCATGCTCTCCAGCTCTAACGCAATCAAGAACCTGAAGTATAAGGACTCTTTCCCTTATCTATATCTGCAACAATATAATCTTTTTGGGCCCAAAAGCATGACCCAAACAGGGTGTGAGACAAAAATACCAGTTGGAAACCACCCAAATTTCTGTGCCTAACAGTCAATTAATATGTGGTAGGTAAAAGTACAAAAACAGTAAATATGAAAGTACTCAGCAGCAAACAATCCATAGTTTCTAGCATATAATTTACAAACAAGTAAGTAACCACACAAGAAAGTAGAACAAACAGGTAACCCTATGGGTAGTTCTCACAGCCTAACCCCTATGGTTCAACCTACAAGTACTAGAAACCCTCTGGGAGGCACACACAGTCTCACCAATCTGGTTCAGCTAAAGAATAGACTCTCTGGGGAAGCACTCACCGTCAATTCCCCCTGTAGTATTGTATCATACTAAAGGAGCTCCGGGGAAGCACTCAGTGTCTCATTCCCCCTGTGTCCAGCGTCGAGGAACTATAGACACTCTGAGGAAGCACTCAACGCCAATTCCCCCTTGTGGTCTCGCATCGTATTATAAAGACACTCTGGAGAAGCCCTTACGTCCATTTTCCCTATGGTCTACTACACTAGTTCCCATAGCCCTGTGTAAATTCAGCACGTATCGCATCGCGTAATGGATAAAGTAACCTCATAAACTACTTGGCTAGCATTCTACAACATCCTAGCATGGAAGAACAACTGTCACACCATCCTACAAACTAGGCATGGAACTGGAAATAGCCTAACAGGAAAATCTAGACCAAACAGTCATAAACAGGAAAACATGCATGGGTAAAACATCCAAAGCATGGTAAAATTTCCTTATTCGCAACCAATAACCTCTACTTAGGCATATAAGAAAAGTAGGCAAACAACAAGGGCAAAACAGGAAACACGCAATACCCCGTTCAAGGGTATTGGTGGAATTTTCACAAAATACTTAAAGACTTTCTACAAAAAGGCACAAACCACCTACCTTGATGTTATGAGATCGATATACTTGAACCATGAGGCTTGAATCTATTTAGAACATTGTAGATCTACGAAAACGTACAAAACGTTCAACCCACGATAACATGGAAAAGAGAAGGAATCATGGAATGAAACTCAAGAAGAAGGAAGAGATTACCACTGCAGTTCTAAATCAATTGATGACGGTCAATTCGGTGAACAAATGGAGTCTTGGGGTCTCAGAGAAGTTTCGGCACTGTACAGTTTCTCTTGGCCGAACGGAACCTAGAAGAAGACACTTTTGGGGGTTAGACGCGACCCCGCTGCATTTAATGTAAAAAAAAGTACAGAGTGTGTGCTTTTGGAGTACACGTTGTATACTTACTATTTCCATACTCCGCTTTAGGCGGCCTCCACATCACCCCACACGATCGTGTGTGTGGCCCTTACACGGCCAGCACGTGGCCTCACGCAGCAACGAAGTACATGGCGTTTACTTCAAAAATTTATAGAAACTCCTCTTTTCTAAAAAACTCCAAAAAAGGGAAAAACATACCTAAAAAGAAGTTTCGGGTTCTTACAAGCACTAACCAACTTCTCCACTAGGTTATCAAAAGCATCATGACACTGTTATTTCAACAAGAACTCTTGTTACTTTCTAGTTGAGGATATCATAGGGGGGGAAACCCAAGTGAAATTGGTTTCAAACCACTTATAATACCCTACAAGACCAATGAATCTCTACATATATGAAATAGTCTTTGGGGATTCCCAAGAAGTAATTACATCTATCTTTGAAGGATATGTATCTACTCCTCATTGGGACCCAACATATCCTAATAAAATAACTTCATGATTCCAAAAATCACACTTATAGAACTAATGTAATAGCTATTGATGATTAAGAACTCCAAAAATAACACACTTATTCTCTACATTCCCTTCCTTAGATATGGAATACACAATAATTTCATTGATAAAAAACACCATGAAGTGAACGAAGAACTCTTGGAACACTTCATTTTTTAAACTCATGAACATGGATATAGTATTCATCACAACAAATGGAATCACAATGAACTCATAATTCCCATGAAAATATCATAAAGTGGTCTTTGAAATATCATCATCCATCACCTACATGTGATGATACCCTAACCAAAAATTGATTTTTGAAAACCAACTTTATCCTTTTAACTAGCCCAATATTATTAAATCCATGAAAGAGTCTATAGGTTCTTTATTGTTACCTAATTCAAGAAATGGTAATGGAGAAAAAGGTACAAAATTTCGTCTTCCTTCTTAGAAAAGAAAAATGGTCAACCCTAAGGGGACACACTTGACTAAAAAAACCACATTACAATAGATCATTGAGTTTAACCTTTAGTTCTCAAAACATAGAAGGCACCATCCCATATGGAAACGTCGTGATAGGAGAATATCTTTGTCATAGCTCAATCCCAATTTTGATCTCACATTGAGGGGTAACCTCACAACCTTATTGGTAAATAGATCAGGGTACTCTTCTAAAACCCTGGGAGACATAGTTCGATGAACCTATAATGAACTCAGAATTAGATCATCCATCAAGGAAGAAAAGTAAGAAACAATATGGTTGCCCATCTAAGGGTTTAGCTCTCCAACGAACACTGTTGGATGTCCATTAGAATCATAGAATACAACGTGCCTCTTGAAGAAATTCATAGTATCATACACCAAATATAGCCAGTCTATAATGAGGATAATTTCGTATGCTTGTATCCATGAATATAAGTTTTTAAAAGTGTGGTACCGAGCCATATGTAGCTCACATTCTCTATACATGTCATAAAAATGATATTTACCTCCTAATGGAATAGTCAACATTGATGGAACTATAATTCTCTCCACCTCAAGTCCCAAATCATGGACTAGGGAAGATTATATGAAGGAGTTTGTGGATCCTGAATCAAACAAAGCATTCACCCAAGTAGGAAAAAATAAAGGGTACCTCAAATGGGGTCTCGATCTCTCAAAGATGGAGATTCTAGAGTTTAAAGCTATTCATGTCCTACTCCATGACCTCTATGACCCTAATAATTACCACCACTTTACACATGCTTTGCTCTATGGGGATGAAAATCATCTTAGGGATATATCCTACCTTCCTCATCTCCTCTCTATTGATTCCAAGCTGGAGCATCCTACTATAGCTACCACAACTAAAATGACCTCAATAGACGAACCTAATGTGAAAAACCCGGTGCATACTTACTAATATGAAAGTACAAGCACTATCTACACCAAGGTTATTGGCCTCTATAATAATAAACATGTGTCTAATCCCTTGTAAGAGTTTAGAAAGCCACCCCCCCCCCCAAAGAAATAAGATGATGAGAGCTTGGACCTACCCCTGGATGATAGAAATCTCATGTGTTTAGGAAAATGGGAACCCTATACCATAGATATACTTTATGAGGAATCCTAATTACTCCCCTCTCATGAAGATCCAGTTTTGGCCTGCATCGTCTCTATATCCTCTTCTCTTACTAATACCTTACGATAATTTCATGGTATAAATAGGGTGACCTAACATAGAAAGTCTAAAAACAAATCCTTTGGTAAATTCCTCACTCTAGCCTCCTAATCTGGTAATAAGTTTGAGGCATATAGAATAAGGGCCCAAAAATTATTCTAAACTATTGCACACTAGAAATACCCTTTTTAAGGGTAAGCTGATCCTGCTGACTAACCACATTCATAGTCAAAGAATGAAACTCTACTCAAAACTAGTCCCTAAAATTCTCCCATGAGATCTCCAACTCTTTATGATCCTCAATTAATAAGATCCACTACTTATTCACTACCCCAAAAAATTATTTTCATAGCTAATGAAACCAACAGCTCCTTATGAGCATGAATCGAAATAAAAGTTATTTCAACCACCTCCTATTAGTATTCTATCAATGAGTCTAAAATAGATCTCTCAAACTTCTAAAGACTCTAGCATTGAAACTCTTAGAGTGTCCTTCTCTAAGTGTCATCATTGTTTTCATCTACTATGTGGTGATCTTATGGAAAATCCTACTATAGTAACCTGATGAGGATGTTTTCCTAGATCCATAATTAGAAAATTGAAAATAGTTTGGGGCACTTAAAGCATTAATATGGAATATTTATGATTAATTAATTAAATAATCATTTAGGGTTGTTTTAATTCCAATTTATACCCATTTAAAACATAGACCCTAAGAATAATGGTGAATGATCCTTTCCTAGGTCTCAACCATGAAACCTGTATCACATTTCTACATAGACTCAGTAAATTTAAAGGTTCATTTACCAGATCACTAGGATCCTTAAATACTTATGTCTCAGTTGGTCTCCCATGTTTTCATTACTTATTAACCTTGTCTAACATCATTTCCCTATAAAATATTATCATCCTAACCTATTATTATCTCAATAATTCATCCTATCCCTCATATTAAACTTTTGATACAACTTTATCATGGCCCCTTCATTTCAAAATAATTCCCCTCCTGGGATGGAAATGATATTAAGTGGATGGTGACCACCCAAGTCCCACCTCCCATAGGCCCAGGGTTGGAGACTAGCCCTGAGGGTATAATGAACATGAAAATGGGAGGCATTACCCTCTAAGAGAACATGATAAAGAAATATATAAGACATATAAACCAATCAATTACTTTTTTTATAGATAAAATAAATCCTATAATGTATTACATAACTAAAACAACAGAAAATTAAATCTAAAAGTAACTTAAGAAGGTAATATTTTTAGAGACCATGAAGCCTAAAAATATCCTAAAAACTATGATCTAGTAATATCTAGATCAATCTATATCTTTTTCCAACTAAACTAAAAACATTTTATATATACTTTGGGTGATCATAACAGTATACACAGTATGATTCACTACAAATCCTCTCGTGTAAAAGACAAAAAATCATACTAAATCCCAGTGAACAATAGTGAAAATAAATCATTACCTAAATAGGTATACTAATTTCATAGCCTTACCATGTCTATCTACCACTAAATATCGCATACAATAGTTCATATAAAATAATATCAAATAAAGGTACCTCAAATATGTTTCCCCGCTTTTTTCTGGTCATCTTTAATATCATACATCCTGATCCATCTCACTCCAAATGTAATCAAACCCAATGACGCATGGGATTAAGTATCATAGCATGCTACTTGTGTATCACATATTCTCATAATATCATGCCTTGACGCAATATAGTAACTGAGTAGTTTTTAGGATCCACCCCATCCCATATGAAATGTATTATGTATCAGGTATTATAACTCAAGCCATCATAACCCATACACTAAGTAAGGTACCTCAAACCATAAAAACCTATACATGTCACACCTATAATAATCAATAGGATACAATATGTATAAATTCATGGGCCTAAAATTACCACAATCCACTAAATCCCCCCATACACATATATGGAAAACTAACCACTATGCATACCAGCACACAATACTACTAAGAGAGGAGAGTAGGGCCATAGGGGGTAGTTAGTCATCCATCCTCACCACCAGGATGTTGTGGAAAAAACCCTCCCATATTTTAGTATCAGCTAGTATCCTTAATTACATGGGTGGAGTAGCATATGAAATCACAAAATGTATAGGATATAATATAGATCATAACCTCGCTATGGGCATCACCTAGACCTAAGATCAATTGTAGTTATCGTCACATGGATACCTGACTGTCATTTCTAGGGATAAGAACAAAATAATTTAAAGGGATATATTAAGTTCATTATTTTATTTTGACATTTCACATTGTGTTAATTAATTCATTAACCATTAACTAACATTATTTTTATTTTATTTCACTAGCCATCCAAATTTTTTCATTCCCACCATACATAATCCATCCAAGCCCATAGTTTCTTCAAATTAACATTAATATTTTCATTCCAACAAAAAATACAACCATGGGTTAAAATTTTATTAATCATTATTACCATTCCATAATTCCAAAGACTCTAGGAAAACATTCTAATCTACCACCAAGAGATGAAAACAATCACATCTAGATACCTAAATCATTGGATAGGGAAGTATAGGTAAAAAAAGAAACCTGACCATCCTTCCCTTAAACATATTCATTAACAACAAGAATCCAAAATTATCAAAAAAAAATGGTTAAGCCCATATTCAACCTTTTCCATCATATCTAGTGTCATCCTTGACACCCACATGCATGTCACCATGCATCTCACCATAACAGGCATCAATTGATATGACAACCTATGGACCTTCCTGCCTATATATCATTAGCCATCCAAAGATCAAATCATATCACATTGAAAGGATCATGTATAGAAAAAACATATAAGGTAGTGAAACAACCAACATGGTCAATAGGGAAATTGTGCCAAAAAATGAGACACTTAACCTTCACATGAAAACAGGCACACATGACCCCAAACACAAGGAATCCATCCTTTATAAGAAAAAATGAACTTATGGCCCCAAACATTATCTTTATAAAATCAATTATTTTATTTATTTCTTCAATTAAACAATTCAATTATCAAAGTTTCCAACTATGATCAATATAATTTATCATCTATAACAAGATATAAAAAATTAATTAAACATGCTCTCTAGTATAATCTTTCTAATTCAACAAAGGTAAGGAATAAAAATTATCATTATCATGACTTTAATCTCAAAAAAATCATTCCATATTCATTTTATTTAACAAATTACTTTAAATCATGGAATTGTGTATTCAATTAAACATTCATTTTTGAATAAATTTTATTACTATAAAATTATATGAAACACTAGATTTATTAAACACGTCCCTTTTTTATTTCATTATCCAACCAAAAACATATTATGAGATTTAAATGGTTTTACAATTTTTTCATTTAAATCTTATAAACCAAGCATAAAAACAAACGAAAAAATATTAGTATAGAGAGCATACTATCTATCAAATCAGGTGGAAAACTATTGTCACTGTGGATGCAAACAACATGTGATCACTAAACATAACCCAATTTTAATCTTTAATATGATTTAAATATTCATTAGATTAATTCCACCACCATCCAAAGGGCTAAACCATGGTCATTTTATAATATCACATAAACAAATAGTAGAATAAATAAATCCCCTTACTCAATATGTCAATGTTCTTCACATAAGAATGGAACAAGAACATTGTTCTCCAATCACTACTCTTGAAATAAAACTGAGATTCCCTAGAGTTTTAATGCAATGAATTAAAAATAAAATGAATAAAAACTCCTCATTAGAATGATAATGGTCATCTTACATATCATGGAAATAAGAAACTAGAGGAAAAAAGATCAAACGGAGAAAAAACTACTAGAAAAGGTAAAAAAACCTACCTCGAATCACCACATATCGATCATGGGATGCCAACGATTAGTCCCTACTAAAAGAGACTCAAAGGCATTGAAAACCCACCCTTGGTTACTTAGTATTTGAGAGTAATAAGTGGTATCAAATTGGGTTTCATATGAGGATTTGGGTATTCATAGGTGAACCAAAAATTAAACTGCCTCAACACAACCGAAAATGAACATGTCATAGAATTGGCCTACTGTAGTGTAGTGTGAGGGACTATTCTCAAGACACTCTGGTCAAGGAAAATCCAAGGAACATGGATACATCCATTTTTTTCAGATCCTATTTACCTATGTAGTGGCCACAACATATCAAAGAAAATCACACCACAAGCCTATTTTTTCATTAAGGGAGGATAAATCAAATCTCACCTCCATGATGTTGCTACACCCAAATTAGAATAATGGCCTCAAACAACTATGTCATATATTGGTTTCTCCACAACACAATTCTTGACCACCAAGGTAGGTCATACACCACAACCAAACTCCATGGAATGGTTATACCATAATTGGTAGTAGCTCTAAATTACCTCTCCATAATCCCTATGCCACAAATGGTCTACAACATGCCACAATGACTACCCTACACAATATAGCCTCGAGCTTCATGACATATAATCCTCTATTAAGCTAATATTTTATCTTAATTCTCCTATATCGCCCCCAACACCTTGTAACATCTTCCAGGTGCCTTCAACACCAAAAACAAAAAAAAGGTAATGGAAAATAAGGTTTGGGTCCTTGAAAATATATAATATATAGGAGGATCTATATAAAATACAATCAAGTGATAAAAAAAAGGATTTTATATAAGATAAAAAATAAAAATGAATAAATAATTTGATGATTGATTTCAATTTGATGTTTAAGAAAGGAAGTCACTTGAATCAGTTATAATTATTCATCATGGATCGATCAATAATCATTTGGTAGAAACTATTATGCATTTTTTTAGATACAAGCCTCCCTTGATGTCTATTTATAGTATTCATATGTTCTAGAGGAGTCTTAGGTTCATTCAATCCATTAAGGAGTTGAGTCAAGGATGTTAGACCACTATTTAATACATGTTTGACTATTATGGATGGAATCCACTAGCTAGTATCTTGATACTACTTTCTATACATTTAAATTATTGTAGACTTCCTCATTGTTTTTGTGTTTTTAGGGATCGAGCATCATTTTCATTTTTATTTTATTTTCTTCCTTTTCTTTTTATTCTTTTCTTTTCTTCTCCTCCCACTAAATTATCATGTATTCCCTAAGGGATTACCCTTCACATGACCAAGAGAAAAAAAAATATCTGTATATAGGTAAATATGGATAGGAAGGGAGGAGCTTCTATAGAGCTCAGGATGATCTAGATCATCATACAGCTATGGTGGAATGTGAACCGGCATAAAGCTTTAGTATATTTCACCCAAAGGTTGTCCATTTTTTAATTTTTTTACATAAATCACCATATATTTAATACATTATAGTTTTAGAGCCCTATTATCTCTTATTAGGACCCCTTGAGGGTTGATATATATATTTTGGAAATAAAAATGGGGTTTCTGGCCGATTAGAGGGGATTCATGTTTAGATATCCTGATCACACAGCGTGTAGTTCAAGAACACACACCAAGCATTATTCTCATTTAGGGAAAATGATCTTTATAGAATTACATTCCATGTAAAGGGTATACATTTTTTTTACTGGTACTCATCCATGTATCCGAGTACCTAGCTAGACAACCCATATATTGGTACCAATCCATTTAAAGTGAACGGCCATACCCCGAATGGGATGTGCATCCTGTAGAAGTACACAGCCATACCAAATACATGGCCAGGACATGTGAGGTACAGGAGAAGGTAACTCATGTAGGTAACAAAATGTATACATGGTAGGCATACTGGGCACATGGTATTTACACGCCTTGTTCGGCTGAGGTACACGCCCATGTGAGGCTTTTTGGGTACATGTTGTGTACTCAGGTATACTCATTGTGTACTCCTACTTTGCTACCATTTTTCAGTTATTATTTTTTATTATTGTATTAAGAATTTTATGAATGAGTAGTCCATTATGGGTATATTTCCACATAAATCATGTTGGTGAATCCCTTAAGATGATTTTAGGATTCCTGGGGGTGTTTCAGGTTTTTTACTAAATGAAGTGGTTCTTCCTATGATAATATAATATAGTTATATTCATAGAGTGAGACCATTGATTTGATGAGGTACATGATTCATCTATATAGACTGGTATTCAAATACCTTTATTTTGGTCCTATATTCCATCATATCATTTTACCAAGAGGATCACATGTAGGATGCCTCTACCTTCCTCATGCATCCAAGGGTCCCTTGTGGGACACCTTTACTTACATATTGACCTAGGTAATCCCTTGTGGGATCTATATAACTTCTTAATCTTTCCTAGGATCTCATGAAGGATCCTCTTTCTATGTATACCATTCCTAGGATCATAGATAGGATTCATCTGCTTGTGTTTCAACCTTGAGGATCTCGTGTAGGATGCCTCTATTTATATACTCCATCTGAGGATCCCATGCAGGATGCCTCTAGTAGCATATTTTTTCTAAGGTTCCCAAGAGGGTTGAATTTTAATATGTATGGAAATAGAGGATCCCAAGTAGGATTCCTATACATTTTTTGACATGAAGGACCTAATGGGTACCCTAATGTTTGACTAGACTTGACCAAGTTCATTGTGGGTGTAGGTAGTGATGGTAGTGGTTATCACCTTAGAACCCTAACCAGACTTGTAATCACAAGGTCCTATGATAGTATTGGTGGTTTTAGGCATTTGGCCACCCTTACTCTTTTATTTATCTGTTTACTTGATTACTATTGACACAACAATGATTTCCAAATGTGATTCCAGGTATTTTGATGATGATACTAGCATGATGAAACATTATTTATTGGTATGAACATATATATTTTATAAGATATAACTTATGATCCTTTTTATTTAATTTTTATCATATTGCGATGCATAGAAAAACCTAATCAGATATAACTATTAAAAATAATTTATGTTTTGAGATGACCATACATACTTATTGGGATTAGGCTTATGAGATGCACTTGAGGACAATTATGCTCTCTTGAGTGATAGGGAAGATTATGATCACCATGGTTTATTCCTTTTTTAGGTTAGACATAGTTCTCCACATTTTTTATACATACGAGGATGATTATTCTCTCCTAGATGATGGGGATGATTATTTTCTCTATCACAAACCAACCCTGATACCCCGGTACCCTAATAATTGGGTCGGTCAAAACATTGTTTGAAGGGAGTTCTTGATCCCCATGGGGTGGTGACAAGCATCTGACATAAAACCATATGAAATTGGGATTGAGTTTTCCACAAACACAATGGATGAAAGAGATACAAGTTAGTAAACACAAAAGAAAACTCCACATGGAGAATTATAATAGGATTCAAAAAGGTAAACAACCCAAAGCACAACCACAATGCACTAGAAACTGAAATAAAACCACCTAAGTCTCAATAAACAAAACTCTCTATGAACAAGGATAAACAATAAGAACTACCTCCATGTAGAAAGTTACCCTTTCTCTAACCTAGAAGAGGATAATCTAAAAACACCTGAATTCATTGGTAGGTTTTGAGCTAAAAGCCTAGTAGGGTCTCACTAAGGATTTCATAATAAGATGCCAAAATAATTACCCAAATAAAGCTATCAATTTCAAATAAACACGCATAAAATTTCAAAATAATTAGTAAAAAAGTAATTCTTTACATTTCATATTATAGAAACATTTCTAAAAAATGGATTAATAAAAATTTTATGTAAAATTATTTAAATAAATTCACAAGGCACATGTAAAATAGTGTACAATAAATAGTATTATATCAAATAATTAACAATGAGAAACATGGTCATATTCCAAGAGTTATGATAGTTCCAGGTTATCGGATCCTCTCAGGCTTATATAATTTTAACAGTAATGTGAACATAGGTCTCTCTAACACTGGAAATAGGAAAATAAAAAACATCCCACTAGGGATAAGATCTACCAATATGTTTATGTTAGAGTTTTAAAGAGTCAGTCCCTTGGTAAGTAATTCCCATCCAAACTGGTTTTTCCCTAATAAATAACTAACAACCTAGGATTTCATATTCTCAAAAAATAATCAATAATGGGGAATTTATTTCAAAACTTTTCAAAATACATTATCCCATTTTACAATTTCTATATTCCAATTTCCATTTAAATACCAAAATTAGTTTTTATTCATTTGATGAATTTTCTAGGATAAAACTTATGTGTTCTTATAAAAATAATTTAAGACATATTTCTCAAATAAAAATTTGAAATCAATTTCCCAAATCAATATCATCATTTAAATTAAAAAATTTAATTTCAAAATTTCCATCAAATTTCATAAACACACCCCAATTCATTAGAATTGGGGGATTCTCCCATTTTTCATGCCAAAACAAATACAAATAAAAAATTCAATATAATTGGTGTTTTAATTAAACAACTGAATGAAATTTAATTTAAATTAATAAATTTAGGGTTAGATAAATTGGAAAATCATAAACATAACAACCTACCTTGGAATCACAAGATCATGAAACACAACAACTGTAATGGGAAACTCCAATGAGGAATGTCGGTAAATGAGATCCTAGAATCAAACCTATATTCAAGATCTAAAATAACTAGTATTAGATCTACCAACAATACAGATATCTAACAAACCCTAAGGAGGAGAGAGAGAGATCATGAGAGATCAATAAGCGAAGATTCACGTGCCTGAAAGAGATCAAAAGTGATTCCCCAAGATTTGATCCACCTATAAAGTGGATTGGAGTATCCAAAGAGGGGCATTGAGAGACTTCTCAACCTTGTAAATTGTGATATGAGAAGTTAGGGTTGAGCGGGAGGTAAAAAATATGGGTTCTTGAATTTTTAAATAATTTTCAGAATAATAAAATCATGTTTTTATGGTTATCTAGGCTGGGTTTCATGGTTAAAAACCACATTTCCTAACTATGTGCCCCTAATGGTGGGGCGTCACGGTTTATACTAAGTGGGCTCATGGTTTTCTAAACCATGTTTCTACCATGAATCACCCAAAAATCCCTTAAAAATTCCATACTTTTACCTGAAACATCCCTAAATGGGACCTAACCAAAGTAAGATCAAAGTAGGGGTTAAGGATTACCTAAAAGCAGAGACAGTATGTCATAACCTCCCCACCATAGAAACTTTATATCCCTAGGAAGCCTATTAAGAATATATCATGTCAAAAAGATGAGGCCACTACACTTTCATTGGTGCCTCTCTCCCAAGACTCATAATTATCATAATTTTGCTACCTTAGAACTCGAACTAAACGTATCATCCTCTAATGAAGTATCTTGGTTTCAGAATCAACTATCCCGATATGATGCTCAGTTATGGATAAATATGGCATGAAATCAAGATCACTCCATCTCAAAACATGAGATAGATCATAAATATACTTCTGTATTTGATATACATGGAACACGTTATGTATTGACATAAACTATAGTAGAATTTCTAAAAATAATCCCTTTCCCCACCTGTTCAATAACCTAAAAAGATCCAAAAAATTCAAGATCAGGTTTCCATTTCCCCCTAGGTCGTTGATGACCCAAACAGGGTGAAACTTTCAAGAACACCTGGTCACCAAATGAAAACTCCAATGGTATGTGACAATTATTAGAATAAGACTTATACTAGATCTAATCTATGAAAATTCTCTGAAGAATCAAATAATTATTTTTTTCTTCTCTTGAACCAAGCTCGGTCTAACTAGGAAACTTTATCTAGTCTCTAACCAACACAATAGAGATTTACAAGTCCAGCTATACAAGGCCTCAAAATGTTTCATTCCGATCATAGAATATTAACTATTATTATAAGAAAAATAAAACATACTTAAATGGTCATCCAAAGCTCCACCAAAGTCAAGAACACATTTTTGAAGCATATAATCAAGATTCTCTATAACTCTTTTTGTCTGGCCATTCGACTGCAGATGGTATGTCATACTCAAATGAACCTGAGATCCCAGTGCCTCTTGAGGGACTCTCTAAAAGCGATAAGTAAACTAAGTATCTCTATCAAAGACTACAACAGATGGGACTCCAAGAAAATGAACAACATCTTTTACATAGATATTTCCCAACCCCTCAAATTTGGTCATGTTATGAATGGGTATAAAGTAGTCTAATTTATTAATCCTATCAATCACAACTAATATCACATCATTATTTTTTGGGGTATAATGAAATCTAAACAATAATTCCATAGAAATTTCATACCACTCTCAAATTTGAATTTTAAATGGATGAAGAAAACCAAAAGTTCTCTGGTGTGTGGCCTTGACCTAATGGAAAGTATAACAATAAGGGACAAAATCAACAATTCTTTATATCATACCTAGCCACTAGAATCTACATTTTATGTCATAGAACATCTTTCTGGTTCTTAGGTGCACTTCCCACTGGGAACTAGGAAAATACCCTATCACATCATTCCTGGATGATAACGGTACATCAAAATGATTTTGATAACATAGAATAACCTCCATAGAGAACGAACACACATTCATTGTATCCCCACCATAAAGAGAGTCTATAATGCTGCAGAACTCATCATCAACTTGTTTTTCCTAAATAATCATCTCAAGAACAGTAGAGGTCAACTGAACACTAGTCAAAGAAACTTAGGCCCTTGATTATCAAACTCTAATATGCAACTATGAAAAAAGATCCATCAAGTTCCACTCTTCTGATGATTCTTTCATGGCCTAGGTTAGAAGTTTCCTTATCAACGCATCTGTGATGACATTACCTTTACCTGAGTTATAAGTAATTTAAAAGTCAAAATAACATAGGTATTCCACCCAACACCTATAGAGGATATTCCAATATTATTGTGAGAAGATATAACTCAAGATCTTGTGGTCAGAATACACGGTAAACCAACCATTGAAAAGGTAATGCTGAAAACTCTTAAGTGCATACATCGTAGCTGAAAGTTCAATGTTAGAGTTCAAATAGTTATTATCATTTGGACTAATCTTCTAAGAGACATAGGAAATGATATTATCACCTTGCATAATAACACAACCCAAAACTGAACCCAATTAATCATAGAATACCACATAGCACTTCCCGACCTCTTGAAGATTAAACACCGGTGCAGTAGTAAAAAGATATTTTATCTCAAAAAAATAACTCTGACATTTTTCATCCCAAAAAAACTTTCTCCCTCCCAAGTTCAGGGATTCATTAGAGAACCCAACTTTGAGAATCCTTTTCAAATCTGCGAAAATACCCAGTCGAACCCAAGAAGCTCTATATCTCAAAAACATTTTCTGGTTGTTCTCATGTCATAATAGCTTTCACATTTTCAGGATCAATTGAAATACCATGTTTCGACCCCACATTTTCTATGAAATTCACTTCTTAAATCTAGAAATCACATTTTGAAATATTGGAATATAGTCAGTGATTTCTCAAAAAAATGATAAATGCTCTAAAATTACACATGTGATCCTCTTCAGATGTAGAGTAAACAAAGATTTCATCCACAAAGACCACCAAGAAATTTTCAAGATACTAATGGAAAATATTTTTCATTAAATACATAAATACTGAAGGTGAATTGGTTAGAACAAATATCTTTTATTGGTACTCATAATGGCCATACCTTCTCTAAAAGGTGGTTTATGAATGTTATATTCTTTTATTCTCAACTAATAGTAACCATATTAAAGATAAATATTTGAGAACCACTAATCCCCATTTTACTACTCAAATAGATCATCAATATGTTGCAACATATACTTGTTCTTTACTATAACTCAGTTGAGTTTACAATAATAAACACATAGATGAAGTGACCCTCAAGTTTTATTAACAAAGAGAACCTATGCTTCCCAAGGTGATGTACTTGGGTGTATAAATCCTTTCTCTAAAAATCATAAAATTGTGTATTAAGATCTTTTATTTTATGTGGCATTATATGTTAGTAATGAATATATATCCTCTGAGTTCCTATCATTAAATCAATAGATAACTCTACCTCCCTTACCAGTGGAAAAATATATAAGTCAAAAAGAAAAATGTCAAGAAAATCAATGAAAATTGGAGGGAGATCATAACTCAAATATTATTTCTCTAGATCAAAATATAATGATGATACTACTTTCCCCAAATCTGGATAATAAATTCCATCTCTACTCGACCTCGTGTCCCATTCTCCCTAAAAGATATGGTATACCCCATTGGGTGTACTAAAGGAGACTCGTCGAAGATAAAAATCAATTCGTTCTTTATTGGTGATGATTGAATCCATAATGAATATGATGTAAAGAGGTTTTATGTTGAGAACTATAAAATACAATGTAATATCAATATCTGATAACATGAAAACACAAGGACTACGGAGACCCTACTCTCTCTTCCTTCTAAGGGGTGTAGTAATTTCCATCACATAAGATAAAATCACAATAGTAATATTAAGTAGATTCACAATAGGGGTTGAAATAAATCAATGAGATGCACTAATATTAAATAAAGTAGTAACTAATGATGAATCTATAGTAAAAGTACCTCTCATAGTTTTTGGACCCATATCTTCTTCTTCTAGAGAATCTTCCACTACATGAAGAGTCTTTGTTTCAGATGTTTGTGAATGGAACCCCTTTGTTCATAAAGAATATTATTTCACTGTACTTTTAGTGGTTGATTATGATATTGTGAAAATATGTGGAGTAGAATGTACATTGTAGAGCTTCTTCAAGTGACCTAAGAAATGGTAGTAGCCATATATCTTAGGGGCCTTAGTACAAACTCAATTTGAATGCCCTATCTTGACACACTGGTATCAAATCAAAGGTCATATTACCAACACCCCAAGATGTCTCAAAAATCCATGTTATCAAGATCCTCCATGAGAATCATCACACTTATGTTTCCCTTTATGGGGACTCAAAAAACTTCAACTTGGAAAAAATGAATTCTTGTCAACCCTGACTTACCATCTAGGTCCATTTCCACCAATAACGCTGAATCCATCACATCATCATAAGAAGGAAACTTCTGCAAGAATACCTGAGAATTAATATCAAATAAAATTCTCATCTACAACAATTGATCCATTATCTCATCATTAAATATTATCTCAGTTGAAAACTATACAAGCTTAGAAAAATATTTTTATATTTTTTCATGGACCTTCCAACCTATAAAAGTTTAAAAAACTCTATAGCCTTGGCCAACACCATTGACTCTACATAGAAATGGTTTGTGAAAATAACTCTGAAGTCTCTCCACTATAATTCCTCATGTTTAGTCACCATCACAATCATGTACCACTATCTCCAGTTAGGTCACTGTATCTTGATGATGCCAAAATTCACTATAATTTAATTTTGAGTCTTTAAGATCTCAAACAGAAGCTTAGTATTTCTTAACAAATTTTCATCCATATGAGGATCATTAGAGCCTTGGAATACTGGTGGATTTTGGTGAAGGATATCCTAAAAACAACTCCCGAATCCAACCCTATGAGGTTCTATAGATAATGCTTGAATGGGAATGGGTGCAGGTTCTTATCCCTGAGATTAGATAACACGCACGATAACTTCTTCCATATTTTGGTCCATGAGATTATTTTATCACTGAGTTTATGTAGAAGTTTAATATTTGATCCTATTTTCATATCTTATCTGATACATGATACTACACAACATTAGATGATAATATTAAAGACATCAGATTAACATTCAAGAAAAGCAACAATGGAAATTAATCCCAAAAGATAGATAAAAGGGATTTAGATTTAAACTAACCAAATCAAAGTAGCGAAAATACTATAACTAATTCTCAAGAAATATTTCCCAAACCATATTTGGTGGCCTAAGGCTTATTACAGTGATAGATTTCAAAGAAATCAGTCATAACTACCCCTTAATTTCTGGAAAGATTATACAACTGTATACAAATATAAAGGCAATTTTCTTAACCTACCATTGATAACACTTTATCATGAACCATACCAGATACCCTAGTGCCATGTTAACTAAGCTAGTTTAGATATATCCCAAAGGAAATTCTTGATCCCCATGGGTTGGTGACAAGAACCTGGAATCAAATAATATGAAAGTGGGAATGAATTTACCAAAAGAAAAATAGAAGAAAGAGTTACCAGTCAGTATGCACAAAAGAAAACTCTATAAGGAGAACTGTACTATAATTCCAATAGGTAAACAACCCAAATTACAACCACAATGTAGTATAATATGAATGGTAACAACCCAAGTGCTAATGGAAATAACTCTCCAAGCTTAGGGATTCAAAACAAGAACCACCACCTTGTGGCCCTTTACCCTTTCTTTAACCTTGGAGAACATGATCTATAAACACCTTAAGGTACGGGTAGGGGTGATCTAAAATCCTTGTAGGGTCTCCCTAAGGATTACATAATAAGATTCCCAAATAATTAACCAAGTAAATCTCTCAATTTCAAATAAATAGGCATGAAATTTCAAAATAATATTTAAAACAAATCATGCTTTACATATCAAATTAGGGAAACATTTATAAATAATGGATTAATAAAAATTTTATATAAAATAGTTTATCTAAATTCAGAAGGCACATATAAAACTATTTACAACAAATGGAATATATATAAAAGAATTAACAATGAGCAACATGGTCATCTGAAAAGAGGTATGATATTTCAATGTTATGGGATCCTCAAAAACTTATAAAATGACAATGGTAATGTGCACACATGTCTCTCTAACACTATCCAAAAGAGACTAACCAACATCACATTGGGAATAAGATCTTCAAATAATTTTATGTTAGAGTTTTACAACATCAATATGTTGTTATGAAATTCCCCTCCTAGCATGTTTGACCCTAATAACTCACTAACTATAAAGTTTTTCATGTTTTCAAACAATAATCGATAACGGTCAATTAATTTCAAAACTTTCAAAATAAAAATAACCCATTGTCCATTTCAATATGCCAATTTCCATTTCAAAATAAAAAAATTAATAAATTCATGAATTTTTATAATATAAAAATAATGGGTTCTTATGAAAAAAATTAAGCAATATTTATCTAATAAAAATTTGAAATCAATTTCACAGTTTAAATTAAACATTTTAATTTCACAATTTATATCAAATTTCACAAACACAACCTAATTCACTGGTATTGGGTGTTTCTACCATTTTACATTCCAAATAAAATCCAAAACCCCAATTCTCTAGAATTGGGTTTTTAATGAACCAATTGAAAGAAATTTAATTTAAATCAAACAATTTATGGTTAAAAAAATTTTAAAATCATAAACGTAACCACCTACCTTGGAATCACGAGAACATGAAACACAACGCCCACAATGATCAACTCCATCAAATAATGTCGGTAAAGTATATCTAAAAATAAAACCTAGATTCAAGATATAAAACAATGTGGATTATATCCTCCAAAAAAACAGAGATCTAATAAACCCTAATTAGGAGAGGGAGAGATAAATAAAAGAATATTCACATACTTGGAGGAGATTGAATGTGATTTACCATACTTAAATCCACCTGGAAAGGGGTTTGGAGGATCCAAAGAGGGTTCATGAGAGCCTTATCAAGCTTGGAAATTGTAATATGGGAAGATAGGTCTGAGTGGAAAATAAAAAGAGGTGTTTGGGAATTTTAAAAAAAATGGAATAATAAAATCTCATGTGCATGGTCAGCTGGGTAGGGCCGCATGGTTATATAACCAATAGGCACTAAAAATACACCCCTACTGGTGGGGATTCATGGTTCCTCCTAGGTAGTTTAATGTTTCTTCAAACCATTCACAAACTTTATAAACCCCCACTTCATGGGTTTTCACAGTTTTCACTAGCCGAGCGCATAGTTTGGGAAAACCATGCATTGATCAAAATTTCCATCAAAATTACAAAATTACACCCCAAACACCCCTAAATAGGACCCAAACAAAAGAATGATAAAAAGAGGGGTTAAGGAGTACCTAAAATTAGTAACAGGATGTTACAGTCACCCCAATCAATTACATGACCATAGTGTTGGACATGGCACTCCACATCATTTATGCACTAAAGTATGATTATGCTCTCCCAAGCGACACCTTTGATGCTCCCAAGGGTATGGTGGACATTACACTACATTACTGAACATTCCAGAATAGACTAGGAGTGGTATGGTGATCCATTTTTTATTTGTATATTGAGCATGTACTTTGATCCAGAGATCATTCCTTTTACATATCACTAAAGGGTTATCCCCCTTAGGGTTCATCTGAGCTCCAATGTCATGATGAACTATGGACCAAGACCAAAAACATAGAAATTGGGAAGGATTTACATGGAATGAGTGGTATGAAATCCAAATCAGAACCACATGTATATCATTCCCTTTTATTTCTTATAATCCTCCATTATATTGATTTTTGGTGGTTATGGACGAACCCAAGGCTAGGATATGTATACCCCTATGGTGATGTAGCTTTCTTAAAGACATTATCACCACTGACCAAATAAGATATTTTTTATTTGGATTATAGACCCAAGTATTGAAATAATTACTCATGGATTGAGTGGTATGACATCCTCCTCTAAGACCATATCACAAGATATCCAGTGGATTAAAACGAGGTTTCTAGTAAAGATTGTGGATTGAGTTATCTTATGATATTTTTCGTGGATTCCTTGGTTTTATGCCTCTGGTAATTTTCATTTTCATGTATATACATATAAATATATATGTATGGGTTTATATATATATATATATATATATATGATGGCTCTAGTCAAGAAACATTCTGAACTAGGTTGTGTAGTACAGTCAATCCGGATCATGGAATAATGGATCGAATGTGATTATATTTTATTTATCATTTACAGTTATGTCTTTGTAAGGATAAGAATGTTTAATGACAATTCACTTATAACAAATGATTTATAGGTTCATCATTGGGGTGGGATGCTGAGATTATTTCTCACGTCGGTACATGAACCTCGTTGTGTGTGCATACCGTATGTCTTCTTTTTTAGGTTTATTTCATATTCCATGGTGGATAGGGATGTATTATCGAGTGTAGAAACTCATGTGGATTATTTTTATTAGGATATAGTATCTTGTATTTTTCTTGGTGACTAGTTACGTGGTCTAGATTAGAGTTAGTAGGAGCTCCCTATAAACATATATTAGTTTCTTTTATATAATCTTTCATGTATGGTCAGCCTAGTGGGTGGCCAGTGTTTTATGTATGACATGGTTTTTGGGGATTTTATAGGATTTAATTTATTATTATACCATGATTCTATTTCAGTTTATTCACTACTTTCTCTCTCTATTAATTTATTACTTTGGATGATATATAATTATTTATACTTTTTTTACTCTTATATGAGGGATCAGTCTCTCCATAGACACACCTTAGGCTCTTAATACTAGTTTCAAGCCTCTAGAATAGGGTGAGGTGTTCTTGAGGCCTTATGGAGAACCGGCTCAGAGTACCGAGTTAGTGGCATCCGGGTTGGAACAATACAAAATAGTATCAAAGGTGTTCCTTTCCTATTGTGTAACTATTTAGGATATAGTAGATAGGATTATTAGGATTGTGTCAGGACCAGTGATGGGTATCTAACTGATACGTCAAGAACACTCATTTTGGTATGCAGTTTCGGTTTCAAGGGATATGGGATAGTTCTTGATATATGATGTTATAGTTTTATATGATTTTAAAATTGATTGATGAACATGTTTTGTAGAGTAATGATTTGTTATAGATTTATGGATTTCAACCCATTTTAGGGATTCTGTTGATGGATTTGTGGATCTTGACCCCTTGGTAAGAGGTCAGTGATTGATTTAGATTCTTGGTTAGAAAAGGTATGATACATCTCATGAATCATATTTGGAATGTAGGATTATCATTTTATATGTCTGTTGGTTTTTTATTATTAAGGATAATATAGGAAAATCATTTCATTTTTCAACAACAACCTAGATATTATTTTTCCATATAGTTTCTTGGTTTCATTCTACCAAATTGGGCTGACTTTTATACATTTTAAATTATGAGGTACGGATTTGTAGATCTATGATGACATGATTAATGGTGAGACTGATGAATCAATCCTTATGCATAGAAGGTGCAGTGACCATAGTAGGTTAATAGGTAATATTATTCCAATGTGTTTAACCCCTCATAAGGTGTAATTACTTCAGATTGGTTATTAAAGTGTTAGTAACAACCTATAAATTGTTTTCCTAAATATCATGGAATAAAATTATACTTAATCAAAATAAGTACTTATGATACAACATGGATCATTGAAATAATGTTATGAACATACTTTTGACCCTCATAGGTCAACTTCAGTAGATGATACTTTCATTCTAGGTGATCTAGTATGGTCATTTTGGACGTTTTTAATATAATCTGAAACATGTATAGAGAACTGGAACATGAGTTGGTATTACCTTATACGACTACCTGGTGAGTGTAAATCCATTTTTCTTCACACATTCATATCATAATACTCTTGGGGGTAGTACCTTATGATGATTATGGACTAGGAAGGCTTATTCTTGATAGTTTTGACCATTTTAGGTCAATGTTTTCTTCACCTCTTTTAGAGAGAGAGAGAGATTTGACTTTCCCATTAGATGCATTATGTCAAGATGGGTGTGTGAATGATACCCTATCAGATGTGACCTTGTTTATAGGATTGAACTTTGGGATAAATGGTTATACCTAGTGACCCTCATAAGATAATTGATCAATAGGGAAAGGCAGGATACCTAGAGAACCTTAGTTGTGACTTGGACCCTTATTGGTTGATATTCAGTTTGATTGAGGGAAACCTACCAGAAAAGTTGGACCACATTTATGGATTCCTTTTTAGGAAATGAACTTTTTTGTATGCTCGTTATGAGAAAAATGCACGATAAGTGCTTGATTTTTTTTTTTTTTGATATAGGAATTATGATTCCTTTGGATTATGAGGAAGCACCTACGGTTCTCATGTTTTGATATTTTCTTAGATGGGAAGGGTTTTTTGGGAGCCTATACCAGTCGACCAGTAGTTTCATGGTTGATGCTTAAATTTCAAAAAAATGACACAGAGTGATCGGAAGTTATGAAAATAAGTAATGGCATAAGATAGGATCTTGATTTTAAAGAGTATTTACAAGGGATATTTTTTATTAATGAAGCCTATGAGTCATATAGCATGGTCAAGTTGGCCATATGATGGATGAATTTTAAGAGCATAAGTTAGGGGATTATGGTACATTTTGGTTAAAAATGGTAATGTTTAATCATAAAATGGTGAATAACCATGTGTGAGTCGAGGAATAATAGTATTAAAAATTATACAGCCATAGTTACCAGGAGTTGTGATAAAAATGATAAATTTCCCTCTCTTATAGAGGAAACATCGAAAATGGACTGGATACCATGACATGGATAACTAGTGGTTTCACTTGGACAAATAATTTAGAGGAACATGGTTTCAAGAGTTTGTTAAAGGAAGGTATATCTTGGTTTGATGTGAGCATGGATCAAAGATAGGTATATAAACCTATTGATGGAATATTAGTATACTCCTAGATAGAGACGATCACGGTCTATCTTGGAATCACCTAGAGTATGCTAAGTGAGAATCGGCTATATGCTGGGCTTTTATTACATTTCTTATATATATTTCCTTTTTTGATGAAGGAGCTTATTGAGGTTATGATATATGAGAGGTATAAGGAAATAAATATGGTGGGGAGTGCACCATTGGTCATTTGAGGGTAGTGACCCTTGTTTTTAGTTTAACTATTGTAGTTTCTGTGGGAACCATTCTCATAAATAGAGAACATGTAATGTTTTAATGTTTCTTAATTGGTTCTATAATATGACTAATTTTGGCCATTATAGTCTTTGTTTATGGTAATGGATGGATTGTGGGACTTTAATCTAAGATCGTGTTTTTAGAGTGATGACAAGGATACTTCTATGGTGATAAGTATTAGATCAATCATGGTTGAACATCTCTTGTGATAGAATTTTTATGAAGGTTATGAGAATGATAGTTGGATGAACAATAAAACATAGTTTTAAAGATTCTCCGGTTTAGATCAAGACTTCATTTGACCACAAAATATTATTAGTGATGATAAAGGTTATGGTGGGGGTATTTTTAGGACCCATGTTTTTCAATACTGTAAATTTGAGAAAAAAATTAGAATTTTCTATTTCAAATACTTTTAAGGGGTAAAATGGTCATTGTTTCTATGAATATGATCTAGGTTAATTTTTGTGACCACTCCCTTGGTACCGAGATAGGTTTTTACCCTAGGATAAGAGTTTGGTAGAATTCTGAGATGTTCAAATTTTCATGAAATAATTGATATTTAATATTTAATTGATTATTTATTAATTTATTTTCAAACATCTATTTGAATATATCCTTTTAATAGAGTGTTTGATTGAGATTCCATCACCTCCATTGAGTTTGTAAAGGGGATCTTTTTCTAGGAAAGTAATAAACTCATTTTTCGGAATGGCTCCATGCCCCTTTTTATTTTTTCTTTTCATTTTCTTCCTTTTCTTTTTTATTATTTAATTTTCTTATCCACCCCTGACATATTGTGTATGCCCTGTGAGATTCCCCTTTATATGAATAATAAAAAAAGGATATAAAGGGATGTGGAAAGAGGTAGAGCAATGGATGTTCCTCCGTAGAGCTTGAGAAGAGTCGGATCGTCATACGGCGGTAGTGGAGTGCGAATTAGCATGAAACTTCGGTGGATTCTACCCAAACAAAGGTCATTTCTAATTTCCTTACAAAAAACACTATATATTTACCACTTTCTAGTTTTATTTCCATATTATCACTTATAAATAACCCTTTAGGTTTGATCTATATCTTTTTCTGAGAAAATGGAGTTTTGGACCAATTAGAGGGGGTTCCCATTTGAAAATCCTGATCACACGACATGTAGTTCATGAACATGAATCATGTGTTATTCCTATTTAGGGATGATGATATTTTAATAAATAAAATTCATGTATATGGTATGCAGGAAACTTCTTGGTACTCATCCATGTAGCTGAGTACCTAGCCAGATAGCCCGTATACGGGTACCTGGCCGTGTAAAGTACATGGACATACCTCGAGTAGGCTGCAAGTCATGTATAAGTAAAATTAAAAAATAATACATGGCCAGACCACATGAGGTACAAGATTAGGTATCCCATAAATTTTATACACTATGTACATGGTATACACACAATTTACAAGGTATTTACATATCATGTCTTGCTAAAGTACATTCCCAAGTGGGGATTTGAGTGTACACAATGTGTACTCGAGTATACATGTCATGTACTCCTCCTTTACTACCATTTTTAGGTTTTTTCCTATTATAAACCTTGGATTAATAATTTCACACATTATTAATCAATTTTGAGTATATTTCCACATATATTGAGATGGAGAAACCATTGATATTATTTGAGGAATCCTATGAGGAATTTCAGGATTTTTACTAAACGGGGAGGTTCTTCCTCTAGTAATCAAATCCAAATATCTCAAAATATTGAGCCATTGATATAAGGTGGTCCATTATTCATTTCTCTAGACTTGTATTAAAAAAAATTCCTTATGGTCCACAATTGTGTACTATATTTTAACCTAGAGGATCCCGTGTAGGATGGCTCTACCTGAATGTTTTTTATAAGGATCCCTTGTGGGATGCATTCACTTAAATTATAACCTAGGGAATACCCTATATGATCTCTATACTAGTTTAATCTTTCTAAATATTTCATGAAGGAATCCTTTTCCTACATATATCATTCTGAGGATCCTGCATAGGATTCCTTCGCTTGTGTTTTAACCTAGAGGATCTCACATAGGAAGCCTCTGTTTACTTACCCCTTAAGAGTGTCCCATGTAGGATACCTCTAGTAGCTTTCCATTTTTTAGATTCCCAATAGAGATATTTCCTATTATTTATGGAAATCAAGGATCCCAAGTAGAATGCTTCTCCTATAACTGACATGAGGGACTTAGTGGGTTCCCCGATGTTTGACCAACCATGACATAGTGTGTTGTGGCCGTGGGTAGAGACTATAGTAGGTGTCACCTTAGAACTCATACAAAACATATAAGACCAAGGGGGTATGATATTGGTGGTGGTTTTAGGAATTAATCCACCACCACTATTTTATTTATGAATTTATTTGATTGTTTTTTAGGAGAATCTGATTTCTAAAGGAAATTCGTGGTATTTGGTTGATGAGCATGAGTGATATGAATTTATTTATTTGGATGCCTAGACATATTTTATAGGACTCAGATTCTGAGTAAATTTATTTTATTTTTATCTTATTGGGATGCACATGTGTACTTCTTGGGATTTTTCTATTAAGAATAATTTTTATTTGGGGTTTCCTAGATGTTCTTCCTGGGATCCAACTTGTGAGATGCACTCAAGGATTATTTCAATGTCATGAGTGATGATAATGATTATGATTTAAATAATCAATTACATGGACATGGTGTTGGACATGGTGCTCCATGTTGTTGATTCACTTGAGGATGTTTATTCTCTCCCAAGCAATATGGATAAATATGTTCTTCCCAATTTATTACTTGACTGTGGTGTTGGACATGGATCTCCACATCGTTGATGCACTAGAGGATGAATACACTCTCCTAAGAGATGCCTAAGATACTTCCTAGGGTTGGGTGGATACACCATTACATTACTATACATCCCATATTTGACTTGGACTGGGTTGTTGAGCCATTTATATGAATGGATGTCGTGAAAGTACTTGGATCCAAAGAGCATTCCTTCTACAGATCTCTTAAGGGTCAACCCCCTTGGGGATCATCCAAGATCTAATGTTGTTAACGCCTCTAAACTGATACTTACGGCATGTATATTAGGTTGGATTTACATGGCATGGGAGGTACAAAATCTATCCCTGTTCCATATTTACAATATTCCCAATTATTCCCTATAATCCTCCATTATAGTGATTGGAGGTGAGTGTGGGTGAACCCAGGGTTAAGACATGTATCTCCCTATTGTGATGTTACTTGCTTGGATACATCACCAGTGTCAGTTGATGTAGGTATTTTCAGTCAATATTATATACCCAAGGACCGAATTATTCATAAATTTCTTGAGTGGTACAACATTCATCTTAGATCCCATGTCATAGGACAACTAGTTGATCATGTCTAGGATCCTATGATCAAATATGGATTTAGTTGTCTTATGATATTATTCATGGATGTCGTGGTTGTAATCCTTTGATCATTTTCATTGTTATATATATACAAATACATGTATATGTATGGTCATATATAGATATATATATATATATATATATATTAAGTCCCTGGTCCATTGAAATTCAGACCTAGGTTGTGTGGTATGGTCAATCGAGATCATAGATCTATGGATCGATTATGGTTTTTTATCATTTACAGTTATTTCTTGGATAGGATAAGAATTTTTCGTGAGAATTTACCTATAATATAATATTTATTGATCCATTTTTGGGTTGGACAACTATAATTATTTCTTACCCTAGTATATGCACCTTAGTGTGCATGCAGGTCCTCTTTTTTAAGTTGAGTATAGATTGCATGATGGATAGGGATAAGGCCTAGGGTTGAATGACCAAGTGGAGTCACTCATTTGGATTATTGTGATTGGTCTAGAGTAGCTTGATAGTGTCTATGAGACTATGTAATTTATCTGGCACAAAGTTTATAGGATATCCATGTACTTTTATTTTTGTTTCCTTTATGTACTTATGTATGTATGGTATACGCATTCGGTGATGAGAGTTGTATATATGACTTAGTTGTTAGGGATTTTATAGAATTTCATTTATTATTACAAAATTCTTTTGTTTAAACTTATTCACTTATTTCACACTCTATTTATTTATTACTCTGAGTGATATCTAATTATTTCTATTTTAGACTCTGATATAAGGGCATAGTCTCTACATGAAAACACCTTAGGCCCTTCCTGCTAGTCAGAATCCTCTAGCATATGGAGAGGTTTTATTGACGTATTCTGAATAATTATCTCAAATAACTAGTTTAGTGGAATCCATGTCATCACGTTAAAATCTAACCCTATTTCTACATATTTTTCATTGTTCCCTCTTTTATTGATAGATTCTTTAGAGTTACAGAACTAAAAGAATTTTATTTTTTTATGTTGAAAAATGATTATTTTTAACCAAATTAAGAATATTAAGGGCATATATTGGAAATTTATTATCTTATTTAACCTAAAAACCCATCCTTAGTTTTGATACATTAAAAAACTGTAGAGGCAATTAATTTAATTGGTAGAAATCAACATTAAATGTCTAATCTCCCTTATTTACCCAACACTTGAATATGATTGTGTGGTATTAAATTAATATAGAAGATGGATTTAGTGATATCATGAACCTTATATTGATTCTTGTGTTGAAATGAAAATTTTGTGTTGATCTCTTGAGTTTGAGAATATAAAGGGGTCGCATGCCTATTGTATTTATACATTATTAATCCTTTGACATTTTAAAGAAAAAAAAAGAAATGATAAAATTAAATAACTTGGATTGAACCATAAATTGACACCTTCCCCCTTCTTATATTAAATATCAAAAATAGTGAAAGTGGGAGACTGATGGTGGGGACAGAAGTATTGATTTCATTTGACTTCAAAGGGTGTGGGATTCATTATTTCATTAATTACCATTGAAAATACGAAGAGATAAAATTTTAAAATGAGTAAATTTATCATTGATAAAAGCTAAATTTTTGAGCCAATGAGGAAAATAGGAGGAAAGAATTTAGTTTCATTTAAAATTAAAGTTATTGAGGAAATTAGTTTTTCACTGAGTGAACTTGAAAAATAAAGCATTATACTACTGATTTTTTCCTCCTTTATCAATACTATTTTTCTATGTTTTTACATAATTACCCACAAACCCTCAACCTCAAAGAAATTTTAAAGTTAATGAAATTCTTCTTGATTAGTGGGGTTAAAAATAAAATTAATGAATATGAATTGAAAACCTATGGATTGATTGAATATACCTGATGCTAATTATAACTCCAATAAAAAACACTTGAGTAATGTGTAATGTTAATTTTAGGTGAGGTAGATCATAAATAGAATGGGTAATTGTGGGAGGTTGAACCAAGTAATTGTAATGGGAGAAATTTATTAAAATGAAAGGATGGATGTGACATGATTAATATAATCTTGGTTGTGTGGGTTGTGTTATTTTTAAAAACTTCACTTCAGACATTGTTTTATGAATTTTATAGATTGAGTGTTTCCCTTGTCTATATTTTATTCCCATCTTATTTCATGTCATGTTTTTTCATGGGGACAAGAAAAAGTTTTAGTATGGGGAATATGTTGAGTATATATATATATATATATTCCACAATTTCATTACTTTAATTGATGAAATATTTATATATGTTATATTTTTTTTAAACGAAATATTTCACTTAAGGATGAATTTGAAGGTATTGTTAAAATTTTGAAGGAAAAAATGCAAGAACCACACTGTGGTCCTATTAATCACAACAAGGTTTACCTAACAGGATTTTGGAAGGTGAAAACCCTAAATAAACTATTAAATAGTTAAATGAATCATGACATAAAGAAGTTATGTCTGAATAAATTAAAATTAATAATAAGAAGTCATTACATAGATCATATAGTTCAGACTACAATTCCATCATGTTATAATAAATTAGGAATTCAAAAGGTCTATGGGAGATTAAATTAGTGTTTATAATAGTAATATAAGATATGTTCTAATAATTTTTGAGTGTACATAAGATAATTAAATTTTCTATAAAAAAAATTATAGACCATTATACTATGAAGTGATAGACCATCATACAACCAAGGATATAAAATAATAAATTAAATCTCATATAATATTAACTTGAAATACCACATGATCATGTGATGTTAAATCTTAACCATGTGATATTTCATGAGAATTAATTAAAGAATCAGTTAACACCAGGATCTAAAACTCTATACCAGTGTTGGTTCTACATATGAATAACTAATATTAAATATTTTTGGTCATTGTACCAAAGTCTTGATAACTACACCATAGTGAAGCTATGGTATATTAACTTGAAGTATATGAGTGAATATTATGTTACAATATAGATTCCACAATGAGGAGGGTCTCTAAAGGGATAAACCTAAATATTTGGGTTACATTGACCTTCATGCTAGTGTATCCCACATACACTATAGCCTTATCAAATATTTTTTGAAAACAATCGTCCCAAAGATGAAAAAAACATCAGATTGTCTCATGATATTTAGAATAATTGATATTTAAAAAAGATATATCTAAGACCATGTCATATCCATTTCTTTTTCACTGTGAGGTTGGTCAACACGTAGAGGGAAATATGGAATTTTAATTTATCACACTGCAATCTATTTGATTACACCATAGTGGTTTCTAAGTATATATATTTTTCACGATATTGATCTTTGAATGGAGATTCACTTTTAGGAAAGATATACTAGATAAAGGTGTGTGGACATAGTGAAACTACCTTGGTCTAACCTAAACACTTCTTAAATAACTTTGATAGATTTATTTCTCACTTATGAAATGAGTATTAAGTTTTATGGTAGTTAAGTTTCATTTAATTTCTTTTATTCATGTTTTTTATTTTATTTCCATGAGAATCCCACATTAATCCCTTAATAATTCTCATTCATTCATGATGGATGACCATTTCATCATGAGTGAGTATTGTCGTAAGGGATAGAGGATCGAGGGTAAGATGGTAATGATTTAACATAAATGATTAATTTGTCTTGTGAATTTCATATATTTGTTATGTGTCATTTGTATTCCTAATTCAAACCTTATACCTTTGTTTCCTTGCAAGATTGATGGAGATTAAGGAATGAACCCCAATGTGTTAATGGATGATGATATTGTGAGATTTATCCATAATTTTTGTTCTTATTTGAGACATATAATGATTCCTCTAAGTATTATAAGATTACTATTACCAAGTTATTTAGATGGAATTTCATAGTTTTATCTGTTAATAGCCATGTTCGTCTAATTACCTCAAAATTTATTTCAATTAATTGAACATATTGATAAAAATACAAATTATTCATGACTTTTTGACATATATCCTCAAAAATCGATCCACCATCTCTATTCATAATAAAATAATTTCTTCAATTAAAGTTTTGTTATGCTATAATGTCATTTTTTTATCCTATTTAATATAAAAAATATTTTTTAAATTATTATTTTGACCCAACATAAATGAAAAAATAGTTTAGAAAAAGGCCAGGATCCATGTGTTCCCAGGGTATGAACTTCAATACTTATAATTCCTATACTTGAATTTTGTAGTTTTAGTGATTATAGTGTTATGAATTATAAATTCTAAAGTCTAACCCATTCTAAATAGAGGTGAAAATTATTAGTGTAATGTCAATATATCACCGAAGTAGAGGTCATTCATGCATTTTAGTCAAAGTGTGGGTCCTCCCGATAATTATGAATCCAAAATCAGCAATCATGGTGGAAGTCACCATGGAACTCAGTATGAAAACGCTCTTTGCAATGATATCACACCATGGAACAAGATTCCTCCTCATATATCATTAATTACTACTATTACCTCATATATAGAGGCATTTTAAAAGTTAATTTCTGCTTCACCAGGCACTATGTAATCTTCTAGTAGTGTTTTTCCCCAGCCAATGGTAAAACTAAGTAAAAAATCATCACCAGTTGCTCATCTAAATTTAAAAACCATGGATGTAGTGAAAGATGTGAAGAATTATCCCACTCCTCTTGATGGAATTATGTGGAAATAAAAATTATGGTTATAGATGTTTTAGGAGCTACTCGGTGAATATGATGAAACTTACAACATCATCTCGAAGGAATTGGATAAATATAAGATACTGGTCTTGTTCTGGACCATTTCCACATCATAGTATATTGTTCCCAAGATACTAAAAGAGGAATATATACCTCATTTTATTGAAACCTATTGGAGACTCCCCATCATAAAAAATCTAGGAATATACCCAATTATAAATACCCCAACCCTAGTAGCCTATAATCATTGTTTAGTTTAACAAATTGGTGATAGATGTTAGTGATTTATCCTAATGGACTGAATAGCTTAGTAATCTTGGAAAACTAAATTCATACTTGAATTTCATAAACATCTGAAAACATAAAATAAAACAAAATATTTTATTGAAGATCAAATTTATTCCCTCCATAATATCCTTTTATTTAAATCATAAAAAATTACCTGGATTCCTATGTAAAAGGAAACATAAAAAAGGGGGAGCTCAAATGCTTAGTAATGGAATGTATACTACCAAAGATAAAATTCATGAATAATATTGTATGAAAAAATGATAATAAAATAATTATATATAAATAATATTATGATATAGAAACTCATCTATGGATATTGTAACAAATAAAGTAATCACATGGACATCAATAACTGAATTCATAATAATGTAATTCATAATGTCGGACATCTAAAATATACCATCAAGGCCTTGTTACAAGACATGTGAAATACCATTGAGGCCTTTTTTGAAGACATCTATATAAATAGATAAGGCCTCATCCAAACCAAAATCTATTTTTTCTCATGATACCTACTGATGCATCGAGGGGCTATAATAGTCCATTCCTACCAATTACTCTATCCAATTCATTCCTCAAATGAAATAGGTGAAACATAATAAACATAAACATTCGTATTGAAAAACTAGCATAAAGAATATAAATAATTACCAAAATTAATAAACATGATCATAAATCATCCTCAGTAATATGAATGGCATCAATATAGTATATCCCCCGTCAAACTAATCATAAACCATATGGAAAAATAATAAGTATGGAATTATTTCAACATATACCTAGTAGATAAAAATTAAAATAATGGTTGTTGATGTTGACGAATACAAATTCCATAAAGAGATCACTAAAAACATTATTGAGAAAAATAACCTTTCCACATTGATATTAACCTATTTAAAACTTGAAATTTCAATAATGTTGGGAATTTCATTTTCTTTGAAAATAAACTTATAAACTTTTAATGTAATCCTCAAAGTAATTAGTGGTCGTGGTAGTGGGTAATTACATATATTCTGTGAAA
Organism: Viscum album; assembly: GCA_963277665.1. Classification (NCBI taxonomy): domain Eukaryota; kingdom Viridiplantae; phylum Streptophyta; class Magnoliopsida; order Santalales; family Viscaceae; genus Viscum; species Viscum album. Next base: position 1,854,906,256 of record OY728160.1, read on the forward strand.
GACCTGAAATTTTCCATGTAATTTTTTTAATTATATGGAATTACTACGAGTCTTCAAAAATTGACAGCGTGAGATTATGAGGCCCGGTGTGCCCAGAAAGAATTTTTGAACCTTTTTTTAGGTATCTTCAGTAAGAGTGTGAGAAGTGTTTTGTAAATTTTGAACCGGTGCTCGGAATTGAAATATGAGGACACCGTTGAACTCGCAGCACCGATATTTGCTTATAGAGACCTCCACCTCGACCGCAGTAGGTCGAGGGTAGAAGTTAGTTTTTTGGATATTCGTGGGAGGGTTAAAAGAAAAATAATAAAATAAAACATTAACTTTTATTTTATTTAATTGAAACCTCTCATTTTAATCTTGGTGGTGGGGACCACCCGAACACCTCTTTTAATAGGAGGTAACTCTTGGAATTCCCCCAATTGATGTTCCAACCTTAATTAACTTAACTTAATTAAGTAGGATCCTGACCTCTCATGGGGGAAATCGTTGACAAACACGGCCCAATACCTCCGTAACTCTTCATTGATTGACGTGTTCTTCGCGGGCGGATCGATGGGTTTAGCGGCACCCAACCATGTTCCTGGAGACCGATGCTGGTAGGGTTCAGGCGACAGCCAACACACCAACTGGCAACGATGATGATGGCGGCGCAACCGCACCGCAGAAGTAGGCCGCGGCCTATCGGCCGCGGTGGGGGAAAGTGGTGGCCGGCACGCTGGCCGTCCACATGAAGGCAAGGAAGTGCGCGTCTGCGCCACTGGTAGAGTAGGAAGTCATGGCTTCTTAGCCACGGAAATGCACCCGGAGGGTGGTCGGCACCCGGATGGCCATGGGAGGACCTCCGTGCCGCCACGCCGCTGGGAGGAGAACTGGCCGGTTTTCTGGCCGGTCGCGTCACGCCGAACAGGACCCGCTCTGGCTGGTCCCGCATGCCAGCAGGTGGATCCACATGGCGTCGCTGGGTTGGTCAAGACGAAACGTTTTTTGGACCATTCTGAATACTATGGGGGTACCTCCACCCCCCCCCCCCCCTCAGGTAGCTGCTTGGGCGGGCCCAGCCACGGCGGACAGCACCCAGCCAAGCGGGCAGAGCCCCGCAGGCCGAGATGCCCCTTTTCAAGCCGGACCAGACTATGACCTAGTGGGCTAGGCCCGTCGTGGCCCATCCCATCTAGGCTGAACCCAAACCAGGTCGGGTCGGGTCGATCCGACCAGAACAGGGCCCAGTTTCGCCTTTTTGGCCATAACTTGAGAACCGGGTGACCATTTGACAAACCATCTGCGGCACCAGAATCCTTGGATAGATAGGGTACTTTTAGTATAATCCACTTGATTTTTGTATTAAGTTGTAGTATAGTCAGGTGGGATCGAACCCGAATCTAACCGGGCCCTGGGAACGGAAACGCTAATAACTTACAGTCCGGACATCCGAATGACGTGTTGTCTATCGCGTTGGGTCCCTTATGACTTAGCGAACCTTTGGGATACTTATTCAAGGGACTTCATGGTAGTTGAAGTATTTTTCAATGAATTGAGAAGTGGAACCTCCTATAATCAAGCATGCTTAGTTTGGGAACCCTATGGCTGGCTGTACTTGAGGAGTCTTCAGATCCTGTGTAGGTCATCATCGGATCATGTGTGGTCCAGCTCTCAGCTATCCTATGTGGGTCAGCACATACCGATCCTATGTGGTTCATCACTAGATCCTGTGTGGGTCATCTTCAGATCATTTTTGGGTCATCTTCGATCATGTTTGGGTCAATAGCAGAGCTTCTCGATGAAATAAGATGATCTAGCAATATAGATAATCATCTATACTTCTGTAGTTATGTTGTACCTGGTGTGAGCTGAGTCCTTACCTTTGTGGTACACTTATGTGTGATTATGACTTTGTGGTATTATTCTATGTGGAATTACCATTATGGTACTTACCTCTGTGGTACACTCCTATGTGGTGATACCTTTATGGAATTCTTCTGTGTGGTGTTACCTTTGTGGTACTTACCTTCATGGTATTCCTTCCTTCATGGAACAGTTCTAGTTTTGGATAAAGAGTTAAGATTTGTGTTTCCTCATGATCGAGATGGGTATACTTGATAACTTAGGTATATGTATGGGAATATACCTAAGTAGGGTTGATTCTTGCTTCATGCTTTAAGATTGAGGTATTGCTTTGTGTTTTATCCTCTGTGGATTCTGAGAGACCTTCGGGGGTCTCGGGGTCCCTAATGAGTATTGTTATACTCACCCCTGTACGGGCTACACCTTCACCTTGTTGTGTCTTGTGTAGAAGATAGACAACATTGATCGAGGCTGAGGGTTCCAGGACTGGAGGCTGCTCGAAGGTGGACCATTAGAAGAGATGTACCATAGAGATGACAGTTCGAGAGTTGTACCTACCCATCAGGTATGATCCTTGGCAGGTGTTCACATGATCTGTTTTCAGTTTTACTTGTACTTTCCTATTGGGCTTGTATTATGGCCCCCTTTACATACTATACTCACTCCATTTACTATATAGTTTACTTATGCTTGTATCTTGTTGTGTGCTTGGATTGTGTGAGTTTCATGTTAAAAGGCAATGCCTTCCCGGTTTTAGGGATATGCCTTTCTGGTGCTAGTCGTCAGCCCTAGGCCTATGGAAGGTGGGCATGGGGTAGTCATGGCATTGGCCCCGGGGGATGGGCCGTGACATTCTAATTATGTTAAAAACAATGATTCCTTTCACATTTTTTTTAATAAAAGTAAAAAATTAACTTCTTTGGAAAATGAAATGAAAATTTATTTTAAAACATTTTTTAAAAATAAAATTATGGATAAAAATTAATTTAAATATTCATAGAAAAACATTTTTTAGAAAACATTTTTAGAAAACATGGATTTGGAAGGAAAATGATGTTCGATCAAAGAGAGAAAGTAAGTCGAATTTTATAAAAAAAATATTGTTAATAATTTTAAGTACTATAGAGAGAAAATGGTAAAATTACTTGGGAAACATGAATATCCACAGTAGAAAGAAATATTGGGTTTAATATAGAAATACCAAATAATTCCCCCAGGGAATACTTCAATATAAACAATCCTAAATAACGATGAGATTGTTAAGTAAACCCTTACCACTTTAGTAACTTCTGAATCATAAGCCCCATAAAATAAACAATATAAAATGAAAATTTAAAAACCATGAAGATAAATGGATTCATGATATAAAATATTAATTTGGAAGTATAAAAATCACAACAAATAAATAAGTGGTGAATCTAGCATATATCTCATAAATGTAAAAGTGAGACGGGAAACCCTTAACTTAGGTCTGATTTCCTTTATATGTGTCCAAACCTCTAGTATAATAAATATATATTTATTATACATATATTAAATAACAATAATCATATATTTAATACCAATATATTATTTAATTATAGTCCTTTATGGCTTGTCTATAAACAATTATTTGTTGAAATCACTATTTTGGTTGATAATTGCTCTATTTTTTATGTAAGTTTTGGTTCATTAGTTTTATTCCTTTAACTTGGATTATGGTTAAATAATATCCACAAAAATTAAAATTATATAAATATAATATATAATCATTATATAAGTATTTATAATAGTCCATAAAATTTAGATATTGGGAAATCAGTTACATCGTTCATAGATATGGTGAGCCATATGTACACATGAACACTATTTTCAAATTTAAATGGATGAAACAAAGGAAAGTTAAATATTATTTCACCTTTTAAAAATTATTATTATATTATATATATCATTTTTATTGATTAAATCTATTCTTATTACGTTCCATTTCCAAATAAAATGAAAAACATTTTGCATCACAATATGGAGGCGGTAGTCCACGGGTATGCACGAGTGATATTATTATTTTCTAAAGGATTGGATGTTAAGTTAGTATATGTGATACTAAAATCCCATTAGTATACTAGTTTAATAAACATCATATAAATTTTTTAAATAAAACATTATGTTCTGCCTTGAGAGGTGGTGATGGAAAATGAATTACAACAGTTCATGAAAAGGATCGATGGTTTAATTTATTATTTGATGAAAGTTGAGATGGATAAAGGTTATGTAATTGAAAATAAACATATAATAATATATAATATACTATTTTTATTATTTTATCATATTTTTATAATATTTTAATGAGTTATAAGAAGAACTAAAATGAAAATGCATGGTTAGGAACTTTACCTCTTCTTCAGACAACCTCTTTAGGTTTATAGCTAAAGCCTTCCTAAAATAGATTTGTGATAAAAATGAGTGTTATAGGATATGAAGATTGATTTAAGGAATATAGTTTGGTAGTATTAATATCAATAAAAAATATTTTTGGGTGTGAATAGGATAAGAGATGGGGTGGACTTTTATAGGTGGGAGAGAGGCCACATTTATATTTTTTTAAAAGAAAAAGTTTTATCCATATTCATCACATGACAAAAGGATAAAAATGGTTCATTATAAAAATAAGTAAAATTTAAATTATAAATATTTCCATAAAATTGGAATTATATAGTAATTTTAATCTTTTTCATCTTATTTTAACCCCTGGTAAACTCTTTTTCACCTTAACAATGGTAATTAATTTGCAATCTTTTTACTATTAATTATGACCAAAAATTATGTTCATATTTTTATATTGAAATAATTATGATGATACAAATTATTTAATCTATTTTTAAAAATTAATTTCACATAATTGGCAGAATATAATCTAAAATTAAACCTAATGATGCGATGAAAAAATAGTTTTCTAAAAAAACATTCAAAAGATTAAATAGTTTTTATATAAAAATTAAAAATTAAATTGATTCCAGATATCTAAATTGGATTAATTATAATATAATTTTACTAATTTTACTTTTAAATTAATTATAAATAAAAATTTATATTTTAAATTCTTTAAATTAAAAGGTAGTTTTCAATAAAAATAGTATTCTTCACTATTCATTGAAAAATTATTCTTTTCAGAAAATTTTAAAAAATTCACACTAAGGTAATTTTGTAATGATGATTTAAAAAATTAATTTTATTTTTTATAATAAATTTCCTAAAAGTTATAAAAATTAATTTTAAATTATATTTTCAAAGAACGATAAAAATGCCTTTTATAAAAAATTCAATTTTTCAGGAATCATTTATTTTCCTTCCAAATGATTATTATTTTATTTATTATAGATATATAACTATGGAATTTATTTTATAAATGTTTAAGTCATATAATTTTCATATTTTAGTTATTCTGATTCATACCCACCAATTTAGCAGCTATGTTATAATGGTACACTATATTACGGTTCATTTAGAATTGGGGTTGTATCTTTCATAATCTATCAAAGGGGTTGAATTTATTTGAAAAATATATATATATCATAAAGTCACATGGTGTTAAGTTACACCCTACTACAAAAAAATTCCTCAAATATTTCATAATGTTACCTTGTGAATATAGTTGGGTAGTTCTTAAATATAATTTATTCAACTTCAAATGTCACCACTTCTATCTTATGGTTTCTATAAAGTGCCTTTATCAAATAAGTAATATGATTCCTCAACACATGTTACCTAGTGTTTATAATCAAGATAGTCTCATCAAAATAAGAAATAAAGGTTTCTAACTCTATTTTTTATTGGTTATCAAATTCATTGGATTAGTCATGTACTTCCTTAATAAAGATATATGGAACTCATCATGTACTTTAGAGAGACTTGGTGAAATTGATAATTGGTAAGCCATAGATCACAATGTTTCAAAAATTTAAAAAGGTATGATATACCTATGTATCAATTTTACTTTTTTTCCAAACCATATAAAACCCATCCATGGAGTTACGTTCAAGAATACAAGATCTCCCACTTAAAATTCCTAATATTTCCTTTGGTAATCAACATAAATATTTTTCATTCTTTGATCCACTTTAATAATGGTTTGAATAGTACTTAACTTTTCCATTGTCTCCTACACAAGTTTATGTCTAACAAGATTCCTTTCACCTACTTCATTCAAGTAGGTTGGAGTATGACATATATTGCCCTATAATACTGCATATGGTCCCATTTTAATACTTGAATGAAAGCTATTATTATAGGTGAAATCAACTAAAGGAAAATAGTGATCCCACATTTCTTGAAATTCCAGTGATAAAGAAGTCAACATATCTTATAATGTTTGAATATTCCTTTTATATTGTCCATTGTTTTGAGGATGATAATAAATTCTCAAATGGAGCTCGATATCAAGAGCCCTCTAAAGACATTTCTATAATTTAAATGTAAATCATAGATCATAGTAAAAACAATTGAAATAGGTGCACCATGAATTATTAAAAATTTATTAATATAGATATGTTCAAGGTTCTTAATAGTTAAATATTATCTTATGGTAAATAATTGGGTATATTTGGTGAGGCTATCAACAATAACCCATAATACATCATTATTCCTAGGAGTCTTTGGTAATCTAGTGAAAAAAGTCTATAGTAATTTCATCCCATTTACACATAGTAATAGGTATTGGTTTCAAGAGTACTCTAGGATTTTGTCTCTCATCCTTTATATGTTAATAAACTAAACATTTTGACACATAATCAGCAATTTCAAACTTCATATCATCCCACCAAAAGTGTTCCATAAAATATCTATACATTGTGGTGATACCAGGGAGTATATATAAATTTAATCTATCATAATCTTCCAAAAACACCCTATTGATATTAGTTATATAAAGAACACATATTCTCATTAAAAAATTTAGAACATCATCATCGCAAACGAAGTCTACCCATCTTTCCTCAGTCATGGATTTAATTTTATTTTGAAAATTCTCATCATTAGTTTAAGAACTTTTTCTCATTTTCAACAAATATAGCTTAGAAATAATTTAAAAAGGGAGTTATGTATCCCCTTTAATAATAATTTCAATATCTATCTTTACTAAATCCATGAACATATTCACTATGGGTCCTCATTTTGGACTGGTCTCTAGGATCTTTCTAGCTCAATGGATCTGATACCTTATTTTCCTCATGTGGATCACTTTCTATGAAAATATGTATTTCAAACTATTATGAACCATATATATCTCAAATTTTTCACCATGGAGATAATTTCCCCATATATTTAAAAATATATTATGACTTTCAATACAAGATCATGGGTTGGATAGTTTTTTTCAGGAATATTTAACTAACATGATGCATAGTTAATGAATTTATCATTCTATATAAGGACACAACCAATTCCCTTCTTAGATGCATAATTATATATCAAAAATACATTATTTACCGATAGTAGTGTTAGAATTGGATCATTTATAAATATCCTATTTAATTCTTTAAAAAATTCCTCATATTAATTTTTCCATATGAACCTCACCAGTTTTCATGTAAAATTGGTTAATGGGTTAGTCAATTAATATAAATATTGAAACAAATCACCGATAATAACCTATCAAACCAATGAAACTATGTACCTGAGTTATGTTCATTAGTGTAGGTTATTATTAGACTACCTTATCTTTATAAGATATACTAAGATCCCATTCCTATATAAAATATGGACAATAAAAGAAACTTTCTAAAGACATAAATCACACTTACTAAATTTCCAAAATAACTCTTTTCTTCTAAGAGTCTCAAGAATTATCCAAAAATGATTCTCATGGTCCTCCTAGCTCTTAGAGTACACCAATATATCATCAATAAATACCAAAAAAAGTTATCAAGATATTCCTTGAATAAACTATTCATTATAACCATAAATATAAATGTTTAATTAGTTTATCCAAATGGAATTATTGTAAACTCATAATATCATTACCTCGTATGAAATGTTGTATTTAGAATATATTCCTTATTTACTTAGAATTGATAATACCCAGAATGAAGGTTAATATTAGAAAAATATTTATCTCTATGAATTTAATTGAATATGTTATCAATTCAAGATAGAGGATACTTTTTTATCATAATATCATTGATATCTCTCTAATAAATTCACATGCTCAAAGATCCATCAATATTATTAATGAAAAGCATGGGGGATACCCAAGGTGAAACACCTGGGCATATAAATACCTTATCAAACAACCCCTATAATTGTTTCTTAAACTATACTAATTCCATAGTGGCCATTTTATAGGGATAATTTAATATTGTTTTTGCATATTGTATTAAATTAATGAAAAACTCAACCTCTCACTCCAGTCAATGCTCAGGTAATTCCTCAGGAAATAAATTAATTTATTCATGTATAATAGGTACACCCTCAATATTAATATTAATCTTCCCATCTATAGGTTGTATCTATTATTATTCCTCAAGAATCACATTAAAAGGATATACTAGGTGTATATCTATACATGGATCATATTATGAATTATCCCCCTTAAACTTAATAAATTCCACATCTTCATCAAGAATTATAATTTCTTTCTCTTTGTAATAAATTTTTGCGCCATATTTTTAAAATCATTACATACCAAGGATTGTGTTAAAATCTATAATAGGTGTAAAAAGAAAGTCAAGAAATAGATAATTTTATGTATAATAATAGCGATTGACTAAAACATCCTTTTTGTGGTGAGACTTCTACTATGATGCTTAACTGATAACTCACTTCTTAAGGTGTTAGGGGAATATCTTATTTTCCTGGAAAACTTGGAAGATATAAAAGTGTGAAAATATTCATAATTAAATAAATAATTTTTGAAATTTGAATATATGATTAAAGTACCTACCACCATGTATTGAGGAAACCCAACCTCAACTATTTTGATCACAAAAGCTTGGGATTGTTCCCTTATAATTTTTTAGAAAAACATTCCTTGACTCCTAGGAAAATCATTTGTATAGTGACCTATATCATAATAGATAAATCATTAAATATTGGTTGTTTATTTCCTAACCTTTAAATATTGAGCATGATATCCTTTTTCTTCACACTTGTAGAAAATACCTTTTTCTTTTAAGCATGTTCCAAGGTGTTTCCTCCAATAAGTATCACATGTTGGAAAATCCCTCTTTCTATTATTCCCCTTATCCATTTTTTCTATACTGTCCTCTTATTCTTTTTATTTCCATAGAATTAATAAGACTTGGAGAATTATTTCTCAATCTTGAAAAAACATGATACCATACCCTCATATGATGAGAATTTTTGATAGGGTAGCTCTCTTTGAAGGATTGGCAATATCCCATCAAAGAAATGGTTAGTCTTACTCATTGGATTACGTACATAGTCTATAGAATTACTTTATAACCTGATAAATTAAGCTTCATATGTAGTAACATTTTCCTATTACTTTTGTCTCAGACTCAATAATTTTCTCTCCATATATAGTCATTTCTCGTGAGGAAAATATTTCTACAAAAAAAGTTCCTTAAAATACTTCCACTCCATATTCACTACTTCATCCTCATTTTTATTGTTATGAATTAATGACCACAATAGATCTACATCCTCTAAGAGATGATAAATTTCCAAGACAACCTTCGACCATTCATTACTTTCTAGGTCAATAAATGTCTTCTCTAAGAAAATTATCCATTTCTTAGTTAAGAATGGATTTGTAGTCTCATTGAATGATAAAGGTTATTTATAACTGAAGTGGACTGAAATTGTTGCATTATATGGTGGATTAAAAGGATACGCCAAATGGGAAAGGATATTACTCATAACCTGAACTAGATACCCTAATATGGTTATAATTTGATCGGTTCAATTTGTATCTCTAGCTTTAGCTTCATTATCTTTCCTAGTAGGGAAATGCCTACATTGAGTATTTTCATTGGTACAACTCTCATTCCTTCCATTATGAACCATTTCTAAATAATATAATACTCTATATCAGATCATAATATTATGAAATATAATGTATAATCTCAAAACTAGTGAAACACTTAACATAAATTGAAAAAATTAGACATAACTAATGTCATAACCATAAACATGGTATATTTGGGAAATTTTTCAAATCATAATAATATTTTCAAATCCATTATAGAGGTTTTTAAAGAAAATGTGGATTATCCCAAGAATATGCTAAGGGAATATCAAACCAGGTGTGTAGTAATGCTCATTTTTAGGCACCAAGTGATGATTGAGTCAAAACTCAATGCACCCTTATCATAGTTATTACCCCTAGGAACAACTATGTGAGAACAACATCCACATGTAGTATCTAAACAAGGATGTATTTCTAGGAATAAAACCAAATAATATCTTCCTCACCAAAACTTGAGGATGTTCTTCTATACATATCTATAAAGTTTATCATAGGGTTATATTCCCAAATCTATGTTTTCTCAAATCTTGTTCCCAAGGTTTCTACTAAACACACTTTGATACCAAATATAAAGACTCTAACCCCAGTAACTTAGACTAAATGGTTACTTTATTACATTGGGGATAGATACAATAGATAAAATTCAAAACAACTAAATAGATTAATAGTCTATAAAAATATATATACTTTAATTTTACATATATTTGAAAACATAAAACACAAAAAAAAAATTTTCTTTAAGACTAACATTATTCCCTCTAGATTGTCCCAACATATGAATTATAAAACATTTCCTAGAATCCTGGGGGAAATTAAACATAATAAAGGGTTGAACTCAGATGCCCAGTATGGGTATGCATACATTAGAAGCTAATAAGGAATCAATAATATGGTAGGAATAAGAGATAACCAAATAATTACATATAAATAATCTAACAAGAAAGAAACTCATCCATGTATATCATAAAAAATAAAATAACAAAATGGACATCAATAACTGAATTTATAATGATAGAATGAATAATGTTTTATATCTAAAACATTTCATTGAGTTCTTGTTCCAATAAATCTAAAATATCACTCGGGTATTATGCCAAGACATATATATAAATTTGAAGGCCTAAAAACACAATATAGTTTGTTCCATGAGACATATCAATGTATTGAGGTGCTATAGTGGTCTATATCCATCAATTATTAAGTCCAATTAATTACTCATATGAAAGTGGTAAAACATAATCAATATAAACATTCTTAATGAAAAATTATCATAGGAAATGTTAATAATTACCTTGATTAATAAACATAATCACAAACCATCCAAAGTAATATGAATTGTATCAATATAGTACTTCCCCATACAAACTAATCATAAACTTTCATTATAAATAATAAGGATGGTATCATTAAAAAATATCCCCAATGGATCATAAGTATAATAATGGTTGTTTACATTGATGAATTGAAATTATGTATAGAGATCATTAAGAACCTTCTTGAGAAAAATAACAAATCTACTTGGAAAATCATCTTTTTAAAAATGGAAATTTCTATAAAATTGGGAAATATAGTTTATTGGAAAATAAAATCATAAAATTTTAAGAGAATATTTAAAGAAATTATTGTTCATGATAGAGGGTAATTCTGTACATATTGAGTACATTAAAATCAAATATTCATTTCTTATTTTTTATTAGAAAATTTAAAAGTACCATGTTTAGAAAAATATAGAAAGATAACTTTTAAAACATTTTTTAAAATAAAAATTATAATTAAAAATGAATTTAAGAAATCATTTTAAAACATTTTTTGAAAAAAAATTAGAAAACATGTATTTAAAATAAAAATAATTTTCGAACAAAGATAGAAATAAAATCAGATATTATTAAAAATATTTTCTAAATCATTTTAACTACCTAATAGATGAAAATGATACAATTACTTTAAAACTTAATTAATAACCATATTATATTAAAATATATTTTTTTAAGATAAAAATAACAAATAATTTTTCCAATGGATACTTAAACATAAACAATTCCTAATAATGATGGGATTGTGATGTAAACCCTTACCACTTTGGTAATTCTGAAGCATTATCCCCATGAAATAAATAAATTAGAATGAAAAATTAAATACCATGAATATAAATCTATTAATGATATAACATATCAATGGGGTAGTATGTACATGACATGAAATAAATAAGTGGTGAATATGGCATATGACTTAGGGAAGAAAAAGTGTGGCAGGAAACCCTTACCTTGAGTCTGATTTCCATAATAAATGTCAGTACCTATTATATAATATATAGATTTATTATAAATATATTATATAACAATACTCAAATATTTCATACCATATATGATTTACATATGCCTTTTGTAAAAAAATTATTAATAATTCTTTGTTAAAATCACTATTTGGGTGATAATCGCCCTCTTTTTCGTGTATGTTTTAGTTTGATAGTATTGGTCCTTTTACATTGATCATGGTTAAATACTATCAATAATATTAACCATGATATAAATAAAATATATAATCATTGTATAATTTTTTATAGTATTCCACAAAATTTTGACACGGTAAAATAAGTTACACTATTCCTGGAGACTGTAGGTCGTACGTACGCATGAACATTGTTTTAATTTTCAAATGGATGGAATGATTTAAATTTAAGTAATATTTAATCTTTAAATAATCATTATTATATTATATATATCATATTTATTCATTAAATATATCCTTATTACCATTCATGTCAAAAAAATGAAAAAAAATCACATCACTGTATGGAGACGGTAGTACACACGTACACACGAGTGATATTATTATTTTCAAACGGATTAGACAGTCTGAAGGTATATTAGATATTAGAATTATAGAAATATATTAATTTTATAAATATAATATAAATATTTTAAATCCATCATTATATCCTTCCATAATAGGTGGGGATGAAAAATGAATTACATCGGTCTGTCAGGTGGTAGTCTGTAGTACACATGATCGACGGTTTCATTTCCAATTTAATGGAAGTGAAGACGGTTAAAAGTTATTTAATTAACATGAATGCATATAAATATATAGGATATAACTTTTTATTATTTTATCATATTTGTAGATAATTTTAACGATTTACAAGAATAATTAAAATGAAAAAGCATGTGGGTTTATATTAAAGGAATGTAAAAGTATTAAACCTTTGATAATCGAGATGAATTTCGAGGGAGAAATTCATTTTAAGAGGGGTAGAATGAAACACCTGTAAACTTTTTTATTTCTTTTTGAATTAATATAAATTTTTTAAAATTTTGAATATCACAAACACTAAAATAGTTTATATTAAATCACTATATCTAGATTGCATTATACAATACACCAAGTTATCTAGAACAACATTAAACATAATATTTAATATTATCTACATGGAACATCGAGTTTAGGATACATTACATGCAAGATTGACTTTCCTAGAAGGATTTTTTAACATGAAATACCGATTTTTACAGAAAAATAATATATTATTAAAATTTTGTCATTTAATATAATAAGATATAAACTAGCCGTGAAATTAGTGGTTATGAATAGTATTAACTAATTTATGAAAATATATATTTTACACAAATATTGTCACGAACCGAATCCGGTCTCCATCAAAACCAGCACCAAACCCAACCCATGATAAGGCTCGAAGGGCCTTCCATATCCTCATCAGTTGGAACAAGTGCCCGAGTATCATAGATTTTGGTTTGGGAACGATTTACCTGAGTATGGATACATAAAACATCAAAATAAATCGATAAACCGAATATGAAAATTTCATACAAACAAGATTTAAACAAAATCTAGAACTAAATACATAGGATTAAATATAAAAAAATAGGTCCAAATACACATAAAATTATCATAAAAACATACCCAAGGACTCCACACGACAAGGGGTCATCACCCACAAGTCATCTCCACAACACCGCACCATGGAAGGGAACTAACAACTCGAACCGCCATCACCCAAGGGATTGCCTTTACCTATGAAAAATATGATAAATTCTACTTACACATAAGGGTTTTAAGTGGGGTGTTAGCCTAATACCAATAGTATATGACCAAGATATTCCATAGAGTAAGCAATACAAGATAAAAATCATGCCAGTTTTGATAAGCAAGAAGTGGTGGAAATAATTTCTAAAGAATGAAACTTTTAATTGTAAATAGTTTTCTATGAAAATTTTCTATGAGTGAGAACATTTCAATAAAAAATGTAAGATACTTTATTTTCTATCCAAAACCACTATATTCAAAATATAAATACAAAAATAGTCAATGAGTACTAATCTTGGGAACACCCCTAGGAACTAGTTAGTCTCGGGCCCCATGTACATCATATCTCGGTGTAAAGTAACCATAGAAAAATATGTTCTCATTCACGAGCCACTATTAAGTAACATACATGCAACCTAGTGTTAATGAACCATCATCAATATAGTTTTGTTAGTGTTGTCGTTATCCATTTTTCTCAGTTAAACAAGAATAAACCCGCTCTGGATCACTAGTTTACTAGTACATATCCGCCCTCCTAGATACTCGGGTTTCCCCCATTTTATACTCAAACCATTTTCACATGTTACCAAAATCTATTATCACATAAACACATCAGTTATGGTCATAATCAACTAAAAATAGTATCTACACATACTTTTTACCACTTACATCACTTAATAAAACCTTTAGAATTTCAATAGAATAACTTCACAAAATTTAACAATGCTTTGCACACAAAATCCATTAAAACCCCATCATTGAACACAATGTGCATACCCATTTTCACCAAAATAAAATTTTCAGCACTAAATTTTTTTTATAAATCCATTAAAAGAGTTATAAAACAAACCCAATTGGCATAACATAGAAAAAACTTGTAAAACCCCCAATTTCACACAAAATTGGTACCTAAAAATCATTTTCATAAAAAACGTCACCAAAACAAAAAACAATATGCAAGGATAATGAAGGATTAGTTTGATAAAAATGTAGATTAAGAAAAGCTAGCTCGGCTAGAGGTTCTTACACATGAAATCACCTACCGTAAGTGTCAAAAACCTTAAATCATTGTGAGAAAGTTCAATTGCACCACCACTGCACCACAAAGGACATAGATCAAGCATAAACCCACAATATTAGACCAAAAAACCCAAGATCAAACCCAAGGTTAGAATCCCCACTTTATGAAAATTAGTAATTTCAATAATAAACGGAAGAAACCCTATGAAAATGGAAGAAACCCTAAGTAAATTGAAGGAGGGAGGAAGGAGACCCACTTACTTAAGGGATCTTAAATAAATTTCCCCAAATACACCAGTATCTGAATTTCCAAATATCCAAAAATAAATGTGAAGTTTGAATAAGGATAATAAGATTAAGTGACAACTGAAATGGTGGAAAAGTGTAAAAATTGAAGGATTTATGAAGGAAACAAGTTACCTCTTCAAATATGGATAATTTGAGAAATCCTAATAAGTTATTCCTTAATTCACGATGCATATGAGCTCCAAAGAGGGGGAAAAGAAAATGGGAGCGTGCCTAGGGTTCGTGGCCTCAGGTGAGAGTTTGAATCACAGAAAAATTATAAAAAATGAATAATATATTAAATAAACAATTTTTTAAAACTTAACATGGGCTTACGGGCTAGCCCAATTTCTTAAATAAAAACAAAAATCAACCATGATTATGGATTCCTAAATGGTCAAAATTGATATGGTGGTGTTAATAGGTTAGGGGAGGCCATTTTGGAAGTTTAATGGTTAAAAAATATTTAAAAAGGAGTTATAAAAGAAATAAAATTTATTTTTAAATCTGGAAATGGGCTCACAGTTTGGCCCAAATCATGAAAAATCATGCTTCGTCAAAAAATGCAAGGGAATCCCCCACAAAAAAGAAATAATGGAAATTAAATGGAATTTACCTTTAAAATAAGTCTTGGATGTGACAATCCTCCCCAACATGAAAGACTTTATGCCCCAAAACTTCAACCTGAATCTTGATTAGAAAACAAGAATGGGTACTCCTTCTAAACCCACAACTTCTGCTCCCAAGCCTCGTGTGTATCACTCCCATGCTTCCAATGAACTTGGACCAATAGAATCGACTTTCCTTGAAGCACCTTTTCTTGGAAGTCCACTATTTGCACCAGCCACTCAAACACAGATAAGCCAAGCTCTATATCAAACTCCTCCCAATTCAGTACATGGGATGGATATGGGTTGTATTTATTCAACTTGGAGACATGGAATAAATCATGGATGGATGTTAACTAATAATGTAAGGTCATCCTGTATTCCACCTTTCCAATACTCGTGGTGATCTCAAAAGGTCCGACATACCGCGGCATCATCTTCCCTTGATTTCCCAATCGATGATGGCCAAGACGAGGGGCCGCTTTCAAGAATACCCTATCACCCACAGAAAACTCAAGGTCTCAATGCCTTTGGTCAGCATATGATTTATGGAGACTCTGAGCAGTCAATAAGCGTTTCCTGTTCAACTTGACCTTCTCAAATGTCTCATGCACCAGACTCAGCCCCAATAGTGTGGTCTCACCTACCTCAGCCTAACACAGGGGGGACCGACAAGGCCAACCATAGATAACCTCAAAAGGAGGCATTTGAATTGAGGATTGGTAAGTGTTATTATAATAAATCTCAACCAATCGCAAATGGATATCTCAAGAACCTCCAAAGTCAAGAACACTTGCACGGAGCATGTCCTCCAAAATCAGATTCGCCCTCTCTCTCTGACCATCTGTTTTAGGAGGGTATGTCGTGCTAATCTAAACATGAGACCACAAGGCCTTCTGATAGACTTCCCAAAACCAATAATTGAAACTAGGGTCTCTATCTAAGATAACTACTGATGGCACACCATGTAACTTTACCACCTCCTGAAGATATAAATGGCCCAACTCATCCACTTTAGTTGTTTCTCTGATCGGAATGAAGTGTGATGATTTGGACATATGATTAATCACCACCGAAATGGAATTATTTCCTCGTGGTGTACGAGGAAATCCAATAATAAATTCAATAGTGACCTCATCCCACATCCAAGTAGGAATGGGTAACGGTTGGAGGAAACCTGAGGGCCTTTGTTGCTTTGCTTTCACCTGCTGGCATGTGTAGCATCTCGACACAAAGTCTGTGATGTCTCATCTCATACCAGGCCACCAGAACTACCAACAGACATCATAATACATCTTGGTGGCACCCAAATGTACATCCCATGATACTGGTGGCTATCCTACATCACCACCTTCTATAGAGATAATGGAACTACTGAATGGACCTTGAAGCACAATATTACCTAAGGAGATGATTACTAATCAAAAGAAGTCTCCCCACCATGATTAAACTGCTTTGACTACTAGAAAATTACATCACTGGGCTTTTCCTGCTGAATTTTCTCTGCCATAGGAGTCTACTGAAAGATCCCCAAGAATGTACCCCCATTTTTCTCCTTGGTCTCCACATTAATCTGAGAAAATAGTTCCATCAGAGTCCAATCATTACTGGACTTCCTCAAAGCCTGCACTAGGACTCTTCTACTTAAGGCTTCGTCCACCACGTTACCCTTTCCTGGGGTATAGACAATGTCAAATTCAAACCCCTATAAGTACTCAATCCAATAACACTACCTCAAGTTGAGGTCCTTCTTTGAGAAGATATATCCCAAGATTTTTTTATTAGAGTATACCACAAACTTCTACCCAAATAGATAGTGTCTCCAAGTCTTCAAAGGATGCATCACAACTGCTAACCCCAAGTCATGGGTTAGGTAATTCTTTTCATGTGGTTGGATTTGGTGAAAACCATACGCCACCACAAGATCATCCTATATAAGAAAGCACCTATGACCCATACTTAAAGCATCACAATACATCACAAACCCCTTTCCAGCCTCTGGAAAAATCAGAATGGGGGTGGTAGTCAACCGCCTCTTCAACTCCTCGAAGGATTCCTGGAATTATGGGCCCCATAAAAACTTCACCCCTTTCTGGGTGAGTGTGGTCATCAGTGAAGAAATCCGAGAGAAATCCCAAACAAACCGCCTATAATAACAAGCCAGGCTGAGGAAACTTCTGATCTAGAACACATTCTTTGGCTGCTCCCATGACATAACTGTACTGGTCTTCTTAGGTTTTAACAAAACTACCTACTCTGAGATCACATGCCCCATAAATTTCATCTCCTTGATCCATAAAGTGAACTTAGAAAACTTTTCAAAAGGGTGATTCTCTCTCAAAGTGCCCAGAATGATCTTCAAGTGATTCTCATATTCCTCCTTGTATCTTGAATAAACTTGTATTTCATCCACAAATACCATGAAAAAAGAATCTGGATACTGATGGAACACCCTATTCATGAGTTCCATAAAGACCACTAGAGCATTGGTCAATCCAAAGGGCATGACCAAGTACTCAAAGTGGTTGTAACTACATCAGAAGGTTGTATTTTTGATATCTTCCTCTTTCACCCCAAGTTGATGATAGAACAAACACATTTCTATTTTAGAAAAACACATTTTCCCCTTCAACTGATCAAACAAGTCATCTATTCGGGGAAAAGGATATTTTTTCTTGATTATTACCTTATTCAGCTTCCCGTAGTCAATGCACAACCAGAGGGATCCATCATCCTTTTTCACAAACAACACAGGAGCGGCCCAAGGAGATATGCTCGAGTGAATGAATCCTTTGAATTATAAGTCATCCAGTTGTATCTTTAATTCCCTCAGCTCAGTGGGGTCCATTTGATATGAGGGAAGAGATATCAGTTGTGTTCCCAATGCCAGATCAATTGAGAATTCCACATCCCGCTCTGGGGGAAAACATAAAAAATCATCTGGAAACTCATACACTACATAAGGTAGTCCACCATCAGAAGAATGACCATTTTCGTCTATCGTGAGTGATGATAACTGAAAAAAAAGATCTTCCAACTCTGGGAGTGGAGGTCCCACACAACTCGACCGATGATCATATTCACCAAAAAAACTAACGAATCCCATCAAGTGCTGTGAAACTAACCCACCGCCTATTGTAATTGATGTGTGCTTGAAAGTGTACTGGACAATACATGCCATGTATCATGTCAAATATATCCATATCAATGACCAAAAGGTCTCACTCCATCTCAACCCCTGACACATAAAGTGACACAATGGGCACCTAAGACCCTGCTCCTTCTTTCCCAACGGCGTCACCAACTCCATCGTAAAGAAAAAAAGCTCAGTTAGAAAATTCAATGTGTTCACAAAATAGGTAGAAATGAATGAAATTGAGGCACCAGTACCAAAAATTGCAGGATCTATATAATATTCAATCAAAACGGTACCTCAAAATATCGACGGTCCCACCTCTGATCCTCTTGTTGCCTGATCCACCTCATAGAGATGTTTGGTCTCTTCCTAAGGATGGCTGCTAGTTTTTTGTTGTGCCCTAAATTAGATTTTCTCAGAAGATGACCCAACCCTACCAACATGTCCACCAAATCGAGATTCACCTATCCTTGAAGGATCTGAATGAGCTGGCACTCCTCTTGAATCCACTGATCCTGCCCCACTCTAAATTGGATGTTCCACCCTAAAAAGGCACTACAAGTGACCCATACCTCCACATTAGTAATAGGCATTCAGAGGAAATGGGAATGATGTTTAGATGTGCCCTGGACTCCCACACTTGTGAAACATGACAGATCCCACATCTGAAGCCACAGATGAAAACTGCATGGAAGAGTGGCCTGAACTACAACCTCCCTTCTTCACTTGATCCTCTCGCTTCATTTTATTCTCTGAAGAGCTACCACTTCCCACTACTGAGACTATCATAGAGAAACCATCCCTCTCTTTTTGTTCAATCTCCACCGTACAAACCCTTTCAACCACCTTAACATAGGTCCTTAGCTTAAACAAGAAAACCTGGGAGTATATCTTTGGTTGTAAGCCTTTCTAAAACCTTTGGGCCTTTGCTTTCTCATTAGAGACAATTTCAGGGGCATACTGAAACAAATTAATAAAAAGATCGGTGTACTCCATCACAGAAAGATCCCCCTGAACAAGATCCATTAACTATTGAGATTTAGCATATTCCAAGACTTCAGGGCAGTATTGTTCATTGAAGACGACCTTGAAATCTATCCAGCGCATCTTCTCATTGTGTCCAGTTTTATGTACTGATTCCCAAAACTTGATGTTGGGACCCTCCAACAAAAAAAAGGCACACTTCACCCTGACCTCCTTGGGTGTGTCCAAGTACTCAAACATGCGCTCAATCTTTTCGATTCATTCCTCTGCTTCTGGGGGTTCTATACTACCTTGGAAAGTATGAGGATTGTTTTTTAGGAACTCATGAGCCTTTTCCTTCCTAGGACTAGTCTCATCTTCTCATAAATGAGATATAATAGTATCTAGTTCATGTATTAGATCTAGGATATCCCGAACCCCAACCACTACAAGCCATTGATCAAGCGGTGAGGGAGAACTCTTTCTGGATTCCTCCTGTGGGTGCATGGGAGATTTCTGGGGTGGCATGTTGCTACAAAAGACAATAGTCACAAGAACAAATATCAGTACTAAAATTTGAAAAATTTCATCAATAAAATAAAATATAAATAATACAAACACATTACAACAATAAAAGAAATAACTACCCCACCCCCACCTGATGTCCACATATAGTCTGCAGCCCACACGTCTCATCAGGAAGTAAAGTCAAAGAAACAATTCTAATGTCCCATGGTGACTCAAGGTCTTCCAAGAGAGGGGCGGGAAAGCCCCCAACTCATGACCAAGACTCTGAGTCCCGATAGTCCTAACTCCTGTCTATCCCGACTAATCCCAAAATAATAATATAACCCAAAAACATTAACCTCCTCTGATACAATTTTGTCACGAACTAAATCTGGTCTCGATCAAAACTGGCACCAAACCTGGACCGTGACAAGGATAGAATGGTGTTACTTATCCCCACAGGCTGTAAAAAGTTCCTGAGTATCATAGATTTTGGTTTGGTGACTATTTACCTGAGTATGGATACATAAATCATCAAAGAAAATCGATAAACTGAATCTGAAAATTCATGCCAAACAATCCTTAAACAAAATCTAGAACTGAATACCTAGGTTTAAAAATAAAATGAGTGGTCCAAATACACATAAAAGTAGAAGTAAAACATCCCCAAGGACTCCACATGACAAGGGGTCATCACCCACAATTCGTCTCCACAACACCGCACCATGGAAGGGAACTAACAACCCGAACCACCATCACCCAAGGCCTTGCCTTTACCTATGTCAAACATGATCAAGTCTACTTACACCCAAGGGGTGTAAGTAGGGTGTGATCCTAATCCCAATAGTATACCAACAAGAGATTCCATAGAGTAATAAATACAAGATAAAAATCATGCTAGTTTGGATAAGCAACAAGTGGTGGAAATAATATCTAAAGAATGAAACTTTTAAATGTAAACAGTTTTTAAAGGGAATTTTCCATGAGTGAGAAAATTTCAATAAAACATGTAATATACTTTATGTTCCAAAAAAACCACCATATTCAAAAGATAAATGAAAAATAATAAATGATCACTAATCTTGGGAACACCCCTAGGTGCTAGTTAGTCTTGGGACCCATGTACATCTTATCTCGGTGTAAATTAACCATAGAAAAAATCAGTTCTCGTGCACAAGAAAAAAGTAGGGAACATACCCATAACCAAGTGGTACCCAACCATCATCAATATAGTTTTTTTGGTGTTGTTGTTATCCATTTTTCTCAGTGAAACAGGGATAAAACCGCCCCGGATTACTAGCGTACTAGAACATATCCTCCCTCCAAGATACTCGGGTATCCCCATTTTGTGCTCAAACCATTTTCACATGTTACCAAAATACATTAGCACAAAAACACATCAGTTCTAGTCATAATAAATAAAGAACATTATATACACATGATTTTCACCACTTACATCACACCTTCAAATATTCTATAGAATAACTTCACAAAATTTAACAATGTTTTTCACAAAAAAACAATTAAAACCCCACATTGAACACTATGTGAATACCCATATTCACCAAAACAGAATTTTCAGCACAAAAATATTTTTATAAATCCATTACAAGAGTTATAAGACAACCTCAATTGGCATAACATATAATAAACATGTAAAACACCCAATTTAACACAAAATTGGTACCTAAAAATTATTTTCTTAACAAATGTCACCAAAACCAAATTTATCAGAAAGTATAATGAAGGAGACGTGTGGTAAAATTGTAAATTAATAAAATATAACTCATATATAATTGTTTACACATGGAATAACCTACCCCAAGTGTGAAAACCATTGAATCTTTGTGTGAAAGTTCAACCGCACCACCACTGCACCACAAGGGACTTAGATCAAGCCTAAAACCACAATATTAGACTAGAAAACCCAACATAAAACCCTAGTTTCGAATCCCCACTTTCTATACATTATGAAATTCATGAATAAATGTAATAATCCCTAAGAAAATGGAAGAAACTTTAAGAAAAATGAAGGAAGAAGGAAGGAGACCCACTTACTTGATGGATCTTGAAGAAATTGCCCCAAATACACCAGTAGATAAATTTCAAAACATCCAAAAATGCAAGTGAGGTAAGAATAAGTCTAATAATTTCAATTTATAATTGAAATGGGGTAAAAGAGTAATGATTTAAGTATTTATGATATAAACAAGTTACCTCTTCAAATCTGGACGATTTGAGAAAGCTTAAGAAGTTCTACCCTAATTTGTGATGAATATGAGCTCCAAAGAGGAGGGAAAATAAAATAGGGGAACTAATAGGGTCAGTGGTCTCGAGTGATATTTATAATCATAAAAAAATTATAAAAATTTAATAATAAATTAAATTGAAAAAAAATTTAACATGAAATCTGCTTACAGGCTAGCCCAATTCATTAAATAAAAACCCAATTCCACCATGATTATGGACTAATAAAGGTTAAAAATTGATATGGTGGTGTTAATAGGTTAGGTAAGGCCATTTTGGATTTATAATGGGTGCAAGATGTTGAAAAATTAAATATTTATAAAATAAAAAAATTGGTTTTTAAATATGGAAATGGACTCACAGTTTGGCCCAAATCATGAAAACTCACCCTTTCCTCCAAAAATGAATGGGAACCCCCCACCCCCCATCAACACAAGAATAGAAATTAAATTAAATTTACCTTTAAAATAATTCATGGATGTGACAAATATAATATTAATTCATAGGTTTCCAATTAATTAGAAATTAATATAAAAACTGATAGAATGTAAAGAAAAATATTATTATTATTATAACATGTTTTACCCTAATAAATGAAATTAATTATAAATAGAAATTGATATTAATGTAATATATATGTTATATATTCAAAAAAATATTTTTTATATTCATATAATATATTTTATCGATATAAGATAAGAACAAGCCCAATTTTATGCTTAATACCCTATTTTTTATAAAGGAGTTTTTACCGCATTTTAATGGTGAACACATTTTATATCCAATTTTTGGAACTTTTATATATTTAATATATAAAAATAAACTTCAAATTTGAAATAAAAACATAAAAAATAGTTTATGTTAAATTTTTGGTATTTTTCTGTGAGGTTTCATTTTTAAATGAATTAAGAAAAATACTCAATTTTAGTTCAAAATTGATTTTTCATGTAATTTATTAATAAGAATAAATTATATTTTATATTGGAATAAAAGTTTAATTATATCATATTTTTATAAAAAAAACCAATTTATGTAATTATTATCTATTTAATTTTTAAATTTAATATAAAAACATAGTAAACTTTTGAACGTTTTTACTTTAAAACCCTACATCATCGACCTGACTGTGAGATTAAATTTGAAGTAATTTCTTCCACTTCTATGATTAAAATTTATAAAAATTTATCTCATATTTAGAATCATAATAGTTTATAATTAATAATAATTTCATATTATTTTTTGAACAAAAATAGTAGTGAAATTAATTAAAATTAATTACATCAAATAAGGTAAAATTAAGCTTAACTAAGGACGAAACCTTAAACATAAGGGCCTAAATGACCAAGGAACTTGTCCAAAATCCATTTTATGGCCATATTTATACACTATAATCACTTTTATATACCTTTTACCATTATTTTATCCAATTTAAATGGTAAAAAAGTGGTTTGTATTCTCATTCCCAAATTTTACAAGAGTGTCACTCCTCCTCCACTATAAAAAAGGCCTCCTCTCCTCCCACTTATTCACACCTTTCAAGCCACTATGTATTGACCAATTTCTTCCCAAATAGATTCTAAAAATACCTCCCCTATTCCTAGAATCCTCCCCTTGTGAATAAATTAAATCATGGAGTCCATTTGGTGCAAACCAAAAGGAGTTACCCGAATAAGTGGTAACATTCTTCCTCAAGTTCTTTTATTTTATTTCCATTCTCCACCCCACTAAAATATTATTATAACATTATTTTATAAAAAAAAGTGTCCCAAATATAATATTATGTTTTATTCTAAGTTTTATTCCTACACCTACACACACC
The DNA here is from genome assembly GCA_963277665.1 of Viscum album. Classification (NCBI taxonomy): domain Eukaryota; kingdom Viridiplantae; phylum Streptophyta; class Magnoliopsida; order Santalales; family Viscaceae; genus Viscum; species Viscum album. The sequence continues at coordinate 1,854,930,693 of OY728160.1, forward strand.
TCCAGCTAATGGGTAACAAACATATTGTTAATGTGTATGGTGAACTATCACCGCATAAAATGATGATTGTTCGTTTTTCCTTTACTGCCTATCATTTTGAGAATTATGATGGAAAATATGTTTATATATAATATATATGATTTTATAATTTCTTTAATAATATAGAATTATTTTTCAAACCATATATTTATGCTTTCTATTTTATGTTAATATGATAATTTCGTTTGAGGAAATGGGGACTACCACCCCCTCAAAGCGATGTGATTCCTTCACACACTACATGGAATGTATTAAGGATGAGTTTAGATAACTTATATGATATTTATAACATTATATTTATAATTTAATTATAATATATACATATATATATATATATATATTCCATTTTCTTTCTTTCTTTTAATATGATAATAATAACAGAAACAGCATTCATGCGTACGTATAGTGTACCATCTCCATAAATGGTGAATTCCATTTCATACTTAAATATTATATTTACTATTATAATAAAATATAATTAAAAAAAATATATTTATATCATGTTTTAAATTCTATAAATCATGATATTAGTATAAGGACCAACGATATAACAAATTAAGACACATGCAAAGAATAAAGAAAATATTACCTGAAGTGAAACCATAACATAGGATTTCTAACAAAAAGGTAATATAAGGTCATAAAAAAACCATATATGGTATTATATATAATAATATTCTTATGTAAAATATATATAATAAACTAACATTTATTATACAAGAATCTTGTATGAGTATGAAGAGAGTCAAGACACAAGGTAAGGGAATTTCATCTCACTTTTTATTTCTGTAAAATACATGCTTTATTCACCACCCATTCCTTTGGTGTGGTATGTATACTACCCATGGATTTATTATATGATTTTTATAATTAAATTAATTTTTATTTAAATATCCATTTGATTATATTTATTTCATGGGAACTATGTTTCAAAAATTACTAGATCGGTAAAATGATTTGGTCTCAATTTGCCTTCTCTAGGACACATGCCATGTTATGCACCTATATTTTTATATGAGGTATATATATTGCCTTTGAAACTTTATATCATGAATTTATCTCTATTAATGATATTTTAAGATTCATTTGATTTAATTTTCTTAAATTTGGAGTATGGTTCAAAGTTACCAACTGGTAAGAGTTTACTAAAACAATATCATCACTTTTTGAGATTGTTTATGATTATGATTCATTTGATGAAATATTATGATAAATATCTCAATAAAAATCGTTAATTTTATTATAATATAGTTTTTTATGATATATTCATATATTGGTATCATTTTTTCACACTTTGGTACATAAGATAGTTAAGAAATCATTTTTAAGAAAGTCAGAATTTACCAATCTCTTCAGTCACAAGTATGTGTTACTTCAAAACCATGATTTCTAAAATGGGTTTCCAAGAATATTACAATATTATCATATAATATTTAAAATAAATTTTTATCCATTTTTTATTTTACCAATTTTTTCATAGGAATCTTCTTATCTCTTTTTGAATAAGGTATTTTTTATTCCTTTTTATCATGAAAAATAAATATATTTTTTACCTTGTATGAAATGTATATATTTACCCTCCATCATCTATGTGAAGCTTAATTTCCATGTTTATAAGGTTAATTTTTAACAAAAGGTATTTAAAATTAATATTTAGGTAAAATTATTTTCAAAATGCTTTCAATTTTCTTTCATAAGTTTTCAAGTAAAAATATTTTTAAAAACATTTTCAAGATTTATTTATAAGTTTTTAAATTTATTTTCAAAGAAATGGTTTTCAAAACGTTTTCAACATTTATTTACAAGTTTTAAAATTTATTTTCAAAGAAAATGGTTTTCAAAAAGTTTTTTATATTTCTTTATAAGTTTTAAATGTATTTTCAATGATATGGTTTTCAAAATGTTTTAAAGCTTTATTTTAATGCTTTCAAAGTGTTTTCAAATAAATATTTTAAAAAAAATTGAGTCTTATTATATAAGTTTTCAAGGAAAAAGTTTTTCAAAATGATTTCAATTATTATTTATACATTTTCAAGTTATTTTCTAAGAAAATTACTTTAAAATTGTTTTATGCATTAAAAATCATTTTTTCAAAGAAGAAAATATATTTTTTCTAGAATGGTTTTTCAAAGATATTTCAAAATTATTTTCCATTTATGATGAAATTCATTGATTTTAATCATACCTTTCTATGAATTTATCTAATTGTTTCATTCATATTCTTTCTCTAATTGGGTTTTTCTTAATGTCATAGTCTTTATGAAATAAATTTCTATTTTATGGGTTATATGTTTACGAAATTGGTTTCTCTTTCATAGGATATATATTTATGAAATCTATTTCTCCTTCACAGGTTATGGTTTTGATGAAATGATTATGAAACCTGTATCTTTTTTCACTGGTTGTGATATGATTACATTTTTATGATACCCATTTTATTTCATGGGTTATTATATGATTATTTATGATTTTTTGGCACATATATGTAAGATTTTATTATTAGATGTGTGGGAACTATATATCCCTACAATGCATTGGGTAATGATAAATGGTATATGATCTCAATGGGAACATGGGTTGTATCCCAATCCCAAAAAAAAGGTACACAGGTTGAATCCCAAGCTTAAAAATAAGTAGTTCAATGGGTTGTAGCTCAATCCTAAAAGTAAGATAGTTCACAAGTTGTAGAATAATCCTGAAAATAAGAGGGTACATGAGTTTTTAGCCCAATCTCAAAGTAGTTACATGGGACATAGACCAAGACTAAAATGTTATGAAGGTCTTGGTAGGTTTCCTTGAGATAGGATTTTCTATGCTTATGTGTATTCCATAATTACATGTCTTACTCCTATGTTATGATTTAATGGTATATTCTATTGATTCCATTATGATAAATATCTTATGAACTATTTATCTTTATTCCACAATTTATGTTTATGATCTTTGAAATGCAGGGTATGATCTTCCAGTGTTATGATCATGTTCTCATACACTTATTCTAATGTTTATGCTTACATATCTCCCTTATTTACCCTTACTGAGAATCTAAACTCTCCCATGTTTATGCTTCCTTCATCATGTTATGAAGATATATTTAATGTATGATATGTCCAAAGGGGTTCTAGTCTTAGAGAACCTAGTGGGAGATAATGTAGCTCACCCATGTACCAGTGTTTATGTTTCCATGTTTTCAAAGGCATTAGACTAATACGGTCTTTGGGTGTCTATTTGTATATTTTTTTAAGTATTATAAAAAAATTATGTAATTTTAATTTATGAAGAGCAAGGGTCACGATATGTGGTCTCTACAAAATATCCCCAATTGTGTACTTCCATGCTTGTTGTGGATAGTTTTGAGATAGACTCCTAGGTGATATATACTTAGGGAAAATTGTATAAAACAAATAAACAATTTGAAATATTTTAATAAAAAATGAAGTACAAAAATTAAAAATTAAGGGTATGGGATGAGAGTCTTGGGGTTTTCCCTCCTAGGAGGGACTGTAGTTAAAAAATATACAACTGGATAGTATGGTGGTCATCCCCAGTCCATAGGAGGATGGGGTATCTGTTATTTTAACAATAACATACAATTCCTTCCAGATATAGACAAAATCTCTTCTAAGAGGCCCCCATTGATATATATTTTCAGTGAGTCCAGTGTTTCCAACCACTTGGTAATGAAAAACATGTTTGAATTTGAGGATGGAAAGATCTGGTATGGGGCCTCCTCAGGTTCTTCCCTAATTATTGTTTATTATTCTTCTTATGACTCTTCCACTTATTTATATTAATAGTAATAAAACAAGAGGTAGTTAGTAGGTAATTTTATTTGTGAAAATACATAACAAGGTAAGTTTCTGTTAGGATATCCCCTTTATATGATGCATCTTGTACTACCATTTCTTTATGAAGGATCACCAGTGATTATTCTTCTTCTGTTGCGCCTCCATCCAGTTTATGTTAAGATTTAGGTTGAATGAATAATTGATTCCTCATAGGTTTATTTTATTCTTATTCTTCATCAACTTCCTTAGTGGCATAATCTTCATATTTTCCAAGAGTATATTTCCAAATATTATCAAATTATTCCTCAATTGAATCTTTTTCCTCTTTCTAGGTAGTCTTGTTTTTAGTTCCCATATCCATCTTCTCTTTGGTTTTTTAGTGGTTGGTGGATATTGTATCTATATTATCCTACAGTTCCCCTTATTTTTCTTAATATTTTTTTTGGACCAATAGTGACTCTTGAAAATTCCTCTCCTATGATTCTAGTGAGACTATGAACTGTGTGAAAAATTGGTGATAATCCATTAAAGAATGGTCACACTATGATACTTATGACAATTTGGAGTGAAATATAAAGAAGAATAAAAATAAAAACAATTAAAAATAATAAAAAAATAATTATATATGAATTTAGAACATGGTAACTTGACCTTTATCCATGAAAATTGTACTGATTTGATCACACAGTTGTCACAGGCTACAGTCAAACAGAATTTCTATCTTATTCCTACTATATTCTATTGGTAGGACAAGATCATATCTCAAAGAGAAGATTTTGGGAGTCTCACTATCCTAAAACTTATATATTTTTGTATTTTTTATTAATTTTGAAATCATATAGATATGGTTATTTGTTTTTTTAGATTGAATGAATTTAAAACAAATGAAAAATAATTCAACAAAAAAATGAGTGAAAGGGGTTGGATACATTGTTGAACACATATATTCTTCACCATAATATGGTTCTCATCTCAAAATGGAATAAATATCATTCCTAAATTTCACTCCTATATCTAATTTGTGATTCTAAATATACATAAGAGAAATATACAATGATACATTGAATTCACATCATCCATAATGAAAAGGCAATAAACACACTCGGTCAAGGCATTCACTATCTCAACACCCATATCCATTATATATTGTTCATTCCTCGGTCTATAGTGTTCCACTAGTATACACTATTAACTAAGAGAAAGGGAGAGGGGGAGATGACTTTATAGATTTGAGGATGCAAAAAAACATTGGAAAGAGCAGATGAATATCATCGATCTTATTCTATCAATTTTTCTACTAGATCAAGAATGAAACACAAAAATAATTAAAGAAAAAAGTGGATGTATGGTCTCCCCCATGGATCTAGACCTCATATTAGTTCTATATGACTTGTAATTTAAGAGATCACATTACAATAGGGATAATGTAGAAGAACATGTAGAAATGGGGGGGAAGAGAACAACACAACATAATTTACAGAATAGAGCAGAATTATTATTAATATGAAGAAGGAAATTATAGAAATAAACCTATAGAATAAGAAAACCCTATTTGAGGTTGGAATATATGAATGTTTTCATTGGTTGAGGGTGAAATATATTTATAGAAGTTCCCTACTTCATCCAAAAAATTTAGTGTTGAGGTGAAAATTGAATTTAGATCGATGAGTTCCATGTGTGCATCTTTTATGGTTCTGATCAGTTCTATCAAGAGAGTCTCTTCCCAAGATTTTGGGTGTGAAGAAATTCAGTACATCATAGCACAGTGTACAATATTATATAGTCGAAATGTTTTAATTTTTATTTGGATTTTAGTGGGACTCGTGAAGGGCTCTTATACATTAGTGTAAAAAAGTCAGTAGACCAGGATTGGGCCTGGGATGTCATGATAATGGTGGTGAATGGTTATGGGAGTGTGGCATGGATTCATTTGTTCAGATTTATCCATGATGGAATGGTATTCTCTCCTATGATGGTAGTAGTAAGTTGAGATCATGTGATATTTAATGGGGGAAAGCTTCAATGTAAATGTGACTCCTCCATTCTTCATATGTGAGGGTGGCATTTGGTGCTTTGGGAGACTCAATCGGAATGGGCTCTTGAAAAATTGGGTGTGGGTGAAAATTCATTATGGTGACCATGATAGGGGTGGAGATACAAAAAGGAAAGTGACAATGGAATGGTAGAGAGTTGGTGAGGGAACTCATGGTCAGTGTAGTGATTGTGACATGGGGGTTAAAATGGGGGAATGGTAAGCTATCCACCATTAGTATATTAACCATGAGGATGTTTTTTAGTGAGTTTCATAGTAGGAAATTCCTCATGGTAGGTATATAGGGTAACCATGAATGAGATCCATGGTAGGTATAGTACCTGTGAGAAGCACGATCAGTTCATGCCTTCACATTTTTTGACTTGCATTTAAAAAAATAAATTAATTTAAATTCTTAACTGTGTGGATTTTTCAATTTGAATAAAAAAATATTATATTAATGAAAAAATTATTTTATCCAATTATCAATAAATTTCCATAATTTCAGAAAGTTTCAAAAATTAATATTTTACCCAAGAACTGAATTGAAATTGTGGTATTTTCAAAAAATAATAGAAAATCAATGTTGAAAATTTCATCTCACATCACAAACTCACAGGATCAATAATTTAAGATTTTTTGATGTTTAATATGCATACATGAGGTGTTGAAGAAAGATAGCAATGAAGGTGTCCTAATTATTCGATATTTATTTTCTAGTGATAGTGATTTCAGAATTCATGAAGAATGAAATGTGGTAGTGTGCACATGAAAAAACTAAGGTGATGCACATACAAGGTTGAGGTGGTGGACTGATATGATTAGGGTTTCTTGATAAATACTCTCGAACAAAACCATTTTCAGGTATGGACAAAACACATATATGAGATAGAAAAGATTAAGAGTGAAATAGATATAAAAAAATTATGTATTCATGAAGAGAGTCACATTCCCTCATGTTTTACCATTTCCTTCACAATCACATAAAGAACAAGCTAGTTCTAAAAACTTTTGTGTGTTCCATTCAAATTTAGAGTTTTTATATGGAGAAAATGTGAGGAGTGTCATGAGAAAGTGAATACAACCTCCCTATGTTTCATGAACTAATATTAGATACATTAAAAAGGGATGTTTAGGGATTCACAAATAAAGATAAGCATGAGTGAAATAGAACTGCATGCTTCAGTCTACATGATAGAGGAGAAGTATCATGAGCTACTAATATTTTTATAAAATTATTTTGTTTTATACATGCATAAAATAATATTCATGCATAATATTAAGTGAAAAAATACATTTTTCTTGAGGGTTTCACAATGAGAAGATAATCCAGGTAGTTTTTATGCATTTGAGATAATGAATTTATAAAATTTTGAATCTTATGAAATTACATTCTATCCCAAATTAAAGTGGATTGAGAATACCATGAATTATATTACACATGCATAAAGATTTATAATGCACATGTGATATGATTTTCATGTATAGTGTTCAATCAAGTTTGATACTCTGTTAGTAATTATTTCAAAAGAAATTAATATATGATTCATTAGTGTATTGATATCTATCCATTTCATTTGATGAAAAGTGAATAGTCAGTGAGGTTGGTACTTTATCAGTAGAAGGAATAATTTTTTGAGCATTGTTTCATTAAGGGAGATGATCATATATAGATGATAATATTATTATAGAAACATCATGAAGTTACAAAGGTAATTGAATTATACACAGGAAATTTTGATCTAGAAAACTTGTGGAGGAGGATTACCAAAAGATATTTTTATAGTGGATCAATCCATATAAATAATAAGGCTATATTTGGAGGGTTTACCAATTTTTGGAATATTTTGGTTAGGGTTTTAACCAATCAATAGAGAAGAATGTATGGTTGGGAGGTCTAACTAACTATTGAAGGTGTATTAGAGTTTGGGGTTATAACTAGCTTCTAACTAGGGGATCTATGAAGTTACTATTATAATCAACTTATGTTATAGTAGATAATTTATGTTGGGGTTCTAACCAGCCAAGAAAAGAGTAGGACTGTTTACCTAACCTTCTAAATCCATGCATGTTATGATTTCTTTATTATTTTTTCTTATAGGGTTAGGCTAATAAATATATATGAGGTATCAAGACTTTAATCAGTCATAGTGGTTGAAGGAATTTGTAAAAACAGTGTACCATTGATTCACCACCTCCTAGTGGTACCTAATAAATCATTGGGTACTTTAATTAGTGTTAGAGAAAGGTCCCCTCTAAATATCTGATAAATTTATAAGATATGGAGAATCAAAATTTAGTGAAGAGTTGAGAAATACTTACTTTTTATGGAAAGAGCTACCATGGATGGATGAATATAATGTTTCCTTTCCTTCTATCCCTTGGCCTGGAAGTGATAGATGTAGCACCAGTGGGATTTCAATCTATTTTAAATTATGTATCTATAACTCAAGATAACAAGAGATTTTTGAAAGTTTATGTAAAGGATTAAAATTTAATCTTTCATGGATTTATCAAGAAATTTATACACAAAAGTGATGGATCTCTAAATTGTAAAAGAGGTCTAGGATAAACTAAGAGATAGTTATGAAGTAAATCTTAAATTTAAAGATAATGAGTTTCAAATATGGATAATAATGTTTGAGGATGTCAAAATGGTTGATGATAAAACTATTGATGATAACTTTACAAGATTAAATGATATTTTTAGAAATATCGAATATTTTATTGAGAATTTGGATGATTCTAATATTATAAATAATCTAATGAGAAATTTAATAGATAGATTCAACCAAAAGGTTTTAGCTCTGGAATTCTGATATTATCAATTATTAGATGAACTCCATAATATTATCATAAAATATGAAATGAGGAAATTTTAATCATTCACGAATAAGGAAATATATGAGATAGCCTTTTAATCCATGATAAAAGGTTGATATAAAGTTAAATAAGAACTTGAATCAATATATTCTATGGATGATGGAGATAAATAGGACTTCAATAAAATTATGGCCTTATTTACATGAATGTTCAAAAGGGGAAGATGGAAAAAATGACAAACATCCACTAAAGTGTTGGAATATTCACAAAATTGATCATTTTTTCTAGAAACTATCCAAATAAGAATGATGTTGACACTAACACAGATGATGATGATAATAATTTCCATAAAAGGAAGTAGAAGAATCACAAGAATAGGTTTACTTCTAAGAGTATAAATATGATAAATAGAGAAATATAATAATTATCATAAACCAGTAGTGAGTTAGAAGATGAAATATATTTTAAGAATCATATGTATTTAATGGGAAAATACATGAAATCTAAAGAATAATTTTCTATTGATTAATGTGATGATAGAACTGAATTAAAATGAATGTTAAAATATAATTTGGTAGCTAATATTGTTGAAAATATTAAACTCAATAAGGAAATGAAAAAATATGAAAAATAAATTGATAATATCACCCTTGAGAATAAAGAAAGTGTTAATAAAGAAAAAATGTCTTAATGAAATTATAGAAAATAAGATGATGATAAATGAGTTAGAAACAAAGATGAAATTTGTTGAAGAAAAACCATCCATAAATGAAGATCATAGAAAAGAAGAATTAGTATTCGTTAATGAAAATAAACAAAACATATTGATGTTAGGTGAATTTGAGAAAATGATGCATGATCTTGGTGAATAGATTTTTGAGAAATAGAAACAATTATTTTATACAAAATCAATGTTCCTTTCATCTCAAAATGATTTTAAAATTCTAAAGATGAATTTTCTAGAGCAGTTCAACTTAAATGTGAATCATCATAAGCTTATAAGAAAAAGGATTTATAGAGACAGGTTGTTTTAACTACTAATCGGTCAAAATTCACATCTATTATCTATAAAAGTGAATGTTGGAAAGTGAATATAGAAAAAGTCAGGAATAATGGGATAAATAAGAAAATATATCCCATAAATTAATAATGTACTAATTTAACTAGATAGTTTCCTATCAAGTATGAACACCCATAGTCAGTGAAAAGATAGAAACAAAAAACATCAAAGAAGAACTATTATTAGTCTAGAAGATCAAGGTTTACAAGATACTATTGGTGTTGTAGATTTTTTTGGTAATAAATAATATTTATTCTTTCATAACATGTCTCTACTAAAAAAGAGTCATGAATCAAGTGGTATGAATACTAAATAGATGATATCAAATTATCATAAAGAGAATCTTATAACCAATAAATCATCTAAACTATCAACATATAACAAAAAATAATTCTTGGATGGTTTTTTGGTATATTTTGTCAAGGTAACAAATCTATTAAATTAATACTTATGTTGCTAAGTGATAATCTTTGAAATTTAAATAAGAAAAGAAATCAAATAGTGAAGAAAGATAAAGTTACCAGTAAATTGTGCAAGAAGTTCAAAAAATAAATAAATATTGGAATCTTGTTAAGGTAAAAATAAATCAAGTGGTAATAGTATAATAAGTTAAGGTTGATGATAATTCACCTACAAATGATTACTTGAAAATTCTAAAGAGTGAAAGGTGTGAACACACTAAGGAATAGAACAAAACATTTCATGATAATCCAACCAGCCTGATAGATGAAGGGGAACTCCTCAAAATTATTAAAGGTAAAATGTTATAAATCTAAGTCAAAAGGAAGTTGTAAAAGTTAGGGTGGAGAATAAACTCTTATCCTGAATTTTAATTTTGAGGATCAAGCAGGTCCTCCTTATTCCCTTATATATATTTATTGGTACTAACTTTCAGGGAATTGAAGGAGATGGATGAATTCCTTGAGGGGGGGAATAGTTAATTTAAAGCTTCCAGATATTTATAATTTTTTAAATATGATAACCAATTTCAAATTCATAATGTGAATATTTTGGAAAAAAAATCTTATCAAAAGAGAGTTGATATTCAACTAAAATGGGGAGCTATATATTAATTAACTTTAATTGTTTTTATGTGTTTGTTGAGATGAGTGGAGGAAATATATTAAAAATATTAATTAGATTTTCTTTGAAATGAAGTTATTGGAATTAGTTTGAGAGTGGTATCACATTATAGAATAATAATATCCATGATTCTTAGGTTAAATCACTCTTGTTTTCTACATCGGGTCATCCCATGTAGACTTAGAGTTTATTAACTAAAAGCTCATTTATTTTCTTGAGTGTAGCTCTATTATTTGGGAGTAAATTGAAGTGATAAATATTAAATACACCATTATATTTATTTATAATATGGGGTTCAATGAAAAATATAAATATTAACATATAATTATTGAAAAAATATACAAAGGGGGAAATTGAAGTTCCCTTAGAGTGAATTGTATATTTCATCAATAATGTTGGCTAGTTTAGATGTGAGAAGATGTAAATATTTGTTAAGGTAAGTAATGATATTTTTATGATTTTTATAAAAACATTATCATCTAAATTTGATGATTGTTGAACCATTATTAGTGTCAAATACATGTTCAAATTGCACTAAGATAATTTCACATTGTTCACTACATTTAATGAAGTGGATATGGGTTGATGTTGAATATTTTTGTAATTTATATTTAAGTTAAAAAATAAAAAATTGTTTAATTGTTTTTTGGTATTTGGTGTTGTGTATTTTGTATTGAGAAATATGAACTATATTTTACTAAAAATAGGTTTAACCACTTAGCTAGCCAAAGGGACCCCACAGCCTCTTCTTAGGTGGGCAGGGTCAATCTCCAGCCAGTATGGTGGTGTACGGATGTAGCATAGCCACCATAGGAATCACATGTGGTATTGAAAAATGGTTTCTTAGGTTATTGTGTTCATGTAGTGGGATAGTGGGCCTATGTATGGAGGCATTACCCATGTGAATCTCATGTGTATAGTTTATCAGGGTGACGAACCAAGTGAAAACTCAAGAGGCAGTAGGAGCACTATGTATTATGAAGGAGATACACTTTGAATGTGATGTCGATTTGGTATATAGGAACCATCATGTATTTAATTTATCTATTTAACTACATAATTATAGAACTAGTGTTATCTTATGAGATCTATCTCGACTTTATGATTGAATCAGTTGATCATCTTATACCTTGAGTACATCAAGGGTTTTATTATTCATTGGGTCCTTCATGGGTGAACCATTGATAATCGAACCGAGCTATTGTGGATATTCCAAAATCATATTATCAATCATATGAAATCATTTAAACTTTTAGATTATTTCATAAGGAGTTAAAGCAATATATAAATGAAGGTTTCCTAAATGTTCGAGCTTTATTTTAAAGTGATAGTAATTTACAAAGATGAAAATAATGAAATGGTGTGGTGTAATAATTAAAACGATAAGGTGGTTCATATATAAGGCTACGGTGGTGGACTAAGTCGGTTGGGGATTCCTTATAAATTTCCCTATATGAATTTGTTTTCATGAATAAGCTAAACGCATATCTAAGAGAGAGAATCTTGATAGTGAAAGAGAGATAAAAAAACACACTTTATATATGAAGATAATTACATTCCCTCATGTTGTTTCTTGGCCTTCATAATCACATGAATAAGAAGATGGTTTTTTTACCTCTTGTTGTTCCATTCACATTATGAGTTGTTCTGTGAAGAAAGGGTAAGGAGTTTCATGAGCCCATGTATACATCCTCACAGTGTTATGCAAACTAATATTGGATACTCTAAACAAAGGATATCTAGGGTTTCATGAATGAAGATATGCATGAGTGAAATAGAACTGAAATATTGAGTTTATGTGATGGAGTAAAAGTATAATGTTTTAATCATATCTTCAAAAAATTATTTTTCTTGATACATGCATGTGATAATATGAATGCATAAGATTAAGTGAAATAATATAGTGTTCTTTAAGGTTTCACAGTGAAAACATAATTGAGTCAGTATACATGAACATGAAATAATGCATGCATAAAATTTTTAAGATTGTACATTTTAATTATTTTACAACGTATTATTATTTGATAATTCCCTTAATTATATTAAACATTCATAAATATTTATAATGCACATGTGATATTCTTTTCATTTATAGTGTGAAGTGAAGTTTGAGACTTCTATGGGAATTATTTCAAAAGCCATTCATATCTAAGTCATCAGTGCTTTGAGATCAGTTTAGATCATTTGAAGATCATTGAATAGTCAGTGATTTTGGGACTTTATTAGAAGAAGGAATAATTTCTTGATAATTTTCACATTGATTAAACTTATCATATACAGGTGATCATAATATTTGAGCAAGAAAACTAATTTGAAAAGGTTCTTGAAGTGTACATGAGAAAGTGTCATCCAACAAGCCCATAGAGTAGGATTATCAAAAGACCTTTATATAGTGGATCACGTCATATGAAAAAGAAGTTTGGGGTTAGGGGGGTTTAACTAGTGTTTAGAAAATTGTGATTATGGTATCTAATCAATCATTGTAGAAGAAGGTACAATTATGGGGTCTAACCAATTATTGAAGGATGATTGGAACTGTGGGGTTATGAACAACTTGTAATTGGGGGGTCTAACCAGTTACTATTATAATCACCCTATATTATAGTAGAGAACCCATTTTGGGTTATAACCAACATAAAAAAGGAGTATTTCTCTATATTTAACCTTGTAAATCTTTTTTTGATGTGATTTATTTATTATTTCTTCTTGTAGGGTGAGGATAAAAATTGAATATGAAGGATCGAGACTTTAATCAATCACAAAGGATAAAAGAATTTTTAAAAATAGAATACCACTGATTCAATCCCCTCTCAATATTACCTAATCAATAGTTAGTTACTTTAAAAATATGTAGAAATTTGATGATTTGATGAACAAAAAAATTATCAACTATATACATGATATCATCAAGGAATAACTAAATTAGTTAGTCATGACCCTAGTTTCCCTTTCAATACCTGAGGTGGAATCTTCATATTCATAATATGTTAAGAGTTGATGCAACCATTCTCTATGGAATAAGAAATAGGAAGAAGAGACCCTATGATAACCCTTGCTGATCCAGACCTTATTTTAATTCCTTACCCAATCATTGGGAGGAAGAACACCACCCCCACCAATTGGAATTATCATCTAATAAAAATACTCAATATAGTTCTATTAATGTCATCCATTTAAAGGATACATTTACTAATTAAATAGGAAAATATAAAGAAACTTATACACTGGTAATCATGGAGGCGGTCATAGGGGATATGGAAGTAAAGGTCATAGTGGACCCAGTCATTTAGTTTTCATTCTTACTGAGATCATACATGCAGTTGTGACAGGAAGGCAGACACTTTAATGATCTAACTAATAATATCATTTAGATCCTAACTATACAAAGGTTCATTTTGATCCAATCATATTTGTAGTTCATTTAGAAAACAAACATGACCATCAGAGAAAAAATTTCCCTAATTCCAACCAATGAAATTGGTCATCCATGTAGTTATCTTCGACCCATAATCCCCAAGTTCCAGAACATCCATACTGTAGAAAACATAGACCATCTAATTAAGATTATGATGTTTTTAAAAACCTCTCTTACATCCCTTCCATAATTATAATCCCATATTCCCTTCATCTCACTAATGAACTAAAGGAATGTATTATGAAGTCCCTCTCAATCCCCCAAGAGTTTGAGTCTATGTTTGATATAGCTGAATAATATCAAGAATAAACATGATCCACTAAGTGTTATATGGTCATTTCATTCATTGAACAACACTGAGAAACTGCATTACATGGAAACAACCAACCATTATATACTTATTTAAAACATATTGATGTTAGTATTCACCAAGCCTAAGTTGATAATGGATCTAAAATAAATCTTATTTTGGTTAAAAACATTCACCAATTAATCTACTATGAAACTAATTAGTCTATGTTGTATTTGAGAATCCAAATATATAATAAAAGTGAGAAAATTACATGTTAGATTATTATGTTGAAGACCTAATTTAGAGATCTCATCTCTAACTCAGAATTATTAGTGGTTTATGTGGACATGACCTTCAATGCCTAAATAGGAAGGTTACAGTTTCATATTCACATAGTAGTGTCCTGTTGATATCATCAATGTCTAAAATACTATATTTATATAAATATCAGGGTAATCTATGTTGATAAATCCCCTTTTTAATACGATGAATCCCAATATATTGATGCAAGATACTATAAAAGAGAGAAGGAAATTGTTGATGAATAATTCCTCACAAATTACTGCCCTTAAAGTATTATAAGCTACTCCAGTAAATCTATGGAGATAATTGGGTAAATAATTCATGTATCATATCAAATTAATTAAAGAAAAATCTCCATATTTGTGGAGTCATTGGGTAGTGTTGGAAAATGGCATGGACAGTCTGATCACATTTTACTTCTATGATAGTCAAGTACATGTTTTTTATTGAATAATTGTTTTCAATAGTGGAATATATTCTCAGGGAGACTATGTGAACCAATATTTCCTTGATCATATATACTTTAATTTAGGCTTGACTAAAATATAGTCAGCACATCCAAAGTTCTTAAACTATTTGTATATGAACCCTCGATGAATAGAACAATGTCTAGTAACTTTCTCCTCGCTTCATATAGTGTCAGTTATTCCTAAAGAGTCTTTGAAATACTCATATATGTGTTACCATAATATAAATGATGGAACTCCTACATCACCTCAATATATTAGTTAACCATCATCTCCCAATAATGAAGAATAGGAAGTGATCAGGGACACTCCTTTAGATTTTTAAGAGGGTATTTCTACCACTGTAAATGAACTTAAATGGGTGAATTTTGGTGATGGAGTGTGATGAGTGGGAAAGAAACATCAATTGTAATGAATATTTCTTTAACAAGTGCCTTCGGGCCATTATTAAGCAAGATGAATTTGATAGGTTGGTTAGAAGGCATATTAAGGTTAGTTATACCAAAGAGCAAGGTTACTAGATCCAAAAACATCTTAGAATACTAGTATTTGGATTCAATGGGAAGAAGATTTATGTGGAATATCTCATTCAAACATGGGACAAGATAGCATACAACATTGATAACTTTCTCAAAGATGATATAGATGAGAAGGCTACAGTTCTGCAATGAAGTCTCCTTAGAGGTAAGTTCTCTAATAAACTTAAATTTCAATTCAGAGATTCAACTATTATGTATCAGGATGGGTGATTATCTTTTGTATACTTTACTGGTTTCCCACTTTTTCTTAAAAGTGTTTTTTCTTCATTAAAATATATCATTATTAGTAAAATAAGTTGAAAATAAGGCCCATGAGTAACATTAATCATTATTGTCATGGACCTTGAATAATAGGATGACTCTTTATCCTTTCTCAAGAGACATAAATATGTGTTCAAATGAAATTATTCATAGATGAATCAATTATATTTCCATTTATTTATTCATTATTTAGGTTTACCAGAAAAACTGTGTGTCTATAAACAGAATTCGAGGAGAATGCATCTGTTGCATGCTGCCAATGTGGAATCTTAAGTTGATAAGTTGATTAAATCTAGTTTTATCCAGGAGGTTAAATTCATAAAATGGATTAAAAATAATGTACTAATCAAGAAAAATAAGGGATAAATAAGAGACTTTATTGAAATTAGGGATTCAAGACACCATTTTTTGAAGGATTATTTCCCAATCATGATCATAGAGTTTCAAAAGGTAATAATGGAAAGATGGATTTTTCAATATGTTATGATTGTGGAAAGAAACATCATAGTGATCTCTTGAAATAAATGGTAATTCTCTACAAATTTGGATAGAAAGGCATTAGTTATTGTGATTTCAATGGAATGAAAAAAGTTTCCAATGTGAAATTATTCTATAAAAAGATGAGAAACTGTGAAAATCAATATCTCAAGCATCAAAGAAATATACCTCAAGAAAAGCTAATGGATCATGGTAAAAGTTATTCTATCACTATATAAGAAGACTAATGATTAATGTGATTTTTTTGGATTAAAAAATTATTTAATTTTAGTATTTTATCAATGATATCTTAAGTATAATAAATATGAAATATATAAGGATTGTACTACAGTACTTTTTCATGAAGTATTTGAAAGCATATGTTGAACAATACTGATAACCAACAAGAAATGATTTAGTGGAAACTTTAACTTCATGGAAAATAAATTATTGAGGGAAAGATAAACCTTAATATGTTACTGAAGTTCAGATAATTATGTAGGGATAAAGAGATGAATGATATGGATAAGGTAAATTGAATAGTATTGACTACCTTGGAACATATTTATGATAACTTCATTTAGGAAATTCAATGACCTCCTTTCTTAAGTTATGGATCTTAATACTTTGTAAGGGTTATAAAGTTAACAATTTATGAAATGGTTTATGTTAAACTCTAGAAGAGGTTTTAGATATTAATTGGATAACTTGTGTCGACCATATTGGAAAATAGTTATAGACAAACATAAAGAATTTTCAATATTTTATGGACCTTAAGATCATTTAAATATGAATTTTATTTATTTAGATATAAAAATTCATTTTTTGATATTCATGTCTTAGAGTAAGAAATGAATTATAAATTGATATAATTATAGCCAAATGAATAAATTGTGATTATGAAATATAAAGGTGTTAAGTAAGTATATTTACTTATATTCTTAATTAGTAAAAAATCTTAAATATTAGAAAAAGGATATTGAAACAAAAATTTTATCCTATTACATTAATATCTGATGAATTGGATGGTGTCTTAAATTATCAAATATTTATAGTTTTGAGGCCCTTAAATTTCCATTGATCATTAACTTTCATGTGATCAATGACCACAATCACACTCTATAATTATTTACATTTTTATACCATGTCCATATCTTCACTTTCCACCAATGTTCTCCTACTTTAAAACCCGGTAATGTGTTATTTCATATGACCACGGTACTTCCATTTCTCTCTTATTAAGAGGGTATTTTATTAACCTGTTTAAAATGTGGGTTTTTCAACAATGGTGTTTCCAAATTTCAAGCACTTTATTATCAACATCAAGTTTAAATTGTGATTACAAAATTTATTTAAACTTGGGATAATGTAACACCCTGAAATTCTAAAAGAAGAACATTGTTTTTGATAGTGTATATGACATGAAACACCAAGAATAGAAGAAAATATAACACCCCAATACTTTATGATATATTTATTTTAAAATAAATTCAATATCTTTAATAGATTTTTTACATGAAACATTTTGTTTAACATGTGTTACACGTAACAACATGTTTCTTCAATAGTTGGTGGTACACACAAGACTGAGTTTTACCTAACAATAATATAGTATTAGCGTTATTATTTAATATATCTCTGGAACATTTGAATGGAGGCTATAAATAGAATTAAATAGAATATATAAATATATATTTTACATAAATTTATTAGTTATTTATTTATTAGTAATAAAATAAGAATGATTTGAAGAAAAAGACATATTTTCTGAAAATTTGTATTTTTCTAAAAGACTAATTAGTAGCGCATTGTGCACAAAGTTTAAAATTAATTTTTAACACTTTTAGAAAATTTATTTGAAAAAATAAAATTAATTTTTCAAATCATAATATTAAAATTATCTTGTGGTTAATTTTTTATATTTTTTCTAAAATATTTCATTTTTCGAGGAATAGAGAAAATTACTAAATTTTAATTGAAAATTGCCTTATGGTTTAAATTATTTATAAATTAAAATTATATTTTTAATTAGTTTTAAAGTAGTTTTAGATAAATTTTATATCAATTAGTCAAATTTAGTTCATTGAAATAATTTTCATAATGAATTTTGATATAAAAACATTTTGAGCTTGTGAACATTTTCTCTTTGAAAACCTGCTTTCATGTCACGTCTGCGAGATTAATTTTAAATTAAATTTTCCCAATTATGTGAATCAAATTTGGAATAATGGATTATATATTTTCAATTATAATAATTTATAATTTATAATATGGTCAAATTATTTTTTGAACAAAATTAATAGTGAAAACATTAAAAATTAATTACCGCAGTTAATATAAAAATGGTTTTACCAAGGGTTAAACTAAGAATATAAGGGTTAAAATGACCTAAAATCCTGTGAAAAATAAATTTTCTAGACATATTTCCAAATTATATATTTTAGGTTCGATAATTTCCCATTTTCTAGATTTTTTCATGATAAAAATATGGGGTTTATTGAATCTTTTCAAAAAATTACAAGTGTGTCACTCACCATAATTATAAAAGGACACCCCCTATCCTCTTTATTCACATCATAAAACCACTTTGGTTCAAAAAATATCTACCCAAATAACATTAAAACTTCCCTAATCTCAAAATATCATCATTATTTTGGGAATAAATCCAACTTGGTAAGGATTTAATGCCAACCTAAGGAGGATACCAAAAGAAATGGTAATGTTCTTCAGCGAGCATCAATATTTTATTTCTTTATCCACATAATTAAATTATTATTAAACTGTGATGATATAATAATATCAATATCTTATATATACTAAGATTTTTTTATAATAATGGTATGACCTAAAACCATCTCCACTTCTATCAAATGATTTTTGAAATCATAGTTTGTATGTACGGTGGACTACCGCCTCGCGAACTGATGTCATTCATTCTTCCTTTACCACCTTTCACAGTTGGGTATGATAATAGATATAAAATAAATATATAATATTTAAAATATAATTATACCTATGTATTTATTATATCATATATTTATATATATATTTAATTTCAATTTTTTATGATATATGATAATATCGCTCGTGTGTACGGTGAACTACCACCTCACGAAGAAATATGATTCATCTTTTACTAACACTTCATATAGAAGGTGATAAGGATAAATTTAATGATTATATGTAATATAAATGAAATAATAATGATATTAATGACATATTTATCTTTATTTAAAGATAATATATCATTTTATTACCTAACTTTCCACTCACTTAAAGATGATAACATCGTCCATATACTTGTGAACTACCGCCTTCACGAAGTGATGTGACTCTCTTTTCATTACCAAACCATATGGAAGATATATATAATTATATATTATGGTATATATTATATTCTTATAATTATAGAAATATTATATATTACTTATCTTCTTTCCATAATGATCATTGGAAAAT
Source organism: Viscum album (assembly GCA_963277665.1). Lineage (NCBI taxonomy): Eukaryota > Viridiplantae > Streptophyta > Magnoliopsida > Santalales > Viscaceae > Viscum > Viscum album. Next base: position 1,854,950,731 of record OY728160.1, read on the forward strand.
GGAAACTTTACTCATGTGTAGGTCAAGTCTACTGTCTCCATGATCATAATGTACTTCATTTTTCATAACCATATTTCATTATTGTTTAATTAAAATTGATGTAAAATTTTATAATTATTCAATTATTATTATTATTTAGATTATGAAAATATATAACATATTCAAGAACTGTATCTTTATTGATAAAACATAAATAATAAAATAAGGTAATTAACACCCAAAATAATGAAAATAATGAAATATTATTAATGAACAAGTGATAAGGTGTCATAAAAGGATCACATATGATATTATAAGTAGAAATATAGTTCTATTATAAGTTAATAACAATTATAAATCCACTATACACGAGTTTAAATAATGTTCAATCAAATAGAATTGTGAGGTAAAAGATTTCTTAACTCAATTTACGTTCATTGTGTTAAACTTCTACTTAACTTATTATACCATTATAAGATTATGTTTACAATAACATATGATAACCTTATGTTGTATTTATACTTTCTTTATTTTGATTTATTTTTGAAACTCATATTCAATTCTTTGATTAATTCTCACTTCAACGTTATGATCATTGTAAGGGTTTATTTCACAATATCATTCTAATCGAGATTGTTAATTCTTAAATTTTATTTGAAGGAAATAATTTGACCATTTACTAATAATCCCATTTAATGTCATGACCCGTCCCCTGGGACCCGTGTCGTGACTATCCCAATCCCACATTCCATAGGCTAGGGGCTAGCGACTAGCACCAAAGGTGCAATTCCCTAAAACTGGGAAGGCATTGCCTTTATAACCTGTAAACACAAACAACAAGATATGAACATGAGGAAACTGTATAACCAAAAGGGTGATGAAATTAAAAGGGGCTGGAATAAAAACCCAATAGTAAAGGTAAAAGTACAACTGAAGACAATACAACTGAAGAAAAAAGAAAGAAATGCAGCTACCAGGTCGTCCTTCAGGATTCCTACCTGAAGGGTAGGTACAGATATCCTCCTCAGCACTCTGCATTTGTCCATCTCCTCCACGTACTGACACGCCGTATGGTCCACCTCCAGGCACCGTCCAGTCCTAGTACTCTCAGCCTCAGTCAGCGATGTCCGTCGTCTGCAACCAACACAACAAGGTGCAAGCAAAGCCCATATAGGGGTGAGTACAACGATACTCAGTAGGGACCCCGAGACCCTTAAGGTCTCACAAAATCCAACAAGGATAAAACAAGAAGTAGAAATCAACAGATAACCTTACTTAGGTATATTCTCATACATATACCTAATTTATCAACTGATCCATCTCAATCATTAAGAAAACACAAAAAAACTGACTCATCTCAAACCAAGATTTTATTATAGGGGTTGTAACAAGCAGCATCCCCAGTCACAATTTCAAAACCTCGGCTGCTGGATAACTCCTCCTATATTGAGTAAAATGGGCCTACCGCGACACCAAGCGCTATTCCCACTAACTTTGGACTACTGAGGTACTCCTATCGAGTACCACGGATCTGTCGTGTCACCAAGCACGCTTCCCACCGTGGTTCTGCTGCCTCACCAAGCGCGCTCCCACTCGTAGCCTGCTGAGGTACTCCTCCTGTCGAGTACCGTGGGTCTACTACAACACCAAGGCACTCCCCACTGTGGGTCTTCCGTGACACCAAGTCACTCCCCACTGGGCTAGTAGATTCTCTCTGAGTAAAAGTGGTCAGCAACCATCAGGTCTCAGCCACCTAACAAGTCTCTCCAGTATGATCGCTCGTCTCAGGAAAGATCCGCTTCACAAGCTATTGTTTGATACTCCAACTGTCACAAAGTCCCATGAATAATTATCACAAAGGTCTGCCATGTCATAGGGGTCTCAACGTAACAGATGGCGTGTCAATTGGACGCCCGGTCTGTTAGTTATTAGCCTTTTAGTCCTCGGGGCCCTGTTGGATTCGTGCTTGACACAACCTGACCATACCCCATCACAATCCAAAACTTAGTGGGGTTTCACTCAAAAGGATCTTCTCTCTCCAAGATTCCCAACGCCACTGACGGTTCATCAAACGGACGTCTGGTGCCAAAGTTATGGCCAAAAGAAGTATACCGGTCATAGTGGGCCCGGGTCTGGTATGACCCGGTCGGGCTGACCCGGCCCGACCCGGCATGGGTCTACCCTACCCGACCGGTAGGGTCAGGCCCAGCCCGGTCGGCCGGGAGGTCCAGCAGGCCGCAAGGGCCGCAAGGGGCAGCGAAGCCTGCGGTTTCCACGGGGCGGCTCGGCCACGGGGGTGTCGCGAGGGTCCGGGGTCGGTTTGGTCAGGGTGTCGTGAGGGGCACGGGCCGGCTCAGCACAAGCATCATTAAGGTTGAGGGCCAGCTCGATCAGGGCGTGGGCCGTTTCGGGAGGTCGGGGGTGATGTGAGTCGGGGCAGCGCAGCCGGCGGAAGGCGCAGCTGGGGTGGCGCGACCGGCGGGTAGTGCGGCCAGGGGGGCGCGGTCGGTGGGTGGTGCGGCCGGAGGTGTCTTGGCCAGCGGGTGGTGCAGCCGGTGGGTGGCATGGCCGGGGTGGCTCGGTTGGCGGGTGCGGGGCCAGTTCGTTCGGGAGGCCGGAGCACCGCGAGGGCGGCGTAGGTCACGGTGGCCATGGGTGGCGGCGCTGATGCCTTCGCCACCTTCCTTCTTTCTGAAGAACACCACAAAGAAGAATGGAGGAGGGGGTTGGGCCATATTAGTTTGGCCCACACCCTCCACGTTTTGAGTGGTAGCATACGACTAACAATAATGAAGCAAAGAATGTCAACCATGATCTTCCATAATTTAGTCATTCCCAATAACGTACAAGAGGAGAAGGGAGTACCTGGAAAGTGATAAAAATAGCATTAAACCCCTACCTCAGGTTGATGCATTGATGGAGTCATGGGGAAGAAGATGAATCGTTGGAAAAGAGATAGATGTTTGTGTTGTCGGCATTTTCCCCGATCGTCGGTTTGTGTGTCGGTTCGTCGTAGATGTCCCGTGTCGGTTGCCTCCGCAAGGTGCTTCCGAGAAGTTGAAGACGTTCCTCGCCGGCGTTCTACATGGAGGAAGCATTTTTTTTTGGAGAATCTTTCTCCCAATTCCACCCAAAAGTAAAGTGGTTCCAAAATAATAGATTGACGTCTATTATTTTGTTGTAAAGAATTCAAAAGGCTAAAAAAATAATTATGGTGGGTGGCATAATTAATGGCATGTGCATTGGCACAATTAAATTGTGGAGGTGTTGAAGAGGCTCTCCCCATATTTATTAGGGAGTTGAGGTTTTCTTCCAGTTAAAGGGGGGTTTCAAAGGAGTTTAATCCTGGGTGGTCCCCACCACCATAACCTCTCATGGGAGGTTATGGTTCGGGTAGTCCCCGCCACCATAACCTTTCATGTGAGGTTAAGTTCTGGTAGTCCCCACATCCAACTTCCACAAGGAGATTTAGTTCGGGTGGACCCCACCTCCCAACACCCACAAGGGTGTTTCAAATAAAAATAAAAATGTCACACAGTTTTATTTTTATTTTATTCTTACAAGAAAAACCCAGAAACTAACTTTTACCCTCGACCATCTATAGTCAAAGTGAAAGTCTCCTTAAGCGAATATTGGTGATGTCAGTTCAACGGTGTCCTCAGATTTCAATTCTGAGCACCGGTTCAAAAGATATAGAAACTTGCTCACACGTTTACTGAAAGTACCCAAAATAATGTTTAAGAATTCATTTCGGGCACTCCGGGCCTCGGAATCATGCACCGTCAATTTTCACGGACTCACAAAATTCCCATATATTTAAAAAAAATTACATGTAAATCTTGGGTCTTTACATTCTCACAACCTCAAGGATTTATATCCTCGTAAGATAAAACTCGAACTAAGGGAACAATTGATGGTACTGATCACGCATCTGAGCCTCCCGCTCCCATGTGCTCTCCTGGAGGTTCACGTGCTGCCAGCGAACGCGCACCAGAGGTATCGACCATCCACGAAGGACCTGCTCCTATCGATCCTCAATCTCTATTGTAAAATCCTTAAAAGTCACCCTATCATCAACGTCCATCTCACCATGGTTGATGATGTGAGAAGGGTCATGCACGTATCTCCTCAGCTGGGATACATGGAAGACGTCGTGCACCCAGTGCAACTGAGGTGTAAGAGTTAAGCGGTATGTCACCTCACCAACTCTTTTGAGGACCTAAAAAGGTCCGAGGAACCTTAGAGATAACTTTTTTCCTTGGCCAAATCTCTGAAAATCTCATCGAGGTGAGACCCATAGAAAGACGTGGTCGCCATCCTCTAACTCCATAGGTCTTCATCTCCTATCAGCATACGACTTCTGCCTGCTCTGTGTAGTCTTCATCCACTCCTGGATGATCTTCACCTTTTTTGTGGTATCCCATACCATCTCTATTCCCACTAGTGTTGACCCCCCTGGGTCAGTCCAACACAAAGGTAATATGAAAGGTTTTCCGTATAACGCCTCAAAAGGTGTCATCTCTATGGTGGAGTGATAGCTATTGTTGTACGCAAACTCCACCAAATATAAGTGATCATCCCATCTTCGACCGAAGTTGAGGAAATAAGCACACAGAATGTCCTTGAGGGTCAGAATGGTCCGCTCAGTCTGACCACCCATCTACGGATGAAAGGTGGTGCTCAAACAAAGTTGTGTCCCAAAATCCTCCTTCAACCCCTTCCATAGCCAGGAAGTAAATTGTGTGTCATGATCAGAGAAAATAATTGAAGGTACTCCATGTTTTCGCACAATCTCATGCACATAGAGGCATCCCAATCTCTCTACTAAACCATGATCTCTAATCGATAGGGCTGACTTGGTGAGTCGGTCGATGATCACCCAAATCGAGTCATGTCCCCTGGATGTATGTGGAAGTCATGTCATGAAGTCCATGGATATCCAATCCCACTTCCACTCTAGGACCTCTAAAGGCTGAACCAAGTCGACTGGTACCTGATGTTCCACCTTCACTTGCTGACAAATGAGGCACCGAGAGACAAACTCTACTACTGATTTCTTCATTCCCGGACACCAGTGTTGTCGTCGGAGGTCCTGGTACGTCATCACCACCCCTAGATGTACCGCTAGAGGGGATGTGTGGAACTCCCTCAACACTTCCTCCTAAAGTGACACTGGTACCATGGTACATCCTTTGAAGAGGATGACGTTCTCCCCACATTCCGAAAATCCATCGGGTTCCTGATCTGTAGATATCTGAGCACGTCATGTCTCGCAGTCAGTGTCCCCACGTTGTGCCTTCCTGACTCACTGAAGAAGTGGGGGAGTGACTGTAAGAGACTGTAGAAAATATACTCCATATCTATTCACAAAGGATATCCGCAAAGTATCTAGATGCTATGTCGCCTCACCTAGTAGCCGTATACTAGATCTCCAACTAAGTGCATCTGCAACAACGTTCCCCTTCCTAGGAGTGTAGACTATCTCGAAGTCATAATCCTGGGGGAACTCAATCCAACATCAATGTCTCAGGTTCAGGTCCTTCTGGGAGAAGATATACCTGAGACACTTTTGCTCAGAGTACACTGTAAAGAACTCGCCCATCAGATAGTGTCGAGACACCTTCAAGGTGAAGACTACTACTGCTAACTCCATGTCATGGGTAGCGTAGTTCTTCTCGTGTTTTCTTAGCTGTCGAGAACCATATACGATCATTACTCGCTCCTAAATCAGGACACATCCAAGTCCAGTCCCTGATGTGTCACAGTAGACTACGTACCCTACGTCTTCCTATGGAAGCCTTAGGATGGGGGCACTAGTCAACCTCTGCCTTAGCTCCTAAAAACTCCACTTCCATCTCTCAGAACACATGAAGGGTTTCCCCTTCTTCGTCAAGGTAGATAATGGTGTTACAACTCTAGATAAGTATGGAACAAACCTCTAGTAGTATCCAGCCAAACCCAGGAAACTCTGTACCTCTATCACACTCATGGGTAGCTCCCAAGCAAGTACTTCCTCAATCTTTGATGGATCCACTGCAACTCCAGCCTCTGGTATGACATGTCCCAGGAATTGAATCTCTCGAATCCAAAACTGTCACTTCGAGAGCTTACCATAAAGCTCGTTCTCTCGGAGCATGTCCATTACTACTTGCAAATGATAGGCATGCTCCTCCTCAGTAGCCGAGTAGATCAGAATGTCTTCGATGAAGACTATGAAAAAGAGATCAAGGTATGGCTGAAATATCTTGTTCATGAGTCCCATGAACACTGCTGGAGCATTGGTTATGCCGAATGGCATAACCAAGAACACGTAGTGGCCATACCGACACCTGAAGTCTGTCTTCTGCACATCCTCATCTCGCACTCTAAGCTAGTGATAGCCTGATCTAAGGTCTATCTTCTAGAACCATCGTTCTCCCCTCAACTGATCAAAGAAGTCATCAATCCTTGGGAGAGGGTACTTGTTCTTCATGGACACCTGGTTCAGGCGCTGATATTCAACACAAATCCTCAAGCTCCCATCTGCCTTTTTGGCGAACAGAATCAGGGCTGCCCAGGGAGAAACACTGGGTCGTATGAATTCCTTCCCCTGAAAGTCCTCCAGCTATACCCACAGCTCAAGAACCTCCGCAGGAGCCATCTGATATTCTGGTGTAGATATCGGTGTCGTCCTCGGGTACAAGTCAATGTAAAAGTATACATCTCTATGAGGGGGTAGACCTGGGACATCATCAGGGAAAAAATCCGCATACTGGTCCACCACTACTGGATAGCTCAGACTCTCCACATCAACAGCTCCAAGGGTAAGGCTAGCCAACTGATGAGTGATCGACTGCACTCTCCTCCGAGCAAGTCCATCATGTGCTGTAAAGGCTTCCTTATCGCTAGTGAAGGTAAACTTGGTCCCATCCGTGTGGACACACCGCACTTTGCGCCTAATACAGTCAATGTGTGCATGGACTGTAGATAACCAGTCCATACCCAAGATGACATCGTAAGGCCTCGACGCCACTACTATGAGATCCCAGTAGAAGCTCTCGCCTCCTAGAGTAAGCTCACACTACTGGAACCAGTTCCTAATCATCGAATATCCTTCTGTATGAGTCTCTAGATGTAAAGGATCGAACCAATGGCTCCGTCGGAATCTCCGAGCTCCGAATGAGGGAAGTGGAAATAAAAGAATGACTAGAACCTTCGTCTATAAGTACTACAGCTACGGTGGAGTAGACACAGATCATAGCTTAAATAATCTATGGAGCACCGTGGTCATAATCATCAGCTTCCTGGGGCTGAGCTCTCCCCTGTGCACCTTCTCCCTATGGTCGGGGTGGACCTCCTTGTGGTGGTGGCGGTAATATATCGAATCGTCACCCACCGCCAGCTGCACGACCAGCTCCTCTTCCACGTCTGCCTTCTCCTTGAGAAACTCCTCGGTCAAATCTCTATCTCTACCAGGGCGGTCATTCGACCGTATGATGATCATCCGAATGGAGGGTCAGACAGTCACAAGACATGTGACCCTGCCTGCCACATGTGAAACACTGCCCGCTCCTGGAAAGTCTATCTCCACTTCGAGTGACCCACACAACCGATCCTGGGTCATGTGGTTGACCACCTATCGGTCTGGTCCTCTTGGACCTTTGTGACACTTGTCTGCTACCAAATGTAGAACACTCTGCTACGTGATGACTGGTAGTGGGTCTTGTTGCTGGTGACTACTCAGTGAGAAAAATATCTACCAATATGGATCTCTCTAACTCCCTCGCATGTGTCAGGATGCTGAGTGAGATCACCGAATCTCTGATCTCCCGCCAAAGTCCCTGCTCGAAGGTTCGGGTCGTGAAGAATGGGTCCCGCACTATATCAGTGGAGTAGCATGAATGGTCAGTGAACCTCGCTGAGTACTGAGATACAGTCATTCTACCCTACTACAGATGAAGTAGCTCCTATATGTGCACTGTGCGTAGAGTACCTGGGACAAACTCTGCCTAAAACAGGCTCTCGAAGTCTGCCCAGAGAAGCATCACCTCATCTTGGACCTGGATCATCAAGCTCCACCATCTGCCCGCAGCTTCCTATAGAAGGTTGGAATCAAGAATCACCATGAGGTCTGCTGGTGTCCCTACCAGTCAAAAAACTCTCACTACAGCCTCCAGCCAATCCTCATCCGCCTATGGGTCCATCTCTCCCCTGAACCCGGGTGGCCTCTGGTGCTAGAACTCATGCAACTCTCCCAAGTGGTGCGCACTGTCTGCTTCTGGGGCTAGTGGCTTCAGTGGCCCAATGGGGTATAGTACCACTAGTGCCTCCGTTGGTGCCTATACTAGAAGAGGGCCTTATACCGAGGCCTTGTCTCTTTGTGGGCTATCAGTGCACACAAATCTCATAACTCTAGTCAGTAGTCTTTATGGAGGCATCCTTAAAAGAAACAGGTGCGCTACGGTTAAAATTTATACCTGGTGAGATAGCCTGGTGAGCTGACTTAAATAAAAATTTGAAAACACACACACAATCAGTGTTTTCGTGCACTGAGTCGGAAATCAGAATTCAGGGTCCTGGTGTATGGATATGTCGGCAGCCGCACCAACACTGGACTCCCTAAACTGAAATCCACAATCACTACACTTAACATTATTGCTTCATAGAAAATAAAGATCGGAGTCCTAAGTTCTATGGTAGAACTAACTCCTCTAATACCAATTTGTCACGACCCGTCCCCCAGGGCCCATGTCGTGACTACCCCAGGCCCACCTTCCATAGGCTAGGGGCTGGTGACTAGCACCAAAGGCGTAATTCCCTAAAACTGGGAAGGCATTGTCTTTATAACCTGTAAACACACACAACAAGATACGAACACAAGTAAAATTTAGAACCAAAAGAGTGCTGAAAGTAAAAGGGGCCAAAATACAAGCCCAACAGTAAAGGTAAAAGGACAACTGAAAATAATACAACTGAATAAAAAGAAAGAAATGCAGCTACTGGGTCATCCTACGGGATTCCTACCTGAAGGGTAGGTATAGATATCCTCCTCAGCACTCTGTGTCCATTCATCTCCTCCACATATTGACACGTCGTACGGTCCACCTCTGGGCACCGTCTAGTCCTGGTACTCTCAGACTCAATCAGCGTTGTCTGTCATCTATAACCAACACAACAAGTTGCGGGCATAGCCCATGCAGGGGTGAGTATAACGATACTCAGTAGGGACCCCAAGACCCTTAAGGTCTCACAAAATCCAACAAGGATAAACCACAAAGTATAAATCAACATATAACCTTACTTAGGTATATTCCCATAAATATACTTAAGTTATCAAGTGATCCATCTCGATCATAAAGAAAACATAGAAAAACTAACTCAGCTCAAACCAGGATTTTATTCTAGGGGTAATAACAAGTAACATACTCAATCACATTTTCGAAACCTCGGCTGCTGGAGAACTCCTCCTCTATCGAGTACAGTGGGATTTCCATGATACCAAGCGCGCTTCCCACTAACCTTGGACTATTGAGGTACTCCTCCTGTTGAGTACCGTGGATCTGTCGTGTCACCAAGTGTGCTCCCCACCGAGGGTCTACCGTGTCCCCAAGTGCGCTCCCCCTCATAGCCTGTTGAGGTACTCCTCCTGTTGAGTATTTTGGGTCTGCCATGACACCAAGGTGCTCCCCACTATGGGTCTTCCGTGACACCAAGGCGCTCCCCACTGGGCTAGTAGAGTCACTCTGAGTCAAAACGGTCAGTAGTCATCAGGTCTCAGCCAGCTAATAGGTCTCTACACTATGCTCGCTCATCTCCGAGAAGATCTGCTCCACAAGCTACTGGTTGATACTCCAACTATCATTAAGTCCCATGAAGAAGTATCACAAAGGTCCGCCATGTCATAAGGGTCTCAAAGTAATAGATGGTGCATCAATCGGACGCCCGATATGTTAGTTATTAGCCTTTTAGTCCCGGGGGCCCGGTTGGATTCATGGTCGACCCAACCTGATCGTACCCCATCTCAATCCAAAACTCTATGGGGTATCACTCAAAGGTACTGTCTCACTCCAAGGTTCCCAACGCTGCTGACAGTTCATCAAACGGATTTCTGGTGCCAAAGTTATGGCCAAAAGAAGTATACGAGTCGTAGTGGGCCCGGGTCCGGTCCGGCCCGATCGGACCGACCCCGCCCGATTTGCTGGGAGGTCCAGAAGGCTACGATGGGTCGTGGTGCCCATGGGGAGGCTCGGACGCGGTGGTTCTGTGACTGTGCGGGGACGGTTAGGCCGACGCGCCGCGAGGGGTGCAGGCCGGCTCGGCTGGGGCGCCGCAAAGGGTACAGGTCGTTTCAGGAGGCTGGAGGGCAGTGTGAGATGGGGCGGCTCAGCCGGCGGGTGGCCCGGTCGAGGTGGCATGGTCGGCGGGTGGCACGGTCAGGGTGGAGCTGTCGGCGGTGGCTCGGCTGGTGGGTGGCGCGGCCGGGGTGGCTCGACCAGTGGGCGCGGGGTCGGTATGGCTGGGAGGCTGGAGCACCGCGAACGCAGCGCGGGTCGCGATGGCTGCGAGTGGCGGTGTCGTTGCCTTCATCGCCTTTTTCACCTTCCTTCATTCCAAAGAACACCACAAAGAAGAACGGAAGAGGGGGATCGGGCCATGTTAGTTTGGCCCTCACCCTCCGCGTTTAGAATTGTAGGATATGGATCACAAGAACGAAGCAAAGAACATCAACCATGATCTTCCATAATTTAGTCATTCCCAATCCCGCATAAGAGGAGAAGGGAGTACCTATAAAGTGATAAACAAATAGAATTAAACCCCTACCTTGGTTTGATACATTGATGGAGTTGCGTGGAGGAAGACGAATCGTTGGGAAAAAGACAGATGTCGGTGTCGTCGGCATTTTCCTCGATCGTCAGTTTATGCGTTGGTTCGTCGTAGACGTCCCACGTCGGTTGCCTCTGCAAGATGCTTCCAAGAAGTCGAAGACATTCCTCACCAGCGTTCTTCGTCGCTCGTACATTTACTGAATGTACCCGAAATAAATTTCATAAATTCATTCCAGGTACTACGGACCTCAGAATCACGCGCCGTCAATTTTTGCGGACTAGCAAAATTCCCATATATTTAAAAACAATTACATAGAAATCCTGGGTCGTTGCATTTAATTTTCGTATCCTCTATTTATTCATTATATTTTAAAACAATAGTACTATTTTACCCCTATTTTTCACTTAAATAAATTGTGATAATTCTTTTAATAAAATTCAACTTCATTTGTCTCTTCAATTGGAAAATTAATTTCACCCAAATCCATGTTTTTTTAAATGTTTCCTAAAAAAATTTATCCTTGAAAAATTATTTTTTAACATAATTTTTACCCATTTTTACCTTTTTAGAAAAAAAACAAATTAATATTATTACTTTTTCATAACAATTTCCAATTTTATTTTACTAAAATTGTGAAAGGAATCTTTTTGTTCTTTTCTGAACAAGGCACTTCTATAACCTTTTTAAAGTTAAAATGGAATGCTCTATTTAACTTCTACTACAAATATAGAATTACCCAATAATATGACCATCAATTCTTTGAATCTTAGTTTTAAATTTTACAAGTTTATTTTTAAATAATTTTTTTACTAATATTATAAAAAAAATTGTTTTTAAAATTTATTTCCAAATAAAATTATTTTCAAAATATTTCATGTTTTAATATGTGATTTTAAAAATAAAAACGATATTGTCTTCTATATTTTTTTAAAAAAAATTATTTTTATAGTGTTAATATTCATCAATCACAATAACCCTTTATTCTTACTTCAATGGGTATATATTGTATTGATACCATACTTATTCTTCCTCTGGATGGTTTATAATTATTTTGACCAAGAATAGTATTTAGATTTACATCATTGAATCATTTTTTTTACTCATTAAATATCCCTTGAAATATTTACTTAATTTTCTATAATCATTGGACATTAAATTATCCGTAAATATTCATATTATTTATAATGTATATGTTCATTTCTTAAACAATATATCATTTCTACATATGGTGTTCTACATTAAAAGTCATTTGGTTATCCAGGGAAATGTTGATTAATCTTTATCCTTTACTCAATATAGATATTTTATGATAAGGAATAATTTTTATGAATTAAATTCATTATTTGATATATGATAAATTCTTTTGACATGCAGACATGGGTGGTCATGGTTATATATAGACCATCGATTCATTGGCAGTCTCATGAGATGAAATAGTTGGATATCCTTAGTTAAATGGGTTTATACCCATTAGTTTTAAACTATATCGTGAAAGGTATTGATGGTATAGGTATCAAGATCCTTAGTTTATGTCTTACAACAATTAAGAATTTCCTATATGAATAATTTAGTAATTATTATCCATGATATTTTTTCAATGATATTATTTTATTTGATGCATTTCATTCTCAGTTATTGATTAAATGGAATGTGTTTTTAGTTATTTACCATCTTATATTGATTATTCCTTATCCAGATATGATATTTATGAAATTGATTAAATTTCATGTGCTTCAAGTTATTTATGTTTTCATATTGATTATTATCCATTATATTTTCACATTGATATTATTTATGAAAGAACTTCCTTCTCATTTTATTTATTACATGGAATGTATGTTTTGTTATTTACCTTTAAATATTGATTATTATTATTGATTCATGATAACTTTTATTGTACTCAACCCTTACTAATCATTTGATATCACCCTTATTTTGTTTCCTTTCCCAGGAATCCATGATGTGTACTGCAAAAGATTTGAAAGAATTTACTACATGGAATAATGTCGTTATAGAAAAGAATTATGTTGTAATTTTTGTATTCCAAATTAATGTAAGGCGAAAGTATGTATCTTGTTTACCAAGACTACTAAACTATCCGGTTCTTCAGGATGTGATTCATTTTATCCTACATCAATGTAATAAAGATGGCACTAGCTCTGAGCAACTGGGGTCGAGGTCACCACATACCTAGTGTTAATAACACTAAAAAGGGTGGATTGAGTATTAACTCAATCATCATCGGGTGCATGAAAAAGAAGACTAATTATACACCTAGTTTGACACTCTTAGGGGGGTATGCTTTGGCTAATTTACCTTATATTTATGAACTATTATGAGGTATTTGAATATGTTTAGGTTAAATAAAATAATTTTAATGTGACCATGGATAACATATATTTATACATATATATTTATAATTTAAGGAGCTTATTGGTTAATATGTGCTATCTTGGATAATGGATAACTTGTATTTTGAGAGTATTGATTTCAATGATTCTTTGGAAGTTCATTGTAATTTGGGTTATTTAATTTTAGTATTAGTTTATTGAGTATGAGATAACCCAAATAAAAGTATCCTATGTGATGTTGAGTGTTCAATCATCTAACCTCAATCAATAATTTTTCCTTTAAAATGTAGCATAGTGGTGACCACAGAGTTGTCTCATGAGGAGGTTGCATACTAAGTTATAAAAGTATCACATTGTTAATTTTTTTATTAAAGTTAGTAAATTGGGGGATTTAGAATATAATTTAAATAAATTTAAATGAAAAAAATATATTAAGACATGAAATTAAAGTTATATATTAAAAATTAGAAGTAATATGGATTGAAAAAGGACAAGCTAATTATAGAAACATTAGACAAGGTTCAATCCTCAGACACTCCATTTATCATTTTTTGAAAAAAAATCCAATTGAATTACCCAATGTATACTTAAATACCTTAAATTATACACCTAAATTACCTAGATACTATATTTATACCTTAAAAATTGGTGTATATCTCCTTATTAAAGTGATTTGATTACCTGAAGACCTCCAAGAAACCAAATGAGATTAAACTCACTATGCTCAAAGGAAAGACCTCACCAAATAAATTTAAACAATGATAGTAAACACTTTAATTTCATAATTTTAATATAAATCCAAAATAATTTAAAGGAATATTCAAACAATAAATAAAGATACCTATTTCAATCAAGAGAATAGTTTCCAAAATAATTCCAAAGAAAAGAGTTTATAACAAAAAGAAAAACTCAAAATGTAAATGCCTTTGGATCATCACTGACACAAACACTTAGAGTTGATCCATTCATGAATTTATTAATTCATTAAAATCTTCTTATCTATTCAATAATCTATAGAACATCCCACTCACTCCTTATAACCATCCTTCAAACTGAAAGTGGAGATGAAAATATATAGTAAAGAGGGGTAGAAAATACATTGTCTAGTTTATATCCAAATAAATGTTTCTTGATTTTTTCCTATTTGGTTCATGAATCATGAAAAAGATCCTTATTTATAATTTTTTTCAAGAATCTTAAATCTTCACCCACAAAATTTGAGTGCCATTGGACAAGTGATCCAAATTTATACTCAAATTACTGATGTGAACTTTTTCTAACTTAATTTTCTATTCATATTCCTCCATTATGACACATTTAACTACTGAATTAATGAGATAATTTCTCAGTGATATTTAATGAGAATACACACCTTGTATTTCACTTTCTTTTACATCTATAATCATCTCATTTGGAGGTCTATATCTCAAGTTATTCATTATTTATAGAAGGTAGTTCAAATATGTCTAACCATTCAACTTCCAAAATTAAATGATTTGTTTGGGACCCAAAATAATTGATTCATATAACGTCCTAGACCTAGTTCACTTATAAGTAACTGAACCTGATTTTCCACCTAGCCTCAATCATTCCTCCCCAAAAACCAAAGGATTCCAAGTAGTTGTGAGTGTCTATAATAGTAGGCAGAGATACTATACCCTCTTTCTCAGAGTGGAGCACAATGGTGAATAACAAATAAATAAGAAGAAACAATATGAATAGAAATAGTGGAAGATTAAATCAACCAAACATAATAATTATCATCACATTAGTAGATATTTTTATATAAAAAAGTAGTGATGTCATGATAAAATGTAAAATGAGGAGTAAGGGGAATGGACAATAGGCATACAAGAGTACATGCTCTATAAAATATACAAAAAATCAAAAGATATCTCTAATATAATCACAAGAACAATCTTGGTCCACTAATCCTATACTCTATCCTAGTATAGAAAATCAAGTGTCCATAGTAGGTTGCTTCCCCTTTTCCCTACATGCATCCATGAAGTCTTCTTGGGTACCAATTAATGACCTGAACAGGGTTCGAATGAAACTCAGTATGACACCACCAATGGTGTCTATAACAAATAAATTCTATGTGTATGAGTTATAATAGTGTGTAGGTATAACATGAGTACATTTTAATATAATAATGGGACAAAACCCGGTATACAAGTATTTTTGGTGTTAAGAACAGTCTATAAATTGAGAATAATTGTGTACTAAAGCAAACCACCAGCTATGGTATATGTTGGAATATCAAGTATCTGACCTATATAGTACAAGACCCAAGTCCATTATCCAAGGAATTCTCCTCAATTCCAAGGATATCATCCAATTTAACCTTGTAATAATTTATACATATAAGTTATAAGAACCTGGTTCCCTTGGCTAAGGCGTTCTCATCGAGTTTGATGAGTATCTCCATGGTAAACTTGGTATAAGACTTTAGTGAAACCTTAGGAATAAATATGAGGAGGTTTAAGTAAGAAGGATCCATAGAAATAATCTAATTCATCCTATTCATAAATATTTAAGTGGGTCCTCGATTACATGCCACAATATCCCACATCAATTTCATACCATGTTAACTATGGTTCAATATATTATATAAGGAATCAAAGGTCCATGTTAATGTCCATTCCATTTTTATAAACATTCACATACATGAAAATAATCCAAGAGGTTACCCATATCATTTAAAAATTATCATTTCATTCACTTAATTACCTTTTTCATTCATAAATAAAAATGGGGCTAAGTGAGATACTCAACCTATAATTAGTTCATTAAATTCATTTCTAAAGGATTCCACTAAAAATGGTAAGATCCACTCACCCAAGGGGGTGGACTGTTCATAGGAATTTAAATCAAACCCACCTCAAGGGGTGGTTCAGGTTGGGGTCAACAACCTTCTACCTTATCAAGGGGTATGAGGAATATCAAAACATGTTTTAAAAAATTATCATTGAGGTATTACACTTCTTAGAAGAAACATGCATAAATTCCAACATGCAACACAACGACGCAAACTATAAACATAAATATTTTTAGGAAAAAAGAATAGAGAACCTACCTAATACCGGTTGTCAATTCTTCATCAAGTATTAAACACTAATCTAGGCTAGAATGGTGGAAATCATAGAAATAGACAAATTCTATGAAAATATTTCATATTATCTCGTATGGTAATAGTATCAGATATAGAGACGAAAATGAAGAAAGGAAGAAAGAGGATTGAGAGACTCGATATGGTATATCTAATGTGATGAACAACATTTGATTACAAGCCTATTTGGAGTAGATCTCTCCAATACTAGATTAAGAGTAAATGAGGTCTTGCAACGAAAGTGGATACAGGAAAAGGAGGAATAAGATGGGTTAAGGGTTAAAGTATTGATGGGTAAAATGGTAAATTAAAATATTTTTAAACGGTGTAGGGTTTAGCCACATGGTTGGATAAACCATCAAAAAATCATGAACCACAACTATCTAAGTATAACACCCCCTCACATGGCTAGGTGCACAATTTGAAAAATTGTGTATATCCCATACATTCTTATTGTCCAAGCTACCCATCCCCACTCATGGTTAGGTGCATAGTTAAATAAATCATTCACAAACAATGCTCAACATACCTAAAATTTATTATAGGTTTTTCATGATCTTGAAAACTAACTTGAATGGTTAAACTAACTATGCACCTTCATTTTTGGACCTCATGTTTGAGTTACTCGGTTTAACTAATTGTGCCCCAACTATGCACCTTATAATGTTTCTCCAAAAACTGGAGCTCTGGGCACTGAACAAGACTCAGATTATCTTGAAACCTTTAGTACTTATTTATGAATTCTTATATATATAAAACAAGTGGTTTAAACAAAATCATAAATGATCCATACCTATCTAAAAATTGGATCTTATAACCTCCCCCTCCTTAAAAAATATCATCCCTAAGTTACATTTTTTATGGTGGTTGATCAGCATTTGAGAATAAATCTAGACACTGAGCATATATGTTAGCCTCTCACTCCCAGGTATCATACTTTACATGGTTATACTTACATAACACCCATTATATATGAACTAACCTTCTATGAAAAATCCCTTATTCTATGATCAATAATATGAACTAAGTACTCCTCAAAAGAAGCATCAACATCCAACTCAACCTCATTAGGCTGAAGGAAATGAGAAAAGTCTAAATGATAATGAAAAAACTAAGAAATTTAAAAAAGACATGTCGACCTTATATCTTTGGGTAATTGTTATATGATAAGTGACTAGTCTGACTCTTCAAAATATCAAAATATCTGATGAACCAAGGTGATATCATACCTTTCCACCTAAACTATTGATTCCCTAGTCTATTCAAAACAAGAAATAATACTTGATCCATGGCTTCGAATTCCATAGGTCATTGATGGAAATTGAAAAAAAAACTTATGCCTATACTGAGATGTAACCATACACTTTCTTATTATTTCTACCAACTCTAAAGTCTCTTAAGAAAGACAAGGTAACAATAATGTTGCATCTGCCTCCTCTAACCAGCACAGAAGAAAACGACATGACCTACCATATAAGACCTCATAAGGAGCCATCTATATAGTCAGTTGGAAATTATTATTATAATATAACTCAAAAAGTGGTAGATTTTTCTCCCAAGTACCTCTAAAATCAAGGTTGGACACTTGAATAATGTTCTCTAACACCTATATTGAATGCTCAAACTGACCGTTGGAATGAGGGTGATCAGATGTACTCAGAAGTACTTATAGTTGAAATAGTGGGTGCCCTAGACCCAAATATTCAGTACTTTTGATTACCATATAATGTATACAGGTAACTATACATGATGTTTTCTTACCATTATAGTGTAGATATTTTTTCATCCAATATTAACTGGTAATGTTCATAGATTAATTATTATATCGAAAGGTTATAGTTGTTCACATTTTATAATGAGAACCTTGAGATATTATGAAATTAATCTTAAATACATGTCTTATGGTCAAGATACAACTTACTTACTGAACACAGTAGATTTTTGAGTATCAGGTGTTGGGGGCTCATAAGCATTGAGACTTCTTCTCATGAAGTTCTCGCTTAGTGATCTCTAGCAGTGATATCATAAGGATAGACCCACCAAAAGAAACACCACATGTTTTGGGTGTCATTGGTTGTTCTGATCTATTATCATATGTATTGGTATCTTAACTTGAGATCATTTCCAATGTGTGCATTTGATTGCGTACTTTGATGGAAGGAAAAAAACCATGATATTGAAATCATGGTGAGGTAGCTTGTGTTGGGTGCGTCATTGGTGACATGACATTGGTTGAATGATCAAGAAATGATTTGTCACTTCCAAGTTGAGGAAGCCATATATCATAGGCCATGTTGATCAGGATGGTAGTACCTTCATAAGACCATGGCCATGGAATTAAAGGGTAAATCTGTCTAGTTAGATCTACAAAAAATAAAGCAAGAAAAGGATGATGACATGAGTGTGTTTCCTACTTTATGAGATATTAAAGACAATGATATTATTTTACATAGTACATGTTCATAGGTTGGTTGTCACTGTTGTGTCAATTCTTATCTCTTTTGGGGCCATGATGGGTTCCTAGATCTCACTCTTGGTTTGTTAATAGTATTCACTACTATTGAGATAAGGTCCTATAGGGTCACACATAATAGAGTACTCAAGAATCTTCCATATTTAGTTGAATTGGAGTTTTGGACATGGTGGGTCCTAGCACAGGGGTCCAGGAATTTTCCAAGGAGATACGATCATCAATGAAATAAATAAATTCATATTATTTATGTTATGAATAATAGGCATTGAATTTATTTATTAAATTATTTTACCATTTTTAAGTAAATTCATGGAAAAAATATTATTTGAACTGATATTAATATATTCAAGGTTCATTTAATATTTGTGGGAATGATGAGTCAATTTAATGGCTCAATTATTATCATGTAATATATTTATTATATTAAATGTAATTATAATAATAATAACTGATATTTATGTCTCATTATAGTAGTTGTAATATCATTTGTATAACGTGTTAATTATTCAGGGTCGGGGAGGCAGTATTGGGTAATTCATAAACTGTCTATAAATAGAAGAAGAGAGGAATTCAATTGTGACTATTCATAGCCTTTATCTCTCTTCGTATCCCTCCCATGATCTAGAGTGAGACGCTATGGATCTAGGAGCTTAGATCGAGCTTCCTCTCTTGTATTGCAAGCAAGGCAATGTGGTGATCGTCAGAGCATCGAAGAGGTCATCGGAATTCCGCACTAGCACCCAGAATACAATGATAGGAACTCTAGTATATTTTTAAAGCATGTGTGGATGATCTAGAAGAATTCGGCTCCGGATTCATCAAGAAGTGATTGAAAAATATGAGTATACATTTTGTGCGGCTTCATATCTAAACCAGGTATTTCACATCTTTTATTTTGAGCTTAAAACTCTTCACATGAGATCCTTAAAATAAATCGGGTTGCGATTTTATGATGAGGATGAGTTCATTTCATTCATCAGTGAAAAATTTTAGAATTATTATTTTGAGGATTTTTCTGCATGTTTGGTAACTTCAATTGGTATCATAGAAATGCGTGAAGAATTTAAGCTAAGAAAAAAATTAAATTTGAATTAAATTTAATGAAGGACATCGTTACAGTCCCTATGCCAAAAACAGAATTCCAATATGATCTCAGATGACCAAGTTATGGTCATACAATTTTTTTAAAATATGGATTGAAGTCTCTTTTTATGGGTATAAAATCCAAGAACACACATATATATATATATATAAATATATGTTGCATTATACCTGATTGATGATGTCATAGTGAATCCTGATTACACTAAATGTTCCAATCAAGTTTACAATTGGAACATTTTTTTCTGATTGGGCAAAATAATCTTTAATACAATAATATTTTTATTATAATAATATTATCATTTTTTAAACCTAAAGATATAGGTTTTATTTTTAGTGGGCAGTTTCCATTTTGGTGACCCCACCAGGTGCGCCCCATCATCGTCATGCCTCTTCCAAGACCCGAGTTGGGTTTTCCCTCCCCAACAGGTATGGCTGCCTACCCTGACGGCTCTCCTCCAACGCGTCGCTCGGTGCATACCTGATCCAGTTAGAGTGACCTACTTCTGCAATGTACCTTTGTCTTAGTAGACCATCAAGATCTGGCCACGCGCAGCTCTTCTATAGTCACTTGTTGTCCAGTCGGATCGCCGGCTGCTTGGACCACCCAGGGCACCGCCAGTATCCTCTGTCGCTCCATCCATCTCAACCATCGGTGCTGCCTTCATCCAAACCAGAACCTAGAGTATTGTCTCCCACCTCAGGTCACCGCCTGGAATCGCAGTTCACAACCGCTTATGGCCTCCCTTTGCTGGTAGAAAACCCCAGTCGGATCTAGCAAGCCCTCGGTCCTCCCAGCGGATAAGTAACCTAATCCAAGTCCGTGTTTCCCCAAAACAGGTCTGCGTAGGTATGGGCAGCCTGGAATGGGCTCGGGCAGGCTGTTAAGCCCAGATCACCCATGCACGGGTCGGTACAACCTAGAATGGACCTGAGCAGGTTTGTCCCAACCCACACATACTCCTCCAAGTTTTTGGAGGCCTGAGTAATTTTAATTTAATAAAAAATTAATTTTAAAAAATAATTTAATTTTGGTTGAAAATTAAATTAATTAAATATTAATTTTTGGTTCATAAATAATTGTGACGTAAATTAATTTAATTTGATGTTTAATTAAATTAATTAATTAATTTAATCTTTTAGGTTTAAAATTAAATTAATTAAAAAAGACCGAATGACGTAAATATTGAATTAAAAATATGAATGAATTTTTAATTCAACTATAATTCCCTCGAGTATAATTTAATGCAAGTTTAATTTTAATTCTGCATTTATTTTTTAAATACACAAGTTAATGCGTATAGACTGGTCATGATCTGTGGACTGATCAATGCATGTTTGGTGCGTGTTTATTTATCAATTTAATTATTGCATGCTGGTTTGTAATAATTAATTAATAAATGGAGATCCGTGTATTGTCTCTAATTCCTTATATATATAAGGGTCTATGCATCCACTTTAGTGTTGTATTTTTACTTCCTTGTTTCCCTCACCTGCGAGTGAGTATTGTTGTATAATGAGGAAATGACAAGTGATCCACTTCATGTTGAGTTATGGCAACACACAAGACAAGAGTTGGATGCATTGGATGAGTAGACACTACAATTTGAGTTGCAAGTAATGCGACTCAATGTATTACACCTATGGTCTAGGTTGGCTCATTATTCACTCAACAAATCAACCATTAATACTAACTCATGATCAGGTCATTATTTTATTTTTTCATGGTTTGTAATTTTTGTGTATGTTTAGTTAATGTGTGATCACATAGAAATCATAAACAAGTATGAAAGATAAAATGAACATGTGACGTGATAGATTTTTCTATTTCTTGTATATTCAGTTGTTAGTGAGACCACATAGTATGTGCTAAGAAGATAGAAAATGATTTATTTCATCACATAAAAATAACAAAACCCTCAAAGAAATATAAAGTCTGAACCACCTTTCATCATTCTAATTTGGATAAAACTGGATTTTTTGGGTTCTGATCATGCCAAAGCTGATGGTGCCTCTTACTATTGGGGAGTTCTTATGAGAGTGGCGGTTGACTTAACTAAAATTTCAGTAAATACATATCCAAATATAGATTGTTTTTATTTCATAGGAAAGCATTGAGTAAATCAAGTTTTGATTTTAGAAGTTGGGACTTCACTCAACAAATCAAGGAATGACAAGTTAATGCGGTTGGCTAGCCAAAAGCCTATCTTGAACCCTCCAAGTAGTGGCATAGCCAAAAATTGTAGACTATAAGGAGTGGTTCAAGGATCTTTTCCACAAAAATACTCAAGCGATAGATTATTCTGATTCTAGCACAGATGGTTCCTATAATTCGATGAAATAGTGGGAGACATTTAATTATTTAATTATTTAATCAAAATGTCTAAATCAGTAATCATGATAAAAAGTACAAATCTGCTAAAATTTATTTTTATAGAAAATAGAAAGTCATACCACAATAAATAATTGCGATAAATTATGGACAAAGTAAATGTCCACACCAGCACGAGTATCCAAGAGTAGTATAGGTGCTTACGCACTATACTGTTATATATGAAACTCAAGATGCCAATATCCCCAGTGCCTATTAGGTCTCCTCAAGAAGCGTGGGTGAAAATTTACTTATAGAAGACTTATGTATAAATCATATGATGGTTATTTCATTATACAATAATCAATGTCTATTTCTAGTTGTAGTCGCTACATCATGACATGGATGATGAAACATGTAGTCTCAACTCTAGGAAGCATGTGAGGAGAAATTAAAGCAAGATATGAATTAGGTGATGGATACACAGGCATGTGTAAATTGAAATATGGATCATGATCTTTTAATGGAACCCTTTCTCATATCATTTTCACCTATTTACTCAAGTCTCTTTATAAGTTGAAAAATTAACAAGTATTGATGAAACGCTTCATTACCTATTTAGGTAAAGGTTCACCAAGTGAATAAGAATATAAAAGACATATTCACCATTAATTCTTATGGAGAAAAAAAATGAAAGACAAGGTGGAAATTCCAATAACAAGCAACGTCAAAAGAATAATTACAATTTCCTTCAATGAAAGACATATTATTAGGATTTTATTTTCATTTCATATTATGAAATAATACTATTGAATTTTAATAGAAATAAACCAAATTAAAGAAGAAAGTACCCATTTATTCTTCAGGAATATTAATCAATGTAATGTTTCAATATTTCTTTTTGGGTATTGAATACAATATGATAAACACATATGGGTATTTAGATATAGTAACCAATAAAGTATATAAATATTAATATAAGTTAGGTGTATTCTTCAAGTGGCTGAGAAAGGGTGATACCTAGTCCAGTGGTGAGAAGTACACGACTTACTTATAGCCAACTAAAAGATTCATGTAGAAATAAAATTGAGTATAACCAAAACATTAATCACATGTATACTTGGACACACGGAGACATTATTATAGCTTTAGGAATTAATTTTGTCTTTGGTATTTAATACTAAACCTATAGTTCAGTAATACTTGAATTGAAAAAAATAACTAATGAATATAAAATTTAATAATTTTATACCATATTGTGAAACATAATTCTTTGTCAAGTAAAACTAAAAGTATACATCAAGTTTGTACCCAGTATGGTATTTAGGCTTGGTAAATCTAAAACCCATTGGAATTATTGATGTCTTTAGTTTGGACAAAGAAACTTTTCAAAATAAAGGTAATCCACAGAGCTTTTGGAATTACTTCAGCAATAGATCATGAACTATTCCAAGAGTAAGCTAGAGGTATATATACTTCATAAGATTCCTTAAAGTAATTGTGGAATGTTAAAGTGAAATAATTTCATGGTCAGAAGATATGAGTTACTTCAGGTCATAATACCAAAGAATATATGGACCAAGCGATCATCGATCATGACAATGTGGCGTGGAGTAATTCATAAACGTACATTTCCTTATATACATCACAAAATTGATGTTAATAAGGAGGATCGATGATGAAGTCTTACATATTGACATTGATCAACAAAATGTAGCATGAAGCAATTCATAAATGTACATTTTATACATCATGGTCATGATGTAAGTAGAATCAATGTTGCAACTTGCAGAAACGTTGATTATATTTCACGGCGTGCTTTGAAAATAACGATGTTGTCCCATAATCATATTCTCATAAAAATGAAAAATGGATATCATATAAGCCATAGTATGATGGAAATAAATTATTTCATAATTCATGTGTTTGGATGCAAAGAGTTTGTTAGGACATAAACAAACTTGTATCAAGAACAAACACATTGTGCATATATTGTAATAATCCTAACAGTTACTTAGGATATTACATAAATACCTAAGATATAAAAGTTGTTGCCAAGTGATGGACTATAATTCTATATAAGGGTGTAAATCTCTACTTGAGATAGTGGGAGCCATATTGAATTGGGTTTAGTCAATACTAGATATACACATGTAGTTGGCATAAGAACTAGTTCCACAAGCACATGTGGAACAAAGTATGTTCCAGAGACACATACTGTGTAGGAAGGATTTTGGTATTCACCACGACCGGTGTTATATTATTCTTTATGAATAATATTTCCTAAAATTAAGCAGTGTATGGAAATTAGATGAGATTTAAAAGACAAGTTAAAATTCAATAAATGGATTCCATATATCAAAGTGAAAATGGGGCTAATTATAATGAATACTATGCTGGGTATTCAAATAAGTTGATACAGGGATAGTATAAGTGTAGTACCAATAAGGATTGATTTGTAAGAACAGGTCGATGTGCCTAAATACATTATAATTTTACTTGTCATAGCTAATTTCTATGATCATATTATTATGAATTGGATGTTTTGACCATAAATCATAGGAGGTGTCTATACAACACAACCAGAAAAGGATGGTCACGTCACATAATGATAATAAAGCTTTAAAATTATTGAAATATAGTTTAGGGTTTATGTAAGCAACAGGATCATAGAATATTCATTTGGAATGAATATTTTCCATGTTTCTACGAGATTTTAGTAGGAGTGCTAAGGTTTTCCAAGTAAAATATGTTCGAAAACATATGGAAAATAAATTGGTCTTCAAGTTAGTTAAGACTAGGATGAAATTTATTCTCCAGTGACTGACTTAATGTAGAAACCTAAGTACTAGGGAACAGGATCTACTGAGGTATATCTAAAGGTTTCTTGGACCTAGTCAATCGTATATATAGGGACATTTTATTGAAAAATACAAGCTAAAACAATTCAAGAGATGAATTATTTCCAATGTAAAATGGAATATATCTCTCTAGGTTGGCATTTTCGAGAAAAGGTAGGATATTAATGTGGTGAGTTTAAATCCATATTCTCAAATGATGGATTAATCATGTATTACATGATATGTACACAAACTAATTTTCCAAGATATACTTTATAGTATGTAAAAATTAGTTTTATCCAGGAGAACTGAAAGTGAATCAGTCAGAACTATATAATTGTACTTAGGAAAGTACAAAATATATGTACCTAGTAAGTGGAGAAGAAAGGATACTAGTTTGGAGGGGACATAAACTAGTCTTCCTGAGATCTATGTGATCTAATGTTGTAGTAAGGCTAAGGTAATGATCTAGTCTATATTATAAAATCCAGTGGTAGTCTTGCATACAAATACTGAGTATGTTGCAGATTCTAAGGTAGTTAAGAAGCACTTATATGTAGCGATTTGATCCAGTTCTTGGAATCACACCAAGTAGGTAAAGTATTATAATAATGTAAATTATGATATTCTTACTAGCCAAGATGTCAAGTTTTGATAGTGTAAAAAAGGGATATACTCAAGGATACCTTATCTTGAGAAGCTTTACTTAAGGAGATGATGTTAAAATAGAAGTATTTTAACACAGCAGAATATTTCTAGGCCCAGTAGATAAAGTCGTGACTCACCAAAAACATGATCTTAATAATGTGAGAATATAAAAAGGTTGGTTAGCAAGTTGGTTCTAGTGTGAGTGGGAGTGTTGAAATAGTGGGTTCCCTAGACCTAACTATTCAATAATTTTGATTACCATATCATGCATATGAGTAGATATAAATGATTTTTTCTTACCATTATAGTGTCGATATTTCTATATCCACTATTTAATGGTAATTTTCAAAGATTAATTGTCATATTGAATGATTATAGCAGTTCCCATGCTATAATGAGAACCTCGAGATATTATAAAATTAATCTTAAATGCCTATCCTATGGTCTAGATACATCTTACTAACTGGAAAAAGTAGATGTTTGAGTATTAGGTGTTGGGGTATCATAAGTATTGAGACTACTTCTCATGAAGTTCACACTGGGTGATCTTTAGTAATGAGATCATGAGGACATATCCACCAATATGAACACCACGTGTTTCAGGTGTCATTGGTTGTTCCAATATAAGATAATGTGTAATGGTCACCAAAATTGAGATCATTATAAATGTGTTCCATTTTATTTTGTACTTTGAGGAAAGGTAAAAACCATGATATTGAAATTGTGGTGAGGTAGTATGTGTTCGATGTGTCATTAGTGTCATGACATTGGTTGAATGGTCAAGAAAGGGTTTATCGCTTCCAGGTTGAGGAAGTTATATATCTTAGGCCACATTGATCAAGATGGTAGTACCTTCATAAGACCATGTCCATGGTATTCAAGGGTAAATTTGTCCAGTTAGATCAAAAAATTATAAAGTAAGAAAAGGACGATGAAATGAGTGTGCATCATACTTTATGAGATATTAAAGACAAAGAGATTATTTTACACAGTACGAGTTTGTAGGTTTTTTTCCCTGCTGTGACAATCCTTATCCCTTAAGGGGGTATGATGGGTTTTTAGATCCCACTATTGGTCTATGAATAGTATTAACTACTATCAAGATAAGGGCATAGAGGGTCAAACACAATAGCGTATTCAAGAATCTACCCAATTTAGTTGAATATGTGTTTTGGACATGGTGGGCCCCACCAATAGGGCCTGAGAATTTTCCAAGGAGATATGATCATCAATGAAATAAATAAATTCATATTATTAAAGTTAAGAATAATGGGCATTGAATTTATTTATTAAATTTATTTACAAGTTTTAAGAAAATACATGGAAAATATTATTTGAAAGAATATTAATATATTCAATGTTCATTTAATATTTGTGGGAATAATGAGTCGAGTTAATGGCTCAATTATTATCACGTATTATATTAATTATATTATAGGTAAGTGATAATAATAATAAATTATATTTATTACTTAGTATAGTAGTCATAATATCATTTGTATAACATGTTAATTATTCAGGGCCGTAGAGGCAATACCAGCTAATTCATAAACACTCTATAAATAGAAGAAGAGAGGAATTCACTTGTATCTATTTATAGAATTTCTCTCTCTCATTCTATTTCCCATGATCTAGAGAGGGGATTTGGATCCAAGTGCTTAGATTGAGCTCCCTCTCATGCATCTCAATAAAGGTGATGCGGTGATCGTCGGAGCGTCGAAGTGGTCATCGTAATTTCACGCTAACATCCAAATTATGATGATTGGTGCTCCCAAAGTTTCTTGAAGCTTGTGTGGTTGATCTAGAGAAATTCAGATTCATATTATTTGAGTAGTGATCACCAATTATGATCAGACATTGTTCACAGATTTAGATCAAAACCAAGTATTTTATGGTTTTTATTTTGTGCTTAAAATTGTTCATGGGAGTTCCTTAGAATAAACTGGGCATCAATTTGCTGATGACGATGAGTTCATGTCATTCATCAGTGAAAAATTTTAAAATATCACTTTGGGGACTTCCATTTCATGCCTGGTACCATCACTTATAACCCTAAATCCTTCAGAAATCCCTACTAGAACTATGATGTAAAATGAGTGTCTCTATCAAATATGATGGTATGGGGAACACCATGAAGTTGTATAATCTCATTGACATATATCTTCCAAATCTCATCCACTGAGAAGTATCTGTGATAGGTGAATATTGGGAAACCTTCATTATCCTATCTATGATCACCCATACTACATCACAACCTCAAGATGACCTAGTTAAGCCCATCATGAAATATATAGTGATGTCATCCAATTTCCACTTGATAATAGGAAAGTATTATAACAAGACAACAAGTCACCAATGCTCTAACATCACCTATTGTCAGGTGGAACACCAATTAATGAAACCCATGATATTCCTTTTCATCCCTGGACATTAATACTGGTGACATAAATCCTAGTACATCATGGTAAGACCAGGATGTACTGCCCAATCACAGGCATGAGACTCTCACATCAACTCCTCTCATATGTCTATCTAAAAGTAGAAATTCCCATGAATGTTCAATATCTCATCCCCATAAAAAACCCAACCAGGTGGTGGATCCTCACCTAAAACACTCTCCCTTAGGACTAAGCCCTTGGGATCCTAAAGTTTTCCCATCTTCACTCTATATAGTAGTGAAGGGAAAACTGATAATGATGTGAGTAAAGTATAATTGAGAGGGTCTTGAACCTCTAAATACATCTCAGAAAACAAAGTCATAAAGTGAAATTCAATACTAGCCTCCTGAAACTCTTATGTATAAGTCTTCCATCTCATAGAATTTAGCTATTTCAATTCCTTTTATAGGAATATAAGAAATCTCAATGTCAAATGACTATAGGTATTCGACCCATGTTCATTTTCTAATATTTTCATTCATGCGGAGTGAATATATATTTCTAGATCTCTTGGTCTGTATAATCCACAGATTTCTCTCTAAGAAAATAATGTCTCTAGAAACATAAAGCCTAGAAAACTTTTTCTAACTTGAGATCATGCATTGGGTAATTACGCTTGTGTAGTCTCAACTGACAAGACCTGTATCCAGGAATTGATACCCTTTAATCAAGGTTTCTCCCAAAACAATGCAAGATATATCAAAATAAACTGTATAGACTCTTCCAACCACAGGTAAAATCAATATTATCATGGAGATAAGTCTTCCTTTCAACTCTTGGAAGAAAATTTCACAAGATTAAAACCATGAGAATTTAATACCCTTCTTCATTAAGACAATAAGAGATTCTAAAAACATGATAAATCCTAAATGAAATGACTATAATAACCAAAAATCCCTAATGAACATTTTATATCAAAGTTTTTCTTGGGATTCTCCCAGGATACAATGGCCCTGACCTTCTATGGGTCCCCATATACTCCTTCCTCTAAGATAATGTGACCGAGGATGTAAACATTATCAATCCAAAATTAGAATTTTGTGATCCTATAATACAACTTAGGAACTCTTAGTGTACTCAATATGATGTCAATATGTTTGGTAAAACTTTATTGAGTATGAGAATACACTAATATATCATCTAATAAATCCACCAAAAAAGAATCTAGGTATAGGTGGAATACTTAAATCATTAGAGCCTTAAAAATAACTGGTGTGTTTTTGAGACCGGACGACATTACCAAATAATTATAAAGGTCATACATAATTTTTAAAGTTGTACAATGTATATCTAAAGTAATAACCTACACCTAATGATAGCTTGACCTCAAGTCTGTCTTTCATAATACCTTATCACCTTAGATCTAGTTAAAAAGGCCATCTATAGGAGGCAATGGATACTATTTCTTAATAGTAAGTTGATTCAACTGATGGTAATCCACACAAATATTGAGGGACTCATCCACTTTTTTGGAGAAAATTATAGGTGAAACTCAAGGGGAACTACTATATTAGATAAAACTTTTTACCTCTAGGTCCTCTAACTATCTCTTGAGTACCTGAATCTCAATACCTATCATCCAGTAAGGAGGGATAAACACTAATTCCACCACTAAAATTGGCTCAATGGTGAATTCCACCTCCCTCTCAGGAGTTAGTCATGAAAATTATTTAGGGAAGAAATACATAAACAAATCCACTACATGAGAGAATTTTTTCTAACATGGTCTCTGGTCACTTATAAAAAGGATAACAATCTATTCTAAGACTCCTCTTAGACCATGATGATCAGGTCTGACAAAACTTTCTTGGACATCCCATTCTCCTTTATACACATACTGATCAACCTATCAGGATATAAATCGCACTCATAGGTGATAGCAATTAATATGTTCTTGATAGGGAAACAACCAATCCATCCTTAGTATGATTTTGAATAACATCATTTTAAGGATGAAAAGGTTCTATAAGAAATGATAACTACCAATATCGAGGGGGAATTATCTTCATTGGAATACACTCTCTTATCACACTCCAAATGGAGTATTAAGAGTCATCTCTCAATAGTAGTAATAAATTTAATGCCCAAGAATTTCCATGATAGACATAAATATAAAAGAGTGTGGTTTGCCTATGTAGAAAAAGGTAGATACTAAAGTATAGGCTACTAAAATTGTACCTCACATTGTATATAACCTAGAACTCTACTCCTCGGGAATAGGATGTACTCTATATATCATACCTGATCCACGTCCTTTAGCCGCAACCTAGCTATTCTGAGTAGCTCTTCTCATCTGGCACTATATATTATAATTCTACCTCCCTCATCCATGTCCACCTCCTTGGAATGTATGGTCGATGTACTCCATCTCCTTGTCTGATGTGGAGCTATTGATCTTGCTCTTGAAGGAGGTGATGGTGTTGATCCTCT
Organism: Viscum album; assembly: GCA_963277665.1. Taxonomy (NCBI): domain Eukaryota; kingdom Viridiplantae; phylum Streptophyta; class Magnoliopsida; order Santalales; family Viscaceae; genus Viscum; species Viscum album. The sequence continues at coordinate 1,854,981,220 of OY728160.1, forward strand.
TCCACTATACATAGGTGGAAATTAATAAAGAAACCTATGAAGATGTCCCATTCTACCACATTATCTTCACTCAACTAGAGATATATCATGATGGGGATTAATATAACCCTACATACCACATTGATAGCATACTATAAAACTTCCAATACAAACATACTAACTGGTACTACCCTCATGAGAAGACTTAAAATCAAGCTTCCTACTTCTTGATGATTTTTCACCCTATCTAAAAAAGTACCATGCTCCATGCCTCTATCTTCCCTTAGGTTATGCACAGAGATTAGTTCCTCTCTTACTATTTTAGAAATTATTTTCATCTAAAAAACATTCACTTGAGAATAGATTGCCTACCTAATCCCATCTAAAAATCACCTATATATGGTCACTTTATCCCCTTAAAGAGTGTGAACAACATTTTTGAGATCTATAAAACATGTGGATTAGTCCATAACAGATAGAGTACCATGCTCTAAACACATAAACTATCTAGGATGATTGTCTCTCAATGTCTCTAGGAAGAAGTAATCATAAAATCTAGACTGAAAATCCCTCCCAATTATCTTCTAATGTCGACCTACCTGATTTAGGACATCCCAACAACTGTTGGTGGATCCATATAATATATAAAATATATAATTGACCCTCATATCAGGTGGTGTCTCCAGATTATCAAAGATAGATAAGGTAGACTTTAACCATCACTCAGTAGCCTAAGGTCGTCCATCCCACAAGAAAGTAGGTAGATTATGCTACTAAAACCCTCATGTAAAATTTACTGTAGTAGGGGTTGGTTGTGGGTCTCCCTATATGGTCTGCATGAACCATATAAAACCCTCTTGAAACTAATCACAAGTGCCTAGATCAAGTATAACATGAGGTACTATAGGCGGAACTAAAAGAGTTAATACTAGTGATTCGGGTCCCATCACATTGGGAGCATGGTCATCAACACCATCTTGGTTCATGACTCAAGTTCATCATGATGGAATATTTCTATGATGATAAATGCATGCCTCAGAATAGGATTTTATAATAAAAACAATCATAGATAAAGGAATAGGATATGTAAAAGGCCTTCCTATATTAGAGTCAATACCCATCACAACCTGCTCCTAAATCCATGTCTATGTAATTTAGAAAATCATAAGGTAACACACAAGGCACTCCTAACACCCACTACTAAGTTCATATCTAGGTAAATAAATCATATCTTATAGTAGAGGTTCTGATATATAGAGTTTCAATTGAAATTTATAGAGGAAAATTATATTTTGGTTGCAATTGGAATCCCCATTTGATGTTAACCATTAAATTTAACAATTAAAAGTCAATAGTTATATATATAAATATGTACTCATGTAGTTAAATGCATCTATAATTCCCAAGTTATCAATTCATGATCTTTCTAAGTTGCAATTAGTGCTTCATGTAACTACAACCAACCCTTTACAATGGTTTAATTATAGGTATCACCATTCAAAATTTATAGAAGTACACATACTTTATAAAATGTAATTGACATTCATTTAAATTAAACCACTAATATTTCATACCATACAACCAATGGTCCATGGATCAAACATGTAAAAATTGTTTAGTTAAGGTGAGATCATCAAGTTATACAACAAAACACCATTTAGGTCAATGAAGACACATTAATTAATGATAAGTATACTTCATGAAAATATTTTATGGTGTTTTAATGTATTGATTTATGTGTTTAATTGAATAATCTTTCCAATTTTGGAATGGATGGAGTTGTTTTATGGTTTATTGTAGGAAACAATGAATATTTAAAAAAGGAGTGAAAAGGAATGAAAAATGGAGATAAAATCCACTTCACGCCATGAGAAAAGTGAAGCGATGCGATACCAAATTTTTGAGGATATAACAAAGATGGAAAACTGGAGTAGAATAATTTCATGATGTGAAAAACAATTACACAACATGAATTCATTAGGATACTACCATCATCAGAACAAGTTTTGACAAGATTACATACTTTGAAAGTCAGTTACATTTCGTGAGTCCAAAATACATGTTGTGAAAAGAGTCAAATTTCAAAATATATGAATGATATTCAAAGAAGATTCACACAGATTCAAAAATCTTAGAGCCAAACTCTCATAAAAATCACAAATCATGTAACCACTTTACACATCGTGTAAATTCATAGGATGGTATTTCAAAGTAAATATTCTGTGTATCTTCAATTTTTCACCAAATCTATGACTTGGGACCCACCCAAGACCACCTTTTTACCATTCCTTAACAATTATAAAAGTTATACGATCCATATAGAGCCTATAAAAGGAGGTCTAGGATACTTCTATTGGGGAATTCAAATCTGGTGACCAAATCTTGGAGTATAAAGCTTTGAGTCCCTTTCCGAGTTATTTCTCTCTTTTCTTTATGATTTCATTTTATTTTCTCATTCCCTATTATTCTCTCATCACTGAGATGAGGGGGTAAACCCAAAATGTGCTAGGATAATTTAATTAAAGGGTTAAGGTTCCATTGGATTGATTTATTTTATTTGTGTGTTTGGTTTGATGTAATTTATTCTCCATCTTCCAATCCCTTTATTTTTCTTTTATCATGATGATTTATATTTGAGTATAAAAAAATTAAAAATGTGAAATTGATAACCCTAAAGAAGGAATGACCATTTTCAACTTATGGGAAATCATGTTTAAACATGGTATCGAGACAAACTTTATTTAGCAACACCCTAAATTACCGGACCAAGGGAAATAGGGAATTGTCGCATTGAGGAGGAGATACCATGACCATTGGATCTTCCTCGTCTCAACTCCAAAACCAATAATGAATTAATCAACATGTTTTATTAAATACATCTTCACTCGTACCTAGAAATTACAAAACTTTGGCGCGCTTTCAAATCTATTTATAAACCAATCAATTATGTTGTTTGGTTTTTGTTTTGTTTTCTCAAAACTAATCAATTCAATATTTTCTCACCTTCTTTATTCAATCTAGTAAAATTAAATATTTTTAGAAACCTAAATAAACTAATTTCTCCATCTATATGGATCGATATTGACCATCCACTATACTCATTTTAATTAATTAAGTTGCATAGTTGAGTTTTTATAAATTTTTCTTTTGCATAGACCTGTAGGGAATTAACAAAGTCCTTCCAGGATATCAATTAATCCACAATTAATCTCATTTTTCTTACAAGAAACATCAGTCAATTTAAAAATATATTAATCAATACAAGTACAAAATTCCACATGCAATGTATGCTATAAAGTAAAAATAGAATGATGTATGCATGATATATAAATCCTTAGGATCCTATAGTGATTTATAACCAAATACTTCCTTACAGTATCAAGCTAGGGGTAAAAATATACAATCCAAAAAAAATTTAGAATTCATGTGTGTCACCCCATGGTGAAATTAGTACAAATGTAATTGAAAAATCTAGGACAATATTTTTTATCCCATGTAATTTGGATTTTTCCCTTTACATGGGTAAGATACACCTAGGAACTTGCTCATTGCTAAATTATAACACATCCTAGTCTTCTTTTTACCATCCAAAAATAGTAAGAAAAAAACCTATGATTCCACTTATAATGTCTCAAACCGAGTTAATTCATATGTAACTCAACCTAGTTATCCACATAGCTTCAAGTTCACCTCCTCGTATACCATAGGCTTTCGATAAATAGTGAGGGTCTATAATAGTATGGTGGGGTAACTATACCCTTATTATCATAGTGTATAATAGCGGTGAATAATAGGAAAAATAGTAGAATAAATTTGAATGGAAATAGTGGAATAGTAAATCACTTAGATATAATAATGATCAAAATAATAATAGACATTGTCATATAAAAAAGTAGTGATGTTATGATCGAATAAAAAATTAGGATTAATGGTGTATCAAGAATACACGAGTACATTCTCTACAAAATATAAAAAAAGATGAAAAGTTATATCCAATAACATCATGAGGAAAAGAACAGACCTCCACTCATATACTCCATCCAAGTATAGAAAATCAAGAATCCATAATAAACTATTTCACCTTGTCCCTATCTGCATCTATGAAGTCTATTTGGGTACCAATCAACACCCTAAATAGGGTGTGAGTAAGACTCGGTAGGCCACCACCAATGATGTCTATAACAAATTAAGTATGTGCATATAAGCTATAACAGTGTGCAAGTATAACATGAGTAAGATATAAGATAATAATGTGATATAACCCAGTCTACAAGAATAATTTTTGTCAAGAGTAGTCTATAAATGGGGAATAATTTTGTACTAAAGAAGACTACTGGCTATGGAATACGTTGAATATATCAGGTATCATATCTACATGGGCCAAGATCCTAGTCCATTTTCAAAGGAATCCTCATCGAGTCCAAGGAGCTCATATAAGGTAGCCATCAAATAATGTATACCTACATGGTCTAGGAACCTAGGGCCATGTCTGAGGAATCCTTATTGAGTCTAAGGATTATGACCATGGTAAACTTGGTATAAGACTTGGGTGGAGCCCAATGATTAAATATAAGGCATTACAAGCAAGAAAAATCCATGGAAATGATCCAAGGCATCTAATTCTAGAATATATAAGTAGGTCATTGGTGTTATACCGTAATATCCCCCATTTGTTCTATACCACATTAACAATGGCCAAACATATTATATAAAGAATCAAAGGGTTATGTTATTGTCCATGACATTTTACTAACCATTTACATATATACACATAATCCAAGAGGTAAACTATTTCATTTCAAAATTATCATTTCATCTATTTCGTTGACCTTTTAATTTATAAATGAAAAGGGGATAAGTGAAGTATCCAACTGATCATCAATTCATTCAAGTCATTTATGTTGTCTTCCACAAACAAGTGTTAATCCCTACTCACCCAATGGGTTGGCTTGGTCAAAAGACTCTAAATAAAATCCACCTAAAAGAATGGTTTGGGTTGAGTTTGATAACCTCCAAAAGTATCTAGGGTTTTAAAGAACATCACAAAACTGTTTAAATAATTAAATTTTAGGTATTTCACATTTTAGAAGCAACACATGGAAATCCAAACATGTGGCATAATGGCGCAAGCTATAAACATAAAGGATTTTAAGGAAAAGTATTAGACCAAATACATTTTACTGGTAGTCAACTCCTAATCCAGTATCATCTACTAATCTAGGATGGAATGGGATAAATCATAAAAATAGACAGACACCCTAAAAATAGAGCATATTATCTTTCATGAAATGGCATCTGATACGGTGAAGAAAATGAAGAAATGAATTAAGAGTATTGAGAGACTCGCCATTGGATATCCAACATGGTTAATGGTGGCCGATTCTAATATTGAGTAGGAAAGATATATCAAATCCTATCTTGATAGTAAAGGATGTCTCCCGTCATGAGCGTCTATACAAAAAAGAGGGGGAAGAATATAAGTTAAAGGGTTAAAAGCCTTAGGGGTAAATCATAAATTACAACAAAAATTAAGGGTTCATGGTTTGGACAAATGGAAGGAAAAAATTGTCACCAACCATGTTTCACCAATGTCTAAGTGGCATACCCCCTCACATATCTAGGCACATGGTTTGAAAAACCATGTGCAGCTTGTGCATGATAACAGTCCAAGCTACCCATCCCCTTGCACAATTAGGGAATGGGTAAAAAAAGTATCCACAAATCATTCTCAACATACCTTAAATTTATTATAGGTTTTTCATGGTCATGTGGAATCCCTTTTATGGTTAAAATAACAATTAACCTTCATTTTTGGGCCTCATAGTTGAGTCATGTAGTTAAACTAACCATGGACCAACCATACGCTTAATATTGTTTCTCAAAAAACTAGAGCTCTAATATATGAACAAGCTCCAAATTTTCTTGAAACTTGTGTTAATTCATTAGGCATTATTACAAGGATAAAATAATATGTTTAAATTCAATTTTAAATTATCTATACCTCTCTAAAAATTAGGATCTTATAATTCATCACTTTTCTTAGTTGGAAGAAATGAATCCCAAGAGCCAAGGGAACCTAAAAAAAGAATCTCTAAAAATAGATCTAAATTGAAAATTTTATTCCCAAAATACCAAAATGATAAAAAACTGTTAAATTCTAGAATTAGGGAATTTCCACAATTTAGCTCAAAACACATCAAAATTCAAAAAATGATGCAATTTCACATAAAATTACAAATTTGGGGGGATTTAATAATTGAAATACATATGATAATTATTGAAAATATTATCTTGATCAATTACTCAACACTTAACACATGGACCCCTGAACAAGTAATCACTCAAAATAAATTACCAAAGAAAATTCACAACACATGTCAATGAAATTTAAAATGATTAAAATAAAGGAATCCTAATTATCTTGCCACTTTAAGATCTTCAATTCCAAATATTCAATTATTTACATTCATTAAATTCCCATTTTATTAATTATTCCATTCAAAATGATTTATACCTCACATATTTTCCTCTCTACACATGATTTTCATTTTGAATAAATTTTTCCTCATAAAAATAAAAGCCAGGGTCATTATAATATTTAAAAATTTCTAAATCTCCACCCAATTGAGTTAAATACTTCTAAATATAATGAGGATTTATAAAGTATTGTTATAAGGTTTTAAGGTTAGGGAGTTTAAAATTTCAAATAATTTTAGGTAGAAGTAGATGGCTCAACTCTTTGTTGAAGCAAGATTGAAAGGTTCTAGTTTCCACTCAAGAATGGACTTCTCCACTTTCTTCGTGGCATAAAATTAGAACCAAAATTTATTTAAAAATTATTTCATAGATATCCCACATGTTCTAAAATTCATCTCAATGAAACAATAGTTTATTCTCAATATTTCAAAATTTTATTTTCTTAAAATATCAAGAAATTTTGAAAGCTCTAAAAAGGAACATTTTTCTTTTTCCCCTTGAATGGTTTAAAAATAAACATCTCTCAATATAAATAATTATCTCTACAACCTTTTATTTTCCTCCACCCATAGTTTCCCAATATAGTATAGTAAATCAAAAATTAGTTCCCCCACACTTATTCTTTACTAAAATCATTCAATATACTTCAAGAGTGGGTTGGATAGGGAAATTGGCATGCAGTGAAGCCAACTAATAGGAAATTCATGGAAACTAAGGGCTCACATAGATAAAAGGTAAAATGTAGGTATAATAGAGATAGTTCAATTTTATAAAATGAGTTTTCAATTACAAACAAATTTCTTCAATCATTATGAACACAATTTCCTTAAATATTAGAGGTTTAGAAATGAAATTGATTATTTATAGTTAAAAAACAGAATTATTTGGTTCACTCAAAAAGTATGGTTATTTTGAAAAGTATATAAAAATAGTTTAGAGCCCTCATAGGTAAGTGATATTAAACTATTGATAGCATTTATGGAATGAAATTCAAAATTTTATGGTCTTTGTATGAATTTTCACGATTTTAATTTGAAACAAAAAACATTTAAACATTCATTTAAGTTTAGTTCCTTGAATTAGTTTGTTTCTTTCCAATGGATTTTTTTTAAATTCAAAAAAGGTAATTACTTTAAATCTAAAATGTTTTTTAAAAAACCAAAATTTGAAAGAAAAACTAAGAAATTAATTTAGAAAATGAAACTCAAAAAATCTTAATATACATAGTATGATCCTCCCCCACTCTGATTTTTTTACAATTTCCTCTTTTTATAGCAGTTTATATGAATAATTGAGAATAAAAAAGATAAGACATGAAAAAAACAAGTCAGAAGGAGAGACACAACCTAGTTTTTATTATGCAGCAACAACATTGATTTATCCTACTAAAAACTACTAATTGTAAACCTAAAAGGAAAAAAGAAAAAAATTATAATTTTATTGAAATTAAAAAAAAGAAGGGAAAAGAGAATTGGTTTGAACCCCAAAGTGGGTGCTTGGATTTCATTTCCCCTATTCAACCAGTTGTAGTCATTCATCCCTAATCCAAAGGTGGGCATGGTTTTCTTCTCATATACCACCAAAATAAAATTTCTCTAAAATTCATCAGGTCCCAGTGGTTATAGATAAACCTATAGATATAGTACTTCATCTCCAACCCCTTTAAAATCAGATATGAATTTTATGGTGGGGGAAGGAAAGAGAATGAGTTCTCCTCTTTTACTTCAACCATAACTTCTATGACCACTTCTTCAACATCATCCAAGGAATGAAAGGTTGAATCTATGGCATCCAAAATTTTAGGATCAGTAAAGTTAGTGATAATTTCATTTTTATGTGAATTAAAACAATAAGAATCAATATTTAAATCATCCCTTCTGGTGAAGCAGCTTAAATTTTATCACTTCTTTGAAAAAATATTGTAGTATAAACATCTTCATGTAAACCAGTGTACTCTTAAATCAGGAACACCATTATTTCTTCAATTTCAGCCTTCAAATTCTCTTCATCTAAAACATTAGTACACTCAAATTTAATTGGAATAAAATATAAATAGGTAGAACTATTAACAATTTATTATCAAAATAATATAACAAAAAATAGATCAAAATTTGATACTCCTCTCTATGACTTATTAGGTTAAACACTATTTTTGAGGGGAAAACATTTGTATTGAAATTATATTGATACTTAGGTTCCTCAAAATTATCTTTAAAAAATAAATGGATCACCTTTATCTACCTATTTAGAAAAATATTGACACAAAGGCTCTAGATTCTAAATTTTAAAAAGTGTGTATTCACATGGAATTTAATTTTTAACATAGTATGTTAAATAATAATCCAAAGACTTTTGATTTATTAAAGACACATCAATTGGTAAATCAGTGATAATTTCATTATTTAAATTTTTAAAAGTATATACCAATTAATTTTTAAAATCACCCACAAAAGTTTATTCTGTATCAAAATTGAGTGAGATAATATTTTCCTTTTCATTGGATTATTTATGGTCTATTAATTCTTTCAATTCTTTCAAATCAATGGAAATAATTTCAATTTTTTCCTACTTCTTGAATCATAATACCATTTCTTTGAATTTACAAATCATTTTTTTGGAACATTAATGTAGTTTTTTGGATCATGAAATAATTTTCTTTGGATTTAGATTTTAAAAAATATTCATTATTAAACTCATCAAATTGTGGATAATCAAACTAGGCAAAGGAGTAGTCATGGTGAAAGTCCTTTTTTGTTTTTTAAGACTATAAATTAGAGGTTAAAATATTAAAAAGTAAAAAAATTAAAAAAAAATTAGAAACATACCTACCAATGGAACCAGTTGGTGTTGAGGGTTTATTCATGTTATCAGAGTCAATAATTTCCCCTAAAAATGTAGCATAGTGGTGACCATGGGGTTGTCTCGTGAGGACGTTGTAAACTAAGTCATTAAAATATCACTTTGTTATTTTTTTATTAAAGTTAGTAAATTGGGGTATTTAGAAAAAAATTTAAATAAATATTAAAGAAACAAAATCAGATTAAGACTAGAAATTAAATTTAGATATTAAAAATTAGAATTAATAAGGATAAAAAACAAAATATAAAGATAACAGCAGCGGACAAGATATGATCCTTAGACACACCCTTTATCTTTTTTTCAAATGTTTTCCAATTTAAGTACCCCATTTATACTTTAAGACCTCAAATTATACACCTAAATAACCTATATACCATATTGAGACATCAAATATGTGTTTTGATCCCATTATGAATGTGATCTGATCACCTGAAGACCTCCAAGAAACCAAAACAGAATAAACTCATTATGCTCAAAAGTGAGACCTTATCAAATAAATTTAAACAATGAGAGTAACCAATTTAATTTAATAAGTTGTACAATAATATAGAATAATTTAGAATAAAATAAAAATAATAAATAAATATACCTCAATCAATCAAGAAAATAGTTTCCATAATAATTCAAAAGAAAAGAGTTTACAACAAAAAGCACAAAATCAAAAAGGAAATGGATTTAGATCTTCATTGTCACAACCACTTGGAGTTCAACTTGTCATGGATTTATTAATTCATTAAAAACACATTTTATATATCTATTATTATACATAATATCCAAATATATATTTCCAAAAATCCTTTGAAAATAATTTGGTGATTAAAATATATAGTTAAGAGGGGAAAAATATATTTTCATGTTTATATACACCAAAAGTTTTTTAAATTTATAACTAGTTTGAGGAAAAATATTAACAATAAACCTTCTTCAAAGTTGTTAACACGTGTATTAAATCTTTATATGAAACATTTTAGATCCATTTAACAAGTTTTAAAAAAGTTATACCCTAATTAAAAAAGTGAAAATTTTCTTTCTCAGGTGTATCTTCATCTTCCTTCACATTGGAGCCTTAAAAAACTAACTTAATAAGAGAATTTATCCATTATATTTAATGATAAAGTTATTTTTTAATTCATATTTATTTTATATCTAGAATAAATAATTTTTTAGGTCTTTATCTTGAGTTATGATTTGTTTTACAGAAGGTAGTTCAATAATGTTCTACCCTTCAAATTCTAAAAATTGAATGATTTTTTTGGGCCCCAAAATGATCTATTCTGCACTTGAATCGATTGGAAGAAATGAAACACATGTTCCAAGGGACTTTAAAAAAAATTAACAATTGATTGGTATTGAAAATTTTATTCCTAAAATACCAAAGTGATAAAAACAACTAAAACTCAAATATTAGGTCATTTCCATGATTTACCTCAAACTCATCAAAATTGAAAAATTGATGTAATATCACATAAAATGAAAATTTAGTGGGTATTAGATAATTTAAATACATATGATAATTATTGAAAATATTTTCTTGATTAGTGGGTTGAACCTAGAATGATATATGTTAAGCTAAGAGTGATATAAGTTGAACTAAATCTAAGATAGGTTGATATGTAATAACTATAGGCTAACATGATAATGTGAAAATGTGATACAACTTGAGGTTAAACTTTCCTATGGTAATTTATGATAATTATCTTATAATTATCATCACTCATGTTAACTATTTTGATTTTAGTGAAGGTTGATTCCTAAAGGAACCAAGTTAAGAATGGATTCCATGGAAAAAGTATAAAATGTCCCAATGAAAAACCAAATGGGATAAGGGTTAGAATGAGAAATTTTTTGATTATTAAAAACTAACTATCAGGAATTTGTATTAACAATGTGAACATAGTTTAAATATCGAACACTCCAAATAATATATGGATGGAATCTCATAAAAATTTAGGTTAACAAGATGATGAAGGAAATAAGTTTCAATTTACTACATGAAAAAAATATGGGAAGAAGCATGGGGAAGATTTATTAAAGGGTCAAGGAAATTCTATAAATGTAGAGATTAAATACATCAGACTCAAAAGTTTAATTGAAATAGATGTTCAATAAAAATTCATTGTTCAATGATATTAGAGATGGGCATTATATGACCCAAAGTCCCAATCCAAGGTCCAACAAGGGAAATTGTCACCAAGATCCTTATGAACAATTAAAATCCTATGAAACTACTAATAATGTAGTGAATATTGATTCTTCACTCTAGATATTAAAGTGTTCTATGTCATGTAATTTTTTAAAAACTATTCGATATTAAGTTACTAATAAAAACCCCAAATGGTATGATTATCATATAAATCATTATTGTGGTTTTTGGGAAGTTATTATTTATTGATCTAGATCTTATTATAATAGTATAATATTATGTCAATTTAGGTATGGGATAGCTCTATTTATAAATTTATTATAATGATTTTTCATTTAGATAAATCTCATTCCCCATCCAAAATAAACCCTTGATCATCAAGCAGTTTATGGTTAATTTGGAGTTCCCTATGCATTTTATTCAGATATTATGAGTCAAATTACCATGACTCAATTTTTTTAAGGGGTTGGAATTTAATAACTTAAAATTTTAACATATAATTACATTTAAATAATTCAATGGGTTAGAAATCCTACACCGCACACAGCACTGAACAAAAATGAAATTGTGATATGTTTAGACTATTAAAACCATTCCATTAAATCGTTGGAAATGAATAAGAGTAACTAATTTATAAAATATTTATAGAAATAAAATAATTTCTACTTTCAATATGAATTAAATTCAATTATTATAGTTAAGATGACTAATATGATCATTTTATGCTTAGAAATTGTTGAGTCAATAAGGTTTTCCTTATGACTTTTTCATTCCTTCTTGTTTTGAAAATCACAAACACCTTTCTTAAAGAAAAATGCTTTCTTAAGGAAAAATGATTTCTTAAGGAAAAATTCTTTCTTAAGGAAAAATGCTTTCTTAAGGAAAAATGCTTTCTTAAGGAAAATTGATTTTATAAGGAAATTTATCTTTATCATATTTTCATCCATATTTTTCCTAAGTATAAAATTCGGATTCATTTCTAATTTATCAGATTTGTTTAAAACTTTGATATAAAGTATTCTGTTTGAGGATCCGAATTCTGGATAAGAACTGTAAGGAAGTTCCAATCCGGATTCCAGATGAGAACTGTAATAAAGTTTCATTCCGAACTCCGGATACGAACTCTAATTAAGTTCTACATCAGATACAGGATACGAATCCTTATGAAGTTCGACAACGAATTCTTCTTAAGAATTCTGATGAGGAATTCTCATTACGAATTCTGATAATGAATTCTCATTACGAATTCTGATGATGAATTCTTATTACGAATTCTGATGATGAATTCTCATTACGAATTCTGATGATAAATTCTCATTACGAATTCTGATGATGAATTCTCATTACGAATTCTGATGATGAATTCTCATTACAAATTCTGATGAGGAATTCTCATTACGAATTCTGATGAGGAATTCTCATTACGAATTCTGATGATGAATTCTCATTACAAATTCTGATGACGAACTCTCATTCCGAATTCTCTTATTAAACAGAATCTGATTATCTTTGTTTTATACACTCTGAATTAATTCAGACTCCGAAAAATATTTTGGTTAGACTCTGAACTTTTATCCTGCTTACATTTCTATAATTTGTCTAATCTTTATTATTTCCATTTCACTCCAAAGCTTTCATTCCGAACCTTTTAGTTAGAATTAAAACGATGTCGTACATTCTGTTACACTTGTTTTGTTATAAAACGATGTCGTCTATTTTTTTATAAACTAACTGTTGTCTAAGTGACACGTGTACAGGTCCCTCCGATCTTTAAGGAAAATATGACCGTTGGAGAAGGAGCCGACCTTACCTATAAATAGGAGCTCATTTGAAAGAGCTCGGAGCTGAAAGGCTGACTGATCTTCGACTCATGTGATTACATGCTTGAAGTGATTTCTAGAGAGAGAGGCTCTTATTAACTCTCAAAGCTTCGTGCGACTCCGAATGTTGGTGATTACATTCGAGGACTTCTGGGGATAGGAAGACAGAGGTGCCGACTACCTTGAAGTTCGAGGGCTTCCTTGCTGAGGAAGACAGAGGTTGCCAACTACCTTGAAGTTGAGGGCTTGCGGGGATAGCAAGACTGAGACACTCCGATCTTCATATCGAGGGCTTACCCTGGTGTGGGTAAGACAGACTTGCTTGAAAGTATAAATCAAGGGACCTTTATCCAAGGTTGTTGGATACCCTTCTCTTTGGGTTAAAAGACCTATATCTTGTTACCTATAGTTTTACTACTCGTTTATTTCTGTTACATTTTGTATTATAAGGAAAGTATAACCTTCTTATACTTCCTTACTTGTACTCTGTTTCATTTAGATTCTATACGCTTTAAGGTAGAATCTCATATTGTAACTTTTGTTAAGATTCAATATCTGGAACCATATTTCCAGAACCTACTTTCAGAATCTCTTTCCAAGTTTTCATTCGGCATTAGAGGTGTTGTGAATTTTCTTAGTTTAACTTTGTTAAACTTAGCCCTTTCCTTTGCTTAAGGAAAACATAGTTATTTGTAACTAACTTTAAAGGTTCTAAAGGAATTTTTAAAGTATACAATTCACCCCCCTCTTGTATATTTAGCATCTACATCACTATTTCGATCCTACAATTGGTATCAAATGAGGTGTCTGAAATACTTATACTTACGAATAAGTTTTTCTTGCTCACTTTTTCATTCCGAACTTTCCCATTCCGAACTTTGTTATTACGAACTTTTGCTACTAACAAGGTTGTGTGCCAAAGGTTATTTCTAGTATGGCAGGAATTAATGTTGGTTCGATTGATAATCTAAATCCTACAAGACCACCTATATTTGATGGTAATGATTATGAGTACTGGAGATATCGAATGAAGACTTTTGTTATCAACACTGTAGTGGACAATTTTGTAATGCTTACTGGTGATTATAAAATTCCTGACAAGGAAGTTAGAACTTTCACTAACCAGGAAAAGAAAGAATATCAACTAAACTATAAGGTACGCAATACTTTACTATGTTCAATGACTAGAAATATATATATCCAAATTTCTTCTTGTGAAGCAGCTAATTGTATCTGGAAGAAGTTAGAGGTTACACACTTTGGGACTTCTAAAGTGATTGAGACTAGAAGAGCTATGCTCAGAGCTGAATATCATAGCTTCAACTTTCCTTATGGAGAACCAATCTGTAAAGTTCAACAGAGATTCATGACTATAGTCAATAGCCTACAATCTATGGGAGAGAAAGGTTTAGATGATGAATCTCTTGTGGATAAAATAATTGATATTATGCCCAATGAGTGGGAATCCAAAAGAACAGCTATAGATGAAAACAGGAAGGTCACTCAGATCTCTCTTGATGAGCTTTTTGGAACTCTTCTACAACATGAAACCAGAATGAAGAGAGATGCAGACAACATCAAGAAAAAGAATGGAAATGGTTCTGTTGCTTTTACTACAACTTCAAATCAGATGAAAGCTAAGACTCCTGAGAGAGTAACCAGATCCAAGTCTAAGAAAGTTATTTTCCAGTCAGAATCTAGTGAGAGTGAAGTCTCAGAAAATGAACTAGCAAATCTTTTCAGAGGATGAACAAGATAGCTGGCCAGAGAAATTTCCAATCCAAATATAAGAAAAAGGAAAGGAAAGATAAGAAATATGGAGAAGTTACTTGTTATGAATGTAAAAGAGCTGGACATATTAGACCAGATTGCCCTATGCTCAAAAAGAAAGAAAGGAAAGAAAGACATTCAGACAGGAACAGAAAGAAATATTATAAAGCTAAAGCTAATAAAGTTTTGAAAGCCAATGACACCTGGAGTGCCAGTGGTGGTGACTCTTCAGATGAATCTTCTGATTATGAATCTTCAGGACAGAAGAATCTTGGTCTTATAGCTAGATTACCTATTGATAATCATTGTTTTATGGCTAAGGTACGAAATGCTGAATCATTGACCAATGTTTCTTTAAATTCCAATGATAGTAAGTATTATAACTCTTCTGATGAAGAATCATCTTCTGATGAGGAAAATACTTTACCTACTTATGAAGAAGTCTCTAGGTTTGCTGAACTTCTTGAAATTGAGAATTCCAAACTCAATAAAAAACTTGATAAGGCAAACTCTAGGAATTCTATTCTTACAAAAGAGATATTAGACCTTTCTAAATATCTTGATAAGAAAAATGATGATTTTGAAAGTATTTCAAAGAATCTTGAGGAAGTAATTTCTGAGAAGAACAAACTTTCTAAAGAATTAGAAAAAGTAACTTCTAATAAAAATGTTTTCAAGCCTAACTCTAGTTCAAAAACTAATGATTTTGAGGATAAAAACCTGGTTGTAAAACTCAAGTCCAAAATTTTTTCCTTAAAGAAGTGTTTATCAAACTTTACCCATGGTAAGGAAAATTTTGATAAAATGTATTCTCAAATACGACCTTTAAGAAATAAATCCAGATTTGGTTATACCCATGCAAAACCAATTTTCAGTAACAATTATTTTGTTCCTCAAAGTGCCCCATTTTGTACCAAGTGTCAATGTGGTGGTCACTGGGAAAAGAATTGTTCCTTAAACAAAACCCAATCTTTAGGATTTCATAAAGCTTACTTCTCTAAGAAGATGTGGGTTCCAAAAATTTTATTATCTGGAAATCTCGGATCCAAACAAGTTTGGATTCCGAAAGTCTAATCTTCTTTTTGATTTCAGGAAAATAAAGAGAGTACCAGCAACAATACATGGTACATGGATAGTGGATGTTCCCAGCACATGACTGGTAACAAAAGCTATTTTGAAAAGATTATCAAAACGAAAGGAGGAAATGTAACTTTCGGAGATAATGCTAAGGGAGAGATTCTTGGTATTGGTAATATTGTTCTTCTTGTTAAAACCTTGATTTCAAATGTTCTTTTTGTTAAAGGTCTTAAGCACAACCTCATTAGCATAAGTCATTTATGTGATGAAGGTTACCTTGTGAATTTCAGGAATGATAAGTGCTTAGTTCACAATTCCAAGGAAGAATTTATTCTCTCAGCCAATAGGCAAGAGAATGTTTACACCTTAAACTTAGAAGACCTCAGAAGCCAAGATTTACCTTGCCTAAGTGCAATGGAAGATCACTCTTGGTTATGGCATAGAAGACTAGGTCACTGTAATCTTAGAAACCTATGTAAACTCTCTAAGAAGAAACTAGTTAAGGATCTACCGGAGCTTAGATTTGATTCTTCTAAAGTTTTTGATCCTTGTCAATATGGAAAGAAACATAAATCTAGTTTTAAATCAATCGGTGAAGTCTCAACAACCAATGCATTACAGTTAGTGCACATGGATCTTTTTGGTCCTACACAAACTGGAAGTATTGGAGGCAAATACTATGTGTTTGTTCTAGTTGATGATTACACTAGATTTACTTGGGTTTATTTTCAAGCAAAGAAATCTGAAGCATTTTATTATTTCAAAAGTTTTAGAGCTCAAGTTAAAAATGAGAGAAACCTTCCATTAAAAACTATTCATAGTGATCATGGAGGAGAATTTCAAAATTCTGATTTTGAAACTTTTTGTAGTAAAAAAGGTATTACTCACAATTTTTCAGCACCTAGAACTCCTCAACAGAATGGTGTAGTTGAAAGAAGAAATAGAATTCTTCAAGAGATAACTACAACTATGTTGAGTGAATATTCTATAGCTATACATTTCTGGGATGAAGCTGTAAGTACGGCTTGTTATACTATAAATCGAGTTTTGATTAGACCTTTTCTTAATAAAACTCCTTATGAGTTATGGAATGGTAGAAAACCAAGACTATCTTACTTCAAGGTTTTTGGTTGCAAGGTATTCATTCTGAATACTAAAGATAACTTACATAAATTCGCACCAAAATCTGATGAAGGGATTTTCTTAGGTTATTCCACAACCTCTAAGGCTTATAGAGTGTTTAACAAAAATTCTTGCACTGTTGAAGAAACAATACATGTAAAATTTGATGAGTCAGATCCTTTTGTTTTTAAACCATCTCTACCTACATCCTCGGATGTGTTTTCAAAAACTGATTGTCAACCTTTGATAGAAGAACCTTCTGATAAGGATAATGTTCAAGAAAATATTCCTGAAACATTTACCCCATAAGACTTTCTACCCTATGTTGATGAACAGGTTTTACAAAACCCAAATCAGGTGTTTCTTAAGAATCATCCCAGTGATAGTATCATTGGTGATGTAAATCAACCTGTAAGGACTAGAAGTTCTTTAAGAAATGAAGTATAACATCTAGCATTTCTTTCCCAATTAGAACCTAAAAGCACTGATGAAGCTTTAGGTGATGATGATTGGATTAAAGCCATGCAAGATGAACTAAATGAATTCGAAAGGAATAAAGTCTGGACCTTGGTTGAAAAACCTAAGGAAACTTCTGTTATTGGAGTAAAATGGGTTTTCAGAAATAAATGTGATGAAAATGGAGTCATAGTAAGAAATAAAGCTAGACTTGTTGCTAAAGGCTATAATCAACAAGAAGGAATAGACTATGAAGAAACCTATGCTCCAGTAGCTAGACTTGAATCTATCCATATTCTACTTGACTTTGCAGCATTCTTTAATTTCAAACTTTTCCAAATGGATGTGAAATGTGCTTTTCTTAACGGTTATGTTCAAGAGGAAGTCTTTGTTGAACAACCTCCTGGTTTTGAAGATACAAAACATCCTAATCATGTTTTTAGACTTACCAAGGCTTTGTATGGTCTTAAACAAGCCCCACAAGCATGGTATGATAGACTTACTGGATTTTTGCTTCAAAATAACTATGTTAAGGGAAATGCAGATCCAACTCTTTTTATAAAGAAAGATAAGAAAAACTTTTTGATTGTTCAAATTTATGTTGATGACATCATATTTGGTTCAACTCAACAATCTTTGACCGACTCTTTCGCAAGTCTAATGAAATCTGAGTTTGAAATGAGTATGATGGGTGAGTTAAATTTTTTCCTTGGTTTTCAAATTTCTCAAAAACTAGAAGGAACCTACATATCTCAACATAAGTATATTAAAGATCTTCTTAAAAAGTATGGTTATGACAACACTAAGAGTATAAGTACTCCCATTGGTACCTCAAATTCTTTAGATCTTGATGAAGCTGGGAAACCAGTAGATCAAACATCTTTTAGAGGTATGATAGGAAGTTTACTATATTTAACAGCTAGTCGACCAGACTTAATGTTTTCAGTATGCTTATGTGCAAGATATCAATCCAATCCTAAGGAATCTCACTTAAAGGCAGTAAAAAGAATTTTTCGCTACCTTAAGGGAACCATGGATCTAGGATTATTTTATACTTCTAGAAATGATTTTGTTCTAAAAAGTTTTTCTGATGCTGACTTTGGTGGATGTAGAATGGATAGAAAAAGTACATCCGAAACTTGTCATTTCTTAGGAGATTCATTAGTTTCTTGGTCCTACAAGAAGCAACATTCTGTAGCACTATCCACTGCTGAAGCTGAATATGTAGTAGCTGGAAGTTGTTGTGCTCAAGTGTTGTGGATGCAACACACACTCATAGACTATGGCTTGAGTTTTACCAAAACTCAAATTTTGTGTGATAACACAAGTTCCATTACCCTTAGTAAGAACCCTGCACATCACTCCCATGAAAAACACATAGATATTAGGCATCACTTTCTTAGGGATCACACACTAAAAGGAGATATTATTCTTCAGTTTATTGGAATGCAAGATCAACTTGCTGATATTTTCACAAAATCTTTGCCTTCTGATAGATTTGAATAAATTAAACAGAAGTTAGGGATGATAACCGTAAGGTAATCTTTCTTAATTAACTTTCTGTTGAAAAAGTATCCTTACAGCAATAAACTCCTTTTCATAGGGGGGTACATTTGTTTGATAGAATAAAAAAGTTTTTCAAAGTTTGTTTTCAAACTTTTCGGAACGAAGATTTCCGGAATGGAATGTCCGGAACTACAATTTTTCAGAATGGACATTTTCGTACAGAACACTTCTGGAATGGAAGTATTCATATTGAAAATTTCTGGAATGAAAATTTTTGTACTGGTATTTTCATAACGAGTTTTTCGTACCGAATCTTCCTTACTAAGTTTTTCCTTACTAGTTTTTTTTTCGTACTGAGTTTTCCGTAATGAGTGTTCCGTAATGAGTTTTTCATACTAAATTTGTTTTCCGTAGTAAAGTTTTTGCGAACTCTGTCTTCTCATAATAAAGTTTTTTTGTATTCATTTTTATATTTCCCATTACGAATAATCCTTCTAAGCCAATCCGAAAGGTATGATTACCTTACTGAAGTTTTCATAGTCATATTTTACTTGCTGGCATTTTCTTGTATTATGTTTTTGGATTATAGTTTTCTTAATTCCTTGTTTTAATAAAAACCTCAAAAAGATCGGATTCAAGTTTTCAACCGTTAGATCTGATCTCAGCTTATCCCAACCGTTAGATCAACCATGGAAGTTGAACCGTCATCTCATTGCCTATATAAAGGGGACCCAAATACTCGTCCCACATCGATTTCAAGCTCTCGCGTCCCGAATCTTTGCCTCTCTGTTTTAAAGCCATTCCGAACTTCAGATTTCTCTGTTCCGAACTTCTCAGAGGACTTCAGATCCAAATGTATGCGGAGTTAGCGTCTCAAGAAATGTCTTCCACCAAGCCTATTTCACAATGGTTAGTTTACAGAGAAAGGTTAGTCCATCCGGATTTCTTCAACAACTATGATTCTCTTATTTAGAAGAACATTAAGTTGAATGGGTGGGAAGATATTGCTGTATCCAAACTGGGGAATCAAGACGATGTTTTTTCGGAGTTACTTGTTGAGTTCTATGAAACAGTTTCCTTCTTTCAGGAAGATAATAGGGAGAAATTTTCTTTTAAGTCTTATGGTAAGACTTACAAGCTTTATTATACCAAGGCAGCAAGTTTGGTAGGGCTGTCCTATGAAGGAGAAGCAGAGTTTATATCTCACGTTTTGCCGGATTCTAAGGGTAGCTTTGACAAAGAAAAAGCCTTGAAAACTCTCGGACTCTCAGATGACAAAGCTCCGAAGATTTCTAGTTTGCCTACAAATTTCCGGATTCTAGAGTTGTGGGTGAAAGGTCTTATCGTACCGAGGAAAGGTGATAAAGACAGCTTGAAGAAGAGTGAGATCTACATCTTAGATTTCCTGATAAATCTAAGGAAGTTTAACTTCATGAGGCACATTCTTATAACAATTGAGAATCTTAAGAAAGGAAATCTCAGAGCCCAGATCGTAATGTACCCAGCAATTTTATTGAGGTTGATAGTTCGGTGCCTTGAGTCCTTCAAGGAAGCTTGCAGATCTAAGCCAAGGGTTTGCAAAAATTTTTTGGTCAGTGATGATACCCTTAAGAGGATGGATGTGGCTTTCAACAAGGAGACTGGTGAGTTCTCTGATCTGCCTAATCAAGAAGAAGCGGCTCCGAAGGCTACTGAACCGGAATCATCTAAGCCAGTAAAGAAAAGAAAGTTGAAGGAAGTTGCAGCTAAAGTTGAAGATCCTAAATCTAAGGAAGCTTAAACCGCACCTCCCAAACCAAATAAGAAGAAGGCTTTTCCTGATGAGGTTGTTGCAAAGTGGAGAGCAGATAAAGAGAAAAGGAAAGAAGGGGATCCGCAGTTCGGATTGGACCCTGCAGAAGCTAAGGCATTGAAGGAGAGAACTGCTGAAGAACTTGAAAAACAAGTAAAGGAGAAGAAGCTCAAGAAGAAGATGTCAGAAGCCGAGGCAGTCCAAGCGTTGTTAAAATTTAATAAGATGGTATCCGGAAGCATTCCAGTTCTGAGATCTTTCTCCCTGAAATCTCTACCTGAGACTCCAGAAAGAAACCTTGATTTTCCGGAAGAGACTAGAGCTGAGCATGTTGAGAAACTCGAGCAGATTCAGCAAGTGGTAGAGAAATAAGTAGTTGCTGAAGGAAGTGGCGAAACAAGAGACTTATTGAAAGAATTAGATGAGTATAAGGGGTCGCCTTCGGAAAACCTATCACTCCGAACTTCAGAGGCTGAATCCTCTAAGTTAGTAACTCTAGAGAAGGATAAGAATGAGGAAGATGTTGTTCAAAAAGTTGTTGATGATATTGTTCAAGTGTTTACTAGCGAGCAGAAAACTCCTGATCAAGAATCGATTCCGAAAAAAGACAAGGGAAAGCAACTCCTTGTTGAGACTCCAAAATCAGTGGCTAGAAAGAAAAGAGAATATGGTGATTCATCTAAAAGGAAGTTGGAGCTTATTGAGGAAGAAAATTCTCTAAGCAAAGTTTCAGATTCGGAATCATCCTCAGTGGGGCATGACTTTGTTGTCCAGTCGTTAAAGAAGTTGGTGGGATCCATTCCGACCTTCTCAAGTATTGATTCAAGATGTCAGATGCTCCAACATGCTTTGAATCAGAAAACTGACTCCGTATCTATGGTTATGGACAAGTGCGTTGAGATTGAGGCTTAGTTCAAAACCCTCTTTGTTGGCTATGAAGCTCATAGAAAATCTTGCAAAAGGATGACAAATTGGTCGAAGAAGACTGTTGAAGAGATGAGGTTATTTGATGAGTTCCAAGACAATGTTAAAGATGCCTTCGAGACTGAGGACATGAAGATAAATGAGCTGACTTCCTCCTTTGAAGAGAAACTGATAGATGAAAAGAACTTCCGGATCCAAGAAGTCAGAGATCTGAATGGGAAAATGAATTCCGATTCTCAAAATTGGAAATTTGAAAGGGATCATCGGATTGAGTTTGAACAGAGTATGAAGGCTCAGGAAGAAAAGATCAAAGCTCAGGAAGAAAAGCTGAAAGCCCAGGAAGAAAATATTGAAGCTCAATCTGCAAGAATAGTGGTCTTAGAGAAGCAAGCTGAAGAAGATCATAAAGACCTGAAGAAGATCAAGACTATTCTTAAGGGGCTCATTTCGAAAGAAAAAGATCCGAAATAACCAAATCCGATCTTTTTGTTGTAATTTTTTTTTGTTGCCGAGATTTAAAACTTAATGAAATTTGTGCTTCTCGTTTCTTTCGTTGTTACTAATTTTTCAGGTACTTTGTTTTTTTCATTCCCTCAATTTCTTTTTGAAAATCACAAAGGGGGAGAAGGAGAAGATCCTTAAGAAAAAGAAGAACTCCAATGAGAGTTTATCAAAGGGGGATAAGGAAAAGATCCCTAAGGAAAAAGAACTCTAATAAGTGTTTGTTTAAGGGGGAGTTTTTCATTTAAGAAGACTTTCTTATTCATAATGAAATGCCACTCCGGAAATCTAGAATACGATCCTTAGAGTTTCAAAGCCTAAGGGGGAGTTAGTCGTATTCATCAATATCCTTAAATAAAAGGGAGATAAGCCTTAATGTTTTTCTTTCTTCTTAGAATTTCTTTTTTCGTAAGGATGTTTGTGCTTTCCAAAAAGGGGGAGATTGTTGAGTCAATAAGGTTTTCCTTATGACTTTTTCATTCCTTATTGTTTTGAAAATCACAAACACCTTTCTTAAGGAAAAATGCTTTCTTAAGGAAAAATGTTTTCTTAAGGAAAAATGCTTTCTTAAGGAAAAATGCTTTCTTAAGGAAAAATACTTTCTTAAGGAAAATTGCTTTTATAAGGAAATTTATCTTTATCATATTTTCATCCATATTTTTCCTAAGTATAAAATTCAGATTCATTTCTGATTTCTTGTATTTGTTTAAAACTTTGATATAAAGTATTCTGTTTGAGGATCCAAATTCTGGATAAGAACTGTAAGGAAGTTCCACTCCGGATTCCAGATGAGAACTGTAATAAAGTTTCATTCCGAACTCCGGATACGAACTCTAATTAAGTTCTAAATCAGATACAGGATACGAATCCTTATGAAGTTCGACAACGAATTCTTCTTAAGAATTCTGATGAGGAATTCTCATTACGAATTCTGATAATGAATTCTCATTACGAATTCTCATGATGAATTCTCATTACGAATTCTGATGATGAATTATCATTACGAATTCTGATGATGAATTCTCATTACGAATTCTGATGATGAATTCTCATTACGAATTCTGATGATGAATTCTCATTACGAATTCTGATGATGAATTCTCATTACGAATTCTGATGAGGAATTCTCATTACGAATTCTGATGAGGAATTCTCATTACGAATTCTGATGATGAATTCTCATTATGAATTCTGATGACGAACTCTCATTCTGAATTCTCTTATTAAACAGAATATGATTATCTTTGTTTTATACACTCTGAATTAATTCAGACTCTGAAAAATATTTTGGTTAGACTCTGAACTTTTATCCTTCTTACATTTCTATAATTTGTCTAATCTTTATTATTTCCATTTCACTCCGAAGCTTTCATTCCGAACCTTTTAGTTAGAATTAAAACGATGTCGTACATTCTGTTACACTTGTTTTGTTATAAAACGATGTCATCTATTTTGTTATAAACTAACCGTTGTCTAAGTGACATGTGTACATGTCCCTCTGATCTTTAAGGAAAATATGACCGTTGGAGAAGGAGACGACCTTACCTATAAATAGGAGCTCATTTGAAAGAGCTCGGAGCTGAAAGGCAGACTGATCTTCGACTCATGTGATTACATGCTTGAAGTGATTTCTAGAGAGAGAGGCTCTTATTAACTCTCAAAGCTTCGTGTGACTCCGAATGTTGGTGATTACATTCGAGGACTTCCGGGGATAGGAAGACAGAGGTGCTGACTACCTTGAAGTTCGAGGGCTTCCTTGCTGAGGAAGACAGAGGTTGCCAACTACCTTGAAGTTGAGGGCTTGCGGGGATAGCAAGACTGAGACACTCCGATCTTCGTATCGAGGGCTTACCCTAGTGTGGGTAAGACAGACTTTCTTGAAAGTATAAATCAAGGGACCTTTATCCAAGGTTGTTGGATACCCTTCTCTTTGGGTTAAAAGACCTATATCTTGTTACCTGTAGTTTTACTACTCATTTATTTCCGTTGCATTTTGTATTATAAGGAAAGTATAACTTTCTTATACTTCCTTACTTGTACTCTGTTTCATTTAGATTCTATACGCTTTAAGGTAGAATCTCATATTGTAACTTTTTTTAAGATTTAATATCCAGAACCATATTTCCGAAACCTACTTTCAGAATCTCTTTCCAAGTTTTCATTCGGTATTAGAGGTGTTGTGAATTTTCTTAGCTTAACTTTGTTAAACTTAGCCCTTTCCTTTGCTTAAGGAAAACATAGTTATTTGTAACTAACTTTAAAGGTTCCAAAGGAATTTTTAAAGTATACAATTCACCCCCCTCTTGTATATTGAGCATCTACATCACTATTTTGATCCTACAGAAATGTGTTTTTCTAAAATTTTTCTTTTTATGCTAAATGCATTTCTATTTCAAGAAACATAAGATTAATGATGATAAAATATATTTTAGATGAATAATTTTAAATAATAGTTTAATTACTTTATAATAGGAAATATATATGGAAATTTATAATATTATAAAAAGATATATTTTCCTATAAAAATGGTTCTTCATTATATCTCACCTTTTTTATTTAAACCATAGATTTTGAAAACATAGATTTTTAAAAATAAAAAATGAAACTTATTTTTCAATTTATCATAGTAATATTTTTTAATATGAATTTTTTAATTTTTATAAAAGAATTATTTTTAGGTTAATAGTGAATAATATAATTTTAATAAATAACATGGATTTTACAACATCATTAGTGTATAAGTATGAATTGGAAATTCATGAAAAAAAATTATAAGACCAAAATTTTAGTTTTTGTGTGACTTTAAAATTAAAAAAAAATGGTTTTAATTTAAAAAAAATATTTGATATTTTAGAATATAAATATTTTTTTATCAAAAATAATTTTAATACATTATACATTTTTTATTTTCAAATTAATTTTTATAAATTTTATAAATTTAATAAAAAGAAATGGATTTTAAATTTATAATATGTTTATTTAAATTATTTAATAAGGACCAATTTATTTTTAGGAATAAGATTAAGCTTCCTTAGGTAAAAACTGGTTATCTCAGTAAACGAAAAAATGGTAAAAGTAATAATTCAAGGGGTAAAGGTATTTAAACATGAATAAAATGTGTATATAATTGATTTTATTAGGTTTTGACCAACCTTATCGATTTCACACTCTATTATTTCTCAATTTTTGGAGCTACTTTACGTGTTTAACATGTGCTCCCTTTATATTATGTTGAAATATTTACAAAAATTTAATTCTCACCACTTATAACAGGGCCCTCTCACCACCCCTTCAAATAACTCATAAAAATTATGTTTAATACTAAAAAAAATCACTTATTCCTTCCCATAGAATACTATTTTACTATTTTGAACTTCTAGTCACAATATACTAGCATATTCTATCCATTTCCAAGGGGTCTTCCATGGAAATCTCAAAGTGCTCATCGTGAGTAATCATTTTTACTAAACTTCTTTATTTTATATTTATCTTTTCAAATTATAATTTTTAAATCCCAGTATAATTAAATATATTTTATATATACAATTATTTTTATTATTATATAGTGATAATCATTAATCACCTTTTCTATTTTCTATTAATAAAAATGAAACCATAATTACTAAATTGTGTAGACTATTGCCCCCACGATACATGGTGTTTTGTTTTAATTGTCCTTTTTAAATGTATGGTATGAAAGATTAATTTAATAACTAATTATTATATTTATATCATGTTTATGATTCTGAAATAATAAACTATATTATACCTTTTTCATATTCTATTGAAAAATAAATCATCAACTAGGCGTATGTGTGGACTACCACCACCATAGAACGATTGATTTTCATTTTTCTTTTCATCACCATCTTAAATGGATGGTCATGAGGATGGTATTAAAGGATGAATTTTATTTATATGATTTCATTAAGTTTCTTTTATTGTAATTTTTATAACATATTAATTATGTGATCGACAAATGAGTATCATTAATTCAATCATTTAAATCGAGAAAACTAATAAGATAATGATATATTCTTTATAAATAATGACTATATAAATTATCTTCTATTTATAATTATTTAAAATTTGGATATATAACACTAATAAACCATAAATAATATCATTATTCTTCTATTTTAATGATATTACAACTAAATCTCCCCATAATCATCCATTAATCAAGGTAGGTTAATGTTTAGGTCAGTTTAACCACATACTTGAACAACACTATACATTTATATCATGGATGACAATGATAAATTATTTACTACTATAATATTATATAAATATGTAAATAAAGTTTTTTTTATTTCTGGTGAATTTTATGAATATTTAACACATTAATTAAGAAATCAACCTTTGTTCAATAAGAAACATTGAAACATGTTCATCATTGATTTTAACCTCATATATTGTAACCAAAACTACCATGAAATTAAATTATAAAATTATAAAATATATTCTAACATTTATTATAGTACCTTTTATTATCTAATAATTATGGAATTTGGGAATATAATAGATACCAAAACTATTTTTACCAAACTAGTTCAAAGCAATAAATACTACTTACACCCAATGATCAAAATAAGTAAAATATAACTAATATATGTATATAATGATTATAAATGATGATTATAAATGGTTATAGTTATGAGTAATGATATTTGGAAAGTATTTAATAAACTTAATTTGATTATTCATAATATTTGGTGCAATTGTAGAAAAAATTTGGGTCGGGGTGAGGGTTTTTATCTCAAATTCATCTCTTGGAGACATGTCTGGTATGACGCACCTAATTTCATTTACATGATATATATAATTAATATTTGTGATATAATATCATTAATTATATAATAATCATGGTAATTTAAGTTAAATTATAATCCCTCTCTTTCAAGGGTTTTTATTAAAATGTTATATAAGCCGCATGGGTTTTCTTTGTCTCAATTCTGATTATTTGAGACAAGTTGCATGTTATGAACCATGTTTCTTTTATATGGTGTCCTATTTAGATATTTTTGTTATTAAATTTTCATTCATTCAAACATGATCATTCAATTTAACATATTTAATATAATTTTGGTATTATCTTCCCTTTTATTTTATTATGTCTTATTCTCTCATTTTTTTATATTTCTACTACATAAACCCACTTTCAAAAGTTTCATGATTCATGGAGTCTATTTCCCATAAGGGATATTGATATCTAAAATATCATTTCTTTATTTTATAATGTTTCATCCTAAATATTAATTTTACATGCTTAGGTACTCGCACCCTAATATTTTAGGATATGATATTTTATAATCCACTTTAGGAAAATGATGTTTTTATAAAAATGAATGTATTTATACTCTTCCTATAATGTGAGTTTTGGATAAAAGGTATATTGAAAATAATAAAAAGGGTTTTTTTCCATTAAATTTCATATGTTTTATTTTACTCTCCCCATTTACCCAAGAAAATTTTGTTTCTTATCAATTCTACATTATTATAGATTCCTTTTAAATTAAATGTTTTTAAAATATTTCATGAAGACTTTTCAAAAATTACCTTTAAAAGGGATGTGTAAATTTGTATTTTATGTCAATGTCAAAAAAATTATATAAAATCACTTTTAATTTTTCACTTCAATTTCCATTTTCATTTTCAAAATTATTTACCCTAATTGTGTTTATGTTTCATTATTTATCATCTAATATATATATTTTTCATTTTGGAGATTTAACTCGCTATATCAAATATTTTGATTCTTGATCCTTTATTTTGTGATACCATTTGAAGCATTATTTTATGATGTTTTTTCATTTATGTCAATACATTTCTATGTTTCCTTCATTACACTGGGGGTTTTTTATTTGGAAACCATCCAACGTCTTCCTATAGATTGTTTATGATCATGTTATTCCATTATTTACTAATTTGTATACTCATTGCAGTATACAGTGTGAACATCACATTATAAATAACTCATATTGGATTATGTTCACCTAGAAAGAAAGTTAATCTATTGACATCATGAAAATTATTGGCATTTAATATATTTTTATTCCCATATTGATGATTTTTGGAAAGTTGAATATGTATTGTTTAACCATACACCTTCTTTATTTGGATGGGTTGTCATCTTGTTATCCCTTTTATTGATATATGGAAAAGAATTGGAATTCCATATATTGTTATTCCAATATGGATGATTATTTTAAAGTTTAATATATATTGTTTAACCACCAAAAATATTTTTATGGATGAGTTATGATCATGTTATACATTTTATTTACATGGGGAATAGTATTTACATTCTTGATGATTATTAACTGATAACATGGTTTGATCATTTATTGGAATTCAGTATTCTTTATTATTTGGATAAAATGTTTTTATTCAGTCAGAGGTGCCCTAGGTAATGAAATAAAATGTCTTGTTGACTATTATAATGAATTGACTATACATAAACAAGTGACTGTTGAGGACCATAATTATATATCCCCTTGATGCATTAATATCTTTCATGAGACAAAACAACATGGGTTTTGGTATATTCCTCTCCCCATATTAGCATCATGTCTTGGAACAAGGCCTTGACATCATGTTTTTTATGTCTGGTATTATACATTCCATCAGTATAAGATAATTATTATTGATATCCTTGTTTTAATTTGTTTTCATAGATATATTTTGCTCTCAATTTCTATTGATTATTGAATTATTCAGATTATTTATTTCTTCCATATTATGTATTTCATGCTTGTGTTTTTAATAACATTATTCATATGTTTCCCTTACAGAGAATTTGATCTCACCCCTTTATTAAGTTTCCATTCTCCATATTATGAAAAAAAGTAGTACATGTGATATTTTTAGAAGGATAAAACATATTGAATATTTAGTGGGATATGTTTAATACTTCTTATTGATTAAGTATCTTATTATATAGATGGAAAAATATCCATTGGTGGGGAAATTCATGTGTTTTTATAGTTTATTTTTTTCCTAATTACCTAAAGCTCCAAACCTAAAAGTTCTTGGGAATGTATATAATACAATAATTTCTTTAATTCATTTAATTATTGGATATTTATGTCTGGGAATTTATAGTTGGTATCAAAGCTAGTATATAAATTATGTGTTTATGGAACCATATTTGGGAGTGTGGGTCTGGGGTGTCACATTATAGTTCCATTATTATTAGAGTAAGGGGATAAGTATGAGGTTTAATATAATACCTCTGGTTTTTGGATTAGTTGTGTGTTGATACAAAGGTGTTCAATGATTAATTATAGGTCTGGGCTGTAAAGGAAACACAAGAAAAATTAAATGACCCATGACTTGGAGTTATGAAAATGGTTCTTTCCTCAAATATGTAGACTCAATACCTACATAATGAATGGTTTAGGGTGTTCTTATATCATAAGTGTCTCAAATATATCTTCTCAAAAATGGGTCTCAATATGAGGAAGAGGAATTGGTTAGAGTTCTTGTAAGACTATGACTTTAAGATAGTATATACTCTAGGGAAGGGAAATGTAGTGACAAATGCCCTTAGTAGGAAGTATCACTCTAAGCTAATAAAAGAGGAATTTGACTAATTAGCCTCACTATATTTGGTTATTATTGAGGTATGAGATGCTACTAATTTTTTATCAATGGTGGTGGCCCCAAACATCTTCACTAAGTGAAGGAGGAATGAATTAGAGATATTGATTGATTGATTTTGTGAGATCAGCTTTTCTCTAGATGCACTAGGTGTACGTACTAAATGGGTGAGTAAGTCATTCACTTTTAGGGTAAATAGTGGTTCCTTCATTAATTCATGAGAAGGTTTTATGGTATAGTTTCAAACATCCAGTCTCATGGTCCATCATCATGTGAAATATATGTAATGTGATATTGGGCATTATTTTTGGTGTCCAGGAATAAAGCATAGGGTTAATAAGTTTATCTCATTAAGTCTCACCTATCAGTAATTAAAGGTTGTACATTAGTTTGTCATAGGTTTTAGGAATCCCCTTAAGGTTCCAAGGTGGATATAGGATAGTATATAGATAAATTTAATAACTATAATCCCATGATTAGTGAAGGATCGTGATGTTTTATGGGTGATCATTGATCAAATGACTAATTCATCTCACTTACTTTTAATTCAAGAGAAATGTTTTATCGATATATTAATAAATGTATTCATATATGATATTGTTCTGTTTCATATGCTGGTCTCCAATCCTAACACTTGGTTCACATCCGTATTATAGAGGAGTTTGTAAGAGTATTTTGAGGCTTAGCTACATTTGAATATGGAATTTCACCCCCAGAAAAATAGTTAGTCTAAGAGGAATATTCAATTTCTTGAGGATATGTTGTAGGATAATGTGCTTGAATTTTGTAGGATTTGGGATAATCAACTACCTATAGTAGAGTCTATATACAACAATTTTTACCAATATACTATCAGTACATCACCATTTGAGGCCCCTTATAGGTCACCCATTTGTTTGATTAAGACTATTGAGTTATCACTCATTGGGCTAAAAAAATTTCTTTTGATGAAAAATAAGGTATAGATAATCTAAAAGCATATGAGGATATCCCAGAACCATAAAAAGTCATATACATATCAAATATAGTGTCCTTTGGAGTTTAAGGAGGGAGACCATATATTCTTAATGGTCTCACCATGGTTTATATGAGGATTCTTAATCAAGGTAAAAATATATCCTTGAGTTTAATTGGATTATTTAATATTTTAAATAGAGTAGATGAAGTTTCTTATCACCTAGAATTTCCCCCATAGATGAACCAAGTGCATAATCTTTTTAACATGTCATAATAGAGGTATCCTATACACAATCCATTGCACATTATTCACTAGGGTGATCAAAATATCAAGGATGAAACCACCTTTATGGGGCACCTCATGGATATTAAAGACCAGCATGAGAGAATCCATTGTGGTCAAGTGATTGGTGAATGTCTTATGGTGGAACAGGCATATCTAATAGAGCTGTGGAAACATGAGAATCTAATACAAGCTCAGTACCCTAACCACTTTCCCTATATTCTACTTTTCAGGATGAAAATTCTTGAATGTTTGGAGGATGTGGTAATATATATTTTTTAATAAATTCTATTTAATATGTTTAATAATATTTATAAAGGTGTTCATGGTGTTTTTTCAATTTTGTTTCCATTATGGTCAATCAAAAAATAAATAATTTATTAAATATATTATTTTTAGTCTCCCACATGTCAATAATTAATATATTCTAAATGGAATCCTGTATAGAAATTTGAACAATATGGTTATGTCCAAAAAGTTTTTTCCCTAGGAGTAATGTAATATTTGTGATTAAGCTTCAAGACTCAAACAGAAAATTTTGAATATTTTAATTGAAAAATTATATATTCAAAACACATAACCTAATTATAGATATAAATATGATTTTATGACATTTTATATGGGTAAATTCATCATCAATTAGATAAA
Source organism: Viscum album (assembly GCA_963277665.1). NCBI lineage: Eukaryota > Viridiplantae > Streptophyta > Magnoliopsida > Santalales > Viscaceae > Viscum > Viscum album. The sequence continues at coordinate 1,855,013,136 of OY728160.1, forward strand.
AACCTAGAGGATATTCATACATCCTTTGTGAATTAATAGAGTATTCTGTATGTTTTTTGTGGTCGTTTCAACAGTAAACTCTCATTGAGGTGTATTCATTGAAGCAATGAATATTATCTATTTAGTTAGGATATTTTAATGTTTCACTCCACCTCATTCTTTATATATGTGATCCTTCTATTCATTATTGAATTTTTAATTTTCTCTTGGAATCAACCTAAAAAAGAGATTAAATAATTATTAATCAAATATTTTATTATGTTAAAAATAGTATTTTGTTATGGTTAATCATGTTTATGTGTTATTGTTTAATTATTTTATATTTTTCATCCCACTATAAGTTAATGATTCTAAACCTTTTTTCATATAGGATTATTGAAAATTATTCTTAGTTTCTCGTTGTAAATTATTTTAAACAATGTTATCAACATGGTTCATTGATTATTTGATATTTAGTTATTCATAATAAATTATATTATAGTTTATCTAATACATTTTGGTGATTTTTTGGAGAACAATTTATTTGAAAAGAATTTCATTTCCCACGTTCTTTAACAAACAAGAAATCTAAACTTTTTGTGGTTTCAATTTTCACCGAACACTATTATTTGATACCTATAACCTCATTATTATCACTCGATTCAATTATGGAATCATGATGCTGCAAAAAAAGATAGTTGGGGGACTTAGGTTCACATGAGGAAGCGACAGTGTAATAGTGATTTAAGTGAGACTCTAGATGTAGCGTCAACTGAGAAGAGGGATAATGATGAATGGAATAATGAAGGATGGATGGTGACACTCCAAAGTGGTGTGATGAAAGTTCTTGGGGAATCAATATCAACCTTCATCAAAAATAGAATCGTAGGGGAAGGTGACAATGATAGTAGCAATAGAATATGAAAATATCTACGTGTTCTAAATCTAGAAATCATAACTACATTGAATGTAATCCCCCCAAGTCATGCATTATGAAAACCCCAACCTTATTATTTCAAGGTTTATATGTTTCTATAAATATTACATGGGGTGTAACATCAAGTAAAAAATAGTGTGCTATGGGACCATGGGTCTCATCATGTACCTAAGTACATGATAGGTAAAAAAATGACCCCACATGTTGTATGGTCTAGTAGAAACACTATGTATTTAAATGACCCAACTTGGTTGGCTCTTCCAGTGCATGATTGATTCATTCAAAGGGTCCAAATATTATATGGGAAAAGTAAATTCCATGTATCTTAGTTACATGACACATGAACCCATGGAAGTACATGTATGGATAGTCTACAAGTCCCATACATTAAGCACTACACTGAAAACACCATATAGATCAACCTCGCATGGAAGGTTCAGTAGAAATATGCTCATGTCTATTTCCTGAGGAACAAACATCGTTTCCCAAGAAGTACACATTGTGTACATTTCCATCTTTGGTGGTTTTCATATTTCCATTATCATGTGTCACTTTTGGATGCATGAGTAGTCCATTTTGAGTTTTTTAGGGAGAATATAATGGTTCATGTCACTCTATAATCTGGGAATTATTTTTATGGTGTATAAGGAGATATAGTTAAATGGATTATAATGAATACAACAGATAGCTGGAGAGATAGTTGGAACAGACCCAAGGTCAGTAACCCCACTAGTGGTATACTGACTCTAAGGTGCTAGTCCTCTATATACTTAGTGGATTGGGTGGACACCCTTAATGACATTTCTTAGGCCTTCCATTTGTAGGGAAGGTAATTATTTCAAATGAAGGTTGAAATGTTGTATTTTTCTTCAATTGGAGTTTTTGGTTTGATTTGTGGAAAGAAGGAAAAATTTTATGCAAGTTTGAGGGTATTTTTTATGGAGAAGGATATACATCATGAAGCAAGTATGGAAGTCACACCATAATAGGTATTGTATAGGAGTAAAATTTAGATATATAATAATGATTCAGGATTGTGTAAGAGTAATCCATGACTATGGAAGATTAAATTATGTTGAAATGAATTATTCATTTCACAACAGACTTGCATGATATTTAACTTGGTATATTGTGTAATTTTAATCAAAACAATTATAAAATCTTATGTTGTGAATATACATGTCATGTCATAATAAATTTTTAATTTGGAATTGATGAATCTTGTATCATACCACAATATATGGATTGTTCCATGATAGGAGATATTTTGTTATAATGATCTTTACATGAAAATTTACCTCACCTCTGATTATTAATAAAGTTGAGATTTCACCATGAATCATCTCATCACACCACAATGTTTTTTGGAAATTGAATAAAATAAATTTAAGAACCAAATTGTTTTTCTGCAAAGGATGTTTCCATGTCTTGATTGTAAAAAACTATATAATTTTATTATAATCATTTAATTAGTTATATAAATAAGTATTTTTGGTTTTCGTGATGACTACTAACTGTCTGAATGAAGTCCAATGGTGGATATTTACCTAAAATTTATATAATGGATGAATTTAAAGTGGATTAAGTTCATGGTGGTTGGGAATTTGAATTTGAATTTGTATGTTCAAATTATTTTTAGGGTTATAGAATAATTTTTTTTGAAAGAAATAAAAGGAGTGAGGAGGAAATATAGATAATATAAGGAAGAATGGAACAAGAGAGATTATTTTTGGATGTTATTGAAAAAATCATAATTTAAAGAGTTAGTTTTTGTTGGATTGTATATCATTAAATATAGGGTTTATAAGAGTAGTTTAATGCACATATGTGTAAGGATTGGGTGGTGATGATCTAAGAATTATGTAGAACTCCCATTAAAGTTTGGGTTTATTTATTTTACTAGTACTCTCATGAGTTTGACTGAGATTTCAATACAATCATATCTTGTAACCCTATTGGAAAATAGTGAGAAAAAGAGAGTAATAATACATATACATTAGAAGAGTAGTGATATTTTCTGAAATATTATAATCAAAACAAGTAGGGTAGTGATTATTAGTAATATCAATAAATTTTTTATATGTTATCCTTTGATGTATCCCATTACAGGTGAGCCAAGTAAAATATTAGTGTCTATAGTCTTTATAATTTTTTATGTGTTTCTGTGATTGTGTGATTATTGTGATAGATTCTGTAACATCCCAAAAATTCATTAATGAAATTCATCCTGGTCTATTTAAATGTATTCTTATGGTTATGTAAAACATATGAACTTATTTGGTTTTATGTTTTGGATTTTAAAATACCATTAATAATTGTGACTATTGCTAATATAGATGTTGAACAATGATCACATGATTAGTATAAATATAGGTCTTTAACAAATCCAATTTACTCAGAAAAAGGAAGCAATGGCCTCATCCAGTAGACTTTCCCCATAATAATCTCATTTTTCATATCTCAAAAAGGAGGTGGCATCATTGGCCTTCTCTCTTGACCAATCCCAAGCCGAGCTTGAATACGTTAAACTCGAGTGGAACCGCCTACGAGAGAAGTGGAAGTTGATAGAGACTACCACTCGAGCAATGTTATCCGAGCCACCCCAAGAGTCTATCACCATCGTACACCTTACCGTAAGGTCTTATGCGGGTGTTTTAAGGGGTTATGTTACAAGACCCTAGTACTATGATTATTTACATTTTTGTTGTATAATGATTATACATTCATTTTATTATTTTTACTTTGTAAAGAGTTTTTAAAGAGAAGATAATATTTTCAGTTAATATTCAACTAAGAAATCTATTTTGATAAATTAATAGATATTTTAATTAAATATTATTTTAATAAAATATTATTATTATTATTAAATTAATTTTTAATAAATATAAATGATTGTATAACTTTATGAATGCAATTTTAGTTTTTATTAAAGTTTGAAAGCTATTTTTTGTCAAAACCCATGAATTTTTGATAAATGTCGGGTTTTATTTTAAAATTGAAAATTCACATATTTAGAAAATTATTTAGATAAAATGAATATTATTTTTGGAATCAGGATGTATAAATTATTCAATGGTGAATTTTTCATAATTTTCTAAGACAGTCGAATTTTTGGGTAAAAATTAAATACTGTTTAAATATATAATGTGTTTTATGACATCATAATGACCCAATAGTGATGTAATAAAATACTATAAACATTATTTTCGGAAAATATGTGTTTTACCATTAAAATAATGTGATTTTGGGTATGTTTTATTTATTTTACAAAGCTTTAGTGGACCCTTCAAGGCTTATAAAACATTTTGTCTTTTTAAATTTTTTTCCTTGAGAGTGTGACTAATATCCATATAAGAAACCATATTATTTTAAGAATTTAGGCCATTTTACTTATAAAATATTGTTTTCAACTCACCTTTTTCAAAAAACATGGGCAAAAACCATGGGATGGTTTGTGGTTTTGATTAGTTTAATGTGTGGTGTCCCAAACCTAAATAATAAAGAATTCCCTCTCCTTTCCTGTATAAACCCACCCAAACTCCCACTTCCTCCTCACTCAAAACCTTTTTATTTCGTCAAACCTCTTACATCATCTCTCTATAATCCTCACAAGGAACCCCAAGCTCCCAATAATCCTCTATCAAGCCTCTCCCAAGCCTTTGGGGTCACACTTCCAAGTAAGGGATTCCTTCCTCTCTCATTTTAGCCATGTTTCTTAATATTGTTATGTCCTTTTGTTTTCAATTATAAATGTTGGGTAATGATTTATCACCTCCACCCATACTTCCCTTCTTATTTTTGAAGTATTGGATACCCCTTTATCTCTCATTAGTTCCTTCCATGTACACCTATTACTATGTCGAAATTCTGTAAGAAATTTCCCTCTCCTCGTTTACATTCAAGCAATTCGTTTGTATTTTGAATATAAATTACATTACATATGTTGGGACATGTATCTATATTACCCCCCTTAATTTCCATTTCATTTAAATGTGATTATACACCCCTTTCTCTCTCATAAACCATTTTTATGAATTCTTATGTCACGTCGTTACGCTGCCGAAATTGCACCGATTTTCCAAGCCAATGTCATTATGTAGTGAATATCATGACCATTTCTATATCAAGGGTATTCACATTTATTCACATTTACTTATTGATTATAAAGATTCATTTATTTATTCCATATCCATTTACCATGGAATAAATTATTATAATTAATTCCATGTTGTATGATCAATGTGGCACACTTGTGCATTAAATGTAATGCTTAAGAAGGGTGCGCCCTGATAGCGCTCCAATGCATTGGGTAAAGTATAGTATCATGATACGTCTTGGGCAATGAGTGTTGAATCATTTTAATTAAAGTAAAATTAGGGTTTACTTGTGCTTTATGTGCAATTAGGTTTTACTCATGCTCTATGTGCAATGACCCTTGTCTCATGCTAATTCCATGTTAAGTGTTGTTGCCACATTTCCATGTTATGATAATCATTCTATATCATGACTTTATGTTCATGTTTATCTTTCGCTCCATTAATAGTTATATTGCCTAACATGTATTTTAATATTCATGTTATACCTTGTTTACTCCCTTACTGGGATTTATGGCTCAACCTTTTTTTATGCATGTCCTCAAGTTATCCCATGAAATGCTAAGTACGAGGGAATGTAGTGGTCATGTAATGGACGTTTTCAATATGATGTTGTGTTCTATGTTTTAAGTTGTTATGTAATGTTCCTAATCCCCAAATACACTAGACCTATTAATCTTTTATGTTTTATTATGTGAAGGTTTTATGTAGTAAATCATGTCAAAGTATGTAATAAAGAGCAGGGTTTCCATAGTTGGTATCAGAGGATAGGATTAGTTATTTTTGGGATTAGGATTAGAAAACCATAGTGAAAGCCTTAGGGATAAGACTAAGTATAATAAAAACATCCCTAAGTTTTGTTGATTATTGATTATGTGGTTTATCAAGCAAATACATCCTCATCTATATATGGTCAGGTAGAGGCGGCTCTGGCATAGATATACCTAGGAGTGAAAAATCCAACAAGGAGTTTCAGGCTTAACTTGGGGTATCCGGGTACATGACAATGGGCCATGCTGCACTCTTGGTTACGACAATCCCAGGGGATATTCTTTGTTAAATTAACAAGATTAGTATAAACCATTATTAAGGGAATTTAAAAAGAAAATGCCTCTAAGAATACATGTTTCAAAGTAGATCATGAATAGCATAGATTGAAGCATATAGATTCATAAATTAAGGAATAAAATTAATTTATAAGTCGTCCATTTTTGTCCTTGGATTACCCTTTATGTGTTACACCTAACTTTCCTTTTATTCCAGCCAATGGACGGTAATAGGAGGACTCTGGCTAACAATTGATTTGAAGAACAATGCGATGATTGTTCTAATGAGATCCCCAATCTGATGGGAGTGGGAATCACGAACTTTGTTATGATACTCTCTTAGTTAACTCAAGATTCGAATAGAAACAAGGGTCAAGAGAAACATTCAACCCCCCACCCCAAGAAATAACAAGTCTCTATTGAAAGATTTAGGAGACAATGGCCTCTTACTTTTAATGGATCATCTGATCCCTCAATCACTGAAAAATGGATCAACTCCATTGAAAAGATCTTCTCCATCCTTAAATGTTCAAAACAAGAGAAGGTTCTTCTATATTCTTATCATATGGAGGGTGAATCTGATAAATGGTGGAAATTGATCAAAAATACGAAGCCTGAGAAGGATATTGAGGTGTTGGAATGGAAGGATTTCCAGAAAATGTTTTTTGATAAATATTTTTTGTACACCCCCCGGCTTAAGATGGAAAGGGACTTCCTTTCCCTCATGAAAAAAGATAAAAAAAAATTCAATGATTATGAGTAATACTTCACAAGTATTGCATGATACACCTATGGCTTTGTCGTTACCACCGAATTCAAGGTTGACCGCTACTTTGGTGGGCAGAAACCTAGCCTGTGGAAATCCATGGAGATCCGTGACTTCGACAGCTATGAGGAAATTGTCCAATGTGCCCTCAAGGTTGAAATGGAGATCAAATAATATCTGGGGTATCAAGGGGATAAGAAGATTAAGGTGGATTTCAATTATAGAAGTCCGATGGATAAATCCAATGGTGCTAAGAAGATCCAGAACCCCACTTGCCAAAGGTGCGGAAAGAAGCACCCCAGAAATTGCTTGAAGGGGATGAGGAAATGATTTAGGACAAATGACTACGATAGAGGGGAGGAATGCTCTGTTTGACTCTCAACACATTTTTCATTACTTCATCTACAAAAAACCAGGGCATCTTACAAATAATTTCCCTAAGTCAAGGGTTTTCTGAGGCAACCAATAACCTCCAAGGCAGCAAGGGCGAGATTTTTCCATCACTACCACCGAATTGAACCCTGACAAAGAAGTGGTAATAGGTATGCTATTTATTCATTAAATAATAGAAAACATACTTTTTGATTCAGGTTATATGCATTCTATTATATCCTGTAATTTTAGTAGAACAATCCCAACACCACCAAAAATCATAGAAGTAAAGATTTTGGTGAGTATGAAAATGTGGAAATCATTGTATCCCATGAATATAACTCATCCCCTATCATAATCGGTGGATTGAACTTCCCAGCGAACCTCATCACACTCCCTCTGGTGGAATTTGATGAAATTCTTGGCATGGATTGGATTTCCCTATATAGATCCAACATAAATTTTAGTGAGAGGGAAATCACTCTCCATGTGGAGAATCGACCCCTGATTCTGTATAAGTGCAAGGAGGAAGATGAATCTTCTTTAGCTCCATCATCTCAAGAATGGATATTACTACTCTATGAGCATGTGTATCTTTATTAGATTAATGAGTCCAAGAAACCAACCATCCTTGAAGAAATTCCTATTGTGGGGGAATTCACTGATGTGTTTCCCGAGGAATTTCCTGGTCTTCCTCCTAGAAGAGATGTTGAATTCTCAATTGATCTTATATCTAGGGAATTTCCAATATCCAAGACTCTATATAGAATGGATTTTGTAGAGCTTGAGGAGCTGAAGAAACAACTTCAGGAGAATCTGGATAAAGGTTTTATATGCCCAAGTGCTTCACCATGGGGTGCACCAGTCCACTTCATCAAGAATAAGGATCTGTCAATGCGCTTTTGCATCGATTATCGTGAGCTTAAAAAATCACGATAAAGAACAAGTATCCTCTCGCACAAATTGATGACGTGTTCAATCAACTACATGGATCATAATACTTCTCCAAGGTATATTTTCATTTGGGATATTATCAAGTAAGGGTGAAGAAGGAAGATATCCCCAAGACTGTTTTTTGTACAAGATGCAGGAACTATGAATTCATAGTAATGCCTTTCAGACTCACTAATGCTCCAAAAATCTTCATGGACTTGATGAATAGAGTCTTTAGAGATTACCTCAATAAATTTTTGGTAATATTTATATATAATATTCTAATATAATAAAAAACCAAGGAGGATCATGAGGAGCATCTAAGAACTGTACTAGAGACCTTACGAAAGGAGAAGCTCTATGAAAAGTACAACAAGTGTGAGTTTTGGTTGAAGGAGGTCTCATTCTTGGGTCATATCATCACAATCAATGGGATATCTATGGAAACATCCAAGATAGCTGCAATAAAGGGATTGGCTAGGCCAACATCGGTAAAAGATATCTGTAGCTTTTTGGGGTTAGCTGGATATTATCGACGATTTATGAGAATTTCTCATGATTGTCCAACCCTTTTACCAAGCTAACAAGGAAGGGTGTAAAGTTTTCTTGGATTGATGAATGTGAATAAAGCTTCAAGGAGTTGAAAAGGAGGCTTATCACTGGGCCCGTACTCACTTTACCCATAAGTGGAGAACTTTTTTTGGTATTTAGTGATTCTTAGAGGAAGGGCATGGGCTGTGTGTTGATGAAAAAGGACAAATTCATTGCCTATACTTCAAGGCAATTGAATTTTCATGAGCAGAATTATCCAATCCATGATCTGGAGTTGGCTACGGTGATCTTAACTTTAAAAATTTGGTGGCATTATCTCTTTGGGTAGATGTGTGAAATATATACAGACCACAAAATCCTCGAGAATATATTCACAAAGAAAGAGTTGAACATGTGCCAACGAAGACAGTTAGAGCTAATCAAAGACTATGAATTCTCCATCCATTACCACCCTAAGAAAGAGAATAAGGCAGTGGATGCTCTAAGTATAAAGGACCCATCAATTCTATCATTGATGAGAATTCAAAAGGATCCAATATTCTTAGATTTGAAGAAGATGTACATGGGAATCATAAAGAAGGGAAAATCATCAATACTTTCACAAATTATTGCTCCACCTTCTCTTTTGGAAAGGTTAAAGGATACTCAAAAGGATGATGTGGGAATTCAGAAGATAGTGAAAGCTATTAGAAAAGGGAAATCCTCAGATTTAAATATTAATTAAGAAGGAATTGTGAGATTTGGGAAAAGACTATGTGTTCCATCAAGTTCGGAGATGAAGAAGGAACTTTTGGATGATGCACATAGTTCAAATTTCTCTATTCACCCAGGAAACACAAAGATGTATCGAGATCTCCAAGAGAATTATTTGTGGGATAATATGAAGAAGGAGATTGCTGAGTATATATCAAAGTGCCTAATGTGTTAGCAAGTGAAGGAAGAGAGGAATAAATATAAGTGGGTGATGCAACCATTGCCCATACCATCATGGAAATGGGAGAACATCACCATGTACTTTGTCACCAGACTTCTGAAGACATCCAAAAGCAACAATGCAATCTGGGTTGTTATTGATCGTCTTACAAAGTCTGCACACTTCATTGCAATTTTGGAGGATTTCTCATTGGATCAACTAGCATAGATATATATCAGGGAAGTGGTAAGGTTTCATGGAGTAACACTATCTATTGTATCCGATCGAGATCCAAGATTCACCTATATGTTTTGGAAGATACATCAACATGCTCTGGATAATAAACTAAGATTCATTATGACCTATCATCTCCAAACTGATGGACAATCTGAGAAAAATATTCAGTCACTAGAAGTGAGATCATGTTCAATGAACTTTAAAGTTGGATGGGATCAACATCTTCCTCTGGTTTAATTATCCTATAATAACAGTTTCCACTCGAGCATCTGAATGGAACATTATGAAGCCATGTATGGGAAGAGGTGTAGAACAACAACATGTTGGGATGAATTCGGTGAGCGTAAGCTGCTAGGACCTGAAATGGTCGATGAAATGGTGGAGAAGGTGAAAACCATTCAACATCATATCAAGGTAGCCCAAAGTCGGCAGAAGAGTTATGCAAACAACTATTGAAGAGAACTTGAATTCAAAGTTGGATACATGGTATTTCTATGAATATATCTTCGTAAGAAGGTCACGAGGTTTGGAAAGAAGGATAATTTAAGTCCTCGGTACATCGACCCCTTCACGATTCTAGATCGTGTCAGGGCTATGGCCTATCGACTAGCACTTCCACCTACTATGGACAAAGTACATGATTTATTTCATGTATCCCTCTTAAGAAAGTACAAATCAGACCCTTCACATGTACTCTCTTCAGAGGTAGTACAGTTAGAGGATGATCTTTCTTATGATGAGAAACTAGTGAAGATCTTAGATCATAAGGAAAAATCCTACGAAATAAGACAATGCCCCTCGTGAAGGTGTTGTGGTGAAACCATAAGTTTGAATAATTGGCGTGGGAATCAAAGGAAGTGATGAAGCAGAGTTACCCTCATCTTTTTTAGTGTGGGAAAATTAAATTTTGAGGGTGAAATTTCTTAAGGGGGGAAGATTGTAACGTCCCAAAAATTCATTAATTAAAATTCCTCTTGGTCTATTTAAATGTATTCTTATGGTTATGTAAAATTAATGAACTTATTTGGTTTTATGTGTTGGATTTTAAAATACCATTAAGAATTGTTACCATTTCTAATATAGCCATTGAACATTGATCACATGATTAGTATAAATAGAGGGATTTAACAAATCCAATTTACTCAGACAAAGGAAGTGATGGCCTCATGCAGTAGAATTTCCCCATACGAATCCCATTTGTCAGAGCTTGGAAAGGAGGTAGAATCACTAGGCTTCACTCTTGAACAATCCCAAGTCAATCTTGAATATTTTAAGCTCGAGCGGAACCTCCTACAACAGAAGTGGAATTTGATAGAGATTACCACTTGAGCAATGTTATCTGAGCTACCCCAAGAGTCGGTCACCATCATGCACCATACCCTAAGGTATTATGTAGCTGTTTTAAGGGGTTATGTAAAAATAACCTACTATGAATATTGTGTACATTATTTTTGAATAAAGATTATAAATTCATTTTATTATTGTTATTTTTGTATAACTTTATGAATGCAATTATATTTTTTATTAAGGTTTGAAAGCTATTTTTGTCAAAACCCATGAATTTTTGATAAATGTCAGTTTTTGTTTTAAAAGTAAAAATTCACATATTTAGAAAATTATTTAGATAAAATAAATATTATTTTTGGAATCAGGTCATCGAAATTATTCAACGGTGAATTTTTCATAATTTTCTGAGACAGTCAAATTTTTAGGTAAAAATTAAATACCGTTTAGATATATAATGTATTTTATGACATCATAATGACCCAATAGTGATGTAATAAAATACTATAAACATTATTTTAGGCCAATATATGTTTTAAAATTAAAATTATTTGATTTTGGGTTTGTTTTATTAATTTTACAAAGCTTTAGTGGACCCTTCAAGGCTTATAAAACATTTTGTCTTTTTAAATTGTTTTCCTTGAGAGTGTGACTCGCCTCCACATAAGAAACCCTATTATTTTAAGAATTTAGGCCATTAGACTTTTAAAATATTGTTTTCCACTCCCCTTTTTTAAAAACCATGGGAAGAAAACATGGGCTGGTTTGTGGTTTTGATTGGTTTAATGTGTGGTATCCCAATCTTTAATAATAAAGAATTCCCTCTCATTTCCTATATAAACCCACCCAAGATCCCACTTCCTCCTCACTCAAAGCCTTTGGAGTTCGTCCAAGTTCTTCTCTCCTCTCTCTAGAATCCTCCCAAGTCTCCCAAATCTCCCAAGAATCCTCTCTCAATCTTCTCATAAGCCTTTGGGATCACACTTCCAAGTAAGGGATTCCTTCCTTTCCCATTTTAGCCATGTTTCTTAATATTGTTATGTCCTTTTGTTTTCAATTATAAATGTTGGGGTAAGATTTCTTAGATTTCCACATAATTCATTATTTATTTTTGAATTATTGGAGACCCATTTGTCTCTCATTAGTTCCTTCCATGTACACCTATTACTATGCTGAAATTCTGTAAGGAATTTCCCTCTCCTCATTTATGTTCAAGAAATTCATTTGTATTTTCAATATAAATTCCATTACATATGTTGGTACATGTATCTATATGACCACTTGTAATTTCAAGTTTTTTTAAATATGATGAGACACCCCTTTCTCTCAAATAAACCATTTTTAGGAATTCTTACGTCATGCCGTTACACTGACGAAATTGTACTGATTTTCCAAGCTAATGTCATTGTGTAGTGAATACCATTCCCATTTCTCTATAAAGGGTATTCACCTTTATTCACATTTAATTATTGATTATAAATATTCATGTATTTATTCCACATCTTTTTACCATGGAATAAATGATGATTATTTATCCCATGTTGTATGATCCATGTGGCACACTTATGCATGAAATGAAATGTTTAAGAAGGGTGCACCCTGATAGCACTCCAATGCATTGGGTAAAGTATAGTATCATGATATGTCTTGTGAAATGAGTTTTTAATCATGATAATTCAAGTTATATGAGGGTTTACTCGTGATTCATGTGCAATGAGGGTATACTCTTGCCCAGTGTGCAATGAACCTTGCTTATGCTAATTCTATGTTAAGTGTTGTTGCCACATTTAAATGTTATGATAATCATGCTATATCATCCCTTTATATTCATGTTTCTCTTACACTCCATTTATATGAATATTTCATAACATGTATTTTAATCTTCATGTTATACCTTGTTTACTTCCTTACTGGTGTTTATAGCTCACCCTTTTCTTATTCATGTCCTCAGGTTATCCCATGTAATGCTAAGTACGAGGGAATATAGTGGTTATATAAAAGAAATTTTCAATAAGATGTTTCATTCAATGTTTTAAGTTGTTGTATAATGTTCCTATTCCCAAAATAAACTAGGCATCTCGATCTTATATGTTGTATCAAGTGAAGGTTTTATGTAATAAATCATGTCTAGGTGTGTAATAAAGAGTAGGGTTGTCATAGATTCAATGTTTTTTTGTAAACCTATGGAAAAGGTCCTATAAAACACGATTCAAAAATAAATTTTAAAACATCCTAATTCACCCCCTCTTAAGATGTGTATTGGGACCTCCAGTTATAACAAGTGGTGTCAGATCCATAGGTTAATTTTTAGTGAATCCATCATGTGAATTTGGTTGTCATGGAGAACTCTCTGAATGTACAAGTAATAAAATTATTTTATGGATTCAATTACCATATATAAAATAAAAAAATTAGATCAAACCTACATTATCTTAGGATTTATGTCATCTTAGTAGTAGTTCATGGATTATAATTCAATGATACTATATAATTTTCAATCAAAAAATCATATAGGAAACCATTGAATACTGATTCAAAGGTTTGGAATGCCTTGTGTAAAGAAATGTATAATCAGATATACAATAAGGTGATGAATTTTAATTGAATTAAAGGAATAAAGGAAAAATTTATAATATTTACAAAGCTAATAGTAAAGTGAAAGAGGTGAAGTTATAGGTTCTTCATAATAGATTTAATGATCTAAATATGAGCTTGAGTGAAACTATTGATGGTTTCTTCAACCATCATATTTAGGTTATTAGAGATATCTGTGGACTTGGTGATAACATAAAATATTTTGATACAATAAATAAAATCATACAGAATCTACCACCAGTTCACAATCCAAAGTTTTTGGAACATGAAGAAGTGAATCTTGTGGAATTGTCTCTAGATGGATTATATAGAAATATGGTTGCATCTGAAATGTGTATAAATAATGAAAGTCACTAAAAACATTTATAAAAGGAAATATAATTTAAATCCATAGAGGATATTGAGATTTATGAAGCTATAAATAAATTAGAACATATTAGTGGTGAGTTTTAATCACTTTTAGTGAGTAATTTTGAGATAGATAAAGGGATAATTAATTGTAATCTACCTTTGGAATGTTTTCACCATAGAAAGGTTGAAACCATAAATTCTAGACTACTAAAAATATTTTATAGAGAGTATAGTGTGGTTAAATCCACTTAAAATATAAGAAATAAGTTCTCCCCTATAAGGAATTTAATTTTTTAAAATATAAGTGGAAATAAATATTCGAGAAAAGTATTTTTAAGTAAAGAGGGAGATGATTTTTAAGAATATACTTTTGAAGGTGTTGAAATAGAGTTTATCTTTGAAATGGAAAATATTATTATGGCTACAGTAGAGAATTCAAAAATTTAATTAAAATAGGATAATCAATGAGAGGGGGTTATTAATCTCAAATTGGAGTTATAAGGAAAACGTGAAGAGATTGAACTATAAAGATTTCTCATGTTATTTTGATGATCTTGAAGCATATATTTATCAGCTAGAGAATGTTGTAGACAAACATGGAAAGGATCAATTGAATCCAAAAGAAGTGGTGAACAATTTAAAAATTAAGTAGTGGGATGAGGTTAATAATGACCTTAATATGTCTATCAAGGATAAAATAGAGAATATAAAATCACTCAAGGAGGAATTTATATCATTATAAACAAATAATGAGTTTGAAATAAAATTAAATATATCAGAGAATAATTTTATGTTTGGAAGGTTTGAAGAAGAATAACTAAAGAAAAGTGTGTACCAAGGCATAAGTGGTACTTATGAAGTGTTTAATACTCAGTTACCCAATTTTAGACGAAAATTTGGTCTTAAATGAGATGTGAAAACATAAAAAACAAAGAAAATTCATGTGAAGATCAAAGGAAAGTATAATACTAGAGAAATTTCTCAATCATCAAGAACTTATTAATGGTTAATGAGTTATTTAAAATCTAATGATATATAGAGATATAGTAGCAGAAATTTTTTCCCTATAATAAAGTTCCAATTATGTGGAAATCTATATTACACGACGGTGTATTGTGAATAAGAAAAAAACTATTTGAAAGGTAAAGCAATTGGATGTTTTCAAATGAGAATAAAAACATATCCTTCTCCATGGAATGAAAATTAATTCTATGGGTATTTTTCTTATTACTCTAACTCTAAACATAAATTTGATTATTGGAGGAAAATAAGAAACATGAATTATTCCTATCAAAATAAATAAGGTTAAATATGAGACAATCCAAAACAATTACACTGTGATATAGATTTTATCTTTTATGATAAAAAGAATATGAATTTACTTTATGTACAAAAAAATGATAAGATACAATCTTTTGTCCCAAATCATCATGGGATTACTTAGAAATAAGGTAATTTGAATATTTAAGTAAAGGATATACTTATTGAGATAGATTTAATGGCTTTGAGAAACAACAAAAATAAGTGGATTGTTGACAGTGGGTATTTATCTGACATGATGCAAAAATGAATCTTCTCAAAAATGTGAAAGGAAGGGTTAATGGAATCGTTTATCCTGAAAATAATATACCTCTAAAGGTTAAAGGATGTGTTCAAATTTGATTGTATAAATATGAATTGAAAAATACCAAAGTCTTATATATAGACATTCTTTAACACAATTCATTGAGTGTGAGTCAATTATGTAACATGGGATTGAATGTTGCTGTCAACCAAAAAGGTTTTTATATCAAGGGAAAGAATAGAAATTATTTAATGTAGGGATGAAGAAAAAATGAAAATTTGTATCAGGTGGATAGTAAGGATGATAATTTCCTCATTACTATTGAAGAGGAAAATAATATGTGTGTTTGGTTTTGGTGTGAGAAATTTTTTCTAGTTAACTGTTAGGATTTTTAGATGCTGAGTCTCTAGAATTTACACTTAGTGGAACCAAATGGATATAGATTCACCTTTACCATGGAATTCTATATTCAAGCTAGCAAAAGCAGTTGAGTGGATCCAATCTAGAAAAATCAGCTCAACTGAAACAATAGGGGAAGTAGTAGTGTGAAAACTTGGGAATGTGGATAGAGGATTGTATAGACGCATGCAGTTTGGAGAAAACACATTCTATAATATATATTGATGAATATGGAAGGATTGTTTTGAATTAAATACAAAAGTTTCAAGGGAAGTGGTTATTAGTAGAAATTATGTTGGGGTGGGTAGTGTAACATCCCACCCATCCTCATTGTCTTGAGTCAAGGTGGAGGTGCTACTCGACCTTAGGTGAAATCCCCAAGGTTCCAAAGGATGGAAATAAAGGTCAAGGGATCCCTAAATGGCGGGGGATTATTTTCCCTTTGAAATTAAAACAACCAACCAAATATTCCATTACTAAAACAAGTACATGATGCATGCCAATAATGTTTTATAGTTCAATAATACTAAAGGACTAATACAACTAAACCAAAATAATCCATAATCAGAGTACCAAATCAGAGTACTAAGTGAAAGACTAAAATGAAAAACACACATACTCTAAGAAAAATCTCCATATATCTACACCAAGATCCAAGATATAACACTACAAGACCACCCAAGCATCACAATGGACCACTAAAGAAATGAGATTCTTTATCTTTACCTGTATCCTAGATCCCAACATCTGAAAAAGCACCAAAGTGACAAAGAAGAGGGTGAATAATAATATTTAGCAAGTTTTCCCCAAATGACTTCCCTACACATGCCACTATGATAAAACAAGTTTGTACTTTTATATAAAATAATTTATATAAATCTATTTAAACAATGCAAAAAATTCCAACAATTCGAAAACATCCTTACCAAATCATTTTACCCAAATCAATAAATTTACAAGGAAATAAACCAAACAAGTCATTAGCCATTTTTCCCATTTGAAATTGGCATACCCAAATTCATTCTATGTGGCCACACACCCATCACCACCATACATTACATTTCATTATACAATCTCGGTGTTTCCATTGACGATTGAACTCCACGCCCAACCTCATCCCTTTTTTATTTTTGTCCTTCACACCCACATTCCAATCCTTGATGGTGGTATTTCATTCCCACTATCCATCCCATCCAACCCATGCTTATACCAAATAATCCATAAATCATAACATCAACATTCCCCCAAAATCAAAAACAACATGACAATCAACAATTACCAAAATCATATCAACCAACACATGCTAAGCCATACTACCAAATAATTTCCAATACAAACAAACCTTTAAGCTAAAAAAAATTCCAACATCATGCCAAACCACTTTAATAAAACAACATTTTATTTAAATAACCCTTAATAAATTATCCATGCCAAACCTATTTCAATAAAACAAAAAATTTATTGAAAACCATTTTTTTTCATAAACCATTTCCATAAACCAAACCGAGCAACCGATTTTAAAATCAACATTTTAAAATCCAATAAATAACATTTCACCACAATAACCCATTTTCCCCAAAATCCACAAATTATCACAAAATGGGTTTCAATAAAGCTTCACACATAAAATTCAAAATAAATTTCAATTAAAATAAATTAATTGAAATTAAGACTTCTAGTTCTAGAAAATGGAGTCGAGAGTGAACCCACCTACCTTAAGGTTTGGAGAAATCGACACAACGCACTCCAAAACTGAGTGAAAATTCCACAAACTCACCTTAGATATCTTTCCCTAACATCAAAAATAAAAAATATTACCATTATAGGAAAAAAACCTAGATATACATGTGAAGGAAGTAGATCTGAGAAACTGGGAGAGAGTGGAGAGTAGATCTAGAGAACACCACTAAATTAACAAGAGAGGAGACTTACCAAGGGAGAATCTCCTTCAAAACACCTTGAAAACAATTCAAATCACTTCCAAAATGGGTGGGAGAGACTTCCTAACCTTGGATAATAAGGAATCCCATGTTAGGGCAATATATGATAAAGAATGGGGTGTTTAGGGAAAATCTCGACTGATCACTGTTTTTAAAACCCTGCCTTTTAAGTCGGGCACAATTTAACTGCACGGTTTCGAAAACCGTGTGCTAACCATGTGCCTGTTACTTACCCAAGAGAGACCCCACACATTTGGCCCACATTTTTAGACAAATAATGAACTGAACGTGTGAAATATCATTACCCCAAAATTCCCAACTCACCTAGGTGGCTGCACAGTTTGGAAAATCATGCTAAAACTGTGCACCCGAACCAAGCACCAACCCAAGCCCAATGCCTCCTTGTGCATAGTTTCCTAGAGAGGCTTCATGGTTTCCACAAACCATTATCAAATTTTGATCCCTTATAAAATCCCCAAAACCTTTCCAAAACCAATCCAAACTCTCCCAAACAATACCCAACCACTTTATAGACATAAAAATTCATAAAAAAGTTATATACCTCAAACCGGGGGGTGATACATTTTCTCCACCATTGGAATTTACATCATCATAAATTAGAAAACCATAACTTTTTCAAAATATCTCATTCCATTGCTCAACCATTTCTTTCTCCCATTCCTATTTCTACTATAGAATCTGACCATGTTGCCACAAAACCCGAACTAGACCGATACTTTTACCATATAATACTTTCTCTTGCCTATCCAAAATCTACACTAGCACATGCACCAATGAAGCATCCAACTCTAGTTCAACATGATCTCATAAAATCACATGGTTAGGATCCAACTAATACTTATTCAACTAAGACACATGAATCACATTGTGAACCACATAAAATCATTGTGGAAAATCCAACTGATATGCCACTTATTCAACCCACTCAAGTATCTCAAAAGGCCCAATATACCTTATAGATAAATTACCCTGCTTTCCAAAATGATGATTTCCAGGCCTAGTATATATTATCAAGAACACAATATTGCCCACCTCGAACAACAACGGTCTTTGACAATGATCCACATACGATTTCTGAAAACTTTGATCCATCTCTATTCTCTTACTAATCAACTTAATCTTCTTCGTAGTCTCTTGGAAAAGTATTTACCCAACTATTGAAGTCTCACCTATTTCCACCCAACATAGTGAAGAAATACACGAACACCCATACAATGATTCAAATGGAGAAATATGTTTTGAGGCTTGCTAACTAATATTAAATGTGAACTCCACCAAGGGTAAGTGCTCCTCTCACAAGCCACCAAAATCTATGACACCGACCCATAACATGTATTCCATTATTTGTATCATCCTCTCAGATTTCATTTCCTTCTGATGATGATATTCCATACTCATCATCAATTAACTCCTAAGGGTTTTTATAATGATTTTTAGAAAGGAGATATGATCCTTAGATCTATATCTGATACAACTGAAATTGGAACACCATGACTCTTTACCACCACACAGATATAGATTTTGGACATGTCCTCTACCATATGAGATTCACAAATAATGATAAAATGGGATGAATTTGTGATTTGATCCACTATCAACCATATGGAATTGTGTTTCCAAAACATTCATGGGAGACCTATAACAAAATCCATCATTATCTATTCCCACATCCACATAGTGATAGGTTAAGACGGCAACATCCCTACTGGTTGCTAATGCTCTGCCTTGAGTTGAAGACAATTAAATCATCTCAAAACAAATTCATCCACCTTTAATTTCATACAATACCACAAAAACTGTCCTTTCAATGCCTTATAAATTTTCTGAATTCTAGGATGTACCACCCACCTAGAATGATGATAAACATTGAGAAGTTTATTATAAAAAGCCACCAGTACAATCAACTGATTCTGAAATTGCAACATTGAATTCCCATCCATATTCCATCCCTCAATGGTCTCCCCACCATTGAGTGTTGACCTCATATACACACACTTTGAATCATACATTTATGCCTCTTTAACCAAATCAACCAATTCAGGAACCAACAACACTAGAAAGAAAACCAATGCATCACCTCAGTCTTCACATTCTAACTGTATATCGATTATAACTAACATCAACTACAATTGATCTAATGCTTGTTTCACCAACTATGCATATGAATTTCTACCTAATGCATCTGCCACCAAATCTCCTTTACCATGTGTGTACATTAAGTTGATGTCAAACATCTATAGATTCTCTATATGTCTCCTATGCCTCAAATTCAAATCTATCTGCGAGAAAATATGCTTCAAACTTTTATGATTGGTGAAAACTGTGAATATCTCACCAAAGAGATAATGACGGCATGATTTCAAAGCATGAACCATAGACACTAACTCCAAATCATGAGTTGGGTAGTTATTTTCATGAAACCTAAAATTTCATGATACATACACAACCACATGATTCCCTTTCTTGATAACACACCCCAACCCTAATCCCAATGCATCACAATACACCACATACCCATTCTTTAGTTCTTGAAAAACCAAGATTGGTGATGATGTAAGGTGACCCTTAATCCCTTCAAAAGACTATTGACATTGCTCATTCGATTGAAATGGAACATTCTTCATTGTCAAAGCTATCATCGGTGAATCTAGTCTTAAGAAGTCAAGAAAAAATCATCGATAATACCTAGCTAGACTAAGGAAGCTATGTATCTCAAATACATTCTTCGGTGGTTTATAGAAGATAAGAGCCTCTATATTCTATGGATCCACTAAAACACCTTTCTCAAAAATAAAATGGTCAAGGAAATGAACCTCTTGTATTCAAAAATCACACTTTGATAATTTGGCATAAAACTAATGATATCTTAAGATTCCAAACAATATTTATAATTGTTTCTCATGCTCCACCCTTGTCTTTGAATACACAAATATATCATCAACAAACACCACCACAAAAGAATCCAAATATATATAAAATATCTAATTCATCGATGCCATGAATATCATTGGTGAATTTATAAGACCAAAGGTCATAACCAGATACTCATAATGGTCATATCTACTTCTAAATCTATTTTTAGAATATCATCCTTACGCACCCACAAATGATGATATCCATATACCAAGTCAATTTGGGGGAACCACTGAGATCCTCTCAACTGATCAAACAGATCATAAAAGTGTGTAAATGGATATCAATTCATTATCATAACTTAGTTAAGATTATGATAATAAACACATAGGAAAATATCTACATCCTCCTTTTTTAAAAACTAGACCGATGATTCCCATATAGATGTGCTTGGATAGATGAACCCTTAGTTTTATAACTCCTCAAACTACACTTTCAATTCCCTTAATTATATTGGTTACTTCTAGTATGATAGAAGTGATATAGGACTGGTCCCAAAAAGAAGATCAATCATAAGCTCCACTTCTCTTATGGGTGGAAACACAAATAATTATTGAGGAAAGATATCCAGAAACTGATCAACAACCACCAAAAAACTTCTCTACTCAATTTATTCCATCGATTCCAATGACAAATATTCCAACTAATTTGATATCATCCCAACTTCTAGTGCCAAAAATCATGTTGCACCCATAATTTACCTTGTTCTATCCTCTAAAGAGATGTTTGATGCCATCATCCATAGTAGAACTAATTGTTTGTGCATAATAGTTGATATGGTCCTTGAACATCATCAGCCAGTCCATACCTAGTATTATATCATAAACCCCTAAATCAAGCACTGATAAGTCTCACATCAACTCAACCCCATCAAAAGTTATACCACATTCTCTACACATAAAGGCCTGACACTCTCTTTGACCCAGAAGAGTTTCAAGTTTTAAAACTGAAGGAATCATTTCCACATTTAAACCCATCAAATAGACAACACATGAAGAAATTAAAGAATGGGGTTCACCCATGTCAAACAACACTTTCATAAGGGTGGAACTCAAAAGAATCGTGCCTATCATCATGGATGGTTCTGATTGATCATCCATGACCACTTTCTTTGCTTCATACACCTACTTACTGGCTGCACTTTTCTCTTTACGACCCTACTAAAATTTCCCATGTAGAGGAGTTGTGATATTTCTAGAATCACCATGACTAACTCTACTCTTATAATGAGGTGTATGATTCTACCCTCACGCTGTCAAGGCATATGATACCTGCAATGCCTAAGGAGTGTCACAAACACCTGACCTTGGAGAATTGTGACAATAACATTGAAGATGCCTCATTTTCACGCAGTTATGGAATTTTTGAGGTTTTCCATACAATCCCACTTCACGTGGCTGGTAGAGCCACATTAAAAACATACTATATTACTCTGAGGTAGTAGAAAAATATTCCATGATCCTTCCATTTGATTCCGAGCCATACTCAAACCCTAGAAATAATTTTCCCTCTTTTTATTTCTCATCAATTTAGATTTACTATCATTTCCCATGGGTATCATGATACCTCCTCCACCCATATCCTCCAAGATATTCCTTTCATCCACTATTTCTTTGTTTACCATATTTGTATAGATTGTCATACAGAGCACCACAGTCATCAAATGGATTTCCTACCTCAATACTTATTCAAATATATGTGCCTCAAATGATGAACTAGCCTCCACATTAGGTGAAAACCAGACTAAATTTATGAATTTGTCTTCATAATCTGTCACTAAGAGGTTATCCTGCTTCAAGATAAATAAATTCATCATTTTCTAAATCTTTAATGTGCGAGGGTAGAATTTTTTGTTAAAAAATTCCTCAAAACTCTATGATGTCATACCTTGGTCTAATCCATCCTAGACCACCACTCCCACCACTGATGGGAAATATTTTCCAACATGTATGTCTCTAATTTTACTTTAAACTCCTATGATTTTCCTAAGAAATTGAATTTTTGATTCATCCTGTTTAACCACACTTCTGACCTTTCTAGTTCCAAATCACCCCAAAATATGGGTGGATTATGCTTCTAAAACTAAGTTGATTGATCCAAAATGCTTCAGCTCATCCATTATATTCCCACTTTCCACAACTTGGAAAGCTTACACTATGCTCTGAACTAGCTGCTGGTTCACCTGGGGATCAGGTGCAATAATATTTTCTACAGCTTACTCCAGTTGGTCTCTATGATGCCAACCTAGTTCCAAACCAATCAACACAAAAAATGTACCATTAGTCTCACTCCCTTGCAATTGAAGGATTAAAATTTCAAATTATATCACATTATAGCTATCACAAACTGGATTTCCAAAATTTCCATTCTTTCATGTTCAACCGTTTTTTAAAAACTCCACTGTATTTTGAAAATCATCCCATTTTAAGAATACCACAACCCTTATTTTCCAAAATTGCACATTTGAAAACAATTTCCTGATTTTTAAAAAATTTAAACATTCATTCCTCAACATAAATAATTATTCCTAATGAACTATGCAATCCTAGTGGGAAGTCATTTATACCATGCATGCCATACTCATCTAATTGGCTACATTCATGATAATGATGTCATGCTCCTACAAGTATCTCCAAAATAATTATGTACCCAAATTCTTGGTAACTTTATGTTTAGCATAAAAGGGTTATCTACATCCTTTTATGCTATACATTTCAAGTTCTGACAATCCTTCTCTTTGCTACCATCCCAAATTGAGTAATATACCAAGAATGAGTACCAACTCCAAGTCCGACAATCAACACCAAAGAACTGATCCGAACTACTTTCATAGTAAATTAAAGGATCAAACAAACTAATACCACTTGTAACATCCCACACCTCCTCATTGGATTGAATTGTGGTAGAGGTTCTATTCATCCTAGGATGCATCCCCAAGGTGCCAAAGGTTGGAAATAAATGTTGATGGATTCCTAAATGGTGGGGATGATTTTACCTTTGAAAAGAAAACTACCAAAAAAATGTACCAATACCAAAACTAATACACTATTAATGCCAACAATGTTTTATAATTAAAAAATATTAAAGGACCAATAAAACCAAACCATAAATTATACAGAATTAGAGTACCAAATCAGAGTACTAAGTGGAAGAATACAATGAAAACACAAAGACTCCAAGAACAAGATTCATAGCTCCATATCAATCTCTAAGCTCCAACACCACAAGACCACCCAAGAATCAAGATGAACCACTAAATAAATGAGATTCTTTAAATTTACCTATGTCCTAGAGAAAAACATCTACCAAATCACAAAATTTACAAAGTAGGCAGTGAGTAATAATACTTAGTAGGTTTTCCCCAAATGGATTCCATGCACACACCACTAGGATAGAATAAGTTACCACATTTATATAAAACAATTTTTATAAATCCATTTAAATAATGTAACAAAATCCAACAATCCAAACACATTATTACCAAAGCATTTTACCCAAATCAATACATTTACAAGGAAATAAACAAAAAAAATAATGATCTATTTTTGTCATTTCAAATTGGCACACCGAAATTCATTTTGCATGGTCACACGCCCATCACCAAAATACATAACATTTCATCGCACAAGCTCAGTGTTTCCATTGATGGTGGAAATTCACATCCAAATCCATCCCCTTTTTATTGTGGTACTTCATGCCCATATTCCAATCCTTAATAGTGGTCCTTAATTCCCACTATATGTCCCATCCAACCCATTCTTATACCACATAAGCCATAAATCATAACAATAAAATTTCCCCAAAATCAGAAACAACATGACAATCTACAATTACCAAAATCATATCAACCAGAACATGCCAATCCATAATAACTAATAATTTCTAATCCAAACAACCCTTTAAACCAAATAACAATTACATCATCATGCCAAACCGCTTCAATAAAACAACATTTTAATGAAAACACCGTTAAGCCATTATCCATTCAAACCACATTTCAATAAAAAAAAATTTTTTATTGAAAACCATTGTTTTCAAAAACCATATCCATAAAACAAAAAAAAAGAAATAAATTTTAAAATCAACATTTTAAAATCCAACAACAAAGAACATTTCCCCACAATAAGGCATTTTTTCCAAAATACACAAATCATCACAAAATGGGTTTCAATCAAGATTTTCACATCAAATTCACAATAAATTTCAAGAAAACCCAGTTAATTAAATTAATAATTCTAGTTATAGAAAAATGGAGTCGAGATTGAAAACACTGACCTTAAGATTTGGAGAAATCGACCCACTGCACAACCGCACACCAAAATCGGGTGAAACATCTAAAAAATCACCTTAGATCTCTTTCCCAAACATAAAAAATCCAAAATCTTACCATTATAATAAAAAAACCCTAGATATACATGTGATGGAAGTAGGTCTATAAAACTAGGAGATAGATGGGAGTAGATCTAGATAAAACCACTAAACTACCAACAAAGGAGACTTTCCAAGGGAGAATCACCTTCAATGCACTTTGAAAACCCTTTGAATCACTTCCAAAATGGATGGGAGAGCCTCCCTAACCATGGAGAAGATGTAATCCCAAGTTAGGGACACGCAAAAGGAAGAATGGGGTGTTCAGAGAAAATCTCGACCAAAACCCAATTTCAAAAACCCACTTTTTATGTCGTGCACGGTTTAGCTGCACAGTTTGGAAAACCATGTACCAGTCGTGTGCCTACCACGGCCTCAAGAGAGACCCCATATGGTTGGCCTAAATGGTTAGACAAACCATGCACCATCCATGAAAAAACCCACTATCCCAAAATTACCAACTCACCTAGGTGGCTACATGGTTTTGAAAACCGTGCTCAAACTGTGCACCAACCCAAGCCCATTTCCTCCTTGGGCACAGTTTCCCTGAGAAGTTTCACAGTTTCCACAAACGTTCTCAAACTATGCAACCTTAGAAAAGCTAGAAAACTTTACAAAACCCTTACAATCTCCCCCAAACCGTACCCAACCACTTTATACACATAGAAAGGCATAAACAAAGGTTATATACCTCAAAATGGGGGTACTGTAGGTAGAAATTTCATAAACTCAAAGGACTTGTGTAATATTAACTGCTTGATATGTAATTGATATATAAGGTTGAACATGAATTTTTTTGGAAGTTGTATGTATTCATAGTAAGAACCAGTTAATTAATAGGTTTCTATTTACTGAGTGGAGGATTTTTTATAAAGGTTGGATCTGAATGGAATTCTCTCCATGGAGATCAGGAGCCAATGCAACCAAAAGTTACTGACAAACCATTGTTGAGCTCATTTATAAAGTATAGTCTAGGAACACATGTTTTTTTTAATTAATAACTAAGGGTGTTATAAAAAATCACTAAAAAAATGAGGCTGAGATAGTGTCTATCCTCATGGGGGTACTTCCCCATAGAGTGCTTATAATGGGTATTTGTTGTTGGATGCATTATTATGGTTCTTCAAATAAGGTTTCAAGAAGGATTCGTCTAGATGTATTCCCTTATAACTTATGTGGGATAGGGTTATCAAAATATATTTTTCCCCTGTAAATTAGCTTCAACCTTAATGAAAGATTGGTTTCTTCCCCCATGAAGTTTGACTAAAGTTCGAACCATGTAATTTCCACGTGTTGTCATTATTTTATTTATGTCATATTTTTTGTTCTTTTTTAGTAATTTTTTATATAATATCTTGTAAAATACCAAAAATTTACTATAATCAAGATAAGGGAGGATCAATATGGTAGCTAGGGTTCCCAAAGTTCATAGTTTCAAACTTTGATTTCTCCAGGGTATTCAATGGAATCTAAAACCCTTCTAGCATAATTGTTTTTTATTATTTCTCTAGAAGATAACTTATAGACAGTAGAGTCTTGGATAGTTCTAATTCACTAGTTAATTTTTCTCTATATATGGTAAGGGATTCATAGTATCTAAAGGTTAAGAGTAGAAAAAAATTCCCCAAAGAGAAGTTTCAGGATTACCAGATAATATAACTTTTAATGCTCAATGATTCCTAATAAGTGGTATCGAAGCTCTACTTTATTGTATTTTGTGGGTAGTTGATTATTTTTTGAATATCCATGGTCAATTTTTGTTGATCTTTGTTGTAATAATGCTGATTAATTCTATAAAAGTGGTATATAATGTTCCGAAAAAATTCTACTGGTAGATAGTGTTGGTATCAAATAATTTGAGTTTTCTAAAATAATTACATTATATTTGTGTCTGGAAGCATGATTTTTTATTTAGGTGGTGTTTATAACTTGGTTGTAAGACTAATAGAGACTTTTAGAAGACAAACTCCATCCCTTGTGATTTAGGGATTCAATGGGATTTCATTGTTTCTAGAGGATGTAATTTCAATGGGTATGGTATATATTGACGTTTGATAGTAAAATATTTGGAGGTGACACTATTTATGCTACTTACATGGAGTTTACAAGTTCTATTAATGGTAAATTAGATAGAAGTGGGGATTTATTATAATAGGAAAACAAGATGAGAAATCAAAATGAAATTTCTCAAAAGGTGTATCCAATATAGACAGTGCATGATTCAAAAGGTGGATGGAAAGAAATACAATTTTATTAAGGATATAGTAGAACAAATTGAACACAGTTTGCTTGGGTCTAGTTCACAATATTTAATTTTTTAATGAAAATTTAGGAAGAGAAATTTTGGGAATATAAGTTATATTCTAAAAGGTTAACTTTTAGATTATTCTCAAATATGATAACTGAGAAGAGGTGGGAATTTTTCTATCAAGTGTTCCACATTTAACTTGAGTTTGTTTTGTTGGGTCTGGGGTTTATAATCACTCAACCTACAATAAGGGGAGTAGTTTTTTGTTTTCAAAAGCTTTAGTTGGGAAGTTCTCACTATTGTTTTATAAGGGGTGGTTCATAAAGATGAGGAACAAAAGTGAAACATGTGGCATGGTCTCAGTTTATTTAAAGGTGAATCTTATGATCAGATGGAAGAAGTGGGAGTCTGTAATAAATATTTTTAAATGTTGTGGGATTCACATAGTGGGATTCTGGTTAGGCATAATCTTAATAATGGGAGAACACCATTTTTTCTAAGAAGCTAACTAGAACTCAGATATAAGGAGTATAGAACTTTAATAGAGTGTGTTTTTTAGAAATAGTGAGATGTTTTTTTATTCTAGGAGGAGTGGAGACAATGAATTAGGACTTGATCATTTTTATTTTTCTTAATAATCCATTGTACTTTATACCTTCATGAATGAGGCATCAATAATTTTTAGGTGTTATTTCCTCAAGAACAAGTCTAATGTGTTTTAGAATCTTCATTAAAGAAGAACCATTATGTGTGGTAGATACTGAACTATGGATAAGAGGCTTGATGTTCAGATTTTGGAGGATAAGATATTTGCGAGAAAGTATAATATTCATAATATATGTTAGAAAATTATCCTATAGTTTGATTATAATGAACATGGAACACTGGAAGTTTTTATAGAGCATATGATGACTACTTTTGGGATAAGATCATCCAGAGTCACTCCCAGTCTAGAAGTAGGATAATTTTTTATTCTCTCACCTTGAAAAGACTTTAAGGAAACTCAAATATGAATACATTGATTTCATAAGAGGGAAAACCCTAGTCCTTTTGGTTTTTATTTAATAAAGTAATGATTATAAATATTTAAGTGTTTTTTAACTCTATGGAAATAAATTTCAGAATGCTATCGATGTTTATGAAGGTCCTTTGTAATGGGGGAGATCCTTGAAGGATTGTAACTGGGCAGGAATATAGTGGGAGAAAAGGAACTTGTTTTTATTTTTTTCACTATGGAATAGTGACTAGAAGGTTTTGGGTTGTTTATTGGAGAGTTTGTTAGTACAATGATATAATAATTATTGGAAATTATTTTTTAGGTTGATTTTGGTTCTAGTGGTATCATCAGTGTTCATTGTATTGGAAATATCATAGATTAAGGAAGATCAGTGGTATATTTATGGAAGTGTGGGATTATGAAATGAGTAGGTAAATGAACATAGTATATGGTGAAACCTAATTGTGGGGTTTAAAAAAAATTATCAATCCCATGATTATTTTATTTTTAGGTAATCATATAGAGGCATTCAGGTGGTTTCTTGGTTCAATAAATTGAGTGATTGGTGTCTAAAATACTGTGGTGGGTTTGTCTTAGTGGATCTTAGAAGATAATGACCATGGTGGGGAATCATGGTGACACTAAAAAGGGAGAAATAATGGAAGTTGTCTGGTGGAATTTGGTGAAATCCTTGAAAATTGTATTCGAATGAGAGATTGTTAGGATTAACCAGTGAAAACAATTCTAAAGTGGGGGGATGTTTGGATTTTGTGTGAGAACTATTTTTTAGTTAAGTTTTTGCCTTTCTAAAATTTAAGTCTCTATAAGTTTCATATAGTGGAATAAGAAAGATACAAGTTTACCTTGACCATAGATGTACGGATTTAGGCTAGCGGATTGTGCGGTCTCTTTGATCAGGTGTGATGGCGGCGACAGGTGGTGGGTTTCTGGTTCGATTTAGTTTCCGATGAGGTTGCCTTCATCACGTGGGAGGTGATTTTCTAGTGATGGGTTCAATCCTTGAATTTTGTTGAATCTGTGCATTGTTTTGTATTTTGCTCTATTGGTTTGCGATGCAGTGAGGTTTTCAGCATGTTTGATGGGATTTATGTTGGTTAATTTGAGAATTTGTGGAATGGGTGATGAAAACGGTGAAGTGTTGGAATCTTTTCTTTGAGTTGGTTTGTGTTTGATGATGGTTTTTGGTAACTGTGATGATGGTGTTTTGTGGGTTTGATGCGGCAGTTCTGGTGATGAGGAGGATGGCTCCGAAGGGCGTCGTTGATGATGGGTATGAGTTCGTGGGTGCGTCATGGTCTGTGGCTCATAGTAGTATGCGGCCCGAGGCATTGGCAATTCTCTACGTTTGAATTTTGAATCTGGTTGTACCAGCAAGATTTTGTCTTTGTTGAATACTCTTGTGTTTTTTTGCGGTGTTTTGAATCGGTTTTTTGGAATTGTATGGTTCCCGCTCACCCAAAAATAAGACTTCAAAAATCAAATAAAAATATAATTTTTAGTCAGTAAAAGATCAAAATAAGTAGTGTTCAAGTGTGGGAATGTGGAAGGAGGATTTTCAAACTGTATTCACTAAAGGAGTAGAAACGTTTCAAATTATAGAGTGATAAAAATTGAAGGACAATTCCATATGTATCATGGAAGTTCTATGGGTGGGTATCAGTAAAAACTATTTCTGGGTAAGAATAGATTGTGAATATGAAAATAAATTTCATGGGAGTAGATCTTCCATACATAAGGGTGAACTTAAATTGTTTCTGGAAGTTTTTACTGTTCATAAGAAGTATTACTTGAGGCAACAGTTTCCTTTT
This sequence comes from Viscum album, assembly GCA_963277665.1. NCBI lineage: Eukaryota > Viridiplantae > Streptophyta > Magnoliopsida > Santalales > Viscaceae > Viscum > Viscum album. The sequence continues at coordinate 1,855,043,474 of OY728160.1, forward strand.
ATTGAGATGATATTTACCTATGAATTTAGATCCAATTTGAATTATCTCTATAGATATCAGAAGGTTATGAAACTAGAAGTTTCCAACTAGAAACTAGTAAGATCCTCTATAAAGGATATTATAGGAACAATTGTTCTTTTTTACTAAGAAATGAGGGTGTTGTGACAAAGCATTGAAAGGAAGGATAATGGGATATTGTTTATCCCCATGGGGGGACTTCCCCATGGAGTGCTTATGATGGGTGTTCATTACCATAATAATTTATATGGTCATTTGAGTAGGCTATCTAGAAGGAATAATTTGGATGGATTCCCTTATAACTAATTCTAGGCAGGGTTATCAGAAGATAGGTTTCCCTTCTAGCTAAATTTCTCCATTAATGTAAGTTTAGTATGTTTCCCCATGTAGTATGACTAAAGTATAAACTACATAATTTTCATGTGTTCTTCTTATTTTGTTAATATCATTTTTTATTTTATTTTATTTTGATCATTTTTTATGAAAGACGTTGTTAAAGACCCTGAAGTTTCAAAAATTAGGATGGGGAAATATCAACATGGTGGCTAGGGTGTATGGTCTTCCTAGTTCCAAATATTGATTTCACTAGGGAGTTTTATGTCATCCTATACCCTTTTAAGGATCTTGTTCTGTAGTGGATATCTGGAAGATAACTTCCAAATGATGGAGGTTTTAATAGTTTCATTTTTCTAGTTCCATTTTTCCTGAATGTGATATGGGATGCTTGGGATTTAGAGGTTTCAAGTGGCAGGTAAATTCCCCAATGAGGAATTTTGTAATTATTATATGGCACTCAAGATGGTATCATTAGAGTCTTAATCATATTTATCAGTAGATTATGGAAATATTTTTAAATTATAAATCTATAGTTGATATTCCTCTTTTAATAGGATTAGAGAAAATATATTTGATGCATGATTAAGGATAAATATAGTGAGAAACCCATTCCATACAAAGAAAAATCAAGCATTAAATATACTATATTTAGTCAAATCCAATGTATAGGGACCAATCAATCAACATTGAAATTGAAGTCAAAAATATTTTATCTTGTTTTTTTATGACTATAAAGGAATATGATGTGTTATTTTTATGTAGTCTAAGAACAAAGTGTAGTAACACATCAAAATATTATAAATAAGATTGTATAATTAAAATAAAAGAAAAATGAGTATCATATTATCAGATAATAAAACTAAATATACATTAATAGAAGTGGAAATATATTTATAGAAACATCTAATAAAAAAAGAGGTGTCTTGGTAAGTACACCTCAAAAAAAAAATTAAAGGATAAATCATATGGTTAACAGCATAGCTAAGATTGTACTAATTGAGAGTGTTATCTCTTGAAACTACTAGAAGAAGGTATTAAAAGAGTATATGTACACTCAAAATTATGCATTTATTATACCTATATAAGAGAGGATGCTATATGAAATGTGGTATGGTAGGAAACCCACATTCAAATATCTAAGAGTTTTTAGAAGTATATGTTTCATCTGAAATAATGAAGGAAATTAGGGTAAGTATAGAGATATAGTGGATAAAGTTGAATTTTTGGGCTACTCTTCTAATGGTAAAACCTATAAATGTTTCAAAAAAGGGATTAATAATATTATTGAAATCAGTTATATGAAAATGTTTAAAAATAAAGGTAATGAAATTTTTTGACACTATATCCTTGAATAAGTGTGTGAAGAAGAATAAGTTTTTGATGTAGATTTTGTAGAATTGAAAAATCTTCAAAATGATGATGATAATGAAGTTGTATCATAGGAAAATATTATGGTTGAAGGAATTCAATATATGACTCATAGAATAAGTGTAAGAGTTTAATTTGGCTCAAGAAAAATTATTAGACACAAATATACTCCAAAATATACTCTAAAAATAAAAATAATTGAGATCACTAATATATTATCAAAGGTAGAGTTGAAAACATTTGAAAAAGTTAAAAGGATCAATCATGGGTGAAATCCAGGAATTAATAATTATATCATATTGACAAAAAAACAATACATGGGATCTTGTGAATATATTTGAGAATCAAAATTTGATTGGCATAATGTGACTCTTTAAAAATAAACATGATTAATATATAACAATGATTTATAATAAGGAAAGGATGGTATGTAAAGGGTATGCTCGGATTGAAGGATTTAATGTTGAGGGAAAAAAATAAATGGTGGTAAGTATGGAATCAATAAACTTTTATTTATTGTGGATTTTCAATGAAATTTTAAATTCTATCAAATGGACGTAAATATTTGTGAATAATTAACTCTATATAAAACAAATAGTGATATTTTTTATCAGATATAATGATACAAAATCATACATGTGGAAACATGCCTAATATGGGTTAATGTAAACACCTCATTCATAGTATAAACATATGGAAACATATTTGAGAAATCTTGAGTCTAAAGGAATATATGTATATCAAAATAATTATGATAAATATCATATGAAGATAATTTCATGGGGATGATATATACAGATGAAATCATATTTGGTAGTAAAAAAAATTAAAAGGTTTGTGAAAATGATGTATTCAAGGTTTTAGATAAAAATAGTCAGATAAATCACCTAAATATTTGGGTTTTGAGTACATAAAAAGGAAGTAAATTCATTAATCTCATTAGTGAAGTATGTAAGATAATTTTCAAAGAAGTTCAAGATGCACTAGTGAAAATAGGTATTTCTTGTCATATTTTTTTTTTCAGTTTTCACATTGGTTTTTAAGGAGACGTATTTTTAAGCAATGTTATAGATGAATTTTTAACCTTAGTTTTTATAATTGATGTTAAAAATAATTACAATGTTTATTATTTGTTAAAACAATTATAATATGTAATTGTTGAGTTGAAATAACACTTTATAACCTTACTTTTGAAAATGAAAATCCACTCCTTATATGTTTATATGTTTCTAAATTTTATACTTATTAATTTAATAAGTTTTTTTATAGTAAAGATTTCATTTTTATTGAATGTAGATTATCAGTTCTATCAGATGGAATTTTTTTATGTATACCATATGAACATGTACTTTATACATCAGATAGAAATATACCAAGTTCATGGGATGGAAGGCTTATAAAGTCTATCTAATAGCGTGTATTTAAGTATATTGGATGAAGTATACAAATTTCATCAGAATAACTTTATCTAATGTAGATATATAAGTTTACTAGATGAACTTTTATCAAGCCTACTAGATTAAAAAAATTATATAATTTACCGGTTGAATATTTATTATTTTAGTGAATGGAACTTTAATGTATTATATACTGAAAAACATAATGATCATCAGAAATAGATATTGTGATGAAATTTTCAATTGAATAAGGAGTTAATTTTATTTCATTGTAACTAATCCCAAGAAATATAGAATATTACCTTTGGATTTCAGCTATAAATTTATTTGTATCCTTTAGGAGAAAGAGCTTTTTTAATTTTAGCTATCTAAATTTTTGTGAAGTATTTATAACATCTTATTACCTAAGCATGCTTCTTTTTAAACTTTAGAAAGTTTCTCTTGAGTAATACATTTTTGAGGTTGTCATTATAAGTGCCTTAAGATTTGTCTTTATAATTTTTTCTTTCCCAATCTTGTCAATCAAGGGATCTCAAGGTTAGAGAGACAAAATGTTATTATGGTTAGTTTAATTAAGGGTTCCCAAGGATAGGTAAAAATATATTTGTCTGATCATTCTAATTGATGGATTATTATTTCTAAAAGATATACCCTGTGATAGGTTAAGTTTTGGATACCTAAATTTAAGTTTAGAGACTTTTTTAACACTTTACATTAAAGTGTATAACTTTATTATGAAAGTTTTTGTACGTTTTTCTTGCATACTTGAATAAAAATTATATATCTTTATTATCATTATTTTTATAAGTTTTACATTTTTGATGTGAATATTATAAAAATTTATATCATTTTGTATAAAAAATTTCTAACTCTATTAACAAATTTAATCGGTATAAATCTTTGTCCGATAAACTTTCTTAAGGAAGTTGAAAAAAATTATAAATTTAGTTTTTATAAACTATAATTCACCCCCCTCCTCTTATAGTATATTATATCCTCTTTTAATCCTACATTTGGTATCATATGGGGGTTTCTACTTGTTATAAACTTTATTAAATTGGTCGTGTTTTGTAGAAAATAGTATATATTTTTTTAAGATTTCAGGTTTTTCTATTGGGACACTTTAGAACATTAATCCTAGCAGACCTTTGATCTTTGGTGGTGCTAACTATGAGTATTTAATAGATCATATAAAGAATTTTATTATCAATACTAGTATGGATAATTATTTCATGATGATGAGAAGTAATAAAATTATAGATAAGCTAATTAAAACTTTCAGTATAAAAAATCATATTATCAAATGAATTATCATGTTTGAAATATTGTGTTGTGGTCCATGTCTAGAAATTTTTATAGTCATATTTTAGATTGTAAAATGGATAAAAATATATGGAAGGAGTTGGAAGTTATTCATTTTTTAAGTTATAAATTTTTTTAAACTCAAAGATAAATGTTACGTACATATTATCAAGCATTTAATTTTCTACCTGGTGATTTAGTAACTCAAATACATCAAATGTTTATGACTAAATTAAATAGTTTATGGTATTTGGGATAAACATAGTTGAAAATTATCAAATAATACATAAGATTATAGATATTGTTCCAAAATAATAGGAATTGAGTCATATAGCTATTGATGATACAAAATATCTTACAAAGTTGAGTTTAGATGATTTGATTAGAACTCTCATGAAATATGAGGTTATTCTAAAATGATAGGTGGAAAATATAATAAGTATGGGGTGGCCTTTTATTATAAATATACTATAGATAATGAATATAGATCATGTGGAAAAGATTCTCAATATTCCAAGAAGAATAAATATAAAGCTAGAATAGAAAGAAGTTCATCTGAGGAAAGTGATAATGCACTATCTCAATATTCTAAAACAATGAATAGAGTCTTTGGAAAGAAATATTTTCATTATAAGTATAAAAATAAAAATGTGATAAGAAATACACATCAAAAATTATTTTTTTATGATTGTAAGAAACTAGTAAATATTAATCTAGATTTTCTAATATTGAAAAATAAGTATAAAACTATAATAAATTATATAATAACAAGGGTAAGAAAAGTTTGAAAGCTTTAGTCACTTGTAGTGAAAGTGGGGGAGATCATTCCTCTAAAAGTCTTCAGATAATATTTATGGTTATCATAAAGTTTTGGGTTTTTATGTAGTAATTTTTAAGACCAACCAATGCTTCATGGAAAAGGTATCTATTGAATCCCTTATAATTTTAAATTTGAATTATAACTATCCTAATTCAGATAATGAATATAGTACTACTTATTATGAAGAATAAAAATTTGTTACATTTGATAATGATAATACATTACCTAGTTTTTAAGAAGTAACAAGATATGATGATCTACTGAAAAAACAAAATAATAAATTTGTGAAATATTATGAATGTTCTAAGGAAAAACTTTATAAATAAAATTATAGAAATTTTAATCATAGCTTATATGTTTTTAATCTTTCATCAGAATTAGAGAAAAAATCTAATTCTATCTCAACTAAATAATATAATAATATAGTTTTGAAACTAAATTCTTAAATACTTATTCTAAATAAACTTTTATCAAATTTTACTTCTAGGAAGTAAAATTTTGACATTTTATACAGACATTTGAGACAATGTAGAAATAACTCTAGTATTGGTTTTACTATAATAAAACCACATTAAATATTAATTACTTTATTCTAAAAAGGTTTACCCTAATGTAAAAAAATTTAGAGTGGTGGAAATTGTAAGAATAAGTGTTCTTTTAAAAAGGTATAATCTTTTGGATTTCATAAATCCATTATCTCCAAATAATTATCAGGTGTTCAAAAAAATAGAAGATATGTATTAATAAAGTTATTTTTTGTACTAATTTGAGCCCAAGTAAGTATGGATACCAAACTCCGAATGTTCCTATTTCATGGAAATAAGATTAGTTTCAATGGAAAAACTATTTGGAACATGGATAGTGGTTATTCTAGACATATGACTAGAAATAACAAATTTTTATATAAGATCATTAAGATAAAAGGAGAAAATAAACCTTCGGTGACAATTATCAAAGATAAATTTATGGTATTTGTGATATAAAACATATTGGTAAATCCTTAATTTCAAATGTTTTATATGTTGTTGTAATTACATGAAATCTCATCATTATAATCCAATTATTTGATATAGGATATCATGTGAACTTTATGAATGAAAAATGTATTGTTCAAATTTCAAAAGGAAAATTTATTCTTTCTTCTGATAGGTATGAGAATGTATAGACTCTCAACTTAGAGGACCTTAGAATCCAAGATAATCCTTGAATAAGTAAAATGGAGAATCAATCTTGGTTATAGAATAAAAGGTTATGAAATTGTAATGTTAGAAAATTAGACAAACTTTTGATGAAAAATATTTTTAGACATCGACCATAGCTTAGGTTTAATATTTCTTAAGTTTTGTATCCTTATAAATTTAAAAAGAAAAATAAGTTAAGATTTAAATATATCAGTGAATTCTAATCTTTTGATACTTTATAGTTAGTTCACATATATTTATTTTTTCTAACATAAACTAGAATTTATAGATGAAAATACTATGTATATATCTTGGTTGATGACTACATTAGATATAATTTGGTCTAATTTATAGAAAAAAATTTGAAGTAATTTCTTGCTTTAAAAACCTTATATCATATGTTAAAAATGAGAAAAAACATCCTTTTGTTACTATTTATAGTGGCTGTGGTGGAGAATTTAAAAATTCTAATTTTTATTCTATTTATAATAATAAATTTATTATACATAACTTTTCAACTCCTAAAACCCCCTTAACAAAATAGTGTTGTTAAAAAAATAGATTTCTTTAGAAGATTATGGGAACCATGTTGAGTGAATACTCAATTGCTAAATATTTTTTTTCTGAAGCTGTTAGTACTTCCTGTTATACTATAAATTGAATTTTACTCAAAACCTTTCTCAAAAATCCATATGAGTCTTGGATAGGAAAAAAGAAAAAACTTTCTTACTTCAAATTTTTTTGATGCAAATTATTTATATTAGATACAAAAGATAATTTAGATAACTTTTATCCAAAAGATAATGAAGGATTTTTTCTTGTCCATCCTATAATAATAATTCTTATCATGTTTCCAATAAACATACAAGTACTATTGAGAAAATGGTTCATCTTAAATTTTATGAAACTTGACCATTTTTTTTAAAACCTGAAGCTATATATTTGGATGATCATTTTAAAATGATTTTCCAACCCATGTTATAAAATTATTCACCTGGAAGAACAAATGAAGAAACTGTTTTAGAGGTTATACCTCTAGAATAAGTTCATCATGTTTTTTAGGAACAACATTTAAAAACCTAATAAATCAGAAGATCTTAAGGAATCATACCACTTATAATATCATTGGTGATATAGATTAACTAGTCAAAACTATAATTTCCACAAGAAATGAGTGTGAACATTATGAATTCTTATCATACTTTGAACCTAAAACTTATGATGAGGTTTTAGGTAATGAATATTGGATAAGGGTAGTGTAGGATGAAAATAATGAATTCAAATGGAACAAAGTTTGGAATTTGGTAGAATGTCCTAAATATTTTTATATAATTTATGTAAAATAGTAATTCCATAATAAACTTGATGAAAAATGGAATAAGATTGTGAAATAAGGTAATAATTATTGTTGAGGGATATAATCAATATGATGTTATATACTATGAAGTAACTATTTATCTAGTATCTAGACTTGAATTTATCCATATACTTACAGTCTATGTAGAATTCATAAATTTTACTCTTTATAAAATGGATAAAAAGTGTGATTTTCTTAATGAATATATACAAGATGAAGTTTATATAAAACAACCACCTGGTTTTGAAAATAAAAAATCTTCATATCATGTTTTTAAACTTACTGAGGTGCGATATGGACTTGAACAAGCTCAAATAGCCTGGTATGATAGAATTACCAAATTTTTTAAAAAATTAATTTTTCTAAGGGAACTATTGATCCAAACCTTTTATTAAGAAAGTTTTTAAGGAAACCATAATTATTCAAATTTATATCATTGACATTATATTTGGACCAACTCAAAAATCTATTTCTAGTTCCTTTATGGGTCTTATGAATTATGAGTTTGAAATGAGTATGATGGATGAATTTACAATTTTCTTTCATTTTAAAATTTCTCAAAAACAATAAAGAACTATCTTATCTCAAAAAAATTATATAAAATATTTACTTAAAAGGTTTGGAAATGAAAATTATAATTGTATTATTACTCTTGTTTGAACCTCAAAATATATTGATCTTGATGAATTTAGGAAACCAGTGGATCAAAAACTTTTTAGAGGAATGATTTTAAGTCTAATATATATTATAGCTAGTCAGTCAGACATAATATTTTCAATATGATTATGTACACTATTTCAATATAATCCAAAATAATATCATCTTAATGTTGTTAAACATATTTTTCATTACCTTAAGGTAACTATGGATCTTAGATTGTTTTGTTCTTATAGAAATGGTTTTGAACTAAAAAAAATTAGATGCTGACTTTGGTAGATGTAAAATGGATAAGAAAAGTACATATAGAACTTTTAATTTCTTAATATAATCTTTAGTTTCTTATTATTGAAAAAAAAAACACTCAGTATCACTTTCTACTGCTAAATCTGAATATGTAGTAGATAGAAGTTGTTGTGCTCGGGTGTTATATATGCAACATAAATTCACTAATTTTAGCATGAGTTTTAGCAAAACTCTAATTTTGTGTCATAACATAAGAATAATAAATTTAATTAAAAACTTAGCACATCACTCATGATCCAAGTACATAGATATAATAAAACATTTCCTTTGGGATTAAACATAGAAAGGAGACATTATTTTATAATTTATGAGAATGCAAGAACAACTTGATGATATTTTTACAATTCCCCTCAACACTGATATAATTAAATATATTAATTATAATCTTATAATGATTAATATAAATTTATCATTAATCGAAATATTGTTTTATATATCTCCATATAGTGAAAAACTCCGTGTAAAAGGGGGAGTGCATATTTTTCTTATTTCTCTTTACATTTTTACCGTATGATTTATATAAAAAAACTCTAAAAGTTGAATTTTATAAACTCTTTAGGTTTCATCAAATTAAGATTCATCTAAATTTTCATCATATATAATATTTCCTTTATCTTTCATATATATCCAAGATTCTTGTATTTTCAAACAAACATTTGTAAGAAAGTTGATAAAAAAATTTACTGGTGTTAAATCTTTCTATATTTTGTTATAATTATTTATGATGTTTTGTTTATAAATATTTTTTCTTAAATTTATTAAAACAATTAAATTTTTATAATAAGAAAAAAATTTGATAAAACTTGTACTCTTTCTAAAAAATCTTACAAAACTTCAAGAGTTTGATAATACTTATCTTTATTAAATACAACACGTTATCATTTTTTGATATTCTTTATCGGTCATTGATCAAAATAAGGGTTTAAATATGATCAATAAAAATTAAGGAAGTTATATTGCCTCTCTTCCCATGCATATATATACAAAGACTGGGTCACCACTTTTCTCCTCATCACTTATATTTGAAAAATAACTCTTTTCATATCATTTCTCATTTTTATATCAGTTTTCTTATTCTTTTAATTCACTTTCAGTTCAATTTATTACTCCTCATGGCATATGCTAATGATTTTTTCACAAAAGTGGTTGTAAAGGTAAAGTTAATTGGTATAGATATTTTTGAGAGGTGTGAAAATCTTCATAAATCCACAATTTTTTTCAAGCATGGGAATCCCTTTTTTATTCAAAAGATGATTTTGATATCCACTACCCATAAATTTTGATAGAATTTTATATATCTACTAAGTTTAATAAAGTAAATGGGCTGAAGAACATTTCTTTAAATCAATTTGAAAAAACTCTACAACCTCAACATTAATAACATTTATGAGCTTATTGAGATACCTTTAAAAGGTAAATCTTCCAATATAACGCATTATCCACCAAAAAAATTGGTTCTTTTGAGAAATCTTGGGTAGAGGCATGTTTTTTGACTTCATATAAAAATGTCAGGAAGCTAACATGTCTTTCACTAGAAAAAGGAATCTTATCTCTATGGATTCAAAACTTCCACATCCCAATAAAAGTTTATAGAAACACATTAAAGGTCCCAGATATCTATGTGCTATATTTCATCTATAGTATGATAAAATTCAACATTGATAAGTTTATATTGGAAAATATCAGTTCACTTGAGACAAGATCCATATATATTAAGATCCTCTATTATTTTAATTTCATTAAAAAAAATTAAACTTCATAAAGGATCAAAATATCAATAATCTAGTTATGTCCATTATAGAAATTTTTTCTTTATTTGTAGATAAAATCATTTAAAAGATGGGGATTTTATTTCTTATTACTTTGAACAAGTTTCTAAATAAGTAAATAAAATGTGTCTTTATTTAAGAAGTTAATGTTCTTAGAAAAAAAGTTTTAAACAATATAAAGGATGGTGAATCCTATAGATTGTCTCAACCTTTTCCTAGAAAGAAAACCAAAAACATGATAGATGAAGTTTTTTAATATTTCTTGCAAAATAGGGAAGAAAATAACAGTGATGAATCATCTTTTGATTTTTTTATGTTTCTAAATATGTTTCCTTGAAAGAGAAGTCTAATGAAATTTTTAAAGAAAAACAAAGAAATTAACAAAACACTATCAAAGGAAAACTAAATCAGATTGAGATTTTCTTGAATAGTTGGTAAAAACTATTGCTCAGGTGGTTGATTAGGAAGTTATTATGTCCATTGAAGTTTTTCCTTCATTCATTAACCCTATGTCCATTTTCCCTCATATTAATAAATAGATAGAAGTTTCAACTTTTCCTAAGATTGTGACAATTATAAAATAAAAGGGTAAATAAGTTTTTGATCAATAACATATTGATCAGGTGAGTAAGAAAAAGAAGTACCTTCAGAAAAATCATCTCATCCCATAGATCTTACTCGAGCACCAAATAAGATAAAGTTAATAAATAAAGATTAAAATTTTCAAGAAATAAATAAATTCTTAGATATTTAAGAAATTTAGGATTGTACCTCGACATACTTATTATCATAGTCTAACAAAGAGGATTCTCTAATTTATCATGAATAAGAATCTTCAAAAATTTAAGATCATGAATCCAAACTCAAATAATTAGAAAAATATTAGACTGAAGAGTAAATTAATGTGATAGAAATTTCACAATATCATTTCACTAAATGAGAATAACCTAGACCATCCAGAGTAGTATCACCCTCTTTTCAAGGAGTTTCAAGTGATTCAAAAAAATTATGCTCGGAGTATGTCAATAAAAATAATGGAGATAAAAATGAATTACTTAAATGAAGTGATAAAAATACTTGAATAAGTTATGCATTTATTTCTTAATATTCAAGTTCAGTGAAAATACAACCAATATAAATTTTATATTTTGTAAAATTCAAGTTCCATGAAACATATTATTTAAATGTTTATCCAAAATTAATATGATTTTAAATATTTTGAAGAAAAATTGAAAGTTGAGTGTATAAGTTTAAAAGTATCATTAAATGGATAAACCACATAGAAGTTGATATCATGTTTTTTTATCAACGGGATAATAGAATTAATAAGAAAACCAAAATGGTATTCAAACATGTGGAGAGCATCAATAATGAAGTTCAAGATTCAGAAAGAGCCCTAAAAATCTAAAAACTCTTTAAATGAAATAGGATGAAGACCTTCCAAAGAAATATAAAAAAAATTAAGTTCTATAAGAAGAAATTATAAATATCAAATCAACGGTAGAATTGTAATGTCCCGGTTCCAGAAGCCATCCAGAGGCGCCCCATACCCGGTTGGTCACATGGAATCAAGCACATTTTCCCAAACACCAGAGGCTTCCGACTAGCAGTGAGGGCCTTGGGTATGATAGTGGGGAAATTATGCCCTCATTGGTAGAGTACACAACGGAAGTAAATAAAGAATACAATAGAGGAAGTAGTAAATATCCAACAATAATAAATATCAGAAGACTAAAATAATAAACAACTGGAGCACACATGTATATAAGAAATGATGCATGATACATATGTCTAGGAATGAGTCTAAACAAGTCACAATGCTGAATACAATACTAAACCAAAGTAAAAAATAATAACAAAGAAGTAACTCCTCAGCATCGCAAGCCTCGGCTTGGTCCCATTCTCTCCTGCTCCAAAGCAATCAAGTACCAGAATTCAAAGGGCACTTTCCCTTGTCTATACCTGCAACAACATATTCTGTTTGGGCCCAAAATCATGTCCCAAACAGAGTGTGAGACTAAAATCCTAGTAGGAAACCACCCGAAGATCTATGCCTAAAAGTTAGTGAGTATATGGTAGGTAATAGTATAGTAAGCAGTAAACAATAACAGTAAACAGCAGGCAGTGACCGGTAAGAAGTAACAGGATGATATACAATAGTAATCAATCCACAGAACAACAAGCAGCAGAGAAGCAAACATCTAACCACAACATGAACCCCTCTGGGAAGTACTCGTAGCCAACCCCTCTGGTCCTATCCAAGAATACGAACAACCCTCTGGGTAGTGCACTCATCCTAACCCCTCTGGTTTGTTCATATGAAATTATAAGACTCTCTGGGGAAGCTCGCTTGGTAAATTCCCCTTTTAGTCTAGGGTAGTCAGGGACTCTCTAAGGAAGATCACGCGGTCTAACCCTCTTATATCCCCAATGTCTAGAAACTCTATGAGGAGATCACTCGGTCAATCCTCCTATAGTCTCAGGTCTATCACAGACTCTCTAAGGAAGCTCACTCAGTCAATTCCTTCTCTAGCCTAGAAAGGTTTTAAAGAAATTCAAAAAAAGTAAAGACTCTCTGAGGAAGCTCACCCGGTCTACCCTACTGTAGTCTATAATATCCAAGACTCTCTGGGAAGCTCACTTGATCTATCCCCTGTAGTCTATAATGTCCAAGACTCTCTGAGGAAGCTCACTCAGTCTATCCCCGTATAGCCTATAATATCCAAGACTCTCTAGGAAGCTCACTCGGTCTATCCCTTATAGTCTATAGCACCAGGTTCTCACGGTCCCATTCCAGTAAGTGAATAATAATGCTATAAGGCTAAGGTACACCTACAGAGCTACTTGGCTAACCAGTCTATAACAAAACAAGCATGTCAAGAAAATCATTCCATCCTATAGTCACAAGGCATGGGAAACAGGTATAACGGCCAAAGGATAACAAGACCCAAAGGTCGAAAACAGAAAAAGGCATGGGAAAAACATCAAAGCACAAAAATTATCCTCAAACATGATCAAATTACCCCTACAAAATAATACAAGCATGGCGGGAAAACAACAGGGGAAAAACGGTAAACACGCAATACCCCGTTCATGGGTATTGGTGGAAATTTTCACATAAAACTCAAAGTCCTCAAAAGGTAAGGCACAAACCACCTACCTCGATGCTAGAAGATCAATATAATAGAACCATGAGGCTTGATTCTCCTTATAACATCATAGATCTATGAAAATGCATAAAACGTTCAACCCACGATATCTTGATAAAGAGGGAAAATCATGGAATGATACTCAAGAAGAAGGAATAGATCACCGCTGCGGTTCCAACGCAATCGACGACAGTCGATTTGGAAAACAGATGGAGGCTCGGGGGCTCGGAGGATTTTCATGGTTGTACGAGTGCTCTCGGTCGTAGAACCTAGAGAAGAAGGTGTTTCTGTCAATTAGGTGTGACCCCGATCCATTTAATGAAAAAAAACTACACGGTGTGTACTTTTAGAGTACACAACGTGTACTTTGTCTTTTCATACTCCGCTTTAAGTGGCCTCCACATCGCCCCTACACACTGTGTGTGTGGCCCTGACATGACCAGCACACGGCCTTGCACTGCATCAAATTTCATGGCGTGTACTTATAAAGTACATGGTGTGTACTTCGAAAAATTCTAGATTTTTGTCTTTTTCTCAAAAATGACCAGAAAAGGAAAAACATACCTGAAATGAAGATCTGGGTTCTTACAAACTTCCCCCCTTAAAGAAATCCGTCCCCGAATTTCCCTAGGGAGAAGTAGAAGAAGAAACCTCAAATAGCTCTGGCCAATACGGTCGTACATTAGCCTCCCTCTCCCAGGTCTCATCATATACTCGCCCGTGCTATCATAACACCCATACCAGAGGAACATACCGGCCACAGAGAACCTTCGTACTACGATCGACAATCCAGATAGGATTCTTCTCAAATGACGCATTCGGTTCGAGCTCAACCTCCTTGGGTTGAAAAACATGAGACGGGTCTGAAAAGTAACTTCTAAGCTGAGAAACATGGAAGACGTCGTGCATAGCCTGGTACCTCTGAGGTAACTGCAATCAATAGGAAACTGGCCCAACTCTTTCCAACACCTCAAATGGCCCGACGTACCATGGTGAAAGCTTACCCTATCTCCAAATCCTCTTATGTCCCAACCTTGGTGCGACATGCATGAAAACCTGATCCCCGACCTCGAACTCTAGAGGTCGTCTCTGCTGATCAGCATAAGACTTCTGTCGAGACTGTGTTATAGCCATCCTCTTCTGAATCAACTCTGTCTGCTCTGAGATCTTCTGAACAAGACGAGGTCTCAGCAACGCTGCCACTCTTGCCTCCATCCAGCACAAAGGTGATCAACATGGCCTACCCTACAAAGCCTCGTAAGGTGCCATCTGAATAGTTGCCTAAAAATTGTTGTTATAGGCAAACTCCACAAGAGGAATATGCTTTTCCCAAGAACCGAAAAAGTCTATAATGTAAGCTCAGAGCATATCCTCAAGCACCTGGATCGTACGCTCAGACTGGCCATCTGTCTGGGGAAGGTATGTTGTACTCAAAATTTTCTGTGTACCCAAAGCCTTCTGAAGCCCCTGCCATAACTGAGAAGTGAAACACGCATCCCTGTCTGAAACAATGGATTGTGGAACTCTATGTAGACGTACAATCTCTCGGATGTACAACCACCCCATCTCATCAACGCTGAAGGTATCCTTGATCGGTAAGAAGTGAGCAACCTTCATAAGCCTGTCGATGACAACCCAAATAGCATCACTCCCTTGAGGTGACCTCGGTAACCTAGTTACGAAGTCCATCACGACATCATTCAACTTCCACTCGGGAGTGGGTAACTACTGTAAAATCCCTGCTGGTCGCTGATGCTCCTCTTTCACCTGCTGACAAGTAGAACATCTCAAGACAAAACTAGCAACATCCCTCTTCATACCTAACCACCAGTACTGGCAGTGTAATTCATGATACATCTTGGTGATGCTAGGATGAACTTCCCAAATTGATGAATGAAAACCCCACATCAGTTATTTGCGTAAGTCTACTGGAACCCATACGCATCCTGGGAAATGAAAGATCTCATCCTTGCCCACTATCCATCCAGGAAGAGGGTCTTCTCCTGACACACTCTCCCACATGACTAGGCCTTCCGATTCTGATAGCTTCCTCATCCGTACCTGAACAAGAAGGTTAGAGGTAACAGCTACAGAAGATAGAAAATTCCACCCCTGTCTGTCGTGCACCTCCAAATGCATCTCAAAGAATAGATCCATAAGCTTCCACTCACTGTTGGCCTTCTGAACTGCCTGAATCTGAGTTCTCTTACTGAAATCATCAGCCACTGCGTTGCCCTTTCCTGGTGTATAGGCAAGATCAAAGTCAAAATACCGAAGATAATCGACCCACCTACGCTGTCTCAGATTCAGATCATGCTGAGTGAAGATGTACTTGATACTCTTGTGGTTGGTGAAAACCGCAAAGTGCTCTCCCAGAAGGTAATTTCTCTAACAGCGTAAGGCATGAACAAAAGCTGCCAACTCCAGATCGTGCGTTGGGTAGTTCCTCTCGTGTGGTCTCAACTGCCGAGACCTGTAAGCAACAACCCCATCTCCCTACAAAAGCACATCTCCTAGCCCGATACATGAAGCATCATAGTAGACTGTATAGCTATTGTCCGGCTCTGGTAAGATAAGTATTGGTGCTGATGTCAACCTCCCTTTTAGCTCCTGAAAGTATATCTCACAAGAATCTGACCATAAGAACTTCGCCCCTTTCTTGGTCAGACCTGTCAGCAGTGCTGTTAGGCGTGAAAAGTCATATATGAAACACATGTAGTATCCATCCAGCCCTAGAAAACTCCGCACCTCAAATACATTCTTTGGCTGCTCCCGGGAAACTACACCTCTCACTTTCTCTGGGTCTATTGATACTCCTGTCTTTGAGATAACATGACCCAAGAAGTTAATCTGATCCATCCAAAAGTGGCATTTCGATAACTTAGCATATAACTGATTCTCTCTCAGTGTACTCAGAACGATCTCAAGATGGTTATCATGGTCGTGTTGAGTGTGAGAGTACACCAAGATTTCATCCACGAAAACCACCGTGAAGGAATCCAAGTATGGATTAAACACCCAGTTCATCAGTGCTATAAAAATAGATGGCACATTCATGAGACCGAATGGCATGACTGTATACTCGTATAGACCATACCTACTCGTGAAGGCTGTAAGGGGTATATCTGATGGTCTAACATGAAACTGATGATAACCAGACCTCAAATCAATCTTTGAGAACACTCGGGCTCTATGAAGCTGATCAAAGAGGTCATCGATCCTCAGCAAGGGATATCGGTTCTTAACCATCATATGTCTGAGCTTCTGATAATCCACTCAAATCCTAAGGGTGTCATCTGCCTTCTTCGCAAACAGGATAGGTGAACCCCAAAGAGAAGTACTGGGTCGGATGAAACCCTTTGCCTGCAACTCCTCCAACTGCTTCTTAAGCTCCTACAACTCAGGTGTATCCATCCTATAAAGAGGAATGGACACCGATTCCGCTCCTGGCATGAGTTCAATCAAGAATTATACCTCACACTCTGGAGGAAAACCGGAAAATTCCTCTAGAAAGACATCACTGAAACGATCCACCACTGGAGGAAAGTCTAACTGTGATGTCCCATGGTCATCTAGATAAATATTGGAATTCTGGGATATAAATTCTCCTAGCCCCTGATGCTCTGGTCTAGCTCTACCCGCCTGGACATCCCACTCGCCTCTGTAAAGGAAAGATCCACCCAATGGTGATACGAAACTCACCCTGTGGCGATAGCAATCTACAACTTCTTGGAATGGGACTAACCAGTCCATCCTGAGAATAAAATCATAGCCTGTCATCTCTAGGACATAGAGGTCCCATAAGAAGTGACACCCTGAAAATTCAAGAGGGAACTCTCTGCACTGACGTACTCTAGATGTCCTCATTCCCAATGGTGTATCAAGAGTCAACATGTCGGCAGACGAAAAGATACAGAGCCTAAGGCTCTCCACAACATAAATAGAGATAATGTTATGCGAATCACCAGTATCAAAAAGGGCTGAAGATAAAACTGAGGCTACTAAGATCGTACCTTGAACTATAGAAGGGTCGGGATACTACTCTTGATAGGTCTTCTCTACGATGAAAGTCTGGCCTGTATCGTGGCCCCGTGCCATTGGCTGACCACTCTGAGCTGATCCACTCTACTGTCGCTGGTAACCTGGTGACTAACCACATGGCCACAACCTTGACCTTGGCCCAAACGGCCGGAAGAACTCCAGTTCCCATACTGGTGAGAAACTGGCGATACATCTCTTATCCGCGAGGTCATAGAAGAACCCCTACCACCAGCTGTAGGTGAGAAGATCTAACAAAAACGCTAAAGATGGCCCATCTTATCGCAAGATCGGAACTCCATCGGGTCTCTCTGGCACTGAGTCCTAGTATTCACACTCCTACCACACTGGTAGCATACTACATGGCTGCCCGTAGATGCATTCTTCCTGCCCTGATCTCCTCGAGCAGACTCTACGAAGCTTCCTTTTATCAGTAGGAGGAACACCGACTCTAGATGTCGAACTGCCCTGGACCACTACTCCAGAATCTCTCAGATTGTGCTCAGTGATCAGTGCCTAGTTGACGATTGATGATATCAAATTCAATATGAAGATATTCACCTGGGAATAGATCTCCTACCTTAGATCATCCTCAAACTTCCTAGAAAGGAACAAATCATCACTTATTAGAATCAGTGTGAAGCGCTGTAGCTCAATAAAACAAGACGAGTACTCCATAACAGAAAGAGTACCCTGGTCGAGACTCATAAAATCCTGGGCTCAGTCATCCCTCAAGGTCTCTGGGTAGAGGTAATCATAGAGGATGCATTGAAACTCATCCCAAGTCATACTCTATTGGCGCCCTGACTGTGAGATCACCTCCCACCACCTCTTGGCAGTGTCTCAGAGTATATAAGTAGCAAGCTTTACCCTTTTCTCTAGAGGTATCTTTAGATGCTCAAAGATCGTCAGCGTGGCCTCTAGCCACTACTCTACAGCCTAGGGTCCTCCATCTCTTGATAAAGTAGGAGGATGATGCTGCTGGAAAACCCACATCAACTCAGCCATCGATGGGGCAGGAGGCAGTGCTCCCTGAAAGGTCTGCATCATCCTCAGGAAGTCCTCCCGGAACTGCGCATCGACGATTGCAATGGGTATAACTACTGGTGCCAAGGCTGGCATAGCAGGATGATCTGCAGGAGGTCCCTGATCAGCCATATCTGGTTTCTGATCAATGTCTGGCAGATGACCTACAACCGGAGGACATCTCGGAGGCATAGCTCTGAAAGAACAAAAGCACACCTTAGATCAGGAATATCAAGGACAAAGAACACAAGAGTACAAGACAAGAATAAGAGAAAAGAACAAACAAGTTCTACAAAACACGACTACACGGTGAGTATAAAACTACATGGCGTGTCCTCTTAAGACAGACACATGGGCGTGTACTGCTACCACCTCTGGTCGTGTAACACCCTAGAATACACGGTGTGTTGTCCCCACACACGGCGTGTACTTGAACTCCATTCACCTGCCCGAGTCTCCTTACACGGCTAGCACACACGGTCCTCTTAACCCTAGACTACACGGCGTTTTAACTAAGGACACGGCGTGTACTAGACAAGGTTTCAGCGACCCGTGTTGTTAGTTACACGGACGGCTACACAGCTGACCCTTACACGGCGTGTTCCGAAAAAACACAACGTGTATAGGAGATGACAAAACCGACATGTGTTGTTCGTGACATGGTCGGATACCCAGGACAAGGATACATGGTGTGTTCGTACCAAACATGGAGTGTACTACACGAGCTTCCCTGACCCGTGTTGTTAGTGACACAGCTGGGTACACGACTCACTGCTACACGGCGTGTAACAACCGTACATGGCGTGTTCCTAAAAAAAATTTCACCACCCCGTGTTTCTGCTCACACAGTTAGTGACACAGTTTAAAACTACATGGAGTGTAGTCAAGTACATGCTATGTATTCTGGGTTTTTCCGGGCAGTAGCTCAGAAACTGCACCAAAGCCCAGAAAACACTGAAAAACAAACATGGAGGTGCCAAATTCCGATCCTTGAGGGCCCATACTCCGCGCGAATCAAATCTTGACATCTCTTACATATCAAATACAAGGTAACAAGTCAATGATCCACCAAACTCCGATTCATAAGGTCCTATAACACCTCAAGAATCAAAATTTGGCATTCATTTAAGCAAAGGTACAATACAAATAATTTCTCTATAAAACTTCAGGGATTATATCAAAGCATCTATCACAACAGCATGCATAATCTAAAAAACGTCTATCACAACAACATAAAATTGCTAATGCACCCTAGATGGCATGGAAAGAATGCATGGAATGTGATTTCTAAAAATTTAACCAATGATGCATGTGATGGCATATCCTCATCTCATCGGGTTGCGACAGAAATGGAACCGTAATAGCAACAACAATAACAACACAAGACATGCGAATCAC
This sequence comes from Viscum album, assembly GCA_963277665.1. Classification (NCBI taxonomy): domain Eukaryota; kingdom Viridiplantae; phylum Streptophyta; class Magnoliopsida; order Santalales; family Viscaceae; genus Viscum; species Viscum album. The sequence goes on from OY728160.1 coordinate 1,855,063,596, forward strand.
TCTAGGTGAAATCATATCAACTGTAAAATCTCAAAACCAAAAAACTGTAATAAATGAGGTAGATTGGCTTTTCCCTATACACGGGTAAGCTACTCCTGGGCACAGCTTATTACCAAGTACCAAATCCGTCTTATCCCTGACTAAGGGCTCCAAATAGTAAATCAAGATAAAATAATTCCTCTAATACCACTTTATAACGTCCCAGTTCCAAAAGTCACCCAGAGGTGCCCCATACCCAGTTGGTCACATGGCCTCAAGCGCATTTCCCCAAATGCCATAGGATTCTGACTAGGAGTGAGGGCCTTGGGTATGATAGCGGGGAAACTATGCCCTCATTGGCAGAGTACACAACAGAAGTAAACAAAGCATACAATAGCAGAAGTAGTAAATATCCAACAACAATAAATAGTGGAAGACTAAAACAATAAACAACTGGAGCACACATGTATATATGAAATGATACATGATACATATGTATAGGAAAGCGGCCAAACAAGTCACAATACTGAATACAATACTAAACCAAAGTACAAAAGAAGAACAAATAAGCAAATCCCCAACATCGTAAGCCTCGACTTGGTCCCATTCTCTCCTGCTCTAAAGCAATCAAGTAACAGAAGTCAAAGGGTGCCTGCCCTTGTATATACCTGCAACAACATAGTCTGTTTGGGCCCAAAAGCATGGCCCAAACAGGGTGTGAGACTAAAATCCCAGTAGGAAACCACCTGAAGATCTGTGGCTAACAGTTAGTGAGTATATGGAAGGTAATAGTATAGTAAGTAGTAAACTGTAACAGTAAACAATAGGCAGTAACCGGTAAGCAGTAACAGGATGATATAAAATAGTAATCAATCCACAAAACAACAAGAAGCAGAGAAGCAAACAGCTAACCACAATAGGAACCCCTCTGGGAAGTACTCGTATCCAACCCCACTAGTCCTATCCAAGAAGTACCAACAACCCTCTGGGCAGTGCACTCAGCCTAACCCCTCTAGCTTGGTCATACGAAATTATAAGACTCTCTGGGGAAGCTTGCTCGGTAAATTACCCCTATATTCTAGGGTAGTCAGGGACTCTCTGAGGAAGATCACGCGGTCTAACCCTCTTATATCCCGAAGGTCTAGAAACTCTCTAAGGATCTCATTCGGTCAATCCTCCTATAGTCTCAGGTCTATCACAGACACTCTAAGGAAGCTCACTCAGTCAATTCCTTCTCTAGCCTGGAAAGGTTTTGAAGAAATTAAAACAAAGTAAAGACTATCTGAGGAAGCTGACTCGGTCTACCCTCATGTAGTCTATAATATCCAAGACTCTCTAGGAAGCTCAGTCGGTCTATCCCCTGTAGTATATAATGTCCAAGACTCTTTGAGGAAGCTCACTCAGTCTATCCCCGTATAACCTATAAAATCCAAGACTCTCTGGGAAGCTCACTCGGTCTATCCCTTATAGTCTATAGCACCAGGTTCTCACGGTCTCATTCCATTTAGTGTATAATAATGATATAAGGACAAGGTACACCTATAGAGCTACTTGGCTAACCAGTCTACAATAAAACAATAATGTTAAGAAAATCATTACATCCTACAGTCACAAGGCATGGAAAACAGGTATAACAGCCAAAGGTTAACAAGACCCAAAGGTCGTAAACAGACCAAGGCATGGGAAAAACATACAAGCACAAAAATTATTCTCAAACATGATCAAATTACCCCTACATAAGCATACAATCATGGTAGGAAAACAATAGGGGAAAAACCGTAAACATACAATACCCCGTTCATGGGTATTGGGGGAAATTTTCACATAAAACTCAAAGACTTTGAAAGGTAAGGCACAAACCACCTTCCTCGATGCTAGGATATCAATATACTAGAACCACGAGGCTTGATTCTCCTTATAACGTCGTAGATATACAAAAATGCACAAAACGTTTAACCCACGATATCTTGAGAAAGAGGGAAAACATGGAATGAGAATCAAGAAGAAGGAAGATCTCACCGTTGCGGTTCCAACGCAATCGACGGTGGTCGATTCGGCAAACAGACAGAGGCTTGGGGGCTTAGAGGATGTTCGCGGTCGTACAGGCACTCTCGGTCAAAGAACCTGGAGAAGTAGGTGTTTCTATTGATTATGTGCGACCCCAATCTATTTAATGAAAAAAAGAAACTACACGGCGTGTACTTCTAGAGTACACGGCGTGTACTTTTCCTTTCCATACTCTTCTTTAAGCGGCCTCCACATTTCCCCTACACACCGTGTGTATGGCCCGGACACGGCCAACACATGGCCTTGCGCTGCATCAAAGTACACGGCGTGTACTTCAAAAAATTCCAGATTTTCCTCTTTTTCTCAAAAACAAACAGAAATGGAAAAACATACATGAAACGAAGATCTGGGTTCTTACAAGAATAATTAAATAATACTCAAGATAATCTCATAAAAATAAAGGTTATCATTTAAAATTTATTAAATAAATAATTATTTTATTTAACTTTTGAATAGTTTTGTAATAAGCAAACATAAATTTTGGGATGAATTATGTCGAATAGTTGATGAATGTTTTTTATAATATTCATATCATCTTGTTTGATATATAATTTTTAATAACATTTTTTGAAACACTTTCTAATTTCACTCTCCTAAATCCCTTTCTGAAAATCACAATGGGGGAAAAAGGGAGAAAGTTAAAACTCTTGGTAGAGATGTAAGTTAGGGGAATAAATTTTCAAAGTCTTATTTTAAAATTTTTCTTTAAAATGTTTTTTATTGTGATTTTAAAAATGGAGGATATTTTTGAGTCAAAAGAAAACTTGATAACATTAATTTTGAAAATCATAATCCACACCTTAGATATTTATTTATTTCTAACTTTTATACTTCCCATGATATGAATTTTCTCTATAGGAAAGATTTATGTTTTACCCAATTAATATTATTAGTTTTATAAAATATATTTTTGTAAAGTATATCGGGTGATCATGTACTTTGTAAATTAGATAGATGTATACCAAGTTCATCAGATAGAAGTTTTATAAAGTCTATCTGATAGAGTATAATTAATTTTATTAGATGATTTTCTACAAATTCTATTGAACTAAATTTATCATAAAGAGACCCACAAGTGTACCAAATGATCTTTTATCAAGCCTATTAGATGAATAAGTTTATAAATTTTACTATACAAAGATGTATCATTTTATAGCATAGAAAATTCATGTTATGTAATGGTTAAGTCCAAAACAATCATCGAAAAGAGATGTTGCACTGAACTTTTCAAGTGAAGAAAGAGTGTGTCTGATTTCATTGTAACTACTCCTAAGAAATTTTGGATATACCATTAGATTTCATCAATTAATAGATCCAAACCCTAGAGAATAAGGTGTTTTTTCAATTTTGATAATATAAATTGGTTACAAAGTACTTATAACATAATTTCTCATGGTTATGTTTCTTTTTAAACTATAGTGATTTTCAATTAAGGCATTCATTTTTGAGGTTTTCATTATAATTTTCTAAGGATTTTTCTTTATAATTACTATTTTTATGATCTTTTTGATAGAGGGATATAAATATAAAAGGGTATTCTAATCCGTTTTATTGAGGGTTACTAAGGCTATGGAAATAGAGATTTTTCTAATAATTATGATCAATGGATTTTTAGGTTTTGAAGAAATACCTCATGACAAGTTAATTCATGGATACATAAATTTTGGTTTAGAGACTTCCTTAACACTTGAGGTTAAAGTGTATAACATTATTAGAAAATTTTCCATATATTTTCCTTAAGTTCTATAATAAAACTTGTAGCTATTTATATTCTTTTTTGTTATAATTTTTACATTTTTTTGTGCATATTATAAAAATATTATATCATTCTATGTAAAAAAATTATAACTCTATTTATAATGTTTATCAATACAAATATTTGTCCAATAAAATTTCTTAAGGATGTTAAAAAATTGTAAGTTTAATTTTTATAAACTAGAATTCACCCCCACTACACCTCATGTAGTATATTTTATACTCTTTTTATCCTATAGTAATTATTAATTACTTTTAACATTGATTATTAGAAAAATAAATGTTAGAAATGGTGTTTTTTATTATTTATTTGAATAACTAACATGAAAGGACATTTTTCACATTTTTTTAGAATAAATGGAATGAAAAGTACATGTATTTTAAAAAAGTGTGAGATAATTTGAAGCCTTAATAGGTTGTTTCACAAAATCAATGAAAAATGAAATTATAATTCAAAAAAAATATCAATCAAAATTTTCAAAAATAAATAATCATTTAAAGAAATCATTATAATAATCAATATATATAATATACAATGAACGATAAAATATTTTAAAATAAAATAGAACATTCTGTGTATTTTACCTCTATGCAAGGATCATTGATGGCTACCATTTCTATCATCATTAAAGTCATTCTATACCTCATAACTTTAAAAATGGGTAAACATCCATGATTGATATCTAGTAATAATTTGGAATCTAGTAATGAAGAATGGTGTGTGAAATGAAAATTTGGGAGAGAAATCACATTAGTGTGATAGATCAGTGGATAGGAGAAGAAATGAATGATTGGGAGGAAAATGAAAAAAAAGAGTTTAATGGGTTATTTATTTATAGAAGGGAACAAAAAGATTGTGGGAGTGATTTGAAAAAATTAAAATTCTATGTGTGTCATGATAAATTTATAAGTGAGATATAGAAAATGGTGGATAAAATGCCAAAAAAAATTCCATGTGTGGAGTGATAAATTTATATAAGGGAAAGTAAAATCACATGGTCATGATTAAAAATATATATATATTCCATGTTGGGGTAACATTTTTAACATTAGTTATTTCAAAAACCAATGGAAATAATTCCCATGATGTGGGATTTGATTTTAGTTATTACAATAACAGATATTAAATATGTTGGTTTTAATATTATTTATTGCAATATTGGATGTTAAAAACCTCCATGATAGGAATTTTAATGTTTTTTTATTTCAATAACGGATATAAAAACCCTTGGTGATAGGGGTTTTAGAATTAGTTTTTTCATTACTAACCCTAGAACTTTTTTGAATTGATAATTATATAACCAACATTATAACCCCGACATGAATTATATTTTTCTTCTAGTGATAGAAGGATGAAATTCAGATTCAACTCTAATAGTGGTTGGGAATAAACATGGAAATCATGAGGATAATAGGATAATAAACTTGACACTAAATAGAATAAGTATTATGATTTTATTGTAATTCCAAAACAACCCATCTCGTAGTGCCTACTCCAGCCCTGATATTGATGGCTTCCATGATCGTTCCTCCCCCCTCAGTGGAGAGGAACCCTACTCATCTTTCAAAGGAGTCTGTCTTCACCCATTCCTTCCCTTATCCAACCCAGATCTCCTTCCTAATTTCCCTCAGATCTCACTTTTCCCTAAAGTTCCTGATCTATATGATATAATTCCATAACCTTTTCTCTCTCTAATGGAGTTTAACGAAGCCTTGTATTTTCTGAATATGACATTGAACACATGTTTTACACACCACCTACTATCGTTTTACTCATTAAATTGATTTATTTTTATATCTGGGGGGTTAAAAAAATGCTCTTTCATGGGGATTCTCGATAGCAGACACATTATGATCATATTTTCTTCAGAGTATGATATAATTCAGGTATAATATAGAGCTTTATGTATCTGAGATAGATCTAGATTTTCCCTATTCTGATAGAGCTATGAATTTCATATGAAGATAGATTCGCTGACCACATATATTTGGGTATAGTTCCCTAAACTTTCTCTCCCATTTCAGAATCCATCAATTATTCAAATATTAGGAAACCTAGTCGGTAGATATTTGTTCTCGGATAGCAGAACACATTATGTGATTCATCAAAATTCCCCTTGAATCTGTGTTGAAATTGATGTTTCAAAAGTACCACCCAATTTCATTTTTATTTTATTGTTAAGGAGTTCTGGTATAAAAAAAATTTCATCTTTGAATCATGGGTGAATTTTTGTTCTTCATACAAGAAAATGGGACGTGTGTTGACTGTGTGTAGGAACAGGGGTAAGAATATTCTTCCAAATCCAATTGAGGGACTTGGAAGAGGGGTTATAGGAATAGGTTTGAAGGAGGTTGTCCTGATTTTTGATTGTAATGATCAAATAGGGGACTCAAAGGCATCGTTAGTCGGGATTTTCATGGACGAGGAGTAGGCAGTATCTGACGTCCTTATGGGGAATTCAGATGAACTATTAGTTTCTAATGGTGAAGCATAAGTGGTATACATACATAATGAGGAAAGGGGGTGGAATCTAAACCTAAAAGTTATTGATGTCCTTATAATATTGCATTGTGACCTAAATATTGGGTAGGAAATAGGGCATGTGGTATCTCAATTGAATGCAGCTCCTTCAGTTTGTAATGAGGAGGTAGTGGGAGTTCATGGTGGTGCTAAGGACATGGCGGTGTCATAGGCAGGTAAGGGGTATGTAGTCATTAGTAATCCCAGTGAAGATAGCAGGGAGTGTGTGAAGGTTACAATAATGGAAAGGTCGATGGGGGCCAACTTGAACATTAAGGTTAGAAATTGGTTTGGTAACCTAGGGGGTCAAAGTTTCAGAACATGATATAGGAGTTGAGATGCAAGTAAAAATTCAAGCCACATCACCAATTCCTAACCTCTTGAATGATCACAGTTCATATGGGAATGATTAGGAGGATTATTTTCTAAATGGGTCTTATTGAAAGTGTTAATGAAGGGAAAAAAGTGGTCTTCACTACCCAAGGAGGAAGAAAGGGAGGAAAAAAGAAAGGGATGAAGGGGTTTCATTTTTCTAAAGAGAAAGAAGTCTAAAGGGCATAAGGACTACTCTCATTTTCCAAATCCAATAGAAACAAGATATTCCAAAAATAAAAAGGAGATGGGAAGAAACCTCATAGCCCATTATTAGGGAGGAAAAGAGAGTTTTATTGATTAGAATGTAATATAGACAATTGAGTGTGGTGAATTCATGGAGTCAACACAAAGCTATGAGAAGATAGAAGAACTCTTACTAGAGCAGGTAAAAGATAAGGCTATACTCAAATAATCAGATTATGAGTCTTCTAAATATGCATGGGATTCCATCATCTATTCCAATGAAACGATGGAATATGAGGAATTTGAATTCAAAACTATACAGAAGGATTATGAAAGGATGGATGTGAGAATGATTCAAGTGGACCTCACCATGAGAAAAATGTGCTTAGACTAATAATCAAAACAATATTTTTGGTGTGAGGCTTCAATTAAAGGAAGATTGATATGGAATAATTTATTAAATCATGGAAAAAATGGCATACTATTTCGAAGACCACATTATGGATGACCTAGACACGGAGGCTCCTGCTTTGCATTGGAGGCTTTATAGAGGTCAAGATTTTAGTAGACTCAAACTTTATTTTAATAATTTGGTAATTTATTTTGGTATCAGTTGAATTTTTTCTTAGAAATTAATGGTTTACCACTTTTTCCTTAAAAGTTATTTGTTTAATAAAAAATTTAATTTTTAGTCATTAGGATATTATTGTATCTCACTATAATAAGATCGGATATCTTTCATTCTGTAAGTTTAGCATCACACTTTAATATTTTTCTGAACTAAGTCCACCTTGTAGTGGTGAATATAATAACAAGATACATCTAGGGGATATTGAATTATATATTGTTTTTCAAAGAAGTTGAAGATTAGGATTTGGTGCATACTAGGATAGAAATATTGCTTGTAACACACTGAGATTTTTTATGATTTATTTTTTTCAAATAAATTAAATTTATTTGATGTCTTTCATTAAACAAAACACAAATTTAATCTTATGCTATATGAAACACGATCTTATCTGGAGTTACATGTAATGTTGAGTTTTAACAAAACAATGATATATTATTAATTTAGATATTTAAATGCGACTGTTATAACCTAGATGTTAAACATAGTGATATAAATAGTAATAATTACATTTTAATTATTAATTATAATTTTTTTATATGAATAAAACATATTGGTGACAAAATATATAATTTTTAGTAAAGTATTTATATGTTTTAAAAATACTATTTTCTCAAAAATCTTCTTTTTACAGCTTCCTATGAACAATAATAAAATTAATTTTTGAAACTTTTAGAAAATTAATTTTATAAAATAAAATTAATTTTTAAAATAATAATTTCAAATTATATTAGGGTGAATTTTTGGGTTTTTTCTGAAAAGTTTCATTTTTTGATGAATAGTGAAAAATACTAAATTTTAATTGAGAACGGTATTTTGCCTAAATTATTTAAAAAGTTAAATTATATTGTAATTTTTATTTAAAGTATAATTAGTTGAATTATACATATACTAATCCAATTTAGGTCATTGGATTAATTTTCATATTGAATTTAGATATAAAAACTATCTAAACTTTTGAACATTTTCACTTTACAACCCGCTTTCTCATCACATCTACAGGATTAATTTTAAATTACTTTTTTTTTATTATGTGAATTTAATTTTTCCATATGGATTTCAGGTGTTCAATAACAATAATTTATAATATCTATCAATTTCAACAAAATTTTTAACCAAAATGAATAGTGAATGTGGTAAAAATTAATTACCATGGTTAATGTAAAAATCGGTCTACTGGGGGATAAAATAAAAATATAAGAGTACAAATAACCTATAAAATTTTATAAAAACCATTTTAAGTAAATATTTATACCATTAAAACTATTAGGTTTTATAATAGTCTATTTTTTACCCTTTTGACACATGAAAAATGTGGTTGGAATTCTCTCTTTCAAAGATCTAAAAGTTTTCCACTCACCTCACTTAGAAAAGGCCACCAACTCTCCTCTATTGATGGCACCTTAAAACCTATTTTTTTCATCCAATATCTACCCAAATCACTTCCCAACTTCCAAAACCTCATCCTATAATCCTTATTTTAGATAAAAATCCAAACAATAAAGGATTTTAGTGAAAACCTAAGGAGGATACCCAAAGAGTAGGTAACGTTCGTCAATAAAATTTCTTGATTTATTTATTTCTAAAAACCATTAAATTATTTTCATATATTGATTATATAATAACCATAGTGTCTTAAATATAATGATATTTTTTATATTAATTTTATGTACTATAAATGCACACACTTTCATCAAATGGGTTACAAAATCATCATTCATGTGTATGGCAGACTACCGCCTCGCAAACTGATGTCGTTCATTTTTCCATTACCACCTCTCAAGGTATGGAATAATTATGGATGCATTTTTTATATTATATTTATTATATTAATGGTATTATTATGATTATTTAATTTGTATATCACAATTACTTTCATGCTTTCCATTTTGTGGTAATATGCTAACATAGTTCGTGTGTATGGTGGATTACTGTCTCACAAAGTGATGTGATTCATTCATGATTTACATGTAATGTATTAAGGATGGGTTTAATAAAAATATATGATATATATGAAATAAAAAATATAATTTAATAATAATATATATATCATTTACTTTTTTATAGGGGATATCATGATGGCGGTGAGGTTTCTCAGGTGGTACAATTCCTTGGTTGACATGGGATTTGTAGGATTTGTTTTGCAGAAGGTATCTTTTAATTATTTAAACAGGGTGTAGTTGACGGTCTTGGAGTGGGTGATGGTTCTATGTTATTTTGAAATTGGAATCTGTAATTTGAAATGTGTTTGTGAGGATGGGTCTTGCTGCTAGAGAAAGTTATGTAGGTTCCCTCTTACCCTCAAAGTGGTTTTCAATAATATAAAAAAATGGTTTGTGGTGAAATAAATCATCATTTTAACATGTAAATCATGAATGGAATTTTCTAACATCATGAACAATAATTGCACAAAAGCTTATTTTATATGTTTTAAAAGTTATTTTGAAATAAAATGTTTAAATAATGTTTTATGTTTTAAAAAGTGATTTAAAATAAAATATATTTTCCTCAAGAAATTTACCCAGTAGTCATTCAAGACTATTTTACACCTCAGATGAAATTATTTAAGGTGACTTATGCTTTACTGGTGATATGATCCAAGGATACCATTCTTAATCTTTCTCTGAATGGTTTGTTTTTATAATGACAAGATGTTTATGAATCACGTTTCTCTTCCATAAGTTATACCATGATATAATTCTTATGAAACCCGCTTCTTTTCATGGTTTATACTATGATGAAATGATTATGAAACCTATATCTTCTCCATAGTTTATGATATGATGAGATTTTTATGATACCCATTTCATGGGATATGATATGATGGATGTTTAGTATATTATAGAAAACGTAAATATAGCTTTGATTATATGATGGGTGGGGCCTATATCTCTCTCAAATTTATTGGGTAAATATAAATTATGTACAAGATCAGAGGGTATACATTTGGTTAGACCAAGTCCAAAATGTAGGGTACATGGGTGGTAAGCCCAAGCCTGAATCAGGTATACAGGTGGTCACCCCAAGCCTAACATGTTGTGATTGTCTTGGTGGATATCCTTGAAATAAGATTTTTTGTACTTATTTGTATACCAAAAATCTATATCTTATGTCAATGTTATTCTCTTATGACTCATGTTCTTTGATTTACTTATGATTCATGTCTTATTAACTTCCAATCTTATTCCATGATTCAAGTTTATGATCTTTGATATGAATGGTATGGTTTTCCAATGTTATAATCATGTTCTCATACACTTATGCTCATGTCATGCTTATGTATCTTTATTTTTACCCTTATTGAGCATTGGAGCTCACCGGATCTTATGTTTCCTTTCCCTAAGTAATGAAGAATGCTTTTAAATAGGGTATTTTTGTGAAGAGTACTAAATGGAAAGATCTTTATCGGAGATGTTGAAGATATTTTATCCGATTATAATATTTTGTTCCAAGTTTTCAAAGACACTAAAGTATTGAGGTCCTTGGATATGTGTTTGTGTAATTTAATTAATATTCATCTCAAAAGATGTAATATCCATGTATAAGAAGTCTGGGTCACTATAGTTGGTATCAAAGGAAATATTTATTTAACCTTCAGAAAATGGGATGAGAAAACTTTATTGATTTCTATATATATTTATAAGGATATGTCTAGGTATGTATCTAAGGATAATTATAAGGATGAGTAAAAGTATAGGAAAATTTTCTATAATTTTGGTAAATAATAAAGTGAGTAGTTTACTAGAAATAAAATCTTTTCTGGATACTACAAGTGGATTTGGATATGGCACAGATGAACCTTGGGGTAACAACCCCAAAAAACCTTGTATTTGGCTAGAATCAATCAAAAAATGGTTCATGAAAACAAACCTTACTATAGACCAGGTTTGACGCTCCTAGAGGATATTCTTTGGAAATTTATAAACCTTTACGAACCATCATAAAGGATTTAAATAGATGATAATTATGAATGAACTAGGATAAACCTAAGGTGTCATGGATTAAAGAATAATGTGTCATGATTTAGACATCCTATAAGTAATTTTCATGATCATGTAGTTTTCAACTATGATAATTATTTCTCACACTATGCTTTTTGGTTTTAGTAAAAAGTGGGAACCCAAACAAACTGGGTTAACATTGAATTTGATAGAAATTTTTTTGATTATTATCCAAATGATATGATGACAGGAGTGAAAGAAATTTTCATTATGACTAATAAGTTTTCACAGAACATGATTAAAAACATATACCTTAACCAACTCTTAGACTCGCCAAATAAGATAAAAAACAGTTCGTTGAGAGTTTGGGTAATAGAGACCACAGAGGAAAGAAGATTTAGTATCCTATATGTCAAGAATGTGGGAACAAGCAGTCAAGGTAATGTATAAGAGGGATAGAAAAATGTTTTGGGTGTGGAAAATAAGTACACAAATCAAGTAATTTTAAAGGAAAAATGAAGAGTTTGGTTAACGCAATGGATGGGAATATTGGTCTCTCTAATGTATTATCAATTAATGATTGCTTTAATTGTGGAAAATATGGCCATTATGAAAATCGATGTCCTGGAGGGAAATCTTGTGAAGAAAATTAGGAAGGTGTTACAATTAATGCTTATATTTCTAATGATGAAGAAAATATAAATGAAATATGAAAGGAAATAAGTGTTAAGTAATGAGGCGATGAAACCTAGTTAAATATTTGAGAAAAAATTGGAATGATTGAATCATTTATTTATTGGAATTAAAAGATTATTTTATAAAAATAATTAATTATATAAGTATTTTTCAGTATAATTTTTTCATTAAGGATTTGAAATGATATGTTCAATGATGTTGATAGAATATAAAAGTGATTTAATGAAAAGGTGATATTCATATAAAACACATAGTTAAGGGAATGATAAACCTCAAAATGTTCTTGATGTTGAGACATTGATGTTGGGATAAACTGATGATTGATTTGGATAAAGTAAATTGGATAGTATTTATTACCTTGGAACTAATTAATTATTTGTTGACAAAGTGGTTTATGTTATCATTGATTAAGCTTACAAAAAGATTTATTTAAGGAATATATCCAACAATCTATTATTTATGTAAGTAATTATGAATCATGTATGATTTTAATAAGATTTTATGGTAATTTTGGTTATTAAAGGGTTTCAAGAGAATAAATAATGAAGGTATTCACATTTTTGGTATGTGACAATAAATAGCTACATTATTATATATGGTGGATCAATGATAAGATGATTTTGAGAAATTTAGTTTGCTTTATAATTTTTTATTTTTTGAAGAGTTATAAGGTAAACCATTTATTAAATGGTTTAATTTTAACCTGGGATGAGTTTTTAGAGATTAATTTATTAATTTACCATAAGAATATTTATCCATATTGGATAACCTATTCTAACCATTTTTTTGTGATGATAACTAAAGATAGATAAAGTGAATTATCATTCTTTTTATGGATCATATGATTCATTGATACTTTAGGCACAAAAAGTCTCTGTTATTTCTTAGAATAATAGATTAATTTGAAATTGATCAAGTCACAACCCAAGGGTAATATTTTTCTTATAAAATAGAATTAAATCATGTTAGTATATATTATCATGAAAATTATTCAACTTTAGAAAAAAGGATATTGAAACAAAAGAGTTATCCTAGTTCCTTCATTTTTGAGGAATAAAATGGTCCCTTAAATCATCATAGATTTACGGTTTTTTAGTCATTAACCTTCTTGGGACCACCCACTTTGTTGTGATCAATGTTCTCAATCACTCTCTATCATTATTTGAGTGTTAATTTTCTATTCCATGTCCATGTTTTCACTTCCCACCTATGTTATCATATTCAGAAACCTAGTATGTTTTATTCTAGATGACCTTCACATGTCCCTTTATCTTTTTCAATAGGATGTTTTGTTAACCATTTTTATGATTTGTGTTTCTATGAAAGAAACTTTTAAGTATTAAACCTTTGATGTCTGAGATGAATTTTGAGGGCAGAATTCATTTTAAGGGAGTAGAATGTAACACCAAAAGTTTTTTTATGAATTTTTTTTGAATAAATTAAATTTATTTGATGTATTTCATTAAAAACACTAATTTTATCTTACTCTACATGAATAACTATATGATCTTGGGTTACATGTAATGGTTAGTTTTAACAAAACCATTATATATTATTAATTTAGTTATCTTAACATGACCATTATAACCTAGTCATTAAAATTAATAATATTAATAGTAATAACTACTTTTTAAATATTAATTATAATTTTTTATATAAATAAAACATATTGATGATAAAATTTATAAATTTTGGTAAATTCTTTATATGTTCTGAAAATATTACTTTCTCAAAAATATTCTTTTTATGTCTTCCTGTGAACAATAATAAAATAACTTTTTTACGCTTTTAGAAAATTAATTGGATAAAATAAAATTATTTTTTAAATTTAAAATGTAAAAATTACCTTAGGGTGAATTTTTGGGTTTTTTCAGAAAATTTTCATTTTTGTTTATTGATAAATAGTGGAAAATAGTGAATTTTAAATGAAAAATGTCTTTTCACATAAATTATTTAAAATTTTAAATTATAATTTAAATTTTTTTAAAGTATAATTATTTAAATAATAAATATATTAATAAAATTTAGGTCATTGTAATCATTTTCATAATGAATTTAGATATATAAACTTTATAAACTTTTGAAGATTTTCACTTTAAAAATATGTTTTCTCATCACGTATGCAGGATTAATTTTAAATTGATTTTTTCCACTTATGTGAATTTAATTTTTTTTAAATTGATTCCATGTTTTTAATTAGAATAATTTATAATTTTTAATAAGTCTAACTTTATTTGTTACCAAAATGAATAATGAATGCAATAAAAATTAATTATCGTAGTTAAGGTAAAAATGGGTTTACCCGGTGTTTAAACTAAAAAAATAAGGGTGAATATCACCTATAAACTTCTCTAAAAACCATTTATATAAATATTTCAACAATTTAACCCCTTAGGTTCTATAATTGTCCATTTTGGAACCGTGTGACATTTGAAAAACGTTGGTGTAATTCTCTCTTTAAATTTTTTTCAAGTTTTCCACTCACCTCATTTATAAAAGGCTACCACCTATTATATCTTCCCCACACCTTCACGCCTCTTTGGTTCATCAAGGAAACACCCAAATAACTTACCAACTTCACTCCCCTCATCCTATAATCCTTATTTTGGATATAAATTCTTCCAAGGTTTTTAGTTAAAACCTATGGAGAATACCCGAAGAAGAGGTAATGTTCATCAACAGACATTTTTATTTTATTTATTCATGAACCCCATTAAATTATTTTTATATAATTTTTATAAAATATCCTAAGTATACTCCATATACTGATATGTTTTTATGTTAAGTTTAATAACTAAAACTACACACACTTCCATCAAATTGGTTATGAAATCACCCTTTTTGTGTAATATGGACAATTGCCTAGCGAACCGATGTCGTTGGTTTTTCCATCACCACCTCTCAAGGTTGGGAATAAGGATGGAAATATTATTTATATATGATATTTATGATATTAATTATGTTATTAATCTTATTTTATTTTTATATCACACATACTTTCAATCTTTTCATCTTGTGGGAATACAATTACGTTGTTTGTGTGTAAAGTGAACTACCGCCTCACGAATCGATGTGATTAATTCACGCTTTACATGGAATATATTAAGGATGGGTTTAATAAAAATATGTGATATATATTAAATAAAAAATATAATTTAATTATAATAAATATATATATATATATAACAATTAATTTTCTTTCTTTAAATATGAAAAGAAATTGGAAACAGTATTCATGTGTATTTACGGCCTACCATCTCCATGAACAGTGTATTTCATTTCCTATCACAAAATTTAATGGATTGCTATAAATTCATATACACTAAATATATATGATATCTATATAATTATTTAAATTTAGGATATTATTAAACCATGATTTAAGTAAGAGGACCTAAAAAATTACAAGTCAAAACATATACGAAAAACAAAGCGCTTATTACCCAAAACATAACTTTAACTTGTAATTGTAAATAAACTGGTAATAAAAAGTCTTAATAAAATAACATCTTGTATTATATATATAATTATGATTATTTAATATATTTATAACAAACTTATATTTATTATAAAAATTGGTTTTAATGAGTACAATTGAAGTAAAGACTTAAGGTAAGGGGATTTCTAGTCTCACTTTTATTTCTGGGATACATATTCCATATTCACCACTAATTTATTTGGAGTGGTGTATATACTGACTGATGACATGATATATCATGAATATTTCTCAATTAATTATAATTAATGTTTCAATCTATCTTATTATTTCATGGGGAAAATGATTAAAAAGTTACTCAAGCAGTAAGGTATTTTTTTCCTCAATTTATCTTCTTTGAGACGTATGTTATGTTATGCACCTGTATTCTTCCATGATGTGTATATAAATCTCCCATTGAAATATAATATCATGAATTTATCCATCCTCGTGATATTTTAAGTTTCATTGTATGTTATTACTTTTTGGGTCTTATGATTCAATGTTTCCAAAGTGGTATAAATTTTATGTTACAATCATATCATTTATCAGTATTGTTTATGATTAAGTCTCCAATATTTAAATATCATGATATAACTCTCAATAATTCTCCTATATTTTATTCTCATTTGTTTATTCATGATATATTCATGTAATGGTTCCATTTTCCACTATTTTCTACTTAAGATAATTAAGAAAATACTTTTAATAAAATCTGACTCTTTCTCTCTTCAATCAAAAATCTTTTTTCATTCAAACCATATTTTATAAAAAAAATGTTTTCCAAAATGTTTTATTACTCTCTTATGATTTTTAAAATAAATTTTTACTAATTTTTTACTTTTTACAAAAATAAATTAAAGTTATCTTCTTATAGTTTTCCAAAATAGTGCATGTTTAGCTTTTACCAAAAACGTGAAAGGAATGTTTGTTTCAATGTGTACGACATGAATGGAACTTTATGAAATCATGAAAAGTCATTTATTTGATTCTTACTTTATATGTTTTCAAATTTATTTTAAAATAAAAAGGTTTTTATAAATTTTTATGTCTTAAAAATTGATTTTAAAGAACAAATATTTTCCTCAAGAAATATCCCTAGTAGTCATTCAAAATTATTTTCCATCTAAGAAGACATTATTTGAGGTGACTTATGATTTACTATGGATATGATCCATAGATATAATTATTATAATTTCTCTGAATAGTTTATTTTTATTATTACAAGATATTTGTGAATCCCATTTCTCTTCCACAGTTTATAACATGATAAAATTCTTATGAAACTTGTTTCTTTTCACGAGTTATGAAATGATGAAATGATTATAAAACCTATCTCTTATCCATAGGTTATGATATGATGAAATGTTTATGATACCAATTCCATGGGCTATGATGTGATGAATGTTTATGATCTTTTGTAACCCATAAATTTGGTTTTTATTATGTGATGGGTGGGACCTATATATCCCTCCAATGTATTGGGTAAATATAAATTCTCTATGAGCTAAGAAGGTACACAAGTGGTTAACCTATGTTCGAAAAGGATGGTATACAGGTGGTTAGTCCAAGACTGATATAGGTACACAAGTGCTCACCCAAAGCCTAACATGTTATGAATTTTTTAGTGACTATCTTTGACATAATATTTTATATGCTTGTGTATATGTCACAAATCTATGGCATATGTCAATTTTATGCTCTCATGACTCATGTTATTTGATTTCCTTGTGATTTGTGTCTTATGAAATACCAATATTTATTCCATGATTCAATTTTATGATCTTCGATATGCGGGGTATGGTTTTCTAATGTTATTCTCATGGTATCATACCCTTATACTCATTTCATGTTTATGTATCTTCCTTGTCTACCTTACTGAGAATTATATATCACCCTTTCATATATTTCCATTCCCCAAGTTATGAATAATGGTTTTAAGTTGGTTATTTTGGGGAATAGTTATAAAGGGGAAGATCTTTATGAGCGATTTTGAAGATATTTAATTAGATTATAATGTTGTGTTCCAAGTTTCCAAAGTCACTAAACTATTATGGTCTTTGGGCATGTGTTTGTGTAATGTAAAGAATATACATCTAAAAATATGTAATATACATGTATGATAATCCTAGGTTGTAATATTGTGGATCAAAAATATATGAGCGGTGTAATATTCTTCATTGTAATAAATTATGTTAGGTGGATAAATAAAAATTAGGAGAGCATATTTCAGAATAGTAGAGGAAAATACATTTCAATAAAAAAAACTTATGATCAATTGATATTTATGAAGAAATTATTATTATAACTTTGAGAAGTGGTATGAAATTCAATATTGTTTTACGATGACAATAAGAGTTCTATCTAAATAACAAAGAACCCAATATAATTTTCTCACACTAGACACATTGAAACCCATTCCAACTTTATAAAGGAGAAAATTTAAAAGTTTATTGTGAATTTAGAGTTTATTGGTAATTAATATATATTAGATTATGTCATTATAAATCCGATTAATGCACATGTGTTTTAGATTAACCTTTTGAACCTTAGTGTTCAACCAATTTTCTCAAATGTAGGAAGTTTGAGAATTCCCCTCCCCTTAATTCATATATTATTATATTTGGATAGGTGTGTTTTTTAGGTGATTATATTAAGATGACTATATAAATATATGGGAGAAACAAACCATGGGAACTTTTTGAAAGGAAAAAAGAGACCAAAAGTTTTAGTAACATAGATTAACAGATTATTTAATCAAGGATGAGGTAGATTTAATCATAAAAACCCCTGAGTATATTGAAATAACTATAGGAATTAACAATTTTTTTCTTGGTTTCTACACAAATATTTGACACATGTAGGCTTAAATAATTTGTTAATAACTCTTTTCTAAGCTATAGGGAAAAGTGGGAGAAGGTGGAAATAGGATTTTGTTGGATCTGGTTCCCTAAAACCAAATTCTAAGTACTTTATGATTACTTTTATTCATGTATTTTAATATTTATAAAATCTTTTATCACATCATGATTAATCTTTTGTGTTAAAAATTATGTGATAGTTTTCTAAGTGTGCTTGTCAAAATAAATGGTCATAGAAGTTATCCACTATGATGAGAACCAAGAAGTTTCATGATATTGTTCTTGAATATAATTTATATAGTTTTATGATATCATTTGATGGGAAACAAATAATACATGATATTAGGGTTGTAAACTCATGGGAGTTTGAGACACTTTCTCATGATGACACCCTTAGTAATATTTAGTACATGAGATTATGAGAACATGCCCCACCAATAGGAAATACACATTTATATGTGTCATTGTATATTATTATCTCTGGCATGTGTATTGATCCTTATAATTTTATATTAGTATTATTATTACATGCCATGAGTCACATAATTTTATTTATTAATGAAAACCATGATGACATATGCTTATAGAAAGGTAGGATATGTCGGCTTCTTCAAGAGTTATTTTTTATTGATGAATAATATGAGAAAGTATTTATCTATTTTTAATTTAATGTAAGTATATATCTCAATAACTTTTATGTAATTGGAGAATATAATTATTTTTATAAACATATCAGTGTTATCTACAAGTTTATTTCACAAAATTCAAAGAAAAAGACATCGAGAACATAGATTTTTGACACTAGAATGCAACCTTATTTATTAGATATATCAACATAAAGGAATTATATTTCATGGTGTATGTTCATAGGGGGTTACATGTTGTTTAGACATTAAATTCATTCTTAATGGGAGCAATGACATGTTTTTAGATACTAACATTGTACTTCATGCAGTATAGCCTAATGCCACTGATAAAGGGTCCCAAAGGGTCACACACTAAGTTAATTAATAAAATAAATCAAATTATATAGGAATTTGACATTTTAGATGAATATTACTCCCAAATGTGGTCTAATAATTATTCATGTTGGTTTGATCATGAAATATTCAATCACTAGTTATTCGGGAGAATATATATGTGAGTTAAATATTTAATAAATATTTATTCACCAAGTAATTATTTATTTAATTGAATCAATATAAAATATTTATTTATTCTAGTTTATTATAAAGTTAAAAAAGTATTTATTCATTATAGTTACATGGAAATTTTAATAAGTATTTATTTAGTAATTCAATGAATATAATATTTATATATTTATTAGCGAATAATATAGTGACTCATTTCATTAAATAAATATTCATTATATAATACCTGATAAATATTAAGGAGGATTAGTAGAATGAGTATATTTTCTAGAGAAAATATCATATTAAATATTATTTGAATAAATATTAATTTATTTATTCAAAAATATATTTATTTTATCCGTGATTTCAGAAAATTCAAGTAAATGATAATAATAATATTATTATTATTTAGACATGAGGTTCACTGAGAATTAGAAATTTTAATAAGGGGCCTTGTTTAATTATTTATTTTCCAGACCTAATAATATATAATCCTATTTATGAAATTTTATGCAACATGGGAAAAAGAATATTCCATCCTTTTGCATAATGAAATCTAAAGAGAACCTCTCAAGCCCTAGAGAGATACCTCCCTAGTACACTATCAAGATCACAGAGAATTCCTCCTCTCTAACTAGAATGAATCCCTTCTTTCTTGAAGGATTTGGTTGTGATAAATAATCAATCATAACAACTGATAGATTCATCTATGATAACCCTCAAATAATTTTACAATGATGATTGGAGGTTCA
This sequence comes from Viscum album, assembly GCA_963277665.1. Classification (NCBI taxonomy): domain Eukaryota; kingdom Viridiplantae; phylum Streptophyta; class Magnoliopsida; order Santalales; family Viscaceae; genus Viscum; species Viscum album. Next base: position 1,855,083,962 of record OY728160.1, read on the forward strand.
CAAATCATGTATGGATCACTGCTAGAGGTAATCTAAACTTGATTCGTCTATCAAAATGACGGTATAAAAATATTGTTTTAATGATTCATTGAATAATAAATAATTCAGTGAAAAGTAATTCTTAATTAAATAAATTAATTATAAACAATATATGAAAATATTCTCTCTTCATGGATTCTTGGAATTCATGTATATCTAGTTCTAAGGATAAATCCAAATAAGTTGATGGAAAAAAATTGGGGATAAACTTGACCCACTTCCACTATACCCTAGAACATTAAATTGGTATTAGAGTAGTAACATGATAATTTATAATTAGTTATTATTAACTAATCGATTATATGCAAATTATTGTTTGTTTTTGTATCTAGTTTATTCTTTCTTTAATCTAGAGTTTAATTAACATGCTTTCGATACATTACTTATCTTTGTTCAAGTTTTATAACATATTAAATAGGTTACGATCATATTAAGAATGAATGGAGACACCACCATGAGGTTTTGTGGATTCTGGATGAAATATTGGGTTACACATCATGTAATTAATGTACACATTGCGTACTCAAGTGAACTACACCATGACATGTCATAGGATACATGATGAGTCAGGTAGCTATGAAATGTGGTGTATTTATTACACCCCACGTGTTGACCAGGCCATCCTCATACATAGAATTTTGGATCACATGTCATGTATTTAGTGTAGATATAGTGTAGTATACACGGTTTGATAGTAAAATTTGTGTTAACCATGTGGTTAAATACACAGAATAACAACGTATGAGACTGACATCTGAAATAACTAATGTGATATATAGTATGTTTCTAGAATATACACCATATAATTCATTGATCCCTACATATGAAGAACATATCGAGTCAATCGGTGCATTTCAAGGACACACGATAGGCAGAACACATGCATGTAGCTTATGAGTACATGTCATGTAATCCAATCGTGATACGCACTAATTCCCTAAGAGTTTATCATAGATATATAGAGAGTGAGGAACCTGGAATGTAGCTTGTCAGTACTCACCATGTGGTCTCCCAGTAAAATAATAGAATTGAATTATATAATGAATAATTAATTTTGTCATTAAAAACCTAATTACAATATTTTCATTTAAAGTGTTGTCTATGTAATAAAGGGTTGTAAAATTTATAAATGATCAATTAATTCCAAGAAATTATCTATAATTATAGGTAAAGTTATTTATTTTCTATATTGTATTTATGATATGTATCACTTAGATAATTTGGACAATAATTAAGATAAAGGAAATTAATTAATTAATTAATTAAATTAGTTCAAGCATGGTTATCTTAATAATAAAGAAATAATTGAAGTGAATAAGTGGCAGGTATACTTTTTTTATTCATTTCATGTATCTGTATGACTATGAGCTTAGACCAACTTGTGTGTTTGATTGGTTTATTTAATTTACTATTGCATGGTTATAGTAATAATTTATTAAATTCAATAATGTCTGGTTAATCATTCTTGTCATCTCATTATGTAAGGGCTTTCATGTCCATAATTTATTTTATGTAAATCCTCTAACCAATCCTTTGGTTTCCCTTACATATGTGTAATTAAATACTATTGAATATATGGATATCCTGAGAAAGTGGAGTAAATTCAAGTTTGGAGGTGAGGAAAAATCTATCCATGAGGTACATAGGTGTATGGGTGGAATATTTCAACTCTAACATTTCTTGGTTTTAGGAGTTAAGTCCCTAGGTTCAATAGTTGGTTTATCATCCACTAGATAAATCAACGATTAGAGAATCTCATGGTCATTCCACTTTATTTATTTTATTTTATTTAGTTGTATGGTTAATTATTTATGGATATTTAAATCACTAAATAAACTAATTAAACACCATGAAATATAGAAGTGAAATAATAATTATTATATGTGTATATTTTTTCTAGACATGTTTAATAACTTAAGTAAAATCCACTTAATATTATCAAGTATGTAATAACATAAAATGGGTAGTTTACACATAAATATAAAAATCTCTCAAATAAAATATTAATTCGATATAGCCTTTCTCTTCTTGGTTAGAAATTGAACCATATTTCAAAGTGATTGACCAACCTCTATTGGGGTGATTTCAATTATTAGGGAATCTCTATCTTGAGTTTTGTGTTGACTTAACCTTACTAACATTAAGGTTTGATCACCTCCAAAATACCTAGTGAAACAACTAAGAAAAGAGTTTATGAAATCCTAATCTATGATTTTAGGATTGGGGAGTCCACTCAATGGATCAAGGAGCTAAGAGTTAATTTAGTTGCAAAGTTATGAAAACCTAAATACCTTTGAGTAGCTTGTCAAACCTCCATCTGGTTTATGAGAAGGGATATATGGTTCATTGACACTCATATATCCACGTGATGGGATATTAAAAAACCAATGTTGAGGGTTATTGGGTTTTGATAAAATAGTGGGATATTAATAAATTAAATTAAAATTATTATCTAAACTATAATCCAGAAAAGTACTAAAATTCTACTCTTATTTATTATAAAAATGGTAACTCGCATTATTTTGATTATATCACTATGATCTATTCTAAATAAGGATAACCTTCTCACTTGCACAAATTTCTAGTAAGGGTATAAGTGTATATGTTTTATACTATTCCATGAGAAAAAACATTTATGTTCTATAGAATCCTCTTTTAAATGTACTTGGAAAAGAGGTTTACGAGGAAGAAAAATCTCTCTATATGAAACATTTGGATAATTCTATAGATGTCCAATGTTTTATGTTATCTTTTATACTCAGCTAGATTTTAAAGAAAAAGAGGATATATATGTGTATAGAATCATGCCTCACCTTTATGATCCTTATCAAGAGTATGTGAGACAAGAGAGATATGAGAACTTAAATGCACTATTCATGTGTAATCTTAGAGATTCAATTCCATATAGGCCTCACATAGTCAAAATTATTGGCTACATTAAGTGCTTAGACATATTGGGATTTAATATCCTAGATGATATGATTACCTATCACATTATATCCACACTACCTAATATTTTATAAATTTTTAATATGAGAAATTGTGAGTAAACTCTTTCATAACTCCTTACATTGATTTGGAAAGTTGATAAGGACATGGAGTGAGAAAAGTCCACAATCCTTATAGTGAATAAGAAAAGGATAAAAATGAAAAAGGGGAAAAGACTCATACCAAGTCCAATTCTTCTATGCACCATCCTTCCTAGAAAAAGGAAGATTTAGAGATTATAAAATAAAAAATATATATTATTTTTTTAGGTGGAAAGTTGGGACATTGGAAGAAGAAGACACATGGTTGCTAAACAACTGGAAGCTTTAGTTGTGTTCCTTATTGAGTGAAATATTTCTACATCCACTACGGGAAAAATGGGTATTTGCGACGGGTTATTTGCGACGAGAATAAATCTCGTCGCAAATAGTCCCGTTAAAAACTTATTTGCGACGGGGGTATTTACCCGTCGCAAATAAATAGGCTTTTGCGACGGGTATGCTTTCCCCGTCGCAAATAGTTTTCCCGCGATGCGCGCCAAATCGCGGGAAAACTATTTGCGACGGGAAAATTTACCCGTCGCAAATAACCGGCGGCGGTAAAAGGTATTTGCGACGGGAAAATATTCCCGTTGCTAATAGTATGTTATTTGCGACGGGACCCGTCGCAAATAACTATTTACTCGTTGACCGTAATTAATGCGGGCTAATGTATTTGCGACGGTACCCGTCGCAAATAATCTAACCTATAAATACCTCCATCCGTTTTTTTCAAATCATTCTCATTCTCTATCTTCTCCTGCTCTCAAACTTGTGTTTCTAAAGTTGAGTTTTTCTTCAGTTTAATTTTTTTCTTCGGAGCTGATATTAAAGTTTTGAAGAACGATCAGAGCAGATCAATTTTCAAGGTATTTATGTTCATTTTAATTTAATATTTATTTTTAATTTTTTATTAGTTTCAATTATTCTTAATTAGTTGTAATTTAATTATGTTTACATTGTTTTCTTACTTAATAAATTTAAATTATTAGTATTGATCATAGTTAATGGTAATTAGGAATAATTAGTAATAATTTTTAATAATTAAGAATAAATATTAATAATTAGTAATAAATACCAATAATTAGAAATAATAACATTATTACATTATTAGTATATTTTATTATTAATATTAAAATAATATAATTTTTTATATATATACAATTCTCTTTTCATCTGTGTGTTTACTGTCTTCAGATGTATTATTTGTATGTGGAGATAGAAAACGCACAGATGAAAGGAGAATTGTATATAAATCAGAAAATTATATTATTTTAATATTAATAATAAAATATACTAATAATGTTATTATTTGTAATTATTGGTAATTATTCCTAATTATTGGTAATTATTCATTTAATTACTAATAATTAGGAACAATTATCAATAATTATCAATAATTAAGAATATTTAGTAATAATTAGTAATAATTACCAATAATTAGTAATAATTAGTAATAATTATCAATAATTAGTAATAATTAATAATAATTACCAATAAGTAGTAATAATTACCAATAAGTAGTAATAATTATCTATAATTTGGAATAATTAACAATAATTAACAATAATTAGTAATAATTAGTAATAATTACCAATAATTACCAATAATTAGTAATAATTAGTAATAATTACCAATAATTGCCAATAATTGCCAATAATTACAAATAATTAGGAATAATTAGGAATAATTAGGAATAACTAGGAATAATTAGGAATAATTAGGAATAATTAGGAATAATTAGGAATAATTAGGAATAATTAGGAATAATTAAGAATAATTAGATATAATTAGGAATAATTAGGAATAATTTGGAATAATTTGGAATAATTAGGAATAATTAGAAACAATTATCAATAATTATCAATAATTATCAATAATTAGTAATAATTAGTAATAATTAGGAATAATTAGGAACAATTATCAATAATTATCAATAATTAAGAATAATTAGTAATAATTAGTAATAATTACCAATAAGTAGTAATAATCACCAATAATTAATAATACTTACCAATAATTTGGAATAATTACCAATAATTAACAATAATTTGTAATAATTTGTAATAATTACCAATAATTACCAATAATTAGTAATAATTAGTAATAATTACCAATAATTGCCAATAATTACCAATAATTACAAATAATTAGGAATAATTAGGAATAATTAGGAATAATTAGGAATAATTAGGAATAATTAGTAATAATTAGGAATAATTAGGAATAATTAGTAATAATTAGTAATAATTAGTAATAATTAGTAATAATTAGGAATAATTAGGAATAATTAGTAATAATTATTTATAATTAGTAATAATTAGGAATAATTAGGAATAATTAGGAATAATTAGGAATAATTAGGAATAATTACCAATAATTAGGAATAATTACCAATAATTAGGAATAATTACCAATAATTACCAATAATTACCAATAATTACCAATAATTACCAATAATTACCAATAATTATCAATAATTACCAATAATTACCAATAATTACCAATAATTACCAATAATTACCAATAATTACAAATAATTACCAATAATTACCAATAATTACCAATAATTACCAATAATTAGCAACAATTACCAATAATTAGCAATAATTACCAACAATTAGCAATAATTAGCAATAATTAGCAATAATTAGCAATAATTACCAATAATTTGCAATAATTACCAATAATTTGCAATAATTAGTAATAATTAGTAATAAATACCTAAAATTAGGAAAAATTAGAAAAAAATAGGAAAAATTAGGAAAAATTAGGAAAAATTACCAATAATTAGGAAAAATTCTCAATAATTAGTAATAATTACCAATAATTAGTATTAATTACCAATAATTAGTAATAATTACCTATAATTAGTATTAATTACCAATAATTAGTATTAATTACCAATAATTAGTAATAATTAGGAATAATTACCAATAATTTGTAATAATTACCAATAATTAACAATAATTAGTAATAATTAACAATAATTAGTAATAATTACCAATAATTAACAATATTTAGTAATAATTAGTAATAATTAACAATAATTAGTAATAATTACCAATAATTAACAATATTTAGTAATAATTAACAATAATTGCCAATAATTACCAATAATTGCCAATAATTACCAATAATTGCCAATAATTACCAATAATTAGTAATAATTACCAATAATTAGTAATAATTACGAATAATTAGTAATAATTACGAATAATTAGTAATAATTACGAATAATTAGTAATAATTACTAATAATTAGTAATAATTACCAATAATTAGTAATAATTACCAATAATTAGTAATAATTACCAATAATTAGTAATAATTACTAATAATTATCAATAATTACTAATAATTATCAATAATTACTAATAATTAGTAATAATTAATAATAATTAGCAATAATTAGTAATAATTAGCAATAATTACTAATAATTAGTAATAATTAGTAATAATTAGTAATAATTAGGAATAATTAGTAATAATTAGTAATAATTAACAATAATTAGGAATAATTAGTATTAATTAGGAATAATTAGTAATAATTACCAATAATTAGTATTAATTACCAATAATTAGTATTAATTACCAATAATTAGTATTAATTACCAATAATTAGTATTAATTACCAATAATTAGTATTAATTACCAATAATTAGTAATAATGACCAATAATTAGTAATAATTACCAATAATTACCAATAATTTCCAATATTTTCCAATAATTACCAATAATTACCAATATTTTCCAATAATTACCAATAATTACCAATATTTTCCAATAATTACCAATATTTACCAATAATTACCAATATTTACCAATAATTAGGAATAACTACCAAAAATTATGAATAACTACCAATAATTTGGAATAATTACCAATAATTTGGAATAATTACCAATAATTTGGAATAATTACCAATAATTTGAAATAATTACCAATAATTAGGAATAATTACCTTATTACATTATTTGTATATTTTATTATTAATATTAAAATAATATAATTTTCTATATTATATACAATTCTCTTTTTTTCTGTGTTTTTTCTGTCTCCACATGTAATATTGGCATTCTTTTTCAAAATTATCAACCTACTCGCCAATGGAGAGGTGAAAGTGAATGCCAATATTACATGTGGAGACAGAATGTGAAACACACAGATGAAAGGAGAATTGTATATAATATAGAAAATTATATTATTTTAATATTAATAATAAAATATACTAATAATGTAATGATGTTATTATTATATAATTAATATTTATGAAAAAAATTATATTAGTATTATTAAAAAAAATAAAAAATCAATATAATATTAAAATTATCAATATTTGTAACAGGTTTTGCTTTATTCTCAATATATTCAATTCTTGCTTGAGTGTTTTTTCTAACAAATTATTCAAAACCAGTAATGCTTTTATATTTTATAGAAAAATATGGAACAACGAGGTCGACAGCAGTCATTATTAGATGACCGCATATGGATAAATCAACGTAGAAATCCAAATGGTTCTGGTTTAAATCCAGTATATATAGAGGGTGAGGAGATTTTTTTATCATTTGCGGCATCAAATCCAGAATTTGTTTTAGAAGGAAAGATAAAATGACCTTGTAGAAAATGTGCATTGAGAACGTTTGACACGTTTGACAAAGTGGGGGAACATCTCTTGCGTTTTGGTTTTCAAGCAGATTATGTTTTTTGGTATCAACACGGTGAACGCAGTTCCAGAGCAGGTGATACCAACTTGATTCCGGATCCATCCCAGTTTCAAGATTTAGTACATGATGTTGCAGGTTCATCTGTTCAACATACAGAAACTCCGGCTGATATAGCTTCAAATCCTGAGTTGGGACCGTCTGAATTTTATGAGTTGTTGAAGTCTGCTGAGGATGCATTATATCCTGGCTGCAAGATGAGAAAATTAGAAGCAGTTGCAAAATTTATGGCTATCAAATCAGATAACGGAATGTCAAACACCTGTTTTGACCAGATATTTTCTTTGCTGAAAACACTGTTACCCGAAGGAAATGTTTTACCTGCAAATTACTATGAAAGTAAGAGGTTGGTTCGAAATTTGGGACTTACTTGTCAGAAGATTCATGCATGTTCAAATGACTGCATTTTATATTCTGGGGAAAATGAGTCGTTGGATAGTTGTCCCACATGTGGGAAACTGAGATATAAAGAAGGACAACACGGGAAGTCTGGTTTGATTCCTGTAAAACAGTTGAGATATTTTCCGCTTACATCCAGACTTCAGCGTTTATTCATGTCTAAGAATACAGCGACAATGATGTCATGGCATAAAGAGAATATTTCAACCGATAAAAGCTTGAATCATCCAGCCGATGGTGATTCATGGAAACATTTTGATAGAGTGCATCCATCCTTTGCTTTAGAAGCTAGAAATGTTCGACTGGGCCTTTCCACTGATGGTTTCTGTCCGTTTGGATCTTATGGTAGTCAATATTCATGTTGGCCTGTTTTTTTAACTCCGTACAATTTACCTCCATGGATGTTGATGAAGGAGCCATATATCTTGTTGACTTTACTAATTCCAGGACATCCGAAGAAAAATATTGATGTTTATTTGAAGCCATTGATTGATGAATTAAATTTATTGTGGAGTACTGGTGTCAGTACATATGATGTTGCAACGAAACAAAATTTCATACTGAGAGCAGCATTGATGTGGACAATAAGTGACTTCCCGGCTTATGGGATGTTATCTGGCTGGAGTACACATGGTCAGAAATCATGTCCTTACTGTATGGGAGAGAACAAAGCATTTATGATCATTCATGGAAAGAAACCTTGTTATTTTGACTGTCATCGCAGATTTCTTCCAGCTGATCATCCTTTTCGCAGAAACAGATCTCATTTCAGAAAAGGAACAGTTGAAATGGATGGACCTCCAAAAATGCTATCAGGTTCGGAGTTAAAATCAGTTGTATTTTCATTACCTCCCATCACTTTTGGTCCCACAATAAACCAACAGAAAATTTCTGGTTTTGGGAAAGAACACAATTGGATTAAACGTAGCATATTTTGGGATTTTCCATATTGGTCTGATTTGTTGGTCCGCCACATGTTAGATGTCATGCATATTGAGAAGAACTGTTTTGATAATTTGTTTCATACAGTTTTGGATACGCCAGGAAAGAGCAAAGATAATGTAAATGCACGTTTAGATCTTGCCCAAATTTGCAGGCATCCAGAATTGGAACTATTTGAGAATGTCAGAACAGAAAGGTTACTGAAACCAAAAGCAGCTTATACACTGTCTAAAGAAAACCGTTTATTATTTTGTCAGTGGATTGCAGATTTGAGACTTCCAGATGGTTGTGCTTCCAATTTGGGTAGATGTGTAAAGAATGGTCATATTACTGGATTAAAAAGTCATGATTGTCATGTTATAATGGAGAGACTTCTACCCATTGGATTAAGAGGTCTGTTAAATTCTGTGATTTGGGATTCCATAACAGACATGTCTCATTTTTTTCGGGAAATTTGTGCGGCTACGACAGATTATGATGCTTTAGGAAAACTTGAAAAAGATGTTGTTGTAATTATATGTAAACTGGAAAAAATATTTCCGCCGTCTTTCTTCGACTCAATGGAACATTTGATGTTACATTTGCCATATGAAGCCAAATGTGGAGGTCCGGTACAGTTTCGATGGATGTACCCATTTGAAAGATGCATGCAAAAATTGAAAAGAAAAGTACGTAACGAAGCATCTGTTGAAGGATCTATTGCAGAAGCTTATTTGCAAGAGGAAATATCTTTTTTCTGCTCCCATTATTTTGAATCTGAGTATCCTTCAAAACACAACCGAATGGGACGGAACGAGAGGAATATTGATGAAATCGACAATCAATTATCTATTTTCAACCAGTCAGAGCTTGGTTTTGGTGGAGTTTATGAACGCTGGCTTTCAGATGATGAACATCAGAGAGCTCATACGTATGTTCTGCTCAACTGTGAAGAGATGACATCAGTTGTACTGTAAGTGTTTATATCACTTATTCTATCATTTATGTTACAGTAAATAACTTTGGTTTTTATAGGTTGTATGATAATCATATCAAGAAAAAAATTCCACAAATTACAGCAGCTGCTCTCGAAGAACGTCGACTGAAAAATTTCTCTCAATGGTTTCAAAAACTGGTAACATAAATTCTTTATCTTTTAGAAACTCATTCAATGTATAGTTTACTATATTGATAATTATTTCACAAATTTTCAGGTGTCTCGACATGCTGATAAAATTGACAAACGGATGTGTGTATTGAGTAACCCACCTTCCAAACTTGTTAAAACTTATAATACATATGTGGTGAATGGATTTCGATTCCACACACATGCATATGGGGAATCGAAAAAAACAATGAACAGTGGAGTTAGCTTGAGAGGATCTCATCATCGAGAAAATGAAGTTGACTTTTATGGCATACTTGATGAAATCATTGAACTCTGTTATCTTGGACAACATTACATAACCATGTTCAAATGTCGGTGGTTGGATACAGAGAGAGGCGTGCGTGTTCATCCGACTCATGGAATCATCGATATTAAATGTAAAAGTGTTCTCGCAGTAAATGAACCATTCTTATTGGCTCGACAGGCATATCAAGTTTATTATGCAAAGTACTGTGCAACATCAAGAGACTTGACTGATTGGTGGAGTGTAATAAAAATCAAAATTCGAGACAATCAGTTTAGTCAAAGTGAATGTGCTTTCACTGATGTGCAAAGAATTGAAGTTTTTCAAGAGAGTACTCAAAATCAATCTTTTTTACAAAGAGACATGAGTATCGATGACGAAACCCCACATTTAAGAGTCGGTGATGACGATGATGTTAATGATGTCACATATGAATTTGAAACGGTAAGAGATGAAGCAACTGTAACTCAAATGGATATCGATGATGTTGAGGAGGAATATGAAGATGACATTGACATATATGAAGATGATGATGAAGATGAACACTGATAGCATTCCATGGTATTTATATACAATCATAATATGTATATATGTATATATAATAGTAATTATCAATTATTTGCTAACATTAACATTTTCCGTTTCAGATGGACGACGCCACATTTCGTGAGTTGGCGGATGCTGACCTGACTTTTGATGCGGATGAGTTGCTGACAGATGACCCTCAGCCTGCATGCGCTCAAGGGAGTACGCGGAGGGGGCGCGGTCTTGCACGATTGATGATTCCTGACCCCGTCCCCAAGCGACGTCCACGTCTTGGGTTTGATCCACGCACACGGAGGTGTGATAACCTGTGTGATAACCTGTGGATTTGACTAAGATTTCATTAATCTATTCACATAATAAATGTTTATTATTTTTTCAGTTTTCCGCATATAGCAGTCGGACAGGGCAGCGCTATTTTGCGCAACTATTTCTCTCAGTCGTGGACCACATGGGAGCAGATTCCCATTGATGTGCAGCAGACCATGTTCGGCCATTGGTTGGTACGTACGTAAATAAATAATTTTTATTTTGAAAATTATTTCATTTCTAACTTGATATTTTGATTTATTTGTAGGGTTTATGGTATCCGATCGAGGATACCATGCGTGACGCCATCCACGAGGCATGGGAGGTGGCCATGCGTGATCGCCTTCGTCAGTTTTTGCACAATTTAAGAAAAGCTGCGATGAAGAAAGCAGGAGTGTCAGATTTTGAGGAGTCATGTAGAGCACACCGACCAGAGTATATTTCATCCCATGTATGGGATGGATTATGTGCGCACTGGTTGAGTGGTGCCTTTCAGAGGAGATCATCGGTGGGGAGGCAGAATCGAGGGAGACAGGAGGTGACTCATCGAGCTGGGAGTCGTTCTTTCAATACTCATAGACAACATCTGGTACGTACATTATTTATAAATATTTTATATAACTACAAATATTAACAGTTTATTTTTTATTCTTATAGGCTGTCGAGCAACCCGATATTACAGAGTACGAAGTATATCGGAGGATGTATAGTGATCCTGCTACTGGGGAGCTCAGAGGTGATCGTCAGCATCACATCGTGGTCAGTATTATTTGTTTTCAAGTTTAAAAATTAACTGCATATAATATATTCACAATTTTAATTTTAAATTGAAACTATAGGAGTCATATGAGGCCGCAACGGCACAGGCCCGACCTGAGAGTCAGGCCGAGTCATCAGATCAGACCATTGCCCGTCAGTTTGATGAGGCGGCATGGATGCAGGCCACCCAGTATGCCTTCGAGAAGGGTCGGGTAGTTGGTATCGGCTCTCGACTGACTCCTGGAGATTATTATGGCAGTGCTGCGATGTCGGCGTCCAGCTCGAGAGGAGCTCGTGCATCTTCTTCTACACAGTATGAGGATCAGTTGCGATCTCAGACTGCACAGATAGAGAGTCTCCGACAGGAGCAGGAGCAGATGTGTCAGCAGCATGAGGAGGAGCGTCGACGCCAGCAGCAGCTGTACGAGGAGCAGGCGAGTCGGTGGCAGCAGCAGCATCAGGAGCAGATTGAGTACATGCGCCGACTCACTCATGCTTTAGGGATGGAGTTTCCTCCACCACCATCTGCAGATCCCCCACCTCCCCCCCCCCCCCTCCTTCAGATTAGAGTTTGTATTTCTGTTATAAAATTTGTGAAATCAAAATATATTTTTTTCTATACGTAGTTTCTGTCTCATTATAAAATATTAATAATATTATATTTTTAAATAACAATATTAATATCAATAATAATATTATTTATATTTTATAATATTAAATTATATATATATATTAAAATTTTATATATATATTAAAATTTTATAATATTATAATTTAATTATATTTTTTGTAATACTTGAATTATTTTAATATTTGAATGTAAAATAATTCTATTATTTTTATATTAATTAAAATAACTTATTAATATTTTTTTATTTATGAATTATAATTGTAATATTATTATATTAATTAAATCATTTATTAATATTCTATTATTTTTTATTTTTGAATTATAATTCTACTATTATTATAGTAATTAAAATAATTTATTATTTTCATTTGTAAATTATAATTCTATTATTATATTAATTAAAATAATTTATTAATAATTTATTTTTTTTATTTTTTTTATAGTATTTGCGACGGGATACTATACCCATCGCAAATACTAGTATTATTAATAGTTTTTTATTTTTTTTAAAAAATAGTATTTGCGACGGGATACTATGCCCGTCGCAAATACTAGTATTATTAATAGTTTTTTATTTTTTTAAAAAAATAGTTTTTGCGACGGTACCGTCGCAAAAGGTATTTTAAAAGTTTTTTATAAAAATACGGAATACTATTTGCGACGGGGAGAATGACCGTCGCAAAAAAAGGCTTTAGCGACGGGCACGTCGCAAATAAGTGTAGTTGCGACGGCGTTTTCAGCAACGGGCTATTTGCGACGGGCCCCTGTCGCAAAAAGCCAGTTGCGACGGGATCCCGTCGCAAATGCCCCGTCGCAAATACCTGTTTTTCTAGTAGTGATCTGCACATTGGGTATTAGATATAACTTTTTTTTCTCGCATCTGTATTCAAATGTAGGAACCAAGTAAATTTTGAAACATTTCTAGAGGAGAGGTGGATTTATGGGATGTCAATGGTGTGAGGCTAGCTGCATTAACCATTGGAAACTACTACCACCTATTGAAAATGTGGATGATATTATTTTTAAAATATTGTTATTATATAACAATTGTTACTAAAATATTATTCATGTATCTTACCTAGATACATATGGTTTTATTTTCAAGTTCAAATATAAAAGTTTTTTATTTTCTAAAGATAATATATGTTTTGGTATGGCACGTTTAAATAATAGTATTTACGTATTAAATTATTAAAATCAAGTATTTGAAATTGATAATGAACTAATATCACATGATTCATATCACACCTAGATATGGAATCATCATCTTGATCATGTAAATGAGAAGTATGCGAAAAATATCTATTAATATGGTTACTTAGACTCTTTATAGCTAAAATGAATTGATAGATGCCACATTCTTTTATGAGGTAAAATGACCAATCCACCTATTTCTAGACATAATGAAAGTTCTAAAAAGATTATATAATTGGTATATTATGGTTTTTGTAAACCATTTTTAGTAGAAGATAGAGTTGTGTATTCTTACTTCATTGTTTTTATTGATGAATTGAGTAGACATGGATATATCTACTTAATCTGGTATATATCAGAATCTTTTGAGAAATTGAAAGAAATAAAGAATAAAGTATAGAATCAACTTAGTGAGAGGATAAAGAAACTTTGATCTGATTGAGGTGGTGAATATCTTAACCAATAATTCATCAACTTCTTGTGGGAGTGTGGGATCCTATCCCAACTCACTCATCCTTATACACCATAGTGGAATGGTTTCATTGAAAGGAATAATTATACCATAGTTGACATGGTATAGTCAATGATGATCCACAAAAGTATTTAATTTTTCTTTTAGGTATATTAATTTCACGTTGTCAGACACATTCTAAATCGAGTACCAACTAAGGTGAAAGACGGGATATCAAATAAGTTAATGTATAGAAAGAAATCCATTGTATCAAATACTCATGTATTGGGTTGTGAGGCATTTTTTAAGTCCATATTTGGATAAAAAACTAGAACCCAGATGTTTTAAGTGTATGTTTATAGATTATTTCAAAAAGAATGCAAATAATACCTATAAAAACTCCCAAACAAGAAGGTGGTTGACACAAGACAAGCTATTTTTTTTATAGATAGCACATTATCAAGAATGATAGTGGGATAAATATTTGATTAGATGAAGTTAATGATCATGGTACACAAGAGTTGGTATAGAAATATATTCCACAAATCCCCATGGAAGATGTTGTTCCTGAAACACAAGTACTACGTCAGAGCACTAGAGAGTTTAGAGAACTAGAAAGATATGTTCTTCTAGTCACTAAAGATCGTGACTCATTACTAGTCTACTATAATGATCCTATTTCCTATAAATAGGAAGTATAGATCTCATAATCTATATGATGGAAAGAATCCATTATTTCATAGACATATTCCATGTATTAGAATTATTTCTATGTTTTAGTTGATCCATTGGTTGATGTAAATCCTTTTGGTTGAAAATAGATATTCAAGAGAAAATTGGACATGGAAGGTCAATAAAGTACTTATAAATCTAGGCTATTGTCTAAATATTTTAAATAATATCAATGAATTGACTATGATGAAACGTTTTCTCTGGTTCCATGTTTAAATACATTATAATTATACCTTCCATAGAATCATTTAATGACCATGTGATTTGGAAAATGAATGTAAAAATAGTTTTCATTAACAAAAACCTTCATAAATATGTCTATATGACACAAACTGAAGGTTTTGTGACTTTGGAAAATTAAAATAACATATTAAAGTTGTATAAAAACATTTATGGGTCAAATAAAGAATCTAGGTCAGGAATAATTTGGTTTGATGAATCTATAAGAGATTTTGGTTCCACAAAGAATGAATGTGAGCCATGTGTTTATAAGTTATTTAGTGGGAGTGTGATCATATTCCTAATAGTATATGATAATGACATACTAATTGTCAAAAATGACATAACATTATTATAGGTAGTCAAATGTTGGTTAAACAAGTGTTTTTCCATTAAGTAATTAAGTGAAGAAATATATATCCTTGGGATCAAGATCATTTGTGATAGATCCAAAAGACCTCTTGGACTAAGTCAGAGTACATATATTAACCAAATACTAAAGATATTTAGTATGGAAAAATCAAGGAGGGGATTGGTTCTAGTTTCATATAGTTCACATCTCTCCAAGAAAATGTTTCCTTAGACACAATAGGAGAGATAGAGAATGAGTAGGATCCCATACAGATTTGTGATGGGATCTATCATTTATGACATGTTATGTTCTAGGCTTGATGTTAACTATGCTTTAATAATGGTAGGTGGATATCAAGTTGATCTATGATAATATCATTGGTCTATTATTCAGGTCATCATACAGTATTTGAGGTGTATTAAGGATATATTCTTAGTATATAAATGATATGGGGAACTAGTCATTAGAGGATAAACTGATAATAATTTCTAAATACATCAAAATGATCTTAAATCATGGTTAGGATATGTATTCAGTCTCAATGGAGTAATTGTGATATATAAGAGATCAAAGTAACTAGTTGTTACTGATTCTACATTAGAGAACGATTATATGGTGACTTATGATGTATCTAAAGAATTGAGTTGGATTTGGACCTTTTTTCAAGAGTTTGATGTAGTGCCTAATGGTAGAGATCCTATCACATTTTATTGTGATAATACCAAAGTGGGGGATCTTCAAAGGATCCAAGGTCACATCATCAAAAAAAACACATACTCCATATATATCAACTATTGAGGTATTTTTCTTAAAGGGGTGAATTATTTGTGAGTAGAGTTTCCATAGAAGAAAATGTGGGGGACCACTTTACTAAATCCTTATCTTAATAAAAGCATAAATATTATGCGAGAGTTCTAAAATTGAAGGTTTTTAGCAATTGGATCTTATTCAAGTGGGATTCCATTAGAGTTAGTTCCATAAAACCAGCTTCTATTTATTTTATGATTACTTGTATTAATATATTTTAATATTTATAAAATATCTTATCACTTCATGGTTGTTCTTCTGCATGACATAGTATGTGATAATGTCTAAAGTGTACTTATGGCACTAAAAGGTCATAACAATTCCCAACTATGATGATAACCTTGAAGTTACATGATAGTATTATTTAATATAAGTTCTATAGTAATATGATATCATTTGATGGGGAAAAAATGATATAGTCTTTTAGGGGTTGAAACTCATTGAACATTGATACACTTTATCATGGTTTACAAACTTTGTAATCATCAGTTTAAGAGATTATGAGAACATGAACCACTAATAGTAAATCCATTTTATATGTGTCATTGGATATTCCTTGCCACACCCTGACCCATTGGATCCTTCCTAGCTAGTAGATATCCAATACACAACTACCCTAAGCCCGCCTATATAGGCCAAGGTCTAGCGACCAGCTCTAGAAGGCGTAACTAATATGGGAGGCATTTTCGTAATGTACTTGTACGTACACACCCAACCATATCAATATGAAAAAATTCATGTGAATGAATATAAAAGATAGTAACATCTAGAGTAATAAACATTCAAGTAAAAACCTCATGGTAGTACAAGAGAATGGAATTATAATATGAAAAGTAAAGGGGAAAAATACACATCCAACTAGAAAGATTCCCCAACCTAACAATAACTAGAAAAGTAAATCCTAAGAGAGCTTGGCTCCATATCTCCAAGCCATAACCACCATATGCATTCAAATGCACCAAGGTATCCCAATGCACCTTTGAAATCACCTACGACATATTCATCATCAACATGAGACATGACATGTGTGAGAAAATACTATGCAGTGGTGAGTATATACATACCCAGTAGGACGCACCAACAATTGGAGGGGTGAATGGGAGACACGATAGAAGTAGGCAGCTCAAACCATAGCAAGAAACAAAATCCAAAAAAAGTATATATATATATATATATTCTTATAAAATAAACTCAAATGAGAGAGAAAGGGGATCTCCATCTCATAGTCCAATCCAAGAAAAAGAGTTTTCTAATAGTTCCAAAGGGGTCCATCATCGATGCCCAACATATCATATGTATGTTCGTAGAAGTATCCATGTGGTGTAACACCTATCCATTGTTCCAAAAATTTGAGGGACACAATATCTAGTTATAGGACTCATGCCCTGGTATAATAGGAGGGTGACACCCAATTGGTGGATAGAGGATCCATTCCCTAACTTCGTAGGATCATGGACAACTAGTCCATACCCAAGATGAAATCATGTCGCCTCATCATGATGACCAAGAGGTCCCAAAAGAATCTCTCTACACTAAGATATAACTTGAACTATTGGTAGATAAGTGATAATGAAAAATCCTTCCCCATAAGAACCTCAAGGAAAAGCTTCTAGGATAATGTCTCAACAAGGAGCCTCAACTCTTGCACCAGGTGTAAAGATATGAAGTAATGACTCTCACTTGTGTATACAAGTACTGAATAAATAGTAGAAAAAACACATATAATACCTCTAATAATCATCTGAGCTACCAGGTTATATGCCTCCATGGCCTTCAGCTTCCTATGGAACTGACCGCCAACTCCCTAATCTTGGCATGGGCTATCTGTTGGTGGGGGAGGAAGTGGCTCATAACATCATCCACCACCCATAGATCCTCCTCCTAGATCCCCACCTACTCCTCTACGAGTTATGCTTCCCTAGGGGATGCCCTTCCCTTGACTGGGAGATCTGTGATTAGGGAACTACCACTATAGTGGTGGTCCATTTGTTATCTACCTATCCTCCTTAGCATGTTGGGTTAGGAAATATCATTCCATGTGACCTCACACTTAACAAACAAAACATTTTCCATCTCTATGATGTCTGGGTCCTCTTCATAGCCCATATGCCACAATACCACATGCCAGAGTTTAATCCTGAGAAGATATCCTACACCATGTTCCTACCGACTAATGTCTACTATCTTCTATAGACAACTCAGCCTTACAATTCCCAGTACCACCTCTAGCTATATGGCATCCCTCTGACAGGAAGATCTCCATAACCAACACCCACTTCAACCCTATAGAATAAGTGGGAATACATACGGGTACCACACTGTAATGGATATATTTGTGAAGACCATGCTCAAAAATATTCACTTGGAAGTATCCATCTCAAATCATGTTGAGGGATTACTGTGTGAGGTCAGTATACATTGCATCATACTCAATAACCATTGTACCTCCCTTATTCAGCTCCAAAATCTCCTGAATACAAACTGAGCAAAAACATTAAGGTTAATACACCTCATGAAATAGATAATGGAATTATGTCCATGAGAGTTTCGACTTGTCATGAATCTATGTGACTAGACTCCACCAACACTCAGTTGTTCCATGGAAAATACTAGTTATCGGTGTAACAACCTAATTGGTTGGTGTATAGATAAGTTTGAAAACTCGGATAACTAACTCTAGTCTATCCTCCATCACCAAGGGATCTAGATCACCATGGAACCTCAGTGGCCTATGGAACTGGAAATCATGGAGTGTGTTAAGACAAAGTGCAACCTTAATAAGATCTACTAGTATTATATTATGCTCAATAGGTGTTTGTGATTCTACCAATCTTCTTGGAGTAAATATCTCAAATGATGGCTCCTAAACTGAGGCCTCATCACTCATCGGATCATCTCCATGATCCTAAATTGGTAACCTAGTCGAATATCTTCATGGTGGAAACCTAAAAATTTAATCAAGACATACCATGGTCAGATTAACATATATATATATGGGGAGATGACTCAAGAAGCAAAGTAAAAGACTCAATCATATATGATGCATGTACCAATTTCCCCAGCAACCAATGTCTCGGTATATCGAATTGACAACTAGGTAGTCAGTAGTGTATGTATATGTTATCCACTACACAAAAATTGGGTTCCCTATCTTGAAATCCGCACTTCAGACACTTTGAAACTATTTACCTATGTCCTAAATAAATCTTCATAAGGGAAAATTCTAAAAACCATCTTATGGAATGAACTGGTTTTGATACCAATATATCATGACCCGACCGACTAGTTCCCACCTAGAAAGTGGAGAGCTAAGTCGTAACTACCCCAAGCCCTCTTCCATACACCAGGGGATAGAGACTAACATTGAAAGGAATAACTAATATGTGAGGCCTCTTCTTAATGTACCTGCATACACACACATAACCATATCCATGCATAAATGTAGAGGAATAACTAAAAATGACAGTAACATCTAAAGTAATAACAATGCATGTAACAACCTCAAGGGAATACAAGAGTACAATAGCATAATCTAAAAATTAAATGGGTAAAATACATGCCTATCCAGAAAGATATCTAAAACTATAAATAATAGAAAAACGTAAATTTTGATAGAGTATGGATCTATATCTCCCAGCCCCGACCATTGAACATAGTCAAATGTACTTGGGTATCCCTATGATCCTATGAAATCACCACTGACTTGTCTTTTATATGCATAAGACATGATATGTGCAGGAAAATCCCATGCATGGGTGAGTATATACCATCCAACATTACCATTTTTATTCCAAAGGGCACAAAACAAAAACAAACAACAGACAACGTACAACATACAAGGAGCACCGAGGCTTACAGAGGGCGGAAATAATGAAGACCAAGGGCATATCGCCGGATCAGGTTGACCCACTCAGGTTTGAGGTGAGAAACATGGGAAATACTTTGAAACAGGTTACCTGGGGTTGCCATAGAAGCCAAATGGTCTGCTACCTTATTCCCCTCCCTCCATGTATGTGTGACTTGAGTGTTGCTATCGATTAGAGCCCCGCATCTTCGAATTTTATATATAATGGACCAAGGTATCATTCCCGTTCCGCGCAAGGCTGCGCAGATGATCAATGAGTCTGTCTTCACATGGGTAATATGGAGCTCCCGTTTCCTGTATAGGATGATGCCCAAGAGAATATCCCGTGCCTCTGCCTGCAGGGAGGAGCCTTCACCATAATGCGCCGAAAATGCTGCGTACACACTGCCCGTGCAGTCCCGGACCACACCTCCGTCGTGCATAACGCCCGCCACACAAGACCCATCAGTATTCAGCTTGAGGCCGAAAGCCAGAGGGTTCCACCTCACCCATCCCCCCTGCTGTCGGAGAACCATTTGCTCTGTAGGATGATGCACATTCAGGTTGCGCATTGAAGGCACGTCCGACCAGAGTCCCTCGACCCCGCACCATTTGAACAGGCGGCTACGCGTGTTGGAGATGATGATGCGACCTGAGGCTGGTACGCCCTCAAACCTGGACCTGTTCCGTGCGGACCACAGACTCCAGCATCCCGCATTGAATAAACACGCTTGCGCCGCGATCTTCTTAACCCTCCCAGCGGAACCCTGAAACCAGCCCTCCAAAAAATCCCCACTGCTTGCCGCCACGGGGGTGCACCCATAAAAACTCCCTAAGTAGTTCCAGACCTGCTTATCCCACTCCCCTTCGAATAACAGATGATCAATGCTCTCCTCACTTCCATTCTCACAGCAATTTCAACTGAATGCTAAATTGATCCCAAGCCTTTTAACATTGTCATCAGTTGGAAGGGCACGGTGTTGAATGTGCCACGTTAGGAAGTTATACTTAGTTGGGATCTTCTTGCACCACACCTGGCCAAACCATCCCCCTAGCTTCCCTTGAGTAGTGTTGAGCCTGTGAAAATCCTTTGTATTAAAACGACCCAAGGAGGAGGGAGTAAAAACACATCGATCCGGGATCAGGCTCAAAATGATGGACTCAAAAAGCTCCAATTGGTTCGCATCTATAAATCCCCTGAAGAAGTGAGGGAATTGACTCGCCTCCCTGAAAGAGATCATCAGGGCTGGACATCTCGGATAGCCAAGGGCCCTCCCAGACCAATTGTGGTTCCAGAAGAGGACATTTCCCTTCCCAATAAAACACTTCTAGGAATCAATCAAGCTCGGGATCATGTTACCCACCGAAGACCGGAGCGGGGACTGCCTCCCCAAAGAAATATCATCATTAACCCCTTGTCGTAGAGCCATCATATTTCCCCACATGGTACGTTCTTCAATCACCTCCCAGACCAGCTTCGCGTGCATGTAAACGATGGTGTTCTCAAGGTTTTTGACATCGACCCCTCCCTCCGCAATGGGACAATCCATCTTCCCGCAGGAGACCTAATGCCTCTTCCCTTACAATGTTGCATCCCAAATGAACCGGGCCAAGAGTTTGTCAATGTTCCTAATAACCCCCTTTGGAACATTCGAGGCTGAGAGAGCGTGCACAGGAATGGCTGAGAGGACACTATTCATGAGAGTGATCCAACCACCAAAGGATAAAAAATGATTCTTCCAATTAAGGATTCGGCTAGAAATCTTGCCCACCACACGGTCAAAGTCGCTGATGCGCGTGCGGCCTGGAGAAACATGGGTACCCAGGTATTTCATCGGAAACAAACCACGACTCATCCCTAGGCTAGAACCCAAATCAGCTACCCTTCTCGGGTTTCATGTGTCAGCTACATAGAAGCCACTCTTTTCTTTGTTAATTTTTTGGCCACTCCATTGGCAGTAATCCTCAAGAATCTTGTTCGTGCCCTGCAGGGATCTCTTTACCGCATTAATGAAGATAAGGGTATTGTCCGCAAACATCAAATGGGAAATGGAAGGAAGCCTCAGTCTCCACCGGTACGGAAGAATATCCCCTCTTGCAATACCGCTGCCGATCAGCCTGCTCAAGGTATCCTGCATAAGGATAAAGATGCTTGGGGATAACGGATCACCTTGCCTGAGGTCTCTCACTGTCTTGAAGAAGCCATGTGTACGACCCAAAAAGGACACTACAATCCAAACCGAACTAAAACACCTGACCATGATTTCGCAAGACCATCTGGAGAATCCCATCTTTTGCAAGACCCTGTTGATGAAGCCCCATTCAATCCTATCATAGGCCTTGCTCATATCAAGCTTAATGGCCAAATTGGACCCCCAAGACTTGAAAGAGAGGTCTCTTAACATCTCCTGTGCCACTGCTATGGCACCCTGAATAGAGCGGTCTCTCACAAAGCCATGTTGCTCCTTGGATATCCATTATTCCAAATTACCGGCTAGCCTCCTATTGATAATACTAGCCATAATTTTGTAAGTGAAATTACACATGCTTACAGGCCGATAGTGAAGCAGGGATGAAGGAGCCTTGATCTTCGGTGGCAGAACAAGGGTCGTGGCCGAGGCAATCCGAGGGAGACTACCCCCTCTGAAGAAGTCCTGAATGGCGTTGATGATGTCCCCGTTAACCACCTCCCAGGCCTATCTGTAGAAAGAACCAGGGAACCCATTGGGCCCTGGTGCACTCTCATGATTAAGGTTTTTCATTGCCACCCTGATCTCCTCCTCCTCCGAGAATCTCTCCAATAGTTCATTATCATGAGGAGTAACCTGAGAAGAAACCCTCTCCCAGAAATCCTCACCCCCCACAGGGTACCCTTGCAGCCTATCCAGATTAGTGACTGCCAGAAGGTCCCTGAAATATGAGACAGCCATGCCCCCAACCACTTCCCTGTCATCCGTGAAGAAACCATCCTCAAGGGACAGATTTGGTTTGACTGTACGCCACCTCTCCCTGATGCATGCATGGAAAAAAGCCGTATTCTTGTCGCCCTCCTTAATGCATTTAACCCTCATACCTTCCCTTTCCCTTCTCTCCTGCGAGAGTAACAAAGCCTCCAGAGATTTCTTCTTTTTTGAGAGCTCGCCGAAGACGCCATCTTCCCAAACTTCCTAAATGCTTGCCTCAAGCTGCTCAGATTCCTTCTTAATCACCTCTAGCTCCTGGTCAACGAGAGGAATACCCCTAGCCCAAGTATGCAGAGCCTGCTTGAGTCTCCTCAACTTCCTGTGCAGACACCCCCAGATCGGCCCTGGATCGGAGCTTCCCAGCTTTCTCTCACAACCTGGTGAAAACCCGAAACACCGGACCAGTGCCTCATGTAACGGAATCCCAACTGTGGGTCCCCGCCCCTATTTAGGGACAACAGGAGGGGGAGTGGTCAGAGAGACTCCGAGTCAAGTGGAAAACCCTCGCTTCTGGGAATAAGGACACCGCATGAAAGTTGGCCAAACATCGGTCAAGCCTGCTCCAACATCGACTGTTGCCCCTTCGGTTGTTGCACCAGGTGAAAGGGTCCCCTGAATATCCCAAGTCCATCAGCCCCCTTCCTGCCATAAATTGACTGAAGGCCATACTATCCCGCCTAGGGAATTCCCCTCTCCCCTTTCTCTCCACTTTCTCTGCAACAATATTGAAATCGCCACCCAAAATCCATGGTTGATCCCCTAGATCAAACTCATTCAGTTTACTCTAGAGGAACTCCCTCCTCTGGTCATCACAACTACCATAGATGAAAGATACAAAAAGGGGTGATCCGTCATAGGTTACCCTCATCGAGATATGATGATCTCCATCTTGGACCAAATCCACTGACACCTCCTTGTTCCACAGGATCCAAATATGCCTATTGACTGGCTCCACCTGCAATGAAGCATGCATCTTCACCTTACGAGCAAAATATTTGATCTTGGTAGAGGATTGCTTGTGCTCAATAATAGACACCACTTTGAATTTATGCTTCCTAACTTTCGATGCAATGAAATCAGACTTGACCATTGCCCCAACCCCTCGGGCATTCCAGATAAGGACCGGGTTCATGGAAACAGAGGCTGCCCGGAATTGACCCCAAGGTGACGTGGTCACTTTTGCGAGGGAGACTACACCTTCTCTAGACTTCAACTTCCTCAGAGAGTATCTCGTGTTCACTACTGAGCTTCTTTCCACAGGAATGGCTGAAGAAGGAGACCGAAAGGGGGAGCACCTGGACCCCTTCCCATGCACCACCTGGCTGGGCGAACCAGCCATGGGTTCCACCTGCAGCAGGAACTCACCAATCGAAGAAGAAGGGGCACCAACACTGAACAACTGGCCTTTCTCCGGGGAGATCCTAGCTTCCCAAGGCCCATCCGCTCCTCTTCCCCCGCCACTGCAGCCCTGCCCCTTGGGCCCAGAAGAGACCAAGCATCCCTGAACACCATCTGCCAAACCCAGCACCCCCGGACAGGCGGCCTGCTAAACAAGCAAAGGACCCCGAGGAAAAACCCGACGCAACCCAGGGGCCGCCTTCAGCAGGGACTCCATCCCAACACCTGAAACAATCACCCAGTAAAAAGTCCAAGGCCTGGGAAAAGATACCAAGGGAACCTCATTGAAGCTGCACTGAGAGGATGAAACCAGCCCCAACCCAGGGGAGCTCTCAATGCACTAGGAAGCCTTCTTAACACCAACACAAGCCGCTGCAGGGGAGGAGCAACCATTGGAAGAGCTCGAAGCAAGAAGAGCCAGCTGCGTAGGCACAGGACTGGACACCCTAGCTGTAGAAACTAAAGAACCTCCTGACTTGAGATCAAAGGCACCTGGAGGGCGCACCCCTGGACGCTGCTTCCTACAGTGAAGATCTGAATGCCCCTGCAAAGAACAACCTGCACAAAAATGAGGATACACCGGGTACTCTATGGCCTGATGCCAAGCGACCTCATCTTGCACTTTCAAGGACAAACTCTCCAGAAGTGGTAAGGACAGATACAAGACGACTCAGATACGGGGAACCAACATCTCCACTCCACTGCGAGTGTGTGCGTCTGTGCACAAGAAACCCCCCAACCCATCACCAATGGCTCTGCGAAACGCGATATTCTGGAAAGGGAGCAATAATCCAGGAAAACTTACCCACACCGTTGCTCGGGAGTCTTCCTTCCCCTGATGCTCCGCCATCGACCAACGGGTCAGGTTGAAGCTCCACCTCCCGAAAACCTGAGGGGAAACACACCAGGCCTGGACAAAATCCGCTTCAGAATCCATAACCAAGCAGAACGAGCTCCTGTGAAGCACCGAAACCCGAGCCTCCACCTGCAGCCCCCAAGTGCCCATGAACCTCTTGAAAACAGAGATCGGCGGCTTTGCCACCCCAAAACGCGCTACCAGGGACCACTTTAACCCAGCGGCCACTTGGGAGAACGCTGAAGAAGGGTCCGACAACTCGACCCGCGACCCATCTCGCACCACAGAGTGGGAGAACGAATATATTGCTGGAAAACATAGCTCCGAAGACCCAGATCCAGATCCGCACAGTGCCTCCTTGAAAGACTTCTCCGTTCGCCGCTGAGGGGGAGAGGGAGGAGGCGACCCCCAGCGGGAGGAAACGCCCGTAGCCGAAGACCCCACTCTAGGATCAAACGCCACCATAGACGGAGTCACCACTGGGGAGGAAGCCGTTGGAGGCACCACCGGAGGGAAAACGGGCGGGCCGATTTGAAATTCGGGGGGCGCGTGCAGTGCGTTCTCCTTGAGCGAAACCATTCTTAATAGTAATGGGTGAGTATATACATACCTAATAAGACACCCTAAAAATTGAAGGGGGAGAAATAAGAGACA
This sequence comes from Viscum album, assembly GCA_963277665.1. Taxonomy (NCBI): domain Eukaryota; kingdom Viridiplantae; phylum Streptophyta; class Magnoliopsida; order Santalales; family Viscaceae; genus Viscum; species Viscum album. The sequence goes on from OY728160.1 coordinate 1,855,110,195, forward strand.
TGATAAAATTACATAGATCAACCCATAGTAAGAAACAAAATCCAACAATAAAGATTTATATATAGATATATTTTTAGAAAAGAAACCTAGATGAGAGAAAAAGGGGGTCTCCATATCATGTACTATCCTAGGAAAATGTGTCTTAAAACTATTCTAAAGGGTTCCATCATTGATGTATAGGATCTCTCATATCTATCTAAAGAAGTATCCATGTGGAGCCACACCTCACTATTGTGTTGCATAGTCTAGAGGGGAAATATCTAGATAGAGAACCCATGCCTTTATAAAACTTGAGGGCCCCATTTAATTGGTAGAAAGATGAACCATTCCCTAACTTTCCAGGAGGGTCCCACTCTATAGGAATAGGACCCATTCCTTGACTCCTTAGGAGGGTGACACTCAGAATATAGAGAACCCATGACCTAACTCTATATGAGGTGCCACTCAATAAGTAGAGGATACATTCCGTAACTACACAAGAGTGTGTCACTAAGTAGGTCGAGGACTCATTCCCTATATATGTAGGAGGTTACTACTTAGTAGGTAGAGGACCCATGACCTATCTCTATGAGAGGGTTCCACTAAATAGCTAGAGAATCAATACACTGAATCCATAGGAGGGTGCCACTCTTTAGGTAGAGGACCCATGCCCTATCTTCGTAGGAGGGTACCACTCAAAAAGTAGAGGACCCATGCCTTGTATTTGCATGAGGGTATCACTCAGTAGGTAAAGAACAAATTCTTTGTCTCCACACTAGGTTTCCACTCAGTAGGTGATCTTGCTCTATCACTGTCATTGTCATGCACCACCTAAAAAAGAATCACACTCAAAACATATTTCATTGTATCCCAAAGACCACTAAAAATGACACCATCACATTATATAGAGAAAAACACCCAAGATAGGATATTCCTGAGCCAAAATCTGAGTCCAGATGAAGGAGATATGAGAATTGGAATTTTTATTTAAAAAGGAGGTACACGATGTGTAAGGGACCAACACAATGTGTGGTCCCACTATATTTCCTATCTATGTCCTCTCCAACACACGTCTCATTTTACATGTAATAATACATGTAATGTAGGGTACTACATGGAATGTCTCAACAATCCAGGGATGATCCATGTTTTCCTGGTCATGCTTGGGTCCTTCGGACGGTGTTCGTGTACTCTAGCCATATACAAGTACACAATGTGTGTCTAGCTGTGTTTATGTCTGTGTACTCCTAGAGTACATGTCAGGACATCAGTATCAATTCACATGGAATGTGGGGGTCTCACATTCAATTTGATACATAACTTATCTAGAAACCCTATTCCCCATGTCTAGGCCACTACATGGAGTGTGTTCATCTTAGTACACGTTGTGTATTCAGGATTTTCATAGAAAGTTAGATATACTCTGCCTATTCTAGATCTGCTACACCTACCACCAAATTAGACCGATTATAACTTTAATCCCATGGAAATTAAGGATATTTATGTTATTAATCAATTTTTTTTCCTTTGGTGGCTGGAAATTAGAATCTGGTTCCTTCGCTCGAAGCCACCTCATGCCCCGTGCACCTCCCATGTCATTTCCACCTCAATCCAGGATCCTGGATCCACAGGAAACAGTACCATAATCCCATAATCATCCTAATCCATCCTCTAATAATTGATCCATTCATTTCACATCAATATTCCATGAATCTGGGGGTTCTATCACTCTTGATCATACTCAGAAATGTCGAACCATGGCCCCATAGGCCAATAGAAAATATCATGAAGAATGATAAGGTAAAATCACATAAACAAAGGTGTAGCAATCCTTGGTCAATAATTCTTGGATAACGAGTATAGATTGGAGATTACCTAGGTGAGAAACATAGTAAAATGAGGATAAATATAATAAACAATTGAAATATGAAACATAGGTTCTTGCAAAGGATTAAATCAAATTAAGATCAAAGAAATAGATTTTATCATGGTCAATATTTTAATCATAAAGTTAGAATCCAAAAAATGATGAGTACTACCTCAATTTGGATCGATCGTTGGTGAATAAAACAACTACCAGCTATGGGTAAGATTTATTGTGTTCATTGTGCCTCGATTCTCCTTGGTTCAGTTGTCATTCGATTTCCCGATCTTGATTCGCCAACAAATGGTGGTATAACCTCCTCTTAATGATCCCAGGGTTATTTGGATAACCCTTTAGATTCACCATAATAGGGTATTTATAGTGAAAACTAGTTTAGGTCATTTAATGAATTAATTAAATTATTTAATTAATTAATCCACTAAATGTACCCACCAACAGTCACTTTATCTGAACGTCCCACACTAACCAACTTCAGGTCACGCCAAAGGTAAATCCCATGCTTTGGATTCAACCATGGTCTCAGATTTCTATTTTGAGATATCTTTTAAGATATATCCCATTATTCTTGAAAATACATGTGTTCATGGTATAAAATATATTTAGTATTTTTATAAAATTAATTTCAGGCACATCGAACCTCAAAATTACGCGCCTCTCAGTGTTGGGATCCAAACATATTCCTCAATATATTTAAAAGTATTACAAGTAAAAAATAGGGTCTCTAAATTCCTATATATAGATGTGTGTAATTATCTTTGGATTTTAATATTATTATTATTACATATCATGAGTCTCATACTTTTATGTATTGACAGAAATCATGATAGCATATGCCTTTGGTGAGGTAAGATACACTGGGTGAATCATGAGTGATATTGTATTAGTGAATAATGTCAGAAATGATTTATATTTTTTTTATTTAAAGGAAGTATACATCTTAATCCCTTTAGTGGAAATTTAAATACCTAATTAAGACCATGGCTATGGTAGTGTTTTCAGAAATTTATTTTCTAAAAATTCAAAGAAAGATACATTAAGAAAATAGGTTGATGACACTATCATGAAACCTTCTTGATTAGAGATAACAAATAAAATGGATTATATTACACAGTGTATGTTCATAGAAGGTTACATGCCATTGTGACATTAACTTGTTTCTCTATGGTAACCTTGGAATGTTTCTAAATACTAACCTTGGAATTTAGGTAGGGTAGCTTGATTCCACTGAGAAAGGGGCCTAGAGGGTCACATACTAAGTGTATTCAAGACCTCAGTCAAATTCTATATGAATTTTACATGTTGGATAAATATTATTCTCATGTGTGGTTTAATAATTATTCATATTGATTTGACCATGAAATATTCAATCACCAGTCATTAGAGATAATATATATAAGAGTTGAATATTTAATAAATATTTATTCACTAGGAAATTATTTATTTAATTAAATGAATATAAAATATTGATTTATTCTAGTTTATTTACAATGAAAAAAAATATTTATTTATTTTGGTTAAGTGGACATTTAATAAATTTTTATTCACCAATTAGGTGGATATGATAATTAAATATTTATTAGTGAATAATGTAGTGATTTTTATTTTATTAAATAAATAGTAATTATTAAAAAAATTGTTTAATATTAAGGAGTATTGGTGGATCAAGTTTATGGTCTAGTGGAAAATTTCATATTAAATATTATCTGAATAAATATTAATTTATTTATTCAGGAAAAATGATATTTATTTTATCCATGAGTTTAGCATGTTTCATGTAAATTATAATAATAATAATAATATGATTTATAAATGGGGTTCACTAGTAATTAGAAAAATTAATGAGAACCTTTATATAATTATTTATTTTCTAACCCTAACACTATATAACCGTAGTTATGACATTTTTTGTAATAGGGGAGAAATATTATTTCATTGTTGTTCAAAAAAAATTCTTTAGAGAACCTATCAATCCCAGGAGATATCTCTCCAAAGAATTCTTTTAAGATCGTATATAATTCCTCCAATATCAGCAGAATGAATTTATTAATTCTTTAAAAGTTCTATTGTGATCAATAATTGATCATCGCAAGTGATAGATTCATCTATGCTATCACCCAGAGAATTTTGTAGTGATGATCAGAGGTTCTCAAAGAATGTGTGGATCGCCACTAGAGGAAATATACACTTTATTCCTCCAAATTAATGATGGTATGATAATATTTCTCTATTGATTCATTGGTGAATAAAAAATTTGATGAAAAAGTGATTATTAATTAAATAAATTAATTATAAATTATATGTGAAAATATCCTCTATTCACGGATTCCAAAAGTTCATTTCTATCTAGTTCAGAAGAAAAATTCAAAGAAGTTAATGGAAAACAATTATTGGGCATTGACACAAACCACTTTTATCACACCTCAGAACCTTTAGATTTCAGAAAGTGGTTTTAAATTATCTTAATTATCTATAAAAGGTGGATATTTGTAGAAATTATTACATAATAAATTATAGAAATTAAGATCCTTTAAATTTTATTATTAAATGGAGAGATAATCTGAAATAAATCCAACTTTTATGGGGATTAAGTTGGTTGAGTGTAAGGTTGTAGTGCCAGGATTACTAATAGTTATAAGTGAAGAATGAATTAAAAATTTGGTGATTGATTTAGGAATAAATTCAAAAAAAATTCAAAAGGGGATAATATTTAAACAAATGGTTTTAATGTTGTATTTTTTATCAATCGAATTCATTTTAATTTTATGGTTTGAGTTATGGAAATTTGGAAAGGTTTGGTGTAGGTTTGGTTATTTTTGTGGAGAAGGGTATAAATCAAGGTGAAATAATGAGGGTTATTCTATAATAGGTCTTGTGTAAGAGTAAAATCACGATATATAAAAATGATTCATACTTGTGTAAGATTAAACCATTTCTATGGAAGAGTAAATCATGTCATATTGAATTGTTTATACCACAAATTCCTTACATGGGACTAAACTTGGTAAATTATAAAAGAGTAACCAAAACATATGTGGAATCATATGTCATGAAGATACATGACACACTGTAACAAATTTTTAATATGGAATTAAATTATATTTCATTATTCCTAAATGCATGTATAGCATCGTGATAGGAAAGATTGTGTTAGAATGACCATGCAATGAAAATTTAACTCGCATCTGTTTGGAATAAAATGGAGATTGCACCATGAAGCATCAAATCATGCAATAATATTTTTGGGAGTTAAAGAAAACTAATAGAGGAAGTAACTTGTTACACTATAATGAAATAATCCATGCCATGATTGTTGAAAAATTGGATAATTATAGAAGAATTAATGAATCTATGCTAGAAATAAGTATTAATAGTTTTTTTGTTAACCACTAACTAGCTTGTATTGGGGTGCTTTCCCCTACCATCGCCTACAACCATATAATTTGTTTGGATCCCCATGGAGTCCCAAAAAGGGTGTGAGATAATCATCCCAGTATGTAACCACCCATAAGTCTATACAGTTCTAACAACAATATGCAAAGTGCTAGAAAGTGTAAGTAAAGAAGTAACGTAAAAGTGAATGCCCATGGAAAAAGTCTACTAAAACAAGTAATACCAAATATCCCCTCAAGGCTCCTTACAATAAGAGTCATATCATAACAAGAAAGCTATAATAAAATTAAACAAGTCACATGGCCATGCCATAATCCAATTTGTATCAAGTATCCCATGGGCACATCGTACATCCATCCGTATCAAGTAACACATGGCCATGCCATATAAATAAGTCAAGTATCCCATGGCCATTCCATATAGCGAAGTGTAGACCACAAGGTTTTTATCCAAGGTTTCATATACCAGGTTATCTAAGTAAGAAGTGTAGACCATGAAGGGCCAGATCCAAGGTGCAGCAGACCAAGTCATCCACATCGAGTTCCATAGGCATCCTAGAGGAAACTTAGTTTAGGCACTAGTTGGAGTCCTAGGAGCATGTGTACCGACATTTCCTATATGAGTCCAAGAAATTCGAATCCAAAGGGTAGAAATAGGGGTGTCCAAACCCAACCCAACCTGATCGACCCAACCTATCGACTTGAATTTCATTTTTTTACTATTATGCTTCAGATTTCGCTCGAACCACTGCTATATTCTACTTCCAATATGCCTCTATCCTGTGATCCATCTCATGACATCCACAGAACCAAAGGAGAGTGATCCCCATTATCCATATTTCCTCTCCTAAGATGATCTCCACACCTCATTTCCTAGTTACTTCCTCCCTCATGGAGAGAAATCCCCATTATCACCTCTCCAACCATGATTCCCACCCCCTCTGCATCGTCTCCCCTCCCACGATCCCACCTCTATTTTTCTACCTATTTCACTTCCATTTTAGTCTCATCGCCTTTTCATGGCCCTAACTCATGTCTCGTTATATAAATCTTTCATTGCTCTCCCATTCCAAATGTCCATATCCCTTCCTCTCATCCTATTCATCATTACCCTCCCTTCCTCCTATATTTGAATCAAGAAGAAAGAAGACCCGACCTATGGCATAGGCATGGAAGGAAGAAGGATATTGTGATAGGAGTGGTCGGCGTGGCCTATGTCGGGAGAAATCGAGGAGCTGGTTTGGATTAGTATCCAGTGAAGAAATTTTACTCAAGGTGTTTTTCTGAATAGTTACTTCATTGTTTCTTCTTTGTAGAACTATTGTGGAAGAAGAATCTCATCAGGGAGGAGAGTTCACCATATCATCGGGAGGAGATCGTTCAATTAAGCATTGAGGAGTTTTTTTAGGTGTTTTCTTCCCTAATTGATTCAGCATTACTTCCTGGGGGCATGGTACGAATGATGCCTATGAGAGGAGAGGTTGTCATGTTGGAAGCAAGATATGGTTTTGTTTGTTTAAAAAAATCCCCTATAACCCAATGGACACAACCCGACCCAACCCGATCCAAGATGTTTTGGGTTGGATTGATCCCAAACAAGAAATCAATTTAGACCGGACCTGAACTTACCCAAATTTTTTTTATTTGGTCGGGTCCAAAAAAGATTCCAATCTGACCCAACTTGACCCATGGATACCCCTATGTAGCAAGGCCCAAGGCATCCCAAGGAATAAAGAACCAAGGGGTAGAGTCAAACCAAGGCATTCAATACCACATTCTAGATCCATGGAGAGAATTCCATGGAATCTATCACATCATTCATTCAATTCATTCAATTTAAATAATTAAACCCATGTGTGTATACCCACTCAAATAAAAAAGAACAATACGTGAGTATACCCACTATTGCATTCCATTTATCATTCACAAATCATATGGCCCTACCCTCCCATATTACCACTTTAACATTCCATTAGTCAATTTATATAGGTATACCCACCCAAAACATCACATTTTCAATTTAATCCATTGAATAAAAATAAGAATGGAATCACATGATATCACTAAGAAAGTAGGCATTATATCTCCTAGGTAATTTATTCAAAATTATTAAGAAATTAACAGGATTCCCCTAACTAGTAAAACACAAGCACACACCCCTTGGGTGGTTTAAACAGACATAAGATAGGTTATTTCCTTAAGTCACACCCCATGGGTGACCTTGAATCGAGAAACAGGTTCCAACAAACATAAATGGAACCTATGGGCATCCTCAATAGGTCCTCCTATATTCACTAAATGCAACTCCCTCAAAAACAAGCTCGCACCAGAAATTCCGACAACTGGAATATCATCCGAACACCTGAAAAGTACCAGAAAATCAGAAGAAAAGCAAAGAAAACCTACCTTAGCTCTGTAGTAGAGTTCTCATACAGTATCAAGTCTTGATTAATCTTATTTTAGGATAAATCTGAAGGAAATATGAAGAACGATAAATTAGTTCATATGAGCCTAAATACAAATAGTGCATTCATTGTTCTAAAGAATCAATAATAGCTAAAAAGGATTCAAGTACTTACTGATTCAGTTCTAACATGACTGATGGAAAAATAAATGGAGTTTTAACAACTTCTATATCTAAACAAACATTTTATATGATTTCAGTTTCTTAAAAAGAGAGAAAATATGTGGTGCGTGGAAAATTAGAGGCTACTGCCTCTTTTAAAAAAATTAGGCTATTACACAGCATGTAATCCCATTACACGGTATGTAATGATCAATTTTCATTTCCTATAAAAAACCACATGCACATCATGAAGGGTCATGTCCAAACAATTACACATCATAACCTAGGATTAAACGACGTGTATCCCTCATTCACAGTGTGTAATCAGCCTGCAATCAGTCTTCAGCCGCTTTTTCCTCTTCTCTCACAAGTACAACCCATTAGGCCCACAGATTGGCTTAGGCTCTAAGCCAATAAGGAAAGTAAACATTGTTTAAACTCGAAAAGAAAATATTTGTACCTCAAGAAAAACCCAGGATCTTACATGGGTACCCTACTACTACTACTGAGGGATGATGTGTAAGTGATGGAAGTTAGGTAGTGAGTTAGTTCTCTAGGTAATTCACATTCCATTTAGTGTAAGACTTTTTTGTGGAGATGATATCCATAGGTTTAAGACCTACTTTACCCTAGTTAACATGCTCTCAAAAAGAATATCTGGGTTTATCCTATCTGAGTTGACTTACTAACATATTTTTCTTCCTATGTTTTTGGATCTTCCTTCTGAATATTATTATTTGCATCATTGTATAGGCCCAGTGCCCACATGTGTTGTTTCTATGTGGATGATAAAAAATTTGATTTTTCATTCAATGGATGTGGTCTAGTGGTACTAGTGTATAAAGGGTCTTAGAGGTGTATCTTTTCTATGGTTCTGAAGTAATTTTGGAACTATGTGGAGTATGTATATCCTAGTTATTTAAGGTTTTAATTTACAAGGGGATGTTAAGCCTGGTATTTTTTCCTTATTTACTAGTGTGGGATTTTTTGTTAATATATTTTTTATGATTTTCATTCTTATTATATAATATTTTAATTTTATATAGGGTTTTCACTATTATATATATATATATATGTGTGTGTTTTGTTATATACATGTTTATATGACAAGGGATCCTATATGTGTTATATTCCTTCTTATTTATATCCAATAGCCCCCAGGATATAGGATATGGGATTAGGATGGCACATCTGATATACCATCTACCCGTACAGTACTCCATTGGGTCAAGTCATGTTAAGAGTCTCTTTGGGTATTCATTTTTGATATTTTATTTTATTTATGACATTTCATGTGCTTTTGGGATTGTGGGTTTAATTTATATTATGTTTTAGAGTTGATTAGTTGTTTATTTTATTGTTCCTAGGATTTTTTAGGGAAATTACTCCCATTATAGGGGTTTTATATCTTAAATTTCAGTCTCTAACTCATTTATTATTAGAGTCAGACTTTAGAGGTCACACTTATCTTCACTATTGACCTAGGAGGGGTTCTAATATAGATGTATCATGACACTCTCCACTCTTATCTAAATTTTTTCTCTTTGGGTTAAGCCTAGGAGGATTCCTTTTATTATGATCTAACTTTTTTCCCTTCATGTTAGTCCTAAAAGGATACTCCTTATCATGATTTGACATTGTTTCCTTTGATTTAGGCCAAAGAGGATGCTTTACGTTGTTATTTGACATTGTTCCCTTAGTGTTTGTCCCAAGAGGATGTTCTCTACTTCTCTTTAACATATTCTCTTTGAGATAGGCCTGGGATAATGTTTCTAGTTTCTCTATAATGTTTTTCCCAAAATTTTAGATCAATAGGATGATATAATAGACAAAATATTTCAACCAAGGCTTGAAGCTGGTAAATGATACCCTGGAGTTTTTTTATAATCACATAATGTTTGGAAGGTATTTTTTTTATAAGATTTTTTTTGTTTTAAAATAATTTTTTTTGTTATTTGATGTATATGTGGGATAATTATGGTATAAATGATCATTCACTCATGAAATTAGATCTTTAATACATTTTTTTACTACCATAGAGGTTTGGGGTCTGGTAGTGATTTATTATTGAATACAGTTCACTCATATCCTATACATACGCATTACATGAATGTGTGTAATTTTTTTCATGAAATGGGTAAAGTAAAGGCCCCTATGATCAATGAATGAAAATTATAGTATTTTTTAATGTGAATTATGGGGTTCAAAGATAAAAAAATGAAGTTAGGTCTCATTTTTTTGGAAATGAGTCGTGTTTTATTTTTATTTTATTTATTTTTGGGGTATTTTTTTAGCATATGATTGACCTATGGTAAATTTCATTTAATTATTATTTATAACTCGCCTATCAAATTACATGTACATCATTTTTTAGGTTATAATTTATTTCATGATAAATTTCTCATTTCAATGCTCTACTCAAGTGTGGGGTTACTATTTATATATTTTATTTTCTAGTTATGTATTGATATAACTGATCATTTATTATTCTCTGAAACATTAAGTGTAAATTATTTTATAATGATTTCACTCTAATTATCAACACTATTTTTCATCCTCAAGCAGTTATGAATCATGATTGAGGCCTTTCCATGACCTTTTATGAGAAACATGAATTTTCCTGAGGTAGGTAAATACACTAATTGTTAAACAAGTTAGGTTTGTTAGCTATTTACATTCCATTGCATGATTTATTAGTATATAATATTCCAAAATAACTTCTTATGTTTTCTATTATTATAATTTTGTTAGGCTTTAAGAGGCATAAAATTCTAAGCATGGATAATTAATATTATTAAATTTTATATTAAAAAATAAATTTATTTATAAAACATATAATTATTATAATTATATTTATTTTATAATCTTGAAAATTAAAATTTTAAATTAAAAATTAATATATAAATAAAATGTGTTGAATATTATATTATATACTTTGCATAAATTAATGGATATATTCCCTAAAACTTGTATACATGTGATGTATTTATGGATATATATTATGGTAAGATATGGGTTTATCATAGGGTATGATATACACAATACAAGAAGCATATTATATGCCTTTTAGAATATCACTACTAATGATATACTGATATAGTATATCATTGTATTATCTTTTCATAGTGTACTAAATGAGTATATCATGGTACTATGATTCGTATTATGAAACATCCTTAGTATCATATGATTAACAGGGTAGTTAAATTTTAATTGTTGACATCCTTGAATATTCCATAAATAGTTATCATTATTATTAACATTTCATAAGATGAAATGTATGGGAGAATCAAATCAGTTGATGAGTTACAAAGAGTTTGTAACTACATGAATTACTCATATGTTTCATAAAAAATGAGTAAATTCCTATAAAGGCACAATAATTTTTTGAGGCCTATATAAGGATGCATCAACCATCAGAATGGTTTTATAAGGGATCTTAAGATTCCTTTCAATTCTCCCTCTCCTTATATCTATCTTCTCCTCTTCCCTTTTCCATTGAGAGGTACTATCATACCATTGGTGTGAAATATTATATCTCCCAAGTGTTAGGTAATTCATATTAGTCCATGGCTACACTATAGAGGATGGATTCCTTTGGCTATCTCTCAGGGGTCTTCATCAAACATATGAATAAAGCCAACAATAGTGACCATCTATGGTGTAAGGTACACAATATTATTCATTTAAAGTTTAGAAAAGGTTTTGGTTTCAATGTATTGTGCTCTTGGGAATTATTGTCTCTAATGTCTTCTGATACTTATAATTTTTTTTGACCGATCCTTATAAACCCAACAATGGTATCAAAGTTGTTTCATGTATTTTTATCCATGACACCACTAGAAAAATAATATTTATATTGGGGTTTTGACATTGGTTATATAATAACCAATGTTAAAACCATTGTTACGGTGGGTTTTAACATTAGTTAATATATTAACTGATATTAAACCCATTTTTAACATTGGTTAATATATAAATGATGTCAAAAGCCACTATTATGGGGGATTTAAAATCATATATATAAATAATTGTTGCCAAAACATAGGTTTTTAACATTGGTTATTATATAACTAATGTTAAAACCCACCATGATAGGGGTTTTAACATTATTTATATGAATAACTGATGTCAAAACTTAGGGTTTTAACATGGGTAATATGGATAACTGATGTTAAAACCCCAATCACAGTGGTTTTTAATGTTGTTTATATATAGCAAGATGTTAAAAGAACAATTTTACATTATATTCTAGTGATGTTTTGATTTTTTCACATCATACCCTTTCAATATCTAACTTCCTACCTAAATTTTATTATGTCAAGGGTACACTTTTTCAAGTATCATCTATAAATTTTCATTCTCCCACTTTTTAAATTTTCAATCTATTCCACTTCCATTTCAAATATTTTTTCTTCCAAAGTTTTCTCAATCCATGATTTTTCCATGGTATTTATAGTTATTATATCATTATTTTGATTTTTATGATTTTTTTCTTCATAGATATAATTTTTTATGATTTTTTTATAATGAAGATGAATTTTTTTGATCGATCAGAAAGGATAAATCTTTAGCATGATACATATGATTTATAGTTTAAAATTTCATATGAGTCATAGTTTAAAATTACACATTAGTTATTTCTTAAAAATAAAATAAATATCAATAAACTATATTTATATTCATAGGATACCACCATAAGAAAGGAATATAAGTTAGAGAATTGATTCACTTTTCTCATTTGGTTTCTACAATTTTCTAATTCTTCTAACTTGTATTTTTATCCAAGCTAGTCATGTGTATTGAAATATTTAAAAAAAATAGGTCTCATTCAATGTTGGCTATCAAAATAACATATTTTTAAACCCTCAACATTTTATCTAAATAAAGATTTTATTTTATTTCATATAAAAAAGATTAAAAAATACTTACTATGTTGGTTGTATTTACATCGGCTCCAAAAAAGATGTTAAAAATAAAAAATGACACTAAAAGGTATTTTTCTACTAATGTGAAACCACATTTGAAATTTTTAAAAAAATCTATTTATGATATCTTATTACCAATCATAAAATATGATAGAAAATTTGAACTATGGATGACATTATGATATATGATATCATAATCTATCCTTATGATATATGATATCTTGGGATTAAATATACTTGAAATCATTCAATTTTACATATATCATAGTGTATAATATTTTGGGAATCATGGAGTATGATTGTGCTATTTTTATCTTATATATGTTTAAAAAAATAGAGTATCATATTGCAATAATGATATAGGTACCAAACGCAGAATATGATATGCCAGGCACAAAAGGATATTTTACAAATCAAGAGTTATCTATCATAAAATATGATATACAATGATGTTAGACACACAATGATATAACAGATATCATAAATTAATATATTCCTAAAAATTTATTTTTTCTAATTTCAATTATGAATTTAATTATATAATTTATATATTGTTTATAAATTTTGGAAAAAGGTATCCCAGGATATTTATTTAATTTTAAAAATGTCTATAAATTAATTAACTATAAAAAATTATAATTAATTAATTAAATTTTTAAGGAACATTTATTAAATAAATATCACTAGTATTAAATGTTGACTTTAAATACCTGTTAAAATTATATGGAAAGACTTATAATTTGGTTATAAAATGTTTATATGGAAATTAGAAGGGTAGTTTATAAAATATTATAAATTAAAAAATCAAGGCTAGATATAAAAGAGTTTATATTTAACATTATTAATTGTTCATAATATTTGAATTGTAGGAATGAAAATTCCATATTTGAAGAAAAAAATTTAAACCATGTTAAAACAATTTTTGATCATTAATATGATCAAGGTTTAAATTGTATTAAAATATGTGATATTCTGAATATTTACTTAATATATGAATAATTCATATATATAATTTTTATATTTAAAATCTCATGTGTTTAAATAAAAATTCCATATAATTTTTGATATAAAGGAGTTCATATTAGAAATAAATATAAAGTGTTTGTATTTATTTAATTATGGAATTTTGATAATGAATCGATAAATTATAAAGTGTTTATAATTGATTTATTTATGAATTTCTCATAAATAGATTATATAATATTTAAATATATGAATTGTTAAATTATTTATTTTATTCCCCACTTTATTCATGAATATAATTGTTATATTATGAATATATTTATTCTTTAGTTTAAAAGTTAAACTACTTTTATAAATTTTCATACATGCAAATAAATATTTACATGTTTGGTATGATAATTGATTTAGTTTTATTCTACCTTGACTTTGGATTGTATTAGGTTATGTGATTGAATTTAAAGGGCGATTTTAGTTTATACATATTAGGTGTTAGTATTGTGATATAATTGAGATCTTTATTTAGTAAATTAGCTAACGGTTAAAGGAAATTTGGTTTGGACTGTTCTTTGGCCTAGAGGTTTATGCCTTTTCTAGAAAATTGGTCATTGGATATCTATCACTCCAAGCATGATATTATATGTATTGTTGATTTCATATGATTCTAAACCTTTACATGAAATGGTTATATATATATATTATGCATGGGATGCATTTGAATGTGTATAAATATAGTTGTCTTTTAATCTGAGTTGGTAACATAAGTTATGGGTTGTATAAAGAGTTTCACATCAATATTGTTTGAATATATTGATTTAGCAGAAGAAATAGGGATCCCAAACTAAATGATTATAAACATGAATTCATTTAAGGTAATAACATGAGATAATACTATGGGATTAAATCTAATTTAAAAATACTAAGTGTTAGATTCCTTTTAAAGAAAACACTTTACAAGACCTTAATCAGTCATCATAGGTGACCCTAACTATTAGGTGTCCATGAATTATCTTATGTGAGGTAAGAAAGTAATAAGGTGACCCTAACCATTAGGTGCATTGTGTTTTGTGTTTTCTTTTCCTTACTCTTGGAAGGAAAACCTTAACCCTTGGGGTACCATATGAATAGAGTTAAGTGAATCCATGGGATGGATTAGGGTAAAGAGTAATACACTCAACTATCCAATAGTCATATATGATATGATTGACATGATTATATACCAGATATATTCATATATTATTTATATGCTTAACTGGTGTGATTCATGATAAAATATAGATATTTTCCCACTAATGTATATTGTGGATTTAAAATAAGTCATCATTTTAGTAGGAGAAAATTTAAAAAATAAATTCTTATTGATTTAAGGTAAAACATGATACTCATCTAATAAAACCATCAGTTCTATATATAGAATCATCATCATTGAAAATTAATTTGAGATAAATTCTAAAAAAAGTTCTTAATGTAAGTAATTTATTATATTGGTACAAAACATAAGAATCGTTCTTTAGAAAGAAAGAAAAATTCTATTTGTTAGACCAGTCCTTTCGTGAGTAACCTAATATTGAAGTAGTTAAAGCGGCATATCAAATTTATTCTTATGAGAATCCTGGATGTAATTATATGATGTTTCAAAGTAATTAGTTGTAAGGTGACTAAAGGAACATTAATATACACTCATATATTCAATGTCAATGAGTATTCTAATGTCTTGGAGAGATTGGAGGTTTCCTTAAGGTATGTTCTAGCTATAGAATTCATTCTATTTGAAATGCTCTAAAAATTTGAATGATTTCAAAAAACAATTACCCTGTTTTTTTAACTATAGAGAAAATATGATCATAATATGCGATTTTCAGGATTTGGTGCTATGTTGATAGTATAATTTGGTAAATTTTCAAACTGAAAGAAGAAAAGTTGGTTATAAAGTCCAATAATTTTTCTTTAAAATATCTAGTTAAGATCATCAAAACCTAAAGGTAATGTTAGGAAGGAAGTATATCATTTCAATATAATGGAATTATCTGAGATATCTAAAGGATTTTGAGAAACTCCATGAGAATTACATGTCAGGTATTATTGTTATAGAAATTAATTATACATTTTTTAAGGGTATATGATTCAACATGAAAAATTTTAAATGTTATAAATATACAGAAGGTCAAAATCAGGGTAATAATTGATAAATATTTTAGTTTTAATTAAAATGATTAAGAAAGTAGTTGTTGCATCAAAGAGTTTAATCCCAATGAAAATTTAAAGATCAGATGGATTTATAAAAAGGATTTGCATTTTCATATTATTTCTCATATATTATTGGATAATTTATTTTTTAATAAAGAATTGTTATGAAAAATAAGAAATGGTGGATTTAATATGTATTTCATAGAGCTAATATTTTCCACATTTTTGTATTAATTTTAGTTTTTTTAATATTCCTAAATTATCAATTTGAGCTTATATTAATTTTATTTTGGTTTTTGTGTTATTTTGAGCCTAAATGCAAAAATGACCTAATTCTGCAAATTTAACAGATTGTTATCACAGGGGTATTTTTGTCATTTATCATAAAATATATGCCCAAATTTTGTGATTAAATTTTTTTTATAATTATTATTTAATTTCATTCATTTTTGTCTTTTGTACTAGGGGTTTAATTAATAATTTAGAGGCCTTAAAAAATAAAAGAAGTTGAAGCTTTTTTAGGGCGGATAGCGTGGACCCCACCTCCATAACAGAATCATCATTCGCTCTACACCCCTCCAAATTAGTTTTTTCCACTTGGGTTTGAAATAGGACTAAAAGGGGCGTTCAAAAAATAAATTAAATGGAGTTTTGAATCCATTAAGGTGGATATTTAATGACATGTTTTTGGAGGAAGCTGCCTGGATCCTTCATCCAGAAAACAAAACCACCAATGAAAAAATTATAACTCCTACAAGAGGTGGCCAAATGAGCTGAATTTTGGAGGGGGAATGACCAAAAAATTAATGAATAACTTTCATGAAGGGTTCCATGTGTTATCCAGCCAATTAATGGGTAAAAAATGTGACAACTTGTGGAGGTCATAAATATACATATAAAAAGAGAGGAGCTCCTACCTCTCAAAGCATTCCATTCCATCCACAATTCCTCTAATCGACTGATGAAAGAAGCATTAGAAGACATAATTATTTAGATTTATTCCTTTTTGTTCTTTTATTGTAATGTCTCCCCTCTCTTGCATCATCTTGACTTAACCATCCATGGAGGGGTAGTACCATTGGGTGATCAGGAAGGGGAAGGCTGGACCTATGTGCTTGCTTGAGTTCTTGTGCTTTAATTTAATAAGATCCCTTCTTCTTTAATAATCTTGTTTCAATTATAAAATCATTTTTAAACTCCGAATGTGGTTGTGTTAGGTTTTAATTTTGTATATTTATATTGCTTTTTTCGATGACCACATCTCCCTCCACCCAATTCTAATCTGTATACGGTGGAATAAATTAGGGTTGGGTGGTAATTGCTCAACAGTTGTCAGCATGTGTGTATGATTGCATGGGGAATATTGGTTTATTAGGGAACAAAAATTTTTTTTTAGGTATTTCTCTAAATAATCAAGAAAACCATATAAAATCCTACACAAATTGGAAGAAGGATAGACCAATCCAAGGTTTTGGATAAGGAATATTCTCATTATATCCATTTGTCCAAGGGGGAGAGAGGACTCGGTAGAAAAATATCTCTCTAACTAGATAAAGAAAGAAAAGGGGGACAAATTTGGAAACCATGATTACAAAGAACTGGGTCTATCCAAACCCACTCTGTTCACCATATTTCTCATTTATTTAAAACCGATCAAATCAATCTTCTTATTTCTCACACTTCATTAAAGTTAATTAAAACCAATTGTTTTCACAAAACCATTACAAAGTGACAACCTTGTTTTGTGTGCACTCCTCTTCAGTAGACTACCTAGGATTAACTACTATACTATACATAGGTAATTAAAATATTGTTTTTTCACACCCCATGACTAGTGTGAATCAAACTTGGTGTTGTTGGCGGGGAGGCAATGCCTCAAAACACATTGAAAAAAACAAAAAAAAATATTTTGAATGAATCGTAGTTCAAACTACAATTTAATTGAATTTGATCTAGAAATTGAGCGAACAATAACCCAATTGAGAAAGAAAAATTTTCAAATAGAGTTTCAAGAAATTCACCTAATAGATTCAAGTGACACATCCAATGATCACTCTGAACCTTCAATGGCTGGAAATCCCAACCAAACTTTGTGTGATCTTTGCGCACCATAATTCGCTAATCAATGAAATCAACTAGCTATCCTAGCATAATAAAATGATTTTTAATTGCACATTAAAATGATTCAAATTCTTCCTAAATTCCATGGTCTTGCAGGTGAAGACCCCAACAGGAATGTCCAAGAATTTACAAATGTGTGCTCCAGCTACAGACCCCAAGGTGTTTCAGAAGAACAGGTAAAGTGGAGGGCATTCCCTTTCTCACTTGAGGGAGCGGAAAAGGAATGGTTGTACAATCTATAACCAGGATAAGTCCAAGACTGGGAATATCTTCAAAGATTCTTCATGCAAAGGTTTTTCCTGCATCCAGGAGAACAGCTATCCAAAGAGAGATCTATATCATTCGCCAATCAACCGGTGAAATGCTTTATGAGTATTGGGAGCAATTTATGAAGCTCTACGCTAGCTGTCCACATCAGAATGTGGAAGAATGCCATTTAATTGTTTTATTCTATCAAGGATTTCTTGAAAATGATTGAAACTTGATAGATGAATCAACTGGAGGGGCCTTGATTGACAAGTCACCAGCAGATGCCAGAGGACTGATTGAAAAGATTTCACAAAACTCACAGTAGTTTGGCACCAGAGGTTTGAGCACCAGAGGAATCCATGAGGTAAATACTTCTAATTCTCCCTCACCCTTACATGAAGAAAAACTGAGGGAAATGACTAGTATTATGAGATAAATTGTTGTGAACCAAGTGAAGGAATGATAAGGCTCAATTTAGGTATGTGTTTTATGCTCTTCTACTTATCATTACACTGATCAATATCTAGAAGTGTAGGAGACAAAATGTTGTGCTAAAACCTATCATCAAAGACAATTCCAACCTAAGACCCAACCAGGGTGTGTATTTCAACAAAATCAATATAGGACACCTTTTCAGTAGCAATATCAGAACCCAAAACCAATCTAACAACCGTACAAGGATCCCTTCCAACAAAAACAGACTTTCCAATTTTCACCTTTCCAGTAGAAGAATTATGAGAAACCATCCACAAGTGAACCAACAACTGAAAATCAACAATTTAAGACAAGATTTTAGGGAATATAAGATAAAATGGACAAGCTATATGATCAATTTTCAAGCATTATGGATGCTCTCACCAAGAACCAAGGTAAGCTTCCTACACAAACAATTCCCAATCCAAAGGAGAATTTTAGTGCAATCACCACCCAAAGAGGTAAGGAGCTCACACCCCCTAAACAATGTGAGGATGATGATTCCAAGAAACCTATGAAATATCTTCTTATCCAACCAAAATATGAAGTCAATAATAACAAAATAGAAAGAACAAGGTTCAGGATGGAAAGACAAGAAAAGCCATTGCAAAAACAACAAAGGGAGAAAAAGGATATCCTGGAACCATTCCCATATGCATTAGTTGAATCGAAGAAGGGTGAAGAAGAATGAATCCAATGAGAAATATAGGAAACATTCTATAAAGTGGAGATTAACATCCCACTATTGGAGGAAATTTTAAAAATCCCTAAGTATTCAAAATTTCTGAAAGAGTTGTGCACTAAAAGAAGGAGGTTGGATGGGAATGAAAGGATCAACTTGGAAAGAAGTGTCTCATCCCTAATCACACCACCAATACCACAAAAATTTCAAGATCTAGGGAAACTCTCTATTCCCTACACCAATGGTTCATTAAATTTTTCTAATGCACTATGTGATATAGGAGCTTCAATAAATGTTATGCCTCACTCAGTATTTACATCTTTGTAGATTGGAAAATTGAAGCCTACTAGAGTGGTGGTCCAGCTTGAAAATAGATCCACAGTTTTCCCAGTAGGTGTTCTGGAATATTTTCTTATAAAGGTCAAAGATCTACTGTTCCCAACTAACTTTTATGTATTAACAATGGAAGAAGATATTAGTTTATCACAATCACCCATCATCTTGGGGAGACCATTCTTAAAGACTACAAAGACCATCATTAATGTGCACGAGGGAACACTCTCAATGGAGCTCAAAGATAGCCGAGTGCATTTCAATATACTCGAATCAATGAAGAATCTATCAGATGTTCGTTCACTAAATGCAATCTACCACAAAGTAGGAAAAGAACCAACTAAAAATTTATAAGGGACAACCTTATAATTTTTCGATAGTTTATTAGAAGAGGCTGGAGAACCAAAATTAGGAGAAGATTTTGAGATCAAGAAGTATAAACTCAAGGAGGCTGAACATGAAAAGATTACCACAGATATCTGGAAGGAACTTGCTATGAAGGAAGAAGAACTAGCTGAGAATAATTTAATATGCCTTATAATAGAACATGATCTGACAAAGTTTAGGGAAAACCCCATTAAAACTGAAGAGGTATGCAAAGGATATTCTCAAACAAAAGGAAAGAGTGGATCACAAGAAAAAGGTAAATATGTACTCAATCAAAACCATGTTCATGTGTAGAGGAAAAAACCAAAACCATGTTCATGTGGGTAAAGAAAATTGAGGGTCAATCTCCTATATCAAGAGAAGAGATGAATTTTCAAAGGACACCAAATCCCCTTAAAAAGAGTTTTGTTCACATTGAAACAATGAAGCAAAAAATATCAGGAATGATTGAAAACCATTCTAAAAGAACAAGATTTCAAGGGGTTTCCTGGTGTTGTGGTATCCATGGACACAAATCATACTCTTGTTGGTACAGCAGGTCTTTACCAAGAAATAAGAAAGAGCCAGTGTATGAGATCAGACTCCTCCAAACTATTTGTAAATAAAATCTATCAGGTCATAACTCTACTTTAAATTTGATTACTTGTTGTGATTAATTTTCAAATCTTCATACATGTTAAACTAATTTACATTCATTGAGGACACTGCATCAATTAAGTGTGGGGGAGGGAGTCTTGTAGTCTTGTATTTCTAAATATTTTAAAAAATCAATTTTTGAGTCAACCCAACGACATTAAAGAAAATCACTTCTGGGAGCCAACCTATGTTTTTTTCCTTAGTCCACCATTACCTTCGGTCATATTCTAGCATGATTGAAAAAGACTAAATTATCATTTGTTTTCATTCTTATATTTCAAGTCCATGATGCAAGTCATAAAAAATGGAAGGTACATAATAGAACACATACTGTAAAGGTGCTTCAAAACATAACTGAAGAAACATGAAAAGCACCACCCGACTGAAGCATCATTGCTAAAGGGAGTTTTCTTTTTCATTCAATATCATTTGAATTACCTATATTTTTTTCCTTCCAATCATTATTTGGAAATTAAACATAAATTGAATTCCCACACAATACTTCATATTTTCCTCGACTTATCTAGGAGACATGAGTTTCTTAGGAATCCATTGATTCCATGTTTTAGATTTCAATGTTAATAAATATTGAATGAGTAAAATAGAGAATTTAATTTTTAAAATGAAGAATGGATTTTGAAATAATGACTCATGGTTTTAATGAATTATTCAATTCATGTAAATGAAATTTCCCTACTATATTTCATGGTTTGAATTTATAAAATTCATGTGAATTGATTTTTTATTATTAATCATTCCATGAGTGATTGTCCAATATTATATTTCCATTCCTGAGAGGATTTCTAGACCAAATATTTATTATTTTATCCTGAGCATATTTCTTGAGTCATCTTGGGACATGTCACCTTCTATAACTTGTATGGAAACATTTCAAAGTTATGATTGTGAAAAAACACATTTAAAATGATTGAGGCACTACTTTGGCTAGCCACATATTTACCTGAGACCCACCAATACAATTATTCTTCATTAGCCCATAGAATCCATGAATTTCCTTATAGGCTTAAGCCACATTACAAGCTGATATTTCCTTACCTACCAGCACTTTTAGTATTTTTGTATGGATATTTCAAGTTTGAGTGTGGGGGGGATGGCCTTTAGTGTTTGTTCATTGGGATGTGTATCATTTTTGAGTGGTGTGAGGTGTGTGTCAACATTTTTGGGCGATTTATTATTAGAAAATTGGGCATGATTCATCATTTCATTATGCTTCTTTCATTTCATCCGGTTCTCCTTAAAAAGTGAAAAAAATGAAAATAAAGTTGTGACCATTTGGAGCATAAAAAAAGGAAAAAAATAAAGTTGTGCCTTTCTGGATATTTAGAAAAAAATATAAAAAAATGGATAAATTGGATGATATCATTATTTGTAATCATTTATTGACTCATGTCCCATGTCATAAAAAGGGGGTTGTGTTGTGTTTCACTTTCTCAAGGGGATTTTAGTGAGGATCATCTTGTGTTTTCACTTGATTAATCATGCATTTTACTTAAGAGTCAAACCCCCTATTTTTGGCCTGAAACTTTTATAATCATTTTCCCACCAACCTTAAGTCATAGTTTCATTTAAACCTTTATGAAAATTCCTTATGATTTTATGTTTTTTGTCTCTACAAAGTGGAGAAAGTAGTTTCATTAAAAGCCTATGGATAAGGAGAATGTTCTCATGATATGAGAATAACTCCACTTGAATTTTATCATGAGATATGAGAGAAAATATTCACGTGAGGTAAATCATAATATATAAAGTTTAATAATAATTAATTGAGGAGCATTAATGAATGAAAGGAAAAGTTCTATCATTTTTCAAAAAGGAAAAGTAAAATGTATATGTTGATTGTTTCTTTGAAAATTGGGAAATTAAACTGATAATTTATGTGGAATTTAAAAAATTTATTTCACATTGAAATTTTTTTGATTTTATTTATTTGTAATATAAATATTGGTAACATTGGAGCTCTCAGATTTTCAATGTTGAGATTTTATGCTTCAGGACAGGCACGGTTTAAGTGTGGGGGAATTGATAGAGCTAATATTTTCCAGAATTTTTTATGAATTTCGATTGTTTTAATCATCCTAATTTATCAATTTGAGCGTATATGAATCATATTTAGTTTTTTGTGTTATTTTGAGCCTAAATACAAAAAATGGCCTAATTCTACAAATTTAACATATTGTTATCACATGGCTATTTTTGTCATTTCAAATAAAATATATTTCCAAATTTTGTGATTAAAATTCTTTTAGAATAATTATTTAATTTCCTTAATTTTCTTCTTCTGGACCATGGGCTTAATCGATAATCTAGAGGCCCTAAAAATAATTGATGTTAAAGATTTTTCCGGGCAGACAGCGTGGACCCCACCTCCATAACGGAATCACCATTCTCTCTAAACACCTCCAAATGAGTTGACTACACTTGTGGATGAAAGAGTAATTAAAGGTAAGTTCACAAAATAAATTAAATGTATTTTTGAATCCATTAAGGTGTCCATTAAAGGACATGTTTTTGGAGAAAGTTGCATGGATCCTTCATCCAAAAACATAAACCTCTAATGAAAAAACCATAACTCCTACAACCAGTGGCCAAATGAGATGAATTTTGGAGGGTGAACGTCCAACACATTAATGAACAACTTTCATGAATGGTTTCACACGTTATTCAGACAATTAATGGGTCAAAAATGTGACAAATGTTTGGAGTACAACAATATGACTATAAAAGGAGAGGAGATCCTACCTCTCAAATAATTCCATTCCATACACAATTCCTCCAATAGACCAGCGAGGGAATAATTTGACGACAGAATTATTTATATTTATTTCTTTTTGTTATTTTATTGTAATGTCTCCCCTCTCCTACATCATCTCAACTTTCCCATCCATGGAGGGGTAATACCATTGAGTGATCGGGAAGGGGAAGGCTAGACCGATGTGATTTCTTGAGTTCTTATTCTTTAATTTAATAAGATTCCTTCTTCTTTCATAATCTTGTTTCAATTATAAAATCATTTTTAAGCTCTGAATGTGGTTGTGTTAGGTTTTAATTATGTATATTTATATTTCTTTAGTTGATGATCGCATCTCCCTCCACCCAATTCTAATCTGTATATGGTGGAACAGATTAGGGTCGGGTGGTGAGTGCTCGACGGTTGTCAGCACATGTGTATGATTGCATGCAGAATATTGGTTTATTAGGGAACATCAATTCCTGGTTAGGGATTGCTCTAATTAATCGAGAAAACCATCAATAATCCTACACACATTGGAAGAAGGATAGACCAATCCAAATTTTTGGTTAAGGAATATTCTCATCACAGCCACTTGTCCAAGGGGGAGAGAGGACTCAGTAGAAAAATCTCTCTCTAACTAGATAAAGAAAGAAAAGTGGAAAAATTTGGAAACCATGATAACAAAGAACTTGGTCTAGCCAAACCCACTCTGATCACCATCTTTCTCATTTGTTTAAAACTGATCAAATCAATCTTCTTATTTCTCACACTTCATTCAAATTAATTAAAACCAATTGTTTTCATAAAACCATTACAAAGTGACAACCTTGTTTTGTGTGCACTCATCTTTAAAAGACTACTTAGGATCAACTCCTATATTATACTTAGGTACTTAAAATATTTTTTTCCATGCCCCACGACTGGTGTGCGTCAGTGTTTCTTATGATTCATTAGATTTTATAACATGTTTCTAAAAATAAGATAAGGATTATTTTATCTAGGATAAAGAGTTTATATGAGATATTTACTAAAATGTGAGGGATGTGATCCCACCACTCATCAGTGTAATATTTTAAATAGTAAATATTTTTTCATAATATTTCTCTAAACACATAAAAACCACGTGTGATATGAATATTATAGTTTATTCTCTCTAAAGAAAATAAAATTTATTTCCTGACACAAAAGTTATTGTATATCTTAGAATTATATTATGAAAAGAATATAGTTTCTAAGAGACTATTGGTAGTGTGCTTAAACATAGATAATTTAAAGTATATTAAATAAAACATTATTCCAATAAAAATAAAAACTGAATGTCACTTGATATCCTAAAAGGTTTTGGGTAAGTCAGTAAAAGGTTTAAATAAATAATTTCATTAGTTACTAAAAGATCACAAGGAAAAAGTTTGACGTAAAATTTCCAAAAATAATGATGATGATGAACTTAAAAAATTTATAAGTAGATAATAGAAGTTATTAATATCATAATAGTTTATTTTGTGAAGTGGAGAAGTTTAGATACCTTGTTCAATGTGTTGAACATAAATAATATGATTCCTATGTCTCACCATTATTTAAAAAAATCTTCATAGATTTAACTCACTAAAGGAGTTTGGTGGGAGGATTTTATCAAATGGTCACATAGTTATGTAGAAGGAATTATATAGATATGTAATGAGTTTAACAAACTTTAAAAGTGAAGAAAACATAAGGCCTCTTGGTTGTCGATCATATGATATATTATTAGATAGAAACCTATGTTTGTTTTTGTTAAAATTATTAAAGGATTTAAGAATATAGAGTTCATTATGTTATAAAAAAGGTATTTTCTATTTTTTAATTATTTTATATTGGTTTCATAATTTAAATGAAGTGATATGATGATTAACCTCTTAAAGTGCAACATTTATTTAACCTTAACCAATATTCATCATAGAATATTATAGGTTGTGATGTAATTTTTTAGTTATCATGAGTTTAATTTTATATATGGATACAATATATTCTCATTTGGAGCAAAAAGAGTTGTGTACCCTTGATGAACTCCCAAGTATACTACATCGGGTGTCTTACACTATGTATTTCGTTTACTAGTGGTTCATGTTTTATATTTTTAATTTTTCATACCTAAGGTTTGTGATATTCCTAGAATGATAACCATCGTAATTTGATATTTTTCTTATGAAATACTCAAGTCATAGATAATTAGGGGTTTTCTAGGTATGTTGTTGATCATTTAATTGGTTGAATATTAACCAAGATGGGGTTTTTCATCTCGTATGAAGATTATGACATTTAGTGCCTTGATTGAAATAGACTAAATGTGTTTATAGTTATACCTATATAAAACATGTGATGTTTATATTTATTTGATAAGGGTAATGTGATTTACTCATCCATAAGGGTGAATGGCATGTGATGTATTCCTCAATCGTGTTAATCTATGCTCAAAGAATCAATGAATGAATAAGTAGGGTATTTTTTATTGACATACTTTATGTACCATGCTTAATTAATGTCTTGGAAAAATGTATCATATGAAAATTCATGCATGTATATGATACAGATGGTGGAAATAGGTATAGAGATTCATATGTTTGATGGAGACCATGCTAGATCCATTTTTAGCTTGAGTAACATTGATTCTTTTCTAGATTTCACTCTTTTCATACATTTATGTATTTGAGAATTCATATTTTTTGTAGACACTACAAAGTTTCATGGGACACACTTTATGGTTTACTAAATGGTGATTTAGTTTTACAAATCTTAGGGTGCTTCTCTAAAATTATTTTAGAGTTTATCCAAAATAAGTTTGGATAGATATTCACAAAGTATTTCTTATGATGTGATACATGGTGAATTTGATGATATATTTAAAAAAGTTTTTTGGAGATATAAAAATGAAGTTTTGGATGTGTTTTCACAAGTTATTATATATAATACAATATATGGTGAAATGGAACTAGGTCTATATAGATTTAGTGAAAGTTGGAGATTAATGGAGATATTCCTTAAACCCTTTATACATGTAATTTATTTATGGATATGTCATATGGTATGATTTGGATTTGTTATAGGGTATTAAATACTCGTTACAAGAGGCATATTGTATGAATTTAGTCATATCATTTCCTATTATATAATGATATCTCATAGAACAATCTTATCATAACATAGTATGTGACATGAGCATGTCATGACATTGTGATTTGTATTATATGATATCCTTAACATCCTATGATTAATAATGTAGTAGAACATTAATTATAAACATTCATGAATCTTCCACAAATGGATATCATTATTATTAATGTTTCATAAAATGAAACATATGGGATAATTCAATCATCTATAAGGTTATAAATAGTTTATAACTGCATGTATTACTCATACATTTCATAACATATGAGTAAATTCATGTAAAGGCTTAGTAATGTCTCAAGGTCTATATAAGGAGGAAGAAACCATTATGATGGTTTTTTAAGGGATCTTAATATTTCTAATGATTCTCCCTATCTATATAGATCCTATATCCTCATCCTTTTTCCATCAAGAGGTACTAGTATGTCATGGGTGTGAATGATAATCTCATCGAAGCATTGGGTGATTCATATTAGCTAGTGGATACATCATGGAGGAGGGAGTTCATTAGTTGCCTCTTAGGAATATTCATCAATAATATGAGTCAAGAAAAAAATGGTATCCGTCTAAACTATAAGGTATGCTTTATTATTTATTTACAATTTATACATGGTTTTAGTTTCAATGCATGGCGATCATGGGAATTGTGGTTACTAATGTCTTCAACTAATTAGAAAAAAATCCAATCCTTAAAAACCTAGCATAAATAATATAATATATATATATATAATAAATAAATCATTAAATATATAATATAATATTAGATAAATATTTCAGCCTGATAAGGTAATAAGTCAAGACAATAAGTCTTGAGTCTAACATGCTTAGTTGAAAAGGATATAAAAAACATAACTTAACTCATTTAATCAAAAAAACTATGGAATATAAGACTCATATATGTCAACTCAATACATACCTATGAGTAAAATAACTCTTTTCAACCCTTAGTATTATGGTTACACATCATGCATCCAATACCCAAAGTTAACTTACCCCTGTTACTTAACTCATTTAATAAAAAAACTATGAAAAATAAAAATTATATGTGTCATGTAAATCCCAACCTATGAGTGACCTAGCTCTTTTCCACCCTTAGATCTAGGTATTCACCTAATACATCTAATATCCAAAGTTAATTCACCCTCATGGATCTAGTATCATGGGGAGATATTTGTTTATAATATATTTATCCATCCAATGGAAATTATCACCTACAAGATATTGGAATGCACCTGATATAAAATCATTGGTGGTGGTTTTTTACAGTGATGCAACAATTCGATCCTCTTTAAAACTAAAACTATGAAAGGGGAGATGTTTTTACATCACTAAATAAGAAAATATACAAAGATATATTGTTTTTATTCTATCAAATTTCATCTATATAACCTCTAAACAAACCCTAATATCAAACCAAACCACAATAATGGAATCTCTAGTAAAGAGTTGCAATGGCCTAGATAATTTGGTTATACCTTTATCCTCAAGACATTAACAATAGGATAGAGAAACAATGTATAATCTAGAAAATAGATATAAATAGTATCCCCACATAACATTTATATCAAATTAGATATTTAAAAATTCTAATAAATAATATTATGTAACCCTCTACTAATACATAACCATCACAGTATGAATTCATAAAAAATATTTGCATATGAAATCCCATAGTTGACATCCAATCCTAATTAATTTGAATTTATTTCCAATAAACTATAACACCTCATGAAAATCCCCATTGTTCAAAAATACTAATTTTTACTACTCATGTAAATGGGGTAAAATTTTCTTTTTTATGATCCTACTTAGTAAGAACTCTATATTTAAGTGTCTTTAGATTGGATTAGTGTCAAAATGAGTGATCTCTTGGGAAGTTTTATTAGGTAATGTTTGAGGGAGGAAAAACACACTAAAATAGCATGTGTTGGTATGTGGGTATAGTTATTAATTTGATAAGTGAAAATGTATTTTTGTTCAGTCATGTGGGTGAGTCAATAGATTGGATGATATGTATATGTGAACAATTGGTTGTTCCTTATGATTTAGGACCCAAGGTTTTTATGGGATGGTGGGATTGCATGATCTTGGCATCAGGGTCCATTTTTTACAAATATTATCATATCCAATACCTAACTAAAAGTTAATTGGAACTACCTAGGTTTAGGGTGTAGGTTACACAATGAGGATGGTGTGCTTCAATGAGGGTAGTAAGAACACTCGAAAATTATTTCTTAAAAATACTAATTGGTAATAAAGATATCAAAAGGGTATAAAATTATTTTTGGTGGACTTAAAATAACTCTATATTAATGTATGCATGGATTAGAGTAATTTTAGGATGTGTGATATCCAAGAAATGTTTTCTCGGGTGTGTGTGGGAAAAGGAAAACCATGCTAAAAGAATATGTGTTTCCCTATGGGGATAATCTATTGCATCAGAACCTATATTCTAGAAAATACATCCTTTGGAACCTAAAATATGAAATAAAGATATCCAGAATGTTTGAAATTCCACAACAACACAAACTTAGTGATCTAGAATTTAGAATTTATACACCCTAGCCACACACTGGTCTAACCTTTCCCTCAAACAAAGATGCTTCAAAAACCAATAAAAAATCACTCAATAATAAAAATGGAAATAGTAAAAACAAAAAAAATTAATATAGTTTGGAACTATCCCTACTCCATGATAAAAACACAACAATAATAGATTAAAGAGAGAAATAAAATAGGTGCCAAATGAGATACAAGGTCCCTATTACCAAAACCCTACCAAAAATAAAAAAAATATTTCAATGATTCCATGAAAAACACTTGTCATAAGTGATTCCAATATGATGGCATTTAATTGTTAACCAAAACTATCTTATCTCACTATTATTAACCTGAACAAGTGACCCACAACCATATATTTATAGATGATCATCCACAACATCCATCAATTTTCATTAGTGTCACCACATCTGATCTTCATACAGAACTGTGGTTTGATTATGGCCACTACCTACATCCCAGCAAGTGTAGAGCATAAACTTATAATCCCTGGTGAACTATAAAAGTTACCAAAAACACATCCTCCTACTTCCACACTCTATCTTTCAAAATCATATTTCACTATTTCCACTACTTTATTTTTAACTTTTTTTGGTTGCACTAAATTTTCTCCATTTAACTCTATATAGAAACTTCCAGAATTCAATCCTTCCAAAAATTCCAAAACATAGTTAAAAAATAATTATCATATCCAAATCTTAATAATATCCCACTTGATGTTTTTTTCATAATCTAATCCTAATAATATTCTATTTGAATATTATTATCAAGGATTTCACCAAATTCTTGACCATGCCCATCTAAATATCACTTCTAGTATCTATCTTCTTTATGTAGTGTCAGAATGTTAATTGATTTTATTAATATATTCATAACTTTTTATTTACTCAATTTACTGATTTTAGATGAAAAGTTCATAATTTGTGTCAAATATTCATGTTTTAATATTAAATATAATTTTGAGCACTGTTCGGATTAATTAAGATTCAATTCAGTTTAATGTTTTAATTATAACTATCATCCTATTGATATAAATTGTTTTATTAATTTTTTTTAGTATTCATAATTGAATTTCCAACATATAATTAGAAGGATGTTGTGACCAATTCTACCATTTAAAAGGCCATATGGTCCACATAAGAAGGCCCAAAGAATCTGTCAAGAAACTGGATCAGCCATGAAGATAGATTTTCTAGGCTCAATTCAGAAATCAAAATTTGATGAAATTACTGAATATATTATTTATTATAAAAATTAATCATGGATAAAAATTTCAAGTCCTAACTCCACCAAAAAGGGGCCCAAATGGTTCTACGAATTTCAGCCCACCATTCTATACAGAAATTAAAACCAACACACAATTATGGATTGTTATACTAATATAGACATCCATTCAAGCTGATATTTTTTAGTGTGAAAGATAATATCTAGGTGGAAAACGTTTTTGAATAAAGTTTTAGAATTTGAGGGAATATTACTATTCAAAACCCATTCACATTTTGGTCTTTAAAAAGTATGGATTGAAATGGATAGATTAGAATTGTTTAATAAAACCACCATAACTTTGGATACTTAAGTCCAATGGATGAAAAAAAAGTAGGGTAGAATCTAAACATTAATATCTAAAACTTTTAAGAATATAATTTCTCCAGATTTTGTTGTTTGTAGTATCAAATTGGTGATCCAAGTGGAGTGGAATATTTGGAATGCAAACAGTCCAACTCCTTGGGATATAAATAAATCCCTTCCTATCCTTGAAAAGGGTTGGAATTTTAGAGTAGAGGAAGATAAATTGGCACAACCAAAGACTTTCTAAAGTACTGGGAGGACCCTCCAAACTCAATTTTTCACTTGAGATACCCTTCCTCCTCTTTTTGTTTTCATTTACTTTTGTGTTCCTTTCATTTGTAATTGCGTAAGTTGTTTTCAATTTTTTTTGAATTTTAATGAAATTTTATTATTAATATTATTATTTAATAATCCACCCTCTGTTATTAAATATTAATGCTCTTAATATATTTGAAATCAATTTGAAACCCCTTACCTTATTTTTCTTCCTCATTCAATCAAAATTCCTTTTTTAATTATCATCATCATTCGTGTGTGTGTGTTCGATGCACAACTCTATTCTTATCCCATTCATTTCGTTCAATTTATAATTAATCACCATAAACACATATTAACATATTTAAAACCATATAAAAGGTTGATTAAATCTACCATTTATGTGAGTCATAATTTGGGGATATTAATTGATTGAGGGATTTTTCTTGATGAATATTCCTTAAACTAACATTGTGTATATTGAACATAAAATGTCATGGATTAATGACATGATTTGTTTAAAGAGTGGTTTCCATGGATTATTGGAACCATAAATACACTACAATAAACAATTTTTAATTGATATTATAACCCTAGTTAAGTTAAATCTTGGATTAAAACCTTAACACTTTGGTTTTACGATCAAAATTATATTATGAAGTGGGTGTTAATATAATGCAATATGAAGCAAAGATCAATGATATCATAAGCTTAAATACCCAATATTAAACTCACCCAAATATTTATAAATTTTTTAAATCAATCTAATTCAATCAATAATTTAATTTTAGCTCTGAAAACACCCCCCCTCCCATTAAAAAGACAAATCATAAAAACAATCGACTATTAAAAAGTATCATCATCGAGAATTAGACCCAAGTGTTGCTATACACATTAGCAGAGCACCAGACTCTTGAATGGTCGATAGGAAAAAATCAGAAGCACTTCAGTCCTACACCATATCAGTGGTCATTCAATCCCCACTAAGGAGAAAATCTATTAAAAAATTTCCTAAATTATAACAACATGTTCCATTTTCCATGAAACTTTTTTAATGTTCAATGATGTTTCATCCATAAAACTCACTAAAATAACTATATAAATGTATTCAAACCCATCAATAATTAATTCCATGAAAATTTTACATGGACCCACTCCCACTAGACCTAGAGTTTCACAAACTTTAACTCGAGATTTCACAATTTCATAACATACTGGTATATATTTCTTTAAAAATATCTATAGAATCCAATATCTATCTAAAAATTCTTCTCAAATATCTAGTATCATTGAAACTATTGTTCTCCCTAATCAATTCAAAACCATTGGTCCATTTCTCAGTTCAATATTGACATGTGTTGGTTATTTTCTCCTAAATAACCATTTAAAATGCTTATAAAATGTATATTATAAAGTCATAACACAAATTTTTCACTTCTAATACCCAAAAAAGAAAAATTCCTAGGATTTTGGGTTGTCCTAATTTTTGGCATCGATGTGGATTTTGTTGTAATATTTAAAAACATTTAGGTGGGAGATTTAGACTATCCTATTAGATTAGATTTCTTTTAGAATCTCCTACCCAAAATAAATAGAAGGACTCTGAGACAACAGCCACTAGGCAATTGGATTTCTCATTCAAAGATTCAACCATCCACTCTGGGACACCACCCTCTAGTGTTCTTGGTATGGTATTCTCACATAAAATGCCTTTTGCTAGAAAATCCTATAAAACACCATTTTTTATTAAAATCTACACCACCATCAAACCCTGTGAATTTTACCATACATATGGTCTCATTTTCCACTATAAGTCTTTATCTAATAAATTTTTTAAAAAACCCAGACATGTGATTTAAAATAAACACCCACACTTTCTATGTCATATTATGGGTGATGGTATAAAATTGCAGTGACCCGCTATTAGAAAGAATCAAGCCTACCCACTATACTTCCATATAAACCTACTCAAGCTTCTAATTCATAGGTGAATTTTCATCTATATCAAATGATACCTTCCAAAAATTACAAAGGATTCACTCCTCACATGTTTTTTACTCCATGTATCCTAGTTTTATAAAACCTTTAGTAACTAGTATTTTCATCCCATTCTCTCCCATGTTATATAGACACCCATGCCTAAGTATCCCAAATAATAAAGTTATTTATCTTGAATGTATAGTTAATTTTAAAATCTCATTCAGAAATTAACCTTAGGAAATTGGATTTCTCATTCAAAGTTTCAACCATCCACTCTGGGACACCACCCTCTAGTGTTCTTGGTATGGTATTCTCACATAATATGACTTTTTCTAAAAAAGCCTATAAAATTACATTTTTTTTAAAATCTCCCCCACTATCAAACCATATGCATTTCATCTTACATATGGTATCATTTTCCAATATAACTCTTTATCTAATTTTTTTTAAAATATCAGACATGTGTTTTATAATAAACACCCATGCTTTCTATGTCATATTATGGATGATGGTATAAAAGTGTAGTGACCCACTATTAGAAAGAATCAAGACCAGCCACTATACACCTATATAAACCAACTCAAGCTTCTGATTCATAGGTGAATTTTCTTCTATATTGAATGATACCTTCCAAAAATTACAAAGGCTTCACTCCACACATGTTTTATACTCTATGTATCTTAGCTTTAGAAAACCTTTAATATCTAGTATTTTCATCCCCTTATATCTCATGTGATAGATAAATGCATGATAAAGTCTCCCAAATCATAAAGTTATTTATCTTGAATGTATTGGTCCTTCTAAACTCTCATTTGGATATAATTTTCTTTCTCTCATACCTTTGTCTACTACCATAGATCCCTTTATTATTTCCCACACACTGTCTGCAAAATTTGTATAGAAACCTGTGTCACCTATCTAGTTAATGAATATAGTGTTCTTATATAACATAGGTATGTTTTATAACCCTTAAAACTCTATAAACCATTTGTTCTACATCAAATCAGAAACATATATTAATTTAATGATCACAATAACTTCCATATCTACATGATTAATCTTTTTTAAGCTTCTAGAAACATAATTTCTCATACTCCATCTCTTGCATGTTGAGTGATAATAAAACCTATATTAAATTAACTATGACTCAAGAAGACTAGTGACACTTAACAACAAATAGTTACTCCCTTCAACAATAATATTTTTGGATCCTCCATAATTAACCTTTATGTCTTGGAAGACTTTATTAAAATTCATCTTTCTACCATTATTCCAGCATGCAGGACTAGAGCCATGAGGTGACCCAAGCTTAACTTCTAAATATTATACATCATTTAAAATTATTATTATTTATATATCATAATAAACCAAACCTCAGAACTTAGAGGGTTTGGTGTATTTGGAGACTAGATGCAGAAAAACAAATATTTTAAAACATTTTCAACATTTATAATAAATAGTATTCTCACGTGATACCTTATTTGAAACATAAATGTAATATTCTCCTTCATTACCTAGGAAATAGAAACATAATAAATAGTGATCTCTAATACTCATTAAGGGTGATCATAAGAGTCATCAATTGAAGATCATAAGTGAGTATAAGATAAGCATGTGGGTATAAGAGAAAAATAGAGGTTCATAGTGGTAACATAAAATAATTATTCCAAAAAAGGTATATATCATAAAAAATGAGTTATAGGATACATATTTTAGAATAAAATAAGAAATGATTAATAAGAATGTGAAAAAATAATTCAATATTCATGAGCTATGAAAAAACATAGGCATAAGAATATAGCATAGAAGTGGGGGACATAAATAAGAACAAAAAAATAAATTCTTATTTCTATTATTACTACCAATATCATCATTGTAAAATATAAAAAGACCCATAGGGGATTGGTTTCCCTCCACAGTTCCAAAAACATATTGGGCGTAGTCCCATTGGGGATTGGGTTCACCCCTATTCCTTGAAACATGTAATATCATGAGATATAAAGATTTTCCCAATGCATTAAAGGGATATACAGGGCCCACTTATCATGTCATGATAAACCATACATATGTGTGACACAAGAATTTGTAAATATTCATAATTTCATTATAGAATAATTAACACATAAAAAAGAAACAATTTTCATGAAAAAAAAACATAAGGCGTTATCATAAGACATCTAGAGAAAGAATGTGTGTGGTTCCATCGTAGGATCTTCCTGGTATATAATAAGAAAAATTTAAGGATTTATATATAGATTATAAACAATTTTATAATAGAATGAATATTTACTTGGAGAAAGAATAAAAAACACTATTTTTATTTTTTATTCTTTTTAAGAAAATATTTTATAAAAAAATGGAATATAAGTCTCTTTGAAAATAAATAAAAACTTTAAGTGGAATTTTCTTAAATAAAACTAAATAAGATAGTGTGAAAATGTGTTAGTATATGAAATGTTTAAAAATAATATTACTTTCACATTTGGTAAATAAGGAAAAAGTTGGTGGAAAACAAACATAATGAAAATTTTAAAAGAATATTCATTTTATAAATAAATTAAATCCCATTTAAAAATACATAAATCAATAATATAACTACAGATGAGGAAATACATAAAAAAAATAAAGAATATGTATATGTAGGACAATGATTCCCAATCAAAAAGAAGATTTAAAGTCAGTTTCTCTAACAAGCATAACTTTGAGTGAATTATGATCCAAAGGGGAAGTGAATTAGTTGGAGTAAATGAAAAAATAATGAAAAAATAGGGTAATAAAATATATGTGATTTTAGATATAAAAATCATACAATTACCTATATGTAAATTTAGACATAGCAATATCAAATTAAAAATGATATTGGAAGGAAACCCCTTACCTTTTATACCCAACTTCCACAAAATTACTTTAACCTACTGTATAATAAAAATAACAATATTGATCACTTATTTTATAACCTTATCAATATCTATTAACATTTATATTTTTTAATAATAATAATTATTCATGAATATATTAGTTAGTTAATGTTTATTTTTATCATCATATTCTAATAATTTCGATTGTTTCTTACTTTTTTCATAATGGTGATGTCAAAACCCATTATTTGATACCAATTTAATAATTAATAGATAATAAAAGGTATTAAAATAATTTTTTCAATGATTTATGCACATTTATGTTCATTTTATGGAAATTATAGGTAGGGTTGGTGAGAATGGAATCTATGACGATCATGTTTTGGGTAATTTACCGATAACAAAGGATTAATTTATAATGATTATTAATTTTTATGTTATCATTAAAAAAAATATTCATGAAATATATTACTCATAAATTTAATATATATTCATAAAATAAACATTTATAAGCATAAATGTAATGTGGTGTTGAATAATTAAATGTGTTGTCCATGTATGTGGTAGTATGCATATAACACAATCAATGTTTTCATTTTCTAATGAATGGGAGGAAGGTAAATAATGGATTCTCCATAAATATAATAACATTTTAGTATACTAATGTTATTTTTTAGTTATATTATAATGTAAAAATATAATTTTATGTGTAATAATAATACTTAAAGGAATATAAAATAAAACAGGTGGTTGAGGATTTTGACCTTACCCCTTAGGAAAACTCCTTTTAAAATTGCATTAGTCCTTTTAAGGATGGACTTTTAATGAAAAAATTATCTCCAAGATGTGACTAAGATTTTTTGGTATATATTTGGATAGATTTTTGTTAAAATAAGATGCTTAAGGTTTAAGGATAAGTGAGGTAGTGAATGGTTCCTTTTATTGGTGATAAGAGTGGAATTTTTTGTAATACTTATAAAAAGAGATGAATTATTCAAGTTAAGTGTCTCCAAAATTGATAATTAGAGAGTTAAAGATAATTTATGGTTGATAAATACATCATTGATTCATTTATAAATAGATTTTTTTTGATATTTTTTGCTTTTATTACTAAGTTTAATCCCTTTTTACCTTATTATGTCTTTATCGTGGTAACTCATTTTTTACCTCTATAACTTGTTTTTATGACAAAAAATGAAATTAAACTACTTATCAAAATTTTATTTGATTATTCTAAAAATGAAATCCATTTTATATAATTAAATTTCTAAATATTTTAAAATTATATTTTAAATTAAATCATAAAACTTTTTAAACATTATGTGTTCTTAATCTTATTTCATGTCAATTACCAATTAAATGAGTGATAATATATTTGTTAATAAATTGAAACATTGCATTGGATTCGTAATTTAAAATTGATTAATTTAATTTATTAATATAAAAACACACCACACTTTTAGAAGATTAATCCTTTGAAAAAATATATTTTTTTAACATTAAAATTTTTATTATTATTTTTAACCCATTGAAAATCATTTCATAAAAGTTAATTAATTTGTATATATATTCAAGAAATTTGTTTCTTTATATTTCTTAAAATAATAGTAATTTTACTTTTAGATAAAAACATAAAATATATAATAAAATAATGTTTAAATAAATCATATTTAATTTTCTATGATTAATTAAATTATAATTCTTTATAATTACTTAATTATTTCATGGATAATGTTTATTTACTTTAAAAATAATTAATTTTTATCAATAAATTTTATTAAAATCATTCTTTAATAATAATAATAGTAATATGTAACACATAAGAAATGTTTTTATAATAAAATTTTCCAATTAAATTATTTATCATTTTTGAATTATATTACTTTCAATATGTTACTAATAATTATAATTATTTAATATAAATATTGGATACATGCATACCCAATGACCATATTTCCAAAAACCATATTTCTAATGGTCATATATCCAATGGATATATATATATAATGGTCATATTTCATTCCTATATACAGCCTTACAAACATCAATAAAATCATTCATATTATTTACTTATCTCTCAACATATTTATTATATTTTTAGTTATCTACCTTATTTTTATAATTATGATCGAGGTATGCTCTTCATGGAAAACCATGATGATGAATATTACATGTTTGTCGTATTTTAATTTACTTGTGTATTTATTCCACTTATTCTTTTCTTAATGATGTTTCATATTTCATTCTTATAATGCATTAATATTTATCTTGTATTATAATATTTTATCTTAATAAAATTTATCATGATTTTTTTTATTTCATTGTTGTGTGTGAAACAATATATCAAACATAATATCTATTTTAAAGTAAAATACAAGGAAATATCTCGGGTTGTTACATTCTACCCCCTTATAATAATTTCACCCTAAAATTTTCATTAATATTATGAAAACAAATGAGGTTACTTTGGACTCATTACTTCTTAAAGTTCCCAAATTTCTTCCTCAAACTTATGATTTTTCCATATACATTTTACTAGGTGAGTGGAATTATTTCGAAAAACTTTATATCTTTGATCTAATATCTCCATTGGGTTATTCCTCATAAGAGAGATCATATTCTAATTACATATATTCTGATTTCAATGCATGTGATGGACCTAGTGTATACATCCTCAAAAGCGATATGGGTAACACATCATATGCCGAAGAGAGTTTTTTGGAATCATTAATTGATAAGTTTCATCCCCTATACAATCAAGAATCTCAAAGGGACCAATGTATCTTGTGATCAACTTTCCCTTCTTCACAAATCTCATTACCCTCTTTTAAGGAGATATTAAAAGAAATTCCTTATCACTAACTACAAATTCAAAATCTCATTGATTATTATCAGTATATCTCTTTTATCAACTTTGGGAATTTTTAATATACCACTAAATGGTTTGAACTTTCTCTATAATATCTTGGCTAAGATCATGTACTAATATATTCCTTTCTTCGACTTCATCCCAGCATGTTTTAGTTATTTATTTCTTCCCATATAGATCCTCATATGGTTTTATTTGGGTGATCGAGTGGAAAATATTATTATACAATAATTATAATGTAACAGATATGATTTTTTGATATATAAATTTATAATATAGTATGGATTATTTTTTAAGATATTCACTAAGACGGTGTGTGATTCTGAGGCCCAATGAGCTTGGAATTAATTTTTGAAATATATTAAGTATCACACATGCACAGTTTTCCTAAAAAAGTAGAATAACTCTTAAATGGAGGCTCATAATAAAAATATTAGGTCTCTATTGAGTTTAGAGCATGGTACATTCTAGTCATTACTTAACCTTAGAGCATGTTGGATGTTCACATTGAGTTCTGTCAAAGGATAATTAATAAAATAAATAAAATAAATTATTAATTTTACTATGTTGAAGTATCACCTATTTTTCCTCTATAAATACAAGATTATAAGAAGATATTGAGGTTTTATTGGACCATTTGAGGATATCGATATCGGTGTATGACATCGGGTCTGATCGAGATCAATGATCTCTGCCCCATCAAAATTCAAGGATCTCACCAATGACAACAAGGCAGATTCATTCTTCATCAATGATCGATCCACCTTGAGGTAGTATGTTTGTTTTATTAGGATTTATCCTCATTGATTTATTCCTATAAATAACATGAATCAATTGATTAATCAATTGATTCACATACCATGTGTATTGTGGGTATGGGATAGATACTATCTGAGATTTTGGATTTCTTTGTTGACTATATATCATCTCTTAATTTTTCATTTTAACGAAAATGAATTAAGGCCAACAAAAACATTTTCCAAGGTTCATTACTCAAGTTTTTGTGTTGTTCATCTATTCCCACATATTTTTTTTCATCATGGGAAATCCCTTTTCCCATAGTTAGATAAATACCTGGTAATTGATTGTTGTGAACCTATTTCACGGAGCAATAGATTAATACTATAGATCCTGGTTTAGTTTGATAATGGGATCTAACTAAAATGATTTATTATTGATTGGGGATGGATTTAGGGATACCTGTTCTTTGTTTCTTCAGTGCATGATGAAGGACAACTCATGTGGATGATTTATGAAAGGATTCGAAGGCCTAAACTCAGTAATCGGTGAAGGAAATGCTTAGACAGATGTGTTACTTGATTACCCATTTTATTCACAACTGAATCAAAGGATGGAGGAGCAAATGATAATGTGTGAACCAAATCTAGGATTATATAAAATTTCAGGTTACACAGCATGTAATCCAGAATTATATATTGAGTGTAACCCACTGTGTGGTGCTAGAGTTTTTGCAAGGAGAAAAATAGCACATGATCTGATAGTTGTCACATGATATGCGACCCTTATGCGGTGACTCGAAGTGTACCCAATAAGGTACATGTACATATCAAGGATTACACGAGCTAAGAAACATCTTGTACACAAGAATAGACACAGACATAATCAGGAGTATGTGGGATCAGACATGCCATGTACTCATACATGGACATGGGAATGGGCCATGATACATGGGTAGAAACCGATCTCGAAGGGACACACCATGTATAACCAATACACACCAAGTAATCCTTCAAAGATATATTGAATCCCTTTTAGTCTTCATTTGGAAAAGTTTTGTTAAGGTATGTTCCCTTGATTCTTTCCTTTAGGTTTTAGTATGAAGTCACATCTTATGCATGGGATGGAGATCCCCTATAAGGAATCAGCCTTGGATAGAGTTGTGGGAATACATCCATGAGTTCCTAAGTGAAATCCTCTATCACTATCATTAACTTAGGTGGGGTTCTTGGAATCATTGTAACCAATACTAGATGGGAATTTATCCCCTACTTATTTAATCAATATGGATTAGATTGATGGTATACCTTATGGTCTTGGGTGTGATCCCCATATCTATATCAGTCTCTTCAGACTTCAAGAGTGTACTTTTTAAATAAATACTTGAAGATAGTGACATCTAAAATGGACACCATCATTTATATTTGAATCATAGAGTGAGTTCTACCATATGAGTGTTATTTGGATCCTTTTATCATGTATCCTATATTATAAATATGGTTGTGATCTTACTCGATACCGTGTATCTACTATGATTATATCTGGATGTTCTTATTATATTCCATTAACATATACCTATGATGAGATGATTATTATTCTTGATGTAACGCCCAAAACCTAGTTTCCTAGAGCTGGTACATTATTTTAATACATTGTCATGATTACAAGGAATCAAATCCCAAAGGATCAAGTAGTTTAGTAGTTTTGGAAAACCAGATACATACATAGGTTAAACATTACAACTTTAAATTAAATACAACATATAAGTTTTATGGGGAACATCCACAACTCTAAGTTTATCCCTACAGGTCATTCATAATAAACTTCTTCATGTCCTGAAAAAATTAAACTTAAGAAAGGAGTGAGCTCAGATTCTCTAGAAGGGTACACAATATATCAAAAGATATTATAAACATAAACATTAGGCATGATGAATAACTAAATACACATGCCTTTAAAAATAAACTTGAACATAATATAACATGAATATGAGATGAGTAAATATGGCCTAATAAAGAATTATCATGGGTATTAAACTTATTTAATAACCACATGAACTTTCAATTACTAGTTTCATGATGAGGGGATGCATAATGCGGGACATCATAACCATACCATCAAGGCATCTTTCCAAGACCATAAATAACCATTTTTCAAGGCCTCGTGCCAAGACCATAGTTTGTCTAATGAGACCTAACGATGCACTGAGGGGCTATTGAAGGCCCCACCTGATACTTACTAAGTCAAATTCATTTATAATATGAATAGGGACAAACATAAAAAACATATACATTCATATTAAAACTAATATATGAAATGTAAATAACTTTCCCCAAGAATTAAGCATAAACATTAACCATTCAGAGTAAATAGGTTAATGGTTTTAAGATACGACATCCACAGTCAAACTAATCATAAACCATTCAATTAAATATGGTAGATGATATAATAAAATATTAATCCCAATAATACATAATAATCAACAAGAGTGTTGAAATAGAAGAAGATACTATTATAAAATCATAGAGTACTACTTGAGATAAATACTCTTTAACTTTGAAAAGAGGAGTTATTTAGGAAAAAAATTTGTATAAAACCATAAGTGAAGTAAGATAGTATTTTCATAATAAAATTAGTTATTTTATGAATATAATTTTTTCTAAAGACAAATTATATAATGCCCTTGAAAATAGGTAAGAATTTGAGAAATTCCCTTGAATCGGGCTTGTATTTCAGGAAGAATTTTTGAAGGATCCTTTTAAAACATATAACTCCCCATAAATGAAAGTAGGATTATGGTTGGTACACATATATAGAACAATAACACAGAATTTATGAGGAGTAAATATGAATACATAATAATTTAATTGAGGTATGTAGAGAATAATAGTAACTTGAATGAAAATGGAGGTTCGGGTAGAAAATGCTTAAAACTTTGTAATCAATTGAATTGTATGCCCCAAAATTAATAATAATAAAATGGTAAATTTAATATCATGAAAATAAATATATTCATGATATGAAACATCAATGTGCATTATACATACACCATACACAAGTAATAGTAGTGAATACGAAATATCTCACAAAAATGGAAGTGAGATGAAGAAACCCCTTAGCTTAAGTCTGATGGTGTTCTTCACTTGATATTAATGACCTGAATAATAAAATTTAGGTTCATTAATTGATAATTAAATAACCTCCTCTAAATTTAATTATTTATTATAACCTTATTAATTTCATTCATGTCCTTTTTTATGGGTTAAGAGGTTCAAT
Source organism: Viscum album (assembly GCA_963277665.1). Lineage (NCBI taxonomy): Eukaryota > Viridiplantae > Streptophyta > Magnoliopsida > Santalales > Viscaceae > Viscum > Viscum album. Next base: position 1,855,152,974 of record OY728160.1, read on the forward strand.
TTCATTGTTCGGGTCCATTTGTTCATGATTGGTATACTTATATACATGAATGGAGAATAGTGTAAAATGAGGATGGTTGTATAGAATTAAAGTTATATGTTATTAGTAAACATATATAAGGTTACATGTTGTTAAACTTAATTTGGTTACTTTGAGTGAATATGAATCATTATATAAATTATTTAATGATAATTATTTGGGTTAATTGGCGGTTTTTGAACACAATAAACTCATTTTTCTTTATAAATCAAAACCATGTGTACAAAAAGATTCTAGAACCATAGATGAGACATAATAAATATATTATAGTTTTTTTGAACCATAATAATTTTTTCATGACCATAATTGAATATAGTAATAGAAATTGAAAACCCATCATCCTTGAATGTGGTAAATTAGCACATCTCAGATGGTGTTTTTTACTACTAACATAAAAGAAGGGTAAAGAAGAGACGATAATAACTTATTACATAATCATAAAAAAAATTAAAATAAAAGTAAGTTACTAGAGTTGTCATAATATTTTGATTAGGAGAGTTTATGATAGAAAATAAAACAAAGTAACTTGAAAAGAAAGTAAAAGAATTGAAAATAGGAATTTACCTCTTGAATTAATATTCCTTAAGAGCCACTTTAGGGGAAAGGATTTGGTCTTTTTATGAGACCAGGGGATTCTAGACGTGGGGAGGATCTTGGGAGGATATTTTAGAATAATTTATACAAGGCACAAGGTTTTATAGGAGTTAAGAGAAGAGGGGGTGAGGGGGGGTTTATAGTGGATGAGAGGAGGGTTTTCTCATTATTTACACATTATTTTATTATTTTGACAAATAAAACCAATAGTATTGGTTATTATGAATAATAATAGTAATATTTTAATTTGAGTTCAAACCATGTGTTCTTACAACATCCATGATTCTAGGAATAGTGAATTCAATTGATAATTTATATATGCGGTAAATTACCATATTTTACTATTCCTCAAAAATTTGAGTATTTCAGAAAAATCCAAAAAATTCACCCTAACCATTTTTCAACGTGTCTAATTCAAAAATGAACTCAATTTTTTAAAAATAATTTTATAAATATTATTAATTTAATTTTTAAATAAAATCATAATTTATTCCAAAAATAACAATTTAAAAACTATAATTTGTTTTATATCACCTTGAAAAATTAATCAAGATCTCATTATATTATAACCTAAAGACAATAAAATAATAATTTGATTTACTATTCATAAGGTTCATATTACTATTCATATTACTATTCATAAGTTTATGTTACTATTCACTAAAAATTAAGTTTGTCTTATCAAACTCTAAATATCTTACTAATCACAACCATGTATGTCAGTTTTTCAAAATTAAAATTATAGAGGTAGAAAAATTATGTTTACTAGATAGGTTATAATAAAGTGGTGTTTTTAAGAGACTCAATGTCTCTTGCATTCAATATTAAATTTATTTTCAAAATCTTTGGGTGTTACATTATCCCCTCCTTGCAAAAAAATTCCCTCGAAATTTGAAATTGAACTTCAAAATTTAATTGTCGATACTTGAAAATTCCCTTGTGGGAATCCCACATCAGAAATATGGTTAAAATATCATATTAATAAGAGGGAAAGGGAAGTTAATAGGTTAATACAAAAATATGAATTCTAATTGGACAACATGGTCCTGGATGAATAATCAAACCATCATGTTCTGATGGAAACTGATAGGGAACATGCTCAGATGAAAGATCATTACCAAAAAAAATATAAACTACAGTTATGAAAAATTTCATGGATATCATGAAAAAGAATATATGATAATAGGAAAAAAAATTTATTTAATACTCTTTTATTATATTTGATGAATTATTCCACTCTATAAGAGTATAAATATACGTTTATATTCCATAAATACAGTCTTGTCCTTTTTTTATGCCTAAAACTATCTTTACTTCATCTCTTAGCATAGGTTGCATCATGTAGTGACATTAAGCTCTAAAAACTCATAAAATTATCAACTTAAACCATTTCACAAATGGTTTAACTTTAAAAAATATCATTATACAATACTTTAAAATCATTCTCATATCCATCCTTGCCAGATCTATGTACACAGGGTCCTTAGTAATCCTCATTTGTTTAGAACTCCATGTTCTATCCTGATCAATGCATATCCTACCTTATTTTCCTTTAATCAACATGAAGAAACCCTAAATTTTCAAATTCCTAAAATGTGAATATCATCATCATGTGTCCTCTTGAAATATGGTAATAACTCAGATTAATATAAACTTTTGTTGGGAACATGAATCCATTCTTACACATGATATTGTGTATATTCCTTATATCCAAAAATATTGTAAACTCCATTAATGATAGCATAGAACACTTGTCAACAAGTCAAAAATAAGTTTTGAGGTAGTCAATACTTATCCAAATAAATCATTTCTTCATCATTAGAAATATATTAAGGGTTTTCCTTCCCTCAATCATGAGTTTTCCAAAAAAAATAACTTACCACTAAATATATTTTCTTGGTACCATTTAACTTATGGTTTCAAATCCTTAATTAAAAATTATTGTTGTACAATCCTCATATATTTCATAATTATTATAACCAGTAAATTGCGGAAAAAAAATATAATGAGATGATTCTTGACTAGGAATATTAATCATTCTACTTTATCTGTGGAAGCATCATAACTTGATCATTATCCAGTATCATCATTTGGGGTATATTCCTTTGATTCTTGGGATATTGATTCACATAGTGTCATGTCTCCTTGTAGTTGAAGCATTGTACATTGGAAACATTTTTCATTCCCTTGCAATCATGAAATTAGTGTCCTTTTTCTCCGAACTTATAACAAACTCCCATTCCCTTCAAGCATTTACCTGGGTGATTATTTCCACAATTATCACATGTGGTAAAACCCTTCATTACCTTATTCCCTATATCTATATTTTTCTCTACCATACTCTTCTTCTCTTGCTTCTCTTAAAATCCATAGGACTCAGAGAAGTCTTTACATACCTTGTTAACACCTGATACTATTTCCTCATAAGATGACGATACTTAGGAGACTATCTTCCTTTGAAAATATGGCTTAAGACCATGAGATATATGATCCTTCTTTCTATTTACATCACATTCATTGGGGAATTTCTCATTCATTATGCTAGGTGTCATTTCTAAATAATAGCATACACTAGATTAGGTTATGAATCATAATGTATAATCTCAACTTAGAAAAATACTTTGCATAAATTGAAATCCTATGCATAGATAATCCCATAATCATAAACATGGTTTCTTTGAGGAAAAAAATTACATTTAAATCATTCATAATGTCTTATAAAGAAAATGTGAATTATCCTATGAATATCCCCTGGGAGTGTCAAACTATGTGCATAGTAAGGCCCATTTTCATGTACCAGGATACCTTAGGTCAAGCCTGAAACTCCTCGTCATATTTTTAAATCCAAGGTATATTTGTGCCAGAACCACATCCACTACTAGTATCTAGACAGGGATGTATTTTCTAGAAATATCCACATAATCTAATCCTTACCAAAATTCTAGGATGTTCTTTTATGTTTATCCTAAAAGACTATCTTAGGTGTTTTTTTCCCTAATCTACATTTTCCAAATCTAGTTTCTAAGTTTTCTACTAAACTTCCTTTGATACCAACTGTAATGCCTTGGCCCTAGTTTCCTAGAGATGGTGCATTATTTTAATACATTGGCATGATTACAAGGAATAAAATCCTAAAGGACTGAGTATTTTAGTATTTTTGTAAAAATAGATACATAGATAGGTTCAACATTACAACTTGAAATGAAATATAACATATAAGTTTTATGGGGAACATCCACAACTCTAAGTTTATCCCTATAGGTCATTCATAATAAACTTATTCATGTCTTGAGAAAATGAAACATAATAAATGGGTGAGCTCAGATGCTTAGTAAGGGTAGACAATACAACAGATGATATCATAAACATAAACATTATACATGATGGATAACTAAAAACACATGCCTTTAAAAATAAACTTGAACATAATATGCCAGTAATATAAGCTGAGTAAATATTCCATAATAAAGCACTATCATGGGTATTATACTAGTCTAATAACCACATGAACTTTTAATTAGTATTTTCATAATTAGGGAATTCATAATGTTGGACATCATAACCATACTTTCAAGGACTTATTCCAGGACCATAAATAACCATTTTATCAAGGCCTCGTGCCAAGACCATTGTTTGTCTCATGAGCCCTACCGATGCACCGAGGGGATATAAAGGTCCCGACCCAAAACTCAACAAATCCAATTAATTCCCAATATTAATTTTTATAAACATAAACAACATATATATTCATATTGAAATTAATATATGAAATGTAAATAAATTTTCCCGAACATTAAGTATAAACACTAATCATTCAGAGTAAATTGGTGAATGGTTTTAGGATAGTATATCCATAGTCAAACTAATAATAAACCATTAAATTAAATATGGTAGATGATATCATAAAAATATTAATCCCAATAATTCATAAGAATCAACAAGATCATTGAAATAGACGAAGATACTCTTACAAAATCATCTAGTAATACTTGAGATAAATACTCTTTTACTTTGAATAGAAGAGTTATTTTGGAAAAATATTTATATAAAACCATAAGTGAAGTAAGATAGTATTTCAATAATAAAATTATTGATTTTATAAAGGTAATTTTTTCCAAAAATATATTATATAGATCCATTTAAAATAGGTAAGAATATGAGAAATTCCCTTGAATTGGGCTTTTATTTCAGGAATAATTTTTGAAAGATCCTTTTAAAACATATAAATACCCATAAATGAAAGTATTATTATGGTTGGTACACATATATAGAACATTAACAAAGAATTTATGAGGATTAAATATGAATAAATAATAATTTAATTGATGTAAGTAGAGTATAATAGTAACCCGAATGAAAATAGGGGTTCGTGTAGAAAATGATTACAACTTTCTAATCAATTGAATCGTATGACCCAAAATGAATAATAATCAAATGAAAAATTGAATATAATTAAAATAAATAGATTCATGATATTAAATATAAATGTTTTGTATACATACACCATACACAAGTAGTAGTAGTAAATGCGGAATATCTCACAAAAATGGAAGTGAGATGAAGAAACCCCTTACCTTAAGTCTGGTGGTGTTCTTCACTTGATCTTAATGACCTAAATAATGAAATTTAGGTTCATTAATTAATAATTACATAACCTAATCTACATTTAATTATTTATTATTAACTTTTAAATTTCATTAATGGCCTTTTTGTTGGGTTAATAGGTTCAATTTCATTATTCGGGTTCGTTTGTTTCATGATTGGTATACTTATATAAATGAAGAAAGAATTGTGTAAAATGAGGATGGTTGTACAGAACTAATGTTATATGTTTTTAGTGAAAATAAAAAAAAATTAAATGTTTTTAAACTTAATTTTATTACTTGGAGTGAAGATGAATCATTATATAAATTATTTAATGATAACTGTTTGGGTTAATTGGCAGTTTTTGAACACAACGAAATCATTTTTCTTTATAAAATCAAAACCATGTGTAAAAAAATATTCCAGAACCATATATGAGAAATAATACATATATTATAGTCTTTTTAAACCATAATAATGGTTTCAGGACCATAATTGAATATTTTAATAGAAATTTAAACCCCATCATCCTTGAATGTGGTAAATTATCACATCTCAAATGGTGTTTTTTACTACTAACATAAAAGAATGGTAAATGAGAGATGATAAAAAAAATATTCCTTAATAATAACAACATTAAAGTACATATAAGTTACTGGAGTTTTTATAACATATGTATGAGGATAGGTTATGATAGAAAATAAAACAAAGTAACTTGAAAAGAAAGTAAAAGAATTGAAAAGAGGAATTTACCTCTTGAATTAATCTTCCTTGAGAGCCTCTTTAGGGGAGAGGATTTTTCTTTTTATGAGACCAAGGGATGTTGTATGTGGATGAGGATCTTGGGAGGATATTTTAACATAATTTATACAAGGCACAAGGCTTGAGAGGAGTAAATAGAAGAGGTAGCGATAGGGGGGTTATAGTGGAGGAGAGGAGGGTTTTCCCATTATTTTACTCATTATTTTATTATTTTTTCAAAGACAACCAATAGTATTGATACTTATGACCAAGAATAGTAATATGTGCATGTTATTTTGAACCAAGTGTGCTTAAATTATCCATGATTCTAGGAATAGTTAATTTAACTGATAATGTATATATATAGTAAATTACCGTATTTTACTATTCATCAAAAATTCAAGTATTTCAGAGAAATCCCAAAAATTCACCCGAATCATTTTTAAACTTGTAGAATTAAAAAATTAACACCATTTTTTTGAAAATAATTATCTAAATATTATTAATTGAATTTTTATATTAAATCATAATTTATTCAAAAAATAAAAATTTTAAAACTATAATTCGTTTTATATCACCTTGAAATTTTAATCAAGATCTCATTATCTTATAAACTTAGGAAAATAAAATAATAATATTATTTACTATTCATAAGTTTCATATTAATATTCATAACGGTATGTTACTATTCACTAAATGTAACTCCCCGACCCCAGTTACCCAGAGTCGGTGCATTATTACATAACATTGGCATGATCACAAGAGAGATCAAATCTCGAAAGACCGATTTGTTTAGTAGCCTTGGAAACACTAGATATATTCATAAAGTTTTACATTACATAATAAAAATGAAAACTACAACAATATAGTCTCCATAGTCCACACTCTTATCCCCTCATACTATCCCTGTAGTTCATTCATAATTTACTTCTTCACATCCTGGGAAAAATAAAACATAGAAAAGGGGTGAGCTCAAATGCCTAGTAAGGATAACAATATAGCGGAAACTTTCATAAATAATAATAAAAATTTAAGGCAATGTATAAATAAAACAAAAGCCTTTTAAACTTGAACTTCAACATAGTATGGAAAAAATAAAATGAAATAATGCAATTTACTTATTCACATGGATATTCTACTAATAGAATAATCACATGCAATATCAATAACCACTTTCATAATGATGGAATGCATAATGCCAGACTATCATAACCACATAGCCAAGGCCTCGTGCCAAGACTACAAATAAGATTTTTTCAAGGCCTTGTGCCAAGACACTAGTTCGTCTCATGAGACCTACCGATGCATCGAGGAGCTATAGCGGGCTCTACCCGTCACATATTAAGTCCAATGCATTCCCATATGAAAAGGTTTAAACATAGCATAAACATTCGTATTAAAAATAGCATACGAAATGTAAATAATTCATCCATAAACCACGAATGGTATAAAGATAACACATCCACAGTCAAACATATCTCAAAACCTTCAATACAATATAGAAGTTTTGTATCCTAATAAATCAACTTCAAATAAGCTTAAAATCCATCAAAGGATGTTGACATAGATGAAATCAAAACTCTTTTTAGAGAAATATATCTTTCTATTTTGAAATAATTTAAGAGTCATATATCTATAAAATAAAACATTTTCTTTGAAAATATTTCTATAAGCTTGTAATTAAAGCTTCGACGATTTTATAATAGCGGAAAATAGCCACACCCGCCGTATAAGTTAAAAAAAACATTCTTACCTTAATTCTATCGAAAAGGTTAAAAAGGACCTTGTTTGGAAAACGATAGAAAGATTCCTTTATAAACCACTTATAAAGGTCAACAAAGGTATAAATGACTTTAACCCATATTCTAGTAAATAGTAAAAATGTTTTGAAATACATTTTTAAGAAAAAGAGATCCCAGTAGATTATTACGTAAAAACAACCTCGGGTAATGAAGAGATTGCGAAATAAACCCTTACCTTGTACTTTTCTTTGGTTGGGGGTAGGTTAAACTCCTGTATAATGGTGAAATAATTTTTATTAAATTATACAAGAATAATATACATTAATATGATATCATATATGATCTTTTAACATTGCTTTGTTAATAATATCTTAGTATTATCGTCGTTTCAGGTGTTAACTTACTTGTTTTCTTTTATATTTTTTATTACATAAGCCATGTTTGTCATGGATAGGTTGTATATTATTCATATCCAGAATTATATCAAGTTCTTATACATTATTTTTAAATCATCAAGTGATAATTATACTTGAATGGATACGATGGAGAATGAATCTCATCGCGTTCGTGGAGATGGTAGTCCGTACGTACGCACGAGCGACAATATCATTCTTTTGATATTAAAATAATATATAATTGGATGGTATATCATATATACAGAATCATTATCATGTTATATTTATTATTTACATGAATTATACATCATTATTATACCCATCCAAATAATAATTTATTTAATAACAATTACACCATGACGTGGAGACGGTAAAGCATACGTACGCACGTATGGTGACATATTATTCAAAGGATGGATAGAATAATGAATATGGTTGTACCATATTTATAATAACATCATAGTGTATATAAGATACTGGAGTTATTATTTTAGAATGTGAATAACAAAGATAGAAGAAGTGGAAGAAGAAAGGAACTTGAAAAGGGGTGGTGAAATCATTACCTCTTCTTCGGGTTCTTCCTTTTGATTTGATCAAAAGGGATCCTTAGGTTGGATTTCTGACTAAAGTAAGGCCTCTAGGATTAATTTATGGAAGTTTAGAGAGTATTTGGGCATGTTTTGGCTGAACCAAAAGGCTTTGAAGGTGTGAATTAATGAGAAGGGTGAGTGTCCTTTTATAAGAGGGGTGAGGGGCACCTTTGGAAAAGCTAGAAATATTATTTTATAATAAATTCATATTCGGTTTATAATGGCTCAAAAGTGGATTATTTAAAGGTTAATTTGGGGATAGGTAGAAAACCACTCAACCAATAGGATTTAGACAGGTTTGTGTTACTATATTAACCTTATTTTTAAGTATTAACTCTTAGTTAATTAGTTTCACTTTTATAATGTCTCTTTGTATTTTTATATTATATGGTTAATAAACTTACTATATATATCTAAGAGACCCCCAAGTGGTCCATTAATGATACACCTATCATGATATAAGTCTTTTTGCCGAGCTGTATATTTTTATGAATTTAATATCAATTAATAATATAATATTTTTTAAAAAAACTCTTTTATGTCAATTTTGACACTATTCAATAGTTGATTTTTGTAAAAATCATAACAGAATGATTACTTCAAAAAAAGTTAATTAAATCATTCATAACATGTCATATTAACCTTTAAAATTAGTTTAATTCATAAAAAGGCTCAAATTATATTTATTTGGGTATTTACAATATGAATTATTTTAATTTTTCACTATTATAGTAATTACAGCATCATCATTGTGTCATAAATAAATTAACTAATTTAATGTCTAAAAATTATAAATAAAATATAATTATGTAGGAAATCTTTTTATATTTCTAATTAATATTTATAGTCGAAAATAAAACATATATAACCCTTTTTAAAAATTGTTTTTCTAAAAGATATATGCTTATGTCATTTTTGTATTTATTTTAACTTAATTAAAATAAAGTGTCCCTATCACCTACAAGTGGCTCCATGGGGTCTCAAAATCTTCCCAAAGATGCCAATGGTCGGAAATGTATCCAAAAATAAGGTTAGGACACGTTTTAGGGTAATTTATTATTATTATAATATTATTTTTCAACCCTTATTTACCGGATTTACCCTTTAACCATGGTAAATAAAATATGTACCGAAGTAATTATTAAAAATGTCTAAAAATAAAAGTTACCTATTTAAAAAATTTGGACATCCTAATTCCAAATATGGAATCCATTTTTACAAATTCAAAACACAGAAGTGGTAGAAATTAATTTAAAATTAATTCTCATTGTCAAAACAAAAAGTGTGTTTTTGAGATATAATAACTATCAAAAGATTGATACTTGTTTATGTTTGGTTTAATTGTGAAATTATGTCCAATGACCAACATTGTATTAAATGGTAAAAATATATTCTAAATATACTTTAAAACCACTCAAATTCATAATTTATCACTATTAATTATTTTGATTAAAAAATTTGTTTTTAATTAAAATTTAGTAATTTTCACTATTCATCAAAATATTAAAGTTATCCGAAAAGTACCAAAATTTCACCTTAGGCTAAATTCGATACTCCAAATCCAAAAATGAAGTCCATTTTGAGAGATAAAATTTCTAAAATTTTAAAAAGTAGGTATTACTATTCATAACGGCTAGTTTGATTGGTTGTAGTGCATGTTAGAACTCGATGTTGCGTACAACACACGCTATTGCATTATTCAAAGAGAAGCATACCGTAGAAGCTTGGGGTGTTACATTCTCTCCTCCTTCAAATAATTTCATCCTCAAAATTTCTAGAATACTACTGCATGAAAAGACTCGGGTGGTTCTTCATCATAAGTTCATCGGGTTCCCACGTTGCCTCTTCCATATTATGGTTTCTCCACAAGACTTTCACCAGACAAGTCGTCCGGTTTCTCAGTACTTGTTCTCTTGTATCAAGAATCTTGACGGGCTCTTCACAATAAGACAGATCAAGTTCCAATTCTAATTCCTCATAGGTGAGTACATGCGTTGGGTCAAGCATGTATTTACTCAACAGAGATATGTGGAACACGTCGTGAACTTTGGAGAGACTTGGCGGCATTGCCAATCGGTAAGCTACAGCCCCAATTCGTTCTAGAATTTCGAAAGGTCCGATGTACCTTGGACTCAATTTTCCTTTCTTACCAAAACATATGACTCCCTTCCATAGAGATACCTTCAGGAAAACATGATCACTGACTTGAAATTACAAATCCTTCCTTCGATTATCGGCATAGCTCTTCTGCCTACTTTGAGCTACTTTGAAGTGATTTTGGATTACCTTCACCTTTTACATCGTTTCTTCCACCAGTTCTGGACCTACAAGTTTTCTTTCACCAACGTCATCCCAACAGGTTGGTGTGCGACATCTTTTTCCATATAACGCTTCATATGGTGCCATCTGAATGCTCGAATGGAAGCTATTGTTATAGGAAAATTCTACCAGAGGTAAATATTGATCCCACATACCTTGAAAGTCAAGTGAGCACGATCTCAACATGTCTTCTAAGGTTTTAATAGTTCATTCTGATTTTCCATCTGTTTGAGGGTGGTAGGAAGTGCTCAAATGAAGTTCAGTATCCAAGGCCTTCTGAAGAATCTTCCAGAATCTTGAAGTAAAACGGGGATCACGATCAGAAACAATCGATAGGGGTACTCTATGAAGTCTCAAAACTTCATCAATATATAGTCTTTCTAGACGTTCCAGTGGTAGATCTTCTCTTATAGCAAGAAAATGTGCTGAATTGGTAAGATGATCAACAATAACTCATATTACATCATTCCTTCTAGGAGTCTTTGGTAGTCCCATGACAAATTTCATCGTGATATTATCCCATTTCCACTCAGGTATGGGAAGAGGTTGCAATACTCCACCAGGCTGTTGCCTTCCAGCTTTCACTTATTGACAAACCATACATCTCGACACAAAATCAGCAATCTCCCTCTTCATGTTTTCCCACCAAAAATGTTCCTTCAAATCTCTATACATTTTGGTGCTCCCAGGGTGTATAGAGAAATTGGAACTATGAGCATCATCCAGCAATTCCCTTTTTAGATCAAGTATATCAGGAACACAAAGTCTCTTCCCAAATTTCAAAATTCCTTCTTTATACACAAATTCTCTCAATCTCCCATCATTCACAGCTTTAATCTTCTTTTGAAATTATTCGTCATCAGTATGAGAACTCTTAATCCTTTCTAGTAAAGATGGTTTGGCAACCATTTGAAAAAGAATTGATGTTTCACCTTCCATGGTTTTTGCCATGTCCATCTTTACTAGATCCATGAAAATTGGATCCCTTTCAATTCTCATATTGTTCAAAACTCCATGATCTTTTCTACTCAAAGCATCTTCCACCTTGTTTGCCTTCCCTGGGTGGTAGTGTATCATACAATCATAATCCTTGAGTAATTAAAGCCATCTACTTTGCCACATGTTGAGTTCTTTTTGTGAGAAAATATACTTCAAACTCTTATGTTCAGTATAAATCTCACATTTTTTACCATAGAGGTAGTGCCTCCATATCTTCAAATAAAAGATCATAGCTGCTAACTTGAGATCATGAGTAGGATAGTTTTGTTCATGAATTTTCAACTGTCATGATGCATAGGCAATAACCCTATCATTCTGCATAAGGACACAACCAAGTCCTTTCTTCGATGCATCACTATAAATAACGAACCCATAATTCCCCGATGGTAGAGTTAATATAGGATAATTGACTAATCTTCTCTTAAGTTCTTCAAAACATTCTTCACACTCTTTTTTCCAAACAAATTTAACCCCTTTACGTGTGAGATTTGTTAATGGGTTAGCCAGCCGAGCAAAATTCTGGATAAAACGTCGATAATAACCTACCAAACCAATAAAACTGCATACCTCAGTTATACTCATAGGTTCTGGACATTCTTGGATTGCCTTGGTCTTAGAAGGATCAACAGAGATTCCATCTTTAGAGACAATATGGCCAAGAAAAGAAATCTCCTGAAGCCAAAATTCACACTTGCTAAACTTCTCATATAATTCATGTCTTCTCAGAGTCTTCAGGATAATGTGTAAGTGATTTTCATGATCTTTGTAGCTTTTGGATTATACCAAGATATCATCAATAAATACCACCACAAATTCATCAAGATATTCCTTGAAAACTCTATTCATCAGATCCATGAATACAGAGGGTGCATTAGTCAATCCAAAAGGCATTACTGTAAACTCGTAATGCCCGTACCTAGTTCGAAAAGCTATCTTTGGAATGTCTTATTTCTTCACACACAACTGATGGTATCCAGATCAAAGGTCAATCTTTGAAAAGTATTGAGCTCCATGCATTTGGTCAAATAAATCATCAATGCGAGGTAGGGGATACTTGTTCTTTATTGTTATAGCATTGATCTCCCTGTAGTCGATACATAACCTCATAGATCCATCTTTCTTTTTAACAAAAAGAATAGGGGCTCCCCATGGAGAAACACTAGGGCAAATAAATCCCTTATTACTCAATTCCTCTAGTTATTTATTTAGTTCAACTAATTCTACAGTGGCCATTCTATAAGGGGTCTTCGATATAGGCCTTGATCCAGGAATTAAACCAATGGAAAACTCAACTTCTCGTTCTGGAGGATTTCCAGGTAAATCTTTCAGAAACACATCTACATGTTCTTTCACAATAGGTACATCCTCTATTTGAACATTCCTTTCCTCACCCACAATCATTTCATTTTCTTCCACCCCAATAATTGAATTTAGTTGAGCCACTGGGGGTGGATCTAGATAAGAATTAGGTGGTGACGATTCTGCTCTAAGGATAAGGTGTTCCTTATCATCATCATCAAAAATCGTCACCTCCTTCTTACAATAAATCTTCACATCATGGTCTGAAAGCTAGTCCATACTGAGGATTATATCAAACTGAATCATAGTTATGATGATGAGATCAGTGGATAAAGAACATTTATGTGCTCTAATGGGGACGGATTCACAAAAATTTGTTGCAATGATACTTCCCTTAGGAGTTTTAACTGACAACTCCTTTGTTAAATCAAATTGGAAATATCTAATTTTCTTAGAAAATTGGGAAGATATGAAACAATGCGATGATACAAAATCAAATAATGCATTTTCTAAACTTGAGGAAACCATTAAATTACCTGCCACCACGTCTTTTGGAGCTTCTACCTCAGTAGTAGTGATAGCAAAAGCTTTGTCTTGATCCCTTGGCCTTTTCTGAGGTAAGTTCCCTTGACGCTTAGGACATTCATTTGCATAATGTCCCATCTCCCTGAAATTGTAGCATTGGACATCGGTAGCTTCCTTCTTCCCCTTGCAATCACGAGCTTGGTGGCCTTTTCACCACACTTGTAAGAGACTCTCGTTCCTTTTAAGCATGTACCGGGGTGATTCTTCCCACATTTACTACAGGATGGATATTCAACTTTTCCCTTCTTCCCTTTATTTCCATTCCCAGATTGATCAGCAGATCTCTTCTTCTCTTGCTTTGCTTTAAAGTCATATGACTTAGAGAATTCTTTCTCTGTCTTGATAGCACATGAAACATTGTCTTCGTACGATGAGAAGGATTGTGAGACTAATGCTTGACGGAGAAATGGTTTTAACCCATCAAAGAAAAGATCAATCTTACTTCTTGGGTTATGTATATAATCTCCAGCATACCTTGCTAACCTTGTAAAGTTAGCCTCATACTTTGCAACATTTTCATCCTCCTTTTGTCTCAGACTCAGAAATTGCCTTTCCATATCTGCTCGATGGTCACAAGGAAAGCATTTTTCTAAAAACAGATATTTGAACTCCCTCCATTCCATATTTGATACTTCATCATCTTCCTTCGTGTTTTGAATCAATGACCACCATTGATCAGCATCTCCAGTGAGGCGATAGACTGCCATGATAACCTTTTCCCTTTCACTACATCCCAAAGCCTGAAATATTTTCTCTAGGGAGCATATCCATTGCTCAGCTACCAATGGATTTGTACTCCCATTTAATGTTGGTGGTTGCTGCCTCATGAAGCGATCTAACATTGATCCTCCACGCTACAGATCAGGGTTCTCCATACGGGTAAGGTTATTATTCATAACCTGAGTGAGTTTTCCCAGTATGGTGATTAGTTGATCAGCACCAGTTGCATCACCAGCTCCACTATAATTATCTTGAGTAGGAGGGAAATCCCTACATGGAGTGTGTTCATTTATACGATTCCCATTTCTTCCACTAGGCGCCATTTCTAAACAATGGCATAAACTAGATCAGTTTATGAATCAAAACACATAATTCCATACTTATAAAACACTTAACCAAAATTGAACTATTTATGGATATAATCCATAATCATAAAAATGTTTTCTTTGAGGAAGTATATACTCATAAACCCTTCATAATGATTTGTAAAGAAAATCAGAGTTATCTTAAGAATATCCCCTGGGAGTGTCGTAACCAAGAGTGTAGCAAGGCCCGTTGTCGTGCACCAGTTCCCGTTTGAGTCTAGCTCAAAGCGGTGTTTTCGGGTTTTACCCCTAGGTACATCTGTGCCAGAGCCTCCTCTACTTGCTCGTATCCAGACAGGGATGTATTGCTCAGAAAACTCACAAAATCTCTACAATATCAAATTTCTAGGAAGTTCTTCTATACTAATCCTCAAAGTCCATCTTAAATATATGTGCTCTAATCAGAGTTTATCTAAATCTAGATTCCAAGGTTTGTACTAAACTTCCTCTGATTCCTACTGTAACGCCCCGACCCCAGTTACCCAGATTCGGTGCATTATTACATAACATTGGCATCATCACAAGAAAGATCAAATCTAGAAATACGGATTTGTTTAGTATCCTTGGAAACACTAGATATATTCATAAAGTTTTACATTACATCATAAAAATGAAAACTACAACAACATAGTCTCCATAGTCCACAATCTTATCCCCTCATACTATCCCTATAGTTCATTCATAATTTACTTCTTCACATCCTGGGAAAAATAAAACATAGAAAAGGGGTGAGCTCAAATTCCCAGTGAGGATAACAAGATAGCAGAAACTTTCATAAATAATAATGAAAATTTAAGGCAATGTATAAATAAAACAAAATCCTTTTAAACTTGAACTTCAACATAGTATGGAAAAAATAAAATGAAATAATTCCATTTACTTATTCACATGGATATTCTACTAATCGAATAATCACATGAAATATAAATAACCACTTTCATAATGATGGAATGCATAATGTCAGACTATCATAACCCCATAGCCAAGGCCTCGTGTCAAGACTACAAATAAGATTTTGTCAAGGCCTTGTGCCAAGACACTAGTTTGTCTCATGAGACCTACTGATGCATCTAGGAGCTATAGAGGGCTCCACCCGTCACATATTAAGTCCAATGCATTCCCATATGAAAAGGTTTAAACATAACATAAACATTCAAATTAAAACTATCATAAGAAATGTAAATACTTCATCCATAAACCACGAATGGTATAAAGATAACACATCCATAGTCAAACATATCTCAAAACCTTCAATACAATATAGAAGTTTTGTATAATAATAAATCAACTTCAAATAAGCTTAAAATCCATCAAAGGATGTTGACATTGATGAAATCAAAACTCTTTTTAGAGAAATATCTCTTTCTATTTTGAAATCATTTAAGAGTCATATATCTATAAAATAAAACATTTTCTTTGAAAATATTCTTATAAGCTTGTAAGGGAAGCTTCAATGATTTTATAACAGCGGAAAATAGCCGCACCCGCCGTATAAGTTAAAAAAACATTCTTACCTTAATTCTGTCGAAAAGGTTAAAAAGGACCTTGTTTGGAAAATAACAGAAATATTCCTTTATAAACCACTTATAAAAGTCAAAAAATGTATAAATGACTTTAACCCATATTATAGTAAATAGTAAAAATGTTTTGAAATACATTTTTAAGAAAAAGAGATCCCAGTAGATTATTACGTATAAACAACCTCGGATAATGAAGAGATTGGGAAATAAACCCTTACCTTGTACTTTTCCTTGGTTGGGGGTAGATTAAACTCCTGTATAATGGTGAAATAATTGTTATTAAATTATACAAGAATCATATACATTAATATGATATCATATATGATCTTTTAACATTGCTTTGTTAATAATATCTTAGCATTATCGTCGTTTCAGGTGTTAACTTTCTCGTTTTCTTTTATATGTTTTGTTACGTAAGCTGTTTTTGTCATGGATAGGTTTTATATTATTAATATCCATAATTATATCAAGTCCTTAAACATTATTTTTAAATCATCAAGTGATAATTATACTTGAATGGATACGATGGAGAATGAATCTCATCGTGTTCGTGGAGATGGTAGTCCGTACGTACGCACGAGCAACAATATCATTATTTTGATATTAAAATAATATATAATTGGATGGTATATCATATATAAAGAATCATTATCATATTATATTTATTATTTACATGAATTAAACATCATTATTATACCCATCCAAATAATAATTTATTGAATAACAATTACACCACGACGTGGAGACGGTAAGCCGTACGTATGCACATATGGTGAAATGTTATTAAAAGGATGGATAGAATACTGAATATGGTTGTACCATATTTATAATAACATCATAGTATATATAAGATACTGGAGTTATTATTTTATAATGGGAATAACAAATATAGAAGAAGTGGAAGAAGAGAGGAACTTGAAAAGGGGTGGTGAAATCATTACCTCTTCTTCGGGTTCTTCCTTTTGATTTGATCAAAAGGGATCCTTAGGTTGGATTTATGACTAAAGTAAGGCCTCTAGTATTAATTGAGGTAAGTTGAGAGAGTATTTGGGAAGGTTTTGGCCGAACCAAAAGGCTTTGAAGGTGTGAATTAATGAGAAGGGGGAGTGCCCTTTTATAAGAGGGGTGGGGGGAACCTTTGGAAAATCTAGAAATATTATTTTATAATAAATTCATATTAGGTTTATAATGGATCCAAAGTGTATTATTTAAAGTTTAATGTGGGTATACGTTGAAAAACACTCAACCAATAGGATTTAGACAGGTTTGGGTTACTATATTAACCTTATCATTAAGTATTAACTCTTAGTTAATTAGTTTCACTTTTACAATGTCTCTTTGTATTTTTTTATTATATGGTTAATAAACTTACTATATAAATCCAAGAGACCCTAAATTGGTCCATTAATTATACACCTATCATGATATAAGTCTCTTGTATGAACCTTATATATTTAGGAATTTAATATCAATTAATAATATAATATTTGTTTTAAAAACTCTTTTATGTCAATTTTGACACTATTCAATAGTTGATTTTTGTAAAACTCATAACAGAATTATTACTTCTAAAAAAGTTAATTAAATCATTCATAACATGTCATATTAACCTAGAAAATTAGTTTAATTCATAAAAAGTCTCAAATTATATTTATTTTGGTATTTACAATATCAATTATTTTAATTTGTCACTATTATGGTAATTACTGCATCATCACTGTGTCATAAATAAATTAAATGATTTAATGTCTAAAAATTTTAAATAAAATATTATTATGTAGGAAATAGTTTTATATTTATAATTAATATTTATAGTAGAAAATACAACATATATATCCCTTTGTAAAAATTGTTTTTCTAAAAGATATATGCTTATGTCATTTTTGTATTTATTTTAACTTAATTAAAATAAAGTGTCCCTATCACCTACAAGTGGCTCCATGGGGTCTCAAAATCGACCCAAATATTCTCATGGTCGGACATGTATCCGCCAATAAGGTTAGGACATGTTTTAGGGTAATTTATTATTATTATAACATTATTTTTTAACCCTTATTTACCAGATTTACCTTTTAACCATGGTAAATAAAATATTTACCGAAGTAATTACTCAAAATGTCTAAAAATAAAAGTTATCTATTTAAACAATTTGGACATCCTGATTCCAAATATGGAATCCATTTTTCTAAATTCAAAACACAGAAGTGGCAGAAATTAATTTAAAATTAATTCCCGCTGTCAAAACAAAAAGCGTGTTTTTAAGATATAATAACTATCAAAAGATTGATACTTATTTATGTTCGGTTTAATTGTTAAATTATTTCCAATGACCAAAATTGTATTAAATGGTAAAAATATATTCTAAATATACTTTAAAACCACTCAAATTCATAATTTATCACTATTAATTATTTTGATTAAAAAATTTGTTTTTAATTAAAATTTAGTAATTTTCACTATTCATCAAAATATTAAAGTTATCTGAAAAGTACCAAAATTTCACCTTAGGATAAATTAGATACTCTGAATCGAAAAATGAAGTCCATTTTGAGAGATAAAATTTCTAAAATTTTAAAAAGTAGGTATTACTATTCATAATGGCTAGTTTGATTGGCTGTAGTGTGTGTTAGAACTCGATGTTGCATACAACACACGCTATTGCATTATTCAAAGAGAAGCGTACCGTAGAAGCTTGGGGTGTTACACTAAAAATTAAGTTTGTTTTATCAGACTCTAAATATATTACTGAACATAATCGTGTATGTCAGTTTTTCAAATTTTAAATCACAGTGGTGGAAAAAATTGTGTTTACTAACTAGGTCATAACAAAGTGGTGTTTTGTAGAGACTTTGAGTTAAATTAATTCAATGTTAAATTTATTTTCAAATTCTTGGGTTGTTATACTTGATTCTATATTTTAGTGATTTGGTGTGTCGTGGCGGGTATTATTATACTCACCCCTACATGGTATTTTCCTACACATGTCATGTCTTATGAAGATGATCAGCCTTTTGATGAAGTCTTTGAGGGACCAAGACCAATCGGATCTTAGTGAGTCGGACAGACCGAGGTGTGTTCCTATGGTTACATTAATAATATTCCCCACCCACTTTAAAGGTTGGATTTATTTTCAGTTTCTTTTTAATGGGATTGTATTTGGCCTTTTTTTCTTTCCAATACTTATTGTCTTACTATGATGTAAAGATTTTATATGTATTCATGAATAGTTATCAAATTTTTTACATTTCGTCATTATATGGGTCTTAGATATGTGTGTGTGTGTATAGAGGTACATTAGGATGAGGCATCCCAAGTGTGCGATATTTCTACTCAACACTGGTCTCTAGACCCTATCCTATTATAGGTGGGTTTGGGTAGTCGTGAAAAGGTCCCTATTTGGATGAGTAATGACAGAGTGGTATCAAAGTATTCGGTTCTACCTTAGGATAAAAGTCTGAGAGATTGGTTTGGGGAAACATTTTTATGTATTTTGAGTTTGATTCTCAGACCAAGGACTCCATTATTGGTTTGGTGGCCAACATATCCATACACCAGGACTTTAAAACTTACTTTTTGACTCTATAAATGTAGACAGTAGTTTCACAGAAAAACATTGGTACATTCATCATATAGGAATGGGTTGTGGTTTCTGTGTCATTCTTATGTCATCTATACAGATATACTCATTGACCATGGTATATCTTGTCTATTACAGAATGCCTCCATGAAATTTTACAACTGGGATTCAGCATTAGGATCACAAGGATGATCCCCTAAGTCATGAGGCTTCAATGTAGGGACTTGTTTAAGAGGTGTTCCCTCCAGGTGGTGCACCAGTCTTACCACTGTTTGTTGAGTAGTAAATATTACCGATAGTACTAGTGGGTGGTACGCATAGGATAAGAGCACTTCTTGAGTTTTATAGATAGTAACCCCTCAAGTTTCGAGGTGAACCTGACTTATAGGTGTATAAGTACTTAATTGAGGTGGTGATGTGAGTCTTCCATCTTGTCAGGACACCTTCAAACCAAATGGTGGTCCTATAATTTATCTTTCTTCATGGATTTGTATGAAAATGGTGGGTCTTAGTGACCTAGTCATATGATGATCTAAATCTAGCATGGTCAGAGTTCAAGAACCTTTTCAGAGAGGGGTTCCTATATCTATGTTGAGGGATGTGTGTATCTAGGATATTCTACAGTTTCTGTAGTGTAGTATGATTGTGGATAAGTATTCATTGAGGTTCACCAACCTCTATTAGTACTTGATGGATATGGTGCATGATTAGTTATTTCAGTCTTGGACCTTTGAATGAGGACTACATAGAGAAATCTGAGTCAGTGTGATTCCTCTATGAATTCCTACCTATGTTTGGTGCTAGAGTTTGATTTAGTGTTCAAGAGTTTCCTGGTTGAGTAGACATAGATAATTGGTGCCAACAGTTGGCACATAAGAGATAAGACTTCGGTGGTATGGTTCCAATGATAAACATAGGGATCAGGATATGTGAAATGTTTCAATAGGAGATCCTAAGACAGAGTACATGAGGTTCAGGTGTCACAAGATAGATCTAGTCATCCTAGGGATATGTTTTTATACTCTTGTAATGGTCGGGGACATATTACATGACAATATTTGACCTTTAATATGGCTGATAGAGGGATAGTGGATAGACTACCCAGGAAGAGATAGAAATAGGATAAAGTAGGTCTGTAGGGTTAAGAATGTGGAAGAGGAGATGTGAGAGTAGCTGGAGGTGGAATACATTATGACTTGTTATCACCACCACCTTTAGGAGGTCCGCACCAAGCTTAGGGGGCTTGTGGATAAGGGCGAGGGCAGCTGCAGACGGTTAAGTCTTATGACCCAAAGAATCCAGGGACAATACGAGGTATGATCTGCGTCTTTTATTACTTATTTTCAGTACTGATAGACATAGTTGTGATTAATTCCTTTCTTTCCACTTCTCTGGTTTGAGACTTAGAGATTTTGGTTGAGCCTCTTACTCAACCCTTGCACTTATAGACTCCTACTAGAGGTGACTCAGCAATCACACACTTATACTAATGGTGTGACCTAACTCTTGGAGGTGAAAGTTTCTTTTGAGATATCTTTGTAATAGTGATGATTCCTTCTGACAACATCTTAGGTATGGACTAGTTATCTTTAATTCGTTCCTAGATAGACTATTTAAGGAAAAGGATGTTGTGTTTACATAATGAAGGGACAAGGTTTTCCTTTTTGAGTGAAAAGGAAACCCAATAAGAGTAATATGGACTCATTCGTAGGAAGTTGAATATGATTACTCGTAAGTTGTCTAGAATGACCCATGATGTAGTGGGTACCATGAGTTTCTAGTTTTCTATAATGGTGGTGGGTTACGAGGACGTATTTCTTAAGGAATATCTAAGTTTACCTCCCAACTGAGAGATATAATTCTGCATTGACCTATACCTCAATAAATCCTTGATATCTATACTATCATATTAGATATATCCCACAGAGCTTGGTGAGCAAAGGGTGCAGTTGGAGGACTTATAGAGGAAGATCTTTTTTAGGCCCAATGTTTCACCCTAGGCAGCCCTAGTATTATTCCCCAAGAAGGCATATGTGAGCTTGAGGTTGTGTGAAGATTACTATCACCTAAACTAGGTGGTCATAAATAATAAGTATCCACTTCTGAGGATTAATGACCCCTTCAATTATTTGAGAGGGTCATGATGGTTCTCAAAGATTGACCTCAGATCATGCTATCACCAATTGAGAGTATGGGATAATGATATAACAAATATGGATTTCTAATGTCATTATGGTCACTATGAGTACTTGGTGGTTCCCTTTAGCATGATGAACTCCCCATAAGTGTTCATGGGACTCATGAACTAGATATTTTAGCCTTTATTAGACCGGTTTATGGTAGTCTTCATTGGTTATATCCTATTTTACTCATCATCTGAGGAGGAGTATGTGATACACTTGAGGATGGTTCTGGATGTACTCTGAGAGAACTAGATTTATAGGAAGCTCTAAAAGTTCCAGTTTTGGATTCATCATGTCCTATTTCATTGAAATGTTATCTCAATAGTCGATGTAGCAGTGGACCCAGAAAAAATCAAGGATATGTTAGCTTGGGAGCCACCCAAGAACATGATGTAGGTGCAGATCTTCCTTAGGTTGGAAAGATACTATCATAGATTTATACCATATTTCTCCAGGATATCATATCCCTTGACATCTTTGACCTAAAAGTGGGATCATTTTTTATAGACAAAGAGGTGGTCATGGGTTGTCCATGAGTTAAGGTAGATATTTATGAGCACTCCTATACTGATATTTCCGGGGGGAGGGTGTAAAGTTTGTAGTGTTATGTAATGAAAAAGGTAGAGGGATGGGTAGTGTCCTGATGTAGAGGAAAAAGGTGATGTCCTATGGTTCATGTCAGTTGAGACCACATGAACAGAACTACAAAGCCCATGATCTTGAGATAACAGTGATAGTATTTGCACTGAGGATATAGAAACACTACCTTACGGGTGAGTGGTTTATTGTCTATTCTAAGAGTCTCAAGTATATCTTCTCTTATATGGATCTTAACTTGAGATAGAGATAATGGCTATAGTTTCTCTAGTATTATGAATTCGAGATTGTTTATACTTATTTGAAGGGGAACATAGCATCATATTCCCTCAATAGGAGAAATTATTCTCAACTATTGAGTGAGGTGTGGGAGTAGTTAGCCTCATTATAGTTATCCTTTGTGGATGGTGATGGAGAAACTTACCTCCATTTGATGGTTTTTAATCATTCACTTTTATAGTGATTTGAGGAGTCATGGCTTAGAAATATCATTTGTGAGACCCTATGTACTTAGATATCCACTGGACATGCTCTGGGTGGATTTTATGAATGTGGGAAGCAGGTGGTTCTTTTAATAGGATGGATGATTATACCAATGATGTGATAAGAGGAGGTTCTAAGGTGGTTTCATAAATCTCCCTTGGGGGTGTATTCAGGTGAAATAAAGATATACCAGGACCCCCGATGTTAGTTTTGGTGGCTAGGGGTGAATAAGGGAGTTGAAAAGTTTATCTCTTGACACCTTACTTATCAACAAGTGAAGTCTGAGCACTAGGTTCCAAAAGGTTTAGTTAAACCCCTTGAGGTACCAAAGTGGAAGTGGGATGGGATATCCATGGACTGCGTGATAGGGTTACCCTGAATGTTTAGGGTACACGATGTCATTTGGGTGATCATATACTGACTCACCAAGTCAAACTACTTTCTAGCTATTAGAGAGTAAATTTAAGTAGAGAGATTGGTACTCCTATATGTTCAAGTGATACTCTGAATCCATGGATATCCCTTGATGATCATTTCTAACTATGATGCTTGCTTCATATATCGTTTATGAAAGGGACTGTAGGAGGCCTTTATTACCTAGTTGTGTTTGAGAACAGTGTTTCACAAAAATAATGGTTAGACTAAGTGGAACATTTAGGTCATGGAGGACATGTTTTAGTATTTCATGTTAGACATTGGACATTTTTTGGATGATCACCTACCATTGGTAGAGTTTGTGTATAACAACAGCTACCATTCCACCATCAGTATGGAACCATTCAAGGCCAAATATGGTCGACCCTGTAGGTATCCACTATACTAGACCAACCCGGGAGATTTAGAAATTATGGGACTAGAGTTGGTGTTTTCCACTACAAAGAAGGTTAATATCATGTATAAGAATATGATAATTGCACAGATCCATCATAAGTCATATGTGGGCCAATGATGGAGGCCTTTGGAGTTAGAATAGGGAGACTGTGTGTTCCTGAGGGTCTCACCTCAACATGGGTTGCATATATTTGGATGGGGAAACAAGTTATATTTTGGGTTCATTGGACCTTTATGGATACTTCATAGAGTTAGAAAAGTGGAAAACCACTTATCTCTACTGCTGTATTTAGACCACAAACATGACATTTTTCAAGTGTCGCAGTTGAGGAGGTATGTGCCCAACCCATCGCATGTTATCGAAAGGGGTGAGTCAGAACTCAATTATGGAGATACTTTTTCTGAGTACCTAATAGATATTTAGTATCATTAAGAGATGGTCATCCATGGTCAAACGATTCCTTTAGTGCATGTATGGTGGTAGCACAGGAATCTTCAAGAGATTACCTGAGAGCGGGAAACCCAAATGCGTTCTTAGAACCCACATATCTTTATGTAGCCATTCATTTTGGCTATCCAAGATGTAAATTCCCAATCTAGGAAGAATGTAACAACTTTTATTTTTCCATATACTACTTTATAATATTGTATGGATTATTTTTGGATTTAGGCACTGAGACGGTGTGATATTCTTAGGCCCGATGAGCCCAAAATTTATTTTTAAAATATATTAAAAATATTAAGTATCGTGTGTGAATATTTTTCCTAAAAAATTGGAATAAATATTAAATGGATTCTTAGAAAATAAATTTGTGGATTTTTTTGAGTTCAGAATGGGTTTTACCCTAGGCGCGGCTTAACCTTGGAGCGTGTCGGATGTTCAGGTTGAGTGTCGTCACGAATGAATTAATAAAATAATTAAATTAAATTATTTATTTTATTATGTTGATGAAACTAACTATGTTTTCCCTATAAATACACATTTATGAGGATATATGAGGGTTTTACCTTAACCCTAGAGACCTATAGGACCATTGGATGACTTCATTCTTGGAGGATGACATCATATCAAATCAACATCGACGTTCGTTACACCATCAGAATTTAAGGATCTCACCAATGACAATGGTGGGGATTCGTTCTTCAATATCGGTCAATCTACCTTGAGGTAGGGAATTTTTTATGAGAATTTATCCCCATTAATTTATTCCTATAATGAATTTAAATCAATCAACTAATGAATTGATTCAAGGATCATGTTTATTAGATACTATCTAGGATTGGGGATCTCTATATTGATTATATTATCATCTCTATATTTTTAATTATAACATAAATGAATTGAGGACAACAAAAACAATATCTGATGTTCATTCCTCACATTTTTTTTTGTTCATTTCTTCCCATGTTCTTGATTAATCACAGGAAATTACTTTGGCATGTGGTTTATGAATACCTGATGATCAATCATTGATCACACATTTCTTGGTGTAATGGATTAATACCATAGATTCATTTTCAATTTAATGATGGGATTGAGCTACAATGATGGATGATCAATCGAGGATGTATTTAGGGATACTTGTTCTTCGTATATTCTGCATGTGATGATGGATGGCACATGTGGTTGATTTTTGAATAGATTCAAAGGCCATAACTCAGTGATCGATGATGGAAAGGCTTAGATGGATATGTTCCTTGATTACCAGCATGATTCACAGATATATCGGAGGCTATAGGAATAGAAAATGAACCGTGAAGTGGATCTAAGATTATAGAAAATCTCTAATTACACAACATGTAATTTGGAATTACACACCATTTGGGACCCCCTATGAGAATCTAGGGTTTTCATGAGGAGAAAAATATCACACAACATGTGACAGCTATCACATGACATGTGACCCTTACCTGTCATCTCGGCATGTACCCAGGGAGGTACACAGACATGGCTAGGAGTACATGAGCTTACACATGTCAGGTACTTGGGCAAGTACATAGCCAGCTGGACATGGACATGATCAGGAGTGCACGGGATCAGACATGTTGTGTGTTCAGACACGAACATGATCATGGGCTATGATACATGGGTATAAATCAATACCAAAGGTACACACTATGTACTACCAGTATACGTCGTGTGCTACTTCCAAGATAGCTTTGATCTCTTGTCCTCTTCCACTTGGAGAAGATTCATTATGGTATATTCTATTGATCTTTTCTCATAGGTTTTAGTATGGAGTTTCATCCTATGCATAGGATGTTGATTCCATCTGAGGAACTCTTTCATGGATAGAGTTGTGGGAATCCCTCCATGAGGCCTAGAGTGAGAACCTCTATCATCATCATTTCCCTAGGTTGGGTTCTTGGTATCATTTTTACTAACACTACAAGGGTGTCAATCCTCTACTTAGCAGGTTAATTCAGATTGGGTTTTTCATATACCTCATGGACTTGGGTGTGATCCCCGTATATGTATCTTTCTCCTCAAACTTCTAGTGTTTATTTATTATGGAAAGACCCGAAGATCATGACATCTTGGAGAGACACCATCAGTGCTATTTGACTCATGTAGTGTATTCTCCCAGATGATTTCTATGTGGAATATTAAAGTATAAATTCTAGGCTAGAAATATGGTTGTGATCTTACTTGAGATAGTGTGTCTACTATGATTATATCTATATGTTCTTTTTATATGTAATTGAGATATACCTATGACGATCTGATTATTATTCTTGATGATATATCCTTAGGGATTTCAAGGTGTCCTACTGGGTATTGTTATACTCACCCCTACATAGTATTTTTATAAATGTATCATGTCTTATACAGATGATTGACCTTTTGAAATAGACCTAGAGGGATAAGGACGAGGTAGATATTAGTGATCCGGACAGACCAAGGTGTGTTCCTATGTCTATATTGACAGCAGTCCTCACTCACTTTTCAGGTTGGATTTTTTTAGTTTCTTTGTAGTAGGCTTGTATTTGGACCATTTTCTTTCCAATACTTATTAGTGTACTCTAATGGTAGGATTTTAGATGTATTCATGCATGGTTATCAATTTTTTTACATTTCATAATTTCATGGGGATTGGAGATGTGTGTGTGTGTGTGTGTTAGGCTAAATCCCCCCATATGTGTGATATGCCTACTCATAACTGGTCATCATCCCTTGGACTATTAGAGGTAGGCTTGGGTTATTCACAAAACAGACCCTATTGGGATGGTTCATGACATCTACTAAAGGTTTATGTTGATCTTAACTTCCTTTGAAATCTATTGAGTAGGATCTAAGCATATCTTCCAATGTCTGAGTGGTTCTTTCAAATTGGCCACCAATTTTAGGATGATAATATATGATAAATCTTAGCTTTATATTCAATGCTTATTGATTACTTCTCCAAAAAAATTATGTGAACCATGGATCATGATCAGATCAATTGAAATTGGTACTCCATGGAATCTTACCACTTCATGTATAATTTGTAAGTTTGATCGAGTGATAATCCCTCTCAAATATTAATGAAGTATGATGAAATTATAAGTTGATCCACCTCTTACCAAATATAATTATTACCTTTATAGTTATTTATAAGACTAGTGAAGAAATCTGTGGTGATTTTCTCCCATTTCCATATTGGTATAGGAAATATTCTCATCATCCCCTTAGACTTGTGTCACTCTGCCTTAACTTTCTAACACACCAAACATCAAGATGCATACTCCACAAGATCCTTTTTATGTTTTCCCACTAGAAGAATCTATTAAAATCACTATACATCATTATGCTTCCTATATTAATATATAAGTATTATCTATCTTCATCATACAATAACTTCTTCAATTTTGGTTTCAAGGGGACACATATTCATTTCCAGAATCTTAAAACTTTTTTATTGTCAAAGTTGAACTTCGTGACACTTTATACCATTATCTATATCTCTATATAATATTTATGAAACTCCTTGATCATAAAATGGATAGATGGTTGTGAAATAATTTAGGAAATTTTGGATTTCAACTCTTCCCTTATGATTTTCATATGCATACTTTGAATATCCATTAATATTGGGTCCCTTTCAGTCCTCATTAAGGACATTGTAGCATGATCCTTTATACTTAAAGCATCCATCAACTTGTTCACCTTCCATGGATAGTAGTGTATTGATAAATAATAGTCTTTGTTAAACTCTAACTATATCCTTTGGAACATTTTCAACTCCTTTAATGTGGATATATATTTTAATCTCTTGAGGTTGGTATAGATAGCATGCTTTTTAGAATAGAGATAATGCATCAGAATATTCCTAAAAATTATGAATTTTGAAAAATAAATGGGTTTCATGTGGTTCACATATGTATGATTTAATTAGATGATATTCTTAATAGATATCACAAATAATTGGGAATATCCTCTAATGAAACCATCCAAATTATAAGTCATCTAGATATCACACTTTCTCCAAGTAATTTTTTATCCTCTTGTGGTCATTATAGATATCACAATTATTTATCATAATTCATATAGATAAATATATTGGATGATTTTATTATTCCTAATAGATCATAAGAAACATTTTAGGATTTTGATATTGATGAAAAACACTTTTATAAGAGCATAAAAATTATTTGGAGAAAGAAGAAGAAACACCATTTTAACTTTTGATGCCTTTTAAGAAAATATTAAATTAAAAAAATTGAATTTAAGTCTATTTGTAAAACAATGAAAAATTGGATATGTATTTTCTTAAATAAAACCGATGAAGGTGGTGGAAAATGAGTAATGGTATAAAACATTTAAAAATTGTATTTCTTTCATGTTTTGTAAAGATGGCCAAAGTTAGTGAAAAATGACATCACTAAAAACATTAAAAGATGATTCCTTTTGTAAATAAATACAAGAATATTTAAAAATAAGTTAATAAATATATAATTATAAATAATTACATCTATAAAACAAAATAAATAATAATTATATGGAGGAAAAAGTTTCCCAGTTGAAAAGATGAGGTAAGGTTGGTTTCTCTTTCAATCATCACTTTAAGTGAATTATAAACCAAAGGGGAGGTTAAATGGTAGGAGGACATGTAAAACTCTTGAAAACTAAAAGGGTGAGAAAATATATGTAGTTTTAGAGAGATAAATCATACAATTACCCATATGAAAACTTATTCATAACAATCTCAAATTCAAGATGTGATTGGAAAGAAAACCCATACCTTTTAATCCCAACTACCAAGAAAGTGATTTAACCTCATATATAATAAAC
Source organism: Viscum album (assembly GCA_963277665.1). Lineage (NCBI taxonomy): Eukaryota > Viridiplantae > Streptophyta > Magnoliopsida > Santalales > Viscaceae > Viscum > Viscum album. The sequence continues at coordinate 1,855,182,409 of OY728160.1, forward strand.
ATAGCCATATTAAAAACTAATTTTAGAAAATTATTTATATCTATTAACTTTTATATTCTTCAATTATAATCATTAACCACACATATATTAGTTGGTTAATGTTTATTTTTATCATTGGATGTTATTAATTTTTATTGCTTCGTACATGTTTCATAATGGAAATGTTGGACCCCATTATTTGATACCAAGTTCGTCATTAATATATTATAAAAGTTATTTAAATAAATTTATTAAATTATTTATGCATCCCCATATTCATGTAATGGAAAAAATGGGTATGGTTTGTGAGAATAGAGTCCATGACAAGCTTATTATGGGTAATTTACTGATAAAAATGAATTACTTTATAATGATCATTCATTTTTTCATCATTATAGAATCATATACACGAAATATATTACTTATTATTATCATATATATTCATAAAATACATTTTTAAACCCATACATGTAATTAAGTGATGAAAAATGAAATATTTCATCCATGGGGGCAGTAGTTCGCACGTAACACGGGCGGCATTTTCATTTTCTAATGAATGGGAGGAAGGTTGATAATAGTTGTTATATAAAAAAAATTACACTAATTATAATTCTGTGATTATATTAGGATGGTGTAATATACTTTGAGGTATAATAATAATACTTAAAGGAATATAAATAAAAAGGATTGATTCGTAATTTTTACTTTACTCCTTGGAAAAACTCCTTAGAAAATATGATTAAGGCATTGAATGGAGGTATAATGATGAGACAAAAACCTATAGGATGTGATTAGGAGTTTTTTAGGGGGATTTTTGAAGATTTTTTTTGGTCTAAGAGTCTTAAAGTGTAAGTAGAAGTGGGTTGGATAAGGGTTTCTTTTATAGGTGAGAGGAGTGGAATTTTTGTAATACTTATAAAAAAGATGAATTATTAAAGTCAAGTGGCTCAAAAATTTATAATTGGAGAATAAAAGATAAGTTAGGGTCAATAAATACCTCATTCACCAATTTAGTGTATATATATATATATATGTTTGTGTGTGTGTGATATTTTGTGTTTTTATTACTTAGTTTTACCCCTTTTTACTTTGTTCTACATTTACCGTGGTAATTCATTATTTTACCTCGATAACTTATTGTATGACAAAAAATAAAATTGACCTAATTATCCAAAATTTATGTTTTGATTCCAAAAATGATATCAATTTTATCTAATTAAATTTCTAAATATGGGAAAAATTATATTTTAAATGAAAATATAAAATATATAAAAAACTATTTTTATAGAATAAAACTTTTTAAACTTTATGTGCTCTTAATCATATTTAATATCAATTTAAAATTAAATGAGTGTTAATATTTTTATATAAATTGAAACATTGCATTAGGTTTATCATTTAAAATTAATCAATTTAATTTATTGTAATAAAAATACTCCATGCTATAAAAAATAATCCTTTAAAAAAGTTCTTTTTTAACATTAAAATAGTTTATTATTATTTTTATTCAATTGAAAATTGTTTCATGAATTTTAATTAATTTTTCTCTATATACAAGAAATTAATTTCTTTAAATTTATTAAAATAATATAAATTTAACTTTTAAATAAAAACGTATAATATAAAATAAAATAATGTATTTAAATAAATCATATTTAATTCACCATGAATAATTGAATTAGTATTATTTAAAATTAATTAATTATTTCATGGATGACATTTTATTTATTTCAAAAACATTATTTTTTAACCATCTAATTTTAATGAAATAAATCTGTTATAATAATAATAACATTTAATTCATAAAAATTTGTTTTTATAATAAATATTCTAATTAAATTATTTATCATTTGTAAATAATATTATTTTTAATTTTTTACTAACAATTTAAAAACTTCAATATACCTATTGGATATGTGCATACCCAATGACCATATATCCAATGGACATATTTCTAGTGACCATATTTTCAATGTTCATATATCTAATAATAATATATATAATTGTCAAATTATATTACTATATATAGCCTAAAAATATCACTAAAATCATTCATCCCATTTACTTCTTTCTCAGCATATCGATTTTATTTCTGATGTTTTTAATTATTTACATAGTTATGATTGGGGTGATGGTCTTCACGGTAAACCATGAAGATAAAGATTACATGTTCATGGTATTTTTATGTACTTATGCATTTATTCCACTTTTACTTTTCTTAATACTTTTTAATATTGTATTATAATAATGTATTAGTGTTTATATGACATTATAATATTTTACGTTAATAAAATGTTTCATTATTTGATTTATTTCATTGTTGTATGTGAAACAATCTATCCAACACAATATTTATTTTAAAGAAAATTACATAGAAAAATTGTGGGTTGTTACAGCCCATCCAAACCACATCAACTCATTCTTATTTATTTTTCTTTGAATAAGTTTCCTAGTGTTGACATCAACTCATCAATCGATTTCACCTATCAATTTATAAAGGAAAAATTCTTGTCTAACATCTTCTAAACAATTCCTAGTGCCTTTCAGTAAAATACTTTCCATTATACCAATGACAATGCTTTCCACTTGACTCACATCAATGAAAGCTCCAAATATCACAAGAGTATAAAATCCTCTTTATACATCTCAAAAATATGAAATATTTTCCATGAAACCTATCAATCAAAAAATTACCATATTTTAATGTTATCCTTATGAAATAAAACTCCCACTAAAAAAGGACTAAGAATGGTCTTCCAAAGTCACCAATAAGACCAAGCTCATAATGCTACTCTACCCCAAGATCTAGAGACCTAGCCAGGGTCTAAAATAATAGTATCCAATTGATCTCTGAAAATTTATTAAACTACACACTTTAAACTTGAACATATATCTTATACCACTTGTTTCACTAGAACTTACATTCCAGATGATCAAAACTTTAGTACCTCATATATAAAACAAGGAAAAATATAAGGCCCAAAGTTCCATGGAACCACTGACATAGTGTATCCAAAATTGTGAATACTCACATCACAATTATGCATTTCCCTTCCCCTTCCCTCTAAAAATATTTTCTGAAAACCAACAAAAAAGAAAAAACAAATCACTCAATAAAAAAATGGAAACAATAAACACATGAAATTAACATAGTTTAGAACTAGTCTTACTCTATGGTAGGAAAACATAGAACTTATATTAAAGGGAGTGTTTCATGATATAACACTTGAGTTAAAAGGGTCATATCTAGTAGAAACCTACACCAAAAAATAGAACAAGACTTCAGTACTTCTATGAAAAATACCTACCAAAAGTGATTCCATTAGTATGGCATCGAACAGTAAACTTAAGTTATCTTCTCTCACTATTGTTCATGTAAAAAAGTGACCAACAACTATATATTTATATATTACTATCCACAATGGATAAATTTTTCCATTAGTTTCACCACCATTTTATATTCATAGAGAACCATTATTTGATCATGGAAAATGCAAACTTCCCTATTAGTACACTACCTCAAATTCTAATCCTCGATGAACAGTGTAAGAATTCAAAAACACATCCACCCACTTTCACTCTAAATATTATGAAATTATTTGGTTCCACTATTCCTTCCTAAATTATATAATTTCTTAGTTTTTGTGAACTATCACTAACTAACTCTAAATTGTAACTTCTAAAAATTAATCCTTCTAGAAATCCAGGTACTCATAAAAAAAAACTGATCATAACCAAAACATAATAATCTCTTTCATGAGAATTGTTTTCACATACTAATATTAACATAATAATTTGTATGATAAGTGAAAATAAATTTCTAATTGATCACATGATCAAGCTAATATATACGATAGCATGTGTCTATGAATAACTAGTGGTGCAAAGAGGGTCAGGGTCTTAGGGGAATATAGGATAGAAGGGGTGTCAAGATAGTCAGTGGGGATCAATTAATACCAAAATATTACTTAACCAAATTAAGAATAAATTGATGAAAATATTTAAACTCTTTTTCCACTTTTAATAATAATCTCATTCAATTTTATTTTTTAAAGGAAACCATAAAAAATGATGAAGAAACATTGAAAATTCGAAAAGGTAGATCAACTAGTCATATGAGTTTTCTATATAACCACCATAAAAACCTTTAACACCATAAAAAACTATAAATAATCCTTTGATAATATTAGTAAGAGAATGAATATTATGCCCACCCCAAAATCCATATATCTTATTTATAAAAATAATATCAAAAAATTTATTGACTACTGGGATAAGTGATTCAGGATATGTAATATAAATATAAATTGAATCTTATGATATTGGACTATAGAAAACAATTGGTTTAGGTAAATAAAAAATATGTAAAAAATTTATTCACTTAAACACATGTATTCCAAATATATTTTTTATAGTCGCCTAATATTTCATAATTTATTTAGTCATCCATATGACCGAACTAATTAATGAAAATCATATTAATTTTTTTAAAATATGGGATAAAAATTCATGTTTATGAGGTTAATAGGAAAAATTATGTCCATTTACTAGAACCTCTCACCTACCCTATTTCTAGAGGGGTAATTTTTTATTTTTTTTAAAAAAAAATATATATAATAATAATCAAAATCAAAATCAAAATTTTCAGATCCAAAAAATCATAACAGACTAAAAATGATTAAATTTTGATTTATACAATTATTTCTCTCTAAATTGAATCTTAAAATATTATTATTAAAAACGGATTCGTAAATATCTAATTTTTCTCAAGAATACATATGGGAATAAAAATTAAAATCAAGGAATAACCATAAAAAAAATCTAGAAAATTTATAAATTTCAACCGATAAATCAATATTGTTCTCAAATATATTTTTAGTAATTAAACCAATCATCGAATAAAAATATATAAATTAAACAATATAGAATTAAAAAAACAATAAGAATTATTAAATATAGAAAAAATATTTGAATAAGAACATAAAGTATTTAAATTAAATCAAACTCATTACAGATAAAATCCCACAATAAAAATACTTTACAATATTAAGAATCATAAAAAATAGTGATGAAAAATAATCAAAAAAATATCATAAAATATAAATCTATAAAAAAATTTATTAAAAGACAGAAAAGTTTTGATAAATCATGTTGATATTAATAAGAAAATTTTGATAATAGAAATCCATATTTATAGAATATTTAATCAAAAGAGGTTCATTATAATGGATATGAAATATTAAGAATTTAGATGAAATCATAACCATGATTGAAAAGAGTGATTTAATTTAATAATATCATATTTGATATAAAGGAATATTATATTAAATTACTTCCCTTGATCATCATTCACATGTTCACCAAATAAAGAGAACTCGGGGTATACCTTCATCAATGAAAAGAGAGTCATGATATTATTTGAGGAAGGTATGTTTAAATACCTTTCTAAGAGGTCTCATTCATAAGATTACTTAAAAAACCAAAACTGAAGCATGTCATACATGATTAAACTTAACACCCTAAAGTAAAATAATATTTTTTAAGAAAATAAAATAATTAAATTTCAAATTTTAAATCATGTTTAGAATTAAAATTTCACGTTTAATGTCTATATAAAAAATGACTGGAACACCCTTATAATATTACAAGCCTAAAAAATGTATAAATTTAGGGTTCAATAAAACATCAATTGATTTAGTGGTCATGTATACATGATGGAGGTGAGAGGAATACATAGATCATGTGAGGGGGATGGAGGTAATGAGAAGAAGAGGAGTGGTTGGGTGAAATAGGGAAGAAGAATAAGGGGGATTGGTGAGGTTAGGATTCCTAAAACATGAAGTGAGAGATTATTGGATTGAAAAGAGAGGTGACAATATATATTGGTCAAGAACTTGTAGTAGATTAATTGAGGTGGTTTGATGATTTAAAGTATAAGTAATAGAGACAAAAAATAAAAAAATAATAGAATATGAATAAGTAGAGGAGGGATGGGGTGTTAACCCCTCATTCAAATTGATTTGATTCCTGTGTTAAAAAAATTCCATTGCCACAAATAGTTGGGGGCCTACCACCTTCCACTAATCTTGTATTAGTTATATTATTTATTGTTTTGATGATAGGACTGGCCATGTTTACAATCATTGACCAAGGGTTTCTCCATGCTGTTTTCCATAAGAAAAATATCATCTTAGGTTTGGGTTATAACTTATACCTCCAATTCATAGTTGGGATGGATCCATGGATAAATGAGAAATTTGTTTCATTAGATAATAGATTCTTGGATTGAGATAAATTTTTAAAAAACTAAACACATTTATGTGTTTAAAAAAGTACCCTTTATTCCCTTTTTATATCATACCCCATTAACACATTTCATATTCTTTATAAGTATAACAATAATTATTACAATAAAATTAATGTTTCTATATATTAATATTTAAAAATATTTTAATTTCTTTAAAATAAAATAAATGACATCAATTTTAAAAAAATAGATTTTTAATTGTGTTTTGATAAATTATTTTGTATTATATGTATAAAAAATATTATCATAATAATAATAGATTTATAAATTTATGTTTAGAATTTTTTTCTTGTTGTAAAACAAAATTATATAACTTCATTTTTAATACAATTTATATAGTTTTATTATAAAAAATTAATATTATAATAACATTTTTATATATCCATATTTATAAATTTTTATGATCATATAAAATAAAAAAAATTAAAATGTTCGTTGTTTGTTTGAAAAACAAATATATATAAAAATAACTTTTAAAAATTGAATAATATTTATAAACACACACACACACATTTTCATGAACCAACTCTGAGCCACCCCTAAACTGGGCACTCAAGATAGCCTGTGACATGAAATAGAGGCATTCTAAATCACCATGGGCTAGTGATAAGCACCAAGGCATTAGATAACACTCATAGGAAAAAAATTGATAAATAAAATTTAACATAAGACTCCCCCTCATAAGCCTAGTATGACCACTTTAAACAACATAGGTTCATGCACTAGAAGAAAAAGTAGTTTTATAAATAAGAATAACCAAAATAGCTTAAAAATAAATAATACATCCATATCAAAAGAAGAATATACAACTAAAATAGAATTGGATACATTAGGGCACATCTTGTATGATATAACAATAATATAAAAAATAAAACTACTCAAACTAATTTTTGTGTTACTCTATGAGTTACCATCCAATATCATAACCATAAATGCGCTATGTGTGACCAAAATCTAAATCGGGACCTAAACTTGAAACTGAAAAGTATATATAGGTGTGAGCATAAATATCAATAGTTATGCTAAAGAAACCACACCCTATGTATTACCTTTAAATAAAATATCTATATTATATTATTTTAAAATAAAATTTACAAAAATATTTTTTCCACTTTTAGTTTTAAAACCAATCACAATTTATTTCCCTTATTCCGTTGAAATAGCTCCTTGTAAAACATGTAGTTTAAAACATTTCCCAAAGAAATTTCCTTTAAAATACCCATGTGAAAGAGTTAATAAAGAGATTTCTAAAACCTTTTAAAAATTGTTTAACCATTTATTTGAAAAGGAAAATATTTATTGTTTGTAATAATACATAATCAAGAGTGATATAAACAATAATAATAATGACAATAATAATAATAATGGCACATTAAGACAAGGGAAACTTAAATCATAACCAAATATCATAGAATAAAGGAAACATAATCCATATAATAAATCCAAGTACCATTGATCATGGGAATACCTAGGATATTAGGGGGAAGTTTGAAAAATGGTAAAATATGATCCATGATATCACTATAATTGATGCAATACAAACACCCTAATGCCTTGTATTTCCCTATCTGGCCTAACTAAGGGGTAAACTATCAAATTAATTTGAACACCATACTAAGGGACACTAGTTAGAGCATGAAACTAGTGCATTATATTCTCTTGGAAATCCTACTAGATACTCTTGGTTCTCATGATGTATAAAATTAGGGTGAGATAATAAAAAACAACAAACAATAGTATAAAAAATAGATACAAGCCCAAATACAAAAACCAGAATCATAAGAAAGCCTCACCTTGAGCACCCTTCTTAATAATAACCCTATACTCAAAAAATCATCAATATAATAAATGCTTCCTATAGTAGTGACACTCTCATCCACTACAAAACAACCCAATATAGGGCATATTCTAGGGTCATTTAAATTAAAAAAAACTAATCCGTAAAATATCCTATCAAACCTTATAACTATTCTTTAAAAGTGTAACTGGGAATCATAACATTATTCAAAAACTAAGTCATAACGTTACTTTTTAAATAACTAAGAACATCATAAAAATACATGACAACATTTAAAAACCACTTTAAATACCAAAAAACCTCTTAAGATATCAAAAATCATCAATAAAGGCCATTTTGGAATTTCATTGAACATCTAGAGTGCATGGTTAAACAAAATATATTTTAGCTAAAATGCTTATGAAACCCATTTATCTGGATGGTATTTGTTTATGATGATAAAATCTTTATGGATCCCATTTATTTACCATGGGTTAAGATATGATGAAATTTTTATAAAACTCATTTCATTTCATTGGTTCTAATATGATGAATGTTTTATGATCTTATGGCACACAAATGTATGGATTATGTTCTAGGTGGGACTTATATCTCCCTATAATGTATTGGTAAATGATTAAATGTAATGACCCACAAATTCTCATTAGCTTGAGAGTAAAACAAGTCATTACTTAGCCTTAAGAGACATCCCCAATATGTCATAGGATGGTAATAAATGATGAAGGGTTTCAAATAAAAATGGGGGATGATTTACCCTTTAAGAAATAAACCAATAAACCAACAAACCATTCACTAAATGATGCATGAATAGAAGAAAGAAAACTCAACAATTTCATGTATCTCAAACCCACTTCAAAGTGTGCAACAACAGAAGACCAACCAAGTATCAAAGTACACAGTTCATAAACAACTCAAGACTCTAAAAATACCACAAGACTCCATACTTCACAATCTTCGAACAGCCCAAACATCATGAGGTAGTGCTAAAAACATGGGAAATGTTACTTTTACCCCTATCCCAGAAGATAGCATCTACAAAATCACCAAAGTGACAAAGCATGGGTGAGTATAAACTCAATAGGTTTTCTCCAATGACTTCCCTACTCACACCACTAGGATAAAAAAGTTATCCACATTTATATAAAATAGTTTATATAAATCAATTTACCAAAATAATTTATAACCAAATATAAACAAGTTCTAAAAACCATTTACAACCAAGTGAAAAAAATGAATAAAACCAATTTCCAGCAAGTTATTTTTCCAAAAAAATGACTAATCAAAGCTTAAACCCCAATTCTTATTATCATTTGGCATACCCATTCCATAGTTCACCACATACCCACACATTCATGCTTCATTTGACAGTTCCATACTCATGAGTGGTCTCTCATCCAATTACCTTGTGTCCCAATGAAACACGCCCCTGATCTAGGGTCACGTCCCTTGTAACCCAATGGTACTCATCCCTTACTAGGGTCCCTTAAGAATGAACTCACACCAATACCATTTATGGCAAATACTTCTGTTTCCATAATAACCCATTTCAATAAAACTAAACTTTTATTGAAAACCAAAGAACAACCAATTTCAAAGAAATATTTAATTTCAAAAAACTTTCCCTTTCATTGAAAAAATATAATCCCAAAAATGTGAAAACAATCCAAGAAAATCCCCTTTTTTAAAAATCCACATTTTAAAACCAAGAACCAAAGAACTCATTCAAAATCCCCAATTTTCCAAATTTCACAACCATCACTCAAGAAGGTTTCCAACAAGTTTTCAACAACCAAATCACGATCAATTAAACACCACACATACAATTTGAAAGAAATAAAATCATTTCTACTAAGTGTATTTGTGAAAGAATCCTCTTACCTCAAATGTTTTGAAGAAAACACCAATGAATGAAGAATGCACAAGAAAACTGGGTCGATTCTACAAGAACCCACCTTAGATTTATTCTCCTAGAAAGATCAAGACCAACTTTCATAATATCTGGAATCCACACACCTATATCTACCCATAAAGGGCATATATCTAAGAAACCAAGATAAGAGGATAAGTAGATCTAAGTAGATCTAAGAAACCGATCAAGAATGAAGAAAAATGATCACATACCTCAAGAATCCGGCTTTGATTCACCAAGGGTAGCCTTCAGATCACCTTCGGACTAATGGGAGAACCTTATTTGGCCTTAGGAGTAAAAAAATCCTGATTTATGGATTATTAGAAGAAAACATGATCCACTTAGAGGAAAAAATGTGTGAGATCCACTTTTTTAGGATCTCACTTAAACCATATTCATGGTTAGTTCGCACGGTTAGACAAACTGAGTGTTAACTATGAATTAGATACTGCCTAGGAAGACCCTTGCATGGCTTCCTTTCATGGTCTCCCTAACTGTTCTCTAATTGTGTTGGAGATTCTTCCTCAACAGGACCATTGTGTATGGTTTGGCCTCACGGTTAGGCAAACCGTGTGCCGTCCATGCGACTTCCATTTTTTTTCAAAACCACATCCAAAGTTCTCCCAACTCTCCCATCCATAATTCTTAAACTTTAAAACCATAAAAATAATCAATTAAGGTTTATATACTAGAAATTGGGGTACTAAATTCTCCCCACCATTGGTCTTTCCATCCTTATAAATTAGAAAACCCTCACCCATCTGAAAGAGTTTTGGCCACTGTTCTTGCATTTCCTTTTCACGTTCCCAATTATCTTCCTGAATTTGTCCATGCTGCCATAAAACCCACACCAGACCAAGGCTTTTTACACACAAGACTTTATCTTTCCTTTCCAAAATCCTCACCAGGGTATATACCAACAAAGAATCAGGATCTAGGTCAATGTGATCCCATCTAATCACATGGTCAGGATGAGGCTGATACTTTTTCAACTAAGATACATAGAACACATTGTTCACTAAATTGAATCATGGTGGTAATTCCAACCAATATTCCACCTCTCCAACCCATTCCAATATCTCTAAAGGTCCAATGTATCTAGAAGTTAACTTAACCTACATCCCGAAATGACGATGTCCAAGTCTTGGGGAGATCCTCAAGAAAACATGATCACTCACGGCAAATGACAGCGACCTTTGTTAGTGATCCACATAAGATTTCTGATAACTCTGGGTTATCTCCATCCTCTTTCTAATCAACTGGATCGTATCCATTGTTTCTTGGACAAGGCTCAACCTAACTAGTGAAGTCTCACCTGTTTCCACCCAGCATAGTGGTGAACGACAAGGATACCCATATAATGCTATAAACGGATCCATATGTATCGAGGGCTGATAGTTGTTATTGTATGATAACCCCACCAAGGGTAAATGCTCCTCCCATAAGACACCAAAATCCATTACACAAGATCACAATATGTCTTCCAATGTCTGTATCATCTTCTCAGATTGCCCATATTTCTGTGGATGATACGCCGTGCTCATAGTCAACTGAGTCCCAATGGCTTTTTGTAAGGATTTCTAGAAATGAGACGTGAACCTTGGATCTCTGTCGGAGATGATTGAAACGGGTATGCCATGTCTCTTTATCACTTCTCAGATATAGATTTTGGACAGATCCTACACCGTATGAGTTTTATGAATGGGGAAGAAATGGGATGACTTGGTAAGACAATCCACTATCACCCAAATGGAATCATGTTTCTGAACCATTCTTGGAAGACCTGTAACAAAATAAATCATTATTTGATCCCATTTCCACACTGTGATAGGTAAAGACTTTAACATACCTATAAGTCTCTGATGCCCTTATTTCACTTACTGAAAAGTTAAGCACTTCGAGATGAACTCGACCAACCTCATTTTCATGCCGCTCCACCAAAATTGTGCCTTTAACGACTTATAAATCTTCTGTGTACCTAGATATACATCCCATATTGAATGGTGGTAAGCATGAAGGAGTTTCTCCTGACAATCCATTAGTACAACCATTCGATCTTTAAAGCACAATACTGAACTCCCATCAAGTTTCCAGCCTTCAATGGTCTCCCCACCGTTGAGTTTTGAACTCATAACTAGGCATTATGAATCATATTTTTGTGCCTCTTTGACAATATTTACCAAATTAGGAACAAGCGTAGATAAAAAGAAAACTACAACATCACCTAGGTCTTCACATTGCACATGCATGTCAGCTAGGACTGACATTAAATGCCATTCATTTGAAGCTTCTTTCATCAACTGGGAATATGACTTTCTACTCAATGAATCTACCACTAAATTCCCTTTTCTTGGTGTATACATCAATTCAAAGTTAAACATCAGGAGGTATTCCATCTATCTCCTTTGCCTCATATTCTGAAAAAATGTGTTTCTAGCTTTTATGATCTGTGAACACAGTGAATTTCTCACCAAAGAGATAATGTCTTCAGGTTTTCAAAGCATGGATGACTACAGCAAACTCAAAATCATGTGTTGGGTAATTATTCTCATGAACCCTCAACTGCCTTGAACCATAGGAAACCACATCGTCTCCTTGAAAGAGAACACAACCCAACCCTGATCCTGAAGAATCACAGTACACCACATACCCCTATCCTGATTCTAGAAAAATCAAGATAGGTACTGATATAAGCTGAACTTTTAGCTCTTGGAAAGACTTATGGCATTCCTGTTTCCATTGGAATGGAGAATTATTCTTTTTCAGAGCTATCATTTGTGAAGATAGTCATGAAAAATCATGCACAAAGTGTTAGTAGTAACCATTTAGACAAAAAAACTTTGTATCTCGAATACATTCTTTGGTGGTTGACATGAGATAATGGATTCTATCTTTTTAGGATCCACTAAAACACCTTTCTCAGAAATGACATGTCCAAGGAAACATATTTCCTATATCCAAAAATCATACTTTGATAATTTGGGAAAAAAATGGTGATCTCTCAAGATTCCCAACAATGTTTCCAAGTGTTGCTCATGGTCAGCCCTTGTCTTTCAATACACTAATATGTCATTCACAAACACCACAAAAAAAGAATCTAGATATTGTTTAAATATCTGATTCATCAAATCCATGAAGACTGCTAGTGCATTCATTAGACTGAAAGTCATAACTATATATTCTTAGTGTCCATATCTACTTCTGAAAGTTGTATTTGGAATATCTTATTTCCAAACTCGCAATTGGTGATATCCTGATCACAAGTCAATCTTGGAGAACCACTGATCTCCCATTAATTGATCGAACATAACATTAATGAATTGAAGTGGATATATTTTCTTTATCGTAAATTGGTTAAGATTATAATAATCAACACATAGCTAAAGAGTTCCATCATACTTCTTCACTATCAAAATCGGTGCTACCCGTGGAGACGTACTTGGTCGAATGAATCCCTTTCTTTCCAGCTCCTCCAACTGCATTTTCAATTCATGTAACTCTGTTGGTTCCATCCTATATGATGGAATGGAAATAGAATTGGTCCCCATAAGTAGATCAATTGTAAACTCCACTTCTCTTATAGGTGGTAACCCTGGGAAGTTCTCGGGAAATATGTCTGTAAATTGATCCACAACTTCTGGAAAACTAATTTCCTTGATCTCTTCCATTGATGCCAAATTCAACATTGCTAACTGATAAGAGATCATTCCCATTGTCTATGCCAACAAACTGTTTTCCCCTTTCTTTACCATACTCTCTCCTATGAAGAGATGTTTGATGTCGTCCCTAATCATGAAACTCACTGTTCTCCTATAACAGTCGATGTGAGCCTTAAACGTTGTCAATAAATCCATACCTAGGATTACATTATAAGCATCCATTTCCAACATCGAGAAGTCTTATTTCATCTCAACTCCATCAACAGTTATAGAACATGCTCGGCACAAAAAGGCTTGACATTCTCTTTCTCCAAGAGGAGTTTGGAGTTTTAAAACAGAAGGCATCATTTCCAACTTTAAACATAGAAAATCAACATCACGAGAATAAATGAAAGAATGTGATGCACCAGTATTTAAGATCACTTTCACAAGGATAGAATTCAAGAGAATCATACCTCTCACCATAGATGGTCCAGCCTGATCATCGACAATCATCTTCTCTGCTCCATACAATTGCTTCATCGCTACACTGTTTTCCTTGTTTCCTTACTGAGATTTCTATGGTTGAGGATTCATGGTATTTCTAGAATCTCCATGGATAGCTTTGCTCTTCTAATGAGACTGATTCTTCTATCCTCATCCTATCAAAGCATACGATGCTTGTGATGCCTGAGAACTGTCTTGGACACCTGACCTTAGAGAATTGTGAAAATAGCACTGAAGATGTCCCATACTGTGGAAATTATGAAATACTCTAGGTTGTGTCATACACTCTCTCTTTATGTGGTCAAGAGAACCACATTTAAAACAACCTTCTTTGCTTTTGGGTCATGGAGGAAGGTTCACTGATCTAGACGTCTAGTTCTGATTCCCACTTCTACCTTGGAAATAGGTATCCTTTTTCCGCTTACTTCTAACATTTGAGTTCCCACCATTCCATATGGTTATCATCATACCTCCTCCCATATATCTCTATATATCACGTTCATCCATAGTCACTCTATTCACCATCTTTGTATAATCCATAATAAAAAGCACTATAGTCTTTGATCAAATATCCTTCCATAGCCCCGATTCGAAGATGCGTGCCTTTAAAGACACACTTGCCACAACCTCTGGTGAAAAATAGACTAAATTCATGAATTTAGTTGTGAAATCTATGATAGAGATACTCTCTTGTTTTAGGTTTAAGAAATCTATCGTTATCTGTATATTGAACATGTGAGGATAGAATTTTGTGTTGAACAATTCCTCAAAATCCTCCCATGTAAGAGCTTCATCTAATTTAGCCTGCACCACTAAATCCCACCACTGTCGTGCAAGATCCTCGAGCATATATGTCACCAGCTTAACCTTTAGCTCTACCAGTGTGCTGATGAAGTCTAATATAAGATTCATCCTGCTTAGCCACACCTCTGCCTTCTCAGGTTCAGAATCACCCTGGAAGTTAGGTGGATTCTGCTTCATGAACTGGATAGTATAATCCACATTCCTTGGTTCATTCCTCCAGTTCCCCATATCCAAAACTTGAAAATCTTGGACAATACTCTAAACCAGCTCTTGATTCACCCATGGTTTAGTTATAACCACATTCTCCATAGCTTCTTCAGGTTGGTTTCGATGACGCCTGTCAGGTTCCATTTTCTAAACCAACAACGAACCTGTCAATCTCAATCTCTAGCAACTGATGGCTAAGAATTTAAAATTATATCACATCACTATTACAAAATTATTTTCCAAAACACCCCTTTTTTTATTTCAACTATTTTTGAAACATTCATCCATGGTTCTGAAAACCAAACCATTTTCAAAATACACCAAATATCCTCGTTTCAAAATCTTTCATTTTAAAACAAATTCTTCATTTTTTAAAAGTTTACGCCTTTCAAAAAATCATAAATCATTACTCCAAATGAAATATGAAATCCTAGTGGGAATTAATTCCTCTAAAATGCATGCCATTCTCATCTCAGTGGCTAAACCCATGACAATGAGATTCCAAGATCCTAGAAGTGTCTCTAAACACTTGTGTACCCAACTCCCTGGTAACTTGAAGTTCAGAAAAAAAGGGTTAGTAATATCCTTTTATGTTATACATTTCAAGTTCCAAAAATCCTAATCCTATCTAATATTTCAACCCAAAGACTAGACAAGAAGGAATTTGAACTCCAAGACCAAGAACTTTTGATGACTGCTTGTTAGTCAAGGACCGAACAAGTTTATAACATTTGTACCTAAAAGGAAGGACCATACTGATACCATTTGTAATGAGCCAAAAATTATCGTTGGATTGAGAGTAGAATGAGTCATTACTTGGCCTTAAGTGACATACCCAAGATGTCAAAGTCTGGAAATAAATTTTGAAGGGTTTCAAATACAAGTGGAGGATGATTTACCCTTTAAGAAATAAAGTAATAAACCAACAAACCATTCACTAAATGATGAATGAACAAAAAAAGACAACTCAAAAACTTCATGTATCTCAAACCCACATCAAAGTTTGAAGCAGTGGAAGACCAACCAAGTATAAAAGTACATAGTAGATAAAAAAATCAAGACTCTCAAAATACCACAAGACTCTATTCTCTAAAAACTCCACACTCCACATCCGAACAGCCCAAACATCCTGAGGTAGTGCTAAAAACGTGGGAAACATTACCTTTTCCTCTATTTTAGAATATAGCATCTTCAAAAGCACCAAAGTGACAAATTAGGGGTGAGTATAAAACTCATTAGGTTTTCTCCAATGACTTCCCTACTCATGATACTAGTACAGAAAAGTTAGCCACGTTTATATAAAATAGACTATATAAATCAATTTACCAAAATAGTTTATAACCAAATATAAACAAGTTACAAAAACCATTTACAACCAAGTGAAAAAAAAATGAATGAAACCAATTTCTAGCAAGTTATTTTTCTAAAAAAATTACTAATCAAATCTTAAAACCTATTTCTTATTATCATTTGGCATACCCATTCCATAGTTCATCATGCACCTAAACATGCATGCTTTGTTTGACAGTTCCATACTCATGTGTGGTCTCTTGTCCAATTAAATTGTGTCCCAATGACACACACCCCTATTCTAGGGTCACATCCCATGTACCACAATGGTACTCATCCCTTACTAAGGGCCTGTTAAGCATAAACTCACACCAACACCATTTATTCCAAAAACTTCCATTTCCACAATAAACCATTTTAATAATTTGAACTTTTATTGAAAACCAAAGCATGACCAATTTAAAAGAAACGTTTAATTTCAATAAAAATTTCCCTTTTATTGAAAACATATAATACCAATCATGTTCCAACAATCCAGGAAAATCCCCTTTTTTGAAAATCCACATTTTAAAACCATGAACTAAAGCACTCATTCAAAATCCCCAATTTTCCAGATTTCACAACCATCACTCAAGAAGGTTTCCAAAAAGATTTCAACAAAAAAATCACAATAAATTCAACACCACACAAACAATTTGAAAGAAATACAATCATTTCTACTAAGTGTATTTGAGAAAGAGCCTCCTACCTCAAAGGTTTTGATGAAAACCCCAACGAACGAAGAACGCACATGAAAACTGGGTCGATTCTCCAAGAACCCACCTTATATTTCTTCTCCTAGCAATATTAAGGACAAATGAAATCATATTTTTCATCAAAACACCTAAATATACCCATAATGGGTGTATATCTAAGAAACCAAGAGAATAGAAGAATCAGATCTAAGTAGATCTAAGAAACCGATAAAGAATGAAGAAGAACGATCACATACCTCAAGAATCTGGCTTTGATTCACCAAGGGAAGCCTTTGGATCACCTTCGGACCGGTGGGAGAACCTTATTTGGAATTTGGAGAAGAAAAATACCAAGTTATGGACACTTAGGAGAAAAAACGAGACACTTAGAGGTAGAAACATGTGAGGTCTATTTTTTTAGGATCTCACTTAAACCATATGCACAGTTAGTTTGCATGGTTAAAAAAATTTTGCGCTAACTGTGCGTAAGATAATGCATAGGAAGACCCTTTCATGGATTCCCTGTATGGTCTCCCTAACCATGCTCCAACCATGTAGGAGCTTCTTCCTCAAGAGGGCCATTGCGCACAGTTAGGCAAACCATGCACCGCCCATGCAACTTTCAGTTTTCCCCAAAACCACATCCAAAGTTCACCCAAAATCTCTCATCCATCATCCTTAAACATTAAAACCATACAAATCATCAAGTAAGGGTTACATAACAGAAACCAAGAGTAAAACATTAAAGTTTTATGATATCAGAGTTTATATGGGAGGTTATCCTAATCTTGAAAAGAGGTACATGGGAGGTTATCCCGAGCCCGAAGCAGGTACATGGGTGGATAGCCCAAGCCTAACATGTTATGAATGTCTTAGTGGGTATCCTTAACATAAGGATTTCTATGTTTATATGTTTTCTACAATTCCATATATTATGTCGATTTTATACTCTCATGGATAATTTTCTTTTATTTTCATATGATTCATGTATTAGGAACTGTCAATATTTATTACATGACTCAATATTTTGATCTTTTATAAGAAGGGTATGGTTTTAATATGTTATACTATTGTTCTCATACCCTTATGCTCATGTTATGTTTACATATTTCACTTTTTTACCCTTACTGAGCATCTGAGTTCACCATTTCTAATGTTTCATTTCTCCAAGTTATTATAATCTTTATTATGTGTGATGTTCTAGGAAGGGTTCTAGTTTTGAGTAACTAAGGGGGAGGTGATGTAGAACTTTTATTAACTAGTTGTTTATGTTTCCAAGTTTCCAAAGGCAATAGACCTAAATGATTCTAACATAGATCATTATGTTATGTAATAAATATTCATCTATTAAGATGTAATATTTATGTATGATAATTTTGGGTCTCCTGACTCACTCTAAATAGTAACTAGATCGATGGCTCTGCATGACCTCGGGTGTGTCTCCTTATATGCTAGAGGCTACTGACTAGTAGTAGGGGTATAAGGAAATCCTGTGAGGAGACTATACCCCATGTATAAAAGTATCAATAATATAATTAATACATAAAATATCATGGAAATACATAACATTAGAGTAAGTATAAGTAATAAATAAACTAAACATTCCATGAGAAAATGAAAATTAATCATACATGCATACCAAACCAATCACCCGCTAGGATGATCACATGTATTGAAAAAAAAATGTATCCACTATAACTCTAATCCATAAATCAACCCAATCTATATCTACACACCCGATATATCATGATCAATCAACCCTAAGACTTATCCCAATCTATAACTACAACCAGGTGAGTTTCTTCTTGAGAACCCAAGTGAAATGGCGACCCATGATGGGTGTGAGTACATAAATCAATAGGGAACCACCAATGTTGTCCCATACATACCAAAAAAATTAGTTATATGTGCATTTGGAATACTCTAAATAATAAATAAAATGTTGAAAACAGATGAAACAAAATAAATGTTTTTAATCCTTAGGTTTGTGGCCCTGATCGACCATGGATGCTTCGGCCAGTATTAAAGTGTCTCTGAGCACGTCATGATGACCATGCCAACTATAATAATGATCCATGGATCTTTCTCCCTAGTATATGTTATAATGACCTAGGGGGATACACTAACCCTAATATACAGATATTTACATGGTGAATGTACCATCCTAGTATTGAAACCTGAGGAATGCTCCATCCCAGTATATAGTGGTTCCTAGTAGTATATTCCAAATGGTATAGAAGGTTTTACCATTCCCACAAAATACCCCACAATCCCATCATAGCTAGAACATGGTAGGAATGTTGTCCTCTGCTTCAAATTAATAATCTCAACTCTAAATCCATAGCAAGACCACTAGAAGTATCACTAACCTCCCATAGGGAATTTTGGCAACCACCCTATAGGGAGATTTCATGAACACACATAAGGGTGTCTTCCATTTAAATAAATATAAACACCACCCCATGGGAATTTTATATTTTATAAAAAACATTCCTAAGGGTGTATACCACATCAAGTATCAGCATATACATGAACAACACAAGTGTCCATCTACCTAAACTATCATAAAAACCGTAGTTGGAATCCCAAGAGAATGAACCAACTCATCATAGCCATAATAGGCTCAAACACATATCTAGTTTCTATGGTGACACCCATGATCATCTATTCCCATGTCTTGCACACTCTCCTAGGGTAAAATAAGGATCAGGGCACCTACTAGGGTCCCCTACAACACCCAATATCCAGGAAATCTCACAAGGTCCCTAAATCTCAAGATTTTCATCAGGTTCAACACTCATCACTAGGATGGAATGAAATTCCTTATTATCAATGAAATCCTTCATGCCTCATAGGAATCTTAGGAAAGTTCCAAAATGAGATATCCTTAAGCCCAACCCCTTTCCAAATTATTCTAAGTTGGCCTAAATACCCAACTTATCCATTCATCTTGTCAAGATCTACCCACCCAGGTCATAATATCTAAGTGGGGAAGGAAACCCCACAACCATATCACTAAACTAAAGGATTAAGGGAATATTTTAGGTATCACATAGTTAACCCCTATTCTATTCATCCTATCTCTTCACTAAACTCTACCTAGAGGTCTCTAAATATTCTTACCACTAGGTTTTTTGCACTACATTCACTAAATAATATCAAGTGTACGCCCCTCAAGGTTTTTATGTCACAAGTCATGTCAAAATGATCAAGGAATCAGATATTAGTGGGTAAGAAAACCTAGACAGTGCCCAAGGGCCATCAGGGCCTTGGCATTTTGTGCATCCTAACTAAGGGAATTTTATTTAAGAAGGAAATTCATTTTAATTTAAACATTGTAGTTAATTTAATTAAAGAAAACATTAACTTAAAAAGTCCACATCATGGTGGTGAGAACACATACAACAAGTTCTACAGCGACTACATACATACCACAGGGCATGTACATGAGACCACCTATATCATATGAATCTTTTTCACTTTTTAATTCACCACTCGAAAACTTTACCTAGGCACTCCAAGACTGTTCGTGACTCAACCAACCATCGTCCAACCACCCAAGGTCCTAACTCACATTAAGCATTTCCAAAAATTCAAAATATTTAATTAAAATCAACACATCAATTAATTAAACAATTTATAATTTAATTATGAATTTATAAAATTTCTGTTTAATTGATTAATCATCTATTGAGTGGACTCATCACATCAAAATCACAACCTACACATGTGGTAGGCCCATGCCATTATTCTAGAACCATCCTAAATGAATTTCCTATCAACCAGTATCAATTTAATTATTAATTTAATTAAATATAATGAAATACATAATAAAAATAACCATGTGGTGTACCTTCCTTGAATCATTATGAAAAATCATGAAGATGGCATCACAAGATGACCTTATCATAAGAATAATGAAATCCCCTTGATACTCAGTTGATTATACAATGATCCAGTGGAATTGGTGTCAAAACCCCAGTTGAAGAAGAAGAAAATTAGGGGATAATTAGAGTCAATGAAGGAAAATTCATACTTTGAATAGGAAAAAATGACAAGAAAAATCACCCAAACCCAAGGGGGGGAAGGGAGGAGATGGGAGGTCATCCCCTCTCATGTGCACCAAAATTAAGGGAAGAAGGGGGTTCCCATATAAAAACCCAAAGGGAAAATTTGTAAATTTTCCCCAAAAATTCTCACTAGATTGATGGTATTGGGTCACAAGTTAGTATTTTCCCACTTGAATCATGGTAGTGCCATTTTCTAACCATCGACTAGAAAGGCCTCACTAGTGGCTACAAATATAGCCCCCATAACCTTGGTAGCCCTCTAGTTCTCTCCCAAACCTATAGACCATTATCTAAGCTTCATTCCATGACTAAAAACACATATTTGAGGTGTTAAAACTCCTATAATTATATTAAAATTCCTAATTCAAAATCCAACCCCTAAACCAACTGAAAATTTAAATTCTTCTTGGAACTCAAGACTTTCATAGACATGAGATCTTACAACCTCATTACTAAAACACTTATCATCCCCAAGAAGTGTCATTGGTAATCCAATAAAAAATATTATCATTCCTTGGTTTTTAATTTCCATTCCAACCACCACATTCAATCCTCAAATGTGAAATCAAATTCCTTAGTGTAGCTCTAAAATCAAGGCATACAGAGCACCAAAACATGATCCACCACTCATCATCACTAATAAAACACTAAGATGAAACTTTATAGCACCCATCCATATTGAGGAACTCATGTATCATCATCCAATTAACCATATGGATCATGGATATCCCTGCCATAGAACATAGGTTAAGAGAACAATTCCAAGCTACGGTACCCTCCACTATTGAAATTTCCTATAGATAAATGATCTGAGTGTTCTAAAGATTCCATTGATGTGATTTCCAATACCTACACTTGAACATAAGTGTAAACACCAATATAATTTTGGTCCCACTCTTCATTCTTGATTTTCAATTGAATTGGATAGTCTCCAATCACCCAAGCATAAGGCCCAATCATGTCAAATTTTCTTTAGAAGCCCCGACTAAGTTCTAAAACATACATGTCATATCAAAAATGATGCACCCAATAATTTTTCTAGTTCACTACCTCCAATTTCATGCAAAACCACCAGTCTTGCATCCTTTGACTGATAGGTCTCAAGGACGCTTGACTTGATGCACCGATAAGTTAACAATACACCTAATAATAATGACTTAAATACCAAAGGACTTCTGTAGTCATCCTGATATATCCAAAAGAGTCCCAACATGAATCTTGATTTAATGCCATGGTTGAATCGCCAAACATACATATCCATTATCATTTTATACCATAATCATCAATCCACTACCGAACCAAATCATGCTCGAATCACATCAAGTACATCCTGAGGCTAATGTAGATGCTCAGGCTTTACCAACTATCACTTATAAACTCATACTTTAATTTTTACAAGGAATTCATCTAAATTCAGATTCATTTACCCACCCATATTTAAATTCCAAAATGAACATCTAATGGTTGGTTTCACATCCCCATGATCCCTCTCACACTAGTGTTGTATCACCATGGCCAAAATCCTTATCCTTGATATGGGAGTTCCCTTGTTGTCATGTCACTAGGTCAAAACCTTGATCTCTATGGCTCATGTCATATCCAACATCTAACATAAGGAAAAAAACTTTTCCAAACCCACTCGTACCCGAGCATCACTCAAAACATCAAACGCTATCTATTTTCAGCCCATGAAAATAGTACCCTTGGTACTTAATGAAATTAAATCATAATGTGGGTCATGAACTTAAATGGAAAATGGAACACTCTCCACCATACGTCCTGCCATAAACCACTCCCCAATCACAAACTCAATAGGTCCCACTATCAAACACATGTCACTCCTCCCAATCCAAACTCACCATTTTCAATCTCTGGCCCCATATAATTTACATAATCATCATAATTTCAAGGGAAACTCTGATAACCCCATCTAAAATCATGGGATATTAGGCCCGTAAGAAACTCATCATATTCACTGATCCTCAGCCTACTCATGGCCATCACCAATTTGGAACCCATTTGGAACCATGTTAACCCACACATATTAACTACATTGGATCAAAATACAAGGGTTAAATGCTACTAATAGGACCTATTATGAAACCCAACTCTTGAATTTGTGATTCTAACTTAATTAAATTAAGATCATGCACCTAAATATCTGACCATAATACTCAAGTATGATAGTCTCGTCAATCTGGAAGTACCCTTGGCATCCCATTAAAAATTGTACAAAGATCCTATTCCAAGATTAACCACACACTTAGACACCATCCAGAACCACACTAAAACCCAAAGCATCCACCCATGCTTTCAACATGATTTTAAAGTGCATCCCAAAACCTATAGTTCTAGGTAATCGATCAATAATTCCCTTAAAACTCAATCTCGATACTAAAATATCCCAATCCATCAATTTTACTTTTCTCAAATCCCTCTAAGGGTATCTAAATCCTCTAAAAACTCATTCCATATCCAAGTACATCTCCCAAGAACACCCCACCTATGTCAAAAATTTCAATTAATTTTTATTCCTGAACCTCAAGATAACAATATATCTCATACACCAATTTCAAACACAAGCATATAACCATGATCCTCATATCTAAGGAACTCATAAGATAAGGATAACCCATCTTGTGGTTTTCCCTCAAACATCATTAAACACTGACTTACTAAGGACTTTATTGAATATAATGGTCCCTAGGTCTCCCACCTAGTCCCTAGTTTAATTCCCCTAGAAAGTATCATCTAATAGGATGTTATCAACACTCTCATCTCAAACAAAACAGAATCTAACATGCCAAAACACCCACTCATGATTCTCATGTATAAAAAAAATGACATTCCAACACATCCACCTATAATGGGGTACTGATTCTCATGAGAATCCATACATGGGACTACCCCCTAAATAATCACATAAGTATACTCATACAACCTAAATCATCCTATTGTGTTTAAGGGACTGCATCATCATCCTAATCCCAGCAAATAACCATCCCATCATAGAACTGCATGACCTATTATTAGAATAAAATATATATCTAGGGTAGTCTAGTTAAGTAAAATTTAACCAAGAAATTATATGATAAAATATTTTATGATTTGTTATTAATGCTTTAAATTGTTGGGCCTCTATCATTGATGATAAAAATCGTATTAACAGGACTAAATTTTATGAGAATCCCTACATTCCTAACATGATACATGAGTCGCCTCTTGTATATATGGTCCAAGATATAAATCCATAATGAATTATAAATATAAATATCATGTGCGTCACATGAGATGAAAATAATATCAATAATTATAATAGCACATACCAAGAATAGTAATTACACCCCTAGTAACCTGGACTTATAACCGGAATAGGTGTTCATAATGCATCAACCTGATATCCATCATAAGATCTGAAGCATTCTAATATCTCATGGCTACCATATCCCAAATAGTAAGACAAATAAAAAATAATTATGATGCCACTTTGTAACATACTAATGTATATAACTCTGAATAGTAATCAAACCAGTAGTGCTATGTAACCTCAGGAATACCTCCTCATCTTCTAGAGGCTCCTAACTAGTAGTAGGGGACTGATTTGGTTCCATGGGGAGACTATATTCCCTATATCAGAGTATTAAAAGCATCAAAAATAGAAAAAATATAGAACACATACATCAAATAATATTATGAAGAATTAATAAATAAACATAAAATTTCATAATAAAATTAAAAGTAGTCATACAAGCATAAAAAACCGATTTCCCACTGGGCCGATCAGATATACTGAAGAAAAGAAATCAAAATAAATAAAAATAAAATGATTCCACTATAACTCTGAGTCATAACTCAACCCAAGCTCCATTTAAACACCCAAACAATCCTACTAGATCTATCCTTATCCTCAGTCCAACCTGTTCCTGCAACTAAGTGAGCTTATTCATGGGTACCCATGTGTAATGGTGTCCTGAGCATGGTGTGAGTACATAACTCAATAATTCACTACCAATGTGGTCATTTATATACTATAAATTATATTACATTTTCATGTGGAATTCAATAAATAATAAAAAAAACTACTGAAAATTTAAAACAAAATAACCATCGTCGATCCTCGGGTATGTATCCCTGGTCGACCATACCTGTTTTGACAAGTTTTTTTCTGTCTCTAGGCATGTCACAATGACCATGCCAACCATAATAATGACCTAGGGGTATTTCACCATGGTATATGTAAAGACATATATTTTCAATATAAATTTTTTTTAATTATATGGGATTATTATGAGTCTGTGAAAATTGATGGTGCATGATTCTGAGGCCCGGTGTGCCCAGAATGAATTTATGAACTTTTCTTAAGGTACATTCAGTAAACACACGAGTGGCATTTTCTAACTTTTGAACTAGTGCTCAGATTAAAAATCTGAGGGCACCATTGAATCCGCAACACCGGGATTCACTTATGGGAGGCTTCACTTCGACCGCAGTAGGTCTGGAGAAAAAGTTATATTTTGGGACTTTATAAAAGAATAAATAAAATAACTTTGTTATTTGATTTATTTATTTCTTTTTCTCCAACAGAAAAGCAGCAATGTGGGACCAGTGATGTGTCAAGCCATTAAATGGCTTGACCCTTCAATCCTAAGTAACTGCATCATTGGGAATGAGGAAGTTTCCTAATTAATGAACCCTCATAAATCCCATAGGCATTAGACACCCTCCTCCTATCCTATTTATATGGATCTTGGGGAGAGGTATCAACAATTCTTCACCAAGCAATGGAGTGATGACAAAGTATCAAGATGTCAACCCCTTGGAGGATGGAGCTGGTTCCTACAGGAGGTGACGGGAGACACTGAACCATGAACCGAAGGATGACGTACACGCAGTATCGCTGGAATCTCATTGCGGGAAAGACGAACGTCGACACTTAATCGATCATGGGTGTTCTCTATCATTTTTGAGGTAGGGATTTGATTTTTGTTTAATTCAAGTGGTTATTTAATCCTTTAATCCTCCCTCGTGATTACAAGCTAATGTGAGGGCACGGGCCTAACGAACCCGGTCCGGACCCTCCGCTACCTTGCTACCCTTGTGTTCTCCATGGAAGACCACTAGCACGACGGCACCAATCGGCTACGATGGAGACAGCATGCCATCGTGCTCCATAAGAGGAGGTCGTGAAACTAAGTCGTGGAGGTCATCATGGTAGTCGGAACTGGCCGGATGCAGAGGAGGTGTGGCGCACCGTCGCACGCCGCCAGTGAGAAAGGGGTCGTGATTGAAGTCACAGTGGGTGTAGGAGGCGGCCGACACACCAGCTAGCTACGGGAGAGGAGGACATCACGACCAACATGTCTCCAGTGATCAAGGGGTCACGGCCGAAGCCATAGTGGAGTAGGAACCCACACCTCTAGTGGGTTCCATGGAGACCGGGTGGCACCCACATGGCGCCGCTGCTTAACAAGATGAACGGACTTTGGGCCGTTCGGGTGATCGGGGGTCTCACCCCCCCATGCCGGATAGGGCGGACCCCACCATGGGCCAGACCGGCGGGCCGTTCCCCTTTGTGAGCTGGGCTACCCTTGTGGTTCGAGCCTCCCCCTTGCGGGTCGGGCCGGACTGCGGCCCAACGGGCCGAGCCTGCCACAGCCCCACCCAGCTAGGTCAGACCCGGACCAGGTCGAGTCAGCCCAGACCAAGTCAAGCTGGGTCCATCCGACTAGGTCAGGCTAGGTCAGTCCGACCGGGTCGGACTGTACTTGGACCCAACCAGGCCTAGTTCCGCTTAAAGGGTCATAACTTGAGAACCGGTCGTCCGTTTGAAAAATCGTCTACAGTGCTGAGATCCTGTGTGGGTCAGTGCTAAGCGGTCCTGTGTGGGTCAGCACATATTGATCCTGTGTGGGTAAGATCCTATGTGGATCATTAGGGGTTATTACCTAACAATTATGTGTGGGTCATTAGCAGTGTTTCTTAACAAAATAATATGATCTAGCTTATGACTAATCATCTGTACTTTTGTACTTAAGTTATACCTGATTTTGAGATAAGTCTTTTACCTTTGTGGTGTTATCTTCATGGTGTTACCAATGTGGTACTTTTATCTTTGTGGTGTTACCTGTGTGGTACTTCTACCTTTGTGGTGTTGTCTTCATGGTGTTACCTATTTGGTACTTCTACCTTCGTGGTGTTTTCTTCATGGTGTTACATGTGTGTTACTTTTATCTTCATGGTGTTACCTATGTGGTACTTCTACCTTAATTTTGTTACCTTTGTTGTATTCTTCCCTCGTGTATGATATGAGTATGTCATGATAACTTAGGTATATGTATGGGAATATACCTAATTATAGTTGATGCCTATTTCTTCGTGCTTTGTGATTGAGTTCTTTCTTGTGGTATTTCCTTTTTGGAACACTGGGAGACCTATGGGGGTCTCAGGTTCCCTACTGAGTATCATTATACTCACCCCTGCACAGGCTATGCCCGCCTCTTGTTGTGTCTTGTGCAGACAACGGACAACATTGATCGAGGCTGAGGGAGCCAAGACTGGATGATACTCGGAGGTGGACTATTTGGCGTGACATGATGCAGGGACTACTGATCGTGAGTTGTACCTACCCTTCAGGTAGGATCCTCGGTGGATGATCCAGGAGCTATTTTTCACTTTTCAGTTGTGTTCGTACTTTTTAGTTTTACTTGTAATTTTCAGTTGGGCTTGTATTCTGACACCTTTACTTTCAGCACACTTTTAGTACAACAGTTTACTTCGTGGTTTCTTCTTGTTGTGTTCTTCGACTATGTGTCTATACAAGTTAAAAGTAAATTCCTTCCCATTTTAGGGATATGCCTTTCTGGTGCTAGTCTCCAGCCCCTGGCCTATGGAAGGTGGGTTTAGGGTAGTCACGGTGCGGGCTCAGGGGGACGGGTCGTGACAAAGTGGTATCAGAGGAGTCGGTTCTACCAAAGAACTAGGACTCTGATCTTTTTGATGTGGTGATAGTGTTAAGTGTTATGAGTGTGGTTTTCAGCTTTCAGAATCCAATGTTGGTGTGGCGGCTGACGTATCCATACACCAGGACCTTGAATTCTGATTTCTGACTCAGTACATGGAAACACTGATTGTGTGTGCATTTTAAAATTTTTTCTTTTGATCTCTTTGAGTCAGCCCACCAAGTATAACTTATTGATCATGGAGCACCTATTTTCTTTCAGGATGCCTCCATATAGACAACCAACCATGATTCCTGAGAGAGTACATGATGGCATCCCACCAAGTGATGAAGCCTCAGTGCAGGGACCTCTTATGGTGTTAGAACCTTCGGGTGGTGTTCCAGAAGCACCACTACCCATTGGGCAGTTGTTTCCACCAACCCCACCAGCAAAGGGTTCACGCCAACTGATCACGTTGCACAAGTTTCAGCAGCATAGGCCTCTGAGGTTCCAAGGTGAGATGGACCCGCAGGCAGCTGAGGACTGACTGGAGGCTGTAGCCAGAGTTTTCTGCCTAGTTGGGACACCAACTGACCTTATGGTGATCTTAGAGGCCAGTCTTTTTTAGGCAGCAGCAGGGAGATAGTGAAGCTTGATGCTCTAGATACAGGATGAGGTGACCCTCATCTGGGTAGACTTTGAGGGCCTTTTTGAGGCATAGTTCATCCCAGAGACTCTATGCTCAGTGCGTATACAGGAGAAGATGCACTTACAATATGGAATCACGACTATGGCCCAGTACTCAAAAAGGTTCACTGATCTCTCCTTCTACTCCACTGACATGGTATAGGACTCTTTCTTCAGGTCCCGGACCTTTGAGATGGGTCTCCGACAGTAGATCATAGCATCAATGATATTTCTTAGCATTCCGACACCGGCTAGGGTGCTAGAGAGAGCACTTTTGTTGGATAGTTTCCTAGCTATGCAGGCACTGATAGAGAGAGCCACCACCAGACGTTAGGTAGTATAGTCATCTACATCAGGAAGTAGGTGGATGACGCAGGGGCCCAAGCAAGTCATAACTTCTAGTAGACGACCTTAGGATACATGGTTAGTGGTGTGGGGATCACGGGGCGGAGGAGGGAAGATTAGGAGCAGGCAGTGCTACTCGTGCGGCGGGCAGGGTCACGTGGCTTGCCACTACCCGAACCGCCGTACGGACGAATAGCAGACGGTCAAGGGACCTCCGAGGCAAAGGCAGAGATTTGATCGGGGATTTCCACAGGTAGCAGGTGGACATGGCATAGGAGTTTGTCATTCATTAGTCGGTGGGTGGTGATTCAAGGTTCAACTACCACCACCTCCTTATGTTCAACCCCAGCCACCGGGAGCAGGTGGAAAGGGACGATCTCAACTCCGGGAAGCTGAGGCCTACAACCATGGCACTCTGGAGATGATTAGAGTTATGATCTGTGTCTACTCCAACTTAGCTGCAATACTTATAGACACAGGTGTCATTCATTCTTTTATTGTCACAGCCCTCGTTTGGAGCTCATAGATTCCGGTGGAGCTATTGGCTCGATCCATACAGCTGGAGACTCCTACAGGAGGGGATTCGACCACTACACACTGGTACCAGCAGTGTGAGCTTACTCTAGGAGGTAAGAGCTTCGGATGGGATCTTCTAGTAGTGTCATCGATGTCTTACGACATCATCTTGGGTATGGACTGGTTATCCACAATTAATGCCTAGATTGACTGTATTAGGCGCAAAGTGTGGTGTGTCTGTGAGGAAGGGACCAGGTTTTCCTTCACCAGTGTGAAGGGAACCTTTGCAACATGGGATGGACTTACCCAGAGGAGGGTGCAGCCGATCACACAGAAGTTGGCTAGCCTTACCCTTGGAGAAGTAGATGTTGAGAGTCTGAGTTATCCTATAGTGGTGAACCTGTATGCCGATGTATTTCCTGAAGATGTTCTGGGACTACCTCCATGTAGAGAGGTAGACTTTTACATCGACCTGTACCTCGGGATAGCACAAATATCTACACCAGCATATCAGATGGATCCCACTGATATTTGTGAGTTATGGGTAAAGTTAGAGGACTTACAGAGAAAGGGGTTCATAAGTCCCAACATTTCTCCATGGGCAGCCCCAATTTTATTCACCAAGAAGGTAGATGAGAGTTTGAGACTCTGTGTGGACTATCGGCACCTGAACCAAGTGACCGTGAAGAACAAGTATCCACTTCTGAGGATTGATGATCTTTTCGATCAGTTGAAGGGAGCTCGTTGGTTTTCGAAGATAGACCTTAGATCAGGCTATCATCATCTTAGGGTACGAGATGAGGATGTCGAGAAGACTACCTTTAGATGTCGGTATGGCCACTATGAGTTATTGGTTATGTCGTTCAGTGTGACAAATTCCCCAGCAGTGTTCATGGGGCTCATGAATAGGATCTTCCATCCATACCTTGATTGATTTTTGGTGATCTTAATTGAAGACATCTTGATATACTCATCAATGGAGGAGGAGCATGCCTATCATCTACAGATAGTTCTACATACACTCCGAGAGCACCAGCTTTATGGTAAGCTCTCGAAGTGCCAGTTCTGGATACGAGAGGTCTACTTTATGGAATACCTTATCTCAGAGGCTGGAGTTGTAGTGGATTTAGTGAAGATAGAGGTTTTACTTTCTTGGGATCCACTCAGGAGTGTGACTGAGGTGTGGAGTTTCTGGGATTGGATAGATACTGCTAGAGATTCATTCCTAACTTTTCTAGAGTTCTGGCACCCTTTTCAGCATTGAAGAAGAAGGTAAATCCCTTTTTATAGACGAAGATATGCCATTAGAGTTTTTAGAAGCTGAGGCAGAGGCTGATGAGTTCCCCCATCTTGAGGCTACTAGGATAGGGCATTGGTTATGTGGTCTATTGCGACACGTTAGGGACCAGACTTGGGTGTGTCCTGATGTAGGAGTGAGTAGTGATCACCTATGGATCACAACAGCTAAGGAAACATGAGTAGAACCATGATAATCATGACCTGGAGTTAGCAGAAATGGTCTTCACCCTAAATATGTGGCGACATTACTTGATGGGTGAACATTTTACAGACTACTCTGATCACAAGAGTCTCAGGTATGTCTTCTCACAGAAGGACCTGAACCTGAGACAGTGGTGATGGCTGGAGTTCCTCCAGGACTATGACTATGAGATATTCTATACTCCTAGGAAGGAGAACATGGTAGAAGATGCACTCAGCAAGAGGTATGGTCTACAATTACTGAGTGAGGCGACAGAGTAGCTAGCTACGTTGCAGATATCCTTCGTGGATAGAGATGGAGCAGCTTACCTCTAGTCTATGACAGTCACTCCCCCACTCCTTCAATGAGTCATGGAGGCATAGCTTGGGGACATTGACTATGAGGCTCGATGTGCCTAGATATCCTCAGGATAGGCACATGAAGGATTTTCTGAAGGTGGGGTGCATGTCATCCTCTTAAGAGGACATACCATGGTACTGATGGTGCTACGAGAGGAGGTGTTGAGGGAGTTCCATACGTCCCCTCTAGCGGTGCATACCACTATAGAAAAAATGTACCGGGACCTATGGTATCAGCACTGGTGGCCAGGGATGAGGAAAGTAGTGGTAGAGTTTGTTTCACGATGCCTCACTTGTCAGAAAGTGAAGGTCGAGCATCATGTTCCAGTAGGCTTAGCGCAGCCACTAGAGGTGTCAGAGTGGAAGTGGGATGGTATCACCATATACTTCACGATAGGGCTTCCACGTACGTCTATGATACATGATTCCATTTGGGTGATCATTGACCAACTCACCAAGTTATCCCACTTCCTACCTATCTGGGAGTAGTGATCAGTAGAGGGATTGGGACGCCTCTACGTATAGGAGATTGTGCGACTTCATGGGGTGCCATCGATGATCATATCTGACCATGATGCACGTTTTACTTACCGGTTGTGGAAGGGATTGTATGAGGCATTTAGGACTCAGTTACGTTTGAGCACTGCCTTTCATCCTCAAATGGATGGTCAAACAAAGAAGACCATTCAAACACTGGAGGATATGATTCATGCATGCGTCATAGATTTTGGCCACAATTGGAAGGATCACTTACCTTTGGTTGAGTTCGCATACAAAAACAGTGATCACTCCACCATCAGTACTACACCATTTGAGGCCCTATATGGTCGACCTTATAGATCACCTCAATGCTGGACGGACCCAGGGGAGTCAGCACTTATGGGTCTAGAGTTGGTATGGGCTACCACTGAGAAGGTGCAGGTTATCCAGGAGCGAATGAAGACTATACAGATCAGAAAAAAGTCTTATGCTGATAGAAGGTGAAGACATTTGGAGTTTGAGGAGGGATACCATGTCTTACTATGGGTATCACCTTGATGGGGTTTATAGAGATTTGGATGAGGCGACAAGTTATCACCGAGGTTTATCAGACCATTTCTGATACTTCAGAGGATACACAAGGTGGCATACCACTTGTCACTTCCACCGCAGCTGGAGAGGGTGAACAACATCTTCCATGTATCCCAGCTGAGGAGATACGTGCATGACCCATCTCACATCATCGACCACGGTAAGCTGGAATTTGATGATGGGGCGATGTTTACGGAGGATATAGTAGAGATTGAGGATTGACATGAGAAAGTCCTTTGTGGGTGGTCGATACCTCTGGTACGCGTTCAATGGCAGCACAGGAACCTTCATGAGAGCACGTGGGAGTGGGAGGCTCAGATTCATGCTCAGTACCCCCATTTGTTTTCTTAGTCTATGTTGTGGCTTTTGGGGATGAAAATCCCTAAGGTGGAGAGAATGTAAAGACCTGAATTTTCCATGTAATATTTTTTAATTATATGGGATTATTATGAGTCCAAAAAAATTAACGGCACATGATTCCAAGGCCTCGGTGTGTCTAGAATGAATTTTTGAACTTTTTTTAAGGTACATTTAGTAAACGCACGAGCAGAATTTTATAACTTTTGAACTGGTACTCAGATTAAAAATCTGAGGGCATTGTTGATTCCGCAGTGCTGGAATTCTCTTAAGAGAGGCATTACTTTAACCGTAGTAGGTCTAGAGAAAAAGTTATATTTTGGGACTTTTTAAAATAATAAATCAAATAACTTTGTTATTTGATTTATTTCTTTCTTTTCCTCCAACGGACAAGTGGAAATGTGGGAACGTCGATGTGTCAATCCATTAAATGGATTGACCCTTCAATCCTAAGTAACAGTGTCATTGGGAATGAGGAAGGTTCCTAATTAATAAACCCTCACAAATATCACGAGCGTTAGACACCCTCCCCCTCTCCTATTTATATGGAGCTTCGGGAGAGGTATTGGAACTGCTTCACCAATAAACTAAGTGATGAAAAAGTACCGAGACGCCAAACCCTTGGAGGACGGAGTTGGTTCCTGTAGGAGGTGATGAGAGACACCAAACCACGAACCAAAGGATGACATAAGATTACCGTCATTGGAAGCTTGTTGTGGGAAAGATGAATGTCGACACTTCCTCGATCGCGGGTGTTCTCTATTGTTCTTGAGTTAGGGATTTGATTTTTGTTTAATTCAAGTGATTATTGAATCCTTTAATCCTCCCTCATGATTACAATCTAACGCAGAGGGCGCGGGCCTAATGAACCTGGCCCGGACCCTTCGCTACCCTGCTACCCTTGCGTTCTCCGTGGAAGACCGCCGGTGTGGTGGCACCAATCGTCTATGATGGAGGCGGTGTTCTATCGTACACTGCAAGAGGAGGCCAAAACACTAAGACATGGTGGTCCGCAGGGCGTTCGGCACCATCCGGTCATGGAGGAGGTGCGGCGTGCAGTCGTGTGCCACTGGTGAGAAAGGGGTCGCGGCTGAAGCTGCGGCGGGTGTAGGAGGTGGTCGGCACATCGGTCGGCCATGGGAGAGGAGGGCAGTGCGACTAGTGCTCTTCCAGTGGGCAAGGATTTGTTGCCAAATCCATAGTGGAGGAAGAACCTGTGCCTCTGGTGGGTTCCATGGTGACCGAGCGGCACCCACTTGGCGTCGCCACTTCACAAGTCGAACATCCTCCGAGTCGTTCGAGAAACTGGGGGTCTCACCCCCGGCGTCGAATAGGATGGACCCCACCATGGACAAGACTGGAAGGTTTCACCCCTTTGCGGGATGGGCCACCCCCTCACTGGTCGGGCCGCCCCCTTGTGGGTTGGGCTGCCCCCTTGCGGGGTCAGGTCGCCCCCTTGCGGGTCGGGCTGTCCCTTTGCGGGTCGAGTCATGCCCCTTTGTGGGTCGGACCAGACCGCAGCCCAGAAGGACAAGCCTGACGCGGCCCCACCCAGCCAAGTCGGACCCAAACCGGGTCGAGTCAGCCTAGACCAGGTCATGCTGGGTTGGTCCAACCGGGTCGGACCGGACTCGGACCCAACCAGGCCCAGTTCTTCTTAAAGGGCCATAACTTGAGAACTGGGCATCTGTTTGACGAACCATCTATGGAGATGAGACCCTTGGAGTGAGACGGTCCTTTTGGTATAATCCACTTGAGTTTTAGAGATAGTTGGAGTATCGCCTGGTTGAATCGAACCTGAATCCAACTAGGCCATCGGAACTAAAATGCTTATAACTCACAGAATGGGCGTTCGATTGACGCACCGTCTGTCGCATTAGAACCCTTAAGACATGGTGGTCCTTTGGGTTATTTCTTTGTGGAGATTATTGGTGGTAGAGGTACAACCTATATCTCGAGGGGCAGATTCTACAGAACTCAAGCGCATCGAGTGCGATGAATCCTATGGCTGGCTATAACGTGAAGAAAACACATCGATCCTAAGTGGTTCAGCATCTATCGATCTTATGTGGGACAACATATATCAATCCTATGCGGTTTAGCATCTATCAGATCCTATGTGGGTCAGTGCTCAATGATCTTTTTTAGGTCAGTGCATATCGATCCTATGTGGGTTAGATCCTGTGTGGGTCAGCGGGGGTTATTACCTAACGATCCTGTGTGGGTCAGCAGCAGTGCTTCTTAATAGAATAAGATTGTCTAGCTTATGACTAATCATTTGTACATCTTTAATTAAGTTATACCAGATTGTGAGCTGAGTCTTTTACCTTCATGATTTTATCTTCATGGTGTTACCTATGTGGTACTTATATCTTCGTGGTGTTACCTTTATGGTACTTCTACCTTCGTGGTGTTGTCTTCATGGTGTTACTTGTGTGGTACTTCTACCTTTGTAGTGTTGTATTCGTGGTGTTACCTGTGTGGTACTTCTATATTCGTGGTGTTACCTATGTGTTACTTCTACCTTCATGGTGTTACCTTTATGGTATTCTTCCCTCATGTATGAGATGAGTATGTCTTGATAAATTAGGTATATGTATGGTCATATACCTAAGTAGAGTTGATGTTTATTTCTTTTTGCTTTGAGATTGAGGTCTTGATTTGTGGTATTTTCTTTGTGGTATTTCCTTTATGGAACTCTAGGATACCTACGAGGGTCTCGGGGTCCCTACTGAGTATTGTTATACTCACCCCTGCATGGGCTACGCCTGTACCTTGTTGTGTCTTATGCGGACAACAGACAACATTGATCGAGGCTGAGGGAGCTAGGATAGGACGGTACTTAGAGGTGGACTATTTGGCGTGATGTGACACATGGACTACTGATCATGATTTGTACCTACCCTTCAGGTAGGATCCTCAGTGGACGATCCAGGAGCTGTTTTTCACTTTTCTGTTGTGTTCATACTTTTCTGTTGGGCTTGTATTCCGGCCCCTTTACATTCATCACACTTTTACTATAGTAGTTTACTTCATGGTTTCTTCTTGTTGTGTTCTTAGAATATGTGTCTGTATAGGTTAAAATGCAGTGTCTTCTCGTTTTAGGGATACACCTTTCTAGTGCTAGTCGCTAGCCTCTGGCCTATGGAAGGCAGGCTTGGGGTAGTCATGGCATGGGCCCCGGGGGACGGGTCGTGATAGTATACAATATAATGACCAGGGGGATATAGTTACCTCAATATATAGATAAGAACCTAGGGAATTCTCCATCCTAGTATCACAACTTGAGTAATGTTATGTTCTTGTTTATAGTGGATCCTAGCAACTGAGTCCTAATAGTCCAGAAGCATCATTTGTTCCCACTAAAGGCCCCACAATCCCTTGTAAGCTAGCACATGGCAAGAAAACCATCCTATACGTGGAACCAATAATCATGGATCCAAATCCATGTTGTCCCATCAATAGTATCACTGACCTCCCTTAGCATGTTTTCAAAACCTCCCCATAGGGAGTTTTCATGACCACCCATAAGGGTGTTTTCCATTTTAGGAAATATAATCATTTCCCTATGGGAGTTTTCTATTTCATAACAAAACCTCCTTGAGGGAATATACCGCATCAAGTATCAACATATACATAAACAACACATGTTTCCATCTACCTAACCCGACCCACAAACCACGGTCGGACTACCAGAAGCATGACCTAAATCATCACAGTCATAATAGGCTCAAAACACATATTTAGGTTCTAATTTGAAACCAATGATCAATATTCACATGTCTCGTACACCCTTTTAGGGTCAAATAAGGTTTGGGTAACCTACCAAGGTCCCCTAAGTCATTAGGGTTAACACCCACCACTAAGAGGGAATAATGTTCCTCAGAATCATCAGCGTACTTGAGGCCCCATAGACCTCCTAGTCAAGTGTCACAAGGGTGATTCCCTCAAGCCCATACCCTTTAAAAAATATTATAGGATATCTTAAATACCCAACTATTCAATATATCTTGTCAGGTTCTTCCCACCCAGGTCACTATGTCTCAGTATGGAAGAATACCCCGCGACCATCTCACTATCCCAAAAGTTTAAGGTCATATCTTAGGTCTCACATGGCTAACACATAGTCCATTTATCCCATCACATCAATAAAATATACTTAGATGTCTCTAAGGACTACTACCACTACGTTCAAAGTGTTAAGTTCATTAAATATCATCAATTATGCACCCCTCGGGGTTCATATGTCACAAGGAATATCACAATGATCAAGGCCATAGTCATCGGTAGCCAAGACAACCTAGTCAGTGACCAAGGTCAATTGGAGACCTGGCACTTTGTACATCCAAATGAAGTTAATTTTATTTAATAATGCAACTCATTTTAATTTAAAAATTCCAGTTAATTTAATTAAACAAATATTTAACTTGATAGGTCAACACCATAATTGTAAGACTTCGTACCACAAGTATCATAACAATTACATGAATACCATAGGGCATGTACACAAGACTATATACCATATAGGAATATTTTCCTCTTTTTAATTGACCACTTGGAAGCTTTTCCTAGGCTCAACAAGACTCTCCTTGGATAAAATAACCATCACCTAACCACCTGAGGCCCTAACTCATATCAAGAATCACCAAAAAATCCAAAATAATTAACTATAACCAAAACCTCAATTAATTAAATAATTTAGAATTTAATTCCAAATTTATACAATTTTTTATAATCGATGAAATACCTATTGGGTGAGATCATCACATTAAAATCAGAACCAACACATATGGGAGGAACACACCATTCTTCAAGAATAATATTAGGAAAATTAATTGTCATCTAGAATCAATTAAACAATTAATTTAATTAAAAAACAAGGGAAAACCTAATAAAAATTACTGCACTATATACCTTCTTTGAATCATCATGAAATGGTATACAGATAGCATCATCAAATTCCCTCATCATAAGAAGAATGAATTCCTTTTGATTATAAACCAATTCCACCATGCTTCAAGTGGAATTAGAATCAAAACCTTAGTCAAAGAAAAATGAAATTGGGGGAGAATGAAGAGTAATGATGATGGGAGTTGACATAGGAAAATATATACCTTTAATTAGTAAAAATACCATGAACAATTACCCTAAACCAAAGGGGTTAAGGTAGGATAAGGGAGGTTAGTCCCCTACCATGTGCACCAAAATAAGGGGAATAAAATGGGTTGTACTCTCTAAAAATGCGAGGTTGAAATTTTTTAATTTGACCCCTGAAATCCCATCAATTATCCAGTGCCATCAGCTACTTCCCATACAGCCTCTAAATCCCTATGGTGTTCTCCTGAAAATTCATACCATTATCTAAGCTAAATTTCATGACCAAAAACACCTATTTTAAGTGTTTTAACTCTAAAAATTATATTCCAATCCCTAGTTCAAAATTCATATCCTCAACCAACTAAAAATTCAAATTCCTCCTAGAACTCAAGACCTTTACAGACAAGTGATCTTATAAAAAGTTAATACAATGGGAAACCAACCTTAATCTAATTTCTACCACAATAAAGGTGATAATCCAACCTTAAAAGGAAAGAATAATTATTAGGGATCCAATACAAACCCTAAAAACACAAAACCCTGAATTAAAAAATATACTAAGGTGAACCCTAGGTTTTCCTATCGTAGCTAGGGAAAAACAAGAGAGAAAGGAGGAAGTAAGGTGAAATGAGTTATAGATAAAATTACCTTGAAAAAACCAAAAATCAAAAGGTAGGGTCCATAAATAAAATTAAATGGAAAGGGTAGTAACATTGGGAATTCCTCATATCGATATGCATGAGGGAAGGGGAATAAAGACCATATATAAGTTTTAAGTTGAAAATAGAATTATATGAATTTCCCCCTTTTAAAAAAATTGGATAGAACCAAACCATGATATGGTCTCATGTGCAATAGTGAAGCACCCTTGTCCAAGAACCCTTGTAGCATAACTCACTAGTTGTGGCGATGAGGTACCTTGAGTGGAAGGGATACTATAGAATTTCCCCTCCCATTTATGTTTAAAATCACCTCTCAAGAACCCTGATACACTAAGTACCATATAATATCTCCCCACCCCTTGATATTTTGGTCATGAGAACCACCAAATAGCCTCCTCCCTTCCAATCCACTATGGTGCATCCCTCCACACAATGGTGTAGAGGCCTCTACCATATGTTGTGAGTGGGTTCCCTAGACCCAACTCCTATATGTACTTTTATTTCCATAACAGGTATACAGTTTGATATATACATTTTTTTTCTACTACCATGATAGTAACATCACTTCTATGTGTACTGTATAATTAGTAATTTTCTTAGACTGCATGTCGTATCAAAAGGTTGTAGAATTTCCCAACTATAACAAGAACCTTGAGATACCATGATGGTGGTCATAAAAATAAGTATTATGTTATAGATTCATCATGATGATAAGATATAGATGATGTATGAATATTAGGTGTTGGGGGCTCATAAACACTAAATATTCATCTCATGAATTTTTCACTTGTTGATATCGAGTATATAAGATCGTGAGGGCTGACCCACCAATAGGAACACCATGTGTTACAAGTGTTATTAGTTGATCTAATCTATGAGAACATGTATGGTATATTGAATTGAGATCATTATTAGTGTGCACTATTTTATTATGTAATTTTATTTTAGATTAAAAAACCATGAAATTTATGTTGTGTTGAGGTAGATTGTGTTGGATTCTTCATTGGTGGAATGGCATTAGTTTAATGATCAAGACAGGATTTTTCACTTTTGAGAGGAAGATATATCTAGGGAATAGTTGACTAGGATGGTAGTACCTTCACTAAATACATGGCTATTATAGAAGAATGTAAGTTTGTTCAAGATGGTTAAGAATAAATAAATCAAGTAAGGATGGTGATATAAGTTGGTTTTCCAACTTTATGAGATATCACAATAAAAATAAATTATATTAAATAGTCTGTATTTGCAGGAAAGGTTATCATTTCTATTATTATACCTTATCTCCTATAGGCCTTGATGGGTTTCTATACTCCATTACAGGTCTACGAGTAGTATTCACTGCTATCGAGATAAGGTCCTAGAGGTTTACACACTAAACGTATTCAAAATTTTGGTCTATTCTTATGAATATAATTTGGGATAATGTGAGCACCACCACTGGGTTTGAGTAATGTCTGATTATGAATTTTTTACAATAAATAAGTAAATTCATATTATTAGAGTTCATAATAATTGGTATTTAATTTATTTGTTAACAATATTCACAGGTTATTTATTGAATATGAGGGGAAATATTTTATGAATGAATATTTTCATATTCAAAGTTTGTTTAATGTTTATGAGAGGAAATAGTCAAGTAAAATATTCATATTTTATCACATTATATATTTATTATATTATGAGTAAGTGATAAAAATATAAATGTAATTTATGAAATAGTTAAAAGGTCGTAAGATTTAATTTATTTATTATTTAGTAGGTAATATACTTCTAGGGGATATTGTTCAATTTTAGGAATTATTCAACATATTAATTTATGGTGGAGCACGCTCAAATTTGGAGGACTATTTATCCTACGAATTTAAGAGCTCTTCTATCATTACTCATGCATTCTACTGATATAAGGAACTCATTTAAAGCATCTAATCCAAGTTATCCTTTTCAAAATTAGGGAATGGTGTAGAGGTGATCATTAGGAGATCAATGGGTCTATCAATAATCGGTGATAGCACCCATAATCCAACATTCTATGATCCAACAGATTCTTGAAGCATTTTTTGATGTTCTAAAGGGATCTGATATTGGTTTCTTCAAGTATAAAGAATTAACAAAGAGTATAAAATGATTGAATATTTTAATCGAATTAGGTAATGGTTTATTTAATTTTTGTGCTTAATTATTTCCACATGGGATCCTAAGGTTGTTTATTAGCTTGCGCATTACTGGAGACAATGTTAAGGCATTGAGCTATTGATAAAAAATTAAAAATATCCAGTCTATCCACTTTCGTTGTGCACCCAGTACCAACAAGTGGTGTCAAAGAAAAAATGTGATCATTTAATCCAAGTATAATTTAAATTTTTATGAAAAATGTGGTGAGGTTATTGTAACAGTCTCATCCTAATGAACCTCATTTTGAACTAATCTCAGACAGCCATGTTATGGTCATCTGAAGTTTTAAATTGGACTAAAACTGTCATTTTTGTCTAAAATTGAAGAACATATTTTTATGTATGTGTGTGTATACATATATATTATTCATGTGTGTGTGTGTGTTATAATTATACAGCAATGACAGTGGTTTAAAGACTTCCAGTTAGGTTCTCATGGCTGGAACTATACCCAGGTAGGGGTGAAAAGATTCCATATGACCATGTAATAAAAATAATAAAAAAATTAATTAAAATTAATTTAACATTGGGTGCATGGTAACCCACATGAAAAGTAACCATTGGGTACTATTCACCTAGGTGAATAGTGATGTTAGGAGGAGAGAGTCATTTAAATCATTTTTAAAAAAACTTAAGGCTTAGTGATTTCATTTAGAAAAAAGAAAAAAACAATATATATATATATATATATAAAGGTGGGGAATGTTGCCACATTAATGTGGGTGTAAGATAAAAAATGTCAATCATGGGAGGCCACCCATGATTTTATGACCCCCCCCCCCACACACACACACATTGAGAGAACTGAAAATCATTCCCTCCACTATAATAGATGGTGTATATTAAGAAAATATTTTTTTAAATTGGAACTAGTGGAAGAACCTACCATCACTCCTCTATCCTGAACATGGTTGTATATGTCACTGTTGGATAATTGACACAAGTAGGTCCTTGCCTGACATACCTGACCCCATATAATCTTGAAATAATGTGCCTCATACCCACACTATTGGATTGGGTGATAAAAACACTTTCTTTAAATACTATATTTGATACCGAGTGAAGTGGCCCAAGATAAAAATACATATATTTCACGTGATTTTAATAACTTAAATTTTTTATCTCATAATAATCTCACAATCCAAAGAATGGAAGATTTAGTGTATTTGAGGATCAAATTCATAAACAACTTATTTTATGATACTTGAGAACATTTTTCCAAAATTAAGTTATACTAGACTCCCTTCTATACTTCTCATAAGTTATACTCATCTTCATAACCTATGGAATGGTAACATTATAAAGTGGTTAGACAAAATTCTTAGTAAGAGAAAAAACTCATTAATTTTTCATAAATAATTTTATCATAATAAAATGATAAAACATGAGTATGGGAGAAATATATTATTAAAAAGATCATGGAAAAATAACAGTTGTCCATAATCCATAATAGAAATATGTGTAATCTCAAATGAGTAAACATATACCATGGAATAAGAGTGAAGAAATGTGAGATAATAAACATGATCCATAAAGCATAATCATAGGCATAAATATATATCATGTCATGGAAATTGATCATAATAATAAACTATAGCACAAACTTAGGAATAGAAATCATAAACTAGTGGAGAATCAATCACTACCAGTTTCTCATAACATGGTTGAGAAGGCATCACTACCTGATTCTCAAACTAGAGTAGGAATTAATACCTGATTCCAATAAACATAGTATATTTGGTATCATTACCTGATTCCCATAACATATTGGAGTGGGAATCACTTCTATATTTCCATAGTGGATCAAGCATCAATATTGGATTCCCAAAATTATATCATGAGATATAAATCCTTAATGAAGGAATTACAGGGAAATATAGAACCCTGCCAATCATTATCCATAAATTTGTGTGCCATATAAAACTAATCACTCATCATATCATAAATAATTCATGTAGTTAAAATGGTTGTCATACATTTCCAAATAGTATCACATAAAAATAACTTTAAAAACAAGATCAATTAATACCAAAAATTTCAATCTCCCAAAAGAGAATTTCATAAGAAATTTAAAGGGTCGTTCATGAAAAATAACTTCCCAAGGATATGAGTCCTTCTGAGATGAAAATAAAAATGAAAGTTAAACCGTTATAATATTTAGAAAAATTTTATAAAATTTTTCATAAAATAATAGGTTATGAGCCACATTCAAAAATAATTCATTTGAAAAATAATTATTTGGAAATAAATATCAATAATGAAACCTCAATAATGTATAAATATTTCAAAAAGGTGAATGGGAAACATTTTGAAAATTTTTAATTTAAAAATAAACTTAAATAATTTATCCTTTAGAAATATATAAATTTTTTAAAAAGCTTTAGTGAAATTTTTTTGAAAACTTCTAATTTTATAAAGAATATTCAATAATGGATCCTGAAAAAATACATAAGGTTATCTTGAGTAAATATGAAGTGGAAGATAAAAAATCCATGGAATGAAAATGATTTTAATATTTTAAAATAACTTTGTTTAATTATCATATCATACATAGGGATAATAAAACTTACTTTTAAAAAAGAGAATGGAAATATGAAGGTCTTATGAGATAAAATATATTTAGGTTTCCAAATATGAATAATAACATTGTTGGGAAGGGAAAATATAGAAATGAAAAAAACATTATAAAATATAATGATAATTATTCTTAAAAATTTAATTCTTTTATGGGGAAGAAATTTATTGATGAGGAATCGATCATAAAATTAAGAATTTCAAAATGAAACATTATAACTTAAAGAAAACGGGTTTGAGTCAACAAGAAACCCTTAAATCATCATTATAGTTTAAATTGAAAAACCCATTAATGGTATGAAATTATATGGATATGTAAAAGCTTTATATTTCATGAAAATTTATTATAAAATTAATCCATATTAAATAAATACACCATAAAAAATGAAACAAGTGTTGAATACACATCATATCTCAAAGAATCAAAATTGAGAAGCAAAAACCCTTAACATAATTCTTTAATTCAATAAAAGCACTTTAAACTTCTATATAATAAAAATAACTATCTTAATAACCTATTTAATAAATTTATTCATAAATATAACCTTTTATAAACTTCATTTATAATCATTTATTACAAATACATTAGTTAGTTATATTTTATTTTCATCATCAGGTGTTATTAGCTTTGATTGTTTGTTTAGTACTAGTTGTGTAATGGCGATGTTGAATATTATTTAAAGATTCAAATTTTATCATTTTAATGTCATTAAAGTTATTTTAATAGATTATTTATAATTATTTATAATTTTAAAATTGTATTTCATATGTATTTTAGTTATTATTTGTGTTGACGAAGTCAGTGATGATCTTGTTTTTGTAATTTTCATAAACAAATGGTGGTATCTTAATAATGGGTTAGATATTACCATTACAATTTTATAAATAAAAAAAAATCATTATTTACTTATTATTTCTCAATATCACTAGTAATTATGTTTCCTTACTTACCAATGATAAAAATTTATAGCATTATTCATGTAGGTGGTTAAACTGACCCAAACAAGAACACACTATAATCTATGGGTGAGTATATAAAAGAATGTGATTATTTTGGTATAATATCATTATTAAGGAATAATAATGATATTATTTAGATTT
The DNA here is from genome assembly GCA_963277665.1 of Viscum album. Lineage (NCBI taxonomy): Eukaryota > Viridiplantae > Streptophyta > Magnoliopsida > Santalales > Viscaceae > Viscum > Viscum album. The sequence continues at coordinate 1,855,227,013 of OY728160.1, forward strand.
TATTAAGGTGATGAATTATATTTGAAGATATTTTTATAAATAGGAAAATTCTATAGTGAAAAATAAAATAAGTCACTTTCTTGGAGGTGGTAGTTCGCACATATGCACGGGTGATGTGTTCATTTTCAATAGATCATGAGGAAGATATGGAAAGTTTATAATTAAATAATATTATTAATTCTATAAATATCATATTAATCCATTAATTATCCATTTATAACCATTTTTGTAAGGTGGTGATGAAAAATCAAACACGTTGTTCAACGAGGTGGTAGTCTGCAAGTACGCATGACGGTGCAGTCATTTTTCAAATGGTTTTAGATGAAGGAAAAAAAAGATATTCCATTATTATAATAAAATTTTATTTATATTATTAATACTGATTTTATCATAAATTCATGTATTTAAAATGTTTTAGGGAGTATAAAAAGAAAATAATTAAGAGATATTGGTTGAGAACATTACATATCCCTTTGGATGTTCTCCCCTGGGTAACACCTTAAGTATATTTAGCTTGGTATTTTGGAAATAAAAAGGATTATAAGACATGGGGATAGAGTTTAGGAGATAATATAGAATAGTTTTGTTAAATATTATGTTTTATAATGAATGTATAAGTGGGGTAGAGATGATATCCTTTTAGGTGAAGGGAATAGAATTTTTTTAAATATAACTTATTAATATAAAGAGAGAACATGTTTCACATGGAATGTGGATCCAAAGTGGAAAATAATTGGGTGTGGGATGATATAAGGTAAATATTACCTCAATCAATAATTTTTACATATTTTTTAAACATTTTTTGAATTCTTTTACTCCTGTATTTATATTTTTACCATTTTTTGTTTTTACTGTGGTAATTAACTTTTACCTAAGTAATTTACTTTTAATGCATAAGAATAATATGATCCTTATTAAATAATTTGGAAGTAATAATTCCAAAAATAAAATCCATTTATAAAATAAAATTTCTATGTGTAATATGAATTAATTTTAACATTAGATATTGTAATTCATAAAAAAATGATTTTAGAATAAGTGGATTTTTAAGAATAAATGTTATATTTTGGAAAAAAAATATCAATATTATTAATTTTAATGAAATTAATTAGTTTATTATTACATAAATTAGGGTTATGTGAAATTAAAATAAATTATAAACCTAATTTTACCTAGTTAAAACTGTTATTAAAAGATAAAGAGTAAAAAATAGTTTTTATTAAAAAAATATTGCTTAATTTTTAAAATGTAATACATGGGTTTCCTAAATTAAACATAGTACTTTTAAATGCATAATTTCTCTCTACAAATAAATTTTTTATCATGAAATTTTTTTTTATAAGTTTTTAATCTATACTCACTTCTCGATATAGTCATAAATGCTATATTTTAGTAAAAAAATGTATTTTCAATATTCACCCAAAATAAATTATTTCTGAGAAAAAAAACTTTATCATGAGATAATGTTGTTAATATAAGTATAAAAATGAATTTAATTTGGTCAAATTCAAATTCTGAAAATTTATAATTAAACTTTTAAATTGAAACATGAAAAGTAATGAAGACTGTTTTCATAGGAAAATAATTTTTAAAAATATTTCTTATTCATATTATTATTTTAAACAATTAATAATAAATTGGTGATAAGATATTGTTAATATAAATAATGTGTTTTATCTATGATATATTTATTTTCTTATAATAAATCACATAAAAAAATTTAGAATAATTAGTTATTTAGTTCATTAATTGAGTTTTATCAATGCATTAGTATTAAAATATAATTTTTTTAAGTGAAAATGTGAAATGTATAAAAAAATTAATATTTAAATAATTTATTAAATTGATAATTACATTTTTTTTATATCATATTAATTTCTACTTACAAAATACGTCAAGATCTGTGCATAAGATCTAAGCATAAGATATGCTCTATTGGATGTCATGGGTGGCGGTTCAGCTAGCATGGATCTTATGGCAGTTTCCATAAGCTTGGAATTATATCATATATGATTTATCTCATGTCATAATTGTTTTACTTAATATTGGGCTTGGTCTAGAGAAAACCCTAGTGATTCCACTTCTTTCCAATCTCAGATAGGGCCTCATAAGGAAGACTTGTACTGCTTGATGTCATCACTTCCCCTTTCTATATAGTTTTCATAGAATGGTTCCTTTTATTTATACCTAATAATTTAGTGGATATATTATAACTTTAAATTTTAATAATTTTATTTTAAATTATAACATTTTTGATTTATTTTGGTATTACACATAGAGCAAGTTATTCAAAATGGTGTTTATTTAAATGGAAATTAATACTAAAATCCCTAGGCATTATATTCTCCCCCATTAAATAAATTGTATACCCATGATTTTAATGATAAATCACTAAAATATAGTAAATTAATCCATAATAAACTCAAGATATATTTTCACTTGAGATATTAACCTCACTTTCATAGATTCTATGATACTCATCATTTTCTCCATAATAGGCATGTATTGATATTTTTCTTTATCTTAAGAATTTATACCAAATATGATTCCTTAGTTGGTTATGGGAGTTTCAAGGGACATACCTTTCATGGATTCATTTTCATGATCCTATTTCCAACCAAATACTAAAACTAAAATGGTTATTATAATATCTAATCAAATCAAAGAAAATGATCATATAAATATGAAAAATCAATCCAAATATGTATTCTCTAATGAAACCATCATTTAAACATATGATAATTTATATTCATTTATGATATAATTTGAACAACCTATAACTTTTTTATTTTATCCTAGGATGTCCATGGTCGTATTTCTATTAGGTTCTCTAACCTACTAGTTATATATTGCATACTAAAATTCCATTTAAATCCTTTATAATGGTTCAAAAATAGAATTTTAATAACCAAAGAATATCATTAGGGAGTGTTTATCTAGGTGTGAAGTCTTAGGGATAATCAACATGAAAAGAGTAGACATCGAGTTGATACTCAAATAGACTTTTTTAGGGTGATTATCCCTAGGTATATTTATGCCACAGCTGCATCCACTTTCTAGTATCTAGGTAGAGATGTAATTGATATGAAAATCATATACTTAAAATTTTACCAATATTTCAGTATTTTATCCTATACTTAGAATTATTTCTAGGGTTTTCACTAAATTTCTATCTTTCTAATCCCTAAAAAACTACACTAATCTTTAAAAATATAATAACTGTGCTCTAAAGCTAACTAAGGCACCCCAAACCCAAACTTCTAAATCTGGTGCTAAACAAACTTTCTTTAAATTATAGTTCTCATATAAAGTAAGATAGACCAAGATAAACATATATATATATATATATATCACATAATTTTAATAACTTAAAAATTTCATCTCACACTAATCTCATAATCCTAATAATGAAAGGTTTAGTGTAATTGAGGATCAGCTATATTAATGGCTTTTTTTATGATGTTTATGAGAATTTCTCTATAATTTATCCACACTATACTCTCTTTTATAATTGTAATAATTTATACTCATCTTCATAACCTAGGGAAAGTAAATATAAGAAATGGGTGGGATCAAATTCCTATTAAGGAAAAAAACTCATCTACATGTCATCAGGGTTAGATTATAGGAATATGAGAAAACATGATCAAGGAAGAAATTCCATAGTAAAGAGAACATAGAACAATAAGAGTTATCCATAATACATGTCATAAAGATGTGTAATATCAAATGATAAAAAATATACAAGGGTATAAGATTTCATAAACATGAGATAATAAACCCGATCCATGGAGCATAATCATAGGAATAAATATATGGAATGTCATAGAAATATATCATAACAATAAACTATGGTACTAACTTAGGCTTAAAAATCATAAAATAGTGGAGCATGAATCACTACCTATTTACCACAATAAGATGGATCATGAATCACTACTTTATTATCACATTAAGGTAATAATCACTATAAGATTCCCATAAACATAATGGAACAAGAATCACGACCTTATTCCTATAACATAGTAGAGTGAGAATCACTTCTAGATTATTATAGTGAAGCAAGCATTAAAACTAGATTCTCATAATTATCTCATGATATATAAATATATAATAAATGCATTGGAGAGAGATATAGGACCTCACCCTTCATCATCCATACATATATGTTCCACTTGGAAATAATCATTCATCATATCATAAATAATCCATGGAAAAATGGATTTTTTACACTTCCAAATGATTTCATAAAAAATAAATTTAAGAACTAGATCGATTGATACCAAAAAAATTAATCTCCCAAAAGAGTATTTCAAAAGTAATTTAAAGGTTTATTCATGAAAAATAAATTTCCCAAGAAATAATTAATTTTGAGATAAAGTGGGAAACGAAATTGAAACCATAAAAGGAATCTTTAGAAAACATTTTCTAACTTTATTCTAAAATAAGATGTTATGATCCGCATTAAAAAAGAAGAAATTTCAAAAATCATTATTTAGAAATAAATATCAATAATGAAACCATGAAAAAGAGAAAAATATTTCAAAAGGGTGAATTGAAAACATTTTTAAAACTTTTACATTAAAATAATCTTCAATAATGGAGCCTTAAAAATACATAAAGGGTGGCTTGAGGAAATTTGGATTAAAATATAAAACAAAAAACTGTGGAAGGAAAACCATTTCAATATTTTAAAATATATTTATTAAAATAAAACATCACCAAAAGGGATAATAAAACTTTCTTTTTAAATTATTATAAGGTAAATATGAAGATCACATGATATAACACATATTTGGGTTTCCAAATGTAAAATAGAACATTTATGGGAAGGTAAAATATGTACATGGAAGGAAGATCATCATTAAAAAGATTAGTAATTATTAAAAATTTCATACTTTAATAGGTAATAAATCCATAAACGAGAAATATTTGAATCAAAATTTTCATTTTCCCCATATATAAAGAGAAAGCACAATATAAAATCTTGTGGTGGAAGAAATCAAGCATATAAGTAATAGGTTCAAGATGAAACATTATAACTCGAAGAAAGGGGGTTTGAGTTAACAAGAAACCCTTACATAATAATATTATAAACATTAATGAAACCCTAGGACACATAATAATAATATTTTTATTTTTTTGTGGTGCGCACCAACTTGTGCAAATTGATAAATAATATTTACCGACTTGTAAATTATTATTTATCACCAAACATGGTCTTGGTATGTTCAAAATATTCTTTATTTATTGTATACCCAAATAAATATTTTATTCATAAGTAAATATTCCATTCACATACCGGTGAATAAATATTTATTAAATATTTAATAAAATAAATAAATATATTTTTATTCACATGCTAATGAATAGATATTTGTTAAATTTATGTGATAAATATAATTTTAATAAAATTATTCCTTGGTCTTGAGAATAATATTTATTCAATTGATTAAATTCAAATAAAATTTAATCGAGATTAATAGAAACACTTATTATGTGACTCTCTAGGATTCATTCTCAATGGTATTAGGCAGGTTTTCCTAAAGTCCAATATTATTATATAGAAATGGTTCAAGGAACCCAAGAGAAATAACTTAATGTTGAAATGTCAACAATCACATACAAACACTCACTATGTGATATAATCCATTTTTCACAATATCTCACCAAGTAGGTTTCATGACGGTTTCATCAACCTATATTCTTAATATGTCTTTCTTTGAATATCTAAAATAAACATGTCGTTATACCATGTCCATGGAATTTAGGGAAATAGTTATATTCCAATAAAAGGGATGAGATATTGGCTTCCATAAATATGGAAGGGACAAATCATTCATATACTTATCCATTAATGACATGTTAATCATGGCACAACCAACATACCATACTTACTACCAACATATGGTGTGATGGTTTTCATCAGTAAATATAATTTAATGAGTCATGACATGCAACAATGATAATATTAAAGTATAAGGACCATTATACATGCTTCCTGACAATAAAATCCGATAACACCAAAACATGAAGAATTCCTACTGGAATGTATGTTCTCATAATATCTCATCTTGTAGATTACCAAGTGAAAGCATAATGTGGAGAAGTCTCGTATGCTTATGAGTACTCAAATCTAATGATCTAAATACTATGTGTATCGCCATAGTATGTTATCCAACCATATAACTATATTAAGAATATTGACATATCACTTAAAGGTTCTCATCATAGAGGGTAACTGTTAGGACCTTATCAATGTGAAAAATACTCTAAGAAATTATTGTATTAAACCCATAGAGAATAATGAACATTATGTAATAATATATTTAATTAATATTCAATACATTGAATATACATGTAATCAAAGTATAAAAATTTGGTCTTATGACACCAACTCCAACAAACTCCCACTTTGACTAGAGCCAACTGCCTATGAATTTCAATCCACTAGACCTCACATGATATTCTTGTTTTTATTGAGTCAAGACTTTAGTCAAGGGGTTTTACATATTGTCCTATGTGGATATTCTACTCACTATAACCTTGCCTCTATGAGAAAAATACCTTAAGAGATGATAGTTCTGAAGTATGTGCTTCATCTGTTGATGTGGCCTTGTCTATTTTGCGAGATCCTCCACTGCAGTATTATCACAATAGAGTGTGATGGGATCTTTACTGCTAGGTACCAAATCAAGATCTTAAATGAATTTGCAGATCTATACTGCTTCTTTAGCTGCCTTAGAAGTTGCAATATACTCAGACTCTACTACAGAATTTGTGACCACAACCTTCTTTGAGCTCTTTTAGATCAAAGAATCTCCATTCAAATGGAATATGTTTCCTATTTTTGACTTTATGTCATCTAGATAGGTTTTGAAAATAGAATCATTATATCCTCTAATAACTAGTTCCTAATATCCTCTATAGACCAGGAACATATCCTTAATATGCCCTAGATACTTAATGATCGTCTTTACATTAATATAATGGAGGTCACTTGTATCAGTTATATATTTTCCTACTACACTCAATGTGTAGGAAATATCTAGCCTAGTACATAGCATAACATACATGACTAACCCAATCATTGAAAATTATAGAATCCTTTCCATTTTGCTTCATTCCTCATGTGTTTAAAGACACATTTTCTTATAAATATGAATTCTATGTGATGTTGGAAACAAACCCCTCTTGGATTGTTCCATACTGAATCTCTTCAATATCTTGTCAATGTATGTACTTGACTTAGGTAGAGCAGTCTCTTGGATATATCATGATGGATCTTGATCCCAATAATATATACCACATTTCCTAAGTTATTTATGGAGAATAATTTATTCAACCACATCTTAAAATACTATAAGACTGGTATTTTGTTTCCTATGAGTAATATGTCATCAATGTATACTATTAAGAAAATTACTACACTCCCAATAAACCATTTACAGACATAAGGATCACATTAATTCTTTATGAAACCAAATTCCATTATGGCCTCATAAAAATGAATTTTCCATGACCTGTATTCTTGATTTAATCCATAAATGGATCTTTGAAACTTTCATTATTTATTTTAATCCTTTGGAATCCCAAACCCTTCGGGTTGTATCATATAGATATATTCCTGAAGGTTCCCATTAAGTAAAACTATTTTGAAATCCATTTTCCAAATCTCATAATAATGGAAGTCCATAAAGGAAATTAGAATTCTAATGGATTTTAATATTGAAACTGGTTAAAATATTTCTTCGTAGTCAATTACTTGACATTTTTTAAACCCTTTTACAACCAATCATGCCTTATAGGTAATGAATTATCCTTTCATTTCTAGTTTCTTCTTGAGTTCCCATTTAAAACCAATGGGATTTACATCTATTGGAGGGTCTACGAAAATCCAGACTTGGTTTTGGTACATGGAATCCATTTCATAACTCATATATTATTTCCACTTGGAAACATATGTGCTAATTACCACTTCATTATAGGTTATAAGACCATTATTACCAACTAATAATGAGTCACCATCCTTGGTAACTATAAAACCATAACATTATATTTCTCTAACCTCTCTTGTACTCTTATGCAGTACTTGTGTCTCCAAAATAGTTTCATCTTCCATGGGGCTTTGTGGAATATGTTCTTGTACCAACTCTTGTGTACCTTGAGCCTCAAATTCATTGAATTTTATCTCACTCTCACTATATCTTTTAGATATGTGCTACCTCACAAATAATATGGATTGTTTTACCACTATAAAAATTTTTATAAGGGTTCGTGTAGGTAATATCCTTTTATTTTCCTGGTATGTCCTATAAAGGTGCACAGTGTGCCTCAGGGTGAAAGATTGTTTCCTAAAGAGGCGTTAACAAACTCTTCACTTCCCCACACATGTAAATTTGATTACATGGTTTTTCTTACACTAAAAAATTCATATGGAATACTATTTATCTATTTAGTTCATACTTGGTTTATTATGTGTGAATTTTTTTGTAAAAAATATCCCCAAAAAGATAATAGAAGACACGCATGACTCATTACTAATCTCACAATGTCCAACAAGATGCAGTTTTTCCTTTTACTTACACCATTCCACTAAGGTATGTAATGAGTAATGATTTCATATAGGATCCAAAACTCCCAAAAGTAATCAATGAAGTCTTTAATAATATATTATCCACCATGTTCTAAGTTTATTTTCTTAATCTCCATACCAATATGGTTTTAAAATTCATTCTTGTATTCCTTGAATTTATTAAAATAATCTTACTTATACCTCATTAAGTACTAAAAAATCATTAAAAGTTATGAATCATGAGTACCCACCTCTTTATTTAATAGGAAATGGTCCACAAACATTGGTATCAATTAATTCAAGAATCTCTTTATCCATTTCACCTTTCCCACTAAATGGGGATTTGGTAATTTTAACTTGTAAACATGTGTGACATATACCAAGTGTTTTTAGTTCAAAAGAATCTAAATATCCATCATCTTGGTATAGTTTAGTCAGGCTCTTTTCATTTACATGACCTAATAGATGATTCCAAAGTTAGGTGTGGTATGAGTCATGTGAGGTTGTTTCATTATCAATTTACATTACTTGGTTTGTGAAGTACAACACATAAAGACCATTATTTAATTGTTCCTTACCATAAAAAATTCCATCCTTATAAAAGAAGCAACATTTATTTCTATATTCGAAAATAAAACCATTTTTATCTAGTCTGGATACTGATATAATTTTTTTGGTACCTAAAAAAATATAATAAAAACCCTTTAAAACTAATATCATCTCAGTAGTCACTGTGAGGTGGTAGTCACTAATATCTATAGAAGAAATTTTAGATTTTTTGGCTTCTCATAGATCTACCTCCCCTCATTCGATCTCTATGAATCTAATTGGTTTTTGTATTTGAATACATATGTGAGCACTATAGGCTATATCTGATACCCAATTTATAGAAATTGGTAAATTTCAATTGATAATAAATACACCTAAATCTTCCCCATTCCTATTTGGATGGTTGTAGTTTTTTTTCTAGCGTCCCTTCTTACCATATGAAAAACAAACAACATTATGTGCCATTTCTTACCTCTTGATCTTCCTCTTCTTAGAAGGGTGTGATGAAGATTTGGCCTGAAATAACTTCACTTTTACTTTCTGTTTGTTTACCATAAAGACCGAAGGCTTTTCTTTCTTTGTATCTTTATCTACTTGGTTAAGAAGAATAATAAGATCTGGTAGAGAATTCTAAATGTTGTTATATTAAAATTTACAACAAATCTAGAGAATCTATGAGGGGGTGATTCCATAATGAGATCAATACCTAGTTATTTAGGGAGTTTAAACCCTATAACCTCTAGGGGATCAATGTAGCTAATTAATTTGTCTATGTGAGGCCTAGCTGGGGAACCCTATCCAAGATTTCTCTAAAAAACTTCCTTGTAAATATTAAATTGTTCATGTCTAGATCTATCATATTAAAGACAATGGAGGTTCTCGAGCATTCTATACACATCCATGTTTTCATGAGACTTCATGAGTTCATTAGAAATAGATGAAAGAATCGAACATTGAACATCAAACATTTCATTCATATGTTTCTCATAGACTAGGAAATCTTCATTACTCATCTCCTTAGTAGGAGGATTAAGAAATGAGTATTCTAGAATGTATGATTCCCATTCATGGCACAAAATAACTTGAAGTTGTATATACCACTCCTGAATGTTACTACCAGTTAGGAGGTTATATTTATCCAATATTTATCATAGGGATAATGTGAATTATAATATTTCAATTTTATTATGAAATTAAAAGATCAGGTCAGTATGTTTCTTGATATAAAATTATGTAAAGAATAATAAATTAATTGACTTTATTAATTATTAAATCTCTTACTATTTTATCAAGTATTAATATCTCTCACCATTGAACTCAGAATGTCTAGTTTCTAGAACATTCTAGTGTAAAGGATTCATATTCCCCTTCGTATAATACCAAAAAGGTTTGTTCAAGCTACTTGATAGTATTTAGGTGGGAAGATCTTGGACAACTGTGGGCCTATATCTCCTTGATCCATTGAGCGGACTCCCCTATCACGAAATCATGACTTGGATTTCCTCAACACTTTCCTCCAAATTAAACCAAATCTATCAAGGGGTATTTATCTTGATGTAAAATGGTTGAGTGAACCCAAAACCTTCATAATTACTCCCTTTATAAAATTAAGTGTCCCAACAAGGGTTATTCAAACACTTAGTTCTATTGAGTTTCATTCCTAATCAAGTAATGGAAGGCCAACTATGTATTTATATTTAATTGAGGGATTTTAATTTATTATGAATAAATTTTATCTTGTTTTATCCTTTACATGTCTTTTTAATATTTAATGGATGTTACTTAATTAATTAACCATGTTGCATAAAACATTTACACATAATTCATTTATTTAATTTTTGTCTTTACACAATAATTCATTTATTTATGTGATCATGGATTTACATCCATAAAATAAATAATTTCATAGAAAAAAATAAAAAATTTATTAAATGAAATGTTTATTATCTTTATCTAATGGTTGATTTAATTAGTAGACATTAAATCAACCATTGAACTAAGGGAAATAACTCCTATTGTTGGTCTTAGAATGAGTTATAGTATTCCATCTGTCCACTTATGTATCACATGAGTTGGTATTATAATGGTATCATCTTGAACCGCCTCTACATACCTAGGGATACTCCATTAATTACATGTATTTATGACTCACATGAAGGTGAGGGGAACCAAAATATTGGTTAAAGGTGGATTACATAAATATCCTTGGACACATGGGTCCTATATAATAAGTGAGGGAGGGTTGAATCATATACCATCATATTTAATTTAATAAAAAATAATTTCAAACTCAAGAAATAAATTAAAATAAATAATACAACACATACACAGGTCTTAGTCAAGCTCATGAATGGTCATACAAGCAATGAATACGCAAAATTAACTAGCTAGCATTCATTTATTTATTCATTATTTATTATTATGATGAATGAACTTGAATTAATTAATTAATTAATTAATTCCATTTAATATTAACGATCATCTAAGATTTTTTATAGAAACCGGTCATTTATGGAATTCATGGAAAATAAATAGAAGAACCAATAATGACATATTTATTATAATAAATTAATTAAGTATTTAAAATTATTTAAAACCATTATTAAATTTTCAAACACACAGAAATTTTTTAATCGATAAAATAAGGTTTTAATCCTATAATTTTTCAATTTAATTTAATTTTTAATTATGTCTATTAATGGGAGACTATGCGGTATTTATATCTAGCTAAAAAACATGTATCTCGATTTTCATGTATCTAGGGTACACTCCTGGGTCTACATAGTGTTCCTCAGTCAGACTACACAACATATACAAACTAGATACACGCTATGTGTTCTTCTTTCCATGTGTCTAGGATGCATGTATGGGTCTTCATCGTGTGTCTTAGTGGACTATAAGGCATGTACAGGCTAGCTACACATTGTGTATCTCTTTGAGTTGTGTGTCCATTTTCTTATTGAGTGGCTCGTCATATTCTTCAGATGTGAGATTTGATAAACAACAGACCTTGTACACCACATACAACATCATGTATATCATAAATGATCTAGGTTTTCAGTATCATGTATTTTTTACCATTTATAATTACCACATGGATTGAGATATTTACACCACTAACCTGTGTAGACTACACAGAGTGTACACTAATGAACTCCATGTAATCCTACAACTGTGTGCTAGTTTGGTTGGTCAAAACACAACAGACACTGTGTGTAATTACTAATTTTAATGTTGTGTATCCCTCAGCGCATCCAGATATAGTGCACAGGGGTACACGGCATGTACTTTTGAGTATACTCTTTGTAACCTTGTCTTACCGGCAAAAAATTGGCAGTTTTCTGATGGCATCTCCATTCATTCTTTATCTATTCTTAAACCTTTAAGAATATGAAACACTAAACAAATAATGTTAATTTAAATCAGATTAAAGAATTAATAAAATGAAATAAAAAATCTAACCACAATTACACATAGATCAATAATCAAATAAATAATTATAAATTTAAAAATGATCTCTCTTATACTAATTTTTAGTTCCAGGCATAGTGGAAGCCCGAGGTGGTGGGAAATATATTAAAATTTATTTTAATAATAGCTTTCTGAAACCATGAGTGAGGATCTTACATGTCAAATTTATAATTAATTTATTTAATATCTAAATAAATGAATATTTGGGTTTAGGAACTTTCTTAATTGATGAATATTGATTGTATGAAAATACCCTATCATATTTCCTTCATTGTGCTATGAGGATCCAATGATAAAATACCTCTAGTGGTGATCCACGCGTTCTCCTATGATCTCCGAGTAATGCCACTTGATCTATGGGTGATATCATAGAGAATAGAATGTTTTTTGTTATTCATTCTTGATCACTCATTCTTGTATCTTGAATAAATATCTCTTTCATTTCTCATTCTTGAGAGGGAGAGAGAAGGAAGAGTTGAGATAGAATTCATTGATTGTAAAAATTATCTCTTTTTAGATTGCACATCGATGCTCCACACAATAGACATAATCATCTATTTATAGAGATAGGTTTTAGGTTAAAATAATAATTTAATTTCATGTGATCCATTAAATAATATTATATCCTTCAATGAAACCTTGTGCCACATAAAATTATTCATCGGTCTTAAGAATAGTATGTATTCCATTAATTAAATTAAAATATAATTTAATAAAGATCAATATAAATAATTAGTGTGTGGCCCTTTAGGATTCTTTATCATTAGAATTAGGTGAGCTTTCCTAAAGTCTCAAACTACTGTCTAGCAATGGGTTAATACACCCAAGAGAAAGAACTTAATGTCACAAAATCGAAACCACATGAGAACTCGCACTGTGTAATATGATATCTTTGTCACAATATCTCATCAATCATGTTGCACAATGGTGTCATAAACCTATATGATTTATATGTATTTCTTTGACTATCTAAAATAAACACATCATTACACCAAGGACGTGAAATTTAGGGCGGCGGTTCTATTTCAATCTAAGGGTCGAGATATCAACTTTTATAAAAATGTAAGGGAAAATACTTCCTCGACTTGTCCATTAATGACATGTCAATTGTGATTCACCCAATGTACCCTACTTCCTGCCAACATATAGCATGATAGTTTTCAAAAGTAAATCTAATTTCTCAATTCTTGGCATGCACCAATAATAATCTTAAAGTCCAAGGACCATTACACATGCTCGCTTATAGGAATGTATGATGACACAAAAACATTCATAATTACTATTGGCATGTCTATTATCATAATATATTGTATTTGATATTATTAATTGTAAAATTTATGAAAATAATCCTCATACACTTATGAGTACTTACACCTGATGGTTAAAATACTTTGTGTCCCATCATAGTGTGTTATGAAAATGCATAACTATATTAATAATATTGTCATAGAACTTCAAGGTTCTCATCATAGCGAGGAACTTATATGACCTCATCAATGATACAAATACTCTAATGCATTATTATATTAAATCCATGTAAAACAATGAACAATATGTAATAAGATGTTTAATTAATATTCAATACATTGAATATACATGTAATTAAAGTACAAACATTTGGTCCTAAGAAACCAACTCCAACAATAACAACATAAAAAATACCAATAATTTTCCCCATTTCAATAAAATATCATTAACTTTATATATAAATAATTCAAATGGTTAAACAATATGTACTAAACTTGTTAATAATTATCCATATTGGAATAACAACATAAAAAATGCCAATACTTTTCCCTGTGACAATAAAAGTGATAACATGATCATAACCCATCTAGATAAATAAGTTGGATGGTTAAACAATACATAGTCAATGTTCCAATAATCATCTATATTGGAATAAAAATATATGTAATTTAAATATTTTCCCAATGTTAATGAAAGGGATAACATGATCATAACCCATCCGAATAAAGGAGGTGGATAGTTAAACAAGACAAATGCAATGATGAATTATTATTCTGATAGAAATAAAAATTTCATATGAAAACTAGATAAATAAAGTTTATGGTCGAAAAAGTACACATCTCTAGTGTAACCATGGAAACTCATAAGGATGTGGACATAGATGAAAAATATCCTTGAAAAATAATACTTTGAATGGAATCACTCAAGAAAATATCAAGAATAAAATTGTTTAATATCATTAGTTTAATCCCTTAAATTATATATATATATATATTATAATTAATCATGAAACATAAATCTCATGATTTTAAATCCTTTTGAATATAAAAAGGAAATTGGAGGTGAAAACTTTTTAGAATTTTTTTTTAACATTGATGTAAAAGACAAACTTACATGCCACTTTAAAAAATAACTTTTGAAAAGGTAAAGTGAAATATTTTGAAAACCTTTACTTTTAAAAAGAATCTCTAATAGTGCATACTTGAAAATGACATAAATTTTTCTATATAAAATGTGAATCCAAAGATAAAACATTTGATTATAAAAGGAACCTTTTTAATACTTTAAATTTACCTTTGTTGAAAACCCACATAGTAAAACTTTCTATTATATTAAAACATCATTTTAAAAAATAAAAATAGAAAGTACCATATAGTAAAATATTATAGTGGAATAACCCAATAAAGTTCAATAGGAAACATTATATCTCAATTAATGAAAATTGAGTCACCAAAAATTCTCGCAACCGGGGTAACAATTGAGTCAAATTCCATTTGATGAAAAGGAACTGGTTTAGATTCATATTTCCCATTAATAAAAAAAATATATGATAAATATATGTTCATGGGAATTTAATACACTATAAAATGAAAAAAAATGGTGTATAACATAAGCATGTCTCAAGGAATTAAAGTTTGCAACAAAGAACCCTTACGGCTTGAGTACCATTTTAATCAAAACTCCTAGAAAGAGAGGGATTTAAATTGAACATAAATATCACGATTAAAATATAATTCATGAGTTGATATATAAAATAGGTATTATTTCTAACTTATAAATGAAATTAGCTGAAAAATAAAAAACATATCTCAAAGGAAGGAATTTGAGATGAAAAACTCTTACCTCTTATCCTGACTTCCATGAACATACTTTGGCCTATTGTATCAAAAAAATAGATATCTTAATAAATTATTGTATAACCTTAATAATTTATTTTTACATTTATAATTTTCATTTATAAAAATTATCTATATTAATTATAGTGACTCATTACCTATTTTTAATATCAGGTGTAAGTAATTGTGATTTTTTTGAACTAGTTTTGAAAAAATGGTGTTGGTATTCATTATTGTTAAAAATTACATCATCCCAAGATAATTAAAGGAAATAAAATGTATGTTACATGATATTTATAAATTTATAATTTCATTCCATTGTATTTTTTGTTACAATCTATGAAGATGAAATAGATGATGATCATGTTTCAATGATTCTTAATGAACGAAAGGTGTTTTCTTAATTAGAGAGTTTAATAATAATGTTACACTTAAAGAACCAGAAAATAATTATTTAGATATTTATATCATATTATACCATTAATTAAGTTCTCATAGTCATCTATTATATAAATTCATAGTATTTTTCAAGTGGGTGGTTAAATTGAGTCAAACATGAATATACCATGATTAATGGATAATTATGTGGTAGTTTATTTGTAATATCACTATACCAGAAGAATGGTTATATTATTTAGTGTTTATTAGTGTGATATGTCATAATTTTAATTATTTATAAGAATTATTAATATATTTTAAAATATTACATAATATGAATGAGAATATTTTTCCTCTTAGTATGCTTATTTTAAATGATTAAATTAATTATGATCATTTGTTGATCATATCATTAATAGGGTCTATAATTTTTCATAATAGAACCTTAATTATATCATATATACCATATTTATCTATAAAAAACATTATCATTACCAATAATGTAAGGTGTTGATGAAAAGAAAAATATAAATCAATCCTTCCATGGAGGTGGTAGTCCACACATACGCATGGTTGATGATTTTATCTTCCATAGAACGGTAGAAATGTATAATATGTTTTATAATTAAATAATATAAAATATATTATAAATATAATACTTATTAATTTTAAAATTATAAGCATCATTGAAATATGGTTAAGGAAAACAAAACATGACGCTTTATGGAGGTAGTAATCTATATACATGCATAAATGTAGTTTTTATTTTCCTTAATGGAAAAGGGGGAAGGTAGTTAATGGTTATTACCATAGAATAATAAAATTAATTATATAACCAATACTGATGTAATTATATATGTATTTTAAAATTATAATTATAAAGGTAATATATAAAGGAGAGAAGTTAAGGGAAAACAATTACTCATGTTGATAACTTTGAGCTTTCCTTAGAGAATTCCTTAGAAAATGATGGATTAGGCTAATATATATTGACCAGAAGCTCAAAGAGGATGAATATTATTATATGTTAAGGATAAATATAAGGTTTAAATAAATAAATCTAATTTTAGGAGTGTTATTGAAGTGGTGGTGAGAGACCCATTTTATAAGTGAAAAGGGATGGCATTTTTGTAAATACCCATAAATTTTTAATAATGGGAAGTCACTCAAAAGGAAATTGGATCCAAAATTGATAAAAACTAGAGAGGTTAAGATATAAGGTTTATAAATTCCATATAAAACCATTAAAATACATGTTTTAAACATGATTTCAACTCATTTACAATATATTTTTCACTTTTACCCTTTTATCTTTTACCGTGGTTGCTAGTTTTTACCTAAGGTAATTTATCTATTATACCCAAAATTAAAATAGACCTTATTAAATAATTGTTACTAATGATTAAAATTTTGAAATTAATTTTATTTTATGATATTTTAAAAAAGTGATAAAAAATAATTTTAAATTATTAAATGTATAATGCATTAAAAACAATTTTTTGAATAATATAACTTAAGTTCTAAAATGTAAAATATGGGTTTTTAAATTAAAAAAACATTTTAAAAATTATAAATTAACTTATAAAATACATATTTATAATTATAAAAAGGGTCTATGAATTTCCAATACATACTTATATACTAATAATGTCACAAAGTCATGTTATTTATAAAAATGACACATTGCATTATTCGCCTCAAATACAATATTTTCAAAAAAGACCCAAAATTCCATATTAATCAAATATTTAAATGATAAGACCAAAAATTAATTTAATTTTATCAAATTAAAAGTCTAAAAAATATTAATTTAACTTTTAAATAAATAGATGACATATAATGAAAATATGTTTTTATACCTTTTTTAAAATATTAACCATTCTGATTCATATTTTCTACAATTTAATAATTAAATTAGTATTAAAAAATTATTTATATTGACTATATTTTATCATAATTAATCATAATTTTCTTGAAATAGGAATTTATGTCACATAAAAAGACAATATTTATAAAAATACATTTCTAAGCACAAAATGATCGTATTAGTCATTTTAGAAATGCCAATTGAATTTAATTCATATTAAACATAAACTTTATTTTATTTATATAAATATTTTATAAATTATTTGTTCCTATTAATTCCCAACAATCTAATGGCTAGGTTTTAATTTCCATACTTAATATTTATATTTTTGTCTAAATATATTGTGGTTTCATTTAAATTCAGTGTTGCTTGTGGAGAAAGTTATCAAAGACATTGACTAATTTAAAAGGTGGTAATTTTTAGTGTCAAAATTCACACATATAACCTTTTATAAAATTAATTTATAATAATTTATTACAAATACATTAGTTAGTTATATTTTATTTCCACCATCTAGCATTATTATCTTTGATTGTTTGTTTAGTAAGAGTTTTATAATGGTGGTGCTGATTATTTTTTATAAATTCGAAGTTCATCATTATAAGATCATTAAAGGTACTATAATATATTATTTATAATTATTTATAATTTTCTAATTTTATTTCATATGTATTTTAGTTATGATTTGTGATGATAAAGTCAATGATGAGCTTGTTTTGATAATTTTCATGAACGAAGTGTGGTATCATAATGATGGGTTAGATATTGCCATTACCATTACATAAAAAAACTTGTTTTTACTTATTATTTTCCCAATTTACCAGTAATTATATTTCCTTAGTCACCCAATATAAAAATTTATAGTATTTTTCATGTAGGTGGTTAAACTGAACCAAGCAAGAACACGTAATCTATGAGTGGGTATGGTTAAGAAAGTAATTTTTTGGGTATAATATAATAATTTAAAAAAATAATGATATTATTTATATTTTATTAAGGTGATGAATTATATTTTAATATGGTTAAATAAATAATAAAATTTTGTAGGGAAAATTGAAATATGTAACTTTCATGAAGATGGTAGTCCACACGTACGCACGGATGACACATTCATTTTCCATAGATTGAGAGGAAGATAGGTAAAGGTTTATAATTAAATAATATTAATAATTATATAAATATAATATTAATCATTTAATCATACTTTTATAACCTTTTATGTAAGGTGGTGATGAAAAATCAAGCACATCATTCGTGGAAGCAGTTGTCTACACGTATGCATGACGGTGTATTCATTTTTCAAATGGATTTGGATAAATGAAGGAAAAGGATATTATATTAATATAATAACATTTTAACATATTATTAATACTTATTATATCATAATTTCATGGATATAATATATTTTATGGGGTGGAAGAAGAAAATAATTAGGAGAGCTCAGTTGAGAACATTTCATTTCCCTTTGGATGTTCTCCCTTGGGTAACACCATAAGGCTCCTTAGCTTGGTCTTTTGGAAAGAGAAAGACTTCTAGAACATGGGGGAGATTGGATGATATACTATAGTAGATTTTTGTTCAAGATAATTCTTTATAATGGGTGGATAAATGGGGTGGAGGTGAGATCCTTTTATAGGTGAAGGGAATCACAATTTTGTAAATATAATTTATTAATATAAAGAGAGAAAATGTTTCACATGGAATATGGAAGAAAAGGGAAAAATAATGAAGTGTGGGATGAGATAAGGTATATAATCCCTAAACACTAATTTTAACACATATTCTAAACATTTTTTAAGTCTTTTACTCTTAGATTTTCACTTTTACCATTTTTGGTTTCTATAATGGTAGTTAATTTTTACATAAGTAATTTACTTTCAATGCCTAAAAATGGGAATCATTGCATAATTTAGAACTAATAATTCCAAAATTAAATCCATTTTATCAAATAAAATTTATATTTGTGATAAAATTTAATTTTAGCATTAGCTCGTGTAAGGCGTAAAAACTAGTTTTTAGAAGAAAAAAAATGTATTTTTAAGCATAAATGTTATGGTTAGAAAAAAATATAAATTTTGTTGATTTTAACTGTATTAATTGGTTTACTATTAAAAAAAGAGATTTATGCGAATTTAAAATTAATGAAAAATATAATTTCACATAGCAAAAACTTAATTGAAAGAAAAAGATGAAAAATAGTTCTATTAAAAAATATTTCTTAATTTTCAAAATGTTGGACATGGGTTTCCTAAATTCAAAATAGTAATTTTAATTGAATAAATTTAATCCATAATTACATTTTTATAATGAAAATTTTTTTATAGGTTTTTAATTTATACTTACTTCATGATATATTTATAAACTTTATGGTTTTAGTAAAAACTATATTTTCCATTATTCACATAAAAATCAATTATTTCCGAAAATACCAAAAAATAATCCAAATATAATATTGTTATTATAAGTAAAAAAAATTAAGTTAATTTGGTCAAATTTAATTTATAAAATTTTAAAATTTAAATTCTAATGAAAAACAGAAAAATATTATGAAAACTGTTTTCATAGAAAAATAAATTTTAAAAAAATTAACTATTCCGATTTTTAATTTTTATCAATTACTAATTAAATTGGTGTTAATATATTATTCATACCAATAATATAATTTATTTATGATATATTTAGTTTCTTAAAATAAAGAAAATAACATCATGACTCGACCCAATGGGACTCGGGCTGTAACTCCCCAAGCCCGCCTCCACTAGGTTAGGGGCTGGAGACTAGCACTGAGTAGGCATATCATAATGATGGGAGGCCTTTTCCTAAAGTACTTATATAAACTCACCCATAAACAACTTGATGTAATATTTCAGATATATAGAAAATTGGAAACTAAAATGCACGCATATAATTATCCCAAACCAGAGTATAATAGGAGTGCTGAAAAGCATAAAAAGGGAAAAACACATGCCCGCCAAAAGAAAGCTACAAAAGTGTAAAACCTATTCAGAAGGAGGGGATCAATTTCAAAGGAAACTACCATAAATATCCTCATCCCATCTCTGGTAAACACCTTGGTCACTCTATCTCACTAATCTACACCTGCCTCGAGTCCTCTGTGGACTCTATCGAAAGGATTGTGGTTTGCATAAGACACAACACATGTGGGAAAAGCTTATGCAGGGGTGAGTATAAGAATACTCAGTAGGCACACCAAAAACCCAAAAGAAAATAGAGAAACTAAAAGGAAAAATTACACTTGACCTTTCCAGAGGGAACCCAATCGAGAGAGAAACTTCATCTTAAACTATCCTCAGCTAAACATGACTAGTCACCTCAGTCCATAAGGGGTGTCAACCTAGACATGTGACAACACCGTAAGGACTCCCACAAACACTTAGATATACTCATCTTAGACTCCAAGCCTCATGAGGTTATGACCTCATCACCAGCAATATAATTATATTTAAGGATATAATGGTAATACAAAACTAGAAGAACACACTCCATGAGCTCAATTATCCCAGATATCACCCATCTGAGAGATACACTCAAACAGGAACAATTCACTAGGTCCAACTCTAGTTCCTAGCACCAGAGTTCCTACAATTTCTACCTTGTTCCCAATTCATTCTAAAGAAACCCAAGTGGAGAGGCTTTCCCCTCATCGCTACCCACAGTTCAAGGAGAACTGCTCCAAACTATGCATCACATGCATCCTCTCTAATGAGAGAGAATGGAGGGACTCACCACTGCCCTATAGTCGAGGGGGTTTTAGCTCCTAAATAACCTAAAAAACCTTTGTCACTATAGAATGGGGTTTCCCACACCTTATTCCAATGGGGAGCACTAACTCCTAACCAGGAATCACACATAAATAATGGAGGGGCCAGCTCCTCATAATTATACTCAACGGACGAGGGAGCACTGACTCTAATGGAGGACCCACTCCCTACTGCTACTCAAAGATGGGGAAGTACTACTCCATAGGTGAGTACTCACACCTTGGTATAATAGGGGGTTACCACTTAGTGGATAGAGGACCCACACCCTAGTACGATAAGAGAGTACCACTCTACCAGCTCATTTACTATAGGAGACCCACACCCTAACACGAGAGGGGAGTACCGACCCCATACTAAATAACCCACTCCATGGTATGATAAGGGAGTTCCAACTCTATCAAAATAACACATATGTAGGACCCATGACCTGGAAAAACAAGGGAGTTTTGACTCTAAGGATAGAGGAATTATACCCTAACATGATAGGGGAGTACCCACTCTATCAATATGTTACGTCTGGAGGAACTACACCCTAACACAATATGGGAGAACCAAATACACGAATATAGGACCCAAACTCTATTCCAACAAGGGATTAACTACTCTATATGGCCAAAAATAATGGAGGTCATGCACCCTATCATGGTAGGGGAGCACTGCCTCTAACTATACGAATGATACGAGGAACCTGCACCCTAATCCATTAGGGGAGTACTAACCCTAGAAGAACTACCCAAAGGTATAGAACCCACACCCACAATATGAAGAGTCACATCTCTACCAGATCATGGAGTTAAGGGAAATATGTGCCCTAGCATAATAGGGGAGTACTAGTCCCAGTATCTCTCTTTAAGAATCACATCTGTCAATAGCATCAGTCAGGAATCACTGAAGGGAGCATCATGCTTATGATACCTAGAGTCACAACACCATCATGGTTAGGGTACCCTCTCCCTAATAAAATAGAGTATAACCAATCTACCATCCTAAAGAGTCTTGGGGACCCACATCTTAGAGTGTAAGGTAAGGGTACCGACCCTGACATCAACTCAATGATCCACCCCTATCACTACCCAAGGTTAAGCACTTTTTCACAAGAGTAATGATCAAAACACTCCACCCCATATATCATAGTCCAAAAAAGAGGCCACCATAACATTATACATGGAAAAATAATTAGGATAGGCTACTAAAAATCTCTAATCCAAGTCCTAGAGAAGGAGATATGTATGGTGGAAGATCTCAAGAATATCTCAAATGAGTACACAGCATGCACTGGGATCCACTCAGCGTGTGAGCCCACCTGATCACCAATATGGGTATCCTGTCTACATGGTTTTCCAACATATATAGTATTACATGGTATGTACATACCATACATAGTGTTTCCCACTTCACCCGACCCCTTCTCATGTTCTTTCTCCACATTGTCCAACTAACCATGTCCTTTACACGTTGTGCATCCCATACTACACAATGTATTCAGGATAAATGGGCACTTGGCTATGTGGATTTCCCATGCCTATGTACAAAACCCCATGTATGTGTACATTTTTCATGTACTTTTACATAGACATGTACTTTCACACGACTTCCCAAGCCATGTCCTTTGGCCACACTGATTGGGGTCACTACATGGCGTGTAACCCCGGTACACAGCATGTACTCCCCAAAATCCTTTTTTCCAAAATAGTAAGGTCTACATAGAAAGTATAACTGGACTAAAAACTATGCAGATGATAATTCCAGTCAGTAATTACCTTCGAAAATGCCTGATTCACCCCGGTTTACCCCGAAACCTATAGATCATCCTAGGAGGGATCTCTATCATTTGCAATTGGAATATACAAACTAAAATAATGCAAAACAATGGGGATTGGGACCAAAAATCAAATCTACCAACCTAAAGGGTAAAATACCAAAGATCTAGTTGTATAATGATGCCCAGATCATGCTGCTCTTTGATATGATGACGATCAGTGCTAAGAACGAAGATCGGCAGTGCATCATTGCATTTATTCGGTGTTGGTTTTTTCTGTAACCAAAGGAGAGAGGATAGGAGAAACTACTATTTTGGTTTGAGTGAAAAATGTTAGGGGAGTGGGAGTTTTAGGTTATATTTTAATTAAATTTTCATTTAATTAATTAATCCACCATGTAACGCCTCACAAACTTGCCTCTGACCAAAACTCTCGGCGCGAACATCTTTATGTCGCACCTAGGGTAAAAACGATGTTTTGAACTCAACTGTGACCTCATATTTATGATTTGAGACTCTTATTAGTATGTATTCTACATTTCAAGAGAAATTTAATGTACATGATGAAATATATTTAAAAAAATTAAAATCACCGCTCTGAGGCTATCCAAGGGCCGGGATCCCACACCGACCCAGTTCTTGGAATCGAAAATATTCTGAGAAGAATTATTACAGGTAAAACTTGAGTAACTGCATTCCACCACCTTTAATTATTTTTTTCCTCAAAAAGAGGAAGTCTATAAATGAGGTAAGAAACTGAACTCTCCACTAAAACTCCCATTCCATTGATCTCATTAGGGGTTCTTGTGCTGCTTCCAAGCATGCACTGAGGGGGACCACCAAGGCCAAACCACAATCACATCTAGCTCTAGCTAGGTCAACATCATGAAACAATTGGTAACATGTATCCTCAATTGTGATAGGTGGAAAATTACTAAGCACCATGGTCCATCTGCATTCATAGGGTTTAGTGGTACACCACATCACTAACTTAGCATAGATACTGATGAAATCCAACAGTTCAAATCCACCCCTAGATGAACTGCACCAAAACCTCCTAAAGCGTCTTTCATTCAAGGTTAAAATTGAACATATGAGGGTACCAACTAAAGAAAAAGAGATTCTCGATCATAATCATTGGGTTTTACTAGGACCTCCATCTGTGAACCTCTAGTTGTAACACAACTCGCCAAAACAGAAACACTTCCACACCCACTAGTGGCATCTCAGCTGAGTTTGGATGGTAAGAAACCAATCCAAACTATGTAAACGTCATAGGGTCTAACTCTGCCACTATGGAATGAATCTAAGCAAGGCTCTCCCTTCACCAAGGCTGCCAATAAAAAAGGGGTCAAGCAAAAAAACTCTACTGGAAATGTCAGGACCAACTCCAACACTCCACTGCACAACCCAACCCTAAACACACAAGTATAAGGAAATCGTCCACTACACCTTGACATTGTCCTCTTTAGGCTACACTAACTCACCTACATAGTTTTGATTGTGTCACAAAAATATTTCTCAATGGGGAAAGTTTATCTTCTTCATGAGTCCAAAGATACACCAAAAACTATTACGTCCTCCTAAATCGCATCACGTCCAAAGCTAAAGCTAAGAACATGAGGGTACTAGTAAACCATAAAGGGACGTCCAAATGAACACACTGGGTCTTACTAGAACCTTTTTTGGAAAAACACCAACACACCACCCATACCCAAACACACAATCTTGAGGGACACATCCACCACACCTTGATACTATCTACTTTGGGAAGCATTGACTTGCCCGCACAGTTTTAATTGCATCACAAAAATGCATCTCGGTGGGGTACGGAACCCTCTTTATCATATATTCAAAGATACATTAAAAACCCAACATAGGGTTCTACCAATTCCCTTCATCACCCCAATTTAAACCACGATCAATAAGAATAAATAAAAAGTGCCTCACAATAGTGTATAACAATTTCTACTACAGAAAGTAGAAAGGACACAGAGCATACCTTTATTCATCCTCAAAGATTCTGGATCAAAGATCTCTATGGATAGCAACTATCCTTTCCCACATACTCCATCTCTCTGATCCTGGTGTGGACCACCTGGAGGTGGTAGTGGCAATACCTCAAACCACCTGCCACCAACTACTACTCTCCTAGCTCCTCCACCACATTTTCCATCTTACAGAACTCCATGCTCCAAACGCTTATTCTACCAAGGAGGACTATTAAATGGCTCCCTCTCAGTTGTACAACGGGTTGGAAATCTATATCAATATTTCCCTGACCATCATAAACGTAACACCAACTATCATGCGGTTGACCTGATCCTTGGTGATGCTCTTGCACTACAGGCCCACGTGCCTGAGTGTGAGCATGGGTATGCCTCCTTAACCTCAATCATGTCATCTTTATTTAGACAAATACTATAGAATCCTATTCCTTGTGACCACCATTATGGGCCACATCCACCTATCCCTCCTCCAGGAAGCTCTCTACTACCATAGATCACTCTAGTACCCCCATATAAGAGGGAAGTCACAAGAAGACCACACTTGCTCATACATCTCTTTGAAGGCCCTGATCAAAGGGTCGAGCTATAAATAATGTGTCTCAAACCATATCTATGGAGTAATTTGACAGGTCTATAAACCTCACTAAAAACTCTCCCATAGTCATGCTACCCTTACAAATCTGTAGAAGCTCTTGGATACCCACCAACCTCAACGTGGATGGATAAAACTCTTCCCTAAAGATTTACTCAAACTCTACCCAAGTGAGAATTGCCTCATCATGGGACTAAGTCATTGAACTACACCATCATCCATCTAAACCTTGAAGAAGGATCACTACTATGACCACCATCTGATCAAGAGGTGTCCTCACTAGGAAAAAAACACATGTGACTGCCTCGATCTAGTCATCAGCTACCTGGGGGTCTAGACCACCCCAGTAACTCAGAGGCTGCTGCCTTTGGAACTTGTGTAGTGCACTTAGCTTGCATGTATCCTTGGCCTGAACTATCGGAACAACTGACTACTCATTGGGTGGTGGGTCAACTGTATGAACACCTAAAGGCACCACCTCAGAACCATTACCCTTTACTAAAGCCTCACTATGGGGTATATCATCACAACAATCCCTCCAAGGAATCCTATCTGGATGTTTTCATAGTGGCATCTTGAAATAGAATTAAAGACATGTTATGGACAAAGGGTATATCTAGGGATCTAACTCAAGAAGAATAAAGAAAAACCAAAACCCAGTCTTATACGATTCATGTACCATTATTTCCCTACAACCATTTTCCTAATACACCGAGTAAAAAATAGGTCATCATAGTCCTAGTGAATGGATACATCGGATGTTGTGCCAACACTAGAACCTCTGGCCTGAGAACCAAACTCAAAACATCCTAACATTATCTCTATGTAACCCAAACCAAGCTCAAGACACTGTAGTTTCAAAGTGGAACCCACTCTAATACCACTCTATCAAAACCCGACCCAACGGGGCCCATGCCTCAACTCCCCAAGCCCATATCCAATAGGCTAGGGGCTGGTGACTAGCATCGAGTAAGCATATCACATGGATGGAAGGCCTTTACATAAAGTACCTATATGCATGAACCCAAAAACACCTTAATGCAATAGTGAAGATATATAGAAAACTAGAAACTAAAATGCATGCATACAACTATCCAAAACTAGATTACAACAGAAGTACTGAAAATCATAAAAATGGAAAAACACATGACCGCTAAAATAAAACTATAAAAGCATCAAACCTTCTCATGATAATGGGATCGCTATCAAAGGAAACTTCTGGAAAGATCCTCGATCCTTATCTGGTAAACACCTTGGTTGGTCTAGCTTACTAAGCTTTGCCTACCTCAAGGACTCTGTAGACTCCATCGAAAGTCATGTGGTCTTCACAAGAAAAAAACACATGTGGGAAAATCCCGTGTAGGGGTGAGTATAAGAATACTCAGTAGGCACCCCAAAAACCCAAAAATAAAAGGGAGAAACTAAAAGGAATTAGTCCGATCAACCTAGCTAGAGGGAACCCAATCGAGAGAGAAACTCCATATCAAACCATCCTCGGCTAAACATGACTAGTCAGCTCATTCCAAAAATGGGTTTCAATCCAGACACACGACAACACCGCAAGGACTCCCAGAAACACTCAGATATACTCATCTAAAACTCAAATTCTTATGAGGTTCTGTCCTTATATCTAGAAAAGTATTCTACTTGAGGCTCTAATGGTAACACAAAACTAGGATAACACACTTCACAAGCTCATCCATCACATATGGCACCCATCCAAGAGATACTCACCATCAGGAACAACTCACTAGGTCTAGCTCTAGTTCCCAACACTAGAGGCCAGACCATCACTACCTTGAACCTAGTGCAAGATAAAGAAACCCAAGTGCAGAGGCCTTCCCCTAAACACTTCCCATATTTGAGAGAGAAATTCTCCAGACTATATACCATGTTCATCCTCTCTAACTAGAGAGAATGGAGGGAATCATACCTCACCACTGCCCAATAATCGAGGGAGTACAAGCTCCTAACTAACTCATAAAACCTTTTTCACTCCATAATGGAGTGGCCTACACCTCATTTCGATGAGGCAGCACTATCTCCTAATCAGGAATCACACATAATAAGTGGAGAGGCTCACTCATCATAATTTTACTCAAAAGATGAGAGAGAACTGACTCTAATGGAGGACCCACTCCCTACTACTACTCGAAGATGGGGGGGTACTACTCTATAGGTGAGGACCTGAACCCTAGTATGATAGTGGAGTACCACTCTCCAAGATTGTTTACTATGGGGGACCCACACCCTGACATGATAGGTGATTATCAACCCCAGGCTAGATGACCCACTCCCTGGTATGACAGGGGGTACCAACTCTATTGAAATAACACATATAGAGGAACCATGCTCTAAAACGATAGGGGATTTACAAATCCAAGGATAGAGGACTCATACCCTAACACAATAGGGGAGTACCCACTCTATCGATACGTAATGTATGGAGGACCTGTGCCCTAACACAACAGGGGAGTACCAACTCCATCAATAGATGAGCACCACCATAGTCTAATAGGGGAGTAAATACTCTATCTGGACAACAAGTATAGAGAGCCCACACCCTATCATAGTAGGGGATAATTTCCTCTAACTATATGAATGATTCAAGGAACCCACGCCCTAATCAATCAGGGGAGTACCAACCCTAGAAGAACAACCCAAAGGTATAGAACCCGCACCCACAATGTGGGGGTCCCATCTCTACCAGAGCAGGGAGATAAGGGAAACCCACTCCCTAGTCTAATAGGGGATTACCAGACCCAACATCTCTCTTGAAGAACTATAATGATCTACAACATCGTTCAAGCATCACTAAAATGAGCACCACACTTATGAAACCTTGCATTGCAACGCTACCATCGGTAGGAAAACCACACCCTAATATAACAAGGGAGCATGATCTACCAGCCTAAAAAGTCTTGGAGACCCATATCCTAAAGCATAAGGGAATGGTATTGACCCTCACATCAACTCAATAATCCACCCTGATCACTTTCTAAGGTTAAGCACCACTACACAAGATTTGTGATCAAAACACGCCACCTCATATCTTGTAGGCCAAAATGGATTACACCATCATGTTCATGGAAAAATTATCAGGATAGGCTACTCCCAATCCTGAATCTAAGTCTTAGAGAAGTTGATACGTAAGGTGTAATACCTCAATAATATCTTAAAGGAGTACACGGGGTGCACTGGGGCCCACATGACGTGTGATCCCACCCAAGAACCTGGTCGGGTATCCTATCTACATGGTTTTTCAACCCATGTAGCAGTACATGGCATGTCTTGATACACCCAGACCTTGGCCATTTTCTTCCTCCCCACGGTTCGGCCATCTGTGTCCTTTACACACCATGCATCCCATACTACATGGAATGTTTGGGCTAAATGGACACATGGCCATGTGGTTTTCCCATGCCCATGTTCAACACCCCATGTCCATGTACTTTGGCCATATACTTCTACATGGCTATGTACTTTCACATGGATTCCCTAGGCATGTCCTTTGGCCATGGAAATTAGGGTCACTACATGGCATGTAACCCTGGTACACAATGTCTAGTCCAAAAAATTCTTCTTTGCTGAATAGGAAGGGCTACAAGGCATATCTCACTGGACTACATGCCATGTAAATGGTAATTATAGTTAGGAATTACCTTCAAAAATGCCTGATTCACCCCATTTTACCCTGAAACCTACAGATCAACCTAGGAGGGAACTCTAGTAATTACAATTGGACTCTATAACCTTAAAAAAATGAAAAACAAAGTGGATTGAGACCAAAACTCAAATATTAATACCTTAAGGGTGAAACACCAAATCTTTGGGTGTAGAAAGATGTGTGGATCATGATTCTCTTTAATCTAATGATTATTAGTTCCAAGAACATAGATCGACAGCACTTCATTGCATTGATTCAGCATTGGTTTCATTCATCGCCAAAGGGGGATGAGAGGAGTGGATCCTATTTTGGCTTGAGAGAAAAATGTGAGGGGAGGGGTGGTTTAGGTTAGACTTTAATTAAATTTTCATTTAATTAATTAATATACCACATAACACCTCACCAATTCACTTCTGATCAAAACTCCTGATGTAGACAACTTTATGTCATGTCTACGGTAAACACAATGTTTTAAACTCAACCACGGACTCAGATTTACGATCTAAGACTACACTTGGGAGTTATTAAATGTTTCAAGAGAAACTTCATGTGTGTGATGAAATATATTTAATATTTTTTAAATCACTTCTTTGAGGCTCTCTGAGCCACATGATCCTACGTTGACTCTGCACCTAGATTTGGAAATATTCTCAGAAATATTCACAAGTCTTACAGGTCAAACCTAAGTCACCACATATAAAAACAAATTTTTAGTATAATTAGTTATTTAGCTACATTAATTATTTTTTATTAATTTCTTAGTTTTAAAAATGAAATTTATTTTTCTTTAAAATTATAAAATGTGAAATGTATAAAATACAAGTGATTATGTAAATAATTTATTAAATTGATAATTACATGTTTATGTTATCATAATTTCTACTTACATAACCTTTCAAGATCTTCGTATAAGATCAAAGCATGAGATATAATCCAATGGCAGTCGTGGGTGGCGGTTTAGCTGGTATGTATCTTGTGTAAATTTCCACAAGCTTGAACTTCTCTCACACAAAATTTCACTCCTACTATAAATATTTTAGTTTATATTAGGCTCGATCTAGAGAAAACCCTAGTGATGCCACCTATTTTCTAAGGTTGGATAGGTAAGCCTCATAAGAAAACTTTTATTTCTCTATGTGATCGCTTCTCCTTTCTATATGATTTTCATATCATGGTTACCTTAATTTATACTCGTTAATTTAATAGCTATATTATAACTGTCAAATTTAATAGTTTTATTTTAAAGTATAATAGTTTTTTTTTAGTTCAATGTTGTGTGTGGAGAAATTTAATGGTATTTATTTAAATGAAAATTAATACTGAAATATTTTGGTGTTATACGGAACCCCTCTGAGGGTTTTTTGGGCCTCCCAGGAGCCTAGGAAATTATAAAAAATAAAAAAATAAATAAAAAAATTGGAATGGATTAAAAAAAAGTTCTGGGGTCATATGACTTATAATTTTTGAATTAAAATTAGATTTCATTATTTTAATTCATAATAAATTCCCTTGAGAGTAGATTTTATTGAAAATTTAATTTTATTATGTATTTATATTATGTTTCAACTGATCATAAGTAGTGATCGGCTCGTGTATATTTGGATTTTATTTAATTAATTATTGTAATATGTGTGATATTTGTAATAATTAAATAGTAAATGATGGCTTGTGAATCGTCATTCTCCCACATTATATATATAAGGGTATGCATGTCCATGAATTCTATTCTGTATGTATATTTCACATTCTAGAGTATTTATGTATAATGTCATAGAACAAGATTTAGACCATGCCAAGACTTTTCAAAGTACTAAAAAAACATGGATACATTGTACGAGGGTGGGCGTTGCAACTCAAGTCAATTGTAACTCAGTTAGTTACCCCTAGGGACCCAATTGATCCATTATTTTCTCAATGGATCAACAAATAGTTGACACTAATTACCAGACATTTCATTTATTGATTTATTCGTGGTTTATTATTATTTTATGCATATATTTTTACATGAACACATAGAGTAATAAATAATCATGCATATATAAAACTGGATAATATGTAGTGAATGTTTTTATATTATGTATGGTTAAGATGTGAGTGTAATCACATAGAATAATCATGTTATATAGATAATGATTACATTTTATATGAATAATTAAAATATTTTAAAGATATATTAAGTTGTTAATGTCTTCCATCAATTAAATTTTGAAAAAACTATATGTGTGAGGTTCTCATCAGCCCTGGTTGAGGGTGTCTCATACTACTGAGGTGTTATTATGAAATTGGTGGGTCAACTTAACTAAAGTTAGCAAAAAATAAATAGTTGTGGATATCTTGTTGCATCTTTAGAGTCAAATCATTAAGTAAATTAATGTTACAATTTCCAAAATATATTACTTCACTCAACAGTTCAAGGAGTTATTATTCAATACGATTGGTTAGCCAAAATCTTTCCTTGAAACACTATAAGTGGTGTTATATATATAGCTTAGACTATAAGAAGATATTTTTAGGATCCTTACCACTAGAATACTTGAGTGATTCAGTATTCCGAATCTATTAGTTTAGGGATACTAAGATTTGATAAAATAATGAGATATATTTAATGATTAATTAATCAATAATTTCTATCGGTAATCAGTATAAAGTAATAATACTATAAATTTATTTATTATAGATAAAAATGAAAAAATCGTTATTGATTCAATATCACTATGATATATACTAGATAAAGAGAATAAATTGACTAACAATAACTTCTAGGAGTGGTACAAGTGCTTGTACATTATACCACACCAAGATAGGAATATCTATGTTATGGAATTCAAACTTCTTATTGAGACCCCCACGGGAGAAATCAAGGTGGATAAAGATAAATATAAGAAGAATTTAGATGATATGTTACATGTGTAGTGAATCATGTTTTCATCTATGTCCAATGATCTATACAAAATTCATGAGGATGAATATACCTATAAAATGTTGCCTCATCTCCAAGAGATTTATCAGGAGAGAACTCGACAAGAAAAATATGAGATATCCAGTGCATTATATAGGTGCATGCTAGAAAAAATTATTCATGTGTATCCTCATAGAATTAGTATGATTGGGTAAATTAAGAGACTATAATCCCTTAGGATCATTCTAAACCAATAACTAGAGAATAGTCTCATTATTGCCACTTTGTCATCATGATTTTTGACTTTTATTATTAATTATAACATTAATAACATGAAAAATTCACTCCTAGATCTATTACCTTTGATTATCCAGTAAGATAAGGATATTAAGAACTAAAATTATTTTATACTTATAGTGAAAAAAAAGGATAAGGGAAATGTGAATGCATCTAAGGACAAGACTAAGCCAAAGAAACCAATGCATTACCCCTCCAAGAAGCAAAAGATACAAAGGGAGGGTAATGAGAAAGAGGTTTTATACTTTTATTATGGAAAGAAGGTGCATTGTAAAAAAAATCCATGACTAGGAAGAAAAATAAAGGCAATGTTTCTACCTCATGTGTTTTTTTCATTGAATGAAATCTATCTTTATCGACAAGTTGGGTATTGGATATAGAATGTGGTTCACACATTTGTATTCATATTTTCACACCCCAACCTTTATTTCCTTTATTATTTTAATTATTTATTGTAATTTAATATTTTAATTTATTTTAAGGTTGAATTCCTAGGGAAATTTAAAGTTTTGGAGTTTTACAATTAGTGCACACAGTTTGGAGGAGAGCCATATGACTGCCTGATCGAAGGGGGTTTTTTCAGTTCATTTTATTCTTACACAGTTTAGCTTGCATGGGAATTACATGGTTGATTCCAAACTATGTGAGCCTCAAGAGAAACCGTGTGGGAGATTGGGGGTTTATAGAAGTTTTTGCATGGCTTACACATGGTTTGAGGAAACCGTGTGGTCAAATCATGCAAGGGTGGTTTGTATTTCGAGTAGAGAGTCTATGATTGGGACATGCTTTGGTAAACCTTACGGCTTGCCCAGAATTTCTAAAACTTAAATTTTTTATTCTAACCTTATAAAAATAAAACTCCATTTGATCCTACCTCTCCCTCATTCGGTTTTTGGGAATAAAGGGGTCTCTAAACCCCTCTCATTTTGCTCCTCCACCAATATTTAATGCCCCTTCATCTATTCTTGGTAAGGTGTCTTCATTTTTGGGTTTATTTTCTCTCTTATCTTCTTACTATTTTGTGTATATCATCTTCCCTTTATTATTTCCTCTTTTTTAGAACCCTATGGTGAGTTTTGGCTTATGTTATTTACCTATTTTGATGTTAGGGTGTGCAGTTGGTCTCTCAGAGCTCATCCTTCCTGATTCTAAAGGTTTTACTGCATTTTCACACCTTTTAGGTAGGTATATCTATCCATTTCCTTTCTAGAACATTCCATGTTATGCTTTATCCTCTATAAATTTATTTTAATTTTTTTATTCATGTTATTGGCCTATAAATTGAATTATTAATGCTCATCATGTAGGTGGTTTTATTAAAAGGGGGTTTCTATAGATTCCAATAATTATGCATATGTGTTCAAAGTATATACATGATAGTTGTTTGTTAAATGTTTAAGTAGATATTTTAAAAGAGTTTCAGGGTTTTTAAGGTGAATATTTTATTTTATTAAAATTATAGAAGGTGAATTTTGGTTGAATCGATATTTTTTTAGGTTGTTTCAATTTTGAGGGTCTTGGGTGGTTTACTAGAAAACTCATATTCTATGTCATGTTTTTTATTTGTGTTTTATTTATTTGAACCTTTTTAATTCCTATGGATATTCATATATATATACAGGTGTGATATGTATATATTTATATATTCACGAAAGTGCACATATAAATGTATGCATGTATATGAATGTAAATTACATGGAATGTCTTATTTAAAATATTGGTTTCTTTTCTATAATTGGTTCATGTTTCTTAAATGATTTTATAAATAATGTTTAAAATTAATGTTTCTAAAACTATTATATAAGGTCCTTTTTATCACCTTGAAAATATGGTTTGGTGATCACCTTGGATTTGGAATTGGTTTCTTGGAAAATTATTGTGAATTTCAAATGCAAAGGCCTGGTTGGTACCTTTAAATGTTTTCTTAAAAGTTCACACCTCCATGAAAGTCCAATAATTTAGGTAGGGTATTCACATGGATGGTTTCGGGATGTGGGTTTATCATGTATGATGGATTATATTGATTCATGATTATTATGTTATATTTTTGTTTTCTCCCTCACTTCCCATTTACTGTTGTCACAGAATATTAGGGGTCTTAGAGAGGGTAGAGAGGTGGTTAATATCTTGTCTTGATGAGACAGATTAGATACCCTATAGTATCGAGGACCATAGGGGGTTGTAACACTAGTGATACTAGTTTAGGGTGTTATATTTGGTTATAAACTTAAGAACTTCATCAATAGTCTGAAAGATGGTTCTGAACCAAGTACATCTAGGGTCACCTTACTTGATGTTTAGAATTTTCTTAGGATTATTTACTCTATATTTTTTATTGTTTTATGGAACATTGTTTTCATTTATATTTTCATGTATATTTATTTACCATTTATTATTTCTTCATTATGATATATCATACTTTTTACATTTAGTTCTCACCTCTCTTACTTATGTAATCACCTAAGGTAATACTTTTTCCCTTTAGGTTGGTTTTCAAATATGGATTTTAAAACTGTA
Organism: Viscum album; assembly: GCA_963277665.1. Classification (NCBI taxonomy): domain Eukaryota; kingdom Viridiplantae; phylum Streptophyta; class Magnoliopsida; order Santalales; family Viscaceae; genus Viscum; species Viscum album. The sequence continues at coordinate 1,855,262,458 of OY728160.1, forward strand.
AATGTATTTGGGAAATTTTTAAATGGATTAAAATAGGGTTTATAAAATAGTTTTTTTTATTTATAAAATTATTAAAACCTATTTTATATTAATATTTTCAAACCAACCTTTATGGCCTATTTTGGGAAGGAAAATGTATGGATTTTGTGATGCTTACCAAATGAGTTGTGGTATGCTCATGCCCTACTTGTTCCTAGACTATTTTTTAGGTTCATATTCCATATATGGATCTCTTGTGGATTGTATTAGTAATTTTGGATGAATGGTGACCGGGAGGTTACACATAGATCTTTTTTGAATGTTGGTTTTTGGTTTTTATTTGGGGTGTATTGGCCTAGTCAGCCTCCTTGTATCCGGTTCTGGTTTATATTTTGTTTTATTTATAAAAAAATGATTGTTTATTTTGGTTATGCCCTGTTTGTATCATTTTTATTTTTATTCATGGATATATTCCTATGTATGGAACCTGACATACAGGTTTACCATGTTGTGCTACATAGAAAAATCTTATGTTTTTTATCTATTTATTAGGTGTAATTGACCCCATTGATTGTCTTGTGATTCCCTTGATACTTTTCTTCAACCTGTGAGGATCTGGGACACCCCTCGAGTATGTCTCAGGCTGGATCAGGTGTCCGGTTAAGGGATATCTCAGGATAGTTCATGAAAAAATGGTATCAAAACATCCCTTTGTTATTTAGGAGTTAGGTATACTAGATATTAGGATTATTAAAACTCGATAGATAGGTACAGGAAGAGTGTCATGAACTCTTACTCACCATGAGCCTTGAGTTAACAGGGGTTATTGGGTTTTGAGTCTTTAATTTTGATTTTGGGTTTATGATGTTAGAGATCTTTTTTCTTGATGGGTTTGTGTGTTTTAGGGGATAATAATGGGAGTTAACTATAATCACGTAGTTATCTTGCATGGACTATAAAACCATGTGGAGACAGAGTGCATGATTTAATCTAGTGTTCAATGCATTATTAGTGCATTTTCTATTAAACCTTGTTTATAATTCATATATAACTACTATTACCCTATTAAGAGGCTTTGGTGTAAGTGATGTTATCGGTTTGATTTTGTGTGTCATGATTTAGTTTTAAAGAAAAATTATTTGGATTTTTAAAACAGATAAAGGGTTTTATTTTACGGTGAAATAATGGTTTTTAAAGGAATATGGGGGATTTTTTTAAGTGAAATGGGTGAATTAAATATGGTTTTTATATTTGAAAGTGGTTTTGAAGTAAAAAAATTGTATTTGAATTGAAACTATTATTTTAAAAAGAGGATTGTTGACTTCATTTTGCATTATGTTTTGGCTCGTAGAATTGGTATTTTGAGTTGAAATGTTGTCTTAGTTAAATTTTTAGTTATATTTCATTTTATATTGATTTGATTTTATGTTTTCATTTTAGTTAGAGTATTCCACCAAAAAAGGTCCCAAATGTTTCTAGGAAGTCTCCCCTAGAGGCTGAATCTCCCCAGACTCCAAGTAGAGTGGTGGAGCCAAGCTCTTTTTAATCATTTATAGTTTTCAATGGTGATATAGGTCTTCTAGAGGATCTGGAGTGGATAAAGGAAATTGAAAAAATCTTCAAGTCCTTGGAAACCCTAGAGACCTTGAGAGTGAGAGCTGTGTTGGGTCTGTTTGAGAGACTGGGTTTAGATCGGTGGAAGTTAATCATTCTTCCCTCATTACAAAATGGGATGACATGGGACTCCCTCAAGACCACTTTTATACAATGGTCCATTCCTGAGGAGTTGAATATGAAGAAATTGGTAGAGATTATGGTTATTCAGAAAGTCCATTGAACAGTGAAGGATTATATTGACCACTTCAAGGAATTGGTTCCCTTTTACTCAGAGGTGGTGTCAATCAATTTGTTAAAGAATTATATCCTTATGAAGGGTCCTTGTCCTAAGATTATTGATTGGGTTATTTCATCCATCAAAGTCTCGTTTAAAGAGTTAGTGGATGATGCGTTTTTATCCAAGTTGGTTTTCAGAGGGCATTCCATAAAGGATGGAAGCCTGATCTCCCTTAGTGCTAGTGAGGGTTATTTATCTAGTGAGGTTATAGACTAGAGGATCCTATTATAGAAGAATATCCTTTATATATTTATGTTTCTCTTGATAATTATTGTTCACTTGTATGCTTTCGATGTGGCTGTTTTGCGCATTCTAATCCATTTTTCCTTAATACTCAAAAGAATTTTCATTATTGTGGTCGGTTGGGGTGTCTTAAAAAATTTTATTGGTTAGGACCTCAGAAAAAGAAAAATAAGTATAGGTTTACTTCATAATAATAATATTATTCCCTCTAATATCTTGATTCGGCCTTTTTTCTTTTATTAATTTTTTATTTCTTCTTCTGTTTGTGATTGTCTTTGTTCTACATGTTATTTTGAGTGATTTGGTTTTCTATGTCAGTTTGGAGACAAACGTGATTTTTAGAATTATTAATTGTGATTAAATAAAATTTTATATTTGATTTTATTTGGTGGAAACCATTTTTGTGTTAGGTGGTGTTTCTATTGATCACTCTTCCTAGTTGAACCACCAAGCTAGGCGATTTATAAATGGTGGGTAGATCCATTATGGATCTATTTGTGGTTCTATCTTGAGATAATCATGTGTGACTTGTGGGATTTGGGGTTCACACCAAATTTAGTGGTTTAATTCAGTTTTGGGTTTGGTTTGTAGTTTTTTTCTAGAGGTTATTTTTATTTTGGTTTAAGTTTTTCAGTTTTGTTTCCCACTGGAAACAGTGCGGCCACCAAATCGAAGGGGGTGTTTTCAGTTTATTTTCTTATTGTATAGTTTATCTCACATGAGTAGTGCAAAGTTAAGTCCAAATCATATGAGTCTCAATAGAAACTATATGATATCTTGGGTATGTTTGGGAAATGGTGCATTAATTGTGCACGATTTGAGGAAACCATACATGAGTGGTCTGTATTTCCATTAGAGGGTGCACATTTGGCACACAGTTTTGTAAACTGTGCAACCTGGCCTTGATAATTTCCCAGAATTCCTAAAACTTGAATTTCATATTCAAACCTCCTAAAAATAAAACCCCATTAGATATTACCTATCCCACCCCCAATTAGGTTTTGGAACATTAAGGGGTCCCCAAACCCATCTTATTTTGATCCTCCTCCAAGATTTGAATACCTTCCATCGATTCTTGGTGAGTTTTCTTGGTTTTTGGATTTCTTTTCTCTATTCAATCCATCATATATTGTTTCTATCTTCTTCCCTAGAATGGTTCCTCCATGGAAAAACCCAAGGTTGATGGTTGACTTATATGAGTTTCTTCTATTTATGTTAGGGTTTTTGGTTGGTCTCTTGGACCTTTTCCTTTCTGATTACAAAGGTTTTGTTAATTTTTCACACTGTTGAGGTAGGTGTCTCTATCTATTTCCTTTCCAAAACATGTCATGTGATGATTGAGCCTTTATCAATTTATTTTTAATTGTATTATCCATGTTCTTGACCAATAAATTTAATTATTAAGGATTTTCATGTCGGTTATTTGATTAAAAATGAGTTTTCTAAAGATTTCCATAAGTATGCCTATGTGTTCAAAGTATATGCATACTGGTTGTTTGATAAAATGTTTGAGTGGATATTTTAAAAGATTTTTAGGGTTCTTAAGGTGAATATTGTCTTTTATTAAAATTATATAAGGTGACTTTTGGTTGAATTGATATTTTTTTGGGTTGTTTCCATTTTGAGGGTCTTAGGTGGTTTACTTGAAAACTCATACACTATGTCATGTTTCTTATTTTTGTTTTCTTTATTTGAACCTTTATCAATAATATGGATATTAATATATATATATAAAAGTGTGATATGTATATATTTATGTGTGCACAAAGTTGAAAATATAAATGTGTATATGTATATAAATATAAATTTCATGGAATTTATTCTTTAAAATCTTGGTATCTTTTCTAAAATTGGTTCATGTTTCTTAAATGTTTTTCCAAATAAGGTTTTAAATTAGTGTTTCTAAAACCTTTCATTAAGGTCCCATTTGAAACCTTAAAAATATGGTTTGATGTTCATCTTGTATTTGGAATTCATTTTTAAAAGGAACACTACCACAAATCAGTGTAAGGGTAGTGCTATCCTTTATCAGCGCTAGTAAAAAAGCACTCATAAAGGGGGTACCTTTATCATCACTTTTTTAAAAGTGCTGATAAAGACTCCCCTTTATCAGTACTTTTTTACTATCACTGATAAATGGGGTATATTTCAAAAAATATATTTCATTAAAAATAATATATAAATATATAAATATATTTATATTGATATAAATATAATATATATTTTTTAAATATGTTTTACATAAGGATAAATAGAAATTTAAAATTAATATATAAGATATTTAGTAAGAAAGTTTTATGAAATAATTGAAAAAATATTTTTAATTAATAATTTTGTAATATTTATCGATTAATATTCATTTAAAAACAATTTGAATATAAAAAAATAAAATAATAAATTAAATATCTAAAATAAGTTGAAAATTCAACTCGAACTTCAAACGCCCATAACTTTTGATCCGGGTGTCTGTTCGGGCTCTACCACATATCAAATAGAAGCCTGCAACAAGCTCTACACCCTAGTAACTCAAGGTAAACCCTCTATCACGTTTTTTGAGGCCAAAAAAGGCCCATAATGACTCCAAAACTGAGTTTTTAGTCGGGGTACCCCGATTTTTTGACATTCGATGGATTTTCTACCTCGTTTAATGGGGTCTTTTTGCCCTTTTTCAATGAGGAATAAATTTATTCCTAGGTATTACATTCATATTGATATTATTGATTTTAAGTTTATCAATTTTCACAATTTACTATTATTTATAATCAAATATATAACAATATATACACATTTTTTATATATTCACACATAAAAATTTAATTTTATAAATAAATAATTAAACATATTTACATATAAAATATATTTCTCAATATATAAGACTTATCTAAATAAAAACTAATATCCATTTTATTTAAAATACAAATAAATGAATATTTATATATCTGTATAATGTGTGTGTGTGTATTAGTGCGTGTCTGTATTAACAAACTGATATATATTATCAATATATTCTAACATATGTATATACATATTAATATATAATATATGTAAATATATATAAATATGTATAATTATTCTTACAGATACACATATAATATATATGTGTGTGTGTGTGTGTGTGTTGTATATATGTATTTATTTATTTATTTATTTATAAACTCACACAAAAAACATGTTTTATAAATGTATTTAAAACTAATATTATAAATATATTTTAATATAACTATATATATATTAATATAAATATATATTAATATAAGGATAAATATAACTAAATATATATATATATATATATAATATATCATTAAAGGGAGAACAAAACAAAATGGGTGAGTGGTAGAGGTGCAGGCACGCAAGGGAGAGGTCTCAGGTTCGAATCCAAGCGGAGGTAGGGTTTCGTGGGTGGGTGCATGTGGGTCTAGCACTATTAAAGGGGTGTAAAGGGGGGAGGGGGGAGTGGGTGCGTAGGCGGGTGCAGGGGGTGGGGGTGAGCGCTATTATAGGGGTGGTCAAGCACTATTAAAAGGGAGTCTGTTTTACAAAAAAAAATAAATTTTTTTGGACTTTTATCAGTGCTTTTTTAGCACTGATAAAAGGGACCCCCCTTTTAATAGTGCTTCGATTATAAGATCTTTTTTAGCACTAATAAAAGGTATTTTAGCACTTTTAAAAGAAATATCAGTGGTTGTGGAAGATATTTTCCTAGAAAATAATTGTGAATTTCAAATGAAAAGGAACAGTTGGTACCTTTAAATGTTTTATTAAAAGTACACACCTCTGTGAAAGTCCTTTAATTTAGGGATGGACTTCACATGGATGGTTCCCTGAGGTTGGATTAGCATGTGTGATGGATTTTATTGATTCATGATTGAGATGTTATGTTTTTTATTGCTTCCTCACCTCCTATTTACTATTTTAATGGGGTCTTAGGCATCTTAGTGATGTTTGAGATACATTTACTATATATTCCTGATGAAATAGATTAGATACCCAATGGTGTTGAGGAACATAGGGGGTTGTGTCACTGATGATACTAGTTTAGGATGATCTAGTTGGTTATAGACTTAATAACTTCATTGATAGTGCGACGAATGGTTTTGAACTGAGTATGTCTAAGGTCCCCACACTTGATGTTTAGGATTTTCCCATGATTACATGCCCTATATTTTCTTATTGATTTACAGAACTTTAGTTTCATGTCTTATTTCACTTATATTTTCAGGTATTTCATTTCTACTTTAGTATTACTTTGTTGTGATACATCTTGCTACTTATGTTTAGATTTTAAATATCTTGCTTATACATTCACCTAGGTTGTACTTCTTTCCTTTGGGTTGGTTTTTAAAGTTTGATTTTAAAACTGGAATCATTTACAGAAAATTTTAAAATGGTTTAAAAGAGGGATTGGAAAAGTGCTATGTTTATTTTTTACAATGATGAAAATATATTTTTAATTCATGTTTTTAAATCAACATTTATGGCCTTTTTTGGGAAGGGGGATTTATGGATTATGTGGTTATTATCTAGTGAGTTGTTATATGATCACACCCTACTTATTCCACTCATCATTGGTAGACCTGATCTATTCTATAGGTTTTTATTTCATCTATGGTTCTCTCATAGAGCGGGTTGGTCATTGTGGATGGATGGTGACCAGGAGGTCACACGAAGGTCTTTTTAGTATTTTCATTTTTCTTTGTATCTAGGATGTATTAGCTTAGTCAGACTCCTTGTATCTGGTTCTTATTTATTTTTGTTTTTATTGATGAGAATTTGGTTTTATATTTTGGTTATTCCCTATTTTTATTATTTTCAATTTTATTCCTCAGTATATTTATGCACATAGACTCTGATATATAGGTTGACCATGTTGAGATTCATGGTAAAATATCATGTTGTTTATCTATTTATTGGGTGAAATCATCCTCAAAGATTTTCTTGTTATCCCCTTGATTCTTTTGGTCATTATGTGGGGATCAAGGACACCCCTCGGGTATGTTACAGACCAGCTCGAGTGTATGATTTAGGAATTCCATGGGCTAGTTCGTGAAACATATACAAGAACCAAGTAGATTTTATAATATTTCAAAAGGTGGGGTGGATCTATGGTCCACAAATAACGTGAGAATGGTAGCCTTATGGGTGGGATATTAGCATATAAATTTTCCTACTGGTTTAGTTCTTGTATTAAAAAACTGTTATTATATACCTTCAGTTACCATAAACATAATCTCAATGTCGAGTTTCGACACTATAGGGTTTTATTACAAGTTTGGAAATAAATTTTTTCAGTTTTATAAAGATAATATATGGTATGGTATGACACATTTTAATAATATATTATATATATTTGAACTTAAAAAACATGTATTATTAATTGGTGAAAAAATCAGTGAGGATGTCTCATATTATACCCACCTATAGAACTATAGTCTTGGTCATGTAAATGAGAAGTGGTTACATAAGTTACATATGGTAATGTTTTTAAACACTACTAAATTAACCCCTTAGATGTATTTCAATCTTGTTTACAAGGGAAAATGACCAAATCTCCCTTTATTGGGAAAGGAGTAAGGACCAAAAAACTATTGGAATTGATTCATACTAATATATGTGGTCCAATTCTAAAAGAGGTAAGGGGTGTATTTTCATACTTTATTACTTTTACCGATGATTATAGTAGGTATGTCTATATCTACTTAATGAGTTTTAAGTAAAATTCCTTTAAGATATTTAAATAATTCCAACATGAAGTAGAAAACAAAATTGTTAAGAAGATAAAGAAACTATTTTCAAACCATGGAAAAGAATATCTAAACCAATCTTTCATCGATCACTTGAAGGAGTATAGGATAATATCCCAACTCACTCCTCTTTATACACCATGATGGAATGGTGTAAGTGAAAGGATAAATCATACCCTTCTTGACATGATAAGATCTATGATGAGTCATGAAAATATACCATTATCCTTTTGAAGATATTTTCTATATATAGAGGCTTAGGCATTGAACAAAGTACCAACTAAGGAAGAAAATGGGATTACATACTCTATATCATATATGTGTATGGGGATGCGAGGATTTTTTAGAAAAATACTGAATGAAAAACTAGCATGTTGAATCACAAAGTGTATCTTTATAGGCTATTCTAAAGAAACAAAAGGATGTTATCTTTACAAACCTCCAAATAGAAAATTAATTTTTGTGATACATGCCATATTTATTGAAAGGGAATAAATTTAAATTCGAAATAATGGGATCAAGATCAAATTAAATAAATTTGATGCTTTAAATACATAAGAGTTTGTATTGGAATAGTCTCTATAAGATACAGTGCGAGATGAACATACTTATGAGATACAATTACTCCATATGTCTACAAGGGAGGTTATAGAACCATATAGATATGGTTTTATTTTCACTAAGTTAAGTAAAATGTTACTCATAGAGAATTATGAACCTAAAACCTATAATGAGATGGTAGATGGAGAAGATTATGCTAAATGGAAAGAGTCCATGCATTCAAAAATGGAGTCTATGTACTAAAGTCAAGTATGAATTTTGGTAGACCCTCTAGATTATGTAAAATATGTTGGATGTAAATGTGTATTCAAGAAAAATTTAGAAATATATGGCACATTTGTAGATTATGAGTGCAGTGGAAGCACCTGGTGGGCGAATAACTATAAAAGTTTTGTTTGATTTAATGTGTCATTCACCAATTGTGTAAGATGTAAACATCATGAACAATGAAATTTTTCCAACGAATATTGATATAGAGATTCCCAAAACTCAGAGAGGATATTTTCATATTAAATTTATAATTAATTTATATTATATGTGAAGAAATAACACATGGTTTGAGGAACTTTCTTCAATGAAGATATTGTTGATCATCTAAAAACCCCTATTTGGGTTATCATTATTGCATTTGTAGGATCCGAGTATAGAATCCCTGTAGGAGTAATCCACATGTGCTTCTTTGATTTCTAAATAACGCTAATTTATTTTTGGGTGCTAGGATGAAAGATCTATTATCTTGCATTTTTCATTTTGATCACTTCAAGATCCTTTAGGTTTGAAGGAGTTCTTTTTTCTCTTGAGAAGATGGGGGAAGGAGGAATCTAAGAGAGAAATTTTTCATGTGAAATGATTCTCAATTCTTGATGTTTTTATTAACCCTACACAACAGACATAACCATCTATTTATAGATTTAGGTTGTAAGTTAAAATATTATTTAATTACATGTCATCCCTTAAATAATGTAATAATCCTTGTCAAAACCCATGTCATATAATAATATTATTATTATTATTATTTTATTGTGTGTGATATCTGGTGTAATGATAGATATTATTTTACTATCTTTTAAATTAATATTTATCACCAGACATGATCTTGGTCCGCTAAGACTCCTAGAAATTTATTTAATACTCAAATAAATATTTAATTAAATATTTTATTAATAAATAAATATTGGTGATTGATAAAACATAAATAAAATTATTCCTTTATCTTGAGAATAATATTTATTCTATTAATTAAATTAAAATATAATTTAATCGATATCAACGGAAACACTTAGTTTGTGACCTTCTGGGATTATTTCTCATTAGCATTAGGTATTCTTTCCTAAAGTCCATTATTAATGTCTGCAACAGGTTAAGTCGTCCAATAGAAAGAACTTAATGTTGCAACGTTGATAACCACATATGAATTATCAATGTGGAATATAATCCCTTTGTCACAATATCTCATCAAGTAGGTTTTATATTCATGTCATCAAACTATATGCTCGATACATCTTTCTTTGATTTTATAAAATAAACATGTTGTTACACCATGTCCATGGAATTTAAGATGATATTTCTATTATAATAAAAGGTATGATGTATCAACTTCAATAAATATGGAAGGTACAAACCCTTCCTCAACTTTTCTATTAGTAACATGTCCTTTTTGATGCACCCAACATACCCTTCTTCCCAAAAACATATGGAATCATGGTTTTGGTCAGTAACTCTAAGTGTAAGAATCATGACATGCATTAATGATAATATTAAATTTTAAGGACTATTACACACACTCACATATAGGAATATTCTATGACACCAAAACATGTGGAATTATTATTAGCAAGTCTGTTATCATAATCTCCCCTCTTGGAGATTTCCAGGTGTGAACTTCATGAGATAAAGTCTCATCTACTTATGATTACTCACACTTTATGGTCTATATACTATATTCCATGACATATAATATTATCTGACCATGGAACTAGTTTAAAGAATATATTCATAGTATTTCAAGGTTTTCATCATAGTGGGGAACTATTATTCCCTTTTTAATGCAAAAGATACTCTAAAACATTATAAAATCAATGTTATATAGAATAACAATCAATATTTGATAATATATTTAAATTAATATTCACTTATTTGAATATAATTGTAATCTTAAGTACAAAGTTATTGGTTCTAGGGTAGTAACTCCAACAAAAGTAAGTACCTATAAATCATGTCTGGTTATGGATAGTTTTAGGAAACATCAAGGAATTGACTATGATAAAATTTTCACACCAGTCAGGATATTTAAATATATCAAAATATTACTAGTGATAATATCCTTCCATGATTATGAAATTTTACAAATTGATTTCAAAACTACTTTTATAAATGGGAAGTTGGTTGAAGATGTCTAAATGACTCGAACAGAAGTGTTTATTATGTCAAATAATGCCAATAAAGTATGAAAGATATACTAATCCATTTATGGATTGAAGAAGACACCATTATCATGGAATTTTCATTTTGATGAGGCTATAAAATAATTTAGTTTCATCAAGAATAAAAGCGATCCATGTGTCTATAAGAAGGTTATTGAAAATGTCATTAGTTTCCTAGTATTATATGTTGATGGCATATTAATTATGAGAAACAAAGTTCATGTCTTATAGTCACTTAAGAGTTTTTTAAATGAATACTTCTCCATGAAAGTTTTATGTGAACTAACCTATATTCTAAGTATCAAGATCTATCAAGATAGATTTTAGAGGCTGTTTGCGCTAAGTCAACTACATATATTGACAAGGTGCTCAAAAGGAGCAATATGGAACAATCCAAGAGAAGGTTGTTTCCAATGTCACATGGTATTAATATCTCCAAAAAAATATGTACACAAACATGGGGGGATATTGGAATGATGAGTAGAATACCTTATTCTTGAGTAGTGGGATCTATCATGTATGTCATGTTATATACTAGGTTTGATTTTCCCTTTTCTTTAATCATGGTGGGGACTTATCAATATAATCCAGTTGAGTTATATTGGGAAGTTGTGTAAACTATCCCTAAGTGTTTGAGACATACAATGGATATGTCCCTAATGTATAGAAGATAAAAGGATCTAATAGTAAGGGGATACACAAATTCCAACTTCTAAATAGATCATAATGATCTGAAATCATAGTTAGACTATGTATTTTTCCTGAATAGTGTTTTAGTGAGTTGGAGGAGCTCAAAGAAACTCATGGTCATCGATTATATAGCAAAATTAAAGTATATAGTGGCTTATAATGTAGTTAATTAAGCAATTTGGATATAAAATTTTTTCTCAAATATTGGTGTTGTGACTAGCAGTGCAAATACAATTATAGTTTATTATGATAATACTATTGCAGTGGTACTTTCCACAGATCCTAGGTCACACCAAATGATAAAGAATATAATTCAAAAGTTTAATATCTTGAGGGATTTTACTTAGATAGGTGAAATCATAGTTAATTTAGATTTCATAGAGGATAACATGGTAAACCCCTAACTAAATATATATCTCAGTAGAAGTATGATTCCCATGAGAGATCTTGTGGGTTGAGAGTTGTTATGAGTTGGATCTAGTGTAAGTGGGAGTGTTGTGAGTGGGTTACCTAAACCCAACTCCTGTGTGTACTTTGATTAGCATAACATGTATACAGTTTGATATATACTATTTTTTCTGTTACCATGATAGTAACATTATTTCTATGTATACTATATAATTAGTAATTTCCTTAGATTTCATGTTGTATCAAAAGGTTATAGTAGTTCCCAAGTATAATTAGAACCTTGATATATCATGATAGTAATATTGAACATATTTCATATATTATAGATACATTATTATAATAGGATATAGATGATATATGACTATTAGGTGATGTGGTGTCATAATCATTGAGACTTCATCTCATAAAGTTCTAACTTAATGATCTTGAGTGTATGAGATCATAAGGACTGACTCGTCAATAGGAACACCACATGTTATAGGTGTCATTGGTTGTCCCTATTTGTGAGCATGTGTAATGGTATATCGACTTAAGATCATTATCAGTTTGTACCATTTGATTGTATATTTTTATGTTATATGAAAACCATAACATTTATGTTATATTGAGGTAGCTTATATTGGGTGTGTCATTAGTGGTATAACATTGGTTGAATGATCAAGAGGGGATTTTTCTCTTCTGAGAGGAAGATATATCTTTGGCCTAGTTGACTAGGATGGTAGTACCTTCACTAAATACATGGTTATGGTATAAGAAGGTAATTTTATCCATCATGGTCAAGAATAAATAAACTAGGTAAGGATGGTGACACAAGTTGTGAAGCCAGCTTTATGAGATATCTCAAGACAAAGAGATTATATTACAAGTTGTGTTTTTGTAGGAAAGGTTATCAATGTTATGTCTATACCTTATCTCCTTAGGGGGCTTGATGAGTTAGTAGACTTCACTCATGGTATGTGAGTTTTATTTAATCCTATCAAGAAAATAACCTAAAGGGTTTCATACCAAGCATATTCAAAAGGCTGGCATATTCTTATGAATAGGATTTTAGAACATGGTGGGATCCACCATGGGGTTCTGGTGATGTCCAAGTATGAATGATCACCAAGAAATAAATAAATTCATGTTATTCATGTTCAAAATAATTATTATGGATTTTATTTATTAATAATATTCACAAGTTATTCAATGAATATGAAGAAAAATATTTTAAGAACAAATATTGTTATATTCAAAGTTCATTTAATATTTTTGAGAGTAATGATTCAATTAAAATACTTTTATTTTATCATGTAATATATTTATTATATTAAAATTAATTTATAAAAATACAAATGAAATTTATGACACAGTTAAAAGGTCATAAGATACCATTTATGGCTTATTTAGTGGGTAATATATGTTTAGAGCCAAGTGCACTTTTCAGGAATTATTAAACCTACCTATTTAAGTTAAAACAAGCTCAAATTCAAAGGAATATTCATCCCATGAATTTGAGAGTTCCTCTATCATTCCTCTCACATCCTAGTGTGGGAAGGAACTCATTCCAAGATTAAATCCAAGTTCTCCTTCATGTATTTAAGAAACGGTGTAGTGGTGATCATCCGGAGGTGGATAGGTTCATCGGTAATCTGTGCTAACACCCAAAATCTAATTTATGACTCTCTAAAAGACTTTTGAAGCATGTATGGATGGTATAGAGGGATCCAATGTCAATTACTTTGAGTAGTGATTGACAGAGATGAGTAGAAAACATTTTCATCTTTTAATAAAATGAGATAACGGTTCGATTAAATTTTTGTTCTTAAATGCTTCCATGAGGGATCATCATTTTGTTTATCGGGTTTCACATTGCCGAAGATGATGTTATGACATTTAACAGATGATAAAAATTTAAAAATCTCAGTTTATTCACTTCTAGTGTGCACCTAGTAATAACATCAAACACCCTCCACATCGTATCCATACCCTCTAAACCATGGCCTATCCTTTACACCTTTACACACTACCCTTACATAGAACCATTACGAAACTCCCTCCATGGAGTATCTCAAGTCCTATGTCATTAATCACCCTAGTCTAGCATACACTATGGAATATGTTAGTGCTCTGGGTATGGAAGATGTGGATAAAGGGGGGTGAATAGTTTATTTTGATTTATTATTAAAAATACAAATTTATCAGAGTTATATTAGTGTTGAATGATGTAGTAGAAAGAAAAAAATTAACATAGGTGATTTTTGTAGATGTTAGATATCAATATCCTATTCCTCTCTTCAATATCTTCTACTCCTTCAGGAGATTAGTATGCATTACATCCTTACTTTTTATTGGGAGTAATAACTCGATTACAAAAATTATAGACGTACTTTTTTCACCTGGTGGTATAACCCCACGTACCTTTTTCACCTTGAGGTATAACCCCTAAATTTCTAAGGATTCACAACCTTCCTATTTTCTGGGAGGAATAACCCGACCTTTCTTTTAGATGGGAGGAATAACCCAACGACAACTTTCGAATGGGAAAAGCTTAAACCAGATGCTAGAATACAAAAAGGGTATTGGAAGAATTATAACATTGAAAAAAATACAAAAAACAAATGAAATGGGAACTTGAGAAAATTATGAAGAATTTTGATGCAGATCTTGTTCCTTGATCACAACAGGTATGGAAGATATAGACGATGATGATATTATATGATTGTGGAAAAATAACAATCATTCAAAGAAGTTTCTATTTGAATTATTTGAGAGTAGTAGGAAATTTATGATCATATCTTCATTGAAAAAAATTGTTGAATCTAAAAAATTGATTTTATCTGCATGGGGACATTTTTTTATTCTTGAATCATTCTTTCAAAACATTAAATTAGATATCTATAGGATCATGTCATTATTGAATCTCTACATGACACTTGTTAGAGAATAATAAAAATAATATGATCGTTACAATTACCTTAATTTTATTGAATTCATTCTGGACATAAAACATAGTTGAACAAAATATTGTTAATGAAATATTAAAAATAATATTTAAAATATTACAAAAATATTTTTTAAATGAATCATGAATAAAAATTAAATGAAATAATAATAAAATTCTATATATAAGACATGCAGTGGAATAATTTGAAAAATAGAGCATCATAAATAATAATCTGCACGATTACATGTCATTAAAAAATACTACAATTAATTTTAAACAAATTTGAAAGTATATTTTAGCATAAAATATTAAGCATTTAACAATGTAATTAAATTTAACAAATTTAACTGAAAATGAGAAAATAAAATTTTGGAAATAAAATTTTCAACTAACGGTGAGTCATGAATCACCATTGGATGTCAGGAGGTGAGTCAGTGACTCGTTGTTGGAAATTTCTGGCGGTGTCAAAAAATAGATTTACATGACGTTTTTATTTTAATAAAAAAATAAAATAATTTAAACAATACCAAAACAATTTTCATGCATAATATCATCAAAGGGTTTGAAGAGAACAATAAAATATGACTCACTGTTGGATGTCCAATGGTGTCTCATGACACACCATTGTGTGTCCAGTGGTGTCTCATAACACACCGTTGGTTTAAAATGGTGGTTCATTGAAAACTTAAGAAAATTTATTGAACCAATATATTGAAGATGCATATGATTAGAAAAAATTAGTATTGTTCAAGGAAACATGAAATAATCAAAATCAAATAGAAAACGATTTAAACACAACTAATTCCATAATTGTAAACATATAAAAACTATTATAACAAATAAAGAATACATCAGAAACTTTAAGAGAAAAACAAAAACAAGTAACAAATATAAGTGAAGTAGCATAAAAAAAGATGAAGTTAATGTAAAAGCTTGAATGAAGCTACTATCAATGCCTTACAATAGCAAGTAAAAAAATAAAATCTGCAGTAAGAATATAAACAGAGATATTCACAAAAGGGAGAGGAAACAACAACGGTGTCAAAAATTTTAGCGGTGTCTTAAGGAGAAACCTTCGGTTATTTTATAATGGTTTCACAAATGACACACCATTGGTTAATTTAGAATGGTGTCAAATAAGATACACTGTTTGTTTTTATAATGGTTTCAAAATGACATGCTGTTATGAATTTCCAATGGTGTAAAATGGAATACCATTGTGAAATTTCAACAATTTCATAAGATAGATAAAATTTAAGGAAAAATTAAAAACTGAGGAAGCTAAATAATAACCATAAAAATAAGATGACTAAGGTATGCAGGTCAATCCAATGCTTTAATTGATCTTAACAAACCAAAAATTAAAATGAAATTAAAATGGAGTGTAATAAGAGATCTGGTTGCTATAGAAGAAGGATTTTATCAGACCACTTCACTATGGAGTAAGAAGAAACTGAAGAAGTATTCACCAGACGATTTTTGTAGAAGAAGAGGACAAGTGGGAGGATGAAAATAGCAAGCAGGTGATCACAACAAAATATTTCATGGGATAGGAGAGGAAACAGATAGTTGATAAAAATTGAAGAAAGATCAGGCAAATTAGCATCACTTGGCCATTGTCTGAGAAAAATGTGGGAAAGAAGGAAGACTTCACTGAGAAGAATAGTGGTTATGGTTGAATGAAATTGGACAGAAGGGCTGAA
Source organism: Viscum album (assembly GCA_963277665.1). Lineage (NCBI taxonomy): Eukaryota > Viridiplantae > Streptophyta > Magnoliopsida > Santalales > Viscaceae > Viscum > Viscum album. The sequence continues at coordinate 1,855,279,026 of OY728160.1, forward strand.
AGCAAGTAGGATTCAATGGTTAAAAAAATCGAGTGAGGATCCAAAAGATGGAAACATCTAGAAGATATCTAACACAAATCCTTAGAAAAAAACTTTTAATAACAAAAAAAACAAAGTAAAATAGTTATATATAATAAAATATGAATAAAAGATAATAAGAAATAACCTTTTTAAAACAAAAACAAAATATGAATACATATTAAAGATAAAAATTAATATTTAAAACAAAATAAAATTTTATTAAATACTAAGTAACTGTAATCTATCAAAACAAATAAAGGTATAAAAATGTAAATACCCAAATATTATGTAAATATTATGTAACTGTAATTTATCAAAACAATGAAAGATATAAAAAATGTAAATACCCAAATTCAAACATCATAGCCTCCCTAGGTTGCGATGTGGTTAGCAGGGTTACCCCTATGCAGCTGACACCTACATAAGGGTGAAAATGATTACCCTTACATTGCGCAAACACTTAACCCTTACTTGAAAACCCTATGAAACACCCAAATGCATCTCATACTAAGGGTTTTGGCATGGTCACCACCACCATGTTGTAGCAACACAAGGTGTGGCATGTCCAGCCAATAATAAAGGGGGTTGGGATGTCGCCTCCCTAGGCTACTTTGTAGCCTACTACACTAGTTTGTAGACTACAATCTAAAACTACATTTCATCCCCATAGACATCTAAAAACTTTATAAAGACCAAAAAATGAGGGAAACCAAATTATAAATCAATAATTAAGTAAAACAACATGGAATTTAGGGTTGAGGTGTGACGCGAGAAGGTTCCAAGCGTAGTGGAAGTGTTGGATGGGTCGTGTTCAACTTTGCTTTTTTCATTATTGATGATTAATTTCAGATTTAAATGATGATTAATTTCATGATCAATGAAATTAAATCAAAGAATATAGAAAATGGATAAATGTTGGAACCAAAGCGTGGGATCATCACATATTATTTATAATTAATTTAATAAATTACAGAATTACCTTGCATGAAATTATTTCTTCATTGATGGATCTGAAATTGGATCTATGTCATATCATCATTGCATTTTAGGAAACAAGAATAGATTCCCTCTAGAATTGATTCACACATGTTCCATGAATATTCTAACGTCATCTTAGGAATCTTCGGGTGCTAACATGATAGATATTATCACTTGCATTGTTTATATTTGATCACCCTGAGAATTTCTTCCAAAGGATTATCCTTGATCTCTCTAGACTCGAGAGTGGAAGATAGAGGAAGATCACTCTCCATTCTTAGAATTTTTTTGGGAGAGGAATCTCTCTAGGTCTTGAGAGGATTCTCTCTAGATGTCATTGTGCACAACACAAAATGAATTGGTTTTCTTAAGAAAATAATATAATTGGGTTTATATACCTCTAGGGTTAGAATAAATAATTTCACAAGTGACCTTTATTATTTATTAAATCCCCACATAACCCCATGTATATAATAATATTATTATTATTATGTCTTGACATGCGCAAAACTGATGAATTAAAATTAAATTTTATTTATTCAAATAATGTTCAATATATATTATTTATCACTGGACCATTAAAATTGATCTTTTTTTCCTCCAAAATATTTATAGAGCCTTGAATAATGAATTTTTATTTAATAAATACATATCACTACATTATTATTCCCTATAGGCATAGCCTAGTGGTTGCATCCCATGGTGGTGTTTAGAGAGCACTCCATTTCAAGCCTCCCCATGCACAATTAGATAGGCTTTAGTTTATTTATCCCCTCCCCTGACTGATGTAATAAAAACATCACTACATTATTCACCAATAAATAAATAAATATTATATCCACTAAATATCAAATAAATTTTTCGCTCACATAATATTCACTTGAATAACTGGTGATGAAATATATGCGATAAAAAAACATGAATAATTAATAAAACACATGTGTTAATAATATTTATTCAACTTGTTAAATAATAATACATTATTTAATTAACATTCATGATACACTTAGTGTGTGAACCTTTAGGCCTATTTCTCAGTGGCATTAGGAGAAGCATCCAAAAGTCTAAGGTTAGTATCTAGTAACATGCCAAGGCACCCATAGAGAAAGAATTTAATGTTGAAATAACTTAATAACTCATATGGATGATTATTGTGTGATTAATCCCTTTATAATGATATCTATAATCAAGCAGGTTGCATGCTGGTGTCATCAACCTACATGCTCGATTTCTCTTTCTTTAACTTTTTGAAAATAAAACTTGACTATATAAAACCATGAACATGGATTTATATCGTACATATCATTTCCATAAAAATTCTTGAGATATCAACTTCCATTGAAGAACAAAATAGATAAGTCCTTTCTCACATTATTCATTAGTAAAATATTACTTGTGATGTTCCCAACATATCATACCTCATAGCAAATATGTGTCATCATGGTTTTTATCAATACATCAAATTATGTGACTTATAACACTCATTAATAATAATATTAAAGTCTAAGGATTAATACACACATTAAAAGATAGGAACATCCAATGACACATATAAATATTAATTTCCTAATAGTGGGTCTTGTTCTCATAATATCATACACTGGTATTACCAAGGGCGTACACCATGAGATGGTGCCTCGAAGTGCAATTAGTCTCCACCCCTGATATCCTATATCACTTGTGTCCCTAAAATGATTTCATATAGCTATAGAACATATATTTAAGAATACTTTCAAGAAACCTCTGGGTTCTCATTATGGCTGGGAACTATTATGACCTTTCAGTGTGACAACTACTCTCAGGACATCATCACATACTATGATACATAAAAGAAAAATTAGGATATTATAAGAATTTTATTAATATTAAAAATAATTAATATAAGTTATCATAAATTACAAAGAATTTAGTTATAGGTAACTAACTCAAATAGAGTCCCACTTATACTAAAGACAATTTTTGATAACCTTCAATATTCTAGCTCTCACATGATACTCATGTTTCTTCTGAGATAGGACTTTAGTCAAGGGTTTTACCATATTTTATTCTATGGGAACTCTTCTTACTATAAATTTACCCCTCTAAGAAAAATCCCTCAAGGGGTGATACTTTTGGAGTATGTTCTTTATTTGTTGGTGTGACCTTGGCTCTTGTGCAAGAGTCACCACTTTAGTATTATCACAATACAATGTGATAAGGTCTTTACTGCTAGGTTTCATATCAATATCTTGAAAAAAAAATATGCAAATAGATTCCTTGGATACATTATAAGCTGCTATATAATTGGACTCTATTGTAGAATTAGTAACAACTAGCTGATTTGAACTCTTCCATCTCACGACTCCTCCATTGAGATAGAAAACATATCCTGACTATGACATTATATCATTCTGATCTATTTGAAAAATAGAATCATTATAAACCCTGATGACCCACTCCTTATCTCCTCCATAAACCAAGAAAACATCCTTAGTTCTTCTCAGATACTTGAGAATAGCCTTAATAGTATACCAATTTTGTTCTCCTAGATCTTCTTGATATCTTCCTATCATACTCAATGCATAGGAAACATCAATTCTAGTACATAACATGGCATACATGATTGATCCTATCACTTGAGCATATGGGATCTTACTCATTCTCTCTTTCTCTTATTGTGTTTGAGGACACATTTTCTTAGAAAGATGTATACTATGTAACATTGGAACCAATATCATATTGAATTATTCTATACTAAATCTCTTTAGTATCTGGTTAATGTATGTACTTTGACTTAGTCCAAACAACCTCTTGGATATATCACGAATGATCTTGATCCCTAGAATATAGGCTATTTCACCTAATTCCTTAATATATAAACACTTGTTCAACCAATCCTTAACAGACTGTAAGAGTGATATTTCATTTCCAATAAGTAATATTTCACCAATGTATAGTACTAGGATAATTACCACATTCCTGCTAAACCTCTTGTAAACACATTTATATCATTTGTTCTTAATGAAACAAAATTATTTTATGGATTCATTGAATTTAATGTTTCATAACATGGATACTTGCTTCAATATATAAATAGATCTCTGCAACTTTAAAATATTTTTGGCCTCACCTGGAGTCACAAACCCTTATGGTTGTTTTATATAGACATCTTCCTGATGGTTCCCATTAAGGAAAGTTGTTTTTACATCTATCTACCAAATTTCATAGTCATGGTAAATTGTTATAACAAGTAGAATTATGATGGATTTAAACACGGTGACTGGTGAAAAGGTTTCATCATAGTCAATTCCTTGATGATGTTTAAACCCTTTAGTCACTAGCCTTTCTTTATATGTATTTACCTTAACTTCCATGTACAGTTTTCTCTTGAATACCCATTTTCACCCTATGGGATTTAAATCAACTGGTGTATCAACCAAAACCCACACTCAACACTGATACATGGAATACATTTCAAAATTCATGTATTTTTTCCATCTTGTAACTTATGATACCTTTAATGCCTCTTTGTAGGAAAGAGGTTCATCATTGTTAGCCAATAATGAGTCACCATATTTGGATACTAGAAAACAATATCTCTCTAGTTCTCTTACCTCTCTAGTGCTCCTACATAATACTTGTGTTTCAGGAACTACTTTTTCCATGAGGACCTATGAAATCTATTCCTTTACCAACTCTTGTGTATATTGAGTATCAACTTCATAGAAGTCAATCTTGCTCCCACTATCCTTTTTGAGTATGTGATCCCTCTCAAGAAATATGACTTATCTATAGATAGTCACTTTCTTGTCTTTGTATATGTACAATCTCTTTTTTCACTTGGGATACCATATAAAGATACACCTTGTGCTCTGGGGTGCTAGTTTATTGCTTGAGAAGGCCTCAAAAAATGACTTGCAATACTATACATGTGTATATGAAAAAACAGGTTTCTTTCCACTCTATAACTTGAATGGAATTCTGTTTTTTTCTTTATTTGGTAATCAGTTTAATATATATGTCATATTTTATAATGCATATCTCCAAAAGGATAATAGAAGATCTGTATGACTCATCATCAACCTTACCATTTCTAACAAGGTATGGTTCCTCCTTTTACTAACACCATTCCACTATGGTGTGTAAGGTGGAGTGAGTTGAGATTGAATCCCAAATTTCCATAAAAAGTCAATGAACCCTTGGTTAAGATATTCACCACCTCAATTCGATCAAAGATTCTTTATCTTATTTCCAAGTTTATTGTCTACTTCATTCTTGAATTCTTCGAATTTTTCAAAGGACTCAGACTTATATCTCATCAAGTATACATATCCATATATACTCAATTCATTAGTAAGTTATGAAGTAATAATACCCACCTCTAGATTATACTAAAAATGGTCCACACACATCAATGTGTACCAATACTAAAATATCTATATCCCTTTAACCCTAAACATTGAATGGAAGTTTGGTCATTTTTTTCTTGTAAACAAGTATGATATATTTCAAATGGTTTTAGCTCAAAATATTCTAAGTAACCATCCTAATAGATATTTTTCAAATGCTTCTTATTTACATGACCAATATAGTGATACCATAGCTGGGTGTTATATGAGTCATGTGAACATGATTCATTATCTATTTCAAATACTTGGTTTTCATAATTTAATACATAAAGACCATTATTTAAATGTGTTATATCATAAAATATATTGTCTTTATAAAAGAAACAAATTTTATTCCCAAACTTGAAAATAAAACCATCCGCATCTTGGCATGATACAGAAATCATGTTCTTGGTAACCATTGGTTCATAATAACAATATCTTAAAACCAATATCATTCTTGTTAGCAATAAAAGGTGTTAGTCACCAATGGATAGATCACCCAGCCTCGCACCATTGGTAGCTTTCAAATTCACCCATACTTTAGAAATATTTCATAATCTACTTGGTTCCTTCATTTGGATATAGATTTGAGCACTATAAGCTATATCTAATAACCAATGTGTAGATACTGAAATATTTCACCCGATAATGAACACACCTTGAGCTTACCCTTTCTTTTGGGTGTAGTTCCTCTTCTAGTGGCCTTGCTTTCCACATGAAAAGCATACCGCCTCTTTTTCCTTAACCTGTCTATGGATCTTCCTCTTCTTGGAAGGGCGGTGTTCGGGAGCTTTAAACTTTTTATGATTCTTGGGCCCCTTCACCTTGTTCTTCCTTTTCTTATTCACCATAAGGACTAAAAGTTTGTCGCACCCCATGTCCTTATCCACTTGGTGAATCATAGTAAGAAGTTTATAAAGACTCTACTCATTATTTCTTATGTTATAATTAATAATAAAACTATAGAATCTCTTGGGTGGTGAGGACAGTATAAGATATTTTCACAAATCATCTGGGGACACTACTAAAAAATAAACCATTAACAGTGCTAGAAAAGGCATTTATTAGTGATAAAAAAAATTTGATAATCAAAGCATGGTTAAAATCCTGAAACTTTTATCAGTACTAAAAAAACACCAATAAAGGCTATGCTGATAAAGGGTATATAAAATTTTTTTCCCACGACCCACCCACCCCCCCTTTATCAGCACTTCCCACCTTCCCACGCCTTTATCAGTGCTTCCCTCACCCCTCTATCGGCATGTTAGATAATCCCAGCCTCCCGCACATTCCCCTACCTCTAGTAAGTTTCGAAACTAATTCCTCCTATTTATACATCCAGCGCCTTTACCACTACCCTATACTATTTTGTTCTATATTTTAGGATATATCTATATATTTATATATATTTCATCACATTTTTTATCCATATATTTATAGATATGTTTATATATATGTTTATATATATTTTTATATATTAATAAATATATTTTATATTTAAATATGTTTAATTTATTTATTTATAACATTAAATTTTTATGTGTGAATATATAAAAAATATGTATATATTGTTATATATTTGATTATAAATAAAATTAAGTTATAAAAAATGATAAAATCTATAATCTATAATATCAATATGAATTTAATACCTGGGAATAAATTCATTCCCCACTGGAAAAGGGAAAAAATACCCCTATAAACGAGGCTTAAAATCCATCGAAAGTTAAAAAATTGGGGTACCCCAACTAAAAACTTAGTTTTAGAGGCCTTATGGACCTTTTTTTCTTCTAAAAAATAATTACTAGGGTCCCCCTAGTCATTAAAGTGTATAGATCTTTGTAGTATTTGATTTTATATGTGATAGAGCTCAAACGGACACTCGGATCAAAAGTTATGATTGTTTGAAGTTTGAGTTACGTTTTCAACTTATTTGAGATATTTTATTATTATTTTTTTTTTATCTTCAAATTGATATTAAATGACTATTAATTAGTAATAATAAGGAAAAAATTAATTAAAAATATTTTTTTAGTTATTTTATAAGCCATTTTCACTAAATATCTTATAATTTAAGTGTAAATGCCGATTTACCTTATCCAAAAAATATTTAAAAAATATATATATTATATTTATATCGATATAAATATATTTATATATTATTTTTAATGAAATGTTTTTTTTAAGTATACTTTTATCAGCTCTTGTAAAAAAGTGCTAATAAAGGGGGGTCTTTATCAGTGCTTCTAAAAAAGCATTGATAAAAACCCCCCTTTATCGATGTTTTTTTACAAGTGCTGATAAAAGACCCTATTTATCAGTTCTTGTAAAAAATGTTGATAAAGGTACCCCTTTAGCAGTGCTTTTTTTAGTGCTGTTAAAGACCCCCTTTAACAGCACTAAAAGAAAGTAGTGTTAAAGATCCCCTTTAACAATGCTTTTTTAGCACTGATAAAGGGGGTCTTTAATAGTGTTTTTAGCTAATGCTTTTAAATCCCTAGTGCTATATAAACTTAGTTTTGTAGTGGTGGAATTTAATCCCTAAAATTTTTAAGAGTTCAATATAGACAATAATATTGACTATATGAGGTCCATCTGGTGATTACTCTCTAAGATTAGTTGTAAACATAGCATTGAAGATCTCGTATATCTCTTGTCTCGCTTTCTCTTGATAGATATCCTGAAGTTGAGACATCATACTATACGCATTCATGTCCTCATATTGCTTCAAAATATCATTAGTCATGGATGATAACATAAAACACTAGACATCTATAATATTGTTAAAAGGTTTCACATAGAGAGTCAACTCTTCCTCACTAGCCTCATTATCAAGAACATCAAGAGTAAGTTCTTTCAGCACATAAAATTTCCTTTCATGGTGTAGGATAACGCTTAAGTGCATTTTCCACTTTTGGAAATTTGTTCTGATGAGAAGGTTATCCTTCTCAAGTATAGATCATAGTAATATGTTTTAATTCTTTTTTATTGTTGTTTCTACAAATAATATGAGAAGAGCTTTAGTACTTTATCTGATAAAATTTAGAAAAATAAATAAATTCTATATTTATTAATCTCCCACTATTTCATTGAAACCCAATACCCCTCACCATTGGCTTTAGAATATTCTATTCTTGGTAATTCTAGTGTCAAGGATCCATATCACCCTTATCATTATCCCAACTTTTCTTGGTAAAGAAATTTTAAGGTTTTTGGGTTGACATTCCAAATTCCAACTGCATTAACTTGTGGTTCTTTGATCTTTTGAGTGGACTCCCCAATATTAAAATCCTTAAATTGGATTTCCTCAACCCTTGTCTCTCAGTTACACCAATTACTAGTTTGGAAGTCAACCCTTGAAGTTAATAAGTTAAGTTAACCCAAAAAATCAAGTTATAATTCCCCAATAATTAAAATCACCCCAACTTTGGATGGTCAAGAACTCTGAACTATGGTTCGATTTTAACTAAGTAGTGGAAGGCTATACTAACTTAATATATATAATTTAGGGATTTTATCTTTTATGTGTAAATTTTTAATTATTATATTTACTGCATTATTTTTTATATTAAGTGGAATTACTTAATTGGTTAACTATGTATTAGATAATATTTATCCATAATCCAATTTATTTTAGTTCTATATTTCATGCTTATTAATTCATTAATGAATGTGATCGCAACAAACCATCCATAATGAAATAACCATACAACTTGATAGAAATAAAATAATAAATTGGTATGATAATGATCTTTTACTAATGGTTAGTTTATCTAGCGGATCATAAACTAATCATCGGCCTAGGAGGAAAATACCTTGAACCAATTAAGGTTCATGTTGTAGCTTTCCACTTTTCTACCTATGTATCTCCCTTGGATTGGTTTTGTCTCAACTCCAAACTTGAACCGCCTCCTATATATTGGGAGCTCTATCTATTACAAAAAAACTTTACTCACGTGCAGGTGAGGGGAACCAAATGATCGGTTAGGGGTTTACATAAAAGAAACCATGGGAATGCATTCCCTTACATAATGAGAAGAGATATGACACACAGGACAACTATTTAATTTAATAATAAATTAAATTAAACCAATCACATACAAAGGTCTAGTCTAGGATCATGATCATCCACATGCATGCAACGAATTACACATTTAATAAAATAGCATTCAATTATAATCATTATTATTTAAGATAAATCGCACTCAATTAAATTAATTGTCTTATTTAATTAATCAATTATTTTATATTAATTCTCATATGAATTTCCTTGACATTCCCATCCACCATAATTTTAAAAAAATTAAATAAATTTATTTAAAATTAACTGTGTACAACAACAAAAATATACCTTGGAGGCAACATAGTGAGTACCCGTCTGAACTACCCAATGTGTATTATACTCATATCAATTTACTCTTGCGATATGTGGAATACATGGATTAATCACATATTTTCATGTTGTGTACTATCAACATAATTATCACATAGTTTACATTCTATTTTCATAGAGTGGTATTCTTCAATACACGTAGAGTAATAACTATAATATGATTTATACATGATATGTATATCTGAACATTATGAGGAAATTAATTAGAAATTTATATATATATAAAACTCATCACATGGAATGTCCTATAAACATAATGATCAAATGTAATCACATGTTGATAAGGTTTTCATAGTATAATAAATTAATTTTTCAATTCTACATAATTTTGAAAAATTACACGGTGTGTACATTTAAGATACATGGCATGTATTATTCTCACCATCTATCTATAGCACATGCCTAGGGACCCAACATGTAATCATGACATAGATAATTTTGGAGTACATAATGTGTACATGGGATACACGGTGTGTGTTATCCAGGTTACATGAACACCAGTCATATAGGTTGTGTAAGAAGATACATGGCCCATCTATAACTAAAGTACTACATGTCATGTATGGAAGTTACACGACATGTACTCCGGATAACCATGTGTTAGGTTGGCCTGGTCAACATGCAATTTATAATTAAATTCACTATGTATAATAAATGCACACAACATGAATTAATTATTAGTGCATTAAACACCAGTACATGGCATGTACCTCTGGGCTATACGGCGTGTACTCTTATGTCATCTATCCAAATTCCTCAGCACCTCCGAATGGTATCTTCAAATTTATTTCCATTATAAAATTAATCAATTTGGTTATATTTACAAGAAATAAAGAGGAAGAAAATAGATATTTTGATTTTGATTAAAGAACGATTAAACTGGAATTTAAAATCAATAATAAATGCGTAAATCAATCAATGATATTTAAATAATTATAAATAATTATGTGACCGCTATGATAACACTTTAAGGTTCTGAGTGAAACAGAAGCATCAGATGGGTCATGCCCAACTTTACTTTTTTGTCATGATCAATGGTTAATCTGATATTTATATAAAAATGAACATTTTGATCAATGGAATTAAATAAAAGAATATAGATAATGGATAAACTCTAGAACCAAAGCGTAGGATCATCGCATATTATTTATAATTAATTTAAGAAATTAAATAATTATCTTGTGTGAAATTATTTATTCATTGATGGATCTAAAAATGGATCTATGTCATGCCATCATTTCTTTGTAGGAAACAAGAATATATTCCCTCTATTGGAGATCCATATGTATTCCATTAATCTCTAAACATCACTATAGGAATCTTTGGGTGCTAGCATGGTAGATCCTATCGATTGCGTTATTAACCTTTGATTTCCCTAAGAATTGCTTCCAAAGTATTCTCCTTGATCTCTCAAGACTTAAGAGTGGAAGGTGGAGAAATATCACTCTCTATTCTTGGAAGCATTTAGGGAGAGGTAACTCTCTAAGGCTTGATATGATTCTCTGTGGATGTTGTTGTACACAAAAAAATGAATTATCTCTCTTAAAAAAATATGTAATTTGGTTTATATACCATTAGGGTTAGAATAAATAATTTAACAAGTGACCTTTATTATTTATTTAATCCCCATAGAACATTATGTCTATAATAATATTATTATTATTATTTCTTAACGTGCGTTAAACTCACAAATTAAAACTAAATATTATTTATTCAAATAATATTCAATATATATTATTTCTCATTGAACCATTAAACTTGGTTTTTCATTCCTCCACAATATTTATCGGGACTTGAATAATGACTATTTATTTAATAAATAAATATCACTACATTATTCATTAATAAATAAATAAATATTATATATACTAAATATAAAATAAATATTTATTAAATATTCTTCTCACATAATATTCTCTCGAATAACTGGTGATGAAATATTTGCGATCAAGAAAATTTGAATAATTATTAAACCATGTGTGGGAATAATATTTATTAAACTTGTTAAATAATAATTCATTATTTAACTGAGATTTTGGATACACTTAGTGTGTGACCCTCTAGACCTCTTTCTCAATGACATTAAGTGAAGCAGCCTAAAGTCCAAGGTTAACGTCTAAAAATAAACCAAGGAACCCATATAAAAAGAAGTTAATTCCGTAATAACATAATATCTCATACAGATGCTTACTGTGTAATATAATCCCTTTATCACGATATCTCTAATCAAGAAGGTTGCATTCTAGTGACATCAACCTATGTTCTTGATGTCTCTTTCTTTGACTTTATGGAAATAAAACTTGCCTATAGAACACTATGACCATGGATTTATTTAGGCTATATCATTTCCATCAAAGGTATTGAGATATCAACTTCCATTGAATAAAATAAGTGATGAATCATTTCTCACAATATTCATCAATGAAATATTACTCATGATGCACCTAACATATCCTACATCACCGTGAAGAAGTGTCTTCATGGTTTTTGTCAATACATCAAGGTACAAGACTTATAACACTCGTTGATAATGATATTAAAGTCTAAGGATCAATATATTTTAGCGCCTACTTATTTTAATGCTCACAAATAATGATTATTATTCTAGACGCCGGAAAAGTCCGTTGCTCCTCCAACGAAGTTCCGGATGAGGAAAGCGATGTCATATTTGGAGTCAGAAGCACGTTTCGGAAGGCTCGAAGACCTTGCGCGAAATCTCGGAGGCCCGCGCGCAATATTGGCTAGGCGCGCGCAATCCTTCCGGGATTCGCGCAATGGGCCGAGTCGGTGCGTAATTTTCCGCGCCCGACGCCCGTGCGCGACCCTCTTGCGTGCCGGGCCCCTATTCCGCGCCCGAGCCGAATAGTGCGCCCGCGCGCCGAATTGCACGCCCGCGAGCCGAATTGCGCGCCCGGGGTTTCATATAAATACAAGGCGACCCCCGAAGTTTTGAAGGTTTCCAGAATTCGAAGGGTCGCTCGTGCGCGCAATCCCACCCCCTCCGCGCGCAATGCCGATCTTCAGGTAACCTCCTCTATTTCGCGCAAGCAAGCCTCGGGGTTCGCCTTCGCGCGCAACCCCTTTGGCTTCTTTCCTTTGACCAACTCCTCACCCGAAGGCCTTCGCGCGCAAAAGAAGCCTCTTGCACGCAATTGCCCCCTGGGTGCGCGCAATCCAGCCCGATTGCGCGCACCCCCCCTTACTGAGTGGCCATTCGTTAAAGAATGGGTCGTTTCCCCCACGCGCTATCAGAGGCCCGGTGCGCGCAATCTCCATCTTCCGCGCGCAAAGCGCTGGCCCAATTGCGCGTCAGCCCGCCCAATTGCGCGCCGACCCGCGGTATTGCGCGCCAAGCTCCTCTTTTGCGCGCAAACCGCCAGGGTCGCCCCCTTTGACCCCCTGAGGGTACCCGCCTGCGTGGCACCCGATGATCTTCATCCCGGGTGCCCGCACCGTGCGTTGTCTTCCCGTGCGGCCCTCCAGACTCGCGCGAAGTGACACGGACCCATTGGCGGCACCACCTCGTCCGCGCTGCAGGACGTTAAACTGCCAAGCATCCATCGTCCTCAACACACGACGTTAAACTATACTTCGTCCGGCAAGACGTTAAACCATCCGCTTCGTCCTCAACACACGACGTTAAACTGTACTTCGTCCGGCAAGACGTTAAACCGTCCGCTTCATCCGATCTCGTGCCTCGCACGCAGGGTCCCCCCCCGGTTTGGATGTGGCCCCCACCCGCTCGTCTCTGCAGGGATGTCGGGATTGCCCCTCTTTAGGGACGATTTATCGGAGTGGCCTTCGCCCACGGGGGTAGGGTATTACAAACCCCTAGTTTCTTGTGGGGGACTGCACATGTGTATCTCCATTGTGCTTCCCCACTGCCGAAGCCAGTAGAGGGTGTGACAGGGATCGTGGTCTCTCACCTTCGGCCCAAGTCCCTCTTCAACTGAGCTTTGTCGCACTCAGGTTGCCTCAGTGCGTAAGTCCTGACAGAATGAACTACGTGGAATTTGATCCCTGTCTCCTAAACAGGGTACGTAGGAAGCCTCCCTGAGGCTCAAGCCCACCACCTGGTCGTCTCGGTCGTATTCACGTTGGTTCTTCCATCAGTGGACCCCTCCCGGGTTCATATCCGTGTCGATTCACCTATGAATCCGCCCTTGTGGGGGACTGCACATGTGTATCTCCATTGTGCTTCCCCACTGCCGAAGCCAGTAGAGGGCGCGACAGGGATCGAGGTCTCTCACCTTCGGCCCAAGTCCCTCTCCAACTGAGCTTTGCCGCATATGGGCCTCCTTAGAGTGTAAGCCCCAAACACCAGCGTCCAGCATGACGTGAAACTGTGATCCACCCGGCCGTTCCATCCCCCTCTGTGTGAGGTGGTTCGGTTCAATCCTCCGCCCGGCAGCCTCGACCTCCTCGTGAGTCGGCTTTCCATCGTCCAGCATGACGTTAAACTGTATATCCAAACTACGCTGACTTTGATCCGCGGTAACGCGCGGTACGTAGGAAGCCTCTACGGGGTCCAAGCTCTTCACTCCATCATCCATCCTGATCCTTACCCGGGCCGCCACATCCCGGTGGGGTCATTCCACTTCATTCCACTCCACTTCACTCGGGAAGCCGCCCATGTGCTGGCCCCAGCGTCGGAGGTTCCCCGCAAGGGGTTCTGTCATCTGATCCACTCCTCGTGTTGATCAGTCCGATGCCGTCCCCGCTGGACGTTAAACTCACGGCATACCCCATGTTAAACATGGGAAGCTGAAGAAAACCTCAGGTAACGCAGTTCCCCGCACCTAGCGCAGGATGCCTCAGGCCATCATGCCTTCGAGAAGCCCTATTAGGGACGGAAGGCAGACATGCAGAGCCGCAGTGTTAAGACACGCCCCCAACACCCAGAGCTACCCGGTCTCCTCACCGCGGGTTGCTTCCCCGACCAGACTCCTTGGAGCGTCTGGGCGGAAGCAGCGTAATTAACCAGTGTCCATGAAGATATGGCGTCGGGAACGAGATTCACGAACATTCTTAAATCTATGAGGGAGACCCGGATTAGGCGACGAGTTCCAAGGAGACGTCCACGGAAGGAGGAACCGACATCCCATCATCCCGGTTTCGATCAAGGAGCAGACGTCCCTGAATAAGGGACGGATGCCGCCCGCCTTTGGAAAGCGGGACTGCGGGGCCACAAGCCGCGCTCACATCCCCTCGGGTCGACGGACGCACGCGCGAACGCGTCCTGGCGGAACAGCGTCGGAACAGAAACCCGACGCACATCCGCACCGAAACAGAAAATGGTGAACCCGACGTGAATCTCTTCTCCTCAATACGAAGACCGATAGCTTTCAGAGGTGTTGGAAGACTAGCATGTTGCCCGACCGAGCATTCAGCATCCGGGCATGGAACCCGCCAGGGGCTGGGGAAGGGAAATCGGGCACTCCGTCTCACGACGTCGATGGCCTGGGTTCCCCCCACGGAAGGCGTTGTGGCATTAATGATTGGTTGTCGATTCCTTTTACTGTCAGTATTAATGGGTTCTTCTCCCTGCTTTCAGGAATCAGGTCGCCCAATCCAGTGCCCGATCACCACACGCCCACTGGCGCAGGGGTAGGGGAAACACCGACGCGGCTACTCCGCGCGGTCCCGCCCGTTCCACAGCCGTCCCAGCAGCCGCAACTGCGGGGCGACCACGCCCTCTCTCCCCCTCGGAGGTCATCCAGAGAAGGGTGATCAACAACTTGGTGCGGAGATATGAGGAAGAGGGAGTCATCCCTACCAGGGACATGGCCCACCTAGACCTCGAGGAAGCTGCACCTCGCCACCAACGCCGCCCCCGAGGGCCGCGCAGGGAGGCACCGCTGCCTACCTCGACATCCAACCGCTTCGGGAGTTTATCCCCGGAACGCTCCGACAGCTCCCTCCCCTATGCGGATGAGGTGGAGGATGTCCGGGACCACCCTATCCGAGATTCGCTCCAGGGATCCGCGATAAGGGCTCCTGCCAGGCCACGTCGACACCGCCGCAAGGCTTCTCAAGTTGAAGAGCGGGATCTCCACCTGCCTGCACCGCTAATCCCGACTCGTCTGCCCCGAAGCCAATGTCGGGCACGAGCGGAATAGGATGCCCACCTTGGGGCCCTAGCAGCAGCGACCGCGTTGGCCCAAGCCACTGCTGGCTCCAGTCACCAGGCCCCTGCGCATCCCGAGCAGGGGCACTTCTATGCCCGACCTGGATCGAGGCCCCGACCGCCCCAAAGGCAGGTTGGGTTGACTCTCTCGGTTGCTGGTACAGTCAATGGCCGCCGCGGGCCACCTCGCGGTAGCGCTATTCACCAGCAGGGTCTACTCCGTGTGGCCGATCCAAGAGGCATGGGTGATCCCACCTTCCGATCCCGGCCCGGAGGCCTGCCCGGAATCATCTCTCCCTGCATCCCCTTTGATATCTGTCCCGGTGCTCCTCGCACCTTAGTTTCCAGTCCTCTTGGCCCCATCACCGGTGCGGCCAGAGGATGCCAGGACAGAGATCAGCCATGCCCCGAAGAACCACCCAGGGGCAGGAAGGCGAGGCGTCGACGTAGAGGGAGGAATGTTAGGGAATTCCGAACAGAGATCTGACCGGTTCGTTTCTCTGATACAGAGGCGGATTATGATTCGGCGACGGAGCCCTCCCCCCGATCCCGCTAGTCAAGGGCAGGGGTAGGAATGCGGCACGTCAGCCTCGTACTCCCCGAGAGCGAGATCGATGTGATCACCGCTTCTCTCCGAAGGTATATCCGGAGTAGCGAGGGCCTGGTAGACCCCCAAGGATCAAGCTTGCGGTTGATACCGGCCCCTCCGGGAGCGGCTTCTGCCTCGATCGGAGAATCCAGAGACCTTTTCTGGGGACCGACGGTCAAGCCACGATCTAGTGCACCCTCGGCGAGCACCGACGCTACGGAAAGATGTTCGCTCGCCAGCCCGTCCTATCGTGATGTGGTAGCTGGGGCACCGCAACCCTCAGAGGGCGGCCCGGGATATGGAGGCCAATCGGCCTGCTCGCCGTATTCACCGTCGGCCAGCCCGCCGGCCTAGCGGCCCGCCTCGGCACCACTTCCGGTTCCCCATCCATTCACAGTCGCTGAAAGGGACCAAGAAGACCTGGGTCCCAAGTTTGAGTTGTGGAGCTTCTGGACCGTCCTTGCAGAGGGCCACTTCCCTGAGAAGTTTTGGCCAGTCGCAGGACCGGACTTTGATGCACCAGAATCGCTCACCCCGGATGAGTTCGAATGCTTCCGCCGGACTCTCCGGGAGACTCACTCCCGTCTTCACCGCCTACAAATGCCATATCCCGGGAGGCAAGCACACCTGGAGGATATTGGTGAGCAGTGCCGTCAGATTGACCTGGCCACGCTCCCCGCGGTTCGGCACCCTGGGTCATTTGGGCACCACGAGGCCCTCCAACAACGATGCGTTGAGTGTTTTCAAGTACTCCGCCAGGTTATCGAGGAAGCCACCCCCCACGTGTATATCCGTGGATGGGGGCAGTACACTGCCCTACGCTTCAGTGCGATTCGCCGACAGCCCAACTCGCTGGGTGGCCCTGAGGGTACATCCCCAGGGACGGAAACGGTCAATATGGCTGACCTGTCGGGAGAGGGGAACGACTTGGAACTTCTCGACGGGGGCTCTCCCCCCGAAGACAAGCCGTCGTTGGATCCATCGGTGAGAGTTACTCGTTACCATAGGAACCTCCTGGGTCTCCCCACACCCACTGAAGCACTGACGTTAAGCCGAAACGTCAGCAAAGGCAAAGAGCACGGCGGGGCTGTAAAGCCCGCCGACCCATCTGCCTCCATACAGAGGGCGGATGAGGATCCCGAAAAGGCCACGCTACGTCAAAAGCTCGCCGAGCAGAAGAAGCTAGTTGACCAGCTCCTTGCCGAGCGCACTGCAGAGCGGCGGCCTGACTACGGTGATCCTAGGCCAGGACAGCAGGGACAGGAACAACCACTCCTCGACGAGACTCTCCCGGGCAACCGTGATTATGCTGTGTTTTCCGACAGGGGAGAGGCCATTGCCTATGGCAAGAGGGCGCGGTATGTTTCACCACACCCTCCCGAGCGGCGTGACTACCTGAGAGACCCCGCTCGGATTCCTCCCGCTGCCCCAAGGGCCGCTCCGCCCGCCATCCCACGAGCTGCCGAGTTCGACGACCCGGTCGACAACCCGATTGAAGAGCCACGCAATGCGCTCGTGGTTAGAGATCCTCGCCAGGACTGGAACCCATGTCCGGACGATCCGATGGCGGCACTCATCGCCCGCTTGGAAGCCTTGGAGACTCGGCAAGTGGCAATCCCACCGGACGGCAAGCCATACCCAGCATGGGTGGATGACATGCCGGCACCTCCGGGATTCGGGAACCCCACTTTCGCCCCCTTCAACGGGACTGGAGATCCGCCACAGCATTTGGCCCATTTAAACTCGAGGTGCGGGCCTATGTTGGGAACTCCGGCGCAGCAGGAGGCCGCTAAGCTTCGCTGCTTTGTCCAGACACTGGAAGGGCCAGCATTTGTCTGGTACAGCCAGCTCCCCGTCGGGTCGATAACTAGCTGGGAGGACCTTCGTAGACAGTTCATCTACCAGTTCAGTTCCACGACCCGGAAGAAGAGTATCACAGACCTCTTCAAGTGCAAGCAAAGGCCTGATGAGCGAGTCGCGGATTTCGTCGCCCGATGGAATGGTCTCACGTATTCCCTTGACATGCCATTGACTCAGGAGCAGTTGCTGACAATGTGCGTCAGGAACGTCAAGACCGAGCTGGTCCCTTCCTTGATCACTCAGAATTACCCCGGAGGGTTCAGGGACTTCTCAGACAAAGCTCAACGTCTTGAGGAAGCCCTGCAACAGGCCAGTCAGGCACACCCGCTTCCTCCTATGATCCCTGCAAGGAGAGTCAGCAGGGCTGAGCCCGCTGCTGTTGCCCAGATAGAGGCCCCCAGGCAGTTGGAGCTACTGTCGGTGAGGCCAGCTCCACAGCCTCATAGGAATCTACCTCCACGGGCTCAGTTCCCGGCAACAGGCCAGCGGCAGCCCCAGAACCGGCCGGCCCCTCCGCGTAATGTACTGCCACAACCCAGGCGAGATAATCAGGGTCCACCTCCTCGGCAGGCCCCTCCGGCCCCTCGTCAAGACCATGCTCCCAGGGCCCCGCGATACCTGACTTACTCATTTCATGAGGATCAGGTCCCCGGTTATTTCCGGAGTGCCCTGGAGCAGAGGATTGTGCGACTGCCTGAGTGTTGGAGGCCAAAGGAGGCACATCTCACAGATAACCCCCACTACTGCCCTTACCATTGGGCCCTGGGGCACACCATCCAGCGGTGCTACGTATTTAAGGACTGGCTCCAAGACCAGATTAACAACAATGTAATCAGGCTGGGCCCAGCTCCAGCACAAGTGGCAGGTGTGTTCGTGAGATCAAATGACGATAGTGGCGATGAGGACGAATGGCAGCTGGTCTCCGACCTCGGATCCCAGAAGTATAATAACTGGATGGCCCGCAAGACGATCATTCGCGCCCATGGAATCATCTGTGCGCACTTGAATCAGCCTGAGCCCCCAGAATCTGCGGGTGCTGCTTCGGCATCATCATCCCAGCTTGCCTCTTCCGAGAAGAGCAAACGTCAGCGGCGCAAGAAGGAAGAGCGCGCCCCGCCAGTTCTGCCGCTATCCCGCACTCTCGGCGATTTCATGCCCCCGGAGATGGGGGGCCCTCCTCGGATCCGCCCAGTGATGAATGATTCGTCCGACGACAGTGTTGGGTATGCTTCGGTTAATACCGTCGAGCTGGTAAATCCCTTTTCCGTTACCGACGTTGAAGAACACCAGGTGGACCTCCCTAGTGTCCCCGGTTGTCGCCACCGTCGGAGGAACCGCAACAACAGGAGTCTCTGGGGCACGGCAGTTGGTACCTCCAGCCAGGCCGTGCACGCCACTATGACTAGGCAGCGGGATCAAAACCGAGCTCAGCACGCGCAACCCCCCCATCCGGGGATGACGGATTCGCCTCCGCCACCGTTTGTGGTGTGGGACCAGGCAGAACCGCCTCAGCCGCGCCGCGACCAGCTCCGTCCTGCCACGAGTCCATCCTGGCCTCCTGGCCCCAGTATGGTGACCACTTCCCGGGCTTCAACCAGTGAACAGCAAGATGCGCCAAGCACCAGTCGTCCGCCGGTCCAACCGGCAAGGCCCGTCATGCCTCCAACCGCAGAGCAACCTCCTGCAACCAGGGGCTCGCGCTTGGCAAGAAAGTATGATGTCCTGAAGCACTTGGCCGACATCCCAGCAAGGCTCTCCATCCTTGAGGCTCTGCGCCTGTCACCTGAGATGCGCGAGGCGCTCGCTGAAGCCCTGAAGATCCCCCTCCAGTTTGAGACGGAGGTTGCGGCTGTAGAGGCCTTTCACGCCGAAGCGATTGAGAACGCTGAATGTCAGGCAGTCATCTCGTTCTCTGGTAAGGATGAAGACCCTCCTATACAGGGGCACATTCGTCTGCTGTATGTTACTGGCCAGTTCAATGGCCTTGAAGTCTGGCGCTGTCTTGTCGACACGGGGTTCGGGATTAACCTGATTCCAACTCGGACGCTCCGGAGATTGGGGTTGTCTGAGGATGACTTGATTCCCTCCGACCTCAGGATACAGGGGTACGAATGCACCGAGCAAACTCCGGTCGGCAAGATACGTTTGAAGACCCAGTTCGGTGACCTGGTTGCCAACACCGAATTCATGGTAGTCTCTCAAGACACTGCGTATAACGCATTTATGGGCAGGCCATGGCTCCACCTTCATGCGGAGGTTCCCTCATCATACCACCAATGCCTTAAATACTCCCTTAATGGTCGAGTAGGCGTGCTTCAGGGATATGCCTCTCCTTTTGCCTCATGTGAAGCCCGCTATCTGGACACGAACTATTACAAGAGCAAGGATAAGCAGATCCTGACGGGTGAGGTTGAGCCTGTCGCTGTTGCAAGTGATCCCTGGGCAAGTTTGGATGACGCCTACATCCTCCCGATCCATCGGTTGGACGTAGCCATGGTCTCGACAGCCTGTGAGTCTCCTGATGAGATGACCGCGACCGCCCATGCCAGCACCAGCGGCCCAGCAGGATCTGGTAGCCCCAATGCAGTTTCCAACGCAGTCTCTCCCGTGGACGATCCCTCCCCGAGTGGAGAGGACGTGGAAGATGCACCCCCAGCCTTTGAGGAGGGCGTCTCCGCCACGGTCGATGAGTTAGTACAGGTGAACCTTGGAACCGAGGCAGATCCAAGACCCACATTTGTCAGTGCCTCCATGCCCTCTGAGGAGCGGCAGCAGTACGTGGACTTCCTCAGACAGCACCGTGATGTGTTCGCTTGGGGCTATGACGAGATGTCGGGGCTAGATCCTCAGGTAGTCGTCCACCGCCTTGGTCTCCCGGCGAACCATCGCGGGTTCAAGAAGCCTCCCAGGAAGATGCACCCATTCCACGGTGCCATGGTTGAGGTCGAAGTTGACAAGCTTATCAAATCCAACTTCGTGAGGGAAGTTCAGTACCCCAGATGGCTGGCCAACATTGTGCCGGTCAGGAAGAAGAACGGGCAGATCAGAGTCTGTATCGACTTCCGCGATCTCAACCGCCACTGTCCGAAGGATGATTTTCCCCTTCCGATGACAGAGCTGTTGATTGACGCCACGGCAGGGTTCCAAGCCCTCTCCTTCATGGATGGATACTCCGGATACAACCAAATCCGGATGGCCCCTGAGGATGAGGAGTTCACTACCTT
Source organism: Viscum album (assembly GCA_963277665.1). Taxonomy (NCBI): domain Eukaryota; kingdom Viridiplantae; phylum Streptophyta; class Magnoliopsida; order Santalales; family Viscaceae; genus Viscum; species Viscum album. The sequence goes on from OY728160.1 coordinate 1,855,300,588, forward strand.
CAGGGCCCCCCAAGGTATCTTTTGTTACCAGGTCATGCCCTTCGGCCTGAAGAATGCATATTCCACCTATCAATGGGCGATGCACCGCATATTCAAGCCAATCCTCGGCACACTGGTGGAATGCTACGTCGACGACTTGGTGGTCAAATCACGCCAGCGTCAGGACTATCTCAAAGATCTTGAGAAAGTGTTCGGCTTCCTCCGGTCTCGCCGCCTGAAGATGAACCCGTTGAAGTGTGCCTTCGGGGTCACCTCCGGGAAGTTTCTTGGCTTTGTGGTAAGATACCGGGGTATTGAGATCGACCCAGAGAAGATCAGGGCGATTAGCCAGATGCCTCCCCCAGGTAACATCCGGGAACTGCAAGGGTTCCAAGGCCACTTAGCCTATATACTCCGATTCATCGCGAATCTGGCCGGCAAGTGTAAGCCCTTTTCTCGGCTCATGAAGAAAGGTGCCACCTATGTATGGGATAAAGAGTGTCAGACCGCTTTCGAGGAAATCAAGCAGTACTTGCTTCAACCTCCGGTTCTGATGCCGCCTGTATCTGGGAAGCCGCTGGTCCTTTATGTGACCGCCCTGGAACGGTCCCTTGGTGCCCTTCTCGCCCAGAAGAACAACGAGGGAATAGAGAATAGCCTCTATTACCTCAGTCGCATGCTCCTCGATGCGGAAGTTAGGTATTCCCCCATCGAGAAGAGCTGCCTGGCGCTCGTATTTGCCGTACAGAAATTACGGCACTACTTGCAGCACCACGAGGTACAGTTGGTTTCTCGGGTAGACCCGTTGAAATATATCCTGATTCGGCCTATGTTGACTGGCCGTCTAGCGCGGTGGGCTGTGATTCTCTAGCAGTTCGACATCAGGTATGTGTTTCAGAAGGACATCAAAGGGAAAGCATTGGCGGACTTTCTGGCTGCTCACCCGACCTCCGCGGATCAGCCGCTGGATCTAGGCTTTCCTGATGAGGCTGTTCTCTCGGTCGATCGTGCCAATCCATGCTGGCAGATGCACTTTGACGGTGCCTCCCGGAGCCCCACCGATAGAAGACTCGATAATCCTAATCTCAACAGAGTGGGCTTGGGTATCGTCTTCATTACCCCGGAGCAGGTCGTGCTGCCATACTCTTTCCTGTTGTCAGAGGGCTGTACCAACAATGAGGCAGAATACCATGCCCTCATCACTGGCCTCGAGTTAGCTCTCGAGATCAACGTGCCCCATCTGTGTGTGAAAGGGGACTCCGAGCTGGTCGTTAAGCAGATCAATGGCGACTATGTTTTCAGGAAGCTGGAACTTGTGCCATTGCTGGAGTGCACCCTCCTCCTGATGGCCCAGTTCCCTTCTCGGCCAGAAATTGTCCATATTCCCCGGTCGCAGAACGGTCGAGCAGATGCTCTGGCCAGCCTTGCTGCGTCACTCGCGGAGCCTGAACAGGACAACCTGATCATCCGCATGACGCACCGCAGGCTCATCGCTCCCGTTATCCCGGAGGGAGATCGTGGCCCGTCGGTAAGTAATCTCACCACGGTTGCCCCTGTGCCTGGAGCCCCGAGTACCACAGATATGGCAGTCGAACCAGCCCCTGACTGGAGGACGCCTTTGGTTGAGTACCTCCAACATGGCATTCTCTCGTCGGATCGGGCCGAGCGCGAGCGAGTTCGACGCCGCGCATCGCATTTTGTCCTCCAGAGCAGTCCCGGCCTGGAGCAGATCCTCTATAGACGCGGATTTGATGGTGTTCTCCTCCGTTTCCTTCAGGGAGTTGAGATCCCACGAGTCATGCAAGAGGTTCATGCTGGTTCATGTGGTGCCCACCAGACTGGGCTGAAGCTGTCCCACCAGATTCGGAGGTTGGGATACTTCTGGCCCTCCATGATCCATGACTGCATCGAGTATGCCAGGAAGTGCCATGCGTGCCAGGTTCATGCGAACTTTGTGCATCGGCCGCCGGAGCCTCTCCATACCACCAGGTATTCTTGGCCCTTTGCAGTCTGGGGACTGGACGTTGTGGGACCTTACCCGCTGGCGACGGCTCGCCAGTGCCGGTTCATTCTGACCGCCACGGACTTCTTCTCCAAATGGGCAGAGGCGATTCCACTCAGAGAGGTCAAATCCTATTCTATCGCTGACTTCGTGACCTCCAACATCATTTATCGATTTGGAGTGCCTCACGCTATCCTCACGGATAACGGAGCCAATTTCCGAGCAGCCGAGTTGAAGAAGTTGTACGCCAAGTACAACATTCGCTCGAACCATACATCTCGCTATCATGCGCAGGCGAATGGACAGATTGAGGCGTTTAACAAGACCCTCTCTAACATTCTGCAAAAGATGGTTGGTCAGAACAAGAAGAGTTGGCCGGAAAAGCTCCCCAACGCCCTCTGGGCTTATCGGACGACGACTCGCAATTCCACCCAGATGACCCCTTATTCCCTGGTGTATGGAGCTGAGGCCGTCCTGCCCATCGAGATCCAGTTACTGTCCTTGCGCACTGCAGTCTACGACCAGCAAACGCCGGACAGAGCTGCTGAAGCCCGTCTAGTCGAGTTGGAAGCACTGGATGAGAATAGGCTTCGTGCTTTGCACAACTTGGAGAGGCATCAAAGCAAAATGGCTCGAGCTTTCAATAAGAAGGTTCGCCTCCGCTCCTTCCTGCAGGGTGACCTAGTACTGGCCCTAAGAGCACCAATGATCCCCGGTAGGAAGCCTCCCAAGTTGGAGCCCAGGTGGGAGGGACCTTTTGTCGTCCACAAGGTCTATCCCAATGGTGCGTACTCCCTAGCGACTATGGATGGTGAGCGTGTCACTCCTCCCACCAACGCTAGGTTCCTCAAGCAGTACTTTTCCTGAGTGCACATCGTCCCGCAGGACGTTAAACTGCAATTCGTCTCGCACGACGTTAAACTGCATTCGTCCCGCACGACGTTAAACTGCATTCGTCCACGCTACAGGACGTTAAACTGCATGCTCCATCGTCATGCATGACGTTAAACTGCACTTCGTCCCGCATGACGTTAAACTGCATTCGTCCACACTGCAGGACGTTAAACTGCATGCTCCATCGTCCCGCATGACGTTAAACTGCACTTCGTCCTGCAAGATGTTAAACTGCCTCTCAAGAACTACGTGTGGCTTGATTCCCATCCTTATGGGATACGTAGGACCGCCTGGACGCTTTTGTTCCAGGTCCAGCCCCATCTCTTGGTTGATCACGGGGATCTACCGTCCTTTGGTTGTTCTCAAGGTGAGTCCTCCTACCCTTTCCGGTGATCTGTTATCATGTTTTGGGGTACTCCGGTCTATGACCTGTAGTGTCGGATTCAATCCCGGCAAGTCCTATGTTACTTATCGGGCCTCGCGCTTCCTCTTGTTCGGGTCTTCCTGGGCAGAAAATCGATATGAATCCTGTGCTTGAGCGGTTGATGCTCGTTTGCTTGCCCCATCCTAGGCTGATGCGATCGGATGTTGTGTTGAGAATATGGTCAGCAACATCCTTGATCGCCATGTCAACTCTTTTAGGCTCTGAACATTGATTGCGCAGTCCTTATCACACTCCGCCTCAGTGCGTTGTAGTGGGAACTCGACACTCTCTCTTCATACTGACCCTCAGTACACCTCTACACGTTAGGCAGGCCAACCAGGGTAATGGTGCCATTCGAGGCTCCCACGATATGAGCACCAATGATATATGCTAATGTCCTCCCTAAGGGCCATGTGTAGCTAGACCCTCGTCCCCATGAGGAGGAAGGAGTCGCCCGAACAATCGTGTTCTGGGCCCAGCATAGATGGAGGCTAGCATCTTTTCCCCTCAGTTGATAGACATATGCAGGCCCCTATCCCAGGATCCTTCTCCTGGAATTGTGCGTGACCGCAGGGCTGGGATGTGTCCCCACCTCCGCTGGGTCTGCCGTATCGCAATAAGAGGATTCCTCCATGGTCCGAGCCACACGACCTTAAACTGTGTTGCCTGGTCTTACCACACGACCGTAAACTATGATCATCTTGGCCGCCCGATGAGAAACGGCACTGCATCGTGATGTTCTCCTCAGGGGACACTCACGTTGGGCGCTGGTTAATAACCACGCCATTTATCAATGCCTTTCATGGCTTGATTATTGTGGCGACGCCAGGGATTTCTTAATCACAGGCATGTCGCTGCACAAAGAAAAACCATCCACCTTTAAGGACAAACAAGAAATATCAAATACCGCTCCTTTTGGGTGCGAGGGCCAGACCCGCACCCCTCCCAACGCTGGTGCCCGATTGTGTTGCGCCGCGCTTCAAGAACTACGTGTGGCTTGATTCCCATCCTTATGGGATACGTAGGAACGCCCGGATGTTTGAAACTTCAGGTCCAGCCCCCCACCTCTTAAAGATTCCCCCTTCTCTTGGGAATCCGCCGCCTTCGGGTCACCCTCAAGGCGTGTCCCTTGACCCCTTGCATTGGCCCACCGGTGTCAAGATCACTCTGGTCTATTGCCAGGAGGGTCAGGTTCAGCTTGGTCAGGTTCCTTCCACTTTTCAGGCTTCATGCACCCCTTCATTCGGACCCATCGCCTATGCCCTGGGTGGAACCCCCGTGAGCGGTCTGGATACAATGCCTCAGTGCTCTCCCACCGATCCGGGCTGGTGCCCCCAAGGGCCTTGGGCAGCAAATCGATATGAATCCTGCGCTTGAGCGGTTGATGCTCGTTTGCTGCCTCATTCCATCAACGGTCAGTGCGATATTGATGCTGCTTTTCCGCCACGGTCGGCAGTACTCCCATATCGTTACGCCGGTGCCCCCAGTCCTTGAGTGAATGGCCGCATGATTCACATTACGTTTTCCACCTCCCATTCTGACCAGGAAAAATCTCGGCACTCTTGACACTATCCCTCAGTGCATCTTCGCATATCCAGGGGATAGGACCATGATGTGGCATACTTTGAGGTTCTTATGGTCCGAGCTCTACGACCTTAAACTAAGATCTCCCTAATCAGGGTTCTACGTCCCGCATGACGTTAAAACTGCACTCTCAGAACTACGTGTGGCTTGATCTCCAGCCTGATGGAGTACGTAGGAACGCCCGGGCATCTCGGCTCGGGTCCAGCCTCAGGGATCGCTGAGTCCCGCCCCTCCTCGTCGCCGGCCGTCTGGCCTGGCTTCTGGTAGAGTGGTGCGGTTGTGATATTCTCCCTGATTCAGCTCGGGATGCCCCATTACAATGATGGGAAGCGACAGTTTCCTCGTCAAAGAGGTTCTGTTTGAGAATTGGGGTGATTCACGGCCAGATTAGTGCATCCGCCTAATATGCTTTCCCCACGGTGGCGCAATTTTGGGAGTGTTAGATTCTATCCGAACAAATCATCACTTCGCCCCACGCTTCGCGTGCCCTTTTGATCTATATTTCCACCCTTGTGTCTGAAGGAACCCCCAAAGCGGTATTGGTGATGACATGTGATCCGCCTCCTGCAACATGAATGATGACCTTCAGTCCGTCTATTGCAGTAGTATGGTCGATTGATCCATTCTCCGCTTTCCGTCTTGGGCATTTCCTGGAAGGCTGACCGTCGTGGATTTCTGAATTCAGGACACGCGATCCATCCTTTTTCATTTCTCTATGTTCGGATAAAATCTCAACGCCCCTAGCGTTGTCCCGCTCGTGTGTCGGAACAAGTTGGGGGATGGTACATTGATTAGGTCTGAGGTCTCATTTCCTAGGAATGACCTCCCTCTTTTCCTTAGAAATACAGGCCCAATTGTGGATGCCTGAAGTGTGGTTAACGCTCCCGCAAGACAATGAATTGTGGTTGAGCACGTTAAGCCAAAAGATTCAGATAAATATGTTGATTCATACAAATGGATCGAAGTATTGAGTAGCGGAAGAAAAATGTTCTGGGAATGGCAAAAACAAAGCCCCTAGGGATTAGCGTTCTGAATGGATCTTTCCAACACCGCTACCCTTTGACTGGCGGCCTCCAAAGATGCTTCTCGCTCTCTGCATGCCCTCTCTTCGTCGGCGGTCGCAGCACGCAGTTCGTCGATCCTGGCTTGTGCACGCTCCCGCTCGACTTGAAGTGTGACCATCTGGTGGCCCGCCTCCGTCAGCTGTGCCTGGGCGTCATCCAGCTGGGCCGTCAATTGCTCCACAAGCTCAGTGCACCATGTGACGAAGGCCTCCTTCTCTGCCGCCTGCCCTTCGAGGCGTCGGACTTCCTGCTCCGCCACGAGGAGCGCCCGCGTGTTCTCCGACATGTCCCGACATTGTGCGATGTCGGCACGCCGGCGGCTCTCGCACATCTTTTCGTCCATGAAATCATGGACCGTCAGATGGAGACGTCGAGCATCAGCTCCCCCGGCACACAGGAAGCACAGCCAGGTTTGAAGCGATCCCATGCGCCCCAGCCACTCCGATGGGGGTCGCTTGAGGAAGCGCTGGATGCACTTCCACCCCCTGCGGCACGTTATCCGGCTCTCCTCGACCGCCTCCGAGTCCGAGTCGTCCATTTCCTTGGGGTCGGCAGGCCGGTAGGCAGGGAAGGCAGCCAACAGGTCTGCTGCAGGGTCTTCCCCTGGGATGTCCTCATAAGGGATAGGTTCCCCAACATCTGGGCGACCTTCTACTCTCGCCCCAGCGGCGTTGACACCCTCGTCAGCCCCCGACCTCTCTCCGATGGCAGCACCGCCGGCGTCCGTTGCCCCATGATCAGCAGTTGGTGGGGCCGACTCGGTGTGAGAAGTCTGTTCCGGAGAAGGCGGTATGTATGCCACTAGTCCACTCGTTGATGGCCCGGGTTCGACAGCCCGACGAGCCTCCAGTATTGAGATCATTGCGCAAGGCATGCCGTGGTTAGTCACGGATCGTCAACGGAAAGCACCAAAAGTAAAGTAAGAAGACTTACGGGAATCCAGAGCGTCATATTCCGCTGTCCCGGCCGCCGCAGGAGCAATTGCAGCAGGGGACCCCTCAGCGCTTTTCAATTCAATGATGGGTGTCTGGCCCCCGCCCTGTCCTGCTGGCGCCTCTCCTACTCCTACTGAGGATGCCTGACCAACATCCGTGCACTCCTGAGAAAGATGAAGAAATGGGTTAGAAGCTGCATAAGAGAATGGACGATGCAGGTTGAGTAGGGATAGAAGCGTACCTCAAGGAGCTCGGTGATATCGATATTGTCAGAGTCGGCCACCTCGCCGCTCTCCCGCGAGCTCCCCAGATGGGACCTTCCCTCAGAGCCTTCATCCTCCCCCGTCTCCTCCTCTTCCTCGGAGTCATCGTTACTATCATCTTCCTCCGGCGGCATCTGTTCTGGAGCAGGCTCTAGACCGAGCATCACCTTCACCAGAAGGGACGGCTCCACACGCTGACCACGTTGGCGCGCGTACTCATCCATGGCCGTCAGATATGCATACTGCCGGTGGAAGTTCACCCTGTTGGCGACCTGAAGGCGCCCGACCTCTGGCAGATAGATTCCTTCTCTGGTTATCTTCTGCCAGATGGTTTCGGTCCCCAGTGACTGCCGCAGGGTCATCGAGGCCGACCACAGCGCTGGGAAGACTGCATCGTGGGAGGGTTCGAGCAGACGCCTTATCTGCTTCCCGGGCCGCTCCCCGACCACCGCATGTTCCCCCTCTCTAGACGCTGAGGCCGTGGCGGCGGTCTGCGATGTGCCCGCCGCCGAAGTCCCTGCCCGCGCTGGCTCCGCTGCTTAGCACGCCTCCGTTCTCCCCCACGTAACGGCCCCTCGCCTCCTTCCTTGACGCCCGGTCTCCGCACAGGTGACCTCGAGCTGCTGAACTGGCTTCCGTAGAAGCCCCTCGGGGTACGCGATGGCCCAGTGTTCGGCGTACTCGGTTTTCAAGCCTGCGTCGACCCCGGTAGGAGGGAGAGTGATGACATCGCCAGAGCCGAAAGCGGCGAACATTAACCACATCTGGCGAAGGACGCAAGGGTTCGTCTCCTCCCGGACAACAGCGAATACCCTCTTCGGCATCCGTTGAAGGCACCCGAACTGCCTGGCGAACCGGGTTGTCACGTAGGGCTCGCAGATCACCTTTCCGTCGATCCGAGCCACGAGCACCCCGCCCCGCATGCTCAGGAAGTATTTGTGCTGCTCCAGCAGACCCTGCCCATTGTCGATCATCTTGCCAACGGGAGTGGGGAACGGGTTGAAGTTGAAATTGGCGTGATTGCCAATCTGAATCCTCACACCCTCCTCATTTAGGGTCATCGGAGCGACCCCCGCGATGTTCAGCAGGGAGGGTCGCAGGCCGTTGCCCGGAGGAATGACGGCGTTTGGAAACGTGTACCCACCGAGGTGAGCAGCCACCCAGCCATGGAAGAATTGAAAGGGCCCACAGACCCTTCGTGGCGACCCCCCTCGCGAGATGCGTCCCAGGATGGCGTACATCTTAGCCAGCACTGGGACCCCGAGGTTGAATCTTTTGTTGGCGGCCATGGCGCCCGCCATCACCAGTGTCGCCGGGCGGACGCCCATCCTCGCGTCCCGCACTGGCAGGAGCCACCCACTCAGAAAGGCGGCCAGGAACGCCGCGTACCGGACATTTGGGTCCCGGGCCTCGATGATGCGGTACCCCCATGAGCGGTAGTCTCCCGTCTCCAGGACCTGCCAGTATGACCCGTTCCGGCTCCTCTGAGCTGCGGTCGGGCACCGCTTCCCCCTGCCTGGCATCTTGACCGCTGGGTCATGCTCCAAGAACTGGCCGAACCACTCCTTGTAGGCTATGTCCTTGCAGAAGTCCTTGACCCCAAGCCGCTCCGTAGCCAGGTCCAGTAGATGCCATGTCAGGATGGGAGTCCGTGACCTGTCGCCCCAGGTGTTCTTCGGAGGCAGGAACTCATCGTATTGGTAACCCTCCAGCGGGATACCTCCAATGTAGTGGATTTCCCAGAGACCGATGCTGACCTCCCCATGATGAAGATGGAAGGTGTTGGTATCCGGGGACCAGCGGGTGAACAGCTCCGGCCCGAGATCGGGCTGCTGGTAGAAGTGGAACTGCGACGTCCACACCGCCTCAAACAGGCCGATGTACCGCAGTTCCTCCGCGAAGTGACCGCAGGTGTGGCGTACCCAGAACGCCCAGGCCCACTCGCTGGTGAAATTGCCCCCAGACCGCAAGTCCCAGTCCTTCATCCAGCCCCTGGTTTCGTCAGTGACACTCTGGCGATACGTGCTCGAGTAGAGGGCTGGAGAGTTCTCCGCAGTAGGCTCACTCCCGATAATGGTTCGCGTCCTCGGGTTCAGGACATAGACATCTAAGTGTCTGGTCTCCCTGGCAGGATGCCCGTTGTTGGTGATGTTATAGCGGGGAAGCTCATCCTCCCGAGTCACCCAGGTCCGTGGCGCATCAACCTCGAACCCTGGCACCGGAACCTCATCCAGGATTCCGTAGTTCCAGAGTGGCAGGTTGTCTGACAGCGGATACGTCTTTTGGGCCGGCGTCAGCAAATCGAACAAGGATTGATTGTTGGAAACAATCTCCTTGGCTCCGTAGACCTCCTCGTTCGCCTCCATCTCAGCTCTACGAATGGCGGCATCCCCCTCATTCACTTGATTCGCGGCCATCTCAGAAGCTCCGGGAGTCGTGTGGGTTAAGGGATGAGGCGTGCGGAATCAGAGGAGGCTGGTAGAGAAATTTGGGAGTTGGTGTGCAATCCTAGTGGACGGCTCGCAATTGAGAAGTATGTCGCGTAAAACCCCGGGTGTTCGCGCAAAAACAAGCCGAAATCCGGATGGGTTTGCGCGCCGAACGGGCGAATTTCGCGCCGTCAATGGCAATTTCGCACACGAGAGCTTGGAAGCTTATCGCGCGGAAAGCCTATGTACGGCACGCGAGACCCAAGGCCCCTATTTATAGGTGAGGCCGGGAGTCCGCGTCATGCGGAAAGCGCTTTGCGCGACCAAGGTAGAGAATTTCGCGCCCGACGCCCTTTTTGCGCGCCAAAGTCCCGCGCCACCCAGGACTTCGGCATTCCGGCGTCTCCCTCGGAACTCGATCGTTGCGACCTCTCGCTGATCAGATTCCGAGGGGGGGCTTTTGTAGACGCCAGAAAAGTCCGTTGCTCCTCCAACTAAGTTCCGGATGAGGAAAGTGAGGTCATATTTGGAGTCAGAAGCACGTTTCGGAAGGCCCGAAGACCTTGCGCAAAATCTCGGAGGCCCGCGCGCAATATTGGCTAGGCGCGCGCAATCCTTCCAGGATTCGCGCAATGGGCCGAGTCGGCACGTAATTTTCCGCGCCCGACGCCCGTGCGCGACCCTCTCGCGCGCCGGGCCCCTATTCCGCGCCCGAGCCGAATAGCGCGCCCGCGCGCCGAATTGCGCGCCCGCGAGCCGAATTGCGCACCCGGGGTTGCCTATAAATACAAGGCGACCCCCGACATTTTGAAGGTTGCCAGAATTCGAAGGGTCGCTCGTGCGCGCAATCCCACCCCCTCCGCGCGCAATGCCGATCTTCAGGTAACCTCCTCTATTTCGCGCAAGCAAGCCTCGGGGTTCGCATTCGCGCGCAACCCCTTTGGCTTCTTTCCTTTGACCAACTCCTCACCCGAAGGCCTTCGCGCGCAAAAGAAGCCTCTTGCATGCAATTGCCCCCCGGGTGTGCGCAATCCAGCCTGATTGAGCGCACCCCCCCTTACTAAGTGGCCATTCGTTAAAGAATGGGTCGTTGCCCCCGCGCGCTATCAGAGGACCGGTGCGCGCAATCTCCATCTTCCGCGCGCAAAGCGCTGGCCCAATTGCGCGCCAGCCCGCCCAATTGCGCGCCGACCCGCGGTATTGCGCGCCAAGCTCCTCTTTTGCGCGCAAACCGCCAGGGTCGCCCCCTTTGACCCCCTGAGGGTACCCACCTGCGTGGCACCCGATGATCTTCATCCCGGGTGCCCGCACCGTGCGTTGTCTTCCCGTGCGGCCCTCCAGGCTCGCGCGAAGTGACACGGACCCATTGGCGGCACCACCTCGTCCGCGCTGCAGGACGTTAAACTGCCAAGCATCCATCGTCCTCAACACACGACGTTAAACTGTACTTCATCCGGCAAGACGTTAAACCGTCCGCTTCATCTGATCTCGTGCCTCGCACGCAGGGTCCCCCCCCCGGTTTGGATGTGGACCCCACCCGCTCGTCTCTGCAGGGATGTCGGTATTGCCCCTCTTTAGGGACAATTTATCGGAGTGGCCTTCGCCCACGGGGGTAGGGTATTACAAACCCCTAGTTTCTTGTGGGGGACTGCACATGTGTATCTCCATTGTGCTTCCCCACTGCCGAAGCCAGTAGAGGGCGTGACAGGGATCGAGGTCTCTCACCTTCGGCCCAAGTCCCTCTTCAATTGAGCTTTGCCGCACTCAGGTTGCCTCAGTGCATAAGTCCTGACAGAATGAACTACGTGGACTTTGATCCCTGTCTCCTAAACAGGGTACGTAGGAAGCCTCCCTGAGGCTCAAGCCCACCACCTGGTCGTCCCGGTCGTATTCACGTCGGTTCGTCCATCAGTGGACCCCTCCTGGGTTCACATTCGCGTCGATTCACCTATGAATCCGCCCTTGTGGGGGACTGCACATGTGTATCTCCATTGTGCTTCCCCACTGCCGAAGCCAGTAGAGGGCGCGACAGGGATCGAGGTCTCTCACCTTCGGCCCAAGTCCCTCTCCAACTGAGATTTGCCGCATATGGGCCTCCTTAGAGTGTAAGCCCCAAACACCAGCGTCCAGCAGGACGTGAAACTGTGATCCACCCGGCCGTTCCATCCCCCTCTGTGTGAGGTGGTTCGGTTCAATCCTCCGCCCGGCAGCCTCGACCTCCTCGTGAGTCGGCTTTCCATCGTCCAGTATGACGTTAAACTGTATATCCGAACTATGCTGACTTTGATTCGTGCTAATGCGCGGTATGTAGGAAGCCTCTACGGGGTCCAAGCTCTTCACTCCATCATCCATCCTGATCCTTACCCGGGCCGCCACATCCTGGTGGGGTCATGCCACTTCATTCCACTCCACTTCACTCGGGAAGCCGCCCATGTGCTGGCCCCAGCGTCGGAGGTTCCCCGCAAGGGGTTCTGTCATCTGATCCACTCCTCGTGTTGATCAGTCTGATGCCGTCCCCGCTGGACATTAAACTCGCGGCATACCCCGTGTTAAACATGGGAAGCTGAGGAAAACCTCAGGTAACGCAGTTCCCCGCACCCAACGCAGGATGCCTCAGGCCATCACGCCTTCGAGAAGCCCTATTAGGGACGGAAGGCAGACATGCAGAGCCGCAGTGTTAAGACACGCCCCCAACACCCAGAGCTACCCGGTCTCCTCACCGCGGGTTGCTGCCCCGACCAGACTCCTTGGAGCGTCTGGGTGGAAGCAGCGTAATTAACCGGTGTCCATGAAGATATGGCGCCGGGAAAGAGATTCACGAACATTCTTAAATCTATGAGGGAGACCCGGATTAGGCGACGAGTTCCGAGGAGACGTCCATGGAAGGAGGAGCCGACATCCCATCATCCCGGTTTCGATCAAGGAGCAGACGTCCCTGAATAAGGGACGGATGCCGCCCGCCTTTGGAAAGCGGGAATGCGGGGCCACAAGCCGCGCTCCCATCCCCTCGGGTTGACGGGCGCACGCGCGAACGCGTCCTGGCGGAACAGCGTCGGAACAGAAACCCGACGCACATCCGCACCGAAACAATTATGTTGCTAATGACTTTGATGCTTTATAATATCATATTATTTTATAAGGAAAATTGATGAAATTTGGATAATTATATAAATGAATCACTACCAGAATGAGTCACCACCAAAATGACTCACTTCCAGAGATGACTCATCGTCAGAATGATTCACCGCTGAGATGACCTACCACTAGAAGTGACACCATTGTTATTCTACCCAATTTGAATTAAATTATACCAATAACTATTTTATGGGAGTTGATGTAAAGGATTATTTAATGATTATTCTTAACTCTTTGCATGGCTGCATTGAATACCAGTCAAAGTTCAATATGAGGATCTAGAATATCTTAATGATTATCCTTCAATGGGTTCATGTAGTGTTATATATATCAGGGGATGTTTCCCATGCACATAAGCTTAAAAATGTGAGAAATAGGATCATTGCATGATAACTTACATGTTTCGTACTTATTTAATTCAACTGTGAAATAGTAGAGCACACTGGGAATCAATATCCTTTCCTATAGATAGAAAATAGAAACTTTGTGATGCTCTGTTTTCCTACAACTTGTAGAGAAACAGTTCGATCTCCTCACCAAGACAAACTAGAGGAATCTTGACCACCTAGATCACTACAGAATGATAAACACTAATTCTTCTAGAACTAGAGAATACTTGATATTCTATTATATCTCTTTTATCTGTTTACCCATGGTATTTGTGGAAGAGGTCCCTTAGTGGTATGTTTTTTTTTATTCCCATATATAAATATGGAATATTTTTTGATCTGGGACATCTTGTGTGTTGTTTTTTGTATAACCAATATAGGTTGTGGATCAAATTATAGTTATATAATCTGCTTGGTAGTGGTTGATTTCTAATTGGAGAGGATTAGGTCTCAGCTTGAGACTGAACCCCTTGTTTATTTCATTTTTTTTATGTTTTGTTTTCCTAATTTCAAAGCTTAAACTTCATTTGATTTAAACTATGAACAAAACATGTACTTTGATAGTTAGTCTTTAATAGTGTTTTATATAAGGATTTTTTTGAGTAAATTGATTTCAAAAGTTAAATTAATTTTCAATATTTTTTTAACTGAGCACTAATCAAGCTTTAAAAAATATTTTAAAAGATCAAACTTATATTAAACTATATTTTTTATTAACCGGGTGATTTTTTTTAAAATTAGGGGATTTTATTTGAAATTGTTTTAATATCAGTTTTATTGGGAACTTAATTCACCCCCCTATTCTTGAGTTACTCACTCTAACCAATATTTGGTATCAAAGGAATTTAAATATATTTTCAACAGTGATTTTTGTTGTGTTTTAAAGATCTTAAATTTTCATTAGTTCTAAATTTATTTTTTTTATGGATAACAGACAAGAGGGTTATGATACCAACATACCACCTTTTTTTAATGGAACAAATTGTGCTCAGTGGAAAATTAAGATGAAAATTCATATTAAGAGCATGGTTTTGAAATTTGGATTGCTATTGTAGATAAGTATGAAATACCTAAAACTATTAGAATCACATGGTATGATGATACTAAAGATTTTTATAATAATAACTATAAATCTATGAATTTTTTGTATTGTGCTTTGGGTGATGAATAATTCAATGGAATATATTCATATAAAACTTCTTTTGAAATTTGGGACACTTTAGTTGTTTCTCATAAAGAAACATCTAATGTTAAAGAAATGAATTTAAATAAATATATTATTAAATATGATACTTTTAAAATGAAACTTTATGAGCCTGTTTCTGACATGTATTTTAGGTTCAATGAGATCATGAACATAATGAATTCATTGGAAAATAATATTTCTAATAAAGACCAAGTGATGTGTCTGTTGAGGTGTCTACCAGAAAGATGGAGAGGAACCGGTATCAATCAAAGAATCATTTCATGTTAGTAAGTTACCTATCAAGAAGGTGATTGGAAAATTGATAATGTATGAGTAAGAACTTAAATTCAATGGATAATAGGAGGATGGACCAAAAAATAAATTTTCTTCCTTTAAGTATACTACCTCAAAACAAAAGGAGAAAGCTCAAGTTTAAAGTTCAAGTGATGAATAATCACCTACTGATAGTGATGAAGAGATAGACCATCTGGACAAAAGATTTAAAAAGTTATACTAGAAGAAGAATTTATTTAGGAAACCAAGATACAAAGGTAAATATGATAATATAGGAAATTGTATAAAGGATTATAAGAGATGTTATACTTCAAATGAAGTAGTATGGTATGAGTGTAAAAGGAAAGGGCATGTCAAAGTAGACTTTTCTAATATGAAATACAAAAAAAATATGTTAACAAGAATAATAGGTATAATAAATCAATGAAAGAAACTTTGAGTGCTTCTAAAGATAGATCAAGTGATTCAGACACTACCCAAGAGGATAAACATGATAGACCTAACATGTGTTTTATGACAAACACATATGAGGTGTCCAGTGGCTTTCTTTCTTCTCCTACAAATATTTATAATCATTTTGGAGATGAAAACGATTATGATAACATGACTAATGAATATATTTTTTAGTAATATAACATGTTAGAATATACATTCAATGGGACTAGGGATAAATATAAAATTCTAAAGAAACATCATGCTTTAAATACTAATTTTAAGTCTGATATTAGTATTAAAAAAATGTTCAATTATTAAAGGAGAATAATGAATTAAAATTTTATAATGAGAAACTAAAGAAAGATATATAAAGATTCACTAATGGGAGAAATAATCTTACTCAGATACTTGGAAAATAGATAGCACCTAAGTATATTTCTGGTTTAGGGTATAAAACTGGATAGAGAAGGATTGTCAAGAATAGATTTATTACTAGTTCTAGTTTGGGGAAATATTCTACTAGTTTCTATTCATCTTGTTCTAACAAAGTTGTAATGGTTATGATTTTCTATGTATTTTTTGGATATTTTATGGATTATTTTCGAGACTAGGTGATGATATGGCATGTAATTATGAGGCCTGGTGTGCCCAGAATAATGCTTGAGATATATTAAATATATTAAATAGAACGTGTATGTATTTTTCCTTAAAAAGTGGATTAACTTCTAAACAGGTGCCCAAATTATAAATATGATGGAACCATTGAGTTCATAATGTGGGTTTTACCCTAGGTGTGACTTAAAATTGGTCGGTGCAGGTCAATTGTAGAAAAGTCATCATGGGCGCAAAAATGAATAAAATAATTAAATAAATTATTTTAATTTTTTAATTGATGTAGTGATTAGAGTTTCTTTAAATGTACTATTATGTTAGAATTTTAGGGTTAGACACATAACCCTGGAACTATTGGAGATCCATTGGAGTGAGTGTTAGAGGACTTCTCTCAGACGAATGGTGATGGGATCATGGATCAACAATAGACACACAATGGATTTGAAGGATTGTGCCAACGATCATAGCGTAGCCCCATTCTTCATCAATGATCGATCTAAATTGAGGTAGGGCATTTTTTTATTTTTATTTCTTCCCCATATTTGATTTATATGATGAACACAAATCAATCAACTAACATATTGATTCACAAATCGTGCGTATTTTGGGATGAGTTTTATTATGGGGATTTTATTAGATTTATTTATGATTGTTGATTATTTTATTGTCATTATAATGGGAAAAAATTGAGTTCAACATGAACATCGATTGAGTTTTGTTCCTCTTGATTATTCTTATGCTTTTCTCCCTTGATTATCTGTTCATCGTGGGCATTCTTTGTTTGGCCCACAGTTCGACATATCCCAACGAATTGATCATTGTGCACCTATTTCTTAGCACAATGATATGATATCATAGATCCAGGATCATTGTGATAGGATGGTGGTGTAACTATGGATATGGTAGTGTATCGAACAGTTTAGATACTCAATTTTCATGTTATTCAGTGCATAATGAAGAATAATGAACCATCCCATTTTTGAGCAGATTGAATGCCTTGAACATGTTAATCGATGATGTCATGACTCAATGGGGCTCGATCTACTATTTTGAGGTGAAATGATCGTCAGATAAAAGGATTTAGGAATGGTTGGGACGTGTGGAATCAAATTTGGATTTTTAGAAAATCTCATGCTACATGGCGTGTAAGTCAGATCTACACACCTTACGGGTCCCCTTTCACATCGGCTAGGGTTTTAGAGGGACTTAAGTATCACACAACATGTGACCCCTTTCACACGGTGTGTGGTCCCTCCACATAGACTCGATGTGTACCTCAGAGGGTACACGGGGATAGGAAGGAGTACATGGGTTAGAGCACGTTGTGTACTCACTTACACATACATGGACTAGACCAGGGTACATGGGATATGTTGTGTACTGGTACATGGTCACATGTGTAGGTTCCGGGTGCAACGGAAGCGCGTTGGTGGGTGTACCCAAATTTAATTTTTGTCATTAATGACGATCAATACGAGATCTATTATGATAATAAAATGTTGTATCTTCGAAATAGAATGAAGAACGAAAGAAAATAGGGGAGTCCTGAAACCATAGATAGGATCATCATATGTTGTTTATAATTAATTTAATTAAAATATGAGAATTACCTTGATGTAATTCTCTCTCCTTTTATGTTTTCAGCCATGATATGATGTGATCCATCATTGCGTCATAGAATCCAAGTGTAGGATTCCTTTATAGGTGATCCACACATTCTCCATATATCTCTAGATGTCGCCAAAGGGATCTCTGGGTGCTAGTGTAGAAGATCCATCGTTTGTGATGTTCGCATTCGATCACCTTGAGAGCCACTTCCAAAGCGCTCACTTTGATCTTGTGAAGGAGGATCTCTCTTGTAACTTGCGAGCATTCTTGGAGGAAAATAATTCTCTCTTGGCTTGAGAGCTTTCTCTTGATCCATTGTGCACAACCACAAAGAATGGTTAGGCTAATGAGAATAATATAATTGTGATTTTAATTGCTTAGAATAATAAAATGAATTAATTACAAAAAACCATTTATTCATTTTATTTAATTCTTAGTAAGACCCCATGTCTAATAATAACAATTGACTATTATTATTACTTGAAATGCACCCAGTGAATTAAAAATAATATTATTTAATTAAATAAATAATATTATTTCTCACAAATCCCCATAAAAAATACACGGCATGCATATTAATATACACTGTGTGTACTTTTGTTTTTTCATTTTCTTTATTTCTTCCACCACATTTATTAGACCTTGAATAATGAATATTTATTTCTTAAATAAATATCACTGCATTACTCGCTAATAAATATATTATTTCACCCACACTATATTCTTTCAAATAACTAGTGTCGAAATAAATGAGATGAGACATCCTTGAATAATTATTAAACCAAAATCGAGAATAGTCTTTATTCAACTTGTTAAATGAATATTTAACTGAGATACTTGGACACACTTAGTGTGTGGCCCTCTATGCCTCTTTTTTAGTGCCATTAGGTGGATCTTGCTTAAATTCCAAGTTTAGCATCTAGCAATACGCCAAGGCACCCATAGAGAAATAAGTTAATGTCGCAATGATGTATCACCTCCTACAAACGATTATCATGTAATGTAATCCCTTTGTCTCAATATCTCGAATCAAGTGGGTTGCATGTTGGTTCCATCAACCCATGTGCTCGATTATTCTTTCTTTGACTTATCGGAATTAAACTTTTCCATTCATCACCATGGACATGGATTTATTTAGGATATATCAATTCCATCAAAGGGCCTGAGATATCTACTTCCATTATGGAACAAAAGGGAAAATCATTTCTCATAATATCTATTAATGTAGTATTACTCATAACACACCCAACATATCCTACCTCACTGCAAATAGTGTGTCATAATAGTTTTCGTCAATACATTTAAGTGCACAATTTGTAATACCCATTAATAATAATCTTAAATTCTAAGGACCGATACACACATCCGTAGATAGGAACATCCAATGACACTATGAAATGTGGATTTCCTACTAGCAGGTCTCATTCTCATAATATCCTCCTGGATATTACCAAGGGTACAAACCATGAGAAGGTGCCTCATAGTTTTATGAGTCCTCACCCCTAATTTCCTATATTATTTGTGTCCCTCAAATAACATCATTCGTCCATAGAACATATATTCAAGAACAGTGTTATGGCACTTTCAGGTTCTCATAATAGTAGGGATCCACTGTGACCTTTTAGTGCAACAGCTATCCTTAGGATATTACCACATGAATTTTCATGTTGAATAATAATAAAGATTTGATAATGTATTTATTAATGAATAAAGTACAAAGTAGTTAGTTCTAGGCCATCAACTCCAATAAAATCCCACTTGGACTAGAGCCAACTACTAACAACCTTTAACCCACTAGCTCTCACAAGATATTCATGTTTCTATTGAGACAGGCCTTTAGTCATGGGGTTTTCCACGTTCTCTTACATATACACTCTAATCATTACAACTTCACCTCTTTGATAGAAATCCCTCCATAGGTGATACTTCTATAGAATGTGCTTTGTCTGTTTATGTGACCTTGGTAATTTTTCAAATCCACCACTACAGTATTATCACAAAACAATGTGATAGGATCTTTACTACTATGCACCACATCAAGCTCCTAGACAAAGTTATAAATCCATATAGCTTCCTTGGATACATCAAAAGCTGCTATATATTTGGACTCCACTGTATAATCGGCAACAAATGGCTTCTTTGAACTCTTCCAGCTCAAAGCTCCTCCGTTGAGACAGAAAACATATCCTGATTGTGACTTCAAATCGTTATGATCTATCTGAAAATTGGCATCAACATACCCTCTGATGAAAATATCCTCATCTCCTCCATACACCAGGAACATATCCTTAGTTATTCTCATATACTTAAGGATAGTCTTAACAGCAGTCCAATGTTGTTCTCCTAGATTTTCTTGATATCTGTCTACCATGATTAGTGCATAGGCAACATCAAGCCTGGTACATAACATGGTATAAATGATGGATCCTATAGCCAAATCGTATGAGATCTTACTCATCCTATCTTTCTCCTATTGTTTTTTAGGACACATTCTCTTAGAAAGATGTTGGTCATGTGACATTGGAACCAATACCCTCTTGGATTATTCCATACTAAATCTCTTTAGTATCTGGTTAATGTATATACCCTAACTTAGTCCAAGTATCCTCTTGGATATATCACGAATGATCTTGATCTCTAGAATGTAGGCTGATTCACCTAATTACTTTATGGAGAAACACTCGTTCAACCAGTCCTTAACTGACTGTAAGACTGGTACATTGTTTCCAATAAGTAATATGTTGTCAAAATATACTACTAGGATAACGACCACATTCCCATTAAACCACTTATAAACACATGGCTCGTATTCATTCTTAATGAAACCAAATTCCTTTATGGCTTTATCAAATTGAATGTTCCATGACCTGGATGCTTAATTTAATCCATAAATGGATTTCTGCAACTTGAAAACCCGTTTGGATTCACCTGGTGTCACAAACCCTTCTGGTTGTGTCATACAGACATCTTCTTGAATATTTCTATTAAGGAATGCTATTTTGACATCCATTTTCCAAATCTCGTAGTCATGCTAAGATGTTATGGAAAATATGATTCTTATGGATTTAAATATGGAAACTAGAAAGAAGGTTTTATCATAGTCAATTCCTTGATGTTGTCTGAATCCTTTATCCTCTAGCCTTGCTTTATAGGTACTAACTTGACCTCCCATGCCTATTTTTCTCTTGAATACCCATTTGTATCCAACAGGCTTTATATCAACTGGCTCATCGACCAGAACCTAGACTTGGTTCTGATACATGGAATTCATCTCAGAATTCATAGCTTCTAGTTATCTTGTATCTTTTGAGCTCTCTATTACTTCCTTGTAATATAGAGGTTCATCACTATCTAACAATAATGATTCACCATCAACAGTGACTAGGAAACCAAATCTCTCTAGTTCCCTTACCTCACTTGAGCTCATATGAAATACTTGTATTTCTAGAACCTCTTCCATGGGGACCTATGGAACTTGTTCCTGTACCAACTCTTGTGTATCTTGAGCATCAACTTATTCAAAGTCAATATTTCTCCCACTATAATTTTTGAGGATGGGATCCCTATTAAGAAATATGTCTTGTCTGGAAACAATCACTTTCTTGTCTGAAGGTTTATATAAGTAATATCTTTTCGTTTCCTTGGGATATCCTATAAAGATACACCTCATTCCCTGGGGAGATAGTTTGTTTCCTGAGAAGGCCTTAACAAATGCCTCACATCCCCATACACATGTGTGTGACAAAATGGGTTTCTTTTCATTCCATATCTCAAAGGGAATTCCATTTTCCACCTTAGTTGGTACTTGGTTTAATTTGTATGTTGCAGTTTGTAATGCATATCCCCAAAAGGATAATAGAATATCTGCATGACTCATCATTGACCTCACCATGTCTAACAAGGTGTGGTTCCTACTTTCACTAACAAAATTCCATTTTGGTGTGTAAGGAGGAGTGAGTTGAGATAGAATCCCAAACTCCTGTAGAAGATCGATGAACCCTTGGTTCAGATATTCTCTACCTCAATCTGATCGAAGCTTATTTATCTTCTTACTAAGCTGATTCTCTAATTCTGTTGCCTGAATATTCTAGTGGAAAGGATCCATATTTACCTTATAATTGCCCCAACTAGGGTTGATCAAGAAACTTTAAGGGTTTTATGTAGGAATTCCAAATTCTAACTACATTGACTCATAGTTCCTTGATCTGCTGAGTGGACTCCCTAATCCGGAAACTCTTTTATTTTGGATTTCCTCAACCTTTGCCTCTTGGTCACACCAAGTCCTGTTGTGGTAGTAAACCCTTGATATGAACCAAGTAAATTCAACCCAAAACCCTGAATTATAATTCCCCTGTAATTGAAAGCACCCTGACCAGGGTTGGTTAAGCACTTTGAACTATGGTTCGATTCTAACCAAGATCATGGAAGGTTATACCAACTTAATATTTCATTGAGGTATTTTATCCTTATACGTAAATTTCCATTTTATTATATTTTATTAAATTCTTGTTAATATTAAGTGGGATATACTTAAGTGATTAACCATGTCTAAGATAATATTTATGCATAAGTTAATCTTATTTTAGTTTCATCTTGCATGCTTGTTTAATTCATTAATTGTGTGATCATGAAAACACACCCACAATAAATAAACCATGAAACTGATAGAAATAAAATAAATGGTATGATCATGATCTTGTTATATTGGTTAGTTTATCTAGTGGTTGATAAACTAACTCAAGACCTAGGGGAGAAACACCTTGAACCTTTTGGGTTCATGTTTACATCTTTCTACCTGTCCACCATTGTATCTCCTTGGATTGGTTTCACCTTGGATCCTAACTTGAGCTACCTCCATTAGCTTGGAAGCTCCATCCATTACATATTCTTTTATCTCACTCATAGATGAGGGGTAAAACAAGGTTTAACATAAAAGAAACCTTGGGAATGCAGGCCCTACATATTAATGAGGATAAGGCTCGCAGGCCAACAAATTTAATTTAAATAAATAAATTAAAAGAAACCATTCACGTACAAATTTCTTGGTCTAGCTCATGATCATCCATACATGAAATGATATTTATGCATAAATAAAACTATAATTCAATTCTTTAATTGTTCTTGTTTAAGATAAATCACGCTCGAATCAATTAATTGTCTTTAATTAATCAGTCCTTTTATCTTAAACCCTTTTCTGAATTTCCTTGATATTATCATCCATTATAATTTTAAACAAATAAATTCATTTAAAATTATATTTGTACGTAACTTGTACCTTCGAGGTAACTTGGTGAATTCTCATTTATAACTATCCAATGAGTATAAATTAACATTGCGCAGATGTTAAATTAAACACATATATATAAAACACCTATCACGTGTTGTGTCTTAGCTTTACGCCTGCACTATGGTACACATATCAAGGGTTTCTATAATATAATAATAAGTTTTAATAAATATTCATAATTTGGATGAGTACACAGTGTGTAGTTCCGACTACATAGAATGTACTATTGTTCACCATCCATCCGAAGTACACACCCGGGAACATGGTGTGTAGATATACTTCAGAAATCTTCAAAGTGCACAGTGTTTTCAGTGGACCACACGTCGTGTAGTATCTGCATTACATGGTTTCCAGTTGGGAAAGTCATGTACAGGGTACACGGTCCAACCCTAACCTGAAGGGACTACATGCCATGTACAGTGGGCCACACGACATGTAATCTGAAAACTACATGCCACCTATTCATGGTCAACACACATAGTCATTTAAGACTTAGAAAGACTCCAACACACATCTTGGTTTGGAGTACTAGTCTGATGCATTGAATCTTGACTACATGGAATGTATTGTTGAATACATGTCATGTATTCTGGTGTTGTACATCCAAGAAGCTTCGTCACCTTCGGATGAGATCCTCTGTTTTATTTTAATCAAAATTAAAAGAAAATATCATTTCTGTAAGGTGAACGAGAAACAAAAGAGGAGGAACAGATATCAAGATTCAGATTTTCATAATGATTAACTTGAATTGAAATAACTAAATTATTAAATGCATAAATCATCAATGAAAAAATTAAATAGTTATAATCAATAATATGACCACTCTGATACCACTTGTAGGTTCTAGGAACAACATAAGTGTGTTGGTGGGTGTACCTAACTTTAATTTTTTCCATTAACAACGATCAATCCGACATCTATCGCGATAATAAAATGTCGGATCTTTGGAATATAATAAAGAATGAAAGAAAAGAGGGGAGTCCCAAAATCATAGAGAGGATCGTCATATGTTGCTTATAATTAATTTAATTAAAATTTGAGAATTACCTTTATGTAATTCTCTCTCCATTGATGTTTCTGGACACGATTCGATGTGATTCGTCATTACGTCATAAAATCCAAGTGTAGGCTTCCTCTAGCGGTGATCGACACATGCTCCACATATCTCTGGACGTCACCAAAGGGATCTCAGGGTGCTAGCATGGTAGAGTATTCACTTATGATTTCTACCTTCGATCACCTTGAGAGCCACTTCCAAAGTGTTATCTTTGATCCGGTGGAGGAGGATCTCTCTCGTAACTTGAGAGCATTCATAGAGGAAAATAATTCTCTCTTGGATTGAGAGATTTATCTTGATCTGTTGTGCACAACCACAAATAATGGACAAGATAATGAGAATAATATAATTGGGATTTTAAATGCTTAGAATAATAAAATGAAATAATTTATTCATTTAATTTAATTCTTAGTAAGACCCCATGTCTAATAATAACATTTGACTACTATTATTACTTTACATGCACCCAGAAAATTACACCTAATATTATTTAATTAAATAAATAATATTATTTCTCACAAATCCCCAGAAAAACTACACTATGTGTATATTAATATACACGACGTGTGATTTTGTTTTTCCTTTTTCTTTATTTCCTCCACCACATTTATTAGACCTTGAATAATGACTATTTGTTTCTTAAATAAATATCACTGCATTACTCGCTAATAAATATATTATTTCACCCACATTATATTCTCTCGAATAACTAGTGTTGAAATAAATGTGATCAGACATCCTTAAATAATTAATAAACCACAATTGGGAATAATCTTTATTCAACTTGTTAAATGAATATTTAACTAAGATACTTGGACACACTTAGTGTGTGGTCCACTAGGCCTCTTTCTCATTGTAATTAGGTAGATCCTATCTAAAGACCAAGGTTAACATCTAGAAACATGCCAAGGCACCCATAGAGAAAGAAGTTAACGCTACAATGACGTGTCACCTTCTACGAATGCTTATCATGTAATATAATCCCTTTGTTTCGATATCTCAAATCAAGTGGGTTTCATGCTAATGTCATTAACCCATGTGCTTGATTATTCTTTCTTTGACTTCCTGGAATTGAACTTACTCATTCCTCACCATGTCCATGTATTTATTTAGGCTATATCAATTCCATCAAAGGGCCTGATATATATACTTATATTATGGAACATAAGGGACAAATCCTTTCTCGCGTTATCTATTAATGCAGTATTACTCATGACACACCCAACATATCTTACCTCACTATGAACAGTGTGTCATCATAGTTTTTGTAAATACATCTAAGTGTGTGAGTTGTAATACACATTAATAATAATCTTAAATTCTAAGGACCAGTACACATGTCTATAGATAGGAACATCTAATGAAACTATGAAATGTGGATTTCCTATTGGAAGGTCTCGTTCTCAAAATATCCTCCTGGATATTACCAAGGTTTTACACCATGAGAAGGTGCCTCAAAGTTTTATGAGTCCTCACCCCTAATGGCCTGTATTATTTGTGTCCCTTAAATAACATCATTTGGCCATAGAATATATATTCAATAATAGTGTTATGGCACTTCCAGGTTCTCATCATAGTAGAGATCTGCTATGACCTTTTAGTGCAACAGTTATCCTTAGGACATTATCACATGCATTGTCATGCAGAAGAACAATCAAGATGTGATAAGGTATTTATTAATGAATAAAGTACAAATTAGTTGATTCTAGGACACCAACTCCAAAAACATGTATATGGTATAAAGTTGTGTACTGTCACATGGGTAGAATATATGGGAAACCTACACGTTGTGTACTTCTACATGGACACGAGTAAGAGACACAGATCATTTACATAGGCAAGACCTGGGGTCAAGGGACATGGTGTGTAACCCTTCTACACATCATGTACTTTCTTACACATGGATTGGATCCCTTATCTTCCATATCTTAGACAAGTCTAATTAATGTGTGTTGCCCATATCCTTTCCCAGAGGGTTATTATGGAATCATCTTCTACTCCTAGGACTATGATCCCTTCAGTAGAACTTCTTTGATGGAGTTGTTGGAATCCCTCTGTGAGGACCAGAGTAAGATCCTCTATTCATCTTCATGCCCTAGGTGGAGTTCTTGTAATCATCATGACTAACACTATGCAGTCATTGATCCTCTACTTAGAAAGTTAATTTATATTGAGTGGTATCACCCCATAGCCTTGGGTGTGATCCTCATCTGTGTATCATATCTCTTAAGACCTTCAGTGTGTGTTTCTAATGGAGAGACCCAATGAGTACTACCTCTTGGATAGACGTCATCAGTTCTATCAGTATCAAGAGTGTGTTCTCTCAGATGAGTACTATGCAGAATCTTTGAGCTATAATCCTAGTATAGTATACTACGGTTGTTCTTACCTTTATATTTTTCATTTTTTTTGATTGTATCTGAATATTATTATTATATGTGTTGTAGACATATAGTTGTTTATATCTTCTTGTATTTATTTTTTGATATGATTTGTGGTTTCAAGGTGTCCTACTGAGTATTATTATACTCATCCCTGCATGGACTTTTCCTGCATGTATCGTGTCTTGTTCAGATGATCAACCTTTTGAAAGAGTCCTAGATAAACCAAGAATAGATGGTGCTTAGTGATACCAGATAGACTAAGATGATTTTCTACAGTATTCTGACAGTAATCCTAGTTTTCTTTCAAGTCGGACTTGTGTTATAGACCTTTTTGGTTGGTTTTTATTTGGCCTTGTTTACTTTACTTTACTTCTTATGGTACTATAGTTGTTAGATTTAGATGTATACATGCATGGTTGTTCAATTGTTTTTTATATTTCATAATTTTATAGGCTTGGAGATGTGTGTGTGTGTGCATAGGTAATTAGGCTGAGGCCTCCCATGTTGGTGATATGCTTACTCGGTGCTAATCGTCATCCCTTGGCCTATCGTAGGCGGGCTTAGAGAGTTACGGCATGGGGCCCTTTGGGATGGGTCATGATAGAGTAGTATCATAGTATTCGGTTCTACCTTAGATCAGAGTCTGTGAGATTGGTTTGGGGAAATAGTGTTAAGTGTTTCGAGTTTGGATTTCAGGTCAGGGACTCTAGTGTTAGTGTGGCGACCGATGTATCCATACAAATGGACTCTCATCACCTACTTTTTGGATCAGTACATGAAAATTATAGTTTAGGGAAAAAATGGTTTATGCATCATATAGGAATAGGTTGTGGTTTCCATGTACTTATTGAGTCAACTCTCCAGATATACTTATTAATTGTGGTACATCTTGTTTACTTTCAAGATGCCTCTATGATGTATTCCAGCTAGGATTCAGAATTAAGATCATGAGGATTACCCCATTAGTGATGAGGCGTCAATACAAGGACCATTTCCTAGGCTGTTACCTCCAGGTGGTGCACCAGCTATACCACCACTTGTAGAGAAACACGTGGTACACTCAATACTAGTCGGTGAGGTGCTTAGGATGAGCACACTTCATGAGTTTCAGAGGCATAGACCCCTCAGGTTCCAAGGAGAGCCCAACCCATAGGTGGTTGGGGACTAGATTGAGGTAGTGTCCTGAGTTTCCCATTTGGTTAGGATGTCATCAGATTAGATGGTGGTCCTGGCAGTGAGCCTTTTTCATGGATCAGTGGGGTGATAGTGGGGTTTGGTGACCCAATTTTATGATAAGGTGACTCTATCATGGTCATAGTTTGAGTGTCATTTCATAGAGTTCTCACCAGATATTATAAGGGATGTACATATCTATGAGATTCTACAACTCCAGTAGGGTAGTGTGATAGTAGTCGATTATTCATCGAGGTTTACCAACCTCTCTAGGTACTCGATGGATATGGTTCACGACCAATTCTTCAAATCTCAAACCTTCAAGTGAGGTCTTCATAGAGAAATCCAGGCCATTATTATACCTCTATACATTACTAATTATGTTGGGGTGATAGAGAAAGTTTTAGTGGTAGATAGTTTATTGGATAAGAAGATACAGCCAGTGGTTTTCGGTAGTGGGCATACAGAAGTATAGGCATCAGCAGCAAAGAGTCAACGTTAGTCTTAGGGACTTGGATGTGTGATATGTTTTAGGAGGAGGTATGAGGATAGAGGGTCTTCGGTTTAGGGCTTGTATGGTGGTTCCAGTCAAGGTGCATCTTTCAAGAGATTTCCTGACCCACCGTACAGCTAACAGAGAGACCATGGATGGTCAATCGAGGCAGAGGCAGTGACAGGAACAGGCTTGATCATAAGGCGGCGTATGTGGCAGATTTTGGATAGTAGTAGGAGGTGTTCGATGCTTTGACTTGTTACCACCACCACCCCCAGGTGGTCCATGCCAAGCTCAGGGAGCTAGAGGAAAGGGGTGAGGAAAGTTTCATGCGGTTAAATCTTATAACCTAGAAGCTCCGAGAACGATTTGAGGTACGATTTTTGTCTTTTATACCTTAGATGCAATACTGATAGACATAGGTTCTAGTCATTTCTTTCTTGTCACATACCTTATACGAGACTTTTATATTTCAGCTAAGCCCTTAGATCTACCCTTATGCTTGGAGACTCCTACTGGAGAAGACTCAATGATCTCACACTTGTATCGATAGTGTGACTTAACTCTTGGAGGCGACTGTTTCTATTGGGGTCCCTTTGTAGCAGCAATGAGGCCTTATGGTGTCATCTTAGGTATGTACTGATTATCCATGGTTCATGACCAGATTAACTATTTCAAGTGGAGGTTGTGGTGTGTCTACAGTGACAGGACCAGGTTCTCCTTTATTGGTGAAAAGGAAACTAAGGAAACACAAGATGGACTCATGCATAGGAGGGTGTAGACGATTTCCCATCAGTTGGGTAGAATGACCCTTGGTGTAGTGGACATAATGAGTTCCCAATTTCCTATAGTGGTGGTGGAGTATGAGGATGTATTCTCTGAGTATGTTCTAGGTTTACCTCCCCAGCATGAGATAGACTTCTACATTGATCTAAACCCAAGGACAGTACCGATATTTGCGTCACCATATCATATGGCTCCCAAGAGAGCTTCTTGATCTGAGGGTGTAGTTGGAGGACTTCAAAGTAAGGTATTTGTTAGAACTGATGTTTCACCCTGGGTAGCCCCAGTTTTTTTTTACCAAAAATGAAGATGGGAGATTTAGGTTGTGTGTAAACTATTGGTGTTTGAACTAGGTGACTGTGAAGAATAAGTATCCACTACCAAGGATCAATGACCTCTTTGATCGGTTTAGTGGGACATGATGGTTCTCGAATGTTGACCTCAGGTTGGGCTATCACCAGTTATGAGTAAGGGGTGAGTATATTCTGAATATGAAATTCATATGTCACTATGACCATTGTGAGTACATGGTTATTCACTTTGGCATGAAAAACTCCTCAGTAGTGTTCATGATACTCATGAATTGGATATTTCAGCCTTTCTTAGACTAGTTCATGGTAGACTTCATGGATAATATCCTTGTGTACTCAGTGTTTGAGGAGGATCAAATGAGACACTTAAAGATAGTTTTGGACATACTCTAAGAGAAGCATCTTTATGGAAATATCTCTAAGTGCTAGTTCTGGATTAGGTGGTCCACTTTTTGGAACATGTTATCTCAGTAGGTGGAGTGGCAGTGGACCCGTCCAAGGTTAAGGTAGTGTTAGCTTGAGATCCACCTAAGAGTGTGATAGAGGTGCATAGCTTCCTTAGGTTGGCAAGATATTACTTGAGATTCATTCCTGATTTCTCCAAAATATCAGTTCCTATGATAGCTTTGACTCAAAATGGGAAACCTTTCATGTGGATAGAGAGGTTTAGATAGTATTTTTAGCAGTTGAGAGAAATTTTGATGAGTGCTCCCATATTGAGATTTTCATAGAATGGTGTCAAGTTCATAGTGTTCTATGATGAATCAGGAACTGGGCTTGGTTTTATTTTAATGCAGAGGTAGATGGTGATTGCCTATAGTTCACACCAGTTGAGACCACATGAGAAAAACTACGTGACCCACAATCTTGAATTCACATCAGTAGTTTTTTAACTAAAGATGTGATGGCACTGCCTAATGGGTGAGTGGTTCATCAACTATTTTGATCACAATAGTATTAAGTATATCTTATCTCAAAATGATCTTAACTTGAGACAGAGGATATGGCTAGTGTTTCTTCAGGATTATGACTTTGAAATTATCTATACATCTAGAAAGGGGAACGTGGTAGCAGATTCTATTAGCATGAGATCTTTTTTGTAGTTTCTGAACAAGGCGTCGGATTAGTTGGCCTCATTGTATTTATCCTTTATAGATGGAGATATAGAATCTTACCTCCAGTTGATGGTTATCACCACTCCACTCTTATAGTGAGTTAGAGAGGTGTGGTTAGGGGATACCAATTTTGATACCCTATGTACTCAGATATCCACTGGATATTCTCCTGATGGATTTTCTAAAGGTGGGAAGCATTTCATTCTTTTAAAAGGACACACGATGGTACTAGTGATGTTGTAGTAAAAGGTTCCGAGAGAGTTTCATGCATATCCTTTTTAAATATATCTAGTTTTGGAAAAGATATACCAGGACCTATGACATTAGTTTTGGTGGCTAGGGATGAAGAAATGAGTTGTAGAGTTTGTCTCTCGATGCCTTACTTATTAGAAAGTGAAGGCTGGGCACCAAGTTCCAGTGAATTTAGCTCAACCCCTTGAGGTTCCAGAGTGGAAGTGGGATGGGATATCCATGGACTTTGTGATAGGATTACCATGTACGTCTAGGGGACACAATACCACCCAGGTGATCATAGTTCGACTCACCAAGTAGGCCCACTTATTAGTAATTCGAGACTGGGGTTTAGTAGATAGCTTGGGATGCCTCTATGTGCAGGAGATAGTATAACTCTATAGAGTTCCATAAAATATCATTTTTACCATGATTTTTGCTTCACATACCAGTTGTGGAAGGGATTACTGGAAGATTTTAGGACTCAATTATGCATGATCATGGCATTTCACCCCCAAACTAAAGTCCATACTGAGAATAAAATTAAGGTTATAGAGGACATGTTGCAAACTTTTCATGTTGGACTTTGTCCATAGTTGGGATGATCACCTACCCATGGTGGATTTTGCGTACAAAAACAACTACCATTCCACCATCGATATGGCACCATTCGAGGCTCTGTATTGGTGATCTTGGAAGTCGCCACTTTGCTAGACTGACCTAGAAAAGTCAGCACTTATGGGCTCAGAGTTAGTGCGATCAACTAAAAAGAGGGTTCAGATCATCTAGGAGTGGATGATTGTATAGATTCATCAAAAGTCTTATGCTTATAGATGACGGAGGCCATTGGAGTTCAAGGAGGAAGATCATGTTTTCCTATGGGTTTCACCTCTATGTGGATTATGAAGATTTGGTCGAGGAGGAAAGCTCTCTTTGAGATTCATTATCCCTTTCCAGATACTACATAGAGTTGGAAAGGTGACGTACCATTTACCTCTACCTCCACAGTTAGATCAGTTACACGACATCTTCCATGTTTCACAGCTAAGGAGGTACGTGCATGATCCATCGTACAATATCAACTAGGGAAAGCAGAACATCGAGTATGGAGATACCTTTTCTAAGTACATAGTAGAGATCTAGGATCAGTAGGAGAGGATTATTTATGGGAAATTGATTCCTTTGGTGTGTGTTTGGTGTCAAAACAAGAATCTCTGAGAGAGCACATGGGAGTAGGAGGCTTAGATTTATGCTGAGTACCCACATCTCTTTATTTAGCCCTTTTTTGGATTTTTGGGGACGTAAAGCCCTAAGGTGGGGAGAATGTAATGAATTTGATTTTCCATTTATTATTTTTGGATATTGTATGGATTATTTTTGAGACCAGGTGCTGAGATGGCATGTGATTCTGAGGTCTGGTGTGTCCGGAATAAATGTTTAAAATATATTAAATATATTAAATAGAATGTGTGTGCATTTTTCTAAAAAAAATGGAATAAATGCTAAATGGGTGCTCAAATCAGAAATCTAAGGGCACCTTTGAGTTTAGAATGTGATTTTTACCCTAGGTGCAACTTAACCTTGGTCAACACAAGTCCTTTATAGAAAATTCATCACGGATGTGGAAATGGATAAAATAATTAAATAAATTATTTTAATTTTTTTAGAATTTCAAGGTTATCTACATAACCCTATAATCATTGGAGATCCATTGGAGAGTGAGTTTGAGGATTTCTCTTAGATGAATGATGATGGGATCATGGATCGATGATCAACGCACAAAAAATTCAAAGGATCTCACCAACCATCATGGCACAACCTTGTTATTCATCAACGATCGATCCGAAATGAGGCGGGGAATTTATTTATTTTAATTTCCTCCTCATTCTTGATTTCTATGATGGACTTGAATCAATCGAATAACAGATTGATTCATGGATCATGTGTATTGCAGGATGGGTTTTATTATGAGGATTTTATCAGGAGAATTATTTGGGATTTTTTATTCTTCGATTGTTTTTCTAATGGTAATGAACCAAGATAGACATGGACATTGATTGAGATTCATTCCTCTTGATTGTTCTTATGCTTTTATCCCTTGATTATTCATTCATCGTGGGTGTTCTTAATTTGGACCATGGTTTGACAAATCCTGGTGAATTGATTGTTGGGCACCTATTTCTCAACACAACGATATGATATCGTAGATCAGGAATCAACACGACATGATAGTGGTGTGATGATAAAGACAACAGCAGATCAAATGAAGTAGATACCTAATTTTCATGTTCTTCATCATGTAATGAATAACGATGAAAATCCCATTTTCCGAGTGGATTAAAGGCCTGGAATGTGTTAATTGAGGATAGAATGACTCGACAAGGATCAATCTATGATTTTGTGGTGAAACAATTGCTAGATCAAAGTCCAAAGGAGCAGGAACGATGCACATAACTAGATCTATATTTCTGGAGAATCCTGCACTACACGGCTTGTAAGCCGGATCTACACACCATGTGGGCCCCCTGTGTGGAATCTAGGGTTTTATATGGACTTAAGTATCACATGGAATGTGACCCCTATCACATGGTGTGTAGTCCCTCCCAAAATACTCAGTCTATACCTCAAAGGGTGCACAAACATGGGTTGGAGTACATGGGTTGGAGCATGCTGTGTACTCCCTTACACAGACACGGCCTAGACCAGGGTACATGAACTATGTTATGTATTGGTACACGGGAACATGTACACGGTCTAAATCCATGCACTGGCACACAAGCATGATACATAGGCATCCTACATGCCATGTACTTCTATATAGATATGGTCAAGAGACATGGGCCATTTACACGGGAAGGACCCGGGGTCAAGGAACATGACATGTAACCCTTCTGCATGTCGTGTACTTTATTATACATGGATTGTAGCCCTTATCCTTCATATCTTGGAAAATTTTAATTACAATTCATTCCCCATATCCTTACCTTTAGGGTTATTATGGAATCATCTCCTAATCCTAGGACTATGATCCCTTCAGTAGGACTTCATGGATAGAGTCATCAGAATCCCTCTATGAGGCCCAAAGTGAGATCCTATATTCATCTTCATGCCCTAGGTAGAGTTATTGGTATCTTCATGACAAAAAATACATGGGAATTGATCGTCTACTTAGAGGTTTAATCCAAATTGAGTTGTTGGTATCACCCCATGGCCTTGGTTGTGATCCTCATATGTGTATCATATCTCTTCAGACCTTCAGTGCATGTTTCTAATGGAGAGAACTGAAAAGAAATACCTATTATATGGAATTCATCAGTGATATCAGACTCAAGAGTATGTTCCCTCAGATGAGTGCTATGTGGAATCTTCAAGCTGAAATCCTAGGTTAGTATACTATGATTGTGAATTACCTTAAAATTGTGTGTCTTTGTTGAGTATATCTAGATATTCTTGTTATATGTGTTTTAGACATATACTTGTATACAACTAACTTTATTTATTTTGTTATATGATTTTTGGCTTCAGTGTGTCCTATTGAGTATTTTTATACTCACCGCTACATAGTTTTTTCCCACACATGTCATATCTTGTGCAGATGATCGACCTTTTGACAGAGTCCTAGACGAACAGGACCAGACGGTTCTTAGTGAGATCGGACAAACCACAGGGTGTTCCTACAGTATGCTGACAGTAGTCCCAATTTTTTTTTAGGTTGGACTTGTGTTATAGATCTTTGTGGTGGGCTTGTATTTAGACCTATTTACTTTACTTTACTTCATGTCGTACTTTGGTTCTAGTATTTAGATGTATACATGCATGGTTGTTCAATTATTTTTACATTTCAGCATTGTATAGCCTTGTAGATGTGTTTATGTATATAGGTACTTAGGCTAAGGCCACCCATGTCTGTCATATTCCTACTCAGTGCTAGTCTCCAACCTATGGCCTATTAGAGGTGGGCTTGGGGAGTTGTGGTACGGGACCCTTTGGGATGATTCATGACAAAAGTATTTATTTCTAAAAGTTTAAAATCTACTTATAAGAAACCTATTAAGAAATTATGGGTACCTAAAACTTTAATTACTAGAATTTTTGGACCTAAGAATATTTGGGTACCAAAATATTTTTTAGTGTAAATTTTGTTTTGTAGGAAACCTGGTTGAAAATATCTAATAAGAATCTATGGTACCTAGACAGTGGCTATTCCAGACACATGACTAGATATTATTCAAGTTTCAAGAATTTGATAAAAGTGGATGGTGGACATGTCACTTTTAGTGATAATACCAAAAGGAAAATCATTGGCCTAGGCCAAATCAGTAATTCTTAATCTATTTTAATATCTAAAGTTTTATTTGTAGATGGTTTGAAGTATAATCTGATTATCATATCATAGTTATGTGGTGATGGTTTTTATGTGAAATTTAAAAATAATGCTTGCAATGTTTTTTATTCTAAAAATGCTTTAATATTTACTACCTTAAGAAATGGAAATGTTTATGATGTTAATTTAGATTCTTTATTTTCCTAAAGTATTTCTTATTAAAGTAACTTTCATAAAGAATTGTGGCTTTGTCATAGGGGGCTAGGTCATTGAAATATTCACTCACTTAGAAATATAATTAGTAAAGGGTTAGTCAAATATCTACTAAAACTAGAATTACCAAATGATAAAGTTTGTAACCCATGTCAAAAAGGGAAACAACATAAGATATATTTCAAATCAAAGAAATAAGTTCAACTTCTAAACCCCTATAGTTGGTTTGTATGGATTTGTTTGGAATATCTATAGTTTCTATTCCAAATGGGAAGCACTATGTTTATGTCCTTGTAGATGATTTTTATAGGTATACTTGGGAATTATTTTTATCTCACAAAAGTGAAGCCTGCTCTAATTTTACCAAGATTGATAGATCTATAAAAAATATTAGTGGACTTAGGATTAATACCTTAAGAAGTGATCATGGTCGTGAGTTTGAAAATCAAGACTTTGAATCTTTTTTCTCACAAAATGGCTATAACCATAACTTTACTTCTCCTAGAACACCATATCATAATGGTGTTATATAAATAAAGAACAGGACCCTTAAAGAAATTACTTATATTATGATCAATGAGTATGACCCTCCTGTTTATTTTTTGGGAAGAGGTTATGAATACATCTTGTTATATAATTAATAGAGTTTTAATA
Source organism: Viscum album (assembly GCA_963277665.1). Lineage (NCBI taxonomy): Eukaryota > Viridiplantae > Streptophyta > Magnoliopsida > Santalales > Viscaceae > Viscum > Viscum album. The sequence goes on from OY728160.1 coordinate 1,855,335,846, forward strand.
AAAACTCTCTTAAAGAAAATACCTTATGAACTATGGAATAATATAAATCCAAAGGTTAAATACTTTAGAGTTTTTGGTTTTAAAGTATTTATTCTTAACACTAATAATAAACATGAAAAATTTTCTTCAGAGTAATGAAATAATTTTCCTTGGTTATTCAACTTTTGTTAAATCATATAGGGTGTTTAATAAAATAACCAAGACTATGGAAGAATTTTTTTTCATGTCAATTTTTATGAGATAGATCCACATGATCCTAATACCCCTTTAAAAAACCTTGAGTATGATTTTTCAACTCTAAATATTATTACCAAACCTTCTAAAAATTCTATGAAATAATCAGAAAAAATCATCCAGTTTTAGGGAGCAACCTGAACCTGAATCTGTAGAATACCATGAAATGAAAATCCCTTATTTTAAAAGATCTTTTAGGAATCATAAATATCATCCTATATATGTTGTATTTGGAGGCCTAGATAGAGGTACACAAACTAGAGATTCTCTTAGAAATCAGGTTAAACATCATAATTCTTGTCACAAATTGAACCTAAGAGCATAAATTATGCAATTAATAATGAATTAGGGGTGATAGTAATGAAAAAACTTAATAAGTTTGAAAGAAATAGAGTTTTGGAACTTTTAGTTATACCTAAATACATTATCATTATTGGTACTAAATGGGTTTTTAGAAATAAGGATAACGATTCAGGTACTATAGTAAGAAATAAAGTTGGATTGGTTACACAAGGGTATAGTCAAAATGAGGGTATTGAGGAAGCATTTACACAATTGTCTAGACTTGAATCCATTAGAATACTTCTTTCCTATGCAACACATTTTTATTTTAAACAATACCAAATGGTTTTCAAAAGTGAATTATTAAATGGCTATATAGTTGAGAATGTTTTTATTGAACAACCCCATGGATTTCAAAATACTAATTTTCCAAATCATGTTTCTAAATTAACAAAAGCTTTATATAGTTTAAAATAAGATCCTAGAGCTTGGTATGATAGGATCAGTTCTTTTCTAATTTCTAAAGTTGTTTCAAATGGTATGGTTGATCCTACTCTTTTATAAAAAAAATCAAAAGATGTTTTGTTAGTTCAAATATATATTGATGATATTATTTTTGGATATTCTAAAAATTATTTGTATACTAATTTTTCAAAAATGATGCAAAATGAATTTGAAATGAGTTTAATGGGTGAACTAAAATTATTTATGGGTTTTAAAATTTTTCAAAATAAATATGGAATTATTTTAAATCAAATTAAGTACACTAAATACCTTCTAAAAAATTTTAGTTTGGATGGAACTAAAATTAGTGATACCCCCATGAGTACTACCTATACGTTGGATCTTGATGAAGCTAGAAAACTAGTGGATCAAACCAGTTACATGGGTATGATTAGAAGTTTTCTATATTTGACTTCTAAATGGCTTGATATTATGTTCAGTGTGTGTATGTGTGCCCATTTTTAATAAAACCCTAAAGAATCTTATTTTCTTATTGTTAAAATAATTTTGAAATACCTCAAATATACAACTAATTTAAGAATGTTCTATCCTTGAGAAAAATTATTTGACTTAGTGAGTTATTCATATACTAATTTTAGTGGTTGCAAGTTAGATAGAAAATAAACCTCTGGAGCATGTCATTTTTTGGGAAAGTATCTAGTATCTTGGTGTAGTAAAAAGAAAAATTATGTTGTATTTTCTACTATTGAAGTTGAGTATATAGCTACAAATAATTTTTGTGCACATATTTTATGGATGAAACACACATTACTAGATTATGGATATCAATTCATACATGTACCTATAAATTGTGACAACACAAGTGTGATGAATATTTCTAAAAATCCCTTATCTAATTCTAGGACAAAGAATATTGATGTAAGACATCACTTTTTGAGAGACCATTTTCAAAAGGGTGATATAACTCTTGAGTTTATAGGAACTGAACATCATCTTGCTGATATTTTTACAAAACCATTAAATTTTTATATATTAAATTTCATAAAACATGAATTAGGAATGTTAAATTTCAATTAATCTTTAATCTTGGTGGATACACCATTGGACAAGCCACTACTAGACAAGCCACCATTAGACAAGCCACCATTGGTGAGTCACTGTTGGAAAGTCATTGTTGCTTTGCTACTAGTCTCTATTTCAAGTTTTTCTATCATTTTTAAATTTTTATATTAATTTTTTTATTCAATCTTAATCATTTAAATTTTATTTTATTTTGAAATTTTGAATCCCTAAATGATAAATCAATCTTAAAATAAAATTTTGAATGAATCTCACTCGTGCATGATCCCTTCAAACTATTTTACCTTTCCTTTCTCTCCTGAAATTTATCATTCACATGACCTTGCTTGAATCCTTATTTTTACTAAAATAGAGAGATTTAAGCATGACTAAATTTTACCTCCTGAATAATTAAGTCCTATAATGAAGTTGAGAAGAGAATCAAGCCAAGCCATTATTGAGCTGAAGAACCTGCAACTTACGAATTGTATAGTGGTTTCAAAAAAGTAATTGGATACTGAATGGTTTCTTTTCAGTAATTCATTGGTGGTCAGGGTGATCCAAGACCAAGGATGGATAGACTAGTTCTCTATAAATGATAAACCTTTCTATCCTATGTTGGTTCATCAATTTTATCAGTACACCGAGTTTAGTTTTGGAAAGAATAAAGATTTGATTCGGAGCATGATAGATGGTAAGGAGTTTACCTTTTCTTCAAAGGAATGGGTAAAGTGTATAAATGTGCCTCATCAAGGAATTTTTTAAGATTATAAAGGTACAATACCCAGTGAAAGTTATTATTTTTTTATGAGGATGTGCTGCTTGATTTGACTAGTGATAATACACTAAGAATGCCTACTTCTAATGAGTTGTATGGATAATGAAAACTTATTTTCAAGTTTATTTATAATTTATTATGTCTTGAAAAGGGGAATTCAGTACTTTGAGATATTAGTATTTTTACCCTATATTCCTTATGAAATGAGGGATGGAATTAATATCTACAGATGCCTCATGGTGAATATTATGGAGATGTGTAAGTCATATTCCAGGTCTAATTCTTTGATTTACCCTAAGTTGATTTTGTCCATGTTAAAAACCAAGTTTGTGATTGATGAGGAGGAGGAATCTGAAATACAGTGTAGTGGTTTCTTCTTAACTAAGATTATTTGTAGAAGGATGAGAGTGAGTCAGAATATGTGGATGAAGAAGTGGGTTAAAGATAATGGAAAACTCTATGAGGATTTTAATCTTGTATACCATCCTTATGGACCCAAAGATTTAGTGGATCTTGGCTTAGACCCAGATTATATAGTGGAATACTATGATGAGGAAGGAGAGTAGGTTTATATAACTATAGATGAGGAGGTGGCTACCTTAGTTGAGGAGGTAAGTAACCCTAATATGCCAAAGAGTCTTACCATGTATTTTGGCCCTGCTAGTCCTCCTGCCTCTCTTCCTACCAAAGAGAGTCTCTTAAGTGTAGGAGATGAGGAAAAGGAGACTGAATTCTCTAGAAATGAGAATATTAGGTTTTCTTCTTCTAAATAATCTAAGGAAGTCTTTTAAGTTTATGATGATGATAATGGTAATGGTAATTAAGATGATGGAGATGATGTAGAGATTGTAAATGAGATGGATCTGATCATGATGATGGTGATGATGTTGAGATAACTCAATCACATCACCTTTATCTTTCTACTTAAATAAGGTCTTTAGAGACACATGCTTCAGTTATATCTATGTATTTGGAGAGATATATTCAATATCATCTTGTTGGAGATGTTACCTCTCTTATAGGTGAGACCATAGTATCTGTTGAGGGGGAGAAATCACCAAGTTCTGTTAGTCATGTTGTTGAGCCTGTTGAGCCTACTATTATGACTCTAATTAGAGTGGAAGTGGTTTCTCATTATGAATGGGAAAATTTACTAGGATATGTTCATATTGGTTTATAATATTCAAATTCCAAGGATGTTTAGGAAGATGTTGGAGATCGTAGATATGCTCAGGGTGGTTTTGTTTTGGTAGAAGATGAGGTATCATCTAAGGGGGGGACTTCCCCTAGTTCCAAACTTCTTGGACTAGCTTATAATGACTCAGATGATGATGGGAGTAGTACACCAGAGCATGGTGGACCTACTATCTCAATTAGAGTTAGAAAAAATCTTAAGGGGTCTTTAGTTGAGCAGATTGATCATAATGGTGAGCCTCAAGCCTTACCTTTAGATATACCTACTAGATCAGAGTCTACAGAGTCTGTTGTGCCCAATGTTGAGAGAGATATCGCACGTCCACCTACTAATTCACCAGTGAATTTAGATTTTTTTTCTATATCTTATCTAGATCCTTTCATATAGAGGATTCTTTCATATTTTAGTAGGATTTTGAGGTCTCAAGAACCTCCTATCATATAGATCAATGAATCTGGTGATAGATATTTGTTTAAGTTAGTTGTGTGTCACATTCAGTCCAAGATGAATTTTCATATTTAGGAGGTGGAAATTGAAAATAGAAGTTTTTCCAGTGATATGGAAACCATGAGGTCTATGATGGAGAAGATGAGTACCTCCTTTGCAACCAGTCAGAATGCCTTATTGAGGGTGTTGGAGTCTTTACCTTATGATTCATCAACGTCCACTACTCCACCTCCCTCAACTTTAGTTGATTCTAAGTTTATTTGGTATATATTCAAAGAGAAGCTTCATGCTATTTTGGAAGATTTTAATTATTATCCTTAGGAGGACTTGAGGAAGATTCAATAGCACGGTGATCACATATAAAAATTAGTAATAGAGTGTTTAAATGAGGCCCGAAGTGATAGGAAAACCATCACTAAGTCCATTAAATACTATCTTCCCATAGTGTATACCAAACATGAGTTGAATTTACATTTCAATTTTTTGGCTGAAAATCTAAGTATGGTACCTATTACTATGGATTTCAAGGAATAGGTCAACCAGTTGAAAGTTTTGGCACCCCTACCAAGTTATTTATGGAAGAAAGGAAGGATTTCTTTAGTGATATGGAGTGAGGAGGCAACATTATTATGGATTTTTTCAATCTTATGAAGCCCTTATTTTATGTCTCTAGTATATTTGTAGTTTCTCCTGAAACCATTCCTATGAAAACTTTCACATATGCACCTTCCTCGGATCATTTTCCTCCTCTGTACCAGCCTTTCAGCATGTCTCTGGTGGAAGAAGTGAGGCATCTTAGACCAGTGATCATTATAGAGCTACCTACCTCTTACTTAATACCTTTTTCCACTACCTCATCCCCACAACATCTACATCAGTGTATTCTACCTCTGGAAAAGGTAAGGGACCTAATGATCATTCCTCTCCAGATGAGAGTGTCTCTGATTAGTCATAATCTTTGATAAAGATTTTGTTTTGTTTTTTCTTTGCTTGTCTTTAAAACTGTAATCTGATGACTTTTATCCTTAATATAATGTTTCTCTTATTATTCATTTCTTTCTCATTTAAATTTATTGTTTCTTGTATTTTTTTTATAATCCCAAAAGGGGGAGAATAGTTATGGAATTTTTCTTTATTACCCTTTCTCTTTGATATCATAATTTTCTTTTGATACTATCATAATTTGGACTCCCAATATTATTTGGATGCAATTTACTTTTTATTATTTGATACCAAGTTTTACCTTCATGTTTTAAACTTTATATTTCAAATATTTAAGTTCTTATTTGTATTTATGTTTCAAACCTTAATTTTTGTATCCCACATCTGCAATTTAAAATTCCATGATTTGAGATCATCAAAAGGGGGGAGATTATTGGAACCTCTTTATTTTAATAATCACAAATTATGATTATTATGTTACTAATGACTTTGATGTTTTAGGATATAATATTATTTTATAAGGAAAATTTATGAAATTTGGCTAAGTATAGAAATGACTCGCCACTAGACTGAGTCACCACCAGACTAAGTCACTGCCAGACTTAGTCACCACCAGAAATAAGTCACCGCCAGAATGACTCAACACTAGAATGAGTCACCACTAGAATGACTCACTGCCAGAGATTACTCACCGCCAGAATGAGTCACTGTTGAGATGACCTACCACCAAGAGTGACACTATTGTTATTTTTTCAAATTTTAATTAAATTATACCAATGAATATTTTATGGGAGTTAATGCAAAAGATTATTTAATTATTATTCTTAACTATTTTCATGGTTGCATTGAAGACAAGTCAGAGTTCAGTATGAGAATTTAGAAGATCTTGTTGATTATCCTTCAATAGGTTCATATAGTGTTATATATATCATAGGATGTTCCCCGTGTGTGTAAGATAAAAAATATGAAAAATAGTATCATCATGCAAGAACTTACATGAAAAATACTTCTTTCATTCAACTATGAAAGAGTAGATCACGTTGAACATTGATATCCTTTCCTATAAATAGAAAAGATGAACTTTGTGATTCTTTATTTTCCTATACCTTTTAAAGAAACTATTTGAGCTCCTCACTAAGTCAGAGGACTCTCAATCACCTAGAGCACTATAGACTGAGCAACACTACTTCTTCTATATCTTTATACTTTCTCTCTCTATTTTTAGATTTTACTTTCGAGCAGTGTGTTGCTTACTGTATTTATTAGCACACACTAACTCTTGCGTTAGAACTGGAGAATACTTGATATTCTATTCTATCTCTTTTATCTATTTACCCATGGTATTTTTGGAAGAGGTACCTGAGTGGCCTATGTTGTTTTTATTCCCACATATAACTATGGAAGATTCTTTGATCCTGGACAACTTGTGAGATATTATTTGTACACTCGATCCAGTTTGTGGATCAGATTATAGTTATATAATATTCTTAGAAGAAAGTGATTGTCAAGTGGAAGGGATTAGGTCTCAACTTGAAATTTAACCCCTTGTTTATTCCACTATGTGTTTATGTTTTTTTTCTTAATTTCAAATCTTAAATTGCATTTGATTCAAACTTTGAACAAAATATGTACTTTGATAGTTAATCTTGACTAGTGTTTTATATAAGGATTTTTTTGAGTAAATTGATTTCAAAAATTAAATTAATTTACAATATTTTTTTAACTGAGTGTTAATAAATCTTTAAGAAATATTTTAAAATATAAAACCTATATTAAACTACTATTTTGAATAGTTGAGAAAATTTGTTTTAAATCGGTGAATTTTATTTGAACTTGTTTTAACAGAAATTTTATTGGGAACTCAATTCACCCCCCCCCCCCCCCTTGAGTTACTCACTTAGACCAACAATACACATGTTCGTGGATAGGAAAATCCAATGACACATATAAATATAGATCTCCTAATGGCAGGTCACATTCTCATAATATCATACACTAGATATTACCAAGGGCGTACACCATGAGAAGGTGTCTCAAAGTCCTATGAGTCTCTACCCCTAATAGCCTATATCACTTGTGTCCCTCGGATAATTTCATCCAGCTATAGAACATATATTTAAGAATACTATTGTGGCACTTCTAGGTTCTCATCATGGTGGAAAACTTATATGATCTTTTACTGCAACAACTACTTTTAAAACATCATCACGTACTATGTTTCACAGAAAAATAATCATGATATAATAAAGAGTTTATTAATATTAGAAACAATAAATATAGGTTATATTAAAGTACGTAGAAGTTGGTTTTAGGGCACCAACTCCAACAACATGCATTATTTATTTACACCACAAAGATATAATGTGTACTTTTTTAAACACTGCATAGTAATTATTATTATAAAAAAGTGATTCTACTTTAGCTCTAGCTTAAGGGGGTATTTAGGGACACTTGGACAGGAAGGATTTAATGTCCACCCTTGTGGATGTATATTTTCATGGATCCTCTACTTATGGCTATCAATGCATGGAAGAGCTTGAAAAGTAATGGAAACTAAACAAGATTGAGGTAAAATGTCAAGATATAGAAGATTGTGATCTTAAAACCGAAGAGAACCTTTGAGGACATTGATGTTAAAGGTGAGAAGGAGACTAAAGGATTTTAATCTGTTCAAATGAATAATTCAAGACCAATGAAGGATTACCCTCATCTCAAGCCCACCATGAGAACTAGATCGACATCTTCTATGAATGGGTGTAAGCCTCGGGTTAGCTACTTTAATTTTTTGGCAGATGATTCTGACTGGTACGGGGAATATGAAGATTGTAATCCTTTTAAATATGATCTTTGATGTTTTTTATTGTTTTTTTTTTGTTTGAATGAGGTCGGGTATGTCATGTCTGGCCCCATTTGCATCCTCTATATTTCTATTTTTATTTTCTTTAATAAAGGGGATTGACCTTGTCTTTTTCCTATAGGTATGTATATTTATAATGTTTTAAAAAATTATAATTTCCAATATTTGCTTTATATATATATATATATATATATATATATTGTAATGACCCAGAACTCTATCAATGATATTCTTATGTTTATTTTATATAGTATAGATCACATAAAATCACTTATAGAACATAATAAAAATGTCATAAATGAAGAATGAATAAAATAAGAGGTGTTTCTAAATGTTAAGGAACCTATACCGATGAAATAGTAACTTGACCTTAGGAATAGTAATATGACCCTTATGAATAGTAAATTGGCCAAATGAATAGTAAATTCACCCATGTTTGTATAAATAAAATTTATGCATCTTATAAATGAAATTATGATATAATAATATCATAATATAGATAAATGAAAATTTTAAAAATTATTAATTAAGTGTTGAGATTTTTATGATTCATAAATATTTAATTACAATTTTATAGTTAATAAAATGATTTAAAAATTTAATTTTCATAAAATGTATTCATAAATAAATATTTTTTTGTCTTTTTATTTTAGGACAATTTTATGAGACCCTAGCTAATTTTTTAAAGTGTAATAAAATCAGTTATAGATTTAAAATCTGTATTTTTTGAGTAAATGATTGTTTTAATTAAAAATTAAATTTCTAATATTTATAAAATTATTTTCATAAAATAGAGTTCATTTTTTAATTCTACACATTGAAAAATGGTTAGGGTGAATTTTTTGGATTTTTCTAAAATACTTCAATTTTTAGTGAATAATAAAATACGATAATTTATGATAAATGATAAATACATGATTTATTGAATCATATGTGATGTTTGGATGATGTAAGAACCCTTATTTTGAACTCACATGCACTTATTTCTGTAATTAGTCACAATAATCAACATTATTGCTTGTCTTGAGCAAAATAATAAAATAATGAATAAAATAATGAGAAATCACTCCTCTCCTCCACTATAAATACCACCTCTTCTCCTCACACCTTCCAAGATTTGAGCCTTGTAAAATTTCTACCCAATGTTCTGCCCAAGCATCTCCCCCATGTCTAGTATATCTTGGTATAATCAAAATACCAAAACCAATCCCCTTAAGGTGTTTCTCAAGGAGGAGTATTCAAGAGGTAAAATCATCTTTCTTTTCCTTTTAATTTCTTTTCAAGTTTTTTTCTTTTATTATTCTATCCTCACCTCCTCTATAAAAATTATAATGATAACTCCAGTATCATATATATACTATAATTAAATAATTTTAATTGAATATCCTTCATCAAACTCCTTTCTATCTCTCTCTCTCTTATTTTAAAAATGAAATCATCGTCTATGAGGTGTTGATTTACAACCTTCATGGACGACAGATTTTTGTTCTTAAATTTATCCTTAAAGGCTGGTAATGAAACCATTTTTATGGTTAAACCAGACTATAATATATGTATTAAAACCTTTATTATGTTCTTTAAGTGACATATTTACATAATACTGAATGATAAAACAAAATGATTTCGTTATGATCGATAATCATCGTAACAATGTAAACAATTATCACTTAATGTATTATCTAATGATTCATACTCATACCATATAACCACATGATATATATAACCATTTATACTTATTTATGTTCATTAATATCATATAAATTCAATTCTGGAGAATTATACACATTCTTCATGAACTTCCATACTCATATACAAATATACTGATCGTAAAAACCAAGGAAGCAAGCGCTCCCGGGCAATAAAATTATATCTTATAACTCCTCAAAAAGGATATAAAATAACTTAATAAAAGTATAATAAATAAAAAACGTGTATAAAATGTTATTAATTAATTGATTAATGGATTTAATTTTATTATCTAGTACATTAAGGTCAAGTACAGAACACATTCATACATAAGGTAAGGGTTTTCTTCTTGAACCTCCATTTTCATTCAGGTTATGATTTCTTCCTCTATACACCAATTTAATTCTTAATTATTTTTATATAATTATTCTAAATTATATATATATGTTCCAAAATTATATATACAGATCATTTCATTATTATTTTATTGGATAATAAATTTTTTACAAGGTTTCCTTCTCATTTCTTCCCCATATGCAAGCCCAATTAAAGGGAAAGTCTCGATTTCTTACCCATTTTCAAGTTCAATCTATAATATGTTTTAAGACACCATTATTTGTCTAAAATTTCTCATTTTATTATGTAAAAAATATCATAGTTCATTTCTAGTTTTATGCAAATATTTTTCCAAAATAATTCTTCTTTTCAAAATAAAAAGAGTATTTCTCTCAAGAATTCCTCGATGATTTTATAAGAGTATTTTCATATATTTTAAACACCCTTATTGATTTTTGTGTTTAATTTGGATTAATATTTTATGATATCATCTACCATGTTTTATTGAATGGTTTATGATTATTTTGACTATGGATGTGCTACCTTGGTACAATTCACCATATTATTCTGAATGGTTAGTGATTATGTTTACTGATTGGGGGAAGTTATTTACATTTCATATGTTAGTTTCATTATGAATATATATGCTGATTATGTTTCACACCTTTCATATGAGGAATTCATTGGACTTATTAAGTATCTATTGGGACCCTCTATATCCCCTTGGTGCATCGATAGGTCTCATGAGACAAACTAGTTTGGGTTTTTACCCATTTATGTATGGTCTTAGCACGAGACCTTAATGGTATGCTTATGATGTCCCACATTGTGCATACCCTCATTATGAAAATAGTAATTTATTGTCCATGTGATTATTTAACTAGTGTAATATCCATGGTTATGTTTTATTATGGAATTATCTAATCATCTTTTAATTCCTTCCATTTTATGCTCAAGATTATATTTTAATAGAATGTGTACTTTTAGTTATTCACCATGCATTATATTTATGCTTTCGTTGTATTACTTACCCTTAATGAGCATCTTAGCTCACCCCTTTCTTATGTTTATTTTTTCCTATGATGCGAAGATGTATATTATGAATGACTTGTAAGGATAATCTAGAAGTTTATGGGTGTTTCCAATATAGTTATAATATTTTACTTCATTTCAAGTTATAATGTTGAACTTATGTATGTATCTTGTTTTTCTAAGCTATTAAACTATTTGTTCCTTCATGATATAAATTCCTTCTTTATTATGCCAATGTAATGAAGTAAGGCACCGGCTCTGGAAAATAGGGGTCGGGGTCTTTACAGTTGGTATCAGATCAAGTTTAATAGAAACCTTAGAAACTAGATTTAGAAAACATAGATTATGGAACATAGCCCAAAGATAGACTTTGATGATAATAATAGAAGAACATCCTAAAATTTTGATAAAGTAGAGATTATTTGGATCTTCCTAGAAATACATCTCTCTATGGATGCTACAAGTGGATGTGGTTCTGGCATAGATGTACCTAGGGGTAACAACTCTGACAAGGTGTCCCATGCCTGACTCAGGGTAACCTAGTACACGACAATGGGCCTTACTGCGCACCTGGTTTGACACTCCCGAGGGATATGCTTAGGATAAGTCATGTTTTATTTACAAACCATTATTAAGGATTAAAAAGTAAATATTTCCTCAAACAAACCATGTTTATGATTATGATATTATATATGCATAAAACTTCAATTTATGTTAAGTGTTTTGATAGTTTGATATTATACATTACGATTCATAAACTAATATAATGTATGCCATTATTTAGAAATGGTGCATAGTGAAAGGAATAGAAACTATATCAATGAACTTATTCTATGTAGGTATTACCCTCCTATACAAGATAATGATATCAGTATTGGAGTTGAAACTAGTGCTGAGTAACTTATAACTATACTAGGATAGATGACTCGGGTTATGAACAATAACCTTACCCATATGGAGAATCCTGAACCACAAGGTGGAGGAGAAATGTTAGAATGCTTTATGCAACAACATCCTTCATCATTTAATGGGACTAAAAACCCATTTGTAGTGGAGCATCAGATAATTTCCTTAGAGAATATATTTCTCGCTTTGGGAAGTAATGAAAGGGAGGAGGTTTTCATAGCATTTTATTGTCTATCAAGAGATGCAGATCAATAGTGGTCACTAATTCAAAACATAAAGGAGGAAGAAGAAATTTTAAATATGGAATAGAGGGAATTTAAGTAAATTTTCCTAGAAAATATTTTACTCTTGAAAAATGAGCAGATATAGAGAGGCAATTATTGAGTCTAAGATAGGAAGAGGATGAAGATGTTGAAAAATATGAATCCAACTTTACAAGGTTATAAAGGAATGTCACAGACTATATACATAATTCAAGGAGCGAGATTGATCGATTATTTGATGGTTTAAAATGATTCCTCCGAAGGGCACTGGTCTCCCAAAATTTCTCATCATATGAAGACATAGTGTCATGTGTTATCAAGATATAAAAATAATTCTTTAAGTCATATGACTTCAAAGTAAATCAAGATAAGAAGAGGGTTTCTGAACACTCTGGAAAAGGAAATAAGAAAATAGTGAAGAAGGGAAGAGTTGAATTTTCACCCTATAGTAATTATGGGAAGAAACACCCTGGTACTTGTCTAAAAGGAATGGGAGTTTATTATAAGTGTGGAGAAAAAGTCCACCAAGCCCATGATTGCAAGGGAAACAAAGAATCTACCAATGTTCAATGTTATATTTGTAAAGAGATGGGAAATTATGCACATGAATTTCCTAGACGTCAAGGAAATTTTCCCCAAATAAAGCCAAGGGAGAAAGTCCAAGCTTATGCAGTCACAACTGATGAGGTTGAAGTTCCTAATGTTGTGGTGGTAGGTACTTTAATTGTTTCCTCAAACTTGGACAATGCTTTATTTGATTATATATCATCACATTATTTTATATCTTCCTAGTTTTCCAAGAAAATTATACATTTTCAATTTGATTTAATAAAGTATTTTTCAGTTAAAACTCTTAAGGGAAGTATCATTATAACAAAGATGTGTCAATCAGTCCCCTTTATGACACATAAATGTGCTTTAGTTTCTAAACTTATCATCGTACCTATAATTGATTTTGATATAATTATTGGTATGTATTGGTTTTCAAATTATGATACAAAAATCTATTGTAAGAATAAATAAGTTACAATTTTTGAGAATGATATAGAGTCCCTTATCTTTAGAGTAGAAACCTCTCCATATAATTCTTATCTATATCCACACCCAATAGATCTTCTAAATTTAATTCTTGGGGAGGAATAGAAAATAGTATCTATGGGTGAGGAAAGAAATCTTCAAATTGAGGATTTACCTATTGTGCAAGAATACATTGATGTATTTCCATAGGATTTACCTGGACATCATATCGAGCGAGAAATTTAGTTTTATATTGATTTAATTCCTGGTGCAAGGCCTATATCAAAGACTCCTTATATAATGGACATAGTGGAATTAGTGGATCTAAAGAAACAACTAGAGGAATCAATTGATAAAGGATTTATTCACCCTAGTGTTGATCCGTTGGGATCCCCTATTCTCTTTGTCAAGAATAAAGATTAATCCATAAGGTTGTGTATTGACTATAGGTAAATCAATGCTATTATGATAAATAACAAGTATCTTCTTCCTCGCATTTATGATTTATTTGATCAACTTCACGAAGCCCAATATTTTTCAAAGATTGACCTTCGATCTGGATATCATCAGTTGCATGTGAGGAAGGAAGATATTACAAAGATAGCATTTTGAACCAGGTATGGGCATTATGAGTTTACAGTAATGTCTTTTGGACCAACTAATGCACCCTTTGTTTTCATGCATCTAATTAATAGAGTTTTCAAGGAATATCTTGATGACTCCGTTATGGTATTTATTGATGATATATTGGTATACTCTAAAATCTATGAAGATCATGAGAATCACTTGCGTATTATTCTGAAGGCTCTTAGAATAAATTAGTTATATGGGAAGTTTAGAAAGTGTGAATTATGGATTCAAATAGTTTCTTTTCTTGTCCATATTTTCTCTAAGGATGAAATCTTAGTTGATCCTATGAAGATAAAGGTGGTTCAGGAATGACCTACACCAACGAACATAACTGAGGTACGTAGTTTTATTATCAACATTTTGTTTAGAACTTAGCTCGATTAGATAACCCGTTAACAAAGCTTACCCATAAAAGGGTTAAGTTTGTATGGATAAAAGAATGTGAATAATTTTTTGAATAATTAAAGAGGATATTGGTGAATTCTCTAATCCTAAATCTACCATTAGGAAATGGTGGGTTTGTGATTTATAGTGATGCATCAAATAAAGGACTTGGTTGTGTCCTTATGTAGAATTAAAGAGTTATTGCATATTCATCAAGGTAGTTAAAAGCTCATGAACAAAACTATCAAACTCATTATCTTGAGCTAGCAGCTATAATATTTTCCCTGGAGATATGGAGACACTATCTCTATGGTGAAATATGTGAGATATATATGGATCATAAGAGTTTGAAATATATCTTCTCATAGAAATAACTCAACATGAGGAAAGGGTGATGGCTCGATCTACTCAATGATTATGATTGTTTAATACACTACCACCCAGGGAAGGAAAATAAGGTAGTAGATGCTTTGAGTAGGAAATATCATGGACATCTGAACAAAATGAGGATTGAAAAAGATCTTGTGTATATGGATATAACAAAGATGGATATGGGAATTATCAAGGAAGGTGAAATATCATTACTTTTTCAATTGTTTGTCCAACCATATTTATTGGAAATAATTAAAATTTATTAGGGTGATGATGAGAATCTTCAAAAGAAAATTAAAGCTGTGAATGATGGGAAGTTTCCAGAATTCGTGTGTGAAAATGGAATTCTGAAATTTGGGAGGAGGCTATGTGTTCCCTCTATAAGCGAGCTAAAAAGTTATTTTTTGTATGATGCTCATAGCTCGAATTTCTATATACACCCAGGTAGCACTAAGATGTATGGAGATCTGAAGGAACATTTTTTGTGGGATAATATGAAGAGGAAAATTACTGATTATGTATCGAGATGTTTAGTTTGTCGACAGGTGAAGGCTGAAAGACAACATCCTAGAGGTTTCATGAAACCCATATCTATTCCTACATGGAAATGGGATGACATTGTTGTGGATTTTTTCACTGGAATACCAAAAATCCTAAGAAAGAATGATGCAATATGGGTGATTGTTGATCTAATTACCAAATCTGCACATTTCCTTGCTATAAGGGAGTATTTTCCACTGGTGTGCCTTGAACGACTCTATATTAATGAAGTTGTAAGACTTCATGGAACACCTATCTCAATTATGTCTGATCATGATCCATGATTTACATCAAAATTTTGGAAAATTCTTTATAAATATTTAGATATTGATCTTCATTTGACTATCACCCTCAAATTGATGGGAAGTCAGAAAGAATGATCCAAACTTTAGAAGACATTTTGAGATCATGATCACTTGAATTTCAAGGTATATGGGATCATTATTTTCATTTTGTGGAGTTTTTTCACAATAATAGTTTTCATTCTAGTATTAAAATGGCACCATATGAAGCATTGTATGGAAAGAGATGTCTCACACCAACTTGTTGGGATGAAGTTGGTGAAAGGAAGTTTGTGGGCCCAAAGCTTATGGAGGAAACAATAGCAAAGGTGAAGACTATTTAAACCCATATCAAAGCGGCTCAAAGTAGGTAAAATAGATATGTCAATAATCAAATGAAGGAATTGGAATTTCAAGTGGGATATCACATTTTCTTGGAAGTATCTCCATAAAAGGGTGTTATAAGATTTGGGAAGAAAGGAAAACCAAGCCCTAGGTACATTGGTCCTTTTGAAATTCTTAGAGAGAATTGGAGTTGTGACTTATTGTTTGGAAATTTCTCCTAGCCTTTATAAGGTAAACAATGTGTTCCACATCTCTTATTAAGGAAGTACATGTTAGACCTAATACATGCACTCACTTTTGAAGGAATAGAATTGGAACCTGACTTATCTTACTGTGAAGAGCCTATCAGGATTCTGGACACTAAAGAACAGATATTGAGGAATCGGACAACTCGTATAGTAAAGTTACTTTGGAAAAATCATAAAATTGAAGAGGCAACATGGGATCCTGAGGAGAATATGATGAAGAACTACCCAAAATTTTTTGTGGGGTGACAATCTGGAAATTTTGAGGATGAAATTTTTTGTAGGAGGGGAGAATGAAACGACCCCAAACTCTATCAATGAAATTTCCATTCTTATGTTTATTTCATATAGTTTAGATCACATTAAATCACTTAGAGAACATAATAAAAACATCCCAAATGAATAATTAATAAAATAAGAGGTATTTCTAGAAGTTAAGGAACTTATACCGATAAAATAGTAACTTGACCTTAGGAATAGTAATATGACCCTTATGAATAGTAAATCAACTGAATGGATAATAACCTCGCCCATGTTTGTATAAATAAAATTTAGGCATCTTATAAAATAAATTATGATATAATTATATCATAGTATAGGTAAATGAATATTTTAAAAATTATTAATTAAGTGTTGGTATTTTTGTGAGTCATAAATATTTAATTATAATTTTATAATTAATAAAATAATTTAAAATAAAATTAATTTTCATAAAATGTGTTAATAAATAAATATTTTTTTCCTTAATATATTATGATAATTTTATGATACCTTAGCTAATTTTTGAAAGTGTTATAAAATCAGTTATAGGTTTAAAATCTATATTTTTCAAGTAAATGATGGTTTTAATTAAAAAATAAATTTATAATATTTAGAAAATTATTTTCATAAAATGGATTTTATTTTTTAATTCTACATGTCAAAAAATGGTTATGGTGAATTTTTGGGATTTTTCTAAAATACTTGAATTTTTAAATGAACAGTAAAGTACGATAATTTACGATACATGATAAATACATGATTTATTGAGTCGTCGGTGATGTTTGGACGATGTAAGCACCATTGATTCAAAATCACATGCACTTATTACTATAATTAGTCATAATAATCAACATTATTTCTTATCTTGAGCAAAATAATAAAATAATAAATAAAACAATGAGAAATCACCTCTCTCTTCCACTGAAAATACTACCCCTCACCACCCCTTCTCCTCACACCTTCCAATCTTTGAGTTTTGTAAAAATTTTGCCCAATATTCTCCCCAATACTCTCCCTCATGTCCAAGAGCCCTTGGTCTCATCAAAATACCAAAACTAATCCCCTTAAGGAGGTTCTCAAGGAGGAGTATTCAAGAGGTAAAATATTCTTCCTCTTCCTTTTAATTTTTTTCAAGTTCTTTTCTTTTATTATTTTCTCATCACTTCCTCTATCCAAATGATCATGATAACTATAGTATCATCTATATACTGGATTATATCATGTTAATAGAATATCCCTAATCAAACTCCTTTCTCCAATGGCCCGAAGGCCTTCATTTTTTATTGATTTTTGATAATCCACCTTTCATGGGGTGAGGTGGAACCCTTACAAGGCCCGTAGGCGTAAGTATCACATGGCCCATAGGAATTAGAGGAGTTAATTTCCCATAGGATTCAAACATTACATACAACCCAGATTAACTACTTGGAACTGCTCCTCCCCAGCATCTTCATCGTGAAATCAGCTCTCCACCTTCATATGGTTGTTCGGCTAGGCTTTCTCATGCATGCACAAGCTTGTCCTGATGGAAAGTGTCATACCCTCCCATTCTTGCAATCTGTTTAGCTTATTCTATGGTGAAATCTCCTTCCTCATCCTCTATCTGAAGCTTGTTCCTTGTAGGTTTTCTGGTTTTCATCTGCACTTAAGGTGGCCTGAAGGCCTTGAGGTGGACCAAAGGCCTTACTGACCCAAAGGTCTAGGTGTCCTGAAGGCCTTAAAGGACTCAGGGACCAAATCGGTGGCCCGAAGGCCCAAACGGGGGAATATTCCCTGCTGCTACAGTACCAAACAGTGTCTGCTAGAGCTCTCGCTACAGTACTGTACAGTTCCTACTACAGTACTGCTACAATACCCCCCGGAAATTAGCCTCCGCCTGGATTTGATCCCGAGTCGCCTAGATGCACTTAAGGAGTCCTCACCATTTAGGATGAGGCTCATGAGCTTAAATGTGGGTTTCTAACACCAAATCCCAGTGGGGGGATCGACCAAGCCCAGGTGCACTCCACGCTCCCCAGCTAAGCAATGGCTTTGAATCGCCCTGTGCATAATACGCACAGTGTCTGAGTCTGGAGGGACTCTATCATGTGCCAGTTCCCACAGAGAGCAAGGGGTACAACCAATTGTGTAAAGACCTGAAAATTTCAAGGAAATTTTTTTCTTAAATACTTTGGAATTTTACGAGTCTGCGGTTTCTGACGGCACTTGATTCCGAGGCCCGGTGTGCCCGGAATCAATTTCTGAAGTTTTGTTCGGGTACGTTCAGTAAACGTACGTGTGAGTTTTTCTATCTTTTGAACCGGTGCTCGGAATTGAAATCTGAGGACACGGATGAACTCGTAGCGCCGATATTTTCTGAAGGGTACCTTTACCGTAGTTGCGTTTTATGCAGGTTGAGAGTTAATATTTGGGGATTTAGAATAAAATAAATAAAATTTGTAGTACACAATTTTATTTATAGATGGTGGTTATTTCCTCCCAAGGGGAGTTGGAGGTGAGGCCCACACCCCCATAACCTCTCATGAGAGGATTTAGTGTGGTGGGACCCACATGTTCCTTAAACCTTTCATCTCCCTATAACTCCCCTTAACTCCCTTAAACCCCCTTGATTAATTTGACAATTCTTCCATTAATTATGTGATCTCTTCACCTCCCCCTCTTCCATTAATTTTTGCCAACACCTTTAATTAATGAATTGAATCCTCCAATTAATTAATTAAAGTGTTTGAATTTTAAAAATTCATCTGTGAATAAAATAATAGCTAAGGCTATTATTTTATTTTGGCACTCATTGTGTTGAGAGGATTTTGGGAGAGCTCTTGAGAATTAGAAGGAGTTCCTCTCTTCAACAAAAAACACCGTCCTTCCAATGAAGAACCGCCGAAGAATGACGATCATCTCCTTAGATCTTCGGCCAATCCAAAAGAGAAGAAGCCACTCGAAATGAACATCGACGACGCACCATCCTCGTCTCCTTCTTCCCTAACTTCAACGAGTTCACATCGTATTATAGCGACGCTTGTCTTCCGTGACTCCGTCTACCAACGAACCTTATTTAGAGGTAGGGGAATTGTATAATTTTAGTTTGATAAAATTATACTCTTGTCATTGTTGAATGTGAATGGTTGTCTTTGACCAATTGTTACAGCCTAACGCGAAGGGCGCGGGATGAACAAACACGGCCCGACAACCCTCTGTTGTTTCTTGATTTTTAATTCGCAACAAGTGGCGATGATCGATGGCGGCGGCCGCGCGCCGGTCACGTGCAGAAGAACCGTTGCCTGCAACTGTGGGCCGCTTGGACAAAGAAAAACCATTCAGTTGAAGCCGACCGGGCTGGTGGAATCGCAGTGCCCCATGGCGTCGTGCTACGGAAGACCGCGGCACGCGTTCCGCGGGCCGCTCAGCGGACGAACCGGCCGGCAAGCGGCCGACCGGGCTGGGAAGACACGTGTTACCAGGAGGGTGTCGTACTAAAGGAATCGGGCCCGCCCATGCGGGCCACTTGCACCAGGGAAGACTGGCTGGCTTCGGCCAGCCGGACAGGAGGGCGGCGCCGCCAGTTCGGGAGACCGGGGGGCTGCCCCCCCCCCCCCCCCCCCCGCAGCGCTCGGCCAGCCGCGCCGCGCCGCGCCCACTCGGGCCGGGCCACACGCTTCACCGGGCCGGTCCGACCCTCTGCCGGGTCGGACTCGCCGAACCGGGTCGGGCCGACCTACCAGCCCACTGGGTTTAACGGGTCGGGCCCGCTTTCACTTAAACGTGAATAACTTAAACACCACGTCTTCGATCGACACGCCTTCTGCGGCACTAGGACCCTCATGAAGAAGCGGTCCCTTTGAGATACTCTAACTGATTTTTGGATGAGTTTGGAAAACGTCCGGGTTTGGAACGAGCGTATTTCCAACCAGGCCCCTGGAACGAAAAGGTCAGTATCTCTCATATCGGGCGTCCAATTGACACGTCGTCTGTCACGTTGGGTTCTTTTTGACGAGACGGAACTTCGGGGTACATCAACTCGAGACTTCGTGATAGTTGATGTACCGACCCCTTGGCTCGAGGAGCGGACCCTCCCGGAATCGAGTGTGTTGTGTGCGGGAAACCTAGAGCTGGATGCGACTACGACGACTACCATACTGGGATCCTCTGTGGGTTTGACGATGATGACTACCGTACTGGGATCCTCCATGGGTTCGACGATGATGACTAATATACTTGGATCCTCCATGGGTTCGGCAACAATGACTACTGTACTTGGATCCTTCATGGGTTCGGCAGCGATGACTACTGTACTTAGATCCTCCGTGGGTTTGGCAGCGATAAATTCTGTACTAGGATCCTACGTGGGTTCGACAGAGGAGATGATTCAGAGGCTACATCTAATCATCTCCACCCCTCTTCGTGAGTTGTATACTTGTGTGAGCTGAGTCTTGACTTTCAATCATTATCATCGATGTGATTGACTTCTTTCCTATGTGGACTGGGTTGTGCTTGGGCTCGAGAGTTAGAGTCGTACTGGATTGAATACTTAGGTATATGTATGGGCATATACCTAAGTAGGGTTGGTTGATGCACCGTATTTTGTATATTACTTCTTGATTATCCTTAGTGGATATTGTGAGACCTTACGGGTCTCGTGGTCCCTACTGAGTATTGTTATACTCACCCCTGCATGGGCTATGCCCGCACTACGTTGTGTTGGTTGCAGATGACGGACAGCACTGGTCATGGTTGAGGCTTGTAGAGCTGAATAGTACCCGGAGGTGGACCACTTGGTGAGACGTACACAGAGCAGACGGACGGACCTGAGGTGCTGAGGAGGCTATCTGTACCCACCCTTCAGGTGGGATTCCCAGAGGAAGACTCAGTGGTTGTTGTTTTACTTTACTGCAGTTGTACTAGCTTTTCAGTTGTACTGTACTTTTCAGTTAGGTTTGTATTCTGGCCCATTTACCTTTTAGTACTTACTTTTGTATACAGTTTTACTTGTGCTTACTTCAATTTCGTACTCTGTTGTGTTTGTTTACTTCTATAAAGGAAATTCCTTCCCAATATAGGGATTTATGCCTTTGGTACTAGTCACCAGCCCCTGGCCTATGGAAGGCGGGCTTGGGGTAGTCATGGCATGGGCCCCGAGGATGGGTCGTGACAAATTGGTATCAGAGCAGTCGGTTCTACCACAGAACTCAGGACTCTGATCTATCTTAATGTGAAGCAATAGTGTTAAGAGTATTGAGTGTGGTTTTTAGTCCAGGGAGTCCAGTGTTGGTGCATCGGCCGACGTATCCATACACCAGGACCTTGACCTCTGATTTCTGACTCAGTGCACGAAAACACTGATTGTGTGTGTGTTTCATTTGAAAATTTTTCTTTGTGATTACTTTGTGTCATCTCACCAGGTATATTGTTTTGACCGTGGCACACTTGTTTCTTTTCAGGATGGCCCCACGAAGGCAGCTAGCTAGGGTTCTGAGTTACGTGCGGGATGGTAGCCCACCAAGAGACGAGGCCTCAGTGCAGGGCCCCATCATAGCGGAGGCACCAGCGGTACCACTACCCACTGGGCCACCGATACCACTAGCCCCAGCAGCGGAGAGTGCATGCCACCTGAGTGCGTTTCATGAGTTTCAGCGACATTGGACGCCTAGGTTACATGAAGATATGGACCCTCAGGCAGTCGAAGATTTTCTTGAGGCTGTCGTCAGGGTTTTCATATTAGTAGGGACACCATCTGACCTTATGGTGATCCTTACTGCGAGTCTCCTACATGCAGCAGCAGGTAGATGGTGGAGCTTGATGCTCCAAGTGTACGACGAGGCATATCTACTTTGGACAAACTTCGAGAGTATCTTCTGTTCAGAGTTTGTTCCTGCCACCCTTCGTGTGGTGAAGATCTAGGAGTTACTTCATCTGTGGCAAGGCAGCATGACAGTAGCTCAGTACTCAGCAAGGTTTAATGACCTCTCACGCTACTCCACGGATATGGTACGGGACTCATTCTTTAGGGCCCGAACCTTCAAGCAGGGACTCAGGCATGAGATCAGAGCTTCGATGATTCCCCTCAGCATCCCGACATAGGCGAGGGTGCTGGAGCGAGCTCTTCTAGTAGAGAGTTTTCTCGCTGAGCAGACACCAGCGGTGAGACCCACCATAGGGGCGACACGTAGCGGAGTCTTCTACAGCTGGCAGTAGACAGATGTCATAGAGGTCCAATCGGACCAGGCCATCAAGTGGGCAACCTCAGGATACTGGTTCGGATGTGCGGGGAACACGAAACAAAGCCATCCATACAAGGTGAAGGCATTGTTATGCATGCGGCGGGTAGGGCCACATGGCTCGTGACTAGCCAACCTACCATGCAGACGAGTAGCAGACAGTAGAGGGACCTCCGAGGCAGAGGCAGAGGTTCGACCATGGTGGTCCGTCGAGAGAAGGAAGACGAGGCAGAGGAGCTGGCCGAGCAGCGGGTGGTGGACAACATTTCAAGGCTCTACCACCACCACCACCAGGAGGTCCACCCGGACCACAGGGAGCTGGTGGACAGAGGCCGGCTCAGCTCCAGGCAGTCGAGGCCTATGACCACGGCGCACCTGAGATGATTTGTGATACTATTTGTGTCTACTCTACCCTTTCTACTATACTTATATACACAGGAGCGAGTCATTCTTTGTTTTTCGCTGCCCTTGTTCGGAGCTCGGAGATTCTGACCGAGTCGTTGGCTCGATCCTTACGGCTAGAGACTCCTACGGGAGCAGACTCGACGATTATGAACTGGTTCCGGTAGTGTGAGTTTACTCTAGGAGGCGAGAGATTCGGTTGGGATCTTCTTGTAGTGGCGTCGAGGCCTTACGACATCATCTTGGGTATGGACTGGTTATCTACAGTTCATGATCAGATCAACTGTTTTAGGTACAAAATGTGGTGTGTCCGCATGGATGGGAGCAGGTTCACCTTCACTGGTGAGAAGGGAGCCTTTGCAGCGCAGGATGGACTTACGCAGAGGAGAGGGTAGCCTATCACTCATCAATTGGATAGTCTCATCCTCAGAGTGGTTGATGTGCGGAATCCGAGTTTTCCTGTTGTGGTGGATCATTATGCGAACGTTTTTCCTGATGACGTTCCAAGACTACCTCCTCGTAGAGAGGTAGACTTCTACATAGACATGTACCTTGGGAAAACACCGATATCTAATCCAGCATATCAAATGGCTCTCGCCGAGCTTCGTGAGCTGCGAGTACAGCTTGAGGACTTGCAGGGGAAGAGATTTATCTGACCTAGTGTTTCACCCTAGGCATCTCCGATTTTGTTCGCCAAGAAGGTGGATGGGAGCTTGCGACTGTGTGTCAACTACCGTCGCCTGAATCAGGTGACCGTGAAGAACAAGTACCCACTCCCGAGGATTGATGACCTCTTTGATCATCTTAAGGGATCATGATGGTTCTCGAAGATAGACCTCAGGTCAGGCTATCACCAGCTCAGAGTTCGAGATGAGGATGTGCAGAAGACGACCTTCAGGTGTTAGTATGGCCACTACGAGTTCTTGGTTATGCCTTTCGGCATAACCAACGCACTAGAAGTGTTCATGAGTCTCATAAACAAGATCTTCCAGCCTTACCTCGATCATTTTGTCGTATTCTTCATCGATGACATACTGATTTACTCGACTACTGAAGAGGAGCACGCATACCACCTGCGGGTTGTACTGGATACACTCCAAGAGCACCAGCTTTATGATAAGCTCTCTAAGTTCCAGTTATGGATTCGAGAGGTTCAATTCTTAGGACACATCATCTCGGAGGTTGGAGTTGCAGTGGATCTAGAAAAGATCGAGGTAGTACTTTCTTGGGAGCCACCCAGGAGTGTGACGGAGGTGCGAAGTTTCCTGGGTCTGGCTGGGTACTATCGAAGATTTGTTCCATACTTCTCCAAAGCTGCAGCACCACTTTCAGCTTTTATGAAGAAGGGGAAACCCTTTGTGTGGTCAGACAGATGTCAGCAGAGCTTTCAAGAGCTGAGACAGAGATTGACCAGTGTGCCCATCTTGAGGCTACCGGAGGAGGGCGTTGGGTACGTAGTTTACTGCGATGCATCAGGGATCAGACTCGGGTGTGTCCTGATGAAGGAGCGAGCGATGATCGCATATGGTTCGCAGAAGTTGAGGCAACATGAGCATAACTATGCTACCCATGACCTAGAGTTAGCAGCAGTGGTCTTCGCCTTGAATATGTGGCGACATTATCTGATGGGTGAGCGCTTTACAGTCTACTCTACCCACCAGAGTCTCAGGTACACATTCTCGCAGAAGGACCTGAACCTGAGACAGCTTTGATGGCTTGAGTGCCTCTAGTACTATGACTTTGAGATATTCTATACTCCTGGGAAGGGGAACGTTGTAGCAGATGCACTCAGTAGAAGATCGGGCATTCAGCTACTTGGAGAGGCGACGGAGCAGCTAGCCGCATTGCAGATATCCTTTGTGGATAGAGATAGAACAACCTTTATATAGTCTCTCACAGTCACTCCTCCACTCCTTCAGCGAGTCAGAGAGGCATAGCATGGGGACGTTGACTATGAGATGCGACGTGCTCAGATATCCACAGGGTAGGCGCATAATGAATTTTATAAAGGAGGGGAGCACGTCATCCTCTTTAGGGGACGTACGATGGTACTAGTTGCACTACAGGAGGAAGTGATGAGGGAGTTTCACACTTCCCCTCTAGTGGTACATCCAGGAGTGGTGAAGATGTACTAGGACCTCAGACCACAGCACTGGTGGCCGGGTATGAAGAAGGTTGTAGCAGAGTTCGTTTCACGATGCCTCACTTGTCAGCAAGTGAAGGCGGAGCACCAGGTACCAGCGGGCTTGGTACAACCTTTAGAGGTCTCAGAGTGAAAGTGGGATGAGATATCCATGGATTTCGTGATGGGGCTTCCACGTAAATTTAGAGGACACGACTCTATTTGGGTGATCATAGACCGAATCACCAAGTCGGCCCACTTCCTACCAATCAGAGAGCATGGCTCAGTAGAGAGATTGGGACGCCTCTACATTCAGGAGATCATACGGCTTCACAATGTTCCATCGACTATCGTTTCTGATCGGGATGCTCGATTCACTTCTCGACTTTAGAAGGGGTTACAGGAGGCTTTTGGGACGCAGCTACATCTGAGCACCGTCTTCCATCCTCAAACGGACAGCCAGACTGAGAGGACCATTCAGACACTCGAGAACATGCTCCATGCATGTGTCCTTGAATTTGGTCACATCTGGGAGGATCATTTACCCTTGGTGGAGTTTTTGTACAACAACAGCTACCACTCCACCATCGGGATGGCACCATACGAGGCATTGTACGACCAACCTTGCAGATCACCTCTGTGCTGGACTGACCCAAGGGAATCAGCAATTTTAGGACCAGAGATGGTTCAGGCTATGATGAAGAAGGTGCAGATCATCCAAGAGCGGATGAAGACTGCACAGAGCAGACAGAAGTCCTATGTTGATAGGAGACGGAGACCACTGGAGTTCGAGGATGGCGACCACGTCTTTCTACGGGTCTCACCTCGATGAGGTCTACAGAGATTTGGTCGGGGCGGCAAGTTATCTTCGTGTTTCATCGGACCTTTCCAGGTCCTCAGCAAAGTAGGCGAGGTGGCTTATTACCTGGCTCTTCCACCTCAGTTGCACTGGGTGCATGACGTCTTCCACGTATCTCAGCTGAGGAGATACGTGCACGACCCGTCCCACGTCATCAACCATAGGGAGATGGACATCGATGATGGGATGACATTCTCGGAGGTCCCGATGGAGATCGAGGATCGACAGGAGCGAGTCCTACATGAGCGGTCGATTCCTTTGGTGCGCATTCGCTGGCAGCATGGGAACCTCCAAGAGAACACTTGGGAGTGGGAGGCTTAGATGCGTGTACCATACCCTCATTTGTTTCTCTAGTGTGTGTTGTAGATTTACGGGGATGTAAATCCCTGAGGTGGGAGTAATGTAAAGACCCATAAATTTAAAGGAAATTTTTTTCTTAAATACTTTGGAATTTTACGAGTCTATGGTTTCTGACGGCACTTGATTCCGAGGCCTGGTGTGCCGAGAATCAATTTCTGAAGTTTTATTCGGGTACGTTCAGTAAACGTACATGTGGGTTTTTCTATCTTTTGAACCAGTGCTTGGAATTAAAATCTGAGGACACCGATGAACTCGCAGCACTGGTATTCGCTTAAGGGGACATTTACCGCAATTGCGTTTTATGCGGGTTGAGAGTTAATATTTGGGGATTTAGAATAAAATAAATAAAATTTGTAGTACACGATTTTATTTATGGATGGTGGTTATTTCCTCCCAAGGGGAGTTGGAGGTGGGTCCCACACCCACATAACCTCCCATGAGAGGATTTAGTGTGGTGGGACCCACACATGCCATAAACCTTTCATCTCCCCATAACTCCCCTTAACTCCCTTAAACCCCCTTGATTAATTTGACAATTCTCCCATTAATTATGTGATCTCTTCACCTCCCCCTCTTCCATTAATTTTTGCCAACACCTTTAATTAATGAATTGAATCCTCTAATTAATTAATTAAAGTGTTTTAATTTTAAAAATTCATGTGTGAATAAAATAATATCCTTAGCTATTATTTTATTTTGGCACTCGTTGTGTTGAGAGGATTTTGGGAGAGCTCTTGAGAATTAGAATAAGGAGTTCCTCTCTTCAACGAAGAACACCGTCCTTCGAATGAAGAACCGCCAAAGAACAACGATCATCTCCTTCGATCTTTGGCCAAGCTAAAGGAGAAGGAGCCACCCGCAAGGAACACCGACGATGTGCCATCCTCGGCTCCTTCTTCCCCGACGTCAACGAGTTGACGCCATCTTACCGCGACGCTTGTCTTCCACGACTCCGTCTATGAACAAAACTTATTTCAAGGTAGGGGAATTGTATAATTTTAGTTTGATAAAATTATACTCTTGTCGTTTTTGAATGCGAATGATTGTCTTTGGCCAATTGTTACCGCCTAACGCGGAGGGCGAGGGCCGAAAGAACACAGCCCGAAAACCCTCCCTTGTTTCTTGTTTTTTAATTCTCAATGGGAAGCGGCAACGATCGAGGGCGGTGGCCGCGCGCCGGCCGCGTGTGTAAGAACTGAGGCCCGCAACCACGGGCCGCTTGGCCAAAGAAAAACCGACCGGCTGAAGCTAGCTAGGCTGGTGAAACAGCGGCGCCCCATGGCGCCGCACTGCGGAAGACCGCGGCCCGCGTTCCGCGGGCCGCTCGGCAGACGAACCGGACAGAAGGTGGTCGGCCAGGCTGGGAAGACCCGCAGCGCCAGGAGGGAATTGCGCTGAAGGAACCGCGGCCTGCCTGTGCGGGCCGCTCACGCCAGGAAAGACCGGCCGTCTTCGGTCGGCCGGACAGGAGGGCAGCGCTGCCAGTTCGGGAGACCGGGGGGCCGCGCCCCCCCCCCCCCCCCCCCCCGCAGTGCTCGGCCAGCCGGGCCGAGCTGCTTGGCCAACCGAGCCAGGCCGCGTGCTTCATCGGGCCGGTCTAACCCTCTGCCGGGTCAGACCCACCGAACCAGGTCGGGCCGACCTGCCAGCCCACTGGGCTTAACGGGTCGGGCCCGCTTTCACTTAAACATGAATAACTTAAACACCGCGTGTCCGATCGACGCACCATCTGTGGCACTGGGAACCTCGCGACGAAGCGGTCCTTTTGAAATACTCTAAGTGATTTTTGGACGACTTTGGAAAATGTTCGGGTTTGGAATGAGTGTATTTCCAACTGGGCCCCTGGAACAAGGCCAATATCTCTCAGACCGGGCGTCCAATTGACGCGCCGTCTATCGCGTTGGGTTTTTTTTGACGAGATGGAACTTTGGGGTACATCAACTCGAGACTTCATGATAGTTGATGTACCGAACCCTTGGCTCGAGGAGTGGACCCTCCTGGAATCGAGCATGCTATGTGCGGGAACCCTAGAGCTGGTTGCGACTACGACGACTACCGTACTGGGATCCTCTGTGGTTTTGACGACTATGACTACCGTACTGGGATCCTCCGTGGGTTCGATGACGATGACTACTGTACTTGGATCCTCTGTGGGTTTGGCAGTGATGACTACTATACTTGGATCCTTCGTGGGTTCGGCAGTGATGACTACTGTACTTGGATCCTCTATGGGTTCGACAGCGACGACTTCTGTACTAGGATCCTACATGGGTTCGACAGAGGAGATGATTCAGAGGCTACATATAATCATCTCCACCCCTCTTCGTGAGTTTTATACCTATGTGAGATGAGTCTTGACTTTCAATAATTATCATCAATGTGATTGACTTCTTTCCTATGTGGACTGGGTAGTGCTTGGGATCGAGAGTTGGAGTCGTACTGGATTGAAGACCTAGGTATATGTATGGGAATATACCTAAGTAGGGTTGGTTGAGGCACCGTGTTTTGTATCTTACTTCTTGATTATCCTTAGTGGATATTGTGAGACCTTGAGGGTCTCGGGGTCCCTACTGAGTATCGTTATACTCACCCCTGCACGGGTTATGCCCGCACTACATTGTGTTGGTTGCAGACGACGGACAGCACTGATCGTGGTTGAGACTTGTAGAGATGGACGGTACCCGGAGGTGGAACACTTGGTGAGACGTACACAGAGCAGACGGATGGACCCGAGGTGCTGAGGAGACTATCTGTACCCACCCTTCAGGTGGGATTCCCAGAGGACGACTCGATGGTTGTTGTTTTACTTTACTGCAGTTGTACTAGTTTTTCAGTTGTACTGTACTTTTCAATTGGGTTTGTATTCTGGACCATTTACCTTTCAACACTTACTTTTTTATACAGTTTTAATTTTGCTTACTTCAGTTGTGTACTCTGTTGTGTTTGTTTACTTCTATAAAGGCAATGCCTTCCCAGTATAGGGATTTACGCCTTTGGTGCTAGTCGCCAGCCCCTGGCCTATGGAAGGCAGGCTTGGGGTAGTCACGGCACGGGCCCCAAGGACGGGTTGTGACAAGTTGGTACCACTCAGCTAACACCCCATGGGAATCAAACTCTTTCTATCTCTCTTTTATTTTAAAAATGGAATCATCATCTATGAGGTGCTGATTTACAACCTTCGTGGACGAGGAATTTCCATTCTTCAATTTCTCCTTCAAGGTTGGTAATGAAACCATTTTTATAGTTAAACCACAATATAATATATGTATTACAACCTTTCTTATGTTCTAGAATTAAAATATTTTCATAATAATAAACAATAAAATAAAATGAGTTCATTATGATCAATAATCGTCGTAATAATGTAAGCGATTATCATTAAATGTTGTATCTAATAATTCATCCTCATACCATATAATCAAATGATATATATAAACATTTAAATTTCTAAATGTTCATTAATATCATATAAAATCAATTCTGTAGAATTATACCCATTCTGTATGAACTTCCATACTCATATACAAGTATATTGATCGTGAAAACCAAGGAATCGAGTGCTCCCGAGCAATAAAATTATATCTTATAACTCATCAAAAAAGCTATAAAAGAACTTAATAAAAGTATAACAAATAAAATACATGTATAAAAGTTTTTGAATCAATTAATTAGTGAATTTAATTTGATTATCTATGACATTAAGGTCAAGTGCATAACACATTCAGACATAAGGTAAGAGTTTTCTTCCCGAACCTCCATTTTCATTCGGGTTATGCTTTCTTCCTCTACACACCAATGTAATTATTAATTATTTTTATATAATTATTATAAATTATATACATATATATATATGTTTTAAAATCATATATCCAGATGAGTTCATCATTCTTTGATTGGATAATAAATGTTTTACAAGGTTC
The DNA here is from genome assembly GCA_963277665.1 of Viscum album. Lineage (NCBI taxonomy): Eukaryota > Viridiplantae > Streptophyta > Magnoliopsida > Santalales > Viscaceae > Viscum > Viscum album. The sequence continues at coordinate 1,855,366,281 of OY728160.1, forward strand.
CCTTCTCATTTATTCCTGATACGCAAACCCAATTAAAAGGAAAGTCACAATTCCATACCAATTTTCAAGTTCACTCTATAAACTGTTTTAATACACAATTATTTTTCTAAAATCACTCATTTTATTATGAAAAAACTATCATAGTTCATTTCTAGTTTTATGAAAATATTTTTCCTAAATAACTCTTCTTTTCAAAGTAAAAAATAGTATTCTTTCATGAATTCATTGACGATTTGATAAGAGTATTTTCATCTATTTTTAACACCCATGATGATTCTTGTGTTTAATTGGGATTAATATTTTATGATATAATCTACCATATTTTATTGAATGATTTATGATTAGTTTGACTGTGGATCTGTTACCTTGATACCATTCACCATATTATTCTAAATGGTTAGTGATTATGTTTACTGATTAGGGAAAGTTATTTACATTTCATATGTTAGTTTTAATATGAATGTATATATTGATTATGTTTCGCCCCTTTCATATGAGGAATGTATTGGACTTAGTAAGTATCGGGTGGGGCCCGCCATAACCCCTCGGTGCATCGTTAGGTCTCATGAGACAAACTAGTTTGGTTTTTTACCCATTTATGTATGGTCTTGGCACGAGGGCTTGATGATATGTTTATGATGTCATACATTATGCATTCTCTCATTATGAAACTAGTAATTGATTATCCAAAAGATTATTCAACTAGTATAATATTCATGGTTGTGTTTTATTATGGAATTATCTAATCAGTTTTTAATTTCTTTCATTTTATGCTCAAAATTATGTTTTAATGACATGTGTGCTTTTAGTTATTCATCATGCTTTATATTTATTCTTATGTTTCCATTACTGATCATCTGAGCTCACCCCTTTCTTATGTTTATTTTTCCCCAGGATGTGAAGATGTATATTATGGATGACTTGCAGGGATAATCTAGAATTTTATGAGTGTTTACAATATAGTTACTATGTTTTACTTCATTTTAATTTGTAATGTTGAACTTATGTATGTATCTTGTTTTTCAAAGCTACTAAACTATTCGTTCCTTCAAGATACGACTTCCTTGTTTATCATGTCAATGTAATGAAGTAAGTCACTGGCTATGGGAAACTGGGGACAAGGTCTTTATATATATATATTAATATAACTTATTAAAGAAAGAAAAAATCCCTAATAACAAGGATAGATAAAAAAACATTATATGCATACATATATGTATGCATAGAAAATCTACACTAGTGTAAATTTCACACTGGAAAATTATACTTTATATTTACAGCAGCATGTGTGTATACATATGCATGTATGCAGGAATATATGTATGTATGCACTGAAAATTAGCACTGTAAATTCCCATAAAAAAATACATTATATGTTTATATTTGGAAAATATACATTGGGAACTGTCATTGAAATTTTAAGTGAAAATTCAAACTATAATTTTCCAATTGAAATTTACACTAAAAGTTTTTCATGTAAATTTCCAATGAAAATTTTCATTTTTAATTTATGTATTGATATATCTACATTGTAATTTTAAGTGGAAGGTTGAACTGTGACTTTCCAGATTTGCACTAGAAATTTCTAATGGAAATTTTCATTTCAAATTTTTAGTTCAAAATTACACTATTTAATTATATATTAATGTATTTTTATTGAAAATCTAAATATGTATTTATTTTTGAATTTTGGTAATCAAATTTATAGTATAATTACAACAAAAAACAAGTGAAAATTTGCATTTAAAGTTTAAGTGGAAATCTAAACTATAGTTTTCTAGTGGAAATCCACACTAAAAGTTTTTAGTGCAAATTTTTAATGCAATTTTGTATTTTTTTTATGGTGTATTAGTATATTTTCATCAACATTTTTAGTGTAAACTTAAATTGTAAATTTCCTATGTAATTTTATGCTGGAAATTTCTGGTGGAAATTTTCATTGCAAATTTTCAATGAAAAATCACATTGTTTATTTATGAATTAATATATTTTTCACTCAAAATTTAAAAATGTATTTATTTTAAAATCCTAGTAATCAAAATTCTGGTAAAATTATAATAAAAACTAAGTGAAAGTTTTAATTTTAAATCTAAATGGAAACGTGAACCAAAAGTTTCCAATGCGAATTTTAAATGCAAATTTATAGTGAAAATTTATATTTTATTTATTTATGTATTAATATGCTTGCATTGCAATTTTAATTGGAAATACAAACTACAAATTTTTTGTGGAAATTTATAATGGAAATTTGCATTGAATTTTTTTCAATATTACATTGTTTATTTATGTATTAATATATTTGCACTATAAATATAAACATATATTTTGGAATTCTTGTAATCAAATTGTGTGTACAGATTTTCAATGTAAAATTCCATTACAAGTTTTGAATTTACATATGTATGCACGTACTTTACATCAATGCATAAAAATAGGCTATATTATAAATAAAATCATGCAATATACAAATACATATAATTATATTAATATATATGTATGTTGGAAAATGTGAAATCTGTTTGAAACATAAACATACACAAGAAATTTTCAGTGTAGATTTTAAAAATTCGCATGAAAAATTTTCAGAGACAGTTTGCATTGAAAATCCTCAATATAAATCTCTTGTGAAAAATTCTAGTGCAATTTTGCATCTATCCATGTGAGTATGCACTAAGAATTTCAATTGAGGAGTGGGGATGCTTTGGAAGATTTTAGAAACTCTCTTATGCTGAACTCTCTTCACAATCTCGGGTTCTCTGGCTCTCCATTTACATGGAATCGGGGAAAATCAATGAAGAATCATATTGCTGAAAGGTTGGGTAGATTTGTGGGAAAAGACGACTGGAAATCTATCTTTCATGCCTTCTCTATTGTTTATCTGCCCCTGGTTTCTTCTGACCACTTTCTGATCATATTTTCAACAATATCTCAAGGGGGTAAGAGGAGGTATGTGTGTGTTTTTCGCTTTGAAAGTTTATAGCTCCAAGATTGTAATTGTGAGAAGGTGGTTAGGTCATCCTGGGAAGGATCGAACTACAGTCTTGCCTCTAATGTCCGTAATACTGCGTCCAATTTACAGAAGTGGAGTTCGATTAGGTTCAGAGATATCGATAGATGTATTTATGCTGCAAAAAATCGCTTGAAGAGACTTCACTCTCTTCCTTGTTGTGAATCTGTAATCAGGGACATCACTTATGCAGAAAAGAATCTTAATGTGGTGTTGAGGGAGAATGAGAGCTTCTAGTTTATGAGGGAAAGAAAATCCCATATTAGGGATGGTGACCAGAACATAATTCTTTTCACCAAAAATCATCTACAAGGAGGAGGAAAAACCACATCGCTCAACTTGAGGATCTGTCTGGGAGTCTTGTTAATGATGATACTACCATTCACTCCATTATCCTGAAATTTTTCAGCAACCTCTATAAAACGGAAGGTATTAATACTCCTGCATGTCTGACGAGCTGTCTCTCGAAAATTGTCACAGAGGATATGAACCATAAGTTGGAGAGAGATATCTTCGACGATGAAGTGCTTGGGGATCTCCATCTTATTCACTCTACAAAAGCCCCTGGACCTGATGGGTTTCATGTACTATTTTTCAAATGATTTTGGCATATTTTTGGCCCTGATGTGATTTCCCTGATAAAGGAGATGTGGGAAGGAAGACATTCTCTGGAAGCCCTAAATGAAACACTTATCACTCTCATTCCAAAAACACAAAGCCCATAGAAAATCACGGATTTTTGACCAATCAGTTTGTGCAATGTCATTTAAAAAATATTTTCCAAAATCTTGGTGGTCAGGTTTAGGGAGTGCCTCCCACATCTTGTTACTGAAAATCAAAGCACTTTTGTCCCAAAGAGATCTATTACTGACAAAGTAGCCATTGCATATGAGTTATTACATTCTAAGAAAACTCGATCGACATCCAAAAAAGGCATTATGGAAATGAAATTAGATATGATGAAGGCTTATGACAAAGTTGAATGGCCTTTTCTTGAAATTGTTCTTTCCAGGTTGGGATTTGGGACAAAATGGATTGTTAACATCATGAACTTGGTTATGTCTATCTCTTTCAGAATTAATATTAATGGGGCACTGTCGGAGAGCTTTAAGCCCTCAAGAGGTCAACGGCAAGGGGATCCTCTCTCGCCTTATCTTTTCATTCTGGTGGTTGATGTTTTCTCTCATCTCCTATTGAAAGCGGTGGAGCAAGGAGTTATCCATGGTGATAAGGCATGTCGAAATGGCCCCCTATCTATCATCTCTTCTTTGCAGATGATAGTATCATTTTTGCACGTGCTACCCCGCAAGAGTGCAGATCAGTTCTGAAAATCATTAATCTGTATAAAAGGGATTCCATGCAATGTATTAACCCTTTGAAGTCAGAATTATCCTTCAGTAAAGGCATGGTTCAAGCAAAGAGGGAGGAATTGTAGTGGGTGTGTGGTTTCCCTCTGGTCAAAAAGCATCTTAAACACCTAGGCCTCCCGACCGTTATCAGTATATCAAAGAAACATGTGTTCTCTTCAACCATGGATAGGGTGGATAATTTGATTAGTTTATGGTGGAGTAGGAAGATATCCAAGGAAAGAAAGTAAGTTCTTATTAAATCAGTGGCCCAAGCAATCCCATATTATGCTATGTCGTTATTCAAACTTCCAGAAACTCTTGTTGATCAAATCCATTCTCAGTTGGCTAATTTTTGGTGGGGCTCTCATGATGGAAAACATAACACCCATTGGATTTCGTGAGAGAAATTGTGTTTTTTGAAGTATCGTGGAGGCCTCAGATTTAGGAATATCAAATGGTTTAATGAGGCACTTTTGGAAAATCAAGGGTGGAACCTTATCTCTAAACCAAATGCCCTCTTCTCAAAGGTTTTATAGTCAAAATACTTTCCTCAGTCTTACTTTTTGCATGCCCATCTTGGACCGTGGCCAAGTTTTCTATGGAGAATCATATAGGGCGCTAAATCTCTTCTCAAGAGAGGCTACGTTTGGAGAATTGTGGATGGGAATGACGTTAGTGTTTGGAAGGATCTGTGGCTGGAAAATGGAGAAAAGATTAAGGTTTCCTCAACTGCGGTTCCAGGCTTTGAAAATGCAAGGGTGAGAGATCTGATCAATGATTTGTTAGAGGATTGGGATCAGGAAAAGATTGACAGGTGGTTTAATGAGGTTGATTGTCATCTCATTCTCAGTATTCCTCTTATGCCAGGGATGGGCAGTGATCAGATTTTCTGGACAAAGGAATCTTCTGGGAGGTACTCAGTTTGCTCAGGCTACAAAATTTGTGCACATTGCTTGCCTTAGACCCATCCTGTTGATTGTTGGAGGATGCTCTGGTCACTCACCTCTCCACCCGAGGTTAAATTTTTTTGGTGGCAGGTTTGTTTTGGGGTACTTCCAACCCGCGACATGTTGGTAAGATGATATCTTGCGGAAGATGACAGTTTTCATTTGTGCCTTCAAGAGGTGGAATCTCCTATGCATGCAATTCTCTTTTGTCATGAGGTAGAAGGGTTGTGGAAGGAATGGACACCAGACTTTAAAAATTATTTTGATCTATCTGCTGGGTTGGTACAAAGTTTCAATAAATGGGTGACCACGTTGGAACCGAACATGGGGGGTTGATTTGAACAATTGCTTGTTTGATTTGGACTAAAAGAAATGAGTGCATTTTCTAAAAGAAAGTGAATCGAGATCATATTTGGATTGAGAGGGACATTGAATGGGTGAATTTTTGGAATGTGAACAACGTGAGGCCCTCATTAGGTAGTACTAGGTAGGATGCTCAATGTTGGAATCCTCCCCTAGAAGGTTTTATCAAAATTAATATGGATATGGTCGTCTCTATTAATTCAAGGGTGGGTGTTGGATTTATTGCTCATCAGAGAAATGGCCAGGTTGTGGAAGCCCATTGTATGGTTTTCCAAGCCAATTGGAGTCTTGTAGTGGCGGAGGCATATGCTATTATCCAAGGGATCACTCTTGCTCAGTCAAAAGGTTGGAACTTCATTTGGGTGGAATCGGATTGTCTTGAAGTGATTACTGCTTTATCAAAGAAAGAGGAGGATTTGCAACCATTTGGCCTTATCTTGAGAAAGATTTGGTATTTGGTAGAGATCTTTGTTGAATGAAAATTTTCTTTCATCAATCGATGGTGTAATATAGAGGCACGTGGATTGGCAGCTTTTGGGAAAGCTTGGGGTGATCATTGTTGGGTTGACTCCTTCCCCGATTGGATTTGTAGGTCTGGCGCTTTTGATTAGTAATATACCAACTCTTGTCTCAAAAAAAATATTCATTTAAATATTCACCATAAACTTTCAATTGAAATCTTCAGTTTAAATTTTCACTCTAAACTTCCAATGCAAATTTACATTAGAAATTCACACTAAAATTTTCAAGTTAAAACCTGCATTGAATTTTTTTCGTAAAAATTTACATTGTTTATCAATGCATCTGCACATAAAATTTAAACATATATTTGTTTTAGAATTTTAACAATCAAATTACCGGTGTAAAAACATAGTGAAAATTTCAAGTGCAAACTGACACTGGAAATGACGTGACATTTTTACCGTGAAACATTTTACTACGGATTTTCACTTAAAATTTTTAGTGTAAATTTTCACTCTAGGTTTGCACTATGGTTTTAAAATGAAAATTTTTATTTGAAATTTGAAAGTTTTGTTAAAAGTTAAATTATGAGTATAAATTTCTAATGGTAAGTAAAAATCCCACTTTGATATACTCAAAATTTATAGTGTAAACGTGCATTAGAAGATTACACTGTATATTTATATTTCTACATATGCATAATGTATGTATGCATATAGTCATTAAAATATACACTAGGAACTTTTACATGAAATTCCAAGTGTAAATTTGCACTGCAAATTTCCAATAAATTTACAATATAAATTTTAAATGTAATATTTTAGCACATATTTATATTAACGTGTGATTGTGTATTTTTTATGCAAGTTTTCGTTGTTCATGCTATTCAGTAAATATACATTATAAATTTCAATGTAAACCTCTATTGAAAATTTGTATGGAAAATTTTTATTGTTGATCTACTTTACGAATTTTCAATATAAATTTCTAATACAATTTTATACAATATTTTAGTATGTACATATACATTTTCACCGATCATTGAAAATTTTCATTATAAATCCCCTTTGAAAATCTTAATCCATGCTTTCGAATATATATAATGATATTTCATACATAATAAAAGAAAATATAATAATTTCATTATAAAAAATTTATAATATAGATAATAATTTTAATATATATATTTTTTTATGAAACGTAATTAATGGATGTCATAATTATGACAATAATGATGACTTCTCAATTCCCAATTAATTCCCCTCTTAATGGTCAACCTTTCATATTCTCACCGTTGGATCAGATCTCATGTACTCTATAAATATGGTGATATGTTAATGAAATGAGATGGACTTTTGGCTCTACATTGTGTTCTCTAATTCTTGTATTTCTTTTGTATTTGTATTTCCATTTGTTATTATCATCATCATATGCAAATTCGACATTCGCTTTTTCAACGATGCGTTTCCCCTACGATCGATCTTATATTTCCAGTTTCGAAATGCTTCGCAGTTTCAATCGGTGTTCAATCAATTTCATAACACGTTATTAGCACAATCATCCTCTCCGCATTGTGCATCGTGCCAATGCTACCTTCATCCCCATCATCGGTATAAGAAAAAATTTTGTGGGAAAAAGGTATGTCACATGTTTTTTTAAACATCATTCTTTTGACATACTCTTTCGCATGCGCATCGACTCCACTCATTTGAAGTGATACGTCAAAAAGGTGAGTCTTATTTTACATATAAGATATTGTTAAATTTATTTTTCCCCACTTGATAAATCTGAAAATAATATATTATTTTCTTAATCTTTTGTTGTGGGAAAAATAATGAGCTCTTGAAGAGCTGTAATTGTTGGGCAAAAATCCCTCAAGGTAACTTTGCAGTATTTTTGGGTTGATTGTGTTTGTTGACAAAGCAGGTTTTCATGGATATTTGTCGAGTTCCCAAGAAGTTGTTGACAATCCTTGTTGACAAAGAACGATGACAAAGGAAAGGACGATCTGGAGGCGGTACAAAAGAGCAGTACAAGGTGGCGTTGTTTCCCAGTGTTTGCCAAATTTTTAGGGTCCAAAATTTGGAGTTTGGTGAGCATTGCGAAAATAGGATTTCCATGAAGAGCATAATTTAATATGTCAAAGGCATGAATTTCGTGAAGATAGGATGTATGGATTGGATTTCGCGAAGACCAGAAGAATGGAGGCGGTGAGTCTTCGCGATTACGTCAAGCTTCGCGAACGGCAGAGTTGAAGCGCATAGCGGCGGTGAAGGGCTTTGCAAGGGAGCTTCGCGGCGAAGGCGCGAAGGAATGTTGACGGTAATGCTTCGCGACTACGTCAAGCTCCGCGAACGGAAACTTTCCGTGGTGCTTCGCGATTTGGACAGAATTCCGGCTGAAACTTTGGAGCTTCGCGATTTGAGATGACGTGGCGTTGACTTCGCGCGGAAGGGACGAGGATCGGTGGAATCACCTATAAATAGAGGTCGACCCCCTCGAGAGAAGTAGAGAGATTTTTTTTAGAGAAGATCCTTTGCTCTTGATTTGCGAAGGTGGTTCGCAGAGCCAGTGTGATTCGCGAAAGAGGAGCTTCGCGGCGGCTATTGTAGCTCCGCGAAACCTGCGAGCTCTGTGTTGGCTTATTAAGCTTCACGAGGGACGTTGCTTTGCGACGGCTTGAGCTTCGCGGTAGTGCTTTGAGAAAGTGCTTCGCGAAAAGGCAGGAGCTTCGCGAAGGCTTTTTTGAGCTTCGCGAAATTAGGAGCTTCGTGAAGTAGGGTGCTTTGCGAAGGTGTTTCCAAAAGGAATTGCCCAGTGTTCAGAGGCAAAGAGGTATTCATCAGTGGATGAAATTTGGACATTAACAGAGCATCCATCATCAGTTAAGGATGCGTGCATTCATGCAAATGAAGCGACCTACAGGTCTATAAACTGTGAGTGAATCCCTTCACAGAGTAGTGAGCTTAGGAAGAGGAAGAAGGTGATCCTCTCCACCGGCAGTGAGCCAGAGAGAGAGAAATAGGGAGTGACCCTTGGGAAAGTAGTGAGCTGACCCTAAACTTTGTATAGGCAGTGAGTCTGGGCATAGAAGTGATCTAGCCCGAACTTTGTATCCACATCTAGTGAAGAATAGTGGAATTTGGTACGACCGGCAGCTTGTCGGCGTATGCTCCTTAGACGTAGCCCAGTGAGGGTGAACCAAGTAAAAATCTCCGTGTATGCCTGTTTTCTTCCCTGCATTGCATTCAAAGCATCATTATTAGATAAAGAAGTAAAGAAGTGATCATAGTTTACACACAAGAGCAAACAAAGTGGCCCTTGTAATAAAGAGGTCAAGATCCAGTGGGGTAGGAAGAACTTTGAAAAAGAATATCCATACCCTGATTCACCCCCCCTCTCGGGGTATATAGGCCCCTATTGGTCCTAACAATTGGTATTAGAGGGAAGGTTTCTTTTATCTGACTTTTTTGCTCCGACTTGGTGTAGTCGATTTGTGTAGTTAAAGATCCAGTCTACTCCTATCTCGGTGTGCCATGGCGAAGGGAAAAACATCAAAGAAGAATCAGAAGTCAGGTGGAATTCTGCAGTGTGGAAGTGTGTATGGAAAAAGTGTGATTCAATTAAAAGAATCAAACAACTTACTAAAAGAAGGCTTGGATGAATCAGATAAAGAAAATCTAGATTCACTCAATAATGATGTTGGAACAAGTAAAGCACTTAAAATTGAAAGTGATGCTGAAACCACTGATGATGAAGAAATTTCCAGGAGTCGAAAAGTGGAATTTGTACACAAGGAGAAGGAATTGGATCAAAAATTAACTGATGAAGTTAAATCTAAGGGTATCAAGATCCAGGTATTTGAAATTGAGGTCAACAAGCTAAGAGGATTAAATCAAAGACTTATTGATATAGTTATTGACCTAACAGAGAAGAATGATTCACATGTCGAAGAACTACAGAAGATGGCTAAAATGAAAGGAAAACAAAAGGATGATGATTATGAAGAGAATCAAAAGTCATATGAAGTTCAGAATATGAAAGCTAGAAATGATAATCTAGCAACACAGTTGTCCAAATAAGTTCAGAAGAATCAAAGGCTGCAACAATAGAATGTATCCGTCTCTAAATTTTTTGCTCACAAAAAGTTGAAAGTAAAAGAGCAAAGTGACATGGTAGAAAAGCTCACACGAGAACTTGAAGATGAGTTGAGTAGCAGGGATAATCTCAGAAAAGAACTCAATGCTCAACTTTAATCAAGAGATAATAAGATTCAAAAACTGGAGGAAGATATGGAATCAGCTTGGAAAGCAATAGAGAAATCCAATGCTAAAGGAAAGCCCAAAATGAAGGATTTCTTTCACTTTCTATTTGATTATCCTTCGGCAGGTGATGATGAAATGAAAAGAAAATTTTCAATTTCTGAAAAGAGGCAAGAACAAATTTTCTCATCTCAAAGACCTTACAGTCTGGGAACAACAGGTATCAGATTTGATGAATCCCCTCTCGTGTAAGATAGAAAGAGAGCTGTGAACAGTTCCAGATGTGAAAGAAATCCTATAGGTGCTGGAGATAGGCCTAAAAGGACAGTTACAAAAAGTAGTGATGACATGTGTTATTTCTGTGGGATTCATGGCCACACGTCAAGCTTCTGTTCAGAGGCTCTGGAATATATTTCAGGCTGTGAAAACAGAGACATTACTAAATCTAAGAATAAGAAGAAGCATCATGATAAATCAGAGAGAAGAGTTTCTCAGAGGAGAACATTCATCAGATGCTATTACTGTGGAAGGATGGGACACACCATGAGTATGTGTCAGGAAGCTCAGGAGATCGATGCCAGAAGAAGAAAACAAGTTGCATCAACATCTCAGCAGAGAAGTGATGAAATGAGGTATGCCTTTAATATAAAATGTTTTATATGTTTTGATCATGGGCATTTGGCCAGAGAGTGCAGCAAGAAGAAAGCAGGGAAGGAAAAAGAACCCAGAAGGATATTACCAACTCCAGTGATGCATAATGAGAAATTCTACACTAGGAGACAAAGTGGTAAGGTAAATAATAGGCCTAGAGCCTCAGGGGAATCACAAGGAGCTGGGCGAAAGGTGTATCAGTCACCTCCTCTATCACACTCACAACATATCTCTCAGAGGGAACATGAACAAATCTGGAAGAAAAAGGGTGGAGATTCTACAATTACGAGAAAGAAGAATGAACATTCAATGGAAGACTCACCACCGGTGAAAAAGAGTGTGGTGACTCAGATATCTGATAAAAGAAAGATGAACAAAGAATGCATTGAAAAATTTGCATGTCTTGTTTCTCAGTGAGAAGTGGAGGAAAGGGAAAGACACCTAAAATGGGAGAAGAAGAAAGGGAAGATTCCAAACAAAGATATTCCTGCTCCGAGAAATAATCAAGGAAAATGGTATTTTGGTAGAACCTCAAAGAAGGAAATGTGTACTAGTGGGTTTATACCCCAAGCAGTGAGAAAGGCCGAGCCTATCAAATCTACGTATCAGAAAAAGGCTCAGAATGTGGGCAATGAATGCCTAGTCATATGGCCAGAACAATTGAAGTTGGCTAGGCAGCTGGAGGAAGCAAGAAAGGAGTGTGATTCCCTCCAAGAAAGAATCAAAGGGTTGACCCATCAGGATCAACCACTATCCTCGTCTTGAGGATTCGAGAAATAATCCCCTCTCCCTAAGTATAAAAATGCTATTAACTGATGATTCATGTGTTTCAGGTTCTAGGGAGATACGATCCAAGGGGAAGTGGCATCTAAGGATGCGAAGTGGATGTGTGATATGCTCTACAGTTTCAATTGATTCAAATCAGGTACCAGAGTTGAAGAAGAAATGGAGCAACAAAGCACAATAGAATGTGATTGTGTTGTTAACTTTGTCTCTTGTTTCATACACCGAGTTTAAACTCAGTAGGCTTAGAGATTTTGTTAATGGCTCAACTCTGAGTGGAATATGAGAACAAATAATGCAGGAGGAAAAGACTAGTTATGGGTCTAAACTGTTGGGCCTAAAAATTGGAAGAGTTGCATAACACAGGGGGATCATTCTATATCCTAATTAGATGCATGATCTCAATATGATATGAAGGATGAATGTTTATGCTCATGAAGAATGATTGGTGGGAAAGCAGCAACACACAGGTTTTCATGATTATCTATTTTGTTCTAACAATGTGGTATCAACTGACTGCTTTCAGGATACCAAGAAGCTGCGAGAGAAAATCAAAGGTGTGTCAACAAAAATATGAGAGAAGATGTTCAAAGAAATGACGTCATTGAACAATGACACAGAGAAAAGTAGCTGAAAGAAATGAAGCCACTGAAAAACGAGTCAGTGAATAGTTTCCTGGAAAAAGTGTTGAGAAAGAAAGCAACACATAGGGAGAAGAAGTGGCTGATGCTGATTCAGAAGAAGACACTGATGATGAACAAGAAAGTGTCAAGTATGTGTCTATAAGGAAGCCAAAGAGTTGAGCTGAAACTGATAGATAGAATATCATTAGTGATCAATGAGCTCCAGTTCAGACAAGAAGAATGAAATCACTACAGCAGACATCATTACTATCACAGGTTGAGCCGAAATGCGTTGCTGATGCAACTGAAGATGAAAACTGGGTTCAGGCTATGAATGAAGAGCTTGATCAGATTGAGAAGAACCAGACATGGGAGATTGTTTCGAGGCCATCAGACAAGAATTTCATCGGGACTAAATGGGTATATCACAACAAGATGAATGAAGATGGCACAGTGATTAGGAACAAAGCACGGCTAGTGTGCAAGGGATACTCCCAGATTGAGGGTTTAGATATTGATGAGACATTTGCACCGGTTGCAAGGCTGGAGACAATCAGATTATTCCTAGCCATTGTAGTGCAAAGAAAGTTCAAATTGTTCCATATGGATGTCAAGACTGCATTTCTAAATGGGTTTCTAGAAGAAGAGGTGTACATTGAGTATCCATATGGTTTTCTCATTCATGAGGATGAGAACAAAGTTTTCAGGCTGAAGAAGGTGTTATATTGGCTGAAACAAGCACCAAGAGCATGGTACTGAAGGATATATCAGTATTTTAAGGAGATTGGTTTTCAGTGTGGGGGATTTGATTACAATATTTATTTCAACAACAATAGTAATCAAATGATGATGAGGTTGGTCAAGGAAGAAGACATAATATTTGGAAGATCAGATGAAGCATAGTGGAGACAATCTTCTGAATTCATGAAACATGAGTTCGAAATGTCTATGATTAGTGAGATGATGTTTTTCCTTGGTTTATAGGTTACACAAGTCAGAAATGACACATTCATTTCTCAATCCAAATATGCCAAGGATGTTTCAAAATGAGATTTGGAATTGAAGATTCCAAGGAGAAGAAGTCTCTGGTTTCTACCCGGATGAAATCATCAAAAGATGATAGTGGTAGGGCAGTTAATTTCACTAAAAACAGGCAGATTATCAGCAGTTTGCTGTACTTGACCGCAACAAAGCCTGAAATTGTATTCGCCGCATGACAAGTAGCTAGATATCAGAGTAATCCCAAGGAAAGCCACATGCATGCAGTGAAAATAATACTTCAGTATATCAAGGGCACAGTGGATTTCAGCTTGACATATAATGGAAAATTTCAGTCGGAATTATTGGGATATACTGATGTAGATTGGGTCGGTTCAGCAGATGGTAGAAAATCAACGTCAAGTGGTGCATTCTATCTTGGTGGATTGTGTATTTCTTGGATAAGCAAGAAGCAAGATTGCATTTCATTGAGCACCGCAGAAGCTGAGTATATTGCGGCCACTCAAGCATGCACACAGTTATTGTGGATGAAGCAGTAGCTTGATGATATGGGAGTTGAAGTGAAGTCTCCGATCAGAATCCAGTGTGACAACTCAAGTGCTATAAATCTTAGCAAAAATCCCATCCATCATTCAAGGACAAAGCACATTGAGATAAAGTATCATTTTATCAAGGAGAAAGTTGAGCAGGGAATCGTGAAGTTGGAGTATGTGCCTACAAAACTATAGGTTGTAGACATTCTGACAAAGGCCTTACCCAAGGAAGCTTTTGAGAGGCATCGACTGGCTCTGGGAGTTCAGTCGACTCCCCGAGCTTGAAAGCGTGTGGATGTGGAGACCCCCCCCCCCCTCTCCCCGAGGTATGATGTGTTTTTCCCTCATATACTGATGTGTTCTCTACTCTGTTACAGACTTCAAAGGAGTGAACTTTGGGTTCATTAACAAAGGGGGAGAAAATAGTGTTTGTTCAAGGGGGAGACAGTGTGGAGATTTGATAAATCATGAATGATATGGGGAGAAGCTGACCAGTGGAGCAGCCAGATAGGGGGAGCAATGAGAAAGGGGGAGATTTTTATATCTGGTGATGCTAGAAGTGATCGATCAAAGCATAGATATCACGACAGCTGAGGATCGTGATAAAAGCATAACAATGATATTGGAATGGTGTGAAAAGGTGTCCAGCTATCACCAATTGGGATCAGTGTGGTTCAACAATTGGTATCAATTTAATAATTGGTATCATATTGGAATCAACAATTGGTGTTTGACATGAAGTGATTCATTGATGAAATTTTCATACTACTCTTGTTTCTCACGCTGAGCATTGCTCATGTGGGCTTAGAGTACGTGTTAAGTGAATCCTTGAATGCTATCAGAATCGCAAGAGGCGGATGGTGGTAGCAACTGGAAGACGACTCAGTGAGGTATCAACGTGCATAAAATCTTTCTGAGGAGAGTTATGAAGAATTGTCAACAAACCCAAAGGGGGAGATTGTTGGTAAAAAATCCCTCAAGGTAACTTTGCAGTATTTTTGGGTTGATTGTATTTGTTGACAAAGCAGGTTTTCATGGATATTTGTCGAGTTCCCAAGAAGTTGTTGACAATCCTTTTTGACAAAGAACAATGACAAAGGAAAGGACGATATGGAGGCGGTATAAAAGAGCAGTACAAGGTGGCCCTGTTTCCCAGTGTTGGCCAAATTTTTGGGGTCCAAAATTTGGAGTTTGGTGAGCATCGCAAAAATAGGATTTCCATGAAGAGCATAATTTATTATGGCAAAGTCATGAATTTCACGAAGATAGGATGTATGGATTGGATTTCGTGAAGACCAGAAGAATGGAGGTGGTGAGTCTTCGCGATTACATCAAGCTTCGCGAACGGCAGAGTTGAAGCGCATAGCGGCGGTGAAGGGCTTTGCGAGGGAGCTTCGCGGTGAAGGTGCGAAGGAATGTTGACGGTAATGCTTCGCGACTACGTCAAGCTCCGCGAACAGAAACTTGCCGTGGTGCTTCGTGATTTGGACAGAATTCTGGCTGAAACTTTGGAGCTTCGCGATTTGAGATGACGTGGCGTTAACTTCGCGCGGAAGGGACGAGGGTCGGTGGAATCGCCTATAAATAGAGGCCGACCCCCTCGAGAGAAGTAGAGAGATTTTTTTCAGAGAAGATCCTTTGCTCTCGATTTACGAAGGTGGTTCGCGGAGCCAGTGTGCTTCGCGAAAGAGGAGCTTCACGGCGGCTATTGTAGCTCCGCGAAACCTGCGAGCTCTGTGTTGGCTTATTAAGCTTCGCGAGGGACGTTGCTTTGCGACGGCTTGAGCTTCGCAGTAGTGCTTCGCGAAAGTGCTTCGCAAAAGTGCTTCGCAAAAAGGCAGGAGCTTCGCGAAGGCTTTTTTGAGCTTTGCGAAATTGGGAGCTTCATGAAGTAGGGTGCTTTGCGAAGGTGTTTCCAAAAGGAATTGCCCAGTGTTCAGAGGCAAAGAGGTATTCATCAGTGGATGAAATTTGGACATTAACAGAGCATCCATCATCAGTTAAGGATGCGTGCATTCATGCAAATGAAGA
This sequence comes from Viscum album, assembly GCA_963277665.1. NCBI lineage: Eukaryota > Viridiplantae > Streptophyta > Magnoliopsida > Santalales > Viscaceae > Viscum > Viscum album. Next base: position 1,855,382,291 of record OY728160.1, read on the forward strand.
GACCTACAGGTCTATAAACTGTGAGTGAATCCCTTCACAGATCAGTGAGCTTAGGAAGAGGAAAAAGGTGATCCTCTCCACCGGCAGTGAGCCAGAGAGAGAGAAATAGGGAGTGACCCTTGGGAAATTAGTGAGCTGACCCTAAACTTTGTATAGGCAGTGAGCCTGGGCATAGAAGTGATCTAGCCCGAACTTTGTATCCACATCTAGTGAAGAATAGTGGAATTTGGTACGACCGACAACTTGTCGGCGTATGCTCCTTGGACATAGCCCAGTGAGGGTGAACCAAGTAAAAATTTAGGTGTCTGCCTGTTTTCTTCCCTGCATTGCATTCAAAGCATCATTATTAGATAAAGAAGTAAAGAAGTGATCATAGTTTACACACAAGAGCAAACAAAGTGACCCTTGTAATAAAGAGGTCAAGATCCAGTGGGGTAGGAAGAACTTTGAAAAAGAATATTCATACCCTGATTCAACCCCCCTCTCAGGGTATATAGGCCCCTATTGGTCCTAACAGTAATGACTCACGGTTGAAAAATTTCACTTCATTCCTTGAAGAGAATGTGTTTGATTAATAACTGATGTAGTAGATGTCAAGACAAACATCATTCATCAAATGAATAAAAAACTACACCACCGTAAGTGGTTGACTGATGAATATCGCGTACCTGTCGTATGTCGAGTCGTTGAATGATGAAGATCGCGTACTTGTCGTACGTCGAGCCGTTGAATGATGAACATCGCATACCCATCGTACGTCGAGCCATTGAATGAAGAACATCACGTAGTCTTCATACATCGATCTGTTGAATGATGAACATCATGTACTCATTGTACGTCGAGACAAAGTTTGATGAATATTGTGTACCTGTTGTACGTCGAGATGAAGTTTGATGAACATCGCATACCCATCGTACGTCGAGATGAAGTTTGATGAATATCACGTACCCGTCGTACATCGAGCCGAAGTTTGATGAATATCGCATACCCCTCGTACGTTGAGCCGAAATTTGATGAACATCGCGTACCCGTCGTACGTCGAGCTGACGTTTGATGATCATCGTGTACCTATTGTACGTCGATCCGAAGATCGCTAATCATTCCATGAACCATGAAATTTCATATCTCTTATTTCTTGTTCACCCTAAAGGTGTCAAGTTTGATTATACTATATAAAGGTTAATGATGGAGATGATGTTTACTTTAAATATTTGTAGATATTTGTTTTATTTCTTTTCTCTTTCTTTTATTTCTTATAAAATGTTTTAGAGAAATTAAATATTCTTGATGAAAAAGCGCAAATATATTTTATAGATATTAATCCCCCGAAGTGGATGGAATTGATGAAATTGCTGAATTGAATATCCATGCAATTGTCTTGAAGACACTATGAAACTCGAACAAATAATTTTATTTTGTTCCCTAGATTAAATGAGAATATTTATTGAAAATGATTTATTTCATTCCCCAAAGTGAATGCAAATATACCTGATTTTATTATAAATCAAGTTCGAGGTGAATATGATATTTTGCGAATGATCATTGTGTTGTATTTGTTTATAACAAATAATAAAAATATAACCACCAAAAGTTGTTTGATGATAGTAAATATTTACAGTGCACAGTGAATTTTATTGATATTTATAAAATATTGCATCCCTAAAGGATGATATGAAAATAATGTCCTTTGACATTATATTGAAGAATATCTTCATTTATCATTTATTGTTCCCGCAGCAACAATATCAAGGGAAACATTATCATTTACCGTATTCTTATGGATTATCAATATCATCTCATGTAATTCATCTATCCCTTGAAGTGGATTTTGTTGTTCACATAATTCATAAATGAAATGATTGAATTACATAGTTTTGATAATCCTATATATATTATGAAAATGATTTTTCCACTTGAAGTGGTTAAAACAATGATCATCATAATCAATAAAATTTATATTTTATGCAAGATGATAATTATTGATAAATAATAAATTATCATTCATGGATCATGAAATCCGATGAATGAATTCATTCCCCGATGTGAATGTAGTTTTAATTACTATATCTCATTCCTTGAAGTGAATGAAATTATTCATAAAAAATTGATATAATTTGTGATATCATGAATATTTGAGAGTTTATGAGGTTTGATCAAATGATTTCTCCTTAATTTGATAAAGTGAATGTTGTTTATGAATTGTTATTTTGGATGGTGATAAGGTATGTGTTGTGAATCCATAAGATTCTTCCACATTAGTTATCACTACCACGTTCACCAGCTTTAAAAGACGTGGGGGGGCCTATCCCAGGTAGATGTATTGTAAAATAATATTTGGACCCGAAGTTCCAAAATATTTTGGCCAGAAGTTCTAAATTATGAAATAATCCGCTTGGTGATGGGTCTAACCCGTTGTGATTATATTATGAATTCATCAACCACCATAAGTTGAAATTATAACGAAAAATATGAGTTTGCACAATGAAAGATCCTGGAGATCTTATATGCGTTGATCTTGAAGCAAAATATTTATAAATATTATTTTGATTAAATGCTTCAAAAGAACTCGTATATGTGTTAGTATATGCTCATATAAGTACATTTACCGGTAGTGAAAATTAATAGACGACTCCAGAAGAGCGAATATATTCCTACCTAGTGGTACAAATTCTTAATGCTTTGTTATATCTAAAGTCTCAATGAGATATATGAATGGTATTCTTAAAAATGAATATCATATGGAGACAAAAGAGGTACCTCGATGTGTAACAAGCATTCATAAAAGTGATTATAAAGAATTTGTTGTGTACAATCGAATCAATAATGGTAAACCAAAAGTTTACCGATCCTGGCACTTTAAATATATGACATGATGGTTTAGTCTATCCAGGATCAATTATAATGAAAGATATTGATTCAAGTATACACGAGCATCGATTTATTGATAACATAGTAGACAGCCATCATGGGGAAAATGATGAATTTATTTAATGGATGCATGTCTACAAAATTATCAATGAATTCGTTGTCATTAAGTCATTATGAATTCCCCCTGTATAATAATTTACCCTGAGGTACTCATTTTTTAGGTAAATTATTTATATCATTAGCAGTTGTTATGGAAATAAATTTCTCATATACTTATGAAGAAGTATATATGAGCGCGCCCACCTACCATGTGATCCATCTATATGAAAGATGCATCCACTAAATGATCGCATGTGTTATTTGCTTCTAGTGAGTATACATTGCATGTTATGCATATTGATTAAAATAAATACTGAGTATCATATATTATATGGTCCTGCAGAACCATTGACATGATGCTCCCAACACATACATGAATGTAAAGTGTTGAAAATCAATAGTCTAATTATACACAACTGAAGTGTGGTTGAACTGATTATATAAAATCATTGTTCATCATGAGTAGAAAGCAATAAATATATTTTCCCTTGAATAGGAAAATGAATATATCAGCAACATTATATCTTTTTAGATATTGTCCCTAAAGTGACACTGGTACCAGAAAAATTATGAGATCTCAATCAAATGTTGTTGATGATATATTTTCTATAAATGCTTTTAAAACTCATTGATGGCAATGGATTTTGACAGATATCAACATCATAATAATTGGCCAAAATTATTAAAGGAACTTATGAAATGTTCAACATATAAAGTTCTGGATTGATTATCCAAACTATAAAGACTATTGAATATCAATGATCTTGTTATAAGAAATATTCTTCCTTGTATATTTGGAAATTTATATGAATCCTAGAAGGGTTTGAAATGCCTGAAGCATATTTAAAATTATGAAAGTTTCACCCAATCTGATAAATTATGGGGTGAACTGAATAAGATGTATCCATATTAAGGAAGAATATAAATTGAATTTATTATCCCATGGTTTATATGAATCATTATATTCGTTATATTGTTAAGATGTTTTGAAAAACATCTAAACTCTCAAAGAGTTTTTTTTGAAATCAATGACTTATTTGATCATGAAATTACATTGAATGTCCTTGCATTTTTGAATTAATCATCCTGAATATGAAATATTAAATTTTTTGAATGGTTTTATCCTTAATGAATAATTAAATCTCTTGTTTCTAAGAGTGATATATTTCATACATAAGGGGTTGATGAAGAACATACTTATCCCAGAAGGATTAAATATAAATGCACATTTTATTTATCCTTGAAGGATATACATGTACATGTGCATATGTACCTTGCAAATAACAATAAATCATATTATGATGCAAGGTAACGTTCTTCCTTGTTAATTGAAATTTAAAGGGTATAAGTTATTAATATTCCAAAATTCAAAACTGAATGTTTTGGTTATGAATTGGTCATGGACATTCTATGAGTTAAATGATGATCATTATGAATGGGAGATGCAACTGTTGTACTCTTTTTTTCCTTAGTCATATTTTTTCCACTGGATTTTCTTGATAAGGTTTTTAATGAGACAACACTCTAGGGACTTGATGTTATTGTACTCTTTTTCCCTAATCAAGTGTTTTTCCCTGAAGGGTTTTTCCTTGACGAGGTTTTTAATGAGACAATCATACATCATAAGAGATATCCAAGGGAATGTTATAAATTATTATGGATATCTATAATTAATGGAAATTGTTGGTCTTCCCCACGAGTTGTAATTTTTAATTGGACCATTCATTATTACCTATGGTCTTCCTCCCATGTCCTGAAGACATAATTAAATAATAATATTATTTGATGTCCTGAAGACATAACTAAATGATATAATCAGAGGGCAGTTGAGAACGTTGCACTCTTTTTCCCTTCATCAGGTTTTCCCACTGGGTTTTCCTGATAAGGTTTTAAATGAGGTAGCATGACATGAAATTCTTTTATTTTGACTTCACTTATTTTTTCTCACAAGGTTTTTTTAAGTGAAGATTAAATAAGGTTCCATGAAATTACGACATCCAAGGAGGAGTGTTATGAAACGTTATTAATGGATATCATAATTATGAGAATAATGATGACTCCTCAATTCCCAATTAATTCCCCTCTTAATGGCCAACCTTTCATATTCTCACCGTTGGATCAGATCTCGTGTACTCTATAAATATGGTGATATGTTAATGAAATAAGATGAACTTTTGGCTCTACATTGTGTTCTCTAATTCTTGTATTTATTTTGTATCTGTATTCCCATTTGTTATTATCATCGTCATACTCAAATTCGATATTCGTTTTCTCAACGATGCGCTTCGCTTACGATCAAGCTTACATTTTCGGTTTCAAAATGCTTCGTTGTTTCAATCGGTGTTCGATCAATTTCACAACATATTTATATTTTATGTACATCTATATTGTCAATAAATATCATATAATAAAAATATGAAAAAACATTAAAATGAAAAAAACATGTCTCGCATGGGATAACCCCTTTCAATTTGTTATGAAAATGATTTTTTTTTAATAAATTAATGAGTGATGTGCGCAGGCCCCCTCGGGACCAGGGCGCGTGGGAAGGAGCTGCAGCGCGCGTGGAGGAGAGGGACTGGCTTCTGACCCGCGAACCGATGGTCGTGGTTGGAGCGGGGGACGGCGTGGCGCGGCGCCTCCCACGAAACCTGACCACCTTCGTTGCCCTGGGTACCGTGGAACCCCGTCGACGTGGACTCCCCGTCGCCACGCTCACCCCTTCCTGCCCACCGCACCTTTGTGGATTCCATCCATTCCTTCGATGCCGGTGACGCGCCGCCTGCCTTCCATGATGGGATGGGTGGACGCCCTCCCCTCCCATTGCTCACGCGCTTTTGCCTAACGTGGTGGTATCGTTTTACAATAATTGCACACATATATATTTTTACTTTCCTCAAACATTTCAGTGCAATTACTCGGATATAATGTCGGAACCACCATTGTTTAAAATATTAGTATTATTTATTGCGACGCCAAGCGAATACATGATGTACTGATAGACAAGGTACCGATTAGAGGCGCAGGGACGAGCTTACCCCACAGCGAACGTGACGAGAGAAGAGTGTGGAGCGACCTTGCCGAATTTCTCTGTTCAATTTCATCGCAGGCGGCTCCGAAACCCCGTCCTTTCACCTGTTATCCCCAACGGTTAGGGTTTCCTGTTCGGCGAATCGTCGTTTATTCGCCTTCTTGTTGGCTCTGCTTTGGATGTTTCAAATGGTTGATGCTGCTTTTGCCGTCTTGGACTTCTTGGCTATAGCTAAGACCTGGTGAGTATTATGCTTTTGTTTCAATTGTTGTTTAAATTTCTCTACGGTTTTTTGGAAGCGTAGGATGGGTTTCTGATTCAGCATACTCCCTGCTTCTCTCTGGTTTCTTACATAACGGAGAGGAAAGTGTGAAATGTCGAGTCCTCGAGGATTTGCATGCTGGCTTCTGAATAAGAAAAATTGATGTCTCGACACGCCTTAGCATTTTTCGATCCGTATTGGCCACTTCCAGCATTTTGTGCTCTTTGAGTATTTTTATCTCTATTTACCCTAGTGCCGTGCTATCATGTTTTTCTCCCTTCAATTATAGAGGTGTAATATGAATGAAGGAGTGGGCGGTGATGCTGCTGCCGTTGATCCGGAGAATGCTCATCTTCAAAGCAAAGAGGGCGAGCTTTTGCTGGAACCCGTTGGCAATGCATTGGATCCCCGACAGAGTGTTGAACATGCTGTTACTGTTTATCCCTCAGCCCCGCATGGGGTTTTTGATGATATTTTAGATGATGATATTTTAGATGGTAAGAGCCTTAACCAATATACAGGCGCCTTTGATCAATCAGATGATCATTCTATAGATGATAGAGGCAAAATGGTTGAAGAACTAACAGTCAGAAATTATGATGATGCTACCTTAGCTATGGCGGGATGCTCTAATAAGAGGGAAATAATGCAGACTGCTCGGAATCAGTGGACACTGCCATTCCAGTTCAATCCTGGATCAGGAGGCCGGAGCTCATTTGAAAGGGTTGTATGCAGGGGTGGTGGTGAGCCACTTTCTGATGCTTTGGATGGCACGGACCATAAACATTTCTCAGAATATTCCCCCCCAAAACGGTCTTTGGATGACTGCAGGGCTGCCAGGGAGCAATTGGGAAATAATGAAAATAAGTTTGTTTCAAGTGGTCCATTTCCTTCTGGAGGTGTTCGGACAAAATTTTTATCAAATTCTGGCTTTTCTGAGTTCTTTATCAAGAATCCGTTGATAGATAGGGGGCTATTTTTTAGAGGCCTGGTTCATGATGGGTGTGGTGCTAAGCTGAAGGAACATAGTGATGCAAAGCCTGTTGATTGTTCTATGGTTGATTCTTCTGTTTCAAAGCCTTCTAGTGCAGAAATTAACTTGCCATCTCTTAATGATGTTGCCGAGTCCGGTCCTGGCCCCAATCCCTTGAATGGTGCTGTCACGTTGAGAGAATGGCTCAAAGATGGATGCCATACTTCAAATAAGGTTGACAGCTTATTTGTATTTAGAAAAATAGTGGATCTGGTTAATTTTTACCATTCTTCTGGAATTCTCTTGCAAGAATTACGGCCATCTTCTTTCAAGTTGTTACCCTCAAAGGAAGTTAAATATATTGGTCGATGTTTTCAAGAAGAAGTTTTGGAGTTGGTTCCTAATCAAAATCACCCCAAAAGTGATGAGTTTTTAAGGATGATGATGAAAGAGCAGGATATGGATGCCTCTCTTAATCTACGAGCAAAGAATCAAAATCCCGCTGATAATGCTGACTTCATTAGACGGCAACGACCATTCTCGTCAAGGCCTGCCTCAAAACTTAAATCCCGAACATTTTCAACAGATTCTAGTGCTGGGAAAATTTTGGGGCATCCGATCAGTGAAAAACATGACTCAAATCAACAATACAAGCCCGCTGACAAGTCAAGTAGCCCCTGTGTGTCTTTGACAACTCAAAAGCAGTTGATTACTGTGGCTCATCAATTGGAAGAGAAGTGGTACACTAGCCCCGAGGAACTTAGCAAGAGGAACTGCATGTTAGCATCCAATATATACCATTTGGGGATTTTTTGGTTTGAGGTGCGTGTGATAATGGTCTTATTGCACTTGATATGAACTTTGTTGTGCCTTTTAGTTTCAAAATGAGCAGTTTTTTTTCTACGTGATTTAAGCTGTTTCTCCATGAGGGTAATGAATCTTATTTGTAGCAGTATCACTTGTGTCGTTGTGTTATAGATTGTATAAAAGCTTTATTTTTGTGAAACGCAACCTTGCATGCACTCACTTGATTCCACCCAACCATTCCCAAGAGCGTTCAATCCTTGGTTGGAGATGTGCTAGTGTCTTCAATGTTTGTTACTAAGCCATTTTTATTCATTCTCCTTCTCTCTTTTCTTTAGATGTTCACATCTTTTTTTAGTAGTGTTGTTTTCTTTGTGAAGCTGACAGTGTTAATCAAAACAAATTAAAGAGTAGGGGAAAGCAGCAATATAATTTTTCATTTTTATTCTGCATCTGATATGTGTGTGTATATATATATTTTCTGAATTATTTGGTATTCTTGCAGATGAGTACTTACCAAAACCTAACTTTTATTTGAGTTGTAGGTATGAAATTTCATTTCTACTCTATACAGCCTTGTGTGCCATCAAGTTGATATTGTTCGCTTCTCGAATCATCTTTCATTATTTTGATCAATATAGATGTCTCTTTATTGCTGCTTCTCTTCTTTGTGGCTCAAGCTAAATTCTTTTTGTCCTCTTCCCTTTATTTGCATGTCACCTAAGAAATTTCATTTCTACTTCATACAGTCTCGTGTGCCGTCAAGTTGATAATGTTCGCTTCTCGAATCATCTTTCATTATTTTGATCAATATAGATGTCTCTTTACTGCTGTTTCTCTTATTTGTGGCTCAAGCTAAATTCTTTTTGTCCTCTTTTCCCTTTATTTGCATGTCACCTGCAACAATAATGCAACAAACCAAGTCTTAATCCCGAAAGCTTGGAATTGGCTATAGGGAGCTTAAAATAAGTACTTCACATGAATTTTCTGAAGAAATCACCAATTATTTGTCAAATCCTGTTCTCAACCCATGCAGAGTCTTCCTTAGCATAAATTAATCACATCCTGTTTATGATTTTCATCTTTTTGCACTCAATAATTTTTTTCCTAGACTTGCTCGACTTGAGGCCTCACGACTTTTGTTTATACCTTTATATTTCTAAAATGCTATTTAAGGCAATTCTATTTTTTTCGGCCCTAACTTTATCTGCCGCAAATAGCATGCACCCTGTAAATCTATCTTGGCCATGTCATGTGTGCCCATCCATTATTACCGAAAACAAGAAATATCTTAAATTGGATCTTGAGATGAACTGATGGTGATGTAATTAGCATCTTAGCATGACTTCTGTTTTTCACATGAGTTTGTACATTTAAATTTTCATCCATTATAGTAACATCTATTTAGCTATTTAAAACTGTCCTTGAGGTTTTATTCCATCCAGAGTGCGTCAATAATATTGTGTTTCGTCTTGCAAACATTAATAATATATATATATTTTGCTTCATGCAGCTGTGTTTAACTGTATACATTGGGTGGTGTTCTTATTTTCTCATGATTTAGGTTAACCTTAAAATTCAATTACAGTGTTATTCAATTAGCTATCTTTTATAATTTAGCTGTATTTGGTTCTCCCATATCGTGTTTGAAAACATTTATCATTTGTTTTTTGGTTAATTCTTTATTGCATTTTTGTTCATGAAAGGGATCGTTAAGCTTCCCATATTGAAACTTGCTTGAAATATTCTATTGGATTACTCTTTCAATACCAATTAATTTTTGCAAGGAATCTTGACAATGTGAAAATAATAGAGTGCATATGATTTTACCACAATTCACCCACATCATCACAAGATGAAATCTTTTTGACCATGTGTAGAAGAAAATATTTTTTGGAATTTTTGACGTTTAATAATAATATCTTGAATGTTTTTCCTTTTTCCTTTTTTTTCAGTCTTTATGCTATTAACTCATGGAATTTTATTTGTTTGTACGTGTTCATTTAAATGCAAGTGCTTTCTCTCAATGTTTGTCCATACGGCTCACATCTATCTTTGATTCTCGAAGGAATTGCTTTTATTCAGCTTTTTTAACCGCAATCAGTTTCCCTAGTTATGTAGCTCTTTCAAGTCAGAACAAGAGCATGTTACTGCAATGTCAAATCTACATCATCGGATTCTTCCTCGAGAGTTCTTATCTGGATGTCCTCGAGAAGCTGGATTCTGTCTTTGGTTACTTCATCCCGAACCTTCATCACGTCCGACCATAAGGTGATATTGATTTTTGACTTGTATCATATGTGAAGATGTTTATAAAACTTGACATGTCCAGTCTCGCTTTACGGGGATAACTTGTTCATGCTTGAAGAAGATGATTCAACTATTTTATGAAATGACACACTGTTCCACATTATGAGTTTAGGAATGATATTTTGTTTTTATTTTTTCTTTGGTCTGTTAGTTTTAAAAGAAATGAAAGTAAGCCCTAGTACACCACTTGGTTAGTTATAGCTGTTTCTCAGTTATGGTAGGGTGTATGATTTCAAGGGAAATGATGTTTCTTTTATTTGTCATGTTCCATCATTCTAGCTTGTTCATTGTCAATTTCTGTATTTTTGAAGAAAAATCTTCACTCCTATGCTGTACTCACCAGCTTAGTTATGGCTGTTTCCCAGTTCTTATGATGTTAAGTGCATCATGTTGCAGATGATTGTAGTTTGCTTTTGTGATTCTTGGTTAAGGGAAATGGTGTTCCTCTTTTATTTGTCATGTTCTAACATTTTAGCTTGTTCTTTGCAAATTTCTGTAATTCTGAAGAAAAATATTCTATCCCATCTTTTTTCATTGATACATTTCTGATTTTGGTACAGGGAAATTCTACAATCTGATATAATTTATGGCTTACAAGAGGTTGGTGTGGATGAAATGTCTTCTGCCGAGGAAGATAACATTGAATCAGAAATATTATCTCATTTTCTGTTGTCACTGGAAGGGCAAAAGCGAAAATGTGTCTCCAGGTTAGCAGAGGAAATTAGGTGCTTGGAAGGTGATATTGAGGAGGTTCAGAAAAGACGATTGTTGAAAGCACCCTCGGCCCATTCTTGTTCATGGAGGGATCTAAATAATGGCAGAGAGGGTGAGGTTCTTGGGAAAAGGCCTCAAAATCCAGCATCAGTCAATATATTTTCTTCTCTTTCCAGTACAAATGATCGTGGGTTGATGAAGAATATGAATCAGCTTGAAAGTGCATATTTCTCCATGAGGTACAAAATTCAGCTCCCAGAGAATGAGAATACCATGCATTCAGATGAGAATTTATTAAGAAAAGAGGAGAATGGTGGAATGAAAGAGGAGCCAGTGGATCCCCTCGGGGCCCTTTTTGATGGTTTATGCAAGTATGCCCGCTATGATAAGTTTGAAGTGCTGAGTGTACTAAGAAGCGGGGATTTCATCAATTCTGCAAATGTAATTTGTTCATTAAGTTTTGATCGAGATGAGGACTACTTTGCCACTGCTGGGATATCTAAGAAAATCAAGATATTTGATTTTCATGCAGTTATTAGTGATTCTGTTGATATTCATTATCCAGTAGTTGAGATGGTGAATAGATCAAAGCTTAGTTGTATATGCTGGAACAGCTACATCAAGAACTATATAGTTTCATCTGATTATGATGGTATTGTTAAGGTATGTCTGAATTTTAGTCTTCAAGTAACTTAATTTTTCATGCTATTGGTATTATTTGATGCAATCTTGCACTTCTATGACTAGATTTTTCCTATTGCTTGCAACCTGATTTGCTTTGATGTCCCTAGTTATGGGATGTGGGCACTGGACAGGCTTCTTCCCAGTATACTGAGCACCAAAAAAGGGCTTGGTGTGTTGATTTTTCTCGAGCAGATCCCACTAGGTTTGCCAGTGGTAGTGACGACCATACTGTAAAATTGTGGAGGGTCAGCGAGGTATGTTGCTTTTCTCCATCATTTCATGCTTTGCTGAAGGGTTGATACTTTTAAGGCTACGTTTGGTACAAAAGAACATATTGGCCTGTAACATAGAGTCAGAAAATGTTGTTTGGTAGGAAACAACGGGAGAGAAGGGAGTGCAAGTTCCATCATTTAAGGGCCAGATGCCCGTTTTTTCATTAGAAAATAAATTCCATGGGAATGTTTTTTTTCTTCTGATTTTATGTATTATTTACAAAAAATGTTCTTTAAATATCAGAGGAAAATTTTAATATATATATATATATATATATATATATATATATATTATTTAACATATTCCGTCACATTCTTTACATGCATATTGAACGCACTATTGACTCAATAATTCTTTTCCTATTTTCTCTCCCATGTCTTTTCATTTTTTATTAGAAAGACTCCCCTTGTACCAAATGTAGCCTTAATTATTTTACAGCTCTAGAAATTTCTGTTTTTCCAATTTCACACTGATGTTTAATTATTTTCCATATTTTGAACTGATTCAATTGCTGAGATTTGGTTTTCCATATCTTGAACCAGTTTAATCGCTCTGATTTGGTCTTACTTAAAATTCAGTAATAATTCAAAGTTTCAATCTAGATTTGACATTTGAGAACATTTCAATCTTCTCACTAGGAATTCCGCGGACTTCTTTCTCTATATTACCAGTCATAAAATTGGCTTGTAGTTGATCTATTCCTCATAGAGGTGGCGATTTTGAACCTGGCATGATAACCTGGCATGACATGATAAGACTTAAACAGGGCCAGACATAAATGGGTGTGGGTTTTAATTAAGTTGAGCAATCTAACCCGAATAATATTTGGGACCGGTTTGGGTTGACCATTCCTGACCCGTAATAACACATTATTTATTTTAAATTGTCTAAGAGAGTCGAGTTGCAACATTATGCTTCATATTAATTAAGTTATTTTTTGTCTAAATGGGACAACTCAACTTGCTTAAGTCAATTGAGTTTATGTGATATGAACTAGTTGGACATGTCATGATGTGATTTATGTTATATATTTAAAGTCAAGCGGGTTAGTGCGTCGGGTTAGGGTTGACCTCTTCATAAATGGATTGGGTTGGGTCAATGTGTTTAATTAAATGGGCTGGGTTAGGTTTGTGCTTAAATGAGTTCACAGGATGGCCAACCTGACCTGTGAGCTTGAATCGCCACCTTCTAATTCCTTGGCAGTCATATTAATAGATTTTGTATTTTGGAAGGAAACATGCATCCTTTTTTTTGTATTGAAATTAAAAGCAATTCCCATTACGTCTTTCAGAATTTTTCACGATGTGCAACATGATGTTTTTCTGCAGAAGAATTCTCTAGGCACAATTAGAACCAAAGCAAATGTGTGCTGCGTTCAGTTTTCAGCACATTCCCCTCACTTGATGGCCTTTGGGTCTGCCGATCACAAAACATACTGTTATGATCTTCGGAACGCTAAAACTCCCTGGTGTGTGCTGACGGGCCATGAAAAAACCGTGAGCTATGTCAAATTTTTGGATTTGTCAACAGCGGTCACCGCCTCCACAGACAACACCCTGAAGCTTTGGGATCTTAACAAAATGAGCTCTGGTGGCTTGTCCACCGATGCCTCCTACCTAACCCTCACCGGCCACACTAATGAGAAGGTTGGTTTCTTCATTTTCATTGTTTTTTTCGGAGAAGTTGATTTTGGGATTTGACTTTGTTTCTTGGTTCATCAGAATTTTGTTGGTCTATCTGTTGATGATGGATATATAGCATGCGGCTCTGAAACAAATGAGGTACTAATGGTTTTCGAATTATAGGGAATGTGCGCGCTGCTTGTAAAATGTTCCCAAGTAACCAGATTTGGCGGTGTATTGTTGGTTGTGTAAGGTTTATGCTTACTACAAGACCATGCCCATGCCGATCACTTCATACCGGTTCGGTTTGGTGGATCCTGTTTCTGGAAGGGAAACAGAGGATGATGGGGGCTTGTTTGTCTCCAGCGTCTGCTGGAGGAAGAAGAGTGGCATGATCGTCGCTGCCAATTCCGCCGGCTGCATTAAAGTGTTGCGGATGGTTTAGATTTGCCGCACTTTTTGCTTGTGCTTTGGGTGTGTTGGGATGATGGGTTCAGGCTGGATGACTGCCCCGGATTGTTGGAAGCTTACAAGTGAATTTTCAGGGGTTCAGATTTAGGTTTTGAAGGTTTGGGGGGAGGACGTATGTTGGTGGCAGCAGCTGCGAGAGATGGAGATCAGTTTTTTTATTCCCCGGCTGTGGTGAGTTCTTTGTAAATGAGTTTTTTTTTTTTTTGATTTATGGCAGAGAAATTGATGGCATTTGGATTTTCCAATTTCAGAAAATTCATCATGTCTGAATGTATATGCTTGTGTTGGATTTTTGCCTGGAGGGGGGGTTGAGAGAGCTCATTTGTTATCGCAGCCATATACAATGTGTGTTCCCTTGCTCTACAAAACCACATAAACTAGAACCAACCTCTCATTTATCTAATGCCTTTTATATATGCCACTCATGTTTTCTCTTGGGCAAGTGGTTTTGTCAAAACATAATTTATAATATCATTTGTAACTACTCAAAAAATTTACATTGTTCTTTATAATCTCTAATGAGGTGGTATCTATGAAAGATGTGTTTGGAAATTGATATTTGGAAAGACTGGATTCCTTATAGCTTAAGAGAGAGCTCGTTTGTTATCACAATAGGGGTCTATAGGGAAAACCTTGATTGAGATTCTTTTGCTATCACAATCAGGTGGTATCTATGAAAGATGTGTTCAACTTATGTTGTAGAATTAATCATGATTGACTATTTTTATGTCTTTCAGTTCATCGGTCCACCATCCAAACAAAATTTTTTTTTGATTAAGACCTAGAGTTACCTTTGTTGATATGGAAGCTCGCATGTGTAAACTTTTACAATGATATCCTTTTTATCTTCAAAAACCAATTAGTTCTTCTCAATCATTGGAAACTTTTACAATGATTTTCACCAAGGTTTGATTGTAATATACATGTTATAGTCAAAGAACATGAAACGCCAGGTCATGTATACAACATGACATACATGATTGATCTTATTATGAAAGCATAAAAAAATATCATTCGCACAATTCCTTTCTACATTTACAGAAGAACAATGACCCTTCATAATACTCTTAACATGTCATACTGGTAAATATCTATTTTTGGAATTCACCCTACAAAACCTGTAACACTTTAATGATATATGTATTTTGACATAGATCAAACAACCTTTTTGACCTATTATAGTGACCCTCGCTTGACATTCATTAACATTACATTATTTTTTGCGGAATACTTAATACATTATACAAATAGACGCCTAAAGACTGTATTAGTTTAGTGCATTTGGAAACATGGAAACATAAACACTGATACATAAGAGAGCTACATTCTCTCACTAGGTTCTTCATGACTAGCATCCTTCTTAGACACATCATACGTAATACACATCTTCATAATTTGGAGAAAAGAAATATAAAAAAGGGTGAACTCAGATGCTCAGTAAGGATAAACAAATAAGATATGTAAGCATAAATATGAGCACAAGGGTATAAGAACGTGATCATAACATTAGAAGATCATACCCTGCATATCAAAGATCATAAACA
The DNA here is from genome assembly GCA_963277665.1 of Viscum album. NCBI lineage: Eukaryota > Viridiplantae > Streptophyta > Magnoliopsida > Santalales > Viscaceae > Viscum > Viscum album. Next base: position 1,855,397,946 of record OY728160.1, read on the forward strand.
TGAATCATGACATTAAGACTGATAGTTCATAAGACATGATCATAAGAGAATTAAAAACATAAGCCATAAAAGAATAACATAGGAATAAGATATGAAATTGTGGCAGACACATAAAAAAAATGACTTCTATAATAGTCAAGACATCGTTGCCAATGCCATCTTAGTGGAATGAGTTCACTCCCCAAACTATCTTAGTAGTCAAGGTTCACTCTCAAGACCATCTTAGCAGACATAGTCCTTTACTGAACCGAGTTCACTCCTTGTTCCAGCTATATCTATCTCTTGAGATAAAAATCTTTACCCAATACATTGGAGGGAGATATAAGTCTTACCAATCTCATAATGAAATCATATATACGTTTCACTAGATCATAAAGATTCATCATATCATAACCCATGAAATGAAATGAGTATCATAAACATGTAATCATATCACAACTTGTGAAAAAGAGACAGGTTTTCATAATCATTTAATCAAAGCATAACCTGTGAAAAGAAGCGGGTTTCATAAGCATATAACCCGTGGAAGAGAAACGAGTTTCATAAACATTATGTCATCAAAACGTAAACTATTCAGAGAAAGAATATGACTGAAACCTTTAGATAATTTCCCCATAAAGACATAAGTAACATCAACGAATGTCATTTTAGATGGAAAATAATTTGTAAAGATCTTTTAAAAACATTTCTTGAGGAAAATATCCTTTTTTGCTTTGAAAAACACTTTTTAAAACATAATTTTTTTTGAAATTTTTTTTCTTTGAAAATAGATTTGAAAACTTATAAAGAAAGTTTTGAAAACCATAAAATATTTTTAAAATATTTTTTCCTTGAAAATGAGTTTAAGAGATCATTTTAAAAATATTTTCGAAAACATGATTTTTTAAATAAAATAGATTTTCGATCAAAAAGAGAAATAAGGTCAGATTTTCTTAAAAACATTTTCTTAATTATCTTAGGTACCAAAGAGTGGGAAAATGGTACTAATAATGAATATGTCTTGAATAACCAGAGGAGAAGAAAAGTCATGAGTGTTCTTGAGAGATCGATCATAAGATTTCATCAATAGAAGTATAATCATAAACAATCCCGATAAATGATGAGATTGTTGCAATAAACTCTTACCACTTTGGTAACTTTGAATCAAACTCTCCATGTAAGAAAATGACAATACATGAAGCTTAAAATATCATGAAAAGAAGGAGATTCATGATATTATACGTCAAATGACAGTATATACACCTCGTAAAAGAATATAGGTTCATAACAAAACATATGTCTCAAAGAAGAAAAATTGAGACAAAACTACCTTACTAATTTGGTAACTTTTGAACCGTAAAACTCCATCAAATGGATATGTAAATATCCATAAATTTAAGTATAAGAATCATAGAATACATTCATGGACATTATATACACCATACAAAAGAAATGAGTGGTGAATAAGACATAAGTCTCACAGAAATAAAAGTGAGACGAGAAAACTCTTACCTTAAGTCTAGACTTTTTTCATACATGTTCAAACCTCATGTATAATAAATATAAGTTTATTATACATCTACCTCATAACCATATTCTTATATCTAATACCATATATGATTTTATTATGACTTTATATTACTCGTTTATTAACAATTCCATGTTAATGTTACGTTTTGGGTAATATCCGCTTTGTTTTTCATATATGTTTTGACTTGTTATTCTTGATCCTCTTACTTAGATCATGATTTACTTATTTACAGAATGTAAAACATGATTTACTTATTTCCAGAATGTAAAACATTATATAAATATCATATATATATTTAGTATTTAAATATTTTATAATAATCTATAAAAGATATAAATATGGAATGAAATACACCGTTCATGAAGACGGTAGGTCGTATGTATGCATGAACGTCATTTCCGCTTTCTTGTCGTATTGAAAGAAAGAAAGTAAATGATATATATGTATATATAATATATGTCCACTAAACCCATCCTTAATACATTCCATGTAAAGTGTGAACAAATCACATTGCTTTGAAGAGACGGTAGTCCACATGTCTACAAACGAAGTTATCATATTTCCACAAAATGGAAATCATGAAGGTATGTGTTATATAATAATTCTAGAAGTATAAATACATCATAAATATCATATATATCATATAAAAATAGAAAGTGCATCATTATTCCCAACCTTGAAAGACGACAATGGAAGAACGAACGACATCGGTTTGTGAGACAATAGTCCGCCGTACAGATGAATGATGATGTGCATCCCATTTGATAGAAGTGTGTGTGAGTGTAGGTCGAACCCTTAACATAACATATCTCAATATATTGAGGATACTGAGGTTATTATATAAGCATGGAATAAAAATAGAGAGGGTGAAAAAAGAAAATAAAACAAAAGATCTTGTTTAAGGATGTGACCTCTTCTTTGGGTAACTCTTTATAGTGGGGAGGAGTGACATTCTTGTAAATATAAAAAGGTAAACACTGTTGAGAGGTCTCCCTTACATCCCACGTCTCTAATAATTATCCATTTTCGAGCCAAGATGTGACTTGGTTGAAATATGTTCGACCAATGGATTTTGGAAATATGTCTAGGTTATTTGACCGTTTAAATTAACGTTTAATCACTAAGTAATCTTGTTTTTACCTTAATCGCTGTAATTAATTTTAATTACTTTCATTAATCTTTTGGGTCAAAAACTAAGTTGAACTTATTAGAAATTATAAATTATGATGATTAAAAATATGGAATACATTTTTCTAAATTCTAATTACATAAGTGGTATAAATTAATTTAAAATTAACCCCACAGACGCGTCATGACATCAGGTTTTTTAAGCGAAAATGTTTAAAAGTTGGAATTGCTTTTATATCAAATTTCAACGTGAAATTGATTTTAATGAACTACATTGGATTAAATGATGTAAAATTGATCTAAATTAAATTTAAAACCAAATTAGAATATAATTTAAAAATATAAATAAATCAGATGAAAAAGCAGTTTTGAATTAAAATTCAGTATTTTTCACTATTCATTCAAAAAATGAAGTTTTTCAGAAAAATCCAAAAAATTCAACCTAAGCTAATTTTGAAATTATGAATTAAAAAATAAGGTTTATTTTATCAAATTCAATTTCTAAAAGTGTCTATAATTAATTATATTATTGTTCATAGGACATAAAAAATAGTTCATTTGAGAAAATAGTATTTTCAAACATATAGACTTTACCAAAAATTATATGTTTTATTATCAATATGTTTTATTTTTATAAAACCATTATAAATAATATTTTAAAAGTAGTTATTACTATTCATATTACTATGTTTAATGACTCTGTTATAACTATCCCATTTAAATAATTATAATAGTAAAATGATGTTTCATAGAAACTCAGTGCCACGTGTAACGCAAGCCAAGTCGGTATTGCATATAGCATAAACTTATCTTGGTGTAGCGTATAATGAAAGCTTAACTTGGTGTAGCATGCAACACAAAAAATCAAAGATAATTAATTTATTTGAAAAAAAGGTTCATAAAAACTCCGGGTGTTACATTCTACGCCCCTTAAAATAAATTTTGCTCTCGAAATTCATCATTTAGATACAAACAATCAAGGATACTTTTGTCTCATCATATCCTTAAGTTCCCACATAACTTCCTCTAACTGGTGATTTCACTGCATAACATTGACCAGGTGAGTGGTCTTGTTTCTTAGAATTTTCTTTGTACGGGCCATAATTTCAATTGGTTATTCCTCATAAGAAAGATCCTACTCCAGCAGTATGACCTATGAGTTCAGTACATGTGAAGGGTCAGATATTTACTTTCTCAAGAGAGATACATGGAACACATCATGGATTTGAGAGAGATTTGGAGGAAGTGCCAAGCGATAGGATACCATCCTGATACGATCAAGAATTCACTACCACAAAACTGGGCAAGGGAAGCGCTACCCTTTATCAGCGCTAAATAGAAAGCGCTGATAAAGGGGTATGCATTTATCAATGCTAGTTAAAAGCGCTGATAAATCTAACCTTTATCAGCGCTAAAATAAGCGCTGATAAAGGTATACCCTTTATCAGCGCCTTTTTTAGCGCTGATAAAAGGGTGCATTTATGAGCGCTTATTTTAGCACTGATAAAAGTTTTTATTCTTAATTTATATAAAATTATAATATTTATCAGCGCTAAAATAACGCTGATAAATAGGTATTTTATCAGCGCTTTTTTAGCGCTGATAAAGGTATCTCTTTATCAGCGCTGAAAAAGCGCTGATAAATTTATGTTTTATCAGCACTTTTATTTTAGCGCTGATAAAACATACCTTTATCAGTGCTTTCAACGAGCGCTGATAAAAGTTCCAGTGGTTTCTTTTTAATAACCCTAACAGGCCCTCCTCTCTCGCACGCGGTAAAGCTTTCGCGGAAGCTGAACTAGGACCCTCTTCCACCACGACTTCTCCTCCTCATTCTCCTCCTCTTCTGTGTCCTTGTCTTCCTCCTCCTCCTCATCCTCGTCGTCCTCTTCCTCCTCCTCCACCACCGCCATTGGGTTTTTCTCCTCTGCCGCTACCACTGCACCGTTGGGTTTTGCTCCTCCGCCGCGACTGCCGCTGCCTCCGCCGCCGCAACCGCCGCTGCCTCTGCCGCCACTGCCTCCACCGCCGCCGCCGCCTCCACTGGTCAGTGTAGGAGTATTTTTCCTTCTCTTGGGTTAATATAAATGAGAAATGATGATCTTTGAATGATTATGACGACTTATAGTTTTTTTATAAGTGAATTGAACCTATGTATGGGTAGTTGGGGCAAGAGTGAGAGCCCAGGTTGTGTGAGAACCTATAGTAAGTGGTTGGTTTGGTTCACTAGATGATGTGTGTTTTGAGGTGGGGATAAGAGTGGAACCCATGGGCTAAGGATTGTGTAAGAATTGATGTAAGGGGTTTGTGTGAGATCCTAGTGGTCGTTAGCATGTGACTCAGGATGGTAGCGAGTTAGTGAGTTTTGGTGGTTGGGGGAGACTAATGAGTGGAGTTATCTTGGTGTTATGAATACCTTAGATACATAAATCCAGGGTAGATTCTTTGACATGAGGGATTGATTCATATTAGGTGTTATCAAGTTGATAGCGAAGGAATGGCCATGCCTTGGATTTGTATAAGGGAAGCACTCTCTATTCTTGAGTTTTGGTGTTTTGACTGGGTTGAGGGACATGATCATTTGGATTCCTAACCCTATTTATTTATAGCATGGTTTTAATGTGACCATCGTTATTGAACCTAGATGGATGGGTTTAGGGTAATGAAGCATGGGTATATTCCTTTGGTTTTGGAATAATGTTGGGTAATTGGTGATCGTGTGGTGAGTTTTGGCATGGTGTGATGTTAAGATTTGAAAAGATTACCAGGGGTTTCCCATTAGAAATATGTGCATTCCCCCTAATTTTTTTCAAGATGTATGGGTAGGCTCATTGAGTTTGAATAGGGATATGATCCTACTCACTAGATACCATGTGTTGTGTTGAAAAGATTGTACCATGAAGTTTAAAGTCATGCGATTAGGATGTGTGTGTCGTGAAAGGTGTGATAAAAGAGGATTGATCAGAGCTTACTCATTTGGGATATGCTATCTAGAATAAACTTGGGGATTATACCTAGTAAAGAGGACCTATTGGTCATGGCTTACCCATTGTATGTTCATCTTTTATATTTTAAAAAGTCTGTTGAACTCGTTCTATCGAAGATGGGTTCTATAATTTCTTGTTATCTTAAGGTGTGTTTAACCATGGTGTGGGTTGATTTCGGTTTTAGTGGGTTCTTGGGGTTTGTGGGATATGGTAAATGGTGTACTTGGTTTTAGATTATTTTATTCTCATGATTTTCCCTATTTTATGTTTTCTTTTCAGTTGGAAATCTCCTCTGTTGTGCGACTCTCCTCTTCCACGAACGCACCTATGCCGTGTGCTTAACGACACATTCACGGTGAGTTTTCTCTTGTTACTCATTGGATTCCTCTTGTTCTCATGTTATTACTATTTGATATTGATGGTTATAATGTGAAATGTACAGGCTAAACGCCCTGCTGAAAATCATGGCCGTTGGTGGTCCTTGTTTGCGCACTAAATGAATTGCATGTTGGTTGGTTCTTGTTGAACATTTGAATATAAAAATTGGTAATTTACATATAATTGAATTATTAATGAATTCCCCAGGATGATAAAACTTCTTTCATAACCCCTGAATTAACAAACAAAATCGAATAAGGGATGCTTTGTAAAATCTAAAATTGTGATTGTTTGGTTTGTATGGTGTTGCGATTGTGAGCACGCTTTTGTTTTTGTATGGTGTTGTGGTTGTTGGCATGATTGATATGCCATTTTTTTCCATGTTGTTGTTCTTCCACCATTGAATATCAATCCAAACTTTACCCATTTCAATGGAACCACCACTTTGTTACTAGTGCAATTCCACTGAATCCTAAAAAACCACTTCTAGAGGACTCTATGAGACACTTTATGGTGTGAAGATGATTTTTTTAGATTCTATATATTTTTAAAATACATGGTATGTAGTCTAGTTAAATGGAACATGCTTCACCATACATGGATTTCATATAGATTTTAATTCCAGACAATAGTTATCTCCAAAATTTACACCACATGACTCATCTTCTGACTCAAACTTGGAATAAGTTTTATTTTAAATGTTACATGTCATGTGAACGTAGGTCACACACAATGTATCTCCAAGACATATACTTCAACATGAAACCATGTACATTCCATGAAATAATGGTAGAACCATATGATATGTGTTTTACTTCACTCACACCATGTATAGATACCATATAAACTTGATGTGTATAGACTATACACCCCTAGTGGTCATGTAAGGACTACACACCGTGTATTCCACAAAAATGTGATGCATAGCCGGTGAAGTGACTCATTTTGTATCTAAAGTACAAACCTTTAGCTCATGTTGTTCTATATGTCATGTATTTTCAAAGTCATCATGCAATCTTTGTAAGACTAACTTGGAATTAATTTGATATATGCAGATTAAATCAGGTATCTTATCCATAGATGATGTTCTCCCTACTGGACACACCATGTATATAGATTTCACATGAGTTTAGAAATGGTAGTATACATCCAACCTTGACTGAGAACCCTACACATTGTGTATCCATTGAACAAATTGTGTGCTATGTTAATTTCATTATTATTATTTATTTTTCACTTAGATGATAATATTTCATGTATGAGTAGCCCATTATAAATATTTTCTCATGTAGATAAAAATATTATGATTCCCTTATTCATTGGAAATTACACATGATGTGGTTTGGATATTTTAATTATCTTCACTCTTCTTGAGAGTTGACAAGTGACAAGTGAGATGTTTGGAGAAAATATGGAGTATGGTACTCCCCCATGTTTTGGTAAAGATTCCTCCATGTATAGGTTTTAGGTACTCTATGGAGATATACAAAAGACAGGGCACATTCCCCTGTATATAGATAGAGTTCAAGTACTTTCACATGTTTTGGGGTAGGTTCCTCTATTTCATTGTAGAGGCATTTGTACCATGATTTTTTTATAAAACCCAAACAATGCTACTTGATTAATTAAATCATAATATTAGGAAAGTTCAAGATCGAACCCCTAAATACGATGAATATGAATAAAGAATGGATGAATGCCAATCAGTTGACAAAAGATTATGAAGATGGCGTGAAAGAGTTTATCAAGTTTGCAAGAGATCATGCATGTGACCCTTCTCAAATCCTTTGTCCGTGTTTACACTATTGTTATTCAAGACAAATTAGTCCAGAGGAGTTGGAAGAACACTTGATCTATCACAGAATAGATCGAAGTTATACATGTTGGAATAAACATGGGGAAAAAACGAATGTAGGTAGTGGCTCAGATAACATGACATTTTATGGAAGATCTGATATGATTATAAGCGTGAACAATGAAGACGATCGTATGGAGGGTGTGATTACAGATGTGAATGATGATGGAGATCGTATTGAGGAAATGACAAGGATAGTTGAAGATGAACTTCATGATTGCCCAAAATTGTTTGAGAAGTTAAAGAGTTGTGCAAAAATGCCATTGTATGCTGGTTGCACTAAATATACAGCATTGTAAGCCGTACTGAAGCTGTATAATTTGAAATCAGGCAACGGGTGGAGTGATGCCAGTTTTACGGAACTACTTGCTCTCCTGAATGACATTCTCCTAGAAGATAATGAACTCCCAAGATGAACATACGATGCCAAACAAATGCTACGATCGATGGGTATGATCTCTGAAAGGATACACGCCTGCCCGAATGACTGTATATTGTTTCTCAAGGACCACAAATCACTTAAAGAATGCCCAAAGTGTGGTGATTCTCGATACAAGAAAGATTATTCTAGTCCTACGAAAGTTGTATGGTACTTTCCAATCATTCCAAGGTTTAGGCGCCTATATGGAAGTGAGGATACTGCAAGACAATTGACATGACATGTAGATACAAGAATTAAGGATGTGAAACTACGTCACCCGACAGACTCTCCTCAGTGGAAGAGAATTGATCATGAGTATCCTGAATTTGGAAATGAGCCGAGAAACCTTCGTCTGGTGTTATCTATAGATGGGGTGAATCCTTTTGGGTTTCAATGCAGCAGTAACAGTACATGGCCTGTTATGTTGGTAAATTATAAATTACCACCGTGGTTATGCATGAAACAAAAATACATCATGTTATCTATGCTTATATCAGGACCAAAACAACTAGGTAATGATATTGATGTTTATTTGGCTCCATTGATCGATGATTTGAAAATATTGTGGGATTCAGGTGTTACGTTGTATGATGCATACAAAAGAGAATATTTCACTTTGAAAGCCATGTTATACGGGACGATAAATGACTTTCTTGCTTATAGAAATTTGTCAGGATATAGCATTAAAGGAACTCAAGGGTGTCCCGTTTGCGAACAAGGTACATAGTCAATTAGGTTGAAACATTCATCGAAAACTGTGTTTTTAGGACATCGCAGATTTCTACCCCGACGGCATAAGTACCGATCTTGGATGACATCATTCGACGGAAGTTCAGAAGAACGTACAACACCGTCTCCACTAACAGGTGATCAATTGTTTGAGAAGGTAAAATATTTGAACACTACTTTTGGTAAACCGTTTTCAAAAAACCTTACGAAAACTGGTTGGAAAAAGGGATTAGTTTTTTTTGAATTACCATACTGGAATTGTCTTTATGTCAGAAATTTTCTTGATGTTATGAATATTGAAAAAAATGTATGTGATAGTGTCATTGGAACATTGCTAAATGCACCTGACAAAATGAAGGATGGGATTAAGGCTAGATTGGACATGGTTGAGATGGGAATACGAGAAGAGTTGGCACCAGTGAAGGGTGAAAAACAAATATTTCTTCCTCCTGCTGCTTACACTCTTTCTAGACAGAAGAGATATTAGTTTTGCAACTTTTTTAATGACTTAAAGGTTCCATAGGGGTATTCATCAAATATCAAGAACATCGTGTCAATGAGCGATTTAAAATTAAAGGGTCTGAAATCACATGACTGCCATGTTTTGATGCAAGATCTAATTCCTATAGCTTTAAGTTGCATTTTTCCTAAGAATGTCCGCCATACATTAACGAAGCTCTGGTTCTTCTTCAAAGTTATATGCAGCAAAGTTATAGACCCGACGAAATTTCCAACTATGGAAAGAGAAATTTCCATCATATTATGTAAATTGCAAATGTTCTTCCTGCCGAATTTTTTTGATATGATGGTCCATTTGATGGTTCATTTGGTGAGATAGATTCGACTATGTGGTCCTGTACATTATAGATGGATGTACCCCATTGAATGGTATATGAAGATTTTGAAAGGGTATGTCAAAAATCGAAGTCGGCCAGAGGGTTGTATTGCGGAGCAATATATTGTTGAGGAAGCCGTTGAATTTTGTACCGAATACCTGTCTGGTGTGGAAAACGTTGGCCTACCAAAATATCGTCACACTGAGTGGCTTGAGGGTGAAGGAATTTCTGGAAGAGAGGTTGTCACAATTAATATTACAGATTGGGAGCAGGCTCACCTTTATGTTTTGCATAACAGTTTCTATGTTGACCCATATGTTCAAAACCACAAAGAAATTCTTAGGCATTGGAATCCATCTAGGGCTGGAAAATGGATATCAGATACACATAATCGACAGTTTATAGGATGGTTTTAGGACCATATTTTGAAGGAGTTAGATAAAAATCTAAACTCAATTTCAGAACGACTTCGATGGCTAGCAGGAGGAGAAAGTGTGTATGTATTATCTTACAATGCTTATGCAGTTAATGGTTATACATTCTATACTAATGAACATGATGAAAATAGTACCATGAAGAATAGTGGGGTTACACTTGTGGCTGAGGCGATGCATGTTTCCGGTTCTAAGGACAAACATCCAATTTATGCGAATATGTTATACTTTGGCATCATCAAACGAATATGGGAGTTGGATTATACGAAATTCAAAGTGCCGATTTTTCAATGCAAGTGGGTTGATAATAGGAGTGCTGTTAAAATAGATGAATTAGGATTCGTGAAAGTTGATTTCAGTAAGGAAGGGGAGAAAGACGAACCATTTATAATGGCATCACATGCAGTACAAGTATTTTATATTCCAGACCCCGCAAACCAAAATTTGTCAATTGTTCTGTTATCGACCAAAACAATTGAAGTGTCAGATGAAAGTTCAACAGAGGATGAACCTTTTATAGGGACTTCAAAATAATTTCGTAGTGGTCCCAATGTAGATAGCGTTTTGTATGTTAGAGGAGAACACAATGAAGGGATTTACATAGTCGATAGATGAGTCAAATCTCTTCAGCCTTTAAAGAAAAAAAAGAGAGTACAATAATCAGGTTATTTGTTTATTATAATATAAATTGTGTTACGTTCTGTTATTATCTATCCGCTACTGCTTTTATGTAATCTAAATTAAATGTTAAACCACTTCTGCAGATAATGACTTCTGCACCTGCTGATGCGCCCAATCCCGAGGCACAAAAGGCCTCTCAACCACCTGCTGGTGGTCCCAGTGCAGAGCAACAATAGGTTTCTCAACCAGCTGCTGGTGGTCCCAGTGTAGAGAAACAACAAGTTTCTCAACCTATTATTGCTGGTCCCAGTGTTGATGCTAGTTCTCCGGAGAAAGATATTGATGATACTTATGAGAAAATGGTAGGAAATGAAACCCTGAAAGTGTAAAAAAAAACAAGAGTGCTGTAGTTTGACAATGTTATCCAAAATCCTTAAGGCAAAAGAAAAAGGCATCAAATTTGAGGTGGGATGGAATAAGAGTGGCCAACATGTTAACCCCAACAAAGCCATCTTTAGTAGATACATTGGAATCGTCACTTGGCAACGTGTGTCGATTGATGTATAGTCGTGGCACCATGTTGTCACCGGTATTAAGACACTAACGTGGAAAGAGATTACGGTAACATTATGATATCATTTTTTTAATTTATTAAAATAAAATACCAAAATATTGACTTACTCTTCATCATCCATTGCAGAGTGAATTTATAGTAGATGCCTCACACAAGGAATATGTATGAAGAGTTTCAAGAAGGATTTATAGAGGTTTCCACACAATTTTAACGAAATATCATCTTAAAGATGCTGAAGGGAAAATCAAGCCGCACCCACCTCCTCTTTATGAACACTTGATATCACAAGGAGCGTGGGACATGTTTATCAACCATCGTGGGGAGAATACTTTTCAGGTACATTGTGTGGGGTAATACGTTGTTTGACGTTGCTTGTATTCATCACTTTGATTGACAGTTTATTATTTATGAAACATCAACTCAGTGCTGAAAATAAAAAATGTGCAGTAGAACCAGTGTACCCTTATCGTAAAGCAAGGATGGGGTACACTTCACTTGAAAAAAAATTGGTACGTCTTTTAAATCTACCGTACTACTTATATGTAACATAAAACAACACCATAACCATGTTTCTCTATTTATATGCAGATTTATGAATCAAAATCAAAAGCCAAATCCATCCCACGCCATGTGCTATGGAAGGAGGCTTGTGTAAATAAAGAGGGGATACTGATAGATGAAAACACACAAAAAGTGTGGGAAACATGTGTAAGTATGACATAATATAAATTTGATTTGTTTTAAATTGCTATTACATTACAATGACTACTTATGTTTCTATATTTTCTATCTGACATAGTCACAGGAATCAACAACACCCGCACCAGATGCAGACATACTTTCAGCAGCCTTGAAGCGGCCAGACCAGTATGGCCACGTCAGAGGATTGGGTTTTGGGGTGACACCCCGAACATATTTTCAAAAACAAAAACAAGCAGATGATGAAAATGAAAAAATGGAAAAGATGCAAGAAAAATTAGCTATTTTTCAAGAAGAATTACAATACCAGAGAGATATGATAGAAACATTTATGGGGGAGAGGCAAAGAGAAGAAAAAACTCAACAACAACCCGTGCATGACAATCCCGCCTTACCCCCCACCAGCTTTGAGACAAGCCATTCCCCTAAAAAACCCGAGTTAGCTGAGGTAATCAATGTTTTAATAAATTTTTATGTGAAATGTGATTCACATAGACACTTATACCTTTCCTGTACTAATATTCTATAGGGTGAAAATGAATGTGATTTATATCTATCAACTCCCACCTATTGCCTTGTAGCGAGGGCTACAATGTTCAATACATAGAACGACATGCTACACAACAGAAAGCTTCCAATAGATCATTTTAGAGTGTCAATTAACGTATCTAACGAGCCGAGTTCCGAGCTACCTATTCTAAATGACGATGACGACATTCATACGGTTGAAAAAGCTATTGGAACATTCATTGCATGACCGTCAGTTCTTGTAAAAAAACATGTCGACAAGGAGGTATCCATTTCCAAGTTATTTTTCAAGCTGGACCTTTAACATTTAATGAAAAAAGGTATAAACTAATGAATGTTATTACATAATGACAAAGAGAAGGGGGTGAAACAAAATATCAGCTCAAAACTATCTCAAGGATCAACCAACTGATTGAAATGGTCTATTGAGAGAACCTTCACCCTGCCCGTTCTATATCCATAGTTAATATCATTGCAGGATCATGTGGATAAAAAGTTGATAGATAGCAATGCTCACACATTTGATTTTGAAAAAAATATGTACGGAGAGGAAACATCAGATTTCATTAGTGCTGAAAATGTAAATGAAATCCTCAAGTATGAATGTCTAGCTGCCTTAGTTGTAAATGTATACATGAGGTATGTTTTCATTATTTGATTTTACAAAAGCTGATATACTCTGATAATTATGACTAAATGAATTTTATATTTTTCGTAGGCGTATATATGAAAAAAAATTGAAGGGATTTCCCCATGAACAAAAATTTAGACTCATTAGTCCTCACACCACCTCTTCAAAAGAAGAAATAGATTCTGATAAAGAGGCTACAATAATGTCATCCTTGCTCAAATCGTTTGAAAACAAAATTATGGATGACATACTCTTTTTAATACCAATGATGTAGGGGTAAAAATCTACAATTTAATGATATCAACTATATTTTCATTTCTTTATTTACTTATTCCTTTTTGTATTTTTAGGGAGCATTGGATGCTGATTGCAGTCAATTTGGATACTCCAAAGATTTATTTTCTGGATTCAACGCATGGATATCCAACAAACCGACCACGCATGATGGCGTTTGTTAATTTTTAATACACTAGATCCAACATTTTAAAACTAAACATCTAATTATATAATTTATGTTATCTTTTAATGAGGATTATGTTATGATAGGGCGGTGCATCAATATCGTCTAATGCATGGAATGAATCCAGGGCATAAGGATGAGCAAGCCTACAAGATCTACAACTGGAAAAGTATCTGGGTATATATAATAACATTACACTATCCAAACACATATCAAAACAAATTACTTATTGTTGTCAATGTTTCTGCAGTGTCCAAAATAAACAAACGGAAAGGACTATGGTTATTATGTTTGTAAATTTATGAAAGAGATCGTATTTCATCAACAAACTAGAATCCCTGACGTGGTATTTTCAAAAATAATTACGAGTTCATTTAAAATATTTATTAATCCTTTGTGTATTTATATTTTTTTAGTACTACCATGACTGTCGCAAAAACTCATATTCAGAAGATGATATAGATGTGTTTAGAAACGAATGGGAAACATACCTGATGGAAGATTGTACAAAAATAAGATGAAGGTGAATTCTTACTAATTTTATCCATATATGATCATTGATATCTCCCTTGTTTACACTTATTGAGCATATATGATCACCATTTATGAGGTGTACGAATCGAGAAAATGCGTTCGGATTGATTGAAATTGTTATTAACTTTAGAAAAAAACACAAGTGACATATGGAAAACCAAGCAAACATGTTCAGATTGTTTTGATTATTTAGGAAAACAATCCATGAGTCATTTGTGAGGTTTACGAATCGACCACACCTCAATCCAACGCACGTTGTCACCAGTATGGATAAAAGTGTCTGATATCAGTTTCAAATTGACATTAACTTTAGAAAACCACACAAGTGACATACGAAAAACTAAGAAAATGCGTTCATATTGTTTTGATACTTTAGTAAAATGATCCATGATTCATTTGTGAGTTTTATGAATCAACCGCATCTCAATACGACGCACGGTGTGACCAGTATGGCTAAAAGTGTCTGATATCAGTTTCAAATTGACATAAACTTTATAAAACAACACTACTGACATATAGAATACCAATAAAACGCGTTTGGATTGTTTTGATACTTTATGAAAATGATCCACGAGTCATTTGTGACGTGTACGAATCGACTGCACCTCAATCCAATGCAAAGTGTGAGCGATATGGCTAAAAGTGTCTGATATCAGTTTGAAATTGACATTAACTTTAGAAAACAACACAAGTGACATACGTAAAACCTAAAAAACACGTTCTTATTGTTTTTATACTTTAGGAAAATGATCCATGAGTCATTTTTGAGGTTTAAGAATTGACCACACCTCAACCCGACGCACGGTGTGACCGATATGTCTAAAAGTGTCTGATATCAGTTTGAAATTGATATAAAATTTAGAAAACAACACTACTGACATACGGAATACCAAGAAAAAACGTTCGGATTGTTTTGATACTTTAGGACAACCATGAGTCATTTGTGATGTGTACGGATCAACTACACCTCAATCCAATGCACGGTGTGAGTGGTATGGCTAAAAGTGTTTGATATCAGTTTGAAATTGACATTAACTTTAGAAAACAACACTACTGACATACAGAATACCAAGAAAACACATTCGGATTGTTTTTATACTTTAGTAAAATGATCCATGAGTCATTTGTGACGTGTACGAATCAACCACACCTCAATTCGACGCACGGTGTGACCAGTATGGATAAAAGTGTCTGATATCAGTTTGAAATTGACATAAACTTTAGAAAACAACACTATTGACATATGTAATACCAATAAAATGCATTAGGATTGTTTTAATACTTTAGGAAAATGATCCATGAGTCATTTATGAGGTGTACAAATTGACCACACCTCAATCCGATGCACGGTGTGACCGGTATGGCTAAAAGTGTCTGATATCAGTTTGAAATTGACATTAACTTTAAAAACCAACACAAGTGACATACAAAATACTGAGAAAACATGTTCGTATTGTTTTTATACTTTAGGAAAACGATCCATGAGTCATTTTTGAGGTGTACGAATCGACCACACCTCAATCTGACACACGGTGTGACCAGTATGTCTAAAAGTGTCTGATATCAGTTTGAAATTGACATTAACTTTAGAAAACAACACTACTAACATATGGAATACCGAGAAAACATGTTTAGATTGTTTTTATAATTTAGGAAAACTATCCATTAGTCATTTGTGAGGTGTACGAATCGACCGCACCTCAATCTGACGCATAGTGTGACCGGTATGGCTAAAAGTGTCTGATATCAGTTTGAAATTGACATTAACTTTAGAAAACAACACAAGTGACATACGGAAAACCGATAAAACGCATTCATATTGTTTTGATACTTTAGTAAAAATATCCATGAGTCATTTGTGACATGTACAAATCAACCGCACCTCAATCCAACGCATGGTGTGACCAGTATGGCTAAAAATGTCTAATATCAGTTTCAAATTGACAAAAACTTTAGAAAACAACACTACTAACATACGAAAAACTGAGAAAATGCGTTCATATTGTTTTGATACTTTAGGAAAACTACCCATTAGTCATTTTTAAGGTGTAAAAATTGACCGCACCTCAATCCGACGCACGGTGTCACTGGTATGGCTAAAAGTGTCTGATATCAGTTTCAAATTGATATTAACTTTAGAAAACAACACAAGTGACATGTGGAAAACCGAGCAAACACGTTCATTTTAATAAATACTGATTCATTTGTGACGTGTACGAATCGACTGCACCTTAATCTGATGCACGGTGTGACTGGTAAAGCTTTTCATTCGATAAAGAATCAGTATTTATTAAATGAGATAAATCATTAAAAACATATTGATTTTACATTATTCCCTTTCATTGTTATCAGAATGAAAACACTTGAGTTTATCATTTCCATATTTTAGTTTCAAATTTCCATATTAATATATTCTTTCATATTAATGTTTTAATTTATTTTATTATTGTATTACTAACATAATATTTGTTTTCTTATATAGGTGAATTTTTTCCTTGAGTTCGGATGCTTTGTTCGGCAGCAAATAACGTGGACGACAATTTTTGAGAGAGGATCATGGATATCAAAGTATGAAACATTAATGTTTATAACTTTTTTTGGATAATTATAATTGTAACCATGTAAAACATTGTTTGAAATGTATATAATAGTGTGTTTTTTGTATTCATGATGTTACGTAAATGTATATAGCATTGTTTGTCAAAATATTGTGTACGAGTGCTATTTTGTACAGGTGTACAGGTGCTGTTTTGTGCGTGCAGGTGCTGGTTCTATAGGTGTAGGGGAAGGCGCCTTTATCAGCACTGAAAAAAGCGTTGATAAAGGGGTCCTTTATCAGTGCTACAAAAGTGCTATTAATGCCGGCATAGATAAGGGGGGGGGGGTCCCCTTTATCAGAACTCTGAAAAGTGCTGATAAAGGTGACCTTTATTAGCACTAAAAAAAGTACTGATAAAGGTTTTCCTTTATCAGTGCATTTTTAGCACTGATAAAGGGGACCCCCCTTATCTTCGTCGGCATTAACAACACTTTTCTAGCACTGTTAATGTCGGTTTTTAGCACTGATAAAAGGCCAAATTGTAGTAGTGATTTCAAAGGGACCGATATACCTAGGGATTAGTTTCTCTTTCTTCCCAAATCTCATAACCTTTTTACAAGAATAGATTCATAGAAACACCTTTTTAATAACTTCAAATTCTAGATCACATCGACGATTATCAGTATAAATTTTCTACCAACTCCGAGCTGTCTTGATATACTACTAAATGGTTCTAACCTTCTCAGCCATTTCTCCAACGATCTTATATCCCCATAGCTTCATTTCTCTAACTTCATCCCACTATGTTGGAGCTCTATATTTCTTCCCATAGAGGGATTCATAAGGAGCCATCTGAATGCTTGAGTGGAAGCTATTGTTGTAAGAAAACTCAACTAAAGGAAGGTGTTGATCCCAACCACCTTTGAAATCCAAAGAACAAGATTGTTGGTCAGAGTAGAGTACTCAAGAGGGGGGTGAATTGAATATCTATAAAAATTTCTGTTTGAAAAGTATTCTTAAAAATTTCCCCAATAAAATAAATATAGCCCAGTTAATCAAAGTTATACGGTTATAAAAGTTTGACTGTTTAAATAACTTATCAGAAGATTGATTAATTCTCAGTAATCTTAACATCCGTTATTAACATTACTTTTGAAGTTATTCTAATAAGGAAATACAATTATAACTTCTTTCCAAGATTAACTATCAAAGTAAGTTTAGTGATTTCTGAATTATGCAGTAAAATAGAGAAAAACTAAATCAAAAAACACATCAGATATAAAACAAGTGATTCAGTCTCAAGACGAGACCTAATCCACTCCACTTGGTGATCACCTACCACCAAGCAGTTTATATCAATAAACTTGATCCACACCTTGGATCGGGGTAAACAATAGTACACAGGATTGTCTAGGTCACACGACCTCTTCCACAGTTCTTCATGGGTATAAACTAACAGGTCACACAAGGACCTCTTCCACACTTATATGTGGAAGTAAATAAGTGTAAACAGATATGAAAGGAAGGATATCTTGTATCCTCCAGTTTAATGCAGGAGACAATGCATGTTTTTATACAGACACACACACACTGCTCAAAAGATAAAAAAAATACACAACAGAGCAGAAATGATGAGATGAGGTTATAAGTGCTATGAGTGTTATTCTATGCAGCTCCATACTTTTAGGATGAAACAAATGTAGGAATTAAGTCCTCTTGTGAGAAACAAGGTGCCACAAGTCATGTGTTCTGGTTTCCAGTTAGATCTAGCTCGTGTTCTTCATGGAGTTGGTATTGAGAAGATGTGCTCGAATATGATATATGGTATCATAGTGAATGATTCATGTGTTCTTCAGATGTATCGAGTTGTATGTGTCAGTTCTTTTCTCAAGAATTATCATGCTTCTTCGTTATCACGTGCTTCTATTTCTGGGCCACACCTCTCTTTTTATTCTTTGAGTGCATGTGTTGGAGCCGACATGATGCATGTATTCTGCTTTTTGTACCTTGTATTGTCAGGTGACATGTCTACAAAGAAATATTAATTATTTCAGTGCATTTAAAAGACTCAAATATGAATGTTAGAAATTAAATTGAAAAATGAAAAATTATATTAAAGAACGGTGTCACAGTATATCTGGAAACGGTGTCTTTATGAAATGGTGTCTTCATGAAATGGTGTCTTCATGAAATGGTTTCTTCATGAAACGATGTCTTCATGAAGCAATGTCTTCATGAAATAGTGTCTTCATGAAATGATGTCTCCTTATTTTCCTTTGAGCGGTGAGAAAGTTATGATGTCATGGTTGTATAGAGACCAGGAATTGGTATCACAGATGCGGTGTTAGGATCACGATGCCTAGTCCTTTTCCAAAATTAAAATGGTGTCTAGTCATGGTGTTTGGTCATAGTGTCTGGGTCACAGTGTCTGGGTCACGGTGTCTGGGTCATGGTGTCTGGTCACGATGTCTGGGTCATGGTGTCTGGTCACAATGTCTGGTTCCTTTGCTAGAAAAACACAACTGGTGGCAGACTCACAGTTTCTCAGACTTATCCAAATATCTGCATACAGACTTAAATAGTGATATTCATAGAATGGATTAGACTTAATCATTTGTCAAGAAAATCCATTATAACACAAATTAAAAATAGTTTACAATAATCAAACATAGAAATTAAGATCTTGGATAGGTTTATTTAAAGCATAAAGAAACCAATCATCTATACACATGATTTGAGACAGATTAAACAGAATTAACAAGCTTTACAGAATGTATAGGATTTGTGATCATTAAAACATGATTAACAGATGAGGAGTCCAAAAATCTTCCCCCTTTTGATGATCACAAATCATGTGAGTGAGATATCTATTCTTAGTGAATGTGTCTCTCCCTTAGTGTGCATGTCTCTACCCCTATTGGAATTATCAAAAAGAGTACAAGAGTAAATAAGAGAATAGATAAGAAGAGTTCACAATGAATTATATGGATAAAAAGTTTCATTACAAATAGTAAGAAAAAAAATACAACAAGTATCCCTATCAAAATATAGTATTGACTTTTCTTTAGCACCAGCTGTCTTCTCTTTGCCTGTGACAGGAGCATCACTAGAAGCCACAGGAGTAGATGTATAAGTGGAAGAAGGAAGTGAACCAACTGATAGAGAAGGTAAAGGGATTCCTTCAAAAATAGAGGGGGCCAAGGTAGGTGTGGTGGAAGACCGATGAAATTTTTGGTCAAGGATAATAGGTCTGATCTAACTCAAAGACTGAGAGATAGACATAGAAGTTGAGGCAAGGGTAGTGGATGAGAAGGTAGGCAAACTATGTCTCAAGGGTGCAGTTGTAGGATCCAAAATAGCAGTGCTCTACACATGAAGATAAGGCCTCAAAAGTTTGATGAAGTCAGCAATAATCTCACCACCATACTGCATCACTTTATCAAAGTCATCCTTGTTCTCCATGAACTTGTCCAACAAGGGAGTGAAATCCTTGAGCTTCTGGACTTGAGTTTTGAAAGCTTGAGTGACAGGAGGTATTTTCAGATTTTATACAAGGTACTTGAAGTAGTTTTTCATATCATTCTTGGAGAAGATTCTATTGAAGTAGAAGTCCACCTTCTTAGTAATTTCCTCTTGAGAATAATTGGAAATCTTGGAATTAATTATCACCAAATAAAGAACTCTGTCACTGTTCTTAACAACCACATATAGAGATTCTTTGTCAAAGCCACTGAGCACAGATTGAAGTTCTTCTTTAACAACTGTTCTTAGCAGATAACTGTCCAAGGAAGGTTGAGATGATTTTCTAGAGGCACTAGAAGCTATAACATCTGAAGTAAGAGACTTCAGTTGATTCATAACTTTCTAGAAACAACATTTATACTCATCAGTCAACTTGTTAAGACCAATAACTAGATCACGCATTTCATGAATGATTTTCTTATTTCTTTCAACCACCTTGTTAGATAAGGAAGTTAGGTTAGGTTGAATCAGGGATGCTACTTCCTGTTGAAACTAACTCCCAACATCCTCAATAGGACGAGTAACAGGTTCTGGTCTTGAGTTCATCACTCTCTGCATTTCTTTAACCATACCTCTGAGAGACTTCACTTCATCACTTAATTGTTTGTTCTCAACTCTGACTTCTTGAATTTCATGAAGCATTTTTGGCTGAATCTGCCAAATAATCTTCTCTAACAACAATGCAATATCTATTTCACTCAGGTTAGTCATAGGATCAGGTTGAGTATTCACGATCTTTTCAACCCCATCCAATAGGGTAGCTCCAAATGATTTCAAATCATCCTTACTCACCAAGGTGGAAGGTTCCTGTGAAGGTTCAGGGATAGGAGCTAAGACAATCTCAGGTTCCTTTGCATCTATAACATCAAGAACATATACTAGTTTCAATTGAAACATAGTAGATGGATCTATACCTTTAACTGCGGCTTCCTGGGAGTCATTCATATAAAAATAGATAGAAAATTTATACCATGTATCCAAAGTGCTTGAATCAACTGAATTTGGCACTTAAACACTTTCCATATGCAGGTTCTGCTCCCCCTCAACATGTGCATCTTTCTCAGAACTAAGAGATTTAGATCCTTGATCTAATTCCAAGATTTTATCCCCAATAGCCTCACCAATTTCCTTTCTAGATAATTTAAAGTCTTGATCCATTCTCTCTTCAGTAGATGGGATAATTTCAAGAACTTGTTCCTATGGGTGTTCCTAAAGAGCAACTTCTTTCTTAAGAGAAAGATCTTCTTCTAAATGTTCTTCCAGAACAAAATTTTCTTTTTAAACAACAATAGATTCTTCCTTAGAGGCAGGTTCTTCCAGATCAACAATCTACTCAGGGATAGGTACTTTCTTATCAATTAAGACTTGAGGAGTAGGTTTACTGTCTTCCTCATCTAGGACAGTTTTCCCTATAGGTGTAACAAAATCTTCTTCTTCTTCCTCATCATAATAGTCCATGATTTCATCTGGTTCCAAAACAGGATCAGAAATATCCTTAGGTCTTGAAGAGTGTTCAACCGGGTTGAACTTTTCATAAACTGTGTCATTATCTTCCACCCATGATTTTCTCCATGGATTCCAACTAATTTTCATTCTCTTTACTGTAACTTTTGAAATAAAATATTCACAATCCTTAATGACTTCTTCATCTGGTCCAACCAACCATTTTTCATGAATCATAGCTGAGATTAATCTTAGTAGAATAGGGAGGTTAACTTAGAGGTTGTCTTGATCAACTCACACATGTGAAGTATAACATACTTGCATAGGTTGATCTTGTGTCCATTCTTCATAAGGTGTATCAAAAATACATCCCGATACTTGAGTGTAGAAAAGTCTCCTTTTCTGGGGATGATCAGATTCTGAAAAAATTTAAACAAAAGTTTGGTTTCCCCATCTAGCTCATCAACTATAACTCTTCTCTTTGTTTCATTTCCAGTTAAGCTTCTCAAAGCTTCTTCCAAAATGAAGATCTCACTTGGAGGTTGAAGAACTCTCTGGTAGTCCTCAAAAATACCCTCATGAGGTATCCTTAGGCATGCAGTCTATAACCTCGAAGAAAAGGTACATCTTTTCCTATTGATCTAGCTTCTCAGAACAAAACCATCTTCTGTATCAAATGAGAATTGAAAGAACTGATAAAACTGTGAAACTAGATTTAGGTAAATCGGCCTATCCTCCTTTTTAACCAATCCATCCACCCTTTCTCTTTTATTACTTTCAATAATAAAGACCTACTTGACAACAAACACTTGGGGAAAATTTCCTTTTTAGGTACCACTGTTCTGTTCACTAGGTTCAGATTCATCAGACCTTTGGGTGCTAACTTCGATTATATTTTCATCTTCTTCTTTGAACTGCACTTCTTAGGGGTTGATGAGGATGGACATTTCATTCTGGTCATTCAATGAAGTTTTTAGAGGGAGAAAGGTTGAATAAGGGGTTACGATTTGAGATAAGAGAACTTAGGTGAAGAGAGGAGTGAAACTTATTTCATTTTTATCATTTAGGGATACCAAGCGTCTCAAAAACAAAAGTGAAAGAAAGTACAAATAAAATAATTAATTACTACGATATGGGTTACAGTATGTAAATAAAATAATAAAGTGTATTTATGGTGAGACTGTAACAGGCTTTCACAGTGAGATCGTAATAGGCTTTCACAGTGAGACCGTAAAAGGCTTTCACGGTGAGACCATAACTGTGTGATTTCTAAACTGTGTGACTGTATTGTTTGAGACAGTAAGTGCCAGATAGTAACTAAGATATAGTAACCATGAGACTGTAAACATGAAACAACAAATTTTAAGATATTAAAACTATAGAACTGTTAGAGTTAGACATTAATCTTGAGATAAGGACATGTGAAATCGTAAACTGTGAAACAGTATACTTACTACTTAAGATTTATCATTCCCAAATCATGTATGATGTAATCTATTCTTTCAGAATTTAATGGTTTGGTGAATATATCAGTAAGTTGATATTTGGTTCCAATTAATTCCAAAGTGATATCACCTTTTTGATAATGATCTCTCAAAAAGTGATGTCTTACATCAATATGTTTTGTCCTAGAGTGTGAAACATGATTTTTTGAGATGTTAATAGCACTTGTATTGTCACAATTTATAGGTACATGCCTAAATTGATATCCATAATCTAGTAATATGTATTTCATCCACAAAATTTGAGCACAACAACTACCAGCAGCTATGTATTCGGCTTCTGCAGTAGATAATGTAACAAATTTTTATTTCTTACTACACCATGATACTAGTAACTTGCTTAAAAAGTTACATGTTCTAGAGGTTCTTTTTCTATCTAACTTACAACCACCAAAGTCAGCATTAAAATAAATAACTAACTCAAATTATTGTCCTCTAGGATGGAATAGTCCTAGATTGGGTGTATGCTTGAGGTATTTGAAAATTATCTTAAAAATATTTAAATGATATTCCCTAGGTTTTGCTTGAAAATGAGCACACATACATACACTAAACATAATCTCAAGTCGACTAGAAGTTAATTAGAGTAAGCTTACAATAATTCTTCTGTAAGTGGTCTGATCAACAGATTTTCCATCTTCATCAAGATCCAACTTACAAGTAGTACTCATTGGAGTGTCACTACTTTTAGTTCTATCTAAGACAATATTTTTTAGAATATATATAGTATATTTGATTTGATTTAAAATAATACCATCATTATTTTGAAAGATTTAAAATCCAAGAAAGAAGTTTAGTTCAACCATTAAACTCATTTCAAATTAGTTTTGCATCATTTTAGAAAATTTGATACATATTGAATTTCTTGAAGATCCAAAGATAATGTCATCAACATAAATTTTAACTACTAAAAAATCATTGGAAATTATTTTTATAAAAAGGGTAGGATCATCTATTCCTTTTGTAAAACCTTTGGAAATAAGAAAAGTACTTAATCTATCATACCAAGCTCTTGGAGCTTGTTTTAAACCATATAAATATTTTGATAATTTAAAAACATGATTTGGAAAATGAGGATTTGTAAAACCAGAGGTTTTATCAACAAAGACATCCTAAACTATATACCCATTTAGGAATGAACTTTTAACATCCATTTGATATAGTTTGAAATTCAGATTTGTAGCATAAGAAAGCAGAATTATGATGTCTTTAAGTCTAGATACTGGTGCAATGGTCTCTTCATAGTCAATTCCTTCTTCTTGACTATAACATTGTGCAACCAATATAGACTTATTTCTAACTATGTTACCAGCTTCATATACCTTATTTCTAAACACCCACTTAGTGCCTATGGTAAATGTGTATTTAGGTCTATCAATAAGTTTCCAAACTTTGTTCATTTTAAAATGATTAAGATCTTCTTGTATAGCCATTAACCAAAATTTATCATTTATAGAATCATTAATGTTTTTAGGTTCAATTTGTAATAAGAATAATTTAACTTCAAACTGATTTATAAGATAAGATCTAGTTTGAGTTCCTTTATCTAAATATACTACAACATCTAAAGGATGGTTCTTAAGAGTTCTAACATCTCTAGAAAAGGAAGGACTAGTAATTTCAGGTTCTTTAATAGGTTTGGGTTTATTATGACTTGAATCTAAAGAGTTTATAGAACTGGAAGTTTTCACAGATTCCTTTACAGGATGGTTAGAGGATTTTGAATTAATGTCCAGATTTGATACATCATCCTCTAGGTTCTCTAGAGAGGTCTTAGGTGGATGTGGATATGTTTCATCAAATTTGACATGGACAGATTCTTCCACACATTTAGTTCTTTTTTTAAACACTCTATAGGCTTTACTAGAGATTGAATATCCTAGAAATATTCCTTTATCACCATTGGATGCGAATTTTTCAAGATTGTTCTTAGTATTAAGGATATATACTTTTCAACCAAAAACTTTGAAGTAGCTAACTTTGGATTTTCTATTGTTCTATAACTCATATGGAGTTATTTTAAGAATAGGTCTAATTAACACTCTATTAATAATATAGAATTCTACATTTACAACTTCAACCCAAAAATAAATAGGTAAGTCATATTCACTAAGCATGGTTCTAGAAATTTCTTGCAAGGTTCTATTTCTTATTTCTACAACTCCATTCTGTTGAGGTGTTATAGGGGCAGAGAAATTATGACTATAGCCATTTTGTGAGCAAAAGGATTCAAACTCTTGATTTTCAAACTCACAACCATGATCACTTCTTAAGGATTTAATTCTAATTCCATTGATATTTTCTACAGTTTTGGCTTATTTGGTAAAATGAGAGCAGGCTTCACTTTTGTGATCCAAAAAGAAAGTCCAAGTATATCTAAGAAAGTCATCTACAAGAACATAAACACAGTGCTTCCCATTTAAACTATAAACTCTAGATGGTCCAAACAAATCCATGTGAACCAATTTGAGAGGTTGAGAAGTTGACAATTCTTTCTTTTGTTTGAAGGAAATTTTGTGTTTCTTTCCCTTTTGACAAGGATTACACACTTTATCATTTGAAAAATCAAGTTTGGGTAGGTCTTTGACTAAAATTTTTCTAGTTAGCTTCCTAAGGGAGTGAATATTATAGTTTCCTAGTCTCCTATTCCAAAGTCAAGATTATTTGTGAAATACACTTAAAAATGAAGCATTTCGAGAGACTAAAGAATCTAAGTTAATAGAATATACATTTTCATTTCTTAATGCAGAAAATACTAATTCATTTTTAGAATTGAAAACATTGCAAGCATCATTTTCAAATTTAACATGAAATCTAGCATCACATAGTTGTGAAATACTAAGAAAATTATATTTCAATCCATCAACAAAAAGTACTTTGGAAATTAAAACTGAGTTAGAGTTACCAATTTGGCCAAGGACAATGACCTTTCCTTCAGGATTGTCACTAAAGGTGACATGTACACCATCAATTTTTATTAAATTCTTAAAGCATGAATAGTCTCCTGTCACGTGTCTTGAACATCCATTATTCAAGTACCATAAGATTTTAAAGGATCTCTTTAAGTACCTTTCCTACAAAATAGTCAATTAAAAACAGATTTTGGTACCCATATTTTTTTGGGTCTAGTAAAATTAGTGACTAGTGATTTAGGAACCCACATCTTCCTCATAGGTTTCCTATAAGAATTATGTAAAGTTCTTGAAAAATAAACTCTATTTGGTCCAGAAAATATTGAAACAGTACAGAGTGTATCATAGCTTGAACTAGCTGAATGTTTTCCATAACTAGGAGTAAAACTGTATGTCCTAGACTTAGAAAAAAAATTAGTTCTTCCAAAATTTCTTTTACCATGTTGATATCCAATGCTAGTGGTATATTTAGGAGCAATATGTTTACCTAGAATTTGTACCAAAGTATCTTTACCATTAGTAAACCTTTCAAGGTACCTTTTCAATTGCTCATTATATAGCTTTAGTTCATTGTTTTCTTTGAGTAATTGAGAATTTTTATCTCTTTCTACAGTAAGTTCATATTTAACAGTTGAGGTAAGAGCATGTTGTTTCTTTAAAGATTTGTATTTATCTTTCAGTTCATTACATGTATCTTCAAGCATATTACAATACTCAAACATTTCTTCATTAGAAATATTTTTAGAGTCACTCTCATCTCTAGAATAATAGTAATTGTGTACAGAATATTTCAGTGTTACCTCAGATGTGTTTGTCATAAAACACATATTGGATTTGTTAGCCTGTTCATCATGTGAAGATTCTGAGTCACTTGAAATGTCCTCAGAAGCACTCAATGTTGCTTTCATTGCCTTTTTATACTTTCTATCTTTGTCCTCATACTTCTTTTTGTACTTTATCTTGGGAAAATCAGCCTTTATATGTCCCTTTCTCTTACATTCATAACATACTATCTCATTAGACTTGTCACTTCTTTTACAATCTTTATTCTAGCTTCCTTTTTGATTATATCTTCCCTTGAAGTTAGGTTTTCTGAAAAATTTATTCTTCTTGTAAAATCTATTAAAACTTTTGGATAATTGAGCCATATCCTCATCACCATTAGGTGATTATTTTTCACTAATGGAGCTTTCTATAGAGACTTCCAATTTCCTTTTCTCTTTGTGTTTAGAGGTGGTGGTCTTAAATGCAACAGATTTTATTTTGGGTTCATCCTCCTCTTCCTTATTGACTTTCATCTCCTCTTCATACATCATTAGTTTCCCAATGAGTTATTTTACAGGTAACTTGCCGATATCACATGACTCTATAATAGAGATAGAGGTTCCTCTCCATCTGTCAGGCATACATATGAGAATCCTCATAATTTTTTCTTTGGCAGTAAATTCTCTTCCAAGAGAAATCATTGTGTTGAAAATTTTGTTGAACCTGAGATACATGTCAGAAATAGGATCATAAAGTTTCATTTTAAAGTTATCATATTTAATAGTATAATTATTAAGTATCATTTCTTTCACACTAGAAGTTCCATCATGTGAAACAAACAAAGTATCCCAAATTTCATGGGCAGTTTTACATGTAAAAATTCTATTAAATTCCTCATATCCTAAAGAGAAATATAAAGCATTCATGGATTTTCAATTTTTATTGTAGTCAGTCTTGATTGGGTCATCCCAAGTGATTATATTAGTATCAACAATCTTATACTCATCTATAATTGAAGACCAAATTTCAAAACCCATACTTTCTAAATTCATTTTCATTTTAATTTTCCATTGGGCATAATTGGTTCCATTAAAGAATGGTGGTCTGTTTGTTTCATCACCTTTCAGTATATTATCCATAATAAATAAATACTTTTAAAGAGCTAGAAATTTATAATTAACAAAAATTTACAGATCTTTAAAGTACAACCAAAATCACAGTTGAATAGGGTCAAAAATAGAGTCTTAACAGGAATAAAAAACAACCTATGATACCAAATATTGGTCGGAGTAGAGTACTCAAGAGGGGGGGGGGGTGAATTGAGTATCTGTAAAAAAATTTATTTGAAAAGTATTCTTAAAAAGTTCCCCAATAAAATAAATACACCCCACTTAATCAAAATAATATGGTTATAAAAGTTTGACTATTTAAATAACTTCTCAGAAGATTGATTAATTCTCATTAATATTAATATCAGTTATTAACATTACTTTTGAAGTTATTCTAATAAGGAAAGACAATTATAACTTCTTTCCAAGATTAACTATCAAAGTAAATTTAGTGATTTATGAATTATGCAGTAAAATAGATAAAAAATAAATCAAAAAACACAGCGGATATAAAACAAGTGGTTCAGTCGCAAGCTAAGACCTAATCCACTCCACTTGGTGATCACCTATCACCAAGTAGTTTATATTAATAAACTTGATACACACTCTAGATCGGGGTAAACAATATTACACAGGACTGTCTAGGTCACACGACCTCTTCTATAGTTCTTCGTGGGTATAAACTAACAGGTCACACATGGACCTCTTCTACAATTATCCATGGGAGTAAACAAGTGTAAAAAGATATGAGAGGAAGGATATCTTGTATCCTCCAGTTTAATGCAGGAGACAGTGCGTGTTTTTATACAAACATACACACACTGCTCGAAAGCTAAAAACAATACACAATAGAGAAGAAATGATGAGATGAGGTTAGAAGTGCTCTGAGTGTTATTCTATTCAGCTCTAGACTTCTAGGATGAAGCAGATGTAGGAATCGAGTCCTCTTGTGAGAAACAAAGTGTCGCAAGTCAGGTTCTCTGGTTTCCAGTTATATTTGTCTTGTGTTCTTCATGGAGTTGGTATTTCAAAGATGTGCTCTAATCTGATATATGTTATCATAGTGAATGATTTGTATGTTCTTCAGATGTATTGATTTGCATGTGTTAGTTCTTTTCTCAAGAATACTAGTGCTTCTTCGTTATCACACGCTTCTGTTTCTGGGCCACACCTCTCTTTTTATTCTTTGAGTTCATGTGTTTGAGCTGATAGGATTCATGTATTATTCACCTCATACCCTGTACTATTAGGTGACATGTCTAAAAATAAATATTAATTATGTCGGTTCATTTAAAAGACTCAAATATGACCGTTATAAATTAAATTGAAAAATGATAAAATAGATTAAAGAACAATGTCACAGTCTGTCTGGAAACAGTGTCTTCATGAAATGGTGTCTTCATGAAACAGTGTCTTCATGAAATGGTGTCTTCATGAAATAGTGTATTCATGAAATAATTTCTCCTTCTTTTCCTTTGAGTGGCGAGATAGTTATGATGGAATAGTTTTATAGATATTAGGAACTAGTAGCATAGATGCGGTGTTAGGATCATGGTGTATGGTCCTTTTCCAAACTTCAAACAGTGTCTGGTCACGGTGTCTAGGTCACGGTGTCTAGGTCACAGTGTCTGGGTCATGGTGTCTAGTCATAGTGTTTGGGTCATAGTGTCTGGGTCACGGTGTCTGGTCATAGTGTCTGGTTCCTTTTCCAAAAAAACACAACCGGTGGAAGACTCACGATTTCTCAGACTTAGCCAAATATCTCTATACAGACTTAAATAGTGATATTCATAGAATGTATTAGAATTAATCATTTATCAATTAAATCTATTATAACACAAATTAAAAATAGTTTACAATAATCAAACATAGAACTTAAGATCTTAGATAGGTTTATTTAAAGCATAAAGAAACCAATCATCTGTAAACATGATTTGAGACAGATTAAACAAGATTAACAAGCTTTGCAGAATGTATAGGATTGATGATTATTAAAACATGGTTAACACATGAGGAGTCCAACAATCTCCCCCTTTTTATGATCACAAATCATGTGAGTGAGATATCTATTCTTAGTGAATTTGTCTCTCCCTTAGTGTGCATGTCTCTCCCCCTTTTGGGATTATCAAAAAGAGTACAAGAGTAAATAAGATAATAGATAAGAAGAGTTCACAATGCATTATATAGATAAAAAGTGTCATTACAAACAGTAAGAAACAAAAATACAACAAGTATCCCTATCAAAAGATAGTATTCACTTTTTTTCAGCACCGACTGTCTTCTCTTTTCCCATGGCAGGAGCATCACTAGAAGCTGCAGGACCAGATGTAGAAGTGGAAGAAGGAAGTGAACCAACTGACAGAGAAGGTAAAGGGATTCCTTCAAAAATAGAGGGGGCCAAGGTAGGTGTAGTGGAAGGCCAAGTCAATTGTTGGTCAAGGATAACAAGTCTGATCTGACTCAGAGTCTGAGAGACAGACATAGAAGTTGAGGCAAGGGCAGTGGATGAGAAGGTAGGAAAACCAGGTCTCAAGGATGCAGCAACAGGAGCCACAATATCAGTGCTCTTCACATGAATATAAGGCCTCAAAAGTTTGATGAAGTCAGTAATAATCTCACCACCATACTACATCACTTTCTCAAAGTCATCCTTGTTCTCTATGAACTTGTCCAACAAGGGAGTGAAGTCCTTGAGCTTCTGGACCTGAGTTTTGAAAGCTTGATTGATAAGAGGGATTTTCAGATTTTCTACAAGACACTTGAAGTGGTTTGTCATATCATGCTTGGAGAATATTCTATTGAAGTAGAAGTCCAAATTCTTAGTAATTTATTCTTGAGAATCATTAGAAATATTGGAATTAATTCTCACCAAATCAAGAACTCTATCATTTTTCTTAACAACTACAGATAGAGATTCTTTGTCAAAGACACTAGGCACAGACTGGAGTTCTTCTTTAACAACTGTTCTGAGCAGATCAATGTCCAAGGAAGGTTGAGATGATTTTCTAGAGGCGCTAGAAGCTATAAAAGCTGAAGTAAGAGACTTTAGTTGATTCATAACTTTATATAGACAACCTTTATACTCATCAGTAAAATTTTTAAGACCAATAACAAGATCACACATTTCATGAACAATTTTCTTATTTCTTTCATCCACCTTTTTAGCTAAGGAAGTTAGGTTAGGTTGAATCAGCGAGGCTACTTCCTGTGGAAACTGACTACCAACATACTCAATAGGATGAGAAATAGGTTCTGGTATTGAGTTCATCACTATCTTCATTTCTTCAACCATACTTATGAGAGACTTCACTTCATCACTTAACTATTTTTTCTCAACTCTGACTTCTTGAATTTCATGAAGCATTTTCGGCTGAATCTGCCAAATAATCTTCTCTAACAATAATGTAACATCTCTTTCACTCAAGTTGGTCACATGAGCTGGTTGAGTATTCATGATCTTTTCAACCCCATCCAAGAGGGTATCTCCAAATTCTTTCAAATCATCCTTACTCACTAAGGTGGAAGGTTCCTATGAAATTTTAGGGATAGGAGCTGAGAGAGGCTTAGGTTCCTTTGAAAATATAACATAAATAGTAGATACTGGTTTCAATTGAAATACAGTAGATAGATATATATATTTAACTGTGGATTCCTAGGAGTCATTCACATCAAAATAGCTAGGAAATTTATACTATGTATCCACATATATTGAATCAACTGAATTTAGAACTTCAACACTTTCCAGATGTGGGTTCTTCTCCCCCTTAACATGTGCATCTTTCTTAGGACTAAGAGATTTAGATCCTTGATTTAATTCCAAGATTTTATCCCCAATAGCCTCACCCATTTCCTTTTAGCTAATTGAAAGGCTTTCTCCATTCTCTCTTCAGCAGATGGGATAATTTCAGGAACAAGTTGTTCCTCTAGGTGTTCCTAAAGAGCATCTTCTTTCTCAAGAGAAAGATCTTCTTCTAAATGTTCTTCCATAACAGCCTTTTCTTTTTCAATAATAACATATTCTTCCTTAGAGGCAGGTTCTTCTAGATCAACAATCTCCTCAGGGATAGGTACTTCCTTCTTAATTAATACTTGAGGAGTAGGTTCACTGTCTTCCTCATCCAGGACAGTTTTTCCTATAGGTGAAAAAGCCTCTTATTATTCTTCCTCATCAAAATAGTCCATGATTTCATTTAGTTCCAAACCAGGATCAGAAATATCCTTAGGTCTTGAAGAGTGTTCAACTGGGTTGAACTTTTCATAGACCCTGTCATTATCTTCCACCCATGATTTTCTCCATGGATTCTAACTGATTTTCATTCTCTTGACTGTAAATTTTGAAATACAATATTCATAATCCTTAATGAATTCTTTATCTAGTCCAACCAACCCTTTTTCATGAATCATAACTGAGATTAATCTTGAGTAGAATAGGGAGGTTGACTTGGAGGTTGTCTTGATCAACTCACATATGTGAAGTATAACATAATTTCATAGGTTAGTCTTATGTCCATTATTCATAAGGTGTATCATAAATAAATCCCGATACTTTAGTGTAGAAAAGTATCCTTTTCTAGGGCTGATCAGATTCTGAACACATTTAAACAAATTCTGGTTTCCCCATATAGCTCAGCAGCTATAGCTCTTCTCTTTGTTTCATTTCCAGTTAAGCTTCTCAAGGATTCTTCCAAAACAAAGATCTCACTTGGAGGTGGAGGACCTCTCTGGTAGTCCTCAAAAATACCCTCATGATGTATACTTAGGCATGCAGTCCATAACCTTGAAGAAAAGGTACATCTTTTCCCATTGATCCATCTTCTCAGAACAAAACCATCTTCTGTATCAAAAGAGAATTGAATGAACTGATAAAACTGTGCAACTAGATTTTGGTAAATCGGCCTATCCTCCTTTGTGATCTAATCCAGCCACCCTTTATCTTTTAGTACTTTCAATATTAAATTCCTAATTGGAAACAACCACTTGGGGCAAATTTCCTTTTCAGGTACCACTGTTCTGTTCACTAAGTTCAGATTCAAAGGACCTTCGGGCACTACCTTCGATGCTATTTTCATCTTCTTCTTTGAGCTGTGATTTTTAGGGGTTTATGAGGACATATGTTTCATTCTGGGCATTCAACAAAGGTTTTAGAGAGATAAAGGTTGAATAAGGGGTTACAGTTTGAGAGAAGAGAGCTCGGGTGAAGAGAGGAGTGGAACTTCTTTCATTTTTATCATTTAGGGATACCAAGCCTCGCAAAAACAAAAGCACAGGAAATTAAAAATAAAATAATTAATTACCGTGATATGGATTATAGTATATAAATAAAATAATAAAGCGTCTTTACGGTGAGACTGTAACAGGCTTTCACGGTGAGACCATAACAGGCTTTCACGGTGAGACCGTAATAGGCTTTCACGGCGAGACTGTAACTGTGTGATTTGTAAATTGTGCAACCATATTTCTGAGGATGATAAGTAGTTCTAAAACTAAATTCTATATCAAGTGTTTTCTAAAGAATTCACCGGAACATTGAGGTAAACCTCATATCTAGATTAAATATAGTAGAATTTGGTACTCCATGAAACCTTACTACTTCTTTAATGTATATCTTGGAAATATGATCCAGAGAGAAGTTTTCTCTGATGACAATGAAGTGTGTTGACTTAGTAAGGTGATAAACTACCTCCCATATAACATTAAAATCTTTAGAGGTTTTGGGTATTCCAATAAAAAAATCCATAGAGATGTTCTCCCATTTTCATTCTGGTATGGGTAATGGATGCAACATCCCCTTAGAATTTTGTCTTTCAAACTTAACTTACTGGTAGACCAAGCACGGAGATACAAACTTTATGATATCCCTCTTCATTCCATCCCACCAAAAGTATTATTTCAAGTCTATATACATCTTCGTACTTCTAGGATGAATAAATAATGATGAACTATGATCTTCCTTTAATACCTCATACTTTAAATTCAGTATGGATGAAACACATACATGGTTCCCAAATCTTATCATTCTATCATGATCAAGGTTAAACTTAGAAACATTTCTAAAATTCTTATATAGCTCTACATCTTCCTTATGTGCCTATTTAATCTTAACTTGGATAGATGGTTTAACATTCAATTGAGCAAGATAAGATTTCCCCCCTTCCTTTAAGATTTTCAGGTCTATCCTTTGCAAATATAGAAATAGTAGATCTTTTGTGATCCTTATCATGGATAATCTAACATGATCCTTTTGACTTAAATCATTATCCACCTTGTTCGCTTTCCTAGGGTGGTAGTGTATTGAGTAGCAATAATCCTTTATTATCTCTAACCATCTTATTTGGAACATGTTCAACTCCTTTTGTGTGAATATATATCCCATACTTTTATGATCAGTATATATATCACACTTTTCTTCATAAAGATAATTCCTCCATATCTTTAATGCAAAAATTACCTCAGCTAACTCCAAATCATGATTTGGGTAATTTTTCTCATGAATCATCAATTATTGCGAGATATAGGCTATAACCATGCTATTATGCATAAGAACACATCCCAATCCCTTCTTGGATGCATCACTATAGACTACAAACTCTTCTCTACTACAGGGTAATGTAAGAATAAGTGCACTGACTAACCTTCTCTTTAGTTACTTGAAATTTTCCTCACATTAATCTATCCAAAGGAACTTGGCACCCTTTTGATTTAACTTGGTCAAAGGATTAGATATTCATGAGAAATTATCCACAAACCATCGATAATATCTAGCTAAACCAAGAAAACTATAGATCTCAGTCACTGTGGTTGGTCTAGGACAATATTCAATATCATCCTTCTTTGATGGAACTACCACTATACCCTCTCTTGAGATTATATGACCCAAAAATGAAACCTTTTGCAGCCAAAATTCACATTTTTTAAAATTTTTATATAATTTCTCCTTCTTTAGGGTATTCAGTACAATTCTTAAGTGGTATTAATTCTATTCCTTTATCTTTGAATAAATAAGAATATAATAAATAATGAATACCACAAACTAATTGAGGTAATATCTAATGACTCTATTCATCAAATCCATGAAGATAATAGGGGAATTAGTAAGACCAAAAGGCATCACTATATATTCACAGTGTCCATACCTTATACAAAATTTTGTATTGAGTATATCCTCATTCTTGACCCTAAATTGATGATATCCATAACAAAGTTCAACCTTGGAAAAGTATTGAGCTCCGTGCAATTGATTAAACAAGTCACCAGTATGGAGAAGAGGATACTTGTTCTTGATTGTGATCTTGTTCAACTCTCGATAATCAATGTAGAGTCACATTGATCCATCTTTCTTTTTCAAAAAAAAAGAACAGGTGGACCCCAAGGTGAAACAATTGGCCGAATGAATCCCTTTTCAAGGTTTCCTTCGAGTTTCTTCTTTAATTCATGCAACTTAATTTGGGCTATTTTATAGAGAGTCTTTGAAATTGGTGTGGAACTAGGTATGAGTTCTATCGAGAACACAACTTCACATTTTGGTGGAAAGATAGACAACTCTTCCGAAAAGATATCCACAAATTCCTAAACAATAGGAACATCATCTATGTCAAGTTTCTCCCCAATTATTTGAGATAAACACACCTTTTGAATGGGAATTAAGACCTGTACACTGGATGTAATCTCCATAGGAAGTTCATACTTATCTTCAAAATGATAGATGATCATAAGTTGGTTTGATATATCAAATGTAACTTCCCTTCCTCAACAATTAATGTGGGATTTATGTATAGAAATCCAATCCATGCCTAATATGACATCAGATTCAACCAAAGTATGAATGACAAGATTTAAAGGGAGTACATTCCCACAAAATTCATCTGGATAAGAATCATAGACTTGAGATGCAATCATTGTACCATTAGGGGTTTTCAATGATAATTCAAAATCTAATCATTTTCGTGGAATCTTAATACCCTTATAAAATTATTTATATATGAAAGAGTGAGTATATCTTGAATCAAATAATACATTAGCAGTTCTAGAGTGTATGGTAAGTGTACCTTTCACCACATCATTATTACACACCTCATCAAAAATAGTGATCATATAATATTTCCCCTTTTCCCTTGGATTAATAGGTTACTGACGTCAATCATCATCATTAACCTTCTGGTTTGGGCATTGGTTAGCATAATTCCCATTCTTCTTACACTCATAGAATTGAAGCGGGGGAGGTTCATTTTTGTGAAGATTTCTCTCCATTCGTATTGTTAGATAACTTATCCCCATCACTTCGACAA
Source organism: Viscum album (assembly GCA_963277665.1). Classification (NCBI taxonomy): domain Eukaryota; kingdom Viridiplantae; phylum Streptophyta; class Magnoliopsida; order Santalales; family Viscaceae; genus Viscum; species Viscum album. The sequence goes on from OY728160.1 coordinate 1,855,434,348, forward strand.
TCAAATGCCTGATGAACTTCCCTTCCACACTTAAAACATTTATTAAACCCCTCAATACAATTTCCTCCATTCTTCTTCCTATACTTAGATCATAAAGGAAATCTCATCTTCTTCTCTCTATGGTTTTTAGATTTTCCTCTAAACCCCATATTCCTTTTCTTATCAAAACCATGAGATTGATATGTAACTCCAACCTCAATTTAAACCTTGATTTCACAATTCACAATCTCTTTATAGCTACTAGTCTCTTATGGACAACACCCTTATAAGACTTGGATTTAAGCCACTGAAGAACCTATCAAATTTACTTTCAGGTTGGATGATAATACCAGAAGCATACCTTGAAAGTCTTGTGAAATTAGCCTCATAGGTACCAACAGATTCATCACCCCTTTGCTTTAACTCAAGGAACTATTTAACTATCTTTGTATGAAGAATACGAGGAAAGTACTTATTGAAAAATAAGTTCTTGAACTCATCCCAATATATGGATTCAATTTCATCTTACTACCGTGTATTCTTGATTAGAGACCACGAATGGTCCAATTCACCTTTTAACCGATAAATAGCCAAAATGACTATCTCATGTTCCAAAAACTGGATAATAGAGAATATATTTTTAGTGGTACTGATCCATTGTTCAGCAACAAGTGGATCATAACACCTACTAAAATAAGGCGTACATTGTCACATGAAGGACTCAACAGAATGTTGTTCCCTCCATTTCTAATTTAGAATTCCATCATGATTAATATCTTGAGAAAGTTGGGCGAGCATAGCAATGAGACTTTTCATTCTATCTCCCATAGCATTTGGATGCTTAGGATAAAAATCATTTCATTTCCCATCACACTCAGAATTGACACTGTTCCTTAGAGTTTCATCTATTGACTAAAACCAAAAAACATAGAGTAAGAAACAATAATCATAGAAGGGAAACACATAATCATGGAAAAACACTTATATAATTTCTAAATTATGACACCTTATTTAATATATGACACCTTAGGTTTATCCTAGGTTATTAATAGCCAACTTCTATTTAAATACTTCATGATGGTTTGTGAAGTGTTTTTGAATTTACAAATCATATCTTGAAAGAGTGTTAAACCAGGTGTGCAACAAGGCCTATTATAATGCACCGGTTCTTGATTGAGTCTAGATCAATACAGTTTTTTTGGGGTTGTTATCCCTATGTACATATGTTCTAGATCCACATCCACTTGTTTTATCTAAACATGGATGTATTTATAGGAAACCAATCATTATATCCTTTACCAAAATTTCAGGACATTTTAATATAGTTTTAATCAACCTTAGACATGTCCTTAGGGTTCCCACTAAGGTTTTCTCATCATGGTTTCCAAAGGCTAAATAAAATTTTGCTCTGATGCCAACTATAGAGACCCTCACTTAACATACATTAACATTACATAATTTTTGAAAAATACTTAATACATTAAACAAATAGATTCCCAAATATTGTATTAGTTTAGTGCCTTTGGAAACATGGAAACATAAAAACTGATACATAAGTGATCTATATTATGTCCCACTAGGTTCTTCATGACTATAAACCTTCTTATACACATCATACATAATACATATCTTCATAACTTGGGGAAAGGAAACATAAAAAGTGGTGAGATCAGATGCTTAGTAAGGGTAAACAAGGGAGATATGTAAGCATAAACATGATCATAAGGATATGATAATGTGATTATAACATTAGAAGATCATACCCTGCATATCAAAGATTATAAACATGAATCATGGAATAAATATTGGCAGTTAATAAGACATGAATCATAAGGGAATAAATATCATAAGCTATGAAAACACAATATAGGAATAAGACATGAAATTTTTTTAGAAACATAAACATATAAAATGATTTCCATAGCAGTCAAGGCATCACTACCAAGTCCATCTTAGTGAAATGGGTTCACTTCCCAAACCATCTTAGTAGTCAAGGTTCACTCCCAAGACCATCTTTGCAGACATAGTCCTTTACTAAACTGAGTTTACTACTCATTCCATCCATGTCTATCTCATGAGATATAAATCTTTACCCAATGAATTGGAGGGAGATATAAGTTCCACCCAACTCATAATTAAATCATACATACGTATGCCACTATATCATAAACACTCATCATATCATAAACCATGAAGTGAAATGGGTATCATAAACATGTAATCATATCATAAACTATGAAAAAGGGATATGTTTCATAATCATTTCATCAAATCATAACATGTGAAAAGAAGTGGGTTTCATAAGCATAGTACCCATGGAAGAGAAATAGGTTTCATAAACATCATTTCGTCAAAATGTAAACCATTCAGAGAAAAAATATGAATGAAACCTTTGGATAATTTACACAAAAAGGAATTATTAACACCAATGGATTTCATCTTAGATGAAAAATAATTTTTAAAGATATTTTAAAAACATTTCTTGAGGAAAATATCTTTTCTTCTTTGAAAAACTCTTTTTAAAACATAAAACATTTTAAAAATCTTTTTCTTTGAAACTAGAATTGAAAAACTTATAAAGAAAGATTTGAAAACCATAAAAAATTTTTAAAATACTTTTTATTTGAAAATTATATTAAGATATAATTTTAAAAACATTCTTTAAAACATTTTTTAAAACATTATTTTTTTTGAATAAAATAGATTTTCGACTGAAGAGAGAAATAAACTCACATTTTCTTAAAAGCATTTTATTAATTATCTTAAGTAAAAAAGAGTAGAAAAATAGTACCAATACATGAATATATCTTGAATAAACATAGGATAAGAAAATTCATGAGTGTTATTGAGATATGGATCATAATATTTCATCAATTAAGTTATAATCATAAACAATCCCGATAAATGATGAGATTGTTGCAATAAACTCTTACCACTTTGGTAACTTTGAATCAAACCACCCATGTAGGAAAATGAAATTACATGAAGCTTAAAATATAAGTAAAATAATTATATTTATGATATAACATTTAAAATGGTAGTATATACATATCATAAAATAATATAGGTTCATAACAAAACATGTGTCTTAAAGAAGTCAAATTGAGACAAAACTACCTTACTGATTTAGTAACTTTTGAACTATAAAAACCCATGAAATAGAGATAATAAAATGGATATTTAAATACACATAAATTTAATTATAATAATAATATAATAAATTAATGGGTAGTATATACACCATACAAAAGGAATTAATGGTGAATAAGGCATATGTCACACAGAAATAAAAGTGAGATGAGAAAACCCTTACCTTAAGTATTGAATTTCTTTGTACACATTTAAAAATCCTATATAATAAATATAAGTTTATTATAAACCCACCACATAACCATATTATTAAATATAATACCATATATTATTTTATTATGAATTTATATTACCCATTTATTAACAATTCCATGTTAATGTTACGTTTTGGGTAATATCTGCTTTGTTTTTCGTATATGTTTTGACTTGTTATTCTTGATCCTCTTACTTATATCATGATTTACTAATTTAAAGAATGTAAAACATGATATAAATATCATATATATTCAGTATATAAATATTTGTAATAATATATAAAATATAGAAATATGAAATGGAATACACCGTTCATGGAGACTGTAAGCCATACGTATGCATGGACGCTGTTTCTATTTTCTTGTTGTATTGAAAGAAAGAAAGTAAATGACATATATGTATATATATATGAATATTATCTTTAAATTATAATTTTTATGTAATATATATCATATACTTTCACTAAAACCATCCTTAATACATTCCATGTAAAGTGTGAACGAATCACATCACCTTGAGAATGTGGTAGTCCACACGTCCGCAAACGAAGTTATCATATTTCCAAAAAATGGAAATCATGAAGGTATGTGTTATATAATAATTAAATAAGAATTAATACATCATAAATATCATATATATCATATAAAAATATAAAATCCATCATTATTACCAACCATGAAAGGTGGAAATGAAAGAACGAACATCATCAGTTCATGAGGCAGTAGTCCACCGTACACAAGAACAATGATTGTGCATCCCATTTGATGGAAGTGTATGTGAGTGTAGGTCAAAAACTTAACCTAAAAACATATTAATATACTTATCATACTAAGTTTATTATATAATCATGGAATAATAGTAATTTATGGGGTGGAGAAACAAAACAAAACAAAAGATCTTGTTGAAGGATGTTACCTCTTCTTTGGGTTACTCCTCATGGTTTGCACCAAAGAGCTTCCTTGGTTGGATTTATGTCAAAAGAGAGGATTCTATGATGAAGTGAGTGAAGTTGGGAGGATATTTTGGAATTTTTTGTCTGAGAAAAAGTTCTTGATAGGTGTGAAGAAGTGAGGGGGGTGAGTTCCCTTTTATAGTGGGGGATGAGTGACATTCTTGTAAATATAACAAGGTAAACACTATTGAGAGGTTTCCCTTACATCACTTGTCTCCAATAATTTTCCATTTTTAATAAAATATGATAATTATTATAAATATTTCCATGAAATGGATTTTTGAAATGTTTCTAGATTATTTGGCCCCTTAAATTAATGTTTAACCACTAAGTAATCTTGTTTTTACCTTAATCGCTGTAATTAATTTTAATTACTTTCACTAGTATTTTTGTCAAAAACTAAGTTGAAATTATTATAAATTATAAATTATTATTATTAAAAATATAGAATCCATTTTTACAAATTCAAATCACATAATTGTAAGAAATTAATTTAAAATTAATCCCGCATATGTGTCGCGATAGCGGGGTTTTAAGCATTTTTTTAAAGTTTGAATTATTTTTATATCCAATTTCAATGTGAAATTGATTACAATAACCTAAATTGGATTAATTTATGAAAAATTGATCTAAATTAAATTTAAAACAAAATTAAAATATAATTTAACAATATAAATAAATTAGACGAAAAAATAGTTTTGAATTAAAATTCAATATTTTTCACTATTCATCAAAAAATGAAGTTTTTCAGAAAAATCCCAAAAATTCAAACTAAGATAATTTTGAAATTATGAATTCAAAAATTTGTTTTATTTTATAAAATTAAATTTATACAAGTTTCTATAATTAATTTTATTATTGTTCACAGAAGGACATAAAAAATAGTTCATTTGAGAAAATAGTTATTTCAAACATATAAAGAATTTACCAAAAAATATATGTTTTGTTATAAATATATTTTATTTTTATAAAACCATTATAAATAATATTTAAAAATTAGTTATTAATATTCATATTACTATGTTTAATGTCTATGTTATAACTATCTCATTTAAATAATTATAATAGTAAAATGTTGTTTTGTAGAAATTTAGTGTTGCATGTAACGCAAGACAAGTCGGTGTTTCATGTAGCGCAAGCTTATATTGGTGTATCATATAATTAAAGATTAACTTGGTTTAGAATGAAACACAAGTCATCAAATAAAATTAATTTATTTGAAAAAAAGGTTAATAAAAACTCAAGTTGTTACACCTATCATTGTAGATCTTTATACAAAATATGTAGGTAGCTTCCCTCCATATCTTTAATCTAGAAAAATTTACCCAACCAAGCCTTTACATTATATAAATCCAAGATTTCATTTATAATAAGATGTATTTCATCTACATACAACAACAAAAACCCACCCAATCTCCCACCAATTTTCTTATATACACAAGATTCATATTCATTATTGATGAAACCAGACACTTCGATTGCATTATTGAAATGAATGCTCTAATTTTGAGAATATTTCTTCAATATATAAATTAATAATTGCAATTTCAAATCCTATAACCATAATTCTAAAGGGTTTAAATGGGGATAACATTTATGCAAATGCAGTAGAATGACAACAAACCAAAACCTAAAGCCACAATATCTTCCATACGCATTGAATTGAATAAAGAATGAATAAAAAAATGCGCACCTTTCACCTTGGTGATCCTACTTGTCTAAGATTTAAACAATAGTTTTATTGAGAAATGAAAACTTTATAATTTTAGCCTTGAGGATTTCTAAGCATCACACCCTTGTATGAGGATCAAGCTGGTTTATATAGTCATAAAAGAGCATCAAATGATTTCCCATATTTATGAGATGTTTCAAAAAAACTCTCCAACATTTCAACTTTTTAAACATTCAGCTTAAATCTAATAATTAATGTTTAATGTTTAATGTTTAAACATTAATGTTATGTGTTCAACCTCCCTATAATCATTATCAAATGATGAATAACCAAATGTGATAGCTAAATGAAATGAATAGGATTGATTCTCATACATTATCATATGATGCAAAAATACAAAGCAATCACCACCATGATAATGTCTCACACTATGTCGTGGTGCATAGAAGTTTAGAACATGATGTGGTCTAAACCACCATGCCATAATGGTTCCTTTAGTGCATAAATCCATCAATTTTCCACTTGAACTAAAGCCTCATCGACTTAGCGTGCTTTCACATTATGTCATATCATATGTTACAATTTGTGAAACCATATACAAAACCCCCTTTAAATATTTTCTAAAACTCTTTTTGGAAAATCCATCATACATTTTCATTAAATATTACATAATATGTAACAACTTGTGAAAATACATCTATAAATTCTTCCAGATATCCTCCAAAACATTGTTGGGGTAGCTCTTAAAATTTTATAAACTCGATCTTCATTCGCAGAACTACAAAGTGTGATACCATGTGCCTTTGTAGCATTGGAAAAAATTATGAATTCCTAAATTAATAAATGTAAGAAAAGATTGACTTCTAACAAAATTTCAATGCTACTCAAGTTACAAAGTGATCTGACATGATCTCTATAAAACACATGCATCTCCCTACCCATTTCCACCAGAAGTATCATATACAAGCATGCATAATCATATAACCCCTTTTCTCAAGAAATCAAGTGACCATGAGACACCGAGTATGTCAATTCTATATAGTCACTCATACGTTCTCAATTACCAGAGTATATATAAACTGGGTTAATGAAAACATTACATGTTATTCATCTAAGATGATACTCACATCACATGTCCCTCATCTAGGTTGATAAGTACATCACATGTACCTTGTTTAAGTATGACCATACATTTCTCCAATCTATATCAATTGAAGGCTCAAATGTCATACTCATCATATAAGAGGACAAATACCATATTGGATAAGCCTCAACTGAAGACATGATCAAAAAAATAACCAACTACCATATGATTATATTAGTCTCGAGGCTGTCATAATAAAGGTATCAAAGTATGAAAGTTCTCATGCTAGATATCTTGAAAAACTCTAGTATAATGATTCAATATGAAACATGCACCCCTTGAAAACAAAAGACAATGTATGATATTCAATATGGTATACTTGGTGTGTTGATGTTACCACACACATTGTTTAATTCTCATGGGCTGCGGTCATATTAGAATTTATATTTATCCTAAACTATACTTGCTATAATGACATAGTATAGTGATAGTGTGGGGTCAATCCCACAAGGAATGTTTTGACATGAAAGGAACCAATATAAGGACCCGACCATAAAACATTACATAATCTTGAATTAAATGAATAATTCACATTGAGGATCTTTTCAGGTTTATAGTTTTAGAGAATTATGACATAACTATCACATATAAAAAGATTACAAATTAGACACTTCTACTCAGTTTCCATTTTTTCATAAAATAAAAACTCTTAAAAAGAAACATGTATAGTTCCATGTTTTAGATAACATGTCGTTCCTTGATCCCATCCTTGACCCTATTCATCTTTAAGTCCTGCGTAAATGATGTTATTAATATTTTCATGACTTATTATATACCTCATTTACTGATTTTATATGAAATGTGCATAATTTTTGTGAAATATTAATGTTTTAATACTAAGTATAATTTTTGAGCATTTTTAGAAGTAGTCCAATTGAGTCAGTTTACTATTTTATTTATAAATATCTCCCTAATGATCCAAATTGTGTGATTATTGTTTTTTATTATTACTAATTCAATATAAAACATTTCATTAGAAGGGATCATGGGATAATTCTTCCATTTGAAGGATCACATGGACCACACAAGATGACCCAAATAATTTGTGAAGAAACTGGACCAGCCATGATGATTGAGTTACTAGTCTAAATAAAGAATCCAAAATTTTATAAAAATATATAATATTTTCTTTATTATCCAAAATAATCATGGATAAAAATTTCAGGGCCCAAATCCAAGAAAAAGGGGCCCAAATGATTCCTTGAAGTCCAGACCACCATTCTGGACGAGAATTAAAATCGGTACACTATTCATGACATATCTCATGATGTAATCATAAAATAGAGCTTATATTTTGCAGTGTGAAAGAGAAGATATATGTGTCCTACTTTTTTGAAGAAATAATTCATTTTTTAAGGCATATTCCTATTCAAAAACCCTTTCACATTTTGGACTTTAAAAAGACAGGATTGAAATAGACAGATTAAAGTTTTTTAATAAACTGGCCATAACTTTGGATCCATAGGTAAAAATGACTCAAAATTTTTATATAGGTCGTAAAACATTATTATATACAACTTTTAATAAGAAGATATCTCTATATTATGCTTTCTGGATGTCCAAATCGTCAAGACAAGTGGAAGGACAGACTGGGAATGCAAACAGTCCTCTTCCTTGGGCTATACATACATTCCCCTCCTCTCCTTCAAGGGGTTTGAAATTTCAGAAGAGAGGAGCATAAATTGGAACGACAAAAGAGTTTAAAAAGTCTTGGGAGGACCTGAAATACTCAAGTTTTCACTTGATATATCCTTCCTCCTCTCTTTGCTTCCTTTCACTTTTGTGTTGTTCTTCGTTTGTAATCTTGTAAGTTTGTGTTTTGTAATTCTGTTTTAATGAAAGTTTCTTCTTAAATATCTCTTATTATCATCCAAATTATGTAGATTAATATTAATATTCTTAAAATATTTTAAATATAGTTGAATTACCTTCACTTTTTTTGCTTCCTCATTCAATCGAAAGTCTGTTTTTTTAATTCTCATCATTGTTCGTGTGTGTGTGTTCGATGCACCACTCTTTTCTTATCCCTTTATTTTTATTCTATTATTAATTTATCATCATAATAATTATAACCATATTATTAAAAAACCAAATGTCTGAGTAAATCTCTCATTGGGGTGAGTCAAAATTTAGGTATGTTAAGTGATTGAGAGTATTTGCTCGATGAGTATTCGTTAATTTAACATTGTGTATGTTGGACTTAACATGTCATGGATTAATGACATATTTTGTTTAACATGTGGTTTCCATGGATTATTGGAACCATAAATACACTACCATAAACAAGTAATGGTAATTATTAGAACCCTAAGTTAAGTTAAGGCTTGGATTAAATCCTTAACACTTAGTAATTCCAATCAACATTATCTTGCGAAGTGGGTGTTAAATTAACTAATATATAAAGCAAAGATCCAGGATATCACAAGATTAACTCCCTAAAAATAAACTCAGACCAATATTTATCAAATTGATAAATCAAACACCAATCATTAATCACTTCATTTAAGCTCTGCAAACAAACCCCCCACTCATGATACAATCAACTAAAAACAAATGACTATTACAAAGTATCACCGCTGAGGATTTGACCCGAGTGCTGCTATACATATTAGCAGAGCACCAGAACCTTGACCGGTCAATAGGAGACAATCGACCACATGTTTCAAATGGATCCATTTCCAGATATGGTTCTTTAAGTAGTAATTAGCTTCTGGTTATTGTAAAAAAAGCAAAAAAAAAAAACAAAATTTGAAAACAAAATTGAAAAAAAAACACAAAGAAAAACCCGTCTTTTCATAAAAATCATAAACTGAAAAAACACAAAAAAAAATCTTCATCTTTCTTATAAATCTTTATGAATGGACCATATCCTCCCAAACAATCCCTCAGATTGGTTTGACCCTGAAATTGAGCGAACACTTCACCAAATTAGGAGGAACATAAGAGATAATCAAATAATTCAAGAACCAGTCCTTATCCAACCAATTGAATTAGATATGACCAATCCTAGGGAACAAACACTTAAAGAACTTTATTCTCCTAATATGAATTACCAAACTTTTAGTATTCAATATCCAAACATAGAGTCTGAATTTGAACTCAAATCGGGTTTGATTCATCTTCTCCCTCATTTCCACGGGCTAGACGGTGAGGATCCACATCTCCACATTAAAGAGTTTCAAGTAGTGTGCTCTACCATGAATCCTCAAGGGGTTTCTGAGGAACAAATCAAACTCCAAGCATTTAATTTCTCCATAGCTGACACTGCTAAGTCATGGCTTTACTACCTCCCTCCTAGTTCTATAACCACATGGAATGACATGAATCGAATTTTATTAGAAAAATTCTTTCCTGCTTCTCGTACTGCTTCTATCTGAAAGGAAATAAGTGGTATCCATCATTTCCCAACTGAATCAATCCATGAGTACTGGGAGAGGTTAAAAAATATTGTTGAAACCTACCCACACCACCAAATACCTGATCAAATCTTGATCCAATACTTCTATGAGGGGTTATTGGCTATGGAGAGAACTCTCATTGATGCCGTAAGTGGCTGTGCTCTTGATGACAAAACTCCTACAACTGCATGAGATCTCATAAGTAACATGGATGAAAACACACAACAATTCCATACTAGAGCACATTATCAAGTCAAACAAGCCCAAGATAATCAATCAATTGAGCCGAACAAGATGACCGAGTGGATGAGTGAACTTAAAGGTCTTGTGTGACAACTAGCTGTGGCTACCAAATCCCCAACCTCATATTCTTTGCAATCAATGTTTCCTGGACCTATCAAAAATAGTGGAATATGCAACTCTTCATCTCATCTAACTGACACATTTCCACAACTTCAAGAGGATCAATCTGATTCATTTGGACCAAGGGAGCTCAACGCATCATATGCTCAATGGAACACCAACCCTAAACTATCTGGTCAGTTTTTTAGAAACTTCAACCAACCTCACTCTGAGCCCTTCTCTTCTTCCTATAACCAAGGCCTGAGGTATGGTAATCCCATCACTCATACCCCTCAATTCCCTTCTCAAAACCCAAACCAGTTTCAATATGGTCAAGGTGTTGTTAATTTCCAAAAACCTTATCCTTTTATTCCTCAACCTAAAAGGAACAATCCTCCTCCTAGATTCCATTATCCTAGTGAGCCTTCCAAATTACAAAACCAATACAATTGATTTCCCAAGAACCAGAATCTTGGTAATCCCAATCTGGGACAAGACTCTTCTTCCAAGCAACCATGGGAAAGTGCAGTGGAAGATCTTTCCTCCTTCGCCCGTTCCAGCCTCAAGAACATTGAAACCCAAATCGGCCAACTTGCATCCCACCTTAGTCAGCAACAACCATCCAATTCTTCCCAACTTCCAGCTTAACCATTACCCAACCCCAAGGGTAATGTAAGTGAAATTGCACATAGATCAGGAAATAAAATTGTTATACCTCAAGATAAGTCATATAAACAACCTTTAAATGTTGACCTAGAAAATGAAAATAAAAAGAAACTTGAAAAGGAACCTGAATCCATTCCCTCACCTCCTTATATTCCACATAGGAACCCAATTCCTTTTCCTCAAGCTATTTCTATGCCAAATAAGTCCTTTGATCCCGATCCTAAAATGATCTACATGTTTAGACGTGTTGAAGTCAACATTCCCCTCTTAGATTCCATAAAACAAATTACTAAGTATTCCAAGTTTCTCAAGGAGTTGTGTACCCACAAGAGGCAACTTAGGACCTTAGAAAATGTTTCAACCCAAGAGTCCATACCCATTAAGTGCAATGATCTAGGGACCTTTACGGTTCTATGCCAAATTGGAAGTTCCAACTTTGATGATGCACTCATAGACCTAGGAGCCTCAATTAATGTCATGCCCAAATCCATATTATCAAACCTTGGTCTAAGTCCCTTACATCCAATGGGTGTTGTCATTCAATTGGCCAATCGAAGCACAACCAGTCCTGAGGGAATAATTGAGGATGTACTTGTCTGAGTCAATGATCTTATATTCCCTGCTGATTTCTATGTCCTTGACATGGAAGGTGAGACTAAATCTTCTCGATATACCCTAATTCCAAGAAGACCATTCCTCATGACTGCAAGAACCAAGATTGATGTCCATTCAGGCATCTAAACCATGGAATTCGGTGACCAACTGGTCAATTTCAACATTTTCCAATCCATGCGATACCCATTTGAGGATCACTCTGCATTCTCAATCCATGCTTTTGAGGACACTTCTAAGAGTCAATCAAACCCCAATCCACTATGGTCTTCATGTTCTAATGAAAAAGGATCTTGTGAAATCTGCACCATGATTAACCAAGTCATAAATGGTGAAGTTTATGTGGACCTCTCATTCATAGACTCCATAAATCTAGAGGAACTTGAAAACTCTCTTGAATCCCAAATCAACTCTGATCTCTACTGATCCACCTTGGACAATATTAAGAAGAATGAATCTGAAGCAACTAAAGTCCCATCTTCCATTCCTGAGTTGTCTAACCCAAAAATGAAAGACGAGACTGATCTAAAACCTCTTCCTGAACACCTGAAATATGCATTCCTTTTCCATGATCACTCATATCCTGTCATTATCTTTGCTTCACTTACTAAAACTGAAGAGTCCAAACTTGTTCAGGTGTTAGAGGAAAATAAAAAGGCCATAGGTTGGACCCTAGATGACATACCAGAAATCAACCCTGCCCTTTTCATGCATCACATACATCTTGAGGAGTCATCCAAACCAATTAAACAACCACAAAGAAGACTCAATCCACTCATACTTGAGGTAGTTAGGGAAGAGATCAACAAGATTCTTCAAGTTGGTATTATCTACCCAATTTTTGATAGTGAATGGGTTAGTCCAATTCAAGTTGTACCTAAGAAGGGTGGGATAACTGTTGTCACAAGTGAACATGGAGAGGTATCCACAACTCGAGTGAAGAAAAAATGGCGTGTGTGCATTGACTATATGAAATTGAATGTTGAAATAAGAAAAGATCACTACCCTCTTCCATTCCTTGATCAAATGCTGGAACAATTAGCTGGAAAGTCACACTATTGCTTTCTTGTTGGATACACCGACTACTTCCAAATCCCAATCACACCTCAGGACCAAGAAAATACTACTTTCACATGCCCCTTTGGAACATATGCATATAGAAGAATGCCTTTTGGCCTTTGCAATGCTCCTGCAACATTCTAGAGGTGTATGATGAGTATCTTTTCCGAATTCATTGAACATTTCATGGAAGTCCTCATAGATGACTTCACCATTTATGGCGAGTCATTTTAATCTTGTTTTAATTCACTCTCTCTAGTCATCCAAAAGTGTTTCAAGTGCAACCTTGTGTTAAATTTTGAAAAATGTCACTTCATGGTTGCAAATGGGATTGTTCTAGGGCACATAGTTTCAAAAGATGGTATTAAAGTCGATCCTTCCAAAATTTAAGTGATCCAATCACTTCCTCAACCCACTTCTGTTCGAGTCATCCGTTCATTTCTCAGTTATGCCGGTTTCTATCAGAGATTCATCCATAACTTCAGTAGGATTTTCCTCCCACTCACTCGGTTGCTCCAAAATGATGTCACTTTCCATTTCGATGAGGTTTTCAAGAGATCCTTTGTTAAACTCAAAACTGCTCTAACATCTGCCCCAATAATCCAACCCCTAGATTGGTCCTTACCCATTGAGTTGATGTGTGATGCTTCTGATAGAACCATTGGGGTTGTTCTTGGTCAAAGAAGAGAAAATATTCCTCATGTCATCTATTATGCCTCAAAAACATTGGATGAAACTCAATCTCACTACACTGTCACTGAAAAAGAACTTTTAGAAGTGGTTTTTGCCTTAGATAAATTACGGCCCTATCTCTTAGGTGCCAAAATCATCATCTTCACAGACCATTCTGCTATAAAGTTCTTACTCAAGAAAAGTTATTCCAAACCGAGGATAATAAGATGGATCCTAATGCTCCAAGAGTTTGAACTTGAAATCAAAGATAAACCAGGAAAAGAAAACCTTGTGGCTGATCATTTGAGTATAATTTATAATTCTTATCATTCTGAAATCATCGATCCTGAATTCCCCATTGATCACCTTTCATCTCTCACTCCAAAAATACCATGGTATGCCCCAATTGTAAATTACTTGGTTTCTGGTGTTTTTCCTGAAATTTTTTCAAAAGAACAAAAAATGAAGTTGAAAAGTGATTCAAAATACTATTTTTGGGAAGAAAATAAACTTTGGAAAACTGGGAATGACATGGTAATAAGAATATTTGTCGATGAAAATGAACATTCTTCCATATTAGAATTCTGTCACCCACTTCCCAGAGGTGGCCAATTTGGACCACATAGGACCTCCTGAAAGGTACTAGACTCTGGATTCTTTTGCCCTTAACTCTTCAAGGACTCACATGAGTTCTGTCAATCATGTCCCACTTTCCAAAAGTTTGGCACAATTTCAAAGAGAAATAAAATTCCCCAAAAGCCTTTAATTTTCTGTGAGATCTTCAATGTTTGGGGTATCGATTTCATGGGACCATTTACCCCTTCCAATGTATTCTTATACATCCTTATTGCGGTTGATTATGTTTCTAGGTGGGTCGAGGCTAAACCCACTAGAAAGGATGATTCACATACTGTTAGCGAGTTCCTAAATACACACATCTTCCACCGATTTGGAACACCATGTGCCTTTATAAGTGACTTAGGAACCCATTTCTGTAATAGAACCATGGAATATCTTTTGAAAAAGAACGGAGTTGTACATAAAAATTCAACTGCATATCACCCCCAAACAAATGGAATGGCTGAAATTTCTAATAGAAAAGTGAAAAGAGTTCTTGAGAGAATTGTAAAACCCACCAGAAAAGACTGTCCTGAAAGACTCGGTGAAGCACTTTGGGCTTATCAAAATTCTTATAAAACACCCATTGGGATGTCTCATTTTAGGCTAGTTTTTGGTAAAGCATGTCATCTACCAGTTGAAATCCAACATAAGTCTTTTTGGGCTGTGAAAACCTGTAATTTTGATTATGAAAAATATGGTGAAGAAATATTATTGCAATTGGCTGAACTGGAGGAGCTTCGACTTGAATACTATGAGAATTCCAATCTGTACAAAGAAAAGGCTAAGGTACTCCATGACAAACACATCCTGAGAAAGGTATTACATGAATGTGAAAAGGTAATGCTCTTCAATTCTCGATTTCGGCTTCACCCAGGTAAGCTTAATTCTCGTTGGGAAGGTCCTTTTGTTATTACTAATGTTTACCCATTTGGTGTAGTACAAGTCCAAGACCCCTCTTCCAAAATATATTCACAGTTAATGGACATCGGTTAAAGCATCACCATGAGAGGATGCACAATCCTGGATTAACATCGAATTCCACTGGATCCCCAACTTCTCCAGTCAACCTACCACTAGATGGATATGACAACCCATCAAATCTAAACTAGGGGGCACCTCTTTCCCTTTAACTCTCTATCTATCTCTTACTCTCTCTACCTATTTCTTCTTCTTCCTATCTCTTTCATTTTTTACCACTTTCTCTATAAAAACCTTTATTTTTCACTTTCTCTTTTGTGTGGATGCATCTTTATTAAAAACTAAAAAAAAACTAAAAAAATAATCATAACAAAAAAATATATACAAAAAAATCAAGATTCATGATTACTCACCTTCCAATTTTATAATTTTTTCCAACCTTTTTGGGGAGTCAACAAACATGTTTTCATCTCAAATTTTTTTTATTTTCATCATGAATTTGGATAAGGAATTTTATGTCAAAATTAACAAAATTTGAATGCTCAATTTTTGATTTGGAAAATGATTTTCCCAAACTGTGAGGAGCAAAATTTTCTTTCATGCCAAGGCCACATATGGCCATCTATTCAAAATGTGTGTTTTCACCCCCATTTGTGAGTCTTGAGTTTGTGGACCTTCGAGCCGAATTTCCTACTTTAGTGTGCATTAATATGATATAGGCATTTTCTGAACTAAATTAGAATTACAATAGCCAAATAGCCTCCCATTTCCCTTAAATTAATCCTCCTTTTGAAAGCCCCTTCGAGCCTATGAAAACCTTTTCTTTGATAGCCACATTACAAGCCCAATACCTTTTTCCACCCAATATAAACATGGATTTTCATTGCATATTTTTTTTTTGAAATTTAAGTGTGTGTGGGGGGGTGGATTTAATTTTGGGTACCCTTTGTTTATTTCACCATGTTATCATATGTTTGAGGGAAAGCATCCATTTCAGTGTGGGGGAGATTTTTTCATTCAGTTTGTTTTGGGGAATGTAATATACTTTCATTTATGTAATTTTTTAAATGTTATTGACAAGTGTTCAAAAAAAAAAATAAATAAAAAATAAAAAAAGGGTTGTTTCTTAGGTAGGTCAAAAAACACTCTTACTGAACCTTTGATCTTGTTATAACTATTACAATTAGTGTCGTGAGGAGATCAATCATGGGTTAGGATATTAGTGTGAGATCTTTTCCAAGTTCAACTTTTGAAAAAAGAGGAAAAAAAAGAAAAAAAGAACACTTGCATTATATTCTTATGTCATTGGGAGAAGTTTTGTGGTTTGTAAATATTTCATCTTCTCATCCCCTTAAAATTTTCATCCTCTATTGTGCCTTTCTTCACACAATCATTCCCTTGTAAAATATGTGTTTTCATTTCCTTCCATGTTTTATTTCAAAAAAAAATGTGCATTGCTTTTTCTATGTTGGTGTTTTACCCCTATTCTTCTCTTTCTTGGACATTATATTCCTACTGTCCCATAGCCATAGAAAAACCCCTTAAAAATACCTATTGATTCTTGTGCACTTTGGATAGGTATTGGAAGTTGATAGCTCTTTCAAACTCTAAGATTTTTACTTTTGGTTGATAAAAGGGTGAACCTCCACAAATGCATTTTATCATCTTGAGAGGTGTGAGTTTTGAGTGTCCACATTTTCCATTTCTAAATTTGAGCATGAAAAAATGAATTAGTTTTGGAACACTGTTTCTGTAACAACTCAAGGTGGAATTCAAAATGGATGGGTGAAATAGTCTAAACCTCCCCTGATTGGAGAAAACAAAATTTTAATATCTATTGGTGAGTGAAAATGATTTTGTTATGTTTTTATATTTGTTTCACATGAGGATATTCACAAGACTAAGTGTGGGGGAGTTGATGTTATTAATATTTTATATACCTCATTTACTTATTTTATATGAAATGTGCATAATTTTTGTGAAATATTAATGTTTTAATACTAAGTATAATTTTTGAGCATTTTTAAAAGTACTCCAATTGATTCAGTTTACTATTTTATTTATAACTCCACCCATAATGATCCAAATTGTGTGGTTCTTATTTTCTAGGATTCCTAATTCAATATACAACATTTCATTATAAAATATCATGGGCCAATTCTGCCATTTGAAGGATCACATGGACCACACAATATGACCCAAAGAATTTGTGAAGAAACTGGACCAGCCATGATGATTGAGTTACTGGTCTAAATCCCGAAGCCCAAATTTTATTAAACTATAACATATGTTTTTGATTATATAAAATAATCATGGATAAAAATTTCAGGGCCCAACTCCAAGAACAAGGGGCTCAAATGATGCCTTGAAGTCTATCCCACCATTCTGGAAGAGAATTAAAATACGGACACAATTCATGACATATCTCATGATTTAATTATCACATCGAGCTGAGATTTTTCAGTGTCAAAGAGAAGATATAGTTGGACTACTTTGTTGAAGACATAATTCGGTTTTGAAGGCATATTAATATTCAAAAACCATTTCACATTTTGGACTTCAAAAATATAGGATTGAAATAGACAGATTAAAATTGTTTAATCAAACAGACATAACTTTATCTCCATAGGTCCAAATGGCTCCAAATTTTTAGAGATGTAGGAAAAAATTATTATATAAAACTTATAATAATGAGATATCTTGATATTCTACTGTCTGGATTTCCAAATCGTTGATCCAAGTGGAGGGACAGACTGGGAATGCAAACAGTCCTTTTCCTTGGGCTATAAATACATCCCCCTCCTCTCCTTCAAAGGGGTTGACATTTCAGAAGAGAGGAGTATAAATTTTAACGAAGAAAGCCTTGAAAAAGGCTTGGGAGGACCTAACATACTCAATTTTTCACTTGAGATACCCTTCCTCCTCTCTTTGCTTCCTTTCACTTTTGTGTTGTTCTTCATTTGTAATCTTGTAAGTTTGTGTTTTGTAATTCTATTTTAATGCAAGTTTCTTCTTCAATATCTTTTATTCTCATCCAAATTATGTAGATTAATATTAATTTTCTTAAAATAGTTTAAATTCATTTGAATCCCCTTCCCTTCTTTTGCTTCCTCATTCAATCGAAAGTCTGTTTTTTTAATTCTTATCATTGTTCGTGTGTGTGTGTTCGACGCACCACTCTTTTCTTATCCCTTTATTTTTATTCTATTCTTAATTTATCATCATAATAATTATAAAAAAATTATTAAACACCCAAATGTCTGAGTAAATATCTCATTGGGGTGAGTCAAAATTTAGGGATGTTAAGTGATTGAGAGTATTTGCTCGATGAGTATTCATTAATTTAACATTGTGTATGTTGGACTAAAAATGTCATGAATTAATGACATATTTTGTTTAACATGTGGTTTCCATGGATTATTGGAATCGTAAATACACTACAAAAAACAAGTAATGGTAATTATCAGAACCCTAAGTTAAGTTAAGGCTTGGATTAAATCCTTAACACTTACTAATTACAATCAACATTATCTTGCAAAGTGGGTGTTAAATTAACTAAAATATAAAGCAAAACTCCAGGATATCACAAGCTTAACTCCATAAAAATGAAATCAACCCAATATTTATCAAATTGATAAATCAAACACCAATCATTAATCACTTAATTTAAGCTCTGCAAACAAACCCCCCGATCAGAATACAATCAACTAAAAACAAATGACTATTACAAAGTATCATCGCCAAGGATTCGACCCGAGTGCTGCTATACACATTAGCAGAGCATCGAAACCCTGACCAGTCGATAGGAAAAAATCGGTCACATGTTTCAGGTAAACATTTCAAAAATTTGGAATGAGCATAAAAAGCTCAGTAAGGGATACATAAATAAAGAAACTGTTATTTTTTCAAAACAACAAGTAAACCATGAATACTTAATCATAAGTAATACTTTTCACCATTATGAAGTAGTAAATACTATTCAATAAATAAAAGATCATTTATTACCCTTTTGTAACAAAAATATCACCATAAAACCCATATAAATAACACATAACTTATAAAGGTAACTTGAGACATAAACATACTTAAATGGAATAACCATACGGTCGACTTCCACACATGTCACTAAGTGGAATAGCCATACGGCCGACTTCCATACCCAATGCATTGGAGGTTATAACATAACCACCCATCCTGGTTTATCACGGCACCACCCATCATTTGGTTAATCACGTAACCACCCATCAAATGTTGAAGTACCATTATAAAATCATAAAACATACAACAAATATAAAGGAAAGAAAACATTTCCACATTTCAATCACAATATATCACTTAAATATACTGACATACCAAATCCATTATCAAAACCACTTTCAATACCAAAATATATAATAGATTATATGGTATTTATTTTCCTTTTAAAAACATTACAGCTTGTTAAGTAAGCCAAAGATCAAGTAATACTCGCGGCGGTGGAAAGGTTGTTGTCACCACGTACGTTAATAGAAACATTACTTTTTGTCATTTAGTAAAATGATTCATAGAAAAATATTCCCTATGAATGAAATGAAAAGTAAAAAGTGTTTATACATCGTATAAAATGAAGTCTTGTATTAAAACAAAATATGCCTTAATGAAAGGAGATTGAGATGAAGTCCCTTATAAAGACGGTATCCTTAGATTAAGGATAAATCAATGGCATAATCATGCGTAAAAAATATAAATACACCCAATATAAGTGGATATTAAGTGTAAAACAATCATAGGTCATTCACACATATTCATAGAATGACATAATCAAGAAGTAGAGGTTTAACCCAAAGAATTGAAATTGAGTTAAGAAGTACCCTTACAAAAATTCGACAGCCTAACGACGTCACTTTAAAATTAAGAAAATGAGTTGATGAGAGAGAAAATGGTATCTCATCACTTGAACATAAAATTTAAATTAATAAGGATATAGATGAACATATTCCAACATAATAAGATGTAAACTAAAATACATAACAAAAAGAAGTCTTTTAAAATGAAGAGGGTGAAAGGTTCCCTTACCGATTTGGTAACTTACGAAACATTCATCATATGAAAGAAAGACCATAAAGTGTTGATGTAAATAACCATAAATGAAAGTATATTACACAAATAGTAGAATCATGGGTAG
Source organism: Viscum album (assembly GCA_963277665.1). Classification (NCBI taxonomy): domain Eukaryota; kingdom Viridiplantae; phylum Streptophyta; class Magnoliopsida; order Santalales; family Viscaceae; genus Viscum; species Viscum album. The sequence goes on from OY728160.1 coordinate 1,855,454,892, forward strand.
TACATGCACCAATCAAAGGCAATAGTGACAAATATAGCATGAATCTCACGGGAATAAAAAGTGAGATAAAAACCCCTTACCTCATTGTAATAAATCGATTCGTATGACCAAAAGATAATAAGAACCAAATGAATCACAGAATACCAAGAATATAAATAGAATCAAGATAATATATATCAAATGTTAGTACAAAATACACCACATGAAATAAATAAGTGGTGAACAATGGAAATCTCATGTAATTAAAAGTGAGATAAGAAATCCCTTACCACGTGTCCGACTTAACTCGCTTGTATGTTCCTTGTTCTTCCTGAATGATAAACTTAAATTAATTTCTACTTGATTAATAATATTTTTCAAGTTTATTATTCCTTTTATATCACTTATTACCTTTCTATAAAAATTATTTAATTATTTGAGTTCATAATGGACATTTTTTCGATGTTATGAACTTGAGTCAAAAATAAACTTGTTATAATTATAAATTGTACATGTGGTAAAGATTCAATTATATCAAGAATGATACTAATAATTTAGATGTCATATATATCATATATATCCAGTATATATATATGTATTTATAATAGTACATAACATTTGGAGATAAGAAATGAAATGCACCGTTCATGGAGATGGTATGTCGTACATACGCATGAACGCTACTTTCATTTCTATTTCATATTTTAATGAAATGAAAACATAGTGATTCATAGGTATATTATAAGTTCAGTATAATATGTATTTCATATATGTTAAATAATTTCATAAATTATATCCTTTATAATTTCCACGTATGGCATGAACGAGTCATATCACTTTGAGGGGGTAGTAGTCCGCACTTCCTAAAATGAAATTATCGCGTTTACCTATTATGGAAACCATAAAGGTATGACATAAATGAAAAATACCGAAGCATAAGAAAAATATAAAAATAATATATATCATATATAAATACAGTGAAATCTTAATGGCCACCATGAGAGGCGGTAGAAGATAATTGAACAATCATCGTTACGTGAGGCAGTAGTTCGCCGTCCACAGAAACATTATGTTCTTCACCCATTAGATGGAGGTGTGTGTAAGTGTAGCTTGGATTATTATCATAAAAACATACCAGTATATTGAAGATACTAGTGTTGTTACAAAATAAAGTAATAAAAAGAGTTCAGGGGGTTGGAGAATCAAAATAAAACAAAAGAACATAAGAGAAGACATTACCTTTAAATCGGGTAACTCCCATTGGTTTGAACCAAAAGGGTTTCTTGAAGTGCTTTCTGCCTAAGGTAAGGCTTCTAGGATTAATAGAGGGATCATGGGAGATTATTTGAGTAGAGTTTGGACGAGTCAAAGGTCTTGAGAAGTGTGATAAAGGGGTAGGAAGTGGGGTCTTTTTATAAGGAAGAGGAGGGGCTCTCTTGGAAAGCTTGAAAATATTATTTTATTATATAATCCTTTTCGGTTTCTAAAGGTCAAAAAATCATTAAAGTCAAATATAAGGTGTCCCATGTTCAAAATAAAATCATCCAATAAGAATTGGACAAGTGTTGAATATTATTTGAACAATTATCTTCTTATTTATTTAAATCATTCATTAATGACGTAAACACTGCATCATCATTGTGTCATAAATAATTTTATTTATTTGCTGTCTAAAAATTATAAAAAAAATTACCATGATGTTGGAAATATTTTTAGATTTTTAATTAATATTTATAGTCAAAATGATAATTTATATAACCCCATGTAAAAATTGTTTTTGTAAAACAATACATGTTTGTGACATTTTTATTTTTAATTTAAATAAAAAGTTATTAATGTTATTATCATACCCAAGTGGCTCCATGGGGCCCCCAAATTGACCCATGGATTGTCATGGTCGGCCATGACTCATCCAATAAGGTTAGGACATGTGTCAAGGTATTTTTATATTTTTATAATATTATTTTTACCTTAAATTACCCTAATTACCTTTAATCGTGGTTAATAAAACTCAAAAGTTACTATTCACCAAAAATTATTTTCATTCCATTGAACCAAATTTTACTTACTAATGAAAACCATGTATGTAGTATTTTTAAAATTCAATTCACAGAAATGGTAAAATTTCATTTAAATGAAAAAATCAGTTTTTAACTACAACTTAGTGGTTTCACTATTCATCAAAAATTGATGTTTTTCAAGAAAAATACCACAAATTCACCCTAAGATATATTTGATATCCCAAATTCAAAAATTATGTCTATTTTACCAAATTCAAAACATAGAAGTTGCATTAATTAATTTTATAATTAATTCCCACTGTCAAAACAAATAGCGTGTTTTTAAGAAACAATATCTATCAAAAGATTGACACTTGTTTATGTCCAATTTCAAAGTGAAATTATTTAAAATGACCAAAATTGGATTAAATGGTAAAACTATATTTTAATTACACTTTAAAACCAATTAAAAAGATAATCTAACCATATAAATAAATTAGATTAAAAGGTGGTTTTGAACTAAAATACAACATTTTCACTATTCATTAAAAAAATGAACTTTATCAGAAAAATACCAAAAATTTACACAAAGTAAATTTTGATGTCTTGATTATAAAGAAGGATTTTATTTTTTATAACATATAAAAGTGACAAAAATTAGATTTAAAAAGGTTTTTCCATCAAAAGGTGGTTAATCGACCTTTTAAAGAATATCAGAATATTTATGCTTAAAATTGGATTCATTCGCATTTTAAGCCTCTAACATTTATTGGATAAATGTAAAAACATTTAACAAACATGTATAATCATATTTTAGTTAGTTCTATTCATTAACTCCATTACAACTACTAGGTGTTAACTACCATTTAAAATAATATTATTATATTATTAGTGTGCAATGTAAGATTTCAAAGAAACTCGTTTGTTGCTTATTAGGTACGCTATAGAAAATAGAAACCCCTTTAAAGTAAAATTAATATTTAATTCACAAATATTAATAAATATTAAAATTTCATATTATTTATTTACCTGGGATGTTACATCCTTCCCCCCCTTTTGGGAATTACGTGCTCGCAATTTTAAAATTGGGCTCAGAAACTTCATTGAAAGCCCCACATCAGAAAAGGAGTCAATAAAACTACCGCTTTAAAAGAAAGAAAGAGAAGTAAAATGGTCACCTGTGATAACCCATACTAGGATCCCATGAAAACATGGATATGTAGGAGAAACTAAGGGTCAAGTTCTGATGCAGAGTGATAGAAAACATGATTAGGAGAAAGTTAATAACAAGAAAACCACAAAATTGTGATGGGTTAAACGGTATTTGATTCCCTAGTAGGAAAAGTTAATAGACAACATTTTTGTTTTAAGTTACTTTTAATTGAGGAATTTATTTATGGTATTAACTAAAACATAAGGAAACATACTTACTTGTCATGTAGACTTTCATCTTTTACTAGATTTCTAACACAAACTCATATTTTCTCCAAACGATGAGTATTTAGGATGAATTTTTCACATTAAAAGCACTATAATCAACTTCTATAGAATCACATAATCCACAAAAGATGAACTATATATTTTCCATTTCTTTAGATCTTAACCAAAACCAAAATGGTTAGTACAAGATCAGATAATCCCCAAAAAGGATAATCTTTTACAAAAAGAAAAACTACTCTTAATCTCCAAAATTTGTCCAACAAAACCCAAAGTTCATCAAAGACCATTCAATAAACAGCTGTCCATAAAATTCTTCAAAGTAATTCAAACTATGATCGAATCCCAAAACTCATAAGAATTTTATCACATAGTCTCCCACGATATATCTTAACATTTATTTCCAAATAACATTAGCTACTCTAAAAGTCTCATACTGAAAAGTAATTAATCTAATCACATATCCTCCATGATAGGTTAATAATTTCCATAGGTAACTCAAAATAAACTTATTCTTGATTCATAAAATCATCTAACTAAAAAGAATTAGTCAAAATAACCAGGGACTTCACGTAGTCCAGTGGTAGGCAATAAATACCAGTTGCACTTTGGTTGTGGGTTCGATTCCTACAGCTTCGTCCGACACGATGAGTTGTCACACGGTCTGCATGTTGTCCCTTTTCAAAAACTATATAATTTTATAACATTCCCAAAAAGAGATAAATTCATAAAAAAATAATTATAACATATTTTAACCATGAAGGTTATCTAATAACTTTAATTTTTCATCCCAAAATGTATTAACCTGTAATTGACTCAAATTCAAGGATCATATAAACCCAAATGGTTATTTATAACTATATCCAAAAAAGAAGATATAATTATTCCTTGAATAAAATTTTCATATATCAAACTTCAGGGTTACACATATTATAAAAAGTCTTCTAATGTAATACCATCATCAAAAGAGCCTTAATACTTTTGAGCATTTCAACATCCTAAAATCTACCATAACTCTTGAATCCCTTATATGTTGACTTCTTACTCATTCAAAATTATTCATGATCCATTAACCATTCCTTTCCAAATTATTCTGAAATACTTCTTTCCTACAAACAAAATCATGAATCATATCCTAATATTTCAATAATAGGAAAACATATGTTAAGAAATAATCCATACCTTTCATTGGCCATTGTTAGTTTCTTCATCCTCAATCAGAATATCATTAGGTATTGGTAAAAAAATATTTTTACGATCTTGGTGATCCCATTCCCGAAACATCTTCGTAGGACATGTGGTTTCATAATGACCATGCACACCACATTTAAAACATTCAATTGATCCCTCAGAAAGAAATTCTTTCCCTTTCCTAGAGTCAACTGGATGCTTCCTTTTTCCATGGCAGGTTCTTGCTTTATGACCTTCATTTCCACATCTATATCATCTTTCTATCCCTTTGAAACATTTTCCTAGGTTTTTCTTTCCACATCTTTGACAAATAGGTTTTTTGAACACACTTACCTTTATGATTATTACCTGAACTTCCGTAGGGATTTGTTTTTCGCAAATATGATGCCTTATAAAAATCACTAAGGTTCAGGTGGTCAATCATGACTCCAGATAGTTGTTTGAGAATAACCACAAGGGTTCTCATTGCAGCTCACATATCATTCAGTTGCTCGTTCAGAAAACCGTCACAGTTTTCTTCACATCCACTGTTACTTTGGTGCCTGCTAGATCCAACCATTTACTAAAACCAAAAAGGTCAGTGTGAGTATATCAGTAAAATCATCATATAATACTAAGATATAATTATTCCTGTTATCTTAAACTAATTCACTTTATTTAAAAAAAACTATGACACTTTCTGAAATCCTAACCATTATGGTAGTGTCACTTATGTTTAAAGAAAACCCTAACCTCTAAAGTTATCTAAACCGACCTTTGATACCAAATATAAGGACCAGACTTAAAACATTACATAATCTTGAATTAAATGAATAATTCACATTGAGTATCTTTTCAAGTTTAGAGTTTTAGAGAATTAGGACATAACTATTACATATCAAAAGATTACAAAGTAGACACTTCTACTCAGTTTACATTTTTTCATAAAATAAAAACTCTTAAAAAGAAACTTGTATAGTTCCATGTTTTAGATAGCATGTCTTTACTTGATCCCATCCTTGACCCTATTCATATTTAAGTCTTGTGGAAAACATTTCAAAAACTTGGGATGAGCATAAAAACCTCAGTAAGGGATACACAAAGAAGGAAACTGTTAGTTTTTCAAAACAACAATTAAACCATGAATACTTAATCATAAGTAATACTTTTCACCTTTATGAAGTAGTAAATACTATTCAATGAATAAAATATCATTGATTACCCTTTTTTAACCAAAAGATCACCATAAAACCCATATAAAGAACACATAACTTATAAAGGTAACTTGATACATAAACATACTTAAATGGAATAACCATACGATCAACTTCCACACATTTCACTAAATGGAATAGCCATATGGTCGACTTCCATACCCAATGAATTGGAGGTTGTAACATAACTACCTGTCCTGGTTTATCATAGCACCAACCTTCATTTGGTTAATCACGTAACCACCCATCAAATGTCCAAGTACCATTATAAAATCATAACACATAAAAAAATATAAAGGAAAGAAAACATTTCCACATTTCAATCACAATATATCACTTAAATATATTGACATAACAAATACATTATCAAAACTACTTTCAATACCAAAATACATAATAGATTATATGGTATTTATTTTCTTTTTAAAAACATTATGGCTTGTTAAGGAAGCCAAAGATCAAGTAATACTCGCGGCGGTGGAAAGGTCGTTGTCACAACGTACGTTAATAGAAACATTCCTTTTTGTCGTTTAGTAAAACGCTTCATAAAAAAAGATTCCCTATGAATGAAATGAAAATTAAAAAGTTTTTATACAGAGTATAAAATAAATTCTTGTATTAAAACAAAATATGCCTCAATGAAAAGGATATTGAGACGAAGTCCCTTACAAAGACGGTATCCTTAGATTAAGGATAAATCAATGGAATAATCATGAATGAAAAATATAAATACACCCAATATAAGTGGATATTAAGTGTAAAAAAATCATAGGTCATTCACACATATTAATAGCATGATATAATCAAGAAGTAGAGTTTTAACCCAAAGAATTGAAATTGGGTTAAGAAGTTCCCTTACAAAAATTCGACAGCCTAACGACGTCACTTTAAAATTCAGAAAATGAGTTGATGAGAGAGAAAATGGTATCTCATCACTTGGAAATAAAATATACATAAATAAGGATATATATTAACATATCCCAACATAATAAGATGTAAACTAAAATACATAACAAAAATAAGTCTTTTAAAAAGAAGAGGGTGAAAGGTTCCCTTACCGATTTGGTAACTTACGAAACATACATCATATGAAAGAAGGACCATAAAGTGTTGATGTAAATACCCATAAATGAAAGTATATTACACAAATAGTATAATCATGGGCAGTACATACACCACTTAAAGGAAATAGTGACAAATATATCATGAATCTCATGGGAATAAAAAGTGAGATAAAAACCACTTACCTCATTGTAATAAATAGAGTTGTATGACCAAAAGATAATAAGAACCAAATTAATAATATAATACCATAAATATAAATATAATCATGATAATATATATCAAATTTTAGTACAAAATACACCACATGAAATAAATAAGTGGTGAACAATGGAAATTCCACGTAATTAAAAGTGAGATAAGAAATCCTTTACCACATGTCCGACTTGACTCGCTCGTATGTTCCTTATTCTTCCTGAATGATAAAATTAAATTAATTTATAATTGATTAATAATATTTTTCAAGTTTATTATTTCTTTTATATCACTTATTACCTTTCTATAACAATTATTTAATTATTTGAGTTCATAATAGACATTTTTTTGATGTTCTGAACTTGAGTAAAAAATGAACTTATTATAATTATAAATTGTCCATGTGGTCAAGAGTAAATTATCTCCAGAATGATATTAATCATTTAGATTTCATATATAACATATATATCTAGTATATATCTGTATTTATAATATTACATAACATTTGGAGATAAGAAATGAAATGCATCGTTCATGGAGACTGTAAGCCGTACGTACGCATGAACGCTACTTTCATTTCTATTTCATATTTTAATGAAATGAAAACATAGTGATTCATAGGTATATTATAATTTCAGTATAATATGTATTTAATATATGTTACATATGTTCATAAATTATATCCTTTATACGTTCCACGTATGGCATGAACAAGTCATATCACTTTGAGGGGGCGGTAGTCCGCACTTCCTAAAATGAAATTATCACGTTTACCTATTTTGGAAACCATAAAGGTATGAAATAAATTAAAAATACAGAAGCATAAGAAAAACATAAACATAATATATATTATATATAAATACATTGACATATTAATGTCCACCATGAGAGGCGGTATGAGATAATTGAACAATCATCGTTACGTGAGGCAGTATTTCGCCGTCCACAGAAACATTATGTTCTTGACCCATTAGATGGAGGTGTGTGTAAGTGTAGCTAGAATAATTCTCATAAAAACATCATATTATATTTAATATAATGGTGTTGTTACAAAATAAAGTAATAAAAAGAGTTTAGGGGGTTGGAGAAGAAAAATAAAACAAAAGAACATAAGAGAAGACATTACCTTTAAATCGGGTAACTCCCCTTGGTTGGAACCAAAATGGTTTCTTGAATTGCTTTCTGCCTAAGGTAAGTCTTCTAGGATGAATAGAAAGATCTTGGGATATTATTTGATTAGAGTTTGGGCGATTCAAAGAGCTTTATAAGTGTGATAAATGGGTAGGAAGTGGGGTCTTTTTATAAGGGAGAGGATGGGCTCTCTTGGAAAGATTAAAAATATTATTTTATTATATAAATATTTTCGGTTTCTAAAGGTTCAAAAATCATTAAAGTTGAATATAAGGTGTCCCATGTTCGAAATAAAATCATCCAATAATAATTGGACAAGTTTTGGATATTATTTTAAACATCATCTTCTTATTTATTTAAATCATTCATTAATGACATAAACACTGCATCATCATTGTGTCATAAATAATTTTATTTATTTGATGTCTAAAAATTATAAAAAAATTACCATGATGTAGGAAATATTTTTATATTTCTAATGAATATTTATAGTAAAAATGATAATTTATATAACCCCATGTAAAAATTATTTTAGTAAAAAAATACATGTTTGTGACATTTTTATTTTTGCTTTAAATAAAAAGTTATTAATGTCATTATCATACCCAAGTGGATAAATGGGGCCCCAAATTGACCCATGGATTGTCTTGGTCGGAAATGAATCATAAAATAAGGTTAGTACATGTGTCAAGGTATTTTTATATTTTTATAATATTATTTTTACCTTAAATTACCATAATTACCTTTAATCGTGGTTAATAAAACTCAAAAATTTCTATTCACCAAAAATTATTTTCATCCCATTGAACCAAATTTTACTTACTAAATACAACCATGTATGTCAGATTTTTTAAATTCAATTAACAAAAGTGGTAAGATTTCATTTAAACGAAAAAATCAGTTTTTAACTACTACTTAGTGGTTTCACTATTCATAAAAAAGTGATGTTTTTTAGAAAAATACAAAAAATTCACCCTAAGCTATATTTGATATTAAAAATTAAAAAATGATTTCAATTTTACCAAATTCAAAACATAGAAGTTGCATTAATTAATTTTATAATTAATTCCCGCTGTCAAAACAAATAGCGTGTTTTTAAGAAACAATATCTATCAAAAGATTGACACTTGTTTATGTCCAATTTCAAAGTGAAATTAATTCCAATGACCACCATTGGATTAAATGGTAAAAATATATTTTAATTACACTTTAAAACCAATTAAAAAGATAATCTAACCATATAAATAAATTAGATTAAAAGGCGATTTTGAACTAAAATACAACATTTTTCACTATTCATTAAAAAATGAACTTTATCAGAAAAATACCAAAAATATACACAAAGTAAATTTTATATATTGATTATAAAGAAGGATTTTATTTTGTATAACATATAAAAGTGACAAAAAGTATATTTAAAAAGGTTTCTCCATCAAAAGGTGGTTAATCGACCTTTAAAAAAATATTAGAATATTTATGCTTAAAATTGGATTCATTCACATTTTAAGCCTCTAACATTTATTGGATAAATGTAAAAACCTTTAAAAAACATGTATAATCATATTTTAGTTAGTTATATTCATTCTCGCCATTACAACAGCTAGGTGTTAACTACCATTTAAAATAATATTATTATATTATTAGTGTGCAACGTAAGATTTCAAAGAAACTCATTTGTTGCGTATCGGGTACGATATCGAACATAAAAACCCCTTTAAAGTAAAATTAATATTTAATTAACAAATATTAATAAATATGAAAATATCATATCCTTTATTTACCTGGTATGTTACAATCCGGACTATGAACCCATTGTGTTGGATTTCTCATGAATTGGTTTGGGTTTGGGATTTAATTAAATCTACTGAGTTTGGTTTATGATTTAGGAAGAAGGTATGGATCAAGATCAATTTTTGGGTTTAGGTAAGAGGATAATATTGATCCTAGCTTTGAATAGTCCTAAGGCTTAGGCTGTGAAGTGGTGCAAGGATCACCAGTTGCTTATAGTAAAACCAACTATATCTATCTTAAGATGAAACTATTCCTTGGTCAGGATATAGATAACAACCTAGATTCATTAAGCCTAAATTTTGTGGAAAAAATTATCACAAGATAATGGTCATAGACTAATTTACACCAATTTTAATTCCCTGATACCAAATAACCTGAATTTGGTGTATTAATATATTTCATTGGCATTATTACAAGGAAAAAAATCCTAAAGGATCATATAGTCTAACAGTCTTGGAAATCCAGAATACATAAATGATACCCATAGTACATTGGGAAAACAAAATAAGACATACTACACAATAACTGAAATAAACTGCATCCTTGAAAGCTTAATCAAAGTTCTCTTCTTCATAACCTAGGGAGAGAAACATAATAAGGTTGAGATCAAATGCTCATTAAGGGTATGTACAATGGAAGCAATAATCAATCTATATAGAAAGGTAAATATATAAGAACACTTTCCATTTAAAAAACTAGATAAGGAACAAATAATATGGAAATTAAGAAATTGAAACATATTCCAAAAATCAATAAAATGAGAATGAACTACTTCCATAGATATGTCGACGCAAAATCTCATGGATAAATAATAACTGAAATTAAATAAGGGAAATACTTTATTTAAGGATGTCATGTCTTAGGCACATGAAAACATATTACCATCAAGAACTTTCACAAGAAGGTTTAAAATTAACAGTAGAAACCCATTTGGCTAACTTATTCATCTCATGAGAACCTATCGATGCATCGATGAGCTATATAAAGTCCGGGCTCCACCCGTCATTGCCAGTCTAAAGTATTTCTCATATTGAATAACCAAAATAAATAATATGCCTTATTGAATAACCATATTGAATGAGTAATATGGATCTATAAATAATTACCATGAAGGAAATAATATAATATCATTAAAATAATGAGATTCATGACAACAAGTCAAAAGGTAGAATATACACTGTATAAAAGGAATTAGGTGCATAACATTACAATATGCCTCAATGAAATAAAATTTAGACGAAACCCCTTACTTTAAGTTTGATACTCTATGTATTTGTAAGAAACTTTTTTATTATGGTTTTAAACATATTATTAACTTATAATAATATTTATGATATCATATATGATTCTTTTATGACTTTATATTACCCATTTATTAACAATTCCAAGTTAATGCAACATTTAGGGTAATAATCATTTTGTTTATCGTACGTATTTTGACTTGTTATTCTTGATAATGTTACTTATATCACGATTTAATTACTTAAAAAATGATTAATATGATTTATATATCATAATATAAATATATATAATAGATAGATATATTAAATGGAATACACCATTCATGGATATAGTACGTTGTACGTACGCATGAACATTGTTTCCATTTTCTTATCGTATTGAATGAAAGTAAGTGAATGAAATATATGTATATATATATATATATTATTCTAGTAGAATTATTATGTAATATATTTCATAATTATTCATAATATATATCTTTATAATCATTCTAGGATGGTGAATGCAGAAGATGAGTCTCATCGCGTTGTGGAGACGATAAGCTGTACGTACGCACGAGCGATGATATCGTTTCCTTAATGGTTTAATGGTATGTATTTGGATGGAATATGAATTTTAAATAAATAATATTATGGTATATTTATTATTTAAGTCATTTGTATTCATCATTATACACATCAAAATAAAGTATGGATGAAAAATAGTTTACTCCACAATGTGGAGATAGTAAGCTGTACGTACACACACATGGTGGTATTGTTTTTCATAGGATGAATAAAAAGAGGAATATGGTTGTCCCATAATCATAAAAACATCTCAGCATATATTATATTCTGGAGTTATTATTTTAGTATGGTAACAACTTAGTAAGAGGAAGTAGAAGAAGAAATGAACTTTGAAAGAAGGGATAAAATGATTACCTCTTCTTCGAGTGTCTCCTTTTGATTTGCACAAAATGAATCCTTAAGTTGGTTTTATGACCAAAGGGTGGATTATAGGATTAATTTATGGAAGTTGGGAGGAGATTTGGTCAGTTTTAGGCCGAGCCAAATGGATTTGGAGGTGTGAATAAGTGGGTAGAGGTGGTGGTCTTTTATAAGAGGGAGGAGGGGCACTTTAGGATTGTCTTGAAATATTATTTTATTATAAAATTATTTTCGAATTATAATAGTTAAAAGGTGATATATTTCGATTATAAGATTATAATGGGTATAAATCCTTTCAACCATTAGGTTTTAGACAAGTTTAGGTCAAAAAATTAACCTTATCTTTTAGCTTTAACCCTTAGTTAAAAACATATACTCTTACCATGTCTTCTTGTATTTTCATAATATATGGTTACTATAGTTACAATAAAAATAAAAGAGAACCAAAAGTGGATCATTAATGAAAATTTTAACATTATATAAGTAATTTTACGTAATATTAGATTTTTAGGACTATTATATCATTTAATAAAATAGTTTTTTTAAGACCCATTTATGTCAATTTTGACACTATTTAGGAATTGATTTATGTTAAAGTCATAAAAACATGATTACTTAGAAACACAGGAATTAAATCAAAGAAAATATGTCAATATCTTCCATAAAATTTTTGGATGACATAAAAATGTTCAAATTATATTTATTTTAATATTTATAATATCATTTATTTGAATCTTTCATTAATAAGGCAATCACTGCATCATCATTGTGTCATAAATAAATTTATTTTTTAATGTATAAAAATTATAAATAAAATACCATGATGTATGAAATATTTTTATCCTTCTAATGAATATTTATAGTCAAATATACCAATCATATAACCCTATATTAAAATTGTTTTAATAAAAGATACATGTTTATGTTATATTTATCTTTACTTTAAATTAATTCTTATAACATGTCATTATCACACTCAAGTGGTATCATGAGGTCCTAAAATCGACCCAAGTATACCCATGGTTAGACATATCTTATAAAATAGTATTTGGACACCTGTTAGGGTAGTTTTATATTATTATAATATTATTTTATTACCCTTATTTACCTCATTTACCCTTCAATCATGGTAAATAAAAATAATTATTGAAGCTAATATTCATAGTGTGAAAAAATAAAAGGTTTATATTTACACAATTTGGACCTTATGATTCAAAATATGGAATAAATTTTTCCAAATTCAAAACACATATGTTTCAGTAGTTAATTTAAAATTAATTTCCATTGTCAAAACTAGAAAGTGGGTTTTTAAGAAGTAAAAACTATTAAAAGATTGATATGTGCTTATGTAAAATTTAAATATTAAATTACTTATGATGAACATAATTGTATTAAATGATAAAATCTTAATCCAATTACACTTTAAAACCAATTATAAAGAAAATATAACTATACAAATAAATTAGATGAAAAGACAGTTTTGAATTAAAATGCAGTATTTTTCACTATTCATAAAAAATTGAAATTTTTTAGAAAATTACCAAAATTTCCCCTTAAGCTAATTTTGATATTAAAAATTAAAAAATGAAGTATATTTTGAAAAATAATGTTTATAAAATTTTAAAATGTGGTTAATACTATTCATAATTACTTTTTAAATGGCTACTTTGACAGGTCGTGGTGTGCTTGAAATCGGGGTTGCGTACAACGCAAGCCATTGAATTATTTAAAAATAAGTGTACCGTGGAAGCTTGGGGTATTACATTATTACCTACTTCAAATAATTTGGTCCTCAAAATTTCTAGAATATCATGACATAAAAATATTCAGGTGGTTCTTCATCATATGTTCTTCAGGTTCCTACGTCACCTCTTCCATTTTATGGTTTCTCCAAAGAACTTTTACCATACGAGTTGTCTGATTTCTCAACACTTGTTCTATGGTATCAAGAATATTGATAGGCTCTTCACAATAAGATATATCGAGTTCCAGTTCTATTTCTTCATAGGTGAGTACATGCGTTGGGTATGACATGTATTTTCTTAACAGTGATAGGTGGAACACATCATAAAATTCTGAGAGACTTGGAGTCATTGCCAAACGATAGGATATAGATCCTATTAATTCTAGAATTTCATAGGTCTGATGTACCTGGGAGTCAATTTACCCTTCTTATCGAATCTTATAATTCCCTTCCATAGAGATACCTTCAAGAAAATATGATATCCTACTTAAAATTACAAATCATTCCTTCAGTTATTGACATAAATATTTTTCCTACTTTGAGATGTTTTGATATGGGGTTATATAATCTTCACCTTATATATTGTTTCTTAAAAATGTTCTAGACCTACAATTTTTCTTTTACCAACATTATCCCAACAAGTTGGTGTATGACATCTCTTTCTATGTAACGCTTCATATGTTGTCATCTGGATACTTGAATGGAAGCTATTATTATAAGAAAATTCTACTAGAGGTAAATACTGACCCCACATACCTTGAAATTCAAGTGAGCATGATCTCAACATGTCTTCTAAATATTGAATAGTCCATTCTAATTTTCCATCAGTTTGAGGGTGATATGCAGTGCTCAAACGAAGTTCAGTATCTAGGGCCTTCTGAAGACTTTTCCAAAATCTTGATGTAAAATGGGGATCATGATCAGAAAAAATCGATAGGGGTACACCATGAAGTCTTACAACTTCATTAATATATAGTATTTCTAAACATTCAAGTGATAAATCTTCTCTTATAGCAATAAAATGTGCTAAATTAGTAAGACGATCAATAATAACCCATATCACATCATTCCTTATGGGAGTCTTTGGTAGCCTCATGAAAAAGTCCATCGTAATATCATCCCATTTACACAAAGGTATAGGAAGAGGTGGCATGAATCCTCTAGGATGTTGTCTTCCAGCCTTCACCTGTTGACAAACCAAACATTTTGATACATAATCAGCAATATCTCTCTTCATGTTGTCCCACCAAAAACATTCTTTTGAATCTCTATACATATTACTTCCACCAGGGTGTATAGAGAAATTAGAGCTATGAATATCATCCTATAATTCCCTTTTTTGCTCAGGTATAGCGGGAACACAAAGCCTCTTCCCAAATTTAAAAATTTCATCTTCAAATATGAAATCAATCAATCTCCCATCATTTATATCTTTAATTTTATTTTGAAACTCCTTGTCATTAGTCTGAAATTTTTTTATCCTTTACAGTAAAGATGGTTTGGAAACCATTTGAAAAAGTAGTGATGTTTCACCTTCTATGATAATTCCCATATCCATATTTACTATATCCTTGAACATAGGATCCCTTTCAACTCTCATCTTGTTCATAACTCCATGGTCCATTTTACTCAAGGCATCCACCACCTTATTTTCCTTCCCTAGATGGTAGTGTATTGTGAAACCATAATCCTTGAGTATCTCAAGACATCTCCTTTGTCTCATGTTGAGTTATTTCTATGAGAAAATATATTTCAAACTCTTGTGATCAGTATATATCTCACATTTTCACTGTAGAGATATTGTCTCCATATCTTCAAAGAAAATATTAATGTATCTAACTCAAGATCACGAGTTGGATAGTTTTATTCATGCATTTTTAATTGCCTTTATGCATATGATATAACCCTATCATTTTTCATAAGGACACAACCAAGTCCTTTCCTTGATGCATCACTATAATTTAAAAACCCATAATTCCCATATGGTAAAGTCAATATAGGAGTATTGAATAATCTTCTCTTCAATTCATCAAAACATTCTTCACACTCTTTTGTCCAAACGAATTTAACCCCTTCACGTGTGAGCTTGGTTAATGGGTTAGCCAATCGGGTGAAATTCTGGATGAAACGCTGATAGTAACCTGCTAAACCAATAAAACTTCGTACCTCGGTTATACTTGTTAGTTCTGTCCATTCTTGAATTGCCTTTGTATTTCAAGGATCAATGAAGATTCCATTCGTGGAGACTATGTGGCGAAGGAAAGAAATTTTCTGAAGACAGAATTCACACTTGCTAAATTTACCATATAGTTCTTCTCTCTTAAGAGTCTCAAAAATGATTATAAAGTGATACTCATGGTCTTAAAAGCTTTAAGAATATATTAGAATATCATCAATGAATACCACAACAAAATCATCAAGATTTTTCTTGAATACTCTATTCATGAGATCCATAAAAACTGAGGGTGTATTAGTCAATCCAAAAAGAATTACTGTAAATTCATAATGACCATACCTCGTCCAAAAAGATGTATTCGAAATGTATTCCTTATTCAATCATAATTGATGATATCCAAAACTAAGATCAATCTTCTAAAAGAATTGAGCTCCTTGAATTTGATCAAATAAATCATCGATACGAGGTAGAAGATACTTGTTATTTATTGTAATCACATTGATTTCCCTATAATCAATACACAACCTCATGTATCTACCTTTCTTCTTGATAAAGAGAACAGGGGATCCCCATGGAGAAACACTAGGGTGGATAAATACCTTTTGACCCAACTCTTCAAGTTGTTTTTTAGCTATACTAATTCCATATTGGCCATTCTATAGGGAGTTTTTGATATTGGCCTTGCATTAGGGATCAAATCAATACAAAACCCAACTTCACAATCTGGGGGGTGTCCAGGTAAATCTTCAGGAAAAACATTAATGCATTACTTTACAATAGGTATGTCCTCAATTTGAAGATTACCTCCTTCATCCCTAGATATTGATTTCTCTTCCTCCTCAATAATCTCATTTAGTAAAGCTACTGGGGGTGGATTTTGATAATAATTAGGTGATGAGGTTTCTACTCCAAAGATAACGGATTCTACATATTCTTCACAAATCACAACATCCTTCTTCTTGCAATAGATTTTCGCATCATATTTTTAAATCCAATCCATACCGAGGATTATATCAAAATAAACCATAGGTATGATAACAAAATTATCAATTAGAGAACATTTATATGCTATAATAGGAACTGATCGACACATCTTTGTTGCGATAAGGTTACCACTAGGAGTTCTGACTGACAATTCCCTTGTCAAATAAAGATTTATCTAAATTTGAGGAAATAATTAAAGTACCTACCACCACATCATTAGGAACTTCAAACTCAGTAGTTGTGATTGAAAAATCTTGGCCATCTCCCCTCAGCCTCTTCTGTGGTAGATTCCATTGGCGTTTGGGGAATTAATTTGTATAGTGTACCATCTCTTTAAAATTTTAGCACTGAATATCATTGATTTCTTTCATACCTTTTCATTCATGATCCTAGTGTCCTTTATCTCTGTATTTATAAAAAACTCCAAATCCCTTCAAACATTTCCCATGGTTCTTTTTTATACAGTTTTCACAAGATTAAAATCATTAAAAATTATTCTTCTTCTTTGATTCATTACCTTTTTCATAGTTCTCAGATGGCCTATTCTTCTCTTGTTTTCCTTTGAATATATTGATCTTATAAAATTCCTTCTCCTTCTTTAGGGCACATAAAATATTTAATCATATGATGAAAAATTCCATGAAACCATTGCCCTTCAGAGATTTGTCTTAAGACCTTTAAAGAAGTGATCGATCTTGCACTCTGTGTTGCATATATAATCTATAGAAAACCTATCTAACCTTGTAAAAGTTGCTTCATAATATGAAACAATTTCTTCTTTATTTTTCTTTAAGTTAAGGAACTTCATATTCATATCAATTTATTGATCACGAGGAAATTATTTGTTGAAGAATGTCTAATTAAAAGTTATCCATTCCATAAGTTCTATTTCTTCTTCATCCCTAGTATTTTTGACCAATGTCCACCATTGATCAACATCGCCTTTGAGACAATAGACAAAAAAAGTAACCTTTTATATTTCATTTCATCCCAAGGTTATAAATATCTTTTCCAGAGACTTAATCCACTGCTCAGCTACAATTGGATTAGTAGTTCCACTAAATTATGGGGGCTTTTGTCGTATAAAGCGATCCAACATAGGATATTACCTCTATAGAATGGGTTGTTCCATTCAGGAAAGGTTATTTTTCATAACCTGATTAAGTTTCCCTAATATCTCTATAATTTACTCCATTCCAATACCAGCTGTATTGGTTTCCTCTGTAGGGTAACCCCTATAATTTCCTCTAGTATTGATACCATTTGTCCTTCCAGGTTCCATTTCTATATAATGAAACATATCGGATTATCTCATAAAATTATGAGTTTCAAAAATGAAAAAACAATCAACATAAATTAAAAATTTATGCATCATAAATCATAAAATTTTGTTACTTTGGGTGAATTATTATAAGTGTATCCCCAAAGTCTAACTTAGTTTTTGTTCCCTAATATATGTCCTCTAAATATAGTTTCCAAGGTTGTTGATAAACTTAATCTGATACCAAATGTAATGCCCCGACCTCAGATAACCTAAAACTGGTACATTGTTACATTTCATTGGAATTATTACAAGGAAACAAATCCCAAAGGACTATATAGTTTATCAGTCTTAGAAATATAGATTACATACATGATACCCATAGTACATTTGGAAAACAAAATAAGACATGCTACACAATAACTAAAATAAAATTCATCCTTGAAAGCTTAATCAAAGTTTTATTCTTCATAACTTGGGGAGAGAAACATAATAAGGGTGAGCTCAAATACTCAGTAATGGTAAGTACAATGAATATAATAATAAATCTATATGGAAATTTAAATATCATAGAATAGTTTACATTTAAAAAAATAGATAAGGCACAAATAATATGGAAAGTAAGAAACTAAAACATATTCCATAAATCAATAAAATGAGAATAAACTACTTCAATAGATATGTCGATGAAAAATCTCATGGATAAATAATAACTGAAATTAAATGAGGGAAATACTTTATTTAAGGACGTCATGTCTCAGGCACATGAAAACCTATTACCATCAAGACCTTTCACAAGACAGTTTAAAATTAAGGGTAGAAACCCATTTGGCCAACTTATTCATCTAATGATAACCTGTCAATTCATCAAGGAGCTATATAAAGTCTTGGCTCCACCCACCATTTCTAGTCCAAAGTATTTCTCATATTGAATAACCAAAATAAATAATATGCCTTATTAAATAAGCATATTGAATGAGTAATATGGATCTATCAATAATTCCCATGAAGGAAATAATATAATATCATGAAAATAATGAGATTCATGATAACAATTCAAAAGGTATAATATACATTGTATAAAATGAACTAGGTGCATAACATTACAATATGCCTCAATGAAATGAAATTAAGACGAAATCCCTTACTCTAAGTCTGATACTCTCTGTATTTGTACGAAACTCTTGTATGATGGTTTTAAAAATATTATTAACTTATAATAATATTTATGATATCATATATTATTATTTTATGACTTTATATTACCCATTTATTAACAATTCCAAGTTAATGTAACATTTCATGTAATAATCATTTTGTTTATCGTACGTGTTTTGACTTGTTATTATTGATCATGTTACTTAGATAATGACTTAATTAATTCAAAAATGTATATATGATTTATATATCATAATATAAATATATATAATAGATAGATATATTAAATGGAATACACTATTCATGGAGATGGTAGGTCGTACGTACGCATGAACACTGTTTCTGTTTTCTTATCATATTGAATGGAAGTAAGTGAATAACATATATGTACATATATATATATATATATTATTCCATTAGAATTATTATTTCATATATTTCATAATTATTCATAATATATATCTTTATAATCATTATTGGATGGTGAACGTGGAAGATGAGTCTCATCGCGTCGTGGAGATGGTAAGCCGTACGTACGCACAGACGATGATATCATTTCCTTAATGGTTTAATGGTTTGTATTTTAATGGAATATGAATTTTAAATAAATAATATCATGGTATATTTATTATTTAAGTCATTTTTATTCATAATTATACCCATCAAAATAAATTATATATGAAAAACACTTTACACCACGGCGTTGAGACGGTAAGTCATACGTACGCACGCATGGTGATATTATTTTTAATAAGATGGGTAAAAATAGCAATATGGTTGTCCCATAATCATAAAAATATCTCAGAATATATTAGATGATTTATTTATTATTTTATTATGGTAACAACTTAGTAATAGGAAGTATAAGAAGAAATGAACTTTGAAAGAAGGGATAAAATGATTACCTCTTCTTCGGGTGTCTCCTTTTGATTTGCATAAAAGGACTCCTTATGTTGGATTTATGACCAAATGGTGGCCTATAAGATGATGTTAGGGAATTTGGGAGGATATTCAGGCTGGGTTTGTCTGATTAAAAGGTCTTTGGAGGTGTGAATAAGTGGGTAGAGGTGGTGGCCTTTTATAAGAGGGAGAAGGGGCACTTTAGGAATGTCTTGAAATATTATTTTATTATAAAATGTTTTTAGAATTATAATAGTTCCAAAGTGATATATTTATATTATAAGATGATATTGGGTCTAAATAATCTCAACCAATAGGTTTTAGATAAGTTTAGGTTAGAAAATTAACCTTATCTTTCAGCTTTAACCCTTAGTTAAAAACATTAACTCTTACCATGTCTTCTTGTATTTTCACAATATATGGTTACTATAGTTACAATAAAATGACAAGAAAATCAAAAATATATAATTAATGAAATTTTTAACATTATATAAGTTAGTTGGACGAATATTATATTTTTAGTACTATTATATAATTTAATAAAATAGTTTTTGTTTTGAAAACTCATTTTTGTCAATTTTGATACTATTTAAGAATTGATTTTTGTTAAAGTCATAAAAACTTGATTACTTTGAAAACAATACACTAAATCAAATATAATATGTCAATATCATCCATAAAATTAGTTTATGACATCAAAATGTTCAAATTATATTTATTTTAATATTTATAATATCATTTATTTGAATCTTTCATTAATAAGGCAATCACTGCATCATCATTGTGTCATAAATAAATTTATTTTTTTAATGTCTAAAAATTATAAATAACATACCATGATGTAGGAAATATTTTTAGATTTATAATTAATATTTATAGTTAAATATATTAGTCATATAACCCTATATTAATTTTTTTTTAGTAAACGATACATGTTTATGTTATATTTATCTTTACTTTAAATCAATTCTTATAACATGTCATTATCACTACCAAGTGGTCCCATGGGGTCCTAAAATCAACCCAACGATTCCCATGGTCAGAAATATCTCATCCAATAGGATTAATACATGTGTTATGGTAGTTTTATATTATTATAATATTATTTTATTACCCTTATTTACCTGATTTACCCTTTAACCATGGTAAATAAAAATAATTATCAAAGTTACTATTAATAATGTCCAAAAATAAAAGGTAAATATTTAAAAAATTTGTAAATTTTGATTCCAAATATGGAATTCATTTTTCCAACTTCAAAACATAGAAGTTGCAGTAATTAATTTAAAGTTAATTCCTGTTGTCAAAACCAGAAAGTAGGTTTTTAAGAAGTAAAAACTATCAAAAGATTGACATGTGTTTACGTACAATTTAAATATAAAATTAATTCCAATGACTATAATTTGATTAAAGTATAAAATATCAATCCATTAACACTTTAAAACCAATTAAAAATACAATATAACTATACAAATAAATTAGATAAAAATGCAGTTTTGAATTAAAATGCAGTATTTTTCACTATTCATCAAAAATTGAAACTTTTCATAAAATTACTGAAATTTCACCTTAAGCTAATTTTGACATTAATAATTCAAAAATAAAGTATATTTTGAAAAATAATGTTTATAAAAATTCAAAAATTGGTTAATACTTTTCATAACTGATTTTTTAAATGGCTACTTTGATAGGTCGTGGTGTGCTTGAACTCGGGGTTGCATACAATGCAATAAATTGAATTATTTAAAAATAAGTGTACCGTGGAAGCTTGGGGTGTTACACCAATAAGGTCATTTTGTTCATTTAAACATCCCATGGTCAAGTTTTCCTAAAATAATTGAATAAACAATTATTATGTAACTTGATTACTAGCCTTTGAATTACCAAGTTATGATTTAGAGATTCATTAAGTTCATAACACCCATAATCTCAAACATTTTCCTAAGTGGTTTAGTTTCTCATTATGGTAATAATAAAGACTAAAGAAACAATTATAAACATTCTTGATAGATTAAGAAAATAGTAGGAATATGATAGTTTGCAAGCGAGGGTTCAAGAATCAAGCAGTTCATAATCAAAACAAGAAATAAATCAATCAACCACTTACTTGAAATGGTAAAAAAGAAATAACATATGGTCTAGCCTTCATTTAATAGAAATTAAATGTTAAATGTATGTATAATGGGGAATTATAATGAACAAAATATAGAACAAATTTTGGAATAATCAATGGTGCTTTGATTTAATCAAAATGGTAGCAAAATATTTCTAGAGTTGAGTTGGGAGAGAAAAAAAGGAAGAAAAATAAGAGAGAAACAGTGTAAAACGAGAGAAATTAAAGAGGAATGAGAGTTATGCACTTCTGTACATGCATTGAAAAGTAAATAGTCAAGATATTACATGATGTGTAAACATATCATGTCGTGTAATCTTGATCCATGGTTTTCTATAAGTATTTTGGATCTAGTGTGAATCTCAGCCTCAATCTTCGAGATTTGGAGTTTTGAATCATCTTATGACATGTAACTGGTCTTCACGACATGCTTCTTCTCACGAATATAACTTTAAGTGGGAGATGGAATTTGAACATTACATGATGTGTATTGGAGATTCACGACGTGTAATATTTTCATAGATTTTAATTTATTTAGGATTTTCTTCATGACCAGTGACATGCTGTGGATGATTCCTACACATCATGTAAGTGATTTTCATGATGTGTAATGATCAATTTGGATAGTTTCCATAAATTTTACTTTGGAGTCTTGAAAACCTAGTCTCTACAATAATCAACATATATCTGGGGCATTATCAAGTAAAACATGAATAATACTTAATTAAATGTCTTAAAAATGTATATATAATTTCAACTTATCAAATTCCCCCACACTTGAACAATTGCTTGTCCTCAAGAAAAATTAATCTCAAAAGGTATTCTAAAAGAAGAATTTTTTAAAACAAGAAACATTTATTACATCTAGGAAAATAAAACTAAGTGTAAGCATAAAAAGTTAGTCTTCTAGAATCAATCCTATAGAGAAAATAAGTCGAGCCTCATAGTTTTGTTCTTTATTCATAATCTCAATCTTTTAATTACAATCTCAAAACTATTTCTTAAATTCCAAACATGTTTTTTAATTTACCTCACAATGAATTTTTTCTCATCAATCAAGGTAAAAATATAACTAGATTTATTCTCATACCCTGAATACATGTTCTTAACCATAGGCTTGCATTGATTCTATCATCTCCACTTCATAAAGACAAATACAAAATTAATCATTATGAATTCAGCAAAAAGGATTCAAACAACTCTGAGGCTTAGGGCAGGTGGGTAGAAAGTGAAAATCAGGCTTAAAAGGAATGAAATCTATAAATTTTAATGCATTATAAGTGGGAATAGTTCAATGATGTGGTTCCTTCAAGTTCAAATAGTATCCATGATCCAAAAATCTCAAACTGGATCCATAAGTGTATCAAGTATGTATAAAAAATGCACCATGTTACTTCCTTTTTCTTTTATTTTAATTTATTTTTTGAAAGTCATGTTTAGAATAGATCTTACATCCATCCCCTAACCACATATGATCATTCATGGGATTCATTAGTCTGTAAATAGTTATTTTTTATCTTTCTTATACACAACCCAAAATATTTTCCTTTTTCGTATTTTATTTTTGCAAAGAAAAAGGATAAGCATAAAATGCCAAAAATAACACATATATCATAAAAAATTAATCTATTAAGTACCAAAATACTTCCTCTAAATCAAAATTTAAGGTGGGTCTCAGAAAAAAGTATCTCAACAAATATTACCTCAATCATATTAAAATTTTATTTGTTCAATTATTACCTCAATAAGATATAAATGCAAGTTATGATAGGTTTACATGTCCCAACTATCACTCAAGAATTATGATC
This sequence comes from Viscum album, assembly GCA_963277665.1. Taxonomy (NCBI): domain Eukaryota; kingdom Viridiplantae; phylum Streptophyta; class Magnoliopsida; order Santalales; family Viscaceae; genus Viscum; species Viscum album. The sequence goes on from OY728160.1 coordinate 1,855,479,183, forward strand.
AAAAAAGAATATGAAATAATAGGCTCAAAATCCTCTCAAGAATAGGAGTAAAAAAGAAAAATTGGTAATCAGCCAGGGTATAAAATCAAGTAACAATTCAATAAAAAACAATTTCAAAAATTTTGAATTTTAATTAAATTACTATACTCAAGAATCATTCTAAAAATATAAATAGTAGAAAACATGGATTTCAACAATTTCTAACTTAACTATATCTTTTATTTAAATGGGTGTAATGAGTTTTCAAGTTTAAAGCATGATTCAAATGAAAAATTACTCCTAGATAAATTAAAACAAGAAATAATCCAAGTGTGTCAATATTAAATCTCAAGAAAGACTCCCCCAAATTTAAAATGAGACAGTTTCCACACTATCCTGGAAAGTACCGTGTGAGAGATATGATAGATATAGTGTATTGAACTGAAATGGAAATTTTGAAAAGGGGTTCTAGGGAATCGATATCTCCCTATAATGAGTGTAATTCCATGGGAAAACTTCATGAATCTTGATTGTGAATTGAGATATCTACATAATGGGTTTGAAAGACAGATCCTACACTTGATAAAACATTAGTCCAATGGGTTTAATCATTTTGGAAGCAATAAGATGGGCAGGTGCACACAATGAATAGAAATTAAATACATCTTAGATATATGAATACATATGTGTACAATGAAGTTAAAAGTTCCCTATGATAAAAAAAATGAGGAAAAAAAATGAAATATGGGACTGAGAGATGTGAGGGGAAGGATGACATTGAAAATGATGAGATAACGGGATAAATGGGCAATGAAGGATCCACCAATCAGTGTACCTTGGGTCCAATGTGCATTTTCTCTATAGTAGAAGGTGAACTGTTATGTCATATTAACATAAGGGACACATATAGAAATAATAAGGATGATGATGTCTAGCTAGATAACACTACCATGAAATTGATCACAAACAAACCAGACATGCGTCAATGTCTGATTAAGAATGCAGAGTGCTTCACCTTTGAGTTGAGTGGATTTAGTAATCCAAGGATCATGCTCAGTTTGATAATCATGATAAATCATCCTATGGATTCATTTTTCATCCAACTTTTATGGATCAATCTATAAGTTTTGGAATACCTCTGATGTGGTGAAGTCATCATAATAAATGCCGAGCCTAATTCTAAACTCTGTGAAACATAGCTCATGTGGTCGTTCAGATAATCAGAAGTGGAGGATATAAATGGATACCTCTAAAGTGTCTAGAAACTTGAGGAACAAATCTTCATAGGTATCCTTGCACACATCGACAATGGAAGTGATGTTCAGGTGGTCATGTAGTTGGAGGACCTCCTGGATGATGTGAAGGTGTGCGAGGAAAGCCAATTATAGAGTTTTTTTGGTCCTCTTTATCTTTTCCTACAGACGGTTCAATGAAACATGGTGTCAGGGGTTGGATAAATGAATTATGGGGTGAAGGTGGGGGAGAGCGGCATACTACAACCCACTTGAGGTCAAATGGGAATCCTTAGGGGTAAATGGTGCTGTAGAGGCCAGAGCAGAGGTGGATGAGGAAGATGCGGGGGGTGTTGGATGTGTTTCACTCCTTCAATGATTGACCAAAGGTGGATCATCATGCTCTATAATGGGATTGGTAGAAAGAGTTCATACCATCTTTGTGTGGGCTATTTATGGTGTAACAGTTCAGAAAAGATGAATAGGATGAGAGGCATTAGTGTGGTAGGGTTGATGCTTGGATGAAGGAGGAGGAGGGGGGGGGATGCATGATGGAGGAGGAGGACGTGCATCATGAACCCTAGGATCATGACCTAAATAAACCACAAAATTACCCGATTTGTATTTCGGTACATGACATGAAATTTATGAATTAAATAATTTTAGGTGGTGAATCGTACACATCACGTATTTGATTACACGATGTGTAATTAGGTATTTTTTCACATTTTGGAATAAGAGATTAGTCCTTTTATCTTAACATGCCCTAATATATTATAAATCTTATTATATCCTAATATAGCCTATGGTGACCTATCCTGGGTTGCCTCCCAGTCAGTACTTTGTTTAACATTGAGATCTTGACTCAGTGGTGATTAAATCAATTTTAAAGTGATGACACATCCTTCACTGAATGGTTCCTGATAAATCTTTAATATTTGACCATTAACTTTGAATGGTGGTTCTCCTAATTTTTGAATTTCAATGGTCCCCTATGGGAATAATTTTACAACCATGAATGGTCCTGACCATCTTGATTTCATCTTCCCATGGAATAATTTTAATTGGGAGCTGAATAATAAGACCTTATTCCTTAGTACAAAAATTCATCACACGATGCACTGATCTTGCCATTTATTTGTTTTCTCTTTATAAATATTGTCATTTTCATAGGAATCCTTTTGTATTTCTTCTGGTTCATCCAATTATAGTATCCTAACTTCCCCAACTTTTTGATAATCAATATTCAACTTCTTAATTGCCTAGTATGAGTGATGATCTAGTTCTACGAGAAAATGTAAAGGATTTTTGTACACTAATAGGAAGGGGGATGGTGCCTCTGGGTGTTTTTTATATTATTTGATATGCCTATATCACATCATCTAACTTTAGAACCCATTAATTTTTATTTTTTATGGTATTTTCAAGGATTTGTTTGATTTCCCTATTTGACAATTCAACTTGCTTGCTTGTTTCCAAGTGGTAGGTAGTGCCTATGTTATATCAGATTCCATACTTCTCTAGTAGTCCTTTAACAACTTTATTGGTAAAATGTGTTCCCAAATCACTAATGATTATTCTAGGAAATTAGAATATTAAAAACACATTTTTATTTAAGAAATTCATGACCACTTTTGTGGTGTCATGAGTGGTAGATTTAGCTTCTACCCATTTCGAGACAATCAACAACAACAAGGATATAGAACTTTATATGTGAGTTAGGTAATGTCCCCATGAAATATATTATCCACATGTCAAAGAGTTTTACTTCCATTATTAGGTTTTGGGGAATTTTATTTCTTTTCCCAATGGTTCCAGTTCATTAGCACTAATCACATCTTTGAAAATATTTTTTTTGTATCTTGGTGAAGTGTGGAACAAAAGAGTCAAATTTTCAGGATTTATTCTACTATGAATTTTGGTCCATATTTCCCTATAGTTGGTGAGGTGTGAAACATTTATAACACACTTTGAATCTCCTATTTTGGGATACAACGTCACATTAATCCATCAGCGCAATGCTTAAAAAGTAGCAGCTCATCTTGGTAGTAATGTGATGTATCGATTAAAAATCTACTCCTTTGCTGGTAGGAGAGGTCTAGGAAAAGTTATCTCATAGAGAGATAGTTTTAAATTTCATAAAACCACAGTTGTTCATTTTTTCTTAGGTTTAAAAGAGTTTCATCAGGGAAGTCATCCCTGATGTCCAAGTTATCATCTTCCTTAATGAGGGGTAATAGGAGTCTGGATAGATTATCAGAGACACCATTATATATTCCTTTGGTGACTTTGATAATGATGTCAAATTCTTTCAGAAAAAGGATCCACTTTATCAATATTATTATGTAATCCTTTTTATTTATTAAATATTTCAGGGTAGCATGATCAGTGTACACAATCACTTTGAAAAAACTAAGAGAAAAACTTTTCAAATGAAAAGATCACCGCTTGGAGTTATTTTTCAATGGTTGTGTAGTTCAATTGAGTTTAATTCAAGGTGTGACTGAAATAATATATGGGACATAAAGTGTGGCTGACCCCCTGTCCTAAAACAGATCCCACATAGAAGTCGCTTGCGTTGCACATAAATTCAAAGTCTTTGTCCCAATCTGGTGAAATGATTACAAGAGTGGACACTAGGATTTTATTTAAAATGTTGAATGCTCGTAGAAACTCTTTAGTGAATTCAAAAGGGTTATCCTTTACCATTAGGTGTGTCATAGGGTGGTAAAATTTTGAAAAATATTTCACGAAGCATCAGTAGAATCCTACATGGCCTAGAAATCTCTTTATGCCTTTAACTGTTGAGGGATCAGTTAAATATTTGATCAATTTTATTTTTTTGGGATAAACTTCCATGAAATCCTTGTATATTTTTTTTCTAATTACTATGCCTCCTTGAACCATAAAGTATATTTTTTTTCTAGTTTAAAACTAAACACTTCTCTTTACAACATTAAAGGACTAGTTCAAGATTGCTGAGGCATACATAGAAGGATATTCCATATACTGAAAAATCATCCATAAAAACTTTTAATAAATCTTATGTCATATCATGGAACATATGTTTCATGAACCTTTTAAAGTTCTTTGTTGAATTACAGATACCTAATGACATACATCTATAGTCCAAGGTACCAAATGGACATGTGAATGTTGTTTTGGAGTAATCATATGGAACTGAAATATGATTTTATTCTGAATATCCACCCATGAAACAATATAATTCATGTCCTATGAGTCCTTATAGTATTTGATCCATGAAAGTCAAGGTGAAATGATATTTATGATTTTTTGTATTTAAGTTCTTGTAGTCCATGCATACTCTCCATCCAGTGATGGTGCAAGTAAAAATCAATTCATTTTCATCATTATTAACAACTGTGAGACCATATTTCTTTAGAAATAATTTTATAGGACTCACCAATTCACTATCAGAGATTGAGAAAATTATTACACTATCCATAATTTTTAGTACTTATTTCTTAACTACTTCCTTCATTGGTGGGGTGTGTTACCTCTAGGGCTGGCGTTTAGGTTTTACACTTTCTTCAAATAAAATTTTATGAGTGTATAAAGTGGGGATAATCCCTTTGATGTTAGCCACCCCAAGGAAATTGATTTTTTAGTCTTTGTAATAATTTGATAAACTTGTCCACTTATGGTTGTGTCAGATTTGAGTTAATTATGACTAGAAGTGCAACTATTGTCTCTAGAAAATAATAATTGAGTGTGCTTGGGAGAGGTTTCATCTCCAGTATTGGTGGTTGAATGACTGATGGTATGAAAGACATGATTGTTCCTTTTGTGAGAGGTTCTATAAAGTCTATTTACTAAAGGTAATACTCCTATTCTTCAGTAGGATATAGTTTATCATTATCATACTTGATGTGCATGTTATCATTCTTCTCTTCAGTTAGAAAGATATCTTTAAAGTCAAAAGAATCATCTGTTTTTTTGCAGCTTTCACTAGACCAAACGCTACTTATTCATCACCCACTATGAATATAAGTATCCCTTGATTTTCATCAATCAGTTCTTTCCTAGTGGCTAGAAATGGTCATCCTAATATAATCAGGATGTATCCTTCTTCTTCCATGTCCAAAATGAGGAAGTCTTCTGGGAAAATGAATTTACTGATTTTGACTAGGACATTCTCAAGAAGTCCTTGAGGATACTTAACTGACCAGTCAGCTAATTGAAGTTCCACTTTGGTTGTATTGAGTTCCTAGAGTCCTATATTTCAAAATACACTCATTGGCATCATGTTAATGCTATATACTAAGTCACATAGGGCTCTTTTGAAGTTATATTCTCCTATGGTGCATGGAATTGAGAAACTTCCAAGATCTCTCATCTTTCACTACAACAAAATCGCCGTTTAGCGGTGGTTTATAATAAACATCCGCGAAACTTTTTTTTAACAGCCCTGACCCTTCCCCCCCACCCCAACCCTCCTTTTTCTCACCCAACGACCGCGACCGCGACCGCGACCCCCTGCGACCCCAGCGACCCCGCAACCCTGCTTCCCCAGCGACCTATTCGAACCCTAGGGTTTGATTTCTAATTTTGTTGTTGTTTTGATATTAGTTATTTCTTTATTATTATTTTTTCTTAGAATAAATTTTATTGTTGTATTTATTGTATTGTATGCAGATGTTTTCATTTATGATTATTTTTTTTCTACTTATTGCATGTGATTTTTTATGTGTTTGTTAGTTTTTATTCTTAAGTGATTGTTTTTCTATCTGCTTGATTGTTTGTGGTTGTTTGATACTATACTCATGGTTTGTGATGGATCATGGTTACAATACATGATTATATTATGGGTTATAATGGATTAAGGTATAACACGTACACATTTACCTAGGTTGTGATGGATTTAAGGCTATGTCATGTTTTTGGTTGTGATGGCCCAAGGTTATAACATGTGTCATTGAGGTAATTATGTGGAAATTTAGTGGATGTTGGGATGGTTAACACTGGTTGAGAGTTGGACTTTCTTGTTATGCTGATGTGATGATGATGAGATGATTGACATAGGTTGAGAGATGGGATTACCTATTTTATAGCTAATATGATGATATGGCAGTGATGATTGACACATGTTAAGAGTTGGGTTTTCTGTTTTGTCAAAAATATTGATGGTTTCCATATTATGGAAATTTTTGTGAAGTGGCATAAATATTCGATGATGATGTTATAAATATGGAATCTATACATTATTGTTATAATTACATGGAAATCAAAATCCCCATTACTTACTTTCTTTTGATAATCCATTGGTTTAATATGATAATACCTTTATAGGTGATATGGTTAAAGATAGAAAATATATAATGTGTTACATTTATGAATAAAATGATGCTCGATGAGGAGATCAAATTGATGGAGTGGAATGAATTTATGAAAATTATTTATGATAAATATTTTCCTTTAACTCTCTCATATAAAATTGAGAATTATTTCCTTGGCCTCAAGAAAAGGGAATAATAATCCTTAAAGTGTATGAGGAAAACTTCATATGACATTTACCATATTCCTCAACCATTTTCAATAACCCTAAAAGTTCACTTAAAAACCATTATTTTTGTCTGAATATGAAACTATTAAATGATTTGGTGATATGAGAAATTATTTTCTATAAAGAGATTTTTTGATAAACCCTCAAAGTTGAAATAGAGATCATTGATTCTCTAGGGTTTCATGGTTTAATATATAATAAATGAAGTGTGGATTTCAATTCTTGTAGTGAAATAAATAAATATCATGGGGTTAAGAACGTTTATCATCCCACTTATCTAAAGTGTATGAAGAATCATGCCATAAATTTCCTAAATAAGAAAATAAAATGATTCAGGTGTTGGAAATAGGTGAACATAGCTAGAGAATGTATATGGGAGAAACCCACCATTGTGACAGAATAAAGGAATTATCTAATCAACCCTAATAATATTTTAAAATTATTTATATTAAATAAATGGGTAACCTATTTAAATCAATTCATCATGTGAAGGGGTATATAATTTTATCAATGAAAACAACATATATGGTCTATAGGGTAAGGGTGAGATTATGAAAACTAAATTACTGATACAGATCCTAATAATAATATGGTTACAGGTATGATAGTTAATTTCTCAGGTATAGAGAAATTACTATTTTATTCATGTTTTATACATTCTTTCATATCATGAATGTTTTGTATAACTGTTAAAACACCCCATCAAAACATCTATGTCGAGTTATTATTGATGTGATAAAATTAGTCAATCATTTCATCCCCTTATAATAATTCATTCCCTTAAGAAATATTTTGATTAATATAAAATAAAACCTTGAGATACTCCCTTTTGTGTAATTAAATGAAATTATGTGTATGAATTAATTTTTCTTGTATAAATATAGGATATATTTTATAATTAATAAAATTATCCTCAATATCATAAATCTCCCTCTCATTATATACAAGTGAATATAAAAAGATGACTATCCTTGGTAATCATTATGTAAAGAATGGATATTTTTTACTTCTAAGTGAGAATATATATATCAAATTATTGAGACTATAGAAAAGATAAACCATGATTAAATTCTCATTGTGAGAGAATACGCTGATGTTTTTACCATTTATTTTCTGGTCTTTCGCCTAACTAAGTGGTTGATTTCTCAATTAAACTTATACCCAGTGATTTTTGAAATATCCAAGATTCTAGTATTCCTCTCATACGTGTCACCCCCTCTAATAATTTTCTTGTTTTGATGTTATATAATGTTCATTGATCTTTATTGATTAAATATTTCATCATGCATTTCCATGAACACCACCACTTATCATGCCTCAAGACTATCCCTCACGTGGTTCTTGACACTCCAAATTACCAATGTGTTGAGTTTTTTAAGCATCATAAGGTTTTCCCTAAACATTATTTATAATATATTTATTTGATATTAGAGTTTTATATGAAGACTCTATAGAGAACTTAGGTTGGGGTTATTCCAAATTAACAATATGCTTTGGTTTTCATGGTAAAGTAGCTACCATGTTGTTAGCACACTGTTTCTCTTTACCAAAGAAACTTCCCCTATCCCAAACACTATAGGGTTCATATCTAACTCAGGGGCTCATCTTTATTATATTATGTTTCTATAATGTTACACTATCGTATATATGAATCTCTTTCTCTATTTAGTAGTAACTATGTGTTTTAATTATTTTTATTATTGTGTAGGCACATTATGATATACATGGATAAAAGATGGATCACATTACCGAGGAACACACCTCAGTATGTTAAGGGTTTGAATGAGTTTTTAGATTTTTCAATTTCTAATCAATCTGTTGCAGGGAGAATAAAATTTCCATGTCCTAAATGTAAATTTAGAACATGGTTGAAGAGAGATGAGGTTTATGAACATTTAATACTGAAGTAATTCCCTGGTCAATATTTTTGTTGGATTTGGTATGGAGAATAGAATGTTACAAAAAGATTGAACACTGATGTTAATCCGCAGAATGAGGTCCCAAGTTCATCGACAATGGAAAATGAAATGCAAAACCTCATAAATGATGCATTCGGCACTGCAAGACACCACTATCGGCATCAAAACATATCAGAACAACCAGAAGAGGGTGCTACAAATTGCAACGTGACATGTGATGTTTTTGAGACTGTAACACATGAAGATCAAGATTGTAACATATCATTGGATCCTCCTCTTGATTATATGGAGCCAAATGTAAGAGAAAACTTCACTCAGGAAAATGTGTTTCATGATTTAGTTGACGATGGAAATCAAGAGTTGTATAGTGGGTGTTTGAAATATTCAAAGCTTTCATTTCTGCTGAAGTTGTACCATATCAAATGTCTATGTGGAATTACAAATAAGGCAATGTCCATGATATTGGAATTGATTGGTGATGCATTTCTTGAAGCAAAAATCCCATAATCTTTTTATGATATGAAAAAAGTTGTTAACAAGCTTGGTCTGAATTATACAAAAATACATGCGTGTCCCAATGATTGTATGCTTTATTGGGGAGAGGATTCAAGTAGAAAGAATTGCAAGAAATTTTCTTCTTCTAGATGGAAGGCAAAGGGTGATGTTGGAAGTTTGAATGAACATAATTTCATGGAGAAGAAGAAAAGTAACACACCTACAAAGGTTTTGCGTTACTTTCCTTTGAAGCCTTGATTGCAAATATTATTCATGTCATCGAAAACCGCTGAATACATGAAGTGGCATTCTGTATATAATAACAATGATGGGTTAATGAGACATCCATGATATTCTCATTCATGGAAGAAATTTGATTCATTACATCTCGATTTCTCAGCTGATCCTAGGAATGTTCGATTGGGATTGGCTGCCGATAGATTCAACCCATTTGGGACTTTGAGTACCAGTTATAGCATTTGGCCAGTTATTTTGATCCCTTATAATCCGCCTCCTTGGATGTGTATGCAACAAACATCTTTTATCCTTTCAATGATTATTCCTGGAAAACAAATGCTTGGAAATGATATTGATGTATACTTGCAGCCTTTGATTGAAAAATTACAGGAGTTATGGAGCAACGGTGTTGATACATTTTATGCTTCTTCTAAAACAATGTTCAAAATGCATGCTGCTTTAATGTGGACCATTAGTGACTTCCCTGGGCTTGGGAATTTATCTGGTTGGAACACTTACATGGGTTTGACTTTTCCCATTTGTAACTTTGATTTTGATCCCAAATGGCTACCTCACAGTAGAAAATGGTGCTTCTTGTGTCATCGAAGATTTCTCAATGCATCTCATAGATTTAGGATGAACAGATCAAAATTAAATGGTTCCATTGATTGTAGACCAACTCCAAAGTTGTTAACTGGTTCTGAAATATTGACACAACTTGAAAATGTTGAAACAGAATTTAGGAAGGTTCATCATTTGAATGAGAGCGAAAAACGGGCCCGAAGTTCATTGTCAAGCGAAACTGGAACGCAACAGTAGAAGAAAAAAAGTATATTCTTCAAACTTCCGTATTGGGAATTTAATTTGTTGTGGAATAATCTTGATGTGATGCATATTGAGAAGAATGTCTGTGACAATTTGATATTCACATTGCTTAATGAGCATGGAAAGTCGAAGGATCATCTCAATGCTCGCAAAGACTTACAAGCAATGAACATAAAACACGATCTCTGGCCAGATGAGAATGAAAAGTATCCTCTGGAAATTTTTGCAATGAAAATAGGGATAAAGATACATTCCTTCGAATGTTAAAGAATGTTAAGGTACCTGATGGGTATTCAAGTAACATCTCTAGGTGTGTTGACTTGAATAATAATAAGTTACTTGGATTGAAAAGTCACGATTCACATATTTTGTTACAGCAGTTACTGCCATTGGCATTGCGTACATTATTACCAAAAAAAATTACTGCTATTTTACTCCAGTTCTGTACATTTTTCAGACAACTATGTGAGAAATCTCTACATCCATTTCAGCTTGAAAACCTATAGGAGAGGTTTGTATTGAACCTTTGTGTAATGGAGATGATCTTTCCTCCGTTGTTTTTTATTGTAATGATGCATTTAACTGTGCATTTGGTTGAGGAAGCTAAATTAGGAGGCCCCGTTCATTATCGATGGATGTATCCAATTGATAGGTACTTTATTTATATGTTTTCCAGTTAAGTAAACAATTTTTGGTACTTAATTAAATGCATAATTATTTTTATTTTATTTCACAGATATCTTGGGCATTTGAAATCATACGTGAGAAATAAAGCTCAACTAGAAGGCTCTATTGCTGAAGGATATTTGGATGAGAAGTGTCTAAACTTTTGTTCTCGAGACTTGGATGATATTGATACAATATTTAATCAAGTTGGACATGTTGACGACACATCGACTCAATCTCAAATACATCAGAAATCCAAAATATTTCCTGATATTGGCCGATCAGTTGGGAGGACCTCAAATGTTACATTGACTGAATTGGAATTATTACAGGCACATAGATATGTGCTTCTGAATAGTGAAATTGCAGATCCATTTATTGAAGAGTTTAATATACAAACAAATAGACGAATGAGAGGATGAACTCAAAATGAGAAAGATATAACGAAAGCTGTTAATAAAGAGCTTGTAGAATGGTTTGCACGACATGTAAGTTCATAAATATTGCAATAAATACGAATATTAGTTTGACACATACATTTTGAAAATCTAATAAAGTATATTTCTTTTTTCAGATCACGAATACTGATACTTGAGTAGAGGTGTCATAAGATTTGAAGTTTCTTGCTAGAGGTCCTCTAAAACAAGTTAGAAAGTTCAACGCTTATAATGTGAATGGATTTAGATTTCGTAAAGTCGATCGAGAAGTGGGTTTGAAAACATAGAATAGTGGTATATTTACATTTTCTGAAGTGGAATACTATGGAAATCTGTATGATATTTGGTTACGCCCAAATTTACCATACATGTATGCGGTCGTTGTAGTACAGGTAGGGGTCGAATCCACAGGGACCGAAGAAGAAACCTAGAGACACTCTGATTTTGGAAGGATTTGGATATGGAGTGGCCAAATATTTGGATTGATTTGATTTTAATAACTACTGATTTAAACTAAATAAAATAAATTAAAACATACAATTACTTAGTCTAAAACAATTAATGGAGATGGGTTGATCCTAAGTTGTTACTAGGGTTAGATTGGATGTATTTATTTTCTTATAACGTTCGTTTCACTAATTCAAGACATATCCACAAAATGATATAATTCCTCAACATTATTCACCAATTTAATCCCTAAAAAATTCCAAGGCTAATCACCAATGCACTTAGAGGATCAATTTAATGATCACTCCAAGGAATTGGATCGTACTAGCACTCGAAATGTGTCATTGTTAAAGTTGGCGATGATGAAGAATAAATTAATCATAAAAAGGAAATATTAAATTAATGAAATGATTACAGAATTTTAGATCATTAAATAACATCAAATATTCCCCATTAAACTCTCTAGGACCAACCCATAAGGGTTTAGCCCTCCATTTATGTTATTCAATAAATGGAAGCGGGAAGTCGACTTAAAGAAGCGGGATTGGAGAGGAAAAATAAAACAATGAAACGATCACTCCACCATTGTGTGAATAAATTCACAAGTGCTGGTGTGAATAAATTCACACCTTAAAGGAACAATATAAAATTGATAAGAATAAGAAAAGAAAAAGAGTAAATGAATAACTTTTATTAAGAACTAATGTGATTCAAATAACTTACATGAGAATGAAGAACGATTACAACATCAAATGGACATCAAAACATTACAATGAAACAAAGAATCCAAGATCCATAAATCCTCCACCACTCCTGAATTAAATAAGAAAAAATGAAGCATTGTATGAGCCCCCAACATCCCATGTGACTTTAATTAATTGTGTTGGGGAAAGGTGGGTGGAACATTAATGTAGAGAGACTTTTCCACTTCTTGCCCCGAAGTTGCAGCCAGCTTGCATCCACCGAAAATACGTGCCAAAAGGACCTTCTAAAATTACTTTTTGAGTGGGCCATATAATACTTAAATTAATCCCCAGATGTCCCCTAATTTCCTGTAAAATTTCAGCCCAAAATAAAAATCCGTTCGAGAGATATGATATAAATAGTGGGATGGTTTTCTGGGCCACAGAATCTACCCCAGAATTGAATCTTCACATTGGGCCGCCTTAATCACCACCATTTCGGACGAATTATCACTGGTTCCAGAAGACTTATTTGTTTCTCTATATGTATTCTATCCTCCCATGAATTTTGGGTTTCATTGGGCCTGTAATGTTGGACCCACATTCCCATCTGTGGGAATATATCTAATCTGCCTTCTCGAGAATTGTTTCCTTTCATCGCCAAATATCCCCATCATCCTTTATGAATATTCCATTGATCCCTAAATGAAAAATGTTCATATTTATGTTTATATCCATTTAAAAAAATATCAAACTAAAATATGGATAATTACATTCTTTAAAATCAGATTAAACATTGGGCCTAAATTGGTGCATATTAGGCATGAAGTGCACAAATGATGAGAATGAATGTTCAAAATTAAAATCCACTAACTCAGGTCCATAAGATAAAAAATGAACATTTAATACCCTTAAAATGTAATAAAAATATGTGTTTTTATTGGATAATCACACCCCCCAACTTGAGTTTTTCTAGTCCCGAGCAAAATATATCTCACAAAAATGAAATTCGAATGACCTTTTCCAAAAACATTTTAATACACATTTCTCATCCAAAGATCTCATACCAAAAAATTATGAAACCCATCAAAATCAATTAAAACAAGATATTTAAATAGGAATATCTCAAGTCCAATCCCATTCCTTTGTTCAAATTCATCTCCATATTTCATCCAAATTCAATTAAGCATGATGAAGTGTTGTGCGTCACAAAAGATGCGGGGGTTCATTTTCATTCGAGGGAGAAAACATGGAAGCGCTAGGAGAAATCAAATTTTAATAATAAGATGAGTACTCATTTTTTTTTATTTTATTTGTTTTTTTGGATTTTTTTTGCAATTTTGCCATGGTAATTGAAATTGAACTCAATCAAGTCAACCCATGTAGCAAGACTTTGCCGATGACTCCCAGGCTCAAAGACCTTAGGGCACCAAGTGAAGCTCACATACTCAGGCATCATCTCAAGTTAAATCAATCAAAAACAAATTCAAATTACCACAAATAGAGATAAAATGCCCAACTATGGGCCAAAAAACTATGGAGTCACGATCCCTAAGTACCGAAAGCCACACATTAGGTCAATCCATTGCTCTACGCACAAATTGATTATTATTTTTTGATTTTTTTGAATACTCATATGAAAACTAAAATGATCACCAAACCTATGCTATTTATTATGGGTCCCCAAGAACTCAAACTAAAACCCCATAATCTAGAGGACGTGCATTGTGTTTTTTTATTAAATGGATGAAAATATAATGGTGAAAAATCACATCAGACAACCGCACTTTCCAAAATCTATGCACATGAACTTTAACTTGTATTAAAATCAGAATCAAGGCATTCAAAATTATTTGATATCCAATTTCAGATTTTGCAATGTGTGTTATCATGTTCAAGGTTTATGAAAATTTTCTTTCCACACATTTTATGATGAAAACAAAATCAATGACTTTATTTTATCTCCCCCCAACATAGAATGACATTGTCCCCAATGTTTAAAGAAAGAAAAAAGTTAGAAAGGGTAGAGGAGAAGAGTTCAAAGAGTAAATTGAAAATGATAAACATGGAACAAATTCACCTGGTTTTTGAAGTTGAAGTTCATGATGCTCCAGATTACTCTTTTGATCTCTTGGGAGATGTATGAAACTCCTTGATTGAATATGTATCACCCAAAATAGTCCCTAAACCATACAAAGAAGAACAAACCAGACAAAACAAACAACACAACAATTTATTTAAAACAAAGTATCAACATTTTTATGGGTTTCCTTTTTTTTTTTAAATTTTAAAAATCAAACTGATGATACATTGTCTTCTTTATATTTTCCGAGTAAGGTATTACTCAGGGATCACACCGCGTGACATAGATGAATACGTTGATCCCCTTTCATACCCATCCATACTCATAAAAGAAGAACAGGTCAACCGTCTATTTTTTTTAACCTATAAAAACATAAATAAAACAAACTAATGATATATTGTCTTCTCTTAATTTTATGGGTAAGGTATTACTCAAGGATCACACCACGTGACACGGGTGAATATGGTGATCCCCTTTCATACCCATCCTTACTCATAAAAGAAGAACAATTCAACAGTCCGAGGTACTAATTAAATGAAATAAAACATAAAAACCATAGGTTTCCTCCTGTGTAGCGCTTTTGTTTAACGTCGCTAGCTCAACATGAACCCCCTAACTTACCCAATAGAAACTTTCAAAATTTTGAGGACCCCATGTTTCTTAACTTCAACATGATTAATAATGTGAATCCCTTATGGTTGGTAAGAAGATTTTGAATTTGATTCATGAACAATCCTATTTTCTGAAATGAATGGGAAAATCCAAGGAATGTAAGAAATGGTTGATCCAGTTTCCACTATAGTCTTTCCAAATACATCAATGATCATTCAAAAATTATTCTTTTCTAGATAATAATGAACTCCAATTGAAAGGTTGTGATTATACCCTATAAAGGAATACTTGAGAGGGGAAGGAAGGACAATTATTTTGAGCTCGGTATGAATAAGACAATTAGACACATGTTGAGATTTTGAATCCAACTCAGTTTCATTTTTCAAATTTCTCAACAAAATTGGTTCCTTTTTAATAGAATATTCAACCTCCAAATTGTAAAGATGAATTTTAGGAATGGGTATGGACTCAAGGTTTTTAATTTCTCTCAATGGTTCAGTGAATGATGTTTTTGAAAAATCATCAATAGAGTCATACATAGGAGACTCAATACACAATGTCAAATTCCACTCTTGTGAATACATGAAATCAATTTAATCCTGATTTAAAGACTCTTCATCTTGACTTTCAAAATTACTTGACCAATTCAATTCATTATATAACTCTTATTTCCCAGACTCTAAAGTGGGTTCTTCACATGTTTTAAAGTTTTGTAGTTCTAACCTCAAAGATGAAACCTCAGAATTCATTATCTCCATTTGATTACACAATTGTTCAAGAAATGATTGAGGAACATATAGGATGGGATGTTGAACATTATGGACTTCACTAAGATTGGACTCTTTAATCATTCTTGATAGAGAAGAAAATTGATCATTTAAACATTCATTATCCCATTGATTGTACGTCTCATCGGGTGTGGGGTAATCATTCAAGGGTTGATCAAAGAAATTTTCTAATTTAGGGTCTTCCCAATATTGAATTTCCATTTTATTCCCGCATGAGTTTGTGACATGGTGATTTGGAAGATACTCCATTGGAAAATATAGAAAGTTTGATTCTAGATTCTCAGGAAACACACCAACAGAAAGGGGAAAAGATAAGAGAGACAGGGGTGAGAATAGAGAATTGGGGTGAGAAAAGAAGATGTGTGTCTAAGGTAACTTAATTGGGTCCCCAGCAACAGAGCCAAAATTTGGTTGTGCCCAAATTTACCCTACAGGTATGCGGTCGTTGTAGTATAGGTAGGGGTCGAATCCACAGGGACCGAAGAAGAAACCGAGAGACACTCTGATTTTGGAAGGATTTGGCTTTGGAGTGGCCAACTATTTGGATTGATTTGATTTTAATAACTACTGATTTAAACTAAAAAATAAATAAATTAAAACATACAATTACTTATTCTAAAACAATCAATGGAGATTAGTTGATCCTAATTTGTTACTAGGGTTAGGTTGGATGTATTTATTTTCTTATAACGTTCGTTTCACTAATTCAAGACATATCCACAAAATGATATAATTCCTCAACATCATTCAACAATTTAATCCTAACACAATTCCAAGGATAATCACCAATGCACTTAGAGGATCAATTTAATGATCACTCCAAGGAATTGGATCGTACTAGCACTCGAAATGTGTCATTATTAAAGTTGGCGAAGATGAAGAAGAAATTAATCATCAAATGGAAATCTTAAATTAATGAAATAAATACAGAATTTTAGATCATAAAATAACATCCAATCTTCCCCATGCAACTCCCTAGGACCAAACCATAAGGGTTTAGCCCTCCATTTATGCTATTTAATAAATGGAAGCGGGAAGTCGACTTAAATAAGCAGGTTTGGAGAAGAAAAATAAAACAATGAAACGATCACTCCACCATTGTGTGAATAAATTCACAAGTGATGATGTGAATAAATTCACACCTTAAAGGAACGGTATAAAATTGATAAGAAGAAGAAAAGAAAAAGAGTAAATGAAGAACTTTTATTAAGAACTAATGCGATTCAAATAACTTACATGAGAATGAAGAACAATTACAACATCAAATAGACAACAAAACATTAAAATGAAACAAAGAATCCAAGATCCCTAAATACTCCACCACTACTACCTTAAATAGGAAAAAATGAAGCCTTGACCGAGTCTCCAACATCCCATGTGCCTTTAATTAATTGTGTTGGGGAAAGGTGGGTGGAACATTAATGTAGAGATACTTTTCTACTTCTTGCCCCGAAGTTGTAGCCAACTTGCATCCACCGAAAAGAAGTGCCGAAAGGACCTTCTAGAATTCCGAATTTGAGTGGGCCATAGAATACTTAAATGAATCCCTATATATCCACTGACGGCCTGTAAAATTTCAGCCCAAAATAATAAGCCGTTCGCGAGATATGATATAAATAGTGGGATGTTTTTCTGGGCCACAGAATCTGGCCCAGAATTGAATCTTCAAATTGGGTCGCTTTAATAACCACCATTTAGGACGAATTATCATGGGCTCCAGAAGACTTATTTGTTTGTATATATTTTTTATAGCGTCCCATGAGTTTTGGGATTCATTGGGCCTATAATGTGGGCCCCACATTTCCATCTGTGGGATGATATCCAATCTACCTTCTCCAGAATTGTTTCCTTTCATCGCCAAATATCCCCATCATAATTTATGAATATTCCATTGATCCCTGAATGAAAAATGTTCATATTTATGTTTATATCCATTTACCAAAATATCAAATTAAAATATAGATAATTACATTCTTTAAAGTCAGATGAAACATTGGGCCTAAATTGGTGCATATTAGGCATGAAGTGCACAAATGATGAGAATGAATGTTCAAAATTAAAATCCACTCAATCAGGTCCATAAGATAAAAAATGAACATTTAATACCCTTAAAATGTAATCAAAATATGTGTTTTTATTGGATAATAAATATTATTGAATTAAACTACCACATACATTTTTTGGTTGTTTTATTCAAATGCAAATAGGTCGATTTTATCAGAGGTGTTAAAAGAGATTCCTTGCAATTTACTTCTGTGAACCTCTCTCACTTGATGGATGTTGGTGATCATGAATTTCATGATCCATATATCTTTTCATCGCAAGAAAAAATGGTATATTATGTGAATGATGTTGCCGATGAAGGGTGGAGTGTAGTTGCTCACGTAATATAAAGAGATTTGTATGATATGGGTGATGAAGTAGAAAATTTGACCTCTGAAATTGAAGTTAATTAGCAACCAGAAGCAGGATTATTTGTCCATCATGATATTGAAAATATTATTCTAGCAAGGATGAATGAAGTGGATGAAGCAATGGAGCAGGAAACCGACATGATTGAATGGGAAAATGATTGTATGTACAATTATTTATTTATTCAGCAACCACTTGTTTCATTTCTACAATCATTCATTATCATTGTTATATATATTTTGTCTGTTAGTACTGGGCAACTATTATCATTTTTAATTTTTTTTTGCGTAATTTTTTTGAAATGTACATTTTGAACTTAATTTTATTTGATCAAATGATAGGAATTACAAGGAGGAAGCGGTACACTTTTTAATCTAGTTCTGCGACAGATGACGATCCATCTAGCTCCCTCTCCACGACATCTGAGGCATCAGCTGCCGACATCCCTGCACCATATCCCCCTGCACCATCTCTCACACCATCTGTGGATGTCCCATTAGAGGGTGAGTCATCTAATCCCCCTTTAGGAGGCTCAACAGTGGGGCAGCGACACGCCCCTTCCAGTTCATCCTGGGCATACTAGAGTATCATTGTCATAGGTACAAATTTTAATTAAATAAATTTATTGCATTTTGTTTATAATAATTGTTTTCTCATTGAATATGACACAAATTCAACTGTGGAGAAAAATATAAAAAGTTCATATGTTTGGAATATGACGGGTGAGAAGATATTCATGCCATTTGATTCTTATGGGGTCCCTACGGCTGACGCCGCGAGGTTACTTGGCCATATTTTTGGCCAGCTGGCAGCGGGGCCTGTTTCCCTTCCCATTTCATATGATGATTGGATACATATGCCTCCAAGCTAGAAAAACGAAGTTTATTATTCTCAAATAAAGGTAAATTTATTACATTATGGTTTAATTGAATGTCATGTTACTAATATGTTCAAAATGAATTTCTGTATACAGATGTTCTTCCACTTTACCGTTGCTGATGTGATAGCACAGAAGTGGAAGTTGAAAAATCTAGGTAAGAAGTGGAAAGATTTAAAATGGAAATTGTGGTGTGATGTAAATGATAATTCATTGACCGTGCAACAAATGTATGAGAAGCTACCCAGTGGGGTACCGAAAGAACAATAGAAGGTGTTTGTTGACAGACATCGTGATCAGAAGAAGATGGTATTGAAATATATATTATTATATTATCCTCATTTTACATTTATAATTGTATATGAAAAGGACATGACATTTAATACATTAGTATTAAATTGAATTTTATTTATTTTAGGATCTCTCAAGACAGAATGCATCAAACCGGGCTAAGCAAGTCATCCCACACACTGTGTCCTCAAAAAGTTTTTCTAGAAGCCAAACGACATTGGTAATATTTTAATTAGTATAAATATTTATAAGAAAATATTATCTGTTTAATATATTGAATTTTTGATTTATCTTTTCTTAATGCAGTCCCATAGTTTAGGGCATGAAGCATCCAGAACTGAACTGTGGTTGGATGTTCACAAAATATCAGATGGAAGCTTTGTTAATGAGCCTGCTAAAGAAGCTGGGGTATGAAGTCAATTTTTTTTCATAATAACTTATTATCAGTTTTTACTGTGTTAATATATATTGCTATTTGATTTATAGGTAAAAATTAAAGAACTATGGGATGCTAATCCTACGCAGTCCTACTCAGTCTCCCAGGATGACCCGGTTGCTAAAGTCCTTGGGAAGGAGCATCCTGGGAGAGTGCACAGGATGGGTTTAGGACACGTACCATCTGATGTTTTTAGCAGGCCACCAGGGATGGCAACTGCATCTACTCCTGACTTTACTCAGCCCATACCTGAAGATGCTAAGAAATAGATTGTTTCTTTACAAAACATAGTTCACCATTAGGGGGTTCAGATATCTGCTTTATAGAAAGAGTTGATTGAAATACGTCAGCAGATGAGAAGATATGCCCCCGATGGTAGTGCATCGACTGGTGGTATGCAGGTAAATCACAAAAAATAAAATTCATTTAGTTTTCTAACTTTAATTGGTTTTAAGTTTTAATATAAATATGCAACCGTATTTAATTTTCAATATAATGTTCTTACAGGTTACAACAAAAAGTGAAGATGAAGGTGGAGAGGGTGAAGATGCATCATCATACCCTGAGTAGTTGTATTGTTGATGTGTTGAAAAAATACGGGAACTGTTGGTTTGTATATGCAACATTTGTGGCACATAGTTTCCACCACACATTTTCATGTCCTAAAATTTTCTTGATTTCTCATGTTTTTTTATGCATTTTATTGATTTATGATGTTTCTTTTTATGTATTGATTTCTCGAGTGTGGTATAAATCATTCCATTTAGGCCTGTGTTTGAATTGGTAGTTGCCACCACACATTTTCATGTCCTAAATTTCACCCATACTATCACACATCAATCACTTCTACATCCTCCCTCAATAGTAGAAGTAATAATGGACTCATTAAACACTAAATACTTTGTTACTTAAGAGGGTTACTGGCTGCAATGAATGATCTATGCCTCAATGTGCATTGTGTGCATCAACTGAGAGGGTTATCAACTCTATGGATGGATGACCCATGTCCTATCACTATGATAGGGTTACGTAATCCAAAAAATAAATAGAGGACTCATTCCCTGGATCCATTATGCTACTAGGAGGGTTATCGACCCAATGGATGCTTCAATTGTCCACCCACACCTATCATAATCCCTACAAAGCTATAAAGCATCATCTACTTGTATGTTATCAATATAAACCCCAGATTATGAATGCATGTGTAGCATCATGTTCTATATAGAAAAATTATTATAATGGACTACTCATATGTCCCAAAGTAACACTCCAGTGAGAAGATATATAAATTACTAGAATATATCTAGCACATAGGACCCGATGGATTTTTTTTAAAAAAAAGGTACCACCATTAGTTATACATCTATCATATATGATTGATGCTAGTTTTACTAAGTGTCCACCCCAAATATGTCATGATAATAGATTAGAAACAGAATAATAATCAAAAGGTCTCATCCATCCCAACAAGTGATTCACAGGTGTCCTAAGTAATGAAAATTGTGTCATGCCCAATTAGAGATTATAATGAATCTTGTTAAATATAATGAATCAAGACTAAATATAAATATAAATAAAACCATGGTCAACCGAACACCCATTCCCATCATTATCATCTTAGCTCCATCAGGAATCCACATTGGTTCAGGTTCTATAGTGACACTTGTAACCATCTCTAAAGAAACACATGCACCTGTTCAAGGATGGTCTATCTACTGGGAACCCACATGGGTCCTCTAGGTCTGTATGTATGTAGAGGAATATCTCTTGAGATCCTTGTTCATGGACCACTATGTCAATATAGTACTTTTCATTCGATAAAATCACAATTTCTAGTAGTGTCAATATATAAAATAACAGATCGGCCTCAATGCGGAAACCAAATAATGGGTTTTCCAGGAATATGGATCATGGACCATCTTAGTTAGAAGGTTCTACTTAGATGTTCCACTCAGCAAAACCAATCCTAGTCCATCCTATATTCATCCACCTAGAGTAAATCACAACTAATGGAAAAGGGTTTGGTCAATACAAACAATTACTATGATTGCATAACTTGATGGTATACCCAAGACACATTCCAGACTAGATAGGCCATGGTTTCTAAGTCAAACATTACTTAATTGTTGGAGGTGTCTTAAGGGTCTTAGCTATCCCACATTGGATGGTCATATTATGTCACAAAACACCTCTATAAAAAGGTATACAAGGCTCATCCTCTAGGGAAAAGACATCTCAAAAGGTCCCCCCCCAATGAAGGGGTCAGGAAGTCACTTGAGATCTCTAAGTTTAATGCCTCATCCTTTAGATACCAAGGAATTAGGCCAGAAAAAAATCATCTATTTGTTCCCTAGCACATAGTTTAGTTTTCTCATGGTCTTCAATCACCTTAACATTTTAATTTCAACTAACCATTTAATTAAAAACTAATAATTGGGTTTATAGAAGGAGAATGTAATCCAATGGAAATCTTACAAACCTCAAACCACCCAAAATAATAATAAAAACAATAGGTCTAGAACATTAGATAGCCTAACTCATTTTGAAGCTCCTTTTCATTGACACACCACTTAACAACTCATGGACAGACCTCACCCCCAAGCTTTCCATGGACCAATATTTCACCACCCATTTTCTTAGGTCCTATAACATACAAAGGAATCATACATAATTAATTATAATATTTTATCATCAGTTATAATTAATTAATCCATTTTAACCAAATATGAATAATATATAATTTCTTACCAAATGATTTTTTGTGGAAAGTGATGTTTTGGTGTGTGATTTTCATGTTGTTATTTTTGATATTGAGGAAGTGATTGTGGTAATGTGATGTAGTGAAGAAGGAGAGCTAGTGATGATGATACATGATGTGAGTTATGCATGGTAGGAGGGCTATAATGTATCTCAGTTGGTTTATATTTCTGGTTTGTTTTGTTTTTCAGGGAAATGGTGCAGTAAAAGAAGATTTTTTTTCTCGGCAGCTTTTAGCGGCGGTTTTAACCGCCGCAACATTTATATGGGCGGCGGTTTAAACTGCCGCTAAATTGTGAAAACCATCGCTAAACGTAAATTTTTTCTTACGTTTAGCGGCGGTTTTAACCACCGCAACATAGATGAATCGTTGTTGCCTCATTCCGCGGCAGTTCCCGTGACTTCGGCGGTGGTTTTACGGCCACTGAATTTGAGTTTATTCGTGGCAGTTATAACCACCGCGAATAAATTGATATCCAGGGATCGTAAAAACCACCACTAAATTCAGGAAAACTGTTGCTAAATGAGGCAGCTACGACGCTTTCCTTAAACCGCCGCAAAATGAAAAAAACTACCGCGAATAGATTGGTGACGCCATATTAGGTGGAAGTTTCTGTAAACCACCGCCAAACCATGCCGTGGCGTTTTAAACCGCCGCGAAACGCAAAAAAAAAACCACCACTAAATGGAGATTCTGTTGTAGTGTTTAGTGGTATTCTTTGATAAAAAATAGCAGATAATTATTTATTTAGGGAAATGAATCCTAGGTATTCCATTTTTCTCTTGTTGGAAATCAGTTCCTTGAGAAAATTTGTATAGGCCAACATTTGGGCAATAGTTTTAGCAAAAGGAATATTGACATGAAATTGACTGAACATATTCAAAAGTTTCTTATATTTACCTTCAGAACTTCCTTGTATTATTATTTATAGAAAGGGGATAGGTGGTTTTTTGGGTTGGTGGTTCCATATAGATATCCTCTTTGGGTTTCTCCTAAATCAAATATTTTATAGGAGGTGGTGATGCTAGAGGTTTCTCTTGATCAGTTTTGTTCGCTCTTTTTTTGTCATCTTCTTCAATGAATATTATAGGTTTCTTAGGTTCCTTATACCTTTTCTCTTCTCCTACACATGGTTGTTTAAAATCTAGTACTTTTATGATCCTCAGTACCAATTCCTTCACCTCTTCCTTTAGATATGTCTCAATATTACTAGGAAGTGTACCTGAAAATTTATTAGACAAGGTCTTTGAGATTGACCCATTTGATGTTTTGGATTTCAGGGGGAAACCCTTTGATTTTGAATTTCTTTTTCTTGGGTGGTCATTCTATGATATTTATTTTGAAAAAAGGTTGTAAGAAAATTTTATAATTTTTTTTAAAGTGGTGTGACTTGTTGTGGTGGTCTTTGTAGGGCTAGTTGAAATTCTTACTGACCTAGAGGGGGAAAAGGTTGTTGGGGAACTTGTTGTGGTGGCCTAGGAACATGATTCATCAGTGGAGAGATCGATGGTCCTTGATTCTTGAGTGGTGATTGACTAATTCTATTCTGTTCATAACCTTGATTATCTTGTTACAGCTGTTGATACAACCTCTATTGATAATATTTCTACGACGGCTGGTATTGTTGGTTTTTATGATTTTAATTAATGTAATTACAATCTTGGATTTGTTGTTCATTGACTCCTTCCCTACAATCTTCATATAAGTGTGGACCATCACACATTTCACAGTATTATATCTAAATTACAGGAGTAGGATGGGGAGGTGGTGAACAAGTAGTTGAAAAAATTCTAGATTTTTAATCAAGGCCTATACTTGTGAAACTAGATGAGTGTTTTATTCAACTTGGTGAATTCCATGTCGAGGCGGTCCATGATCTCTATTCCATGGGCTGTCATTGTGATATATTTATTCTAGAAATCATCAGCCTACTTTAGGTGTTTTAAGCATTAATCTTTCATCAATGACAACATCTACCACTATTTGAGTGGCTGGTTGGAGACCTTGGTAGAAGGTTTTCACCTGGAGCCACACATCTTGTCCATGATGTGGGAATTTCCTTATAATTTCTTTAAAGCGATCAAAGGCCTCCTAGGTTAATTATCCATCTATTTGAGAAAAATTTTGGATATCTTTTTGAACTTTACAAGTTTTTATAGGTAGAAAATATTTATTCGGAAACTTTTTGGCTAGTTCGTCCCAAGTCATGATCAACTTGGGAGCTTTAATTTTAAGCCAATCATTGGCTATATTGCTCATGGAGAATAGGAATACCCAAAATCAGATTCCATCAAAGGATAATCCCTGGTTGATAAAAGTATCACAAACTTCCAGGAATTTAGAGATGTGTTCATGAGGATCCTCTCTTTGAAGTTCACTGAATTGAACCATGTTTTGGATCATATTGATAAGTACTGGTTTAATTTCAAAAGTATGTGCCTAGATAGGAGGGAACACAATACTAGTGGGGGCATCATTTATTGAAGAAAATTCATAATCCATAATGGTTATCTCCAGTTTCATATTGGGTCGTTCTCCTTAAAGTGCTGGCAGCGCATATTGTATGTTGGGTGGGTTGGGACTTGCATGATTTTTGCAGTCTTCCATTCCTGGATAGTGGCATGCAAAAAAGGTGTCGTTTGATTTCAGGCTCTAAGGTAAGCAGTTCTTGGGCATCAAGGCTCCTTGAATGAGTCAGGGGGACCTAATGCAGGCACTAGGCCAAAATAATAAGGTTGAAGTGATGTATGAATGAAAGAAGAAAGAATGAAAAGAGAAATGGGGATGGGTGAGGTAATATGGGGTTTAAGCTGAAGGTTCCTATACCTAGGCACAATTCGATTCCCTGACAATGGTGCCAAAATTTTACACACCCACACACATTATTTATCCTTTTCAGGCCATAATCAGGTTATAATTTATATTTATCCCAAACTATACTTTCTACAGTGACGTAGTATAGTGATAGTGCGGGGTTGATCTCATGAGAAACATTTTGGCAGGAAAGGAACTTAGAAATCAAACCTATTGTGTTGGAGTCTTTAATAGTTGGTTTGGGTTTGGGATTTAATTAAATCTATTGATTTTGGTTTAGGATTTAGGAATAAGGTAGGGATCAAGGTCAATTTTAGGGTTCAGTTAAAAAGGATAATATCCATCCTAATTTGGAATAGTCCTAAGCTTAGGTTGTGAAGCAGTGCAAGGATCACTAGTTTATTATGGTCAAACCAACTAGATCTATCTAAGATGAAACTATTACTTGGTACAGATATAGATAAAAACCTAGATTAATTAATCCTAGATTCTACATTAGGAATTATTGTAGGATAATAGTCATAGACTACTTTACTCCAATCAAGACAGGTTCGTTCATTTAAACATCCCATGGTCAGGTTTTTCTAAAATAATTAAATAATCAATTGTTATGTAACCTGATTACTAGCCTTAGTATTAACAAGTTATGATTTAGAGATTTATTAAGTTCATAACACCCCTACTCAAGACCCTTACCCTAAGTGGTTTATCCACTCATGAAGGTAATAATCGAGATCAAAAAAACAATTATAAACATGATTGATAGATTAAGAAAACAGTAAGAATATGATAATTTTCAAGTTAGGGTTCAAGAATCAAGAATTTTGTAATCAAAACAAGAAATAAATCAATCATCCTATTACTTTAAATGGTAAACAAGAAATAACGTATGGTGCAATCACTATTGAATGGAAACAACAATTTTAAATGAATGTTTAATGATAAACGATGATAAACGAAACATAGAATGCATTGTGGAATAATAAATGGTGCTTGAATTTAATAAAAATGGTAGAAAAAAATGTCTATAGTTGATTTGGGAGAGAAAATAAAGAATAAAAATGAGATATAACTAGAGGAAAATTATAGAAATTGAAGAGGAAAAAGAGTTTTGAACTTCTATACAGGTGCTAAAAAGTAAATAGTCGGGATATTACATGATGTGTAAACATATCACATTGTGTAATATTAATCCATATTTTTTATCCATGTATTTTGGATCTAGTGTGAATATAAGCCTCAATCTTTGATATTTGGAGTTTTGACTCATCTCACAACGTGTAACTGGTCTTCATGACATGCTTATTCTCAAAACTGGAACTTTAAGTGGGATATGGTATTCGAATGTTACATGAAATGTATTGGATATTCACGTCATGTAATATTTTCATGGCTTGTAAAAACTTCACAACTTTCTTCACAACTTGTGAAATGCTGTGAATGATACCTTCATGTCATGTAAGTGAGTTTCATAATGTGTAATGATCATTTTTGGCCAGTTTCCATAGCTTTTCCTTTGGAGTCTTGAAAACCTATTCTCTAAAATAATCAACATATACTTGGGGTATTATCAAGTAAAACATGAATAACCCTTAATAATATTTCCTCAAAATGTATACATAATTTCATCTTATCATGTTTTATACTTCACAAAAAATTCATTTTGTGTCTCACATGTTGGTTACAGGTGCAATATAAGTGTGTATTGGTGGGAAATATATTAAAATTTATTTTAATTATCATTGATCTAAAACATGAGTGAGGATCTTTCATGTCATATTTATAATTAATTTATTTAATATATAAATAAATGAATACCTGGGATTGGGAACTTTCTTCGTTGATTAATTTTGATCATCCGAAAAGACCCTTTCATATTGCCTTTATTGCACTGTGAGGATCCAAGGATAGAATCCCTCTAGCAGTGATCCACACATGCTACTATGATCTATGAGCAACTCCACTAGATATTTGGGTGCTAGCATGGAAAATCAAATGCCATGAATTATTTGTTATTGATCACCTATTCTTTGGTCTTGAAGAAACCTCTCTTACATTTCTTATTCTTGAGAGGAAGAGAGAGGGAGAAGTCGAGAGAGAATTCATTATGTGCAAAAATTATCTCTTTCGATTGGACTAATAGATACTGCACAGAATATACATAACCATCTATTTATGGATCTAGGGTTTAGGTTAAAATAATAATTTAATTTCATGCTGTCTATTAAATAATATTATAACCTTTAATGAAACCCTATTCCACATAATAATATTATTTTGTGGCACTCACCAAATTGATTAAATTGATAAATAATATTCACCATCTTGTAAATAATTTTTTATCATCAGACATAGTCTTGGTCTATTAAAACACATCATTATTTATTGAATACCTAAATAAATATTCTATTCATAAATAAATATTTCATTCACATTCTAGTGAATAAATATTTATTACATATTCAATAAAATAAATAAATAAATTTTTATTCGCATGAGGATGGATAAATATTTATTAAATTTATGCAATCAATATAACTTGAATAAAATTATTCCTAGGTATTTAGAATAATATTTATTCCATTAATTAAATTAAAATAGAATTTCTTTGAGATCAATGGAAACACTTAGTGTCTAACCATCTAGGATTCTTTCTCACTGGCATTATATGGGCTTACCTAAAATCCAAGATTAATATCTAGAAATGGTTTAAGGCAGCTAGGAGAAAGAAATTAATGTCACAACATCAACAAACACTTATGAACACTCACTGTATAATATAATAAATTTGTCACAATATCTCTTCAACCAGGTTGCATGATGGTGTCATCAACCTGTATGATCGATTTATCTTTCTTTGAATATATGAAATAAACATCATTACACCATGTCCATATAATTTAATATGATATTTCTATTCCAATCAAAGGTTTGAGATATCAAATTCTATAAATATAGAAGGGCAAAATCCTTCCTCAACTTATTCATTAATGAAATATCAATTGTGACACACCCAACGTACCCTACTTCCCATTAATATATTGAGTGATGGTTTTGGTTAGTAAATCTAAGTGCTCAAGTCATGGCATGCATCAATGATAATATTAAATTATAAAGACCATTACACATGTTTGCAAATAGGAATATTCGATGACACCAAAACATGCAGAATTCATACTGGCAGGTATGTTCTCATAATCTTCTATCTTGGAGATTACCAAGTGAAAATTTCATGAGAAGAAGCCTCGTCTTCTTATGATCACTCATAACTGAAGGTAAACATACTATGTTCCATACCATAGTATTTTATCCAATCATAGAACTATATTTAGGAATATCTTCACATCACGTCAAGGTTCTCATCATAGCGGGGAACAACTATAACCTTATCAATGCAACAGATACCCTATGACATTATCACATTAATGTTATGTAGAAGAACAATCAATATGTGATAATATATTTATATTAATATTCACTTATTGGAATATACAAGTAATCTAAAGTACAAATTTTTTGGTTATAGGGAACCAAATCTATAATGACTTGGATTTTTTCATGTATTATTTTTGGATATTGTATGGATTATTTTTGAGACTAGACACTGAGACAACGTGTGATTATGAGGCCCAGTGTACCCAAAATAAATATTTTAAATATATTAAATATATTAAATAGCAAGCACATATAGTTTTTTTGAAAAAGTGAAATAAATTATAAATGGGGGTTGAGTCAGAAATATGAGGGCACCATTGAGTTCAGAATATGGATTTTAACCTAGGAGCGACATAACATTTTTTGGTGCAGGAAGTTTGTAGAAAAGTCGTCGCGGGTGTAAAATAAATAAAATTATTAAATAAAATTATTTTATTTATCTTTTGATGTATAAACCTAATTATTTTTATTAAAATCATGCTTATGAAAAATTTATAGGTTTAGTTTAATAACCCTTCAAATCATTGGAGAGCCTTTGGAGAGCGTTGAAGGAGATTCCATTGGCAGACGATGACCAGATCGAAGATCGATGACTGATGTGAGACAGAATCATAAGATCTCACCAACGATCATGATGCAACTTCGTTCTCCATCATTGATCGATCTGAATCGAGATAGGAAATTTTTCTAATTGGATTTATTCCTCGTTTATGATTCATATGACAAATGTGAATCAATCAACCAAAAAATTGATTCACAGATTGTGTGTGTTGCGGGATGAGTTCATTTTATTCAGGAATTAGGAGAATTTCTTTGTGATTATCTGTTATCTCTTCATTCTTCATTCTAATGGAAAGAAATTGAGGTCTACACTAACATTAACTTAGGTCCATTCATTGTTCCTTTTGTTTTTCTCCCCCGATTATTCATTAATCACGGGCATTCTTCATTGGCCCATGGTTCGACATCCATCGAGAAATTGAGCATTGTACATCTATTTCTTGGTGCAATGATTCGATATTGTCGATCTGGGCTCAACATGACATTATGGTAGTGTGGAAACTAAAGCGGTAGTATATTAGATGGTGTGGATACCCAATTTTCATGCTCTTTAGCATGTAATAAAGAATGATGTTTGAAGTATTTTTCTGAAAGGATCGATAGTCGTATTTTAATGATTCAGTGATGGAAAGGCCCGACCGATGATACTTCTTGGTTCCAGAATGGGGAACATATGGATCGATGGATGAAGGAGTAGAGAAGATACATGAATTCCAGTTATGGAATTCTAGAGTTTTCTACTTTACAAGGTGTGTGTTTCGTAGAAACATGACATGTGGGACCCTTTCAGTAGTGGCTAGGGTTTTGGGAGGGATTTAAGTATTACACAATGTGTGACCATGTCACATGGTGTGTGGTCCCACTTTGTTATGTCGGCATGTAACTTGAAGGTTATAAAGAAATGTCTTAAGGTACATGGCTAGGGGAATGCTGTGTACCTCTACATGGACATGACTATCCAGGATGTGCATGGGATAATTCGTGTACTAGTACATGGGCAGAAGTGCTTGGGCAGCAACACGCCATGTACTTCTATATGAAAACATACACAAGACGTTTATAGGGAAAGGAATTTGGGTTAAAGGGGCATAAATTGTACCCCTACTGCACACCGTGTACTTATTAAAAGTTGTCTTAGAGCCCCTATCCTCTATATCTTGGACAAGTTTTGTTAGGGTTCATTCCCCATATCCATTCCCCAAGGGTTAGTATGGAGTCACCTCTTACACATAGGACATCAATACATTTGGCATGACTACTTAGATAGAGTTGTTGGAATCCTTCTGTGAGGACCAAAGTGAGATCCTCTATTCATATTTGTGTCCTAGGTGGAGTTCTTGGTATCATCATAACCAACACTACATGGGAACTAATCCTATACTTAACAGGTTAATCCAAATTGAGTTTTTGGTTTACCCCATGTCCTTGGGAGTGATACTCATCTGTATATTGTTATATTTATACTTATAACATGTATTTATAATAGCAATAACTGATGATCACTACCTCTCAGATATATGTCACTAGTTCTATCAGAATCGTGGATATGTTTTCCTGGATGAGTGCTACATGGAACCTTTTGAGCTGGAATCTTAGGATGGAATCATGGTTGTGAATTTACCTTGAGACTATGTGTCTTTTTTAGTATATCTTTATATTCTTGTTATATGTGTTGTAGAAATATGCTTGTATAGATCCAACTGTTATTATTTTGTTATATGATTTATGTTTTCGGGGTGTCCCACTGGGTATTTTTATACTCACCCCTGCATGGGCTTTGCCTACACATGTCATGTCTTATGTAAAAAATCAACCTTTTGAAAGATTCATATAGGGAACAATACTTGATGGTGCTTAGTGAGACTAGACAGACCGAGGTGTGTTCCTATGGTATATTGAAAGTAGTCCCCATCTTTAATTTCAGGTTGGAATTATTTTTAGACTCTTTATAGTGGGATTGTATTTGGACTTATTTACTTTCCATTACTTCTATCATACCCTAGTTATTGGTTTTAGATTGTATTCATGCATGGTTGTTCAGTTGTTTTACATTTTAGCATTGTATGTTATTAGAGATGTGTGCATGTGTATAATTACTTAGGATAAGGCCTCCCATTTTAGTGATATGCCTACTCGATGCTAGTCGCTATCCCCTGGACTATTGGAGGTGGGATTGGGGAGTCACAACACATGCCCCATTAGGACGGGTCATGAAAAAGTGGTATTAGAGCATTCGGTTCTATCATAGGACTAGAGTTCATGATATTGGTTTGGGGTGACAGTGTTAAGTGTTTCAAGTTCGGATTTCAGGCCAGAGACTCCAGTGTTGGAGCGGTGGCTGACATATCCATACATCAGGACTCTGATCACCTACTTTTCAACTCGATACATGAGAACACTAATTGTAGATAAAATAATGGTACATGAATCATATAGGAATGGGTTGTGGTTTCTATGTCCTTCTTGAGTTAGATCTATAGATATACTCATTGAATTTAGTACATCTTTTTTATTTTAGGATGCCTCTATGAAGGATGCCAACTAGGATTTAGTATCAGGATAATGATGATGATCCCCTTATTGATTAGTCAATGATACAAGGACTAGTTCTATAGGTTTTACCTCCAGTTGGTTCACCCACTATACCAACACTTGTAGAGAAGCAGATGGTACCTGTAGTACCAGCAGATGAGGTGCATAGGGTAAGTGCACTTCATGAGTTTTAGAGGAAGTGAGACCTCAGGTTACAAGGTGAGACCAAACCATAGGAGGCTAAGGAATTAATTGAGGTGGTGACATGAGTTTTCCATATGGTTAGGATACTGGAAGATCATATGGTGGTACTGGTGGAAAGCTTTATTAATGGATTAGCATGATGATGGTGGGGTTTAGTGACCGAGTCTTATGATGAGGTGAATCTATCATGTTTATATTTTGAGTGACTTTTCAAATAGGAGTTCTCTCTAGATACACTGAGGGATGTACGTATCTATAAGATTCTACAGCTCTAGCATGGCAACAAGATAGTAGCTGGGAATTCATCAAGGTTCACTAACCTCTCTAGGTACTCGATGGATATGGTTCATGATTAGTTCTTACGGGCTCAAAACTTAGATCAAGGACTGCATAGAGACATTTGATCCAATGTTATACCACAGTGAATTACTACCAATTATGGGGTGCTAAAGAAATATTTAGTGGTTGAAGTTTCCTGTCTGAGTAGATGCAGACAATTTTTTCCAATAGTGGGAACCTAGGAGTAGAGACTTCGGAAGAAGGGAGCCAATTTCAGTTTCAGGAACTTGGACATGCGATACATTTTAGGAGAAGGTCCTAGGACAGAGGTTTTATGGTTCAGGGCTCAAAGGATGGGTCCAATCACCCCATAGAGAGGCGGTGCTACTCGTGTAGTTGAAGGGGAAATATTGTATGAGACTGTATGACCCGTTGTATGACATAAAAAGAGACTGTGGATGGGTCACCAAGGTATAGGCAGCGATAAGATCATATAGTTTTGTATCCAGGAGGATGTGATAGAGGAGATGGGAGGGAAGTTGGAGGTGTTAGACACTTTGACTTGTTACCACTAGAACCCCAGGTGATCCGTACTAGGCTCAGAGAGATAGAGGACATGGGTTGGGGTAACTACAGGTGTTTGGGGATTACAACCCAGAGGCTCTGAGAATAATACAAGGTATGATATATGTCTTTTATACTTTATCTGTAGTGATTATAGATATAGGTTATTGTCATTACTGTATTGACACATATCTGGTTTGAGACTTATATATTCTGGTTGAGCCCTTATCTCAACCCTTGTGCTTGACGACTCCTACTGGAGATGACTCAGTGATCACAAACATGTATCGACAGTGTGACATGACTCTTAAAATTGAGAGTTTATATTGAGATTTATTTTTATTTGTGATGATTCCTTATGACGTTATCTTAGGTATGGACTAGTTATCTATAGTTCATGCCCAGATCAATTATTTCAGGCAGAGGATGTGGTGTATCCATAGTGATGAGACTGACTTTCCTTTGTGGGTGATAAGGAAACCTAGGCAACATTGGATGAACTCTTTCATATGAGGGTGCATCCAAATACCCATTAGTTATTTAGAATGACCCTTGGTGTAGTGGATGTTTTTAGTTTCTAGTTTCCTACAGTGGTGGTATATTATGAGCACATCTTTCCTAAATATATTCCAGGCTTACCTCCCCACCAGGAGATAGACTTATGAATTGATCTACAACCTGATACGACATTGATATATGTGTCACCATATTAGATGGATCCTGTAGATATTTGTGAGATATGTTAAAATTTGAGGACTTTTATAGGAATGGGTTTGTTAGTTCCAATGTTTTTCTCTGGGCAGCCCTAGTTTTGTTTTCCAAGAAGGTAGATGAGAGTTTGAGGTTATGTGTGGACTATTAGCACTTGAACAAGGTAACTGTGAAGAAAAAATATTTACTAGAAATAATTAATGACCTCTTTTATTAGTTTAGAGGGTAATGGTGGTTC
Source organism: Viscum album (assembly GCA_963277665.1). Lineage (NCBI taxonomy): Eukaryota > Viridiplantae > Streptophyta > Magnoliopsida > Santalales > Viscaceae > Viscum > Viscum album. The sequence goes on from OY728160.1 coordinate 1,855,513,222, forward strand.
TCAAAGGTTGACCTTAGGTCAGGATATCACCAGTTTTTAGTATGAGAAAAGGATATACCGAATATGACATTCATATGTAGCTACAGTCACTATGAGTACTTGGTGATTCCCTTCGGCATGAATAATTCCCCTGTAGTATTCATGGGAATCATGAACCAGATCTTCCATCATTTATTAGATCAGTTCATGGTAGTATTCATCGATGATATCCTTATGTGATCAGTGTCCAAGGAGGATCACACGAGACACTTGAGGATGGTTTTAGATAAACTCTAAGAGCACCAGATTTATGAAAAGATCTCAAAGTTTTAGTTTTAGATTTAGGAGCTCCACTTTCTAGGACATGTTACCTTAGCCGATGGTATGGTAGTGGACCCAGTAATGATCGAGGTAGTGTTAACTTGGGATCCACCCAAGAATGTGATAAAGGTATAGATATTCCCTATGTTAATAGGCTATTAACTAAGATTCATACCTAACTTCTCTAGGATATTAGCACCCATGATAGATTTGACCTAAAAGGGGAATAATTTCATGTGGAAAGAGAGTATCCAGTAGGATTTTTAGGAGTTGAGGAAAAGATTGATGATCACTCCCATATTGAGATTTCTAGAGGGTGTTGAGTACGTAGTGTTATGCGATGCATTAAGAACTGAGCTTGATTGTGTTGTGATGTAGAGGTAGAAGGTTATTTCCTATGGTTCATATCAGTTGAGACCACAAGAGAAGAACTATGTGACCCATTATCTTGAGTTAGTAGTGGTAGTATTTTCACTAAAGATGTGGTGACACTACATGATGGGTGAGAAGTTTATCATTTATTATGATTACAAGAGTCTCAAGTATATATTATCTTATAAGGATCTTAACTTGAGATATAGGTGATGACTAGAGTTCCTCCAGGATCATGATTTTGAGATTGTCTATACTCTTAAGAAGGGTAATGTGGTTGAAGATACTCTTAGTAGGATATCTTGTTCACAATTATTGAATGAGGAATCAGAGTAGTTGTCCCCATTGTTGTTATGATTAATGTATGGAGATGGATAAAATTACCTACAATGGATGGTTATTAACCCCTAAATTTTATAGTAAATCAGGGAGGCACAACTTAGGGATACTGACTGTGAGACCCTACATAATAAAATATTCACTAGAAATGATCATGATGGATTTTATGAAGGTGGGGAGCATTTCATTCTTTTTAGGGGATGCACGATGGTACCAGTGAAGTTACAGGAGGAGGTTCTAAGATATTTTCATTCATATCCTTTTGTGGTGCCTACATGTGTGTAAAATATGTACCAGGGCCTCCAATTTTAGTTTTGGTGGTCAAGGATAAAGAATAGAGTTACAGAGTTTGTCTCTCAACACCTTACTTGTTAGAAAGTAAAGGTTGAGCACCAATTTCTAGTGGGTTTAGCTCAACCCCTTAAGGTTCCATAGTGTAAGTGGGATGAGATTTTTATGGACTTTGTGATGGGGTTTCCATGTATGCCCAGGGGACACGATTCCATATGGGTGATCATAGACCGACTCACCAAGTCAGTTGACTTCCTAGATATTTGGGAGCAGAGTTTAGTAGAGAGATTGAGATTCTTCTACATGAAAGAGATAGTCCAAATTCATGGAGTTCCCTCAACGGTCATTAATGAACATGATACTCATTTCACATCTTAGTTATAAAAAGGATTGTAGAAGTATTTTGGGACTTAGTTACACTTGAGAATAGTGTTTCACCTCCAGACTGATGGCTAGACTGAACGAACCATTAGGGTCTTAGAGGACATGTTGTGGGCTTACATGTTGGACTTCAACTGTAGTTGGGAGGATCATCTACCCTTGGTGTAATTTGTGTACAAAAATATCTACCATTCCACCAACGGTATGAGACTATTAGAGGATTTGTAAAGGTGACCCTATAGGTCACCACTTTACCGAACTGATCCAGGAGAGTCATCACTTATGGGTCCAAAGTTGGTGTGAGATACTACCAAGAAGGTGCAGATCATATAGGAGTAGATGAGGATTGCACAGAGCTATTAGATGTCTTATGTAGAAATATGATAGGGGCCTTTAGAGTTTGAGTAGGGATACCATGTGTTTCTATAGGTTTCACTTTGACATGAATTATAAAGATTTGGTTGGGGTGACAATAAATCTCCAAGATTTATTGGCCCTTTCCAGATACGAAGTAGAGCTAGAGAGGTGGCATAACACTTATATCTACCTCTGTAGTTAGACTGAGTACATGAATTTTTCCACATTTCATAGCTAATGAAGTACGTGCATGACCCATCGCACATTATCAACTGGGGAGAGTTGGACATCGAGGATGGAGCTACCATTGCTGAGTACCCAGTAGAGATTGAGGATTGGTAATAGAGGATCCTCATTGGTGATCAATTCCTTTAGTAATTATATGATGGAAACATAGGAATCTTTAGGAGTGAACCTAGGAGTGGGAGGCTCAAATGCATGCTTTGTACCCATATCTCTTTATATAGCGATATGTTTTGGCTGTTTGAGACATAAATCCCCAAGTTGGAGAGAATGTAATGACTTGTATTTTTCTATGTATTATTTTTGGATACTGTGTGGATTATTTTCAAGACGAGGTTCTAAGACGACATGTGATTCTGAGGCCCAGTGTGCAAAGAATAAATGTTTGAAATATATTAAAAATATTAAATATCACACACACAAAATTTTCTTAAAAAAGTGGAATAACATCTAAATGGGGCCCTAGATCAGAAATGCGATGACACCATTGAGTTCAAAATGTTGGTTTTACCCTAGGAACGACATAATTTTTTTTGGCATAGGATGTTTTTGTAAAAGTAATCAGGGACATAAAATAAATAAAATTATTAAATAAAATTATTTTATTTATCTGTTGATGTAGTGACCTAATGATTTTTTTATAAAATCATGCTTATAAAAAATTTCAGGGTTAGCTGCATAACCCTAAAAATTTTTGGAGAGCATTGAAGGATATTCCATTGGCAGATGATGAAAAAATCAAATATTGATTGCCAGTGCAAGACTGAATTAGAGGATCTCACAAACAATCATGGCACAACTCTATTCATCATCATCAATCAATTCAAATCGAGGTAGGCATTTGTTTTGATTGGATTTCTTCCTCCTATATCATTCCTATGAAGAACATGAATCAATCAACCAAAGAATTTATTTTTGGATCATGAATGTTGCATGATGGGTTAGTTTTATTTGGGAATTGGGATAATTTTTTTGTGATTACCTGTTATCTATTCATTCTTCATTCTAACGGAAACGAATTGAGGTTGACATGAGCATCAACCTAAGTATATTCATTATGATTATTCCTTATGATTTTCTCCCCCAACTATTCATTCTTCATGGGAATTATTCATTGGATCTTGGATTGGAATCCACTAATAAATAGATCGTTGTAAACCCATTTCTTGGTGAAATGATTCAATATTATAGATCCAGGCTCGACATGACATGACAGTGGTGCGATGATGGAAGCGTTAGTGGATCGAATGGTGTGGATACCATGTTTTCATGTTCTTTAGTGTGTGATGAAGAATGATGTTCAAAGGAATTTTATAAATGGATTGATGGATGGATTATGATGATTCAATGATGGCAAGGCCTATACAATGATACTCCTTGGTTCTATAATAGGGAATGGTTGGATCGATAACATGAGGAGTGTACAAGGTGTACAAATTCTAGATCTAGAATTATGGATTTTTCCATATTACATGTCCTATGTTCTGGAGGAACACACTATGTGGGACCCTTCCTATGGTAGCTAGGTTTTTATGAGGGAGTAAAGTATCACATGGAGTGTGACCTTGTCACACAGAATGTGGTCCCCCTTTGTTGGATCAGTGTATACCTTATTGGGTACACATACATGACTTGGGGTACATGGCCACAAGCACGCTGTGTACCCCTATACGGACACAGCCAACCGGGATGTACACTGGTTAAGCCATGTACTAGTACATGGATGGCAGTAGATAAGAAGAAGCACACCTTGTACTTCTACATGGACACATACATAATCCATTTACACAGGTAGGACTTGGGGTCAAAGGGACACAATATATACCCCTGCCACACACCGTGTACTCCTACAAAGTTGTCTTGGATCTATTTTCCTCCGTATCATGGAAAATTTTAATTAGGGTGAATTTCCCATATCCATTCCCTAAGGGTTAGTATATAATTTCCTCCTACACATAGTACAATGATCCCTTAAACAAGACTACTTGGATAGAGTTGTTGGAATCCTTATGTGAGGCCTGGAGTGAGATCCTCTATTCATATCCATTCCCTAGTTGGAGTTATTGGTATCATCATGAAAAACACTACATGGGTATCGATACTCCAATTATCAGGTTAATTCATATTGATTTTTTAGTATACCCTATGGCCTTGGGAGTGATATTCATTTGTGTATCATTCTCTTCAAACTTCCATCATGTATTTCTAATGGAGAGACCCGATGAGAACTACCTCTTGGAAGAACTTCATAAGTGATATCATACTCATGGAGTGTGTTCTTCTAGAAAAGTTCCATGTAGAGCATTTTATGTAGGAATCCTAGGTTGGCATTATAGATGTGACTTTACCTTGATATTGTGTGTCTTTTTTGAGCATATATGGATATTCTTATTATATGTGATGTAGATATATACCTATGTAGTGATGAATGTAATTATTTTATTATATTATTTTCGGTTTTAGTGTGTCCTACTAGGTATTCTTATACTCACCCCTACATAGGATTTTCCCACACATGTCGTGTCTTGTGCAGATGATCGACATTTTAACAGATTCCTAGAGGGACTAGGACCAGACAGTTCTTAGTGAGATCGGATAGACCGAGGTGTGTTCCTATGCTATCTTGATAATATTAACCATATTTAATTTTATATTTAACTAGTTTTTTGACTCTTTGTTGTGGGCTTGTATTTGGCCCTATTTACTTTCCATTACTTTTTTCGTACTCTGGTTGTGGGTTTTAGATTGTATGCATTCATGGTTGTTTAGTTGTTTTACATTTTAGAATTGTATGTGATTAGAGATTTGTGTATGTATATAGGTTCTTAGGATAAGGCCTATCATGTTACTTATATACCTACTCAATGCTAGTCACCACCCCCTGGCCTATTGAAGGCAGACATGGGGAGTCACAACATAAGCTCTATTAGGACGGGTCGTGACAGACTCCAACAAACTCCCACTTTCACTAGAGACAACTAATAATAGATAGGTTATTCCTCACATGTTAAACATGTTTCTACTGATAATGGATAAATTTTCAAGGCGTACTATGTTTCTATGGATAATTTTATCTAATCCACATGTCTATGTGGAAAATTTATTTAATAAAACATAACTATCTTGAGAAAATTCCTCAAGTAGTGTTTTAACAAAGTATCCACTTCTTGTTCCCATGTCATAATCCTAATATTTTGACTAAATCCATAGTAAAAATTTATTATAAAATGATAAACCTCTTTCTTTTGGTATAACCCAAATTTGGAACAAGACATTGCTAAATCGCCTCTTAAGCTATATCAGAAGATGAAACGTACTCAAATATTATAGATATGAAAACCACTGGTTGTAATAAGTTTTTCTTGCATATTACTATAGACTTATTAATGATACTAGATTAACATTAACTAAATAAATATAAGTGTTCAATTCCCTTGATCACTAGTTTTATCACTTCTCCAAGAACCATAAACTCATCAGGTTTTTATTTTCAAAGTACCTTCAGATAGCTCGAACTATAATTCTATGAAATTATGTTTGATTTATTTGATATTCACCTATTATTATTTATTCATTAGTAATATAAAATGTCAGTAAATATCATGGAACATGAGGTGAATTCCTATCACCTAAGCTTGTGAAATTATTTTAATCTCTATAATCACTTCCAATTCCCATGTAAGTTATAATGGAAATATTATATGCCAATAAAAATTCAGTCTTGAATTGTTTCAACTTGTATTTTTCAATATTTTATTAATATATAATACGAATATATTAATAAAACACATAGATTCATTTATGAAGATACTATTCCCTAGAACACAATTGCTACTTTAAGTCAAACTTGGAGAAATTTCATTCCTTAGTCTTAAAAAACTTGTAAGACATAACAAATGTTTTCATATGTCATTAACATATTTATCTTGAAAACTCATAGTTCTCCCACTAACTAGTATAAGATACATATCACTCATTTTTTTCCAAATTAATATCATATGATCACTATGCAAGATTTATTTATAAATGAATTTATGTAATCTGTATATCTTATTGACATTTATTGATATCATCAACCCTTTTAGTTATTCCTAGTAGATATATATCATATGGTCTCCTTTTTTACTTGAAAATAAATATCCCAATACTATGATCATATAAGTATGATTTTAAAAGTATAATTCAAAAAGTATTTTATTCATGATGAGTGGTGATAAGTTTTGTCATAAACTAAACTTTCGATAGTCAATCATGTTTTATTGGTACTGTCTTGTACCATCCATGCCCGGTTTCTCTTGAATACTCAGAAATAGTATTAATCCTTAGAAACATTCAAAATATAGAATCCTGAATCTTGATACATGGAGTCCATTACTTGAATGTATATACTCGTTAAATTTTAGCATATTACTATTTAAAACTTCTTTATAGGAATCATTATTCTGAAAAAATAATACATGTATCACCCACTAAGGTGAACATAAACCACCTCTTTTGTTATGAATTCCTTTGCAGTATGTGTCTATGGAACTACTCCTCACACTATGCTCAGTGGATTCCAGTATTCTTATGCCAACTTATGTGCATCCAAAGCCTTAACCCATAAAAGTTATGTCTTCTCCCACTATCTTCAAAGATATAAGCATTATTTATGGAAATATAGCTGATCTTGACTAGATGTTAATATACTTAGTGGATATAGGATCATTAACATTGATTTACCTTAGTTTTTTAATGTTTATTTCTTGCTAAAACCAGATTTTAACAAATAGTTTTAAATAAACACTTATGGTAGTGTCCTAATAGATTCTTATCATATTATAATTGACATGACATATATTAGGCAATATAGTATGCATATGGTTAGTTGTTGCACTTTTATTTGTAAAATATGTTTTGGATGGTATAATGGAAGATTTTCAATATATATAAGGTTTATCATTAATATTACTTTTACTACCATCAAATCATTTATGTATATAAGGAAATGTGAGTTAGGGATAACCTTTAATCCACATGTCCAATAAATGATTACTTGGATAAGAAGTTCTACAACAAGACAGATCGAATATTATTATATCTTTACCAAGTGTATTTATTCACTTCACTGAGAATTTATAAAATTTCTTGAAGGAATCTCATGAAGTATATGAATTTACCTTCATCTTTACAATAGTTCACATGGCCATATTTAACCAATTTTAAAATATTTGTGATGTACCATTATGTATAAAGGTTTCTTTATCTTAAACATGATAAATAGTTTTTTTGTATATCTAGTACCTTATCTCAATTGAGAACAATAAACACTTTGAAGGGAATAAAAAAATCAACTAAATTTTGTTTTATATAAAAAATAATTATCTTTGCACAATTAGGTAAGAGTCTTATATTTTATATTCATCATTCATTGTAATGGATATAATTGATTCAAGATTTACTAAACTAATAGTTTAACATTTTAAGTACTATAACAACATTTATTCCAAATGTGAAATATTGTCTCATTGTGTCTAGCATAATATTTAGATAAATGTTTTGGTAACACTTATTACAAACATTAATCAATCCATTTATAAATTAGAATTAGCGAGCTCCCCTTGGATGGCATAGAAATCACCCTTTCTTATCTCCTTTTGAGTTCACTTTATAACCCTTTTATTCCTTCTTATTTATTATATTTAAATACATGTATGTCATAATAATATTGTATTTAATATAAAAGTTATGAATAGAATCTTGATTAATATACCTGAAGTGGATGCAATATCTTGATTCTTCAATTCATTGCAATTTATTTTCCAATGTCCAAGCTTTCCTCATAAGAAGAAAATAGACTCCTGTTCATTATTTTGCCACTGAATCCTTTGTCTCTTTAAAGGATTTTGTGAAGGAAATTTTGATTGTATACTAAACATAGGATCTTTAGACTTATCTTTCAAATATTTCACTATAAGGGGTGGATAAATAGGTTTCAACCAATCCTTATATTCTTGGAGAAGTATGGAAAAAGGATTTCTGAGTGACTTATCCATTTTGTTTATCTAAGCTTGGATAAATATAGATAATCTTGGTGGTAAGGATAATAAAATAATATTAATGGATAAATTATTATCTAAGTGGAAGCCAAATTTTTCTAATCAATCAATATTCCCTATCATTTTTAAAGCATGATCAATAGATAGATTTCTTTCTTCCAGTTTACACTTATATAGTGCATTAACAATCTTATTTATTTCAAGCCTTTCCTTTGCTTTCTCAATATAATGGAGATGTGTTATTATGGTGTAAGAATACATTTATTTATGTTGTATTACCAACTCTTTGGTCACAGTTGATAATATAATACAATAGACATAAGAAGTATCCTCAACATATCTCTGGTAGGATTCCCTTTCACTTTCGATCACCTGTTGGGGTGGTAGAATGGGAATAAAAGATTCCAAAATATATTAAAAAATTTATAATAATATATCATCACATAAATTATTGTACCACATCTGAAAATTTATATTTTTAAGGACATACCCTGAGTTAAGGAATTATTTCACTTATTTTATGGTTTTAATTTCCATTTTATACTATAATTAAAATATATTATTGGTACTTTACTGGATTACAAATTATGTGATAAATAATAATAATTTTATTTTATTAATTCTCCAACTATTTTATCAAGTCCCAGTATCCCTCACCATTGAAATTAGAATATCTAGTTTCTAGGATATTTTAGCGATAAGAATCCATACTCCCCTCTCCATAACCTCAATAAGGGTTGGTCAAGATACTTGAAGGTATTTAGGTAGCCAAGTCATTTCCAACTATGGGCTTGTAGGCCCTTGATCCATTGAGTGGACCCCCCTATCCTAAAATCCTGACTTGTATTTCCTCAACACTTGCCTCAAAATTACACCAATCCTATCAAGAGATACTCCTATTGATGTAAAATGTCTTAGTCAACCCAAAACCTTCATAATAACTCCACTTATAGAAGTAAGTGTCCCAAAAAGGGTTGGTCAATGGAAGGCTAAGTCCAGCTTAATATTTAATTTAGGTATTTTAATTTATTATGCATAAATTTTATCTTGTTTTATTCTTTACATGTATTGTTAATATTAAGTGGATGTTACTTAATTAATGAGCCATGTTGGATAAAAAATTTATGCATAATTCATTTATTTAATTCCTATCTTTTCACATTAATTAATTTATTTGTGTGATCACGGTCTTGCATCCATAAAATAAATAATTGCATAGACATAAATAAATAATTAAATGAACCGGTCATAATATTTATCTAACAATTGATTTAATGAGTGGACATTAAATCAATATTTGAACTAGGAGAAATAACTCCTATTGTCGATCTTGGTATGAGTTATAACATTCCACTTGTCTATCTATGTATCACATGAGCTAGCATCATGATGGTTCCATCTTTAACCACCTTCACACGCCTTGGGATACTCCATTAATTACATGTATTTATGAATCACATGAAGGTGAAGAGAACCAAAATATTGGTTAAAAGGGGATTACATAAATATCCTTTGTCACATGGGTCCTATATAATAATGGAGGGAGGGATGGTTCACATGCCATCATATTTAATTTAATAATAAATAATTGAAAACCTATGCAATAAATTAAATTAAAACATCCAACACATACACTGGTCTTGGTCAAGATCATGAATGGTCATACAAGTAATGAATTTGAAAAAGTAACTGGATAAAATTCATTTATGTATTCTTTATTTATTATTATGATGAACACACTTTCATTAATTAATTAATTAATTATTGAATTAATTATCTTTTATCTTAATGATTATATGAACTTTATTGTAGATATCCATCATTTATAGAATTCATGGAAAATAAATAGCAGAACCAATAATGACATATATTTATTACAATATATTAATTGAGAATTTAAAATTCTTTAAAACCGTTATTAAATTTTCAAATACACAATGGTGTTCCAATCAATAAAATAAGGTTTTAATGATATAATTTTCAATTTAATGTAATTTTTAATTCTATCCATTAATGAGAGACTACACGACATGTATATACAACTACACATAGTGTATCTCAATTTTCATGTATCTAGGGTACATTCTTGGGTCTGTGACATATACCTCAGTCAAACTACATGACATGTATAGACCATCTACATGTCATGTGTTTCACTATCCATGTGTCCATTTTCTCGTTGAGTGGCTCAATGTTTTCTTCAGAGATGAGATTTTATGAACTACACACCGTGTACACCACATACACATCACTTATATCATAAATGATCCAAGTTGTTAGTCTCACATGGTTTTGACCATGTATAATGACCACAAAGATTGCACGATTTACACCACTAACTCATGCAGACTACATAACATGTACAATGATACACGCCATGTAATCTGAAAACTATGTTCCAGTTTGGCCAATAAATATGTGGCGTATACTATGTGTAATTACTGTGTAACACAACATGTTTCCCTCAGAGCATCCAGATGCAGTACACTAGGGTACACAACGTGTATTTATGGGTACACACCGTGTAACCCTATCTTACTAGAAAAAAATTGGTAGTTTCCCAATGGCATCTCTAGTCATTCTTCATCTATTCTTTAACCTTTAAGAAAATTAATCATGGAATGAATCATAATTAATATGTCAAATCATTTTAATTTAAATCAGTAAAGAGAGAATAACATGAAATTAAAATCTTACTACAATTACACATAGAACAAAAATTAAATAAAAAATTAAATAAACAATTATAAATTTAAACACGACCCCTCTGATTCCACTTGTTGATTCTAGGTGCTGTAGAAGCATGCGGTGGTCCATGACATATTAAAATTTCTTTTAATTATCATTTCATGAATACATGAGTGAGGATCTTTCATGTCAAATTTATAATTAATTTATTTAATATTTGAAGAAATGAATACCTAGGCTTAGGACCATTCTTAGTTGATGAATGTTGATTATCCAAAAAGACCCTTTTAGATTGCCTTTATTTCACTATGAGGATCCATGTATAGAATCTCTCTAGTGGTTATCCACACATGCTCCTATGATCTCTGTGCAATGCCACTCGATCTCTAGGTGCTAGCACGTAGAATAGAATGTATTGAACTGATTTTTCTTGATCTCTTGTTATTTGGTCTTGAATAAATATATCTCATGTTTTTAATTCTTGGAGGGAGAGAGTGAGAGGAGTCAAGAGAGAATTTGTTGTGCACAACGATTCTCTCTTTTGATTGCAGTGATCGATGTTGTACACAATAGACATAATGGACTATTTATAGAGCTATGGTTTAGGTTAAAGTAATAATCTAATTGCATGCCAACCATTAAATAATATTATAACCTTTAATGAAACACCATGCCATATAATAATAATAATAATAATATTTTTTGGTGTGTGTCAACTTGCACAAATTGATAAATAATATTCATTGGCTTGTAAATAATTATTTATCATCGAACACAGTCTCGATCCATTCAAACTAATTGATATTTATTGAATACCTGAATAAATATTTTATTCATAAATAAATATTTCATTCACATACTTGTGAATACATATTTATTAAATATTCAATAAAATAAATAAATAAATTTTTATTCACATGTTGATGAATAAATATTTATTAAATTTATGCGATCAATATAACATAAATAAAATTATTCCACATTCTCGAGAATAATATTTATTCCGTTAATTAAATTCAAATAGAATTTAATCAAGATCAAGAGAAACACTTAGTGTTTGACCCTCTAGGATTATTTCTCATTAGAATTAGGTGGGATTTCCTAAAGTCCAATATTACTCTCTATCAATAGGTCAAGGTACCCAAGATAAAGAACTTAATGTTGTAACATCGAAAACCATATATGAACACTCACTATGTAATATAATCCCTTTTTCACAATATCTCTTCAAGAAGGTTTCCTGAAGGTGTCATAAACCTATATGATCGATGCGTCTTTCTTTGAATATTTAAAATAAACATCGTTACACCATGGACATTGAATTTAATGTGATAGTTCTATTCCAATCAAAGGGATGATATATCAACTTCCATAAATATGAAAGGGACAAATCCTTACTTGACTTATTCATTAATGAAATGTGAATCATGACGTACCCAACATACCCTACTTCTCATCAAGATATTACATGATGGTTTTGGTTAGTAAATCTAAGTTCCCAAGCCATGAAATGCATCAATGATAATCTTAAAGTCTAAGTATCATTACACACATTCATATATAGGAATATCCAATGACACAAAAACATACAGAATTCCTACCGGAAAGTCTCTTATCATAATATCTAATCTTGTAGATTACCAAGTGAAAAATTCTTGATAAGAATCCTTATCCTCTTATAGGAACTCACACCTGATGGTCTACATACTATGTTCCCTATCATAGTTTTTATCCAACCACAAAACTATATTTAGGAATATCTCCATAGAATTTCAAGGTTCTCACCATAGAGATGAACTGTTATGACATTATGAATGTAACAGATACCCTAGTACATTATCACATTAATGTTATGAAGTAGAAAAATCAATATATGATAATACATTTACATTAATATTCCCTTATTTGAATATACAGGTAATCTAAAGTACAAAGTAGTTGGTTATAGGGCACAAACTCTAACATCATGAGCATATTCTATATCTCTATATGAAACCCCATCCATAATAACCTAAAAATTTTATTATAACCTATAATACTCCATGATGAACATAGGTTAGAGATAACTCAAAGGTGTACTTTGAGAGGTCATTAATCATTTCACTTTACACAATATATACAACCAACATTAAATACTTATAAAGTGGAGATTTAATTTTTTATAACTTAATACATTTTATATTCTTAAACTCATTTAAGAGCACAAACAAATCCACACATAAGTGCTCGTATAATCATATTCCATATGATAGATAGTCAGATAGGTGTTATGTTTACAACACTTTTTGGGTCTCGTAAAACTCATTACATCTCTATGTAATTATTTCCTCATCTCTATATGAGAATATGATAAAACCCTCTTACTAAACTCTTTTAGTAAGTAAAAAATATGATGAAAGTTTGTTTGAATAATGGTGTGATTTAGGAACCATATTCCTAATGTTCTACTCTTTGAAGTCAGTATTCAAACTCCTTTTCTTTACAATATCCAATGTTAAAATGTTAATAAATTTATTGTCAACTCAACAATATTTTCAAGTTCATCATCATCATCATAAAATTTTCATTCAAAATTATCTTTGAGATCATTTGGTAACAAAATATCACAATTTACATTAATATATTTACCAACACATACTAAAATCCTTTAGGATATAAAGAGACATTCACTTTGTTATGGTAACCAAATGTAATTATTTATATTTCTCCTTACCAACATACTCTAAACTATTTTAATATACTAAGTGAAATTCATTTTGAATTTGACTGATTTAATCTTTTATTTTTTATAATTTGAATTTCTCTAAGTCCAAACGTACTCCCACTAGCACCTTAGAAACTATATTCTCTCCAAAATACCATACTAAGATGAAAAAACTCCTTCGGGTTTAGTAAATAAAATTTATTTCCTTTATTGGGAATATTTATCAAATAAACCACCATATCCATATCATAAATGGTATTCTATGTGTTTGGAGCATTATTCTGAAAAGAAGAGTTTATTCTTTAAAATATCTCCTTTAATGTGGTGGTAACTCTTTTCCTCTTATTTTAACAAATATTTTTGACAAATTCTTTTATCTTGGATAAAAAATACCTTTATACATTTATTTTTTTTTCGCAAAAAAGTTTTAGGATTTGATGAATCATAAACCATGTGTACTAAAACTATTATCTCATGGTGTTCATAACAAATATTTGTTAACAAAAAAACTTCTAATGTTATATAAGATAAATAGTATGAAAATAAACTATTTATCATAGAAATATGGTAGGGATAAATTTACCTTTTAAAAATTAAAGGAAAAGCTAAAGGTAAATTCAAAACTAAATGAAATCCATACTATAAAATGATAATTTTGATATGTATTAAAAATTTAATTTTAATATAAATTAAGTGATTATGAACATCATAAATGGACATATTGAATTTATGAAATTATGTTCATCGATTTTGAATGGTGCAAAGCATAAAATTAAAGATAGATAAAACACAGATTGATAAAGAAGTTTGACAATATCTCATTGAAAGCACCACATCTCCTCCCATAAAATTGATAGGTTTGTGTTATTTCTCCCTTGATCTTGGTGGTGATAAAGAAACTCACCCCTCATGATTATAATTTTTATCACCCTATTGTACTTCATCGACATCTAAAGAACCCATCCCTCACTTTTTTGGCAGTGAGCACTCACTATTGAAGGAGATAAGAAGAATGGAGATTTTCTTGGCGTAAACCTGTTATAAAGTTGCTCCCTAATCTCTCATAAGGATTTTTATAAAAGATATGAGATATGGAGAGATGATTTTGGAGTAATAGATCCTTTGATATTGATAGAAAATTGATATTCTCTCTTGATGGAACTTTAATCTTGGATATAATTTACTAGAGCTTCATCGTTGGTGAGCTAAACTTGAATCAAGGAACAAATTTGCAATCGAAGCATTTTTGGATTCCATTTTAAGTATTTTTACTTACAAGGAGACCTATTTATAGGCTCTAATATGCTAAGGGACCTTCTATAATTCAATGTGATCATTAAATCTCAATAAAATTGAAATCAATGCTTTTTTTACCACATTGAATTCACCCCTGGATGATTTATTTTGATGCCATCGGCTGGTCAGTGATACACTTAGAGAAAAATGAATCTGTAAATTTCCCATAAGCTAGTATATATTGGCCAATGGCTAGATGATGAACTTTTGGAAGACTTCTGTAAATTTGGAATAGTCACCAACTGGCTGGTGTAATTATTGCAACTTTTCCATTCTATCTATATGGTGCTGGCTAGCTGGTGCAGCCCACGAGTCTACATTTTCAAGAAGATACTCCATATATTTCTTCTATAGACTTTTATTGATCTTACAAATTCATTCTAAGATCTCAAAACATGATAAATTAGTGTTCTAACCTTAAACAAGATCATCAAGATTCCTTTTAATAACATTGGATATTTTCATCTAGTCCATTAAAATCATGACTAAAAGTCCAAAATATGAGACTGAAAATCACTCAAATGAGATAATTAGAAACATGAGTGTTTTTTTTGATCATGAAAAAATTATGAGAGAGAGATATATAATAATATCCCCCTTTTTGATGATCGCAAACACTTAATGTAAAAATTTATATCAAGTGTAAATCAAGAGTGAAAGATGTAGAAATGTAATCAAGATATCAATGTATACACAATATTAAACAAGCTATTTGATATTCTTAATAAGTAAATAAATCAAACATGCCATACTTAAAATAAGAGTAAAAAAATTAATTCCCCTTTTATGAAATAATTAATAAATAACACATATAACAAATAAAAATACAAATTTCTCCCCTTTATAAGTTTAATAAAAAAAGTTCAATGAAAAAATAACCTCATTTGAAGTCTAATAAATTCTCCACCTTTGTGATTATAAAAAAGAAAACAAGGATAGGGAAGAAAAAAATTAAAAGGAAAGATTTGATGAAAAACTTTAAAAGTGATTTTGAAAAACTCAAAAACATATTGAAAATAGATTTCAAGAAAAGAACAAATTGATTTTGAAAAAGTAAAATTTCCAGGACCCGATCCAATGGGGCCTACTTGGCTAGAGGTAAGCTAAGAATGACACCCCAAGCCCACCTCTAATAGTCTAGGGGATGATGACTAGCATAAAGTAGACATATCACACACATGGGGGGCCTTATACTAAAGTGATTTTACACACACACACACATCTCCATACACAAAAATAACATGGAAAGATAAACAACTCATACTGTAATTACATGCATAACATCTATCCCACATCAGAGTATAAAAATTAGTATAGAAAAATTGGAAAAGGTCCAAATACAATACCAACAAAACTATAGGATCCTAAATTACTGAAAACATGGGGGAAGATATCCAAAGAAACCCTTGGATCCATATGAGATATTTCTAGCATAACTAAGCTCCACCTACTCCTGGTCCACCTAGGAGTATATCAAAAATCTTTTTTCTGCACAATACACAACATGTGCGAGCATAGCCAATGTAGGGGTGAGTATAAACATACCTAATAGGACACCCCAAAATCACTAAACATAAAATATCGATATAGAGTACTCATCTCATTATCATAAAGGAACGTCAATCAGTATATGTGAAAATAACTATATAACATAAATGACCCAAATATGATAAAAAAGAAGACCAAATAAAGAGAGAAATGGGATCTCCATCTCCATAGCCAGCTAAGAATGGAGAGTCTTCATGCAGCTCCAAAGGTCCCATCACGGATGAAAAACCACCCACATAACCACATAAGATCCAGACCAGAGGACCTGCTCTTTTCCACTATGTATCATATTTTAGGGGGGGCTATATCATATCCATGCATCTCGCGTAACCTCTCAAGAATCTGTGTGGAGATCCTGCACCTTCCATTACGCTCCACATCTGAGGGGGAACTATCTCTAGTGGAGGACCTACTCCCCACTGGATCTTGAAGATGGGGGGGGGGGTGCCTCTATATATATAGAGGACCCATACCCTATGTAGTATGAGGATTTCCAAATATACCTAAATAAAGAGTACAAGGGACCTATGAACTAGTGTGACATGGGGGTTACTAACCCCTATAACATTCTGTTGATCACACCCGATCACTATCACTGGGTAAGCATCACTAGAAGAAGCATCCCACTTGAATTACCTCACATCATACCTTTGATTCCAAAATGAATTCCACCATAATGTTCTACATGGGAAACTACTTAGGATATGATACTCATGGGCCTGAATCTAAGTTCTGAAGAAGGTGATACACAAGGTAGAAATATCATAGAAAATTACATGGAATATACATAGGGTCACACAGTGAGTGACCTCACCTGGACACCTGGGCATGTGCTCACTTAAACACGACTTGAGAATCCATGTGAAAATACACAGTGTGTATATGGGTTACACAATGTGTCTCTCCTTCCTAAGGGTATACTCATGTACTCTAACCCATGCCTATGTACTCTAGTCTGTGCTTGAGTGCACTGGGAGTGTACCCAATGTACATGACTTGTTTAGATATGTACATATACATGGAATCTCCTTTAGGGTACATGGTATGTTTGACTATAGAGGGTCCTGGGCATATGGATTTGGCACACAACTTGGATGCCCAAGTAGGTTTATATGGAGTGTGGTCTCGACCACATGGAATGTGATATTTATCTTTCCTTAAACCCTAGATTTTGTAGCTAGGGGACTACATGGTGTGTGTTCTCCTTAGTACACATTGTATATGTAAATATTTTCTAGAAACTGAAGTTTCTTTACATAGCTTTACCTGTGCCTCCACCAATGCCTTTTATTCCACTGGGAATCATTCCAAAATGTTTGAATCAAGGTTGAACACCCTTTATGGCCAGCCAAAAGTCATATTCCAGCCATTATTCATCGAAAAATGATCCTTATCACCATTTGAAGCACCACATGACCTAACTCTTGGAAACCACACTACCTATTCCAATATCAGACCATCAGTGGCCAAATTCCGACCACCCATTACTTAGAAACATCAATTGCTACTCCCCTAAAAATACCCACTCAACCAGGCTTGAAAATCTGCCATTACCTAATCCATTGTAGGATTACCGTTGTCACCTTCACACCTCCATTACATCTCCAAAACTCAAATCCAAACTCACGATCTCGAATCATTGTGCCAAATAATGAATTCAAAATGATAGGTCCTATTGGGTATCATTGAATCACCAACCAACTGATTACTGATGATGAATGCCAAGAATGGAGGGAGAAAGGAACATAAAACAAAGTAAGTATCAATCAATGACCATGTTTCTTTTCTATCATTGACAGAATCCAATGAATGAGGATTATTGAATCAACAAAAATCAATGGGGATAAATAAATATCAAATTCCAAGATCTAGGAAGATAAATTAGGAATTGGCCAAACCAATGTAGATAAATATATGAATTAATTTGGAAAGGATTAATTCACATTCATATTAAAAAATAAATAGGGAATAAGCCACAAAACAAACACCTTACCTTAGGTTTGGATTGATCACTGGTGAAGAAAATTTCCACACTGATGTCGTTGGTGAGATCCAAGAGTTCCTTCATTGAAAAAGATCCTTGATCATGATTCTACAACCATCCGTCAAGGAATTCGCTAATGGATATTTATCTCTCTATCTATATCTCCATACTCTCAATCCCCATTAGTTTATGTGGATAACCCTAGGGAAATTCTCCATAGAGTATATTAAATAGAGAAACTATTAGGGTTTCATGATTTAATGACAATTAAATTAATTAATTCATTTAATTTACCCACACCAACACTTAATCTAAGTGCCCAATGCCAGTATGAATTATGTCATTCCTAGGGTAAAATTTTTTTAGATTTAATGGAGGTATCATATTTCCTATATGAGGAACTGTTCAGGATTTATCCTATTATTTCAGAAAAATTGTCCACACATGATATAATACATTTAATATTTTTAATATATTCACACCGAGGCTCTCCGAGCCCTGAAATTCAACGTCAACTCCTCGATTTACTCTAAAAATATTCCTTGAAATATTTAAAAGTGTTACATGATGAAAAAAATTGTTACATTATACCCACCTTTAATTATTTTCATCTTGAAAATTGGAAAACTACTCAAATATGAGGGTATTAATCACACATATAGATTTTCCTCTTTGTTAAGTTATCATATAAGTTCCCACTCCACCAAAAAACATGCTCCCAAGGGGAAAGATTTCCCATGAAGGTTTTTCTCCTTCCGGTTCTCAAACACCATTGGGCACCTTGAAAAGGTAACTTTTCCCTCGATGTCCAACTCACCCTAGTCAACATCGTATAGATATTCATGCACATATCTCATTAGATAAAACATGTGGAATACATCATGCACCTAGTCTAACAGTGATTGTAGGGTCAAGTGGTAAACCACCTTGCTAACCCAATATAATATCTAGAAAAGGGCCTATGAATCTTGAATATAGCTTGCTTCCCAAGCCAAAACTTTGTAACCCTCATCAAGGAAAGATCTCTCAGAACACATTATATCCTTATTAAACTTCAAAGGCCACCATCATTGGTCCACAAATGAATCCTTACATTATCGGGCAGTCCTCATCCACCCCTAGATGAGCCGCACCTCCACTACTGTCACTGGTTCCAACTCTAGGCCCAAAAGTGCTATTTTTACTAGCTCTAATCAGTAAAATAGTGATACATAGGGTATCTCATTCATGTAATCAAATGGTGATACACTGATTGTGGAGTGGTAACTATTGTGATATGAAAAATCCACTGATGGTAGATGATCCTCCCAACTTTGGTCTAAAACTAAAATGCAAACTCAAAGCATGTTATCGAGAACTTGTGTGATATGATTTACCTGGAAATCTTTCTGGGGTAAAAAACACCATCACTATTAGAAACATTGGCTTCAACATTGATGTTTTGACATTGGTTTCTTAGAAACTAACATAAAAAGTTACACAGTAAACTTTTAGCGTTGTTTTTTATAAAACCGATATTAAAAAAAATAATGTTGGTTTTTAAAAAATACTATGTTAAAAGTATTTTAAAAATATTTTGGGATCCTGAAACCCTCGATTTTTTCCTTCAAATCACTCTTCCTCTTGACCTACGACAAAACTGATGACACCAGACGACCTTCGATGATGATAAATATTCTCTTTCAGTTGATTTTTATTATATTTTTACATTGCTTCTCATCAATATTCCATAATTCATCCTTGTTTCATGATCCTCAATATTATTTAGTTCATGAAAACCCTATTTTGGTCTATCGTCAACCTCGTTCAAGGTTTTTGTTTGTTATTTTTTACTTAATTTTTAAAATGTTTTTCTTCAATCTTGTAGTGTTCACCTTATTTCCACCAACTTTAACTGAGTTTATTATAATTCAAGATCTATTTTGCATTATCAATCTCTAAATTTTGTAAGTTGTTGTTTTTATTTATGGAGATAAATTAATTATATTTTAGTTATAAATTTAATTCATTTATTTTTAGGCATTTTATTTCCAATTATATTTTTTTATTAAAATTAGTTTAATTTTATAATTTTTTTATTATTATAAATTATTTTTCACTATAATTTGTTTTTTATAAACTGTTTGTATTTATAATTTTTTTGTATTAATAATTTTTTATCATTATATTTTGTTTGTGGTTAAAATATTTTTTTTTTCATCAAATTATTTTTGCATTTATAATTTTGTTGTCAATATACTTAATTTTGATTATTTTTTATTATTATAACCTTTTCAATTTTAAATTTTTTTTAACACAAATTATTTGTTAAAAATTTATGCATGCTTAAATTATTTGTTTTTATATATAATTATTCACTTTTATTTAAATTTTTCAGTGATATGTTTTGATCATTATGTATAGTTGTTTGTTAGGATCAAATAGTTATCAATAATTTATTGTTTTGATATATGTTTTTATGTTTAAAATTTATCTGTTTATATATAATTTTAAATGTTTATATGTTTTAATATATTCACCTTTTATATTGTGATATTAGGTAATAAATGGATCACAACTAGATAAATTTACGAAAAACTACTGATGAATATAAAAAAGAGTTTATGATTTCCTAGAATTTTCTAAATGAAATCTTTACAAAAAATATTTTATTTTTTTCCGTGCATGAAGTGTTTAAAAACGAGAAAGTTAAATTCTAGATAAATCAAGAATAATATCATTTCTATGGTTTTATCCATAACTATACACATTGTATCTATCATGGTAAAATAATAGAAAATTCAACATCTAATTTTGATGAAAATATTCAATATGAGACAGAGGATCATATAGAAGAATTAATTCATGATATTGGTGTTGAAACCATTGAAAAAACATTAACAATTGAATGATTTTATGGAGATTTATAGAAACCACTATTCTCAGGTTGCACTAAATTTATAGTGTTATCAATAGTTCTCAGATTAATTAACATGAAATAAAGAAATTGGTGGAGTGATACAAGTTTCTTTTAATTTCTTAAACTTTTAAAAGAGACACTTTTGGAAGGAAATGAGCTTCTAGATTTCAATTATGAAAGAAATAAAATATTTTTCCCAATAATACTGGGGTATAAAAATACATGATTTCCCCAATTATTTTTTGTTTTTTAGGAATTAATATAAATGTTTATCAAAATTTCATTAATGTGGGAATCATGATATAAGATGGATGAAAAAATAAACTCTGATTCATTCTTTGGTACTGATATCAAACCTCCTACCAAATAAGTTTGGTACCTTCCAATAATTCTTTTTTTGAAGAATCTATTTTCAAATTGAAATGATGCAAAAAGGTTTAGATGACATACAGATGAATGCATCTCTAATGGAAACTTATGTCACCCTACTGATTCACCACAATAGAAGAGATTTGATAAAAAATTTCATGATTATGGAAGTGAAGCTAATAATATTATAATGAGACTGTGCATATATGGAATGAATCCATATCGGAGCCTCAATAGCCAACATAGTTCATGACCCATTTTTTTGGTAGTTTACAACTTTTACCCACAAATATGCATGAATAAAAAATATATTATGATGGTCTTGATGATTTCTTAACCAAAACAATTAGGAAATGATATTGATGTGTACATTTCACCATTTATTTATGATTTGAAACTTCTATGGTAGATAGGTGTTTTAGTTTTCAATGCCTACAAGAAAGCCTATTTTATTTTGGGTGTTATGATAATGTTCACTATAAATAAATTTTTTTAATATGGAAACTTATCTGGATATAGTGTTAAGGGACATAAATCCTATCCAATTTGTAAAGAAGAGCCTTCATATTATAAATTTCTGAATGGAAGAAAGATAGTGTACATGGGACATTGAAATTTTGGTGAATTGATTATCCTTATCATAGATTGAAAAAAATAATTTAATAGTTTACAGGAATATAATATCCCCCTCAACCATTTTCAGCTAAAGAATATTATGATAGGGTGAAAAATATTGATTTCACATTTGGAAATAAATGAAGTTTTGATCATCAAAAAAATATCTGTAAGAAACATTCTATCTTATAAAAACTACCTTATTGGAGTTTTTATAGATAAAACATAACATTTATGTTATTCATGTTGAGAAAAACATATGTAACCATTTGGATAGAACTTTATTAGATATAAAAGAAAATAAACAATGGATTTCATGCTAGATTGGACTTGGTATCCATGAGAATACGTTTGGATTTATATCCCACTATGAAAGGAAACAAAACATATTTACCTATAACTTGTCATGTATTAATAAATAGTGATAAGATGAATTTTTTTTGGTGTTTACATGGTATTAAAGTACCCATTGGATATTCTTCAAATGTGAAGAATTTTGTTTTATTGAAGGATTTTAAATTAATATGTATGAATTCTCATGAATTTCTTGTATTGATGAAACAACTTCTACTAGTTTCACTCCATGGTATATGCTGACACCTATCAGAAAGACTACAATTGGGTTATGTTGTTTTTTCAAATACATTTGTATAAAATTCATTGGTCTAATTTTTTTATATGTTTTAGAGAATGAAGTTTTTCTCATAATTTTTCAAAAAGAAATTTATTTCCCACCAACATTTTTGATATAATGGTTCATCTTGAGATTCATTTGGTGCTTGAGATAAGAATATGTGGGCCTTTTTATTTATGTTGGATGTATCTTTTTAAAAGATATATAAATTTTTTGAAGGGATATGTTAAAAATAATAATTGACCAAAGGCCTATATTGTTCAAAATTATGTATCGGAAGAGGTGATTGAGTTCTGTACTGATTATTTTTATGAAGTGGAGCATATTGGTCTCCTTATATCTCTATATTTTATAGTTGATAATGAAGATATAGGGATTCATGGATTAAAGGTAAATTTCATTCCATGGGGTGAAGTGATGCAGACATATTTATACATTTTTAACAACATAGGTGAAGTTCAACCATATATATCATCACATATTACTGGATTAAAGGTACAATATCTAAAAAAATGAAAAGTGGTTGATGATTTAGTATAAAAATACATTTTTTTCATGGTTTAAAGATAAAATCAACATAGATTTATCTACATCAGAAAAAATGAAATGGTTAGAAGGGAGACTATATCTTAATGTTATCTCATGGTCTAGTTTTGATATTAATGGTTACACATTATAAATAAAAAATTAGGATTACAAGAGTACTATTCAAAATAGTGGGGTAATGGTCATCGCTGAAGCATTTCATTTTATGAGTGAAAAAGATAAAAACCCAATTTATGCATCAATGAAATATTTTTGAGTTCTTGAGGATATATGGGAAATTGATTCTACTAAATTCTTAGTAACAATGTTTAATTGTAACTAGGTTGTTAGAAAAAGTGGTGTGAAACATGCATATTATGGATTTACACTCATTGATTTGAAAAGATTTAGTTTCAAAGAGGAACCATTTATCATGGTAACACATGAAAAGAAAATATTTTATATTATTAATACATCAAATGATCTATGGTCCATCATTTTTAATGAAAAATAATTCATTTGGGAAATAAGGATGATGATGATGTTATGGATTTATACGAGGGTTCTTCATCTATTACACAATTTATGGATGAAAACAACAATGATAATTTTGACATATTCCATGCTATATGAAGTGATCATGCTGATGGGATATGAGAAAACACTAAATTAATATTCTAATTATTTAGGTAAATATTTATAATTTGTTTCTTTTTTAAAATTTACAAGTTTAAAAACCCTATTTTTTTTTAATTTGGATGATTAATTCTACATATATTGATTTTTATATGATTTTTGTGTTAAATTTTATATTCAATGGTTATGGTTAAATATTTCATGATTCAAAATCCCAATGTAAATCATCATTTTTTGGTTAAATGTACACATATGATAACACTTTTTTGTAACTGTGATATTTAAATTTATAAATGTTAATCATTTTTATCATTTTAGAATTAATGTTTATATTTAATATTTTAAGTTACATATTTTTTTCTTAATAATCATGACATTATTTTTTTTGAAACTTACACATGCGTGTCACTATTTTTTTTTACTTTCATATTTTTATATTAATTATTTTTAAATATTCACTTTTCTACTAATATACAGGTACACAAAATAACATTACATTCATCTATTTCAATGGAATATATAGTGGAAAATAAAAATTTATCGAGGCACATGTTTTTATTTTCATATTATTAAATATTCAATAATAAAATTATTTAATGAAAGTAAACTTTTAATTTACAAAAAATATTTGTAGGACTACTGGCGTGCATCTTACGGTATAGTATTCTTCTTCTTCTCTAGAGAAAACAATTCCTAGAGTTTATAGATATGATATTACATATTTACCAAAACTTTCACTTTCTTGTGGAGATAAGAGGATACATAATAATTTTTATGATAATAATAACCCAACTGGCCCAAATAAAATGAAATTTATGAGTTATATCTCCATGCATAGCCATTGCGGGATTAATATTTTATATCCTGATTGGAATTCTGTCGACATGATGGAAAAAGAGGAGTTGTGGGAGTTCATAATGGTAAAATATCTCAATTTATTTATTTTTATCTCATTTTTTAAATATTATATATTTTATATGACTAATATTTAATGTATTTAATTAAAAATGACATTCTACTTTCAAGAAATGAAATAAATTAAGAAAATTTGTCTATCTTTAGTAGTGGTTCAATGGAGATATTTTAAAACAAAATTGATAAAAATTATTTTTTGGGAACTTACAGAATGAAAATCCATGCCTCAATATGAATTTTTAGATGCAGAGACATAGATGATTTTTTTCACCTACTGACATGATGAATCATTTATGCTGTGATAATTATTGAGAAGGGAAAAATGAAAGGTATCTTAAAAATCAATCTAAGGAAGTATCTAACATAATTGTAAGAAATTAGTTTTTATTTTCCTTGAATGTTTTTATTTTTTAAATTAATAACACTAATATAACATTTTAATTTATTATTTTAGAATAACCTTTAGTAGAAAGAGACACAGGGGAATTTTATACCTGAGGGTAGGATGAAAATTTTATCTACTACTTTAGGAAATCCATAACACCTCGACCATGTAAGAGGAAATAAGGTGAGTGTTAGCATTAAGAAAGTTTTTGGTCATCAAACTAAGAATTTGAGGGACACATAAATAGATTACTTAAAATATAGGAATAAATTCCTAAAATAGTCCATGGGAGATCAAATTAAATAACCTATGTAGGCTATGTTTAAACAAATAATGAGACAGTCATAGCCTACATAGCCTGCCTACTCAGATCCGCCATTTCCTCGTCCAGACCCATCCTTATACTATGAGTTGTATATTGGAGATCCCCATGTATATATTGTACTGTAAAAATTCATACATATTTATGGGATTTTTTTCATCATAAACCTATGCATTTGGTTCGAGTAAGAGTATCAGTACATGAAATTATTAATCCAAATTCTTTAGAGGTTACTAGAGTTGGAAATTATGTGGGTCATTTTTTACTTTGGTTGGCTAGATTTCTTCATCATCTAACATATGAGGTATGAGTTTTTTTAAATATTATTTAAATTTGATTGAAAATTAGTTATAATGTTTTCTTATATTTAATTTATATAGGATTATCTAAAATCAAAAGAATTAGTACAAAAGAATCAAATGGTTCAAGAACCAATAACTTTAGATACTTTTTAGATTTATGATAGGCTAAAAATATTATCCCAAATTTATTATTTCTTGGATAGTACTTATGAGTTTCGGATGAGATATGATATATGTGGAAGATATTATCCATTAGGAATATTTAAAAAATATTATCCCAAATTTATTCTTTTGATATTTATGGTCTTATAGATCCATAATACATTTGAATTCTTGAGAAATATCTAGATAATGATTCTATAATTACATATATATGTGACATATTAGAAAATAAATAAATTGGGTGCTGGTTTTTTTCCATTCCTTAATGGGTAATAAGACTAAGATAATTATGGACTAATATTCATTATAATGTCATTAATTGTGAACTTTTTATATTATAGAATTCATTGGATATTAGGCATATTATGCTTACATGGATACACATTATATTGGTTTTTTTATTTTTTAGGTGGTGTTCATAACACATTTTTCAAACTGCTAAACAAGTAAGTTTTATTATTTTTTATAAGTTATTTATTCTTAATTATTATGGTTTATACATGTTTTGATAGTTTATGTATGAAAATACAGGTCATGGAAAAATTTTAACAATGATCACTTGTTGATAAAAGATAAAAATAAAATAAAATACATGAAATTAATGGTAAATATATTTTATATTAGATAATATTTATTTTCTATTATATATATATATATATATATGCATTTGGGTTGGTTTTTATTTCTAAGTTAATATTTCATAACTGCAGTGACGTTATCAAAAAGGAAGGGTAGAATGTGGTTATTCTTTTTTAAGATTCATGTTTGAGATAATCATAATTGGGGAAATGATTGAATTTGATAATGTTGGTTGTATTAAATATTTTAGGTTTTATATCAAAATATTATATTTTTTAATTTTATAAAATCCATTGTTATTATAGATTTTTAATGACTTTGAGTCGTATACAAATGATGACCTTACCCATATTCTAAGTTTTTCTGTAAACTATTTTTTTAAGTATGGTAAAATTTTAAATTATTAGGTGTGTATATTTTAATTAATGTTTTAAAAAAATTATGTATTCAATCATTTTATGCTTTAATTTAGTATATTTTGTTTTTATAGGGTTTAAGTTGGTATATTCTATTTGTTTTTATAGGGTTGTAACAGTTTTTGGCGCATGGAATTTTATCTATTTTTTTAAATTAGATATTTCCACATGGATTTTTTATAAACCTAAATGGGATCAAAATTATATGACTTTCACAATAATTTTTTACTAAAAACCGATGTCAAAATATATTTTACACATTGGTTTTATTGTAAAAATGATGTGGAAAGGATTTTTTTTTTGCTTCCATGTTATTTAAAATTATAAAACTGACATGAAAAGGTTGTTTATATGTCTTTTTTTTGAGAAAGTGATGTCAAAAAATTGATTAATTTCTCTTTTAGTTGAATTTTTGAAATCATTTTTTTTAAAAAAAAGTTCAAACTATTATTTTTAACATCACATGCATCAACATCGGTTAAAAACGAATGTTAAAATTTTAAAAAAACTGATGTGAAAATATGATTTTCCACTACTTCATGCTCAATTGAAAATGAGTCCCAAGGATTACTATATCCTATCCATAATCATGATGTGAATAAATAATAACAGTATGAAATGATCATTGAGAGAATTCCATGAATTTAGACCATCTCTTACACACACTGGCATCCCAAACTCTCTAGTAAGCTATTCCCTCATATGGCCAGGATGTGGACCAACTTGGTTATTCAATCTATATTAAATCAAATAGTGTGATGACCTGTCACTAATCATGGAATCCCCATAATTAATTCCACAAAGATACCATCCCATCTTCACTTCCATCTGTGAACCCCATCCTTCACCTATAGGTAGGTGAGGCATTAAGAGTTAAACTCAACAGCATGCTACAACATCCTTGGATAAAGAAACTGATTCTAAAGGATCCTGATACATCATAAACTCTCTATGATGTACTACTAATGGAAATCATGAAACATACTCAACACATTCTCTTATATCACGAATGGTGTCATCTTCCATCCTCGAACAAAGATGAAATTCTCCCCACCTTCATGAAATCCATCGAGAAAATGTCCAGTGGATATTTCGTCATGAAAAACTTCACAGTCGATATCTCCCAATTTTTACCTCCCTGACATGTTGAATAAGAAAATGGGTAACAACCATTTACTGGAGGTATGCCACACCATCCTTTTCCTCATGGTTCAGATATAAAGAGGTCAACTGCTCCATCACCTCGCTCAACAATAGTGAACAAAAAATCATACTATGAGAACTTTCTACCACCACTATACTCTCGAGTGGCTTCCAAACTAGCACCACCTCAATCTTTTGTTGGTTCCGCTATCACTCTGATGTTTTATAAAACAAATCCCAACAAGGGGACATCTAGAATCCATAACTGGCACTTCAAGATCTTTCTATAAAGCTGGTTCTCTGAGAGTACATCTATAACCATCCCCAAATGTATCACATGCTCCTCTTCATATACCAAGTACACTAGGATGTCACTAAAGAATACCACCATGAACTGATCTAGGAAGGATTAAGGGATCTATCTCATAAGTCCCACAAACACTACTAGGGAATTAAACACACCAAAGAGTATCACCAAGAACCCAACCGTAACGTCTCTAGGAATCCACCCTCAGTATATCCTCCTCTCACTCTTGGATTTGGTGATAACTTGAATCAAGTTCAAACTTTGAGAACCACTTCTCCCCTAACCACTGGTTGAAGAATTCATTCATTCTCAAGGGTAGAAACTCCTTCTTGACAATAACATGGTTTAGAAAACATCAGTCTAAACCTAACCTAAATCTCTCTTATGCCTCCCAAGAAAACAACACTAGGTTACCTAGGGGAATACAATGGGTCTAACAATCCCCTAATCTATAGATTATTCAACTGAACCTTCAACTCTCATAGCTACATGGGGTCATCTAATATTCATGAGTATATATTGGTCTATCCTTGGGTGTGGGTATATTAATAGTACAAACTTTTTTGGGGTGTTAAGCATGTAATCTCCTCAAGGAAGACGTCCTCATACTCCTCCAATATAACAGGAACTAAAATCTCATAAAATCCACTACTGTAAGGATCACACTATCCAACTAGTAAGAAATTAGTTGTATCCTTTTGTACATGAGATCATCATGACCTATCTAAGATCCTCTATTGATAAAGAAGGAAAATTATGCTCCACTAACTAGATTACACTACTACCCCCACTGGTAATAGTCAACCAATCGTGGATGGTTGAAAACCAGTCCATATTAAGGAAAAGATGGCAAAGTATCACTTCCACTATGGAAAGATTCTATGTGAGGCTATCTCTCCTCCCAAAGTTAGGTTATACTATTAGTAAAAGTTTGTGATTGTTTACCCCGTACTTTGGATCCTCCGAACATAAGGATTAATCGAAAAGGATTTTCTGGTATTTCTGGGTATTAAACAAGGAATATGTTTAGGGAAATGCGGCTGGTGACTGTGTAGTAAAAACACAACTAGAGTATAGAAGACATGTGTCATACCTCATGTTGTTCCCAAGTGAGTTCCAAACCACTTAGAGGGGGGGGGGGGTGAATCAGTGATTCCTTTTTCTTTTATAATAAATATTCTTAACTAATTTAGAAACATTTACTAACCTATGAAACTTGTTAGAGTATGATACACGCAAATATAACTTCGCATCGTTAAATTTTATATGAAAAAAATGTAAAGATAAGGAAACACATGATATTTACATGGTTTGGTACAAATACCTACTCCTTTCCTTATTGGATAGTCACACCAACATTGATTCCTTTACTATATTTCTTTCCAGGATACAAAGTCACAAGCAACAAACAGTTCTACAACCCAATATAATTTTTTTTCTATATTTGGTTATAACCCCCAATTATTATTTTCATATCCACTTTACCATAGATGGATATACGACCCATCAAAAAAAATCTTTTTTAGTAACTGGTAAGGATCCATAGTTACAAGATTCAACTTTCTTTCTGTTGTATAATTCACTTTAGAATGTTATTCAGTTCCTCCATAAGTAATATGGATCTACTTAACTTGTGTACAATATTCAATAACATAAAAAATTCTCTAAATAACTTTTTGGTATTGAAACTTACTC
The DNA here is from genome assembly GCA_963277665.1 of Viscum album. NCBI lineage: Eukaryota > Viridiplantae > Streptophyta > Magnoliopsida > Santalales > Viscaceae > Viscum > Viscum album. The sequence continues at coordinate 1,855,543,667 of OY728160.1, forward strand.
TAGAATATATATCTGGAATACTTCATCAAAAAATCATTCCAATTAGCTTTCATATGTTAACATCTGTCTAATGGTCACCATATAGTTTTCTCCTTCTGATTCTTCTTTTTCTCTTCCTACTTTAATTGAGAAGAAATTAAATCAACAACTCACCACTTCATCATCTGATGGATTTCCATCCAATGGGACTTGCTTTGATGGGACTTTCTCTGATAGATCTCACTCTGATGGAACTCTGTCCGATGGGAGTCCCTCCAATGGAACTAGTTCCAATGAAACTTTCTCTAGTGAACTGATTCTAATGGAACTTCCTCAACTTCATCCTAAAACAAAAACTTCAGTTGGAATATATGTACATGTTCTACAAATGTTAGAGTGTCAACTCTACACATGTTAATAATTGAAATTAAGAATGTATTGTGCACCCCTTTTATAGGTATTCGAGAATGGTAAAGGTGGGAAACCAATTCTTCTTCCCACTAAACAAAATTTTCATATCTTTGAATTCTATGTTGATTTGAGCTTCATATTTTACATCTTCAATTCTTCTCAAAATTTCTCAGAACATATCAATTCTTATTAAACCTTATCAAACATTCAGTCTTATTTAAATTTACAAAAAATTCTCTAATATGATTTTTTGAGTCTGATAATTCTTTTTTGTGTGACTTCGATTGAAATATCTTCCCCAAAGTTATTCTGATAAAATTTATTATAGAAACTTTATTCGATAGAATTTATTATGGAATGATTTTCTAATAAAACATATCTTCACCACTTCAAAACTTTTCCTCCTTTTCTCATTTCATTTTCTCTTAACCCATTTGAAGAAATAAAATAAAAAAAATATTTCTTTCTTTGATGCTCTGTACCAGATGAAACATTAAAACAATTATTCCATAAACATTGTTTTGTATTTTTTAGAGTTTAATCATCTTAAAAAAATCTAGAGTAACTCAAAAAACTTCTCAGATTTCCAATTGTTTCCACATTAAGATAGAATGATTCATAAATTTACTCAGACCCATTATATGATTCTGATTACAAAGATGAAATCCTCCTCTAATAATGAATTAGTTTCATCAACTCTGGTCAATAAGATGTCCCACTTCTAATGTTTTATTGGTTTCAAACACTGTCTGATGAATCGATGCCTTCTACCTGTACGAGAGATCAATATCAATGTGATACCGATGGATCAGTCTCTTCTCCCCAACTGATGTATCAGTATCAATATCTCATTTGTTTCATTAACCTAAAAAACATAACCACTCAATTATTCCTATGATATAACTCTAGATTTGATAATTTAAAGATACCAAAAACTTATAAAATGAATTGGTGTCAGCATTCATTACGATTAATCAGTGGCATACCTCGTCCGATGGATTGGTGACTGCAAAGACTTTTTTTCTTTAGATTCTCAGCAGATGGTGGTTAATTTGATTGATTAGTTTGTTTAATTAATTGGACCATCAGATGATTTAGTGTCAATATCCCCCTGACCATCTTTTTGTTTTGTCTTATTGGTCGGACTGAAAACCAGCATCTTCATCTTCTCTCATTTTTCAAATTCCAAACCATCATTTTCAATATTCTCAATCCTTCAAATGATTTTATCATGATAACTATCATGATTTATGAGAACTCTGAGATCATCAAAGCATCATCAGATTCCCTATTTCTAATGCATCTTCCTTTTGAATATACATTTGATTCCCTATGTCTGATGTATCTTCCTTTTCAATCTGATAGGGTATGTTTGGAAACCAAAACACCACCTTTTCTCAACCTCAAACACATATCATCTATTGAAAAAAATACAACCAAAATATAACTTGGCCATAACAATCTCCCCTTTTTGTTTGTTATCAATTCCCACTTCATTATATCATAATAGTACTCACTTATGACAAATTTCTCATGCTCCCCCAATTTTTATGTATTCTTCACATATATTCTCCCCAATAATATCTTCTCCCCCTTATTGGCAATCAAATTCAAAGGGACCATCATGACTAGTTTCTATACTTATTTACAAATTTTATCATTTTCAAAGGCTGGAACTTTTCATCTCAAAAACATGAAATTTTTCTTCAGAAGAACATAAGTATCACATGAGTTTCTTAATAAAAAAACTTTAATTAAATAACTCTAAGTCTACATAGGATAAATAGGTGTAGAAAACAAGAGTGTATAATAAAGGTTATCAATTTTGTTCATAACACAAATTTCATGTAATACATTTTCATGATTCTTTCATCATTATCATACCTAGGTCAATATGAGAAAAAAAATTAGGATAAAAAGTTACATGCACCCATCTCAATAAACATATCAGAAAAGTTAAATTCTAAAAACACAACTTTCCCAAAGTCACTTATATTGTAACCTCATTACTTTATTTCTTCAAGAAAAGTAAGATAATTCATACTAATATTTCTTACTTATACTCCTTCAATTACATTAAATTTATTACAAATATAAAAATGTTTTTGGAATAAGGGGGAACCCTATAGTTTCTCATAAGTTACAACTGGGATGAGAATTCTCTCTTATTATTGAATTTTTCTTCTTCTTCTTGGATTTTGCATTGGATGTGTTTTCTTCCTTCTGTTCATTCTTCTTAGATTTTTTAACAAGTTTATTCTCATTTTTTGTATATTTAGATGTAGTTTTCAACTCCTATTTAACTTTAGTAGCCTTTTCATTATAATGAGTTTGTGACAAATTTTTCATGTATTCTTATTCTTCCAAAAATATAGTCAAAACCCTTTTAGTAACATTCCCTTCTTACTCACATCTCTTTCATATTTTTTGAATCTTTAAATCCCATTTTGTTGATATATTTTTATAAACTTTTATTTCATATTTAGAAAAATTTTTCATCCCCTTTTATTCAGCTGATTTTTGTGCTTCTTCTAACTTTGTAGACATAGAAACTTGTTACATCCAAATAATTAAACAATATTTCTTTTCGGACTCAACATGTTTGTTTTTCTCAACTTTCTTAATATACTAAACTTTTTCTAGCTTCATTTTTTTATTTTTTGAGGCTTAAACATTCTTCACCTTATGAATGTTATCTTTTGGTTTCAGAAATATTTTATGAGAATTTTATCTTATTTTATCATCATAAATCCACCTTGAATCATACCTATTTACTATTAGATAAATGTTATACCAATATGAGAAATATCTATAAACAAAAACTCCACAACACCAACAGTGTCCTCTAAATCTTGATTTTTCAAACTAAGAGTAAAACTAATTTTTATTTTGTTGTTTCTTCATAAAATGTGAACCACTTTGGTTAGGGAGATAATTTCCTAAAGGATTCCTGTCTTTATTTGTGAAATATTTTTTCTCACTAATTTAATTCTATAGACCCTTCTTTTCACCATCTTTAAAAGTTTCACATTTAACATAAACTACCTTGGTGAAGTTTTATATCATCTTATTTATCTCACTTTGTGTTATAAGAAGCATTGATTGTATTTCAAAAAAATCCTCTTATTTCTTAGATAACATTTTTTTTCCAGAACATATATCTTTTTTTGGACTCAACCATCTTCAACTTGTTTTTATTAATTTATTTAATAAGTGTATATTCTTTCATGCTGAGGTTTTCATTTCCAAATGATCTTTCTTCATAACTTTTTTGTTTTCTTTCAAGCACACTAATATTTATTTTATGAGCTCTGATCAAATTATATTTTCCTCTTCTTTCTTCATCCACTCACTATTCTCAAAAGTTATATCTTCAATATCTTTCATCAACTACCTTTTTTCTTTCTTGATTTTAGTGTTCTGCTCAACTGATTTTTCTAAATTTGTTTTAAGAATCCACTCTATTTTTGCAATCCCCTCGCCATCATCATTACTATCTGAAGAATTAATTCCATTTATCACTTTAGAAATGAATTTGATTTTATGATCAGATTCATCATTTTATAATAAATCATCTTTCTTTTCTCTACTCAAATAATTTCTATTCTTCCTATCATAATTAACTTTTTCCTTATGTTTCTTCCACTTTTTTTCGATATTTCTTATCATCCTCTTAGGGCTCATACTCTTTAATGAAAATTATATTTTTATTTGATTTTCCAAAACTGCTTTTTGGGTGAGTGGGAACTACACCATTCAAGATATTAACGGATCACAAAAATCAAAATCCAGCTAAGACGAATTCCACTTTCATTCAAATCTCACAGCTACACCTGGACTCCTCGGGACACAGATCCTCGATCAGTGAGCCTCCTCGAGCCACACCCCCGACATCGACCCACTTCATCGTCACCTTCATCACCTTCTTCAGACTTCATCGGAAGGAACCCACCGGACATCGCCGCCACAACTTCAAACAACAATACAAAAAACACCTTTATCCTTTCCGTCATCCAAACACCATATCTTCGTCATCCCTCATCAAACATCATCATCCTAGGATAGCTAAACCTTGCGCCACACATGCTAACAATCGTACACATCGCCTCCCTTCATCGGCGAGACACATCACCATCAGCGTCGATGTCACCACAGGGATGGACATCACATGCCATGTCTTCCCCTTATGAAATCCACACCAAGGACAAAAACCATCAAAGAACATTCACAATGAAGCAGAAACATGGAATAGATCCATCATTATGGGCACTAACAGAACCGAATAAAAACTGAAATCATGAGGATGAAAACCAAAAACCGAAGAATCAAACTAGGCCATACAGGGAGCATCATTGACCACCAAATCTCACCTCCCAAAACCTCAGAAGAACCACAACTCTGGGTCCAACTCGGAGCAGAGCATATGGTCTTGAGGTCAGGGCAGGGATTAAAACTTCCATGGAATCCAAACTACATCAAAGAGATGAAATGAAAATAAGAATCTAAAAACAAGAACTCGACGATACAATCTCGCCTAAAAGACCGTCAACTACTAGACCGCATATCCCAAAACTACTGAGAATCCATTGCTCCAGATCTGACTGGGAGAGGCACAGTGGAAGGAGAGGTCAGAGTAGGGTAGAAGTAGCCAAGGTATTCGACAGCAGAGACCATCGATAGATGAAAAAAAACACCCCAAGAGCATAAAATAAGAAGACCACTCCACCGAGGAGAAAGAAAATTACGTCCATGAAAAACCAGATCATGGATTGGCAAAAGAAAAAAGGAAGGCAAGAAGGAAAATAAGGGGGAAGAAGGAGAAAAAGGAAGTAGAGAGCACACGGATGAGCCATCACCCCTAAGCAGAGGGTTTCAGAAGGAAACCCTAGAGGAGGCGAGATCGACAGTGAGGGGGAGGCTAGGAGAGAAGGGAGCCATCTCTTCCCCAAATGGAGGATAATGAGGATTCATACTCTTCAATGTTATTCCTTGGAAAGTTTTGGGTAAAATGTCTTTTTTCATTCATAATTCCAATATTTTAGAGTTTTTCCTTTCTATTTCCCCTTATTTTATTTCTTAGAAATGAGGGAAACAATTGTATTTAAATCTTTGGTTTCTTTATCCACCTTCGAATCACTTGATTATTCTTAAACTTATTTATCTTTTTTTCCTTTTAAAAAATCTTTGAAGGATATTTCATTCTGAACCATTTTATTAAAATCAAGGTATTGTTTTATTTCATAAGCCACAAGAATATTCTAAAGTTCATAAAAGGATAAATATTCATGATCTTCTAAAGCTAAAACTTTGGTATCAAATCTATCTAGAAAGTTTCTCATCAATTTCTTAACATTTTAATATTATTATAGCTTCTCACCAAAACTTTTTATGTTACTCACAATCTCATTTACTCTTTTAAAGTAACCATTAATACTTTCATTGTCATCTATTTTCATATATTTAAATCTACTTCTCTAGATTTGTAACTTGAATTCTCTAATTTTATCAATACCTTCATAGCTACTTATCAACTTATCCCACATTTTCTTAGATATTGGAAATCCCATAATATTTTCATAAAAATTATCATTAAGATCCATCAATAGACAATTTTTATATTTTCCATCAACTTTTAAAATTTTTTATCAGTAGTTTCCATAGAAGCTTCATTGATGGGAGAAAATCCCACTAGTTATATATATCTATCTTCATAGAAAAAAGATATAAGATAGGTTAATATCATATTATTCCAACTTTTATAGTTATTTCTATAAAAAAAGAATACCCTTATTGTTCACTGAATCAAAATTGTCCATTCTCATAGATAGATCTTTCATAAGAACCTGAATTTGATACCAATTGTTGCTCCCAAGCGATTTCGATACCACTAAGAGAGGGGGTGAATCAATGGTTCCTTTTTTTATTTAAAATAAAGTTTCTTAACTACTTTATAAACATTTATTAACCTATGAAACTTGTTATAGTACAATCCACGCAAATTAAAGTTCTCAACCTTTCATATGAAAAATGTAAAGAGAATGCAATACATGATATTTATAAGGTTCAGTAAAAATACCTACTCCTTTCCATGTTGGATAGTCCCACCAACATGGATTCCTTTACTATCTTTATTTTTAGAATATAAAGGCACAAGAAACAAAAATTTCTACAACCTAGTATAATTTTTTTTATTATAGTTGGTTATAACCTAACTATCCTTTTCGTATCCACTTTCCCAGTGCTGGTAATACACCCCAACAAAAAATAAATCCTTTTCAATAATTTGTAAGGTTACATAGTTATAATACTCACCTTTCTTTTTCATTTTTGATCATTTTTCATAAATTAATTGACTTCCTTCACAAGTAATCTTGATCAATATCACATGTGCACAATCTTCAAGAACTTCAAAAATTCTATAAATAGCTTGTTGGTCTTGAAAATTATTCCAGAATATCTATATAGAATAATTCCTCAACAAAATTTTGTCTGATTAGCTTCCATTTGGAAACCTATGTCCAATGGTCTCTGAAGAACCTTTGTGATAATTTTTTTAACGAAGTTTTTGTATTTGTTAACAACTAACCTTTTTTTATAAGAATGTTTTTTTTCAGGAATCAGACCCAGTCCATCATAATGAGGATTGTTTAAAGTTGATAAAAGATCGAACCCAAAGATAAATGGAGATAATTTTTTTTAAAGAAAGTTGTTTTTTCATACTCAGAGAATCAGAATTAGGTCCATCGATATGACGTTGAATATCATCGAATCCAAAAGAATCAGAGGAAGAAATTTCTGTTTTCTGGAAGATTGCCTTTTTCATAATCAGATAAAGAAAGAATTTGATGAGTGAATAAGTTGTATTATTTCTAAATTTTTTTGAAAAAATATTGTGAAGTCGAGAGTTATAAAGTTTTAATACTTCCTAAATCACATAAAACGATGATTTGTTGATCATAAAGTTCTCACGAATCATGAAAAATCTCATGATAAAATATTTTGAAGAAATGGTGGAGAGAATAATTTAAGAGTTTTAGAATGAGAATTCTTTCATAATGGGAATTCCATCATAATGGGATTTCCATCGTAATGGGAAAATCCATCATAATGAGAATTCCATTATAATGAGATAAGTAGGGAACAAAAATCGTAATGAGCTAACAAGGAAATAGAAATTGTAATGAGCTAAGAAGGAAACAGAATCCGTAATCACTAAAAGGATACAAAATTCAAAATCATTGAGAAGGAAACATAATTTATAATGAGCTGATAGGGAAACAAAATTCATAATCACTAAGAAGGATATATAATTCACAATCACTGATAAGGAAATATATTCGTAATGAGATGATTACAAATAAGACTCAAAAATAAAATTACATAATTTTTATGAAGATTTGAAGTGGTCAAACTTAAAATTAAATTTTACATAAATCTAGGATAAATATAAGGAGTATTAAAGAAGTCAAAATTAAAGTTTAAATGTGAGATATTTTCAGAGTTTTTTAAATTTAAGGAAGTAGGGAAATTTTTCAAGTTTTCCACCTTTGTTTTCTGAGTCTCCTATAAACAATTGATCAGATAATTCATTAATTGTTAAATTTCACACAAGAAGAAAAGGAGGAGTGTTGAAGAAATCAATTGAAATTCATTTCCATCTAGTGATCTCATATAGAGGATCATATAGATGAATGTTTATTGGATTGATCAAGATCGTATTGAGAAGATCATATCCAGTCAATCAGATTGAGTCAACTGGAATGAGAAAGATCATATTGAGCATTTGAGAATAGTTTGAGATTTGTAGATTGAGAATGTGTTTATCGTATTGAGTCCATTGTATTGAGAGAATCAGATCTAGACTCATCATATTTAGAGAATCAAATCTAGACTCATCATATTGAGAAAATTGGATCTATCCAAATCAGACTAAGGATTAAAACTAATCAATTGTGGATTAGTTTCAACAAAGTCTTTATTATTTTGTTTATATCAATTGTTTTATAAGAAAATATTGTAAACTGATGGGAGTTAGTATAATATTTCCTATCTAGAGATAGAATGTGTCTAACGGGAGTTAGCATAAGTTGTATTCACTTCTTTGTAACAGTGAATTTTCATAGACCCATAGGAGTGGCTGTAGAAAGGATATAGGTTCTCACACTAAGGCCAAACATTGTAAATCTTGTGAACTTTACTTGCTTTCCTAATTTTTCATGTATGAGTATTTACTAAAATTTGATAAGGAAATAAATATTAATAGGTTGCAAAAATTAAGTTTCTAATTTTTTTGAAACTTATAAAAAGTGAACAACTGATTCAACGCCCCCTATTAGTTGTAATTTGATCCTTTGGAACTTAAATTGGTATCAGAGGGAAGGTTACCTTGTTTAATCCTTATCATGTATAATATCAATTATATCAATATTAGAGGAATTCCTACATTTGATGACAAAAACTATTATAGATGGAAAAATAGGATGATTTCTTATCTTCTATCTCAGGGCCTGAAAGTTATTGATGCTGCTGCTATTGGTTTTCCACCTATTAAGAATGATGCTCTTATAATGTTTGTTGATAAGAGAAATATATAATTTGATGGAAATTCTATAAATTCAATCCTTATTTCCTTATTATATAATGTTTCTTAGAAGTTGATGGGTCTCAATACTTAAAAAAATATACGGGACAAGCTCCAAATTGTTTTCAAAGGGAATACTAAAGTTAAGGAAGAAAAGGTACAAATCTGTAATAGTAACTATGAAGAAATTAGAGTGAGAGATGAAGAAACAATTGGTGAATAATTCACAATAGTGAATTATTTTTTTTACAACATTAGAGGATTTAGAGATGTATTATAAGATTCTATAATTGTGAATAAACTTATGACAAATTTTCTGGAAATTTTTTGATTCTAAAATTTCTTCTTTATAAGATAATGATGATTTATCTATTGATGAATTGTATAAATTTATTTTTGTTTATGAAATGAGTAAATCAAAAATGTTTAAAAATAATATAAAAGATGAAATGGATTTTGAAGTTATGAGAAAGATGAAAATACAAGATGTTAAAGAAGTTGATCCTTGTGAGTCCAAAGATAAAGAGGATGATGAGTTGAATAAAAAAATCACGTCTCTTATATCTAAGAACTATTGAAGAGGAATAGGAAAGTATAGAGGTAAAATTCATCTAAAATGTTTTGAGTGTGGTGGAATAAAAAACTTTATTATGAATTACCCCAAGAATAAAGTTGGATAATATCAAGATGATTCTGATGAAAAACCTTAGTGGAAGAAGTGGAACGAAAATGATAAAGAAGAAAAGCATTCCAAAAAATAAAAGAAGTAGTTTAATGAAAAAAAATAAGTATGTTGAGTAAGAAAGTTGAATCAGAATCAACTGAAAACAATTCTTCTGAAGATGAAAGTTCATAAAAATTCAGAACCTTCATTGAAAAAGTTGTTAAAACAAAAGATTCCTCGAATAGTGAAGAATATAGTGAATAATCTTATAGAGAGTATCAACTCAGAATAGAACTTGTTTCATGTATTGAGAAAAAACACTCAAGAAAGAAATTATAGTTATGAATAAATATTGTGAAGAATTTTTAGATGTAATAAAATATGTCATCAATTATAAGGAAGAATACATTGAGGATATTTTAAGTTACAAACTTAGAATTTCTTAACAGGGAAAGATAATTGAAGATCTCAATACAAAGTTGGTATCCAATGAAGAATAAGTTAACAAGTTTCAATAAAAACTTCTTAAGTCTGAAAGTACCTTGAGAAAGATGAATGAAAATTTCAATAAATCTTCAAAATTAAAAGCTGATACTTCTGAAGTTGTAGAGAAATCTCAATACGAGAAACAAGTGAAATATTATCTTACCAAAAAAATGTTTCATTTGATTATTTTAACATTTTAGGTTACAAAAAAAAGTATTAAGAAATATTGGGTTCATAAATCTTGTAAGAAACCTATCAAATCTACAGGATTAGAAAAATCACTCAAAAGAAAATATGGTCTATGTCCTAGGTATGTTAGAGATGAAAGAGGTTACCAACCTCAAAGAAAATTCTATAGAGAAATATATTTCTTGAATAAAAAAATAAATAATTGATGGATATTGCTGGTTTTGTGGAATATATGGGCATAGAGGTTATAATTATTAGCACAACTTATCTCTACTTGAAATATGGTTTGAGAAAAGTGGAAGAAATAGTGAAAGTAGAGTGAGTAACTTTCCTAACTTACAGAAAGTTGAAAGTTGAATTCTAGAGATGTTATAAACTTCCCAAAAAAATAAATTTTAATGTTTGGAAAAAGTTTGTGGAAGATGTGATCAGGCTGTTCATCATGCCAAAAGTTGTATAACACTTCTTCTGGAACAAGTTTCTTATGATTGAAAAGAAAAGGAAGCTAAAAAGAATAAATTTGAGGTAAGAAATTTTGTTTTTGAGATAGATTTGAAAGCAAGTAAATGGAACAAACCATGGATACTTGATAGTGGTTGTTCTTCACATATGATAGGTGATATAAAAATCTCAAAACATGTTTAAATTCATGATGGAGGAGAAATTACCTTTGGTAATGATAGTTTCTTAAAAATACGAGGAATCAGAATGAATGAGATTGAAGGGGAAAATTTGAAATCTAAGGAAGTTTTATTTTTTATGGGATAAAACATAACTTACTTAGTGTAAGTCAACTTTGTGATGATGGAAAAGTAGTTTTTTTAGAAAATATTTTTGTATCATCAAAAGTGTGAAAGATGGAAAAGCAATTACAAAAGGAGAAAGAACTAGTGGGAATCTATTCCAAATAGAAGAATTCAACAACTCATGTTACTTGAGTGCGTAAGACAAAAACAAATTGTGGTGACAGAGACTTGGTAACCTTGGATATAAAAGTATGAAAAAACTTTCTAAACTATATTCCATTCATAATTTTATATAATTGAAAATAAGAGATAAAGATGTTTTTATTACTTTCCAGAAAGAAAATATGAATAAAAAAATTCATAAGATAATTGAGATTCAATCTACCAGACCTCTTGAACTTATTCATTCTGATTTATGCAGGCCGATGAGACATCAATCAAAAAAATGATATTTATACTTTATAACTTTTATTGATTATTTCACTTAGATGAAAAACATCATATTTTTGAAGCACAAAACAAAGGATATTGAAATTTTCAAATTCTTTAGAAAATATATTGAGAAATAAATGAGGGTTTTCATAAAAAAGTTGAGAACATATAATGGTAACAAATTTAAAAAAAATACTTTTGAAACTTATCTAAGAAAGTATGGTATCAAATATTAGTATAGTGCTTGCTATACTCCACAAAAAAATGGAGTAGCATAAAGAAAGAACAGAAGTTTGGTGGAAATGGGAATAAGTATGTTAGTAGAATAAAAAATTTCAAAATTCTATTAGAGAGAAGTAGTTAATATTATTGTACATGTTAAAAATAGATGCTTGTAAAGACTGGAAACTAACATGACTCCTTATGAAATGTGGTATAACAAAAAACCTTCTTTGAAATACATTAAAGTTTTTGGAAGTCCATGTTTGCTCAAAATCAAAAATCTAGATTTGGGAAAGTTTGAGGAGAAAGCTGAGAAAGAAACTTTTATGGTTTATTCACCGAATAGAAGGAGTTAAATTTTTGGGAACAAACGTTTAAAAAAGTTTGTGGAATCATATGATGTGAAGTTAATTTATAATCAAATCTCCTTAAAAAAATCTGTTGAGAATGATGAGGAGAATAAACTAGAGATTTCCAATAATAGTGAAAGTAATTCAAAACATCCTTATCAAGATTCATAAAAATCATGTGATGAAGAAATTTTAGCTAGGAAGGAAACTATAAAAATTCCCTACCTTAAAAAATCATGTTGAATCCAATAACATTATTGGGATTCAGAAGGCTCTGGTCCAGAACATAAGGAATTTGATATTAGAAAATTAGACTTCACTAATCTCAAAAGTTGAACCAAAATCAGTTTTATAGGCTATTCAATACAAATAATGGGTGGATTCTATGAATAAATAGTTGGATCTGATTGATAATAATGAAACATGGGAAATTTTTTCATGGAAAGTAAATAAAAAATTTATCAGAACCAAGTGGGTTTATAGAAACAGGTTAAATAAACATAGATAAGTTTCAAGAAATAAAGCCAAGCTTGTTTGTAAAGGCTATGCATAGGTAGAAGGTGTGGATTTTGAAGAAATTTTTTCCCCAGTTGCAATATTAGAAACTATTAGAATGTTTCTATTAGTGGTTTCACATTGGAATTACAAAGTTTATAAGATGGATGTAAAGTTTTATTTCATAAATGGTGAGATTGAGGAAGAATTTTACATCGAGCAACCTTATGTGTTTCTACTTAATGAGGATGGAAACAAAGTTTGTAAATTGAATAAAGATTTTTATGGTCTAAAATAATCTCCATGTGCTTGGTATTCAAAACTTGATAATTTTCTGAGAATGTTAAATTTTCTTAAAGGAAAAGTTTATAGAAACTTATATGTGAAAGATATTGACTTCAGATCTCTAAATTTAATTGTTTATGTGGATGATATAATTTTTTGGGGATAGATAAGATATTTTTAAAAGATTTTCTGAAGAAATTAATAAGAATTTTGAAATTTCAATGTTGGGAGAATTAACTTTCTTCCTTGGCTTACAAGTTCAACAAAAGGAAAAATACATTTTCTTATCTCAAGAAAAGTATATCAGGGAATTGTTAAAGAAGTTTGGGATGGAAGAATCCAAATAAGTTTCAACTCCTATTTCATTGATCACAAAGTTGAGTAAAGATGAATCCATAATAAGTGTGAATCAGAAATACTTTCAGAAGCTGATAGGAAGTATTATTTACCTTATAGCCTCAAGCCCTGATATTGTTTATGTTATGAATTTGTGTGTCGGGTATAAAAGTAATCTGAAAGAATCACATATGTTTGAAGAAAAAATAATTCATAAATATTTCAAAGGAACAACTTAACATGGGTTGTTATATAAAAGAAATAGTGAGATAAAGTTTCATGGTTATACTGATGCTGATTGGGTTAGAGATTGTAATGAAAGAAAATAAACCTTAGGAGGAAAATTTTTCTTGGGTGAATGTTGTGTGAGTTGGCATAGTAAGAAACAAAGTTCAGTAACTTTTATCATAGATGAATCCAAATATGTTGCAGTTACTCGAGCTTTTACTCAAATTTTATGAATGAAAGTTTAGATAGAAGTTTTGAAAGTAAAATTTTCTAAACCATTGAATAAAATTTGTAATAATCAGAGTGAAATTGATATTTCTAAGAATCTTATCCAAAATTCAAGATCAAAACACATTGATATAAAGTTTCACTTTATAAAATAAAAATTTATTTTAGGAGATTTTTTGTTGGAATACATTTCAATAAAGTGTCGGATTGATGATATCTTTAGAAAAGCAATGTTGAAAGAAATGTTTGTAGAATTGAGGCTGTAACTTCATGTTCATCCTCCTCCCATGTCTTTCTAAACCTCATAATAAAACCCCCCACCATGATTTTGATTATGTTGATAATGGGGGAGATAAAGTAACAAATTTTTACTTTGTAATAAGTTTTTACTTATATTTCTTAAATGAATCTGAATCCATGGTTACCATATAATGGGGAAGATAAAAATAAAAGTGAAAAAAAGAAAAGTGAGGGAGAGTTATCTTCACATGGATGCAAAATTTTATTATTATTGAGGTATGTAATTCCTTAAAAACATTACTTTATCTTGTAGTGTGGTTTAAAGACACTCTCTTTGGAGAAAGGCTGTGTTTTGATAAAAGTCAAAAAACTTGAGTTGTTTACAAAAGTTGAGTTGTGGAAAAATTATGAGAGTTGGAAAAGTTGTTAAAAAAGGTTTTAAAAAAATACAAAGGGGAAGATGGAATAAACTTTGTGATAAATTGTTTTAACAATGTTTTTATATTTTTTTTATGATTAACCATTTTTTATAAGAATGTTTTTATTTTTAGGAATCAGACCCAGCCCATCGTAATGAGGTTTTTTAAATTTTCTGAAAGATTGAACCCAAAGATAAAGGGGGATATTTTTTTTAAAAAATAAATTTGTTTTTTCGGACTCATAGAATCGGACTTTGGTCCATCAATATGATGTTAAAGATCATCGGATCTAAAAGAATAAAAGGCAGAAATTATTGTTTAGTGGAAGTTTTAATTTTTCATAGAAATAAAGAAGTTGCTGAGTGAAGAAGGCATATTATTACTGAAGAGTTTTGAAAAAAATATTGTGAATTCAGGAGTTAGAAAGTTTTAATAATTTCTAAATCAAATCAGAAGATTCTTTACTGATCATAAAGTTCTCACAAATCCTAAAAACTCTCATGATAAAATCTTTTGAAGAAATTATGGAGAGAATAATTTCAGAGTTATAGAATGGGAATTCTATTGTAATGGGAATTACATATAAATGGGATTTACATCATAATGGGAAAATCCATCATAATTGGAAATTCCATCATAATGATAATTCCAACATAATGAGCTGAATAGGGAACATAAATTGTAATGAGATGAAAAGGAAAAAATCATAATGATATGAGAAGGAAACCTAATTTGTAATCACTGAGAAGGATACAAAATTCATATTCATTGAGAAGGAAAAATAATTTTTAATGAGTTGAGAAGGAAACTGAATTTTTAATCACTGATAAGGTTACATAATTTGTAATAACTGAGAAGGAAATAAATTTGTAATGAGATTATTACGAAGAAGACTCAAAAAGAAAATTACAGAATTTTTATAAAGAGTTGAAGTGGTCAAACTTGAAATTCAATTTTGCATAAATCTCAGAGAAATATATGGAGGATTAAATAAGTAAAAATTGAAGTTTAAATTTGAGATATTTTTGGAGTTTTTGAAATTTAAGTAAGTGGGGAAAATTTTCAAGTTTTCTGCCTTTGTTTTCTGAATCACCTATAAATAATTACTTAGAATATTCATTCATTGTTAAATTTCACACAAGAAGAAAAGTTGTACCATTGAAGAAATCAAGTAAAATTCATTTTAATCTATAGATCTTATGAGTAGGATTAGATAGCTAAATTTTTGTTTATCGAATTGAGAAATATTGTATTGAGAAGATCATATTCAGTCAATCTGATCGAGTCAATCGGACTGAGAAATGTCATATTGATCATTTGAGCTGAGTTTGAGTTTTATAGATTGATAATGGTTTTATCATATTGAGTCCATCATATTGAGATAATCAGATCCAGACTCATTGTATTGAGAGAATCATATCCAAACTCATCATATTGAGAGAATTGGATCGAGCCAAATCGAACTAAGGATTCAGACTGAACAATTGTGGAGTAGTTTCATTAAAGTGTTTATTATTATTTTTGGCTCAATTTTTATATAATAAAACATTATAAACTTATGGGAGTCAGTATAATCTTTACTATTAGGATATATAAGGTTTCTAATGGGATTTTTTGCAATTTGTATTCACTTATTCATAATAGTGGATTTCCATAGACCCACAGGAGTGGCTATGAAAAAGATATAGGTTCACACACTGAGGTAAAACCTTATAAATCTTGTGTTATTTTCGTACTTTCCTACTTTTTCATGCATGATTATTTACTAAAATTTGATAAGGAAATAAATATTAACAGGTTACAGGGGTTAAGTTTCTAAAAATTTAAAACTTATAAAAAGGGAACAACTGATTCAACCCCCCTTCTCAGTTATGATTCGATACTTTGGAACTTCAGTCTCCATATGGTCTGCTCTAACTGAATCTTATTCTACTCTTACTAATTTAATTGAGTATAAAATCAATCAACAACTCACCACTTCTTCATTCAATGGATCTTTATCTCATGGACCTTGCTCTAATGGGACTTACTCTGATGGATATCACTCTGGTGGAAATCTATCCAATGGGAGACACTATGATGAAACTAGTTTTGATAAAACTTTCTCCAGTGAACTAATTCTAATGGAAATTCATGAGCTTCAACCTGAGACAAAAACTACAATTGAATATCAGTACCAGTTCCACAAATGTCAGAGTGTCAACTCTCTACACATGAATAGTTGTGAGTATGAATGTATTGTGCACTCCTTTTATAGGTATCCTATAGTGATAAATGTGGGAAACATATTATTCTTCCCACTCAACAAAATTCACATATATTTTAATTTCATGTTGATTTGAGATTCATATATGACTTCTTCAATTATTATCAACATTTCTAGGAACTTATTGAATCTTATTGGATCTTATGAAACATTCAGACTTCTTCAAATTTACAAACAATTATTTAGTATGATTTTATGAGTATGGTGATTCTTTGTCTTATGACTCCAATTGATGTATCTCCCTCAGAGTCAGTCTGATGAAATTTCTTTGAGAAAGTACATCTTATAGACTTTCTTATGGAAATATTGTCTGACGAACCATATCTTCACCACTTCGAAACTTTTCATCCTTTTCTCATTTCATTTTCTCCTGACCCATTTGAATAAATAAAATAAAAAATGATTTCTTGATGATATGCTTTGTACCAGATGAAACTCAAACAAGCTATAGAAACTCAAACACTTCTCACATTTCCAATTACTTCCTCATTATGATAGAACACTTCATACATTTTCTAAGACCGATTGTATGATTCCAATTATAAAGATGAAATCATTCTTTGATATTGAATCAATGTAATTAAATCTATTAGATATGATGTTCTACACCCAATGTTTTATCAGTGTCAAACATTTTTCGATGAACCTATGCCTTATACCTGTCTGAGGGATCAACATCAATGTCATACAAATGGATCAGTCTCTGCTTCCCATCTGATGTATCAGTGTCAAGAGATCATTTGTGTCATCGACCTAAAAAACATAACCACTCAATTTTTTCTTCAATATAATTCTGTATATGATACTCTAAAGACACCAAAACTTATAAAATGAATCGGTGTCAGTATTCATTAAAATGAATTGATAGCATATTTTGTCTAATGGATTGGTAGGTATAGCTACTTATTTTTCTTCAAATTCTCATTAAATGGTGATTAATCCAATTGATCAGTCCATCTGATGAATCAGACCATCTTATGATTCGATGTAAATATCCATCTAATCATATGTTTGTTGTGTCATATTGGTTTGACTAAAAACCATCATCTTCAACTTCTCATGTTTTTAAACTCCATACCATCCTTTTCAACATCCTCCATTATTCAAAATATTTTATCATGAGAACTATCATGATTTATGAGAACTACAAAATTAGAAAAGAATCATCAGATTTACTTGTATCATAAACTTTATCTGATCATATGGGTCAAAAAACTATGTATAAAACCATGTTTCCTTTTGAATATGTATCTAATTCTCTGCATCCAATTCATCTTCCTATTCAGTCTGAGAGGGTGTGTTTAAAACCAAAATACCACATTTTCTCAACCTCAAACACATATCATATATTAACAACAAATACAACCAAAACACAACTTGGTCTTAACACCTCAAACCACACTCAAATCCTCTAGGTCACAAGATCCTACCACCTGAAGCTATCATTTACCTTGTCCATCTAATCTCCATAACAAGGGATCACTTCAAAACTTTATCACATAAAAATTACCTCCAACATACAAGTCAAATGAACCCATCTTCCATACCTCAAAACTATCCTCTTTGGGAAACACTGACTCACCCACATAGTTTTAAATCATGTCACAAGAATGTATCTTGGTGGGGAAAGTGTCCCTCTTCCTAGTGTTCCCAAATCCATATTAACGTCACCAACATATATCTCTATCGACACCCTATTTCACCTTGGAGAAGTCTAACCACCAAGACTTCCATTGAGATGGGTCCTAACCAAGCAGGAAACTCACACCACAGGCTTGAGATGGTCCTCTACCGCCCAATAAGGGGGTATATCCCACCATGAAAATTGAGTCATATATATCTCTAAAACTCACAATGTGCACTAATAATAGGAGATTCATCTTTTGGTACCACCAAAACCAACTATTACTCAACAAAAAAGAATTTCCATGAGTGCAACCATTTGATCGGTCGAGGTCCACACAAGCTAGAAAACCTAGACCACTACCTTGATCCAATCCTCCACTGCTTGAGGGTATATCTCAACATAAAACCTACATAAAACCTGAGCGGTCTCTATTATTGAAACTCACATAACATGATAATATTTCATGCACCATATTCCTTTCCTAATAGAGACATATGCTACTCAACATATGGGTGATTATCTTCTTGGACCATTAGAGGTGTGTTTATGCACTGATCAAAATGTGGTATCACTGCTCGATGCCCACCTAAAGGAAACACCTCATGAATGGATCCCTAAACCGTGGCCTCATTAATCAACTAGTCATTTTCATAAAACTATCTCAAAATCCTATATAGTTGTCTTCACAAAGGAATATTGAAAATTATTAAGACATACTATAGTCAAAGAGAATATTTGGGGATCTTAATCAAGAAGGAAATGGAAACCAAAACTCATTATTATATGATTCATGTACCAATGTTTAAACTATAACTAGTTTCTACATGTGATTATTAAAAAAAAAGTCATCAGAGTCCTGGTGAATGGATACATCATCTTTCACACCAACACTAGGTTCCCTGGCCTAAGAGATAAACTCAAGACACATTAACACTGTTTTCCTATTTCCCAAACCAAAACCTCATAGCTATAAAAATCCAAAATCTGGTCCTAAAATGACCTCCTTGATACCATTATATCATGAACCAACCCACTAGGGCTCTTCTGGCCCACGGTAAGCCAATAATGACACCACAAACCTACCTTCAATAGGCTAGGGGCTGACAATTAGTACCGAGTAGGCATATCACACACATTAGAGCACTACTGGAAAGGGGGTCTTTCCCCACGCATATATACTCATGGTTTTTCTAAACTATTGGGATATGTGTTTTTTTTTATTATATATACCCACAATTTTATTAAAATTGTGAGTATTAAATCCCCAAACATTGGGCTTCTCCTACTTCCATCGAGCTCCCCCCCCCTTTACTCTTCCATCGTGCTCCCCCTGTTGAACCCTAGCTTCCCTGACCTCTGCCTCCCGACCCTCTCCTCCCCTCCACAAGCACCATCTCTCGGCCATCAGACCCCTTCCTCTCAGACCTCTCCTCCCCTCACCAACCTCCTCCTCCCAGCCATCTGACCACCACTTCCTAACCATCTCCTCCCCTCCCCGGCCTCCGCCTCCCAGCTCTGCCTCCGCTCCTGGCCTCGATGTCCTGACCTTTGCCTCTGCCTCAATATCTCAGCCTCCACCTCCCTACCCCCAGCTCCGACAACATCCCCCCTCCCCCCTCTCGACTCCCTCTCCTCCGACAACTTCCCAGCTGATTCATTCCATCTAGGTGTGGAATTTATTATCATTGATTTTTTATTCTTTTTAAACTAATCACTTATTCTTATATCAATTGCCTAAACAAGTTGACTACACAATTTCTCTTTTGCATTTTTTATTTAATCAATAATCATTTATCTTAGAGGTAAATTCTACTTCCTCTCATTGTTATTGCAACATCCTTTTTCATTTATAATGTTTTATACCACTGCATTTTGTTCTTTGGAAATAACTGAAAACACTACTAATTTAGGATCATGTTAAAAACCTCAACAAGTTGACTACACAATTGCTCTTTTGAATTGTTTATTTAATAAATAAGCATTCATATTAGAGGTAAATTCTAATTCCTCATATTTTTATTGCAACATCCTTTTTAATTTACAATGTTTTATACCATTGTATTTTGCTCTTTGGATATAATCGAAAACACTACTAATTTAGGATCATGTTGTTGAGGTCCTTTATAATATTCCCTTCCCACATAAACATTCCAAGAAGTATCACATATATTCCTCCCTATTTTATGATCCATAAGTTATTTCATTGTAGCTGATTATTCATAGTAGTGGAATTAAAAAATTTCATGGATTTCATAGCTGGTTGAGCCCCTATCATTGAATACAGGTAATTAAGAGACTGATTTTTATTTCCTATTGGTAGCTATATTCTATATCTAGGTATCCTTCCATTCTTGGTTTAAATTGGTTCTCACATAATGTCAACTATATTCATTGACAATTTTGAATTTAACTCTAGCATATTATAATCATCAACTGAACTTGATCAATCATGAGACTGCTCTATAATCAAGTATGACCCTTTATTGTCGAGTTGCAGTTTATTCTCCAGGAACCGGGAAACTCCAGTAAAATACATATAAAATTACACCATCTCTTTCACATCTTTTTTTTCAGTGCTAGTGTTGATGCATGACGTTCTCCACCATGGATTCCATCTTCTTTTCTGAGATATTCAATTCTTATAGAATTGTGACAATATAGTCTTGGAACTACTCCAATACCCTAAGATAGAAATCACAACTCATATATATTTTATTGAGTCCCCCCCTTAATTTATCACTAAAACTCCCTTGTAGTTCTTTTATGTTCACTATATAGGATGTATTATACTATAAAGAAAAATATTTGGGTCCATACCTTCCACAACACCAATAAAACCCTTGAAATATTTAACTTTCATGTTGATTCAAGATTAATCCAGCTCCATGTTCTAGTTTTTATGATTTAGTGTAAGCCTACTCTGCAATTGAAACAATATATTGTATATCCACACATGGGTGGCTCTAAGATTACATCAAAACTTAGCAGCTACATGCTCATGCACAAACTTATCATGAAGACTATATCCAAGATCCAATGACCCACATTTAATCTATATTATCCCCACACGTCCCATAAACTATACATTCCTATTCTATATTCCAATCCCACCAAGCATAAAGCACACTTATTGTTTCTTGAAACCATAGGCGTATCACCATGGCAAACCATGTAAATGAAAACTCATAATTATATCATCATTTTATAATTCAACTAGATTTCATTCATAGTCTCACCACTATTATAAAAGCTTATCCCGAGTTTATAGGGCCATGTGCATATTCACTTTTCCATTGAAAATTGTAAACTCAATCGAAAAACTAACTCACAGAGTGTATTCATCTTAAGAACACCAAGTATCTCTATATACCAGAACCTAAAATCCTCCAAGACTGTTATTTCCCATGGGAACCAAACATTCTATCCACCATGAATACAGTTGTTCTACCTAACATGTACCAATGTCACCTAGGATAGGAATCTGAATGACACTTACCTTCCCTAAACCATCCATAGGGATGAAAGAACTAGAACATAAGTACTTATCTCCTAGAATCCAAGTCACCTAACACATCTATTAGAAATACATTGTCAAATTTGTGTGAATTTATATCATAAAATGAAGTTTTTACTTATGCCTCACACACCTAAATGTTCCTAAAAATGTACAACCAGTCTGATGGGTTACCCTCAAAGGTTAGAATGTACTAAATTCCAAACCTAGAGTCATGCTAAATAAGGTAACCAGTCTCTCAAACCTACTCCACACATCATTCCTAACAATGGTCATAACCATGGGTTTCACTTATCCCCATCTCAAAGTAACATGGAATTTAACATTCCAAACACTTAATTTTATGTTTCAACCACCCATTGAAATTAATTTCGACCTACCCACTCCCAAGTCAAGAATAAACCAACAGTTTCACAAGTAATTACTACACATCTCAAAACAAGCTTACTCACACTATTGTAGGTTCCAGGTGCAACAGAAGCGCATTGGTGGGTTTTCCCAACTTTAATTTTAACGTTAAAAAACGTTCAATCCGAGATCCGTCACGATATAAAATGCTGAATCTTTGGAATAGAACTAAGAACAAAAAGAAAAGAAGAGTCCTAGAACCCTTGAGGGGGATCATCATATGTTGATTATAATTAATTTAATTAATGCATAAGAATTACCTCATTGGAATTATTTCTTAGTTGATGTGTCTGGTCACGATTTGGTGATCCGTCGTTGTGTCGTAGAATCCAAGTGTAGGATTCCTCTAGCAGTGATCCACACGTGTGTCACGTATCTCCGGACTTCACCGAAGAGATCTCCGGGTGCTAGCACGGAAGAACCTTCGCTTGCGATGTCCACCTTCGACCGCCTTGATCCGGTGGAGGATCTTTCTCTCGTAACTTGAGGGCGTTCTTGGTGGAAAGGGAATTCTCTCTTGGCTTGAGAGTATTTCTAAATCTGTTGTGCACAATAATGGATCTTTAAAATGTTGAGGTTGCAAGGATATTTATAATCGGGTTTGAGGTTAATAGAGTTATGATAATAAATAAATGTGTTACGTGTTTTATTTATTTCATTAACTCTTATTGAAAACCCCCATGTCGAATTATTAATTCCTTGACATGCACCCACACTGATTATAATAAATATCATTTAATAAAACAATATTAAATCCTCAAAATCCCACCTGGAAAAACTACACGGTGTGTAATAATTAATACACGGTGTGTACTTGTTTTCCATAAAACTACACGGCGTGTATATTTAATATACACGACGTGTACTTTTATTTTCCATTTTTCTCCACCACATTTATTAGACCTTGAGTAATGACTATTTATTTCTTAAATAAATGTAACTGCATTACTCGCTAATAAATATATTATTTCATCCATAATATATTCTCTCGAATAACTAGTGTCAAAATAAATGAGATCAGACATCCTTAAATAATTATTAAACCACAGTCGGGAATAATATTTATTTAACTTGTTAAATTAATATTTAACTGAGATACATGGACACACTTAGTGTGTGACCCTCTAGGCCTCTTTCTCAGTGGAATTAGGCTGATCCTGCCTAAAGTCCAAGGTTAGCATCTAGCAACACACCAAGGCACCCATAGAGAAAGAAGTTAACGCTGCAATGATGTGTCACCTCCTACGAATGCTTACCGTGTAATATAATCCCTTTGTATCGATATCTCCAATCAAGCGGGTTGCATGCTAGTGCCATCAACCCATGTGCTTGATTATTATTTCTTTAACTTCCCAGAATTGAACTTTCCCATACCTTACCATGGCCATGGATTTATTTAGGCTATATCAATTCCATTAAAGGGCCTGAGATATCTACTTCCATTATGGAACGTAAGGGACAAATCCTTTCTCGCATTATCTATTAATGTGGTATTACTCGTGACACACCCAACGTATCCTACCTCGCTGCAAACAGTGTGTCGTCACAGTTTTCGTCAATACATCTAAGTGCGCGAGTTGTAATACCCATTAATAATAATCTTAAAGTCTAAGGACCAATACACACGTCCGTAGATAGAAACATCCAATGACACTATGAAATGTGGATTTCCTACTGGCGGGTCTTGTTCTCATAATATCCTCCTGGATATTACCAAGGGTTCACACCATGAGAAGGTGCCTCAAATTTTTATGAGTCCTCACCCCTAATGACCTGTATTATTTGTTTCCCTCAAATAATATCATCCGGCTGTAGAACATACATTCAAGAATAGTGTTATGGCACTTCCGGGTTCTCATCATAGCAGGGGTCCGCTACGACCCTTTAATGCAACATCTGTCCTTAAGACATTATAACATGACATGTCACGCAGAAGAACAATCAAGATGTGATAAGTTTTTTATTTAAGAATAAAGTAAAAAGTAGTTGGTTCTAGACCACCAACTCCAACAACTATGACATACATAAAAATTCACTATAGTTTTAGAGCCTACTCATCATAAGGATACCACATAACTCTAGAACTCTCAATATCCCCAACCACCCAAAAATATGGTCCACATTTACTACCCACCATGTCACCAATATATATATATATATATATATAATTCACAATTATTTTTATTACACTTTAAAATTTTATATTAACCCGAAAATTACACAATAAGGGATTAGATAAATGAAATATCAATTAAATTAGATCAATTATATAATCAAATAATATAAATAGAAATTTATTCCTAGATAACATGGACTTTCCTCATACATGGGTTGGCTATTCCCAGGGAAAATCTCTATACCATGTCTCGACACATTATTATTCTATTTTGTACCTTTCCAAAATAGTAAGACTAAAAAAAACATCTAATAAAATTTTACTAGGTCCTACTACCAATCGGTGCTTGCACCATTGGTAGATATAATACCCCAGGAATGCCTCCCCATATGATAGAGGATGCTGAATAACTGTGAGGGTGTCAAGTATTATAGTGGGATACTATAACCACATATTCGATTAAAAAAATAGTAGAAATAAACATACTAATATCAACATATGTAAATAATACATTTAATGACATAATGAAATGTTTCAATAATAATCAAAATAATCAATGTAATAAAAAATTAATTTTATGCAATACATTCAGGTATTCATGATATAATCGGAATATCAGAAGATAAAACTATGAAAACTATGATAAATGGTCTTGAGTATCAACTTGGACCCAACACCCATGCTTAGTTGTAGAAACCATGTAATAGAAAACATTAGGTGCTTTCCCAAATCTAAATATACAATAGAATATTGATAACAGTTCATGTGCCCAAATTCCATGGTAGAAAGTGAAAGGTTTTATTATAACTCAGTAAAACTCAAAAGATGGTGTATCGAAAATTAAAATTAAATTGTTTTTTTCATTGAGATGTTATTTAATAATCAATGATTGATTATCATATTAATATTTGACAATTTTATAATTTAAGTTAAAGTGTAATAAAAATACTATTGATGCTTGATCTCTACAATGGAACTCAAAATCATTTTGTATCTACTTTTTCCATCACTAGCCAGTCTATAGTCATGGTACATTTCAAATCGTAAATGGTAACAATGTAAAAAACCAAAGAAATCAAGGGAATAATAATCTGAGAGAACCCAGATGGCTCAATATAGCATTATTTCTTAATAAAACTCATAAAAAATACAAAGGTATGAGACTTTCCATTTTTCCTAATCCATTCTTCCAGTATAAACTCAAGGAACCATCCTTGACATTTAGAATAATGGTATTATTATAACCTATAGCTTACGATGGAGGTATTCCAACCAAATAGATCAAGTCTAGTCCAGTTAACTCATAATTTAAAATTAAATGAGGGTACGCCATAAGAATCCAAAATAGTAATCAATGAAATTTGATACATAATACATTACCTAAATCCCAGGGAATATTCCCATGGTCATTTTACTTCAATTTTCCTCATTTTTATTTCTTATGAGATCCCTAATCATGGTGTGTGTAAAATTTAGTGTTCTATATTAATCTAATAATATGTATTTTATTTTTCAGTTGATTTAAATTAATTTATTTTACCAAAATGAACTTTTCCTTTTTAAATTCATTTATTCTAGAATATTTATACCAATATTTTATACCCATGATTGTTTTATATAAATTATCTAAATGATTTTCGTTCTTAGAGATGAAGTGGTTTTCTTTAAATTTATTTTCCCTCTTTGAATTAAAATTTTACCCATGGAAAATATTAAATTAAATGAATATGGGGCTCATTTAAAATATTGTTGATGATGGGTGAATGTTTTTATCTCTCCCTTGCTTTTTAAATGAAATAACCCATGTTTAAGGGTGTGTTTTAATGTTAAAAGTTGGTTTTTTATGTTACATCTAAGGGAGCACAAATTTTTTATCTCTCCCTTAGTTCAACTATAATGACACATACCACTCTATAATAGACATGAAACCTTTGTTGGTCCATTATGGTTTACCTTGTTGATCATACCTTTATAGGATAGAGGTAAGAATTTTTTCTCTCACACTGAAAGGGTTGAAATTGGTTATAAAAATAAAGGAACTTTCAAAAAAAATGTGAATTAATTATTAATTTTTTATGTTATAAAAGTTATATTTTCTATAGTACATATCCCTTTTTAAATTATGGTTTACATTATTGGTTGGAGGATAATTTTTTTTTCTTGTTATAGGATGGATAGAAGCTGGATGTATCATACCGATAGGATTTCGACCGCGTTTCAAAATAATTTAGAGAATTTTTTAGATTTTTCATTGGACAATGCTTCAGATGGAGGTTGTATATAGTGTACATGCTATAAATTTGTTGGAATACCATAGTTAAGCAAGTAAAAAGTTAGCTACCATATAACAAAATTTGGATTTCAAACAAACTATTGTGTTTGGTATCACCATGGAGAGATGAGTCAATGTTCTACTGGTCATGAACAAAATGAAATAAGTGGCATGGAGAATTTGATATTTGATTAGTTTCAATTTTTCCATCATCTTGAGAGAGATAGTATGCCAGTGAAAGAAGACAATTATATCAATACACGTGAGGAAAATACTGAAAATGATGATGAGAGAGTGAAAAAATTATTGGATGATACCAGAACTCCAGTATATTAGGAATGTACTAAAATGACCAAGTTGGAATTTTTAATGTGGTTATATCATGGGAAAACCATGTATGGAATTTCTAATACCGCTATTGATTGTATTCTTAAATTTTTGAAGGACATGTTTCCTAATGGTGTAGATATTCCCTCAAATCATTACAAGACATAGAAGTTAATTAAGTAGCTTGGATTTGATACTAATAAAGTCCATGCTTGTCCAAAAGATTGCATTTTATTTTGGGAGGAAACAACTGACTGTAATGACTGTAAATAATGTGGTACATCTCGATGGAAGACAAATGCATATGGAACACCATCTCGTGTGGCATAGAAAGTCATGTGAAACTTTCCATTAATTCCCAGACTTCAAAATCTATTCTTGTCTACAAAAATCTCAGCCAATATGCGATGGCATGATGCTAAGATAATTAAAGGTAAATATGAGTTGGTTCATCCTATATATGGATTAGCATGGCAGACATTTGATGCACAACATCCTGATTTTGAAGCTAAGGTGCGTAATGTCGGGTTGGGTCTATCCTGTGATGGTTTTAATCCATCTGGTCAGATGCTTACTTCTCACAACACGTGGCCAGTTTTTATTCATGTTTATAATCTTCGTCCATTAATGTGTATGAAAAAACCTTTCACTTTATTGAGTATACAGATATTTGGACCTTATGATCCCAATAATGATATAGATGTCTACTTGAAGACTTTAATAAGAGAGTTGAAACAACTTTGGTATTTGGGTGTGCAAAAATTCAATGCTTCTTCAAAGAATATGTTTCAAATGTGTGCTTCCCTTCTATAGACCAAAAAATGATTTCTCTGATTATGCAATGATGTCTGGGTGGAGCATGAAGGGAAAACTATCATGTCCTATTTTTATAAAGAATACATGATTGAGAAGGATTAAATATCATCGTAGTTTTAGTTTCATGGGGAATATACAATTCTTTCCAATGGATCATCAATACAGGATGAATTGTCGGAGGTTTGATAATACCGTTGAGACTAAACAACCACCTCAAAATATGTCAGTAAGTGATGTGCTTAATGAATTTAAAGTTTTTAGTTTTTCATTAGGTAAAGTTCAGTTGAAATCTAAAAATAGGAATAATGTTGACACTGAAACCACTTACAATTGGAAAAAGAGAAGTATTTTTTTGAATTTCCACATAGGTCTTCCAATTTGTTACGTCATTGTTTAGACATAATGCATATTGAGAAAAATATATGTGAAATGTTGCTTTCAATTCTTCTGAATATCAAGGGGAAGACCAAAGATGACTTATGATCTTGTCGAGACTTGTTGGATTAGGGTATTCGACCAGAACTACATCCCACGTGTATCAGTGAAAACAAATGGAAAGTTCCTTGTGCTTCTTATTTGATGACACTGTCAGAGAAGGATCAATTTCTGGTAGTATTGGAGAATATCAAGGTTCCCAATGGCTATTCTGGTAACATATCTAAATGAGCCAACAAAATATATGTGAAACTAAAATATTTTAAAACTCATGATTATCACATCCTTCTTCATGAATTTATTCCAATAGAAATTTGACATTTTCTATCCAATAATGTAAGGGTGAAAGTGATTCACTTGTGCCATTTTTTCGAGACCTTTGTACTAAAAGGTTATCCAATTCATTCTTGATAAAAATTCAGCAGGAGGTGCCATTAATTTTATGTGAGGTGGAAAAGATTTTTCCTCCATCCTTTTTCACTTGCATGTTGTATTTAATGACTCATATTTCAACTGAAACACTTCTTGGGGGACCAGTTACTTTTCGGTGGATGTATCCTACTGAAAGAAATATGTGCACAATGAAATCATATGTTTGAAACAAGAATTATCCTGAAGGTTTGATTGTGAGGGGTTATCTGTCTCAAGAATGTATAGATTTTTGTTCAATGTATTTTTCTGATGTCACCACAAGACATAATCGGACAATGAGAAATAAATATGAATAGTATAGGGAAATTGATCCCTCATTTCCATCTCTTCCCCAAAAAGGAGGAATTTTTGGGTCTTATACATTGGCTACATTGAGCCTTGAAGAGCGGGAGATGACACATCACACAGTCTTGTTTAACTGTGGTCTGTTCGATGACTATATCAAGTAAGTAATTTGGATATTTATATTTTATCTCATATTATGAAATTTCACATATAACTTACACTTTTATTATCATTTTATGTAGGTAACATAAACAAATTATAAGTAGAGTTCATCGATCTTTGTCTTTGAGAAGGAGAGAGTCTTTGCATAGCCTATATTTTCCTGCTTGGTTGAAATCAAAGGTATTACCATTACTTTAATTAGTTTAAAAAATAGATATCCATTTAATCGTATTATTCATATATATTTCAGGTGTTGAGTTTACCTATTGACTCCGTTTCTTAAGAATTGAGATCTTTGGATTTTGGTCCTAATTCTTTGGTTCATTAATGAAAATATTTAATAATCAATAGGTATGAATTTATTACAATGGATTGAGCGGTGAAAATGAGAACACAACATGATGACGTTATGTTAACCGCAACAACAGATTGTTTTTCCAGTGTATTAGATAGTCATCCTCAATATGAAGATGTGTATTATTATGGACTTGTTGATAAAATATTGTTATTTAATTTCTACTCTCAAGGTAGAGTCACTATGATTAAATTTAAATGGTTTGATTCAATGAGATGACATGGTACATTTATTGATGACTGTGGATTCAGAGTTATTGATATGAGTCAATTCCTACGTACTGATGAACCATACATTTTGGCATCAATGGCTAAACAAGTTTTTTATGTGAAAGATCATATGAGACCTGATTATGGTTTCATTAATGATGTAATCCCCAAACATATTTTTCATGATGTTGGTGATGAAATTTCCACTATTGACATCCCCATTGGTGTTGGCCAAAATATTTCATTTGATGAATCAAATTGTCCCATTGTGAGAGTTGATGTTGAACCTGAAGTAGTGGTAGATAATATATAGAAGCAACCATATATGTTCACTATTCATTTAGTTTACATTGAAATGAGTTTCTCAGGTTAGTATTACTGTAATTACTTTAATTATGTTTCAGTTTGGAATGATATGTTTTTTTGTATTTTTTGGTATCTTTTCATTAAATCAGAATTATTTCAATGTACAAAAGTTGGTTTAAATTTTTTTTTTAAAAAATGTATAACATGGTAATGTAATTTTAAAAACTTTGTTAGTAATTTCCTTGTAATCATTTGTACAATTAGTAATTAAAAGAAGTTAAATTGGTTCCTCTCATAAATTGCTGATAGATGTAAGTTGTATGCATTATTTTTAAAAACTATTTATAAAAACTTTACATTTCATTCTTATATAGATTATGCCAAATACTACAGAAGGTCGAAGGAAGCGACTATTTGATCCTGATCGACCGAGGCATGAGCATGAATTACCTTCACACTTCCATCAGTGATTATTATAATTATAATGTTTTTCTTCTACATTGCATATAATTTCATATTAATATTATTTATCAAATTTTTAGGGACATTCAGTTCCACCAGATTTGACTCATAATCCAGTTAGCATGGGTATGAGTGGGGATGCTCCTAGACCTAGACGGAGCACCTTTCATACCCGTTTCCACACTGACCCACTATCGGACACCCCTTTCACTACACCTTTCCATTCTTCTCTTGAGTCTCTGGGGATTTTTTTATCCATGCCTCCATCATCATCTCATCTAACCTCTTATTCACATGCCATGTCTTTCCACCTTCAGGGATGATCCCACTGATTCCTCCATCATCTCATTTTGCCTCTTCTACCCATACAATGACTACACCGCCTCCATAGATGTTTCCACATTTACTATATCCATATCCGATGATGTATCACCCATCCTACTACCCATATGCTTCCACATCTAAACCACCTCTAATTCCTACCATCCAACCAATATTTGATGAGTCTGTTCAATTAACTTTCACTCCAGTGCATGAAGGTCACCCAGAGCATGCACTGGAATAGACACTTCCTGTAGAGTATGTTGGGTCAGGACATCCCATAGATCCATCATAGTCTATTGAGCAACCTGTAGATAGTTTTTTAATTATAACTGTTTCAAATTATATCACTTTATTTTTTTCATGTTGTAACGTGACTTAATTCTTCTTTCCCCCCTCTTTTTTTATTCAGTGGGATCTTTAGTTAGGAAATTTAGGCACACTCAGATGAAGGAAGTTTGGAATCGCCAGACACAACTAATGGTGGATTTTAATCGACAAAATCAGATGGTAGGTCCAAATGCAATGCAGTGTAGAATTTTCATGGCCACTTTGACCAAGTATCACAATATCATTCCGGTGGAACCGATTTCATAGAGACATATCAGTAAAGAGATCAAGGACAAAGCATGGGAGAAAATATGGGTAAGAAAAATTTAAAAAGTCATATCTTTATTATTGGTGTATTTAAATGAAATAACATGTTCATTGTGGTTTAAGTTTAACTTTCCTAATAGAGAAGCTGATAAGACTAGAAGGTTGATGGATGTTGGGGAGGTTCTCATACAAGCATGATTTGTATGTTGGTTGGAAGAGCAGGGTTGGTACTAACTTAGAGAGGGTACCCATATTCCCCGACTGTCCAAAAAGTCAATATGAAAAAATGATTGCACATTGGAAGACTGCTAAGTTTAAGTTAATCTCAATATTTAATGACTGGAATATAAAATTTAATTCTTATTAATTTTATTTTAATTTTTTTAGGAAGTGTTAGAGAAAATCATAAATAATAAGGATTCAATGACATATTTGTACACATTGGGGTGCACTACAATGCCTGATCATGAAAAGCACCAGGTACTTTAACCGGGTATTGTGATGTTATACAGGATGTTCTACTAAAAATATTATTGAATAGACATAGGACAGATTTGTGAATTTCTCATATATGGTTCTGATCTAGATTTGTGCATTTCTCATTTGTAGAAATTTGCATTGGGCATCGAAGGTCATGTACCTCGTTCCAAATTATTTTTCTGTAGTAGAAAGAAAAAGGATGGAAGTGCAATAAATGAACAGACACAAGATAAAATTTTAAGGTATTTTATTTATATTTTAAATATTTATATGAAATTCATAATTTAATATGTTTATAATTTCAACAGTCTACCTTGGAGGCCCTCGATGGTAAGAAAGATGACAAATTCAGGCCACATGATCATTTAAGTTAGGTATTAGGTGAGGAGTACCCGAGGAGAGTACGATGTCGACTAAGGAAAAAAATCTTCCCCTATAGGTATTGGTCATTATCGGGCTCCTCTCAAGCCTCCTAGTCCTCTGAGATGGAAATCTCTCATGCTGAAGCAGCTGAGGAAAAATAAATAGTTTTAGAGGAGCGTGAAAGAAGTGAGTTGATGACCAAACATTTCGTGAAAGCTATGGAAGTTTTGAGTTAGTCTCTTGCATTAGGGGATATTTCTACTTTTTAATCATATATGGAGTCAATGATCTATTTAAATGATACATCAGGTGATTCCAATGAGGGTCATAGTGGTGATGAAGGTGGTGGCGATAGAGTTGTTGGTGGTGAAGATGTTGCTGATACTGTTGTTGGTGATGAGGTTGTCGATAATGTTGCTACTGATGATGATGATGATGTTAATGATTATTGGCATGGACATGGGGATGGGGATATTAGTTATGGGGGGGATATTAATCCCCTCCATTTTTGACTTACCAGGAAGATTTATGTATGTAATTTAATAACTTGAATTGAATTTTTTTATGGATGAGAATGGTTAATTTATTTTCTTCTAAAAATTTCTGCATAAATTTTCGCATGCATTTACATAAATCTATCATTAGAATCATTAGTAATGAATATGGGTAAGATATGGCCTTACTACCATAGAATAATTAACTCTAAATGATATCCCATACAGTGACATTGGATTCCATTTATTATCTCTTTATTCTTCATAAATTATTGAATTGACAAGTCTAAATTAATTAAGGTAATAAAGGAATATATTCCTTAGTTGTTATTTCTAAAATTTTAATTTTGTGAAATATGAAGTTGTTATATTGATTGAACTATTTGGTTTTTTTGAGATACCAAGTTCTCGAATGATATGGTACATGCTAGAGATTTTTTTGGGTTTATCATTAGCTTTGTAAGAAGGGTGTGGCATTTCAATAGAGTCATACATCATTGGTTCAGGATAATGGGAAAGTTACTGCATGAGTATATATTTACCTTTTGGTAAGTGGTTATAAAGTAAAAAAGTTTCACTCAATTACTAATTGTATAAGATTGTTTTGACACCTTTTAGACTTTTATACTTTAGATATGAGCATATTCTATGCGCATCCCCCACTCGTCATTTGGTCGACCATCCCCTCCTAGGTCGTGCATCCCCCCCTAGGTAGAGCTTTCCCTCACCCGATGCGAATCCCCCCTAGGTTGAGTATCCCCTTTTACGTTTTTCTGATTCAGATATTCTTTTATAGTGAGTCGCTAATATTTTTCTGGCATGGTTAATTGATTCATTGTTTAGTTTGGGTTAATATTTTTATGATTCATTTTTTTGATTCAGTTATTCATTTTGTTTAGTTTGAGTAGCTATTCTTTGTTTAGTTTGAGATTTCCCTCACCCAGCAGTTTTTCTAGCATGGTTTGAGTTTTTTTGATTCATTGTTTAGTTTGATTCATTGTTTAGTTTGAGTTTTCTACCATGGTTAATTTATTCAGTTATTCGTTTTATTGATTCATTGTTTAGGTTGAGAATCCCCTTCTACGTTTTGTTGATATATTTTTCTAGCGATTGATTCATGGTTAATTGATTCATTGTTTAGTTTGAATGTGAGTCTCTAATATTTTTATGGCATCCCCTTATATTCATTTTTCTTGCATGGTTAATATTTTTATGGCATGGTTATTCTTTGACAGTGAGTCTCTTATATTTTTTTTGTTTTTCTAGCATGGTTAATTTAATGGGTGGGTGTAGGGGGGGGGGGTGGATGCAGGGGGTGGGGATGGGTGCAAGGAGAAGGGGGCAGGGTGCAGGGGGGTGGGGATGGGTGCAGGGGGAAGGGGGCTGGGTGCAGGGGGTGGGGCTAGGTGCAAGGGGGAGGGGGGGCTGGGTGCAGGGAGTGGGGTTGGGTGCAGGGGGGCTGGGTGCAGGGGGTGGGGGTGGGTGCAGGGGGAGGGGGGAGGGGTGTAGGGGGGAGGGGGCTGGGTGCAGGGGGAGGGGGGAGGGGCTGGGTGCAGGGTGTGGGGCTGGGTGCAGGGGGGAGGGGGGCTGGGTGCAGGGGGTGGGGCTGGGTTCAGGGGGAGGGGGGCTGGGTGCAGGGGGTGGGGCTAGGTGCAGGGGGGAGGGGGGATGGGTGTAGGGGGAAAGGTGCAGGGGGTAGTGGGTAAGTGATTCCCTTACTACAATAGAATAATTAGATCTAAATGATATCCTATATAGTGACATTGGATTCCATTTATTATCATTTTATTTTTCGTAAATTATTGAATTGACAAGTCTAAATTATTGAAAAGATAAAAAAGGAATATATTCCATTGTTTTTATTTCGAAAATTTTCATTTTTTGAAATCTGAAGCTTTTATATTGATTGAACGGGTTAGGTTTTTTGAGATCCTAAGTCCCTGAATGATTTGGTATATGATAGAGATTTATTTTGGGTTTATAGGTAGCTTTTTAAGAAGGATGTGGTATTTAAATAGATTCATACATCATGGTGGTGTTAAACATGTTTGGTGGTTAGATCCTGGCAACCCGAGCTAATATCTACCCTTCTATTTTCTTTATAGTTGTTCTTAGGTTTAGGCCTTCGTTTCCTTTATTTTAGGGAAATTATTTTTCCCCTTATACTTTTGTATTACCTTTCTATTCATTGATGTAATTTCTATATAATTTTTCTTATAATTATTACTATATAGAGGGGGTGAAAGGGGGGGCAATGGGGGTGTAGGTGGGGGAAGTGGGGGAGAAAGTGGGGGGGGGGGGGGTAGTTGGGGTGAAGGGGGGAGGGGGCAGGGGGGAGGTGGGGGTAGTAGGGGTGTAGGTGGGGTGGGTGGGTAGTGGGGATGCAGGTGGGGGGGTAATGTGCAGGGGGTAGTGGGGGTAAAGGGGGTAGGGGGCAATGTGTAGGGGTCCGAGCCAGACCTGGTGCCGATGCTGATGCCGATGATGATATTGGTGGTGTGAGAGGTGGTGATGGTGTTTCTGTAGGAGGTATGGATGAGGGTTATCATGATTCTGATGATATTGATATTGAGACACATTATTGATGTAAATTGTATTTTTGGTTTGTTAATATGTGGAATTTTATTATGCAGTGCAGTTTTATTATTGGAATATTGAATTGTATTGTGGTTTTTTTATCTATTTCTACAAATGTTGAATTATTTTATTATGATTTATGTTTGTTTATGTAGTAGTTAACTTTTATTATTATTATATTTAATTGTATCCTCCTCTAATGCGACCATCATACCACCTCGCTGACGCTACTCCGATGTGACCCCTCTATATCCTTCGGTGAATATCTAATGGTATGTAGTTCAATTTTCCATTTTTTTCTGATTCTTTTCTATTTATAATATTATTTTATCCCCCTAATTTTTCTATCTTTTAAATTACTTCTTTAGGTTAACCCATTCTGGCGCACCTTTGATAGTATTTTTTTTATATCATGAAACTTCAGTGTGAGTTAAAGGGGTTTCCTTTAAATAGAGGAAAACATATAACACAGGTAGAACTGGAAGTACGGGAAAGGGGAGTGGAACCAAGGAAAAAGCCACATATTTTGGTAAGTCAAGGGCCGCGTGGCTCTTGGGGGGTTTTAGATACCATTTATGGTATTTTAATGGCTTTGAAAGGGGTATAAAAATACTTTTACGTCAAAAAATACATTGCAGGAGCGGAAAAAGTAGGAAACTAGAAAAAAGAACAAGGGTGAGACACCATTTGGTGAGACACTATAATGGTTCCACGATCATGATGCCACCATCACGATTCCACCCTCACGGTGCTACCATCATAGTGCCACTGTTTCGTTGAGAAACCGTGATGGTGCGACCGCCACGGTGCCATCGTCATGGTGCCTCTGTGACTAGTGTCAGTGTCACAGTGCCACTATTTCAGTAGAACCATTTGATGGGATTGATATTTTTTAAAAGTACTAGACTAGGAGGGTCTGGGACATTACATCAGATACCTCTCAAAGTATTCTCGTCCTCAAGAATTCATGGATAAAGCCAAAGAAAAGAGAGTGGTCCGAACAACCACCTCGAAGATACCTCTCAGGAGTAAACCTCATCGACAATCTAGGAACAACTCTCCCTCAAGTAACCACACAAACATATAAAGTTGTCACTGTCTAGTCATATAGATTTTGGAGCCCCTTTTCCCCATGTCGAGATACTATCTGCTTTGGGCGGCACTGACTTGGTCGCATGGGTTTAATCGTATCCACCTTAATGCGTCTTGATTAGGGATCAGGTCCTCCCCTCCCCAATATTAAGACTCTTCACACACATCTATAGAATAAAGAAAATAGACCATATCACAGTTAAAAAGGTCAATCACTTCATCACAAATAAGTTCAAAACAAAACAAAACGAAACTCAAAACATATCTGGGTACTAGTTGCGCATCTGTTCCTTCCATTCCCAGGTACTCTCCTTGAGGCCACCATGCCTCCATAACACACAAACCAATAGGATGGTTTATCCATGAAGTTCCTTCTACTCACAATCCTCTATCCTCATTGGTCTCTCTACAAATGTTGCATCGTCCTTGATATCTAGCTTCCCACAGTTGAGGACATGTGAATCATCGTGTAAATACCGATGGAGATGAGACACATGGAAGACGTCGTGCACCCCCAATAGTAGCGGTGGTAGCGCCAACTGATAAGCCACTGCGCTGACCCGCTGTAACACCTAGAAGGGTCCGACGAACCTAGGAGAAAGCGTACTCCCCTGCCAAACCATCATTGCCCATGCCGAGGGGAGACCTTTAAGAACACGTGGTCCCTGACCTCAAACTCCAAGGGTCTCCTTCTATGATTGGCATACAAATTCTGCCGGTCTTGAGCCGCCTTCATCCTCTCCTCTATAAGATGAACCTTCTCTTTCATGCTCTGCACCACCCCCAGGCTAAGAACACCTTCTTACCCGACCTCTTCCTAGCACACGAGTAAGCGACATGACCTCCCTTAAAAGTCTTCGAAGGAGCCATGCCAATGGTAGAGTGATAGATATTGTTGTAGGCAAAATCTAATAGAGAAAAGTGTTGTACCCATGATCCACCAAAGTCCAAAACACATGCCCATAGAATATCCTCTATTGTCAAGATGGTGCGCTCTGTCTGTCCATCTGTTTGGGGGTGGAAAGTAGTGTTGAGGCATAGTTGGGTTCCAAAAGCATGTTGCAATCCTTTTCTAACCCTGTGAGGTAAACTGGGTATCCCGATCAGAGACTATGGACCTCAAAACTCCATACAACCACACCAACTCGTCTACTTACCTCTGTGTTAAGGAATCCACCGCACTCGACTCCTTGATTGCCAGGAAGTGAACTAATTTCGTCAGCCGGTCCACCAATACCTAGATAGAATCGCAAACCCCTTGAACTCTGGGTAGTACCATGATGAAATCCATTGAGATGTCGTCCCAGTTCCACTTGGGGACATCTAAAGGCTACAACAAACCTCCTGGTCCATGGTGTTTAACCTTCATCTTCTAACACATCAGGCACCCTGCCACAAACTTCACCACTGTCTACTTCACCCTGGGCCACCAAAAATGACCCCTCAAACCCCAGTACATCTTGGAAACTCTTGGGTGTACCTCTAGGGGTGAGTTTTCCCCAAGAAATTTCTCACGCATTTCCATGAGGATGAAGAACTTTCCATGAAACAACATCCGATTCTGGCCATCTTCCGACCATCCTTTTAGAGAATTTCCCTGGCTAACACAATCGTGCATCACTTCAGCCTCTAAGTCCCCCACTGAGACTCCTCCATCTACTAAAATAGAGAGGACTGCACTGTTAGCTGGAACAGATGGCCTCTAACATCCTCCACCCTTGCATCGAGGTGTAGGGTAGCCAACTCCTCCATCTCTCTCCAAGAATCTTCCGATTCTCAAACAACATCCTTCTGTGACTTCCTTCTCAAGGAATCAGCCACCACATTCCCCTTTCCTGATGTGTAGGAAATTTATAAGACATAGTCCTAAAGAAACTCCATCCACCTCCGCTGACGCAAGTTTATGTCCCGTTGGGAGAAGACATACCTCAAGCTCTTATGATCCGTAAAGACCACACAACGCTCCCCGATGAGGAAGTGCCGCCAGAAATTTAGTGAGAACACAACTACTGCGTGCTCTAAGTCATGGGTGGAATAGTTACACTCATGGGGACAGAACTACCTAGACCCATAAGAGATCACCCCCTTTTGTTACACCAACGCACACCCCAAGCCTTGGCCTGAAGCATCACAGAACACCTCAAACGCCACCCCTTATTCTAGAAACCTCAGTATTGGGGCACTAACCAGCTTCCCCTTCAGATAACTAAAGGTTTCCTGGTACTTATCACTCCATATAAAAGCCTGGTCTTTTCTGGTCAAAGCTGTCAAAGGAGCTGTGACTCAAGAGAAGTCGGGCACGAACCTCCAATAATAGTCTGCCAGAACCAGGAAACTACGAACCTCCATCACATTCTTGGGTACTTCCCAAGAAACAACCGCTTCAACATTTGACGGATCAACCGTTATTCCCTGCTCGGACACCACGTGTCCAAGGAAGTACACCTCTCATGTCCAGAACTTGCTCTTGGACAACTTTCCGTAGAGATGTTGTTATTGGAGGACCTCTAAATCCATTCTCATATGATAATTGTGATCCTCCTATGATCTTGAGTAGATCAGGATGTCGTCAATAAACATGATTAAGAACCAGTCCAGATATTCCTAAAAGACAGATTTCATGAGCCCTATAAGCACAGTTTGTGCGTTTGTTATGCCAAAAGGCATGACCACTAACTAAAAGTTCCCATACTTTCACCTGAAGGAAGACATCAAGATGTAATCCTCCTTCACCCTCAACTAGCGATACCCTAACCACAAGTCAATCTTAGAGAACCATACCACCCCCTTCAACTGATCAAATAGATCGTCTATCCTTGGGAGAGGGTAAAAGTTCTTTACTGTTACCAGATTCAGTCTTCGGTAGTCTATGCACAGCCTGAGACCACCATATGCCTTCTTCACTAACAAGACCAGATCACCCCGTTGTGACACTCTTGGTTAGAAAAAATCCTTCTTCATGAGATCATCAATCTAAATTTTTAACTTCCGCAACTCTGAAGGTGTCATCCGATAGGGAGCCATCGAAATCGGACGGGCACTAGGTTGCAATTTTATCCCAAACTCAACATCATGTCAAGGGGGTAGAGTCACCACCTATTCAGGGAAGAATTCCATGAACTCACTAATAATTCCCAAAACTTATACCATCTCTGAGTCTGCTGACTCCAATGACAGCTCAACTAACAAGGAAAGAAGGGGATCCACTTTCTAACTGCCCTCCTTGCAACCTCGTTCACCGACAAAAGCTACACATTGGCCGCACGTATTTGAAAACATGGTTCTTCTTCGGAAGCATTCGATAACATAACATATATATAACAACCAATTGATGCCTAAAATGGCATCATACGGCTACATCTGCAGCAAAATAAGGTACCCACTAGACTTATGTGGTCCCAACATCAGTCTACATCCTAGGAAAACACATGACAAGCTGGTCTGACCTCTTAATGGTGTATTCGGAACCAGGGGTACAGAAAGTCTCTCTACATCTAGACCTAAAGCATGGGCTAGACTGGGTGCAACAAAGGAGTGTGAATCTCCCGAATCAAACAAGGCACGAGAAATAGTACTAAACAAGCTGATCGTACCTTGAATGACCTCTGGCCATGCTGGAACTGCTGCCTCCGCAGTGTGCAACTACCCATGCCTAGCTCCTCTTCCCCTCGGCTGTCGGACGCCTCCCTAACCACTTCCTGGTCGAGGTACCTGAGGAGATCCCTAAGTTTGGCCTCCTCCTACAACGTCTGCTCCCGAAGGAGCAGGAGATCGTTGTCCCTGTTGCTGCTGCTGAAAAGGCATGGCTGGAAACTACTACTGCTGAGGTTGGTGTTAAACCTGCCTAGCCCCACCGTATTGTGCTCGGTCCGGGAACTGATTACGAAGATTCCCACGACTACCATAGATGAATCATCTTAGTACTAGGCCCTCAAAGAAGGGGAGAGGACCATGATATCGAAACCAGAACTACTGGGGCCTACTCCCCACTGGCCAAAACCTGGAAGGCCCTGATACTGGAGGTCTACTGCTTATGGCCTTCCCTTTTGACAAGCCTAACTGGATCCCCTCTCGCAACACTCCTCCCAGCATATGCATCCTCTCCACCACTTTATCCTTCTTATGGACCTAAGTAGGTCGGTAGGGTGAAGGGAGTAACATCATACTAAAGAGAAGGTCCGAGTGCCTCCTCTAAACGTCTCGCCCAATACTCCTCATTTGGAAAAAGTTCCAGAGAAAAGTGAATGAGATCCTTGAACTTGATCCCCAACTCCCTCACTGACATGCTCCCATACTAAAGGGAGAGTAGCTTTTCCTCTTCTCCACCTTCATTGTGGAAGAGAGGAATTACGCATGGAACTCCCTCTTGAAGTCAGTCCATGAAACCTCAGCTTCCCTCTTCTCCCAAAGGTAGAGCATCCACCACTGATGTGCCACTCCCCGCATCTGGATTACAACCATAGGAACCCAGTACTCCTTTGGATCCCAGATCAAGATGAAATCTATCACCAGATCCTCAAGGTAGATCTCTGTCTCCAGGTCCGAGATGCTACCCTCATACTTCCTAAGGGTCTACTGTTGAAAGTCATGAAGCATCCTCTACCACTGGTCGTCCTCCTCCTCTTGATCAGCCCTCTACTGATCAATCAAATCCGACTCCTGGGCCTCAATCTCCCGCACTACCCATGGTCATCATCTAGGTGCCATAGCTGCAAGGTAAATAAGAAATTCCTAAGCCTGAGTAGTGTAGAATATTTCTTTTAAATTTTTCTTAGAAATTTTATTTATTTTAAATCCCAAAAATACCCAAGACACAAAATAACACAAGTCATTATGATGCATGTACCTTTACTAGGGTATCTACCCTATAATCAGTGTAGCTCCTCACATGGTCATTCAGTAGGTCCGGATTCCTTGCATTAGATCACCGTAGGGCCTAAAATTTTGTTTCCTAGCCAATTTTCCTTGGCCTATTTCACGTTCCATGATTTCCTAACACTGTTGACCTACCATCCCATGCAATCCTCATTGTGCCTAACCCCAAACTTCATCCTATCTCTCAACCATTTGTGTAATTCCTCGACCCCAATTACACAAAGTTTGTGCATTATTACATAACATTGCCATGATCACAAGGGATCAAATCCCAAAATACTGATCAATTTAGTAGCCTTGGAAGTACTAGATACATTCATAATTTTTACATTACATTATAAAATGAAAAACAACAACAACATTGTCTTCATTGACCAAATTCATATCCCTTAGACTATCCCTACGGGTTAGTCATAATATACTTCTTCGCATACTGGTAAAAATAAAACATATAAAGGGGTGATCTCAGATTCTTAGTAAGGATAACAATATAGTGTAAACTTTTATAAATAAGCATAAACATTTAAGGAAACGTATAAGACTAAAACACAAGCCTTTTAAACTTAAAAATCATCATAATATGGCAAATATAAATAAAATAATTCCATTTACTTATTCACATGGATATTCTACTAGTCAAATAATAAAATGTAATATCAATATCCAATTTCATAATGATGGAATGCATAATGATAGACTTTATAACCATGTAGTCAAGGCCTTATTCTAAGACAAAAAATTAGATTTTTTCAAGGCCTTGTGCCAAGACACTAGTTTGTCTCATGAGACCTACTGATGCATCGAGGATCTATATCGGGCTCCACCTATCACTTAATAAGTCCAATGCATTCCTCATATGAAAGTGTGAAACATAATCTAAACATTCTTATTAAAACTAGCATTCGAAATGTCAATACTTTAACCATAAACCATGAATAGTATAAAAATAGCACATCCACAGTCAAACATAACTAATTAAATAAAATATAGAAGATTGTATTATAATAAATTAACCTCAATCGAGAATAATAAAGGATATTGACATAGATGAAATTAATCATCAAAACTATTTGAGAGAAACACCCCCATTTTCTTGAAAACATTTAAAAGTATCACTATTTATCAAGAAGCTGTTTAAAATAGATTTTTGAATTAAAGTGTCCCATACCACTTTGAAACTTTTAAAAGGAATTTTAATTTTAAAACATTAATGTCCATATATATAAATCCTTAAAACCATTTTTAAAACACGGACATTAATGAGAAATATTTAGAAGAATAAATTTTTAAAACATTTAAAATGATATTTTAGTTAGAGTTCCTAACCAAATAAGAGACGTTTGAATAAAAATAATTGAGGTAATAAAAACTTAATAATATCATGAGAATAAAGGTATTCATGATATATTATGTCAAAGTATAATATATACACCAAATAAAAGTTAATTGGTGCATATCAACAAAAAAGTCTCAATGGAATGTAAGTTGAGATGAAATCCCTTATAAAGACTGTATCCTTAGGTTAAGGATAAATCAATGACATAATTATGTGTAAAAAATATAAATACACTAAGTATGATTGGATATTTAGTGTTAAGAAATCAGAGGATATTCACACATATTCTTGTAACAACGACACCAATGACTTGGATGTTTAAATCAATAAATGCAAATTGAGTTAAGATTACTCTTATCAAGTTCATATCGATGACTTGATAATTTATCAATGGAGTGATTATGTGTATCAAAAGAATAACCACACAAAGGGGAGTGTAAATTACTACATAAATAAATAAATAGTGATTTCACACATAATCTTGGAGTAAAATAATCAATGAAGTTTGCGTAAAACCTAATGAGTGGAAATCAAAATTATAAATTCCCTTACCGATTTGGTGACTTACGAAACATACAACCCATGAAAGAAAGGTCATACAATGAAGATTTAAATACCCATAAATTAAATTATATTACATAAGGAATACAATAATGGGAAGTACATACACCACACAAAAGGAAATAGTGGAAATATAGCATGAATCTCACGGAAATAAGAAGTGAGATGAAAACCCCTTACCATGTTGTAATCAATCGAGTCATATGAAAAAAAGTTAATAACCACAAAATTAATCACAAAATACCATGAATATAAATATAATCATGATAATATATGTCAAATGGCAGTACACAATACACCACATGCAATAAATAAGTGGTGAACAATGGAAATCTCACGGAATTAAAAGTGAGATAAGAAACCCCGTACCTTATATTTTTCCTTAGTCAAGGGTACGTTAACCTTATGTATAATATTTAAATAATTGTTATTAAATTATACAAGAACCACATACATAAATATTATATCATATATGATCTTATAATATTTCTATGTTAATAATATTTTAGTAGTATCATTGTTTCGGGTGTTAACCGATTCATTTTCCTCTATATGTTTTGTTATGTAAATCATGTTTGTTATTGATAGGATGTATTTGATTTATATCCAGAATGATATCAAGTATTTAAACATTATTTTTAATCAAAAAATGAAAATTATTCTTGAATGTTTACGTTGGGAAATGACATCTCATCGCGTCATGGAGACGGTAAGTTATAT
Organism: Viscum album; assembly: GCA_963277665.1. Classification (NCBI taxonomy): domain Eukaryota; kingdom Viridiplantae; phylum Streptophyta; class Magnoliopsida; order Santalales; family Viscaceae; genus Viscum; species Viscum album. Next base: position 1,855,587,366 of record OY728160.1, read on the forward strand.
GTTTGCACGAGCGACAATATCATTCTTTTGATGGTGAAATCATGTATAATTGGATGGTATATCATATAAAAAGAATAATTAAAATGTTATATTTATTATTTAAATAAGTTATACTCATTATTATACCCACTAAATAATGAAGTTTTTGAATAACAAACTACACCACGACGTGGAGACAGTAAGCCGTACGTACGCACAAATGGTGACTTTGTCATTTATAGGATGGATAGAATAACGAATATCATTGTACCATATTTATAATAACATCACAGTGTGTAAGAGGTACTTGAGTTGTTATTTTGGTATGGAATCAACAAATAAATAGGAAGTGGAAGGAGAAAAGAACTTGAAAGTGGGTGGTGAAATTATTACCTCTTCTCCGGGTGCTTTTTTTTGATTTGATCAAAATGGATCCTTAGGTTGGCTTTCTGATCAAAGGAAGGACTCTAGTTTTAAGTGAGGGAAGTTGGGAAGATATTTGGGAAGGTTTTGGCCGAGAAAAATGGCTTTGGAGGTGTGAAATTAAGATAAGGGGAAGTACCCTTTTATAAGAGAGGTGAGGGTCACTTTAGGATAAGCTTGAAATATTATTTTATAATAAAATCATTTTCAGTTTATAATGGCTCAAAAAATGATTTATTTAGAGGCTAAGGTGGGGATGAGTCGAGAAACTCTCAAACAATAGGTTTTATATAGGTTTAGGTCACCATATTAACCTTATCTTTTAGATTTAACTCTTAGTTAAATATTTTGCCATTTACCATGTCTCTTTGTATTTTTATATTATATGGTTAATAATCTTATTATAAACTACCAATAGAACCCCAAGTGGTTCACTATTGATATATATAAACTTATCTAAGTCATTTTTCTGAATATTATATTTTTATAAATATTATATAATTTAGTAATATAGTATTTGTTTTAAAAAAAACTCAATTATGTCAATTTTGACACTATTTAGTATTTGATTTTTTTGAAAGCCAGAAAAACTTTATCACTTAAAATAAAATTTATTTAATCAACCATAACATGTCATATTAACCTATAAAATTAGTGTAATTCATCATAAGTATCAATTTACATTTATTTGGATATTTATAATATCAATTATTTGATTATTTCATTAATAAGGTAATTACTGCATCATCATTGTGTCATAAAAAAATTAAACTATTTAATGTCTAAAAATTATAAATAAAATAAAATTATGTAGTAAATATTTTTATCTTTCTAATTAATATTTATAGTCGAATTTATCTTATGTATAACCCTATATTAAAAATGGTTTAGCTAATAATCTTTGAATTTAACACTTTTAACTCTTCTTTAAATAAAATAATAATAAATGTCCTAATCTAATCCAAGTGGACCTAAAGGATCATATTTTATTCCTAAGGTTGTTTTTGGTCGAATTAAACTTATCTAATAGAATTAGGAGATGTTTTAGGGTAATTATAATATTATTTTTACCTTTAATTTCCCTATTTACTTTTAACTGTGGTAAATAAAAGTCAAAAGTTACTATTCACCAAAAATTATTTTCATCTTATTGAACAAAATTTTACTTACTGAAATTAATCATGTCTCTCAGATTTTTGGAATCCAATTCAAAGAAGCGGTAAAATTAAGTTTTATACAAATTTAAAAATACTCCTAGAAGGTGGGTAAAAGATGGTAAAAAGTTCAATAAAACATTATACATATAATTTTATTATAAAATGACTCCAATGATTTAAATTGAACTTATATAGGTATTATATATCTATTTTGACTTCAAATAAATTTAAATAAAATAAATTATTATTTAAATAAAAAGTCGGTTTTAAACTATAACGCAGTATTTTTCACTATTCGTCAAAAATTGAATGTTTTCAGAAAAATACCAAAAATTTACCCAAAGATAATTTTGATATTCCGAAATAAAACATGAATTATATTTTACCAAATTAAAAACATATAAGTTTCATTAATTAATTTAAAATTAATTCCCATTGTTAAATCCGAAAAGTGGGGTTTTAAAAAGTAAAAACTATCAAAATATTGACATGTGTTTATGTCAAATTTAAAAGTGAAATTACTTATAATGACCTAAATTATATTAAATGATGAAAATATAATATAATTATAATTCCAAACCATTAAAATGCATAATTTAACACTATAAATTATTTCAATTAAAAAATTAGTTTTTAATTAATATTTAGTATTTTTCAGTATTCATCAAAATATGAAAGTTATCAGAAAAGTACCAAAAATTTATCCAGAATAAATTTTTATGTCCCGATTCTGAAGAAGAATTTAATTTCATTAAATTGAATATAAAAAAGTGTCAAATATTGGTTTTAAAAATGGTTTTCCATTAAAAGGTGATAAAATTGCATTTTTTGAAAAATACAACTTTTATCTGGAAAAATGAATTTGTTATTATATTATGTCTAATAAACACATAATATAGATTCTAAAATTATATGTAGTATATTAAATTTAAAATTCATTTTATACTATTCATAACCATTTTTTGAACGGCTAGTTTGGTAAGTCATGGTGCGCTCGAACTCGGTGTTGCGTGTAGCGCAAGCTATTGAATTACTTTAAAGAAAATAACTTATAATGAAATCTTGGGGTGTTACAATCTACCTTTGATACCATTCTGTCACAACCTTCCTTCACCAAGATGAGGGAAGGGATACCATATTTCCAAACCCTTCCTTCCTCAAGTTGAAGGAGAGATAATGACCCTCGAGACCCGCCTTCAATAGGCCCCAGAGTGGCGACTATCACCAAGGGTATAGAATCACACGTAAATGGAAGGAATTACCCTTTTTATTTAGTAGGATCAGAAGATAAAATAGTAAATCCCAAACAACACCAAAACTATAAGTAAAATTAAATCCAAATCAATCCATTCCCATATGCATGTTTCAATAATAAGTGCTATAAAAAATATAGAGAACTCCAAAGGAAAGTACCAAAAGAAAAGAAAAGAAACAACGTCAACGATCCCAATGTCCGAACTAGTAGGGTCTAGAATGGTCCTTGAAGTTCTCCTAGAAACCTAAAAGAAATTTTATATACATAGGGTGAGTATACAGGTATACTCGGTAGAGAAAACCAAAAGATATCATGCACAAGTGGGGAGGCATTATAATTCCCTATGGAAAAGGAGATAACCAAAACACCTAGCAAGGAAACTATCCATCCAAACCTCATCAAGGCACACTAACCAAATAATGCAAGTAAAGTAAAGTAATAGTAATAACACATTGATGTTTGGGTACCCCACACCACTTTCCAATTGGTTATTAAAGATATCCTACGCATCAGACCTCCCCTACCATTCTCACCACAGTCCCACTGCCATACCCCGCCTACACACACCTAGGCTACCACAACCACACATCCCGCTCAAAAACACCTGGGCCACAAAAACCATGCATAACCACACCCGTAGAAACCTAGGCTAGAACAACTACCACCATGCCCGAAGTCACCTAGGCCTCATCCCAAAGATACTTGGGAAACAACCTGCCCAAACACACTTGGGAAAACCACCACAACTACCCTTCTCAAATAATCTTGGGTTATAATGGACCTCAGGCCATCATATCCTACCTAAAGAGTCTTGGGATACTCAGGAAAGGGAGCATAAAAGGATCTAATAACTAGCCACTCATAGGAGTGTTGGAAAAAACACCCTCCCCTATGAAATGGGGGTGTTTGGCACAAAGTGGTCAACTTGGGTGGAGCGCAAATAAGAAACATAAGAACTAAATTATACATATAGGTAAAAAACACTCATTCCAACTCAATCCCAAAAGACAATTCCCCATTGAACCCATTCTTGTTTTCATATTCAAGTGATTTCATTTAAATAATTCTTCACTACCAGGAAACTAACTGGCATAGCCACAAGCCAAGGAAGGAAAAACAACCAAGAAGCAATTTAATCATTCACACTGGTTCTCTTGTAAAGTCACAATGACAAAAGGGACCTATGAGATCTATCGAAGTACTAGAACCAAACCAAGACCCAACATTAGGCCCCACACAGCCTTAGATCTACAACCCAACAATTGCACCACAACAGTAGGGGATCCCATCCCCATCCATATAACCCCACAAGAATCAAGCATAACCACACATATTACCAAGACAGATCAAGGAAGTTTCCAGATTCAAACACACCATTCATTGAGTTCCTTCTTTCCGTTTGGTTAACCGGGGTGATCACACAGGGATTCTTGTTCAATGGAAATCCATTTAATCAACTAAGTTTATGTGATTAACCAATTTTCATGTTACATACATTCAATTACAGAATTATCTAGAAAAACAGAGGTTCATTAGTGAACAAGAGAAAGGACCACCAATGACCACGATTTTCAATGGGCATAAGACTATATAATTCATGACATATAAGAAAAGGTAAAAGAGTATAGCAGCATCATCAGAATCACCCCTTCATTCTTTAAAATTATGTTTATTATCTTTGTTAAGGTTTGGTTTCATCCATCCCCATCAGAACATTATCATACCCACCCTGCATGATACACAGTAAAGAGAGATTAAGGAAGAACCCTACCTGGATGATAAACGATCAAAGTTTTTCTCCGCACGCTAAGAAATGGTGATGCATGACTTGCAGGGGAGGAACTCTGAGGAATCCAAGAGTGAGTATGAAAGGCTCTAGCATAGGCACACCACTAGCCTTGGGAATGGGGACTCCAAATGCACCAAGGAAGGAAAAAGAGACCAGCCAAGAAGAAGAAGAATTCTCGTGCGATAAAAAGGAGAGATCTTGGAGTTATAGGATATGAATTTTGAATGGATTTAAAGGCGGATTGTGGTTTCACCACATGGTTGGATGGTTACACATGATGGAATTAATTTTTATTTAATAATTCTCATCAGAGAGGTGGCCACAATGACTATGAGTTAAAGGGGTTTCCTATAAACAGAGGAAAACATGTAACAGGGGCAGAACTGAAAGTATGGGAAAAGGGTGTGGCACTGAGGAAAAAGCCAAACGTTTTGGTAATTCAAAGGTGGACTGGCTCTTTGTGGATTTTAGATATCATTTATGGGATTTTAATGGCTTTTAAAGGGGTATAAAAACACTTTTACATCAAAATATACATTGCGAGAGAGGAAAAAGTAGGGAACTAGAAAAAAGAACAAGGGTGGGACACCATTTGGTGAGACACTGTAATGGTGCCATGGTCACAGAGCCACCCTCACGTTTCCACCGTCACGGTGTCACCATTTCGTTGAGCGATCGTGATGGTGCGACCCCCACGGTGCCACCATCGTGGTGCCTTTGTGACCAGTGCCACCGTCACAGTGCCACTGTTTCGGTGGAACCGTTTGATGGGACCGAGATTTTGGCAAAGTACTGGACTAGGAGGGTCCGGGCCATTAAAAGTCCGATTATCCAAATCTGATATCCCAATATGATGTATATAACTCTAAAAAAATAAAATTGAGTGAATTCCGAATTCCTTCTTCCTAAGTCAGAAAATCCCAATATAGAAATCCCGATCTGATTATCCAGCCCAATCCGATGACTGCCGAATATGATGAGAAGAAGAAAACAATAAACATTTGAATATGATGATCCACTGAATATGATGATCAACTAAACAATATTGAAATATTGTCTCTTCTCCTTCCACTTCAATTCATAGAAACTTCTACAACTTATCTCAATACAAAAAAATTATTTCTCTCCCAATAAATTTGGAGCTTCTCTCTCTTCATGTAAACAATACATCCATCTTAATTCCTCAGATAAATACAATGAACTTATCCCTTTTATAGGTGACCCAAGGATGGTTTTTGAAGGAATCCACAAAACCTTCCCACTCAAAAAAATTCAAAAAAAAAATCATGATTCCTTGACTTTTAGGTGTATCTATAACTTCATGAACACTTCTCAATTCTTATCTAATCTTCTTCATAACTTCGGTTCACCTTTAGATTTTTCTTTTCAATCACCAGTCTGATTTTGATTTCCCATTATGATTTTCTCAATCCAATTTTTTCAATATGATGCTCCAAACCAGTTAAATAAAAATGTGTGAAGAAATAGGAAGCTTTCATCTTCTTCGCAAACTCAATTATGATTCTTCCTCCCAATTTACAATATGATTGCTTCAACACATTGCTCTACATCAATTAAAGAATAAAAACATCTTATACGAATTCCAAACTCCCCCTAGACAACACATTCAACCATCTTAAATGGTTGACTACATTTTTGATCGGTATATGTCATTATCAACTTCAAATCATCGACATTACCATTAGTCTTGTGAAAACAATTATGCTTGAATACGATGGTACGCTAAGTATGATGGACTAGTGTCAACAGTTTCAACTTTAACATCTTCCTTTAATCACAAACTTATGATTGTATCATGAATTCCTTCATGACTTTGAAAACATTGAAGACTAGCTTTAGCATCTTCTAACTTACAATGGAAAGTATTGTAACTTCCCATCCTTCACACCAACCATATTTCTTTTCCAAATCAGTCGGAATACGATTTTCTATAATCCTTTTTCCCTTTACATCTAGATCTGATTAATCTGAATACAATTGATCAGCATCTTTTTTACTCCCCCTTTCTGTAATAAATCTTTCATCACAAGTTTTCCAAATACTTGTGATTTATGAGAACTCCAAGATTAAAAAAGCATTTTCACATTTAAATTGTAGTCAAGAAAACTACTATTAAAATCAAACCATTCATACCAGATTCAAAGTGTATTTGATTACCATTTACTTCCAGAAAGATACATTATCAATATGATCTAATTTTCTTCCAACCATATTTTCTTGAATATGATGGACCTTTTCAAGCATTGTGAGTTCAATTATTTTGAATACAATGATCAAAAAGATTTTCACCAAATACAAAGTGAGGTGATTTTACTTTCTTCTAAAACTTCATTTCTCCTTTCTAAAACCTTTCTTAATAACAAAATACAACAACTGAAAACAAACACCTTCTTCATCAGCTTAGTCCTAACAATAATCTTGTGCTACTAGGTGAGCATTATTTCTTGTGATATTACCAAGAACATCTAACTTATTACTAAAAAACCATTTAGATCCTATGATAGGATGATCATTAGGTGTTTCCAGGAGAGTCCATACATCATTTTGGGGGAATTTATTTTCTTTATCTTGCATGTAAAGGGGAAAATTTTCATTTTTAAGGCCGTAGTTGATATTTTTGGGTTATAATTGGGAGATTAAAGCAATATGTTCAACCTCATTTAGGACCGATCTTGTTGTATGAGTTCTCACTTTCTAATCTCTAATGACATTTTGAACAGGATGGTCATTAGATTTTTTAAAAACTTTAGGTAAATAATTTGAAGGATATTCTTGTTCAAATTTAACTTCTTTAGATTGTAAAGGTCCATTTGAAGTTAAAACATAAACTTTAACAAAAAATATTTTTAGAAGGATATTTTGGAAAATTTTCTTCAAAGAAAACATGAATTGATTTTTCCAATGTTTTAGTCTTTTTTAAGGACTCGGTATGAATTTATTGAGTTGGAGTATCCAAGAAAGATACCTTCATCATATTTTGAATCAAATTTTCCAAGATTTTCTTTGGTGTTGAGAATAAAACATTTACAACATTTAAAAAATAAACACCAATTTAGGTTTTTTATTTTTCCAAAGTTCATAAGGATACCTTTCTATAAAAGGTCATATGATAATGATATTAATGATAAAACAAGAATTATTTAAAGGCTCAACCCGAATATTGAGGTATATTAAATTCATTTAAAATAGTTTGAGTGATTTATTAGATAGTTAGATTTCACCTATTGAATAGACCATTTTTTAGGGGTTTGAGAAGCATAAAAATAATTATTATGGCCTTGAGAAGATAAAAAATAAACAAATTCCTTATTTTTGAATTCACCACCATGATAACTTCAAATAGAAATAATTCAAAAACCTCTTTCATTTCCAAATTTTTTAGAGAAGTCGATATAGGAATTACAAGATTCACTTTTATGAGATAAGAAATAATCCCAAATGAATCTTGTAATGTCATCAAAAATAACAATATTATATGATTTACCTTAAGGAATTTCAATTTGAGAAGCTCTAGATAAATCAATATGAATTAATTCAATAGATTTATAAGAATAAATTCGTTTTTTATAATTAAAAGAAGTTTTGTGTTGCTTACTATATTTAAATTCTTCACAAACCATGTCATGTTTGAAATGTTGTTTGGTTAAATCTTATACTGGCTGATAATAGTTGAGTTTGACAAGTGATTGAGTGCTACAGTGACCATGGAATTTAGGCCTAAGTCATGACTCACTAACTTGTGCACTTAAGTATTTTATGTTTTGACTGGTGAGAGATTTTAAATTTATTTTATAAACATTTTGAAAATGAGAAGTGGTAAATAAAATATTTCCTTTTGATTTAAAATAATTACACAAATTATTTTTTAATGATATTTTAAAACTATTATCCCAAAATTGACTAATGCTTAGAAAATTCTGTTTCAAGGCTTTGAAAAATAATTTTTTTTAATAATAGCGGAGTTAAAAAATTAATGGTATCTTCACCAATTTTTTTTACCCTTAGAGTTATCACTAAAGGTGATGTGACCTCCTTCTAGTTTATTTATTTTATTGAAATTAGAGAGGTGACCACACATATATCTTGAGAAACCACAATATAGGTACCATAATTCTTTATGGAATTTTCTATTATGATACTTTTCCTACAAAATCAAATGAATAAGGGTTTTGGTACCCAAACAAACATGGGTCTAGTGATGTTAGCAAATAAAAATTTAGGTATCTATATTTGTTTAGCATGAAGTTTTATTTTGGAAATATTAGATGAAATATGAATTTATTTTGGTCTCCTATATCATGAATTCTTCTAATAACATACATAAATTAAATTTCCAATTATTTGACAATAATCAGAAAATTTATCTTGCAAGAAACCTTTAATAAAAGTAGTTTTTGATGGATTTTTTGAGGTGCTTACATGATTTGAGAAACCTATAGAAACCTGACCCTTTTACATAAAAAATTTCATGATTTTAAGTATAATTAATCATTAAAGTACATGCCAAGGATTGTTACATCTACTGTCTTGGAAGACTAGGTACAAATAACATAAAACATGGGGGAAAAAACTTCTTTATTTAATCTCCATAAAGATCTTCTAACTTTTTTTGAGCCCTTACATCTACATAGGGTACCCTGGAGAACACATGAACAAAGGGACGAGCTAATAAGCCCAGTAAGGGAATGAACATAAGAATACATCTCAAGCACATGAGTTAGGATGCATGACATAATGATATCCAAAGCATGAACTTATAAAATCATTTAATATGAGCATGGGATAATATAAACATGGAATCCTATAAATGTGGCAGAATCATAAAACATTTATTTAGTATGGTTCAAGGCTAACTGCCAATCCCGTTTCCCATTTCAGTACGGGTCAAGGCTAACCGCCAATCCTGTTTCACATCGCATCTCATGAGACTTATCCTTACCCAATGCATTAGAGTGCTATCTGGGTGCACCATATCAAAATTTTCATGAATATTCTTTCCACATGAATATTATTACCACATATTCAATCATACATAATCAACCATACATAAACATAAGGGTACCCATGGAAAGAATTGGGTACCACAATCATGACATAAATCATAACCAATGGGCGTATCATGAAAGTGTCCATGAAATAAAAGGATTAGAACATACATGGATTTTCATAAGGTATTATAGGAATATAACATGTTAGGTGGTAACAAATATAAGTGATATCACATAAGAAATGTATTTGAGAGACATTAGCATTAAAACATTTTTGTGCGGTTTTAAGGAAAACACTATAGAGCTTTTAAAATAGTAAAGAATAAATTCTTTTATATAAAACCATAATTGAACCATGAAGGTTTTCAGAATAAAAATTATGAATTTAAAAATACAATGGTGTCTTAAAATAGAAGATAGAGTGCACTTGAAATTGGGTAAAAGTTTGGGAAGTTCCTTTAAAACAAGCGTTCTTATTGGGAAGTATCGAAGAGAGATTCACTAAAAAGCATGTATTTCCCCGAAAGAGAATTAGATATGGATCTTGGAACATGATTTTAGAGAATATAAACATAATTTTTAACTTTTATACAAAATAAAAGACAACTACATTTTGGTAAAAAGAAAGATAGAGCAACCTGAAGGAATAAAGGAAGTTCGGGTAGAATCCATTATGGTTTATCGGAATGGTATCGGGTGTAACTAAGAGGGATTGATGAGAGAGATAAGGGGTTTATAATTACTTATAAAATATTATGGAAATATGGGGAAGGTTTATAAACATACCCCATCACTTGTTATTACACAAAAAAGGCATAGCATAGAGAACAATCTTGATTAAGAGTGAAAAGGGGAGGATCCCTTACCTTAAATCCATTGGTGTTCTCCACTTGTTATTAACAACCTGAATAAAAAAATTAGGCTTATTAATTAATAATTAAAGAAACTCTTATATATTCAATTTATTTATTATAACCCTTTTTATTTCATTCAAAGCCTTTTTGAATAGTTACAAGGTTCAATTTCATTGTTCGGGCTCGTTTGTTTACTTTGCTTTAAAAGATCGGTTCACTTATATTCAAGTTTGGATTATATGCAAGATGAAAGTGGTTGTCCATAATTGAAGTTATATTATTTAGTTAATATCCAGGAGATTACATGGTTTTAATTTTAATTAGGTTACTTATAGTGAAGTCTAATTATTATATATGTAACCATAGTGACAACCGTTTTTGTTAATCGGTGGATTTGATTACAAAGAATGTGTTTTTCTTTGAAACTTAATTCCATTTGTACCAAAGGATTACATAACCAAAAATAGGATATATTACATATATAATAATCTGTTTCAACCATAAAACAAATGGTTTCATGACCATAATTAAATATAATAATAGAAATTGATAAACCGTTGTCCTTGAATGTGCTAAATTAGCACATCTCAAATGGTGCTTTCATTTCTTTCAAATAAAAGGGTGGGGAAAAGAGAGAAGATAATGAAATATAACACTAGAATTAATACATTCAAGTACATTTATGTTACTATATTTATCATACTATTATGGTGAAGGGAGGTGAGGAAAGAAATAAAAAAGAAAAGAACTTAAAAGAAAAGAAGAAATTGGGAAGATGAATTTACCTCTTGAGACTTCCTCCTTTGATAACCTCTTAAGGGGAGTGGTTTTGATATTTTGAGGAGTATGAGAGATTTTTTACGTAAATGAGGACCTTGGGGAGAGATTTGGGTATAATAATGGCAAGGCACAAGGCTTGAGAGGAGTGGAGAGAAGAAGGAGTGAAGGGGGGTTTTATAGTGGAGGAGAGGAGAGATTTCATAATATTATAATCATTAATTTATTATTTCTTCCCAAGACAAGGAATAGTAAGTATTACATGACAAATAATAGTTATTTTATCATGTAATCCCGAACCAAGTAAGATTACATCATCATAACATCATCGATGACTCAATTAATCCATTATTTAGCATTTATTGTGAATTATCGGATTCTACTATTCATAAAAATTCATGTATTTCAGAAAAATACCAAAAAATCAACCTAACCATTTTTAGACATGTAGAATCCATAAATGAAGTCCATTTTTCAAAAATAATTTTATAAATATGATTATTTTAATATTTAATCAAAATAATAATTTATTATCAAAACCAGTTTTAAAATATTCATTAACTTATTCTAAAATATAGGTATATTTTACTTCAAACTTGAATATTATTTTTTACCACCATAGGTGAGGTTAATATTAATTAGGTTATATCACTATTGATACGGGTATGTTACTATTTATTATGGTAGGTTACTATTCCCCAAAAATTAAGTTTTCCTTATCGGACTCCAAAAAACATTTTGAACACAACCGTGTATGTCAGATTTTCAAAATTCCAAACACAGAAGTGACAAACTTATGTTTAAAGGTAACTTATCACTTAGTAGTTCATTATGTTGTGTTTTCATGTGATTTTATGACATAATTTTAAGAATGGAATTTCCATTGAAAAACTTTGGGTCGTTACATTCTCCCCCCTTAAGAAATTTCGCCCCTGAAATTTCACTTTACACAAACGGGTGAGGGTGTTTCTCCTTCATTGCTTCCTTTGGTTCCCAAGTTGCTTCCTCAAACTTATGGTTCCTCCAAAAAACATTGAAAATATGGGTTTTCTTGTTGTGTAGAACCTTATCTCTCCGATCCAAAATCTTTACTAGCTACTCCTCATAGGAGAGATCATCTTCCAACTGCACCACCTCTGAGTTTAGTACATGTGAGGGATCAGGTATGTACTTCCTCAAGAGTGATACGTGGAAAACATCATGAACTCGATCCATATTCGGTGGAAGTTCAAGCTGATAGTCCACGGATCATATACGGTCAAGGATCTCAAAGGGGCTAATATACCTTGGGCTTAGATTCCCTTTTTTCTGAATCGCATGACTCTCTTCCATGGAGATATTCAAAGGAAGACTTTATCTCCAAAGTCAAACTCCAAGTCCCTTCGACGATTGTCAGCATAGCTCTTTTTCTGACTTTGAGTAGCTTTGATGTGTTTCTGGATGACTTGAACCTTCTTTGTCATCTCTTGAACAAGATCGGGTCCAGGTAGCTTTCTTTCTTCAACTTCATCCCAATAGGTTGGAGTTCTACGTCGTTTTCCATACAGAGATTCATATAGAGCTATCTGAATACTCCAGTAAAAGCTATTGTTGTATGAGAACTCAACCAATGGGAGATGCTGATCCCATCCACCTTTGAATTCTAGAGAGCAGGCTCTAAGCATATATTCAAGCATCTGAATATTTATTTCAGACTGGCCATCAGTTTGGGGGTGATATGCCATGTTGAAATTTAATTTAGTAATCAAAGAATGTTGAAGGCTCCTCCAGAATTTAGATTTGAACCTTGGATCATGGTCAGAGACAATTTAGAGTGGAACACCATGCAGTCTTACCACTTCCTTTACATATATCTTTGTAAGTTGTTCAAGCAAGAGATCTTCCCAAATAGCGATGAAATGGGATGTATTGGTGAGTCGGTCAACCACAACCCATATCACATTATTTCCCTTCGACGTCTTTGAGAGACCCGTAAAAAAGTCCATAGTAACATTTTTCCATTTCCACATGGGTATATGCAATGGTTGAATCATACCTTTGGAATTTTTTCGCTCAGCTTTAACTTGCTGACATACCAAGCACCTTGATATATATTCCGCAATCTCCTTCTTCATGTTATCCCACCAGAAGTGTTCTCAGATATCATGGTACATTTTGGTACTCCCATGACGGATAGATAAGGTCAAGATATGTGCATCATTAAATATATCCTTCTTTATCTCTGGATCAGATGGTACACATAATCGTGTCCCAAATCTTAAAACTCCTTCCTCATCAATTTTGAAATCGGAGGATTTCCCATTTTTAACAGCTTCCACCCTTTTCTAAATTCCCACATCCTTTCTTTGAGCATCCTTTATTTTCTCCAAGCGGGATGGTTGAGAAATAATTTTAGAAAGGATTGATGATGTTCCTCCCTTAATGATTCCCATGTACATCCTTTTCAAATCTAAAAATATCAGATCCTTTTCAATTCTCATCATTGATAAAGATGTAGGATCCTTTCTACTTAGAGCATCTACCACCTTGTTTGCCTTACCGGGATGGTAGTGGATTGAGCAGTCATAATCCTTGATGAGCTCTATCCATCTTCACTGGTGCAAATTAATCTCTTTCTATGTGAATATATATCTGAGACTCTTGTGGTCAGTATATATCTCACATTTTTTCCCATAGAGATAATGCCGCTAGATTTTCAACGCAAAGATCACAGCTGCCAACTCAAGATCATGCGTGTGATAGTTTTGCTCATGGATTTTTAGCTGCCTTGAGTCATAGGCTATCACTTTATCATTTTTCATTAGCACAAAGCCTAATCCTTTCTTATAAGCATCACTATACACCACAAAGAGTTATCTATTTGAAGGGAGTGTGAGTATTGAAGCAGTGATCGACCTCTTTTTCAACTCCTTAAAACAGTCTTCACATTCCTATGTCTAGACGAACTTTAATCCCTTCCGTGTTATCTTGGTCATTGGATTTGACAATCATGAAAAGTTCTTCCCGAATCGTCGATAATACCCAGGTAGACCTAAAAAGCTACAGATCTCCATTACAAATGTTGGCCTCGGCCACTCTTCAATTGCCTTCGTCTTGTAAGGGTCCATAGATATCCCTTTCCTAGTGATAACATGCCCCAAGAATGATACATCCTCCATCCAGAACTCATATTTACTGTACTTTTCATACAACTTCTCCCTTCGCAAAGTCTTTAACACAGTTTCCAAATGCTCCTCATGTTCCTCCTTGTTCTTGGATTATATCATAATATTATCAATAAAGACCACCACAAATTTGTCGAGGTAATATCTAAAGAATCTATTCATTAAATACATGAAAATTTATGGTGAATTAGTGAGTCCTAAGGGAATCACTATGAACTCATAGTGTCCATACCTCGTTCGAAAGGCAGACTTGGGAATATCTTCCTTCCTCACCTTTAGTTGGTGATATCCCGACCGAAGGTCCACCTTAGAGAAATAACTGGCCCCAAGAAGCTGATTAAACAATTCATCTATCCGTGTAAGGGGATACTTGTTCTTTATAGTTATTTTATTGAGCTCGCGATAATCAATGCAGAGGCGCATTTATCCATCCTTATTCTTGACAAAGAGGACTGGAGCACTCCATGGTGAAGCACTCGGGCGTATAAAACCCTTCTCTATATTCTCCTGTAACTGCTTCTTCAGATCTTCTAGCTCTGTAGTGGCCATTCTATAAGGTGTCTTTAAGATTGGCATAGATCCAGGGATATGTTCAATTGAGAACTCAACCTCTCGGTCAGGAGGAAGACCAGAAAACTCTTTAGGGAATACATCAGTGTAATCCCTCATGACGGGCATGTCTTCAAGAATGATTATATCCTTTGTCCCAATCATTTGAATTATATATGCTTTATCACAAGGAAGAAATATCCAAACTTGAGACAAATATTCTAAAGGAGACTCATCTTCCTCCTTACATGTAACACCCCAAGCTTCCACGTTACGTTTCCCTTTGAACAATGCAATGGCGTGCATTGTACGCAACTTCGAGATTCTAACACACCACAACCAATCAAACTAGCAGTTATGAATAGTAATACCTAATTTTTGAAATTTTATAAATTCTATCTCTCAAAATGGACTTCATTTTTGGATTTGGAATATCAAAATTAGCCTAGGGTAAAAGTTTGGTACTATTCGGATAACTTTCATATTTTGATGAATAGTGAAAATTACTAAATTTTAATTAAAAACAACTTTTTTAATCAAAATAATTAATAGTGATAAATTATGAATTTGAGTGGTTTTAAAGTATATTTAGAATATATTTTTACCATTTAATACAATTTTGGTCATTGGACATAATTTCACAATTAAACCGAACATAAACAAGTATCAATCTTTTGATAGTTATTATATCTTAAAAACACGCTTTTTGTTTTGACAGTGGGAATTAATTTTAAATTAATTTCTGCCACTTCTGTGTTTTGAATTTGGAAAAATGGATTCCATATTTGGAATCAGGATGTCCAAATTGTGTAAATAGGTAACTTTTATTTTTAGACATTTTGAATAATTACTTCGGTAAATATTTTATTTACCATGGTTAAGGGTAAATCCGGTAAATAAGGGTTAAAAAATAATATTATAATAATACTAAATTACCCTAAAACGTGTCCTAACCTTATTGGTGGATACATGTCCGACCATGGGCATCTTTGGGTAGATTTTGGGACCCCATGGATCCACTTGTAAGTGATAGGGACACTTTATTTTAATTAAGTTAAAATGAATACAAAAATGACACAAGCATATATCTTTTAGAAAAACAATTGTTACATAGGGTTATATATGTTGGATTTTAGACTATAAATATTCATTATAAATCTAAAAATATTTCATACATAATGATATTTTATTTATAATTTTTAGACATTAAATAATTTTATTTATTTATGACACAAAGATGATGCAGTAATTACCATAATAGTGAAAAATTAAAATAATTGATATTATAAATACCCAAATAAATATAATTTAAGATTTTTAATGAATTAAACTAATTTTATAGGATAATATGACATATTAGGATTGATTTAATTGACTTTTTTCGAAGTAATCATTCTGTTATGAGTTTCACAAAAATCAACTATTGAATAGTGTCAAAATGGACATAAAAGAGTTTTTAAAAAAACTATTATATTATTAATTGATATTAAATTCCTAAAAATATAAGGTTCGGCCAAGAGACTTATATAATGATAGGTATATCATTAATGGACCACTTGGGGGTTTCTTGGATGTATATAGTAAGTTTATTAACTATATAATATAAAAATACAAAGTGACATGGTAAATGTCAAACTAATTAACTAAGAGTTAATACTTAATGATAAGGTTAATATAGTAACCCAAACCTGTCTAAATTCTATTGGTTGAATGGTTTTTGACCTATCCCCACCTTAAACTTTGAATAATAAACTTTGGAGCCATTATAAACCTAATATAAATTAATTATAAATTAATATTTCTAGCTTTTCCAAAGGTGCCCCTCACCCCTCTTATAAAAGGACACTCATCCTTCTCATTTCTTCACACATTCAAAGCCTTTTGGTTCGGCCAAAACCTGCCCAAATACTATCTAAAATTCCATAAATACAACCTAGAGGCCTTAGTTTGATTAGAAAGCCATCCTAAGGAGCCCTTTTGATCAAATCAAAAGGAAGAACCCGAAGAAGAGGTAATGTTTTCACCACCCCTTTTCAAGTTCCTTTCTTCTTCCACTTCTTATTTCTTTGTTATTACCATTCTAAAATAATAACTCCAGTATCATATATATACTGTGATGTTATTATAAATATGGTACAACCATATTCAGTATTCTATCCACCCTTTGAATAACATGTCACCATACGTGCGTACGTACGACTTACCGTCTCCACGTCGTGGTGTAATTGTTATTCAATATATTATTATTTGGATGGGTATAATAATGATGTGTAACTCATTTAAATAATAAATATAACATGATAATTATTCTTTATATATGATATAACATCCAATTATATATTATTTTAATATCAAAAGAATGATATTGTCGCTCGTGCGTACGTACGGACTACCTTCTCCACGAACGCGATGAGATTCATTCTCCATCATATCCATTAAAGTATAACTATCATTTGATGATTTAAAAATAGTATCTAAGGACTTGATATAATTTTGTATATTTATAATATACATCCCATTAATAACAAATATGGCTCACATAACAAAGAATATAAAGTAAAATGAACCCGTTAACACCCGAAATGACGATAATTATAAGATATTATTAACAAATCAATGTTAAAAGATCATATATGATATCATATTAATGTAAATGATTATTTTATAATTCAATAACAATTATTTCACTATTATACAGGAGGTTAACCTACTGTTGACCAAGGAAAAAGTACAAAGTAAGGGGTTTCTTAACTCACTCTTAATTTCGTGAGAATTCTATTGTTCACCACTTAATTATTGCATGTGGTGTATGTATACAGCCCATGATTGTATTCATTGTGTAATATACTTTAATTTATGGGTATTTAAAACATCATGGTATGATCCTTCTTTCATGGGTGTATGTTTCGTAAGTTACCTAATCGATAAGGGAATTTGAAATTTCAATTTCCACTCTTTTGGCTTTACGCATATTTCATTGATTATATTACCCCAAGATTATGTGTGGAATAACTATTCATTTGATTATGTCATAATTTCCACTCCCCTTCCTGTGGATATACTTTTGATACACATAATCACTCCATTTATAATTTCTCAAGTCATTGATATGAATTTGATAAGAGTAATTTTAACTCATTCTCCATTTGTTGAGTTAAACATCCAATTCGTTGGTGTTGTTTTTACAAGAATATGTGTGAATGTCCTTTGATTTTTTTACACTTAATATCCAATCATATTTAGTGTATTTATATTTTCCACACATAATTATGTCGTTGATTTATCCTTAACCTAAGGATACGGCCTTTATGAGAGATTTCATCTCAATTTACATTCCATTGGGACTTCTTTGTTGTTATACACTAAATCACTTTTATGTGGTTTATATAATGTACTTTGACATAGTATATCATGAATTCCATTATTCTCATGATATTAAAATGTTTTGATTACCTCAATTATTTGTATTCAAGTGTCTCTATTTTGGTTAGAAACTCTAACTAAAATACCATTTTTAAATGTTTTAAAGACTTATTCTTCTAAATCTTGCTCATTAGTGTCCATGTTTCAAAAAATGGTTTTAAGGATTTATTTATATGGACATTAAAGTTTTAAAATTAAAACTCCTTTTAAAAGTTTCAAAGTGGTATGGGACACTTTGATTCAAAAATCTATTTTTAAATGGATTCTTGACAAATAGTGCGACTTTTAAATGATTTCAAGAAAAAGGGGGATATTTCTCTCAAATAGTTTTGATGATTATTTTCATATATGGAAACATCCTTAATTATTCTTGATTGAGGTTAATGTGATGCAATACAATATTCGATATTGTATCAAATGAGTTATGTTTGACTGTGGATGTGCTATTTTTATACCATTCATGGTTTGTGGTTAAAGTATTGACATTTCGTATGCTAGTTATAATACGAATGTGTATGTTATGTTTAAACCTTTTCATATGGGAATGCATTGGACTTAATAAGTGACGGGTGGAGCCCTCTATAGCTCCTCGATGCATCGGTAGGTCTCATGAGACAAACTAGTTTCTTGGCACAAGGCCTTGGCAAAATCTTATTTGTATTCTTGGCACGAGGCCTTGGCTATGTGGTTATGATAGTCTGACATTATGAATTCCATCATTATGAAAGTGGTTATTGATATTTCATGTGATCATTCGACTAGTAGAATATCCATGTGAGTAAGTAAATGACATTATTTTATTTTATCTTTTCCATTTTATGCTGAAGTTCGAGTTTAAAAGGCTTTTGTTTTAGTTATAAACTGCCTTAAGTGTTTATGCTTATCTATGAAAGCTTATGCTATAATGTTATCCTTACTGAGCATCTGAGCTCACCCCTTTCAATGTTTTATTTTTCCCAGGATTATGAAGAAGTAATTTACGAATGACCTGCAGGGATAGTATGAGGGGATATGAAGACAAGATGTTGTTGTAGTTTTTTTTTATGATGTAATGTAAGACTTATGAATATATCTAGTGTTTCCAAGACTACTAAACAAATCGGTCTTTCGAGACCTGATCCTTTGTGATCATGCCAATGTTATGTAATAATGCACCGACTCTAGGTAACTGGGTTCGGGGCGTTACAGTTGGTATCATAGGAAGTTTAGTACAAACCTTGGAAGCTAGATTTAGATAAACTCTGATTAGAGCACGTAGACCTAAGATGAACTTTGAGGATTAGTATAGAAGAACTTCCTATAATTTTGGTATTGTAGAGATTTTGTGAGTTTTATGAGCAATACATCCCTGTCTGGATACGAGCAGGTAGAGGCATCTCTGGCACAGATGTACCTAGGGGTAAAACCCAAAAACACCGCTTTGAGCTAGACTCGAACGGAAACTGGTGCACGACAACGGGCCTTGCTGTACTCTTGGTTACGACACTCCCGAGGGATATGCTTTGGTAAATTCACAAGATTAGTATGAACCATTATTAAGGGAATACAAAAAATTCCCCTAAGAATATATGTCGGCAAATAGATAGTGGATAACCTAGATTTTAACATAGGGTACCCCAAGTTAGGATATATTGTTCAATTACAAGATTATCCTATTATGTCTATTTTTTTACATTATTATTAGATAAGTATTCAAAAACCCTAATTGTATTTTCTTTTTGTTAGTTGAAACATGGAGGGATCAAGATCACGAACAACTCTTCCCTCTCTTCTGGAAGAACTACTTACAATTATTATCCAGAAGTCATGCGCAGATGATGTTGAAACTTTTTCAAATGTCTAAGTTACATGCAAACAACTTTATGAGACATCCAATACCTCTATCATTGCACGATTCTTTCAAGGATAAAGTACCGACTATGGGATAATGTTGCGCTCTCAACTTTCTTACCATGCTAAGCGTGGGAAGTACCATCAGGGTCTTTTCAAACTATTCACTTTATCTCAAAATTACGATGCACTAAATGATTTTCAAGATGCTGCAGAAGAGGGAGACCTTCGAGCAGTCTATATGTATCAAATTATATATTTATGTCTTTTGGGATATACAGAAACTGATTTACCAAAACCTTATTTTGAAATATTTGAAGATGAATTAGTGAGAATTTTTCTAAAAAAACATGTTAAAGACGATGTCTCAAAATTATATATAAGAAATACCTATTTTTTTATGATGCATCGATGCTTCCATCGATATAATCCAAGATGGATGAAGATTTTTTGGGTAAAGGAAGTAGATGATTTTGAAAAATTCCTGAGGTACCATTGTGACACATGAACGCATTCTACCAAAAGGCAAATCTGCCTAGTCTCTCCAGAGTTCATGTTGTGATCCACATATCTCTAGTGACAAAATACATACCTGACCCAACGCATGTACTCACCTATGAAGAATTAGAACTGGAACCCGATTTATCTTATTGTGAAGAGCCTATCAGAATTCTTCATACCAAAGATCAAGTGTTGAGAAACTGGATGGATCGTCTGGTAAAAGTTCTATAAGATGGAAGAGGCAATGTGGGAACCTGAGGAACATATGATGAAGAACCTATGTGGAAATAAATGGATGGTGAAATGTTTAAAAGTGTTAGTGCTCTTTATTGATGGGATTACATTGGAATAATTTTCTCCTGTATGTGTAAACCTGTAATTTATCATGTGAAAATGATATTTGAGGAAGAATTATCTTTTCTATTGCGGATATAGTTATAAATAACCATTTGGTCTTATATGATCATTGGGGTTTTAGAGAATTATAAGTTATTATAATTTGGGATGAAAATGAAAGGTATGATATAACATTTGTGGTTAAATTATGTTATGGTAATGTTATAAAATATAGTTTTTGAAAAAAGACAACACGTAGATTGGGTGACAACCCGTTGCGTCGGACAAAGCTGTGAGAATCGAACCCACAACCAAAGTGCGAGTGTGATTTATCGCCTACCACTGGACTGCGTGAAGTCCCTGGTTAGTGTGACTATTATTTTTAGTTAAATGATTTTATTGATCAATAATAATTTGATTTGTGATCTTATGTCTTATCAAATGAATACCCTTAGTATAGGAAAATGATTTGGTGATTAAGTGATAAATGTTATTTTGGAAGTTGTTCGCTTTGTTGAGAACACTATATGCCAAAGGAAAATAGAGTAGTATGAGATTTCATTTGAGGAGTAATGGTGGATTTTTATCTATTTTTTTATTGTGGATTTATAGTGATTTGGGTTGTTTATGGAAATGATTAGGTTAATTACTTCTAAGTATGTGACTTTATGAGTAATTAATGTCATTTGGAGATACAATTTAATGTGGAAGACTACATTCTTATAAGTTTTGAGTTTCAATATTAGTTTGGATTATATTGAAGGATTTTATGGACAATTGATTATTTAATGTCATTTATTTAACTTTGGGGTATTTATGGTTTAATTTTAGAAATTAAGATTAGTTTTTTTTTCTCTAATGGAATATCCATTTGGGGGGTCATCAGATATTGTACTAACCATTTTGGTTTTGATTAATCTATAAAGACAAGGTAAATATATATTTTATCCTACGTGGATCATGTATTTCTATAGAAGTTTATTCTAGCTCTTCCATTGTGACCAAGTCTTATTGAATACTCATTGTTCAAAAAAATGAGTTAGTGTTAAAAATTTATTAAAGAATGAAACTCTACTTAAAAAGTAAGTATATCTCTTTATGTTCTTATTTAATATCATAAATGAATTCCTTGTCCTTATGTAATGTAACTTAAAATAAAAAAATGTTTCTCGTTTACTTTTCCTACTGGGAGACTAAGGAATATTTGTCCCAACACAAGTTTATGATTTTCTTATTGTTAACGTTCTCCGGATCATGTTTTCTATCCCTCTCCATCAGAACTGAACACTTAGTTTATCATCCATATCCATGTTTTCCTACATGGAATCCTAGTATGGGTTATCTTGAGTGACCTTTATACCTGTCTTTCTTTCTTTTAAAGTGATAGTTTTATTGACTCTTTTTCCGATGTTGGAATTTCCATTATATTATCAAGCCCAATTTTAAAAAAATTGTGAGGACACAATTTATTGAATGAGGGGAGAATGTAACACCCCAAGCTTCCACGGTACGTTTCCCTTTGAATAATGCAATGGCGTGCATTGTACGCAACTTTGAGATTCTAACACACCAAAACCAATCAAACTAGCCGTTATGAATAGTAATACCTACTTTTTGAAATTTTATAAATTCTATCTCTCAAAATGGACTTCATTTTTGGATTTGGAATATCGAAATTAGCCTAGGGTGAAATTTTGGTACTATTCGGATAACTTTCATATTTTGATGAATAGTGAAAATTACTAAATTTTAATTAAAAACAAATTTTTTAATCAAAATAATTAATAGTGATAAATTTTGAATTTGAGTGGTTTTAAAGTATATTTAGAATATATTTTTACCATTTAATACAATTTTGGTCATTGGACATAATTTCACAATTAAACCGAACATAAACAAATATCAATCTTTTGATAGTTATTATATCTTAAAAACACGCTTTTTTTTGACAGCGGGAATTAATTTTAAATTAATTTCTGCCACTTTTGTGTTTTGAATTTGGAAAAATGGATTCCATATTTGGAATCAGTATGTCCAAATTGTGTAAATAGGTAACTTTTATTTTTAGACATTTTGAATAATTACTTCGGTAAATATTTTATTTACCTTGGTTAAGGGTAAATCCGGTAAATAAGGGTTAAAAAATAATATTATAATAATACTAAATTACCCTAAAACGTGTCCTAACCTTATTGGTGGATACATGTCCGACCATGGGCATCTTTGGGTCGATTTTGGGACCCCATGGATCCACTTGTAAGTGATAGGGACACTTTATTTTAATTAAGTTAAAATGAATACAAAAATGACACAAGCATATATCTTTTAGCAAAACAATTGTTACATAGGGTTATATATGTTGTATTTTAGACTATAAATATTCATTATAAATCTAAAAATATTTCCTACATAATGATATTTTATTTATAATTTTTAGACATTAAATATTTTAATTTATTTATGACACAAAGATGATGCAGTAATTACCATAATAGTGAAAAATTAAAATAATTGATATTATAAATACCCAAATAAATATAATTTAAGACTTTTAATGAATTAAACTAATTTTATAGGATAATATGACATATTAGGATTTATTTAATTGACTTTTTTTGAAGTAATAATTCTGTTATGAGTTTCAAAAAAATCAACTATTGAATGGCGTCAAAATGGACATAAAAGAGTTTTTAAAAAACATATTATATTATTAATTGATATTAAATTCCTAAAAATCTAAGGTTCGGCCAAGAGACTTATATAATGATAGGTATATCATTAATGGACCACTTGGGGGTCGCTTGGATGTATATAGTAAGTTTATTAACTATATAATATAAAAATACAAAGTGACATGGTAAATGTCAAACTAATTAACTAAGAGTTAATACTTAATGATAAGGTTAATATAGTAACCCAAACCTGTCTAAATTCTATTGGTTGAATGGTTTTATACCTATCCCAACCTTATCCTTTTAATAATCAACTTTGGAGCCATTATAAACCGAATATGAATTTATTATAAATTAATATTTCTATCTTTTCCAAAGGTGCCCCTCACCCCTCTTATAAAAGGTCACTCCTCCTTCTCATTTCTTCACACCTTCAAAGCCTTTTGGTTCGGCCAACCCCTGCCCAAATACTCTCTCAACTTCCATCACTACAACCTAGAGGCCTTAGTTTGATTATAAATCCAGCCTAAGGAGCCCTTTTGATCAAATCAAATGGAAGAACCCGAAGAAGAGGTAATGTTTTCACCACCCCTTTTCAAGTTCCTTTCTTCTTCCACTTCTTCTTTCTTTGTTATTACCATTATAAAATAATAACTCCAGTATCATATATATATTGTGATGTTATTATAAATATGGTACAACCATATTCAGTATTCTATCCACCCTTTGAATAACATGTCACCATACGTGCGTACGTACGGCTTACCGTCTCCACGTCGTGGTGTAATTGTTATTCAATATAATATTATTTGGATGGGTATAATAATGATGTGTAACTCATTTAAATAATAAATATAACATGATAATTATTCTGTATATATGATATACCATCCAATTATATATTATTTTAATATCAAAAGAATGATATTGTCGCTCGTGCGTACGTACGGACTACCGTCTCCACGAACGCGATGACATTCATTCTCCATCATATCCATTAAAGTATAACTATCATTTGATGATTTAAAAATAGTATCTAAGGACTTGATATAATTTTGTATATGTATAATATACATCCCATTAATAACAAATATGGCTCGCATAACAAAGAATATAAAGTAAAATGAACCCGTTAACACCCGAAATGACGATAATTATAAGATATTATTAACAAATCAATGTTAAAAGATCATATATGATATCATATTAATGTAAATTATTCTTTTATAATTCAATAACAATTATTTCACCATTATACAAGAGGATAACCTACCGTCGACCAAGGAAAAAGTACAAAGTAAGGGGTTTCTTAACTCACTCTTAATTTCGTGAGAATTCCATTGTTCACCACTTAATTATTGCATGTGGTGTATGTATACTGCCCATGATTGTATTAATTGTGTAATATACTTTAATTTATGGGTATTTACATCATCATGTTATGATCCTTCTTTCATGGTTGTATGTTTCGTAAGTTACCTAATCGATAAGGGAATTTGAAATTTCAATTTCCACTCTTTTGGCTTTACGCATATTTCATTGATTATATTACCCCAAGATTATGTGTGGAATAACTATTCATTTGATTATGTCATAATTTCCACTCCCATTACTGTGGATATACTTTTGATACACATAATAACTCCATTGATAATTTCTCAAGTCATTGATATGAATTTGATAAGAGTAATTTTAACTCATTCTCCATTTGTTGAGTTAAACATAAAATTTGTTGGTGTTGTTTTTACAAGAATATGTGTGAATGTCCTTTGATTGTTTTACACTGAATATCCAATCATATTTAGTGTATTTATATTTTCAACACATAATTATGTCGTTGATTTATCCTTAACCTAAGGATATGGCCTTTATGAGAGATTTCATCTCAATTTACATTCCATTGGGACTTCTTTGTTGTTATACACTAAATCACTTTTATGTGGTGTATATAATTTACTTTGACATAGTATATCATGAATTCCTTTATTCTCATGATATTACAATGTTTTTATTACCTCAATTATTTGTATTCAAGTGTCGCTCTTTTGGTTAGAAACTCTAACTAAAATACCATTTTTAAATGTTTTAAAGACTTATTATTCTAAATCTTGCTCATTAATGTCCTTGTTTTAAAAAATGGTTTTAAGGATTTAGTTATATGGACATTAAAGTTTTAAAATTAAAACTCCTTTTAAAAGTTTCAAAGTGGTATGGGACACTTTGATTCAAAAATCTATTTTTAAATGGATTCTTGACAAATAGTGTGACTTTTAAACGATTTCAAGAAAAAGGGGGATATTTCTCTCAAATAGTTTTGATGATTATTTTCATCTATGGAAACATCCTTCATTATTATTGATTGAGATTAATGTTATGCAATACAATATTCCATATTGTATCAAATGAGTTATGTTTGACTGTGGATGTGCTATTTTTATACCATTCGTGGTTTGTGGTTAAAGTATTGACATTTCGTATGCTAGTTTTAATACGAATGTGTATGTTATGTTTAAAACTTTTCATATGGGAATGCATTGGACTTAATAAGTGATGGGTGGAGCCCGCTATAGCTCCTCGATGCATCGGTATGTCTCATGAGACAAACTAGTGTCTTGGCACAAGGCCTTGGCAAAATCGTATTTGTAGTCTTGGCACAAGGCCTTGGCTATGTGGTTATGATAGTCTGGAATTATGCATTCCATCATTATGAAAGTGGTTATTGATATTTCATGTGATCATTCGACTAGTAGAATATCCATGTGAGTAAGTAAATGGAATTATTTTATTTTATCTTTGCCATTTTATGCTGAAGTTCAAGTTTAAAAGGCTTTTGTTTTAGTTATAAACTGCCTTAAGTGTTTATGCTTATCTATGAAAGCTTCTGCTATAATGTTATCCTTACTGAGCATCTGAGCTCACCCCTTTCAATGTTTTATTTTTCCCAGGATTATGAAGAATTAATTTATGAATGACCTGCAGGGATAGTATGAGGGGATATGAAGACAAGATGTTGTTGTAGTTTTTTATGATGTAATGTAAGACTTATGAATATATCTAGTGTTTCCAAAACTAATAAACTAATCGGTCTTTCGAGACGTGATCCTTAGTGATCATGCCAATGTTATGTAATAATGCACTGACTCTGGGTAACTGGGGTCGGAGCATTACATTACACTTGTAAAGAATAAGAGGATGCTTAGGGATGTGAAAAGTGATCTCCCTTTCCCAACAATTGATATTGGCCTTGTACAAATATAGCCAATCTATGCCCAAGATAGTGTCGAACTCCACTAAAGGAAGTATGACAAGATTTTCTAGGAGGTTTAGTCCACATACATTAACCCGGGAGGAGTTATAAACCATGGATGCAATAATTTCCCCATTCGTTGTTCTCACAGATAAATTTTCCTCCAAATTTTGAGGTGGTGTTTGAATAGTTATACTTAGCTTTCAAGATATGAAAGAATGTGTAGAACCAGAATCAAATAGTATGTTTGCTATTCTTGAATGAATAATAAGCATACCTATCACCACATTGTTTTCTGCATCCACCTCAGTAGTAGTGATATCATAAGCCCTTTCTTGTTTCCTTAGAGGTTGTTGCTAATTGCCTCTGAAAACCCTCGGCTTAGGGCAATTGTTATCATAATGCCGAAGCTCCTTGCAGTTATAACACTACACTGCAGGCTGAGTGTTGATCTGAACCTTCCTTTCTTCTTCAACATTAGCGGTATTTTTCACATCCCTTCAGCAGTTCCTGGCCAGATAACCAAAATTTCTACATTTGAAGTAATTCTTGGTTCCCTTAAGACAGTCACCAAGATGCTTCTTCCCACAATTTTTTCAAAGGGGAAAGTGAGGCTTCTTTCCATCATGGTATTTATTTGATAAACCACCCATGTTGTTCTCCATTTTCTGCTTCTTGTCACTAGGCCCATGAGACCACTGAGAGTCTCCAATATCCATTTCAACATTGAGGGCACAACAGAAAATCTTCTTATAGTTCTCGAAGTCTCAAATCGCCAACACTTTTCGTAGACTTAGCTTTAGTCCGCTAAAGAATCGATCCACCTTACTTTTAGTGTTCATGACAAAGCTATAGGTATACCTTTCAAGCCTTGTAAAGTTCGCTTCATACGCCCTGATGGACTCATCTTTCATCTGCTTGAGTCCAAGGAACTCTCTTTCCATCATGAGACAGAGGGTTCGAGGAAAATATTTGTTGAAAAACATCCTCTTGAATTCCTCCCATTCTATGGAATCAATTTCCTCTTGGGACTTTGTATTCTTGATCAGTGTCCACCACTGATCAGCTTCCCGATAAAAACGATAGACTGCCAGTACAAATTTATCTTCTTCCAAGCACTGGAGGACAGAGAAAATATTTTCAATGGAGTTAATCCATTGTTCTGAGAGGATGGGATCCGAAGAACCGTTAAACATGGGAGTCCTTTTCCGCACGAAGTATTCTACAGAAAATTGCTCTTTCCTTGGAGGAGGAGGACGTTCCACCTAATTCAAGTTATTATTCATAACTCGAGCCAGCTGAGCAAGTACTACCATGAATTTTTGAGCACCCACTTCTGTCACATCAGGCATATCATTAGGGAAATCATCACATTTCCTATCACATTGGTTGTTAGAACGTGTTCTTATATTTCTCGACATTAACTAAGAAAAATAACGTATAATTAGAGGTCTTGAATACTTAGCTATTGAGCATAAAAAGAAACTTTTAACATAAAAGTATAAACTTATAAAGAAGAAGTATATCCTGACTTGTGATTCCTTAGGTTTATATATATGTTATCCCCATTCTATTTCTTAACTTATATTCTTATGGGCTTCTTTTTGTCCCTTAATAATGGTTTCTACTAAGCTAGTGAATCTACCGAAGCATATCCCCCGGGAGTGTCGTAACCAAGAGTGAAGCAATGCCTGTTATCGTGCACCAGTTACCGTTTGATTATAGCTCAAAGTGGTGTTTTTGGGTTTTCCCCCTAAATACATCTGTTCCAGAGCCACCTCTACCTGCTCTTATCTAGAGAGGGATGTATTTTCTTGATAAACCACTTACTCTATACTCACCAAAATTTAGGACTGTTTTCTTATACTTAGTTTCATCCTTAAGGTTCTCACTAAGGTAATCTATTCCAAATCTCCAAAAATAACTAGACCATCCTATGATACCAACTATAGAGACCCGAGCCTTTTACATAAAATATTTCATGATTTTAAGCATAATTAATCATCAGAGTACAAGACAATGATCGTTAAGTCTAGTGTCTTGGAAGACTAGGTACATATAACATAAATCATGGGGAAAAAACTTCTTTATTTAATCTCCATAAAGATATTCTAACTTCCTTTGAGCCCTTACATATACATAGGGTACCCTGGGGAACACATGAATAAAGGGATGAGCTAAAAAGCCCAGTAAGGGAATGAACATAAGGATACATCTCAAGCACATGAGTTAGGAGGCATGACATAATGATATCCAAAGCATGAACTTATAAAATCATTTAATATAAGCATGGGATCATATAAACATGGAATCATATAAATTTGTTAGAATCATAAAACATTTCTTTAGTGCGGGTCAAGGCTAACTTCCAATCCCGTTTCCCATTTCAGTACGGGTCAAGGCTAACCGCCAATCCTGTTTCACATCACATCTCATGAGACTTATCCTTACCCAATGCATTGTAGCACTATCTAGGCACACCAATATCAAAATTTTCATGAATATTCTTGCCACATAAATATTCTTACCACATATACAATCATACATAATCAACCATACATAAACATAAGGGTACCCATGGAAAGAATTGGGTACCACAATCATGACATAAATCATAACTAATGGGTGTATCATGAAAGTGTCCATGAAAGAAAAGTATTAGAACATACATGGATGTTCATAAGTTATTATAGGAATATAAAATGGTAGGTGGTAACAAATAGAAGTGACATCACATAAGAAATTTATTTGAGAGACATTAGCATTAAAACATTTTTGTGCGGTTTTAAGGAAAACACTATAGAGTTTTTAAAATAGTAAAGAATACATTATTTTATATAAAACCTGAATTGAGCCATGAAGGTTTTCAGAATAAAAATACCGAATTTAAAAATAAAATGGTGTCTTAAAATAGAATATATAGTGCACTTTAAAATGGGTAAAAGTTTGGGAAGTTCCTTTAAAACAAGTGTGCTTATTGGGAAGTATCGAAGAGAGATTCACTTAAAAGAATGTATTTCCCAAAAATAGAATGAGAGATGGATCTTGGAACATGAGTTTGGATCATATAAACAGAATTTTGAAGTTCTACATAAAATAAAAGACAACTAAATTTTGGTAAAAAGAAAGATAGAGCAACCCGAAGGAATAAAGGAAGTTTGGGTAGAATCCATTATAGTTTATCGGCATGGTATCAGGTGTAACTAAGAGGGATTGATGAGATAGATAAGGGGTTTATCATCACTTATAAAACATTAGGTCAGTATTGTGAAGGTGTATAAATATATCCCATCACTTTTTATTACACAAAAAAGTCATAGCATAGAGAACAATCTTGATTAAGAGTGAAAAGGGGAGGATCCCTTACCTTAAATCCGTTGGTGTTCTCCACTTGTTATTAACAACCTGAATAAAAAAATTAGGCTTATTAATTAATAAGTCCATAAAATATTATATATTCAATTTATTTATTATAACCACTTTTAGTTCATTCAAATCCTTTTTGATTAGTTACAAGGTTCAATTTCATTGTTCGGGCCTATTTGTTTACTTGGCTTTAAAAGATCGGTTCACTTATATTCAAATTTGGATTATATGCAAGATGAAAGTGGTTGTACAGAATTGAAGTTATATTATTTAGTTTATATCTAGGATATTACATGGTTTTAATTTTAATTATGTTACTTAGAGTGAAGTCGAATTATTATATATATAACCATAATGACAACCGTTTTTGTTAATCGGTGGATTTGATTACGTAGAATGTGTTTTGATTTATAACTTAATTCCATTTGTACCAAAAGATTAAAAAAAAGGATATATTAAATATATAATAATCTGGTTCAACCATAAAACAAATGGTTTCATGACTATAATTAAAGATAATAATAGAAATTTATAAACTGTTGTCCTTGAATGTGCTAAATTAGCATATCTCAAACGATGCTTTCATTTCTTTCAAATAAAAGTGTGGGGAAAAGAGAGAAGATAATGAAATATACCACTAGCATGAATAAATTACAATAAATTTATGTTACTGGATTTATCATAATATTATGGTGAAGGGAGGTGAGGAAAGAAATAAAAAAGAAAAGAACTTAAAAGAAAAGAAGAAATTGGGAAGATGAATTTACCTCTTGAGACTTCCTCCTTTGAGAACCTCTTAAGGGGAGATTTTTTGGTATTTTGAGGAGGTTGAGAGATTTTGGACGTGGGGGAGGACCTTGGGGAGAGATTTGGGTAGAATAATGGAAAGGCACAAGGCTTGAGAGGAGTGGAGAGAAGAGGGACTGGAGGGGGTTTTTTATAGTGGAGGAGAGAAGGGATTTCATAATATTATAATCATTAATTTATTATTTCTTCCCAAGACAAGGAATATTAAGTATTCCATGAACAAGAATAGTTATTTTATCATGTGATCCCAAACCAAGTGGTCTTAAATCATCAGAACATCATCTATGACTCAATTAATCCATTATTTAGCATTTATTGTGAATTATCGGATTCTATTATTCATAAAAAATTCAAGTATTTCAGAAAAATCCCAAAAATTGAACCTAACCATTTTTCGACATGTAGAATCCATAAATGAAGTCCATTTTTCAAAAATAATTTTATAAATATGATTATTTTAATATTTAATTAAAATAATAATTTATTATCAAAACCAGTTTTAAAACATTCATTAACCTATTCTAAAATATAGGTATATCATACTTCCAAATTGAATATTATTTTTATACCACCATAGGTGAGGTTACTATTAATTAGGGTATATCACTATTCATAAGGGTATGTTACTATTTATTAGGTTAGGTTATTATTCCCCAAAAATTATTTTTTCCTTATCAAACTCCAAAAAACATTTTGAACACAACTGTGTATGTCAGATTTTCAAAATTCCAAACATAGAGGTGACAAAATTATGTTTAAAGGTCACTTATCACTTAGTAGTTCATTATGTTGTGTTTTCATGTGATTTTATGACATAATTATAAGAAGGGAATTTCCATTGAAAAACTTTAGGTCATTACAAAACCAATACCAATCTATTTTTTCCCATGTCTTTGAGTGCCTAAAATTTTATTTAGATTTTTTTATCCTTGAGAGAATTTGGATAGAGATATCTTGAGGTCTTTAATTGTAGATTGTAAATTATTAGCATCTAGTTGATTCTTAATTTTCATGGATAATTCTTCCTTTTCCTTGAATATTTTTTCTTTCACTTTTAGAATTTTTTATTTTTCATTAATCACTTGCTTTAATTTATTATAAAGTTCTTTATATAATGAATAAAGTTCATGAAAAACTTTTTTTGAGTTTATAATGAGTGTATTTAAGATCTTCATGAGGTAACTTGAGGATAAAGAGGAAGAAAAAGATAAGGAAGAAGTAGAATAAGAATAGGAAGAGAATGAAATAGGAAGAGGGGAACTAACCTCGATGTCTTCTTTAACATGTGCCTAAGGCACTTAGAACTTGAGTCACTTGAATAGGTTAATGAAGTTGAGTTCATAGAGTCATCGTTTTTACTTTAGTGTGTGGATTTGGATTTGAAGTGATGTGTCTTGTTGTTGTTGGTATCCCGATGTTATTTACTGATAACCTTGTCTTTGTTATTGTTGTGGCTGTCAAATCTGAAAATTATTTTTACTATTATAGGTAGCATAATTAGCCTCTTTAGTTTATATACCTTGGGAATATTGTTAGGCTATCATGGTGTCCATTTTCTTAGTCAAATATTTCATATGAGCTACCATCCAATCGTTATTTTCAACCATGTGCACACCTCTTATTTGTATTCCATCAGAATTCCATTGGAAGTTATTACTCTCTACTTCATCTAGTAAATTGTAGCTCTCCTCTGATGAATTTTTCATTAGTGATCCTCCTACTATAGCATCAAAAATTGATCTATTTTCCTTTGACAGACCCTTGTAAAATGTATCAATTAGTGACCATATTTCAATTATGGGATGTAGACATATTCTAATTAGGTATTTGAAACTCTCTCACGCACTTTAGGTTTATTTTTCATCATATTAATTGAAACTAAAACAAATGATGTAGATATCCATGGATTTTGAGGGAGGGAAGAAAAAAGTTAAATTTTTTTTCCAACTCATCCCATGTTGTTATAGAATGATGTGGTAAGCCTTGTATCCACTATCTTACTTTATATTTTAAATAAAATTGGAATACACATAGTTTTATCACATCACTTGAAACATTTTGGAATTGAAAAGTACCACAGAGTTCAAGGAAAATACCTAGATGTGTATTTTAATCCTCGTGTGGTAGCCCTAGAATTGGATGGAATGTGAAATAATCTGTATGATTGTCATCTTGATCTTGAAAAGGTTCGATGCAACTAGTGGTACTAAAATTCTTGGCTGTAGCCCCATATTTGATGGTATTCCATAATCTATAAGTGATCCCATCCCCAATTATCTTGGTTGTGAACCTCCTTCAGCTTGGTTTTGTTTTTCGTCAGCCATGGTCGCTTCTTTATTCCTTTTTCTCAAGCTTCTTTTGAGCTCAGGGTCATAATCAAGAATTTCTTTACCCTCCCCCCAAGAGGAATGATCATGAATGAACGTTTAAACCTAAAACTATAGCACAAACAAACCAATCATAAAACAATAAAATATAACATAAAATAGTAAAATAAACAAATCCTAAATAATCTTGGTCATCATCCTCAACAACGATGCTAGAAATTTGACCACCCGTAGGGTGTCATTTGTTTCTATGGGGCTAAACCAAATTTGGAAATTTAAAAATGACTCAAAAAAAATATTAATAATTAAATGAAGGTAGTAAATGTCATGTTCGATTGTTAAACTCATGATATGGATTAAGTAGATTTTAGGAATTTTAAGTGATTGATTGAGATTGAGAATAAAAATAGATTAGTTTGAAATCCAATAGGAGAAAACAGGACAAACTTTTTAATTTTTAGGTTTGTGTGCTAGTGGAGCACAGTGATGTTTTATTAGTCATGCATGTAGTCAAAGTTGAGACTAAATAAGCCCTTGGTCTTGGTACTTCTTTCCTATTTCCATTAATTTTCTTTTTCATACAATCAACTACTTTGGTTCACTAGTAGAATAGGGGTATTAATACCTTGTTATTAATTATTAATTATTAATTATTTATTATTTATTAAATAATAATAATAATAATAATACATATGCATAAATAAAAATAATAAATAATACATAATACATAATACATAAATAATAAATACAAAATAAATAATTAATAATTAGTAAATAATAAATAATAGAAAAATGATTAATAAATAATAACCAATAAATAATAAATAATAAATAATATATAATAAATAATAAATCAACATATACTAAATAAGTAGTAAATAATTAATTAATAATTAATATTTTTTTTAATTAATAATAAATAAGTAATAAATAAATAAATATTTAATAATAAGTCATAAATAATAAATAATAAATAGTAAATAAATGTAACATCCTGATATTTTATGAAATATATTTTTTCAAATTAATTTAAATTATTTAATAGATTGTGTTATACGCAATACGTAGTTTAGCTTGCATTACATGCAACACCAAGTTTACCTTGAGTTGCATGAAATATCGAGACCCTTTGATGACTTATGTTACACGCAAGGTTGAGTCTTACCAGACAACAATATAATGCTAATATTATTTATTTAACATAATAGTTATCGCCTAGCTATTGGAATGGTGAGAATGAATATGATTAACTAAATTATGAAATCATAGTTTATACATATTTATAAAATGAATTAATTGGTTACCAATTAATTAGAAATGAAAATAGATACCAATTGAATATAAATGACGTGTTTTTATGAAAACTATTTTTTATGACCAGAATGACGTTTTATCTTAATAAATTAAATTAATCATTATTAGTGAAAGATATTAATGAAATTTATATGTTATATATTTAATAAAATGTTTTGAAATTCATCTAATAAGTTTTATAGAGTTAAGATAATAATAAATCCAATTTTAAGTATAAAAGGATGTATATTTTTAAAAGGTAGTTTTACCGCCTTTTAATGGTGTGCCTATTTTAAATATAATTTTTAACACTTTTATAATTTTTATTTGAACAAATAAAATTCATTTTTTAAATATGAACATAAAAATTTAATTTGGGTGATTTTTTGGTATTAGTCTGAGAAATTTCATATTTTTATGAATAATAAATGACATAGAATTTTAATTTAAAATTATTTTTCATCTAAATAATTTAGTGTTAAATTATATTTTTTATTGGTTTTAAATTATAATTATATAAATTGAATATATTTTAAACCAATATAGGTAATTTTAATCATTTTTATAGTGATTTTAGATATAAAAACTTAGAAAATTTTTGAACATTTTCTCTTTAAAAATTAGTTTTGTCGTCCTATCTATGAAATTAATTTTAAATTAATTTTGGGAAATCCCCCTCCACTATAAAAAGGAACTCACACTACCCCATTTATTCACACCTATAGATCCATTTGGATCATTTAACACCTACCTAAATAATCTCCCAACATCCCTCCCCTCACCATAGAGTCCTCACTTTTGGAAGAAAGCAAACCAAGGAAGCCCTTTGGTGCAAACCAAAAGGAGTTACCAGAAAAAGTGGTAACATTATTCAACATGCATTTATGTTTTATTTCTTTCTTCACCCATTAAATTATTCTTATTTCATTATTATATAATAAAATAGGCATCCTCAATATACTGAGATTTTTTTATGTTAAGGGTTTGACCTACACCTACACACACTTCCATCAAATGGGTAATGAAAGTAACGTTTATATGTACGGCGGACTACCGCCTCGCGAAACGATGTCATTTATTTTCCTTTACCACATCTCATGGTTGGTAATTATGATGGAAATGATATTTTTATATGATATATAATACATTTATGCTATCTTAACACTTCTGGAATTGTTATATATAAAATACCTTCATGCTTTCCATTTTGTGTAAATATGATAAAATCGTTTGTGGATGTGTGGACTACTGCCTCCTCAAAGCGATGCGATACGTTCCCATATTTCATGGAATGTATTAATGATGAGTTTAATAAAAATATGTGATTTAAATAAAATATATATTATATTTATGACATAATTACCTTTTTTAAGTATAATATATTATTTTCTATATTACCCTTTTCACACACTAAAAAAGTGATAACGTCATTTGTGGACGTGTGGACTACCGCCTCATTGATGCAATGTGATTCCTTTTAAATCACAATAATTTAATATATAAGTATATATTATTAAATAACATGGTATTTATTATATAATTATCATTCTAGAAAGATAAATTTTACTTACCTTCTTTCCATAATGATCATTGAAAAATAAGAATATTACTCATGCATACTTATAGTCTACCAAGTCCATGATTGTAACATTGGTTCATTTTTCATAACAATAATTCATGGTTAGTTATAAAATTATAATATACATGTAAATATGATAATTATTTAATTTTTATTATTCTGGTGATATTTAAATTATGACCTCATTGACCATAGTTGACCTATCAAAGTCAGTTTTGAAACATAAGCTGAATATGGTCAAAACATCCGACTTAAACATTATTGATTAATTAATTGTATATAACTTGTTTATAAGTGAAATTAAAGTAATAATAAACTTTTAAAAAGTTATGAATCAATTAAATAATTAACATAAGTTTATTATTCATGAAGATATAGGGCAAGCATGACAAATCGGACTCATGGTACATGATTTTCATCTCAATTTTTTACATCTCTGAGATAAATGTAATATTCACCACTTACTTATTTTATATGGTGTATATACTTAACCTTTTTATATATTATAACATGAATTATTTTATCTTTATGGTATTTAAATGTTTCATTTTTTGGGTTTCTGATTCAGATGTTACCACAGTTTTAAGGTATTTTTTAACTCAATTTCCATTCATTGGGTTAAACTTTTATGTCATTGGTTATGTTATGCCAAAAATATATGTTAAATTACCTATGATTATATAATTCTGTATTTAAAATTTTATTTTTTTGATTTAAAATTTTCACACATAATTATTTCATTGATTTATTCTCACTCTAATGATATAATCTTTATAAGGGTTTTTCTCATTTCAATTTTATCTCTATGAGATATATTCTATATTCACCACTTATTTTTTTTATGTGGTGTATATAATAACCATGAATTTATTTGATTATTATCATACTTAAATTTATGGGGTTTTACATATATTTTTTATTATCTCCTTTTCATGGGGTTTACGATTTCAATGTTACCAAAGCGGTAATGTATTTGTTTCAAAATTTTCCTTTTTTGAGACGTTTTTTATGTTATACACCTATCTTATTTTATGAGGTATGTATACTACTATTTAAACATGATATATCATAAATATAATTATTTTGATGATATTCTAAGTTTAATTTAATGTTATTCTTTCATGGGGATTATGATTCAAATGTTTCAAAGTGGTATGGGACACTTTGAAATGTTTAAAGATTATTTTTATCAAATTTTTTTTTAATGATATTTTAATTTTATTTCCATTCATAAATGTAAAAAACACGTTTCATTACTTATCCTACCTTAGAGATATTTTTTATTCATACCATCCTCATTAATTCTTCAGATGGATTATGTTTTCTTCAAATAGATTATTTTGAAACTCATTTCTTTTCCACGAGTTGATTATGTACTTAAGAGATTATATTGGAACACACTTCTTTTCCATGGGTTAATCATGTTTCAAAGAAATTATTTTTTAACCCATTTCTTTTCCATGGTTTTATCATGTTCCAAAAAGATTGTTAGGGAACCCATTTCTTTTCCATGGGATAATCATGTTCTAAAGAGATTGTTATGGAACCCATTTATTTTCCATGTGTTAATCATGTTTTGAAGATATTTTTATGGAAAAAATTATTTTACATGGGTTAATATTGTTTCAAAGAGAATTTTATAGAACCCATTTATTTTCCATGGGTTAATCGTGTTCTAAATAGATTGTTATGGAACCCATTTCTTTTCCACGGGTTAACCGTGTTTCAAAGATATTGTTATAGAACCTATTTATTTTCCATAGGTTAATTAGGTTCTAAAAATAATAAAGGTTGTTTCAATGAGTTTTGATGAATTATATATATATATATATATATATATATATTTAGTTCTTGGAAATTATAAATGATAGGTGCACCCAGATAGCATTGGGTGATCCCATTATATCTTATACGATGGGTGTGCCTAGATAGTGCTCTGATGCATTATGTACTCTGGATATGGAAGTAAACCATATTGGTTATTACATTTGTAAGGGTTCTATAAGGGTTCTATGTGATTATGTTCCAAGATACCAACATGTTTTATATATTCTTTCTATGGGTTTATAATGTTTCTAATGATTGATATTGATATCACATGGATTTTGATTATTGATTCTGATGACTCTTTCCTTTTCCATGTTTTTCATATTTTATGATCTAAGTATTGGTGGGTATGAGTTATTTTATTACTTGATCATGAAATTTGATTATTTTATCATACCCTTATGCACTCTTATGCTCATTGATGATAATTAATTGTTAATTTTTATGTTTACCCTTACTGAGCATTTTGATCTCACCCTTCTTATGTTTCCTTTTCACTAGGTGTTAAAGGATGATGTTGAATTATTTATGTATATAAAGGATTTAACAAGGATTATGTTGATGACCTAATGTGAAATAAGAAAAATTGGGTATAATGGGAGACGATGTTTAACTTTATGAACCATTTGTTTATCACGCCAAGTTGATGTGAATTTTTTATGTAGGAGTTTGTCCTAATTCTATAATACTCTAAACCTAAAAGGTCCTCCAATATGTAAGTGATCAAATTTTTTCTTTTTATGTTGTAAATTTTAGATGAAAATTTTGGGTCACAATTATCAGCATTAAATCTGGGAATTTAAAGTCATAGATTTCAGTATAGGATCTAGGAGTGCGGGTTTTGGGATATTATAGATGGTATCAAAGGTTGGTTTAGATAACTTTTAAGATTATTATGTTTTCATATGAGGTTATCTTAAGAGTTATTAATTCAATTATAGTAATAT
This sequence comes from Viscum album, assembly GCA_963277665.1. Taxonomy (NCBI): domain Eukaryota; kingdom Viridiplantae; phylum Streptophyta; class Magnoliopsida; order Santalales; family Viscaceae; genus Viscum; species Viscum album. Next base: position 1,855,626,477 of record OY728160.1, read on the forward strand.
AATCTTAAGGTTGATCACATGTTCAAAGTCTTAGAAAACTCATTTAAGTGTTTTGGAATTAGTTTTTAAGCTTAAATAAAAAAAATGGAAAACCTATATGCTTAGTGACAACCTATCACATCCTGGGTGGTGGGGCGTAAACCCATGACCAAGGGATGATAAGGTTTTCATGCATTATCACTATCCTACACGATGTCCTGGTTAGAATGACATTTTTTTATAAGTAATTATTATGTTTATTACAGAAACAAATGAGATTTTATTTGAGGAATAATGGTTGATTTTTCTTGGAGGAATATATGATCAAAATATTTCTAATATTTGGGTTTCAAACTTAGTCAAGAAATGTTTGATGAATTTTAGGGATAATTATTTATGGAATAATTTAACTTTTTATATTACTTTTGAATATTAATGTATCATATGAAGGTTTACTCATTTTTTGAATTATCTTACCATGTGATAACCATTTTGGTTTTAGTTAATGTCTAAAGACAGGTGGAATGGCTTGACAACAAGGATGGCCTGAGCAATATGATTTCCCAAGACTAGTGTCAAAAAAGTTTCCCTTTTAAAAAACCATCATAAAAAATCATAAATCCAGTTAATAAAATTAAGATATTTAAATACTAAGCACCAAAGACACATAAATTGCTCATAATAATTATTACTGCAAATAAAAGTAACAACAAAAACAATAATAAATATAAATTCCAATAAAAAAATTGCTAAGGATAGAGTGTGGATTGAGCTACCAAGGCTGAATTCATACCAGGGGAGAGGGGGTGGACATGAAACTATCCATCGTCTATCACAGAAATGGTAACAAGAAGGAGGCAGTGGGGGTATGGAACTAGTAAATATATAAAGATCTGTGAGAAAAAATGAGAAAATAATGGTTTGAAATAAACATGAAGCTACGAGGATGAAAAGAAAACACAGATCTAAGTTAGAAAATTCACCAGAAAATTTAGGATTAGGAAAATAAAATCTTAAGTATCTTGGAGAATACATCCTATGAACACAACCAAAATCCTACAAAAACTCCAATGACTTTATTAGATCAAACTGTCAAGAGCCCAGGGATGACGAAATCAACTGGATCCAAAATATGAAAACCCCCATGGGTTTATCAGATAAGATAATAAAAAAAACAAAAAAAACTAGTTTTCATGGTGTTTAGAAAAACTTCCAAACATAATAATTTCTCAATTGACTACAAAATTTATTAAACTCCAAGATCAAGATCAGAAATGACTCAAATGAACAGAATCTCAGAAAACCAAAATAAAGAAAAAAATAAAGAAGATATCAAGGAAGAATAGATGATAGAGGGAAGGAGAGACAAACAAACTTATGGATTGAAGGGGAGTAAGGAAGTGGCATGGGTAGGGAGTTGGGGAGAGACTAGGAGTACATGGGGTATTCATTAAGGAGAGACCAGTAGCGGCATGAGGGTGATACTAGGAGTGCACAGGGGCATTGGGGTGAGACCAACAACGTATGCTCAACATCGGAGAGGAGATAAAATATTGTGGGGGAGCAGTGGGGTTTGTGTGGTTTTGTTTCCCCCTATAAGAGTGTTTTCTAATCCCACAGGCTCATGGGGATCTCCCATGGGTCGTCCCTACTTGAAATTCCCTTTTTTGGTTATGTGGTATTTAAAAGGTTTATTTTAGTTCCCCAAGAATTAAAAATCCATCTTGAATACTCATAGTTTGGAGAAAAAAGTGTGGTTTTTATAAAAATTAACTAAAGGGTGAAATTGTACTCATCAAGAAAGTATATTCCATTTTTTCTCACTTTTTCTAGATGGTTAGAGAATTATTTTACTTTAGGAAAAGAATCTTGAAATAAAATTTTATCTTATTACCATCTTTCTGATGATATCAATGACCTTTTCCACACCTATTTGGATTGTGGTTTTTATCATCATTGACTTACTCTTGACCATGTTCTCTATCACTCTCTATTAGTCTATGAGAATTAGTGTTCACTTCCAAATCCATCTTTTAATTTCCCACAAATGTTCTTCCTTTAAGGAATCCTAGTTATACACAACTTCCGATGACCTTTATGTTTCCCACTTTCCCTTTTTAATAGGATGTTTTATTTACCCTTTGTAAAATGTGGGTTTCAATAAAATAATTCTAGAAATTTTAATCATTTGACAAACAATATTAATTTTGAAGGTGAAATTCATTTTAAGGGGGGTAGTATGTAACATCTAGAGATTTTATGGAATATATTATTTCAAATTAATTTAAATTATTTAATAGATTGTGTTATACACAATAAATAGTTTATATTTCATCACACACAACACCATGTTTATCTTGTGTTTCATGAAACATCAAGTCCCTTTGATTACTTATGTTACACGTAAGTCCAAGTCTTACCAGACAATAATATACTATTAATATTATTTATTTAACATAATAGTTTTCACCCATCCATTGGAATGGTGGGAATGGGTAGAATTTAATAAATTATGAAATCATAGTTTAAACATGTTTCTAAAATGAATTAATTTGTTACCAATTAATTATAAATGAAAATATAGACCAATTGAATATAAAGGATGTGTTTTTATTACAACTATTTTTATGAACAGAATAGTGTTTTATAAAAATAAATTAAATTAATCACTATTATTGAAATATATTAATGAAATTTATATTATATATATTTAATAAAATGTTTTGAAATTCATCCAATAACTTTTATAGGGTTAGCATAATAATAAATCTAATTTTAAGCATAAAAAAATTTATATTTTTTAAAGGAAGTTTTACAACCTTTTAATGGTGCACCTATTTTAAATATAATTTTTGAAACTTTTATAATTTTTATTTGAAACAATAAACTTCATTTTTGAAATAGGAATATAAAAATTTACTTTGGGTTAATTTTTGGTATTTTTCTGAGAAATTTCATATCTTGATGAATAGTAAATGACACCAAATTTTAATTTAAAATTGTTTTTTAATCTAAATAATTTATAGTTTTAAATTATAGTTTTTATTAGTTTTAAAGTATAATTAGATAAATTTTATAAAAATTAATGCAAATTAGGTAATTGGAATAATTTTCATAGTGATTTTATATATAAAAACTTAGCAAACTTTTGAACATTTTCACTTCAAAAACCCGCTTTGCCATCCCGTCTACGGGATTAATTTTAAATTAATTTCTGACACTTATGTGATTGTAATATGGAAAAATGGATTCAGTATTTATAATACTCATAATTTATAATGAATAATAAGGTCAAATTATTTTTTGACCAAAAATATTTGTGAAATCAATTTAAATTAATTACAATGATTAAGATAAAAATGAGTTTACGTAGTGGTTAAACTTTAATCCTAAGGGGCCAAATGACCTAGAAACTTGTCCAAAACCCATTTTTGGAAATTATTATAGCATATAACCTTATTTATTGAATTGGGATAATTATTGGATACACGTGATGTAAGGGAGACCTCTCAATAGTGTTTAATTTTTTATATTTATAAAAATAGTACTCCCCCTCTACTATAAAAAGGAACTCACACTCCCCTATTTCTCCAAACCTATAAAGAAATTTTTCTCATCCAAAACCTTTCCAAATAATCTCCCAAAATCCCTAATATCACCCTAGAGTTATCACTTCGGGTAGAAATCCAACCAAGGAAGCCCTTTGGTGCAAACCAAAAGGAGTTACCTGAAAAAGATATAACATTCTTCAATATGAATTTATGTTTTATTTCTTTCTCCACCCATTAAATTATTATTATTACATGATTATATAATAACATAATTATTCTAAATATACAAATATTTTTTTTATGTTAATGTTTCTACCTAAACCTACACACACTTCAATCAAATGGGTAATGAAATTATTATTCGTGTGTATGACGGACTACTGTCACGCGAAACAATGTCGTTCATTTTTGCTTTTCCACATCACATGGTTGGGAATTATGATGGACACACTATTTTTATATGATGTATATTATATTTATTTTTTATTCATACTTTTTTAATTTTTATATAACACATTCCTTCATTCTTTTCATTTTATATAAATATGATAACATCGTTTGTGGACGTGTGGATGACCGACTCCTCAAAACGATGTGATACGTTCACACATTACATGGAATGTATTAAGGATGGGTTTAATAAAAATATGTGATATAAATAAAATATATATTATATTTATTTCATAATTACATTTCTGTAAGTATAGTATATAATTTTCTATATTACCCTTTTCACACACTAAAAAAGTTATAATGTCGTTCGTGAACATGTGAACTACCGCCTCCTCGACGTGATGTGATTCCTTTTACATCACAATAATTATATATATAAGTATATATGATTAAATAAAATGTTATTTATTATATAATTATAATTATAATTCTAGAAATATGAATGTTACTTAACTTCTTTCCATAATGATCATTGAAAAATGAGAACGTTACTCATGCGTACGTATGACTTACCATCTCCATGATTGTAACATTGGTTCATTTTTCATAACAATCATTCATGGTTTATTTTAAAATTATAATTTACATGTAAATATAATAATTATTTCATGGTTATTATTCTTTATATATTTAAATAATGACCTCATTGACCATAGTCGACCTATCAAAGTCATATTTGACACATAAGCTAAATATGGTCAAAACATCCCACTTAAACATTACTGATTAAGTAATTATATATAACTTGTTTATAATTGAAATAAAAGTAATAATAAACTTCTAAAATTTTATGAATCAATTAAATAATTAACATAAGTTTATTATTTATTAATATAGAGGACACACATGACAAGTCAGACTCAAGGTAATAGATTTTTATCTCACTTTTTACATCTATGAGATAAATATCATATTCGTTGCTTAATTATTTTGTGCGGTGTATCTACTACCAATTTTGATATATTATATCATGAATTATTTTATATTCATGGTATTTAAATTTTTCATTTTATGATTATTACTTTTTGGGTTTCTGATTTTGACGTTACCATGGTTTTAAGGGATTTCTGAACTCAATTTTCATTCATTACGTTAAACTTCTATGTCATTGGTTATGTTATACCAAGAATATGTGTGAAATGACATCTTATTATATTATTATATATTTAAACTTTCTTGGATTTAAATTTGTCACACATAATTATTTCATTGATTTATTCTCACTCCAATGATACGATCTTTGTAAGAGTTTTTCACATCTCACTTTTATTTCTAGGAGATATATTCCAAATTCATCACTTGTTTTTGTCACATGGTGTATATACTACCCATGAATTTATTTAATTATTCTTATCCTTAAATTTATGGTGTTTTACATATTATTTTTATGATATCCCTTTCATGGGTTTTACAGTTTCAATGTTACCAAAGCGGTAATGGATTTTTGTCATAATTTACCTTCTTTGAAATGTTTATTATGTTATACACCTATATTATTTTATAATGTGTATATAATTATCCTTTGAAATTATATATCATGAATATACTTATTCTTATTATATTATAAGTTTCATTTAATGTTATTCCTTCATGGGGATTATAATTCAAATGTTTTAAAGTGGTATGGAACACTTTAAAATGTTTGAAGATTATTTTCCTCAAGAATTTTTTTAATGATATTTTAAGGTTATTTCCATTCATTAATGTCAAAAACCCTTGTTTTTACTTATCATATACTAGGTATATTTTTTATTGATACCATACTCATTCATTCTTTGGATGTATTATTTTTGTTTCAAAGATATTGTTATGAAACCCGTTTCTTTTCCACAGGTTGATTATGTACTAAAGAGATTGTTATGGAACTCACTTATTTTTCATGGGTTAATCATGTTTTAAAGAGATTATTTTTTGACCCATTTTCTTTCAATGGGTTAATCACATTTTAAAGAGATTTTTATTTAACCCATTTCTTTTCTATGGGTTAATCATGTTCCAAAGAGATTGTTATGGAACCCATTTATTTTCCATGAGTTAATCATGTTCTAAATAGATCATTATGAAAAAAATTTATTTTCCATGGGTTAATCATGTTTCAAAGAGATTTCTATGGAACCCATTTATTTTCCATGGGTTAATCATGTTCTAAAAAGATTCTTTGGAACCTGATGCATTGAGTACTCCATAGATGGAATTTGAACATATTGGTTATTCCATTTTTAAGTGTTTTGTAAGGGTTATATGTGATTATGTTCCACGATAATAACATGTTTTATATATTCTTTCTATGAGTTTATAATGTTTCTAATGATCGATATTGATATCACATGGCTTTTGATTATTGATTCTGATGACTCTTACCTTTTCCATGTTTTTCATATTTTATGATTTAGGTATTGATGGGTATGATTTCTTTTATGGCTTGCTCATGAACTTTGATTATGTCATTATACCCTTATGCGCTCTTATTATCATTAATGAAATTTAATTATTAATGCTTATGTTTACCCTTACTGAGCATCTGAGCTCACCCTTCTTATGTTTATTTTTCCCCAGGTTTTAAAGGATGATGTTGAATGATTTTTGTCTATAAAATATTTCACAAGGATGATATTGATGACCTAATCTGAAATAAGAAAATTTAGGTATAACAGGAGATGATGTTCAACTTTATAAACTAGTTATTTATGAGTCCAAGTTGATGTGAATTGTTTATGTAGAAGTTTTTTCTAATTATCTAAAACTCTAAACCTAAAATTTCATCTAGTATGTAAGTGATCCAAGTTTTACTTTTGATGTTGTAAATTTTAGATGAAAATTTTGGGTCATAATTATCGGTATTAAAGCCGGGAATGTAAAGTCATATATTTCAGCATACGAATTAGGAGTGTGGGTTCTGGGTTGTTACAGTTAATATATATAATTACATCTAAATTTATTTAAATATAGTTATATATATCTTATAAAATATAAAAATATAAATAAATTCACATAAATTTATATAAATATAAGCATAAAGACACACACACCGACCAACATAATACATATAAATAAATATACCAACATCATATATACAAATATACATTAATATATGTAAATATATATAAATATAGACTAATATGAATAAATTCATATAAATATATATGCATGTATGAAATTATATATAATATTTAAATAAATTTTGATAAGTATATAAAAAATATAAATAAATATATATAAATGTATAGAAATGCATACAAATATACATACATATATATATATATAATAGATAATAAATCTCCAAAATTGGGTAAATCACAACAATTAAAACACCATAAAATCAATAAAAATGTTTATTCATGGAATAAAATCATAGAAGACCCAACAATCATATGAATACATTCTTAAAAAAAAAGTTAAAATCACATCATGATGATGATGATGGTCATGTGGTTTCCTTGTTTCCTCGAGTGCCATGTACTTTTCTTAGAATAAATTTAATGATGATGATGATGGTATTTGGACAAAAAACTGAGTTTTTAAGGCCTTTCAGATATTTTTTGATCTTGAAAAAATAGATACTAGGGACCGCCTATTTAACATTTCATATAGCTCTTTTCAAACTTCGATTTGATATGTTGTAGAGACCAAACGAACATACATATCAAAAGTTATGATTATTTGAAGTTGAAATTCAATTTAAAACTTATATTAAAATAGTAATAAATAATATTCAAATTATTATATAATTTTGTTTTAGTTCATTTCATAAGCTTCAATTTGACTGGTTGTGGAGATAAAATGGACACCCAAATCAAAAGTTATGGTCATTTGATGCTGAAGTCTGATTTTCAACTTATCTTATAATTAATTTAAGTTTGAAATAATTACTAACTAATAATTATAAAAAATTAATAATTAAAACATGATAATTAAATAAAATTTTAAATAATAAATAACAAATGATTATATATAATTACTAATAATAATAACTAATTATTAATTATTAATTATTAGTTATTTAATATTTTTAAATTTATTTTCAGTGGAAATTTATTAAAAAATCGACGCTTAAAATAATTTTCAAGAAAACATATTTAGCGATAGTTTTTAAAAAACCACCACTAAATTTTTTTTGATAAAATATTTAATGGTTTTTTGGAAAATCGCCACTAAAAACCATCGTGAATTTCAATTTTTTCTGTTGTGAATAGTGATCTATATCGATGTCGATGGGGGTTGATGATGAGGCAAGAATCGACAAAGTGTATTTGAGGTAGAGTGACATGATATTGGACTTAAATGTAGTCATTTCGTTTAATGATGAACAGTATACCGCATTCGGTGATCCCACATCAATGAATTTTAGGGCTGGGATCCACTATTTAATACTCAGTGTGGCTTCTACTCAGCATAACAAGCCTGAGTGGAGTCAGTGGACTCCTATCACCCCCCAACATCGACCTGTGTGTGAGAGGTTATCCACAAAATTTCCACTATCCAAATACCTACAACAAACATTTTTCTTAACACAAATCCTTCTTTAAAATTATAAACAATTAATTCATTTTTCTTACTTTTTCCAAAATTGATTTTAAAATGTTATTAACCATAAATTAAATAAAGAGAAGAATAATAGTGAAAAAATATCAATTAAATTCATGATTTAACTAACTTAAATAATAAAAAAATATGCATGGATTATAGACATCAAGTTTAATAATGATCTTTTAAACAAAAAAGGAAAAAAGGAAGAAGAGATTAATGACAACGATGTGAGAAAAAGAATCACGTAGACAAAAAGAAAATATTAAAGATCACAAAGATATAACATGTTTCACCCCACATTAGGCCTACATGCATGAAAAGAACATCACTCACAAAAATCTTTTATTATGAAAACAAAAAACAGGCACACTTACAAAACTAAAAACAGGGAAGATGTGGACCGAAGAAGCTATCCAAGAATGAGGAACTTGTCACTCAAGGAACCCATAGTTAAACCGAACTTTAGGATTCTAACATACTCCTCTAGATTGGACGGACTCATGCGCGCAACCTCAAGGAACTAGACAGAATGTAGTCTATCACATAAATATAAAATTATAAAAACAATATGCTTAAAAAACCCTAGGCTTACATCAAGACCCTAGCAGTGAGATTCACAATGAGAATCAACATTATCACTACAGTATTTCCCCTCCAATATTACAAGAATAGAACTCTCCACCAGAACAGAAGTGACATAATGATGTGCTAATATTCCAGGAAAGTCCCCCTCCTCTTCTCTCAAAATCTCTCTCTGGGTTCTCTCTTAGATTCATGAGACGAGGAGACTGTCAAAATACCAAGTGAAGTGACAAATATAACCTTAGGAACTCAAAAGGGAGAGGTAATCGTGATGGATAAGCAATGGATTTGATACATGTGTGTAGATGAGGGAAAGTGGAAGGATCTATAATTCTCCCATTACAATAAATCGTGAACAGCTGGTAAGACATGTGACATGTTGCAAGAGGATGTGGGGTAGTGACATAGATCGTGCCAAACTATGAGAGAGAAGAAGCACGACGGAAAAATAAAAAATTCTAGCCTCAGAGCCACAAAATTCGTCGTAATCAATGTTGCGAATCAAATATTTTCTATGTAATAATGAGCCCCCCCACACACTATAGAAAAATAAACCATTGAATGCAGGAGTTGCAGAAGATAAAGACCCCAGGCTATGACAAGGAAGCTTGGATCCAGCCTAATAATAAGATGCAATGCAAAACATATCACCTGATATTAAACACATAAGAATAATTTGAAAGAAAAAACCTCACGTAAGTTAAACTGAACATGCACATCAGATTAAATAGCACTAATAAAATAACAAGTCACCCAACATATCAAATGTAATTCATAATAAAACAAAAAAATAATAATTGTGTGTGTGTTTTTATATTTACATATATATTTGTATATTTATGTATAATTTTATATTTACATATATATTTAGATATTAAAATACTTATATATATATTTATATATTCACGTATATATTTATATATTTACATATAATTATATATTTACATATAATTATATATTTACATATAAAAAATTTATATGGTATTTAAAAACTGAATATTTACTGTAAATACATTTGTGTGTGTGTGTATTTGTATATGATTATGTGCGTGAACTCTCTCTCTCTCTCTATATATATATATATATTTGTGTGTGTCTGTATATAGGAATATATAGATATTTTAATATCTATTTTTTACAATGTATAAAGATACATACATATCATGTACACTTACAACTAGCCTAAAATATTTTACTTGTTATATATTGACATATTTATATATATATTTATATATATATCTTGAAATATTTATTTATTTTAATACACACACACACACACACACACATATATATATATATATATTAATATTTATTTATGCATATTATTAGAATATATAGATAAATATATTTTTTATCAATACACACACGAACATACATATATATATATATATATATATTCATGCATTTTTATAAGGTAAGTAAAATCGTTAAATTTTTAGTTTAATTAAAACTGATAATAAATATTTATTTCCATGTGATTTATATATTTTAAAAGATGTTTTATATGTAAATAGGTTTAAATATGTATTTATAAAATTAAATATTTATATATAAATACATAAAAAGATGGATATATATATATATATATTCATATATTTAATTATTAGCTCTACAATATGAGGGTAAAATTTCAACACCAAAACATCCATATGAGTGTAAGGAATAGGAATAAATTTAGTCTCTATTTAAAAAAGATAAGAAGACCCTCTTAAATGAAGGTGAAATCTCATTGAATATTAAAAAATTAGCACACCACAACAAAAAAATAAATTTTTGAGGTCCTCTAAGTCTTTTTTAATCTCCAAAAAACAGTTATTTCCCCTGGTTAACACGACATAGATCTCTTCACAGGGTTTGATTTTACATGGGGTAGTGTAAAGTCCTGTGTTTTTTGACCGAGCTAAAATACAAAAGTTTTTGTACTTTTTCATTTATTGTACAGTTCGGTTTTAAAACTATGTTTTGGAAAGAAATTTTGTGAGTTGGGTTCTTTTAAAGTGTTGATAACGGGCTTGGGTAAAGGATTAAGGAGTTTCCTAAATGGCAGGATGAGTTTCGGGAGAACTGAAACAGGTAGTGACGTTTGCATAGGCTGCGCATGGTTAGTCAAAACTATGCGGGTCATCCATGCATAATAAAGTAGATGTACAAGAGTGGATGTACATTCTACACACTGTCTGTCAGACCGTGAAAGTCAAACCATACAGTCTACCCAGTTCCTGAGTTTTAGGTTAAATTAATTTAATTAAATTCATGGTTCAAAATAATTTAATTAAATGAGTTGTTGGGGGTTTCTTTTAATTAAATGAAAGTTGAGAGAATTTAATTAAATAACATTGAGTTATAGGAGTTATTTAAATTGAGATGAAAAGAATTAAAATTATTTTAAATGATGATGAGATGTAGTCTTTATTTAATTAAATTGAGATGAGATGAATTTAATTAAATGACTGGTAAATGAGGAGTCGGGGGTTATCAAAGAAGGGAAATATTAAATGGTAAAATTTAAATGATGTGTAAATGAGGAGTTGGGGTTTCATTTAATTAAATTCAAGGCAAAGAGTAATTTAATTAATTAATGCAAAATGGAGATTTTTATTTAATTAAAGTAAGTTAAACAGAATTTAATTAAATGATATGAAGTGGGGGTTTTATTTAATTAAAATTATTGAGAATAATTTAATTAAATTATGTTTAAATGGGGAGTTTTGGGTTTTATCAAAAAAGAATTTTATTAAATGGTAATAATATTAATGGTTATTATTATAACTATTTTATTTAATTAAATTAAAGTTGAGAAATTTAATTAAATGAGGTGAGATAGAGAGTTTTATTTAATTAAATTGGGTTTAATAGAATTTAATTAAATTATGGGAAATGGGGGTTTTATTTAATTAAATTCAATGTTAATAAAAATTTAATTAATTGATGTGAAATGGGGGTTTTAATTTAATTAAATTGAATATTGAGAGAATTTAATTAAATATCATGAGTTATAGAATTCATTTAATTAAATTTAGTTAAGGAGAATTTAATTAAATAATGTGTAAATGAGAGTTTGGAGTTTATCAAAGGAGTATAATATTAAAGGGTAATAATAATAATATGATGGTTATTATTATTATTATTATTATTATTATTATTATTATTTTAAAATTAAAATTTTAATTTATTTAAGGGTGAAAAGAAGAGGGAGGCACGCCTCTCCCTCCTCCTATAGGGGGCGCGACGCACCCATGGTGCAACACCCATGGGTGGTGCAGCACCCTCCTCTCTGACTCCCTCTTCGTGTGACTATCTCCTCCCAGAGTCTTCACAGAAGTTGTAATGTCCTGGAATTCCATGTAAATTTTTTGAAAATTAAATGGTTTTTTTTTTTGACACCAGGATCTAAGATGGCACGTGATTCCGAGGCCTGGAGTGAACAAAATGTATTTTCAAACTATTTTTAAAGTTCATTAAATAAACATGCGAGCGGGTTTTTTCTAACTTTCAAACCAGTGCCCAGATCAAAAATTTGAGGGTACCATTGAACTCAGAGCATCGGGGTTCGCCTAGGAATGACCTAACATCGACATTAGTTGACTAAAAAAGATAGTTTTTGGACTTTTCAGAAGAAAAATAAAATAACTTAAAATTTTATTTTATTATTTTTACTTCTTCGTTACGCAATGACTCATCAGCATTGTGGTGAAACAATGAGGTGAAACTGAATCCCATTAATGAACCTCATTAATGAATCAGCATGGAAACACTGCAACACACACATGCCTTATTTCTTTAATTAAACAGGGAATTTAGGGTTGACGAACAACCTTGGAATTCCTCTGATGAACGATGAAGGAAACCTCTCCAATGACGAATTCTAGTGAATCGGGCGATGGAGACAACACCCTTAGAGAGTGGATTCGGGACCGAAGATCGAAATACAATAAAAGATGATCATCCTCAAGAAATATCCTTTCCTAAGTAGGGGTTTAAATCTGTGTGATTATTGTTTCCCCTGTTCTTCCCTTCAAAATGAAGAACGCCGATCAACTCACTAACTAGTTGATCCGCGGTTGATTTCTTCTTGTAGAATTGGGAATAAATATTATGGTTTGATGTTGGGGATTAAAAATCTTAGTGATTGAATTATTCTTTGTTACCCAACTGACAAGAACAGATCCGGGACAAAATGAACAAAGGCCCAGGTTATTCATTGGGTGTTCTTTGTGATCCCCTCGCTCTCTCTCTCTCCTATTATTCTTTACTGATAGAACCACAAGGTCGCATCAGGCTTTGTCGGGAGGTTCTGAGTGTGATCGGACTCCCATAGTGATGGAAAGGCAGTCTTGAGGCCATAGTGATAAAGGTGGTGACTCAAGGATCGCAACGGTGCTTTCAGAACAAAAACCAGACCACCACACCGATAGTGGTGACCCGCAGAAGGTGGGATAGTGGAGGCGCACGATGGTGTGACCACCCGGTAGCGGTGCCTGTCGACTCGGTGGCCAACGACACCAGGGACCCACGGCGACACAATTGCAGGTAGAGATGAGGGTCGCGGCCAGGGTAGGCCGCGGTGGAGCGGGGGCGACGTAGTGCAGCGTCGCGCCACTAGGTGGCAGCATGTAGTCAACGAACCACATGAGGAGGACTCGGCCGGCCACGTGGAATCAGAGGCCACACCTTGATGCCACTATAGAGGGGGATGCAGCTCCATTGAGTCGTGTTGGCAGAGCAGGGACGCGGTGCCCGCCGCGTCTCAGGCAGATCAGACCATCCCGCCCAGCGGGTCGGGCTGGAGAAGTAGGCTGGACCCGGCATCGAGCTGGTGCGGTGGAGAAAACCAGGCCGCTAGGTAGCCCAGTATGGAGGAGAACTGGCCCACCATTTCTGGTCGAGCTGGAGGAATTGGACTGGGTCACTGGGTGACCCGGCGGGCTGGACACAAGTCCGAATCGGGTTGGGTCCAACAAGGTCCAATGCACCTGGCCATTGGGCCAGGTCAGACCAGGCCAGGCCTAACACAACAGGGTCAGTTCGGGTCATCCAAAATGGGCCAGGTCATATGGGACCCCCAGGCCGGGTTAGTCGGGTCGGTCTGACCAAGTCAGACCGTCCTGGAAGCAACCGGCCCCTGTTTACTAAAATTCCAATATCTTTCAGACCAGAAATCTGATTAGCATTTTGTCTGCGGCGTTGTAACCCTTGAGACGAGACGATCCTTTGGGTACACTCTAAGTGAGTTTTTGTAGAAATAGAGATACAACCGATGGCTTGAGGAGTATATTCTCCTAGAATCAAGCACACTGGAGAGCGGGAATCCTATGGATGGTTGTGACATGAAAGAAATGACAATAAGACCTCATTGGTCCAGTAGCATAGTGGAACTCAGTGGTTCAACAGCTGAGAAGATCTCAGTGGTACAACAGCCGAGCAGATCTCAGTGGTCCTGTATCCAAGCAGACCTCTGTAGTCCAATAGTCGAGCGGACCTCAGTGGTCTAGTAGCCAAGCGAACCTTAGTGACTCGTCAGGGATGATTCCCTTAGCAGTACAAGATGATTTAGCTTTACGACTGATAAATCTTACTTTCTATACTTTGAGTTATACCTGGTGAGTTGTCTTAGATTTTTGGTCTTGCTTTGTGGTCTTTCTTTGTAGTCTTTCCTTTGTGGTTTGGGGTCCCTACTGAGTATTGTGTTACCCTTCATGGGATTCGCCCATACGTGTTGTGTCTCATGTAGGTGATCGATGCATCGACGGAGACCTTGGTGGTCTAGGACCAAGTGGTGCTCAGTGAGACAGGACGAACATGCGTACTTCTATGGCTATAGGAAGCTACCCTTCATCTACCCTTCAGGTAGGGTATCGAGTGGAAAGACCATGGAAGTTGTACTTTTCCTTTGTGGTTTTGGGCTTGTATTCTGACCCCTTTGTACTTCTAGTTTGTATTGTACTCTCAGTAGTTGTCTCAGTGACAGTAGTGTTTTAATTTGTGTTTAATTTTTTTAGTTTGATATTTGTGCGTGTGTATATGTTTAAAGGAAAATGCCTTCTCTTTTTGGGATATGCCTACTCAGTTCTAGTCTCCAGCCCCTAGCCAATAGAAGGCGGGATTGGTGTAGTCACGGCATGGGCCCTAGGGGATGGGTCATGACAAAGTGGTATCAGAGGAGGTCGTTTATACCAGAATAACTAAGAGTCTTGAAAATTTTTATGGGGAAACAGTTTTAAGTGTCTCAAGTTCAGCTTTTAGGCTAGGGAGTCCAGTGTTAGTGCGGAAACTGATGTATCCATACGCTAGGACCCTGAATTCTGATTTCTGACTCGGTACATGAAATCACTAGTTGCAAGTGTTTTTGAATGTTTTCTCATGATCTTTCTGAGTTAGATTAATCTCACCTAGTATAATCTATTAATTTTGATTCATCTTGATCTCTTTCAGGATGCCTCCACATAGACATCTAGCCAGTATTCCAGTGTGTGACCACGAGGATGGTCCACAGAGTGACGAGGCTTCAGTATAGGGACCATTGCCCAAGATGGTACCTGCAGGCGGTGTCCTAGAAATACCACCGCTCGTTGATCAACATTTACTACCTACACTAATAGTAGTGGACGCATGTAGACTCGGTGACTTGCACAAGTTCTAGAGACAGAGACCTCCCAGGTTTAGGGGAGAGACAGATCCTCAGGTCACTGAGGATTGGATGGAGGCGGTGACATGGGTATTCTGCTTAGTGGGGACACCACTTGACCAGATGGTAGTTCTAGCTGCAAGCCTTCTGCAAGGCTCGGTAGAGAGATGGTGAAGTTTGATGATCCAGATGCATGAGGAGGTGACCCTCACTTGGTCTTACTTTGAGCGACTTTTTAGGGAGGAGTTCTTCCTCATGAATTTATGCTCAGTGTGCATACATGATTTGTTTCACCTATAGAAGGGAAGCCTGACAGTGGATAAGTACTTTATGAGGTTCACAAATCTCTCTCATTACTCTTTGGATATGGTATGGGGCCCTTTATTCAGGGCCTGGACCTTTGATCCGGGACTCTGATGGGATATCAGGGCATCAATGATTTACCTCAACATCCCTACACAGGATAGGGTGCTGGAGAGATCTCTACTAGTGGATATCTTCTTTGCAGAGCAGACACTGATGGTGGGAGCTACCACCGGGCGATAAGTGGTCGAGTCATCCATGGCGGGTAGCTGGCAGATGATGTAGAGACCCAAATGGGCCAGACCATTTAGTAGAAAAACCTCAGACTTAGGATCAGTGGTACGAGGCTCCTGAGGCAGAGGGAGTCATCTGAGGAGCACAGTATGATACGTGTAAGGTGGGCAGGGGAAAAAGGCTTAGGATTTCCCGAATCACCGTACGGAGGACCAACAGACGATCGAGGGACCGCCAAGGCAGCAGAAGAAACAGGAGCATGGCAGTATGCCAGGTGGCAGATGTGGCAGAGGAGCAGGATGAGTGAAAAGAGGTGGGTGTAGGTATGAGGTACCACCACCACCACCCACAGGTGGTCCACCATGAGCTCCAGGAGCAGGTGGACATGGGCGGGCTCAACTTCAAGTGATATAGTCCTACTATCCCGATGTTCTATAGATGATTTAAGGTACGATTTGTATCTTCTTCACCTTAGATGTAGTTCTTATAGACATAGGTTCTAGTCACTCTTTCCTTTCTAAGGAACTTGTTTGTATCTCAAAGATTCCAATTGATCTGTTGGCTCGATCCTTATGAATAAATACTTCTATGGGAGGGGATTTAGCGATCACACACTGGTGCTAATAGTGTGAGCTTACTCTTTGAGGCAAGAGCTCCAGCTGGGATCTCCTAGTAGTGGCGTAGAGGCCTTACAACATCATTCTAGGTATGGACTGGTTATCCATACTCCATGCTCAGATTGACTGTTTTAGGCATAGAGTGTGGTGTGCCCACAAATATGGAACCAAGTTCTCCTTTATTAGTGAAAATGGAATGCTTGCAGTACAAGATTTTTTTTTTCAAAGGAGGGTGTAGTCGATCACACACCAGTTGGATAGCCTAAACCTTAGTGTAGTGGATGAGATGAGTCCACAGTTTCCTTTAGTGGTGGATGAGTACGAGGATTTCTTTTCAAAGGATGATCCAGGGATACCTCCTCATAGAGAGGTAGAATTATGCATTGATTTATACTTCGGGACAACACCAATATATACACCTGCATATCAGATGGCTCCTGCAGAGATCTAGGAGCTGAGGGTACAGTTGGTGGACTTGCGGTGGAAGATGTTAGTTTTGTTTTCCAAGAAGGCGGATGGAAGCTTAAGGTTATGCATGGACTTCCGGTGTCTAAACCAAGTAACCATGAAGAAAATGTATCCTCTACCGAGGATTTATGACCTCTTCGATCAGCTAAAGGGATCAAGATGGTTCTGAAAGATAGACCTCAGATAAGGCTATCACCAGCTTCGAGTATGGGATGAGGATAACTCGAAGATATATTTCATATGTCGTTATGGCCACTACAAGTACTTAGTGATACTGTTTGGAATGAAAAACATCCCAAAAGTTTTCATGGGAATCATGAACAAGATCCTCCAACCATAATTAGACCGGTTTGTAATGGTCTTCATTGATGGAATCTTAGTATATTCAGTGTCTAAGGAGGAGCATGTGATACACCTGAGGATGGATCTAGACACACTCTGAGAGAAACAGCTTTACAGAAAGCTCTTGAAGTGTGAGTTCTGGATACAAAAGGTCCACTTTCTAGGACATTTCATCTCATAGGTAGGATTTTTGGTGGATCCAGTGAAGATCGAAGAAGTGCTTGCTTGGGATCCACCCAAGAGTGTTACTGAGGTGCAGAGTTTCCTTGGGTTGGATAGGTAATATCGGAGGTTTGTACCCAACTTCTCTAGGGTGGAAGCACCCATGACGATGTTGAAGAAGAAGGGAAAACCCTTCGTGTAGACAGAAATATGCCAGCAGAGCTTTCAACAACTGAGACAGAGCTTGATGAGTGCTCCTATCTTGAGGCTGCCAGAGGAAGGCACTGACTACGTGGTGTTCTGTGACGCATCAGGAATCGGGCTTGGTTGTGTCCTGATATAGGGGAAAGAAGTGATCACTTATGGCTCATGACAATTTAGACCGCATGAGCAGAACTATGTGACTCATTAACTTTAGTTGGTAGTGGTAGTCTTCACACTGAAGATGTGGTGAAACTACCTTATGGGAAAACAATTCATCACCTACTTTGACCACAAGAGTCTCAAGTATATATTTTCTTAGAAGGATCTGAATCTGATATAGCGACATTTGCTAGAGTTCCTCCAGGACTATGACTTCAAGATAGTCTATGCTCATGGGAAGGAGAACGTGGTGGAAAATGATCTCCGTAGGAGATCAAGTTCACAGCTACTGAATGAGGCTTCAAATTAGTTGGTCTCGCTTTAGATATCCTTCATGGATAGAGTGGAGAAAAATTTTATTCATTCGATGGTAGTTTCCCCTCCACTCTTATAGTGAGTTAGGGAGGAACAACTTGGATATGCCAACTATGAAACTACACATACCTAGATGTCCACAGGGTATGCCCCTGATGGATATTGTAAATGTGGGGAGAATTTTATCCTTTTTAGAGGATGCACCGTAGTACTAGTGGTGTTTTGGGAGGAGGTGTTGAGGGAGGTACATATATACCCTTTGGAAGTACATCCAGGTGTGGTGAAGATGTATGAGGACCTCCGACTTCAGTACTTGTGGGCAGGGATGAAGAAGGTAGTGGAAGAGTTTACCTCAAGATGCCTCACTTTTCAGCAATTGAAGGATGAACACCAGGTTCCAGTAGGTTTGACACAACCCCTCAAGATACCAGAGTGGAAGTGGGATAGAATATCGATGTAATTCATGATGAGATTACCACGTACATCCAGGGGGCATGATACCATCTGAGTGATCGTAGACTGACTCATCAAGTTGACCCTCTTCCTACCCATTTGATAGTAGAGTTTAGTAGAGATTTTGAGACACCTCTATGTACAGGATATAGTTCAACTCCATGGAGTCTCATCTACGATAATCTCAAATCGTGATTCACGCTTTACATCCCGGTTTTGGAAGGGATTGTAGGAGGCTTTTGGGACTTAGCTACGCTTGAGTATAACCTCTTACCCACAGACGGATGGTCAAACAGAGCAGACCATACAGACCTTGGAGGACATGATTTGTGCTTGCGTTCTTGATTTTAGTCACAGTTGGGAGGACCACCTACCAGTTATGGTGTTTGCATACAACAGCAGCTATCACTCCACCATCGGTATGGCACCATTTGAGGAACTGTACGGACGACCATGTAGGTCATCGTTATGCTGGACATACCTAGGGGAGTCAGCACTCATGGGTCTAGAGATGGTACATGCTACCACTGAGAAGATGTAGGTCATTCGAGAGAAGATGAAGGCTATATAGAGATGACAAAAGTCCTATGTTGATAGGCGACGAAGACCCTTGTAGTTCGAGGAGGGGGACCATGTATTCCTATGGGTCTCTCCTCAATGAGGGATAAAAAGATTTGGCTAGGGTGGCTAGTTATCTCTGAGGTTCATCAGACCTTTCCTGATACTGATCAGAGTGGGCGAAGTGGCATACTTCTTGGATCTACCACCGTAGTTAGAGAGGTTGCAAATAATCTTCCACATATCTCAGCTGAGGAGATATGTGTATGTCCCTTCTCACATCATCAACCATGGAGAACTGGACATTGACGATGGAGTGACATTCCTAGAGTATCTGGTGGCGATAGATGATCAACATGAGAGGATCTTTTATAGACGGTTGATTCATCTGGTGTGTGTTCATTAGTAGCACGAGAATCTCTAGGAGAGCACGTGGGAGTGGGAGGCTTAGATCCGTGCTCAGTACCCCCATTTTTTTTATTAGCCCTTGTTTTGGCTTATGAGGACGTAAGTCCCTAAAGGTGGGGGTAATGTATTGTCCCATAATTCCATGTAAATTTTTTAAAAATTAAATGGGAGTTTTTCGAGACCAGGCTCTGAGACGGCACGTGATTTCGAGGCCTAGAGTGGCCGAAATGTATTTTTGAACTATTTTTAAATTTCATTAAATAAATGTGAGAGAGAGTTTTTATAACTTTCAAATAAGTGCCTAAATCAAAAATCTGAGGGCACTGTTGAACTCAGATCATTGGTATTTTCCTAAAAAGGGCCTAACATTGACCGGTGCAGGTCAACCGAAAAAGATAGTTTTCAGAATTTTCAGAAAAAAATAAAATAACTTAAAAAATTATTTTATTATTTTTACTTCTTCGTTACGCGGTGACTCATCAAGTAATGAGCTGTAGTGAAGTGGCGATGTTGAATCCAATTAATTAACCTCATTAATGAATCATTATGGAGACATTGCAATGCACACACATCTTCCTTATTTAATTAAACATGAAATTTAGGGTTGATGAACAACCATGGAATTCCTCTGACGAACGATGAAGGAAACCTCTCCAATGATGAATGTTGATGAATCAGACGATGATGATGAAACCCTTGGAGAGTGGATTCGAGACCAGAGATTAATGGACGAAGAAGGATGATCATCTTAGAGCAATCTCTTTTCCCAGGTAGGGGTTTAAATCTGTGTGATTATTGTTTCCCTGTTCTTCCCTTTTAAATAAAGAACACAGATCAAATCACTAACTAGTTGATCCATGGATGGTTTATTCTTGTGTGATTGGGAATAAATTTTGTGGGATGATGTTGGGGATTATAAATCTTAGCGATTGAATTATGCTTTGTGACCCCGCTGGCAAGAACAGATCCCGAAAAAAACGAACAAAGGCCCAGATTGTTCATTGGGTTTTCTTTGTGATCCCCTCTCTCTCTCCTATTGTTCTTCATCGACGGACCCATGAGGTCTCGTCAGGATTTTCCGGGAGGTTCCGAGTGCGACCAGACCCACGAAGTGATGGAAAGGCAGTCTTAAGGCCATATCGATAAAGGCGACGACTCGAGGATCACAAGAGTTCTTTCGGAATGGAAATTAGACCATCGCACTGACAGTGACGACTCGCGAAAGGAAGGCCACCGACGGAAGCAGTGGTTCGTGACCCCCGGTAGTGGTTTCGTTGGCTCAACGGTCAGTGGCGGCACGACCGCGGGTGGTGACGATGGTCGCAGCGGCACGGGGGCGACATGGCGCAGCGCCACATCGCTATGTGTTGGCATGCGGTTAACAGACCGCGTGTGGAGGAACTGGTCGGCCCTAGGTCGGTCGCGTGGTGTTAGAGGCTGTGGAATAGGGGGACACAGCTCCGTTGAGCCGCGTCGATGGAGCAGGGATGCAGTGCCTACTGCATCCCAAGTGGATCTGACCGGCCCACCCAGTGGGTCAGGCTGGAGCAGCAGGCTAGACCCGGCATTGGGCTGGGATGGTGGAGCGAACTGGCCCACCATTGCGGGTCGGGATGGATGGAAAATTGGGTCGTCGTGCGGCTTGGCTGATCATAACTGGTCCGACCGAGTCTGACCGGGCCAAAGGAATTTGACCGGGTCACTGGGCAACTTGGTGGGCTGGACCCACGGCCAAACTGGGCTGGGTCCAGCAAGGCCCAATGGGCCTGGACACTGGGCTAGGTCGGACAAGGTCAGCCCATACCCAATCGATTCAGGTTGGGTCGACTGAATTGGGTCGGGTCATGCAGGACCCCCAGGCCGGGTTAGTCAGTTTGGTCTGACCAAGTCGGACTGGGCCCGGATGCAACCGTCCCATGCTTACTAAAACACCAATATCTTTCAGACTGGGTGTCTGATTGATGCATCGTCTATGGCGTTAGGACCCTTGTGACAAGACAGTCCTTTGGGTATACTCTAAGTAGCCGATCAGACCTCAGTGGTCTAGTAGCCGATCAGACCTCAGTGGTCTAGTAGTCGAGCAGACCTCAGTGGTCCAATAGCCAAGAAAACTTCGGTGACTCATTAGGGATGAGTCCCTCAGTAGTACAAGATGATTCATCTTTAAGACTAATAAATATTACTTTCTATACTTTGAGTTATACCTGGTGTGAGTTGTCTTAGCTTTGTGGTCTTGCTTTGTGGTCTTTCCTTTGTGGTTTGGGGTCACTACTGAGTATTGTGTTACTCACCCTTGCATGGGCTTCGCTTGCATGTGTCGCGTCTCGTACATGTGATCGACGCTTTGATGAAGACCTTAGTGGTCTAGGATCGGGTGGTGCTCAATGAGACGGGACGAACGGGCATACTTCTACGGCTATAGGAAGAAACCCTTCACCTACCCTTCAGGTAGGGTCTCAAGCGGACAGATTGTGGCAGTTATACTTTCCTTTGTGGTTTTGAGCTTGTATTTTGACCCCCTTTATACTTTCAATTTGTATTGTACTCTCAGTTTTTGTCTCAATGACAGTTGTGTTTTACTTTGTGTTTACTTTCTATAGTTTGAGCTTTGTACGTGTGTACAGGTTTAAAGGAAAATTTCTCACCTTTTTGGGATATCCCTACTTGGTACTAGTCGTCATCCACTGACCTATGGAAGGAGAGATTGGGGTAGTCACGACATAGACTCTATGGGACGGGTCATGACAGAAGTTTTCTATCTTGTCAAGGTAAGTCCTTCTCCACATGTTTCGTTCTTCACATCGGTCATCTCGTCTCTCCTTCACCCGGGTTCTGTTGCGATGAAACCCTAGGTTCGAGATTAACTCAGATTTTTTGTTTCTTTCGATCCTAGGTGGTGCAGAAGATGTCTCGAGACCCGTTGGGTTGTATTTCAACAACCATCACCAAAGGCGTGGTGGTTCAACTTGATTTGGTTCACCGCCGTCATTTTTTCGGGTATGGATATATACCCAATAATTGGTTTCACACCCCTTAAATTAAGTGTTTGTAGTGTAATTGGGCTGCGATTTATTATTTTGGTGTGTGTTGGTCCCCGTTGCACTAATTGTGAGTGTCAGTTATTGTTGTTAGGTGTTGCGATCAATTCCAAGTATGTGAGTGCATTATTGTGGAAGTGTGTGTGCGCGAGCGCGTTGCGGTTTGAGTTAGAAAGCATTGGTACGACCAATTCCTTGAGGTAGGGATCTCAACATTGATTTTATTTGGAAAAATTCAGTTTTTGTTAATCTACTGCTTTTGATAAAGTTGATTTCAATATTAGAACAAACTGCTCATTGGTGTAAAATGATTTGTTAGATTACAAAACTACGTTTTTGTAATAAAACTTCTCCAACGGAGGTGCGCTGCCTTAAAGCTAAAAACACAATGTTTAGATTGATATGTTCTTTTAGCTTATTGGTATGTGTTTTTCTATTGTCTCTCTTACATGTTGACACACTTGGGTTAAGTAGTAATTATTAGTATTATGCGGGATAAGTTGTGATTATTAATTGTGACTTAATTTTGTTGAACTCTCTGTGAGATGGTTATTTTAATAATCTCAAATCATTGTTGTATGTATGACACTTTAATATTTTGTTCAAATTGTTCTAAATGTGTTTATATTTGTTTAAATCTTGTTTACACATGTTTATCTATGTTAAATTATGTATTATCGGTGACCTGGAAGTATTCTGGACTGAATAGACACTTTGTGAGAATTTCTTGTCTTGACTCACCGTTAGTTATATTTGGTTGCACCGATGATGAACGGTCGCACTGATGGTGAACGGTCGCACCGATGGTGAATGGTCGCACCGATGATGAACGGTCGCACCGATGGTGAACGGTCGCACTGATGGTGAATGGTCGCACCGATGGTGAACCGTCGCACCGATGATGAATGATCGCACCATTGACAACGGTCGCACCGATGGCTACCGATGATCATGAGCCACCCATACCGATGATTAATGATCCACCAATGCTGATACTACCAAAAACGATGCAGATTCAAAATGACTCACTGATTTCATGACTATCAGTGAGTCATGAGATCAGTGAGTCGTTTTGAATCTGCATCGGTTTTGGTATCATTAGCATCGGTGGCTCATTAATCATCGGTATGGGTGGCTCATGATCATCGGTAGCCATCGGTGCGACCGTTGTCAATGGTGCGATCGTTCATCATCGGGGCGACGGTTCACCATCGGTGCGACCGTTCACCATTGGTGCTATCATTCACCATCGGTGCGACCATTCACCATTGGTGTGACCGTTCACCATTGGTGCGACCGTTCACCATCGGTGCGACCATTCACCATCAGTGCGACCGTTCATCATCGGTGCGACCAAATATAACTAACGGTGAGTCAAGACAAGAAATTCTCACAAAGTGTATGTTCAGTCCAGAATACTTCTAGGTCACCAGTAATACATAATTTAACATAGATAAACATGTGTAAACATGATTTAAACAAATATAAACACATTTATAACAATTTTAACAAAAGACTAAAGTGTCATACATACAACAATTATTTGGGATTATTAAAATAACCATCTCACAGAGAGTTCAACAATCTCCCCCTTTTTGATAATCACAAATCAATGGCACAAGGAAGAGAGAATATAGTAGGTCATTCAGTATGCTCCCCCTATAAAAAAGAATATATTCCAAAAGATAAAACAGGGTTAGAATAGCAAACAAAACTTATATAATTGAGTCATTCACCCTATATAATACAAGTCAGATAAGTCATTTTTCCCCATATAATACAAGTCGGATAAGTCATTTGTCCCCTTGTGTATATAGGCATGTAGTAATGCTGGCTCATATGCACATTTAGTTCACCCACTCATATGCATGAGCTTCCTGATTTCTCATGAGCTTCCTGATTTCTCCCTGATTTCTCCCCCTTTGGGATTATCAAAAAGAATAGATAAGGAAGATAAACAAGAAGATTACATAGAAAAATAAGGTTTGAAAATGATTATAAACAGTATAGACACAAGTAAAAAGTATAGGAAATAGACACCCTGTCAAAAATTGACAGAAATAGCTATTTCTCGGGTTGCAAGGGAGCTTTTCCTTTAGAATTGGGAGGAATGGATGGTCCAGACGATGGTTGGGTGGAAGGTTGAACTGGCCGGATGGAGAAAGGAGGCAGGGAAACTCGAGCTGGACGAATTGTGGGTTCCAAGGTAACTTGCTACGGAGAAGGCCTTTATGAAGGATGTTTTTGAAAGACTGGTCGAATACTGGAGAGTGCTTGAGAAACAGACATTTGACCGGGAGCAACATCTGATGATTGCAAAGACTCAGCAGTAAGAAAAACAATGGCTTTAGATTGTACATGAAGGTAGGGTTTGAGAAAATTGATGAAGTCCTGAATTACTTCTCCACTGTACATCATTGATTTTTCAAAATCATCCTTATTCTGCATGAAGTTTTCTAAAGTAGGAGTAAAATACTTCAACTGCTAAACTTGAGCTTTAAAATCTTGAGTCACTGGAAGGAGTCTCAAATTATCAAACAATACTTTAAAATGATGATTCAACTCATGCTTGGTGTAGATCTTAGAGAAATAATGATCCACTTTCTCCTTAATCTCTTTTTGAGCCTTGGTAGCATCGGTTGAATACAATTGCACTATCTTATGAATATGATCACTATGCTCTTTCATATTTTTCAAAGAATCTAAATCCAAAATCTTCCCAAGAGTTGCCAGCTCTTCTGTAACAACATATTTTAAAGTATTAAGCTCAGAACCAGTAATATTGGTTACTTTTGAAGAACTAGCCTGAGTAACAACTTGTGTGATCTCAGCTTTCAACTTCCTCAAATATGCCTTCTTAAAATGTTCTATTAGATTTCTTAAAACTTCTATCATACCAGATATGGTTGTTCTGAATTCTCCTGACAGAGAAACTAGATTTCTGCCTAAATCTGTGAGTGTTTGATTCAAAGAGGTAATGTGCCTGCCAATCGACTCACTATAATTGCACAGGTCTATTTTGATAAGGCTTACCACTCTTTGAGCCAAATCATCCATACCAGTTTTAGATAAAGTCATAGGAGAAGGAGTAGGAATATGAGATAACTCACCTTTCACAGTCTCCCTAACAGCTTGAATCAATTCAACCTTAAATCTATCAAAGTCAGATTTAGCAACTATAGGATCAGGTCTAGCTTGAGACACTGAAGGATCAGGTCGGACATCTGCTCTTTGCAAAAACTCGGCAAATAATTGAGCCTTAACTGAATCACTTATTCCTACAAGATCCACTTCTACACCTTCCTCTTCCTCTAGGTAATATAATCCCAAAAGAGGAAGACCTGGATGTTCTTCCCATGCATCTTTTCATGAAGGATACATAGGTTTCACAAACTGAGCTCGTCCAAAATTTTCAGGAAGAACTTCCCCATCCCCATCACTCTCCAACTGTTATATCTTCTTAGCCTCAGGGACATTTTCTTGCTCAATTGGTTGGGGTTGAGGATCATCTTGGATCAAATTCATACCTTCTATAGGTCGAGTATTAGTATCATCAGCATCACCACCATCATTATCACTGCCACCACTACCACCATCACCATCAGCATCACCCTCATCACTATCATTGCCTTCATCATCATCATCATCATCATTAATTGATATCTCACTTGAACTGTCTGTACTTCCGGATTCATACTCCTCAGAAGTTGATTCATCAGTCTCACCTTCTTCTTCATCATCTAAAAGAGGTTCAATCTCTGGTAATTTGAGAGGAGGGATTGCCGAACAAAATTCCACCCTTCTTTTCTTCAGGCTAACAGTATTAGGATCACTCCTCTCATCAGGAGATGATTCAGCCTCCTCTTCAGCATTCAGATTCTCATCATCATCTTCTTCTTTTGTTCCTTTCTTACTGGATTCACCCGTTTCCTTAGGAACTACTACTCCCTCTTCTTCATCTGAATAAATCACTTCCTCACCAGTTTTTAAACTTGGATCTCTTATGTCCTTTGGTCTCCTTGGATGATAAGTAGGATTAAAGGACTCATATAAATTTTCTTTATCAGCAACCCAAGATTTCTTCCAAGGGTTTCAATTGATTTTCATCCTCTTACAAATAAATTTGTTGAAACAAAAGCTAATTGATGAGATACACTCATCTCCATCATCCACACAACCCAAGAATTTCAGTATGGCATAAATCTATTGAGAATAAAACAGAGAAGTAGCTTTCTTTTAAGGTTTTATCATCTCAAAAATATGCTTAGAAAAATATCTACACAGATTGATATTTTCACCATTCAACAAAAGGAATAACAGAAAAACATCCTGATACTTTACTGAAGAAAAATCACCTTTTCTAGGAAATATTTGATGTTGAATAAATTTAAACATGATTCGATTCTCACCATCCAACTCAACAGCAGTTATCCTTCGCGATTCAGACTTTCCAATCAAAAACTCTAGGGCTAGCTCATAAGAAAAGTAATCAGTTGTGGGACGAATATTACCAGAATAGTCCTCGTATCTTCCATTGTGAGGTACCCCTAGACATTCAGCCCACTGTTTTGATGAAAAAGTAATATTTTTCCCTTTTAATATAGAAGACAAGTACACGCTGTGTACTTCTAAAGTACACACCGTGTATTTTCTTTTTTTTCATTAAACGTACCGGGGTCACATCTAATCACCAGAAAGTCCTACCTCTAGGTCTGATTCGTTCGAGAGAACTTGTACAACCGTGAATCTTCTCTGAGCCCCCGAGCGAGCGTCTGTTCTCCGAATCGATCACCACCAATTGCATTGGGATTGCCTCGGTAAGCTCTTCCTTCGGCTTGAGCTTCGTTTCCCGATTCCTCTTCTTTCTCAAGTTATCCTCTGTTGAACGTTTTAGATGTTTTTGTAGATATACAGTGTTTTTGGGCGATTCAAGGCTTGGGGTTCACGTATAGCGATCTCCCAACACCGAGGTATGTGGTTTGTGCCTTTCCGTTGGAAGTATTCGAGTTATATGTGCAAAAGTGTCCAATAACCTTGAATGAGGTATTGCGTGTTTACTGATTTAGCCCTGTTGTTTGCCTTCTATGCTTGTATGCTTGAATAGAGGTTAGTTGAATGAGAATGGGGTTAATTTCTATGCTCAGGAAGTGTTTACCCATGCATATTTTTTTTATGACTGTTTGGTATAGTTTTCCTGTTAGGCTACTATTTACTTTCCATGCCTAGTATTGTAGGATGGAGTGATTTTGCTTATCTGTCATTCTATTATGTTGTAAACTGTTATCCAAGTAGTTCTTGAGGTTTACTTTGTCCGATACGCTTTTCCATGCTTGTTTGACTTGCATAGGGACGTGAGAACCTGGTGTAGTGGACCATAGGGAGAATAGACGTAAGAGATTCTCCAGAGTGTCCGTTATTTTAATCACGCTGTGAGACCATAGGGGGGATTGACATTGAGTGCTCCCTCAGAGGCTCTATAGTTACGTTATGAGGCCACATGGGGAATTGACGTTGAATGCTTCCTCAAAGTGCATGTAGTTTCTATTAAAAGACTATAGGAGAAATTACCGGTGAGTGATTCCTCAGAAAGTCTTTATTCATACTTGGCTATAAGGGGAACTGACATTGAGTGCTTACTCAGAGAGCCTTTACTAAAGCTAAACCAGAGGGGTTAGACTGTGTGTACTTCCCAGAGGATTGTTTGTGGTTGCTAGGTAGGACCAGAGGGGATAGACTGTGAGTACATCTCAGAGGGTTACCTATTTGTAATTATCTGTTTACTTGCTCTATGGAATTGAATGCTTTGAACTGTTGGAATGTTTACTATTGAGTACTTCCTTGTTTACTGCTTCTTTTGCTTATTACCTGCCATATATATTCACTGACCGTTATGCACATATCTCGTGGTGGTTGTCTACTAGGATTTAGTCTCACACCCTGTTTGGGCCATGCTTTTGGGCCCAAACAGATTATATTATTCCAGGTATAGATAAGGGAAAGCGCCCTTCTACTTCTGGTACTTGACTGCTTGGAGCTAGAGAGCATGGGACCAAGATTTGGCTTGCGATGTTGTGGATCTATTTACTGTTTTTCTTGTACTTTGGTTTAGTACTGTATTCTAAGCATTGTGACTTGTTTGGCTTCTTTCCTAGACATATGTATTATGCACCATTTTTATATATGTGCTCCAGCTGTTTATTTCTTCAATATTTCACTGTTTCTTGTTGTTTGATATTATTATTGCTTCCTCTATTGTTATCTGTTTATCTTCTGCTGTGTTACTCTGCCAATGAGGGAATAGTTTCCCCATGATCACAACCAATGCCTTCACTACTAGTCGATAGCCTCTGGCGTTAGGGGAAATGCGCTTGAGGCCATGTGACCAACCGGGTACGGGGTGCCTCTGGGTGGCTTCCAGAACCGGTACGTTACAAAGTGGTATCAAAGGAATTTTTTTTCTCTTGAATTACTATTTGGAGCCTATAGAAAGGAATATTAAGGAATTGATACTTGGTAATAAGATGTTCCCAGGAGTAGCTAACCCGTGTACAAGGAAAATCCAATCTACCTTGATTATTGCAATTTTTCTGGTTTTGAAATTTTACAGTTGATTTGATTTTCACCTTGAGTGATTCACATGTTTTGTGCTATTATCGTTGATGTTATTGAGGTTCTATTTTTGTTGCAACCCAATGAGATGAGGGTATTCCATCTCATGCATCATATATGCACTTGCTAGAAATCACATGTCATGCATTCGTGCCATGCCATTTAGGTTGCATTAGCGATTGCATGTTGTTGTGATAGATGTTGTGCTAGATATGCATGTTGTTGTGATAGATGCCTTGATAAAAATATCTATTGTTTGATAGGGTTGGTTGTGTAAGGTTTTGTTTGAATGAACACCAAACTTTGGTTCTTCAGGTGTTATGGGCCCTCATGGATCGGAATTTGGTGGATCATTGATCTATTATTCTTGTTTATAACATGTATAAGATGGAAATATTTGATCCGTGGGGAGTATGGGCCCTCAAGAATCTAAATTTGGAACCTTAATGTCTATTTCAGTGTTTTTATGGGTTTTGGAGTAGTTTCTGAGGCTTACTGTCTAGAAAAACCCAGAATACATGCTGGGTAATGTTGAATACACGCCATGTGTTCTTCTGTTTGGGAAGAAACTATTTTTCTCATGTACACGTCGTGTACCGTATGTACACGCCATGTAGTCTCTAATTGTGTCCTAGACTGTGTGGGTGGGAACATGGGGTTTGGAATCCTTGGTAGGACACATCGTGTACCGGATGTACACGCCATGTTGTAGAACCGTGTAACTGGTCGTGTCACTAATAACACAGGTCGGTGGAAATCCTTTAGTGTGCGCTGTGTCCATATGGAACACGCCGTGTAGTGTGAGCTGTGTATTTGGCCGTGTCACTAACAATACGGGTCGGTGAAGCTCGTCTAGTACACGCCGTTTCTGGTACTAACATGTCGTGTAGTCTTGTTCTAGGAGAACCATGTGGCCTAGCCATGTGAGGGAACTCGGGCAGGGGAAGAGGATTCAAGTACACGCCGTGTGTAAGGACAACACACCATGTATGGGGTGTTACACGACCATTTTTGGGAGAGGTACATGGCCATGTGAAAGGATTAAGGGAACACACCGTGTAGGCATTATACACACTGTGTATTCATGTTTTGAAAAACTTGAATTCTTTATTTTTCCTGTTCCCTCCTTACTCTTCTAGTTTTCAGTACTTGACAATATTGATCTAAGGTGTGTGCTTGACCTTGCAGAGTCATGCCACCAAGATTTCCTATGGTTGTACGCCAGTTATAGGGCAACGATCAGACACCAGACATGATTGATCAAGGACTTCCAGCAGATCCTCCAGTTGTGTCAGTCTTGGCACCGACCATCATTCCAGACATAGGTGTTGACGCATAGTCCCGAGAGGGATTCATGAGGTTCATGCAAACCTTCCAGAGAGTACCACCTCCTGTCCCGTCAATGGAAGAATTGACGCAGGTCTTTCAGTAGCAGCATCCTCCCACCTTTATAGGGGAAGGAGGACCTCAGGCTGCAGAGTCATGGCTAGAATCCATGCTAGTGATTTTTGAGCATCTGGAGATGCCTCCAAAGAGGAGGGTCAATTTCTCTACGTATATGCTTCAGGATTCTTCCAAGAGATGGTGGGATGTGATCTCACAGGTGGGACGCCAACAGGATATGTCTTGGGAGGAGTTTCAACGTAACTTCTACTATTACATCTATCTAAAGACTTTGAGGGCCGGTCGAGCCTAAAAGTCCATGAGTTTGGAGTAGGGTACACTTTCTGTTATGGAGTAATATTCCTACTTCACTGAGATACAATGATTTACACCCTTTCTAGGGGGTGATGGGTTTTTCTTGGCATGGAAGTTTGAGGATGGTCTCAGGAAGGAGATTTGAGCTCAGGTGAACATCTTCAGGTTGGATTCCATCACTTCCATCACCAACCATGAACTGGTCACAAAGCATAATCTAAGGGATTCTGGAGCTATGAGCCAGAGCGGTTCAGCATCCAGAGTTAGTGCTTCTCCAGCTGATAGCAGAAAGCTCCTTAGGGAGACTACACATGGAGATCTGAGTAGGTGAGATGTACCTTCAGGTAGCCAGGTGGTATGATACCAGTGTGGGAAGGTCGGGCATACGATGCCACATTTCTCGAGAAACCTAGTGAAGTGTCGATCATGCGGAAAGATGGGTCACCTTCAATTCTTTTTTCAGATCTTTTCACCAGTAGCTGGTGATAGGGGTTCTTCTATGACTCCTCATTCTAGAGCAGCGTCACCAGTTTCTCATCAGTCTGGGAACTGGAGTTCTTCTGGCTGTTCAAGATGAGGTGGAGGTCATGGCCATGGTATCCAGTCACCAGGCTTTCAATGAAAGTAGGGTGGATCAACTCAGAGTGGTCAAGAAGGGTCACAGGGCCGTGGTGTAGGTCAGACTTTTGTAGTGGAGCAGACCCAGCAGGAGCAGGATCCCGGACCCTCTACAGTTCAAGGTACGATCTTAGTTGCCTCAGTTTTATCTTATTCTCTTTTCGATATAGGGGATTCCCATAGATTTATATCTATTTCTATTGTGGAGAGTCTTTTGCTCTGCATCTTTTCTTCTACTGATATCTTGACGCTAGAAACTCCGTTGGGGACTAGAACGGCTAGTGTGCTACAGTGCAAGGAGTTCCCTCTAGAAGTTGGTGGGTGTCACTTCTTATGGGACCTTTATATACTAAAGATGATAGGCTATGATGTCATTATCATAATGGACTGGTTAGTTCCCTTCCAGGCAGTCATCGACTATTATCGTCGTTGGGTGAGTTTCACATCACCAGAAGGCAGATCGTTTCTTCATAAGGGCGAATGGGATGTTCATGCGAGAAGATCATGACCCAATCATCATGGGTTAGGAGGATTTACTACCCAGATTGCTTGTCTATACATGGATGATTAGGGGACATCACAGTTGGACTTTCCTCCAGTGGTGGATCATTTCAGAGATGTCTTTCCAGAGGACTTTTCAGGTTTTCCTCTAGAGCATGAGGTAGACTTTTCTATTGAGATTGTGCTAGGATAAACACCAGTGTCCATTACTCCTTATAGGATGGCTACACCAGAGTTACAGGAGCTCAAGAAGTAGTTGGAGGAGTTTCAGGCAAAGGGTTTCATCTGACCCGGTACTTCTCCATGGGGTTCGCCTGTCCTGTTTGCGAAGAAGTCAGACGGTACCCTCAAGATTTGTGTGGATTATCAGAAGCTAAACCATTTGATGGTCAAAAACCGATATCCCTTATCAAGGATTGATGATCTCTTTGATCAGCTTCGAGGATCCCAGATGTTCTCGAAGATTGACTTGAGATCCGGTTATCATCAGTTGCATGTTAAACCATCTAATATACCTCTCACAGCTTTCCAGAGCAGGTATGGTCTATACGAGTATGTGTTTATGCCATTTGGTCTCACAAACATGCCTATAGTTTTCATGGCACTGATGAACCGAGTGTTCTATCCATACTTGGATTCTTTCGTGGTTGTCTTTGTGGATGATATCTTGGTGTACTCTCATAATCGACATGACCATGCTACACATCTTGAGATCATTTTGAGTACACTGATAGAGCATTGGTTATATGATAAGATCTCAAAATTCCACTTTTAGATGAACCAAATTCACTTCTTGGGTCATGTTATCTCAGAGACAGGAGTATCAGTAGACCCAAAGAAAGTGAGAGCAGTAGTTTTTTGGGACCAGCTGAAGAACATCTTTGAGGTGCGAAGTTTTCTAGGGATGGCTGGATACTACAAGTGTTTCATACAAAACATTTCACGCTTAGTAGCACCACTGACAAGCCTGAACAAGAAGGGCGTGAAGTTCTTGTGGACAAATTCTTGTGAGTCAGCCTTTCAGGAGATGAAAGGGAGGTTGACTTCAGCACCGATAATAGTCTTTCCAGATCCAGAAAAGAGCTATATTTTTTACTATGATTCTTCAGGTATCGGTCTGAGAGCTGTACTTATGCAGGGGGAAGGATTCATTGCGTACGGGTCTCAGTAGTTGAGGCCACATGAGAGGAACTACCCAACACACAATATCGAGTTGGCTGTTTTTGTTCATGATTTATGTTGTTGGAGAAATCCCCTTCTAGGAGAGAATTTTGTAGTTTTCACTGACCAAAAAAGTCACAAGTACATCTTCACTCAGCGTGATCTGAATTTGAGACAACGAAGGTGGGTTGAGTACCTTCAATCCTTTGACTTTGAGAATGCCTACACACCGGAGAAAGACAATGCAGTGGCTGATGCGTTGAGCAGGAGGACTCAGATACAAGTAGTTCAGGAGGCCAGCAATGAGTGGTATCTTATGGCTCTATTCTATAAGATGCATTTGGAGGTGCATGACAGACAGGGGTATACTTTTCTTTCTTCTGTAGCTGTTACCTCTACTCTACTTGATCAAGTGCGAATGAGACAACTATTAGATTTAGAAGGCCTAGTCCTACAGGAAAGCGTGTCAGAAGAGGACCCTATTTCTGGATAGATCATAGGCGAGGATGAGATCTGGAGTTTCTAGGGGTGCGTATGGGTGCCAGCAGGCATACACGAGGAGCTGATACGGGACTTTCATTCCTCAGTTTGGGCAGTTCATCTTGGAGTCACCAAGATGTATCATGACCTTCACCGTCAGTATTGGTGACCAGGTATGAAGAGAGATGTTGCTGGTTTCATCATGAGGGGTACCACCTATCAGCAGGTGAATGCGGAGCATCAGCGACCATCAGGGATTTTGCAACAGTTACCCATTCCTGAGTGGAAGTGGAATGATTTCGTGATGGATTTTGTGATAGGTTTACTGAGGTCACCTCAAGGGAATGATGCAGTATGGGTTGTCATTGATAGATTCACGAAGGTTTCTCACTTATTTCCAATCAAGTAGACCTTCAGTGTTGATGATTTTGGACGGTTGTACATCTGTGAGATTGTACATTTACATGGATTTCCACACTCCATTATTTCAGATAGGGACACCCGTTTTACTTCTTGGGTCTGGTAGGGGCTATAGAAGGATTTGGGTACATAGGTAATTTTGAGTATATCTTACCACCCTCAGATAGATGGCCAGTTCGACCATATGATTCAGGTGCTTGAGGACATGCTGCGAGCATGAATCCTTGATTTTGGAGGTTCTTGGGAGATGCACATACCTCTTGTGGAGTTTTCCTACAACTATAGTCTTCAAGAAACTATTCAGATGGAACCTTATGAGGATTTGTACGGTAGGCCATGCCGATCACCTTTTTGTTGGATAGAGGTAGGAGAGGCAGCTATGTTGGGACCTCGTCTTGTCTAGGAGACCACAGAGAAGATAGAGTTGATTCAAAAGAGGATGACTACTGCACAGTCTCGACAGAAGTCTTATGCTGATCAGTAGAGATGACCTCTGAAGTTCGAGGTTGGGGACCGGGTTTTCCTACGTTTCACACTGAGGTTGGGACATAAAAGGATTAGGAGATGGGGTAAGCTTTCGCCGAGGTACGTCAGGCCGTTTGAGATATTGGAGAGAGTTGGACCGGTTGCCTATCGGTTGTAGTTACCTCAGAGATACCAGTGTCACAACCCGTCCTCGGGGCCCGTGTCGTGACTACCCCAAGCCCGCCTTCTATAGGCCAGGGGCTGGCGACTAGCACCAAGGTGTAAATCCCGATAACAGGGAAGGCATTGCCTTTGAAAGTAAAAAACCATCACAGAGTAAGCAAGCGGAAAGAGTAAACACTAAGTAAAAACTGTAACAAGCTGTGTTGAAAGAAAAAGGGTCTGGAAATACAAGCCCAACTGTAAAGTACAACTGAAAGGGAAAAACAGCAACTGAAAAGAAAGCCGCAGCGTCGAGCCGTCCTCTGGAAGTCCCACCTGAAGGGCGAGCACATATAGCCTCCACAGCTCCTCGGTCCAGCCGTCCACTCCGAGTACGTTCCGCCCAGTGGTCCACCTCCAGGTGTCGTCCTGCACCGCATGCCTCCACCACGATCAGCGTTGTCCGTCGTCTGTAACCAACACAACAAAGTGCGGGCATAGCCCGTGCAGGGGTGAGTATAAGCTACTCAGTAGGGACCCCGAGACCCCCGAAAGTCTCCCGAAATCCACAAAGGATAAACCACAAAGGAAAGATACAATCACGAAGTAACAACCGACACTACTTAGGTATATGCCCATACATATACCTAAGTCATCAATTCCCGTTCGGCTCCAACATCCGAGCCCAAGCACAACCCAATCCACACAGGAAAGCAAAACGTATACTCACACAGAATAGCACAACACAATCCACGAAGGAGAGAAAAAGTAATCCACATAGGATAGCTCAACACAATCCACAAAGGAAAGTAAACAGTAAATCCACCCAGGATAGTTCAACAAAATCCACAAAGGAGTGTAAACAGTAAATCCACATAGGATAGTTCAACACAATCCACAAAGGAGAGTAACGCAGGATTCAGCTCACACAGATATACTTCGTTGAAAAGGTGAAAGGGATGATCGGATAAAGATACTGAATCATCTAAGCTGGGACCCACTGAGGATGCAAGACCAGCTGTCTTCGCTGAATCATCTAAGCTGGGACCCACATAGGATACAAGACCAGCACAGCTGGGACCCACATAGGATATAAGACCAGCACTCTTCATTGATTCACCTATGTTGGGACCCACATAGGATACAAGACCAGCACTGAATCATCTAAGCTGGGATCCACATAGGATACATGACCAACACTCTTCATTGATTCATCTATGCTGGGACCCACATAGGATACAAGACCAGCACTGAATCATCTAAGCTGGGACCCACATAGGATACAAGACCAGCACAACTGGGACCCACATAGGATACAAGACCAACACTCTTCATTGATTCATCTATGTTGGGACCCACATAGGATACAAGACCAGCACTGAATCATCTAAGCTAGGACCCACATAGGGTACAAGACCAGCACAGCTGGGACCCACATAGGATACACGACCATCACTCTTAATTGATTCATCTATGATGGGACCCACATAGGATACAAGACCAGCACTGAATCATCTAAGTTGGGACCCACATAGGATACAAGACCATCATAGCTGGGACCCACATAGGATACAAGACCAACACTCTTCATCGTCGCAGTCCACTGAGGATCTCTGCACAGTCGTCGTCGTCGAAGTCGTAGCCAGCTCTAGGGTTCCCGCACACAGCAAGCTCGTTCGGAAGGGTCCGCTCCACGAGCCGAGAGACTGATACATCAACTGAAACATATTCCAGATTTAATGTATCCAAAAGTCCCGTATCGTCAACAGGAACTCAACGTCGCAGACGGCGCGTCAATCGGACGCCCGGTCTGAGAGTTATTGGCTTTTTTGTCCTAGGGGCCCGGTTGGTTTTTAAGGCAAAACCAACCCGACCGTACTCCACCTGCATCTAAACCTCAGGCGGAGTATGCCAAAAGATCCTTCTCACTTAGAGGAAATCAACAAAGTCGACGACACGTCGATCGGACGTCCGAAGCTCAAGATATGAGCGTTTCCGCTCCAAGGGCCCGGTTGGTTTCGTGTACGAACCAACCCGACCGATCCCAAAATATCCCGAAACATTGAGTGTGATATATCGAAACGACCGTCTCGATCCAAGGATCGCATCTCTGCTGACATCGCGTCGTTCGGATGCCCATAGCTCAAGTTACAGGCAAAAGACCGAAAACGGTTCGAAGACGGGGGGTCTGGGCCCGGGCCGACCTGGCCCGACCCCCCTGGGCCGGCCGAACCGGGTCAACCCGAACTGGGTCAACTTGACCAGGTCCGACCCGGCTCGACCCGGTCCGGTCCGGCTATGGCGCGGCCTGACCTGGCTCGGCTCGGCCGAGCGACCGAGCAACGCGGGGGGCACGCTGCCCCCGCGTGACAACTCCGCGGCCCCCGCGGGGGCCGCCCTGGTCAACGAACGCGGCAAAGCCGCGTCCTGTGTGCGCTGGACCCGTGCAGCCGCGGTTCCACTGGCACCGCCATGGCTTTAGCCGCAGAGGCTCCCTCCGGCGGCGCGTCGGGGCGCCGGTGCCTCCGGCCGCCTGTGGCTTCCGCGGGCCACCGAAGTCGCTCCGGTGGTCCAATTCTATTCCTGTCTGCGCCGCTGCTCCTCCCGGGTCCCATCCTTCACTTTGGAAACATCAAATCTCCCTTGCGGCATGTTTTGTCGTCGCCCGCCAAATCCACACAACAACGAAGAACTGCGGAGGGTTGTCGGGCCATGTTTGTTTGGCCCGCACCCTCCGCGTTAGGCGATAACAATCGGGAAGAATAATCAACACATAGAAAGCATAACAAATAACAATTTTAATAAATTAAAATTGTTCTTATGAACCAGGTTCTTTATTATAAAATAAACAATCACAGGAATATAAATTGTTTTACAACAAACCCCTACCTCGTCAAGTCGTCGCACGCGCGTTCTTCGCGGAATTGACCATCGCGGAACAAGTGGAGCGTCGCGTCGCGGAAGGGCGTCGCGGAAGGGAGTCACATCGACAATCTCCGAGGATCAAGAAACAATAGATTTAATTAATAATAATTAAATCCGTGATGTTGTTATAACCCACAAAGAGATTTAAAAGAAGCGCAACCCCCTACCTTGTCGTTGTCGATCGGAGGTTGTCGCGGGGTTGGATTGTCGCGGAAGAAGAACCGTCGGCGTCGCGGTACTTGGCGTCGCGTCGTCGATCTCCGAGGGCTCGGCATTCTTTGTCACCCTTCGTCGAAGGCCGGCATTCTTCGCGTTCTTCGCGAAGAAGGATGAAGAACTTGAGGTTTGTCAAATCCTCTCAACGAACAACACTTAAGGAAAAAAAAGCGTTGGTCTTATTTTATTAACATGCCAACAAAAGAAAAAGAGATAAGTAACGACCCATTAATTCATAGAATTAATTCAACGAATAAAACCGCCCAATTAAATGGTGCGTTAAGAATTTAAGAAAACGCATCAGTTGACTTTCATAAAAAACGGGTTTTCACGGGTGCGTTACTTAGGGGAAAAGAAACGGTGGGGCTCGTGCGGGCCCCACCTCACAAATATCCTACCAAGAGGGTAGGATATTTTTGGATAGCACCCTATCCGCATCAACTCAGCTTAAACAGCTTGAAGTGGTCTTTAAGCGGCTTTAAGTGAAATAAAAATAAAATTGTCACACAACTTTATTTTATTTCTTAACTTAAAACCCAAAAATTAAAAACCACAACCGAGAAAACGCAGCTCCGGAAGAGGTGTTTCTAAGAAAATACCGGCGCTGTAATTCCATCGGTGCCCTTGTAATTCAATTCGAAGCACCGGTTCAAAATTTAGAAAAACCCGCTCGTTCGTTCACTGAACGTACCCGAGCCAAACTTCGGAAAATGATTCCGGGCACACCGGGCCTCGGAATCAGGTGCCGTCAGAAGCTGCGTTCTTGTAAAATTCCAAAGAAAATTATGAAAACAATTTCCTTGAAATTTATGGGTCTTTACATTACTCCCACCACAGGGTTTTACGTCCCCGTAAAGCTTCACCACAAACTTAGGGATACAAAGGCGGTACTGAGCACGCATCTGAGCCTCCGGCTCCCAAGTACTCTCCTGGAGGTTCCCGAGCTTCCATCTGAAGAGAACTAGAGGAATTGATCGTCCACGTAGGACCCGCTCCTGTCGATCCTCGATCTCCACTAGGACCTCCTCAAAAGTCGCCCCATCATCAAAGACCATCTCTCCATGGTCAATGATTTGCGTCGGGTCGTGCACGTATCTCATCTGCTAAGATACGTGGAAGACGTCGTGCACCCGGCGCAACTGTGGTGGTAGAGCCAGGTGATAAGACACCTTTCCAATCCTACTGAGGACCTGGAAGGGTCCGATGAAGCGTGGAGACAACTTACCGCTTCGTCCAAACCTCCGCAATCCACGTCGAGGTGAGACCCGCATGAAGACGTGGTCGCCATCCTCGAACTCAAGTGGCCTCCGCCTCCTGTCATCATAGGACTTCTGTCTGCTCTGAGCTATACTCATCCGCTCCTGGATGACCTGGACCATCTCCGATCCCACAAGAACTACTAAGATTTCTTCTTTGCTGATAAGAGAAATCTGGTCTCATCCCCTAGATGAACCACTTCTTTTGCCTAATACAGTCAATCCCGACATGGATGTTACTAATCCACACCAAAGATGACGTCGTAAGGCCTCGATGCTACTACCAAGAGATCCAACCGTTACTCTCGCCTCCAATGGTTGAGTCACACTGTCGGCATCAGTGTGTGGTAACTGGGTCTCCTCCAGTAGATGTCTCACAAGTGAGGGTCAAGTCAATAGTCTAAACTGGAACCTCTTAGTAACAACACAAAAGAGGACAGGAATGAAAACATCACAAAGGTAAGCGTTTTTACTATTGCAGCTCATAATACAAAGAAACCACACAACAACAACAAGGAACTAGAAGTACAAAGGACGTATCTACTAGTTCTGCTCCTGTCCATCTGCTCCCAGAGCTCCATGATCGAAGGCCTCAGGTGCCTGAAGCTGAGCTCTCGCATGTCCACCAACTCCCTGCGGTCGGGGTGGACCTCCTGGTGGTGGTGGTGGCAACACATCGAAGTGTCGCCCACCATCTGATACTCGTCCAGCTCCTCTGCCTCGTCCGCCTGCACCCCACGGACCACCATGACCGAACCTCTTTCTGGGAGGTCCCCTACCACCTGCTGCTCATCTGTAAGATGAGTCGGGCAGTCTCGAGCCATGTGACCTCACCCACTGCATGTGTAGCAATGCTTGCCCCTCGTGTAGCTGGCTCTCCTTCGGGTGCCCCGCACAACCGAATCTTCATCCTGAGACTACCCAACTGATGGTCTGGACCGTTTGGACCTCTGCGTCACCTGTCTACTGCCAGCTGCAGAAGACCCTGCTACGGGCCGTCCTGCGGAGGGCCCTGTCACTGGAGCCTTCTTGGCGAGAAAACTCTCCACTAGAAGGGCTCTCTCCAACACCTCTGCCTGTGTCGGAATGTTGAGGGAGATCATCGAAGCCCTGATCTCGTGCCTCAGTCCCCGCTCGAAGGTCCGGGCCCGGAAGAACGGGTCCCGTACCATATCTGTGGAGTAGTGCGAGAGATCAGTAAATCTCGCCGAGTACTGGGCCACTGTCATGCTGCCCTGCCGTAGCTGTAGCAGCTCTTGGATGCGCACCGCACGGAGGGTGGCTGGGACGAACTCGGAGCGGAAGATGCTCTCAAAGTCCGTCCAGAGGAGAGATGTCTCATCGTGCAACTGGAGCATCAAGCTCCACCATCTGCCTGCTGCCGCATGCAGGAGGCTCGCTGTGAGGATCACCATGAGGTCTGCTGGTGTCCTCACTAATCTGAAAACCCGTACAACTGCCTCCAGCCAGTCCTCAGCGGCCAGAGGGTCCATCTCCCCGCGGAACCTGGGTGGTCGCTGGCGCTGGAACTCATGCAGTGCACTAAGGCGACGTGCATCGTCAGCGGCTGGGGCTAGTAGCATCTGTGGCTCGGTGGGTAAAGGTACCGCCGGTGCCTCTGCTGACAAGGAGCCTTGCAGCGAGGCCTCGTCACTCGGTGGGATGTCATCATGCTCCACTCTCGGAACCCTAGCTGGCTACCATCGTGGGGACATCCTGAAAAGAAACAGGTGCTCCACGGTCAGAACTGTATACCTGGTGAGCTGACACAAGTAATCACAAAGAAAACTTGAACACACATGCAATTAATGTTTTCGTGCATTAAGTCAGAAATCAGAAGTCAGGGTCCTGGTGTACGGATACGTCAGCCACTGCACCAACACTGGACTCCCTAGACTGATAACCACACAAAATACGCTGAACACTATTGCTTCACATAGAATAAAGATCAGAGTCTGCGGTAGAACTGAACTCCTCTGATACCAATTTGTCACGACCCGTCCTCGGGGCCCGTGTCGTGACTACCCCAAGCCCACCTTCCATAGGCCAGGGGCTGGCGACTAGCACCAAGGTGTAAATCCCAATAACAGGGAAGACATTTCCTTTGTAAAGTAAACAACCATCACAGAGTAATCAAGAAGAAAGAGTAAACACTAAGTAAAAACTGTAACAAGCTGTGCTGAAAGAAAAAGGGGTCGGAAATACAAGCCCAACTGTAAAGTACAACTGAAAGGGAAAAACAACAACTGAAAAGAAAACCGCAGCATCGAGCCGTCCTCTGGAAGTCCCACCTAAAGGGCGAGCACAGATAGCCTCCACAGCTCCTCGGTCCAGCCGTCCGCTCTGAGTACGTCCCGCCCAGTGGTCCACCTCCAGGTACCGTCCTGCTCCGCAAGCCTCCACCACGATCAGTGCTGTCTGTCGTCTGCAACCAACACAACGAAGTGTGGGCATAGCCCGTGCAGGGGTGAGTATAAGATACTCAGTAGGGACCCCGAGACCCCCGAAGGTCTCCCGAAATCCATAAAGGATAAACCACAAAGGAAAGATACAATCATGAAGTAACAACCGACATTGCTTAGGTATATGCCCATACATATACCTAAGTCATCAATTCCCATTCGGCTCCAACATCTGAACCCAAGCACAACCCAATCCACACAGGAAAGCAAAACATATACTCACACAGAATAGCACAACACAATCCACGAAGGAGAGAAAAAGTAATCCACATAGGATATCTCAACACAATCCACAAAGGAAAGTAAACAGTAAATCCACCCAGGATAGTTCAACATAATCCACAAAGGAGAGTAAACAGTAAATCCACATAGGATAGTTCAACACAATCCACAAAGGAGAGTAACACAGGATTCAGCTAACACAGATATACTTTGTCGAAAAGGTGAAAGGGATGATCAGATAAAGATACTGAATCATCTAAGCTGGGACCCATTGAGGATTCAAGACCAGCTGTCTTCACTGAATCATCTAAGCTGGGACCCACATAGGATACAAGACCAGCACAGCTGGGACCCACATAGGATACAAGACCAGCACTCTTCATTGATTCACCTATGCTGGGACCCACATAGGATACAAGACCAACAATGAATCATCTACGCTGGGACCCACATAGGATACAAGGCCAACACTCTTCATTGATTCATCTATGCTGGGACCCACATAGGATACAAGACCAGCACTGAATCATCTAAGCTGGGACCCACATAGGATACAAGACCAGCATAGCTGGGACCCACATAGGATACAAGACCAGCACTCTTCATTGATTCATCTATGCTGGGACCCACATAGGATACAAGACCAGCACTGAATCATCTAAGCTGGGACCCACATAGGATACAAGACCAGCACAACTGGGACCCACATATGATACAAGACCAACACTCTTCATTGATTCATCTATGCTGGGACCCACATAGGATATAATACCAGCACTGAATCATCTAAGCTGGGACCCACATAGGATACAAGACCAGCACATCTGGGACCCATATAGGATACAAGACCAGCACTCTTCATCGTCGCAGTCCACTGAGGATCTCTGCACAGTCGTCGTCGTCGAAGTCGTAGCCAGCTCTAGGGTTCCCGCACACAGCAAGCTCGTTCGGGAGGGTCCCCTCCACGAGCCGAGAGGCTGATACATCAACTGACACATAGTCCAGAGTTAATGTATCCAAAAGTTCTGTATCGTCCACAGGAACTCAACGTCGCAGACGGCGCGTCAATCGGACGCCCGGTCTGAGAGTTATTGGCTTTTTCGTCCCAGGGGCCCGGTTGGTTTTTAAGGCAAAACCAACCCGACCGTACTCCACCTGCGTCCAAACCTCGGGCGGAGTATTCCAAAAGATCCGTCTCACTTAGAGGAAATCAACAAAGTCGACGGCACGTCGATCGGACGTCCGAAGCTCAAGATATGGGCGTTTCCGCTCCGAGGGCCCGATTGGTTTCGTGTACGAACCAACCCGGCCGATCCAAAATTATCCCGAAACCTTGAGTGAGATATACCAAAACGACCGTCTCGATCCAAGGATCGCATTGCCACTGACGGCGCATCGTTCGGAGGCCCGTAGCTCAAGTTACGGGCAAAAGACCAAAAACGGTCCGAAGACGGGGGGTCTGGGCCCGGGCCGACCCGGCTGGACCCGGTCCGGTCCGGCCAGGGCGCGGCCCGGCCCAGCCGGCAAGCCCGGCTCGGCTCGGCCGAGCGGCCGAACAACGCGGGGGGCACGCTGCCCCCGCGTGACAACTCCGCGACCCCCGCGGGGGGCCACCCTGGTCAACGGACGCAGCAAAGCCGCCTCCTGTGTGCACCGAACCCGCGCGGCCGCGGGTCCGCTGGCGCCGCCGCGCCGGCG
Organism: Viscum album; assembly: GCA_963277665.1. NCBI lineage: Eukaryota > Viridiplantae > Streptophyta > Magnoliopsida > Santalales > Viscaceae > Viscum > Viscum album. The sequence goes on from OY728160.1 coordinate 1,855,670,348, forward strand.
ACCCACGCCGCCGGTGGCTTCCGCGGGCCACCGGAGTCGCTCTGGTGGTCCGATTCCGTTCCCGTCTGCGCCGCTGCTCCTCCTGGGTCCCATCCTTCACTGCGGAAACATCAAATCGCCCTTGCGGAGCGTTTTGTCGTTGCCCGCCAAATCTGCACAACAACGAAGAACTGCGGAGGGTTATCGGGCCGTGTTCGTTTGGCCCACACCCTCCGCGTTAGGCGATAACAATCGGGAAGAATAATCAACACATAGAAAGCATAACAAATAACAATTTTAATAAATTAAAATTCTTCTAATGAACTGGGTTCTTTATTTTAAAAGAAACAATCACGGGAATATAAATTGTTTCACAACAATCCCCAACCTCGTCAAGTCGTCACACGCGCGTTCTTCGCGGAATCTACCGTTGCGGAACAAGTGGAGTGTCGCGTCGCGGAAGGGCGTCGCATTGTCGTGGAAGGGCGTCGCGTCGACGATCTCCGAAGATCAAGAAACAACAGATTTAATTAATAATAATTAAATCTGTGATGTTGTTATAACCCACAAAGAGATTTAAAAGAAGCGCAACCCCTTACCTTGTCGTTGTCGATCGAAGGTTGTCGTGGGGTTGGATTGTCACGGAAGAACGTCGCGGAAGAAGAACTGTCAGCGTCGCGGTACTTGGCGTCGCGTCGTCGATCTCTGAGGGCTCAGCGTTCTTCGTCTCCCTTCGTCGAAGGCCGGCGTTCTTCGCGTTCTTCGCGAAGAAGGATGAAGAACTTGAGGTTTGTCAAATCCTCTCAACGAACAACACTTAAGGAAAAAAAAGCGTTGGTCTTATTTTATTAACATGCCAACAAACGAAAAAGAGATAAGTAACGACCCATTAATTCATAGAATTAATTCAACGAATAAAACCGCCCAATTAAATGGTGCGTTAAGAATTTAAGAAAACACATCAGTTGACTTTCATAAAAAATGGGTTTTCGCGGGTGTGTTACTTAGGGGAAAAGAAACGGTGGGGCTCGTGCGGGCCCCACATCACAAATATCCTACCAAGAGGGTAGGATATTTTTGGATAACACCCTATTCGTATCAACTCAGCTTAAACAGCTTGAAGTGGTCTTTAAGCGGCTTTAAGTGAAATAAAAATAAAATTGTCGCACAACTTTATTTTATTTCTTAACTTAAAACCCAAAAATTAAAAACCAAAAACGAGAAAACGCAACTTCGGAAGAGGCATTTCTAAGCAAATACCGGTGCTACGATTCCATCGGTGCCCTCGGAATTCGATTACGAGCACCGATTCAAAAGTTATAAAAACCCGCTCGTTCGTTCACTAAACGTACCCGAGCCAAACTTCAGAAAATGATTCCGGGCACACCGGGCCTCGGAATCAGGTGCCGTCAGAAGCTGTGTTCTTGTAAAATTTAATATAAAATTAAGAAAAAAATTTCCTTGAAATTTACGGGTCTTTACAACCAGGATATGCACGACGTATTCCACATTTCTCAGCTTTGACATTACTTCTCAAACACATCTCATGTTTTCCAACCCAAGGAGGTTGAGTTAGAGGTGGATTCCTCATTCGAGGTGAATCCTATCTGAATTTTTTATTGAAGTACGAAGGTTCTCTGTGGCTGATCTATTCCTCTGGTACAAGTGCTATGGCAGAACGAGCAAGTGTAGGATGAGACTTGGGAGAGGGAGACCAATGTATGATCATAGTGGCCAGTGTTATTCATCATTTTTTCTTCTATGCCACCTTGCTAGGGAAATTCAGGGACAAATTTCTTTAAGGGGGGAAGTTTGTAAGAACCTGGATCTTATTTTCAGGTATGTTTCCTTCTCTAGTCTTTTTTGAGAAAAAGAGGAGTTTATGGAAATTTTTTAAGTACACACCATGTACTTTATGAGCACACACCGTGTACTCAGTTACCACATATAACCATGTGCTGGCCGTGTAGCGGCCGTGCACATGGCCATGTGGTGACCTGGAGGCCACCTAAAGCGGAGTACGAAAAAGGAAAGTACACGTTGTGTACTTCTAAAGTACAGGCTGTGTATTTTTTTCATTAAACGTACTCAGGTCATGTCTAATCACTAGAAAGCCCTACTTCTCGGTCTGGTTCATCCGAGAGAACTTGTACGACCAAAAATCTTCTCTGAGCCCCCGAGCGAGCATCTGTTCTCTGAATCGATCACCGCTGATTGCATTGGGATTGCCTCGATAAGCTCTTCCTTCTACTTGAACTTCATTTCCTGATTCCTCCGCTTTCTCAAGTTATCCTCTATTGAACATTTTAGACGTTTTTGTATATCTATGGTGTTCTTGGGTGATTCAAGGCTTGAGGTTCATATATAGAGATCTCCTAACACTGAGGTAGGTGGTTTGTGCCTTTCCGTTGAAATAATTTGAGTTATATGTGCAAAAGTGCCCAATACTCTTGAACGGGGTATTGTGTGTTTACTGATTTAGCCCTGTTGTTTTCCTGCTATGCTTGTATGCTTTAATAGAGGATAATTGAATGAGAATGGGGTTAATTGCTATTCTCAGGAAGTGTTTACCCATGCATATTTTGTTTATGACTATTTGGTATAGTTTTCCTATTAGGCTGTTGTTTTCTTTCCATGCCTAGTATTGTAGGATGGAGTGATTTTGCTTATCTTCCATGCTATTATGTTGTAGAATATTATCCAAGTAGTTCTTGAGGTTTACTTTGGCCAATATGCTTTTCCATGCTTTTTTGACTTATACAGGGCTGTGAGAACCTGTTGTAGTGTACCATAGGGAGAATAGACGTAAGGGCTTCTCTAGAGTGTCTGTTATTTTAATCACGCCGCAAGACCATAGGGAGGATTGACATTGAGTGCTCCCTTAGAGGGTCTATAGTTACGTTATGAGGCCACAGGGGGAATTGACATGGAGTACTTCCTCAAAGTTCTTGTAGTTTCTATTAAAAAACTATAGGGGGGAATGGAGGTGAGTGTTTTCTCAGAGATTCTTTATTCATACTTGGCTATAAGGGGAATTGACATTGAGTGCTTTCTCATAGAGCCTTTACAAAAGCTAAACCAGAGGGGTTAGACTATGTGTACTTCCTAGAGGGTTGTTTGTGGTTTCTAGGTAGGACCAGAGGGGATAGTCTGTGAGTACATCCTAGAGGGTTACCTATTTGTAATTATCTGTTTACTTTCTCTATGGAATTGAATGTTTGAAATGTAGGAATGTTTACTGTTGAGTACTTCCTTGTTTACTTCTTCTTTTTCTTATTGCCTTCCATATATATTCACTGACTATTAGGCAAAAATCTTGTGGTGGTTGCCTACTGGGATTTAGTCTCACACCCTATTTGGTCCATGCTTTTGGGACCAAACAGATTATATTATTGCAGGTATAGATAAGGGAAAACACCCTTCTACTTTTGGTACTTGATTACTTGGAGCTGGAGATCATGGTACCAAGCTTTGGCTTGTGATGCTGTGGAGCTGTTTACTATTTTTCTTGTACTTTGGTTTAGTACTGTATTCTTAGCATTGTGACATGTTTGGATGCTTTCCTAGACATATGTATCATGCACCATTTTTATATATGTGCTCCATCTGTTTATTTATTCAGTTTTCCATTGTTTCTTATTGTTCGATATTATTACTGCTTCCTCTATTGTTATCTATTTATCTTCCATTCTGTTACTCTGCCAATGAGGGCATAGTTTCCCCACGATCACACCCAAGGCCTTCGCTGCTAGTCGGTAGTCTCTGGAATTAGGGGAAATGTGCTTGAGTCCATGTGACCAACCAGGTATGGGGCGCCTCTGGGTAGCTTCCAAAACTAGGACGTTACAGCCGTAGTTGCCCCATTGCTAAAGGGAAATAGCGACTGCCATTGACAGTCTCTGTAGGGGGTCCCAAGATGACCACAATGATGATCGATGGGAATAACTTTAGTGAGCATCATAGGCGACCATAAATCCTAATAATAGAGCGACCGATAGAGGCAGTCACTAATGTTCTAAGAATAAAAAAGCATTAGAAACCGCCATAGGCGGCTACTACTTTGCAGATTTTTTTAAAAAATAATTCATATTTTAACAACCGCAAAATAACAAAAACATTAAATAAAAAACCAACAATTCAAAAAAAAACCAACAATCCAAATAGTTACATATCATTTCAATCTTCTTTCTCAATCAACCTACTGATACGATACAAAAAACAATTAAACAAAACAAATAAAATTAACATATTTAACATTATTTTCAACTTTATTCAGTTAATATATATAGAATAATCAAAACAGTTTATACAGTATTAAGTACATAAAGCATCATAAATACAAAAATGAGGAAAATCTAATCTAAAATATTTGATTATACTATTTATCAATTAAGAAATGACTATTAAGGTTGAAAACCAATTTTACCGCATACCGATCAATATGGGCATCAGATTAACGCATAGTTGATTCCAATAGATCACATATGATTTGAGGAATGTTCTCATAACTTTTCAAATCAATTAGAATTAATTTTATTATTTTTGGACCCTTGGTAGGAGATATTTTATTTTAATAACACTAGAAAACGTTACCCGTCGTTTTCTATCATAACGAGTGACACAAACATTTGATGGATGCAATATTAATTCATAAAGATAAAAAATAGCTCATTGATTGTTATCCCATGATTTCATGTCAATATAAGTGTGTTTTCTTGGTATTGGTCCCTTTCATGTAATTTTTCAATTAACTCCAAATATGAGGGACATACATTACTTTCGATCATAGCAAGAAATTTGGGTATCCAATCAACATGTAGATGATTCCTACAGATTTTAATTGTCTTAAATACTGTTTTCATAAGATTTCATGTCAATAAGATCTCATTTGGTTAATTTTGACCCCTACACACATAATTTCCCCATTATTACAAAAATGGTAATAAATGTAAAATCAAACTTTTAATTGTATCGACTAATTCAACATCGGATTAATGCACAATTGATTCCAATTGATCACATATGATTTGAGGAATGTTCTCATATATTTTCACGTGAATCAGAAGATTTTTGTTCTTTTTTGACCCCCTGATGGGAGATATGTCATTTTAATAACACTAGAAAACATTACCTATCGTTTTCCATCATATCGGGTGACATGAGCATCTGATGGATGCGATGTTGATTCTTACAGGTCAAAAATAGATCAATGATTATTATTTTATGATTTCATGTCAATCCAAGTGTAAGATCCCGAATCCATGTGAATCGACCCTTTTATGTCTTTGATGACTATGTTAAATTCTTGTAACAATAGGATCCATCACATTAGCTGTAGTTTGAAATCCTTTTTTCTCAACAAGTATTTCAGTGAAGTATGATCTGTATACACCACCACTTTAGAAAGCATGAGGTATGAGTTAAACTTTTCAAAAGCAAAGACCACTACTAGAAGCTCATTTTATATAGTCATATAATTTACCTAAGATTACTTTAGGGTACAGATGACATAATATATGGGGTATGAAAATTTTCTAACCCACTTTACTAAAACAATTCCCACAATTAAATCACTAGAGTCACACATAATTTCAAAATCCTTATCCCAATTGGGTGAAATTATAACAGGAGTGGCCACCAGAATATTTTTTAGAGTGTTGAATGCCCATAGAAATTATTTAGTGAAGTAAAATGGGGTATATTTAGACAATAGTTATGTCAATGGTTATTTTTTTCTTGAAAAATTTTGGATGATATGACGATAAAATTTCACATTTCCTAGAAAACTCCTTATACCCTTCACTACTGTGGGTTTAGGTAAATATTTAATCACCTTGATCTTTTAAAATCAATTTCCATGACATTATTTGATATTTTATGTCCAAGTAATATTATTATTTGGACCATAAAATGACATTTTAACCATTTTAACACTATGAAATTCCCTTCACAACACCATAGAACTAGTTCCACATTAATTAGGCAAACTTCAAAAGAGTGTTTATATATAGAGAAATCATCAATGAAAATCTCTAGAAACTCCTCTTCCATATAATGGAAAATGTGTGACATGCACTATTGAAATGTTTACAATATGTTTCATATTCCAAATGACATCATTTGATAGGTGAAGGTTCTGAAAGGATATGTGAATGTGATTTTTGAAAAATTTGATGGGTTAACTACCATTTTATTGTATCCTGATTATCCATCTAAAAACAATAGAATTCATACCCAATAAGTCTCTCTAGAATATGATCCATGAATGGGAATGGAAAATGGTCCTTTCAAGTTGTTGTGTTGATATTTATATAGTCAAAACAAACTCAACATCTAGTAATGGTTTGAGTTGAGATTAAACCATCTTCATTGTTTTTAATAATAGCCAAGCTGCCTTTCTTTAGGATGACTTGCAGTGAACTCACCCATTCACTATTAGAGATGAAAATTATTATACCGGTTTCAAGAAGCTTCAATAATCCCTTATTTACTAATTCCTTAATCAATGGAATGAGTCACCTCTAGGGTTGAAATTTTGGTTTAGCATCTTCCTCTAACAAGATTCTATGGGTGAAAATCACGGGATTGATCCCCTTAGCATCAACCACACCCCAGAGAATTGAGTTTTTATGCATTTTCAAGACTTAAATTAGATTTTCTTCTTACATATCATTGAAATAATGAGAAATGGAAGTTTTGTTACAGTTTTTAAGAACATTCACTTCAATTTGTTTGATAGAGTCTTAAATTTTAATGTCGGTAGCTTGATGATTGATGGTATGAATGGTGGAATGGTATTCCTTTTCAGAGGTTAAATGTAATACATTCCCTTATAATCACTACAAACGTATTATCTAGGAGAAAAAGTCTCTTTTTCATCATCAATATTCATGTAATCATCCCCCACACCGGTCAAAAAGGTGGCCCGATAATCAAATGAATTTCCACCTTGTTTGGAGGCTTTCACTAAATCGAACAGTACTTGTTTATTATCAACTCTAAAAATCAACCTCACATGGTTTAAATCAATAAAAACCTTTACAATGGTGAGAAATGTTCTCCCTATAATGATGGGGTCATCTCCTTCTTCCTCCATATCCAAGATAAAGAAATCATTAGGAAAAATGAATTTACCAACTTTGACTAAAACGTCCTCGATAACTCCTCAAGGGTACTTGATTGATCGGTAAACTAGTTGAAGTGAAAATCTTGTTGGTTTCAAATATTTGAGCACTATATTTTAGAATATACTCATAGGAATGATATTTATACTTATTCCAAGACCGCACAAGTAATTTATGAATTCACATGTTCCAATAGTGTAGGGAATCAAGAAGCTTATAGGGTCTCAAATTTTTAGTGGAAGATTTTTATGAATGACTATAGAGCATTATTAATTGAAAGATATGAACCCTAGGTCTTCTATTTTTATTTTATTGGATAAAAACTCATTTAATAATTTTTCATAAGTAGACATCTGAGCAATGGCCTCTACAAAGGGGATATTGATGTGTAACTGCTTAAACATCTCAATTTTTTTTGAATTTTCCCTCTATCTTTCCTTGTATCATTCTATTTGGAAATGGAAGATGGGGTTTTTATAGTAGTAGTTCCACATAAACATATTCCTTTTTAGGTTTCTCATGTATAGAAGATTTTTCATTTAGTCCTGATTCCAAATTTTGTTCTTGAATAGCTTTGTGTGTGTTATCATCACTATCTTTTTTATGAATGTGGCACGTATTTTAGGTTATTCTATCTTATTTTCCTAACCTAAGCATGGATGATGAAAATTTAGTGCTTTTAAACTCCTAAGGACCACATATTTATTCTCCTCTCTAGGATGTGTCTTGGTATTATTGGGAAATATACCCGGCGATCGGTCCTATAGAGTCTTAGAGATCTGACCCACTTGGTGCTGGAGATTTCAAAGGTCATACCTCAGATTCTGAATCTCATTTTCATGTGTGTTCATCCTTTGATCCACCTTATAAATAAATGTGTTGAGTAGGTTCTCAAGATTTTATTGTTGAGTCGGGGCTTGTTGTTGCTACCTTAGTGGAACTTTTAGAAACTATTATTGGGGTGCAATTTATAGGCTATAATTGGAAAAGGTTATTGTAGATTTTTTTTTGAGGTCAAGGAGATAGATTTTAAGGTGGGTAACTAGGTGGTCCCTAATTTTATGACAGTTCTTGACCACTCCTCAATTGGTAATAACCTTGATTTGTTTGTTACAGCTATAGATATGGTCTCTTTTGATAATAATATTTCTAGTATTGTTTGGGTTGTTTAAATTTTTGGTTTTTTAATTGTAACGTAGGTAATTACAATCCTAATTTTGGGGATCTTCCATTTCTTATTTACAATCCTAGTATGGGTTTGATCCTCCACACATTTCACAGACCTGTATTTCCATAACAGGGGTAGGAGGCGGCAGTGGTGGAGAAGGTATCTAAAAATTTTCGAGCTTCTTTGTGAGGGATTAAAACTAGGATTCAAGGAAGGTATTATATTCCACCTGATTAATTCTACATCTAGGTAGTTCTCAATCACTCAGCCATAGACTGAAATTGTAGGAAATTTCATCTAAAAGTGCTCTACCGACTTCTAACATCTTGAGCATGAGTCCTCTATCAGTAGTGACATCCACTACAGTGTGTAAAAATGGTTTCATTCCTTGTTAGAATGTTTGGATTTATATCCACACATCAAGTTCGTGATGTGGTAACTTATTAGTGAGTTCCTTAAAGAAATCCCAAGCTTCCCAAGCTGAATTTCCATCCATTTTGGTGAAGTTTTGGATCTCATTTTTTATCTTTCAACTTCATATAGGTGGAAAAAAATTATCTAAAAATTTCTTATATAAATAATCCCAAGTCATATTGGGCTCGAGAACATAGATTTTGAGCCAATACATGGATCTATCTTGCAAGGAGAAAGGGAACACTCTTAGTCTAATCTTGTCAGAAGATACACCTTGACTTCGAAAGGTGTCATAAACTTCTAGGAAACTTGAAATATGAGCATGTGGATATTTTCTCTAAAGTGCACTAAAATTTCCATGATTCTAGATCATGTGAATAAGTATAGGTTTTATATTGACGGTTTTTCTTAGATCGAAGGGAAGATGATGCTAGGTGCAACACCACTAATGGATGGAAATTCATAGTCCGCGACGGTGTGCTCCTATAGAAACCGTTACTCTCCCAGTAATTCAGGTGGCACATATTGAACATTTTGAGGGTTATGTGGTGTAAGTTTTTTACATTTATCCATATCATAATGGTATCATGTAGATAGGTATCTTCTAATATTAGGATTGAAATCAAGAAATTCTTGGGAGTCTAGGATCTGAGAAAAAGTCAAAGGACCTTAGTGCATGAACTAGCAGAATGACATGGATGTAGGTACTAGTACATGTGTGAAAATAGTAAAAATAATGGATTGGGAGAAAAGAAGGTGTTAGGCAATCCTAGGTTTTCTCTAAAGGTAATTGTACCTAAGCAACAACTAGTCTCCAACAATGATGCAAAAATTTGATTGGCCCATGCAACATTATTGATTATGCATGGGAATTAATCAGATTATAAATTTATAAGTCCTAAACTACACTAGATACAAAGGTGTATCATGGAGATAGTGTGGGGTCAAACCCATAGAAACCAATTGGAAAATCTGGTAACCTAACGATTAGAACATGGTAGATAGATTCCTCATAAGACTCTTGGGGGATTGGTTTTCTAAGACTTACATAGTTTAGTTTAGTTTAGGAGAAATAGAGGGATTAAGGTTGATTTAGAGGCTTATGAAAAAGGTATTAATAGATGTAGATTGGGATAGTCCTATGGATCAGGCTGTGAAGTAGTGTCGAATTCACCAATTGGTTTTGGTCTAACTAATTGGATCTACCCAAGCTGGTAACTACTATTTGGTCTAGAGGTAGTCAAAAACCTAGATTCATAAGGTTTGTATTCAAGGTAGAAAGCATCATAGGATATTGGTCCTATCTTTCTCAACTCCAACTAGGTCAAGTTAATTTTATTGAAATTCCCTAAATTAGGTTTTTTCAACAGAATGTTATTGAAAATTGTTCTTTAACCTAATTACTATCCAAAAGGTTACCCAAGTTTTGATTTAGAGATTCATTAGTTTTAAATAACACTTACTATCAACCCCTAACCTTGGAAGATTATCCACACATGATAATAATGGTATTAAACAAGGAAGAAAGTGGCAATATTCTTGAAATATTAATTAAAAAATTCAGATTTAGAAAATCCATGATTAAAGTAATTCAAAATCAATCAAAAACTTACTTGAATAAAGGAACAAGAAATAATGCATCAATTGGAATTTAAATCAGTGAATGAAACACAGACATAAGAAATCCAAAATACTTGGAATCGATGTACAAAAACAAATAAATAAAAAAAATAGGAAAGAAATAGAGAAAAAGTAGGTATGAAATGTGAGAGAAGAAAAGCAAAAAATAAGGAAGTAAAAATATCCCCATTTGTGTTTCTACACCCATTTTGAATTATATATAGGTCCATGAACCTCATGACATATAAAGGTTTCACATCATGAGATTTTTTAAGTGACTTATCCTTCAAGACTTACATGATGTGTAATATAATTCATGTTGTGTACTGAGATCCAAAAAAATCTACAAAAATATTGCATCTTCTAGATTCTTTTCAGATTTCATGGCTTGAATCTTTGGTGGGTTCAGACTTCAAAATATTTATCATCATGTAATGTGTGCATCTCATTCATTGAATTTTCCTAGAGGATTCATAGCCTGTACGAGTTTCATGGGCTAGTCTTCGACTTTCCAGGGTTTGTGATTGATTAATTCACATAATGAATAGGTTTCATGATGTGTGATGTCTGAATTTTCTGAATTTCTAGATGCTATTATTTTGATAATTAAGATTCTATTTCCTAAAAAAATAACCAAAACCCAATGAATTATCTAATAAAAATGAATACATCAAAAAGAAATGTATCCATCAAATATATATGAATTAAAATTATCAATGATCTATGTGAAGATGATTCCTATATATTTTAAATGAATTTAAGAATGTTTTCATAAGATTTCATATTAATCTAAGATCATTTGGTCAGTCTTGAATCCTACACACATGATTTTACCTTTATTACAAAAATGGTAATAAATGTGAGAATGTAAATTAAATTTTACCAACCAATTTGGGAATCAAATTGATATATAATTTATTCCAATAGATACAAAATGATACGAGGAATGTTCTCATATATTTTCACATCAATCAGAAGTTTCTTGGTTATTTTTGACCCCATGATATGAGATATTTCATTTTAATAACACTGGATAATGTTACCCATTGTTTTCCATCATATCGGGTGACATGAACATCCGATGGATGTAGAGTCAATTCCTATAGATCAAAAATTAATTAGTGAACATTATCCCATTATTTCATGTTAATCCAAGTGTGTTTTCTTGGTATTTTCCCATTTTATGTGATTTTTCACTTAACTCTAAATCTGAGGGAAAAACATCACTTTCGATCATACCAATAAATTCAGGTATTTGATCAATATACCAATTATTCCTACAGATTTTAAACGAATTCAAGATCATTTTTCTAATATTTCATGTTAATTGGAGTTGGATGGTCAGTTTTGATCCCTGAACACATGATTTTCCAATTATTACAAAAATGTTAATAAATGTGAATATGTACTTTAAATTGTACTAACCAATATGGGCATTATATTGATGCGTGATTGATTATAATATATAAAATATGATTCAAGGAATGTTATCTTATATTTCCATGTTGATCAGAAGTCATTTTCTTGTTTTTGACCCCTTTATGGGAGATATGTCAATTTAATAACACTGGGAAAGGTTTCTTGTCTTTTTCCATCATACTAGGTGACATGAGCATTCAATGGATGCGACATTTTTTTCTACGGATAAAAGAATGGATCTTTGATTGTTCTCCCATGATTATATGCCAATCAATGTGAGTTTTCTTAGTATATTTAACCCTTTTATGTGATTTGACACTTAACTATAAATCTAAGGAAAAAGAGTCACTTTCGATCATTCCAAGAAATTCAGGTATCCAATCCACGTGATAATGATTCCTACAAAATTTAAACAACTTTAAGATTATTGTCCAAAAATTTTAGGTCAATCGGATCATGTTTGATCAGTTTTGACCCCCACACATATGATTTTACCATTATTAAAAAAATGGGAATAAATGTGAAAATTTACTTTAAGGAAGGTAGTATTAATAGAAAAATATGCATGAATACATTAAGAGTATGTAGGAGAAATTGGTCTAGGAAACTTTGGAAGTATAATCTACATAGTCAAACTATACTAAGGATAAGTATGGGAGGGTATCTAGGGTGTTACGTGATGGAGGTTATATGATTTTTTTCCTCTATAAAAGAATGAAATAAATATTCCCCACACTCATTGAGCACTTGATATGGGTCATTAGGTATAGTGATATCTTATTTTTGGAAGACCACTAGTTGGGTAGTTCGTTATTCTTTCTAGGGTGTCTGAATCCTAGTATGATAGTCCATGAATCCAAGGAACACCTTTAGTTCACTGATAATATACTTAATGAAGATCAAAAGGTTTTATTTTCTAATATTTAACTAGTGAATAACCCAACCATGAAGTTGTCACCCCATCCAGTTCAAGCCTATTTTTCTCTACTCACTTTTATAAGATTATTCATGTTACACAGGGATCATATCCTTAGGATAGAGATATTTGGAACAAATCTATTCTAGATAAATATATATTTCTAGTTTTGTGAGTTATTCAAAGATCCATCCCTAATGATAACACGGTTCAATGAAAATACATTAAAATAGAGTTTATGTGATCATGTTACACCTATATTAATATGAAGTCAATTAAGAATTTATTTTTAGAAAGTGAATGAGTAGGTTTCTTGTTGAAGCTACTAGTAAATAGTATGGGGTTACCATTATATTTGGGTCTATTGAAAATTTAATGTCAACTTAGTTTTAGAATGTGGATGTAAATTCTAGTGAAGTTTAAACTAAGAGAATGGAAGTTGCAGTGGGATGTTGGGTGCTCTGGGAGGATTTCACTGAAACTAGACACATGGTTCCTTAGGTGAACCTAGGTTACTTTAAAATTAGGACTCCAATTTTGATCATGGAGCTAGTTTTATTGTGTAATGTAAGTTATCTAACTTCTAAATTTTTAGATGCTCCATATGTGACGCGCAGTTTAAATTTAAAGATAAAAAATCACTTACTAATTATTATTCTATGTTTTCTCATCAACATAAATGTATTTAATTAGTTTTGAATCCCTAATTGGTCAAATTACATTTTAATGAAAATGTAAATGTGATTTTTTTACTTTATTAAAAATACAAAAACAAATGAGATAGCCAATTTGAATGAGAAACCAAAAAGATAAAACAAAATGGACATCCTGGATCAGATGCATCATATAGGACCATGAATGATACCTATGCCCAGTGCGGCAAGGGATTATAATAAATAAAAATTATGAATATAATAATAATTAATGTAATAATAAAAAAATTAGTATAAACCTATATCGTAGGATCCCCTACACCATCACTGCGGCACATATACTCCTGCAGTGCTCTGACCTCAGCTAATAGCTGTATATTTATCTCCTCATAAGTATGCATCCATGTCTCTAAATATGTCATCCACTTTTTCATCTTAGAAAAAAAGGACCCATAGCTTCAGTATGTGAAACAATAGAACAAGGAATCCCCATGCCATATGTCAAGTTGTAGCCATGTCTATCACAACCAATAATGTGATGAGATATCTCATCCCTTTGCATGAAAAGTTGTTTCTGGTCCTCTAGAATCTTTGTTAACTCGACCTCAAATTGATCCTATGTAATATATAAATATAAATATATATTTATATATATATATGTATTTAAGTATTGATAATTATAATAAGAACTTACTATATGAGCTTCAACCTCGAGATCATTTTGATCATGAGTCATCATCAACACCGACATTTTATCAGTCAGTGCACCTTGCTCCCATAACTATATACCAATAAGATATAAATATAGAAAAAAACCATATTAAATAATACATATAAAAATAAATGATAAATACATCATGTAGAATCTGAGACACATGATGAGTCCCAAGCCTGTGAGGAGGTCCCTACAATGTGCGATTCTCAGAATGACGTGCTGCCACCAACTATATTCAATTAATTAAAATTTAAAACATGTAAAATGATCCAAATTATTTGAAATATGTAGAACAAAATAAATAGTATCACCATCGTAGCCTTAGTGGACCAATATGCGACCAAGTCATGCCACTGAGATGGGAGAAAACCTCTCGGGACTTTATCCAGAATGTCTGGGGTACCCACATTTGGTACCTAGTGCCACCTATTGACTCTACCTATACAATATTTCTAAATTTTATGAAATTTTTCCATACATACTGGAAAAAAATAATTGGGGGCACACTCTCGGATTATTCTATTTAATAAAAAAATTATCATAAATGTAAGTATTTTTTAAACATAGCTAAGAAACTAAAATGATCCTCTTACCTGAACTTCCCTCCATAGTCGTCTAATTTATCTTGGGGGACTGAAGACCAATCATGTGTAGTCAATGAAAATCTATGTGGTTCACATATGATATGACCCAACTAGTGAATAAATCCATGGGCACCTACTCCCACAGGATGGTATGTCTTGTTAAATGATATGTCAAGGGTCATGTAGGAATTCCATGATGAAATAACATGACCAGGGCCTCCCCTATGAGAGGAATAAGTGGTCAAGTATGATCCTATTGAAAACAATTTCATGGATAATTAGATATATGTGAACATATATATATATATATATATGTTTAACACTTAATTAAAAAAAATAAAAACACATTTACATTCACACATACCTTGACCCATCGACATAGATGGATCTATAGAATGATGTGGATCTCGTGCCTCTTCCCCTAACATGTCTTCAATCATAGAAAGAATTAGTATTCAAACACACGTAGACTACATATAAAATAAAAATATATTAAATACACAAAATAGTTAAATATTTCATAAAGAGTTAAATAGTAAAAAAATGTTCTAAATCGAGGAGTGGGAAAACAATAATACCTTTTATTAAACATGAAAATCAACCATATCTCCTTCAATGGTCTCTCTAACCCAATTAATATCTTCTTCAAATTGTACTATGGTGTGTTGATTAAGTTTTTGCACAACAAAGGAAACAATCTTGGGTCCATCTCATTTAATTAAAAACACTCCTCACCATGAAATTTTCACAAAAAAAATCCAATTTGGATTAGATAGCAAGGTAAATAATAAAAAATTATTCTACTTGTGATTCCAAAATTAATGTTTCATTACTATATTTTTTATCACTATATAAAATACTGTTAAATTTCACCAATGTATACTGATATTGAACAAATTTACTTCCATGAACTGGATTGACCCAATTAAACTTTAACAATATGTATTTCAATATGTGCGCATATACAATTTCAATGATGTCTTTAAATTGAACATATTAATAAGAAGAATCGATAGATGGATAACCAATTCCACTATTTTGTGTTGTTTTTTTTTCATTAACATATTTAATGTGAAATAAAAATATATTAACATCTAAATCTTTGTAATGATGACCCGTTATAGATGGATACTCAACTAGTTGGTTAAATTCTTCAGTTAGTGGAGGGTCACCTAATTCCTATAGGTTATGGACCTATATATTTCGCAAAATTCAATAAAAAGTTACACAAAAAGAAATTAGTATTATACTTCAATTAGAATGAAACTCTATTTATACATACAAAATCTTTGAACCAATATTGAAATGATTCATAGTGATATGGTTTAATTTAATAATTACTCACATGAGTTATCTCTTGTTTTAGCTTATTAATGTGTTTCCTGAAAATGATAACATCATTTTTAAATGATCAACTTATATATGCAAAAAAATATATTTAAAAGTTAAACAATAAAAGTGATAAGATACTTACTACATCAATAGTGAAACTAATGGAGTATTGAACAATATATACTGATGATCATGTACCCACTTGATGTTGTCCGTATCAAATATAGTTCATTCTCTAACTATACCATCATGAATATTGGAGGGATTAATTGAATTTGTTTCAATATCTATGAGATATTCTGCACAAAAAATAGTACACTAATCCATCAAATGACCATTGGATATTGATGCCTCAGGATGAGATCTGTTATGTAAAAATAATCTCAATATATTAATATATCACTCAATAGGATACATCCACTTGAATTTCACTATATCAACAATCATTACTTCATTGGTTAGGTGCCCTATCAAGTAAACCATAACCTCAAAAAATGAGGGTGGAAATAGTTTCTACAAGTGATGAAGTGTGAGTATAATTCTATACTAATTTGTTTAAATCACACATTAATTGATTTATTAAACAAATATATCTAAAAAATTAATCATCTCAATCAATGTTTTATAAATATTGGTGATAAACAATCTCAAATTATGATAGGAATCAATTTCTGAAGTAGTATGTGATTTTCATGACTTTTCAACCCTTGAAATGTCTTTCTCGTCACATTCAGACACTTGGAAATATTAGAAGAGTAAAAATTATAATTATTGAGCATATTCAAAATAAAAAGAAATATCTCTTTCTTATTTTTACTCCTCATATATTGTGCATCAGGCATGTATGCATTGTTTCCCTCACTCAACTATAAATGAAATTATCTTATTAAACAAATTTATTATAAATCACGTCATGCATTGACATGGTCCTTTTATTTTCCACAAAAAACCCAAAATGGACCACAATATATTATCAAAAATATTTTTCTCAATGTAAATGACATTCGAATTATGCCTTAGTATGCTAGTTTTCCAGTAAGGGATATTAAAAAAAATACTTTTCTTCTTCCAATTGTGACTTTTCTATCTACCAACACCATGAATAGTGGGTAATGGATGAGCCAAACAATATTGAAATTCATATGTCATGGGGATGTTTTCTTTATTAATATGCGATAGTATTTCTACTCATGTCATGATCTTTGGTGCTGGATTAAATTATATAGAACCATAAAAATTCCACTCTATTCTTTCTGAACCTATGATAAGGGGGAAGAAAACTTCTATGACCCATGTATTATCATTTTTACAATTTTTATTCCATGTAAAATTTTTACTTTTATTATAGTAGGGGAAATAAAATTCCCCTTTTGTGTTAAAAACTGATAAATTTTCATAAGATAAGAAGTCATTGATTATCCATAATAAAGAAGCCTATAATTTGAATATTTAATTTGTTTCACAATCATAAGTCATGTAACATCATGTTACTGTTTTCAAGTACTCCTCAACTCATCTGTTTAATCAAGCCTAGTTGAGATTCATCTTAGGTGGTTTCAAGTGGAAATTTTAAAATTTTGAAAATTTCTAGGCTGTCAATGGTTAACGCATGGTTTTCCCAAACTGTGCACCCACGTAGTGTAAACCATGAAAACCCAAAAAACATGGGTTTTCATAGTTGGAACATTGTTTTACAAACCATGTGCCCACCTAGTAGAAACTATGCACCCTATCATAGGGGCACACAGTTAGGGTGCATGGTTTGAAAAAACATGTGGCCCTACCCATCTGACCGTGCAGACAATTTTTTTATTTCAAAAAATATTTTAAAAATTCCCAAACCCCGTATAATCACCCGATCAACCCTTAATCAAGATTACACAATTTTTTGGGCCTTGGGATCTATTATGAACCCCTTTTGGATCCTCTAAATCCCTTTCTAGGTAGATCGAAGCATGGGGAATCTCATTTCATCCCTCTTTAGTGCATAATTATTCTCCCAAACCTTCTCTCCCACTCTCTCTCTATTTCTTCCCTAGTGAGTGTTAGATCATATTTTATTTGATGGATATAAAATACTTTTTTATATCTTAAATCTAGGTTGGATTTCTAGATCTCTGTTGACGTCTTTCATCATTGGAAATTATCGTTGTCAGTGTTGAGTTTCTTGATAACATGATTTAAGGTAGGTGGTTCTGTTGAGATTTTCCATTTATTAAAACCTTGATTTGATTTATTTATTTATATTTTATTTCAATTAAATTATGAAAACCCAATTAGATGTGAATTGGGATTTGAAATTTTTTTGGCATGAATTTTTGGGGAAAACCCCCAATTTCAATGGAATTGTAAATTGGGTTGTGATTTGAATTTGATGGAACTTGTGAAATTTACTTGTGAAGTTGAATTTTTATAAAATGGATTAAATTATTTTTTTAACATATGATTGGTTTAATTTTTAAAAGGTATAAAATGATGAAAAATCCTTGATTTGGTATTGAATATGAAATTGGCATATTGAAACTGGAAATGGGGAAATTTTATTTTAATCTTTTTTGAAATAATTTCCCATTATTGATTGATTGATTGAGCACATGAGATCCTTGGTAGTTAGTGAGTTATCTAGGAAAAGCATGCTAGGAGGATAATTCCCTAGTAATGTATTGAAGAGGACAACACTAACTAGAACTTGTTTGGCTAGTAATTTTCCCTTAAGTGGGAGTGGATTTTTATAATTCCCCCTTAAGTGGGAATGAGTATTTTTCATGATCACTGATATGAGATGTGTGAGGATCCTATAACTAAGAATTATCGTACTACAGGGTAGATGTCCATATTTCTTGTTTTGATTACTTTGATATATATATATATGTGCCAATGATTTTCAAACTTATTTTCACATGCCTAGTGATTTATATAAACTATTTTATATAAAGTATTTATTTAAGCCATTGTTTGAAATGTTTCCAATATTTGAAATGAAAAGCATGTTTTTTTAAATATGAAATTATTCTACCATGCCTATTTTATTGAAATTGAAAGAATGATTTGGTTTATTTATTATGGAATCTTGTTATGGAAGACTTTGTGAGACCCTACTGGTATTTTGATCTTACACCCTACCTTTTCCTACAGTAATTTGTAGGTTTTCATTTGTTAAGTTTGAGAAAGGGGAAAGCGCCACTTGGAGGTGGTAGTTGTTGTTGATGTTTTGGGCCTAGAGTGTTTTTTCCTATGGGTTTTTTGAGTTTTATATTTATATTATAGTACTTTTGTGATGTACTGCTTTGGATTTTTTTACCTATTTGAATTTTTGGTACTTTCTCCATTTTGGAGTGTTGATCATACTAACTTGTTTCTTTATCTTATACTATCTTGTGATAAAAATTGTTTCCTATTTTATCTTGTATTATGCCTGGTGCTAGTCACCAACCCATGGGGATTGGGAATTACCTTCGAGATATGTTTTTTCTATCTTGGGTATCAGGGTACTGGGGTATCTGGGATGATTCATGAAAAATTGGTATCAAAGGTTTAAGTTGTGCATCTTTCCTTAATGTTAGTATGCACTTTGAATAATCTTGTCAGGACTTAGGAGGTAGTGGTGAGTGAGTTCCTAGACAACTCTCATCATAAAAAGACTTAATTCATCATATGTGGTTTGTTAAATACATCATTAGGATTCGTTTTTGTCTTTTCCCTGCTTTATATTTGGATATATTGAAATAAAAATCTTGTTTTCTATCTGATGGGATTAATTTCCCAATTGATATTGTTTGAGTGTTGATCTGAGTACTCTTATGATTTCTTTAATGTTGTTTGTTGATGTTGTGTAGCATCATGACTCCTATAATATGATCGAATAGGATCCAAGAGGAATATTATGATGAACCATAGTGAGAAAATCCTCCCATGGACCAGAATCTGGTTGAGGTTGTAGTGAGTGTTGTCCAAGCTCTGGGACAAGAACCTACACCCATTCCCATTTAGGCTCTAATTGTGGAACATCAGAGGGTTGTTTTTTGGAATCATGCTCAAGAGTTCCTTCACTAAAAGACTCCATCATTCTGAGGTTCAAATGATCCTCAAAATTATGAGGATTGGTTGAGTAGAATTTATCTTTTGTTTGAGTTCTTAGATCCGCTTGATGAAATCAAGGTGAAATGTGCCACCTTAAAGCTGGAAGGACCTATCAGGAGATGGTGGGACATTATGTAAATATATAAGAAGAATAAAGGATTAGAGTGGAATGAATTTAAATTTATTTTCACAAAATAGTTCTATCCAGATTTTATGGTGTTGGCTAAGGCTATAAAGTTTTTTAAACTCAAGTAAGCTAACAGGACAATAATCGAATATACAAAAAAATCACTAAGATTGTGCAGTTTTCACCTGATAATGTATTGAATGATAATATGAAGACCTGAAGGTTTGATATGGTAATTTTATTTTATATTCATTCTAATATTTTCTTAATGAATCTATCTTCTCATGCTGACATATTGTACAGGGCATTGATGACCGAGCTTGATCTAGCTGGTAAGTCAGGGTCTACGAGAGTTCCTTTTTCTCCCATTGGAAGTTTTGTGAGTTCCCATAAAGGGAATATAAATCATTATGAGTCTCATGGTGGTTCTTGATAGTAGGGTTTTTCTATACCTCCTACAGTTCCTAGAATAACCCCTTTGAATTGCTTCTAGTGTGGAAATCCTGTGTATTTGAAATGTGTTTGCATTGAGGAACCAAAGATATGGGGATCTTGTGGATGCTCGAGTCACTTGAAGAAGTTTTTTCATATATATTCTATTATACGTATTGGAATAGGATCATCAGTGCCTAAAATTACTATGGTGAAATAAGATACTTCAAGATCTAAGGGGTTCCAACCATAGGAATCTGGAACGAAGCTTCATCATGTAGTGTAAGAGTCTCCAGAGGAAGCGGATATGGGTCCAGTGACTGTGAGAGGTACCATCATTTTTTATTCATCTTAAGTGGATGATTTATTTGATATTAGTGCATATTATTCATTCATTTTTACTTGTATTTTTAATCTACTAAACCTTTCTATGGAGCTTTTATCTTATGTGATGGATATTACTACACCCCTCAAAATGAAGAGAGAGAAGGGTCGTCATTGTCTTGTTTCACTTTCTCTTTATTAGAGATTGAACTTACTTGGGATTTTATAGTTCTTTAAATCATACCTCTTGACATAATTTATAGGATGGATTGTATTATTTTTAATAAATTCAGAATTGATTTCTATCTTTGAAAGGTCTCCTATAATATGCCTGATAGGGTGTGTCGTGTCTTCTAGGGGGAACAAGACCTGAGGTCGAGTAGAGTCGTACCTTCTTATCTAGAGTTGAGGAAAGTAATATCAGTGTTTGATTTTGATATAGAGTGAGAATGCTTATGCAATTATCTCCCACTATTTGTCATTAAGTTTCTCGACATTTTTTCTTTTGAATTCTCTATTTTTTCACCAGTAACTGAGATAGATTTTTCTATTGATTTGGTGTCTGATACTCAGCCGATATCTATTCCTTCCTACCACATAGAACTAACTGAAATGAAATATTTGAAGGCTAATTTGGATGAACTTATATTAAAAGGATTTATATTCCTAAGTGTGTCACCTTAGGCATAACCTGTTCTCTTTGATTAAAAAGCTAATGGAATTATCCTTTGTGTTCATTACTAAAATCTCAACCGAGTTATGGTAAAGAAAAATTACCTGTTGCTATATATTGATGATTTGTTTGACCAATTAAAAGGGTAAAAGTGGTTCTCAAAGATTTATCTTCAATTTGGTTATCACCAGTTGAGAATAAAATAATCTGACATTAAAAAAACCACCTTTCGAAGAATATATGGCCATTATGAGTACATTTTCATGCAATTTGGTCTAACCAATGCTCATACAGTCTTTATGGCTTTTATGAACATGATCTTCCATGAGTATCTTGATACTTTTTTGGTGGTATTTGTGGATGAAATCCTTGTTTACTATAAGTACAAGGAGGATCATGTGCACCATTTGAGAGTAGTTATGGAATTATTGAAAAATCATTGACTTTATTCCAAGCTATAAAAATGTGATTTCTAGATTCAGGAAGTGAATTTCGTGGGACATGTGGCGTCAGAACATGGTATATTAGTTGATCCTAATAAGTTGAAAGCTATTATGACATGGTAACAACCATAGAATGTTTTCAGTATTTGAAGATTCTTGGGTTTGGTTGGGTATTATATCCATTTCATAAAGTATTTCTCAAATATGTTTTCTTTGATAACCAATGTCACTAATAAGGGAGTAGATTTTGTTTGGGATGAGAAATAATAGAGTTATTTTATTGAGATGAAATGTATTTTGACTATTATGTTGGTGTTTAATCTTATAGAGTCCGGGTAGGGCTATGTAGTCTTCCGTGATGCATCAGGTTTGGGTTTGTGTTATGTTCTTATTTAGGGTGATAAAATTATTGCTTATGGATCTCAACAGCTTAGGCCATATGAGAAGAATTACCTGAACCATGACCTTGAACTTGGAGTTGTGATGCATGCACTTAAGAGTTGGTGGAATTACCTTTTTGGTGAAAGGTTTACCATGTATTCTGACCATAAAATCTTGAGTTATATCTTCTATAAAAAAGGTTTGAATCTCCTCCAGAGGTGTTGGGTGGATTACTTGCAATCCTTTTATTTTGAATTTACTTATACCTCGGGGAAAGGGAATGTCATTCTAGATGCTTTGAACATGAAACTTTTGACCCAGGATGTGAAATAATCATTAGAAGAGTGGAACTTGATGGTTATTTTTGCACATTTTCATATTGGAGTTCAGAAAATAGGGGTTGAGGTTGTATTATACAATGTTTAGTTGACCTATTCTATTCTTGAGATGATTCTTCAAAAAAAATAGTTATATGATGTTTTCCATAACATCAGTAACCCTCTTTATGTTTGGGAGACCATTACTGAATGGCCATTCTCAATGGAGGGTATCCTATGTTTTTGGAACTGGTACATTATACCTTTACCAGTAATGAAACTTATGATGGGGTATTACTATAATTCCTAGTGGGTTGTGCACCCAGGAACCAAAAATATGTTCTATGAAATGCATCAATGATTCTGGTGGCCAGGTATGAGATAAGACATTGATGAATTTGTTTCATGCTACTATACTTGCAAGTAGATCAAGGACGAGAACTAGAGACCTTTGTTTTTTCTTTAGCCACTTAAAATTCTAACTTGGAATTGGGATGATATTTCTATGGATTTTGTGGTTAGGTTTCCATATACCCATATAAAGAATAATTCAATATGGGTTCTGATCGATAGGCTAACCAAATCATCTCACTTTATAACTATTTATGATACAATCAAATTTAATGAGTTGGGAAATCTATATGTGAGAGAGATTTTTCATTTTCACAGAATTCCATCTTCTATATTCTTTGATAGGGATCCCCATTTTACTTCTCTATTTTTGAGATACCTCTAGGAGTCACTGTGATCTTAGGTTCATTTGAGTATGACATACCATCCACATACGGATAGCTAGATAGAGAAATCTATATATATATATATATTCTTGGGGATATGTTTCATGCATGTGTTCTCAATTTTGGTGGAGCTTAGGATAGCTATTTGGTACTAGTTGAGTTTTATAATAGTAATAGTTACTAGTATATAATCAAGATGGATCCTTTTGAGGCCTTGTATGGATTTCCTTGTAAATATCTATTGTATTGGTCAGAGATTTGTGAAAGTTACTTGGTTGGACCGATCTTAGTCCAAGAGATGACATCAAAGAATCAATTTATTATTTACGGAATGTTGATAGCATATAGAGGATATAAATCTTATGCTTATTATCACTATAGACCATTGGAATTATAAGTTTTTGATCAGGTTTTCTTGAAAATTTCACCTTGTTTGGGTTTCGTCTTGGGTGGAAAGTTGAAAATTTTGGAAATTTATGGTTTGTTCACGGCTGGCGCATGGTTTTCCCAAATCGTGCACAAAACCAATGTAAACCATAAAAAACAAAATAGTTGTGGTTTTCATAGTTGGTGTATGATTTGATAAAATGTGTTCCCACCATTAGAAACCATTCACCCCATAATAGGGGTTCACAATTTGAAAAATTGTGTGGCCCTACCCAGCTAACTATGTGGATGGCGTTTTTTTATTCCAAAAAATATTTTAAAAATTATTGAACCCCTGTATAATCACCCAATTGACCCTAACTTAGTATTACATGATTTCCTAGGTCTTGGGATCTCTCAAGAACCCCTTTTGTCTCCTACAAACCCCTTTCTAGTCAGATCAAAGCGTGATGAATCTCATTCGATTCTTCTCTGGTGAGTAATTATTCTATCATTCATTCTCTCACTCTCCCTCTCTCTCTTACCTCCCTAGATAGTGTTATATCATCTCATTTTTTATGGATATAAACTCCTTTTTTTGGATCATGAATAAAGGTTTTATTTTTATATCTCTGTTTCTGTTGATCATAATTTGAAATTCATATTGTGGGTGTTGAGTTTCATGATATTGTGATTGAAGGTAGGTGGTTCTGTTGAGATTTTCCATTTACTAAAACCTTGATTTTATTGATTGATTTATATTTTATTTCAATTAAATTATGAAAACCCAATTCAGTGAAAATTGGAATTTGAAATTAGATTGGCATGAATTTTGGGGGAAACCCCCAATTCTAATGGAATTGGAAATTGGGGTGTGATTTGGATTTGATGAAACTTGTGAAATTTAATTTTGAGAAAAATGTATTAAATTTATTTATTTAAAACCTATGATTAGTTTTATTCCTAAAATGAATTAAATGATTAAAAATCTATGATTTGGTATTGAATTTTAAATTGGCATATTGAAACTAGAAATGGGGACATTGTATTTTAAAATGTTTTGAAATAATTGACCATTATTGATTGATTGATGGAGCACATGAAAGCCTGGGTAATTAGTGGGTTATCTATGACAAGCATGCTATGAGGATAATTCCATAGAAATGGATTAACAATGGAAACACTAACTAAAACTTTTTTGGCTAGTAATTCACCCTTAAGTGGGAGTGAATGTTTTTAATTTTCCCTTAAGTGGGAGTGGGTATTTTTTGTGATCACAAAATAAGATGTGTGAGGATCCTATAACTGGGAACTATTGTACCATAGGGTAGAAGACCATGTTTATTATTGTTATTAATTTGATATATATATAGGCCAATGATTTTGAAACTACTTTACTCATGCCTAGATATTTATACAAATCATTTTATATAAAGTATTTATTTAATCCATTTTTTTGAAATGTTTCCATAATTTGAAATGAAAATCATGTTTTTTTAATATGAAATTGTAATTCCATGCCTATTTTATTGAAATTAAAAGTATGATTTGGTTTTTTTATTATGGTATCTTGTTATGGAACACTTGGTGAGACCCTATTGATATTTTGAGCTCATACCCTACCTTTGTATATGGAAGTTTATAGATTTTATTCTACCAGGCTTGAGAAATGGGAAATAACCACTTAGAGGTGGTGGTGGTTTTTGATATTTTGGGATTGGAGTGTTTTTTCCTATGGGATTTTTTCGTTTTATATTTTTCTTTTGGTACTTTGGTGATGTACTATACTAGATTTTGTTATACATGTTTGAATTTATGGTACTTTCTCTATTTTGGAGTGTTGAGCATACCGAAATATTTCCTTATATTTCACTTTATTATGAAAAAATGGTTCCCTCTTTTATCTTGTATTATTCTAGGTTCTATTCACCAACTAAAGGGGATCGTGAATACCCTTCGAGATATGTCAATGTCATATTGAGTATCAGGGTACTAGGGTATATAGGCTGGTTCCTGAAAATTCATCACACCACCCCCACAAAATTCATTCAAATAATCAATCAATGGTTGAAGGTAAACATCAATATTATACCTTGGGCTTCTAGGTCCATTAATAAGAATGGAAAGTAAGGAAAATTATTGTTTCATACAAATACACTAAGGAAGATTATACAGAACCAACACCACTGTTCATGTGTTATGAGTTCCACCAACCATAGACCTCAATAGATTGAAATTGTCTACTTCCAAACCCAATCAAATATTAAGAATATATTTAGAAAAGTTTAGGTATCTCTGATCAATCTCCTTCCAAACAAGAGATTTTATCGAGTAGGTTAACATATCGCTTTTCTTATTTCTTTCCACATTACGTCTCATTAATTTAGAAAATTTAGATGACATAAATAATCTTTTCAACCTCAACTTTATTGGGAAGTAATAAATTTTCTTTAAGTAAATTAGTTTCATCATTTTCATAGTCTGACTTTGATGAGTATGATTTCCCCTATTATCTTTCTACTGAGAAGATTCATAGACTTTACAATTATCCAAATGAGAAGTTTACTTTCTAAACATTATATATTTTTTTCACATGAATCTATGGTATCATATGAGAAACCTAAGTTCTCTATCAAATCATGATCATGGTAATATGACTCAGGAATCATAGTGTCAATAGAAATTACTTTTTTTAATAACACCAATACCATTTCAAATGATGTGTCTGACCATTGATTTAAATCCTTCAAGTGAAAAAAATCCATGATAAATAAAAATATATTATAAGCAGTACACCCAAAATATAATTCATTTTGGGAATCACAAAGTATTTCATAAAACCTCAACGAATCACTATTTTCACTAGATCACAAATTTATCTCACTGATCTCATCATTTTGGATGTTAATGCCTTTAGGATCCAACCCATGTACCATTTTAGTAAGAATTTCATGCAACATATTAGTCTTCCTCACATCAACATCCATATTAACTATTTATGTACGATGAAAATGAATATATTCCTCCCCATTATGAGTATAACTATTATAATTTTTCAAAAACATGTTCAATAATCAGTTCTACATCATGGTATCTCATGTGAATTGATATATGTTTGCACATTTTTTACACAAAAAACTAATATAGTCACTTTTAAATCCTTTAGTGAAATCAATAAACTGTATAATTACATAAAAATATTCTCTAGACATTCTATCTGGAAGATTAATCCAACTCTTAAACATATTCATATCTATACAGAAAGTAATAACATTTACACAAGACATCATATTGCAAGAATTTTTATAATGTCATATTAAAAAATATATTTAAAATAAATACTAACCAACTGCACATGGACTTCAATTCCTACTAGTCCAAAATAACAAAAAAATTCACAAACAACATGATCATCACATTTTAAGTTATATTTAATTTATTTTTACCTTTATTTTTTAAAGTTATATTTTTTACAAGAATAAATATTTTATAGAGTCACTTATAAAGAAATGAATGATAAGAAAATTAAAAATTAAAAAAATAATAATAACCAAAAATATATATTAATGCATGACCAATGGTTATTTTATGAATTTAGTTATCAAAAAAATAAACTACATAAAATTATATTATTCGACTATCATTAATATGATAGTGTCAAATGATTGCTAAATATTTAATTGCAATGAGTAGGAAATTATTTTTCAAATGTTGAAGCAAGATAATCCATACATGGTTATTATCAAAATCTAAACCCTAAAATAGATGGTGTTTCAAAAAAATTAATAATCACAATGTTTACCTCTGATAATGTGATGACTTAGGGATGAAGATGAGTAGAGGGGGAGAAAATAGCTAGAGCGTGGGTAGTGGAAGAGATTGGGTGGTGATAGTGATTGGGATCAGATTTGGTGGTGGCATAAGATTTGATATGGCTGGGGTGAGGGTATGGGAGAGGATAGGGAGGGTGGATAGGAAGCAACTACAACCTTGGAAGTGGGTGCATCGAGGGTTATGGGAGTGGGGGCAGTGAGGGTGGATGAGTGGCGATGGAGGATCCAGGTGCAATGACAGAAACTACAGATGAATAGGAGAAGGGTAGGAGGGTAGACATGAGATGATGGTGGCACTAGGTGTGGTGGATAGGGTTAGGAGGGCAGACAGGTGGCGACGATAGCTCTAGGTGTGGCAGTGGCGGCTCTGGGTATGGTGATGGTTAGGATGTTCAAGGGGGATGGGGATAGATATGGTTTTTTTGGGTCATCTACTACTGTTGGTAGTTACTCATAGTCACCAAAAGAAACTGCTGATGGTGGTTAACTATTTCAACAGGTGAAAAAACTCATATATATAGTAGTGTTTCTATGTTCTTTTCCCATACTCACACACACTCAGAGAAACTTCCTAGGTGGTCACTCTTCTTGACACTACTCCATACCAAGCACACTTAATCGTGGAGTTCTAATAAAAAATGCTTCCGAAAAGTCCCTTTCTGACATGGGTATTACCAAATAGTCTTTTAAGTATTAATTTTTCCATGGTTGATACACTCTCCACCTTTGTTGTGAACCCCACACCAAAAATTCAGGTTGTGACAATTCACTTTCACTTGGGTATTTACTTTGATACCATTTTTCATGAATTGACCTATTTAGGCCATGAACTTGTTCATCCAACCTCATGAGTATTCTATAATACTTTGGTTGTATTCCTATCACACTAAGAGATATTATCCATAGAGTTCACTTATCAAACTAATGACTATCCTCATGGTCCAACGCATGTTCTTTCTATGTGCTTTTTTTTCACTCATACACACCCTGAGAAACTTCCCATGAGGCTACACATCCTTATACTACTCTAGGCCAAGCATTATTAACTATGGAGTTCTAATTAGGAGGGATCTATAAAATAAACATGCTCCTTATTGACATGGGTAGTACCAATTAGTCATTTTTAAGTATTAATTTTTCCAAGGGTGTTACACACACTATAAAAAAAGTTTTTAGTGGTGGTTATTAGTAGTAGTTATAGAAACCACCACTAAATAGAGTATATTAATTATTATTTAAAATATAAAAATGGTTTGGTATAACTGCCTCTATATTCTTTATATTTTTAAATTTAATGTTGTTTTTTAAACCTCCATGAAATATTTTAAAAAATCTTAATCAACCCTCCCCCACCCCTTCTTCCCATGGCCTCACCCCCTGCTATAACGACCCATACTTTACATACATTGTTAATAATTCAAAATTGAAGCATACTTATTACAACATATAACAAAACCACGAAAGGACTGTATAGGTATAGTGTCTTTAGAAACTAGGAAACATAAACAACTGGTTCATAAAGGGTCTACACTGTCTCCCATTTATTTCATCATATCTATAGTCCCTTTTGGCATATATTACTTAATAACCTTCTTCCTGACCTGGGGAAAGAAAACATATGAAAGGGTGAGCTCAAATGCTCAGTAAGGGTAAACAAAAGAAATATCAATCACATCATATTCATAAGAACATAACTTTTGGAAATCTTAACCTGCAAAAGAGAGCATAATTTCATAACATGGGATAAATCATAGTAGTGAAATGTAATCCCAATAATCATAACTTAAAACATGAAATTTTTTGGCATACACACATAATCATAGAGAATCATTTCTTATTAGTCAAGACTCATTTCCAAGGCTATCTTAGTGGATAAAGTACATTTCTAAACCGAGTTCACTCCTCGTTTTAGTCCTGTTTCACTGAACCAGTATAACCTACCGTTCCATCCATGTCTATCTCATGAGATATATAATCTTTACCCAATGAATTGGAGGGAGATATAGGTCCCACCCATCTCGTAATGATACCATTCTTATGTGTGCCACAAAATCATAAACCATACGTCATAGCATAACCCATGTAATAAAAATGGGATTCTTAAACAACATGAAATCATAAAACAATTCATATAAGATAAAGGAATTCATAAAAATATTTCCATCACAACAAAATAAAATCCATGTAATAATAGGGATATAAACATAACCCTTTATTATCTTAGATGGAAAATAATTTTGATAAAACACTTGAACTCCATTCTTGAGGAAAATATCCTTTCCACTTCAAAAACATTTTCCTTTCTTAACATGTCTTACAATTTTAAACTAAAAGAATTTGATTAAAAATAAACTTGAAAACTTGTAAAGGAAGCTTCTTGGAAATAATGTTTTAAAAATCCATTCATGTCATATAAGTTAAAAAAACATTCTTCTCGTACTTTTGTCAGAAAGGTCAAAAAAGTACCTCGTACAAAAAATGACAAAAGATTCCTTTTATATCTTTTACTAAAAACTAACCGAAGGGTAAAATAGGATTTAAACAATTGTAGGTGAATGGAAATAATATTACATAATGAGGAAATATGGATGTGGATGATAAAATACACCCCAGTAAATACTAAAGTATAAACAATCTCGGATAAAAATGAGATTGTGATATTTCCCTTACCTTAGGTCCGTTTTGCTTCATAAGTGTCCAAAACTCCTGTATAATGATTTAAATAATGTTATTGACTTATTTCAGAATCATAATTATTTTTATGATATCATATATGGTCATTTTCTTAGCTTCTTAGTAGTAATATTTCATTGCTACTTGTTATTCGGGTGTTTATAACTTTTTGTTCTTATGCGTGTTTTATCGAATAAATTCTTATTCTTATCTTTAGGTTATAGATACCTCATTTACAGAATGGTATTAGTGTAATATATATCATATTAATTCATGAAATTCATTTATATAATCATTATGAAATGAAGATCATGTAGAACGAGTCGCATCACATCGTGGAGACGGTATTCCGTACGTACGCACAAGTGATGATATCATTCTTATGATCGTGGAATTGTATTCGAGTGTATGTATACTATTTCAGAATCAGTATCACTTTATAATAGTCATATATAGTCATTATTTACACCATTATACCCATCCAAGTAAGGTGGTGGTGGAAAATAGATTACACCATGGCGTGGAGACGGTATTCCGTACGTATGCACGCGCGATGATTTCTTTTTCTATAGGATGGATAGATGGTGAAATAGGGTTGTTTCATACTTATAATAACATATCAGTATATGAGTGATACTGATGTTATTACTTCATAATTAAACAACTAAAGAATAAGAAGTGGAAGAAGAAATAAAGATGAAATAATCGGTAACGGACATTACCTCTTCTTTGAAGTGCTTCTTTGAGACCTTCTTTTAGGGCACTAAAATTGGTCTTTTAAGAAGACCAGGACCTCTAGGATGTCTTTAGGGAAGTGGAGAGGAGAAATTGGCAGGGTTTGTCCGAGCTTGAAGGCTCAAAGTGGTGTTAGGAAGAGGGGGAGGAGGTGCCCTTTTATAAGGGAGGAGAGGGGCACCTTTGGGAAAACTAAAAATATTATTTTATTATAAAGTCATTTTTGGTTTTAAATATCTCCAAATTGATATATTTTGAAGATAAGGTGGGGATGGGTCGAAATAATCTCATCCAATAGAATTTAGAAAAGTTTAGGTTCCTATTTTAACCTTATCATTTAGATTTAACATTAAGTTAAATAAGTTTACTTTTACTGTGTCTTCTTGTGTTCTTATACTATAAGGTTAATAAACTTACTATAAGAAGCCAAACGAACACCAAGTTGTTTATTATTAATATATATAATCGTATCTAAGTCATTTGGCCAAACCTTAGATTTTTAGGAATAAAATAACAATTACTAATATAATATTTGTTTTAAAAACTATTTTATGTCAATTTTGACACTATTTAGTAATTGATTTTTGTGAAAATCATAACAGAATTATTAGTTCAAACCAAGTTAATTAAATCAATACTAACATGTCATATTAACCTATAAAATTAGTGGAATTCATAAAAAGTCTCAAATTACATTTATTTTGGTGTTTATAACATTAATTATGTCAATATTTCATTAATAAGATAATTACTGCATCATCTTTGTGTCATAAATAAATTAAATTATTTAATGTCTAAAAATTACAAATAAAATACCATTAAGTTGGAAATCATTTTATCTTTCTAATTAATATTTATAGTCGAATTTATCTTATGTATAACCCCATATTAAAAATTATTTACTTATTAAACTTTGATTTTAACTATATTAACCCTTCTTTAAATAAATTAATAATAAATGTCATAATCTAATCCAAGTGGGCCTAAATGGTCATATTTTATTCCTAAATTTGTTTTTGGTCGAATTACACTTATCCAATAGAATTAGGACATGTGTTAGGGTAATAATAATATCATCTTTACCCTTAATTACCCTATTTGCTTTTAACCGTGGTAAAAAAAAGTAAAAAGTTACTATTCACCAAAAAATTATTTTCATCTCATTGAACCACATTTTACTTACTGACATCAACCATGTCTCTTGGATTTTTGAAATTCCACTCACAGAAGCGGTAAAATTATGTTTTATGAAAAAATCAGTTTTTTAACTACCACTTAGTGGTTTCACTATTCATCAAAAATTGAAAGTTTTCAGAAAAATACCAAAATTTCACCCTAGGCTAATTTCGATATTCCGAATCCAAAAATGAAGTCCATTTTGAAAAATAAAATTTATAAAATTTCAAAAAGTGGTTATTACTATTCATAACGGCTAGTTTTAATAATATTTTAATAGCATATTGTTGTTTAGTGAAACTCGGTATTGCGTACGACGCAAGCTATCGAGGAAGGTCGTGATTTCGTGTAAAGCAAGCCAAGCAAGTGTTGTGTAGAAAAAGATTCCTTTGATGATTTATATAACATAAAAGTCTCGAGTGTTACATTCTACCCCCCTTAAAATGAATTTCACCCTCGAAATTCGTCACTTTGTAACAAACAGATGAGGATACCTCTCCCTCATCATATCCTCAAGCTCCCATGTAGCTTCTTCTAATTGGTGGTTCCTCCATAAAACTTTCACCAATCGAGTGGTCTTGTTTCATAGGACTTTTTCGCTACGATCCAGGATCTCTATCGGTTGTTCTTCATAAGAAAGATCTTTCTCCAGCGGTACAACTTCTGAGCTAAGTACATGTGAAGGATCAGGTATGTACTTTCTCAGGAGAGATACATGGAACACATCGTGAACTTGAGAGCGATTCGGTGGAAGCGCCAATCGGTAAGCTACCTTCCCAACATGATCCAATATTTCGAAAGGACCGATATATCTAGGGCTCAACTTCCCCTTCTTTCCAAATCTCATGACTCTCTTCCAGGGAGATATTCGTAAGAACACTTTATCACCAACTTCAAACTCTAGGCCTTTTCTTCGGTTGTCAGCAAAACTTTTCTGTCGACTCTGAGCTGCTCTTATGTGTTGTTGAATAGATCTGACCTTTTCTGCCATTTCATCAACGAGATCAGGTCCTAATAGCTTTCTTTCCCCAACTTCATCCCAGCATGTTGGAGTCCTGCATTTCTTTCCATAGAGATCTTCATAAGGAGCTATCTGAATACTGGAGTGAAAGATATTATTATAAGAAAATTCCACCAAAGGTAGGTGTTGATCCCAACCACCTTTGAAATCCATAGAGCAAGCTCTCAACATATCTTCTAGAGTTTGAATTGTTCTCTCAGACTGACCGTCTGTATGAGGATGATAAGCAGTGCTGAAACTCGAATCTGTATCCAGAGTATGCTGAAGACTTCGCCAAAACTTCTAGGTAAATCTCGGATCCCGATCAGATATAATAGAAAGTGGTACTCCATGTAATCTTACAACTTCCTTTACATATATCCTGGAAAGCTGATCTAGAGAGAAATCCTCTATAATAGCAATGAAGTGTGCAGACTTTGTAAGACGATCAACTATGACCCAGATAGCATTATTGCCTTTAGATGTTTTAGGAAGTCCTGTGACAAAGTCCATAGTGATGTTTTCCCATTTCTATTCAGGTATGGGTAATGGTTGTAACATCCCCTTAGACTTCTGTCTCTCAGCTTTAACTTGTTGACAAACCAAGCATCGAGAGACATATTCAGCATCATCTCTTTTCATGCCATCCCACCAGAAGTACTCTTTCAGGTCCCTATACATCTTCGTGCTTCCAGGATGAATAGAGAATTAAGAACTATGAGCCTCATCCAGCAGCTCCTTGTTTAATTCAGGGATGGGAGGAACACAAACCCGATTCCTGAACTTTATTATCCCATCACAATCAAGGTTGAATTCAGGAACATTTCTCACATTATTTTGTAACTCGACATCTTCTTTTTGTGCCTCTTTAATCCTCACATGTATAGATGGTTGAACATTCATTTGAGAAAGATAAGATTTTTCCCCTTCCATTATAATTCCAAGATCCATCCTTTGTAAATCCATAAATATTGGATCTTTTGTGATTCTCATCATGGATAAACTGGCATGGTCTTGTCGACTTAATGCATCTGCCACCTTGTTTTCTTTCCCAGGGTGGTAATGGATTGAGCAGTTGTAATCCTTAATCAGCTCTAAACATCTTCTTCGATGCATATTCAGCTCCTTTTGTGTGAAAATATACTTTAAACTTTTATGATCAGTATAAATATCACAACTTTCACCATAAAGATAATGCCTCCAAATATTTAATGCAAAGATTACCGCAGCTAACTCCAAATCATGTGTTGGGTAATTTTGCTCATGGATTTTCAACTGTCGTGAGGCATAAGCTATCACCATATTATTTTGCATAAGAACACACTCCAATCCCTTCTTGGATGCATCACTATAGATCACAAACCATTCTCCACTACAAGGCAGTGTGAGCAAAGGTGCACTGGATAACCTTCTTTTCAACACCTTGAAATTCTCTTCACATTCCTCCGTCCAGACAAACTTAACTCCTTTCCGAGTCAACTTGGTGAGTGGATTAGATAATCGTGAAAAATCTTTCACAAAACGTCGATAATATCCAGCCAAACCAAGAAAACTTCGGATCTCAGTTACTGTTTTTGGTCTCGACCATCTTTCGATAACCTCTGTTTTTGCTGGATCCAAAGATATCCCCTCTTTTGAGATTATGTGACCCAAAAATGCAACTTTTTGAAGCCAAAATTCACACTTGGTAAATTTGGCATAAAGCTTCTCCTTTCTCAGGGTCTTCAATATAATTATCAAGTGATCTTCATGTTCTTCCTTGCTCTTTGAATAGACAAGAATATCGTCTATAAAGACTACCACAAATTGATCAAGATAGTCTCTAAAGACTCTATTCATCAGATCCATGAAGATAACAGGGGCATTAGTAAGACCAAATGTCATCACTATAAATTCATAGTGTCCATACCTTGTACGGAAATCCTTCTTTGGTATATCCTCCCTTTTGACCCTTAATTGATGATACACTGAACGAAGATCAATCTTAGAAAAGTATTGAGCTCTGCATAGTTGGTCAAATAATTCATCAATGCGTGGGAGAGGATATTTGTTCTTGATAGTGATCTTGTTAAGTTCTCGATAATCAATGCAGAGTCTCATTGATCCATCTTTCTTCTTAACAAATAGAAAAGGTGCTCCCCAAGGTGATGCACTAGGTCGTATGAATCCCTTATCAATATTCTCTTGGAGTTGCTTCTTCAATTCCTACAACTCAATTGGGGCCATTCTATAAGGTGTCTTTGAAATAGGAAAAGCACCCGGTATGAGTTCTATTGAAAACTCAACTACACGATTTGGTGGAAGACCCGGTAATTCCTCCAGAAAGACATCATCAAACTACCGTACAATGGGCATATTCTTATTCGTGAGTTTCTCGCCAACCATTTGAGATAAATAACCTTCATTTAGTAGAATCAAGACCCATAAGGTAGAAGGAATTTCCACTGGAAGGTTATGTTCATCCTTACATTGATAGACGATCATAGATTGATCTGGAATATGAAATGTGACTTCCATTATTTGGCAATTGATATGAGCTCCATATAAAGAAAGCCAATACATGCCAAGAATCACATCAAATTCCACTATAGGAAGGATCACAAGATTTGCAGGAAGCACTTTCTCACAAACTTCGATCGGAGAAGAATTATAAACTTTTGATGCGACTGTTGTGCCATTAGGTGTTGTCACAGCTAACTCAACATCTAATTGTTGAGGTAATACGGTGATACCCTTAGAAAATTCTTCAGAAATAAAAGAGTGGGTGGATCCAGAATCAAATAAAACATTTGCTACTTTAGAGTGGATGGTAAGTGTACCTTTCACCGCATCGTTATCGTACTCCACATCGCTGATAGAAATCGCATGTGACTTTCCTTTGTCTTTATCCTTAAGAGTTTGTTGATGTCGACCATCATCATCAACCCTTGGATTAGGGCATTTATTGGCATAATTCCCCATCTCCTTGCACTTGAAACATTGAAGTGTAGTAGGATCATTATGTGTATCCCTTCCTTTGCTTGCATCATTAGACATCTTCTTTCCATCATCGCGGCATTCAAATTCCCGATGACCTTCCTTTCCACATTTGAAACATTTACTTGTCCCTTTAAGACAACTCCCTCCATGTTTCTTTCCAAACTTTGAGAATAAGGGAAAGATCATCTTCTTTTCAGTGTGCTCTTTAGATTTTTCTTTGAATTCCATTTTCCTCTTCTTATCAAACCCATATGACTGATGGGTTACTCCAATATCCATCTCAACTTTGAGAGCACATCGAACGATTTCCTCGTAGCTATTGAAGTCCCTTATGGCTAACGCCCTTCGAAGACTTGGTTTTAAGCCACTAAATAATCGATCGATCTTAATCTCAGGTTGGATAATAATACCAGAAGCGTACCTTGAAAGTCTTGTAAAATTTTCTTCATAGGTACCAACAGATTCATCATCCTTTTGCTTCAGTTCAAGAAACTCTTTCTCAATCTTTGTTCGGAGAATATGAGGGAAGTACTTATTGAAAAATAAGTTCTTGAACTCGTCCCATTCCATGGACTCAATTTCATCCCTTTGCATCGTATTCTTAATAAGATTCCACCATTGATCAACATCTCCTTCCAAACGATACACTGCTAGGATGACTTTATCATGTTCAGAACATTGAATAACTGAAAATATCTTTTCAGTAGTACTAATCCATTGTTCAGCAACTAATGGATCAGTAGACCCACTGAAAGAAGGTGGACGCTGCCTCATGAAGGATTCAACAGAATGTTGCTCCTTATTTTACTCGTTTGGAAGTCCTGCATGATTCATAGATTGAGAAATTTGTGTGAGAATGGCTACAAGATTTTGAATTCTATCTCCCATAACTTTTGGTTGCTCAGGGGGACAATCATTGCATTTCCCGTCACATTCCGCATTAACATGATTCCTTCGGGTTCCAGCCATTGACTAAAACCAAGAAGAATAGTGTGAGCAACACATATTATAATAGGAAAACCACATAATCAAGAATAAAATTTCACACTTAAGGTATTATCCTAGGTTATTCATGGCCATTTCTAAAACACTAAGATTGTGTTCTATGCTTAGAATTATCCTTAGGGTTCTTACTAAGGCTTTCACATCCTAGTTTCCAAAGGTTGACTATACCTTTCCTCTAATACCAACTATAACGACCCATACTTTACATACATTTTTAATACTTCAAAATTGAAGCATACTTATTACAACATATAACAAAACCACGAAAGGACCATATAGGTATAGTGTCTTTAGAAACTGGGAAACATAAACAACTGGTTCATAAAGCGTCTACACTATCTCCCATTTATTTCATCATATATATAGTCCCTTTTGGCATATCTTACTTAATAACCTTCTTCTTGACCTGGGGAAAGAAAACATACGAAAGAGTGAGCTCAACTGCTCAGTAAGGGTAAACAAAAGAAATATCAATCACATCATATTCATAAGAACATAACTTTTGGAAATCTTAACCTACAAAAGAGAGCATAATTTCATAACATGGGATAAATAATAGTAGTGAAATGTAATCCCAATAATCATAACCTAAAACATGAAACTTTGTGAAATACACACATAATCATAGAGAATCATTTCTTATTAGTCAAGACTCATTGCCAAGACTATCTTAGTGGACAAAGTCCATTTCTGAACTGAGTTCACTCCTCGTTTCAGTCCTATTTCACTGAACCGGTATAACCTACCGTTACAGCCATGTCTATCTCATGAGATATAAAATCTTTACCCAATGCATTGGAGGGAGATATAGGTCCCACCCATCTCATAATTATACCATTCTTATGTGTTCCACAAAATCATAAACCATACATCATAGCATAACCCATGTAATAAAAATGGGATTCTTAAATAACATGACATCATAAAAAAATTCATATAAGATAAAGGAATTCATAAAAATATTTCTATCACAACATAATCAAATCCATGTAATAATAGGGATAGAAAAAAAACCCTTTATTATCTTAGATGGAAAATAATTTTGATAAAACACTTGAACTCCATTCTTGAGTAAAATATCCTTTCCACTTCAAAATCATTTTCCTTTCTTAACATGTCTTACAATTTTAAACTAAAAGAAGTTGATTAAAAATAAACTTGAAAACTTGTAAAGGAATCTTCTTGGAAATAATTTTTTAAAAATCCATTCATGCCGTATAAGTTAAAAAAACATTCTTCTCGTACTTTTGTTAGAAAAGTCAAAAAAGTACCTCGTACGAAAAACGACAAAAGATTCCTTTCATATCTTTTACTAAAAACTCACCGAAGGGTAAAATAGGATTTAAAAAGTTTTAGGTGAATGGAAATAATATTACATATTGAGGAAACATGGATCTGTATGATAAAATACACCCCAGTAAATACTAAAGTATAAACAATCTCAGATAAAAATGAGATTGTGATATTTCCCTTACCTTAGGTCCGTTTTTCTTCGTAAGTGTCCGAACCTCCTGTATAATGATTTAAATAATGTTATTGACTTATTCCAGAATCATAATTATTTTTATGATATCATATATGGTCATTTTCTTAGCTTCTTAGTAGTAATATTTCATTGCTACTTGTTATTCGGGTGTTTATAACTTTTTGTTCTTATGCGTGTTTTGTCGAATAAATTCTTATTCTTATATTTAGGTTATAGATACCTCATTTCCAGAATTTTATTAGTGTAATATATATCATATTCATTCATTCAATTCATTTATATAATCATTATGAAATGAAGATCATGTAGAACGAGTCGTATCACATCGTGGAGACGGTATTCCGTACATACGCACGAGTGATGATATCGTTCCTATGATCGTGGAATTGTATTGGAGTGTATGTATACTATTTCAGAATCCGTATCACTTTATAATAGTCGTATATAGTCATTATTTACACCATTATACCCATCCAAGTAAGGTGGTGGTGGAAAATAGATTACACCACGGCGTGGAGACGGTATTCCGTACGTACGCACGCGCGGTGATTTCTTTTTCCGTAGGATGGATAGATGGTGAAATAGGGTTGTTTCATAATTATAATAACATATCAGTATATGAGTGATACTGATGTTATTACTTCATAATGAAACAACTAAATAAGAATAAGTGGAAGAAGAAATAAAGATGAAAAAATCGGTAACGGACATTACCTCTTCTTTGAAGTGCTTCTTTGAGACCTTCTTTTAGGGCACTAAAATTGGTCTTTGAAGAAGACCAGGACCTCTAGGATGTCTTTAGGGAAGTGGAGAGGAGTAATTGTCAGGGGTTGGCCGATCTTGATGGCTCAAAGTGGTGTGAGGAAGAGGGGGAGGAGGTGCCCTTTTATAAGGGAGGAGAGGGGCACCTTTGGGAAAACTAAAAATATTATTTTATTATAAAGTAAAGTTCGGTTTTAAATATCTCCAAATTGATATATTTCGAAGATAATGTGGGGATGGGTCTAAATCCTCTCATCCAATAGAATTCATACAAGTTTAGGTTCCTATTTTAACCTTATCATTTAGATTTAACATTAAGTTAAATAAGTTTACTTTTACCGTGTCTTCTTGTGTTCTTATACTATAAGGTTAATAAACTTACTATAAGCAGCCAAACAAACTCCAAGTTGTTTATTATTAATATATATAACCTTAGATAAGTCATTTGGTCGAACCTTAGATTTTTAGGAATAAAATAACAATTACTAATATAATATTTGTTTTAAAAACTATTTTATGTCAATTTTGACACTATTTAGTAATTGATTTTTGTGAAAATTATAATAGAATTATTAGTTATAACCAAGTTAATTAAATCAATACTAACATGTCATATTAACCTATAAAATTAGTGTAATTCATAAAAAGTCTCAAATTACATTTATTTTAGTGTTTATAACATTAATTATGTCAATATTTCATTAATAAGATAATTACTGCATCATCTTTGTGTCATAAATAAATTAAATTATTTAATGTCTAAAAATTACAAATAAAATATCATTATGTAGGAAATCCTTTTATATTTCTAATGAATATTTATAGTCGAATTTATCTTATGTATAACCCCATATTAAAAATTATTTACTTATTAAACTTTGATTTTAACTATTTTAACCCTTCTTTAAATAAATTAATAATAAATGTCCTAATCTAATCCAAGTGGGCCTAAATGGTCATATTTTATTCCTAAGTTTGTTTTTGGTCGAATTACACTTATCAAATAGAATTAGGACATGTGTTAGGGTAATAATAATATCATCTTTACCCTTAATTACCCTATTTACTTTTAACCGTGGTAAAAAAAGTAAAAAGTTACTATTCACCAAAAAATTATTTTCATCTCATTGAACCACATTTTACTTACTGACATCAACCGTGTCTCTCGGATTTTTGAAATTCCACTCACAGAAGCGGTAAAATTAAGTTTTATGAAAAATTCAGTTTTTTAACTACCACTTAGTGGTTTCACTATTCATCAAAAATTGAAAGTTTTCATAAAAATACCAAAATTTCACCCTAGGCTAATTTCGATATTCCGAATCCAAAAATGAAGTCCATTTTGAAAAATAAAATTTATAAAATTTCAAAAAGTGGTTATTACTATTCATAACGGCTAGTTTTAATAATATTTTAATAGCATATTGTTGTTTAGTGAAACTCGGTATTGCGTACGACGCAAGCTATCGAGGAAGGTCGTGATTTCGTGTAAAGAAAGCCAAACAAGTGTTGTGTAGAAAAAGATTCCTTTGATGATTTATATAACATAAAAGTCTCAGGTGTTACAACTGCTCCCATCGATGATGACCATAGTAACCCCCCTGATGGTCCTTCTCCCCATGATAATGACCCCCAATAGTGGACCCTCTTTCCCTTTTCTTTGTGACTACAACCCCTGATGGAAGCACTAACCCTAACCCCCTTCCCCCCATGACCCCATCCTTCTCCTACCTTTTCCTCAACTTGAGTTTCCCTACCCCTATCCATCTGCGAGTCAGACTTCACCAAGATTGTCTCCCTGACCTCCATAATGTTCGTCCCCCCCCCCCTCACCCCAGTGACATTCTTACATGAAATTTGACCCAATTATTTTGAGGGGAAATATTAATTTATTTATGTTGTTTATGTTTTTCATTTTTTTATTAAATAATTTTTATGTTGAATTTCTATTTTATCGAATCAAGACCCTGCCCTGGTCAATGATGAAGTTGGTAAATGTTTAAAAATGATTATACTTGTTTTATTAAACATTTATATCTTTATATTTTAATATTTATGGAGAAGATTTGAAATCCAATACCTATGGATATTTTTTTTTATTAATTTACCTCAAAACACACCTCAGTATTCTAAGGGTTTGGATGAATTTTTAGATTATACAATAGAAAACTGATTAGTGGATAGTAGATTAAAATGTACGTGTTCTGGTTGTAAATTCAATAAATAGTTGAATAGAAATGAAGTATATTAGAACTTGAAATTGAAACAATTTATTTCTCTATATGTATTTTGGATTTGGTATGGGGAATTAAATTTTATATAAATTAAATACAATTAATATCCTGTCAAGGAAACACAAAGTGACATACTAGAGGATAATTCAGTTTGGAATTTGATAAATGAAATATTTGTATTTA
The DNA here is from genome assembly GCA_963277665.1 of Viscum album. NCBI lineage: Eukaryota > Viridiplantae > Streptophyta > Magnoliopsida > Santalales > Viscaceae > Viscum > Viscum album. The sequence goes on from OY728160.1 coordinate 1,855,712,218, forward strand.
TAGGATAAAATTTTCAAGATTTTAATATATCAAAATATCCTTTAGTTTATCTTAGGTAGGTTAATATTACTCATAAATTTAGTGACCAAAAAATGAGTTTTATGAATTAGTTAAAGAAAGAAAATAATAATTGCATGAAGGGTGTGCCAAGTATTTAAAGTTATCTTTTATAATTAAGTTATATAATATAAAGTGTCTTTGTGGAATTAATAACAAATAATTGTCCATGATTTTAGAGTTTCTTTATGATTCATTTAGTGAATCTAAGATCCATGCACCATTCTATGAGATAAAGAAAATAATCAACAAACTTGGGATTGATTATATAAAGATACATGCACGACCTAATGATTTCATGATTTATTAGGGAGAATAGTTTGATAAATAATATGAATAATATTTCATACAAGGAGATGAAAGTCAATAAGAAATAATGAGAGTAAAAATCAATGTAACTCTAGGAAGAAACAGAAGAAGAAAACTCCCGCAAAGGTAATGCATTACTTTCTTTTGAAACCAAACTTGAAAATATTATTAATTTAGTCTAATACTATATATGACATGAAGTAAAATGCTTAGGATAGTAGAAACGATGGATTGATAAAGAATCCAAAATATTCAACATCATTGAAGGTTTTTGATTCATTATATCTAGATTTTTCTTTGGATCCTAGGATTGTACATTTGGGATTGTCTTCTAATGGTTTTAACCTGTTTGGTACTTTAAGTACTAATTATAGCATATGGATAATTATTTTTATCCCCTATAATATACCTCCATGTATGTCTATGAAGAAGACTTTTTTCACTATTTCAATTATTATTCCTCAAAAGAAAATGCTAGGAAATGACATTTATGTATACTTTAAACCTATAACCAAAGAATTGTGGGAATTATTAAATGATGACATGGAAATATTTGATGATTAAATTAGAAAACTATTAAAAATTAATAATTCTTTAATATGGATAATTAGTAACTTTCCTAGACTAGGAAACTTATTTGGTTGAAGCACTCATACTGGTTTGTCTTGCCCAGTTTGTAATTTTGATTTTGAGCCTCAATGATTACCTCATAGTATAAAATGCTAATTTATGTTTCATAATAAATTTATTGATGATTCTCATAAATTCATGTTTAATAAGACACAATTGAATGGAGACATTGAAGTGATAAAGTCACCAAAAGTGTTATCTAGTTCATAAATCTTATGAAAATTAATGAATGTCATTGTAGAATTTGGAAAATGTAATTAGTTTAAATAAGGGGTGAAAAGGGTATAAGGTATAATATATGAAGTAGCTGGAACACAATACTGGAATAAAATGAGTATATTTTTCAAAATTACTTATTGGTATTTTAATTTTATATGTACAAAATCTTGACATAATGTATATTGATAAGAATGTTTGTGATAATGTAATTTTTACATTTCTTAATGAGAAGGGTAAATCTAAGGATTAACTTAATGCTCATAATAATTTGTAATCAATGAATATAAAGTGTGTTTTATGGGAAAATGTGAATAGAAAGCATCCATTAGCTATTTTGACAAAGAAAAAACATGAGAAAGACATATCCCTTTAAAATTTAAAGAATGTAGAAGTGCCAGATGGATATTAAAGTAACATTTCATGGTGAATTTAATTAAAACATAGAAAGTTAAATGGATTGAAAATTCATGAATCATATATTCTGATGGATCATTTGTTTCTATTGGAATTTAATAATATTTTTCTTAAAAAATTAACTACAGTTCTAGTTGGGTTGTGTACCTTATTAAGTGATTTTTGTGGAAAAACTATAAATCCAAATTAGCTTGATAAAATTCAAGGAATAATTTTTTTGACACCTTTTCATTTAGAGATGTTATTTTCCCATTCAATTTTCACAGTCATGATTCATTTGACTGTTTATTTTATTGAAGAATATAAACTTGGTTCACCGGTAAATTATTGATGGATGTATCCAATTGAGAGGTGAATTAATATAATTTTTATTTTCATTTATGAATTTAATTTTATCAAATCATTATGTAATTTTTTTTAATATGATTTTATTTTTTCATCAGGTACTTAGGTTATTTGAAATCATATGTAAGGAATAAATATTAACAAGAAGGCTCTATTTCTAAATAATATATAGACAAAGAGTGTTTGACCTTATGTTATATGTATTTTGATGGTACTGAGACTAGATACAACTATGTTGGACGTGTTGAGTCCACTAATTCTCATTCTAAAAACTAGTCATTGGTATTTTTAATTATTTGATGACTAGTTGGAAAAGGGTTAAATTTTACAATAACTGAATTGGAGTTTTTACAAGTGTATAGATATGTTATACTAAATAGTCTTATTATATATCCATTTATTAAATAATTGAGATTCAAAACAAAGAGATGATTATGGGGTCAAGCTCAAAATAAGTTGGAATTACCAAAATTTGTTAATAAGGAGATTGTTGAATGGTTCACCCATCATGTTAGTATATACTCATATTCATATTATTAACATGTAATTATTTTTTCTATATTAAAATTAACACCTTATATATTATTATCTAGATAATTAATTTTGATAATCAACATAAAATATCAAATTATTTTATGTTTTTGCTCGAGGTCCTCTAAGGTAGGATAAGAGATTCAATGCCTACAATATTCATAGCTTCAAGTTTCATACAATTTATTATGAAGGAGGATTGAAAACTCAAAATAATGGTTTATTTACACTTACAGAGGTGGCATACTATGGAAATATGATTTATATAATCAAATTAAACTATCATGGCCAATTTTTAGTTTTATTATTCAAATGAAAGTTGGTGAACATTGATAGGGGTATAATAAAAGAATCATTATATTTTACTTATGTCAACTTATCTCGCTTGATCCATACTAGTGAGCATGTAGAGCATGATCCATTTATCTTATATTACAAAGTGAATATGGTTTATTATGTGTATTATGAAATACATAATGGTTTTAGTATTTTTTTCACTTAAAATAGAAAGAATTATATGATATGGGTGATCAAGGTCAACTGGTACTTTGTGAAAATGAACCCTATTAATGAAAAAACATTCAACAGTTTTTCCCTGAAAATATTGAAACAATAAAACTTATGAGAGAGGGTGAAAATGAAGAACTCACTGCAATTTAGGTTGATAACAATGAAGACAATGAAGAAAAATATAATTTAATGTATAAATATGTAATAAAAATTTATTAAAATTTCTTATTTATAAGTGTTTCATACATACATAAATCATTTTACTTTTTCCTTTTTTGTGAAAAAATTTACTTCTATGTGTTTTATACATTGAATATATTATAAACCATTTGAATTATAGGAATTTTGAGAACAAATTTTTTTATATCCTATCCCATCAATATCTCAAAGCACACTACCACTATCATCGGTTTTAATGGACCCAAGTGATTTCGCCATACCGGAGACTTCTAGAGAGATAAAAGCTTCCCCAAATTATGTTTTTAGTCCATCATACGATGCACCTTTGACGATTGAGAAGTTGGTTACCCCTCTATCTAGGGTTTTTGGAAAGTTACCATTACTGGTATGTATGTCATTGTATAAAAATCTATATATTTTATTAATTGTTTAATGAATTTTTCAAACTGATAAAGATAACAACAAAATAGATATAAATATAAGCACAACATATGTATGTGACTGAAAAGGATAAAAATTTATCATTTCATTTTATGAGTTTAGGGTGCCTACTAGTGATGCTGCCAAAATCTATGAATATATTCTTAGGTAGATTGCTTGCGAGACTGTGAGATTTCACATTAATTATAAAGATGAAATCATATTCCCACAACTTAGAAAAATGAGGTGTTTGATAACCAAGTATAGGTAATATTAATTTAACATTCATTGACAACTAATTTAAAAGGCATGAGTAAAATTATTAATATGATTATAAAGTGTTATATTTTTATTTCTAGATGTTTTTTCATTTTTATTTCCTTGACTCCATTTCACACCCATGGAACCTGAAAAAATTGGAAAAGAAATGGAGAGACTTTAAATGGAGATGATGACACAATTTTAATGAAACATCTATAAGACCTCAAAAAATGCATGAGAAAGTTCCCAAAGGTGTGTCTTGTGAGCAGTGGAAGATGTTTGTAGATATTAAAAAAGATACATCTCATGAGGTAATTGCATATTTTACTAAATCTTAACACCATAAACACAATAAAATTAAAATTTTTATTAATGCTGCAATTTTTTCTAGAAATTATCTAAAAAATACAGTAAATCATGTCCCGTAGAGTTTTTATAGAAAAATAAAAATCTTGGTTTTATATATTTTTTATAAATGATAATGAATTAGGTCAAATAGTTGGTTAGATAGAGATGTGGCTTAAATTTCATAGGAAACCTGATGACAGTTTTGTAAATGAACCTACCAGAGACATTAGAGTAAGTAATTTTCATTATTATTTATTGTTCTTTATTTACTATAAAAAATAATATTGAAAAATAAATTACAACAACAAACAAGCCTTAAAACCAATTAAATGGGTCAACTACATGGATTAAATGGTTCCAATTAGCTCTATTGGTTTTTTTTTGATCCACATAGTCAGACCTAATTAATTAAATTTAAGGATTTTATGTTATTATAATTTAATTTTCCTTATTATGTTTTTATAGTAATGAAATGACATTAAATAATAATGAAAAATTTATCAATTATATAATATTTTGATCTTTAGATAATTTAAAAAATAATTGTTAATATTATTGTATTAATAAGATAAAATTCTAGAAGCCTGGGATGTAAACCCTTCAAAAACATCATCGATTTCCCAGAATGATGTAGTTTCAATCATTTTAGGGAAGGATCATCCCATACATTTTTTGGGAATGGGTTCTGGACATACTCTATCAGCAGTCTTTGGTAGGGAATTTTCATCATTTACTGCTACACTTATGGGGGGGTGAGTAGTTCTATTGATCTGGAAGCACAAAGAGAAATTTCAATATTGAAAGAAAAAGTGTAAGAACATGAATCTTATATGAAAGCACATGATCAATGGTATTTGAAAATGGAAAATAAATTGGTTTCTTCATTTTAGAGGATGACAATCATGATCCCTGAATAAATTTCCAGTCATATAGCTCATCATGTCGAGGAAAATTCTGAACTTAATCCGTGACTCAATAAATAGTTTTATAAGATATCAATGTTTTTAAAAACACGTGTTAAGTGTTAAAAACAAAAAAATGGTGTCATATGGACATTAAATCATAGGAAAATGATCATAATTTTTTTTTAAAATATAGGAACTAATCACATCAATCTGAGTTACATTTTTCTTAGGATTCCCATAAATACACTTTTAGTGTTTTAAAGCACTCAAATGTGTGTGTGGTGGTAAAAACCATAGGAAACAACATTGTATTGAAATTAAGTCATGATAAAACCACCGTTAAATTATTTTTGACATGTATGATCTGAAAAAACATCCATCCAACCTGTGGCTTGCACAGAATGAATCAATAAGCAGTTTTAAAATATATCAAAGTTTTTAAAAACACGTGTTAAGAGTTTAAAACCAATAAAATGGTGTAAAATATCCATGAAATCATAGTAAAATTATGTTCAATTCATTTTTCAATTTTAGGTAATAACACCACATCAATATGATCTTCAATTTGTTTGAGATGCCCACAAATGCATTTTTAGCATTTTAAAACACTAAAACATGTGTGTAACGGTCAAAACCATAAAATAAAACCTTGTATTGATGTGAAATCATGGGGAACCCACCATTTAATTATTTTTGATGCGTATGAGTAGAAAAAACATCCATTCGATGTGAAATGTGCTCAGAATGACTAATAAGTAGTTTTAAAAGATATCAAAGTCTTTAAAAATGCGTGTCAGGGGGTCAAAACTAATAATATGACATTGTATAAACATGAAATCATAGGAAAATAACCATTTATTTATTCCTAAAATTTAGAAATTGATTCTAAATCAATCAGAGTTAAGGTTTTCCCAAGATGCCCATAAACACATTTTTAGTGTTTTAAATCTCTAAAACATGTGTGAAACTATCAACAACATAGAAAATAACCTTAGATTGATGTGAAATCATGTGATGAATTTTTTAAAATTATTTTTGATGTGTATGAGTAGTCAATTCACCCATCCAACACGTGATGTGCTCGGAATGAATCAATAAGCAGTTTTAAAATATATCAAAGTCTTGAAAAACATATGCCAGGGGATAAAAATAAAGAAAAAAACATTATATGGATGTGAAATCATAGGAAAATGATAATTTATTGATTTTTTAAATATAGGAACTGAATCCACATCAATCTGAGTTATGGTTTTCTTGAGATACCTGTAAACACGTTTTTAGTGTTTTAAAACACTGAAACATGCATGTAACTTTAAAAACCATTAAAATAAATATAATATTGACCTAAACTAATGATAATACTATGGTTGAATTATTTTTTATGTGTTTGAGTAGGAAAAGCATCCATCCAATGTGCAGTGTGCTCAGAATGAATCAATAAGTAGTTTGAAAAGATCTCAAAGTCTTCAAAAAACACACATTATGGGGTCAAGAACAAAAACAAAGAATCATATGGCCATTAAATCATAGTAAAATTACCGTCAATTTATTTTTGAAATATAGGAACTGAAGAAATATCGATCTGAGTTATAGTTTTCTTGGGATGCCTGTAAATGAATTTTTAGTATTTTAAAACACCGAAACATGTGTGTAATAGTCAAAACCATAATAAAAAGCCTTATATTGACATGGAATCATGAGAAAAACACAGTTGAGTTATTTTATATCTATAAAATAAAACAACACATTCGTTTGATGTGTGGTGTTCTTGGAATGACTCAATAAGAAAATTTAAAAGATATCAAAGTCTTTAAAAACATGTATCGAAGGGTCAAAACCAAGAAAATGACATCAGATGGCCATGAAATCATAGAAAATGACAATCAAATGATTTTTTCTATGTAGGAACTAACACCTCATCAATCCAATTTATAGTTTTTTGATATTTCTGTAAGTATGTTTTTAGTGTTTTAAAACACTGAAACATGTGTGTAATGATAAAAACTATAGAAAATTATCTCATATTGACATAAAATCATGGAAAAATTATGCTTGAATTATTTTTGATTTTTATAAGTCGAAAACATATCCATTTAACATGTGGTTTTCTCAAAATTACTCAATAAGAAATTTTAAAAGATATCAAATCTTTAAAATCATGATTTATGGTTTCAAAACTAAGCAAAAGAGATCAGATGATTGTGAAATCATAGGACAAAAATCATGAATTTATTTTTGAAATATAGGAACCAACTCCATGTTAGTCCAAGTTACAATTTCCTAGGATCCCCGTAAACACATTTTTAGTGTTTTAAAACACTCAAATGTGTACATAACAGTAAAAATCATAAAAAAACAACATCAGATTGATGTTAAATCATGAGAAAATTGTGGTCAAGTTATTTTTTATGTGTACAAGTAGAAAAAAAACATATGATTTGAAATTTGCTTGGAATGACTCAATAGACAGTTTTAAAAGATATCAAATTATATAAAAAAAATTGTTTGGGTGTCAGAACCAATAAAATAGTGTTAGATGAATTTAAAATCATAGGAAAATGATCATCAATTGATTTTTGAAATGTAGGAACTAACACCATGCCAATCCGAGTTAAGGTTTTCCTAAGATGCCCAGAAATGTGTTTTTGGTGTTTTAAAAAACTAAAATGTGTGTGTAATGGTAAAAATAAATAAAAAGAATCAGATTGATGTGAAATCATGATAAAACTATGGTTTAATTATTTTTGATGTGTATGAGTAGACAACACATCTGTCTGACATGTGATGTGTAACAATTGGGGCCCCGTTGATAGCACAGACACCCCGCCCTAACATGGTTGTCGGGTCCTAGACCACCAGGTACCACCAGTTTCCCCGCGGGCCCTGTTGATAGCACAGACACCCCACCCTAACATGGTTGTTGGGTCCTGGCCCACCAAGTACCACTAGTTTCCCCATAGACATGTGGTCCCCACCATGGGATCCACCCACATGCCTGAACGAATCATCTGACTAATGACAGTCCCCACATGCCTGAATAGATCATCTGACTAATGACAGTCCCCACATGCACATGTCCTTTCTAGTGTGATTTATCCTTACTCACACACACCTTAAGAAACTTCCCAGAAGGTCACCCATTCTGATCACTACTCCAGACCAAGCATGATTAACTATGGAGTTCTAATCAGTAGGCTCCCAAAAAGAAAGGTACACCTTGTTGACATGAGTCATATCATTTAGTAATTTAAATCTTTATCATTCTGAGGTGTTACATTCACCTCCCCTTTAGAGAACAACGTCCTTGTTATGGGTCCTATATCTTAACCCAGGCAGTGCACCGCACTTAAGTCCGGGTACCACCTCAGATACCAAATATGACAACTGGTTCCCAGTGACAGCATAAACACCCCGCCTTTAACATGGTCATTGGGTCCTGGCCCGCCAGGTACCACCAGTTGCCCCGCAGACACATGGTCCCCACCCTGGGGTCCACCCACATGCCTGAACGGGTCATCTGACTAATGAAAGTCCCCATAAGCCAACACATGTCCTTTCTAGTGTGCTTTATCCTCACTCACACACACCCTAAGAAACTTCCTAGAAGGTCACCCATATCGATCACTACTCCAGGCCAAACACGCTTAATTGTGGATTTTTAATCAGGTAGGTTTTCAAAAAGGAAGGTGCACCTTGTTGACATAAGCCATATCATTTAGTCATTTAACCCTTTATCATTCTGGGGTGTTACATGATGTGCTCAAAATGACTTAATAAGTAGTTTTAAAAGATATCAAAATATTTAAAAATGTGCATCATGGGGTAAAAACCAATAAAATAACATCGTATGACCATGAAATCAAATTAAAAATACCGTTGACTGATTTTTGAAATGTAGAAATTGTCACCATGCCAATCCAAGTTAAGGGTTGTATGGGATTCCTATAAACATGTTTTTAGTGTTTTAAAACACTAAAACATGTGTGTAATGGTCAAATCCATATAAAATGAACTCATATTTACATTTTATCATGAGAAAACTATGGTTTAATTATTTTTTATGTCTATGAGTAGATAAAATGTTCATCTGATGTGTGGTGTTCTTGGAATGACTCAATAAGCAGTTTTAAAATATACAAAAGTCTTTAAAACCATGCATCAGGAGGTTAAAACTAGGAAAAATCATAGTATATCCATGAAATCATAATACAATTATGGTAGAATTATTTTTGAAATATAGGAATCGATTCCAAATCAATCAAAGATATAGTTTTCCCAAGATGCTTATAAAAACATTTTTAGTGTTTTAAAACACTAAAACATGTGTGTAATGGTCAAAACCATATAAAATAACCTCAAATTGATGTAAAATCATGGTAAAACCACATTTAATTATTTATTTTGTGTATGAGCATAAAAGACATCCATCCGACATGCGGTGTGCTTGGAATGAATCAATATTTAGTTTTAAAAGATATCAAAGTCTTTAAAAACATGCATCAGGGGGTCAAAACCAAGAAAATGGAGTCGAATGGATGTTAAATCATAGGACAATTACCATAGATTAATTTTTAAATGTAATAATTGATTTCATGTTAATCAGAGTGAAAGTTTTCTAAGGATTCTTGTAAACACGTTTTTACTATTTTAAAACACTTAAATGTGAATGTAACGGTCCAACCCATTGAAAAAAACTCATATTGATATGAAATCATGAGATAATCACTGCTGAATTATTTTTGAAATATATAAAATCATTCCATATAAAATTATTTAATTTTTTTATTGAGTAATTTTAAGCACACCGTCATCAGTTTAGAAATTGATTAGATAATTATATACTTTTCCCTTTTGAGTTCCAAGTGTTGAATCATATCTTAAATAGGCAGGTTTTTATTTTCAAAGTGTTAATGCATGACATATTATTTGTTTTATATTAAAATTAATTTCATTTATTTTATTAAAAAAATAAAAAATTATTAGTGAAAAATTATGAATATATTATGTGCATATTATGTTTTGTATTTATTTTCTTAAATGTTCTAGTTTGTATTGTAGGTGAAAAATGTCAAAAATGGGAAGGTGATTAACCATTCTGATCTACATCATACTTCAAAAGGAAGTTATGATGGGTCACAGTTTTTGTGTTATGGTTACATATTATTAATGATCATAATGCAATTCTAATTTTTTATCTTCAATTCTAATTTTTATCTTTTTTTATTCTAGTTGATGACATGATATGGTCAGTTTTGTGTATGATGACTCTAGCTATGGATGCAGTTGGATGTAATGGAGGTGGTGAGATGGATGTGTTGGTCATGGGTTGGTGGATGTTGGACATATTATATATATATATATATATATATATATGATTACTAAGATTATGGTTGACCGATGTTTCTATATTTATGATTGTGGATGTGTGGATGTATGTATGACTGATGAGTTTATTGTATATTTAGGGTTTTTTATTATATGATTGAGTTTTTTATATTCATATTATTTTTTATTAAAAATATTTTTTTAAATATTTGATATTTTTAGTAGCAGTTTCTAATAACCACCACTAAACATAACCACTTCTAATTATTTTAGCAGTGGTTAAGTTGGTTTCAATTATATTTTGACTCCAGTAAGGTAAATTGCCACCAAATTATATAGCAGCAATTATGTTAATTCCCACCATTTTTCTCCCAAAAAACACTACCAAATGAATATATAAATTCCAAAAAGTAACTAAAAATGTAACATTTAATGGCCTCTACTAAACTATAAAAATTAACCCTAAATGATTGTCAATTGTGAAATATGTGACAGTTTAAATAAATTCCACTAAAAAATATAGCAGCAGTTTAAACTCTCACTAGTGGTAAAAAATTATCACTAAGACCACATTTTTTTGTAGTGACATGTCACCCAAAAAAACTAATCTTCTAATCATGTAGTAATTGAAGTAGGAAATATCACATAAAAAAATAAAAAAAAAATACAATGAATGAAAAAACACTTTCACCTAAATTTCACAGGAAGCGCACTTTAATAATTTACAGAAAAAATAGTTCTTTCAATAATAAATATGAAAAAATGTATAAAAAAGTACTAATAGTATGTGATGAGTTTTATAAATTGATTTCAATATATACTATAGAGGTTTAAATAATAGGTCAAAGTTTCACTACTACACATATGGCCATTAATAGCACACAAAATGACTTTTAACAGCACTAAAAAAACACTGTTAATCTCAATACCGATAGGGGGTCCCCTTTATCAGTGCTCCAAAATCACTGATAAAGGAGGTCCTTCATCCACGCTAAAAAAACAATGATACAGGAACCAATTTATCAGTGATATTTTAGTGTTGATAGAGGCCTAGTTGGCTATAATGTGTTGTTAATATAATAGAACACCCATCAAAAACCTGTAATTTCAAAAAATGCTATATACATTTAATGTGAAACCATGAATACAAAAATATCCTTCCACGGTATATACAAAAAAACACTGCTATATATATTTCAAAAAATGTTTTATATAATTACATTTACAATTATCCAACAAACATTTAAAAACATTAATATTTCATCTTTTTATGCCCGTGAGCCCCTCTAAAAAATGTCCGCATATGGTATCAGTTGCTGAATAAATTATCTCAACCCAAGTAAAAGATTAATCTAATATAAGAAAACAAATATTATGTTAGTAATACTATAAATTAATAAATTAAACATTAATATTAAATAATACTTTAATAAAATGTCAATATTTAATAAAAAAGACACATTTGGAGTTATACTGGTCACACCATGTGTTGGATTAAGGTGGGGTTGATTCCTACATGTCACAAATGACTCATGGATTTTTTTCCTAAAGTATCAAAATAATCTGAATGCATTTTATTGGTTTTTATTTTGTCACTTGTTCTTTTTACTAAAATTAATGTCAATTAAAAAAAAGACACATTTAGAGTCATACTGGTCACAATGTGCATCGTATTGAGGTGTGGTTGACTCCTACACATCAAAAATGACTCATGGATAATTGTCCTAAACTATCAAAACAATCCTAATGTGGTTGGTCATTTTTTAGTATACCAATTGTGTTTTTTTACTAAAATTTCATTTCAAACTAGAAACATTAATTTTGAGTTATACCAGTCGCATCGTGTATCAGTTTGATGTGAGACTACTTCATAAACATCAAAAAATACTTATGAATAACTGTTCTAAAATATCTAGATAATCAGAGTGTATTTGATTCATTTTTAGTGAGTGACACATTTTGAACTAAAATGTCAGTTTTAAATTGATAATAAACACTTTTAGTTATAATGGTTATATCATGCATTAGATTTAGGTGGGGTTGATTACTACATGTCAAAAATGACTTACAGATCATTTTCATAAAGTATAAAAACAATATGAATGCTTTTTCTTAGTTTTTAGTATATCACTTGTTCTTTTTACTAAAATTAATGCCAATTTTAAATAAAAAGACACATTTGGAGTCACACCAGTCACACCATGCATCATATTGAGGTGAAATTGACTATTACATGTCACAAATTACTCTTGGATCATTTTCATAAATTATAAAAACAATACAAATTCATTTAGTAAGTTTTCTTTATATGAGTGGTGTTTTTTTTACTAAAATGTCATTTCAAACTGGAAACATGCATTTTGAGTCATACCAGTCACATCGTTCATCAGTTTGATGTGAGAACACTTTATACACATCACAAGTGACTTATGATTCACTATCCTAAATTATTAAGGCAATCAGATTGTGTTTTCTTGGTTTTTAGTGAGTGACACTTTTGAACTAAAATTTCAATTTTAAACTTATAAGAGACACTTTTAGTTATACTGGTCACACCGTGCATCATATTGAGGTGTAGTTGATTCTTACACTTCAAAAATGACTCATGGATCATTATCCTAAAGTATCAAAACAATATGAATGTGTTTTATTGGTTTCCAGTATATCACTTGTTCTTTTTACTAAAATTAATGTCAATCTTAAATAAAAAGACACACTTGGAGTCATACGGGTCACACTGTTCATTGTATTGAGGTGTGTTTGACACCTACACATCAAAAATGACTCATGGATCATTTTCCCAAAGTATCAAAAAAATCCTAATTCATTTTCTTGGTTTGCAGTATGCTAGTTGTGTTTTTTTTACTAAAATGTAATTACAAACTAGAAACACACATTTTGAGTCATACTAGTCGCATCATGCATTGGTTTAATGTGAGACTACTTCATACAAATCAAAAATGTCTTTTGAATCACTATCCTAAATTATCAAGACAATTGTAGGGAATTTTCTTAGTTTTTAGTGAGTGACACGTTTTGAACTAAAAATTCAATTTTAAACTGATAACAGACACTTAGTTATACCTGTCACACTGTGTGTTATATTGAGGTTTGATTAATTACTACACTTAAAAAATGACTCATGGGTCATTTTCCTAAAGTATCAAATCAACCAGAATGTGTTTTTCTAGTTTTCAGTATGTCACTTGTTCCTTTTTACTTAAATTAATGCCAATTTTAAATAATAAGATACACTTTGAGTCATACCAGTCACACTGTGCATCATATTGAGGTGGGTATGATTCCTACACAACAAAAATAACTTAGGTCTAGTGCTTTTGGAAACATGGAAACATAAAGAACTAGTTCATAAGAGTCTCTTATTAAGTTATTCTTTACTAGAAACCTTCTTAGAAATATCATTACTAAAACCATTCTCCATAACATAAGGATATGAAACATAATAAAGGGTGATCATAAATGCTCAATAAGTGTAAACAAGGGAGATATCAATGATCATATAAGGATAAATGAGCATAAATATATTAGAATATGATATTAAAATTATAAATCCATACCCTGCATATCATAGATGATAATCATGATTCATGGATTAAAGAATGGTAGTTCAAAAGAGTCTCTCTTTTTTGGATTGTTGTAGATAGTTGAAAAGAAAATATAACTTCCCAAAAGATATGTAAAAAAACTAAATAAGTATTAGATAAAAATGATAAGGATATTAAATTACAAATAGTGGATAAAATTATAAAAAAATTAATTACATAAGTAGTAGGAATTTACCTTTTCATGATGGTTGTATACATTCTTGACCCACTTCCTTATTGTAATTATCTCAATTACATCCTCAAAGTCCAATATCTCATGAGAATCGTCACAAGTCATGGAATAAATCATGGTAGTTCAGAAGACATGAATCTTAAAGGATCAAAAATATTATTAACTAAAATCATACACTTCGAGTCATACCAAGCACACAATGTATGATATTGAAGAGCGGCTCATTGGGCTATGGCTGATTACTACAACGTTTAATAAAATGTTTATGATAGATATTGTTGGTCAGAGTGGATACTAAAGAGGGGGGGGTGAATTGAGTACCAATTAAAATTTTTATTAAAAACTTTATGATTAAAATCCCCCCAAATTAAATAACTAGCTAAACTGTAGTGAATTTATAAAGATTGTAAGTTTTCAATTAGTTTCTCAAGAGATTGATTATTTCTTAGTTAACTCAATCTAAAGATTAATTAACTTTTGAAACTAACTTACTGGATAACAAAAGTTATAAACACTTGCTAGTTTAACTATCAGAGTTACTTTAAAACAAATTTGAATTGAAAGTACATAGTAGTGGAATGTAAGATATAGTTTAAAACAAAATAAACAAGCACAACAGGTTTAACCAAGAGGTTCAATCTTAAGCTGAGACTTATTCCTCTAAAATAGTTTATATAAACGTTGATCCACACCCTGTATCGGGGTAAACAACAGTACACAGACTGTCCATGTACTAAGACCTCTACCATAGTTTTTCATGGGACAAACAAAACAATAGAACACAGGCTATCCAGGTCACACTTGAACTCTACCACTATTCACCGGGGGATATAAGAGTATAAGGAAAGATTGAGTGAGAATTTATAAATCCTCAAGTTCAGTACATGAGACAGTGTGTGTCTAAAAATATAGATTACACACTTATCAATATGTAAATAAATGAAACACAATAGATATGAACAAATAGAGATGAGTTTCGAATTCTCTATGTGTTTTGAGTAAAGCTCTGGACTCCTTGGATTGATGCGGATGCATCTTTGATTCCTTCTCTGGTTTTTGTCAAGAAAAATAGAGTGTCGTTTTTTTATTTGACTTCCAGGTCCAGGTTGATTATCCTGATCAGCTTGAATGAAGGTGAAATCGTTGAAGCTCTTTTCTCCTTGAATATTCAGGTTCTACAGATTCAGTATGTATTCTTCCTTCTTCTTCTATGCATGTAATTCCTTGAGTATCTCCAGAAGATTGTCTCTTATGTTCATGGAAAGACTGACCAATCATCACCTGTCTTCAGTTGTTTTAGGTTCCCTTATATAGCTTTAGCTCCGGCAATAGGAATGATTTCCTTTTTACAGGTATGAGGTACGGTTTCTGAAATGCCAACCATTATCATTAATTAATAGCAGGTGAATTAAAAACATAAAATATGACCGTTTCTAAATAAACAAATAGAAATAGAGTTTATAGAGACTGTGACTGATTTCCATCGATAGCTCTTAGTATCAGTGAGCTTGTATCGGTAGCTCTTAGTATCAGTGAGCTTGTATCGGTAGCTCTTAGTATCAGTGAGCTTGTATCGGTAGATCTTCTATATCGGTAGCTGTTATCCTTTATAATGGTAGCTCACATGAATTATTAGCTTCTCCTATCAGTATCTCCTTTTATCGGCAGCTCCTTCTATCGGCAGCTCCTTCTATCGGTAGCTCCTTATGTCAGTAGCTCTTACTATCGGTAGCTGTTATGCATATCGGTGACCTTTCGGTAGACTTATTCTATCAGTAGCTAAGGTGTAACGGTAACTATCTGTATACCAGTGACCTTATCCATATCGGTAGACTTCTGTACCGGTGTACTTAGCCTTATCGGTAACTGTGTACCTGAGACCTTTGTATCAGTAGCTGTTTGTATCGGTGGACTTTGTATTTGTATCGGTGGACTTCATATCGGTAGCTGTCTGTCTGTCTGTTCTTATCAGTAGATTTTATTGGTAACTATGTACCAGTGACCTTTACTTATTGGTAGACTATGTACCGATAGGTCTGTATCAGTGACTCGACATTTAATACTTATCTGTTCTATGAAAAACATATCCAGATTGAGTTAGTAACATTTCTAAACAAGTATAAACATAGATAACCATTGACTAACAAATTCCAATGATCATTTTGATATTTTATCAACTTAATAATATGATGTCAAAGTTTGAAATAATAATTAATATAAAGATAAACATTATTTGGGATTATCAAAACATATTAAAACATAATTGAGATTATCAAAATAGGTGAGGTCAACAATCTCCCCCTTTTTTATAATCACAAATTATGATATTATAATTCCAAAATAAGTAGTAATGTATCAGTGTAAAATACATTGGGTCTCAATAAATTTTCAAATGTATCAGATAATAGAGTATTACATGCAAATGTATTAGAGGTAAAATTATAAAATAGGTAAAATTATAAAATAAATGTAGTAGAGGTAGAATATATTATGCTCATATTCCATATTTATCCCCCCTTATATAAAGTATACTATATTATGCTCATAGTTCGCATATTTCTCCCCCTTTGTGATTAATAAAAAGTAGGAAACAAAGGATTAGAGAAGTAACAGAAGCTAAAAGAAAGTAAGATTATATATATTTCGTGGGGAAAAAAGATACAGAGAAATACAAAATGAATACAAGTGATTCCTATCAAATTTCCTAGCCACTATTCAATCCACCTCCTTAGCATGTGATTTTTCCTTGGGATAAGAAGAGGATTCAAGTTTGGTGGATGTAGGTGGAGGCTTAGGAACACCAGAGATGATAAATGGAGGCTGAGAAACTGATACAGTTCCTGGCCTATACTGTGTTGCTCTCTGGGTGATCATAGGAGTGAGGCTCCAGATTGCTTGAGCTGGAGTCATATGAGGAATGGAGGCAAACTGAGCAGAGGTAGGCAGAGCTAGAGGTACAATGATTGGAGTACTGTCCACATGTTAAAATAGAAGCAACAGATTCCTAAAGTCTATTATGATCCCTCCTCCTCTTTCCATATCAGAAATGAAGTCATCCTTATTCTCCATAAATTTATCTAGAGGAGGAGTCAAATCCCTCAGCTTGCTTACTTGTTCTCTGAAAGCCTGATTGACTGGAGAAAGTTTCGGGTTTTATAACAGAAGCTTGAAATGGTTGTTCAACTGATGCTTATTGTAGATCCTTTGAAAATATCCACTTTGTCTTTGACCTATTTTTGAGAAGCAGTGGCCTCTCTCATAAAATTCTGAACAATTTTCCCTATATCCCTAGTGGTAGTCACCACTTGGGTCAAAGCAGTAGAGTCTACAGAGCCATTGGTAGAATACTATCCAATCTCTTCTCTCATCACAGCTCGAATATGATCAATATCCAAAGAAGGCATAGTAGTACTCGGAGGTGCAACAGTAAAGGCAACTGTTTCCTTAAAGGATTTTGTTATCCCACTTATGAGATTTTTCACAAGAGAGTCCTGGGTGCTAACATGTTGTTCCATGGAAGTCTTAAATTCCTCAAAAACTGATACCATTTGGCCAACTACACTCTTCACAAAATCCAAGTCTTTTTCTGCTTGATATTTAGAGCTCATATAAGACTCCATAGAGACAATTGATTTCTTTAGAGATTCAACATCCTCTACTAAGCTTGAAATTTGATTCTGGTAGGTCTTTACTTCATCCAAAACACCAGATACTGATTCAGTCATCACAAACTGAATAGAAGATATTAAATAGGTTTCCATTCTTTTCATTTCATCCACAAAACTAGCCTGGAGATCAGACTTCAACTAGTTTAAATTAGATTTTCTTACTATGTCCTTAGGTAAAGTTTCAGAAAGGAGATTATAAGTGACAAGAGGTCTATTGATGGGTGTCTTGTATTCTGAATTAGGATAGTCCAACCCAAACACTAAAAAACCTGGGTCTTCAGCCCAGTCTTCAATCTCATGAGAAACTAAAATAGTATCATGTCTGGTAGGATGCTCCCCCTCAATCTGTGCATTCTCCTATATATGTACAATAATAGCAGCTTCAACAGGTAGGTCTTCCTCAGAAGAATCTTCACAACCATCTCTAATTCAACAACAGGAGGCTCCTCAGAAATAGGTGTAGGTCTATCTACTTCATCAATTTCCTTAGTAAGCATTGAGGAGTGCCTAATCAGTGGACTAAGACTCAAGCAGGCAGAAACAGATGCTTCAGTTTCAGATTCTTCTTCTTCCTCATTCTCTGGAGCAGGCTGGTCTTCCTCATCAATAGGGGCTTATTCATTGCTTACTCCCAACACCGTTCCCTTTCCAGATGATACAATTTCATCAACAGTACTTGGAGGCAAGTCCAGATCCCTTCCATCAGCTACAGAGGTATCCTCTTCATCAGTATCATCACTATACTGAGGTTTCTCTTCATCAGGTCCTAGACTTGGATCCCTCACATCCTTAGGCCTAGAAGGATGATCCAAATAATTAAACTTATCATAAAACTTCTCATCATCACTAACCCATTCTATTCTCCATGGATTCCAATTGATCTTCATGTATTTACAGATAGTTTTGGTAATAAAAAAGTTGTCTTTCATAACCACTGTCTCATCCTGATACTTAGCCACAACTCTTACATTGAACATCAAATAGATCAGATTTGCAAAGAATAGAGCATTAGTTTTTGACTTTGGACTGGTCATGTATTCAATTTGAATCATTAACAGTCTACACAGATTCACCTTAACACCATGTCTTAACAGATGTAACAAATAAATATCTTGGTATTTCAGATTTTCAAAGTCCCCTCTTCTTGGACTTATCACATGTTGGATGAACTTGAACAGTACCCAATTCTCTCCATCCATTTCTGTAGCAACTACTTTTTTGGGTGTACCATCTCTTGTTAATTCTTCCAAAGAAGCTTCATATTAAAAGATGTCACTAGTAGGAGGTACTGATTTCAAGAAATACCCAAACTCTCCTTCATGTGGAACTTTCAGGCACTTAGCCCACTCAACAGAGGAAAAAGATATTGTCCTGCCATTCACTACTGATACCATCCTGTTCTCAACTTCTGATTTCTTGAAATGAACAAACTCATATAATTATTTTACCAGCTTCAGATAATAAGGACTATTGTTATTCGAGAAGCACTCTACCCATTTTTGCTCTTCCAGCACCTCTAGAACTAAAGACTTACTGGTCATCAACCATTCCGTGCATAGCTCTTTCTCAACTACTATCTCCCTTTGAATGATATGTGGATTTTTAGGTTTCTTCACTTCACTTACACCACTAGAATCTCCTTTTAGTCTCTTAGCATTCGTCTCATCATCCTTTTCACTGACTAATGGTCTCTTCACTCTTGCCTTTCTGCGAATCGCGAGGCTTAGGGTTCGAAAGAAACGAAGATTTGGGGGCTAAGGCTTGAAGGTAAAGGGTTTTAGGTGGATTGAGATGAGGTCAAGACTTATGTTTTATCATTTAGGAATCATAAAATAAATAAATAAAACATAATAAGTAAAATACAAATGATACAGATTCCGGCGGCTAAAGATACAAAGTTTAAAAACAGCGCAATCCTAATGGTAATATATACCAGTGAGGATTCCTAATGGTGAGGTATTTTTACCAGTGAGGTCCACTAACAGTGAGGTATAGTGGTGAGGTTTATACCAGTGAGGTATAACAGTGAGGTTCATACCAGTGAGGTATAACAGTGAGGTTCTGGCTAACGGTGAGGTTTCTAATGGTGAGGTTTCTAACAGTGAGGTTTCTAACGGTGAGGTTCTGGCTAACGGTGAGGTTTCTAATGGTGAGGTTTCTAACAGTGAGGTTTCTAACGGTGAGGTTCTGGCTAACGTTGAGGTTTCTAATGGTGAGGTTTCTAATAGTGAGGTTTCTAATGGTGAGGTTTCTAATGGTGAGGTTTCTAATGGTGAGGTTTCTAATGGTGAGGTTTCTAATGTTGAGGTTTCTAAAGGTGAGGTTTCTAACGGTGAGGTTTCTAACGGTGAGGTTTCTAACGGTGAGGTTTCTAACAGTGAGGTTTCTAACGGTGAGGTTTCTAACGGTGAGGTTTATAATAGTGAGGTTTCTAACGGTGAGGTTTCTAATAGTGAGGTGTCTAACAGTGAGGTTTCTAATAGTAAGGTTTCTAACAGTGAAGTTTCTAATGGTGAGGTTTCTAACGATGAGGTTTCTAACGGCGGGTTTTCTAACAGTGAGGTTTCTAACAGTGAGGTTTCTAACAGTGAGTTTTCTAACGGCGAGGTTTCTAATAGTGAGGTTTCTAATGGTGAGGTTTCTAATGGTGAGGTTTCTAATGTAAAAAGTATATCATTCCTAACTCATGTCTAATGTAACTTAACCTATCTGAACTTAATGGTTTGGTGAATATGTCATCCAATTGATGTTCAACACCTATAAATTCAAGAGTAATATCACTTTTTGGTAATGATCTCTCAAAAAGTGGTGCCTTACATCAATGTGCTTGGTCCTAGAGTGAGACACATGATTCTTAGAGATATTAATCACACTAGTGTTATCACAGTTTATAGATACATGTCTAAATTGATATCCATAGTCTATTAAAGTATGTTTCATCCACAAAATTTGTGCACAACAACTACCAACAACAATATATTCTTCTTCAGCAGTAGACAATGAAACAAAGTTCTGCTTTTTTACTACACCATGATACTAAGGACTTACCTATAATATGACATGTTCCAGACGTTCTCTTTCTATCTAACTTGCAACCAGTAAAGTCATCATCTGAATAACTTATTAAATCGAATGATTGTCCTTTTGGATAAAAAATCCTAAGTTAGTAGTATGTTTAAGATATTTGAAAATTCTTTTAACAACAAGAAAGTGTGACTCTTTTGGATTAGATTAAAATACTGCACACATACATACACTAAACATAATATCTGGTCGACTAGAAGTAAGATAAATAAAACTCCCTATCATACCTCTGTAGTTGGTTTGATCCACTGATTTTCTAGTTTCATCAGCATCCAACTTACAAATAGTACTCATAGGTGTATCAATTTCCTTAATACTATCTAAACCAAAATGTTTTAAAATATCCTTTGTATATTTACTTTGATTTAAGATAATAACATTTTCCTTTTGAAAAACTTGAAATCCAAGAAAATATTTGAGTTCTCCCATTAAACTCATTTCAAATTCATTTTGCCTACTCTTTGAAAAATCAATACACAAAGCATTTTTATAAGATCCAAAAATAATATCATCAACATAGATTTGTACTATCAAAACATCTTTGGAAATTCTTTTAATAAAGAGAGTTGGATAAGAAATTCCTTTAGAAAAACCTTTTGAAATAAGAAAATTACTAATTCTATCATACCAAGATCGTGAAGCTTGTTTTAAACCATATAAAGCTTTAGAGAGCTTAAAAACTCTATTTGGAAAATGAGGATTAGTAAATCCAGGTGGTTGTTCAACAAAAACATCTTCAATTATAAAACCATTTAGAAAAGCACTTTTAACATCCATTTGATATAACTTGAAATTTAGATGAGCAACATAGGTAAGTAGAATCCTAATAGCTTCTAATATAGCTATAGGTGAAAAGGTTTCATCATAGTCTATTCCTTCCTATTGACTATATCCTTGTGCAACTAGCCTTGCTTTGTTTCTAACTATATTTCCTGATTCATCAACTTTATTTCTAAAAACCCATTTAGTGTCTATGGTCAAAGTTTCCTTAGGTTTGTAAACTAATTCCCAGACTTTGTTTCTTTCAAATTGATTTAATTCTTCTTTCATAGCCATTACCCAAAATTCATCATTGATTGCATCGTTGATATTTTTAGGTTCTAACTGTGAAAGAAAGGCTTGATGTTCAACCTGGTTTCTTAAAGAATCTCTAGTCTGTGTCCCTCTATCAAGATTACCAAAAAAAACATCTAAAGGATGATTCTTTAGAATCCTAGTTGATCTAGTAAAGGTAGGACTAGAAATTTCAGGTTCGTCTCTATGTTCGGGTTCACCAGAAGCAGATTCTGGAATATTTTCCGAACTGGTTGTTTTTACAATAGGTTCATTGACTTTATCATTAAGGTCCAAAATAGACAGATCTTATTCAAGATTTTCAAGAGAAGACTTAGGTTCACGTGGATCAGTTTCATCAAATTTGATGTAAACAGATTCTTCCACACATTTGGTTCTTTTGTTAAAGACTCTATAAGATTTACTGGTTATAGAGTAACCTAGAAATATTCCCTCATCACTTTTATAATAAAACTTGTCAATATTATCCATAGTATTGAGAATAAATACTTTGAAACCAAAAACTCTAAAGTAACTAACTTTAGGCTTCCGATTATTCCACAGTTCATAAGGGGTCTTCTTAAGAACAGGTCTAATAAAGACTCTATTTATAATATAACAAGCTGTATTCACAACTTCAGCCCAAAAATAAACAGGTAAATCATACTCATTAAGCATAGTTCTTGCAATTTCCTGAAGGGTTCTATTCCTTCTTTCTGCTACACCATTCTGTTAAGGTGTCCTAGGGGAAGAGAAATTATGATTGTAGCCATTATGTGAGCAATAATATTCAAACTCATGGTTTTAAAACTCACGGACATGATAACTTCTCAGGGTCTTAATTTTAAGTCCACTTAGGTTTTCTACAGACTTGGAGTATTTAATGAAATAGGAACTAGCTTCACTTTTGTGATAAAGAAAGTATACCCAAATATATCTAGAAAAGTTATCTATTAAGACATAGACATAGTGTTTCCCATTTAAACTAGAAACTCTAGATGGTCCAAATAAATCCATGTGAACCAACTCGAGAGGTTGAGAAGTTGAAACTTATTTATTTAATTTGAATGAAACTTTATGTTGCTTTCCCTTTTGACAGGAAGTACAAACTTTGTCTGATGGGAATTTTAGTTGAGGTAGGTCTCTAACTAAATTTTTCTTAGTCAGTTTCTTAAGTGAATGAACATTGTAGTGTCCTAATCTTATATTCCATAGCCAAAACTCTCTATGAAAATCATTTAAATAGGTAACCTTTTGTTTGTCTAAATAATTTAAATCTATAACATAAACATTTTCATTTCTTAAGGTATAAAATACTAAAATATTTTTAGAATTAAAAACATTACAAGAATCATTTTCAAATTTAACATTGAAACCATCATCACACAACTGAGAAATGCTTAACAAATTGTATTTTAATCCATAAACAAATAAAAATTTAGAAATTAAAACTGAATCAGTGTTACCAATGTGGCCTAAGTCGTCAATTTTTACTTTAGAATTTTCACCAAAGGTGACATGTCCTCCATCAACCTTGATTAAACTTTTGAAACATGAGTAATCTCCAGTCATATTCCTTGAACATCCACTATCCAAGTACCATATCTTCTTATGGGAACTCCTCAATAAAGTCTCCTACAAAATAGTTTTAGACAGAAAATGATTTTGGTACCCATATTTTCTTGGGTCCAGACAGGTTAGCAAGAAAAACTTTTGGTACCCTGATTTGTCTAATGGGTCTCATACAATCAATAGATTCAAAAGATTTTGAAAGATAATTTTTTTTTGATCTATAACTATTTGAATAGCTAGTTGAGGCATATGAATTTCCAAAACTGGAACTAGCAGCATACCGTCTAGATTTAGGAATAAATTTATTCTTAACAAGCTGTCTCCGTCCAGGTTGGTATCCCAAATTAGTAGTGTACTTTGGTCCAACTTGTTTTCCAATCATTTGAGTTAGATCATTCTTTCCATTTGTGAACTTTTATAAATCTATTCTAAGTTTATCATTAGTCAATTTAAGTTTAGTATTCTCCTTTAACAGTTGAGCATTCTTTTCCTTTTCTACTTCTAATGCAGATTATACAGTGATAGTTAAAGCATACTATTTTTTAATGACTTGTACTTATCTTTCAGCTCATTGCAGGTTTCCTCTAGCATGTTACAGTATTCAAATAAATCTTCACTAGAAATGTTTTCAGAATAAAAATTATCTCCAGAATAATAGGAATTTAAATCAGGAGTATCCAATGTTACATTAGATGTGTTTGTCATGAAACACATATTAGCTTTTTGAGATTTTTCATCCTAAGTGGAGTCAGAATCACTTGAACTATCTTTTGAAGCACTCCAGGTTGCCTTCATTGCTTTCTTATATTTTTTGTCCTTGTACTCATATTTATTCTTGTATTTTAACTTTGGATAGCCATATTTAACATGTCCTTTCCTCTTGAATTTTTAACAAACTATGTTATCACTTTTATCAGATTTCTTCCAATCTTTCTTCCAATTACCTCATTGGTCATATTTACCCTTATAATTTGGTTTTCTGAAAAATTTATTCTTCCTATATAATTTTTTGAATCTTCTAGCTATTTGAGCCATCTCTTCATCACTATCAGAATCTGAACCTTCACTTGTTGAGCTTTCAGTAGGTATGTGAAATTTCTCCTTGTCCTTGATTTTTGAAGCAATATACTTAAATTCCACTGAATTCTTCTTTGGTTCATCATCTTCCTCTTTGTTTACCTTTATATCTTCTTCATACATCATTAAATTACCAATCATCTCTTTAACAAGTAGTGAACTTATATCACATTATTCTCTTATTGAGACTGATGAGCCTCTCCATCTTTCTGGCAGACATCTTAGTATCCTCATGATTTTCTCTTTTGCAGGAGAGAATTTCCAAGTGAGCTCATTGTATTTACAATTTCATTGAACCTGAGATACATGTCAGAAATAGGTTCATCAGGCTTCATTTTAAAATTATCATACTTAATAGTGTAGGTATTAAATCTCATTTCTTTAACATTAGTTGTTCCCTCCTTGGAAATAGCCAAAGTATCCCAGATTTCATAAGCAGTTTTACAAGAAGATATTAGATTAAATTCTTCATCTCTTAAAGTATAATATAGGGCATTCATTGCTTTATAATTATTATTTTAGGCTATTTTAGTAGGTTCATCCCAAGTAGTTCTTTCAGTTTCTGGAATCTTATACTGAGTCTCTATAGCAGTCCAGATGTCAAATCCCATACTTTCTAAATGAATTTTCATTTTCAGTTTCCATTGGGCATAATTAACACCATTAAAGAAAGGTGGAATGTTGGTAGCAGCACCTTCTAGTCTATTATCCATAATTATATTTTATAAAATATATTTAAAGAGATAAAATTTATAACTAACAGAAATTTAAGATCTTTAAGATACAACTAAAATCACAGTTGGAAAAAAGAGTATTTGGAAATACTTTATTAACAAACCTCCCTCTGATACCAAATGTTGGTTAGAGTGGATACTCAAGAGGGGGGTGAATTGAGTACCAATTAAAATTTCTGTTAAAAAATTTATGATTAAAATCCCCCAAAATTAAATAACAAGCTAAACTATAGTGAATTTATAAATATTGTAAGTTTTCAATTAGTTTCTCAAGAGATTTATTATTTCTCAGTTAACTCAATCTGAAGATTAATTAACTTTTGAAACTAATTTACTAGCTAAAAAAAGTTATAAACACTTGATAGTTTAACTATCAGAGTTATTTTAAAACAAATTTGAATTGAAAGTACTTAGAAGTGGAATGTAAGATATAGTTTAAAACAAAATAAACAAGCACAATAGGTTTAACCAAGAGGTTCAGTCTCAAGCTAAGACTTAGTCCTATCAAATAGTTTATATAAAATTTGATCCACACCCTAGATCAGGGTAAACAACAGTACATATACTATCTAGGTACTAAAACATCTACCACAGTTCTTCATGGAAAAAACAAAACAATAGCACACAGGCTATCCAGGTCACACTTGACCTCTACCACTATTCACAGTGGTATATAAGAGTATAAGGAAAGATTGAGTGAGGATTTATAAATCTTCCAGGTCAGCATAGGAGACAGTGTGTGTCTAAAAATAAAGAGCACACAATACTAAATATGTCAATAAATGAAACAAAATAGAGCTGAACAAATAGATATGAGTTTAGAATGCTCTATGTTTTTTGAGTGAAGCTCTGGACTCCTTGGATTGATGTAGATACAACTTTGAGTCCTTCTCTGGTTTTTGTCAAGAAAAACAAAGTGTTGTTTTTGTATTTGACTTCCAGGTCTAGGTTGATCAGCCTGATCATCTTGAATGAAGGTGAAATCATTGAATCTCTTTTATCTTTGAATGTTCAGGTTCTGTAGATTCAGTATGTATTCTTCCTTATTCTTCTATGCATGTAAGTCCCTGAGTATCTCCCGAAGATTTTCTCGTATGTGCATGGAAATACTGACTGATCACCACTCGTCATTAGTAGTTCGAGGTTCCCTTATATAGCTTTAGCTCCAGCAATAAGAATGGTTACCTCTTTACTGGTATGAGGTGTGGTTCCTGAAATTCCAACCACTATCATTAATTAATAGCATGTGCATTAAAAACATCAAATATGACCATTGCTACATAAACAAATAGAAATAGAGTTTAGAGAAATTGTGACTGATTTCCATTGGTATCTCTTAGTATCAGTGAGCTTGTATCGGTAGCTCTTAGTATTAGTGAGCTTGTATCAGTAGCTATTAGTATTAATGAGCTTGTATTGGTAGCTATTCTGTATCGGTAGCTATTATCCTTTATAATGGTAGCTCGTAGGAATTGTTAGCTTCGCCTACCAGTAGCTCCTTTTATCGGAAGCTCCTTCTATCGGTAGATCCTTCTATCGGTAGCTCCTTCTATCGGTAGATCCTTCTTCAGTAGCTATTATGCATATTGATGACCTTTTGGTAGACTTATTCTATCGGTAGATCAGGTGTAACAGTAACTGTCTGTATACCGGTGACCTTATCCATACTGGTAGACTTCTGTACCGATGTACTTAGACATATCGGTAGCTGTGTACCTGAGACCTTTGTATCAGTAGTTGTTTGTATCGGTGGACTTTGTATTTGTATTAGTGGACTTCATATCGGTAGTTGTCTGTCTGTCTCTTTGTATCGATAGCTTGTATCGGTAACTATGTACCAGTGACCTTTACTTATCGGTAGACTATGTACTGGTAGGTCTGTATCAGTGACTCGACACTTAATACTTATCTGTTCTATTCAAAACATATCCAGATTGAGTTAGTAACATTTCTAAACAAGTATAAACATAGATAACCATTGATCAAAAAATTCCAATGATCATTTTGATATTTTATCAACTTAATAATATGATGTCATAGTTTGAAAGAATAATTAATATAAATATAAAAATTATTTGGGATTATCAAAGCATATTAAAACATAATTGAGATTATCAAAATAGGTGAGGTCAATAGATATTTTGGGAAGTTATACTTTGAATTCAACTACTGATAAATCCCTTGGTAGATGTATCCTCATGATTCACTTCCCATTTCATGCAACATGGGGTTTCCTCTTCCACCTGAAAGGAACATGTTCTCTCTTTTATAGATTGTTGTAGATAGTTGAAAGGAAAATATAACTTCCCAAAATATCTTTAAAAAAACTAAATAAGTATTAGATAAAAATGATAAGGAAATTAACTTACAAATAATAGATAAAATTATGAAAAAATTAATTATATAAGTTGTAGTAATTCACCCTTTCATGATGGTTGTATACATTCTTAACTCATTTCATTTTTGTCATTATATCAGTTGCAGCCTCAAAGTCCAATATCTCTGAGCACGGTCAATTTCAAACAAAATACCCAACTCAAACAAAGGAATCTACCTATATAAGAAAGAAATTATTATGTGAGTAATACAAAAAGGAAATAAATTAAACTTAAATATTAAACAATTCATTACTTCTATGGAAATTGAATCTATAGGTTATATGTGTGCATTCTTCTAGAAGGTATGTTGGACATTCGTTTATAATCAAATGAATCTCATCTTTTGAATATGATTGTTTTTAAAGTCATGGTAGTACTGGAAAGATATAAATACACAAGGGATTAATAAACCATTCAGGTGATGTTGGATGTAAAGCAGGTTTAGGAGTTGTAATGGGGTTAAAAATTAATTTACCTTTTGCAGGAGTGAGGTCATGATGGATATCCTATGGGTTGGATAGAGTTAGTGACATTCCCTTTACATGGGGTTATTATCAATCCACTTATCTTCCCTATATAATTTAATGTTTTTCATAATTATATAAAAAACCAAACTTAAAATATTATGAGAAAACTTCATTTCATATTTCCTTTGAAAACTATTTAAAAAATCACAATTGAAATCCCATTAAAAAAACCAAACATTTACAATAATTAATCTTTAAAATAACATACCATTTTTAAAATAAACCAATCAGTTACAAACACTCTTTCACAAAACCAAAATTCATTTTTGTTAAAGCATTTAATGAAACTTCATGACCCGACAATCTTAATCATTTAAAATGAGCGACAACCATCTTACAAGGAGATATCCACATATGGTTTCAAAAATTAATTCATTTCTCAAAATCCCATTTTAATTTCAATACTAAAAATTCCACTTAAAAATGAAAAGATAAGAGAACCCATATTTAAAACATTTCACAACCATTAACATACTTTTCATCCCATCAAAAATTTGGTTTTAAAATGAACTCACTCGATAAAATATCCATTTCCATTCAAAAAAATTATTTTCCAAACACACACAAAAAAATATTTTAAGTACTAAAATAGGATATTATAGAAAAACTAACATGAATTAGTATACAATTAACAATTAAAGTTTAAATGATTGGGGAAAATAGTATAAAAGTTAAATTTAAGGTCTGTCTAAAGATAGAAAATCAAGGAATCAATATATATCCCATAGGAACACAAATATGGCTATATATAGTTCTAAAGAACAAAACACATACATAGATTGGAATCATACACATAGGGAATACACTAGTTCAAGTTCACATGGGATAGATCACTGTGATCCATTCTGAGTTAAAGGGGATAGACCATACAACAAATAGTTTAACGTCATGTTGTAAGGACCTTATGTTATATACATTAATAATATAAATTAAGGATTAATCTAAAAATATTGAGGTAATATGGGATAGATCACATATTATACAATTTAGAGTATGTAAACATGGTCTTTGTGAGAAATAAGCGACCAAAAATATTTTTTAAAACTTGATCTATGCTTTAGAGGATCGATATAAAACCACAATGAATGTAAAAGATACTAAATTGGAGGTTAAATAAAATAACACAGATAACCTTGATGATTTTTTATAGGAGACATTATAAATTCCTCCCGAACTTATAATGAATCTCTTAATAGAATTGGAAGAAAGGTTCAATTCAATTGAGGATGAAATCCCCCCCAATATGTGTTGTCTTAAACATGATGTAAAATTATGAAATTTGGAATCCACACAAGCTTGAACTTCCACAGTGGTTAAATAGAACATTGCTTCTTCAAAAACAATTAATGATCATGTTTCCCCAATATAGTCTTATAATAGTGGAAATGGGAGTTCGAAATCATCTTTTTATTGGTGAAAAACAACTACATGAAAAATAACTCATTTCCCTAATAATTTTGAATGCACAAATGATGTCTAATATAAAAGTATACGATTTAAAAAAATTATAAGAAACTAAGGGATAAATATTCTAATAAATCTAAAAATACATCAATGGTGTATGTTTTCATATATATGAAAAATAACACCACAATAAAAGGAAAAAGTGTTTAGGTCTCAACCAAAACATATCATGAAATATATGTAAAATAATCTTAACAAATTACATACAATGTGGGAGGAACACGATTTATTAGCAACCATTACTGCTGGTGGTGGTTTTGGTATAATGCCATACAGTTTTAGAAAAATATGTAAACTTCTGAAAAAGTTGTGAGACATTGTTAAGGGGGATAAAATATGAACAATGGAGAAAATATACTGAACAAATGCAATTTTCTTAGAAACATAAGATTCATTCATGAAAAAATAGGTGTGAAACTATGAATGTGAAAAGACAATATGAAAACTCAAATATGTCTATAGAAATCAAGAAGGAATGCCTGAGGAAGAGGAGGTAGAGGTGGCGGTGGGGGCAATGGAGGCGACAGTGGGGGTAGCGACAATAATGGTGGGGGCAGCAGGGACAGAGGATATGGAGGCGGAGGCAGCAACATCAGAAGCGGGGGTGGGGGAAGAGGAGGGGGGGAAGACAAAGCTTAGCTTTTGCGAAAGCTTGAGGCTCGAGCGATAAGTGGATCTGCTAGGGTTCCATTTATAAAAACACAAAAGGCTTTTATTAGTGATTCTTGGAAAGCGCTGATAAAGGAGGATTTTATCAATGATAAAATATAAAGCACTCATAAAACATGTCTTTATCAACACTAATAATATATCGCTAATAAAATATGTCTTTATCAGCGCTATAAAAGCACTGATAAAGACCTAATGTTTATAAATTATTTATAATTATAAAATGATAATAAATATATTTATTATATTTATAATTATAATTATAAATAGATATATATTTATTTATAGTCATGAATATAAATAAATAAATATATATTTAAATACTTATGAAATTATAATAAATATACATAAATAATATTTTTATTATAATTTAATAATTATTTAACTATATATATTTTTAAATACTTATGAAATTAAAATAAATATATTAATTATATATATTTTTTATAATTTCATAATTATATATATATATATATATATAAATAATTATGAAATTACATTAAATATATATAATAAATATATTTATTTTAATTTCATAAGTATTTAAATAAATATATATTTATATTTATATTTATCACTATAAATAAATATATATTTATTTATAATTATAATTATAAATATAATAAATATATTTATTATAATTTTATAATTATTTACACATATATATTATTTATAATTATAATTATAAATATTTGTATATATGTATAAATATTTGCATTTATATATATATAAATATATTTCTATAATTATATATATTTATAAAATTATAATTATTATAAATATATTTATTATAATTTTATAATTATATATATATATATATATATATATATTTATAATTATAATTATAAATGAATATATTTATAAATATTTTTATATAATTATAAATATATATATATTAATATATAAATATATATATTTATAAAATTAAAATAAATGTATTTATTATAATTTTTTAATTATTTAAATACACACACACACACATTTATAATAATAATTATAAATAAATAAATTTAAAATTTCTATATAAATAAAAATTATAATTAAAAATTTAATAAATATATTTAATATTTAAATATTTTTATTATAATTTTATAAGTATTTATGAGAACATCATAAGTTCATGGGTATAACATGAATCAATCATACGGGTGTCAATTTTTAAGTGAACATTCATAATGATGAATATATAACATATGCATGTGTGCATCATCATTATATAGGTAATCTTAACATTTATAACATAACTCACAATTACATCCACAAATAAACTTTATGATCATATAAGATCAATTATACTCACCTTTAAATATATAAACATAAATAACGACAATATATTTAAAAAGTATTTATATATAATTATAAATATAATATATATATATTTATCATTTAAAAAAAATTAGTATAATTGTATAAACATGCGTTTTTAATTAATGTATATAAATAAACATTATTTCAGAATATAAATATAATAATTTTATATAAATTAATAATATTTTTTAAAAAACATTTATCATTGCTAAAATTAGAACTAATAAATATATCCTTTATCAGCGCTTAAAAATCATAGATAAAGGATATACCTTTATCAATGCTTGTTTTAGAGCTTATAAAAGCAACCTTTATCAACGCTTTCAGCTAGCGCTGATAAAGGTGTGAATTTTATCAGCACTTTCTGCTCAGCGTTGATAAAATATAGTGTATCCCTTACTCGGATCTGCAGTAGTGTTTAATGAACTATAAAAAACCATGTATTCCCATTTGATACTGATAGGTAAGTTCTATAAACAGTGCATGTTTGTTTGGTACCAATAGACCAGATATATAAACTATTTATTCTTTCTTAAAACTTGAGTAAAAGAATATGTGTTCATTTTCAATAATGGGTTATTCTTACAAATGCATGAAAAAATTAATGAAAAAAAACATGTAAATGCTAACAGTTATATTAGTAAATGTCATAGATAAACATGGTCAGTTCAAAATTGATTAATCAAAGCATAATGAAAGAAACATTGTCAATAAAAGGAAAATGGGTTGAACCAAAATAAAAGAAAAATAATAACTTTATGAATGGATTTATCCACTGTATATATTCATTTTTGGTATTCTACACCTAAAAAAAGAATTGTATTAAGACAAAATTCAATATGAAAAGCATATTAATCGGACATCCCAACTGAAATAGGAGGAATTTTTGATGAAGATTAAAACTAACTCAATAATAAAGCTTTTTATTAGAAAAATAAAGAATAAAAAATAATGGAAAACAATGAATAATCACACACAACTACGAGTTGGCGGATGTCAGTGATGGATGTGGGTGGAGGCAGTGGTAGTGGCAGTGGCAGTGGGGATCATGAGTATGAGGGGATGGAGACCATGAAAAGTGTCTAAAGGGGTGGTATAGGGGTGGGGGAGATCCCATGGACAATATTGAATAGTAGATTCCATAGAGTTTGTGGGTGAGAGGAGTGGAGAGAAGAAAAGTTAGATATGATAGAGAAGGAACTTGGGGGATGTGGTTTGGAGAGGTAGTGATAGAGATTTTGTTGGCTATGAAATCCATTAAACATGATAAAAAATGGAACACCAAAAAGGAACTACTTTCAAGATTTCATTTCACATATTCCATGGACTACACTTGCCAAAAATTTAGAGGATTTTCCAAAGAAATTAAAAGACACCAAAACATTAAATTGACATTGCATTGATTGAGAAAACATTAAATGATATGCATAAAGAAATAAAATAGACTGCGGGGAAGAGAGAAAACCACCTGGGGAAGACCCTTTGGTTTTCCAACGGATGGATTTGGTTTGCATTAATTCCAACATTCCCCTTCAAACCAAAACATGCTTCATTCAGAGCATTATTCTTAGTTTTTTGAATACATATATCAGTAATGACTTTGTGAAAATATCAGCCACCTATTCCATAGTATGAAAATACTCCAATTTTGTCATTTTTTTTCTTCACATGATCTCTCAGAAAATGATATTGGGTATCAATGTGTTTGCTTCTTCCATGTTGCACCAGATTTTTGGGTAGTTCAATTACTGACTTATTATCCACATATATGACTATGGATCCATCCTACAAATGCTTTAACTTTTTTAGAATATTTCTCAACCAAATTCCTTCATAAATAGTGGACGATTCATCTACGTACTCTGCTTCACATGTGGATAGGGCGACCACACTCAGCTTCTTCAAATTCCATGTGAAATAAGTTTTTCCAAGAAAGAATACATATCCAGTGGTTCTTTTTTTCTTTCATCTTAGTCACCTCCCCAATCATTGTATAAGTATCCATACAATATTTCTTCTTCATTATATAGATATAAAAGACCAAATTCCATTGTTCTTTTAATGTACCAGATGATTCTTTTTGCGGCTAGCCAAAGTGATTCTTTTGGAATTTCCATCTACTTTCCTAGAAGCCCAACACTATAAAAAATATCTAGCCTTGTGATTATGAGGTACCTTAGGTTTCCAATCAGAATCTTGAACAAAGTTTAGTCAATGATTCTTCCTTCTCTATATTTTGTTAGTTGTAAGCTCGTTGCTATAGGCATTTTTATGGTATTGCAATTGGTCATCTTGA
Source organism: Viscum album (assembly GCA_963277665.1). NCBI lineage: Eukaryota > Viridiplantae > Streptophyta > Magnoliopsida > Santalales > Viscaceae > Viscum > Viscum album. The sequence goes on from OY728160.1 coordinate 1,855,746,300, forward strand.
TTTTTTCAAGAAATTCCTTAGCATACTTCTTCTGGGATATATAGATGCCTCTATGTTGTTGTTTTGCTTCTATTCCCAAGAAAAAATACATGAGACCTCTATCGATCATCTTGAACACCATAAACATGGACTTCATGAATTCATTGAACATCGGTCAGCTATTCCTTGTAAACAACAAGTCATCAACATACATGTATTCTATAAGCATATCTTCATGAGCATTCTTCTTGATGTAAAATAAAGGCTCATATGAATATTGGGAAAATATTTTATCTTGAATATATTTATCGATGTTTGCATTCCAAGCACGTAGAGCTTGGTTCAACCCATAGAGAGATTTCTTTAGTCAATACACCTTGTCTTACTCCCCTTGCATGATAAAACCTTCAGGCTAGTCAACATAGACCTCTTCATCTAGAATTCCATTTAGGAATTTAGATTTCATATCCAGTTGGTAGATCATCCAACTGTGATGGACAAAAAGGGAGATAATCATCCTCACTGTGTCAAGGCGAGCAACAGGAGAGATGAATTCTTCATAGTTCACCATGTACTTCTATTTATAGCCCTTTTCTAGAAGCCTTTCCTTGTAGAGATTGATCTCACCATTAGAATTTCGCTTTATCTTTTACACCCATTTGAAACTAATAGTTTTTTTACTTTTTGGAAGTGTAGTCATCTCCCACGTTTAATTTTTCTATATGGAATTCATTTCTTCTTTCATAGAAATTCTCCAACATTCTTCTCTTATGACTTCTTGAAACGTTAGAGGATCATGATCTGTATACAAGGAAAAAATATTGACCTCTTTAGTTTTCTCATAGATGTCACTTAAGATCTTTGTTTTTATAGATTCCATGGGTGAGGACGAGCTGACCAAATTTTGACTTGATGGAGTGCTTTTAGGAGTGATGGAATGTACTCTTGGACTTCTATGTGCTAATAATGTGCTCGAGGAAGGTGTTGCAGGTGTTTTCTCTTGACGATCATGCCTTTATTCAGGATCTTATGTTTCAACTAGAATATCTTTGTTTTATTCTTAATCATTCCATTTCTAAGCTTCTTCCTCACTAAATATCACATCTCTAATCACCACTACTTTATTGGTTAATAGATTGTAGAGCTTGTAAGATTTAGATGCTTCAATATAGCTAATAAAGATTCATTTTTCACCATGATCGTCAAGATTAATTATTATTTTTCTTGGAACTTGAGTGTAGGTGACACACCCATAGATTCTTAGGTGCTCCATTCTTGGTTTGTAGCCACTCCACACCTCTTGTGGTGTCAAATTTATGATTCTCTTGGTTGGACACCGATTGAGTAGGTAGGCAGTACATGCAACTACCACTGCCCAGAAGCTCTTTAGCACACTTTTCTATTTTAGCATAGTCCTCATCATGTCGAGGATAATGTGGTTATTTCTTTCTGAAATGACATTATGATGTGTCATGTAAGATGCAATTTATTGCTTCTTTATGCATTACTCCCTATAAAAATCTTGAAATACATTTGCAGTATATTCTTCACCTCTGTCAGATTTGAGTACTTTGTTTTTTTGACCAATTTCTACTTCAACATGGAATTTAAAAATTTTAAAGATAGTAAAAGTGAAATATTTTTCTTTGTTTCATTTCAACCAGAGTTTTCTGCTGAAATCATCAATGATAGTAATAAAATTTTTATTACCTCCAAGTGAGGGTGTTTCAAGTGGTCTAAAAATATTAGTGTGAACCAACTAAAGTGGTTCCTTTGATCTTTTGGAAACTCCACTTGAGAAGGAATTCCTTTTTTTCTTACCAAGTGTACACACCTCACACACATGATTTGCAATTCCAATTGCCGAAAAACCATTTACCATACTTGAAGAGGATAATAGTTTAAGGCTGTTGAAATAGAGATTCCTAAAGCACATATTCCATCTCCATGAGTCATTCTTCATGAGTACAAAGAGACGCTTCTTAGCCTTTATGTTAACATAAAGTGGAAACATGTGATTCTTCACCATTTGGGCTTGATAATAAGCACTACTAAAAAAGGATTTTAACAGTGATAGAATCAACTTTTATCACTGATAGAGAAGCGCTGATGACCTTAATGCAATTAAAAGTCCATGACTTTTATCAGTGACAAAAAATAACTCATAAAGGGTAGATTTAATAGCAAATATAAAAGCACTAATAAAGTAACTATTTATCAGAACTTTTCAAAAGACCCCATTTATCAGCACTTTCATTTAGCACTAATAAAGAGAACATTTATCAGCGCTTTAAAAAGAAATGATAAAAGTATAATTTATGAGTACTTTTATAATCACTGATAAATGTATGATTTATCATATCTTTTTAATGTGATGATATAGATAGAATTTATCAGCACATTTATAAGCACTGATAAAAGAAAAAAATTTCAGTATAGTTAATAGCGCTAATAAAGGTGAAAACTATAGTGTGGTGTAGTAGCACACTACATCACCAGAAATAGGTGTAGTGTGCTGCAACAACACACTGCATTAGCAAAACAAAAACAAAAATTACCAAAATAAGATAAAAATACTAAATTTAAATGAAATAAAATTTCTAATATAAATACAAGAAAAAGAAAACACTATTATAGAGTATGTCAGTCGTTTTTTTGATTAAAATGAATGTCACTTTTAAATAAAAAAGACGCACTTGGATTCATACCAGTCACACTGAGTGTCAGATTGAGGTGATATTGATCCCTACACATCAAAAATGACATATGGATTGTTTTCCTAAAGTACCAAAACATTCTGAATGTATTTTCTCAGTTTTGAGTATGTAAGTTGTTTTTTTATTAACATTAATTTCAGTTTTGAATAAAAAAGACACACTTGGAGTCATACCGGTCACATTGTGCATCATATTGAGGTGCGGCTGATTGATACACGTCCCAAATGACTCATGTATCTTTTTCCTAAATTATCAAAACAATCAGAATATTTTTTCTTTGTTTTAAGTATGTCAGTTGTTTTTTTGATTAAAATTTATGTTAGTTTTGAATAAAAAGACGCAGTTGGAGTCATACCAGTCACACCATGCATCAAATTGAAGAGAGGATGATCCCTACATGTCAAAAATGACGTATATATCATTTTTCTAAAGTACTAAAACAATCTGAATACGTTTTCTCAGTTTTGAGATTGTCGGTTGTTTTTTTATTAACATTAATGTCAGTTTTGAATAAAAAAGATACACTTGGGGTCATAACGGTCACACCATGCATCATATTGAGTTGGGTATGAATGATACATGTCCAAAATGACTCATGAATTATTATCCTAATGTATCAAAATAATCAGAATGTGATTTATTGGTTTTGAGTATGTCATTTGTTTTTTGATTAAAATTAGTGTCAGTTTAGAATTAAAAGACACACTTGGAGTCATACCGATTACACCATGTATAGCATCCTGTCTTTTTATAACATAAAATTTCATTACATTACACAAAACTGAGGATCTTTAAGGTTTAGTGTCTTGGAAACCAGCAACATAAAACATGAAAACATAAAACATTCTTCTTAAACACTTGAAAGGATTCTCCTCAAGTTCATCCTAGGTTCATTACTGCATCTCATAACCTGGGGACATACATCAAAAGAAAGGGTGAGCAGAAGGCCCAGTAAGGGAAACAAGAGAAACATTTTACATGTGAACTTGAGATACTTCAATAAGTCCATGAAAAGAACTTTAAGGCATGAGAAAGAAATAATGAGGCGTGTCATAATAAAAATAAACTTTTTAATAACTTGAAGATGTGGCTTCAACATTTAATATAGACAATCATGAAAATATCACCAAGGTCCATCCCCAAGGTGTCATTTGAAAATTACCAAGGTTATTCACCAAGATATCGTGAAAATTGTAATCTCTAGTGGTTACATCATTACCCAATGCATTGGAGCGCTATCAGGGTGCACCCTTAAATTTTCCTTTATTATCATGTGAGCCACATATATCATCATCAAATATTTCATAAATAACCCATATAGCATAAAATAAATGGGTTTCATTTCATAATCATAACGTTTTAAAAACTGCTTTAAAGACATGATCTTTACGTCACTTTAAACCCATGGAAGGGGAGAGCGGGTCTCATGTATGTAAATCCCAGAATTTAAAATAGAAAATTTTGATATATATATGTGAATACCCCTGTAGAAATAATAGTTTTGAGTATTCACTTTATAACATAAAATATCTTTAGAAAAAAGAGAGAGACATTTTGAGACGAAAATTATGCAGCATAACGACTATGTTACAAGGTTTTTAGAAAACATTGAAAAGAGAGGGGACATGGTCAAACATTCATAAATGACCCATAAAACAGTAGAGGGACAAAATATAAGGGATTTAAGAACATGGTAATGAAATTTGAAAATATACCATATGAAATGAAGATCATGAAAGGAAGACAAAAATAAGATTTCTCTTATGAAAATTCGGCAGCCTAACAGCGTTACATAAACTTCAACCAAAAATGAATTGATGAGATAAAATAGGGTCTCTCATCATATGAACAAAAAAGATCAGTATTATAGATATAGAGATCATACCCCAACATAATAAAAAGGAAATTTCAAGACTTGACATGGAATTAGAACTTTGAAAAGGGAGAAAGGTGCAAGGACCACTTAAAAATTCAGCAGCCTAACGACACCACTTAAACTTCAAAATACTGAATTGAAGAGATCAAATGGGGTCTCTCATCATATGGTCATAAAATATCAGTATGATAGATATAGAGATCATAACCCAACATAACAAAAAGGAACTTGAAATAATTGACATGAAAGTAGAACTTCAAAACGAGAAGGGTGAAGAACCACTTAAAAATTCGGCAGCCTAACGACGCCACTTAAAACTTAAAAATACTGAATTGAAGAGATCAAATGGGGTCTCTCGTCATATGATCATAAAAGATCAGTATGATAGATATAGATATCATACCCCACCATAACAAAACTAACTTGAAAGAATTGACATGAAAGTAGAACGTCAAAATGAGAAGGCTGAAGAACCACTTAAAAATTCGGCAGCCTAACAACGCCACTTAAAACATCAAAATACTAAATTAAAGAGATAAAATGGGGTATCTCATCATATGATCATAAAAGATCAGTATGATAAATTTAGAGATCATACCCCAACATAATAAAAAATAACTTGAAATACTTTACATGAAAATAGATCTTGAAAAATGAGAAGGGAGAAAGAATCTATTACAAAAATTTCGGCAGCCTAACGGCACCACTTAAAACTTCATAAAACGAAATAATGAGAGTAAGAGGGGATATCTCATTATGTGAACATGAAAAGTTCAGTAAGAGGAGTATAAAAGAACACCATTTAACATAAGAACATGGAGCATAAAAGAAATTACATAAAAGAGATTTCTTGAAAAGAAAGAGAGAGATTCAATCTCTTACCTTAAAACGTAACTCTTAAAACTCAAAGGTTTGGACCTTGAGGGCTTGGGGGCACCTTGGGAGGACTCCTTGGGAGGTAAGGAGACCAGAACTTCGTTGAGTATGGTTTTGGAGTCGAAAAGATGAGAGGAGGGCTGGGTATTTATAGGGAAAGTGAGGGGACAAGGCATTAATGGCCAAGGGACACCTCAAAAGTGGTTTTCTCAAAAGCATGGGCCCTTCCATGGTACTTCCCATAGAGTTAGGCAACATGGGGACCCCCACAAAATAATTCATCCTCTTTAGTCGACCATCCCTTAAAATATCTCATGACATCATCATGTCACAGTTATGATGTCATTAAACATACCGAAACCCTAAAACTGTATTTTTACTATTCACTGAAAATTCAACTTTCTCAGAAAAATCCCAAAATTTCACATTAACCAAATATCAATGCTCTGATTTCAAAATTAACTCTATTTTATAAAAATAATTTCCTAAATATTTTTAATTAATTTTTTTAAATAAACACACTATTCACCGAAAATTCATTTTTTTCAGAAAAATCCCCAAAAATTACCTTAACATAATATAGATGCTCTGAGTTCAAAAATGAAATCCATTTTATAAAAATAATTTTCTAAATATTTTTAATTTAATTTTTAATTAGAAAACACTATTCCTCTGAAAAAACTAATACTTGAATAATAATTTTTGAAACTGTTATTTACCCATTTTATTGAATCTCATTACTTAATCTAGGTGTCTAAATTATATTAAAACTTTCTTTGAGTGAAATTACTAATCCATTTGGTCACATTACTAATCCTAAGCATAAAATCACTATTCATAATTTACTATTCATCAAAAATAAAGTTGGTCTTATTAGACTCTAAATTTCGTACTGAACATAATTGTAGAAGACCATTTTTTGAAAATCATTACACATTTTAATTTATTTAAGGTTTACATAAACATTTTTAAAATATCCTTTTTTCTAAAATTCATCAAAAATATGCATACTATATTTATCCGGTCATTTGAAAATTCATAAACTTCATCATAAGAAGAAATCCCAATTTTTATTTAAAAAAAGGATTACACAAGACAGTTATGGTATCCTTACATAGCCCCTTATCACACCAGCATAGGACCTAAGTGTAAGGTGTGCTAAGGTGAGAGAATCTGAGGGAGGCTCGTCCAACATCGCACGAGTAGTAATTTCTATTAGTTTGAACTTCTCACAAAGGCGATTCCGTTCTAGCCTCACACAATGAAGTTCGGCTTGGGTTTGGTCTAGAGCAAAGCCCAGTGGTGCTACCTCCTTCCCAAGTTCTGTTAGATGGGCTTTGAATGGTCCAAGACTACTGGGAGAGGCCATCGAATCTTCTTTCTATAATAATTAACCAAGATTACTTGTATTTAGAGACAATAATCAAAACGTTTAGTTCCAGCGGTCATATTGACCAATGGTCATATAACATTCAAAAACCCAACGGTCTCATTTTAATTATAATCATGTTTATCAAATAAAACATTTTTGTTGAGTATAAAAATAAAATAACACATGAAATTAGGAAACAAGATTTATTCAAAATTTCGGGTTGTTACAATCTTCCCCCCTTAAGAAATTGCGTCCTCGCAATTTTTAAAATTGGGTTTTGAAATTTCATTGAAAGTCCCAGATCGGAAAAAGAGTCAGAAACACTACTACTTTAAAAGAAAGAAAAGGAAGTATAAAGGCCACCCGAGTTTACTCATACTAGGATTCCATGTAGGAAACATGGACATGGAGGAGAAAACCAAGGGTCACGTTCTAAAGGAGAGTGATAGAAAACATGATTAGGAGAAAGTTAACCATAATAAAATCCCAAACTTATGATGTGTGTAAACGATCTTTGATTACCTAGTAGGATACATAAACCAACAACGTTTTTGTTTTACGTTCCTTTTCATAATTTTGAGGAATTCATTTACTACATAAAACAAAAACATAAGGAAATATATCTACCTTCATGTAGAGTTTCACCCTTTAATAAGTTTCTACCAAACTAATCTTTTCTCCAAACTATGAGCATTCAAAACTACTTGGTCTCATCAAAACACAAGAATCATCTTCTAGAGAATCACATAATCCACAAAAGATTAACTATCTATTTCTTCTGTCTTTAAACATTATCCAAAAAATAGAAAGGGTAAGGTAGAACAACTCTTCAAAAAGAAATAATCCCATAGGAATTGAAACTACTTTTAAATCTTCAAAGTTCCATGGTACTACCCAAAGTTCATCATAGTCCATTCCATAAATAACGGTCCTTAAAATCCTCAAAATAAACCAAACTAAGATTGAAACACAAATACAAGAAGGATTTGATAACATAGTCTTCCAAAATAAACTTCATTGTTCATATCCAAACAACATCAACCACTCCTAACATCTTATAACAAAATTAACTAACCTAAACATATTTTACCCAAGATAGGTTAATCATTCCCATAAGTAACCTAAATTGCTATCAGCCCACCTTAAATTCATCGATTCTTCAAAATATAAGTCAACCTTAATCCTCAATGAAAATACCATAGTAATCTATTTACCTCAATCATATAGGGTCCCCAAAATAGTGAACGTCTTCCAAAATAATAATCAACTTTTAATCCCTTAATCATCTCTGTCATATTAATATGGAAATCATCGCATTTCCTATCACATTGGTTGTTGGGACATGTTCTTCCATTTGCCGCCATTAACTAAGAAAAGAAACTACAATTAGGGGCTTAAATTCTTAACCAATAATCATGAAAGGAGCTTAAAGCATATAAGGATAACTTGTAGAAGAAAAGTATACCCTAACTTGTGATCCCCTAGGTTTCAAACTAGGTTATCCATGATCATATATTCTTATTTGAATATTTATTTTGTTTTATCCTTGTTCCTTTAATAATGGTTCATACTAAGCTTATGAATTTACCAAAGCATATCCCCCGGGAGTGTCGTAACCAAGAGTGCAGCAAGGCCCGTTGTCGTGTACCAGTTCCCGTTCGAGTCTAGCTCAAAGTGCTGTTTTCAGGTTTTACCCCTATGTACATCTGTACCAGAGCCACCTCTACCTGCTCGTATCCAGACAGGGATGTATTTGCTTGGAAACCCCATACTCAATACTCACCAAAATACCAGGAAGATTTCCTATATTTAAACATTTCTATAGGGTTCTTCCTAAATTTTTCATATCCTAATTTCCACAAATAACTAAACCATCCTTTGATACCAACTATAGCATCCCGTATTTTTATAACATAAACTTTCATTACATTACACAAAACTAAGGATCTTTAAGGTTTAGTGTCTTGGAAACCAGGAACATAAAACATGAAAACATAAAACATTCTTCTTAAACACTTGAAAGGATTCTCCTCAAGTTCATCCTAGGTTCATTACTGCATCTCATAACCTGGGGACATACATCAAAAGAAAGGGTGAGCAGAAGGCCCAGTAAGGGAAACAAGAGAAACATTTTACATGTGAACTTGAGATACTTCAATAAGGCCATGAAAATAACTTTAAGGCATGAGAAAGAAATCATGAGGCGTATCATAATAAAAATAACATTTTTAATAACTTGAAGATGTGGCTAAAACATTTAATATAGACAATCATGAACAAATCACCAAGGTCCATCCCCAAGATTTCATTTGAAAATTACCAAGGTTATTCACCAAGATATCGTGAAAATTGTAATCTCTAGTGGTTACATCATTACCCAATGCATTGGAGCGCTATCAGGGCGCACCCTTAAATTTGCCTTTATTATCATGTGAGACACATATATCATCATCAAACATTTCATAAATAACCCATATAGAATAAAATAAATGGGTTTCATTTCATAATCATAACGTTTTAAAAACTGCTTTAAAGACATGATCTTTACGTCACTTTAAACCCATGGAAGGGGAGAGCGGGTCTCATGTATGTAAATCCCAGAATTTAAAATATAAAATTTTGATATATATATGTGAATACCCATATAGAAATAAGAGCTTTGAGTATTCACTTTATAACATAAAATAACTTTAGAAAAAAGAGAGAGACATTTTGAGATGAAAATTCTGCAGCATAACGGCTATGTTACAAGGTTTTTAGAAAACATTGAAAAGAGAGGGGACATGGGTCAAACATTCATAAATGACCCATAAAACAGTAGAGGGACAAAATATAAGTGATTTAAGAACATGGTAATGAAATTTGAAAATATACCATATGAAATGAAGAACATGAAAGGAAGACAAAAATAAGATTTCTCTTATGAAAATTCGGCAGCCTAACAGCGTTACATAAACTTCAACCAAAAATGAATTGATGAGATCAAATAGGGTCTCTCATCATATGAAAAAAAAGATCAGTATGATAGATATAGAGATCATACCCCAATATAATAAAAAGGAACTTGCAAGACTTGATATGGAATTAGAACTTTGAAAAGGGATAAAGGTGCAAGGACCACTTAAAAATTCAGCAGCCTAACGACGCCACTTAAACTTCAAAATACTGAATTGAAGAGATAAAATGGGGTATCTCATCATATGGTCATAAAATATCAGTATGATAGATATAGATATCATACCCCAACATAACAAAAAGGAACTTGAAAGAATTGACATGAAAGTATAACTTCAAAACGAGAAGGTTGAAGAACCACTTAAAAATTCAGCAGCCTAACGGCGCCACTTAAAACTTCAAAATACTGAATTGAAGAGATCAAATGGGGTCTCTCATCATATGATCATAAAATATCAGTATGATAGATATATATATCATAACCCAACATAAAAAAAGGAACTTGAAAGAATTGACATGAAAGTAGAACTTCAAAACGAGAAGGGTGAAGAACCACTTAAAAATTCGGCAGCCTAATGACGCCACTTAAAACATAAAAATACTAAATTAAAGAGATCAAATGGGGTATCTCATCATATGATCATAAAATATCAGTATGATAAATTTAGAGATCATACCCCAACATAATAAAAAGGAACTTGAAATACTTTACATGAAAATAGATCTTGAAAAATGAGAAGGGAGAAAGAATCCGTTACAAAAATTTCGGCAGCCTAACGACACCACTTAAAACTTCATAAAAAGAAATAATGAGAGTAAGAGGGGATCTCTCATTATGTGAACATGAAAAGGGAAGTAAGAGGAGTATAAAATAACACCCTTTAACATAATAACATGGAGCATAAAAGAAATTACATAAAAGAGATTTCTTGAAAAGAAAGAGAGAGATCGGATCCCTTACCTTAAAACGTAACTCTTAAAACTCAAAGGTTTGGACCTTGAGGGCTTGGGAGCACCTTGGGAGGACTCCTTGGGAGTTAAAGAGACCGGAACTTCGTTGAGGATGGTTTTGGAGTTGAAAAGATGAGAGGAGGTCTTGGTATTTATAGGGAAAGTGAGGGGACAAGGCATTAATGGCCAAGGGACACCTCAAAAGTGGTTTTCTCAAAAGCATGGGCCCTCCCATGGTACTTCCAATAGAGTTAGGCCACATGGGGACCCCCACACAATAATTAATCCTCTTTAGTCGACCATCCCTTAAAATATCTCATGACATCATCATGGCACAATTATGATGTCATTAAACATACCGAAACCCGAAAACTGTATTTTTACTATTCACTGAAAATTCAACTTTCTCAGAAAAATCCCAAAATTTCACATTAACCAAATATCAATGATCTGATTTCAAAAATTAATTCTCTTTTATAAAAATAATTTTCTAAATATTTTTAATTCATTTTTTTAAATAAACACACTATTCACTGAAAATTCATTTTTTTCAGAAAAATCCCCAAAAATTACCTCAACATAATATCGATGCTCTGAGTTCAAAAATGAAATCCATTTTATATAAATAATTTTCTAAATATTTTTAGTTTAATTTTTAATTAAAAAACACTATTCACCCGGAAAAACTAATACTTGAATAATAATTTATGAAGCTGTTATTTAGCCATTTTATTGAATCTCATTACTTAATTTAGGTGTCTAAATTATATTAAAACTTTCTTTGAGTGAAATTACTAATCCATTTGGTCACATTACTAATCCTAAGCGTAAAGTCACTATTCATAATTTACTATTCATCAAAAATAAAGTTGGTCTTATTAGACTCTAAATTTCGTACTGAACATAATTGTAGAAGACCATTTTTTGAAAATCATTACACATTTTAATTTATTTAAGGTTTACATAAACATTTTTAAAATATCCTTTTTTCTAAAATTCATCAAAAATATGCATACTATATTTATCCAGTCATTTGAAAATTCATAAACTTCATCATAAGAAGAAATCCCAATTTTTATTTTAAAAAAAGGATTACAAAAGGCAGTTACAGTCTCCTTACATAGCCCCTTATCACACCAGCATAGGACCTAAGTGTAAGGTGTGCTAAGGTGAGAGAATCTGAGGGAGGCTCGGCCAACATCGCACTAATAGTAATTTCTATTAGTTTGAACTTCTCGCAAAGGTGATTCCGTTCTAGCCTCACACGATGAAGTTCGGCTTGGGTTTGGTCCAGAGCAAAGCCCAGTGGTGCTACCTCCTTCCCAAGTTCTGTTAGATGGGCTTCGATCGGTCCAAGACTAATGGGAGAGGCCATCGAATCTTCTTTCTATAATAATTAACCAAGATTACTTGTATTTAGAGACAATAATCAAAACGTTTAGTTCCAGCTGTCATATTGACCAATGGTCATATAACAGTCAAATACCCAACGGTCTCATTTTAATCATAATCATGATTATCAAATAAAACATTTTTGTTGAGTATAAAAATAAAATAACACATGAAATTAGGAAACAAGATTTAGTCAAAATTTCAGGTCGTTACACCATGCATCATATTGAGGTTAGGTTGATCCCTACATGTCAAAAATGACATATGGATCATTTTAAAAATGTAACAAAAAAATCTAAATGCATTTTCTTGATTTTGAGTATGTCAGTTGTTTTTTTTATTAAAATGAATGTCAATTTTGAATAAAAATGACACACTTGGAGTCATACTGGTCACACCGTGAATCAGATTAAGGTAAGTCTGAATGCTACACATCCCAAATGACTCATGGATCTTTTTCCTAAAGTATCAAAATAATTTGAATGTGTTTTCTTAGTTTTGAGTATGTCAGTTGTTTTTTTGATTAAAATGAATGTCACTTTCAAATAAAAAAATCACTTGGAGTCATACTGGTCACACCATGCATCAGATTGAGGTACATATGATCCCTACACATCAAAAATGACTTATGAATCATTTTCCTAAAGTACCAAAGCAATCTGAATGAGTTTTCTTGGTTTTGAGTATGTCAGTTTTTTTGATTAAAATGAATGTTAATTTTGAATAAAAAAGATGCACTTGGAGTCATACCATTTACACCGTGCATCGGATTGAGGTGAGGCTGAATGATACATATCCCAAATGACTCATGTATTATTTTACTAAAGTATCAAAACAATCAGAATTCATTTTCTTGGTTTTGAGTATGTTAGTTGTTTTTTTATTAAAATTAATGTCACTTTGGAATAAAAAAGATGCACTTGGAGTCATACTGGTCCCACTGTGTGTTAAATTGAGGTATGTATAAATGATACATGTCACAAATGACTCATGTACCATTTTACTAAAGTTTCAAAACAATCGGAATGCATTTTCTCAGTTTTGAGTACGCCATGTGTGTTTTTTACTAAAATGCCATTTTAAACTGGAAAGACACACAATGGATCTTATCTTAAGTGAAAAGTGTTGTGTAAACTTTTAAACAATTTTTCTAAAACAAAATTAGGGTATAATCCTTATTCTAGTTCGTTTCCCAACAATTCTATTGTTTGCAAACCAACGCTTCTTATACTCCTCTGTATCGGTCTCTACCTCGGTCTTTGCCTTTGCCTCCTCCTCCACATTGGTCTCCGACTCCAACTTTTCCACCACCTTCACCTCTGCCTCCACCTTCACCTCTTCCTTCACCACTACCTCCTCCTCCACCTCTACCTCTTCCTCCACCTCCGACACTGCATTTTCTCAACAATTTTATTTTTTGCAGGTTAGTGATTCTAAACAAATTTATTTCCTCTATAAATATTCTCCTTGAGAAAGAGATGAAGAATAATATATAAGTATTCTGACACTAATGCTTCACACCCCAAATATTTTTTGATGGTCATAACTCATACTAGATCACAAACATAGCATGTAATCACCTAATTTTTTTTTCGAAATACATTATGAGAAAAAGTATGTTGTACACTCGTCTCTAAAAAAGTCGATTTCTTATTTTGAATAAATATTTTTTTGGTAATCTTGATAGTACTGAGAAAATATAAAAAAAATATTATGAAATATATTTAATGAAATTGTAATTACCTTCAGAAATTACCTGTAGGGAGATTCTTTTTTTTCATGCTGTATGATTTCTCTCATAAATTTTCAAACATAATATCCACAGTCGATTTCATTATCATGTTTTAGACACTGTAAAAACATTGACCAAAATAAGTAAATTGTTTTGAAATGTTTTGATAGTTAAATATTTCTATATATACATTAATTTGTTTCCATTTGAAGTAATCCATAGGATTTATATTTTTAGATATTGGCCTCATACCATGATTTAGACTGTATTTAGAGACCGCCCTATCATAAAAATATTCTCATTAAAACACAGAATGAATATATAATTCAAAATTTATATATAAAATATTGATTTTAGTGTATTAAATATTCATAATACCCATCATATATGGTCGGTTGGTTGGAATTGCATGCATTGAATCCAAAAAATAAATAGTCAGGGTGTCTATGTTGACTTCTATCAGCATCCAGTGCTTCCTTAAACAATAAAAACAATTAGGTAATGAAAAAATTAAAAATATATTTGATGTTATTAGATTTTAGAGTTTTACCCTTGCATTATAGGCATAAAAAATAATCTACCTTCTTATACTTTTTTATTATACACTTGGAGTAACTTTTCTATCTTTTTATCTATTTCTTTTTTATCTAAAGTATTTTTTTTATAGAAATGATAATGGGATTAATGAATCCAAATCTCACTTCATGTGATATTCTCTTTATAAAGTTTTAATATAAACAATTGTACAAAATATGAATAGTTATTAACTTTAATAATCATATTTATCTCACTATTTTGAGAAATCCTGGACTCTGAGCGGCTTCTCCCTCCCCTCGTGATGCGCTAGTGTTTCCCCCCTTCGGAACTCTCCTCCTCCCCTCCTCTGGTGCTTTACGGCGTTTCGTTTTCGGCCCCTCGAGATATCGGAGTCGCGCTTCTCCTCTGAAGTGGTTGATCCGGCGGAGGCGTCTCTTCATCAAGCACAGTTGCAGCGAGGCTTACCAGTGGTGGTTCTTATGCATCGACTCATTGGGCCTGAGACCGGTGAGACTCATCTCCGACTTTGGTTTTTTCCTCAGTGGTTGCTCCGGTAGTGGCATTTCTCAACGTGTCTTCCGAGTGGCGGTTCGTCGGTTTCAGCTTCAGATCTCGTCTGACACGGGGCTGGTGAGGGTCAGCGGCGGCTTTGGTGTTCCTGAGGTGGTGTGGCATCGGTCCGTTGCTGCTCAGAGGTGGGAGGTTATGGATCTACTCTTTGGAAGGTTTGATCTGGTCTTATAGGTTTAAAAGTCGTATGATTCTAGTGGTGTAGTTGAACGACTGTGGTTGTCTGTGGAGGAGGGTGCAGCGGTAGGACAGCCCGATCTTCTTTGTTCAGGTTTTTTCAATGGACTTTTGTGGATAGGTTCTCCCTGGAAGTCCATATCACGTCACTTGAGGGTTGGGAGAACTCCTATTTACAGGTTATGGATTTGGTTCGGTGTTGATGGTTGCACCGATGGACGTTCGAAGAGGCCGGATCTGAGGATTGGTCAGCTGTTCTATTGTTTGTGTTCCTTGGTTTGTGGTTTCTCAGTGCAAGTTTTTGTTTGAATGCTTGAATGGTTTGTTTTGTTGTGATGAATGTTTTTGTATTTTGTGAGTGGTGGAGTGGTGGAATGGTGAAGTGTGGAACTGATGAAATGATTCAGTGGTGACTTGTGGTGAATTGGTGTAGCGGTGAAGTCTTGTTTGGTTTCTCACTTTTTCCTCAAAAGTGTTTGGATAATAAAAATAATAATTTTCAGTCAGTTATCTCACTATTTGGATATACGTATTATGAAAATGTAACTTATGTGTGTATTCACAACTAAGATGCCCAACCATTCGTGCTTGAGAATCTCATTTAGAGTCTCAAGACAAATTACATCCATAATGGAAACTCCAGATATTTATTCCTCATTTCAGATCTTTTATCATCAACTGTTACATGTTTTTGATATGAAAAAATTTGGTAAATATGTACCTCATGTATCTTTTTAATATTAGATTCCCATGTTATGAAAGCTCCAATAGCAGCTTGGAACATTGTAATATCTGGATCATCTAGTGGAACAGGAAACTTAGCAGTTGAATGATAAGATTCCTCAATCCCCGCTCTCATGTGATCTTTTGGGAGGATTTTATTGTGTAGACGGTATCCTGGGATATTATACATTTTACCCCTCATAACACGGCGATACATGGGTGTTGATGGATAAAAATCACATACAACTACACACTGTAGAATTTTAGTAATATAAAGTTATCTAAAGTTGGTTGATTCACATTTATGAGAAAGAGTAATGAAAAAATTGATTACTCTGGGTAAATTTTTGGGGGAATGACTAGACTCAAAGCTAGTGGGATCATTTAGATCATGTGCGGGTCTTTACTCCACTGCCAGTTCACTTTAATCTTTTCTTATACATTGGTCTGCCAAACCATACTACAAAATAATATCTTATAGTGTGTCTATTTGTTTCTGCATTCATCTCATTGTATTATATGTATCTTCATGTGTTTTTATCTTCTCGAAATATGTTCTAGGATAGACTCCAAAACCTAATCCTCTAACGCGACCATATTGTTCAGGGTGCTTCAAAGCTACTAGAAGTCACTTTTCTTCTGGTACTATCATTGCCGATTCGTGTGTCCAAACCATATAAAAAAACTGAACATATTTATTTTATGTAATATTTTTATAAATCATAACAAATTAAAATTATGTCACACTTACACATGATTCCCATACTGCTTTTGTGTTTTCATCAACTAATATACCATAATTATTTACACGAGCCTCCTTCCATAGAATATGACGTGGGGTGGAAGTGGTTTTAGATTTTGATTCATAAATCTTCATATAAAAAAGGAACATATGTTGTTTCATATCATATAATTAAACTTTTATTATTAATTTAAAATACATACTAATTTCTTATCTAATAAAGCGTACCCTATCCTTCCTTTGTGATAGGGGTATGTTGGTTTTGATACACGCTCTTTATTTTCAGAACTCTTTTGTTGTTTGATAAATTAACAATTTTGAATCAAGTTGGATAAAATAAATAATTTAAAATAATATATTATCGACCACAATGCACCTGAAATGATTTCTTATTGTGAAGATTTTTGAAAGCACTCCATTTTTCCTTCTTTATAATATGTTCATAACAAAGTGGTGGGTGGGACTTTATTTTCCCCTCAGTATACCTAATATGTAACTTCGTCTGAAGAGTCTGAAATCCTCTATGGTATTTTCCAGTGGATATTAATAAAAATTTCTTAAGACAATATTCTAAAATAAATTAAGTATGCAAGGAATAATGAAAACTAAATCAACATTTCATTATATAATTTTTTAGTAAAATAGAGAAACTATATTTTAACATTACCGTTACTTATTTCGAAAGGATTTCCTTCGTTACAAGTTGTACATGGTGCCATGAGTCAATATAAATTGGCACATTCATCCTCATTTTAAGCCCAAGATAAATAATGAATGTTGACTTGTTGGGGTTAATAGGTTGGTCGCATTGATTCCAAATAACCACAAATTTTATACCCTGACTTCTTGACTTGATAATTTTATTCAAAACAATGATGCAGCATTGTTCTTTTTTTTCTTTTTTCATCAACATGTTGTTGATATCCTAATAATTCCACAGTTTCATCATCAATATTTTGTTCTTTCTTGGGATTGGAAACATCATCATGTTCAGAAGACATTGTCTACATGAGTAGTCAAACATTTAATTTCTCCTAAATAACAACAACGTAATACACTTCTTGCATAAAATTCCCCAATTTAATTAATCTTGCATGAAAATTATTACTGTATTGAATAGATATATAATAATTCAATACTAAAGTACAACTAACATTCACTACCTTTATTTATTCCTTCCTCGGACGCTTGATTGTCTTCCATCTCTTGATGATGGATTTGAGGCTACTCGTTCCCTCTTTCTAACTAGCCTTTCTAACATCTATATTCGGGAGGTATGTTACCAATGAAATTTCAAACCATAATGATGGGAGGAAAGATAGTTTGGAAGAGGGAGTCCAATCCATCATCAAGAGATGGATGAAAATCAAGCATATAAGGATTAAAGTGTCCTAGGAGCCTACACTAATAGAATCACTCAAAAGTCTCCTCAATTAAAGAGGAATTGGAATAACTCCACTCTAATGGTCTTGCAGAAATGAATCTCACCCCACATACATTTTACATCACTTATTTCTACTCAAGGATTTCTCTCCTTCCAATTTTGGATATTTTTTAATCCACCATAAGATCTCTTCAATAAGATTCATCCCTTTAAAGGGTGAATTTTTCAACTTATGCTCAATATTGATCTAGAATTTTTTTAATCTTATAAATGAAATGAATATATTCAATGAAATACTAAATTTATTACTATGATATATTACTATAAAATATCATAGAGGAACCATAGATACTTCCCATCATTGAAAATTATACCACATAACTGGAAGTAGATCTAAAATTACCTCTAAGAACTTCCTACTTTACAACTGATAATGATATTATCAGTTGTAAAATATAATATTGGAGAGAGTTATCCTTATAACTCAATCAAATTCTATTATGAAACTTTAATAATAATCCATGACTGGTTAAAGTTTAATAATAATATTGAATTAATTAAAAAAACAAAACTCTCACAACATGCATCACTAAAATAATTTTTGGAATGTGACAAATTAATTCAATATTTTTTGAATTCAATAAAAAAATTATTTATCAAAATCATAACTATAAATAAACCATTTCATGGTTTAATAATTTACATGAATAACCAACACCCACAAAACATGTTTTAATGATTGTTAAACTTACCTAGGTACCTATATGTTCATCACCCATAAATGAGGGCCATAACTTGGTATCCCCTAATCCTTAAAAACCCTCATAATTAAGCTATTAGAATATATAATCTAGTATATAAGATGAATTAAATTTGATAAACTACCAAGATTTTGGAACTCTATATTATTCAAATAAAGAGAAAACTGAGTGGGGATGAGAGGTCTACTTGTTAATGTCGAGAGTAGAGAAAACCATCTATGTGTGTCTCAAGGGACAAATGGGTTGGACACTCAAATAAATATAAAAGGAGAAGAAGAATTAGAACCACACTTGTTGTCTTTTAGTAGTGATGAGAAGATATGCAGGGTTTATCATGTTTAAGAATAGTCCAAAAATACAAAACTTGGAAGCCAAAAAATCAAACAATGATAGAGGAAGAGTAGTAAATAACGTACAATGGATTCTAGCCTTGATTAATCTGATCAAACGTAGAAGAGTCGCACCGAAAGCAGACGATTTACATGAGATATTGTGAATCACGAATGACTGAGTCATGGTCAGGATTTTTTAAATAGATTGGGGATACTTTTAACAGCTCTCTTAGAAAAGCACTGATAAAGATCCCTTTAATTAGTGCTAAATTTATAAGTGCTGATAAAAGGAGTATTTATCCGCGATTTTTTAGCACTAATAAATATAGAACATTATCAGGGATAAAAAGACATTAATAAATGACATATTTATCAGTGCTAATGTTTTAGCGCTGATAAATATGTCTTTATAGAGCTAATAAAGCACTGATAAAGATTGATCTTTATCAGCGCTACCAAAGCACTGTTAAATGTTTTATAATTATAATTATTTAAATAACTTTATTATAATTTTATACTTATTTAAATATATATAATTATTTATTTATAATTATATAAATACTTATTTAAAAATAATAATTATTAATATAGTAAATATACATTTATAGATATATTTATTTCTAAATATTTATTTACAAATATATTTTTAACATTATTAATGGATATATAATCTTAAATACATGCATTTTAAAAATGAGGCAAATTGAATAATTCAAAATGAGTGCACTTTAAAAATATTGAAAAAATGGATAAGTTTTATTAATTAAATATAATTTATTAAAAAAATATTGATATATATATATATATTAAATTGGATGAATACACATTGAAAATAATAAAACATAGTAAATAAATATATAAAAATAAATATTAAAAAATGATCAAATTAAAAAATAAAATAAAAAATAAAAAACATTGAAAATGATTACCCTAACTATAGTATATTAAAATAAAATAAATAAAATTGATTGATTAAAAACATAGTATATATTAAATGTATCATGTTATAATTAGATTCTAAAATATACTAAAATTTGAATAAATTATATAAATATCAGGTGTATGTGTTTCAATATATTGCGTAATATATTTGTGTGTGTTTTTGTGTATATAAATGCATTAAAATATATGTGTGTATGTGTGTCTGCACGTGTGTGTGTCTGTGAAATAAATGCAACACACAACGTTTAATATAGGTAAAATTGAAAATCAAACAACATTAAAAACGAATAAGACATTAACATGTCTTTAATTAATATTTTATATATATTATACTTATTAATTATATATATATATATTTAATATATAGTATTTATTAATATTTATAATATATATATATATGTATACGAAATTTATTAATTTTTATCAATAATTATTTAATTAATAAAATGTTTCATATTTTTCTTAATTTACTCATTTTATATATTTTTTATAATTCTTCATTTTATTTTGGACCTTTATCAATGATAAAAAAGAACTGATGAATGGAAACTTTTATCAATGCTAAAGAAGTGCTGATAAAGGACACCTTTTATCAGCACTATAAGTAAAGAACTGATACAAGTTTTCTTTGTCAGTGCTAAAATAAAGTGCTGATAAAGGTTACCTTTTATTAGCACTAAAAAAAATCATTGATAAATGGTTCATTTTATTAGTGCTTTTTTAGCACTGATAAAGGGATTATTTTATTAGTGTTTATTTTAGAACTGATAAAGATGGACTTTATCAGTGAATTTTTCAAGTATTGATAAATGTCAGTGCTGTTATAGGCATGTTTTGTAGTAGTGAAGTCTCTTGTGATCATCTCTTATAAAGAGAAAAGAGTTCTCCATGTGTATGACATACCCCTTCTCAGGGAGTTGGCCAATATTCCTGATACTATTTTTCATGTTTGGTATGTAATACACATTAGATATGTAATTTGACTAACCATTCTTCTGATAGATTTTAATTTTGCCTTTTCCAAACATGGGAAACTTTGATGAGTCGCTGAAACTCATGTCGCCACAAACTTCTTCTATGAGTTCCTCGAACAATAATTTGTTTCCACTCATATGGTTGCTTGAACCCATGTTGAAATAGCACACATTTTCCCATTCACATGCATTTTATCATGTGACGAGGAGTGTGGTGACTTCTTATTCATGGTGAGATGCTTCGACATAGTTGGATCATTCATCATGATCCATTTTTCTACAACACTCAGAATCATAATGGTCAAATTTCTTGCAATTTTGGCATTGCACATTCTTTTTGTTTCCACGACCACACATGAATCGACCTAAACTATTTACTTTTCTACAATATATGGTAAAATTTTGTTATTTTTGTTGGTGTCTTTGATGATATTCACACCCTATTCCTCTTTCACGATTACTAGTGCCATGACTACCACATTGTGTATGGACATTATTTTGTTCTTATAGATTCAACTTAGACTCTAAGGCATGATCAATCGTTGAACCTACATTCTTTTTCATTCTTTGCTCATACAATTGCAATGATTTAATCAATTATTTAATGTAAATGTTTTCCAAGTCATTTGACTCTTTAATTTCCACAAAAACATGCTCATGCTTGGTTTTGATAGATTGCAATGGCTTTTCAATGAAATTAATGTCCTCCAATTTTTCACCATTTCAATTCAAATTGTTAACAATAACAATTAAATTTGAGAATTAATTAGAGATACTCTCACCTTTCTTGATGCGATTAACTTTGAACTCTGCTCTTAGTGTTTGAAGATGAACCCACTTTAGTCGATCAACACCCTTGAAAATGGTGCCAAGTGTATCCCAAGTTTGCTTTCTTGATTTTGCTTCAACAATATTTTCAAAGGTTGATTCATCTAACTCTTGATAGAAGAGGAACACCACCTTGTCATCTTTATTCATTTGATTTTTGGGAGCAATCTTTTCTTCGTTTGTGAAGGTGACTTATTTGTCTATAGTGGGTACTATATAACCATCGGTGACAATATCCCATAGTTATTATGATCTGAATAACACCTTCATTTGGATGCATCGACTTTCATAGTTTTCATTAGACAACTTAGGAACTTGCAGTTGGATTTTGGTGGCCATATTTAGAAATTGGAGGATGCCTTGTTACCTCCCTCTGATACCAGTTTGTTGGCTGTAAAAGCTAGGAAATGTGAGAAAGAAAAAAACGCAACACCATAAAGGAACTTCTTTTAAGATTTCATTTCACATATACCATGGACTACACTTGCCAATAATTTATAGTTTTTTCCAAATAAATGAAAAGAAACCAAAACATTAAAGGGAAATTGCATTAATTGAGAAAACATTAAATTATATGCATAAATAAATAAAATTAACTATGGGGAAGAGAAACAACCACATGAAGAAGAACCTTTGATTTTCCAATGGATGGATTTGGTTTGCATTAATTCCAACAGATTCTCCAGATTTATAGTGGGGTGAATAGGGTTTGGGATTGGGATTAAGATAAATATGATATAAGTGTAGTGGATGATGGTAAATTGGGTTTTTTAGTTTTTTTAGTTTAAGAACTCTGTGATTTCCAGAGGTAGTAAAAAAACCACCCTTTGATACCACCTACGGTGCTTGCCCTCATTTCCCAAATGAACATATATCAAATTTAATGCATTATAAAACAAAAACCTAAAAAATTAAAATATAGAGATAAATATTAAATAAAAAAAATAACTAAAATATTATTTATAACAGATAAATAATGCTAAAAACCCAAAAAAAATTATAATTAACAAAGTAAATTGTAAACTAAACAAATAGGGTATTTTTATTTCAATTCTACACTAACAAAATCCACTAGTTTAGATAGATTTTATCTAATGAAAGAAATTGAGCATGAAATCAATTGATGTAGTTTGATCATGCCCATAGTGTGTTCTATGTTGACATGTGTCTACCCATATTAGTTCATCTAAATCCAACTAATGTTAAACACATGCCCATAAATATGCATTCTATTTCGAGCAACAACAATAACCAAGGATTACCCATTGATATATGTATCCACAAGAATCAATGACATTCCATGTGATTCTCCATCCAAAATTGGAACCAAGTCCTAGTAGAAACTCCACTAGAACATAATAAACAACCAACATCGAGACCAGTAGACAATTATTTATCAAGTAAACAAATCAAAATCAAACCATAGATGTATAAAAACACAACTATAGAATTAGATTATTACCACACTTGTATTTCCACTTTTTTATTAACTCTGGGAGTAGAGTAACTTATTTCCATATTTTATATAAACCATGGAAATCATATGGAGACTTATTGGGAAACACCCCCACCCAAAACTCACATGATCAAACTTCCCTTCATTTTCTTCTCTCATTAAGAACCTAATTGGGTCCCTACTCTCACAACACCAACTCACATAAAGAAACCCTATCCAATCCCTGATATCATGACATTATCTCATGAAAAGGAATACTACCCTCTTTGGATCTATAAAAGGATTTGTACCCACTACCTACACTCATGCATGAACCCTACTGGCCAAGGGAACAAACCTTCTGGATCCCTGCTATCATGATTCACCCATTAACTTAAGTTATCACAATTATTATTTCCATTTGAATGAAATGAAAAAATATATACATTTCACCTCTCATTGAAGGATTTATATTTAGTGATCTATTACATTGGAAGCCCAAGGTAGATACCAATTAGATATCTATTAATCACTGCTCGCACTTCCCTTCTTCACATATATCAACTTCGATAACTGTGAAACATTAAGACTAATTTGGTCTTCATTCTATGAATTTTTATAACATAGTAGTCTGATTATTGTATGTGAGTTCTCTTTTTTTTATTCCATTTTACTACTATTTCATTTTTCATTTCATAAAAAAATTATATTCTTATTCCCAATGCATACTATATATTTGGGTTTTTCATATTTGGTATACTCAGTATATGAAAACTGTATATGTATTATATGAATTTAGCATATGTTTTATATTAATGATGCATATCAACTACATGCATATTAAAAATTCATCTTTGAAAATATATATCTTTTAACAGTTACCCATAAAAATAATTCATCCTCATCTAACATTCATTTATTTCTGAGATATTTAAACAAATTATGAGATATTTTTTAATATCAATATTCAATTAATCATACTAGTTTCTTTTTTACTAATACGTAATATGTTAACTAATTTGAATATCATGATCATGTTACATCCCTTATCACACTGCAAGTAGTACCAATATTATATATTTATATATATAATTTTTAAATTCATATTTACCATACTTTTTTTGTAAAATCATCCAAATTAGAATTATCAAAAATAGATCTAAACAATCATTTTGTCTAAAATATATAAACTATTTATTTCAGGTTGCCCTTTTTTTTATAAAGAGAGTCTTAATTTAACTGCCTCTACTAAAGTAACACCTATATCATATGATAATTTTCATTCCAATCAAACATTAAACAGCCACTTGTCACTTCCCTATACCACAACATTTGGTTTGTACAAACCTTATAACATCCCTTAAATATATATTAATCTATAATCATTCATTTCCTATCACTAACACTTTTGTAGAAAGGACACCCAATTTTTTTTAAGGGGAATTATTTTCTATAACCCGGTGCCTTAGAGCCTCCTATGATGGTGTGCAAGGGGTGCATCTTTGGCACACCTCATTGAGGGTGCAGTGCCTCACCAGTGGTGATCCACTCCAGGTGAACCTTATAATACCTCTTGAAAATTCACACGCCTTAGCATGAATTTGATAACACAGGATAACATGAACGAACGAGGGGTTAGATGAATATATTTATGTTTATTATGAGTTCTTGAATGATTATCACTTTTTTGATAATGTAAAATCTCATGCTTGTTTTGGTGAAACAATGAATTATTTTTCAAATGGAAAAATTTATCCTCTCTTTACATACTAATAAATGAAAAAATATAGTCTAGGAAACTCATTATTTATGTGATGAACTTTTAAATTTTATGAAATATTGGAATCATTTGGTGATGTGTACCCAAACCCCAGTTAAAGAGTATTATAGAAATGTTTCATTCATTTCCAATTAGGGGAAAACACAGTCTCCATAGACTAGTGGCCAATATAATGTAATGTTATTTTTTGGTACAATCATTACAAGGATTCAAGAGAATATGTATTAGATTATGATCGATTAAAAAAATGAGAAATAAAATAAAAATAGATGTTATACCTCAAAACCCAATTATTAAATTCACAATGTTTGATGCAAGGGGAATAAATTTAAATAGACCCATTCTATAATCCATAAAAAATATAAAATTTATTGTTAGTCTAGATATTTTTTAAATTGGTAAGAGCGAAGTTGATATGAATGAACATAAAAAGCAACAAGATATATATTTTGATGAATAATGATTTTTCTTGGTTTAGAATTCCTCTATTACTTATGGCGACTTAACCCCCATTTTTCTATTTTGGCATTGTTAATACACATTATAGGTTGAATTTTTGTTCTAATGTGTTTTATTTGTGAATGTTTTATTAACTTTATTTTGAAAATAATGTATTTTTTAATATCATATTTCCATAATTGTTTTAAAAAGGAAAATATAAGTGTGTTTGGTTTGAAATTATTTTATTACTTATTTGTGATAAGTGAATTCATTTAATAGGGGGAATTTGTGGATTTTATTTTTAATGATATTTATTTTATAAAGGAAAATATAATGTTGATGGTATTAGTAAAACCCATGAGATTGATTCCATTTATATGAGAGGATTAGTTTTTTATAAGTTTTTTTATAATATTTAAATGAATTAAAAGTCTTCTAAATTTCTAAAGAAAGAAATGAAAAAAAAACTTTTATCTATTCTATAATGAATGTGTAATATATTTTAATTAATTAATAATTAGGATAATAAATTAATGAGTCTATATACTACTTTTCTTAAACATGAATGAGTTTCAATGTTGTTATTGATAATCAACAATTTTACTAACTGTTTTTTTATTCATATTAGAATAGATAAAATCTGGTTGTATAACATTGATCGGATCATCGATGAGTTTCAAAAGGAGTTAGAATATTTTTTGGATTTTCTATTCGATAATAGTTCAGATGGTGGACTAATTCGATGACCATGTTTTGATTTCATTAGAATACTGTGGTTAACATGTGAATAAGTGAGTTACCATATCACTAAAAAAGGTTTTCAAAAATAATATCACGTTTGGTATCATAATGGAGAAAATTTTGAAGCGAAAAATGAAATTGATTTAGTTGAAAGGATCAGAATAGAAAATTTGATTTCTGATCGGTTTCCATTTGTTTCTCAATCTAACACTTCATGTAGATTAGTAGAATAGAAAATGAATACAAGAACATAGTTTTATCTAATGATCATAATGATTATGTTGAGTGTGTTAGAAAGTTTTTTTGAAGATGAAAATACCCCATTGTAAAAGTCATGTGATAAAATTACCAATCTAGAGTTTTTAATATGATCACATCATGGGAAAACAATGCATATATTTAGTAATACTATGATTGACTATCTACTTACCTTTTTTAAGGAATTACTACCCGATGATTCATGTATTTATAAAAATGATTATATGGCATCAAAGTTGGCTGACAAATTGGATTTTCAAGTACTAAAATCCATAAATTCCTTATTGTTGTCTATTATAGAAGAGTAATTCTAAGTTAAATGAGTGAAAACAATGAGGTACATTGATATGGAAGACTAATAAATATAGAACTCAATACTGTGTACCATAAAAAGTTATGTGAAACTTTCCATTGATTTCAAAACTTCAGAAACATTTTATTTCAGAACAAATGGCAAAGAATATGAGATGGAATGAAGATGAAATAAATAATAATAATGATGATATATTTCATCCTAAAAATGGGTTAGTGTGGAAATAATTTGATAGGTTATATCATGATTTTTCAACAACCCATGGAATGTAAGATTGGGATTGTCATGTGATGGTTTTAACCTATTTTAGCATATGCACACTGCACATAATACTTAGCCTGTTTTCATTAATATTTATAATTTTTCATCATTGATATGTATGAAAAATCCAGTTACTATCATGAGTATATTGATTCATGGACTCAATGGTCCTAGAAATGATATTGACATATACTTACACCATTAATAGAGGAGTTTAAGGAGACTTGGACTATTGGGGTGCATACAAATGATTCATTTAGAAAAGATTAATTTATATGTCGTGAAACATTATTTTGAAAAATAATTTATTTCTATGATTATGAATTGATATCTGGTTGGAGTACCAGGGGATATTATCCTATCCTGTTTGTATTCAAAATAAAAATTCTATGATATTAAAGTTCTAGAGAAATTTTAGTTTCATAGGGCATTGAGAATTACTACAAATGGATCATCTATACAGGAAAAATAAATGACATTTTTATAATTCAATAGAGATAGATGAAGCACATCAATGAATTGTGGGGTGATATCCTTAAAGAACTTGATGGTTTGAATTTTTTTCTTGGAAAGGTTCAATCAAATTTCAGAAAGCAGAAGAATGTTTTTTTGAATTCAAATAACAATTGGAGAAAGAAAAGTATATTCTTTGAGTTTTTGTATTGGTCATCAAATATACTACATCACTGCTTAGATGTAATTCATAGTGAAAAAATTTGTGTGAAATGTTACTTGAAATGATTTTAAATCTAATGAAAAAAATATTATTTTCACTCATGTTATGATTTAATGGATTGAGGTATAAAATTAAGACTTCATCCTAATTTAATGGGTCAGAATCTATGGAAAATTCCTTTTTCTTGTTTTTCGATGAATAATGCATAGAAAAAATAATTTCTTCAAGTATTTTAAAGTTTAAATCTTCCAGATGGTTATTCTAGAAACATTTTGAAATAGGTGAATACATGATATATGAAACTAAAATACCTTAAAACCCATGACTACCATGTCATGTTGCATGAATTGATTCCTATTACTATTCAATATTTACTATCACATAATTTCCAGGTAATTTTGATTAGATTATGTCACTTTTATTGATACCTTTGTGGTAAAATATTAAATAAAAGTGTTGTGAAAAAACTGTAGAAAGATGCACCGACCATTCTTTGTGACTTAGAGAAAATTTCCCTCCATCATTTTTCACATGTATGTTACATCTGACTGTTCATCTTGCAATAGAATTTATTTTATGTGGTCCCATTTCTAGTCGCTGGATGTATCCAATAGAAATAATTGTGTTTACATTGAAATATTATGTGAGAAATAAGAATAATCCTGAAGTATCTATTGTGAAAGGTTATTTAGTGCAAGAATGCATGGATTTTTGTTCAATATATTTGGATAATGTCACCATGAGATCTAATATTCCAATGAGAACTGAAGATGAGTGATATGATCCCATTGAGCCAATTTTTTGTTACTATCCCAAATAAGGGGGGATATCTGTATCATATAGGTTGTGTACTTAGAATAGGGATGAGTGAGAAATGGATCATCGTATAGTATTATTCAACTATGGCATGGTTGAAGATTTCATCAAGAAAGTAAAATTATAAATATATCTATTTTTATTCTGTATTTTTTTCATAGTTTCTAGCATAATTAATTTTTCATATTTCTATAGAACATAGTGAAATTACAAAAATAACACATCGCTATTTATCTATTAAGTGGAAGGAGAAATTACACAGTAATGAATTTCCTTCTTGTTTGAAGTCAAAGGTAAAAAATTCCTTTTTCACATGACCAAATAATTGGTAGCATTTAATATTCTATTTTGATATATTTTAGCTCCAAATTTTACCAATTGATGATGCATTTACTGAAATAAGGGTGTTGTCATTTTTTCTGAACAATGTGATATGTGATTGTAAAGAAATGGTTTTCAATGGTTTTAAATTTATTATAAATAGTTGTGAATAAAACATGAAAACAAATCATGGTGGTGTCCTTATAAGCGCAATAATGGATTGTTATGCTAGTGCATCAGACAGACAACCTCAATCAAAAAATATGTTATATTATAGGGTTGTTTAGATAATATTTTTATTAGATTACTATGAACATGGTTGTGTTGCTATGATGAAATTAAAGTGGTTTGATTCAATGAAATGATAAGGCTCTTATATAGATAGTTTTGTATTTATAGTGATTTATATGAACCATCAGATATAGAAAGATGAGCCTTATATTCTTACATAACAAGATAAATAAGTTTTTTATGTAAATGACCCTTTAAAACTGCATTTATTATTATTATTGTTGATGTTATTCCAATACATATTTTTGATAAAGTAATGGATGATAGTGATGTTTTGGATGAACTATATGGTATTCACTAAAATGTATCATTCGATGACATAGATGATTCAATTATTATAATGGGTTATGGACTGAAAATTATAACATAGAATGCATAACATTGACGTGTTTAGAAGTATTTTGTTTATATTATTCTGACACGGTATGTGTTTTTTTAAACTTTAAAAAATGGTACATAATTAATTTTGTTAAATATATTATAATAATTATCTAATTTCATATTTTTTGTATGTTTCATACATGATTTCAAAATATTTTAATTTCTAAACTATTTTTTAGAAGATATTTATTACAGTGACACATTTCTAAAATGTATTCTAAAAAGTGCCAATTATTTGGTCATTTGTACTTGAATATGGTTAATATTTTTGAAATGGATGTAATAATTGATAATAAAAATGAACTCAAATGAAGAGGATATTATAATTACTATCATAGGCAATTATTTTTGATTTTTTTGTATTATCACATGCCTGTTATATCCTCAAAATGTGTACCAAATATGAAATTTCAACTAATAAATGAAAATATAATATCATGTTTTTTTTATGGTTACCTTAGAACAAAATACCTATAGACAACTAAAAACAATTATTTATATTAGTTTGAAATTTAAAGTAGCAGCTTATACTATTATGTAACGATATCATTTTTCAAGTAAACAAATTTATAGAAAATGTAAAGTTTTGAAAAATAATATGAATTTTCTTAGAATATTTATAGTTACTTAATTTTTTGTTATATTTTTAAAAAATTTACATCAATTCTATAATTTTTCAGGTTATTATGTCTTATGAGGAGGTTTGTAGAAAAAAATAGAGGAAAAGATTGCTGGTTTAGAGAAGCTAGCCTAACAAATATGATTTTTTTAGTGAGTATAATATTTTTTGATTGAATATGTATGAACTTAAAAAAAATTAATATTAACCAGAATCATTAAAGAAAAAACTTGTGTTCAGTGAGGATAGTTCAGGCAGTCTTGAATATAGGACCGAACCTATATGCAGTCCCCCAACATGCAGTGCCTCATAGCCTGTAGATCTACAGTCCCTGGGACACTTTCCTCCCATCATTCCTTCCCCTTACATACATTACCCATACATTGGTGACCATACTTTTTATCCATTGAATACTCCTACTATGTAGGGTAGTCCCTCTCCTTCCATCCCTTGACAAATGTTCCCTTATCCACCTTTATCTCTATAGGGTACACCTCCATTGTTTATGCCCTTGTATGCCCGTACCCTCCTACCCAACTTCAAAATTCACAGTCTACTATATAGGACACTCATATAATTCTTTCCCCCCAACATATTGTGCAATATTGAGCGTCAAAAAATAGTACTGCTTGTAAATGTTTAAAAACTAGTGAAGTTAATATATATTTTTAAAATTTAAGTTATATACGTGTATAAAATATTTATTTCTTTTTTTCAGGATAATATTCTAGTAAAAGATGTGTTCTTACACAGATACATGTAGTGTGGAATAAAAACTCACAAATCATGGTTTAGTATAATGAGGACATGAAAATTATTGGAAAAAAGTAAATAATTGTATATTTTCATGGGGACACTCAATAAAAATAGAAATATTATTCCAGTTTAAGCAATCCAGTGGAGAAAAGTTGGACAAGAAATAAAAGAAACGTTTTTGACAGAAAATTAGGTAATATATTTTTTGAAATTAATTTGAAATTAATTTATAAATTATTATTGAAAAATCTATTTTTATATTTATCTCTGATATAACTTCCCGTATGGTCTATATGCAAAGGAATCTAGGTTAATGGAACTAGGTGATAAGTGGTGGGCCTAAAAGCATGAATTTCATGTTGGATGAAAAAATAAAAGAGGTACTAATATTGAAAATATACCAATATTCAAAAAATGGCCACTTTTACAATACAAATAACTAATTACATATTTGAATAGTTCCAATTTAAAGGTAATTTACTAAATTGTACATTTATTTTGGTTTTTTTCTATTATGATTCATTAATTGTTTAACATACCAGAAAAAAATAAGTTTGGAATTAAATAGAAATACATATCTTATTTCCTTGAATGTACTTATAAGGATCTTATTATCATGAATCAACTTGATTTTTTTTATATAATGCATTATCTATATTAGGATTTATAGGGGTATTTAGGGACTATCTATTTTCTTCTGAATAGACTAACTATTCTGTTATTTTCACTTCCTCTTTCTTTTCTACCATAGAGTGGATTACTTTTAGGTTGGAAACCTAACAGATTTATAGATTTAGTCATTTATATTACCATATTAACTAATAAAACCCTTATGTTTCTCAAGATAAATTTCATCATTATCTCACCATTAAGAAATGGAGACATGACATCCATTTGAAAAATATTAAATCTTCCAAAGAAAAATAAATGTATAAGTAATAATAAAATTATTTATAAACAAATCATGACAGTTGGGTGGCCTGATAGAGACCCTACAAATAAGAGTATAATAAATTTTATAATTGTATCCTCCCAAC
This sequence comes from Viscum album, assembly GCA_963277665.1. Classification (NCBI taxonomy): domain Eukaryota; kingdom Viridiplantae; phylum Streptophyta; class Magnoliopsida; order Santalales; family Viscaceae; genus Viscum; species Viscum album. The sequence goes on from OY728160.1 coordinate 1,855,778,246, forward strand.
CTTAACATCATTATTAATTAGTGATATTTATTATTGAATATTTAACTTATGATTCTCTCAACATGCCAATTTGGAATAAGAGATTTAATATAATTTTAGAGATTAATTTCATCCCATATGCTCAAATAACCCAAATCTAGTGTAATGTTATAGGAGGTAGTAATAGATATATTACAACAATACATGGTCCAAAAGTTTAGGTTAAATTTCCTGGATGCAACCCATTTGATCTACATTGGAATGGACTGCTAACACCTTCTAATATTATTCCATATAGATGAGTAATGGTAAAACTTGTATCCAAATTATATCCATAAAATAAATTGTTCCCTATGGAATACCAATGATGATAATTATTGTTTAATAAGGTTCCATAAAAATCTGGTAATAATATAAATGTTGGAGAAACTCAGTTTTTGATGCCCCAAACACCAAATTCAGTGGATTTGAAACATTTTTTGAAAGAGACAATGACCAAAATGTTCTCAAAGATACATCCAACCCAAATTAAATTATGAATATACTTTTCATGACTCTTATATAGTTCCCTTGGTCATTTATATATGTGTAAATCATATACAAAGTCATGAACATTTTTTACTAATGCCACATGAGTGACCTCTTAAATGATCATGAAGAATTTATTTTTAAATCCATTTGATTCAGCTATTACCATATCCCTGTATATATACCTTTCCCTCTTGTTAACTTCTATTAAATCAGAGAGATTCTAAACATAATTTCCATGTTATACTTTTCATCAGAACAAATCAACTCATATTCTATTTTAACTACTTGAATGATATAAAATATATTTCTTTTTCATTCTTTAATTTTCATTTAAGGGAAGATTCACTTATTATTTCAAAATTAATAAGACTAATGGAAAGTTCATCAATATATTTTTCATCAATATATTTATCTTCAAGTGATGATATCTTTCTATCAACCTTTTTTGGATGAGTTTTCATGAGTTTATTTACCATATTAATAAGGGTAAACTTCCTTCCATATTTTTACTTCATTGTTTTCTTCCTTTAATCCACATTTTAAATCAAGAAGGTGTTTCTATGTGTTCATGACATGAATTTAATTTTTTTGGTATTTTTAAGTTTAAAGTGTGAGTTTATAATGAAATGGAATAGGATATGTGAAACAATAAAAATTGGGGTTGGAATAAATGAATCTTTAGTGGGGTATTTATGGTTGTGATCAACCTTGTGGTGCATGAAAAATTAATTACCAAAAAAATAATTATAAACATAACCAATTCTCTAAACATCAATTCAAACAACTTTTACAAAAAATAATATTTTTTATTTATTTGATAAAACATATTTCAAGAAATACCCTTTTTTAAATAATCCATGTAAACATAATTAAACATCACTGTACACATTAATACACATGATTAGAAAAGTACAATATATACTAATTAGAATGCTTTAAAAAAATTAAAATAATAAACAAAACATATTTATGATATGTGAAAATCAAAATTACATACTCATACAGAATAGTTAATGAACAAAACCAAAAAAATAGAACTATATTGAACTTAATTTTAATGTCTAAAATATATCTAGATATAGTTCAAATATTCACTTTTATTTTTAAAATATATTTCTTATATCTTTTAAATTAATGTTTAATAATCATATAAAAATAGAGTTTTCTTGTTCATTTTTCTATTTGTTGGTGTTGAATTTTTTGGTTGATTAGAATCTCATATTTTAATTTCATAGTATATTAGAATTAATTAATTGGTCTGTTAATTGAATTTAAATTTGGTTCATATGAGTGTGTTTGGTTTTATCAAATTTGAAAAACATGGTTATTTTTGTTATGTCTCAAACTCATTGAATTATTAAGTTGAAATGATTTTTTTCTATCCCTTATGAATTGTTAAAAATTTAGTTCATTTTTATTTACTAATAGGATTCATATGAAAGGAACAAAAGAAATATGGGAACCATGAAATATATTCATACTTCGGGGTGTATTATAATTCTAGATCAAGAAATTTCATTGGTACTATATGATTTAACATTGAATATGAATTTATTTTCTCATAGATTTAAGTTTAATTTTCATGAAAAAATAGAAATTAAATATTTATGGATGTGTTCCTTGATCATCATTGTTTTTTTCTAGTAGAAAAAGGATATATAAAAGTTCTATTAACTAGGAAATAGAAGAAAAAATTGTAAGACTATTTAAATTTTTAGTTTATATTTAATAATTTCTAGATATTGATTTTGTTTCATTTAATTATATTTATTTCATGTTAAAAATAAGTATCTTTAAAAAAATCCATTATATAAACTCAAGAAAATAAGTATTAATAAATAAGACACTAGACATAGGTAGGTGATAAACAAAAGAAATGGTGCTTTCCCATCTTAATCTCAACTATTCTTCAGCTGCAGCTTCTATGATATAGAGATAACATAGTTTAGGACTTATCCTACTTCATCATTTTCCCCTTTTCTCTTCTACCTTTGGTGATGATATATATGCAATGGAAAAACCTTAGTATCCTTGTTCTCTTATTCTCCCCTTCTTATTTTTCCTCAATAGATAGTATCATATCTATAGAGTATCATTATCTTAAATCTATCTCGCATACTCAAAAATAATTAATAGAATACAATGTTGGGTTTTCACACTCTTCAATATTTAGGATGTTCTTCCAAATTGAGTTTCAAGTTATCCTCTATTTCATCAAACAGTACATTCGATTCATCTACAATATATTATTCATAGAATCACATGACTATTATTTATATATTTCAAATAGTGAAATCTCAGGATATATGATATTATGATTTTTTCAATTGATCCTGGTTATATATTATATTTAAAAAATATTCAGTTTTGTTCTTTATTGAATATATTAAAATATTTTTATTTGAATCCCTACAATTATCATTCAAATATCTTCTCATTAGTCACAATTTAATTCTATATCAATCTTCTCTTGAATTACTATAGAATTTATAAAAACATCCTAAAATTTTATATTTTAAGTCCAATATAACATCATCTTACTTTTATCTATAGAAATATAACTTTTTTTGAAACAATTAATAGAATACTTTTATATAGGCAACTGGTTACCCTTTTTCATCTCTTGAGAAAACCATCTAAACATTACATGATCTCCTTATCACCCTTAAATATCTTTAGGGGAGACTATTTTACCCTTATGTATCTAATTTAAAGCCTATATGTATCCATTATAAAACCCTTGTGCTCATCTTATTACCTCTTATGTATAACTGGAAATTTGCATTAACATTTTCACATCATAGTGCAGTTCATAATTTTTCTGTAATCTAAATTTACCCTCTGAGTTCCTTTACATATACCTCTATGATAACCTTTACACATTGAATAATGGACCTTTACATTTCAATTAGTTTCTTGGTACTTTTTTGAATTTTCAGTATACATGTTTTGGATTATCCTTAATTATCTTGTGTAACATCAGATGTAATCTTACATATACATCAAAACCTTGGAGTGACTCTTAATTATGATTTAGAATTCTTTATCAACCCTTATTTACTACACTTACATATAAACATAATTATTTTCCATTTCCCAATTTTTATATTCAATATATAAGTAAAAAACATATTTAAGTCAACTCAAAACATCTTCAAGTCATATAAAGGAATCTCCTATCACTCCAGCTCATCTCCACACACTATAGATGAATTTCAAAATTTATCAAACAATATCAAAACTATACAGTAAAATTTCTAATTTTATAGTAATGAATCCACTGATAATGTAAATGTGTAATCACTTCTATTGTAATAGTGTTACTACAGAATCCAAACATGAAAATATTTACTCATTGTTAGTGTAATGCTTCTAATAATATTTGATTTAGTACTAATGTAATTATTTGGTAATAATATTATCGATAAGAGAGGCATGCTATCACAATGATGGTATAGTATCACTTATACTAATGAAGTGAAATATGTTAATATTTAACCACAACTAGTAATTATGATATTATAATACTGTTATAATGACGATATTGTAGTTCTACTTCTCATCAGTTAAACTTGTTCTTGGTATGTATTTTTTAGAAGAACTGGTTGCACTCAATTAAATTTTTAGTTTGTTTATATTTTATAAGTTACATTATTGTTTTATATTTTTTTATCTACTAAAATGGTAACACCATTTTATAGTACGCTCTTAAATCTCTAGCAGTGCAGGAACCAAATACATTTGGACCAAATGATCATTTACATCAGGTCTGAGGTGAATAGAATGGTGGAAGATTTCATTTTAAACATAGAAAAAAAATCATTCCATCCCAATAATGGTATTCTAGTATTTAATATTCTATAAACACTTTAGGAATAGTTACCAAAAGAATAATTAAATGCCTCCATTAAGACATCAAAGCAAAAAGTTTAACAAGAGTCTCAACAAAAGCATAAAAATAAAAATAAACAATTTTTCAAAGTGATATCATCTATAAGATATTCAGTTACTCCAGAGGGTGAAACAATAGTGGATGGATTTTTATTGATTAAATATTCTATGTATAAGGATGGAGATTATTGTGCAATAGATGATGCTAGTGGAGAGGCTGATGATGATGGATAGGGTGCTGGTGGAGAGGCTGATGATGATGGATAGGTTTATGATGATGGAGAGGGTACTAGTGGAGTGGATGATGATGATAGAGAGGGTCCTGGTGGAGAGGCTAATAATGATGGAGAGGATGCTAGTGATGATGAAGATGATGCTGGTGTTGGTGGCACACATGTTGACGATGTTAATATAAGTTCTGATGATGATAAGGATTTATATGACATTGTTCTGTGACATTATTGAAAGTTTCTATATCTATTATTTTTTTTATGAAATTTCAATTTTATATGTATTGGTTTTTTTATATCTGTATGGATTTTAGTGGAAATGGGATATAGTAGGTGGTGTATTTGGTATGTTGTAAGTGGTATGTATGGCATGGAAGTACTGTATGGATAGAATTTGGTATATTATAGGTGGTCTATTTAGCTTGTAGGTTGTCAATTTGGTTTAGTATATTTCCACAATTTAAACTGTGATAATAGATAGCCCACGACAAAGGTTTTAACTATGTCATTAGGTATTAAAATCCATAGTTTAACCATGGATATAACTATCAACTTCTACAATTTAATCCATGGTAATATATGACTTATAACCACAGTTTAATCTATGGAATTAGGATTTAATTTTCATGGTTTCACTATGGATATATCTACTAATTTACATGGTTTAAACTATGTAAATAAGATTTAATTTCCATAGTTTAACCGTGGATATATCTAGAAATTTCCATGGTTTAAACTATGGAAATAAGAAGTCTATTTCCATTGTCCAAACTATGGAAATTTCTAAGGCCTATTGTAATGACTTTAGCCACCACGGTTTGGAAAACTATGGAAATAAGCTATTTCCATAGTTCTAAATTATGGCTATAGGTGACTTTTCTAGTTGTGAATCTCAAATGCAAGTAGCATAATCAGTATATAGAAATACACAATAAGTTATAAGGAGGAAAATCCTCCACCTAGACCTAAGTAGACGCAGAAACCTAACCCCCCCCCCACACACACACACACACACAACCTCTCTCCCAACCACATACCCCTACAAATCACATAAAAATCCATTATTAGGAACTTATAAAGGAGACAACCTAATTCTACACCCTAAATCTACACTAAGGGGACTAACAAGCTCTAAAGGACATCCATGCTATCAAGATTGAGGTATTATACTATATTTAAATAATATATTCCATCCATAAGTCTACCCCTGATAATGTATCTTTTAATGTGGCCAGTCATTCCACACTGATAGCACCAAAAATAATTAAACTGAATTTTCTTTTTTCATTCCTTGCCACTCTTATTTGGTTAACCCCTAAAACTCAACAATTCATACCCAAAATTCCCCCACTAGCCTTCATATTCATATCATTGGTCTAAATATATCTAGAAAAAAATATAGAATTCACTTCCTATAGGGTGATCCAATCCATAACATACATTATAGAATCATTAACACAATTGAATGGATCATCTAAGGAATCTAACAACATGATGGCTTGATCCTCATATTCTATCTACACATTTACATTATCCCATTATAAAACCACCTTATTGAAATCATCTAAATGAACCCAATAAAGTGTACCCAAAACCATTTTAAAGTTGTAAAGACACATCTTATTTTTCAATATACCAAGAAGAGATTTAGTCATATATAAATATTCAAGTTTCAACCAGATAACACAAGTAAAGGTCTCATAAAAAACTCAATGTGAAAACTTGTCTTATAGGGTTAACAACAATAGGTAGTGGGCTTTCTTAAGAATATTAGGATTGATATAAACATAATATCCTATAGTATTACCTTACGTAAACACAATGGTGATCTTCTTATTCCAACCACATAAAGAATACTCAAGTCCATTGGGGATTATCATAACACACATTTTAACTCTTCAAAAATTAAAATTGTTCACTCTATCAGAATTCTATACCTTAAAATTTATAAAATAATTTATTAAACTCAAACCTAATCACTGATACTAATTGTTGGGGGACAAATACTTTCAAATATGGAAGATATAATCAATAAAGGAGAACAAGGTTAGGTTTAATAATTATCTTTTAAACAGAAAATAAAAAAGAAGGAAAAAGTGATGAATGATGAAAAATAGGTAAAAAATAATCTAGAAAAAAAATAAAGCAATAAAGAGCACAATGATATATCATGCTTTGGCCCATGTTGGCCTATGTTCACAATAAGAACACCAACCTTCATAATATTTTATTATGAAAACAAAAAGTGAGCATGCTTATAAACACAAAACAAATAAGACGTAGACAAAAAAATATATTAGAGAACAAGGACCATGTCACTCCATGAACCACTAAAAAAAGCAGGCATTTAGTCGTATTTTTTAGATGAGTTTTCTTAAAATGTGGCTAATTTTTTTTAATTAGTCATGTTTTCTTACAAAAAAATAATTTAGCCATTTTTTAGCCATGTTTCAAAACGTGACTATTTTTTAAATTTTTCCATGTTTTTTATCCACATTTTAAAATGCGGCTAATTTTTAAATTTAGTCACGTTTCATAAAAATGGGGCTAAATTTACATTTAATGGAATATTTTAGCCGTGATTATAAAACATTACTAGTTTTTATTTTATATATGTTTTTAAACATGACTAAATTAAATAATAAAAAAGTTACTTATATATATATATATATTATTTTATCAAATTCTAAAATCCAAAACACACATATAATTTATAATTTATAAAATGATAATAAATTTTAATTTTAATTGAAATTTTAATTTAAATAAGATGTTTGTGCATGCAAAAATATTATATCATTCAACGATTGCATTTTATATTTACGCACACACACACACATATGTTATCTATATAAAATTAATACACACACACACATACATCCATCCATCCATACATACATACATATATATATATATATGTTTATATACATACATAAATACACACTCACACATATATGTTTTTATGTTTATATACATGCATGCATTCATACATATATACATACATAGATAAATTTATAGATATATTGATACATACATATATACATATATATTTTACCTATATACATGTTACTTATCAATGTGTGTGTGTGTGTGTGTGCATGTGCGCGTGTCTACACACATGGGCGCACACACAAACATATATAATAATATTATATAATATTAAAAATAGAATATATGAATAATATATATATATATATCTGGGTGTGTGTATTATCATTTATGTTGTTTTTAATATTATGTAATACTATTATATTACATTATATATATATATATATATATTCACACACACATATATTCATACGTATATGCATGGGAGGGAGGGAGACATGTAGATAGAACACATATAATAACATTACATAAAATAAATATATATATATATGTATAATTAAATCAAATAATATTAATTATGATTTAAAACATAATTATAATTAATTGATAAAAACTAATAATTAATATATGTATATATATAATTACATTAACTATTATTAATTTTGATTAAAAAACATTATATATATATAAAATTAAACAAAAAAGAAAGTATTAAAGATCATAAAGATATAACAGGTTCCAGCCTCTGTTGGACCTAAATGCATGACAAGAACAACACCCTCCACAAAATTTATTGTGAAAACAAAAAAAACAAGAAGGGTTACAAATAGAAGACATAAAAGATACAGACCAAAGAATCTTTCTGAGAATGAGGACCTTATCACTCAAGGAACCCACGGTCAAACCAAGCTTGAGGATGGTAACAAACTTCTCCATAATGAACAGACTCATGCACGCAACCCTAGGGTACTAGAAAAAATAAAGTACAACACATAACCGAAAATAGGAAGAAGAATACACTTATAGAACCCTAGGCCTACACCAATAATCTAGCAGCAGGGTTTAAAATGAGAATCAGGACAGTCACTGCCATTGTTTCCCTATAAGCATGTAGGAATAAAACTCTCCACCAGAACATAAGCAATGGAACAATGTGATAAGATTATAGGAAAGGATCCCTTCCTCATCTACTCTCAAAATCTCTTTATGAGTTCTCTCTCAAATGCACAGGACCGGAAGATTTCTAAAATAAATAGTGAAGTGATGAATCCATCCTTGGGAACTCAAAAGTGTGAGGCCATTATGACGTCTAAGTGAAGATAAAGAGTTAGTAAATATGTGTATAAAAGGGTGAGAAGAAGGATATAAAGTATTCCTATTGGAAATGATCATGAAAAATAGGTGAAACACATGGCACACTATAAGAGGACATGGGTAAATGATGTATATTGTTCTAAATCATGAGAGAAAAGAGACACATATATAAAATGAAAATCACCAACCCTAGATCCATTAAATCCACCGCAATAAATGGTGTGTAATAACCAACCACTATGTAAGAATGATCCCCCCAAACACTATAGAATAATAAACCATAAATTACAAGAGATACAAAAGATAAATTCTCCCTATATATGTTAAGTAAGCATGAATACGTCATGAGAATAATAAGCAGGGAAAAGAAACTTGTGTGATATAAAACATGTAAGAATAACTTTTCAAAAAAATATCTTGTTAGGTAAACTGAAAATTCATGTCAAATTAAACAAAAGTTAGAAAACAACAAACAAACTAATATATCAAATGAGATGCATAATAAAACAAAGAAAACACACTGTAAAAAAAGGAGTGATCCACAATGGTTTTTTATACATGGTGGTTTAAAACATTACTAAATGGTTTAGTAGGGGTTTAAACCATTACTAAATTGTTTAGAAGTGGTTATGTAAACCACTTCACATTTCACAATCAATAATCATTCAGTGGTGGTTATTCAATCTTAACGACAATTTTTATATGTGTCATTTTTTGGGTACTTAGCGGTGGGTTTTAATTCATTTAGTGGAAGTTTATTTTAATTATATAACAAAATAATAATAATAAAAATAAACCACTACTAATTAATTTACCGATAGTTTCGTTTATCAGTGGTTATCAAAAACTACTGCTAAATAGATGAAATAAAATCTATCTAACAGTGGTTTTTAGTAAACACTACTAAATATATTAAAATAATTATATTTTTGAAAAAAATATTAAATAAAAAGTAATATACATATAAAAATCTTAGACATACAATAAACTAAACCATAAATTGATAATAAAATACTCATATATACACAATCATACATCCACAATCGTATCTTTGAAACCACAATCAAACCATAACCTAAGTAATCAATATATACATATAAAGTATATCCAACAACAAATATTGACCCATGTCTAATATGCATCCATCACACAACCTCCATTACATCCATCTACCTCCACATAATGTCATCAACTGGAACCAACCACATCATGTCATCAAATGGACCAAAAAAGAATATAGAAATTAGAACTAAATATAATAAATCAGAATTACAGTAGAATAATTGATAATATTTAACCATACTTTAGAAACTAAGAACCATCACAACTACCTTATAAAGAACGTTACAGATAAGAATGGTAAACCTCATGCCTATTGTCAGCATCTGTCACCTACAATACGAACATGAACATTTAAGAAAATAAATGTGAAAGAGAATAGACACAAAATATATTCAGAATGATTCACGTAACATTTGTTGTTTTTTTAATAAAATAGAAGAAAATTTAATATAAAAAAATAATATATCATGCACAACACTTTGAAAACATAAACTTACCCATTTAATATTTGATTCAACACTTGTAACTGAAAAAGTGATAAGTATATAACAATACAATAAATTTTTAAACTAATGTTCAGTGTACTTGAAATTACTTAATAAATAAATGATAAAGAATTTGATATGAAAATATGTTTTATATTTCCAAAATAATTCAACATTGGTGGTCTCATGATTTCATGTAAATCTGAGGGAGTTTTCTATGGTTTTGACCGTTACATGCATGTATTAGTGTTTTAAAACAAAAAACACATTTATGGGAATGCTAGGAAAACCATAACTCATATTGATGTGATTTTAGTTCTTGAATTTCAAAAATAAATCTACAATCATTTTCTATTGATTTCATGACCATATGATGTCATTTTCTTGGTTTTGAACCCGATAACCATTTTTAAAGACTTTAGTATCTTTTAAAACTATTTATTGGGTCATTCCAAGCACACAACACATTATATGGGAATTATTTCTATGTACACATAAAAAATAATTCATTAGTAGTTTTCATATGATTTCAGATCAATCTAAGGTTTTTTTCTATGGTTTTTACTATTATATATACGTTTTAGTGTTTTAAATAATAAAAACGTGATTATGGGAATCTCGGGAAAACCATAACTCTAAATTATGTGTATTCAAATACTAAATTTAAAAAATATATCTACAATAATTTTATTATGATTTCATGACTATCTAATGTTGTTTTCTTGGTTTTGAACCCCTAGCACATGTTTTTAAATACTTTGGTATCTTTTAAAACTGTTTATTGAGTCATTATAAGCACATTGCACATCATATGGGAATTTTTTATATGATCACGCATAAAAAATAATAAAATGGTGTTTTTCCCATGATTTTACATCAATCTAAGTCCATTTTCTATGGTCTTGACTGTTACACGCATGTATTAGTGTTTTAAAACACTAAAAACACACTTACAAGCATCCCAAGAATACCATAACTCATATTGATGTGATTGTAGTTCCTACATTTACAAAATAATTCTAATACCATTTTCCTATGATTTTATAGCTATCCTATGTTGTTTTTTTGGGTTTTACCCTTGAAACATGTTTTTAAAGACTTTGGTATCATTTAAAATTGTTTATTAAGTCATTCCAAGTGCACGGTACATCGGATGGATGTGTTTCCTACCCATACACATAAAAAATAATTAAAAAGTGGTTCTACCATGATTTCACATCAATATGAGGTCATTTTATATGGTTTTTACTGTTACACACACATTTTATTTTTTTTAAACACTAAAAATGTGTTTACATGCATCCCAGGAAAACTGTAACATGGAATAACGTGCCGTCAGTTTTTAGACTTCAAAAATCAATATATGGTAATTTTATATATTTTAACTACCATATGATATCTTTTTCTTGGTTTTTAACCTGTATAATCCCATGTTTTTTAACCGGAAAAAAGTACGAAGGGTTTTGAACTTTTCATTTACTAAATCGGTCATTTTTAAAATTGAGATTTGGAACTTAATTCTAAGAGTTGGATCAATCCTAAGTGATATTTTTGGGTATGGTAGAAGTCCCAATAAGTCTCTCAAGTGACTTGAGAAGTTTTAGGAGTTTCGGACCTGAAAAAATTCATGTTTTTAAAGACAGCAAAGGGCGCACGGTTTGCGCACAACTTGCTAAACTGTGCAGCCCACTTCAGGTAACTATACAGTCTAGTTTAAGAGGGGAAGTGGTTTTGAATACGGGCTATGAAATGTTTCCTAAACCATGCACCTAGATTTTATGGGGTGTGTCTTGGAGGCAGTAGGCACCACACGGTTTGCACAGGGTTTGGAAAACTGTGCGGGCTTAACCATGCGCGACGTCCAGTTTTTTAAAAAATTTGATTTGTTTTAATTTAATTAAATTAAATTAAAATACAAAGAAATTAAAACCTAAAATAACTCTCCATAAACCCTCTTATTTCAATGCACAGGCTCGTAGGTCTCTCCCCCTTCATCACAAGCATGATCCCCCTCCTTCGGCCTCCTCTCAAACTGACATTCGTCCGCCGTTTCTTCTAATTTCTTCTCTAATTATCCAGGGTAAGGTTCTCTCTCCCTTCTCCTCCCTTTTCTTGGATTAAAATCATCCTAAACGTACCCCATGGGGTTCGACCGAACCCTATATTTTTAGTGTTAATCTTGATTTCAATTTTCCCTTGTTCTAGGGTCATGCGAAAGGTCTCTCGGGATCCTAGGGTTCGTGTTCTGGCAACCACCGCCAAAGGTGAGGTGGTTCGGGTGGTTTTGGTCCACCAGATTTTCATCAGGGTAAGTTTTCTCTTCATTTCCTAGTTATGTTTTGGGTATTTGAGGTTTATGAGTCTCTAACATGTTGCTTGTAGTGCGTTGAGCTTCACCGTGTGGTTTCATTTCTTTTTGGTTCATCGCTGGCACCTGAGGTAAGGGTTTACCTATGTTTCTTAGTCCCGCACCATTTGAATTATGTTATTTAATTATTTTAAGGTTCATAGTGTTAAATGTGCAGTGTTTTTGTCCCGACTTGTTGGTTTCGAGGTGCCAAGTCAATGGAGACTCGCCTACGTATGCATAGGTATGTATATACGTATATTTGGGTTCCCCCATTATGTGAAATTCATCCATGGTAGTGAATTAACATGTATGGGGCTAGGTTTGACCATGTATATATATAAAATGAATGTATAGGTGAGGGGAGACGAGTATATGCACATGAGAATATGTGTAAGGATCCCCTTGCACATGCCCATGGCCATGCGAGTGTGAGCATTGGGGCTAGGTGTCCTTGAATGTGTGTGGAAGTTTATATACTCATTGGGGGAGAGAATTATTTTAGTTATAAATCTCCAAGATTTGAGGGGATGGCTTGGTTCCACCTTGAGGTAGGATCCCTTTCTAAGTCCTTAATCTTTATAAATGCTTTAATAAAGTTTCTTACTGCACTTTGGTTATAAATTAATTCATGCAATGAAGTATTATGTCCAATGCCTATTAATGTGAATATAGCATGTTCATGATTTAAATGTTAAATGTAATAAATGATTTTTTGATAAAAAATATCATGTTTTTATAATAAAACCCCTCCAATGGAGGTGCACTGCCTTCAAGCTAAAACTTAGTGGTTAGACCTTGATTTCTTAACTTGTTATGTATATAATTATTATTCCTTGATGTTATGTTGAAATATGGAATGTTTAGGACATATCCCTATTGGCATTAGAAAAACAGAGTTACCTTTTTGAAATAAATAAAAAGGTCTAAGGCACCGCCTAAGTGCTTGGACCAGTTTTGAATTTGATTTAACCATGTGTGATGTTTGCCATAATTTGTCATTTAGTGTTTTGACACATTCAAGCCACCATTCGGGTGTGCCTTGGCTTGAAATTTATAAAGGTAAGACCTTCTATATCAAATTGCTGATTTATCGTATGAATTTCATCATGGGAAGTACCATGTATGCTCATCACTTTACCCTCTTAAGGTAAGTTCATTGTTTTGAAAATTAAATGAGAAATGTAAATTGGAAAGTATACTAAGTATATCACTTGTCCTTATAAAGAGTAATTGAATAAAGTTTTCATGTCTGTATCACCCTTTTCCATGTTTATGTAAGGTAGAGGAGTGAACCTTAATTAATAAATATTTCTTACTGTATTTTACTAAATGGTCTCAATGCTACTTGAACTTTCCACACTAATGGAAGGAAAGGATTGAACCAATAAATAAATTGTTTCAATGATACTTGACATTTCCACACTAATGGAAGGCAAGGCTTGAACCAATAAATAAATAGTTACAATGCTACTTGACCTTTCCATACTAATATATGGAGAGGCTTTGACCAAAATGAATCATTACATGACTTCTCTAATAAATATTAAAGGTTATACTCGAGATTTTCTTGGTTTCTGATCGGAGAATACCTTGAGCACTTGTGTACCCCATTACAAATTCAAGTATGAGTTACTAAGGTTCAGACCCACCTAGATCTGATTTTGTTTCTTATCTTTGGATGTCTAATATACTACCATTGGGTCCCCATGTAGTACTACAGGATTCCTTGGATACACTCCTTGGATCCAGCATTAACAAGTAGGTGCCTTGGATACACTCCTTGGACCTAGTCCTTACTTAGCCCCTTTTTACCTTGGATGCACTCCTTGTACTCGGTAGGCACCTTATTGTGGAATTCCATGGATTACGCTCCTTGTATTATACTCTTACCCCTTATCTAGAATCATATATTACTGGGTTAGGATTCCATGAGATTTACGTTACTGGATATCTTTGTCAGGTTTCCTTGTTACGTCTTAGGATCTTCACTACTTATACTGTCAATAGGTTGTTGCCTTGGTTATTACCTTGGGACTTTATTACTAAATACCATCACATGATGCCTTGGATACACTCCTTGGGTCCAGCATTGACAAGTAGGTTCCATGGTTAAAGACCATCGGGCTCAATCATTGATTAGCCCCATCTTACCTTGTAGGAAACTCCTTGGACTCTGTAGGCGATTTTCTCACATGGGGATTATGAAGAAAATATAAATACTCGATTAATGAACTAATTACATGTCCAAACACTAGATGATGGCTAAAGGAGGTACTTGGGTTTTTGGTTACAGTGTACTGCTTACTTTACTTATGTATGCCTACACCTTATTTAATTTATATTACACTATCGGGATTGGGTTAGACACCAGTGGTGTTGGAATACTAAGATTTATATCTCACACCCTACTCGGTCTGCCATTGCACTGGGTTACCTGAGTAGTCCTTTCCTATTCGTAGGGCCTTGGACCTTTCTTGTTGTTGTTCGCTTGTTTCCAGGAGTTTGGAGCAAAGGACTGAGATGGAGCTCGGGATGCTCATGGATATCTCCTTTGGTCTTTTAGTTCTTTTCTTTACTTGAGTCCTACATTGTATTGTATTTAAAATCATTTTTGTACTATTTATAAGTTTTTGTAATGCATCAATACCATGTCATGAATTCATCTATTGTATAAACTAGAGTTGGCCACTTTTGTTTAGTTATATGAAATTTATCTTAAATTGTTTTTTCAATTATGTATTACTACTTCCATTGTTGATTGTTATTTACTCTGTTATACCATTGCTCACTCTGATAAGAGGTTATAGTCTCCCCACTAACTATCCTTACACCCTTGCTGCTAGTCGGTAGCCTTTGGCATACGGGGAGGCATGCTTTAGGTCATGTAGTGACCAGTCTAGCCACCGTCTTAGTGGAGAGCCGGGTTGAGACATTACAAAGTGGTATAAAATGTGATTTTTTCTCTTATCTTACTATTTAGGGTAGGTAGATAAGAGACTAGGAAAGTGTCGATGCTTGGTTAATAGCTATGTTTGGGACTAATCACCCCACATATAGGGAATGACCAAGTGGCTAGGGATGGGATTGCTATTTATGTTGTTCGCTGTTACAATTGATATGATTTCACTTAGAGTGACTGGTGTAATTTCTTCTGCTTATAATTTATGGAATTATGAAAATTACCCTTGGCCTGTTATGACAAGGATGAAACATACATGCATTATATTATGAACTTAGAAATTCACATGCCATGCATATATTCCATGCAATGTAGCTGCATTAGTTGGTGTCCTGCTAAGTATGATTCAGTGCCTTATTGACATGCCATGCTTAGATTTATACCTATTTAGGTAATAAATTAGCATGGATTTTGTGATTACTACTTTTTATAGAATATTTATGTGATTAAAATGCCATGTTTTTTATTTAAGCTTGTTTCTATATGTTAGTTTCTTGTAGGGACATTCTACCTTACTTTGATATATGTAAATGGTTGCATGGGATAAGTTATTGGTTGCGGTTATGATAAGAGCTAGTTTTCAGTTGTAAGGTGTATGGGCGCCTTATAGCTGGGAAAAGGTAACCCGTGTAATTGAACCATTGTAAAAGCCTCCTAAATTCAATTGCTAAAGTAAGTTGGTTTTGACTGAAGGGAGCCAAATTCCAAACTATAAAGTGTATAGGCGCTTTACAGGTTGGTAGATGTCCACCCTTATAAATTGGATTGTTATGTTTGATTATGTTAAATTCTAAATTGACAGTGGTATCGATTAATGGGGGCCAATTTTCAATACATGAAGTGTATGGGTGGTTCATGAATTGGGAAATGGTAACCCATATTAAATGAAATGGAACGATGCCTTGTGAAATGCTAATAAGTGTTAAAGATTTTTAATGTTGATCTGAAATCTAATGGATATCTTTCAAAATGAAACTAGACCCAAGTAGGTCAGTTGGGGAATGTTTTTATGAGATAACCCATTTGGGTGTTTGAAATTTTAATATTGGTTCGTTTTCTATTGGGTTGCTTTATAGAGAACCTAGGTTGGTTAAAATGGGACCCTCGTAGGTCGCCTTATCTGGTTAAAAAGAATCTATTTTGATACGTTTTTTGAAAATGATGGGATGTCAACTAACGTAAAATGTTTTAAAATGGAGTTTTATAAATATTTCCTATTTTCCCCTTGGGGTGTTAGTTAAAAATCAAGTACCCTATGATTTGTTTTGAAAATGGTACTTTTATGTTTTTATTAAATATTTTGATGATAGAGATTAAATTTGATTAAATATAAGAGGCTTGGAAATGGAACCTATAGTGATGTCCATTGTTTAAAACCCTCGTGTAAAGGGTGGTTCAGATCTCTCTTTGAGTTGCCTTGGAATGGAAGCGTGAGTACTTTCCTTAGGCATTCTTCTCCTTAGAAATGGATTTATGATCGTCTTTTGAGCCTAGTGACTTTTGTTTGACGTGACTCAGCTTCAGGGTTGACACTTGTCCTTCGTAAGGGGATAACCCGTGGTAAGTAGCACCCTCAGAACTTAAATGCCTTGTTAGTGCTATGACCTTTATCACTCTTTGGTGTTGTTGGGTGTCTTTGTACCAAGTATGACTTTCGGTTTTTAAGTGAAACCCCTGTTAGGATGGGTGTTCATGCCTTTCTTGACCTTGTTAAGGGATTTATCATTGAGTAATTCCCTCTTTCAACTGGTTAGATGTGACTCAGGCAGATTTGGCGGCTTCTTAGGTCATTTGACCCCTTATTCTTATTAGTAATGGACAACTGGTTATGGTGTTGTCTAGGAAAATGGTCGTATGAGGCGATATGACTCCAAAATAAATCTTCTTGTACTATTGGGTATGGTCTCAGGTCATCTCCAAGTAGATTGACTTGAGAATTAATGAATAATTTTCATTCCAATACTCAGGATGGTTTTCGAAAGACTCAGATGTCTTGACATACCGATCTCATTTTTATAATCTATCACGCTTATAAGCAGTTAGTTTTCCTTATTTTTCTAATAAGATGCTCCTAAGGTGGATAGTGTTGTGGTAAATCTGGTAAATGTTTCCTTCTAGGTATAAGGAGCACAACCTAATGGTACCATTGGTAAATGGTTGGTTATTGCTTTATAATCTTGAGGCTTGAAAGTATTAAATCTAGTTGGTGCTTGCTTGGAAACACAACTTTGATCTGGTATGACTTTTTATTCTTCCAATCTCTGGGTGTGTTTGACTAGAAATCTTGTCTTAAATTATCTCAGTGTACTGTTCTTATGAGAAGATCATGTCCCCTATCTTGACGTCGTCCCCGATGCACTAAGAGAGCATCGGTGTTACGCCGCGCTAAATCTTTAAAAGCTGTTGAGATTGTTGGGTGATCTTCATCAGTTTTATATGCCAAAGCATGGTTCTAATCGAGGCTTGGTAAGTATTGAGTGATTCTTGGGTTCCCATATAGGAATTCCTTATTCAGACTCACGGACTCTAGTCATTTCATTTTAATTTTTATCCGGACGCCTAAGCCATACTTCTTCGAGATACGTTGTCCAAGGGGCTCAAATATTTCTCTCTTCCTTTAGTTTGATGTTTATTGTTGTAAGAGGAAATTTTAAAGCACGTTTCCAGGTGAAGGCAAGTGTGGTCTCAAGGTCGACAATGTCTTCTGAGAGATCTTGCTCAACCAGTTCTATTAGGTCGATTATAATTTGACCGTTTATTTTAATGAATCATGCTAGGAGTGTCATAAGAACACTTAGAGTTGTGCTTGGTATGACAATTCCAATGGTGGAGGTACCGTGTCTTGGATTTGCCCCTTCCTTAAGTTAAGACCTATGGTGGAAATAACCATTGGTCTAATGTCTATCGAGATGATGACATGACTGTGTCTCTATCTGAGAGGGCTCAAGTAATCTTCATTTTTGTGTTTTAGTTGAACTTTGGGAATTGGCTTGAATTTTAATGGCTTTGTGCTGCTTACTTAAGTGTATTCTTAAGGGTGTGTTGGGTGTTTGATAACGCAACACGATCGTTAAAATGAAACTTCACAACCCTTATAGGTTGGGTGATGTTTACGTTGTTCCTGAAGGGTTATCATGGACAAGAAGTTTTTAAGGTGGGTAGATTATAGAATCATGTGTTTTTGAACCAGAAAAAATTATGAAGGTTTTTGAACTTTTCATTTACTATACCGATCGTTTTTAAACCCGAGCTTCAGAACTTAATTCTGAGATTTGGATCACTCCTAAGAGATGTTTTTGGGCATTAGAGAAGGCCTGAGAAGTCTCTTGAGTGACTCGAGAAGTTTCAGGAGTGTTGGACCTAAAAAAATTTAAGTTTTTAAAGACAGTAGAGGGTGTTTGGTTTGTGCACAGCCTACTAAACCGTGTAGCCCACTACAAGTAACTGTGTGGCCAGGTTTAAGAGGGGAAGTGGCTTTGCGCATGGGTTATGGACGGTTTTCTAAACCGTGCATCTAGCCCATGAAAGGTGTGTCTTGGAGGTAGTAGGCACCACATGGTTTTGTGCACGATTCGGAAAACTATGCAGGATTAACCGTACATGACACCCAATTTTTAAAATTTTGATTTGTTTTAATTTAATTTAATTTAATTAAAATAAAAATAAATTAAAACCTAAACTAACTCTCCCTCACCCATCTTATTTCGATGCACTATCCCATAGGGATCCCCCCCTTCATCGTGCGCATGATCCCCCTCCTTCGGCCTCCTCTCGGATTGACTTTAGTTTACCGTTTCTTCTGATTTCTTCTTAGATTATCTAGGGTAAGGTTCTCTCTCTCTTATCCTCCCTTTTATCAGCTTCAAATTGGCCTAATCATTTCTTTATGGGGTTCGGACAAACCCTATCTTTTTAGGGTTAGTCTTGATTTCAGTTTTTCTTTGTTCTAGGGTCATTCGAAAGGTCTCTCAGAACTCTAAGGTCGTGTTCTGGAAACCGCTACTAAAGGCGAGGTGGTTTCGGTGGTTTCGGTACACCTACTTTTCTTTGGGGTAAGTTTTCTCCTCGTTTCTTAGTTATTTTTTGGGGCTTTTTAGGTTTACAATTCCCCGACATGTTGCGTGTAGTGAATTGAGCTTCACCATGTGGTTTCACTTCTTTTTGGTTCATCCCCAACACCCGAGGTAATGGTTTACTTATATTTATTAGTCCCTCACCATTCAAATTATTTTATTTAATTATTTTAAGGTTTTTAGTGTTAAATGTGTAGTGTGTTGGTCCCAACTTGTTGGTTTCGAGTCTCCAAGTCAAGGGTGACTCACCTACATATGCATAGGTATGTATATACATATATGTGTATTCCCCCATTATGTGAAATTCATCCATGGTAGTGGATGAACATGTACGAGGCTAGGTGTGCCCATGTATATATATAAAATTCATGCACAGGTGAGTGGATATGGGTATATGAACATGAGAATATGTGTAAGGATCCCCTTGCACATGCTCATGGCCATGTAGGTGTGAACATTGGGTCTAGGTGTCCTTGCACGTGTGTGGAAGTGCATATACTCAATGGGGGAGCGACTAATTTTAGTTATAAATCTCCAAGATCCAAGTGGATGGCTTGGTTTCACCTTGAGGTAGGGTCCCTTTCCAAGTATCAATCTTTAAAAATGCTTTAATAAAGTTGCTTACTGTACTTTTGTTATAAATTAATTCATGCAATGAAGTATTATGACCAATGCCTATTAATTTGAATATAACATGTTCATGATTTGAATGTCAAATGTAATAACTAATTTGTTGATAAACAATATCATGTTTTTATAATAAAACCCCTCCAGCAGAGGTGCACTGCCTTCAAGATAAAAATTTGTGGATAGAATTTGATTTCTTGACTTGTTGTGTCTATAATTCTTATACCTTGATGTTATGTTGAAATGTGGAATGTTTAGGACATGGCCCTAATTGCATTAGAAAAAAAGAGTTACCTTTTTAAAATAATTAAAAAGGGCCAAGGCACCACCTAAGTGCTTGGCTCAGTTTTGAATTTGATTTAACCATGTGTGATGTTTTCCATAATTTTTCATTTAGTGTTTTGACACATTCGAGCCACCGTTCGGGTGTGACTTGGCTTGAAATTTATAAAGGTAAGACCTTTTATATCAAATGTTTGAGTTATCCCAAGAATTTCATCATGGAAAGTACCATGTATGCTCATCACTTTACCCGCATAAGTTAAGTGCTTTGTTTTGAAAATTAAATGAGAACTTTAAATTGGAAATTATACTAAGTATATCACTTGGCCTTATTAAGAGTAATTGAATAAAGGTTGCATGTCTGTAGCACCCATTTCCACATTGATGGAAGGTAGTGGAGTGAACCTTAATTAATAAATATGCCTTAATGGATTTTACTAAATGGTTGCAATTCTACTTTACCTTTCCACACTAATGGAAGGCAAGCCTTGAACCAATAAATAAATGGTTGCAATGCTACTTGACATTTACACACTAATGGAAGGAAAGGCTTGAACCAATAAATAAATGGTTGAAATGCTACTTGACCTTTCCACACTAATGTATGGAAAGGATTGGAACAAAATTAATCATTACACAACTTATTTATTAAATAGGAATGATTAGACTCGATATTTTCTTGGTTTCTGATCAGAGAATACCTTGATCACTCATGTACCCCATTCCAAATTCAAGGAAATTTTTTTAAGGTTTAGACCCACCTTGATCCAATTCATTGTCTTATCTTTGGATGCCTGGTATACTACCGTTTGGTCCCCATGTAGTACTATAGGATGCATTGGATACACTCCTAGGATCCAAAATTGACAAGTATGTGCCTTGGATACACTCCTTGGACCCAGTCCTTTCTTAGCCCCGTTTTACCTTGGATGCAATCCTTGGACTTGGTAGGTGAATTATTGTGGAATTACATGGATTACGCTACTTGAATTACACTCTTACCCCTTATATAAACTCAGATACTACTGGGTTAGTGTTCCTTGATATTTATGTTACCTTAGTTTTTACCCTATAAATCCCTCACCAGATATCTTTGTCAGGTTTCCTTATTACATCTTGGGACCTTCACTACTTATACTATCAAGAGGTTGTTGCCTTGGTTATTACCTAGGGACTTTATTACTAAATACCATCATAGTATGCCTTGTATACACTCTTTGGTTCTAGCATTGACAAGTAGGTTCTCTGGTTAAATCTCATCTAGCTCGGTCATTTCTTATCCCCATTTTACTTTGGAGGAAACTCCTTGGACTCGATAGGCGACTTTCTCACATGTGACTTATGAATAAACTAGAAATACTCAATTAATGAACTGATTACAAGTCCAGACACCAGCTGAGGGTTGAAGTAGGTAATTGGGTTTTTGGTTACATTTTACTGCTTACTTTAATTATGCATGCCTACACCTTGTTTAATTTACATTACACTGTCAGGATTGGGTTAGACACTGGTGGTGTCGGCCTACTGAGATTTATATCTCACACCCTACTCATGTTGCCATTTCACTAGGGTAACTGAGTAGAACTTTCCTATTTTCAGGGCCTTGGACCTTTCTTATTTATTTTTTATTGTTTCCAGGAGTTGGGAGCAAAGGACTGAGCTGGAACTTAGGATGCTCGTGGAGATCGCCTTTGTGATTTTAGTTATTTTCTTTACTTGAGTCCTGCATTGTATTTTATTGAAAAGAATGTTGTAATTTTTACTGATTTTTTTAATGTATCTATACCATGTCATGCATTCTTCCATTGTATAAATTGGAATTGGACACTTAGTTATATGAAATTTGTCTTCCTTTGCTTTTTCAATTACATATTATTGCTTCTGCTGTTGATTGTTATTTACTCTGTTATACCACTGCACACTCTGATAAGAGGGTGTAGTCTCCCCAATAACTATACTTACACCCTCATTACTATTCGGAAGCCTCTGGAATACGGGGAGGTGTGCTTGAGGGCATGTGGTGACCGGTCCATCCACCATCTCATTAGTGAGCTAGGTCGGGTCGTTACAAACCCGTGATACAAGTTTTTAAAGATTTTGTTATTGTTTATTGAATCATTTCTATCACACCACACATACGATGGTTTTTTTGTCTGCACATACATGTCACAAATAATTTAACAGTGGTTTCCCATTATTTCACATCAATATGAGGTTGTTTTCTATGGTTTTTACTATTACATGCATGTTTTAGTGTTTTAAAACACTGAAAACACGGTTACGGGAATCCTGGGAAAATAGTAACTCAGATTGATGTGTATTCAGTTCCCATATTTTAAAAATAAATCTAAGTTAATTTTATATGATTTAAAATCCATACAACATTGTTTTCTTGGTTTTGAACCCCTGACACATGTTTTTAAATACTTTGGTATATTTTAAAACTATTTATTCAGTCATTCCAAGCACACCACACATCAGATGGATGTGTTTTCTATTCCTACACATCAAAAATAATTCAATATCATTTTTACCATGATTTAATGTCAATATGAGATATTTTTACATGGTTATGACCATTATATACATGTTTTAGTGTTTTAAAACACTAAAAACGCGTTTATGATCATCCTAGGAAAACCATAACTTGGAATGATGTACCTTCAGTTATTATATTTTAAAAATAAATCTACAATCATATTACTATGATTTAAAATCCATATGATATAATTTTATTGGATTTAACCTCCCAACACACATTTTTAAGACTTTGGTATCTTTTAAAACTATTTATTGATTCATTTTGAGCACACCGCATGTCGGATGGACATTTTTTCTATGTGTACATGTAAAAAATAATTAAATTGTAATTTTACTAGGATTTAACTCCAATATGATGTTTTTTATATGGTTTTGACCATTACACGTATGTTTTAGTGTTTTAAAACACTAAAAACGCATTTGTAGGTGTCACAGGAAAACCGTAACTCAGATTGACATGTCGTCAGTTGATATATTTTAAAAATAAATATTTAGTTGTTTTACTATGATTTCATGGCCATTTTATTCTATTTTCTTGGTTTTGACCCCCCTAACACATGTTTTTAAAGACTTCAGTGTCTTTTAGAACTATTTATTTAGTTATTCTGAGCATATAGAATATTGAATGTATGTCTTGTATATGCATACATGTCATAAATAATTAAAATGTTTTCCCCATGATTTCATATCAATATGAGGTCATTTTCTATGGTTTCAAATATTACACACATGTTTTAGTGTTTTAAAATACTAAACATGCATTTACAGGCATCTTGGGAAAACTGTAACTTGAAATTATGTGTTGTCATTTCTGATATTTCAAAAGAAATATGCAATAATATTTCTATTATTTCACAACCATATGGCATTATTTTCTTAGTTTTGAATCCCAGAGACACATTTTTAAATACTTTGGTATATTTTAAAACTATTTATTGAGTCATTCTGAGCACACCACACATCATATGAACATTTTATCTATGCATACACATCAAAAATAATTAAATGGTGGTCATCACATGATTTCACATAAATATTTAGTCATTTACTATGTTTTTTACCATTGAACACATGTTTTAGAATTTTAAAACACTAAAAACATGTTTACGAGCATCTTGGGAAAACCATAACTCATATTGATGTACCTTTAATTCCTACATTTCACAAAATAAATATCTAATAGTTTTATTAGGATTTTATGTCCATATGACACTATTTTCTTTGTTTTAACCCCCCAATTTTTTTTAAATAATTTTGTATCTTTCAAAACTGTTTATTGAGTCATTCTGAGCACACCACATTTCAGATGGACATTTTTTCTATTCATACATGTCAAAAATATTTTAACGGTGGTTTTCCTATGATTTCACATCAATATGAGGTTTTTTATATGGTTTTTACCATTACACACACATATTAGTGTCATTTTAGTTTAAAACTCTTGTCACATTGTCAAAACTGAGAAAACAAGCTCAGGTTATTTTCAAAATTTAGGAAAATGATCCATAATTAATTTGTGATGTGTCAAAATTGACTGAACATAAATTGGAAGCATGATGTGGGTGGTATAACTAGAAGTTAATGTTTTCAATATAAGTTCCATTTTACTTTAAAATGCCTGTCAAATAGCCAAAATCAAGAAAAGGGGATCAAATTGTTTTCAAACTTTAGGAAAATGATCCATAATTTATTTTTGATATGTAGGAATTGAACATGCTTCAATTCGACAATGATGTGGTTGGTATGACTCTAAGTGTGTGTTTTTAATATAAAATTTTCATTTTAGTTTTATTCATGGTTATTATATGTGTTCTTTCCAGATGTGTGAATAATCTATGAAGTTTAGAATTTAACTCAAAAGGATGAACTATAAGGCTAGAAATTTCTTCAGGGATCATGCATGTCATCCTCTGAAATATAGAAAATAAATCATTTTCCATTTCCTACCACCACTAATCCAGTGTTTTCCTATAAGATTCATTTTCTTTCACTTTTTATTTCAACCTTTCAATTTCTATTCATGCCTCTTGTTCAATGGTATTACTCAAACCTCTATCGGGTGTAGCAATAAATGATGATGATTCCCTACCAAAAAAACTAATGGAGTAGGTGCATAATCTATCCCCCATACATGCCTTGGATGCTCCTTCCCTAAAAATATTACAACTACATAATTCAGGGAAATTGATGATGATTTTAAGGGTTTGTATCCCATGATTATTTAATTTTAACTTATTGATAAAACATTAATAATATTAATTTTTTAAATTATAAAAAATTCATAATATTATCCAATTCATAAATTTTTCATTACTATTTAATGTTATTTCATTACTATAAAAAACATATTAATGAAAAATAAATTCTAACGAAAATCAAGCCTTAAAATTAATTAATTGGAGATAACTACATGAATGAAATGATGTCAAGAAGTTTATTATAACTGATATACAGGGTTAATATATGAGAATAATGGTTTTCTGAAAGGATTAACTATGTTGCATTTTATATTTTAAATTATATTGTAATATTCAATTATATATCTAGTTTACCAAGATTACTAAACTATTTAGTCCTTTGGAATGTGATTCCTTGTA
The DNA here is from genome assembly GCA_963277665.1 of Viscum album. NCBI lineage: Eukaryota > Viridiplantae > Streptophyta > Magnoliopsida > Santalales > Viscaceae > Viscum > Viscum album. The sequence goes on from OY728160.1 coordinate 1,855,803,996, forward strand.
TCGTATACCAATGTAATAAAGTAATCACCGACTTTGGGAAACTGTGGTTGGGATCTTTACATTTTTTTAGGTAATGTATTATGAAATACGAATGACAACAACTAATCCATCAAAATATGTGAGTTATGACTTCTCAATCCATGTAACATTCAATTTTTTAAGTCAACACACCTTGAAATGTTACTTGAATATCCATCTAGCACGTTTAAATTCTATAAATTTCAAAGGAATACATAATTATCATGATTTTTCATTGTATAAATAGCTAAATAATACTTTACATTCTCAATTTCCCACAAACCATGCTTTATATTCATTGATTCCAAATCCTTATGAGATTTAATGGGATCCTTTGATTTAACTTATTCATTAAGAAATGTAAAAATTACATTGTCACAAATGTTATTCCCAATATTAATTATAATAATGACTTTTATTTTTTCCTTGTATTGATTTGGAATATTATATATATTATTTACAAATCTAGGTGATGAGGCGACGTAAGATTCCAAGGCCTAGTTTGCCTAAAATTAATTTTTGAAATATATTAAATATATTAAATGTCATGAGTATGAATTTTTCTTAAAAAACTAAAATAAATCATAAATGGAGGCACATATCAGAAATATGAGTCTACCATTGAGTTTAGAGTGTTTTTTACCTTAGGCGCAACTTAGTATTTGAGCGTGTTGGATTTTCAGGTTGAGTGTCGTTGTAGGAAGATTAATAAAATAAATAAATAAAATTATTTATTTTATTAAGTGATGCAAAAAAACTAATTTTTTTTCTATAAATATAAAACTATGGGGAAATATCATGGTTATTCATATAACTCTGGAGCTATTAGAGAGAATTTTAGGATCGTTCTCAAATGAACAACCACTAGATCATGGATTGAGAATCAGTGTGTCAATGGAACATGTGGATCTCACCAATGATAGCGACATGAAATTGTTCTTCACCAGTGATTGATATAATTCAAGGTAGAATGTTTGTATTATGTGGATTTATCCCCATTTTCTGATCCTACTATGAACATGAATCAATCATCTAATGGATTGATTCACGATTTGCTCGTATTGTGAGTGAGAGCTTATTTTACAGGGATTATTGGGAGAAATTTTTTATTTTATTTTGGATCTTCATTCATCATTATAAAAAAAAGAGATCAAGGACAAACCAAACACGTCCTAGATTTGTTCCTAATTTGTGTGTTTCTTGGTTTTCTCCCATGATTCTTTGTGAGTTCATCACTAGTGTTTCATTTAACTAGAGATTTCACAAAAACCAGATAAACAATTGGTATGCACCGGTTTCTTGACACAACATATTGTTATCATAGATCCAAGTTTGGATCAATGATGAGATTGATCTAAAAAGATGGTGATAATATATTGGGGATGAATTTGAGACCCCTAATTCAATAAGGATGTGTGACAGTGACAAGGACCAATGATGAAAGTTTTCTCATATATTTTGGTGGCCGGATTCTAATGAGCGGTGAAAGCGAGGCTCGGTCAGACTAGATCTGTGATCTTTAAGCAAGATCAATGGAGGAAACAGAGGAAATGGTGGAACAAGCATACATGGAGTAAGAACTATAGGTTTTGTTAAATATTGAGTTATAAAGTGTGTAATCTAGAATTACACAACATGTGGGACCCCCTATGTGGTGCTAGGGTTCCGTGAAGACGATAAATATCACATAGCATGTGACAACTATCACATGACATAAGACCCTTACCTAGAGGATAAGAATGCACCTATGATGGTGCATGAACATATCCAGATGTACATGGGCTATGAAATGCCATGTACTTAGGCACAGACACGACCATCCAAAAACGAACACGGTCATGAGTACATGGGCTTTGACACGCTATGTACATGGAAACAAAGACGGTTACAGTCCATGATACATGGGTAGGACCTAGTACCAAAGGCACATGTTGTATACTACTAGTACACATCATGTACTCCCTAAAATACATCTTTGATCCCTTATCCTCTTTATATTGGACAATTTTTTGAAGGGTAATTTCCAATGATCCATTCCCTAAGGGTTTAGTATGGAATAACATTCTATGTATAGGATGTTGATCCCCAATGAGAAACTTTAGTCTTAGATAGAGTTGTGGAATCCCTTCGTGAGGCCCAAAGTGAGGTCCTCTATCATCATTATTTCCCTAGGTGGGGTTTTTGGTATCATCAGGACTAACACTATGTGGGCATCGATCCCCTACTTAGCGAGTTAATATGGATTGGGTTGTTGGTATACCCCATTGACTTGGGTGTGATCCCCATATGTGTATCATTATCTTCATAATTTTAGCATGTACTTTTTATGGTGAGACCCGATGATCATGACATCTCAAATGAACAACATCAGTTTTATTTGACTCATGGAGTGTGTTCTCCTGGATGAGTGCTATGTGAAGCCTTTGAGCATGAATCTTAGGCAGACATTACAGTTGTGAGTTTACCTTGACACTATGTGTCTAATTTTATTATCTCTAGATGTTCTTATTATATGTCATTGATATATTCTTGTGATTAGATGATTATTAATCTTGATTCTATATGCTAAGTGATTTTGGGGTGTCTTATTGGGTATTGTTATACTCGCCCCAATATGGGATTTTCTCAAACATGTTGTGTCTTATACATATGATCGACCTTTTTATGAAGTCCTAGAGGTACTAGGACTAGCACCATGAAAATATTAGTGATTCAGACAGACTGAGGTGTGTTCCTGCAATTTCATTAATAGCAGTCTTCACAAATTTTATAGGTTGGATTTTTTTTAGTTTCTTGGTAGTGGTCTTGTATTTGGTACTTTTTTCTTTCCATCACTTTTTTTTATACCCTGATGGTGGTATTTTTGATTTATGCATTCATGGTTATCAGTTGTTTTATGTTTTAACATTGTATGGGTTTGGAGATGTGTTTGTGTACAGGTATATTAGGCTACGGCTTCCCATGTGTGTGATATGCCTACTCGGTTATTATCATTGGAACATGGTCTATTAAAGGCGGGTTTGGGATTTTCACAGCATGAGGCCCATTGGTATGGGTCATGATAGAGTGGTATCAGAGGGGTCAGTTCTACCTTATAACCATAGTCTGTGAGATTGGTTTGGGTCAATAGTTTTAAGTGTTTTAAGTTTTTTTATTTTAGGCTAGGGACTCTAGTGTTGGTTCAATAACCTATATATCCATACAACATGACTTTGATAACCTTCTCATTTACTCAGTACATGCAGACACTAGTTGTAGGGAAAAAATTGGTACATGAATCCTATAGGAATGAGTTGTAGTTTCCATGTCTTTATTGAGTAAGATCTCCAGATACACTCATTGATCATGATAAATCTTGTTTATTTCAGGATGCCTCCAAGAAATTTTCTAGTTAGGATTTAGTAGCAGGATCATGAGGATTATACCCTCAGTGATGAGGCTTAAATATAGGGACATGTTTAGAAGGTGTTACCTCTAGGTGGTTCACCAGTCTTACCACCACTTTTCAAACAGTAGATGGTATATTTAAAGTACCACTAGATGAGGTACATAGGATGATCATGTTTAATGAGCTTCAGCGACAGCGGCCCCTCAGGTTCCAAGGAAAGCCTAAACTATAGACATCCAAGGACTGGCTTGAGGCGGTGACATGAGTCCTTTATCTTGTTAGGACACTTTCAAACTAGATGGTTTTCCTGGTAGTGATCCTTCTCTATGGATGTACAAGATGATGATGGGACTTAGTGACCAAGTCGTATGATGAGGCAACTCTATCATGATCAAAGTTTGAGTGAATTTTCAAAGAGTTTTTCTCTCTAGCTATGTTGAGGGTTTTGTTCATTCAGAAGATTATACATCTTTATAAGGAAAATATGACTATGGATGAGTATTAATCGAGGCTCACCAACCACTCTTGGTACTCAATGGATATGGTTTGTGATAAGTTATTTTATTTTATGACCTTTGAGTGAGGAATATATAAGGCTCAATCCTTAAACATTACTTAATCTTTAGATAAGTCAGTAATTTGACTTTAATTCACATCGAGGATCTTTTTAGGTTTAGATATTTGGAGAATTAGGTCATAAATCATACATAACAACTTAAATATTTCAAGTTGACACTGCTACTCACTATCTTTTTCCTCACACAAAAAACTATTTAAAAAGAAACATGGTATCATTTCATGTTTTAACAGCATAACCTTTCCTTGATCCCATCCTTAGCTCAATTCTTCTTTATATCCTGTGACAAATTTTTCAAAAACTGGAATGAGTATAAAAAGAACAGTAAGGGATAAATAAATAATGAAGACTGTTAGTCTTGTGAAAACATGTAAACCATGAATAATTTATCATAAATTAATACTTTTCACCTTTAATAATTAGCAAAAATACTTCACTAAATGTAATCTCATTGCTTACCCTTTTTATAACCAAAAGATTACTATAAAGCCCATATAAAGAAAAATATAACATATAAAGGTAACTTGGGACATAAACATACTTAAATGGAATAACCATATGGTCTACTTCCACTCATATCACTAAATTAAATAGCTATATGACCGACTTCCATACCCAATTCATTGGAGGTTATAACCTAACCACCCATCCTTGGTTTATCACTCAACCACCTGTATTTGGTTTATCATGCAACCACCCGTCACATGTACAAGTACCATTATATAATCATAACACATAAAAGATTGAAAATTTCAACATTTCACTCATAAATTTTAATTTTCAATAACAATAAATATTTTCAAGATATTTAAATATTCAATCTATTTCCAAAACCATTTAAAACATTTAATAAAGATACTTTTGAATCAAAGTGTTCCATACCACTTTGAAACTTTTAAAAAAATTGAAATTTTAAAACATTAATGTATAAATAAATTCATAAGAACCATTTTGAAAACATGGACTGAAATAGAATTATTTAGAAGAATAAATCTGTAAAACATTTAAAAATATGTTTTAGTTAAAGAGTCCCCTTCCACTTGAAAAACACTTGACTAAAAATAATTAAGGAATACATTAAACAAAACTTTAAATATCATTATAATATACTAATTCATGGTATAACGTGTCATAAGGGTTTTATATACATTATATAGGATAGTAAAGGTGCATAGCATCATGATATGCCTCAATGAATGGATATTGAGATGAAACCCCTTACAAAGATTATATCATTAGATTAAGAATAAATCAATGACATAATTATGTGTGAAAAATATAAATCCACCCAATATAAGTGGATATTAAGTATAAAAAAATTAGGGGTCATTAACACATATTCAAAGAATAACATAACCAATGGCATGGATATTTAACTCAATGAATGGAAATTGAGTTAAGATTTTTCTTACCTTGAGTCTGACTCATCACGTAAAATCATTATGTTCCTAAATAATAAACTTAGGATAATTTCTAATTTCTTGAGAACATTTTAAAATTTTATTATTCCTTTTATATCACTTATTACCATGTTATAAAAATTACATAATTATTTAAGTTAATATCAGATGTTTTGTCGATATTCAATACAATAGTCGAAAATGAACTTGTTTTGATGTAAATTGTCCATGTAGTCAAAATTCCATCATCTACAGAATATTATTTATTATTTAAATATCATATATATCCATTATATATTTATTTATAATATATATAATATTTGGAGATAAGAAATGAAATGCACCGTTCATGGAGATGGTAGGTTGTACGTATGCATGAACGCTACTTTCATTTCTTTGTCATATTAAAAGAATAATTATCAAATGATATAAATGTATATTATAATAAAAGTATTATATTTATTTCATTCATGTCTCATATGTTTAATAAAACCATCCTTTATACGTTCCATATATAACGGGAACAAGTCACATCACTTTGAGGGGGCGGTAGTCCACACTTCCTCAAACAAAATTATCGTATTTACACAATATAAAAAGAATAAAGGTGTGATCTAAATAAAAATTAAAAAATCATAGGGAAAATATAAATATAATATATATCATATATAAATATTGTTCCATTATAATTTCCACCATGATATGTGGTAGGAAAAAACTGAACAATCATCGTTTCGTGATGCAGTAGTTTGCGTACACAGAAACAATGTGTTCTATATCCCCTAGATGGAGGTGTGTGTAAGTGTAGGTCAAAAAATTAACATAAAAACATACCATTATATTTAATAATCTGGTTTTTTTATAAAATAATGTAATAAAGAGATTTTATGGGGTTGTAAAAGTAAAATAAATGAAAGGATCTAGAGAGAAGACGTTACCTCTAAATCGGGTAACTCCTTTTGATTTGAGCCAAAAGGCTTACTTGAATTTCTTTCTGACCAAGGTAAAGATTCTAGAAGTAAGTGAGGTATGTTGGGAAATTATTTTATTAAAAATTTTATGATACAAGTGGCTTGAGAGGTGTGAGTAAGTTGGTAGAGGTGGTGGCCTTTTATAAGTGGGAGGAGGGGCACTTTAGGAAAGTCTTGGAATATTATTTTATTATAAATTTATATTCGAATTATAATAGTTAAAAAGTGATATATTTATAGTATAATATGATTATTGGTATAAATAATCTCAACCAATAGGTTTTATACAAGTTTAGGTCACAAAAGTAACATTTTCTTTTAGCTTTAACCCTTAGTTAAAAACATTAACTCTTACCATGTCTTCAGGTATTTTCATAATTTATGGTTACTATAGTTACTATAAAATGACAAGAGAACCAAAAGTGGATCATTAATGAAATTTTTTACATTATATAATTCATTTTGAATAATATTATATTTTTAGGAATATTATATCATTTAATAAAATAGTATTTATTTTAAAAACTCATTTATGTCAATTTTGAAACTATTTAGTAATTGATTTTTTTAATGTCATAAAAACTTTATTACTTCAAAAAAAATAATTAAATAATCCCTAACATGTCAATGTCATAAAAAAAATTCGTATATGGTTTCAAAATGTACAAATTACATTTATTTTAATATTTATAATATCATTTATTTGAATCTTTCATTAATAAGGTAATCACTACATCATCATTATGCCATGAATAAATTTATTTATTTAAGATATAAGAATTATAAATAAAATAAAATGATGTAGAAAATATTTTTATCTTCCTAATTAATATTTATAGTAAAAAATATCAGTTATATAACCCTATATTAAATTTTTTTTAGTAAAAGATACATATTTATGTTATATTTCTCTTTACTTTAAAAATAATTATTATAAAATGTCATTACCACATCTAAGTGGCTCCAAGGGGTCCTAAAATTGACCCAACGATTCCCATGGTCTATAATATCTCATAGAATAGTATTAGTATAGTTTTATATTATTATAACATTATTTTTTTACCCTTATTTACCTGATTTACCCTTTAACCATCGTAAATAAAAATAATTACTAAAGTTACTATTTATAATGTCCAAAAATAAAAGGTACCTATTTAAAAAATTTGGAACTTATGATTCAAAATATGGAATCAATTTTTTCAAATTTAAAACACATAATTGGAAGAAATTAATTTAAAATAAATTCTCATTGTCAAAACCAGAAAGCGAGTTTTTAACAAGTAAAAACTATCAAAAGATTGACATGTGTTTATATCCAATTTCAATGTGAAATTACTTCAAATGACCAAAATTGTATTAAATGATAAAAAATAAAATTAAACTTTAAAATAAATTAAAAGGAAAATATAAATATATAAATAAATTAGATGAAAAGGCAGTTTTGAATTAAAATGCAGTATTTTTTACTATTCATTAAAATATGGATTTTATTAGAAAAATACCAAAATTTCAACCAAAGTAAATTTTGATGGCTCGATTCTAAATAAAAAGTTTATTTCATCAAATAGAACATATAAAAAGGAAAAAACTAGATTTCAAAAGGGTTCTCTATTAAATGGTGGTAAAATGACCTTTAAAAAAATATTAGAGTATTTTATGCTTAAAAATGGATTCATTCTTATTTTAAGGCTCTAAAAATTATTGGATAAATGTAAAAATATTTAACATAAATTTTTAATCATATTTTAGTTAGTTCTGTTCCTACCCACCAATACAATGACTAGGCATTAACAACCATTTAAAATAATAATATTATTATTGTATTATTTTTTGGTATAACTCAACATTGTGTGTAATGTAAGAATTTGAAGAAACTAGTTGTTGCGTGTTGAGTAAGATATCAGAAAAATCATCACCTTTAACATAAAATTAATATATTATTCATAAATATTAACATATATGAAAACTTATTATTCTATAAATACCCGGGATGTTACATCTTTCCCCCCTTTTTGAAATTGCATCCTCACAATTTTAAAATTTGGCTTGGTAACTTCATTGAAATTCCCACATCGGAAAAAGATTCAATAAAAATACCACTTTAAAAGAATGAAATAGAAGTAAAAATGTCACTCGAGATAATATATACTGGGATTCCATTTAGAAAAACATGGATATGGAAGAAAAACTAACCATCTTGTTCTGATGGAGAGTGATAGAAAACATGATCAGAAGAAAGTTAACAATCAGAAAACCACAAACTTGTTATGGGTTAAAGGACTAATTTTAATCTCCAAAATTCAACAGTAATACCCAAAGTCCAACACGTACCATTCAACAAATAATTTTCCATATAATTCCTCAAAAATAATCCAAAATAAGTTTGAAACCCAAAATTTAGAGGGTTTTGATAACATTTTCTTCCAAGATAAATGTTAACATTTATCTCCAAATAAAACTAACCACTATTAATGGCTCATACTAAAAATTAATTTCCAAAATCACATATTCTCAAATATAGGTTAATCATTTCCATAAATAACCCAAAACACCATAAGTCCATAATTAAATCATAGATTTATCCAAAAATAATTCAACCTTTATTCCTCAAAATAAAATTATATAGTATTATATTTAAATTTATCATAAAGGGATCCCAAAATAGTGAATGTATTCCAAAATAACATTTATCACTTAATCCCCAAATCATTTTCCAATACCAAGGATATCAATTTGATAAAACATAATTTCCTAAAATCAACTTATTATTATTTCATCAACTTGTTTAACTAAAAAGAAAATCCATACTAACCAGGGACTTCACGCAGGCTAGTGGTAGGTGACAAAGTCTTTTCACACTTAATTTGTGGGTTTGATCCCCATATCCTTGTCCAACATGATGTTTTTTCACCCTTCCTATAGGTACTTATTTTTTCTAAAGCTATATAATTCATATATCATTCCCAAAATGAGATAAAATCTTCAAAAATAACAATAAAATATTTTAATATCAAAGTTTATATAATGTCCTTCATTTTACATCCAAAAAAGTAATATCTCATAATTACCTCAAAATCAAAGGTCATATAATGGTTATCCATTATATTATAATTGTTTCCACAAAATAAAATATAATTCTTCCCTGAATAACATTTTCTCATAACAAACTATAGGGTTACGCATACTAGAACAAGTCTTCCAAAGTAATCCTATCATCAAAAGAGCATTAATACTTTTAAACATTTCATCATCCAACAATCTAACATAACTCTTGAATCCCTTATATGTATATTTCTTAATCATTCTTCATTCTTTATGATACCCTAACTAGGGTTTTCCATATTATTCCTTAATACTTATTTCCTACAAATAGAAAACATGAATCATGTACTAAGATTAAATAATTTCAAAACTTGAGACAAGAAATAATCCATACCTTTCATATGTCATTTTTAATTTCCTCATCTTCAGTTAGAATAAAATTAGGTATTTCTAAACATATATGTTTAGGGTCTTTTTGATCTCATTCCCAAACCTTCTTCACCAGAAATCTATTTGCATAATGACCATAATACCAACATTTAAAATATTCAATTGATAACTTGTAAAGAACTTCTTTCCATTTATTGGAGTCCATTGAACACTTCCTTTTTCCTTGGCAGGATATTACTTTATGACCATCATTTCCATATCTATAACATCTTATCCTCCCTTTAAAACATTTCCCTAGGTGTTTCTTTCCACATCCTTGACACGTAGGTTTTTGAATATACTTACCTTTATGATTATTACCTGAACTTCCACAGGGATTTATTTCTCACATATATGATGCCTTATAAAAATTACAAAGGTTTAAGTGGTCAATCATGACTCCAGATAGTTGGTTTAGAATAGCCACAAGAGTTCTCATTGTAGCTCCCATTTCATTTAGTTGATTATTTAGAAAACCACCATAGTTTCCTTCATATAAATTGTTACTTTGGTTCCTACTAGATCCATCCATTTACTAAAACCAAAAATTTTAGTGTGAGTATATCAGTAAAATCATCATATACTATCATATGAGGAAGATAAACACTAATATATACTCATCCATTTTATCTGAAACTCATTCATTTTTTCTAAAATAACTATGACTCTTTCTAATATCCTAACCATTATAGTTATATAAATATTTTCACTTATAATTAAATAACACCCTAACCTCTAAAGTTATATAAACCGACCTTTGATACCAATTATAAGGCCCCAACCTTAAACATTACTTAATCTTTAGATAATTCAATAATTTTAATTTAATTCACATCAAGGATCTTTTTAGGTTTAGAGCTTTAGAAAATTAGGTCATAACTGATACATAAAAACTTAAATATTACAAGTAGACACTTATACTCTATCAATTTTTTTCACAAAACAAAAACTCTTTAAAAAACATGGTATTGTTTCATGTTTTAACAGCATAACTTTTTCTTGATCCCATACTTGACTCTATTATTCTTTAAGTCCTGTGAAAAACATTTCAAAACTTGGGATGAGCATAAAAATCTCAGTAAGGGATACATAAAGAATGGAAACTGTTAGTCTTGTGAAAACCTATAAACCATGAATACTTTATCATAAATTAATACTTTTCACCCTTAAGAAGTAGCAAAAATACTTCACTGAATATAATCTCATTTCTTATCCTTTTTGTAACTAAAAGATTACCATAAATCCCATAGAAAGCAACATATAACATATAAAGGTAACTTGAGACATAAACGTACTTAAATGGAATAACTATATGGTCGACTTCCACTCATATCACTAAATTTAATATCCATAAGTCCAACTTACATACCCAATTAATTGGAGGTTATAATGTAACCACCCATCCTTGGTTTACAATGAAACCACCCATCTTTGGTTTATTACGCAACCACTCGTCAGATGTCCAAGTACCATTATATAATAATAACACATAAAAGATTTAAATTTTCAACATTTCACTCATAAATTTTCATTTTCAATCACAAGAAATATTTTCAAGATATTGAAATATTCAATCCATTTCCAAAACCATTAAAAACATTTAATAAAAATACTTTTGAATCAAAGTGTAACATAAAACTTTGAAAATTTTGAAAAAAATTGAAATTTTAAAACATTCATATATAAATAAATTCCTAAGAACCATTTTAAAAACATGGAGATGAAATAGAAGGATTTCGAAGAATAAATATGTAAAAAATTTACAATGATGTTTTAGTTAAAGAGTCATTTTCCACTTGAGAAACACTTGAATAAAAATCATTAAGAAATAACATTAAACAAAACTTTAAATATCATGAAAATATATTAATGCATGGTATAACATGTCAGAAGGGTTTTATATACACCATATAGGATAATAAATGTGCATAACATCCAGATATGCCTCAATGAAATGAGATTGAGATGAATCCCCTTACAAAGATCGTATCATTAGATTAAGGATAAATAAATGACATAATTATGTGTGAAAAAATTAAATCCATACAATATAAATAAAACAATCATGGGTCATTCCACGACTACAAAAACGGGCTTTCTCAGTGCTCAAAACGGGCTTTATCAGTGCTAAAAAAGCATTTTAAAGGTCAACACTGATAAAGGGGGGTTCCCCTTTATCATCGATCAATAAGCACTGATAAAGGGTTACTTTATCAGTGATAAAAAAGCACTGATAAAGGAAACCTTTATCAGCACTAAAAACGTGATGATAAAGGGAGACTTTATCAGTGCTAAAAAGGCGCTGATAAAGGACCCCTTTATCAACGCTAAAAAAGAGATGATAAATGTGTTTTTATCAGGGCTCTTTTAGTGCTGATAAACTGATCCTTTATCAGTGCTTTTTTAGTGCTGATAAAGGTGGATTTTATCAGGGCTTTTTTAGCGCTGATAAAGGATTCCTTTTTTAGTACTAAAAAAGCACTGATAAATGCCATATCTGCCGCAACAAAAAATTCGGCAGCAGCACACCCAAACAACACCTGCAAAAAATTCAGCATCTCAATAAGTATACCCATACAAAATTAACACATAAATCATAAGGTAATTACACCAAGTATACCCATACACCATTAACACATAATTCATAAGTTAATTAAATACATAAAGAATTCAATTCATAATTTAGGGGGTTAGGGGGGCTGTTCAGGGGTTTAGGTGGCTGTCCAAGGGGGGGTAGGGGGTGTCCGGGGGGGATGGGGGTGTCTGGGGGGACAGGGGTGTCTAGGAGGGTGGGGGTGGTCCAAGAGGGTGGGGGGCTGTCTAATGAGGGTGGGGGTGTCTAGGGGAGTGGGGTGGTGTCTAGGAGGGTGGGGTGGTGTCCAGGAGGGTGGGATGGGGGTGTCCGGGGGATAGGGGTGTCCAGGGGGTGGGGGTGTCCAGGGGGTGGGGCTGTCCAGGGGGTGGGGGCTGTCCAAGGGGGGTGGGGTGGTGTCCAAGGAGGGGGGTGTCTAGGTGGGGGGTGGGGCTGTCTATGGGGTGTCCAGGGGGGTGGGTTGGGGTCCAGGGTGTCGGGGGGGTGCTTTCTAGGAGGTGGGGGTGTCCAGAGGGTGGTGGCAGTCCAGGGGGTTGGTGGGGTTGTCCAAGGGGGGTGGGGTGGTGTCCAGGAGGGTAGGATGGTGGTGTCCAGGGGGATAGGGGTGTCCAGGGGGTGGGGTGTCCAGGGGTGGTGGGGCATTCTAGGAGGTTGGGGGGATATCTAAGGGGGGTGGGTGGGGTCCAAGGAGGGGGGTGTCTAGGTGGGGGGCTGTCTATGGGGTGTCCAGGGGGTGGGCTGGTATCCAGGGTATCGGGGGGGGGGGCTTTCTAGGGGGTGGGGGTGTCCGGGGGGTGGGGGCAGTCCAAGGGGTTGGTGGGGTTATCCAAGGGGGGTGGGGTGGTGTCCGGGAGGGTGGGGGTGGCCGTCCATGGGAGCAGGTGTCTAGGGGTGGGGGTGTCCTGGTGGTGGGGTGGTGTCTAGGAGGGGTGGAGGTGTCGTCCAGGGGGTGGTGTTTGTCTAGGGGGTGGGGGTGTCTGGGGGGGGCTGTCCGAGGTGGGGGGGCTATCCATGGGCGTGTCCAGGGGGTGGGGGTGTCCAAGGGGTTGAGGGGGCTTTCTAGGGGGTGGAGGTGTCCAGAGGGGTGGGGGTGTCCAGGGGGTGGGGGTGTCCAGAGAGGTGGGGGGTCTAGGGGGTGGGGGTCTAGGGGATTGGTGGGGCTATCCAAGGGGAGTGGGGTGTCCAGAGGGGTGGGGGAGGTGTCCAGGTGGTGGGGTGGTGTCTAGGGGGTGGGGGAATCCAGGGGTTGGGGGGCCACACCATGCCTCGGATTGAGAATGGGTTGACTCTTACATGTCGAAAAGGACCCATGTATGATTCTACTAAAGGATCAACACAATACGAATGTGTTTATTTGGATTTGCATACGTCTATTGTTGTTTTCACTTAAAATTCTGTCCATTTTGAACAAAAGAGAGACCCTTTGGGTGATAATGGCCCCACCGTGACTCAGATTGAGGTGGTGTTGACTCATACATGTCAAAAAGGACCCATGGATCATTCTATTAAAGTATCAACACAATCCGAATGTGTTTGGTCAGATTTTCGTAGGTCACACTAGTGGAAATACGGGCTTTAACGTCGTCGTAATAACGTCGGTTTTTTAAAAACCGACGCGAATAGTATGTGCGGGGAATTTTTGGCGTCGGTTTTACAAAAAACCGACGCCAAAAAAAATTATGCGTTGATATTTCGCGTCGGTTTTGAAGAAAACCAACGCGGAAAATATTAGTATACATATTATCCGCATCGGTTTTCCTAAGAACCAATGCGAATAATATTATGCGTTGATTTTCCGCGTCGGTTTTCTTAAAAACCGACGCGGAAAATATTAGTATAGATATTTTCCGCGTCGGTTCTCAGGAAAACCGACGTGGAAAATAAATTTTTAAAATGTTTCGGCGTCGGTTTTCATGAAAACCGACGCCGAAACTCATAAAAAAAAATATATTCCGCGTCGGTTTTCCTGAGAACCGACGCGGAAAATAAATTTTTAAAATGTTTCGGCGTCGGTTTTCATGAAAACCGACGCCGAAACTCATAAAAAAATATATTTCGCGTCGGTTTTCCTGAGAACCGACGCGGAAAATAAATTTTTAAAATGTTTCGGCGTCGGTTTTCATGAAAACCGACGCCGAAAATTTTAAAACAACTTTTTGGCGTCGTTTTTTCTTAAAACCGACGCGAAAAGTCTTTTAAAAATATTCACGGTCAGAAACCCTCATTTTGTTCGTCCGTCGAAATCGAGTTCCGCTGTGGCGCTTCGGACTCCCGACGACCTTCGAACTTGATTTGCGATCTTGGACGGCCATTGTTGAAGGTTTTTTGTCGTCTGCACGATTTTGGGTATGTGTTCTTCCTATTTATCTCTTGTTTCATATCTCATTGTTTATTTCTTTATCAATAACCCTATTTTGCGTGATTTTGATTATTGGTTAGATTTTAGTTGTAATTTATCATTATTTTTTGTTTGTATTATCATTGTTGGTGTAGATTTGATATTGTTTGTTTTTGGAAATAATTATACCGGTCGCAGTTTGGATTTAACATCTCCATTCGGGTTGAACTTCAAATTTTTTGTTTGTATTATCATTATTCCTGTTTAAAATGATCTTTCATTACATTATGAAGTACTATATTTTTAATTCCATTTCCATTTTAATAAATTCTTCTTCAAAAAAATAATTTTATTGTGTTAAATGAATTCACTCACATTTTTGCATGTAGTTTGTTGTTATTTCATTCTTTCTTGAGATTTACCATGCCAAATTCCTCAATTCTTTTTGGTTCTCATCATTTAACTAAGACATGAATAATTACCACTATCTATTATGTTAAAAAAATTTGAATAATTATTTTCATGCCATTATATAATAAATAATTTTTCTTGCAATGTCCATAATACGACTAGAATCATAATGTATTGTAATTATTTCTTCGTAGATAATAATATAATCATTATCCCTCTATTAATGTTCAAAAATACCTTTCCACTTTCATATGTGGGGTTAGATTCATGCATTTTTAATAAATGTCCTCTTAAACTAATCTCATTCCATTGATTATATTTATTCATCTTTCTCTCCCTCTAAATAATAGTCATGAAATGATTTACTTCCCCCTCTAAGTCATAGGCTGCAAATAAAACATTCTCATGATCTAATCTTTCATGGATGGATAATATATTTCTCTTCATGTTGATCCATTCCTTGACATGTTTTGCTGCAATAGACCCATGGATGGGGGTGTAAGTTGTCACCTACAATATGCAATGGAATTTTTATCCCTCCATAATGAATTTATATGTTCATAGTTCCCTATTATAAAACTCATGGATTGAGGGAGTTGAGTTATCATAGTCACCAAAAATTGTATCATGTCTCTTAATACACATTGTCTTAAATAAGGATAGTTATTGCACTATTTTTCACATTAATTTTTCCATGATTCATTCATGTTACATCAAATGAATAAAAAAATAAATATAGTGTGATCAATAGTAGTCATAGTGAGAAATCATATTATCTTGTATGTCATTCATATAATATTTATATCATGAAACTTTATTTTCAAAAAATGAAACCTTTGATTTAACCATTTTGTCCTTGTATTTCAATATAACACACATGTATATAATATTAAAATTAACTATTTACTGTATTTGTAAACGTGTTTCATATCTGATGTCTTTTATCTGATTATCAATAGTTTTTATGGAATATGTTTTTGTTTACAATTTATCTGATAGATATTTAAATGTTTTTATGTTTTAATATATTCATCAATTATATTGTGATATCAGGTATTAATGGATCATAATTGGATTTATCTATGAAGAACTACTAGTGAATATGAAAGAGGAGTTGACAATTTTTTGGAATTTGCTAAACGGCATAATCAAAATATTGATTTGATTTTATGTCCATGTGTGAAGTGTGTAAATATGAGAAAGTTAAACTTCAGAGAAATCAAAGATCATCTCATTTGTTATGGTTTTAGCCTTAATTATACACGTTGGATCTTGCATGGTGAAAGAACTGAAAATTCAACATCCAATGTTGATGACGATATTCATAATGAGGCAGAGGATCGTATTGAAGAATTAATTCATGATTTAGGTGTTGAAACCATCGAAAAAAAACCAACTGTTGAACGATTGTATGGAGATTCTGAGAAACCATTATTCCCAGGTTGCAGTAAATATACAGTGTTATCAGCAGTTTTGAGATTAGTTAACTTAAAAGCAAAAAATGGGTGGAGTGATAAAAGTTTCTCCAGTTTACTTGAGCTTTTAAAAGAGCTTCTTCCAGAAGGCAATGGGCTTCCAGATTCCAATTATGAGGCGAAGAAAATATTATGCCCAATGGGATTGGGGTATAAAAAGATACATGCTTGCCCCAATGATTGTGTACTGTATAGGAAAGAAAATGAACATTTATCAAGTTGTCCTACATGTGGAACATCGCGCTATAAGATGGATGAGAAAGTCAACTCAGATTCATTTTCAGGTGATGTCATGTAACGTTATGAAAAATCAGTTTTTTTACTTTCCAATGATATCATCCAATATTTTTTTCAAACAATTCTGATAATTCAATTCTGATTTATTTTTAGGTACCAAAATCAAAACTCCATCTAAAGCATTTTGGTACCTTCCAATTATTCCTCGTTTGAAGCGTCTATTTGCAAATTCAAATGATGCAAAAAGGTTAAGATGGCATTCAGATGAGCGCATTTCTGATGGTAACTTACGTCACCCTGCCGATTCACCACAGTGGAAGAGTTTTGATAAGAAATTTCATGATTTTGGAAGTGAAGTTAGAAATATCAGAATGGGATTGTGTACTGATGGAATGAATCCATATCGGAGCCTCAGTAGCCAACATAGTTCATGGCCTGTTTTGCTGGTACTTTACAACTTGTCCCCACATCTATGTATGAAGAAAAAATATGTTATGATGAGCTTGATGATTTCTGGACCAAAACAACCGGGAAATGATATTGATGTGTATCTTACACCATTGATTGAGGATTTAAAACTGCTATGGGAGAAAGGTGTTACAGTTTTTGATGCATACAAGAAAGAGTATTTTCTTTTGCGTGCTATGATAATGTTCACTATAAACGACTTTCCTGCGTATGGAAACTTATCTGGATATAGTGTTAAGGGACATAAATCATGTCCAATTTGTGAAGAACAAACTTCATATTATCAATTGCAGAATGGAAGAAAGACAGTGTACATGGGACATCGAAGATTTTTGCGAATTGATCATCCTTATCGTAGATTGAGAAAAGCATTTAACGGTTTACAAGAATACAACCTCCCCCCTCAACCATTGTCAGATGAAGAATATTATGACAGAGTGAAAGATATTGATTCAACATTTGGAAAGATAAAAAGTTCTGGTTTACAAAAACATATCTGGAAGAAGCAGTCTATTTTTTTCGAACTACCTTATTGGAGATTTTTAGAGATAAAACATAACATTGATGTTATGCATGTTGAGAAAAACATATGTGATAGTTTGATTGGAACTTTGTTAGACATAAAAGGAAAGACAAAAGATGGATTACATGCTAGATTGGACTTGATATTAATGCGAATACGTTTGGAGTTAGCTCCCGCTGTGAAAGGAAAAAGAACATATTTACCTCCGGCTTGTCACACATTAAGCAAGATTGAAAAGATGAATTTTTGTCAGTGTCTTCATGGTATTAAAGTACCCAGCGGTTTTTCTTCAAATGTGAATAATTTTGTGTCATTGAAGGATTGTAAATTAATAGGTATGAAATCACATGATTGTCATGTGTTAATGCAACAAATTCTACCAGTAGCAGTGCGTGGTATATTACTAAAAGCTGTCAGGAAGACAATCCTCAGGTTATGTAATTTCTTTAAATCCATTTGTAGCAAAGTCGTTGATCCAAATTTGTTAGATTTGTTGGAGAATGAAGCAACTCTTATTCTTTGTCAACTAGAAATGTATTTCCCACCCACATTTTTTGATATAATGGTTCATCTATTGGTTCATTTGGTGCGTGAGATAAGAATGTGTGGGCTTGTTTATTTAAGATGGATGTATCCTTTTGAAAGATATATGAAAATTTTGAAAGGATATGTTAAAAATCCTTATCGACCAGAGGCCTCTATTATTCAAAAATATGTATCAGAAGAGGTGATTGAGTTCTGTACTGATTATTTGAATGAGGTGGAGCATATTGGTCTCCCTCTATCTCGACATATGATAGTTGACAGAGAAGGTAGAGGGGTTCGAGGCTTAAAGGTAAAGTTCATTCCACGTGATGAAGTGATGCAAGCACATTTATACATTTTGAAAAACACAGATGAGGTTCAACCATATATATCCTCACATATTGCTGAATTAAAGTTACGATATCAGAAAAGAAATGAAAAGTGGTTGATGATTGAGCATAAGAAGACATTTGTTTCATGGTTTAAAGAGAAAGTCACCTCAGATATATCTGTATCATAAACATTGAAGTGGTTATCAGGGGGACCATCTTTTAATGTGATCACTTGGTCTGGTTTTGATATCAATGGCTACACATTTTACACAAAAAACCTGGATGACAAGAGTACCGTTCAGAATAGTGGTGTGATGGTATTTGCTGAAGCAGTGCATTTTTCGAGTGCCAAAGATAAAAACCCAATTTCTGCATCAACATCATATTTTGGAGTTATTGAAGACATATGGGAAATTGATTATATTAAATTTCGAGTCACTATTTTTAAGTGCAATTGGGTTGATAGTAATAGTGGCGTGAAACATGATGAATATGGGTTTAAACTGGTTGATTTGAAAAGATTTAATCACAATGAGGAACCATTTATCTTGGCGACACATGAAAAACAAGTATTTTATGTCATTGATCCGTCGAATGATCAGTGGTCAGTTGTTTTTCAAGGGAAAAGATATGATTTGGGTGATGATGATGATTCTGATGATGCTAGTGATTTACATGAGCGTTATTCATCTATTATGCAATTTTCAGATGATTACAATGAATATAAGACAGAAATAGTGCATGCAGTACATACCGATCATGATGAAGGGACGTGGGAAAACACTAAATTAGTCTCCTAATTTTTCTGGTAAATATTTATATTTTGTGTCTATTTTTAAAACTTACAAATGCATGCCTCTATTTTTACATATTTATTTTTCATTTCCTTGTTTCTAATTATTCAGTTTTCTAATGATATGCAGGTACCCAAAATTTCATTACACTTTCTAGTAGCAATGTCAAATACAGATAGAGATGAGCAGTTACCAAGGTATATCTATTTTGACATATTATTAAATATTCAGTAATATACATATTTAATGAAATAAAACTGTTAATTTATTAAAAAAAAAATTGCAGGACTACTGATGCGTCCTCGGCGGAGGAGACTTCTCCAGTTACTACTGAAAAATCAAGTTCTCTAGTTGGTAAACGTGGTATTACACGTTTACCAAAACTATCACTCGCTCGTGATGATAACAAATTACACATCCGTTTTGATGATAATAATAATGCAGTTGGCCCAAATGCAGTTCAGTTTGTCAGTTATATAGCGATGCAGAGCCGTTGCAGGATTAGTATTTTATATCCTGATTGGAAGTCAGTGGACAGGACGGCGAAGCAACAGCTTTGGGAGGCCGTGACGGTAAAATATCTTTATTTATTTATTTTATCTCATTTTTTTAATATTATATAGTTTAAATGACATATTTAATTTTTTCAATTACAGATGACATTCAATTTTGAGGAAACCAAAGAAATTAGGAAAAGACATCTCTCTTTAGCGGCGGTTCGATGGAGAGATTTTAAAAACAAACTGACGAAAGATTATGTTTTTGGAAAGAGAAGGTTTGAAAGCCCATGTCTTAAGTATCCATATATAGATGAAGAAACATGGAAGCGATTTGTTGACAGTCATCAGGAAGAGAAATTTCAGGTATTGTAATTGTTTTATATTTTAAAATTTATGCTATATTTTCCTTATTACTTATGTGTTTATTTTTATGTAACAGGCCTCCAGAAGATCTCATCAGGAGATCCAGTTGAAAAACGTATACCCTCATACTTTATCACGTGGAGGATACTCGTATTTGGAGCAGAAAATTATTGAAGAAAAATTTGAAGCATTAAGAGCTCGATCAAGTAGTGGTTCAGAAGAGGTCCAGTATGGTCCTCCATCTCCTCCCACTCGCCATGAGAAATGGAAACGAGCAAGAAGAAGAAAAAATGAACAATATCTTACAGACGAAGCTCATCAAGTGGCTGATAGAATTGTAAGTAAATATTAATTCTTTGTTAACAATTTTCCTTTTTTATAATTTATAAACACTAATATAAATTTTTTATTTTTCATTTCAGGATGAACTTCAGGAGAAAGAGACACAGGGATCTTTTATCCCCGAGGGTAGGATGGATATCCTAGCCACTGCTTTGGGAAAGACTGAACACCCCGGCCGTGTTAGAGGATATCAGGCGGGTGTTATTATTCGGAAGGTTTTTGGTAAGAGTAAGCAACCAAGAGACCCGGAAATCGAATCCTTAAAAGAAGAGCTGCAGGATATGAAACGGTCTATGGGTGATCAAATTCAAGCAGCAGTACAGAAGGCTTTATTAGAACACTTGGCAAGACAGTCACAGTCTTCTCATCCTTCCGAGGTATATTATTTACTGTTAACAATTTTTCTTTTCTATAAATTATAAACACTGATATAACTTTTTCATTTTCCAACATTCTCAGCCTACTCACTCAGACTATCATGCCTCATATGCTTACCCAACACCGTCTGGGCAGCCTTCCGAGGTATATTATTTAATGTCATCAATTTGTCTATTTTATAAATTATAAACACTGATATAACTTTTTCATTTTTCAACATTCTCAGCCAACTCACCCGGACTACCCTGCCTCATCTGCTTACCCTGCCCCGTCTGCGCAACCATTTGAGGTATATTATTTTATTTAATTTTTAATCAATTTTTCTATGTTATAAATTTTAAACACTAATATACCCTTTTCATTTTTCTGACTTCTCAGCCTGCTCACCCTGACTACCCTGCCCCACCTGCTAACTTTGAGCCTCCACCTCCTCCATCGGATCGAACCTTATATTGTGAGTTGTTTGCGGGAGATCCTCATGTACATATTGTTGCGTTAGGACAAGTGTATTTTTTGGGGGACTCGGTACATCATCAGCCTATGCAGATGGGTCACGTTAGAGTATCAGTACTTGTTATTATAGATCCTACTGCTCTACTACCATTTCCTACTGCGGAGATCACCAGTGTTGGGGAATGCATGGGCCATTTTTTACTTTGGCCAACTGCACTTCTTCGTTATATTTCACATGAGGTATGAGTTTTTTTAACTAGTAATTAGAAATGATTCCAAATTACTTATAATGTTTTCTGACATTTAACTTATATAGGAATATCTGAAAGCAAAAGAAACTGTACAAATGCAGCAAAATGTTCAGAAACAGTCGGCTGTAGATACTTCTGATATTTCTTCTGGGTTGAAAAGATTATCTCAGTGCTCTTCTTCCTTGAATTTTATCTATGAGTTTCGGATGACGTCCGATATATGTGGAAGAAATTATAAATTGAGAATATTGAAAGAAGATATCATGAATTTAGTTAATTTTGAAGAGATCGGGCTGAATGTGGTGCAGTTGTTTTCCATGTAAGTAAATTGACGTTTGAATTGCTATTTCTTTAATAAAATATTGTTATGTCATTGACTAACTATATTTTCTTTTTAAATTAGGTATCTATACAGGATTCTTTTACAAAATGAAACTACAAGCATTTATAGCTTTATAGATCCAGAGTACATTTCCTTGGAAGTCAAACATGTGAAAAATGATGAAAGAGTTCAATATATATCCGAGAGATTATCACAAACAGAGATTCAGTGCTGGTTTTTGCCATTTCTTGATAAGTAAGAATATCAACATAATTTTGAACTCATGATCATTATAATGTCATTAATTATGAACTTTTTGTATTATAGGGGGCATTGGATGTTAGGTGTATTTTTCCCAAATGAATGCACCTTATATTGGTTTTGCTCTTTATTAGGAAAAGTGCATAAACCGTTTTCCAACTTATTAAACAGGTAAGTTGTTTTTTTATTTTTAGAAGTTTGTTATGTTTAATTTTAATTGTTTACACAAGTTTTATTAGTTCTTATATAAAAAAATGCAGTTCATGGAAACATTTTACAAATGAAAAGAAACCAACGAAAATCAAATATGTGGAAGTACAGGTAATTAGTTTTTATATTTTTGTTATATATTGGGTTTCATTATTAGTTAAATGTTTTATAACTGCAGTGTCATCGTCAAAATGGAAGCGTTGAATGTGGTTATTATATTCTACGATTTATGTACGAGATAATCACAACTGGGGAAACTACTGATTTTCATAAGGTTAGTTGTATTAACTTTTTTATATATTTTCATCCACTTTCTTCTATTTATTAATTTCATATCATTAAATATTATTGTAGGTATTCAATGATTCACAGTCATATTCTCAATCTGATATGATTCATATTCAATCTACTTTTGCGGACTATTTGTTAAGTCTGATTAAGATTTGAGGTATGTATACTAATATTTATAAATAATAATATATATGGGTTTAAAAAACTAACTCTTATGATATATTAGGTGTTTGAACCTACTAATAATCAAATGAATGCTTCAACAATAACAAACAATGAGCATGTCATATATTTCAGGTACGTGTATTTTAATTCTGCTTTACTGAGTTTTCTCAAGTGCCTCTACAAAAACTGTTTTATTGAATCTACTAATAATCAAATGAATCCTTCAACAATAACCAACAATAAGCATGTCGTATATTTCAGGTACGTGTATTTTAATTCAGAATTAGTTATTATATTTCTTTTCATTGTTATTTCTTAAAATCATTTGTCTGTACAGTGACAGATCTGTAGGGTGGTACTTGGATCATGAACATAGAGATTCGTATAGCGAAATAACATTCACAAACACTAAAAATTGTCTCCCTTGAATGCACAGCAATATCTTCTAGGCCTTTTTATTTTTTATGCAAATAAATATCGAAAAATGATTGCCGAGAAGCATATCACATAATACCTGAAACAGCGCTTAGTGGGTTTGCACAAAGATAAAATAGAAGGCGTCAATTTTTAAGGTATGTTTCTTTATGTCTCTTCAATCTGCATTTGATTTCAATTTTCTAACCTATTTTTTGCACTCAAACTTATTTCTCTGTTATTCCATAACTTAAACAAATAACAATAGTGAATGGGTAATGCACGTCTATACAGAGCAAATATAAAAACCTGAGGTTGGGGGTGGTGGGGATCCTATGGTGAAAAGACACCCCCAACATCTTCAGTGGGGGAGGTGAGGAAGAGGTTGCACCGGCTGAGTGTTCCTGGAATTTTGATCAGGAGTCGTAACATTTCATTTTGGTAATTTACTTTGTGAAAAAATGAATGATTCAAATAAATTACACATTTTCATTTAATGTTTATTCATTGCACTAATATCTTGGATTGATTTTTTCACGCACATCTCCTTAGTTTCATTACTGTTTTGACAGGATTGGTGCTATCTATGGGAGGAAACTTACAATGATTGATACTGAGTATGGTTAGATTAAGAAAATGCACCATGTAGGTACGTGTATTTTAATTCTGCTTTACTTTGAGTTTTCTCAAGTACTTCTGTTAAAGCTGTTTAATTGTTTTTGTATACTTCGTTATTTTTTTTCAGGGTTCCGATTTGTTTGGAGGAGAAAATATATGTATTTTATTTAAAAAAAAAAATTTACGGCGTCGGTTATTTTAAAAATCGACGCCGAATATTTTTAAAAAAAATTATTTACGGCGTCGGTTTTTTTAAAAACCGACGCCGAAAGGATTTTCCGCGTCGGTTTTTAGAAAAACCGACGCGGAAAACCGATATTTCGGCGTCGGTTTTATATAAAACCGACGCTGAAAACCTAGTCGACTATATTTTCCGCGTCGGTTTTTTAATGAACCGACGCGGAAAATAATGTCTAAATGTAGCTTCGGTGTCGGTTTTATAAAAAACCGACGCCGAAGCTCATAAGCGAATTATTTTTCGCGTCGGTTTCTATGAACCGACGCGAAAACTGTATTTTTAACGTCGCCTATAAAGACGTCGGTTTATAACCGACGTTAAAAATTAAAAAAAACCGACGCGAAAAAGTGTTTTTGCACTAGTGTCAGTTGTTGTTTTCACTTAAAATTGTGTCCATTTTAAAAAAAAGACAGACACTTTGAGTGATATCGGCCACACCATGCCTCAGATTGGGGTGGATCTGACTTGTATAGGTCCCCAACGCACCCATGGACCATTCTCCTAAAGGATAAACACAATCTGAATTTGTTTGGTCTTATTTCCATACGTTAGTTGTTGTTTTCACTTAAAAATCTGTCCATTTTAAACAAAAGAGATACACTTTGAGTGATACCGGCCACACTGTGCCTCAGATTGAGGCAGGGTTAACTCGTACACATCCCCAACGCACCCATGGATCGTTATCTTAAAGAATCAACACAATTTTAATGCATTTGGTCATATTTACGTACGTCAGTTGTTGTTTTCACTTAAAATTATGTCTATTTTAAACAACAGACAGACACTTTGAGTGATACCGGTTACACCGTGCCTCAGATTGAGTCGGGGTTAACTCATAGACATCAAAAAGGACCCATGGATCATTATACTAACGGATAAACACAATCCAAATGCGTTTGGTCAGATTTGCGTACGTAAGTTGTTGTTTTCACTTAAAATTTTATCCATTTTAAACAAAAGACAGACACTTTGAGTGATATCGGCCACACCATGCCTCGGATTGAGACGGGGTTGACTCATACACATAGAAAAGGACCCATGGATCATTCTTCTAAAATATTAACACAATACGAATGTGTTTGGTCAGATTTGCGTACGTCAGTTGTTGTTTTCACTTAAAATTCTATCCATTTTAAACAAAAGAGAGACCCTTTGAGTGATATCGGCCACACCGTGCCTAGTATTAAGGCGGGGTTTACTCTTACACATCACAAACGACCCATGGATCATTATATTAAAGGATCAACACAATCAGAATGCGTTTGGTTGGATTTTCATAGCTGAGTTGTTGTTTTCACTTAAAATTGTGTCCATTTTAAACAAAAGACAGACACTTTGAGTGATACCAGCCACACCGTGCCTCAGATTGGGGCAGGGTTGACTCATACATGTCCCCAAAGTACCCATGGATCGTTCTATTAAAGAATCAACACAATTTGAATGCGTTTGGTCAGATTTACGTACGTCAGTTGTTGTTTTCACTTAAAAATCAATCCATTTTAAACAAAAGAGATACACTTTGAGTGATACCAGCCACACTGTGCCTAGACATGAGGTAGAGTTGACTCATACACGTCCCCAACACACCCATGGATCGTTCTCCTAAAGTATCAACACAATATGAATGTGTTTGTTCAGATTTTCGTACATCAGTTGTTGTTTTCACTTAAAATTCTATCCATTTTAAACAAAAGACAAACACTTTGAGTGATACCAGTCACACAGGGCCTCATATTGAGGCAGGGTTGACTCATACACATCAAAAAGGACTAATGGATCATTATCCTAAAGGATAAACACAATCTGAATGCGTTTGGTCAGATTTGTGTACGTCAGTTGTTGTTTTCACTTAAAATTATGTCCATTTTAAACAAAAGACGGGCACTTTGAGTGATACCGGCCTCACCATGCCTCGGATTGAGACGGGGTTGACTCTTACACATAGAAAAGGACCCATGTATCATTATAATAAAGGATCAACACAATCTAAATGCGTTTGGTAAGATTTTCATACGTCACTTGTTGTTTTCACTTAAATTTTTTTCCATTTTAAACAAAAGAGGGGCCCTTTGAGTGATACTGGCCACACCATGCCTCGTATTGAGGCAAGGTTGATTCGTACACATCACAAAGGACCCATGGATCATTATATTAAAGTATTAACACAATACGAATGCGTTTGGTCATATTTTCATAGTTCAGTTGTCGTTTTCATTTAAAATTGTGTCCATTTAAAAAAAAAGACAGACACTTTCAGTGACACCGGCCACACCGTGCCTCGGATTGAGGCGGGGTTGACTCGTACACGTCCCCAATGCACCCATGGATCATTATACTAAAGTATCAATACAATATGAATGAGTTTGGTCAGATTTCCGTATGTCAATTTTTGTTTTCACTTAAAAATATGTCTATTTTAAACAAAAGAGATACACTTTGAGTGATACCGGCCACACCATGCCTCATATTGAAGAGGGGATGAATCTTAAACATCCCCAATGAACCCATGGATAGTTATACTAAAGGATAAACACAATAAGAATGCATTTGGTTGGATTTTTGTACGTTAGTTGTTGTTTTCACTTAAAATTATGTCCATTTTAAACAAAAGACGGACACTTTGAGTGATACCGGTCACATCTTGCCTCATATTGAGGTGGGGTTGAATCATATACATCAAAAAGGACCCATGTATTTTTCTACAAAAGGATCAACACAATATGAAAGTTTTTGGTTGGATTTACGTACGTTTGTTGTTGTTTTCACTTAAAATTCTGTCCATTTTAAACAAAAGATAGACACTTTGAGTGATACCGGCTACACCGTACCACAAATTGGGACGGGGTTGACTCGTAAGCATCTCAAAGGACCCATGGATCATTATAATAAATCATAAACACAATCTGAATGCGTTCGGTCAGATTTGCGTACGTTAGTTGTTGTTTTCACTTAAAATTCTATCCATTTTAAACAAAAGAGAGACCCTTTGAGTGATACCGGCCACACCGTGCCTCAGATTGAGGCAGGGTTGAATAATACACATAAAAAAGGACCCATGGATCATTTTATTGAAGAATTAACACAATACAAATGCATTTGGTCATATTTTTTTAGGTCATTTGTTGTTTTCACTTAAAATTGTATCCATTTTAAACAAAAGACAGACACTTTGAGTGATACCGGAAACACCATGCCTCAGATTGAGGTGGGGTTGACTCATACACATCCCCGAAGAACCCATGTATCGTTATCCTAAAGTATAAACACAATACAAATGTGTTTTTTCATATTTCTGTATGTCAGTTGTTGTTTTCACTTAAAAATCTGTCCATTTTAAACAAAAGAGATACACTTTGAGTGATATCGGTCATACCTTGCCTCAGATTGAGGCGGGGTTGACTCTTACACATCCCCAATGCACCCATGGATCGTTATACTAAAGGATCAACACAATACTAATGTGTTTGTTATGATTTGCATACGTCAGTTGTTGTTTTCACTTAAAATTCTATCCATTTTAAACAAAAGACAGACACTTTGAGTGATACCGGTCACACCATGCCTTGGATTGAGACGGGGTTAACTCGTACACCTCAAAAAGGAAACATGGATAATTATCCTAAAGTTTCAACCCAATAAAAATGCATTTTTTCAGATTTGCATACGTTAGTTGTTGTTTTCACTTAAAATTCTGTCCATTTTAAACAAAAGATAGACACTTTGAGTGATATCGGCCACACCGTGCCTCAGATTGAGTTGGGGTTGACTCGTACATGTCAACAATGCACCCATGGATCTTTATCCTAAAGTATCAACACAATAAGAATCCATTTGGTCATATTTCCATATGTCAGTTGTTGTTTTCACTTAAAATTCTGTCAACTTTAAACAAAAGAGAGACCCTTTGAGTGATACTGGCCACACCATGCCTCGGATTGAGGCGGGGTTGACTCGTACACATCCCCAAAACACCCATTGATCATTATAATAAATTATCAACACAATATGAATGAGTTTAGTTAGATTTACCTATGTCATTTGTTATTTTCACCTAAAATCTATCCATTTTAAACAAAAGAGATACACTTTGAGTGACACCGGCCACACCCTGCCTCGGATTGAGGTGGGGTTGACTCGTACACATCCCCAACGCACCCATGGATCTTTCTAATAAATGATAAACACAATAATAATGTGTTTGGTTGGATTTTAATATGTCAGTTGTTGTTTTCACATAAAATTATGTCCATTTTAAACAAAAGGCAGACACTTTGAGTGATACCCATCACACCGTGCCTCAGATTGAGGAGGGGTTGACTCTTAAGAATCAAAAAGGACCCATGGATCGTCTCCTAAAGTATTAACACAATCCTAATGTGTTTGGTCCGATTTTCATATGCCAGTTGTTGTTTTCACTTAAAATTATGTCCATTTTAAACAAAAGATAGACACTTTGAGTAATACCGGCCGCACCGTGCCTCAGATTGAGTCGGGGTTGACTCATACACATCACCAATGAACCCATGGATCGTTCTTATAAAGTATAAACATAATAAGAATGTGTTTGGTAAAATTTATGTATGTCATTTGTTGTTTTCACTTAAAATTTTGTCCATTTTAAACAAAAGAAAGACCTTTTGAGTGATACCGGCCACACCGTGCCTCAGATTGAGGCGGGGTTGACTCATACAAGTCACAAAGAACCTATGGATAGTTATCTTAAAGTATCAACACAATAAGAATGTTTTTGATTGGATTTTCATAGGTTAGTTATTGTTTTCACTTAAAATTGTGTCTATTTTATACAAAAGACAGACACTTTGAGTGATACCGGCCACACCGTGCCTCAAATTAAGGTGGGGTTGACTCGTACACGTCTCCAATGCACCCTTGGATCATTCTCCTAAAGGATCAACACAATCCAAATGCGTTTGGTTGGTTTTATCTACGTCATTTGTTGTTTTCACTTAAAAATCTGTCCATTTTAAACAAAAGAGATACACTTTGAGTGATACTGACCACACCATGCTTCGGATTGAGGCGGGGTTGACTCGTACATATAACCAATGCACCCATGGATCATTCTCTTAAAGGATCAACACAATCCGAATGTGTTTGGTCAGATTTTCATACGTCAGTTGTTGTTTTCATTAAAAATCTGTCCATTTTAAACAAAAGAGAAACACTTTGAGTGGTTCAACATTCTTGCATGTTGTTGGTGCATATCATCTTTTAAAATGGGAAAATGACTCATTGGAGAAAGGATGTTTTATTTAATAACAATTACAGTTTTACTACAAATATTTACATATAACAATGTTTTATCTTTTGATCCCCTTAACCCCTCTCAAAAATGAGCGCCAATTGTCCACATCCCTACGTCAGATCTTCATAATATTTGTGTACAATCTGCCATCAGGTATGCAGCCCACTCATTTCTGAACATATCTATATCTTCTTATGAGTATGAGGCTTTTCGGCAGTCAGAGTAGTACTGCAAAATATAAAAATAAAGAATTAATAAATAAATTAAATGAAATATTAGTTGTTTTTTAAAATACCTCTTTAGGGATGCTAGTTTGTTGATGAAAAACGATCTCTTTAATAAATTTAGAAACATAATAACTGCAATCATTATTGTTTGTTTGTTTTGGAAAATGTAAAAAAATTGATCATTAAGAGAATAAGTAACTTGTGTTGAGATGTGTTTGGATAATAAAATTTTATTATATATACCCTGATATTTGTCCAGACGTTGTACTTGCTCGCCTCCTTATGCTTAGCCTCTGTCCTTATTCCTTTTTTTAGACGATAATGATACACCACTCTATCATAACAGAATACTCAGTAAAAGATAATATAAATTATATTACTTGATGTTTAGACCTAAAACGTAGGATGTAGTGTCTTACAAATTCAAAAACTCTATCATGTATGGTCAGTTTGATGGATATCCTTGCTTTGAATCCAGAAAATAAATCTTTGGAGTATCCAAGTTCACCGCAATTAGCATACAATGTTACCTAAAAAAAATAAAGGAATAATTAATAAAAGAAGTGAAAATATAATTGATATGCTTTAATCGTAGAGTTTTACCCCTGCATGGTTGGTATTAAGGAGATTCTGTCATCTGTAATCTTTCTTTCAAATGTTTTCAGCAAGCCGTTCACTATTTCATTCTTTTCTGATGGATCTAATTTCGTTAGATGTGTTGATGTGGTATGAGGACTAACGAGTCCGAATTTTGGCTCATGGAAAAATTCCTTCAACTGTTTTTCATATATATGTTTGTTAACAATATAAAATGCATTTAGTCATAATTTTCACATTAGATCTTCTTTTAGAAAATAATTTCATGAAAACATACCTCATATATATATTTACAACTGTGACGCCAAGCCAACCGTTTTCAAGGATCTCATTTACATTTTCATCAGTAACAAAATATTGACTTTCCTCTCTGTATATATTCTTTTTGAAAACCACTATATGACTACTACCACCTCTTAGCTTCATATCCACATGAGTCTTTAATGCTAGTAAATGTGGATAGAGAACAGGTGGTGTTATTTTTCATTGAGTAGCTCCTTGGGATCGGTTGGTCGATCCTTTAGATGGTTTTGAGCTGACGTTTTTCACCCCCTTCCCTTTCTCCATCTATAATAACATTCATTGGTTCAGACCATTTTTTTATTAATTTTTAAAGGTTTAGATTGAAAAAAAGGAAATAAATACCTCTTTTTCTGCATGTACTATTACAAGTTGTGATAGTCATGCAATTAATGTCCCAATATCCTTTTCAACCGTATTAATATCATCCTCATATAGTGGAATAGGTAGCTCGACATTTGGCTCATGATCTATAGTAATCATCACTTTCAGATGATCTTTCAGAAGTGGTCTATTATGCAGCATGTCATCTGGGATGTTGAACACTGTATCCCTCACTACAAGGTGATAGGTGGGTGTTGACAGATATAAATCACAATCATTATCACCCTGTAGAAGATCAGTACAAGAAAAAGTATCAGTGTTTGTCTGATTCACATTTCATGGGAACAATTATTAGAATATTTATTACCATTGATAAGACAGCTCTTTGAGGGGAATGTCTCACCTCAAAGCTGGTGGGGGTGGTGCGGGATCTTCATGCACTGATTGTTCCTAAGTTGTGTCTTCTCCTTTCTTTCCACCCATAAAAGTTGCGAGCAACTCTCCCTTCCATTGCAATCATTCTTCAATAGTTTCTAGTCTTTCACTCATTTGTTTCAATTTTTCATCTCTATCATCCATTTTTTCTTCTTCTCAAAATATACTCGGGGTGTCACCCCAAACCCCACACCTCTGACACAACCGTATTGTTTTGGCTACTTCAAAGTCGTCCATAATAGGTCTGCATCCGCTATAAGAGTAGCTGATTCCTGTGACTGTCGAATATAGGAAAATAACTAATTATTTTTATGTAATATCAATTTAAAACAAATCTTTTTATCATCGTGTCATACTTACACATATTTCTCACACTTTTTGTGTGTTATCATCTACTATCTTCCCTTTCTTATTCACACATGCCTCCTTCTATAGCACATGACATGGGATGGAAGTGTCTTTGGTTTTAGACTCATTAATATACATATAAATATAGAAAGATAATTATGATGTTGTTTATTGGAACCTAACAATATTACTGTAAATTTAAAATACGTACCATTTTCTTTTCTAGTGAAGTGTACCCCATCCTTGCTTTATGATAGAGGTATGTTGGTTTTGATGCACATTCCTTATTTTCAGTACAGAGTTACTATTTCATAAATGAAATATTGAAAATCAAAGTGATGAATACACGTATCTTCAAACAACGTATTATCACCCACAATGTACCTGAAACTTCTCATCCCCACGATGACCAATAAATGCATCCCATGCTTCTTGGGATATCAGGTGAGCATAGACAATGGGTGGGTGTGGGTTTATTTTACCTTTGGAATCTTTCAGGTGACATCTTATTAAAATAGTGTGAAAACCTTGATGAATCCTTCCTGGATGCCTTAGTACATAATCCTTGTGTGAATCGTCTATTATAAATGTACTCTTCAAGAGATTGAGAAGAGTAAGACATTGTTTAATTATTTTATTTTCTAGTAAATTAAAGAAATAATATCATAATGTTACCATAATTTCTTCCCAGATCACAGCCTTCAGCCCGGACACAACATGGTGCCATGAATCTATGTCAATCGGCATGCATTGTCGAGTGAAAACTCCAATGTAACTACTAAACATAGCCTTGTTGGGATTCACATGTTGGCCTTGTGCATTCCATCCAACATAAAATTTGATGCCTTTTCTTTTTTACCTAATAACTTTGGTTAACACCATCAAACTATGACGCACCTGTGTTTTTTGCAACGTCGGTCCTTCATTTCTGACAATTTCATCGATATCAACATCATCTATATGTTCATCTGAAATGGTAGCAATGGAATGTGCTTATGGTTGTTGGACCTCAACAATAGGAGAAACAACAGGTTCAGAAACTTGTTGCTCTGCACTGTGAGCAGCCGCAGTAGGAGAAGCCGTAGCCACAGTAGCAGAAACTTGAGAGACTTGCTCTACCTCAAGGTTTGGAGCACCAGAATGTGCAGAAATCATTATCTGTAAAAGTGGTTGAATAGTTAATTTAGATTACATAAATTCAGTAATGATAAGATAATAACATGAGATAACAAGATCTATATTACAAACAAAATATAACCCATTTATTGAACTCTCTTTCTTTTTTTCAAAGGCTGAAGGGATTTGAAACCTCTATCGATTATCCAAATCCCTTTATTGTTGTCTCCTCTAACATACAAAACATCATCTACATTGGGACCGCTGTGAAATGATTGCGACGTACCACTGAAAAGATCATCCTCAACTGAATTTTCATCGGACCCTTCAGTAGTTTTGGATGATAACAAAACAACCAACCACTTTCGATTTGCGGGATTTGAAACATAAAAAACTTGTACCACTTGTGATGTCATTATAAAATGTTCGTCTCTGTACCCTTCTTTACTAAAATCAACTTTCACAAATCCCCATTCATCTATTTTAACACCATTGTTGTTATCAACCCATTTTCATTGAAAAATCGGTAATTGGAATGTCGTATAATCTAACTCCCATATTTGTTTGATAATGTAAAAGTATGAAATATTTTCATAAATTGGATTTCTATCCTTACTACCAGAAACATGCATCGATTTAACCACTAGTGTAACTCCACTATTTTTCATGGTACTATCTTCATCATGTTTATTTGTATATAATGTATAACCATTAATTACATAACCGTTTTAAGATAATACATACACACTTGGTCTGGAAGCTAGCCATCAAATTCATTCTGAAATTGAATTCGGATTTTCATCCAACTACTTAAAAATATGGTCCTGAAACCATCCTATAAACTAGTGATTATGTGTATTTGATAACCATTTTTCATCCCTTGAAGGATTCAACTGCCTAAGAATTTCTTTGTGAGTTTCAATATATGGAGAAACCTCCCAACTATTATGCAAAACATAAAGGTGCGCCTACTCCCGATCTATAATACTAATTGTCACAACATCTCTTCCAGAAATTCCCTCACCCTCAATGCGTCCAGTGTGACATGATTTTGGGAGGCCAATGCTTTCCACATAAAATAGGTATTCGGTACAAAATTCAACAGCTTACTCAACAATATATCGCTCCACTATACAACCCTCTGGCTAACTTCAGTTTTTGACACACCCTTTCAAAATCTTCATATACCATTCAATGAGGTACATCCATCTATAGTGAACAAGACCACAAAGTCAAATCTCTCTCACCAAGTGAATCATCAAATGAACCATCATATCAAAGAATTTTGGTGGTAAGAACATTTGTAATTCACATAATATGATGACAATTTCTTTTTACATAGCTGGCAATTTCGCCAGGTCTAAAACTTTGCTACATATAGCTTTGAAAAAGAATCAAGGTTTGGTTAACGTATGATGAACATTCTTGGGAAAAATGAAATGTAAAGCTATAGGAGTTAAATATTGCATCAAAACATGACAGTCATGTGATTTCAAACCTTTTAACTTCAAATCATTCATTGACACAATGTTATTGATATTTGATGAATACCCCTTGGGAACCTTTACATCATTGAAGAAGTTAAAAAACTGATATCTCTCCTCCTTAGAAATAGTATAAGCAGCTGGAGGAAGAAACATTCGATTTTCACCCTTCACGGGAGCCAACTCTTCTCGTATTCCCATGTCAACCGTGTCCAACCTTGCCTTAATTCCATCCTTTGTTTTTTCAGGGGAATTTAGCAATGTTCCGATAACATTGTCACATACATTTTTTTTCACATGCATCACATCATGAAAATGTCTGACATACAAAAAATTCCAGTATGGTAATTCAAAAAAAATTGATCTCTTTTTCCAACTGATTTTCGTAAGGTTTTTTGAAAATGGTTTACCAAAAACAGTGTTCACATCTTTTACTTTCTCAAACAACTGATCACCTGTTAGTGTAGACGGTGTTGCGTGTTGTTCTGAACTTCTATTGAATGATGTCGTCCAAGATCGGTACTTATGTGGATGAGGTAGAAATCTACGATATCCTAGAAACATATATTTCGATGAATGTTTCAACCTAATTGATTATGTATCTTCTTCACACACAAGACACCCTTGAGTTCCTTTAATGATATAGCCTAAAAAAATTTCATAAGCAGGGAAATAATTTATTGTCCCATACAACATCACTCTCAATGTGAAGTATTCACTTTTATAAGCATCATACAACATAACACCCGAATCCCATAATAAGTTCAAATCATTGATCAAAGGAGCTAGATAAACATCAATATTGTTACCTGGTTGTTTTGGTCCTAATATAAGAATAGATAACATGATGAATTTCTGCTTCATGCATAACCAGGGTGGCAAGTTATAATTTGAAAACATAATAGGCCATGTACTATGAGTACTGGTTTGACAACCAAAAGAATTCACTCCATCTATAGATAATACAAGACGAAGGTTTCTCAGCTCTTTTCCAAATTCAGGATACTCATGATCAATTTTCTTCCATTGAGGAGAGTTGGTCGGATGATGTAATTTCCCATCTTTATTTCTTTTATCTACATTCCATGACAATTGTCTTGCAGTTTCTTCACTTCCATATAGATTCCTAAACCTTTGAATGATTGGAAAGTACCAGAAAACTTTCATAGGATTGGGTTCATCTTTATTGTATAGAGAAGAACCACACTTTGGGCATTCTGTAAGTGATTTGTTCTCATTGAAAAACAATATACAGTCTTTCGTGAAGGCATGTATTCTTTCAAAAATCATACCCATCGAGCGTAGCATTCGTTTAGCTTCATATGTCTGGCTTGGGAGCTTATTATCCTCTAGGAGCATGTCATTCAAGAGAGAAAATAGTTCCATAAAACTGACATCACTCCATCCATTTCCTGGTTTCAATTTATACAACTTCAGTATAGCTGACAATGCTGTATATTTAGTGCAACCAATATACAATGGCATCTTTGCACAACTCTTTAACTTCTCAAACAATTTTGGGCAATCATGGAGTTCATATTCAATTGTATTTGTCATTTCCTCAATACAATATTCATCATAATTGACATCTATAATCACATCCTCCATACGGTCTTCTTCATTATCCATATTTTTATTCATATCTGATGATCCATAAAATGCAGTTTTATCCCATCCAGTAGCTACATTCGATTTTTCTTCATGTTTATTCCAACATTTATAACTCTGATCTATTCCATGACATATCAAATGTTCTTCCAACTTCTCTAGAGTAAGTAGTCTATAATAACAACAACTTAAACATGAACAAAGGATTTGAGAAGGATTCTTTGCGTGATCCTTTGAAAACTTGATGAACTCTTTCAATCTGTTCTCATACTCTATTTTCAAACGATTAGAATCCATTCAATATTTATTCATCTCCATCCTATTTGAATCTCAAATATTAGTATTTATGGTTCAAGTACACAAAACAAGACTTCAAAATATAGTATAATAGAATCAATTCCTTATAAAAATAGAGATTAATAGAGCCTAACCATTTCCAATAAATATTTGGAAATCAACAGAACCAGGATAGACCCCCCATCAAAATCAACACAGTTTCCAAACACAAAGGGGTTTGCGGGGATAATCACTTGTGTCATAGATGGTAAAACTCACACGGCATCATCCTCTATGGCTCATCCTCCTCTATCTGGTCAACCCTTCTATGGTCAACTAGTCCATCCTTTTATACCTCACCAACCTAAAATACATATGGATGAAAACTAGTATCCAACTCTATAAGTAAAGAAAGGATTCTCATAATATCTAAAATATATAATTCATTAAATATAATTACTTTAGATTCATTATAATTTCCTCAAATAACCACAGTCCAAACACAAGAATAATCAAGAATGATACATCTACCACTCCTAGGTCTCTACCCTACATTCAATATAATCATGCCTACATACACATGTCACAAACACATTAAAACCATATCCACATCACAAACACACATCACATCCTCATCACAGTATGATATCATGAACATGAAGGACATAAACATCATACTATCCTTCTATAATGCACAACCCCCACTATATATCCACACCAAATACACATAATCATGTCAAAAAGAATATATATACACCAAAACCTAAAATTGTTATAGGTCGTATATATACATCCATTGTGAGCCATTACAACTCATACTAAGTGTGAAGGGGGAGAAGGGAAGAGGGAGTGGTTCTATATGTGTTCCCTCTATAAACTATATATTGAAAAAAACACTCAGAACCAAAGTACCCATATGGATTTCAATCAGGTTACTTGACTCAAGTGGTGGTGTGTAAGAAATAATAAGAAAATATAATAAGTATATAGTCACACATAAATCTCAAACTAGTGATAATAATCCAATAAACCCAAGAAGTACTAAATCTCAAAGACATTCTATGGTTCCTCCCATGACATGATTGTTTTAACCTTTTCAGATCAACAGAGATACCATGTTCCAAGACCACATGAACAAAGAAATTCACCTCCCAAATCTAGAATTGGCACTTTGACAACTTGTCATAAAATTGGTGATTTCTCAAGATGTCCAAAACTATTATCAAATTAGGTATATGATCATTCACAGTTTTAGAATAAACCATGATGTCATCCATAAATACCATAACAAAATAGTTGAGATACTAGTGGAAAATCTTATTCATCATCACCATAAATATATATGGAGTGTTGGTTCAGCCTAATGGCATAAAAAAATACTCATAGTGGCTATACCTTCTCCTAAATGAGGTCTTTGGAATATCAAACTCCTTGATCCTGAGATGGTGTTAACCAAACTAAATACCAATCTTAGAGAACCACTCCCCCCTAGAATATCTAATAAATCATAAATATAGGTCAACATATACTTTTTATTGATCATAACCCGATTGAGATTCTAGTAATCAACACACAAGCGAAGGGTTCCAATGACCTTCTTAGTGAAAAGCACCAATTCTTCCCAAGGCAACACACTAGGTTAAATAAAGAATTTGGAAACCAATTCATCCCACTGATTATTTAGTTCCTTAAATTTAACTAGTTCTATATGGTAAGATAGAATAGATATTGGTTTTTTACCCATCACCAGGTTGATAGAGAACTCCACCTCCCTCTCTAGTGGTAGACCAAATAAGACTAAAGGAAACACTTTTGGAAATTCAATAGCTACTAGGGGAAGTTAACTATAATAGGCTTCCTACTCCAGTTCAATAGCATAAAAGGATATCATCCCACTCAACTCTAGAAGAAGAGGTCTAGCTCGACTAGACCTTAGGTCTGATTCTCTATGGAAAACATGGAATTACCCATCGGGGGCAGTGAAGGACACCCACCGATGATAATAGTAAATACAAGATTTATTAGAAAATAGACTGTCCATTCTGAGAATAACATATAGGGGAATCATTTTAAGAACCAAAAAATATCAAATGATCTAAATCTCTGAAAAAGAGAAAGCATGAGAGGGGAATCAGAGACCTTACTCCCTCTTTATCTAGAGAGATGTTAAAATTTCTATCACATAATCCATGAGATCTATTATAAGTTTAAATAGTTCTATATTGAGGTTTGATATGAAATAATGATGGGAACCAATATCAAATAAAACATACACTAAAGAAAAAGAAATGGAAATGGTGCCTCTCTCTATCACATGACCCACATCAGTTCCTATTGGAGATTAATCCACTGCATGAAGTTGTTTCTTTCCTAATACATGTTTCTATAATCCTATTGTTATTGAATAATATTACTATGATTTTTTACCTCTCAATATTTATGATTCCATTCCACTACACAGGGTAGTAAAAACATGTAAAACCCTCTTCAAGTGGGTTTAATGTCTTTATGAGATGTGAATATTAAATTATTTCATGAAATAATGCTTTGAGTGATCAATATTTCCACATTGAAAAAAGTCATTTGACCTTTACTAGACACTACAGATGATCTGGAGGAAGTTTTTTATAAACTACCACCACCACTATTTTCACTATGAGGCTCATTCTACTTTCTATTCCACT
The DNA here is from genome assembly GCA_963277665.1 of Viscum album. Lineage (NCBI taxonomy): Eukaryota > Viridiplantae > Streptophyta > Magnoliopsida > Santalales > Viscaceae > Viscum > Viscum album. The sequence goes on from OY728160.1 coordinate 1,855,842,988, forward strand.
TATAGGAACCACTAAAACTACCACTGGGAATATAAGTAACTCTAGTTAACCCTGACATAGTAGTCATGCCAATTTCTTCCATCACATCCCTATCTAGAACATTAAAATTTTAGGTAAACTTTACCATAAATACTTGATATTGGATATCTGATCGAAGACCCATATAAAACCTCTGGGACTTAAGATTCTTGTTTGACACCAATTCAAGTGAAAACTGAGCAATTTTAGCAAAATTATTAGTATATTGAGTCAACGTCTAAAATCCTAGGCCTGATCTCTAATATTTTCTCTTTGAGGTGCCACCAATTTAGCCTAAATGGGGGTAGGTGAGGCTCTCTAGACCATAGCTCTGACTATGTGCACTATTTCCTCTATGAGGTTCTAGTTGATAGGAGGATTCCCTTTTTTTGGTTCATTAGTAGATCCCTCATAAAGCTTGATTATTAGTATTATTAGGGGCATGGTACTATACAATATTAATAGAAAACAAGGAAACATTAGTCAAGAGACACAAGAACATCAACTATATCAATTAGAAATCAACCGGGGAACACAAACCTCATATTAGGATTTGGGAAAATTCTAGAATTAGATTAATTAATTCCTAAAAGACACCTTTTTCAACCACCCATGGTAACTTAAGGATTAATACAGTAATAGATATTCAGACACTCGCTCATAACCTACTAGTTAAGTCCTGAAAATCATATCTCTTACCTATCATGTCATATCCAACCACATCAATCAACCATCACCCTTATAATTATAGTGACAAATACCCCATAAATAGTAGCATGAAAGGGAAAACATATAATAAATTCACACTAAAATTCCTATGTATGACCATTAACCATTAAAACCATAACAGAAAAACACAAAAACTGAATCATCATTGTTGTCACATCCTTCCTAAGAATAAAGTTCAAGAATATAATCAAGAACAATATAAAAGAAATTCACCTTAGAGGAGAAGAAGTGGGGAACCTTTTGTGCTACATCGGGAGGGGAAGGCCCGACGGCCAGAGGTGGAGGTGCACGGGAGGAGCTACCAACCGAATAGAAATGGAGGAATAGGGTTCATGGGGAGTAGGGTCGAGCGAAGAGGAGGAGAAGTAGGGTTTTGGGGAGGAGGATCCACCGAAGGGGTTCGAGGGGGAGGATCAGGAGAAGGGATAGAGGCGGAGTTTTGGAAATGCAAAGATCAGGGGCGGCAGAGGTCTGGAAACGTGAAGATTGGGGGGCGGCGGAGGGGATTCGCAGGGTTACAATACCGCAAGTGATTTAGGTCGCGATAAACCGAGGAGACTATGCGGCCGATTTTATAAAATATGGGACTATGATTTTCTCAGTGCTAAAAAAGCACTGATAAATCCCTACTGTATCAGCGCTAACATTTTAGTGCTGATACATGCCTTCTTTATCAGCGCTAGAAAAGAACTGATAAATATTCCTTGTATTAGCGCCAAAATTTTAGCGCTGATACAGGGTTTCTTTATCAGCAGTTTTTTATTATCACTGATATAAGTTGGATCTTCCCTTGACCATTTTTGTAGTAATGTTCACACATATTAAAATAATAACATAACCAATTACATATATATTTAACTCAATGAATGAAAATTGAGTTAAGATTTCCCATACCATGAGTCCGACTTGTCACGTACAATCATTAGGTTTCTGAATAATAAAATTTGGTTAATTTATACTTGATTTAGAACCTTTTTATTTTTAATATTTCTTTTATATCACTTATTACCATGTTATAAAAATTACATAATTATTTAAGTTCATATCGGACATTTTATTGATATTCGGTACATGAGTCGAAAATGAACTTGTTTTGATGTAAATTGTCCATGTAGTAAAAATTCCATCATATATAGAATATTATTAATGATTCAAATATAATATATATCCAGTATATATGTATTTATAATATCCATAATATTTTGATATAAGAAATTAAATGCACCGTTCTTGGAGATGGTAGGTCGTACGCATGCATGAACCCTACTTTCATTTCTTTATCATATTAAAAGAATAATTATCATATGGTATAAAGGTATATTATAATACTAGTATTATATTTATTTCATGTATGTATCATTGTTTTAATAAAACCATCCTTTATATATTCCATGTATAGTGGGAACAAGTCACATCGCCTTGAGGGGGCGGTAGTCTCCACTTCCTCAAACGAAATTATCGTATTTACACAACAAGGAAAGCATAAAGTTATGTTATAAATAAAAATTACAGAAGAATATGGACAATATAAATATAATATATATATCATATATAAATATATTTCCATCATAATGGCCACTATGAGAGGTGGTAGGAGAAAATTGAACAATCATTATTTTGTGAGGCAGTAGTTCATCGTACACAGAAACAGTATATTCTATACCCATTAGATGGAGGTGTGTGTAAGTGTAGCTATAAAAATTATCATAAAAACATAAAAGTATATTTAATATACTGTTAGTTTTATAAAATAATTAAATAAAGAGAGTTTAGTGTGTTTGAGAAGGAAAATAAATGAAAGGGGCTTGAGAGAAGACGTTACCTCTAAATCGGGTAACTCCTTTTGATTTGAGCCAAAAGGATTCCTTGAGTTTACTTATACCCAAGGTAATTATTATAGGAGGAAGTTAGGGATTTTCGGAGCTTATTTTATCATAATTTTTATGATCCAATGGGATTGAGAGTTGTGAGTAAGTGGGTAGAGGTTATGGCCTTTTATAAGAGGGAGGACGGGTACTTTAGGAATGTCTTGAAATGTTATTTTATTATAAATTTATTTTAGAATTATAATAGTTCCAAAGTGATATATTTCTAGGATAAGATGATTATTGGTCTAAATACTCTCAAAAAATAGGTTTTAGAAAAGTTTAGGTCACAAAATTAACCTTATCTTTTAGCTTTAACCCTTAGTTAAAAATATTAACCCTTACCATGTCTTTTTGTATTTTCATAATATATGGTTACTATAGTTAATATAAAATTTAATGAGAACAAAAAGTGTATCATTAATGAAATTTTTAACATTATATAAGTCATTTTGATGAATCTTATATTTTTAGTACTATCATATCATTTATTAAAATAGTATTTGTTTTAAAAACTCATTTATGTCAATTTTGACACAATTTAGTAATTGATTTTTGTTAAAGTCATAACAACTTGATTCCTTAAAAAATGCATTAAATAATCCCTAAAATTTAAATTTCATATAAAAAAAATCATGTATGGAATAAAAATATTCAAATTAAATTTATTTTAATATTTATAATATCATTTATTTGAATCTTTCATTAATAAGGTAATCACTACATCATCATTGTGTCATAAATAAATTTATTTATTTAATGTCTAAAAATTATAAATAAAATTAAATGATGTATTAAATATTTTTAGATTCTTAATTAATATTTATATTCAAATACATCAGTTATATAACCCTTTATTAAAATTGTTTTAGTAAAAGATACATGTTTATTTTATATTTCTCTTTACGTTAAAAATAATTAATATAACATGTCATTATCACATCCATGTGGCTCCATGGGGTCCTAAAATCGACCCAAGGAAGCCTATGGTCTCCAATATCTCATCCAATAGGATTAGTACTTGTTTTAGGATAGTTTCATATTATTATAATATTATTTTTGTACCCTTAATTACCTGATTTACCCTTTAACCATGGTAAATAAAAATAATTATTGAAGTTAATATTCATAATGTCCAAAAATAAAAGGTACCTATCTAAAAATCTATACCTTATGATTCCAAATATGTAATTAATTTTTACAAATTCAAAACACATAATTGGCAGAAATTAATTTAAAATTAATTCTCGTTGTTAAAACCAAAAAACAGTTTTTTAAGAAGTAAAAACTATCAAAAGATTGACATGTGTTTATATCCAATTTCAATGTGAAATTACATAAAATGGACAAAATTGTATTAAATGATATAGACATAATATAATTAAACTTTAAAACAAATTAAATGGTTAGTTTAACTATATAAATAAATTATATGAAAAGGCATTTTTGAATTAAAATGTCGTACTTTTCACTATTCATTAAAATATGGATTTTATCAAAAAATACCAAAATTTCAACCAAAGTAAATTTTGATGAACCTATTATAAATAATAAGTTTATTTTGTCAAGTAAAACATATAAATATATCAAAAAATATATTTAAAAAGGGTTTTCTATCAAAAGATGGTAAAACGACCTTTTAAAAATATTAGAGTATTTTATGCTTAAAAATGGATTCATTCTCATTTTAAGCCTCCAAATTTTTTTTGATAAATGTAAAAACATTTAAAATACATGTGTAATAATATTTTAGTTATTTCTATTCATTCTATCCAATACAATGACTAGGTTTTAACTACCATTTAAAATAAAAATATTATTATTATATTATTTTTCAGTATAACTCAACGTTATGTGCAATGTAAGATTTCGAATAAACTCGTTGTTGCATGTCACACATGTTATCGAACAAATCATCTCCTTTGTCATAAAATTAATGTATTACTAATAAATATTAAAATATTTGAATATTTATTATTCTATAAATACCTGGGATGTTACATCTTTCCCTCCTTTTGGAAATTGTGTCCTCACAATTTTAAAATTTTCCTTGGTAACTTCATTGAAAATCCCACATCAGAAAAAGAGTCAATAAAAATACCACTTTAAATGAATTAAAGATAAGTAAAAAGGTCACCCAAGGTAACACATACTATGATTCCATGTAGGAAGAAATGGATATGGAAGAAAAACTTATCATCTTATTCAGATTGAGAGTGATAGAAAACATGATCATGAGAAAGTTAACAATCAGAAAACCATAAACTTGTGATGGGTTAAACGGTTTTTGATTTCATAGTGGGAAAAGAAAATGGAATACATTTTTGTTTTAAGGTTCTTTTCTTGAAGTTGAGGAATTTATTTATGAGCTTGAATGAGAACATAAGGAAACATACTTACTTTTCAAGTAGAATTTCATCCTTTAATAAATTTCTACCACAAACTCATATTTTATCTAAATAAAGAGTATTTAAGATGACTTGGTCACACCTAAAGAACTAGAATCAACTTCTAGAGAATAAAATAATCCACAAAATATTAGCTATCTATTTATCCTATCTTGAAACATTAACCAGAACCAAAATGGTTAGGATAAGATAAGATAATTCCCCAAAAAGAATAATCATTTACAAGAAAAAAGACTACTTTTAATCTACAAAATTCAAAAGTAATGCCCAAAGTACAACATAGACCGTTAAACAAATAATTTTCCATATAATTCCTAAAAAATAATCCAAACTAATTTTGAAACCTAAAATTGATAAGGTTTTGGTAGCATATTCTTTCCAAATAAATTTTAACATTTATATCCAAATAACATCAACCAATCTTAATGTCTTGTACCATAAATTAATTTCCAAAATCACATATTCTCTATGATAGGTTAATCATTTCCATAAATAAACCAAATCACTATAAGTCCATAATTAAATCATAGATTTCTCCAAAAATAATTCAACCTTTATTCCTCAAAATAAAACTCTATACTATTCTATTTAACTTTATCATAAAGGGCTCCCAAAAATAGTGAATGTATTCCAAAATAACATTTATCACTTAATCCCCAAATCATTTTCCAATACCAAGGATATCCATTTGATAAAACGTAAGTTCCCAAAATCAAATTATTCTTATTCCATCAACTCGTTTAACTAAAAGGAAAATCCATACTAACTAGGGACTTTATGTAGGCTAGTGGTAGGTGATAAAGCTTTTTCGCACTTTAGTTATGAGTTCGATCCCCACGGCCTTATACGACGCGATGTGTTGTCACCCTTACTATGGGTATTCATTCTTTATAAATCTATATAATTCATATAAAATTCCCAAAATGATATAAAATCTTCAAAAATAACCATAACATATTTTAATCTCAAGGTTTATCTCATGTCCTTCATTTTGTATCCCAAAAAGTAATATCTCATAATTACCTCAAAATCAAAGGTCATATAAAGGTAATCCATTACATTATAATTGTGTCCACAAAAGAAAAGATAATTCTTCCTAAAATAAAATTCTCATATAACAAACTAAAGGGTTACACATACTTGAAGAAGTCTTCCAAAGTAATCCCATCATCAAAAGAGAATTAATAATTTTAAGCATTTCATCATCCAACAATCTACCATAACTCTTGAATCCCTTATATGTAGACTTATTAATAATTCAATGTTATTCATGTTGCCCTAACAAAAATTTTCCATCTTATTCATTAATACTTCTTTCCTACAAATAAAAAACATGAATCATGTCCTAAGATTCAATAATTTCAAAACATGAGACAAGAAATAATTCACACCTTTCATATTTCATTTTTAGTTTCCTCATATTCAATTGGAATAACATTTGGTATTTCTAAACATATATTTTTAGGGTATTTCCAATACCATTCTTAAAACTTCTTCATCGGATATCTATTTTCATAATGACCATAATCCCCACATTTAAAACATTCAATTTATAAATCGTAGAGAACTTCTTTCCATTTCTTGGAGTCCATTAAATTCTTCTTTTTTCCTTGGTAGGATATTGCTTTATGACTATCATTACCATGTCTATAACATCTTCTCTTCCCTTTAAAACATTTCCCTAGGTGTTTCTTTCCACATCCTTAACACATAGGCTATTGAATATACTTACCTTTATGATTATTACCTAAACATCCACAAGGATTCATTTCTCGCATATATGATGCCTTAGACAAATCACCAAGGTTCAAGTGGTTAATCATGACTCCATATAGTTGGTTTAGAATAACTACAAGAGTTCTCATTATAGCTCCCATTTCATTCAGTTGCTTAGTCAGAAAACCACCAAAGTTTCCTTAACATCCATTATTACTTTGCTTTCTGATAGATCCAACCATTTACTAAAACCAAAAATGTTAGTGTGAGTATATTAGTAAAATCATCATATACTATCATATGAAGAAGATAAACACTAAGATATACTCATCCATGTTATCTCAAACTCATTAAATTTTTCTAAAATAACTATGACTCTTTCTAATATGATAACCATTATGGTTATATACATCTTTTCACTTATACTTAAAAAACACCCAAACCTCTAAAGTTATTTAAACTGGCCTTTGATACCAACTATAAGGAACCGACCTTAAACATTACTTAATCTTTAGATAAGTCAATAATTTGATTTTAATTCACATAAAGGATCTGTTTAGGTTTAGATCTTTAGATAATTAAGTCATAACTCAAACAAAACAACTTAAATATTAAAAGTAGACACTTCTACTCACAATCTATTTTTTTACAAAATAGAAACTCTTTAAAAATAAACATGGTATCATTTCATGTTTTAATAGCATGACTTTTCCTTGATCCTATACTTGACTCTATTCTTCTTTAAGTCCTGTAAAAAAAATTAAAAACATGGTATGAGCATAAAATCTCAGTAAGGGATACATAAAGAATGAAAACTTTAAGTCTTGAGAAAACATGTAAACCATGAATACTTTATCATAAAGTAATACTTTTCACCTCTAATAAATAGCAAAAACACTTCACTAAATATAATCTCATTGCTTACCCTTTTTATAACCAAAATTTTACCATAAATCCCATAGAAAGAAACATATAACATATAAAGGTAACTTGGTACATAAACATACTTAAATGGAATAACCATACGGTCGGTTTCCACCCATATCACTAAATGGAATAGTCATACAACCGACTTCCATACCCAATGCATTGGAGGTTATAATGTAACCACCCATCCTTGGTTTATCATGGAACCACCCATCTTTGTTTTATCACACAACCACCCATAAAATGTCTAAGTACCATTATATAATCATAACACATAAAAGATTTAAATTTTCAACATTTCACTCATAAATTTGTATTTTCAATCTCAAGAAATATTTTCAAGATATTGAAATATTCAATCCATTTCCAAAACTATTTAAAACATATAATAAAGAGACTTTTGAATAAAAGTGTCCCATACCACTTTGAAACTTTTGAAATAAATTGAAATTTTAAAACATTTAGGTATAAATAAATTCATAAGAAACATTTTGAAAACATTGAGATGAAATAGAAGGATTTAGAAGAATAAATATGTAAAACATTTAAAATGGTGTTTTAGTTAAAGATTCTCTTTCCACCTAAGAAACACTTAAATAAAAATAATTAAGTAATAACATCAAAAAAAGTTTAAATATTATGAGAATATACTAATTCATTATATAACATGTCAAAAGGGTTTTATATACACCATATAGGATAATAAATGTGCATAACACCAAAATATGCCTCAAAGAATGGAGATTGAGACGAAGCCCCTTACAAAGATTGTATCGTTAGATTAAGGATAAATCAATGACATAATTATGTGTAAAAAATATAAATCCTCCCAATATAAATAAAAAAATTAGGGGTCATTCACACATACTAAAATAATAACATAACCAATGACATAGATATTTAACTCAATGAATGGAAATTGAGTTAAGATTTCCCTTACCATGAGTCTGACTCATCACGTACAATCGTTATGTTTCTGAATAATAAAATTAGGTTAAGTTATACTTTATTTAGAACCTTTTTAATGTTTTTATTCCTTTTATATCACTTATTACCATGTTATAAAAATTACATAATTATTTAAGTTCATATCAGATGTTTTATCAATATTCGGTACATGAGTTTAAAATGAACTTGTTTTGATGTAAATTATCCATGTAGTCAAAATTAAATTATCTATAGAATATTATTCATGATTTAATGTCATATATATCCAGTATATATGTATTTATAATATCTATAATATTTTTAGATAATAAATGAGGTGCACTGTTTATGGAGACGGTAGGTCGTACGTACGCACGAACGCTACTTTTATTTCTTTATCATATTAAAAGAATAATTATCAAATGGTATAAATGTATATTATAATACAGGTATTATATTTATGTATTGTATATCTCATAAGTTTAATAAAATCATCCTTTATACATTTTATGTATAGAGGGAACGAGTCACATCGCTTTGAGGGGGCGGTAGTCCACAGTTCCTCAAACAAAATTATCGTATTTACACAACATAAAAATCATAAAGGTATGTTCTAAATAAAAATTATATAAGAATAGGGAAAATATAAATATATTATATATCATATATGAATATAGTTCCATCATAATGGCCACCATGAGAGTTGGTAGGAGAAAATTGAACAATCATCGTTTTGTGAGGCAGTAGTTAACCATACAAAGAAGCAGTATATTGTATATCCATTAGATGGAGGTGTTTGTAAGTGTAGGTTGAACCCTTATCATAAAAAAATCCTAATATATTGAAGATACTGGTGTTGTTATAAAATAATTGAATAAAGAGAGGTTAGGGGGTTGGAGAAGGAAAATAAATGAAATGATCTTAAGAGAAAACATTACCTCTAAAGAAGAAGTTTATTTTTTCAAATAGAACATATAAAATTGAAAAAAAAACCAGATTTAAAAATGGTTCACCATCAAAAGGAAGTAAAATGAACTTTTAAAAATATTAGAGTATTTTATGCTTAAAAATGTATTCATTCTCATTTTAAGCCGCCAAAATTTGTTGGATAAATGTAAAAATATTTAATATACATGTATAATAATATTTTAGTTAGTTCTGTTCGTTACCTCTAATAAAATGGCTAGGTTTTAACTACCATTTAAAATAATACTAATATTATTGTATTATTTTTCAATATAATTCAACTTTGTCTATAACATGTGATTTCAGAGAAACTCATTTTTGCGTTTTGAGTACGCTATCGGTCAAAGAATCCTCTTTAATGTAAACTTAATATCTTATTTGTAAATATTAATAGATATAAAAATGTATTATACTATAAATACATGGTATTTTGCATAATACATAGGGATATCTGAGCCAACATGATACCTCTATGAATTCCTACATGTGCTAGAGTGATAGAGAAAGATTTATTGGTCGAGATTTTCCTTGATGATCAGACGAAGATAGTTGGTGCTAGAAGTGGGCACATAGAAGCTGAGACTTTGGTGATAGGGATCCGATGATAGACACAGGGACCTAGATGTGTGATACATTTTAGGAGGCGATTCTAGGATAGAGGGTCTATGTTTCAGGGTTTATAGGATGGATCTAATTGGCCTAGGGAGATGTGGTGCTACTATTTTGATGGTAGAGGACATATCACATGGGATTTTTTGACCCACTATACAGTTGATAGATATACAGTGGATGGGCCACCTAGGAAGAATTAGTGGCAGGAGCAAGCATGTCTTTAGGGCAGCATATGTGGCAGAGGAGCTAGGAAATTAGTTGGAGGTGGCAAATGTTATGACTTGTTTCCACCCCCAGGTGGTACGTGATAGGATTAGGGAGTTGGGGAATAGATGTGAGGGAAACTGTAGGTGGTCAAGGCTTATAACCCAGAGGATCCAAGGATGATACAAGGTATGATCTATGTCTTTTCTGTCTTAGTTTTGATAATGATAGACACAGGTGTGAGTCATTCTTTTATTTAAACTTATCTGGTTCAAGACGTAGAGATTTTGGTTGAGCCTTTGGCTCGACCCTTGTACTTGGAGACTCCTACTGGAGGTGACTTAACAATCAAAAACTTATTCTGATGGTGTGACCTAACTCTTAGAGGTGATAGTTTCATTTGAGATCTATTTGTAGTAGTGATTAGTCCTTATGATGTTAGATTAGGTATGGACTAATTGTCTATAGTTCATGCCCAGATATATTATTTTATGTGGAGGATACGATGTGTCTGCAATTATGGGATGATATTTTCCTTTACGGGTGAAAAATAAATACATGAAGAGTAGGATATAATCATGCATAGAAGGGTGAAACCAATTACTTATTAGTTGTCTATCATGACCCTTGGTGTATTATATGATACAAGTTTTTAGTTTTTTACAGTAATCACGAAGTATGATTACATCTGACATGCCCACAATCTTTGTTTAATTTTCACAGGCTATGGTAAAATTTTATTTGACTGTTTCCCAAACTTCACTTACCACTGAGACATAGTATACTAATATTATGAAGTTGATACCATGGGGACTAAGAGCTGGTAATAGGAACATAGAACTTAGAACCCTATATGCAGGAGTCCTCACTAGTTTGGTTGAGTTTGGAAAAAATAGCACTTAAAGTATTATGGTTTAGAAGCAAAGATAAGAAAGGGATTAGGGTCAATTGTAGGGTTTTAGGTAAAAGATAATCTCTATCCTAACTTGGTATGGTCCTAATATCTAGGATGTGAAGCAAATAGAGGTTTCTAGTTGACTATGGTCAAACCAACTAGTTCTATCTAGGAGATAACTATTCCTTGGTTTGGAAATAATTTCAACCTAAGTGCATTAAGATTAGCTTCTAAGGCAAAAAGTGTCTTATGCTATTGTTCATAGTCTAATATACTCCAATAAAGTCAGTTTTTCTCGAATGAATTGGATAGAAAATTGTTGTTTAAATTTATTACTATTATTAGGATTACCAAGTTGAGAATTAAAGATTCATCAAATTTATATACTCCTATTTTTGATCCATACCCTAGGTGGTTTATCCACTCATGGTAAAATTGACTATAGATAGATAATGAATTTAAATCATGTTAAACATGCCAATAGAGATTGCGGCTAAACAATTGAAAAACATGCAACAATTTATACTGAGCATTCAATTAAGAAAAAGAAATTAAAATATTGAATTAAACACAAATTCAATCATCTGTTTACTTGAAATAGGAACATGAATGAGCGCAACAAAGGTTCATTGATGATCAGTGATCTAAAAACTGGATGTATGAAAATTAATGAAGAACACATCTAAAAAAATCCATAATTAATTTATTAAAGTAAAAAAATTAAAGAGACTTGAAAGAATTCATGTTTGGGGAGAGGGAGTACAAGGGAATGAGAGAAAAATAAAATAAAGAAAGTTATGTCCACTATACAACTCTGAAATTTGATGTGCCTACTGCTATATATATAGATGGAATATTACACGAATTTTATGGGAATTCAAATCATGTAATGTAGATCCATGGTTTTCTCTGTGGATTTTTAATCTGTGTGTATCTCATGCATATCTCATATGGGATTTGGAAGTTTGACCCTTCTCACATCATGTAATTAAATGTCATGTTGTGTAGCTTCCTTCTGCTAGCGGAAGATATGATTTGAATTATACACATCCTATAAGAATGATTCACATCATGAAATTATGGTTCATGGCTTGAAACTTGTCATGACTTGCTTCATGGCTTGCATCATGTGGTGAAATTCTACTATATGTTGTGTAATGATGTTTCACAAAGTTTAATAGCCAAATTTACATTATTTTTCATTTTTACCTTGAAACCTTTAAAGCCTAATTCCTGTAATAAAAAAATAAATACCATGTGAATTATCAAGTAAATCATTGAAAATTATTAATAAAATAACAGTAAAAAGTAAATATGATTTAAGCTTATCAAATTCCCCCACACTTGAACAATTTATTGTCCTCAAGCAAAAAAATATCAATAGGGATTTCAAAGGGGTAAGAAATTTTTTAAAATAGGAAACATTCATTATATCCAAGTTATTAAAACTAAGTATAAGTAGAATAGGTCAGTCTCTAGAATCATCCCTATATAAAAAAAATTATTCATGACTCATAGCCCAATTCTTTAAAAAAATTATCAATCTTTCAATTACAATTCCTTAACTATTCCTTGAACTCTATACCCATTTTCAATTTATCTCACAATGAATTTTATCTCATCACTCAGGGTGAAATGAAATAAGAGTTATTCTCATACCCTGAGTACATGATCCTAACCATAGGCTTTCTTTAGTTCAACCATCTCTACTTTGTAAAGAAAAATACAAAATCAATCATGGGGGCTTTAGAAATTATGTTCTAATGACTCTGAGGCTATAGTTAGGTAGGTAAATAGTGAAAAAAATCTCAAAAATTATGGTAGGATCTAGAGTATAATGCATGAATTTTGTGACAAGTGTAATAAAATGACTCCCCCATAGATAAAAAAGTCCATGCTCCCAGAAAATCAAGTTGGATCCATGTATATATATCAAGTGAGTGAAATAAGGGTATCCTATTCCTTTATTTTTTGTTTGAATTTTTATTTTTCGAAATACATGTCTAGGATAGATCTCACATCCATACCCTAACCACATATGATCCTTCAAGGGATTCATCAGTCTCGAAATGATGAGTTTTGACCTTCCTAATACACAACCCATGTAAAATTTTCTTTTTCTTTTGTATTTTTTAAAAGGAACGGGATATATTTGAAATGATACAAAGTACACATGTATCAACATAAAATGGTCATATGAGAAACACAATATATCTCCACAATATACATCCCGTGATAGCTAAAAAACTCCCCCACTCTTGTTCAAAGTAAAGTCATGCATTATAAAAAGAGTAGGGTAGGAAGGGATAATTGTCTTGGAATAGATGCATCCTATAAGGTTAATCATGGAAACTACGAGCTTAATGAAGGAAGGATGCGAGGTGGGTCTTAGGAAAAGGTAGCTCAACAAAGATTTCCTCAATCATTTTAAAATTTTATTTTTATAGTCATAGCCTCAATAAGATCTCAATGAAAGATCTGATAGGTTTATATGTCTCAAGTGTCACTTAAGAAATATTCTCATAAAATAATATACAATTATAGGATCAAAATCCTCTCAGTAATGTTCATAAATAAAGAACTAACAATCACTCGGGGTATAAAACCAAGTAATAAGTCAATTAACCGTAATTTAAAAAATATCGAATTTGAATTAAATGACTAAGCTCAACAATCATTATAAAAATATAAATAGAGATAAAACATAGATTTCCAACAATTTCCAACTAAAAATTTTCTTTTATTTAAATGTTTATAATTATTCTAGGGTTTAAATCATGCTTCCAAATTAGAAAATGTCTTCTAAATAGATGAGAACAGAAAAAAATTCAAGTGTATCAAAAGTGAAATTCGAGAAAAGGTCCCTCACACTTAGAAGGAGATAATTTCTACACTATCCATGGAAGTATTTTGGGAGAGTTATGGTAGATAAATCTCAAAAAAAATGAAATGGAAATTGAAAAATTAAATACTAATGGAATTGAGAGCTCCCTGTAAGAAGTGGAATTCCATGAGGGAAATTGGTCAGTCTTGATTTTGAATTTTTACTACCTGAAAAATGGGTTAGAAATATAAATCTTTCACTAGATAAAACATTATTCCATAGGTTTGAAACATTTTTAAAGCATAAATACAGATAGGTGCACAATATGATGATCAATGAAATAGATTTTATTTAAATGAAAATAGGTTGCTACAATAAAAATGAAAGTGAATCATGACAAAAAGAAAATACTCTAAAAATACAATCATAATGAAGACTAAAATTAGAAAATATATGAAATATGGATTTCCTCCCATAACGTTCTAACAAATGACATCGTCATCTAGATGGATGGACAAGAGTATCAGGTTGTGCCTTCCATTGGTTTAGTGTCTCTTCTGGTGTCTACAGCTACTTTTGGTAGTTTCCTCTAGCTCATGGGATCTTTTGGAAGGATTGATGACTTTAGGAGCATAGTGAGCATATATCTGATGTGTAATTAAGGGTATTCAAGCTTGTAGTGGTGGCTATTGTGCGTGAATCTTCAGTGAGAGCTCATGAACTGACACTCGATCTCAGCTACATGCTGAGTTACTCATTGAATCAGAATAGATGGTGGTATAGGTGCATCAAAAACCATTGAAGAAATAGAGGATAAATACATGGATACTATAAAATTATAAATATTTGAAAAAATAAACCAATTAAAGTGGAGAAAAATTAGTTTTCCATATAGATAAAGTTTAAGAGTATGAAATGAAGGGATACACAGACTATATAGAAAATCCACACGCCCTAATACATATGACCAAAACAAAGATGAACATGGTGGTCAACTAAGATAATCCTATGGAATCAAAATTTCCTCCAATGTCCACTCTTGATTAGGGGGTGGTGGTAGATGTCCTTCATGGTTAGTGGTAGTTATGGTAGTAAGGGAAAGTGGGTTAGCTACTGAGGGTGGTGTCGTGGTGTTGGGAAGATGCTCCGGGGTAGGTGGGGGGGGAGGGTCCAATCCTCATTGGGGCCATATGTATGGTAGTTGGATAAAAAAATGGAACCTTAGTGGGTGTGGTGGTGGCTAGTCCCTTTCCCCATTGAGCCTTATCTACAAGGTACTCCTACTGGGTAGCAGGATCTGAGATCTCTGATGGCAGGTCAGTCTATTTATGGGTGGGGTGGGGTGGTAGAAGTGGAGGGGCCGACATGATCCATTGGTGACAGAGATGTTGTGGGAGATGAAGGTGGTGGAGGGGTGGTGAAATGGGAAATATTTTCAAAGGGTAGGTGCAAATGGGTAGAGATCCATCTCAGATTCTCCAAGATGCAAAGCTACATGGCCTAGAGATTTTTGGGGGTGGGGTGGGTGGGTGAAGTAGTAGTGGAGGTGGTGGTAGTAGAGGTAGGGATAGTGGTGGGAGGTGATGGAGGGGAAGTGGTGGGTGGTGTAGGTGTAGGGTCTATTGCAGGATAACCTAGTGCCTCATCAGTTGTTGCATATACTCCTGAATCCCAATGATAGGTGTCATAATCCCAAACCAGTAGTTTTGTTTTCTACAGCATCATAAAATTGATGGACTCCATCGGTCCAAGGGATGTGAGGGTAAGGGAAGCATAAGATAATCCAAGATGATGGGATAGGATAGTTATGAAGGATCCACCCATCAATTTTCCTCTGGTTTTATGGGTGTGATCTTGGTAGTAATAGTTTAAATGAGTAGCCATGTTGATGGTAGGGCCACTCATGGTTGCTGCTAAGAAGAGGACGTCTACCTAGCTCACACTGGAATGAGATTATTATATGGAAAACCATGAATGATTCAAGGATCTATGAAGGATTGTAAGTGTTGGGATATGTAGTTGGGTCAACTTGGTGATCTGGAGATTGTGCTCAGTGTGAGCATCCCATGCGATCATCCACCAAATTAGCTTTGCATCAGTCCTGGGAGGCTTGAGACAAAGGGTAGAAATTACCTCAAACATAGAAAAATACTCTATATAGATCCTTATTCTGATACCAAATTTGGAAAATGAGAGCTCATGAGGTCGACCTCCAAGTCTTAAGTGTAGTTTGTCCACTATGACCTCAAAGGTAGAGAGAAACTCCAGGAACAACTCTCGGTACATCTTCTCATGTACCTCAATAATGCATGAAATATGTAGTCAATTGAGGAGCTAGAGGATCTCATCATTGATGTGTAGGTGGGTGATAAAGAAAATGTCTAGGGTTTTCTTTAATCCTCATTGGCTTCTCCTGCATCTGTTTAAGGGCTTCATGATGCTTTGGGTTGGAGAAATGAAGGATGAGGTGCAGATGTGGGTTATCATCCCAAGATGATTCTATGGAGATGGTTTGGGATTCGTCCTGAGTAGCGAGCTCAGAACAGGCTACAACAAGAGGTGGGGGAGATGCTACCCTAGGTAGTGAGGGTGTGAGAGGTGTCACACCTTGATAATTCTTAGTTGGAGGTTGATCGTCACTGTCCGACACTAACTCTACAGGTGCAGGGGCATTGTTTTTATCCATGCCATTCTGAGAGTAGGGTAGAGAGGTGCAAATGATTATGAGGATGAGGGGGGTTGGGTTTTCATCGAAGGGGTATATATAATGGGTTGGGTGCATTTGATAGGGTGGTAAGGGGTAGGGGTTTCAGTTTCATGGCTGGGGGGGTTCAGGTCATGAAGGAGGGGGTCAGTGTGTGTGGCTGAGAGAGAGGAGGGGGTTTTAGGGACAAGAAGGGGGGAGGGGGTAGGGTTTTGGTTGAAGGGAAGGTAAGTTGGATGGTTGGGCCATGAACCCTAGGTTCACAACATGTTTTTGAAAACAGGTTCATTGCATTACATGATGTGTAATTATGTTTCATGTTGTGTAATGCGGGGTTTTAATTAAAAAAATTCAGAAAAATTACACGTGAATTAGGGTTACATGAAGTGTAATTGAAAATGTTGGATTATATTTGGTTTAAAACCTAGTACTTTTCTCTAGTAATTCACTAATATTACCTATGATTATTCTAACTTAATTGAGCCAAAGGTGACTGGTCCTGGGTTTCCTCACAGTCAGCGCTTCCTTTAACATCAAGATCTTGATGGTTTAAGGTTTAGATGAATTTTAGGTTTATGAAACAAACTTCATGGAAGGATTATTGATATATTTTTAATATTTTAACATTGAATTTGAATGGTGGACCACCTTCCTTCTGAATTTAAATGGTCTCGTATGGGAAAACTTGAATGACTTTGAAGCGTCTGAAGTGTCTAGATTTCAGCTTCCTAGGGAACAATTTTAATCTCAATTTGAATAAAAGGACCTTACTTCCTCGGAAAAAGACGCATCTTGTAGTTCATTGATAATGAAATTTATTTGTTTTTTCTTTGTAAATCTTATCATTTTCATAAGCATCTTTTCTGATTTCTTCCAATTCATCCAATTGAAGAATCTGAGCTTCTCTAGCGTTTTGAGAATCCAAATTGAGCTTCTTAATTACCAAGTACAAGAAATGATCTAATTCAACTGGAAGATGATAGAGTTTCCCATTAACTAATCATAAGGGTGTGATACCAATGGGTGTTTTTTACACATTATGGTATGCCCATAGTGCATCATCTAATTTTAGACTCTAGTCACTTCGACTTGTGTTCACAGTCTTCTCCAGGATTTGTTTGATTTCCCTATTTGACTGTTCAACTTGACCACTTGTTTGTGGGTAGTAGGGAGTTCTTGTATTATATCAGATTCCATATTTTTCAAGTGGTCCTTTAATATCTTGATTGGTAAAATGTGTTTATTTATCACTAATGATTAATCTAGGAAATAGAAATCTTGAGAACACATTCTTTTTAAGGAAATTCATGACCACTTTTGTTGTTTCATGTGATGTACCTTCATCTTCTACCCATTTTGAGATGTATTCAATGCCAACAAGAATATAGGACTTTACATGTGAATTGAGAAATAGTCCCATGAAATTTATTCCCCATACATCAAAGATTTCAACTTTCATGATTGGGTTTTGAGGCATTTCATTTCTTTTTTCCAATGGTGCCAGTCTGTTGGCACCTATCCTAGTTTTTACAGTAATCCCTTTCATCTTGGTGTAGTGTGGACTAAAAAGAGTACAATTTGTAGGATATTTTCTATGGTGTTCTTGGGTCCATGATTCCCTCTAATTGGTGATGTATGACAAATTTATATCACATTTGGGATTTCATTCTTGGGAATAAAACATCACTACAAGCCATCAATACAATGCTTGAACAGGAGTGGTTCATCCCAGTATTAGTATTCCACTTCAGCTAAAAATACTCTCTTTTATTGGTAGGAGAGATCTTGGTACTGAAATCCTATGGAAAGATAATTCATAATATCAAAAAAATATAGTTTTACCTTTTTTATAAAAAGGGTTTCATTAGAAAAATCAACTTCGGTGTCGATGTCATCATCATCCTTAATGAGTGGAAGAGGAAGTAGGGATAGATGATCAGTGATCACATTTTCCATGCCTTTGGTATCTTAGATGGAAATATAAAATTCTTGGAGTAGGAGGATCCACCTTATCAGCCTTGCATTAAAATCCTTTTTTTCATTAAATACCTTTGGGCTTCATGATCGGTGTACACAATTACCCAAGACAAAACCAAATAGGAACATAATTTCTCAAAAGCATAAACAAAATCTAAGAGTTCTTTATCTATAGACATATAGTTGAATTGAGATTAATTCAGTGTGTAGTAGGCATAGTAGATAGGATATAAGATGTGGACAATTATTTTTCCTAAAACTATTCAAACAACAAAGTCACTAGCATTACACATCAATTCAAATTCCTTGTCCCAGTCAGGTGAAATGATTATAGGGGATACTATTAGGATTTTCTTTAAAGTATTGAATGCCTTCCCAAATTATTTAATGAATTCAAGTGTAACTTCCTTTGACAATAGGTGTGTCATAGGGTGGGAAACATTTTCAAATTTTTTTACAAATCACCTATAGAATTCATCATGGCCTAGAAATCTCCTTATACCCTTAACTGTTGAAGGTTTAGGTAAATCATTCACGACATTTATCTTAGTGGGATAAACTTTTATGACCTATTTGGATTTTATGTTTGAGGACAATGCATCCTTGGAACATAAAATGAAATTTTCCCCAATTCAAAACTAGACATTTATCTTCACAACATCATAGGACTAACTCAATATTTCTTAGGAAGACCTTGATGGATATTCCATAAATTGAAAAGTTTTCCATGAATATTTCTAGGAATTCATATTCCATACCATGGAATATATGCATCATGCATCTTTGAAATGTTGTTGGTGCATTACACACACCGAATGACATGTGCCTGTAGGAGAAGGTACCAAATGGACATGTGAATGTATTTTTGGATTAATCAGTTGGGTCAACTGCAATCTAATTGTATGTTGAATATATATCCAGAAAATAATAAAATTCATGTCCTGCTAGTCTCTCCAGCATTTGATCCATAAAAGGCAAGGTGAAATTATATTCTTGGGTTTCCATGTTTAAATTTCTATAATCCACATAAACTCTCCATACAGTGATTGTTCATGTTGAGATCAATTCATTTTCATCAGTTTTTTCCATTATGAGCCCACATTTCTTAGGAACTAATTGTACTAGGCTCACCCACTCTCTATTAGAGATTGAAAATATTATTCCAAAATCTAGAAGTTTCAATACTTACTTTTTAACAACTTCCTTTATTTTTGTTGTGATCTACCTCTGTGGTTGATGTTTGGATTTTTCAGCTTCCTCAAGCATTATTTTGTAGGTGGATAAAGTAGAATTGTTTCCTTTAATGTCAGTCACTCCCCAAGAAGTTGAATTCTTGTGTATTTTTAAGACTTCAACCAATTTTTCCTCTTGTAACTAAGATATTTTAGAGATAATGATTACTATTAGAGAGGTTTAATATCCTAAGTATAAATACTTAAGGGTACTGGGTAGAGGCTTCATCTCCAATGTTGGTGGTCGAATGATTGAGGGTATTAAAGGTGGGAAATTATTCCTTGTTAGAGGTTTATTGAAGTTGAATTCCTCAAAATCACAATCTTCTTCTACATCAAGGAGTGACTCCTCATTATCTTCTTCTATGGAAATATATTCATTTCTCTTTGGGTAATAGAGATAACATTTCAATCAAAGGCATCATCTAATTGTTTAAAAACTTTGATGAGGTTGAATAGTACTTATTCTTCTCTGACTTGAAAGATTAAACACCCTTGATTTACGTTTATTAGAGCCTTTCCTGTGGCTAGGAATGGTATTCCAAGAATAATGGGGACATCATATTCTTCTTCCATTTCTAAAACCAGGAAGTCTGTTGGGAAGATGAACTTGACAAATTTAACTAATACATCCTTGAGAATTCTTTGAGGGTAATTTACTGATCAGTCTAGAAGTTGTAGTGCTTCTTGAGTTTGTTTGAGCTCTTGAAGTTCCTACTTTTAAAATAAACACATTGGAATAAGGTTAATACTTTCTCCAAGTTCGTATAGATATCTTCTAAATTTACACTCTCCAATAGCACATGGAATTGAACAAATTTCAAGGTCTCTCATATTAGGTGAAATTTTCTGCTGAAGAACAAAAAATAAATCTTCATTCAATGATATGACACCTAGATTTTCCATTTTTCTTTTTTTGGAAAGAATATCTTTTAGGAATTTGGAATAAACTGACATATGAGCAATAGCCTCTACAAAGGGAATGCTGATATGAAATTTATTGAACATTTCCAATAACTTCTTGTATTGTGCCTCTTTTCTATCTTTTCTTTCTCTTTCTGGAAAAGGAAGAGGTGTCTTGTATAGTGGTGGAGCAACATATACTATCTCTTTTGGTTGCTCAGGTGTTTCGGTGTTTATGGATGGTGATACCTCTTGGGTTATTACTTGAGTGGTCCCATAAACTTCTTATTCTTTTATTGGTGAATTCTTTTTAGGTTCCTAATCTTTTCTTTCATCTCTTCTTCATGGTTTCTAAAAATACCAAAACAAAATCCACTTATCAGCACTACGGCCTTAGCTTCTTCCCTTGGGTATATATTTGTATTACCAGGTAGAGTACCTGGTAATCTGTATGATATAGTCTTTGAGATCTGAACCATCTGAATTTAGAGATTACATAGGGAAGCTTATTGGTTATGTATCTCCATTTCTTGAGTAGTCATCTATTGGTCTACTTTTTGAAAAAAAGTATCCAGTGGGTTCTCTAAGTTACTCCGGAGAGGATAAATTTTCTATTGAGGTCTTGGTTGAGTTAGTTGAAACTATTATTGTTCTCTCTAAGGGAAATGTTAATATTGTTTTTGTTTTTGAGGTCTAGGCATAGGGTTAATGGGTGGGTACCCTGGTGGTCCTTGAGTATGAAGTGGTTCTTGACCACTTCTCTATTGATAATTTCCCTTGTTATTTTGAGGTGGTTGTTGAGCCGACCTCTACTGATAGTACTACTGCTACAGTTGGAATGGTGAATTTTTCTGATTGTAATTGATATAATTAAAATCTTGAGTTTGTTGTTCTTTAACTCTTTCTTTTCAGTCTTGGTATAATTCTGAGCCACTGAATATTTCTCTTGACTGTATCTTCATTACAGGAGATGAAGGGGGTGGTGTAGTAGGCAGTTGTAATGACTCTAACTTCTTAGTCAAGGTTTCGACTTGTGATGGTAGGCAATTATTCTCTTCAACTTGGTGGATACCACACTGAGGTGGGCTATGATCACTCTACCATAAGCTGGAATTGTGAGATACTTTATCTAAAATAGATCTTCCAGCTTCATGTGTCTTGAATATAATCCCTCCATCTACTGCAACATCAAAAGTTGTGTGTGCGGCTTGTTGGAGGCCTTAGTAGAAAGTTTGGAGTTAGATCCACATGTCTAGTCCATGGTGTAAGCACTTTCTCATAAACTCCATGAATATATCCCAAGCTTCTCATGCAGAATATCCATCAATATGAGTGAAATTTTGTATATCATTTTAGAGATTCCAAGTCTAGATTAGTGAGAAGTATTTGTCAAATTTTTTTTGGCTAGATTGTCCCAAGTTGTGATTGACTTGGGAGATTGAATCTTGAACCAATCCTTGGCTCTATCTCACAAATAGAAGGTAAATACATGAATTCTAATTATATCAAAATATACTCCTTATTTGCAAAAGGTATTAAACACTTTTAATAAGTTTGAAATGTGTTCATGAGGATCTTCACTTTGAATCCCACTGAACTGAACCACGTTTTGGATCATGTGAATGAGTCCATATTTTATTTTGAAAGTGTGTGATTGAATAAGAGAACACAAAATACTTGGTGTAAAACCATGTATTGATGGAAATCCATAATCCATGATGATGTGTTCTTGATGTGTCAGATGCTCTAGTGGTTTCATGTTGGGTGGGTTTGGTGGGTTTAGTTGAATTTGACCTATAGGATTGCTATGGTCTGACATGTTTGATCAAAAACTTTCAAAGATATACCTTTTTATTTCAGTCTCAAAGTCTAATTGTTCTTGTTCTTCAAGGATCCTCGAATCAGTCGAAGTGCCATGATGCATGAACTAAGACACAAAAAGTAGGGATACAGTGTGTCCGAAAGAAAAGGGAAACAAAAAGAAAAGAGAAATGAGTAAAGGAAGAGGTAATCTCAAGTTCTTTACAAAATGTTTCATGCGAGAAGCACAACAAGACCCCCATAAATGATGCCAAAATTTGATGTGCCCACACTCGTCATTTAATTCATGCAGGATATGGTCAGATTAGATTTGATTGTTTCCAAAACTTCACTTTCCATTAAGAAAAAGTATAGTTATAGTACAAGGTTGATCCCATGGGGAGTGAGAGATGGTGATAGGCATGTATGGCTTATAACCCTATGTGTAAGAGTCCTAACTAGTTTGTTTGAGTTTTGGAAAACTATAACATAAAGAATTATGGTTTAGAAATAGATATAATAAAGGGTTTAAGGTTAATTTTAGGGTTTTAGGTAAAATATAATCTATGTCCTAACTTGATGTGGTCCTAAGATCTATATTGCAAAGCAAGAGGAGATCACTAGTTGACTTTGGTCAAAACAACTAGCTCTACCTAAGAGACAACTATTCCTTAGTTTGGAAATAATCACAACCTAAGCACATTAAGATTACTTTTAAGATAGAAAGTGTCTTAGAATATTATTCATAGACTAATCTACTCTAATCAGGTTAGGTTCGTTCATCTGAACTCTCTGTGGTCAGGGTTCCTTGAACAAATTCGATAGAAAATGTTTATTTAACCTGATTACTATTCTTAGGATTAACAAGTTGAGAATTAAAGATTCATTAAATTTATATACCCCTACTTCTGACCCTTACCCTACGTGGTTTAGCCACTCATGGTAAAATTTATTGTAGATAGATAAAGAACTTAAATTATGCTAAACATGCTAACAGATATTGATAATAAACAATTGAAAACATGCATCAATTTAGATTTATCATTAAATTAAGAACAAGGAATTAAAATCTTGAATTAAACACAAATTCAATCAGCTACTTACTTTAAATAGGAATGAGAATGAGAAAAACAAATGTTCATTGATGATAGGTGCTCGAAACAATGGATGTGAAAAAATTAATGAAGAAAGCATAAAAAATAATCCATGATGATTTTATTAAAGTAAAACAATGAAATAGACTTGAAAGAATTTGAGTTTTGGGAGATGGAGTGGAAGGGAACGAAAGAAGAATGAAATAAAGAAAGTTTTGTCCACTCTCCAGATCTAAAATCTGGTGCGACTACTACTGTATATATAGATGGAATATTACACAACTTGTAATAAGAATTCATGTTTTGTAATTCCGATCCACAATTTTCTCTATGGATTTTTAATATACTCATATTTTGCGTGTATCTCATCTGATATTTGGAAGTTTGACCCTTCTCACGCCATGTAACCATATTTCACATCATGCAGCTTCTTTCAGCTAGTGGGAGATACGATTTGAATGCTACATGTCATGTAATAATGGTTAATGTCATGAAATAATGGCTCATGGCTTGAAATTTTTCATGAATTGCTTCACGGCTTGTAGCATGTGGTGAAATTTCACTACACATCATGTAACGATGTTTCACGACATGTAATATCCAAATTTGATCATTTTATTCATTTTTACCTTATAACATTGAAATCCTAATTCATATAATAAACAACACATACCAGGTGCATTATCAAGTAAATCATTGAAAATTCTTAATGAAATAACAACAAAAAGTATATATTATTTAATCTTATCAACATCTTTTTTGAAAAAGTACTAGGATTACCTCCCCACCAAGATATAGACTTCTATATTGATTTAGACCCTAAGACAACCTCAGTATCTATTCCATCATGTTAGATAGCTCCCACAAAGCTTCGTGATCTGAGGGTATAGTTATTGGACTTATAGAGGAATAACTTTGTTAGGCCCAGTGTTTCACCTTGGGCAGCCCTGGTGTTGTTTTCCAAGAAGGAATATGGGAGATTGAGGTTGTGTGTGGATTACTGTAGACTAAACCAAGTGAATTTAAAGAAAAATTATCCACTATCTAGGATTGATGACCTCATTGATCAGTTGAGAGGGGCATGACAGTTCTCAAAGATTGACCTTAAATCTGGCTACCAATAGTTGCGAGTATGGGGTGAGAAAATACCAAATATGGATTTCCGATGTCGTCACTGTCACTATGAGTACTTGGTTATTCCCTTTGAAACTCCCCATCATTTTTCATGAGACTTATAAATTTGATCTTTCATTCTTTCTTAGACTTATTTGTGGTAGTCTTCATTAAATATATCCTAGTGTGCCCGGTGTCCAAGGAGGAGCATGAAATACACTTGAAGATGGTTCTAGACATACTCTGAGAGCATTGAATCTATGGTAATCTCTCTAAGTTCCATTTTTGGATTCTGAAGTTCCAATTTCTTAGACATGTTATCTCATTATATGGTGTAGCAGTGAACCTGGAAAACTTTGAGGTAGTGTTAGCTTGGGATCCACCCAAGATCATGATAGAGGTGTGGAGGTTCCTTGGGTTAGAAGGCTACTATCGAAGATTTTTACCTAATTTCTCCAAGATATTAGCTCCCTTGAATGATTTTACCCAAAAGGAGAAATATTTCATGTGGAAAGAGATGTGTCAGTAGGATTTCCAGGAGTTGAGGAAGAGATTGATGAGTGGTCCCATCTTGAGATTGATAGAGGAGGATGTCGAGTACGTAGTGTTTTGTGATGTATTAGGGACCAGGCTTGGATGTTTTCTGATTTTGAGGTAATTGGTGATTACTTATGGTTCATGTTAGTTGAGAACACATGAACAGAACTATAGAAACCACAATCTTGAGCTTGAAGTGGTATTTTTCGCACTGAATTTGTGGTGACACTACCTTATGGGAGAACGATTTATCATATATTATGACCATAAGAGTATCAAGTATATCTTCTCCCATAATAATCTTAACTTGAGACACATGAAATGGATATAGTTCCTCCAGAACTACGACTTTTAGATTTTATATAATCCTAGGAAGGAGAACGTGGTGGTAGATTATCTCGGTAGGAGATATCATTCACAGTTGTAGAGTGAGGCATCTGAGCAGTTGGCATATTTGTAGTTATACTTTGTGGAAAGGGATGGATCAGATTATCTATAGTCGATGGTTGTTACCCCTCTGCTTTTACAGTGATTCAGGGAGGTACAACTTGGGGATACCGACTTTGAGACCCTATGTACTCATATATCTATTGGATATACTTCTGATAGATTTTATGAAGGTGGGGAGCATGTCTTTATTTTTAGAGGATGTACGATGGTACCAATGATGTTGTGAGTGGAGGTTCTAAGAGAGTTTCATACATCTCCCTTGGTGGTACAACCAGTTGTTTCAAAGATGTACCAGGACCTCTGACATTAGTTTTGGTGGCTAGTAATGAAGAATAAATTTGTAGAGTTTGACTCTCGATGCCTTACTTGTCAACAAGTGAAGGATGAACACCAAGTTCTAGTGGGTTTAGTTAAACACCTTGAGGTGCCAAAGTGGAAGTGGAATGAGATATATATGGAATTTGTGACAGGGATTCCATGTACATATAGGGGATGTGATTTCATCTAGGTGATCATAGACCAACTCACCAAATTGTCCGACTTCCTAGCTATTCGAGAGTAGGGTTCAGTAGAGATCTTGGGATGCCTTTACATGAAGGATATAGTCTGAATCCATAGAGTTATCTAGAAAATAATTTCTAATTGTTATTCTCACTTTACATAATGGTTATGGAAGGGATTTTAGGAGGATTTTGGGACTTATTTTTTTCTTGAGTGTTGTGGTTTACCCCTAGACTAACAGTCAGACTGAGTGGACCATCCAAGTCTTGGAGAACATGTTACAAGTTTTCATGTTGGACTTTGTATGTAGTTTGGAGGATCACCTACCATTGGAGGAGTTTGTGTACAAAAAAATCTACCATTTCACCATAGATATAGCACTGTTCGAATCCTTCTACAAAAGACTCTGCATATCTCCACTATGTTGGACCGAACCAGGAGAGTCAGAACGTATGGGACCATAATTGGTGCAAGCCACTATAGAGAAGGAAAAGATCATCTAGGAGAAAATGATGACTACACAGAGTCATTATAATTCCTATTCATACCAAAATAGATTCCATTTAAGTTCAAGGAGGGAGGCCATGTGTTCTTAAGGGTCTCACCTCAACATGGATTATGGAGATTTGGCTAGGGATAAAATCTATCTCCAAGATTTTTTGGCCCTTTACAAATACTGTGTAGAGTTGGTGAGGTGGTGTACCGCTTATCTCTATGACCATATTTAGACTGGGTACATAATGTCTTCCATGTGTTGCAGTTGAGGAGATATGTGCATGACCCATCAAATATTATAGATTGGGTAAAACTATAAATCAAGGATGGAAATACCTTTGATGAGTACCCAATATAAATTGAGGATTAGAAGGAGATGATCCTCTATCGGTGTGAAATTTCTTTAGTTCATGTCCAGTGGTAGTATGAGAATTTTTAGGTGAGTACGTGGGAGCTGGAGACCCATATGCGTACTCAATACCCATATCTCTTTGTGTAGCTTTTTTTTGCTTTCTAGAATATATAGCTCTAATGTGGGGAGAACGTAATGACTCCAATTCTTTCCATTTATTGATTTGTAATATTATATAGATTATTTATAGATCTATTCACTGAGACAAAATGATATTTTAAGGCCCAGTGTGCCCGGAATTAATTTTTGAAATATATTAAATATCACACATGTGAAATTTTCCTAGAAAAGTGGAATAACTCTTAAATAAAGGCTTAGATCAAAAATATGAGTCCACCTTTGAGTTCAGAGCATGATTTTTACCCTAGGTGTGACTTAACCTTGAAGCACGTTGGATGTTTAGGTTGAGTGACGTCACAGACATATTAATAAAATAAATAAAATAAATTATTTATTTTATTAAGTGATGTAGTGACCTATTTGTTTGTTTATAAATATATGGTTATGAAGAAATATCAGGGTTATCTACATAACCCTAGATCCATTGGATAGTGTTGTAGGATCGTTCTCAGATGAACAACTACTGGATCGTGGATCAAGGATCATTGTGACAACAGAATGTGTGGATCTCACCAATGACAGCGATGTGCAGTCGTTCTTCACCAGATATTGATTCAAATTGAGGTAGGATGTTTGTATTATTTGGATTTATACCTATTTTCATATACTATAATGAACAAAAATCAATAATCCAACGGATTGATTCATGGTTCAATCGTATTGTAGGTATGGGCTTATTTTGTGGGGATTATTAGGAGAATTTTTTTATTTTATTATGGATCTTCCTTCATCATTATAACATAAAAATATCAAGGCCAACCCAAATAGGGTTGAGGTTCATTCCTCATTTACGTGTTTATTTTTTTTCTCCTACCATTCTTCTTTCATTCATCACCAGTGTTTTTTTATCGATGATTTGAAAAAATACCAGATAAACAATCATTTCACACCCATTTCTTGGCACAATGGATTGTTATCCCAGATTTGAGTTTGGATCGATGATGGGATTGAGCTTTGATACTGGTGATGATGGATTGGGGATGGATTTTAGACCCCTAATTTGATCATAACATTTTATGGTGATGAGGACCAATGATGATTGTTTTCCCATGTGTTTTGGTGGCTGGATTCCAATGAGCGGTGATAGTGGGGCTCGGTTGGACTAGATCTGTTATCTATGGGAGAGATCAGTAATAGAATCAGAGGTGACAGTGGTGTAGGTGTATGCGGAGGAATAACCATGGGTTCTATGAAATCCTAGGTTAACAACATGTAATCCAGAATTACACGCCATGTGGGACCCCCTGTGCCGTTCTAGGGTCCATAGAGAAGATAAATACCACACGATGTGTGAAAATTGTCACATGGTGTATGACCCTTATCTGGAAGCTTGGTGTGTACCTTAGAGGGTATACGGACATGGTCAAGAGTACATGGTCTAGAACACACCATGTACTCAGGAATGAACACGAACAACCAGACAAAAATATGGTCAGGAGCACACAGACTCTAACACATCGTGTATTCAGACACAGATAAGAGCACAATCCATGATATATAGGTATGAACCAATGATGAAGGGACGTGTCGTGTATTTCTAGTACAAACCATGTAATCCTTAAAAAATGGATTGGAGCCCTTTTTCTCTTCATATTGGACAAGTTTTGTTGGGTTACATTCCCTTGATCCATTCCCTGAGGGTTTATTATAGAGTCACGACCTATGCATAGGACGGTGATCCCCTCTAAGGAACTTCAGTCTTGGATAAAGTTGTGGAATCCCTTCATGAGGCCTAGAGTGAGATTCATTATCATCACTATTTCTATAGGTGGGGTTTTTGGTATCATTGTAACCAACACTACGCAGGTATCAATCCTATACTTAGAGGGTTAATCTGAATTGGGTTGTTGGTATACTCTATGGTCTTGGGTGTTATCCCCATCTGTGTATTGTTCTCTTCAGACTTCCAGTGTGTACTTATTATACGAGACCTGATGAATATGACATCTTAGACAAATGACATCAGTGCTACCTGACTCGTGGAGCATGTTCTCCCTGATGAGTGTTATGTGGAACCTTTGAACAGGAATCATAGGCTGACATTATGGTTGTGGATTTACCTTGAGACTGTGTGTCTACTTTGAGTATATTTGTATGTTCTTGTTGTATGTCGTTGATATATATCTATGATGAGCTGATTATTTCTCTTAATTCTATATGCTTAGTGATTTCAGAGTCTCATACTGGGTATTGATATACTCACCCCCACATGGTTTTTTCCCACATGTATTGTGTCTTATGTAGATGATAAATCTTTTGATGAAGAACTAGATGGACCAGGACTAGGCGGAGCTTGGTGAGCCGTACAGACCGAGGTGTGTTCCCACGGTTGCATTAACACCAATTCTCGCCTATTTTATAGGTTAGACTTGTTTTCAGTTTCTTTTTGGTGGGATTGTATTTGGCCCTTTTTTCTTTCCAGTACTTATTATCATACTCTGATGGTGGGATTTTAGATGTATGCATGCATGGTTATCAGTTGTTTTACATTTCATCATTGTATGGGCTTGGAGATGTGTGTGTGTGTGTCTGTAGGTACATTAGACCAAGGCCTCCCATGTGTGTGAAATGCCAACTCGGTGTTGGTCGCTAGCCCATAGTTTATTAGAGTCGGGCTTGGGGTATTCGCAGAATGGGCCCCATTGGGATGGGTCGTGACAATTACATCAAGATTATAACATATCAAATTAAACATCCAATAAGAAATTTTGAAAATGTACTCATTTTCTTCCACTTTTGTGTTCTAAATGCTTTATATATTGTACCTTGTATCCTTTCCCCCTTCTTTAAACTGATTACATTTTCCAAATTTTATAGCGACATTCATTAATTGTCCCAAGATTTTTGAACCAGATAACAACTTCGATGGATTTCTCAATTCAATATCTTCATTGAATTGTGTCTTGTTAAACCTGAATTTATGAGAAGCATCAACAAATCTACATTGACACATAAAACACCATTTTCTACTATGAGGTAACCATTGAGCTTCAAAATCAAAATTACAAACTGGACAAAATAGTATGTGTGTTCCAACCGGATAAGTTTCACAATCTAGAAAAGTTTCTAATTGCCCACATTAAAGAAGTATGCATTTTGGATATTTTTATCGTTGAAGCATCATATTTTTCCACACCATCATCCCAAAATTCTTGCAATTATTTGATTAGAGGTTGAAGGTATACGTCAATGTCATTTCCAGGCTTTTTTTTCTAGGAATAATCTTTGAAATAATGAAATAATTCTTCTTCATACACATCCATGGAGGTAGATTGTGGGGGGTCAAAACAACTGGCTATGTGCTATAATTATTACTCAAAGTACCAAAAGGGTTAAAACCATCAAAATCCAATCCCAAACGTACATTCCCAGGATTTGAAAAAAATATAGATATAATGAATCAAACACCTTCTATGTTGTTGAATATTTTGGGCGTCTCATCAATCCATCATTTTTACTATCATGAACATGCCGCTACATGATGTTGAAATGTTAGATGAAATGAATAATCTTTGCAAGCCTGATTTTAGAGGAAAGTAACACAATACCTTTGCATGGGTTTTATTCTTATGCTTCTCCTTGGTGTTGTATTGATTTTTTAAAGACCCAAAAATCCATGTAATTTTTTTAAAATTATATGGAATTATTTCGAGTCTGCAGTTTCTGACGGCACGTAATTCCGAGGCCCAGAGTGCCCAGAATGTTTTTCCGAAGTTTCTGAGTACATTTAGTGAACTTAAGAGCGGGTTTTGGTAACTTTAGAATCGGTGCTCGGAATTGAAATCTGAGGGCACCGTTGAACTCGCAGCATCGGTGATTGTTTAAGGGGACCTTCACCTTAGCTATGTTTGGTCGTGAATGGAAGTTGGTTTTCCAACCTTTCGTGGAGGATAAAAAAGGTGGAATAAAATAAAATTGTTTAAACTTAAATTTTATTTTATTCAAATCTTTTTGAATTAAAGTGGTGTCCACCCAAACTAAACCCCCACTTTAATTCTTGACCACCCCCTTCCTTCATTAAATGAAGTGATTAGGGGGAGACTCCTCAAATTGATGTGTTTGTTCCCCTCCTTTGGGAGTTGCGGGAATTGGTGTTTTGGGTGTTGGAGGAAACCTTGGAGGAAGAACTCTTCTTCCGCCAACAAAAAACATCTTCTTCTTCTTTGATCTCCTACTGGAACAAAGGAGGAAGCACCATCCTTGAAGAACGTCGATGAAATCATCCTCAACTTCTTCATCTTCTTTCCTGACGTCAACGAATTCGAGGTAGGGGTTCGAGATTTGTTATTTGTTTCTAGTTATTCATTTTCCTTCGTGGATTAAGATTTGAAGCCGCATGCTATCACTCTAACGCGGAGGGTGCGGGCCGAACGAACACGGCCCGACCCCTCCGCCTTACTTTGTGGATTTTGATGCTAATCGTGGCATGAGTCTCGGTTGAGCAATTTTTGTCAACGATGGTTGTGGATCGAAGGAGACGTCCCGAGGAGTGTGCGACTATTTCTGGAATGAGAATCGGGCCACCGGAACTCGTCCGATGACCCGCGGAAGGTTTTCTGGCAGTCAGAACCGATGAACGTCACCTGTAGAACAAAGAGAAGGGTGGCCGACACTTCGTCAGGCTGCGTGGACGGCGGCGGCACAACCACGCTGTCGGAGGAGCGGGTCGTGGCCGACGGGTCGCGGCGGTGCAGCGGCGGCTGGCGCAAGGCCGGCCGCAAGAAGAACCGGCGGCTCGAGCCGCCGGGTTGCCGGGGAAGGCGAGGCGTAGCACGCGCCGCGTGGTGAAGCGAGGGGTCGCAACCTTGGCCGCGACGACGTAGGACGAGCGGCCGGAAAAGCCGGCCACCGGAGGAGGCATGGTGCAACCGCGTCGCGCGGGAGGTGGTTGTCCGCTCGGCCAGCCGGGAACAGCGGGACCCGCCGCTAGGGTCCCGCATGACACGGACTGGCGCCACGTGGCGCCGGATCTGAACCGCCCAAATGGATAAGTCATTCGGGACTCCAGGGGGTGTGGCCTCCCCCCTAGACGTGACTATGGCAGACCCCACGGGGACTGCCAGCCACGGGCATAGTGCGAGTCGGACCCAGCGCGGGCCGGGCCCCCAGTCGCGGGCCTCGCACGGGCCGACCTAGCGCGGGTCGGACCTAGCGCGGGCCGGGCCGCCCCCACGGGCCGGGTCGGACCCGCTGACCGGTTCAGACCCTAGTATGGACCCGGGTCGAGCGGGGTCGGGCCGGGTCGGTCCGACCGGTCCGGGCCGGTCCGACGGGGCCGGGTCGGATCGGACCCGAACCCGCATTGACCTGTTTCTACTCTTTTGCCCGTAACTTGAGCTACGAGCGTCTGATTGAAGAACCGTCTACGGTGACAAAAACCTTGGAGGGAGATAGTTCTTTTGATATACCCCACTTGAGGTTTGGACATAGTTGGTGTATGGATGGGTTGGATCGAATGTAAATCCAACCAGGCACTCGGAATGGAAATGTCAATAACTCTCAGATCGGGCGTCTGATTGACGCGCCGTCTGTTGCGTTGGGTTTCTTATGGAAAGATGTATCTTTTGGATACATCAACTTGGGACTTTGTATAAGTTGATGTATAGACACTTGGCTTGAGGAGCGGACCCTCCCGAAATCAAGCATGCTTTGTGCGGAACCCTATGGTTGGCTGCATTGTGATAAAGGGATCCTATGTGGTTTTAACAGGACTGACTACTATTCCAGGATCCTACGTGGGTTCGACAGCTCCGACCAATGTTCCAAGATCCTATGTTGGTTCGACAGCTCAGATTACTGTTCCAGGATCCTACGTGGGTTCGACAACTCTGATTATTGTTCCAGGATCCTACGTGGGTTCGAGAGCTCTGATTACTATTCTAGGATCCTACGTGGGTTCGACAGTTCTGATTACTGTACCAGGATCCTACGTGGGTTCGACAGAGTAGATGATTCAGTGGCTACATCTAATCATCTCTATCTCTCTACATACGTTGTATACCTGTGTGAGTTGAGCCTTGACTCTATGTTGTTATCAACGAGTTATCTTTCTTCCTTCGTGGAATGGGTTATGCTTGAGCTCAAAAGTTGGAGCCGGTTTGTATTTGATTACTTAGATATATGTATGGGCATATACCTAAGTAGGGTTGGATGATACTTTGTGATTTTATTCTTACTACTGTGGTTTATCCTTAGTGGATTCTAGGAGACCTTCGGGGGTCTCGAGGTCCCTACTGAGCATCGTTATACTTAGATCTGCACGGGCTTCGCCCGCACCTTGTTGTGTCCTGTGCAGATGACGGACATTAGTGATCGAGGATGAGAGAGACGGACGGGAGGCTGCTCGAAGTTGGACTTAGATGGGACATACCTCAGGGATGACTTGATCGAGATATGTACCTACCCTTCAGGTATGATTTCCCGGTTGACGATCTAGGAGCTGTTTTCCCTTTTTCCCGTACTTGTACTTCAGTTGGGTTTGTATACTAGTCTATTTACTTTCAACACTCTTTACATTATTAGTACTTTTTTGTTATCTCTGGTTGTGTACAGTCTGTGTGAGTTGCAGGTTTAAAGGCAATGTCTTCCCTTTTTTCCAAGATATGCCTTTTTGGTGCTAGTCGCCAGCCCCTGGCCTAAGGAAGGTGGGTTTCGGGTAGTCACGGCACGGGCCCGTGGACGGGTCGTGACAGATTTTCACACTCATTGTTTCTCATTGACTTCCATTTTCTTGTATGACTCTTTATGCATTCTTCTTTATCAGAATCTTCTTCCCCCAGGGTGTAGCTCAGTTGGTAGTTTCCCCTGTGGGTCTCGGTGAGGTCTCAAGTTCGAGTCTCGTCGAGTTCATCCATGTACTGTATGTTGCATGATTTTCTTTGTACTGTAGTCCCTTCCTCGAATAAACTGAGGCTTCGACCTCAACTTTTTCTTTATTGGACTATTCTCCCTAGTAAAGAATGTAATCATTAGGGCATACATGTATCTTTGTATAATCAAGTCTAGGTTTGTTTATGATTTTTTCATCTCATAGAATGATGTAGGGATCTTAGCTTCAGTCAAAGCATCATAAAGCAACTCTAAAATCATGGTCATTGCTTTGTCAGTAATTTTACAGAGACACTTGATATGAAACAACTTAAGTAGAAAAGACAACTTCGAGTACTTGGAACACCCTTCATACCGTTCTTATTGTTTGTCTTTAACTAATTCATAAAACTTGTTTTTTTAGCCACTGAAGTTTTGAGCAAGATTAATTTGCTCAGGACCAACTTAATGTTTTGTTGATCTATTAAAATTTTGGACATTGTATCATGCAAATCCAAATGTGTCATTTATCAAGTTTCGAATTGAATTCTCTCATGGCGAGACACTTTGTGTTTCATTGATAGGATAATTTGTTATTTTAACTTTCCATAACATTTGATTCACCATGCCAAATCCAACATACATATCAAGTAGGAAACTGTTTCAATATCAAGTGCTCATAGACTTTGTTTTTATTAGAAAAACGCTTAAATGTACAACCAGGACATGAACATTTTATTCTACCATCCACTGATCGGTTTGTAATTACATAATCTAAAAATTCTTCCAAACTCTTGGCATACAGAGGTGTGTTTTGAGGTAAATTTATCCAACTTTTATCCATATGTATTGGATTTTGACTCTCTCATTGTACATTTAGATATAAAGATATAAATGTTTAATCAAACAATTACAATCAATTTTTAACATCACTCAATTTCGTTAGGGTCTTGATTCGACATAACACAAATTTAACATGAAAAATATAAACAAAATAAATGGATAAATATTATCCCTCATAATAACAGGTCAAATGCTGTGGAAGAAGGTCACTGAGGTAAGGAGAGGGCAACAGACAGCGTGGAGGTTAGGGATACGAGCCCAACAACGTTCAGAATTAGGGGAAATTGAGGAGGCAAGTAGGGGTACATGGTTGTGGGGAAGAGGTTAGGGCTCGACACCCATTGGGGATGGTGGTCGCCAAGAAATAGAGTAGAGGGGTCGTCGTCTCTAGAGAAGACTTGTCGGGGGGTTGATATGGTAGGTGTTGAGGGAGTGAGGGTTGGGGGTTAGTGGGGGTTGGTGGTTGAGATTGGGGGGGGGGGTTGGGGTCATGGGGGCGGGACCGGGTTGTAGTGGATGGGGTCAAGGTTGGAGGAGGAGATGTTAATTATGAGTATTTAGGGATTTAACTGTAGTTTTATTAAAACCGTTGATAAATCTAACTATTAGCAGTTGTTTTATGAAATGACCGCTACATTTAAAATAATAATTATGAAATTTTAATTAGTGATGGTTATAGGAATGGCCGCCAATAAACTGTTGCTAAAGCCTTCATTTTTTCTAGTAACAATAATTTTATATCAAAATTGAAACACATGATGCGTGGGGATAAACTTGACATTAACAAACTAATTGCAATTTAATTTATAACAAATCAAGTATCAAAACCAACATTTTAATATCATATATAAGAATACGATCAAAGATTAAATCTTTTTGTTTTTTTTATCAAAACCATCAAGTTGATATTGGATAAGTGATTTTTGATGTGTCAACAAGAATTTGAGTGACTAGTACTTGTACCATGTGAAAGTTTAAATTCTAGGGATATAAAGGAGCGTAGTTTTGAGGAAATGGGGATTAATAGTATTTAGTCGTGATAAGTGAATGACTAAAAAAATCAATGAACATATTTTTTTTGTTTATAAATTAATATTTTCTTGATAATCAAGCACGTGTTTTTTTTCTGATCCTATAAATATACAAAACCATCACATTTTTTAAATATTTAGAAGTAACGGATAAACTTAGGAAAAAAAAAACAAAAAATAAAACAAAGCATAACGAACCACCGGGGCGGCGCGACAAAAAACGGCACAGCCAAACGGCCAAAATATCAGAGCTCAAGCTCAACCGCCGGGTCAGACGCGAACGCGTCGTCGATATCCTGAAAATGCGAGAGCTCATCGAGCGGCCACCTGAATCCGCAGATGTTTCCGGACCCGAAAACCCTATCCTCGAAAAGGTCCGGATTCAGATCCGGATCCTGAAAACCGAACGGATCGTCGTGGTAAAACGGATAAAAGTCCTCCGACGCGCCGGCGTCTTCCCGGAAATCACAGAATACAGGGAGCGTGTGCGCCAAAACTTGCGGTGGCGAGTTTCCGGCCGGCAGGGCGGCGGTCCGTGACTGGGCCGGAGCGGAGGAGAAACCGAGGACTGAGGTCGGAGAGCGGAGGCGGCGGTGAGAGTCGGAGCAGGAGCGCCACTCGAAGCGTTCCGCCGCGAGCCCGACGGCAGCGATCTCCGGTGGGGTGCATGGAAAGTTGGTAAGCGCGGAGGGGCCGCGCAGGTGGACGGCGGCATTGTCGTACACCGTGGCCGCTTCCTCCGCCGTGTCGTAGGTGCCCAACCACACCCGCGCTCGTCGCACGGGGTCTCTGATCTCCGCCGCCCATTTTCCCCACGGCCGCCGCCGTACGCCGCGGAATTTCCGGACGCCGGAGGGCAGCTTCAACGGCCGTAGACGGGGTGGTCGGGGCAGCCCCGAGCGAGAGGTCCAGGCCCCGCCATCTGGTGCGCCGGAGTGGATGGAGATCTCGTGAATAAAGCGTTTTATACGGCGGCGGCCGGAGAAGAACGCGCCCTGGTCTTCCTCACCGGAAGAGTCCGTCGCGTCCCAATCGGTGAGGGAGATCCGGACTAACCTCGTTTTGGAGGGCCTCATCGCCGGCGGCATTTTCCGAATATGAACAGAGGAGGAAGCATAGGATTAAATAGAGCAAAGATAAAGAGAAGATTCTTGAGTGACTGAGACCAAACACGAGGGGGGAATAAAGGCAAGACGGGGAGACCACCCCGGTGTGGTGAAGCTTGAAGAACGGGCGGGGAAGAGTGAGACGGGGATAAAGGCGGGGGTGAAAGCGGAGAAAATTTCCAGGAAAAGTTGAAGGGAGCAGGAAAAGGAAGATTGGGCACCTGGAAACGACTTTGGGGGGGTTAGCCGGATGAGGATAAAAGGGGAATCAAATGCTCAGTGAGCATGGCTGGACAGAGTCTTACCAAAAGCTTGCTGCACAAACTTTGGATTTACCAGTTCAGCTGAAAGCGGAGACCATCATCTGGGAGGTCAGTTTTTCTGGGCAAGGTGACCAAAAGTAATCATCCTTATTATGATTTTGACATCCACACATTAATATTTCATAACATACTCTATTAAATGTCATTATTTCATGAAATCTTATATAATCTTCACTTAAAAAAAATCCGGAAGAAAAATAAGTGAAATTAAAATAATTGAATTTCATGTTATGTTGTTTCATTAAAAACCTTACCCGAAAACCCAGTAAAAAAAACCTAATCAAAGGAAAAATAGTGCAGTATTTTCAATTCTCATTTATTATATCATTTAATTGTGTCTTTAGGGCATCAATTAATATTGTTATGTAATTATGTATTTGAGATAGGAGAGGAAAACCATAGGTAATAATGAATGGTCTCATTGAAAATTATGACTCATGGGGAAGGACATCAGTTGTCATTAATTACAAATATCCATAATAATTTATAACTCCCTTAGATATCCGTTATGATGTACGATTGCCTCATTAAAAACTTCATCAAAGGAAACCCCTTCAAGGGAAAAACCCTTGATTAGGGGAAAAGAATACAGTAACGTTATGTCCCCATAGTGTTTTCTCATTAAGAACATTATCAATAAAACTCAATGGGAAAAACCAAGAGAAAAAGAGTACAACAGTCACATCTTCCACTACGTAATGATCATCACTACATCATTTAACTCATAGAATATCCATGACTAATTCATAACCAAAACATTCGGCTTTAAATTTTGGAATAATTTATATCCTTTAGATTTCAATGAACATAGAAGAACATTACCTTGCATCGTAATATGATTTCTTGTTATTTCCAAGGTACATGTACATGCATATCTTTTGGGGATAAATAAAATGTGTATTTATATTTAATTTTTTTTGGGATAAGTAAGTTCTTTATTATCCCCTCATGTATGACATATATCACTCTTGGAAGTAAGAGATTTGATTATTCATTAAGGGTAAAATCATTCCACAATTTGATATTTCATCTTCGGGATAATTGATTCAAAATACATGGATACTTATTATAATTATATCATCAAACATGCCAATGATTTAGTAAACTCTTCAAGAGTTTTGATGTTATCCAAAACATATAGATTAATTAAAAGCATCAATTTATATAAACCATGTGATGATAGGATCAATTGTACATTCTTCCTTATACAAACATATCTTAATATTGATACATGAAATATGCTTCATGCAATTTGAACCCTTCAAGGATTCATAGTTATGATATAGATAAACAATGAAAACATCGATTCTACATAATTCAAATATCCAAATTTACAAGGAAGAACATTTCTTACAATAAGATCATCAATATTCAATAGTCATGGTAGTTTGGATAATCAATCCAAAACTTTATATCTTGAACATATCATAAGTTTATTTAATACTTTTTATCAATTATTATGATGTCAACATCTATCAAAATCTATTATTATCGGTGGCTTTTGAAATCATTTAAAAATTCAAATATATTATCAACCACATTGAATGAGATCTCATAATATTTCTGGTACTAGTGTCACTTTAGAGAAAATAACTAAAAAGATATGATGTTATCGATATATTCAATTTCCTCTTTAAGGAAAATATATTTATTGCTTTCTACTCATGATAACCAATTCAACCACACTGTTGGTATGTATAATCAAACTATTTATTTTTAACACTTTACATTCATGTAAGTGTTGTGAGCATCTTGTCAATGATTTTCATAACTATTTTTTATATAATATGCGATGCACGCTATTTATGTTAATCAATATGCATAACATGCAATGTATACTCACCAGAATCTAATAAAACATGCAATCATTTAGTAGATGCATCTTTCATATAATGGATCACATGGTATATAACAACCCATACTTTTCATACATAGATATCACATCTTAATAGATGAATATTCAATACACAACATTATGATATATGCCAAAAATCATATAGGTTTAGTATCTTTGGAAACTTGGATATATAAACAACTAGTTCATAATAGATCTACATCATCTCCCACTATGTTCTACACAACATGCACCCATCTTAGACATATGAGGCATAAAAACTTTCTTCACAACCTAAGGAAACAAAACATCAAAAAACGTGAGGTTAAATTCTCATAGAATCATCCTAATATCATCATTATAAGCCATCCAAAGAATGAAAGTGTATGGTATAATTGGATAAAATAATTAATAAATCATAAGTAACATCAAAGGATGTCATCATAGATGAAAAATGTCTTTAAGATATCACTGAAACATTTCTTAAAGAAAATAACCTTTTAATTTTGAAATCACTTATTTAAAATATAAAAATTCCCCAAATATTAAGGAAAATATTTTATTTAAAAATAAACTTGGAAACATGTAAAGAAATCTTCAAAGTATTGAATGGTCATGATGGTGTAAAATTTAATTCATGCCGTATATATTAAAACAAATATTCCTTTCACATTTTCGGTAAAAAGTCAAAAGAACCTCATTTGGAAAATGATAAGAAGATTCCTTTTATTTTTTTTATAAAAATTAAAACATATATAAAAATGACTCTAAAATTTCATAAGAGAATAGTAAAACATTCTTGAAAACATTTTAAATAAAACATGTAAATGGAAGAAAAAGATTCCTCACCGAATAATAAAACATAGTAGGTTTTCCTTAAAAAACATTTTTTCGTTATATTAATTACTTAAAGAGAAGAAAATGAAAGAAAAAAATATAATCTAAAAAAATAACAACAGGATAAAAAAATTCATGAGATTCTTGAGAAGTAGATCATGAAATTTCATCATTGGAAATTTAATCATAAACAATCTCGGTAAACAATGAGATTGTAACATAAAACCCTTACCTCAAGTTCGACTCGCTTCAAGAGCACTCTAACCTCTTGTATAATAAATTTAAATTTATTATAATTTTATACCAGAATCATTTATATACTTTTAATGTCATATATGATCCAATTATAACATTTTAACACCCATTTATTAATAATTACTTATTAAAATATCCATTTTCATGTGTTAATTGTTTCATTTCAAGTGAATTTATGTACAATAGTTTTGGTCCTTATAATTTGAACACGGTTCCATAGTCTCCAGAATGTAAATCATGATATAAATATAATATATATTCATCATATATATATATATATATTTAGATTCATCCATAAAGGATAGAGGTAGAAAAATTAATTACACTGTTTGTGGATACGGTAGACCGTACGTACGCATGAACGTTGTTTTCAATTTTCGATGAATGGAATGAAAGAAAGGAAAATAATAATTCACCTTTCCAATATCATTTTTATATAATATATATCTTATATATTAATTAAAAAAATCATTATTACCATCTATCTAAAATAGAAATGAAAAACGAATCACATCACTTTGTGGAGGTGGTAGTCCACATGTATGCACGAGTGATGCTATCGTTTTTGGACGGATGAGAAGGAGGTGGATAATAGTTGTTAAATTACAATAATATCAATTCAGAACATGGAAGATAATTATTTATTATTTTATAATGTATACCATAAATTTATAGAAAGTATAAGAAGAAATAAAATTTAAAATGATCTGTTAATAGTTATACCTCTTCACTGAGAATCCTCTTTTAGATTACACCTTAAGCCTTGAAGGAATGGTATTTTTGGAAAGAAAATATGACGTAGGATGTGGAGAAGGAATCTAGGAAGGCATTATATAATATCTTGGTTGATATAGAAGGCTCAAAAGGTGTGAGGAAGAGAGAAGAAGAGATTCCTTTTTATAAGTGAGGATAGGGGTACTCTTGGAATTACTTAAAGTATTAAAATTAATATAAATTTATTTTCACTGAAAAATGACTCTAAAATGATATATTATAAGATTATATGAGTATGAGTATATATAATTTAATAAAATAAAAATTGGACAAATTTTGGTTATGTTTTCACCATTATCTTTTTGTTTTAACCCCTTATTAACCCTTTTGACAATTACCTTGACATTAATATTTTTTACTCTTTAAGGTTAAAGAATGTTACCATAAAAGAAAAAGTGACCCATAAATGGACCATGATAGATATTTTAATCCATATCCCATTAAATTGGATGAAGATAGGTTTTTTATGAATTTTAAATCATTTAATAATATATTATTTTATATAAAATATCATTAATACCATTTTTGGAACTATTCATTTAATTTGACATTGAAAACAACTTGAAAAAAAATTAATTAGAATCTAATCCTTTAAAACTTGACTAACATGTTATATTTTTATAAAATATTCATGGAACAAAATAATTCATCCAAATTGTATTACTTTTAATATTTTAAAAATCATTTATTTTATTTTTCAATTAATAAATACTATGTCGGAATTATGCAATAATTTAAGTTAATTATTCAATCAATAAAAATTGAAAATAAATCATCATGATAAAAAAATAATTAATATTTCAAATAAACATTTAGAACTGAAATTATCATTGTTTTATCTTTCTGTAAAAATATTAGAGATATTAAAGTCAAGAGAGTGACATTTTGTATTTATTATTTTCTTAAATTAATATAAAGGTAATAATCAAAGAAAAATGAAAAAAATGACCATATATTAAATAATTGGATATAAATAGATGAAATAAACTTATCCAATAGGATAAAGTAAGTTTTTGAGAAATTTTAAATCCATATCCTAAAGTTTTAGCCCTATTTTACTCGTTTACCCTTACTAAGGTGAAAAAAATTTACTTTTATCATATTTGAAATATTTATTCCCAATATGAGATATAATTTTCAATATTAAATTTATATAAGTGGTAGAATTTATTTTAAAATAATTTTGAAAAACATGATGAAAACCATACCCACGATTAACAGTGGGTATATCCCTCAAAACTGTGGGTACACGGTTTGAGAAACCGTGGGCAACCAAGGCATCAGCAAAGGTCCACAGCCTAAACCCATGGCCGTGGGAAAAGCATAGGTCCAAAGCCTAAACCCACAACCATGGGAAAAGATCTGTCCACATGTCACTACCTTTTTTCCACCGTGTCACAACCTTCTACCACGGTTTTAAAACCATGGATATATTGGAAAAAATATGCAATGGGAATTTATCCCGTGACCTGCACTTTGATCACAGAACACCTATCCATCTAACCTGCCTGAATTTCTTATGTTTATATATATTTATTAACATAACAATTAGGCATCGGATGCTTTAAGATAAAGATGCGGGATCGAAACCCACTGGATTAATTTTTTCAAATGGGGACATTAATTAATATATTTAGAAAAATATAGATATGCATACATGTAAGTTATGTAGACTGAGTGGTGAGGTGGAGAGTATTTGAAGTGGAGGTCGCAGGTTCCCAAACTCGCTGTATGTTTTTTCTATTTGAGAAACCGTGGGCAACCGAGGCATCATCATAGGTCCACATCCTAAACCCACGGCCGTGGGAAAAGCATAGGTCTACAGCCTAAACCCACGGCCATGGGAAAAGATCTGTCCACATGTCACTACCTTTTTTCCACCGTGTCACAGCCTTCTACCACGGTTTTAAAACCATGGATATATTAGAAAAAATATGCAATGGGAATTTATCCCGCGACCTGTACTTTGATCACAGAACACATATCCATCTAACCTTCCTGAATTTCTTATGTTTATATATATTTATTAACATAACAATATTAATAATTTCCGTCGGTTTTAGACAAAACATACAGCGAGTTTGGGAACTCGTGACCTCCACTTCAAATACTCGCCACCTCACCACTCAGTCTACATAACTTACATGTATGCATATCTATATTTTTCTAAATATATTAATTTACGTCCCCATTTGAAAAAAATGAATCCAGTGGGTTTCGATCCTGCGTCTTTATCTTAAAGCATCCAATGCCTAATCAACTAATCCGGCTTGGTTTTATTTTAATATATATTTATTTATTTTAATATATTAAAATTTCTCCCTATATTAGAAAAAATATCGGCCAGTGAGATTCGAAACTTCAACCGCAACGCACCATTTACAATGCTTAACCAACTAACCTATGCAGATTTTATGTTTATACATCTTTATTTACATAAATATATTAATCAGAATTGTGGGTATAGGAGGGAAAACCGTTGGGATAGGTTTTCCCACCAAATATTTTTTGTGTCCCACAAAGTTTTTTTCCTGCCATAATGCGAGAAAGATATACCCATGGTTTTATAAAACCATGGGTATAGGTCTTTAAAAAAAATTTCTATACCCACGAATTTGAACAAAACTGTGGGTATAGATTCGTTTTTCCCCATGGTTTTCCAAAACCGTGGGAATAGGTCTTCAGAAAAAGCTATACCCACGGTTTTTCCCAAAACCATGGGTATAGGGCTATTTTCAAGTAGTGACTCATATTTATCATTATAATTTCCACTTTTGGCGCTTGATGAATTCGTAATATAATCATAATGGGTTAGTCTCATCACCAAGTGGATTATTGTATATTTTAGAACTTATGGACCAAATATTATTTTACATTACATATGCTTGGGAGTAGATCTACCACTTATTTTGAATCTAGTAATTATGGCAGTGAGAACCAATGTGGAAGAATCTTTTGGATTCAAAAAACACATCTCATCGCCATAAAAAATTATAATTCAAAGAACAACAAAATTATCTTTACCAAATGAAGGAGAAATCATTTGATCAAACTTCATAAACTCTCAAATATTCATGTTAAAATTCAAAGTATAAGTAGCACAAATCCTATCAATTTTTTCATAAATAATTTCATTCTCTTCAAGGAATGAAATAGAGCAATTAAAAGTACATTTACATCAAGGAATGAATTAATTACTAGTTTTTTATCATGACGACCATTTTCTAACCATTCAAGAACTCGAGTTTTAGTATGAGGTAAAAATACCTCCTTTTTTAGTTTTAATGTTTAAATATGGCCTAATGTGAATTCCCTTTGAGGTCATGGAGGTATCAGGGGTGTCTAGGGATTGTTCGGACCCTAGAACCTGAGTTTTTTTTGGTGAAAATTACCCGGTGCATGATTAGTTCAAACCATGTGGGGGTAGGCCGCACAGTCTGATAAACCATGCCAGGTATGGGGATAGAGTAGGGGAGGCAACACAGTTTCTGTCAAATCATGCGATTTGGGCCGCACAACCACACGAAAACCTTTGCAATTTTGACTGCGGGTTTTTGCATGGTTCCCACATGATTAGTCAAACTATGTGAGGTAACCATGTGGGTGACCTTCTCCTATATCTAAACGTGCATGGTTGGTTCATGGTTTTTCAAACAGTGCAACCCTTTATATTTTTGGAAATTTAATATTTTTAAATTAAATTAAATTCTTTTTAAACCTAAGACTCACTTTTT
Source organism: Viscum album (assembly GCA_963277665.1). Taxonomy (NCBI): domain Eukaryota; kingdom Viridiplantae; phylum Streptophyta; class Magnoliopsida; order Santalales; family Viscaceae; genus Viscum; species Viscum album. The sequence continues at coordinate 1,855,887,961 of OY728160.1, forward strand.
ATTCAACGCATAGTAGAGGAACATTTTGATAGCCTCCCTTGACGAATAAACTTGGAATTGAGGGTTATTCTCTGTTCTATCTTTGATTCAAGAACATAAAATCTCTTTGGATCCACATCGGTGAGTACTCAATTCATTTTTAGCCACTCTTCATTCTTCTGGATATCAGTGATGATATTTAGCTGCAAGCTATTTTCCCTAATTTCAGGTTCTTTATCCATTCTTCATTTTTCTCCCGATCTGAGTCGCATAAGGAGTTGATACTAGATGATAACTCTACTACCGAGCTATGGTAGGTAGTATATATATTTTCCTTGAGCTTCCGTTCTTTATTAGGCTGCCTAATGTTGTGCTACTAGGTGGACTTTCCAGCATGACCCTAGAATTAAATTGATTAATTGAATTAGATGTAATTGGACCTGTTGAGGATGAACTTAGGTTCCTTTGAGAGGTATTGGTGGTTTTTCTAAACCTAAGGCCACCCATGGGGTGTTCCATATGAATTTTACCCATTTATGCCTTATATAACCACCCATGGGGTGGGATGATGCTTTCCTTTTTAGAGGAAAATAATTAATAAATTAATTGAATCAAATTGGTTGAGTAGGAGATGAATTACCTCCTTAGACTATAGATGATTTTGATTAAATGGTTTATATGGAACTTATAATGAATAAATGTACTTGTTAGAAATTTGATAAATGAGTGGGTACACTAATTGGTTTTCTTTGATTGTGATTATGGTTAAATGAGTGGGTATACTTTATGATTGGGTTTGGATGCAAATGGTTACATGAGTGGGTAAACTCATATGGTATTAAATTTATTAAGGTATTAATTGAAAAATGGTATGAAATGATGAATGAATTAATAGATTCCTTAGATGATGGTCCTTAGATCTTGAACATGGTAGTGGATGACTTGGATTGAGTATGCTCCTTGGGTCTTGATTCCGTGGGATTCCTTGGGATTTTCTACCCCTTGGATTTGACTTTCTTAGAATCATGTAGGAAATATTCAGTGTGACATGATACTAGGACTCTAACTAGTGCCTAATCGAGTTTCCATCGAGATTCTCTTGGGACTCGATGAATATGCCTTGGTCTTCTACACCTCAGATTTGGCCCTTCATGGTCTGAAACTTCATTATACGGCACAACAATGGTTATTGAAACATTTTTATTATATGAAATGTCTGTGGGAAATATGTATGATTGGTTTAACGGCTTGACCATGGTTACTCTGGAACTTAACTATACAACAAGGCTGTGGTTGACATGTTATGTGTGGATGTACGGAGAGGCTGTGCTGGTTTTTTATGCTTATATTATCACTACCTTGTTAAGATATTGACACTTGTTTTGAAAGAAGCCTTGAGATACTACTCTATCCCAACCCATCCCCTGGGGCCCGTGCCATGACTACCCCAATCCCACCTTCCATAGGTCAGGGGATGGCGACTAGCACCGAAAGGCATATTCCCAAAAATGGTAAGGAATTGCTTTTAAACCTGTACAAACACACTGTCCAAGAACACAACAAGAAGCAACTATGAAGTAAACTACTGTAGTAAAAGAGTGCTGAAAGAAAAAGGGGCCAGAATACAAGCCCAACTGTAAAAGTACAAGTACAACTGAAAGTACAGTAAAACTGAAGGAAGAAGGAAAATAACTACTGGGTCATCCTCCAAGGTTCCCACCTGAAGGGTAGGTATAGATCGCTTCCACTCCACTCCACTTCCGATCGTCTCCTCTACGTCACGTCACATCGTACAGTCCGCCTCCGAGCACCGTCCAGTCCTGGCTCCCTCAACCTCGATCAATGTTGTACGTCGTCTACACAAGACAAAACAATGTGCGGGCGAAGCCTATGCAGGGGTGAGTATAATGATACTCAGTAGGGACCCCGAGACCCCGAAGGTCTCCTAGAGTTACACAAATAAAAAACATAGGGTAACACCACGAAGGTAGATTACCACACAGGTAAAGTACCACATAACATAACCTCAATCACAAGTGAAAAGTAAAGACATCTCACACCAGGATTTTTTCTTGGAGTAGTAATCAGGATGGGTGAACTTCTAAGAAGTTTCCCAGGATATGTGTGAGTGAGGACAAAGCACACTGGAAAGGACATGTGTTGGCCTGTGGGGATAATCATTAGTTAGACGACCCATTCATACATGTGGGTGGGCCATAGGGTGGGGACCACATGTCTGTGGGGAAACTGGTGGTACCTGGTGGGATAGGACCCGATGATCATGTTAAGGTGGGGTATCTGTGCTATTATCAGTACCCGGTTGTTACATTTGGTATCAGAGGTGGTACCTAGCCTTAAGTGCAGTGCACTATCTGGGTTGAGATGTAGGGCCCCCAACGAGGACGTTGCACTCTAGGGGGGGTGATTGTAACACCCCAAAATGATGAAGGGATAAATGAATAAATGATATGACTCATGTCAACAAGGTGCACCTCCCTTTTTGGGAGCCTACATGATTAGAACTCCATAGTTAAACGTGCTTGGCTTGGAGTAGAAATCAGGATGGATGACCTTCTGGGAAGTTTCCCAGGGTGTGTCTGAGTGAGGAAAAAACACAATGGAAAGGACATGTGTTGTCATGTGAGGACAATCATTAGTTAGATGACCCGTTCAGACATGTCGGTGGTACCCAGGGTGGGGACCACGTGTTTGCGGGGAAACTGGTCGTACCTGGCGGGCCAGGACCCGGTTGTTACATTTGGTATCAGAGGTGGCACCCAGCCTTAAGATCACCGCACTACTTGGGTTGAGATGTAGGGCCCACAAAAGGACATGTGTTGGCCTGTGGGGGTAGTCATTAGTTAGATGACCCGTTCATACATGTGGGTGGGCCCCAGGGTGGGGACCATGTGTCTACGGGGAAAATGGTGGTACCTGGTGGTCCCATTGGTCTGTGGGGATAGTCATTAGTTAGATGACCCATTCATACATGTGGGTGAGCCCTAGGGTGGGGACCACATGTCTGCGGGGAAATTGGTGGTACCTAGTGGGCCCAGGCAGTGCGCTGCACTTAAGGCTGGGTACCACCTCTGATACCAAATGTTACAACCGAGTCCCAGTGATAACACATACACCCCACCTTAACATTGCTGTCGGGTCCTGGCCTGCTAGGTACCACCAGTTGCCCCACAGACACTATAAAGGACATGTGTTGGCATGTGGGGACATTCATTAGTTAGATGACCCGTTCAGACATGTGTGACCACGTGTCTGCGGGGAAATTGGTGGTACCTAGTGGTCCTAGGATGTGCACTACACTTAAGGCTGGGTACCACCTCTGATACCAAATGTTACAACCGGGTCCCAGTGATAGCACATACACCCCACCTTAACATTACCGTCGGGTCCTGGCCTGCCAGGTACCACCAGTTACCCCGCAGACACTGGAAAGGACATGTGATGGAATGTGGGGATATTCATTAGTTAGATGACCCGTTTAGACATGTGGGTGGGACCCATGGTGGGGACCACATGTCTACGGGGCAACTGGTGGTACCTGGCGGGCCAAGACCAGGTTGTTACATTTGGTATCAGACGTGGTACCCAGCCTTAAGTGCACCGCACTACCTGGGTTGATATGTAGGGCCCACAAAAGGACATGTGTTGGCCTATGGGGACAGTCATTAGTTAGATGACCCGTTCAGACATGTGGGTGGGCCCCAGGGTGGGGACCATGTGTCTACGGGGAAAATGGTGGTACCTGGTGGGCCCGTTGGCCTGTGGGTATAGTCATTAGTTAGATGACCCATTCAAACATGTGGGTGATCCCCAGGGTAGGGACCACGTGTCTGCAAGGAAGCTGGTGGTACCTAGTGGGCCCAGGCAGTGCGCTGCACTTAAGGCTGGGTACCACCTCTGATACCAAATGTTACAACCGGGTCCCAGTGATAGCACATACACCCCACCTTAACATTGTCGTCGGGTCCTGACCTGCCAGGTACCACCAGTTCCCCCGCAGACACTAGAAAGGACATGTGTTGGCCTGTGGGGACATTCATTAGTTAGATGACCCGTTCAAACATGTGGGTGGGACCCAGGGTGGGGACCACGTGTTTGCGGGGAAACTGGTGGTACCTGGCGGGCCAGGACCCAATTGTTACATTTGGTATCATAGGTGGTACCCAGCCTTAAGTGCACTGTACTGCCAGGGTTGAGATGTAGGTCCCACAAAAGGACATGTGTTGACATGTTGGGATGATTCATTAGTTAGATGACCCATTCAGACATGTGGGTGGGACCCAGGGTGGCGACCACATGTCTGCAGTGGGGACCACGTGTCTTCGGGGAAACTGGTGGTACCTAGTGGGCCCGGGCAGTGCGCTGTACTTAAGGCTGGGTACCACCTCTAATACCAAATGTTACAATCAGGTCCCAGTGATAGCACATATACCCCACCTTAACATTTTCTTCGGGTCCTGGACCGCTAAGTACCACCAGTTACCCCACAGACACTAGAAAGGACATGTGTTGGCCTGTGGGGACAGTCATTAGTTAGATGATCCATTCACACATGTGGGTGGGACCCAGGGTGGGGACCACGTGTCTGCGGGGCAACTGGTGGTACCAGGTGGGCCATGACCCATTTGCTACATTTGGTATCAAAGCTAGTACCCAGCCTTAACTGCACCACACTGCCTGGGTTGAGATGTAGGGACCAAAAAAGGACATGTGTTGGCCTATGGGGACAATCATTAGTTAGATGACCTGTTCAGACATGTGGGTGGGCCCCAGGGTGGGGACCACATGTCTGGGGGGGCAACTGGTGGTACCTGGCGGGCTAGGACCCAGTTGTTACATTTGGTATCAGAGGTGGTACCCAACCTTAAGTGCACCACACTGCCTGGGTTGAGATGTAGGACCCAAAAAAGTACATGTGTTGGCCTGTTGGCCTGTGGGGACAATCATTAGTTATATGACCCATTCAGACATATGGGTGAGCTCAGGGTGAGGACCACGTGTCTGCGGGGAAACTGGTGGTACCTAGTTGGCCCAAGCAGTGCGCTGCACTTAAGGCTGGGTACCACCTATGATACCAAATGTTACAACTGAGTCCCAGTGATAGCACAAACACCCCACCTTAACATTGTCGTCGTGTCCTGGCCCGCTAGGTACCACCATTTTCCCCATAGACACTGGAAAGGACATGTGTTGGCCTGTTGGGATAGTCATTAGTTAGATGACCCGTTCAGACATGTGGGTGGGACCCAGGGTGGGAACCACGTGTCTGTGGGGTAACTGGTGGTACCTGGAGGGCAAGGACCCGGTTGTTACATTTGGTATCAGAGGTGGTACCCAGCCTTAAGTGCACCGCACTGCCTGGGTTGAGATGTAGGGCCCACAAAAGGACATGTGTTGGCCTGTGGGGATGGGTCATTAGTTAGATGACCCTTTCAGACATGTGGGTGGGATCGAGGGTGGGGACCATGTGTCTGCGGTGGGGACTACGTGTCTGCAGGGAAAATGGTGGTACCTAGTGGGACCAAGTAGTGCGCTACACTTTAGGCTGAGTACCACCTCTGATACCAAATGTTACAACCTGGTCCCAATGATAAAACATACACCCCACCTTAACATTGCCGCCGGGTCTTGGCCCACCAGGTACCACCAATTGCCCCACAGACATTAGAAAGGACATGTGTTGGCCTATGGGGACATTCATTAATTAGATGACCCATTCAGACATGTGGGTGGGACCCTAGGTGGGGAGAACGTGTCTTCCGGGCAACTGGTGGTACCTGGTGGGCCAGGGCCCGGTTGTTACATTTGGTATCAGAGGTGGTACCCAGCCTTAAGTGCACCACACTGACTCGACTGAGATGTAGGGGCCACAAAAGGACATGTGTTGGAATGTGGGGATAATCATTCATTAGATGACCCGTTTAAACATGTGGGTGGGCCCCAGGGTGGGGACCATGTGTTTTCGGGGCAACTGGTGGTACCTGGTGGGCCAGGACCCAGTTGTAACATTTGGTATCAGAGGTGGTACTCAGCCTTAAGTGCACCACACTGCTTGGGTTGAGATGTAGGGCCCACAAAAGGACATGTGTTGGCCTGTGGGGACAATAATTAGTTAGATGTCCCGTTCATACATGTTGGTGGGCCCTAGGGTGGGGACCACGTGTCTACGGGGCAAATTGTGGTACCTGGTGGACCCTTTGGCCTGTGGGGACAGTCATTAGTTAGATGACCCGTTTAGACATGTGGGTAAGCCCCAAGGTGGGGACCACGTGTCTGCGGGGAAACTGGTGGAACCTAGTGGGCCCAGGCAGTGCGCTGCACTTAGGGCTGGGTACCACCTCTGATACCAAATGTTACAATCAGGTCCGAGTGATAGCACAAACACCCCACCTTAACATTGTCGTCGGGTCTTGGCCTGCCAGGTACCATGAGTTGCCCCGCAAGCACATGTTCCCCACCCTGGGGCCCACCCATATGTCTAAACAGGTCATATAACTAATGACTATCCCCAAAGACCAACACATGTCCTTTCTAGTGTGCTTTGTCCTCACTCACACACACCTTGGGAAACTTCCCAGAAGGTCACCCATCCTAATTACTACTCCAAGCCAAGCATGTTTAACTGTGAAGTTCTAATCAGGTAGGATCTCTAAAAGGAAGGTGCACCTTGTTGATATGAATCATATCATTTAGCCATTTAACCCTTCATCATTTTGAGGTGTTACAATCACCCCCCTTTAGAGCACAATGTCCTCGTTGTGGGCCCTACATCTCAACCCAGACAGTGTGCTTCACTTAAGGCCGGGTACCACCTCTGATACCAAATGTAACAGTCGGGTCCCGGTGATAGCACAGACACCCCACCTTAACATTACCTTTGATTCCTGGCCCACCACGTACCACCAGTTGCCCCGCAGATACATGGTCCCCACCCTAGGGCCCACCCACATTTCTGAACGAGTCATATAACTAATGTCTATCCCCATAGGCCAACACATGTCCTTTCCAATGTGCTTTGTCCTCACTCACACACAGCCTGAGAAACTTCCCAGAAGGTCACCCATCCTGATTACTACTCCAAGCTAAGCACGTTTAACTGTAGAGTTCTAACCAGGTATGCTCTCGAAAAGGAAGGTGCATCTTGTTGATATGAATCATATCATTTAGCCATTTTACCCTTCATCATTCTGATGTGTTACAATCACCCCCCTTTAGAGCACAACGTCCTCGTTGTGGGACCTACATCTCAACCCAGACAGTGCGCTTCACTTAAGGGTGAGTACCACCTCTGATACCAAATGTAACAATCGGCTCCCGGTGATAGCACATACACCCCACCTTAACATTGCCTTCGAGTCCTGGCCCACTAGGTACCACCAGTTGCCCCACAGACACATGGTCCCCACCCTGGGGCCCACCCACATTTTTGAACAAGTCATCTAACAAATAGCTGTCCCCATAGGCCAACACATGTCCTTTCCAATGTGCTTTGTCCTCACTCACACACAGCTTGAGAAACTTCCCAGAAGGTCATCCATCCTGATTACTACTCCAAGCCAAACACGTTTAACTGTGGAGTTCTAATCAGGTAGACTCTCGAAAAGGAAGGTGCACCTTGTTGACATGAGTCATATCGTTTAGCCATTTAATCCTTTATCATTCTAGGGTGTTACAATCACCCCCCTTTAGAGCACAACGTCCTCGTGGGGACCACGTGTCTGTGGGGCAACTGGTGGTACCTGGCGGGCCCATTGGCCTGTGGGGACAATCATTAGTTAGATGACCCATTCAGACATGTGGGTGAGCCCCGCAGTGGGGACCACCTGTCTGCGGGGAAACTGGTGGTACCTAGTGGTCCGAGGCAGTGCGCTGCACTTAAGGCTGGGTACCACCAGTTACCACCAGTTTCCCCGCAGACACGTGGTCCCCACCCAGGGTCCACCAACATTTTTGAACGAGTCATCTAACTAATGACTGTCCTCACAGGCCAACACATGTCCTTTCCAGTGTGCTTTGTCCTCACTTATACACACCCTGAGAAACTTCCCAGAAGGTCACCCATCCGGATTACTACTCCAAGCCAAGAACGTTTAACAGTAGAGTTCTAATCAGGCACGCTCTTGAAAAGGAAGGTTCACCTTGTTGACATGAGTCATATCATTTAGTCATTTAACCCTTCATCATTCTAGGGTGTTACAATCACCCCCCCCCCCTTTAGAGCACAACGTCCTCTTTTTGGGCCCTACATCTCAACCCAAGCAATGCACTGCACTTAAGGCTGGGTACCACCTCTGATACCAAATGCAACAATCGGGTCTCGATGGCAGCATAGGCACCCCGCCTTAACATTACCGTCGGGTCCTAGCCCACCATGTACCACCAATTTCCCCGTAGACATGTGGTCCCCACCCTGGGGCCCACCCACATGTCTGAATGGGTCATCTAACTAATGACTGTCCCCATAGGCTAACCTTGGGAAGTTTCCCAGGGTGTGTGTGAGTGAGGAAAAAGCACGCTAGAAAGGATCCCGAAAAGGAAGGTGCACCTTATTGACATGAATAATATCATTTAGTCAATTAACCCTTCATCATTCTGAGGTGTTACAATCACCCCCTTTAGAGCACAACGTCCTCATTGTGGGACCTACATATCAACCCAGACAGTGCAATGCACTTAAGGCTGGGTACCACCTCTGATACCAAATGTAACAACCGAGTCCCGGTGATAGCACAGACACCCTGCCTTAACATTGCTGTCAGGTATGGGACCACCAAGTACAACCAGTTTCCCCGCAGACATATGGTCCCCACCCTGGGTCCCACCCACATGTCTAAACGGGTCATCTAACTAATGACTGTCCCCACAGGCCAATGATGGGACATTTCCCAGGGTGTTTGTGAGTGAGGACAAAGCACACTAGAAAGGATCTCGAAAAGGAAGGTGCACCTTGTTGACATGAATCATATCATTTATTCATTTAACCCTTCATCATTCTAAGGTGTTACAATCACCCCCCTTTAGAGCACAACATCCTCATTGTGGGCCCTACATCTCAACCCAGACAGTGCGCTACACTTAAGGCTGGGTACCACCTCTGATACCAAATGTAACAACTGGGTCCCGATGAAAGCACATACACCCCGCCTTAACATTGCTGTCGGGTCCTGGCCCACCAGGTACCACCAGTTGTCCCGCAGACACGTGGTCCCCACCCTGGGGCCCACCCACATTTTTGAACAAGTCATTTAACAAATGACTGTCCCCATAGGCCAACACACGTCCTTTCCAGTGTGCTTTGTCCTCACTCACACACACCCTTAGAAACTTTCCAGAAGGTCACCCATCCTGATTACTACTCCAATCCAAGCACGTTTAACTATGGAGTTCTAATCAGGTTGGCTCCCGAAAAGGAAGGTTCACCTTGTTGACACGAGTCATATCATTTAGTCAATTAACCCTTCATCATTCTGGGGTGTTACAATCACCCCCCCCCTTTAGATCACAACATCCTTGTTGTGGTCCCTACATCTCAACCCAGGTAATGCGCTGCACTTAAGGCTGGGTACCACCTCTGTTACCAAATGTAACAACCAGGTCCCGGTGATAGCATAGACACCCCGCCTTAACATTGTCGTCGGGTCCTGGCCCACCAGGTACCACCAGTTGCCCCGTAGACACGTGGTCCCCAACCTGGGGCCCACCCACATGTCTGAATGGGTCATCTAACTAATGACTGTCCCCACAGGCCAACGTGCCTGCCAGGTACCATCAATTGCCCCGCAGACTCCTGATCCCCATCCACATGTTTGAATGGGTCATCTAACTAATGACTGTCCCCACAGGCCAACACATGTCCTTTCTAGTGTACATTGTCCTCACCCACACATACCCTATGAAACTTATGATAAGGTCACCCATCTTGATTACTACTCCAAGCCAAGCATGTTTAACTGTGGAGTTCTAATTAGGTAGGCTCTTGAAAATGAAGGTGCACCTTGTTGACATGAATCATATCATTTAGTCATTTAAACCTTCATCATTATGGGGTGTTAAAATCACCCCCCTATAGAGCACACAGTCCTTGTTGTGGGCCCTAAATCTCAACCCAGGCAGTGCACTGCACTTAGGGCTGAGTACCACCTTAGATACCAAATGTAACGACCGGGTCTCGATGATAACACATACACCATGACTTAACATTATCGTCAAGTCCTATTACACCAGGTACCACCACTTGCCCCACACTACATGGGCCCACCAGGTACCACCAGTTTCCCTCCAGACACGTGGTCCCCACCCTGGGGCCCAAACACATGTCTGAATGAGTCATCAAACTAATGACTATCCCCACAGGCCAACGTGCCCACCATGTACCACCAATTTCCCCGCAGACAAGTTGTCCCCACCCTGGGGCCCATCTATATGTCTGAATGGGTCAAATAACTAATGAATGTCCCCACAGGCCAACACATGTCCTTTCCAGTGTGCTTTGTCCCCACTCACATACACCCTGGGTAACTTCCTAGAAGGTCACCCATCCTGATTACTACTCCAAGTCAAGCACGTTTAACTATGGAGTTCTAATCAGGAAGGATCCCAAAAAGGAAGGTGTACCTTGTTGATATGAGTCATATCATTTAGTCATTTAACCCTTCATCATTCTGGGGTGTTACAATCACCCCCCCTTAGAGTGCAACGTCCTCGTTGGGAGCCCTACATCTCAACCCACATAGTGTGCTGCACTTAAGGCTAGGTACCACCTCTGATACCAAATGTAACAACCGGGTCTTGATGACAGCACATATACCCCACCTTAACATGATCATCAGGTCCTGGCCCACCAGGTACCACCAGTTGCCCCGCAGACACGTGGTCCCCACCCTGGGGCCCACCCACATGTTTGAACGAGTCATCTAACTAATGAATGTCCCCATAGGCCAACACATGTCCTTTCTAGTGTTCTTTTTCCTCACTCACACACACCCTGCGAAACATTCCAAAAGGTCACCCATCCTGATTACTACTCCAAGTCAAGCACATTTAACAATGGAGTTTTAATTGGGTGGGCTCCTGAACAAGGAAGTGAACCTTGTTGACATGAGTCACATCACTTAGTAATTTAACCCTTCATTATTCTGGGGTGTTACTGTCACCCCCCTTTAGAGAACAACGTGCTCGTTGTGGGCCCTACATCTCAACCCAGGTAGCGTGCTGCACTTAAGGCTGGGTACCACCTCTAATACCAAATATAACAACTAGGTCCCGATGATAGCACAAACACCCCACCTTAACATTCCTAGAAGGTCACCCATCCTGATTATTACTCCAAGACAAGAACGTTTAACTGTGAAGTTCTAATCAAGTAGGCTCCCAAGAAAAAAAGGTATTCCTTGTTGACATGAGTCATATCATTTAGTGATTCAACCCTTCATCATTTTGCGATGTTACAATCACCCCCCCTTTAGAGCACAACGTCCTTGTTGTGGGCCCTACATCTCAACCCAGATAGTGCGCTGCACTTAAGGCTGGGTACCACCTATGATACCAAATGTAACAACCAGGTCCCGATGATAGCACAGACACCCCACCTTAACATTGTCGTCGGGTCCTGGCCACCAGTTTCCCTGCAGACACGTGATCCCCACCTTGGGGCCCACCCACATGTTTGAACGAGTCATCCAACTAATGACTGTCCCCACAGGCCAAAACATGTCCTTTCCAGTGTGCTTTGTCCTCAATCACACACACCCTAATACAATTTCTAGAAGGTCACCCATCCTGATTACTACTCCAAGCCAAACACATTTAACTGTTGTGTTCTAATCAGGTAGGCTCCCGAAAAAGGAAGTGATCCTTGTTGACATGAGTCACATCATTTAGTCATTTAACCCTTCATCATTATGGGGTGTTACTATCACCCCCCCTTTAGAGCACAACATCCTTGTTGTGGGCCCTACATCTCAACGTAGGCAGTGCGCTGCACTTAAGGTTGGGCACCACCTCTGATACCAAATGTGACAACTGGGTCCTGGTGATAGAACAGACACCCCGCCTTAAAATTCCCAAAAGGTCACCCATCTTGATTATTACTCCAAGCCAAGCATGTTTAACTGTGAAGTTCTAATCAAGTAGGATCCCAAAAAGAAAAGTGAACCTTGTTGACATGAGTCATATCATTTAGTCATTTAACCCCTACATCATTCTGGGGTGTTACAATCACCCCCCTTTAGAGAACAACATCCTCTTTATGGGCCCTACATCTCAACCCAGGAAGTGCGCTGCACTTAAGGCCGGGTACCACCTCTGATACCAAATGTAACAACTGGGTCCCGATGGTAGCACATACACCCCACCTTAACATTGACGTCGAGTCTTAGCCCACCAGTTGCTCCGCAGACATGTGGTATCCACCCTGGGGCCCACCCACTTTCTAGTGTGCTTTGTCCTCACTCACACACACCCTGGAAAACTTTCCAGAAGGTCACCCATCCAGATTACTACTCCAAGCCAAGCATGTTTAATTGTGGAGTTCTAATCAGGTAGGCTCCTGAAAAAGGAAGCGCACCTTGTTGACATGATTCATATCATTTAGTCATTTAAACCTTCATCATTATGGGGTGTTACAATCACCCCCCCCCCCTTTAGAGCACAACATCCTCATTGTGGGCCCTACATCTCAACCCAGGCAGTGCGCTACACTTAAGGCTAGGTACCACCTTTGATACCAAATGTAACAACCGAGTCCCGATGATAGCATATACACCCGCCTTAAAATTCCCAGAAGGCCACCCGTCCTTATTATTACTCCAAGCAAAGCACATTTAACTATGGAGTTCTAATCCAGTAGGCTCCCGAAACGGAAATCACACCTTGTTGACATGAGTCATATCATTTGGTCATTTAACCCCTTTATCATTCTGGGGTGTTACAATCACCCCCCTTTAGAGCACAATGTCCTCATTGTGGGCCCTACATCTCAACCCAGGTAGTGAGCTGCACTTAAATCTGGGTACCACCTCTGATGCCAAATTTAACAACCAGGTCCCTGTAATAGCACATACACCCCGCCATAACATTTCTGTCAGGTCTTGGCCCACCAGGTACCACCAGTTGCCCCGTAGACACGTGGTCCGCACCCTGGGACCCACCCACATGTTCGAACAAGTTATCTAACTAATGAATGTCCCCACAGGACAACACATGTCCTTTTAAGTGTGCTTTGTCTTCACTCACACACACCCTGGGAAACTTCCCAGAAGGTCACCCATCCTGATTACTACTCCAAGACAAACATGTTTAAATATGGAGTTCTAATCACGTAGGCTCCCGAAAAGCTAGGTGCACCTTGTTGACTTGAGTTATATCATTTTGTTATTTAACCCTTCATCATTCTGGGGTGTTACAATCACCCCCTTTAGATAACAACATCCTCGTTGTGGGCCCTACATCTTAACCCAGGCAGTGCACTGCATTTAAGGTTTGATACCAAATGTAACAACCAGGTCCCGATGATAGCATAGGCACCCCGTCTTGACATTGTCATCGGGTCCTGGCTTTCCAGGTACCACCATTTTCCCCACATACACGAGGTCCCCACCCTGGGCCCACCCACATGTCTGAACGGTTCATCTAACTAATGACTTTACCCATAGGCCAACACATGTCCTTTCCAGTGTGCTTTGTCTTCACCTACAGACACCCTGAGAAACTTTCCCGAAGATCACCCATCCTGATTACTACTCCGAGCCAAGCACGTTTAACTATGGAGTTCTAATAAGGTAGGCTCCCAAAAAGGAAAGCACACCTTTTTGACATGAGTCATATCAGTTATTCATTTAACCCTTCATCATTCTGGGGTGTTACATACTCGGTATCACTTTCGTAGTAGTAGATATGGTATGGTCACTTTATGTTTATTTAATACTTTTCTATTTTAATTGCACATCACTAGCTTGTTATATTCCATAGCTTGGATTGTATATACATTGGGTGGTTTCCTACTATGATTATGTCTGAAAACCTATTTGGGCCGCCTTTGGGTACCAAAATAGACTATTTGGATGCAGGTAGATACAAGGGAAAGCGCCCATAGTTCAAAATTTGGTTTTGTACCTTGCTTAGGAGTAGGGGACTACGAAACCGAGATGAGGTTCATGATGCTATTTGGAGATAACAAATTTTGGTATTTTTGGTATTTTGGATACTTGTATTATTATTTACTACATTGTACATTTTTCTGTTTTTTAGATACATGTATCTTCATCATTGTATATGAGACACTTCTAAATTTGTTATGTATTCATATCTTGTTTATTTATCAGCTATCTGCTTGTTGTATCTGTTTCCACTATTGACTATTATTACTATTCCACTATGTTACACTATGGTAATGAGGGAATAATCTTCCCATGTAAACACCCTAATACCTTGTTGCTACTCAGTAGCCTCTGGTGTTTGGGTAGATGCACTTGAGTCCATGTGACCCATCAGGTTCGGGGCACCTTTCAGTGGAATCTGGGTCTAGGACGTTACAATGTGGTATCATAGGTAGTTATTTTATGGTTTTCCTTACTATTTGGAGATAATATACAAGGATAGGATGGTATTGGAATTTAGTAATGAGTTGTGACTGGGTGTAACTAACCCTCATACAGGAAAAATCCAAATTTCCTTGAATTAAATTGTCGTTTTCTGGATTTAGACTATTACATTTGATTTTATTCCACCGTTGGGTGATGAACTTGAGTTATGATGTTATTATTGATATGAATTTGGGTTATATTGTGTTGAAACCTGATGAGATGAGGGTATTCTATCTCATGCATCATCTTAGGAACCTGTTATATTTCAAAAGCCATGTATTATGTCATGCCATTTATGATACATTGCTTGTTGCATGTTGTTGTGATAGGTTTTGTGATAACTATACCTTCCGTTCCGTTGTGATAGATTTTGTATAGTGTATAGAGAAAGTGATGAAATATTTTAGTTCATAAGATGTATGGGCCCTTATGGAATGAAAATTGATGCACCTTTTATTTCAATTGTTTAAACTGAATGTGATGTGGTATGAATTATATGGACATCCAGTTTCGGTTCATGAGGTGTTATGTGACCTCATGGATTGGAACATGGTGAACCATTGGTTAAAACTTTTCAATGAATTAATTATTAAATTTAAATGTAAAATGAAATTTAATTTGAATGGAAACGTGAAACGATAAACAAAGACTTGTCCTAGACCTGAATTTTGAGTGGGTAAGAGGCAATGCCTCTAGTGGTTTTTGGTGACTGTTATTTTTATAGTCCTATATTTAAGAGTAGGATATGTGGTATGACCAAGTTTTAGGAGAGTTTTGACCTGTCCTACACTTTTTAGCTTTGGAATTTTATGTTTTTCTTTTCTGAGGCATGTGTTTCGAATTGTAGAGGCATGCCGCCACGAAGAATTCCAATCATACAGTAGGAGGGTGGGGATGATCACACTCTAAAGGTGGTGGGACATGGGATACCAATGGATCCTTCTTTAGTGCCATCTATGGAACCAATTGTTGTTCTAGACACGGGTGCTGAGGCACTATTTCGTGAGGGATTCTATCGCTCCATGAAAACTTTTTAGGGAGCATTGCAACTTGCCTTATCTATGGATGAGATGAAACATGTGTTAAATTAATAGTATACTCCCAAATTTTTGTTGGATGGAATTCCACAAGCTACTGAGATGTGTCTAGAGATTATGTTGTTGATATTCAAGCACCTTGAGACACCTCCTGAGAGGAGAGTGAAGCTCATGACTTACATGCTTTGTGGAATAGTAAATCACTTATGGGATGTTATGAACTAGGATGATAGGCTATGAGATATGGTTTAGGATGATTTCCAAACCAATTTATATGACTATTTATATCTCAAGACTCTATGGGCAAAGCGGGATGGAAAATTCATGCATTTGGAGCAGGATGTGATGATGATTATGGAGAAATCAACACGATTTATAGAGTTGTCATGTTTTGTGCCAACGTACCTTACTAATAATATATTGAGAGAGAGATACGCTTCAAGGAAGATCTCTAACTTGATATCAAATCTTAGGTCAATGTGTTTAGATTGAAATCTATTACTGAAATTGTGAATTAGGCACTGATTACAGAGAAAAACATGATGGAAGCTGGGGGTGTAGAGTAGGGCTGTGCAGTCTCTCGACCCAGTGGTTCAAAATATTTATAATGGAAGCACAATTTTGAGTCTTCTTGATAGATGAGTACCATTCAGGTTGTGACAACTAGTAGCTTAGTGTTCTATAATTAGTGTGGTAGGTAGGGACACATGAAGAATCAGTGTGTCCACGACCCAATCGACTGCTGATCCTGCAGTAGGATGATCCACAAGAAACATTTATATAGGACCTTCCCTCTAGCTATGAGTGGTTAAGGGTCTAATCTGACACCAAGTTTAGGAGCAGGTTTCTCAGATCCATGACATTTAGGGAGTTGGAGTAGTGCTGATCGATCAGGCTGAGGTAGGGGTGGTTGTGGCCAAGGAATCCATGAACTAACTACACCGAGACATCATAGTGGTCCTACTTCAGGTAGTGATATTTTATTATAGGGACATGGATCAAGCCAGATCTATTATGTACACCCTACCCCTGAGGAGTAGGGTTCTAGATTGTCTACGGTGTGCGGTATGATTTTAGTATCCTCTACTATCACATATTCTTTTTCTGATATAGGTGCATCACATAGTTTCATATATTAACCTTTTATGAAAAGCCTCAGGATCGTTATAATATCTTTTGAGAGGGTTATGACACCAGAAACTCTATTGGGAATCAGAACAGAGGGTGTACACCAGTGTAGGGAGTTCTCCCTTGAGTTTGGTGTGTGTCACTTCATCTAGGGTCTTTATGTCCTCGAGATGACCGAGTTTGATGTCATACTCAGAATGGAATGGATAGTAGCTTATCAAGATTATGTTGAATGTTATCACCGGAGGGTGACTTTCACATCACTAGAGGGTGCAGTTCATACTCACAAGGGTGAATGGGATGTCCAGGTGAGCTGACATGGACCAAAATCATCATGGGCTGGGTGAGATGACATCCCAGATCACTGGTTTGTATCTAGATTACCAGGGAACATGTTAGATGGACTTTCCCCTAGTGGTTGATCATTTCAGGGACATTTTCCCAGATGCCTTTTCTATTTTACCTCCTGGAAGAGAGGTTGATTTCTCCATCTATCTAGTTCTAGGAGCTACAATAGTTTCTATTCCTCCTTATAGGATGACTACGATGGAGTTATATGATCTCAATAGGAAACTAGAAGATTTTGAGGAAAATGGGTTTATTCGAACCAGTACTTCCCCATCGGGTTTGTCAATCATTTTTGTGAAAAAGTTAGATGGTATCCTTATGATATATGTGGATTACTAGAAACTTAACTAGATAATGGTTAAAAACTAGCATCCCTTGACAAATATATATATGACCTGTTTGATCGGCTTTGAGAAGCTCGGGTGTTCTCAAAAATTGATTTGGGATCCGAATATCACCAGGTACGTGTTTGACCTAAAGACATACCTCATAAAACCTTTCATTGTAGGTATGATCTATATGAGTATTTGGTTATACCGTCCAGTCTTACAAAAACGCCAATGGTTTTTATGGCGCTGATGAACCGAGTCTTCCATTCCTATCTGGATGAATTTTTGGTTGTTTTTGTGGATGATATATTGGTGTATTCTCATAATCTACATGACCATGCCAAACATCTTGAGATAATTTTGGACACACTGAGAGAGAATTAGTTATATGATAAGCTCACAAAGTTCCACTTCTGGATGAATTAGATTCACCGCCTGAGTCACATTATCTTAGAGACAAGAGTATCATTAGACCCAGAGAAGGTAAGAGCTATAGTTTCCTAGGAACAAACCAATATTTTTTTAACATATGAAGTTTATTAAGGCTGGATGGTTACTACAGGAATTTCAAATAGGGATTCCCATGTTTAGAAACACTGCTTATGGGATTGACTAAGAAATGTGTGAAGTTTTTACATTCATATTCCTATGAGACAACCTCTCAAGATCTGAAAGGTAGATTGACTTTAACATTGGTATTGATACTGCTAGATATGGGTAGGAGATACACAGTGTGTTGTGACACATTAGGTATCGGGTTTGGAGCATCGCTGATGTAGGGTGATAGAGTCGTGGCGTACATGTCTCGACAGTTGAGGCAACATGAGAGGAATTACCCGACGCATGATCTTGAGTTAGCTAAAGTTTTTCATGCTTTGTGCTATTGGATACATTACTTAATGGGTGAGAATTTTGTGGTTTACACGGATCAAAATATCCTCAGTATAATTTTACACCATGTGATATGAATCTGAGGTAGACAAGGTGGGTGGAGTACCTAGAGTCTTTTGACTTCAAGATTTCCCACATGCTTGGTAAAGGTAATGCAGTGGCCGATGAATTGATTAGAAGGACCCATACATAGGAAATTAAGTAGGAAAATAGCGAGTGGAAGCTTATGGATTTGTTCTCTAAGATTCACTTACAGGTGTGGGATAGCCTGTGGTAGACTTTTCTATAATAATTAGCTATGAAATCTACCATACTGAATAGAGTGAGGATGAGGCAACTATCAAATTCAGATGGACTATTCCTATAAGAGAGTATAGTAGGCGAGGACCCAAATCTTGTTTGGATTGTAGGTTAGGATGAGATTCTGTATATCTATGGTCTTTTTTGGGTTCTAGTGGACATAAGTGAGGATCTTATGCAAGAGTTTCATGCCTCATCTTGAGAAGTGTATCTTGAGGTAACTAGTTTTGTTATGAGTTATTCCACCTATTAGCAGGTGAAGGTGGAATATCAGTGACTAGATAAACTTTTAAAATAGTTACCTATTCCAGAGTGAAAATGGGATGATGTCGTGATGGATTTCAAGATCATTTTACTAAGGTATCCTCTAGGTAACGATGTTGTGTGGGATGTTGTTGAAAGGATCATGAAGGTTCATCATTTCTTGTCGATAAAGGATACCTTTAGTGTTTATGATATTGAAAGGTTTTATATCCTTGAGATAGTATGAATTCATAGGGTCCCTCACAATATCTTTTCAAATAGGTACACCCTCTTTGCATCTCATTTCTGAAGAGTTTTCAGAGGGCATTGGGTACACTGGTGCTTCTGAGCACAATATACCACCCTCAGAATGATGGATAGTCATAGGTATAATATAGGTTCTTGAGGAAATTATTCAAGAATGAATCTTAGATTTCAGGGGATCTTAGGAGAGACATATACCCCTGGTTGAGTTCTTCTACAATAACAGCTATCGAGTGAATATAAAAATAGGACATTATGATTCTTTGTATGGTAGGCCATGACGATCACCCCTATGCTGGTTAGAGGCCCATAAGGCAGCTTTACCGGGACAATGTCTTGTGAAGGAGACTTCTGAGTAGGTCCAGTTGATTCAAAAGTGTATGGATACTACACAGTCTCAACAAAAATCTTATGGAAATCGATGCATATGACCTCTAGAGTTTGAGGTTGGGGATCAAGTCTTTTTACATGTGTCACTGAGGATGGGACACAAAAGGATCAGGAGACAGGGTAATATTTCACCACGATATATCAGTCCATTCGAGATTCTAGAGAGAGTCGGGTCATTATCCTATCAGTTGTAGTTACCTCAGAGATACTAAGCCATGAAATAAATATTCCATGTATCTCACCTATTCCACTATCATTCGGACTTGTCTCATGCTTTCCATCCTTAGGAGGTTGAGTTATAGGCAGATGCATCCTTTGAGGAGCATCCTATCCGTATCCTTGAAAGGATCACAAAGGTTCTCTGTGGATGATAACTTCCTCTAGTATGGGTGCTATGGAAACAAAAATGTTTACAAGATGTGACTTATGATTTGGAGGTCAATGTACGTGCTCAGTGTCTAGAGTTGTTCTTAGACTAAGATTTACCACCCTTCAGAGGGAGATTTGAGGATTAATTACTTTAAGGGGGAATATTGTAAGAACCCGGGGTTTTTATGATGTAAAGATCCCTACTTTTTCAGTTTTAATGTTTAAATATAGCCTGATGTGAATTCCCTTTGAGGTTATGGAGGTATCCAGGGTGTACGAGGCTTGTTCAAAGCCCGGAACCTGAATTTTTGGGTGAAAATGGCTCAGTGTATAGTTAGTTCTAACCCTGTGGGGCATGTCAAATGGTATGATAAACTGTGCAAGGCATGATTAGATAGTAGGGGGAGGCCTCACAATTTTAGTAAAACTGTTCAATTTTAGATGCACATCCATGCGATAACCTTTGTAATTTTGATAGCGGTTTTTTGCATGGTTAGTCAAACCGTGTGAGGTAACCATGAAGGTACCCTTATCCTACAACTAACCATGAATGGTTGGTACACCGTTTTTCAAACCATGTGATCAAACTTTGTAACCCCTAATATTTTGAAAATTTTCTTAATTTTAAATTAAATTTAATTCTTTTTAAACCTAAAACTCACTTTTTCTTCAACGCACAATAGAGGAACATTTTGAGAGCCTCCCTTGATGACTAAACTTGGAATTGAGGTTTCTTATCCATTCGATCTTTGATTCAAGAACAAAACATCTCATTGGATCTGCATTGGTGAGTAATCTATTCCTTTTTACCCATTCTTCATTCTTCTGGATATCAACGATGCTATTTATGTGTAAGCTGTTTTTCCATAATTTCAGGTTCTTCATTTGTTATTAATTTTTATACCGATCTATGTCAAATTAAGAGTTGATATTGGATGATCACTCTACTACTGAGCTATGGTAGTTGTTCTATACATTTTACTTGAGTTTTGGTGCTTTATTAGGCTACATACTATTGTGCATCCCACTAGACTTTCTGGACCAACCCTAAAATTAAATTGATCAATTGAATTAGATATAATTGGACCTATTAGGGATTCCATTAGGTTACTTTGATAGGTATTTGTGGTTATTTCCCAGCCCAGGTCCACCCATGGGGTGTGATATATGAATTTTCCCTATTTATGCCTTATAGAACCACCCATGGGGTGAGTTAATGATTTACTTTTTAGAGGAAACTTATTAATAAATATATTGAATTGAATTGGTTGAATAGGATATGGGTTACCTCCTTATCCTATTGATGCTTTTGATTAAATGGTTTATATGGAACCTATAATGCTTAAATGGATTTGTTAGAAATTTGATAAATGAGTGGGTATACTCATTGGTTGACTTGGATTGTGATTATGGTTAAACAAGTGGGTATACTTCTTGATTGCGTTTGGATGAAAATGGTCATATGAGTGGGTAGAGTCATATGGTTTAAAATGGTTTATAGTATGAAATGATAAATGATATGAAATGGTGAATGATTGAATATATGCCTTGGATGATTCTCCTTGTGTCTTGATTTCGTGGGATGCCTTTGGATTTTCTACCCCTTGGATCCATATTTCTTGGACTCATGTAAGACATGTTCAGTATGACATGATCCTAGGGCTCCAATGAGTGCCTAACCAAGTTTCCATTAAGATTCTCCTGGGCCTCAATGAGGATGAATTATTCTTATACACCTCGAATCTAGACCTTCTTGGTTTGAAACTTCATTATATGGAACGACTGTGGTTATTATGACATTTTGATTATATGACACGACTATGGGAAATATGTATGCTTGGTTGAACGGATCACCCATGGTTACTATGAAAATTCACTATACAGAAAGGTTGTGGTTGACATGTTACGTGTGAATGTATGGAAAGGCCATGTTGGTTGTTTATGATTATATTATAGCTACCTTGTTAGGAGTTTGACACTTATTTTGCAGAAATTCTTGAGAGGCTACTAAGTATCACTTTCTTAGTATTTGATATGCCATTGGAACATTATATTTATTTACTGATTTTCTATTTTACTTGCACATTGCTATCTTTTTATATTGCACAACCAAGATTTTATAGACCTTGGGTGGTTTACTACTGGTATTATGTCTCACACCCTATTTGGGACACCTTTGGGTACCCAATAAGACTATTTGGATGTAGGTAAAGATAGGGGCAAGTTCCCATAGTTCAAAAGTTGATTTTGTACCATGCTTAGGAGAATGGGATCATGAGACCAACCTAGGGTCCATGATTCTATTTGGATATAGAACATTTTGGTATTTTTTGTATTTTGGATACTTATATTGTATCATATTTATTTTTACCTATTTTGGATACTTTCTAGATACATGTATCATCATCATTGTATATGAGATACTTTTGGCTTTGTTATGCATTCCTATCTTGTTTATTTATCAGTTTTATACTTGTTGTATCTGCTTCCGCTATTGAATGTTATTACTATTATGTTGTGTTACACTCTAGTAATGAGGGAATATTCTTCCCAAAGACACAACCTAGGCCCTCACTACTAGTTGAAATCCTCTGGCATTCAGGGAGATGCACTTGAGGCCATATGACCCACCGGGCTCTGTAACCTTTTAGTGAAGTTAGGGTATAGAATGTTACAAACCACTTGAGATGGTAAAATCATTTTCATGAAATATATTTGATTATAATGGTTATTTAATTTTTTTATCTCATCTATGAACTATAATAGGAATTATATTCACTTTAGGGGATAATATTGAATGAATTACATGAGATGATATTAATAATCCATAAGAACATGATAAATGATAATGTCTTTATTCGATATTGATACTACAAGAGCAATAATTGATAAAAAAATTTATCTTTTAATATAATTTCAAAGGATAATATTTTCATATCATTATTTATGGATGTATTATTTTATATTCATTATTAAAATCAATTGAGTCCTTTCAATGTTTATTTTCATTAAACCACTTATGGTGGTTATTTTATTATTATTTGTTATAAAAAAATACAAAATAATGATCATTGAAAAAACATAATATTTACCTCAAACATGATATAAAATAAAATCATGTATATTTTAATTCACTTCAAGGAATGAAATAAATATTTTCCAATAAATATTCTTATTCACTTCAGGAAACAAAATATCTTTTTTAGGTTTTATAGAGTCTTCATGATAATAACAAGGATATTCAATTTAGTATTTTCATACTAATTTGGGGAATGTGTATTAAAAAAAACATATTTATTATGATTATTTAAACATCAAAATCAAGTTCAACACCATCATGGTGTACAAAGAGATAGGAAATGCTAAATTCTATCATGTCCCCATCATTTTCATGACATGATTAGTAAAATTTACTCAAACACTTTAACATATGTCAAGTACATGATGTTTATCATTCAAACAATTTAGGTGACATTTTTTAATTATTTTATTTTATGAATGATGTTTTTATAAACATAGATTACATTAGTTATTAAACAATCTCATTCACTTTAGGGAATAAACTCGAATTTTGGCAGTTGTGAGTCATTACAGCTCTTCAGGGGCTCATTATTTTTCATGAAGAAAAAGATTAAGAAAATAATTCATATATTTTCAATGTTATCAAGATGGGGGAAGTAAATATGATATATAAAATAAGACTCATCTGTTTATATAGCTCTTTGAATGAGTGGATTTGATGTACACATATAGATGCATGCCAAAAGATGATACATACCTTTTAAAGGGTTTTATTAGTGTCAGATAATAATTATCAGATGAAGTGAAATAAATTAAAAACCCTTATATTTGGATCTACATGAAAGATAATATAAAACCATCTAAAAAAATAAATAAATAAAAAACACTATAATACTGGGCATACCATTCAAAAAAGATCTACAACAATGTATTCATCTCCATATGTGTTTGATGAAGATAACATTATTGAAAAAAGAATCCCACCTCCATGGTGTATCCATGAGTCAACCTATTCACATGTAATACATGTAGGAATCCAAATCCCCCATAGTGTGAAAAAATCTCATGATACAAAGAAGGTAAGATAATGAGAGCTTTGGTTCAAGGAGTATAAGCCAAATGCGAAGAAATCTCACACACCCAATGTTGTCTTTGAATGAAAGTATTTATAAAAATCACCAAGAAAACTTCTCAGGATACTTCATTTATTCATGCATTATTAATTCATGAATAAATATTTCTTCAACCAACTCATGCATCCTATGCATGTATAACTCCCTTCACATTACAACTCATGTAATAGTTCAAAAAATGATTGTTTTTTAAGTGAGTTGAACTATTCGAATATAAAAACTCTTTAATATTTGGAAGTTTATATGATCAAAGATAGTTTCATGCATGAAATATCATTTCATGAATGCATCTTTATATAACTTATATATATATATATCACACCGACACACACATATATATTCATGGATTTAGGTTATTTTTCCTTCAATCAATCACTTACAATAAATCCTCATAAACTTTATGCCATTTAAATATATGTTGTATTGATATAATAAATTGTGAAACCATATCAAATATTACTTTTAGATATCTTTTAAAACACTTTTAGAAATATATCATTAACTCTACCTTGTATCACATCATTTGAAATACCTTGTGAATGTCTATCCAAAACACTTTTGGATTAACTATAAAATACTTTTAGAGTAGCTCTCTGAGTTAAAATCAATCCCCATATATTCAACCATAATTTATGACCCCACTAGACTTTATAGTGTTGACAAAAAATATGAATCTATAGATCCATAAATGTAATCAAAGAGAATCCTCTAAAAAGGAATCGGTGCTACTCATGCTATAAAGGGATCTGACATGATATCTAAAAAACACATGTATCTCTATACCTATGTACACTAGTATGCATCATATGAAAACATACATTATCATATTCCCCCATTTTACAAGACATCGAGTGACTTGGCACATGGATCATGTCAATCACATATAGAAAAATCATCTGTTCAAGTTTTTATGAGTGTAGACTAATATGATTGATGGATACATAACATGCCATTCATCCTTATGGATAAGCATATCATATGTCTATTATTTGGATAGATTTATAATATATTGGTACGACCACACACAACCACAATTTATCTCAATCGAGGGCCTAGATTTCATACTCATCATATTTGAGGGAAAATCCTATATCGGTTAATCTCTAACCAATAACATGATCAGTAATATACCCAACCACCCCCATATTAGCTATGTTCATATGTTGAATTGTATGATAAATGTATCAAAGTATAATGGTTCTCATGCTAGGTATATCACTAACCTCAGGTAGTGGGGACTCAAATATGATCCATGCACCCCCAGTTTACCAAAAACATATGTGTACGACACTCCATGTGGTATACTTACTATGTCATCTAGTGCACACAAAGAATATCATATTATTTGTTTTATACCTCATGAGAATATTTTGTATCACTATACAAGAATCCTACTCAAGATAAACTCAACATTTCAACATAACCTATAATACTCCATGATGATCATCAGTTGGGAAAAAATCAAAGTCATATTTTGAGTGGTTAATTATCATTACACTTCACAAAATGTATATCTAAATAAAAATTTATATAGCCAGCATGAAATAATGATAAAACAGAGGTTTCCTTTAATATGGTTAATTTTATTATTCTATAATAATACTTAACAAAACTAACATAAGAACCAATTTTTCATGTCATATATGATAAAATTATAGATCATCCTTACATTTTCTACACTTTTATGGTCTTGTTAACTCATTTCATCATATGTAATCCATGTCACATCTTTATGTGACCAAATCATATCTATATGTAACCACATCACATCTCTATGTGACCACCTGATAAAACCCTCCCACTAAACTCTCTAGTGAGAAACATATATGAAGTAAGCTAATTTGAATAATGATGAGACTTAGGAATCATATTCCTAACTATTAATTTTTTTGAACATATTCAAACTCCTCAGCTTCACAACATCAAATGTTACAATGTAAAATTATATCATATAATTAAAACTATTTTTAATTTAATCATCACAATCCTTAGATTACTATTATATAAATTTTTTTCCTTGAAATAATTTAACTACTTACATTATTGTTAACCAGTCCTCTTAAACCCTTTTAGTATAAAGGGATAATCAATTTAATACTATAACAATATGTAAAACTTTACATTTATCTTCACTGTTAAAACCTAAAATATTTTATGATAAAGTGATAATGCTTTTTTTATGGTAAATAATTCAACTCTTTACATTTAACTTTACCTCTATACCCTAAAATATTTTAGTATATCAAGCGTAAAACACATTTTATTTTGATTGGTACAATATTTCAAGAATTAGAATCTTTCATTTCTCATGATAACTAAAGGTAAAAATTTACATTTTCTTTATTTATAGTCACATATACTAAACTCTTTTAGGATATTAAGTTAAAAAATTTAATTTTAAACTAGTATAATAATGATATACACTATCTAAATGGGAACTAAATGTAAAACTTTACATTTCTATTTACCATCACATATCCTAAAAATTTTAGGATGTTAAGTGGATAACACTTAAAATTTAGATTGGTTTTATACTTAAGTTATTAATTTTTAACTTCTCTAAGTCCAAACATACTTCCACTAGCCTCTTATACATTATATTATTTTCATAATATATTGCTAAGAAACATTAACCCTTTTGTGTTAGGAAATAAAATTTATTTCCTTTTAGTAGGAATATTTATAAAATAAACTATTATTTCCATTTAATGTATGGTATTCAATGTCATTAGATAATTTTTTCACTTAAAATAATACTTTATTAAAATATAACACCAATGGGTGGTGGGAAAAAATACCCACATATTCTAAATAATACTTGGATAGACATTTTATCCTTGATAAAACAATCTTATCCATATCTTCTTAAAACATGTTATAGAAATTGATGAATCATAAACCATGTCTATAAATTTAATAATATCATAATTTTTCATAATAAATATTTGTTATAAAATATATTCTCTTATCCCATAAAAGAAATGAGATGAATATACACATCTTTTACTTAGATTTATCTGAGCTTGACATTATCCTTTATATTTATATGTAGCAAATATTTTCTCCATGAATGTAAAATAGAATATCGAACAATTCCTACATTGTTTTTTAACTACAGTATATTTATAAAACTCGTAAAATATATATTAGGTATCATATACCCTTCAAAATAGAAGAATAAATTTCTATAAAATTCATACATAACATGGAAATTCCATGGATTTTCCAAAAATCCTTTAGGTATATCTTGGATAATACAATAATTTTGGATTCTTATTCCTCCTTCCCAACTACCCTAGGTTTTAATGACCTTTTTTGGATTCTTGAAGAATCATTGTTGAAAATTTATACCAATATTTTTTATTCAAGTTTTTAAATTTAACCGCTTTTACTGTCTATACAGTACTTTAAAACCTATACATAATATGCTTGGTTCATATATATTCCCAAAACATTGATAATATCAGGTAAAAATTATTTTAATTCAATCACATTATTAGAATATTTCCATAGATGATAATAAGATAAATACCCTAACCAAACAAATTTATTTTTAGTCTCCCCTTAAAGCATGTTATATAATTAAAAAAATCATAAACCATGTGTATCAAAACCACCTTATATCATTTCATTAAGTAAAAATAGTTTTCATGCACTTATTAAGAGCTATATGAGGTAAAATACACATATTATGATAAGTTTATCCAATATTGAGGTATCTAAGTTATCAATAAAGAAACTCCATTACTATATTACTTGTATAAAAACTTCAAGTTTCAATTATTTTTATCTTCTAACCTTATATATATTCACAACAATTTATAAATCATATTGTTGATATCATATGTTGATCAAAATAATATAACTGAATTCCTATAACCAATAAATCTTTAAGGAATTTTTTTTGTCTCATCCATGCATTAATATATTCAATCATATTGAATATTTTTTTTCACACCCAATCATATTGAGTACATGAATAGAGACTAAGATTCTTTTGGTAAAATTTTTATCTAATGACTTTAAAATCTTAAATGAATTGCCCTATTATTCCATAAGCATCTAGATTCACTTTTTGAATAATTTCAAATATAGGTTACCGAGGAAGGAACAATTTTGAATCATAAAATTTTTCTTAAGAACATTTATTAAATCAGAAATATTGCTTAAGAAATTTTCTTAAGATACCATTTTTAGGAGTAACTTACACGAAGATTATATTTATTAAGGATTGATCCCAAATTTTATCTTGATGATGACGATGAAATAATCTATAACATAAGATTTTATTATATGAGTATAATGTATTATTAACTATTAAATAAGGACTTTTATTAAATGGGCTTCCACTAAAATTATGACCCCCTTTTAAAATCAATCATATCCATTAGTGGGCTAAGATCCATATTTCTTCATTACTTACACCAGTTATCACATAAATAAGCCATGATTATTTAGTTAGGGAATCATCCCAATCATATCATATATGATTCTTGGATATTTAAGTGGTAAACCCTTTTTTCAATCTATCATATGGATAAAAAAAAATCTATTCCTTTAGCATCCTAACTATTGAGGCTTAAAAACTAGTATAACCCAAAATAAAATACAAATAATATGAAAAAAAAAGTAAAAAACAAGAGATACTCATTCTGAGCTTGAAAATACCCTCAAAATAATAAAAATTTACTAATAACTTTCTTTCCTTAAACAAGATAATTTAGGGGTACTTGTTCTGATCTTGACAATACCCAATTGAATAATTGAGAGCTGGATAAGTTCCACTTTGGATGGAATCTCACAATTAGTAATTGATGTTTATTTTTTAATAAAACTATATTAACTCATGTTATTCCCTTTTATGTATTCATTCTTTGAGTATTTTAGTTTTTAATACTATTCCCTCTACCAAATCAACATGTTCAAACCATATTTATGTGTAACTCTCTACACATCCCATAAGTTTGTGTTACTCACCCAAAAATAGAAGTAAAATATTTTTATACATATCCAAATTCATCATATGCATAAGGTACATAAATAATTCATGTAAAGGAATAGAGTTATCCACATGAGTAAGTATTGAGTAATATATATCCAACCCCATTCACCAGCCTAGACAAGGTATAAGCCTCTTGGTAGGTAGTTTGTATGAACCCATGTCCCTATACTCAGGTATACCTTAATAAAGAGAGAATAAAATTCATCATAATTATAAAACCTAATTTGAAAAAACTATATTAAATAACTAAATTAAATTTAATAATATTATCTAAAAATTGAGGTCAAGGTATTTGAAAAATTAAATTCATTATAGATTCAATCCTAGCATGTAATGAAATGTTATATCCTAGAAGTATTTTATCATTTTAAACTAAATAATACACAATATTCACATTTCTTAAACAATTTACTAAACATGAATATAATAGGCAATAACCATTAAATGAATGAACAATTAAAATATTTAAATCTGAGATAAATATTTATGAACAATTTATAAATAGAATCTAATTATAAACACTTTTATAATTTTTAGCTTTAAAATTATAGAAATTCCATAATTTTGAATATAGACATTTCATATTCCTTCCAATATGAACTCTTTAATATTTAGTATTATATAGAATTTCTAAAATATATGATATTTTATAATTGTACCCCCAAGCACCTAATATGTAATATATGATATTTTATGAATTATAAAGAATTTATAATTCAATTTCTATTATGTAAATATTTTACAGAATCTAAATATCACACACTTAATTATTATTTAAAAATTGATCATATAAATCATGAAAACATTTTTGAAGTGGATTAAATAATATCTAAATAAATCCCCTTTAATTTGAAAAATTTAAATTAATTAATTATGAACACTTCATAATTTAAATATAAACATTTTATATTATGGACTTAATTCATAATTTATAACCCATTATAAATTATCACTTATGATTTCTAAATAAAAACTTTTATTTCTAGATCATATTTTATGCCATAAATTTGTGAAAAGGTATCTTAAATATTAAATTTTAATATTTTGGAATGAAATGATACATAAACATTTAATTAATTAATTATAAACTATTTATAATTAATTAATTAATTTACAAACCCATTATAAATTAAATATTCCAAAAATACATTTTATAATGATTTATAAACATTTTATAAACCATTAAAATAATTTTATATGTTAATTTTTTTTAACATTTTTTATTTTTACCCTTATGTAGGTTCCCATTCATTTGTAAGGTTATTCCCCCTTTACCCTTTACCCTTATGTAGATAGTTTGCATAAGGGTAGAAAGGCCCTGACCCTTACATAATGCCAATTGTGTAAGGGTAAGAAGGAAATAAGCCTTACTTAGTGCTTTTCATAAGAGTAATACCTTTATGAAACACCCCTATGAAATGCCTCACGTAAGGGTAAATTTCCAGATTATATTTACAAAACCTCTTATGCATAAGGGTTAGTGTCCAGTTACCTTTACATAACCTTAATAAAAACCCGATTACCCTTATGTACCAGTGTATCATGTAAGGGTAAGATCAGGTGACTGTTATATACACTGATCTATATAGGTGAAATGCACGGATGATTGTCGCCTATCGACCAGTCAAGGTTCCGGTGGTCTGCTAATGTGTATAGCAGCACTCGGGTCGAATCCTCGGTGATGATACTTTGTAATAGTCGTTTGTTTTTAGTTAATTTTATTCTGATTGGAGGGTTTGTTTACAGAGCTTATGAAATAATTTATGGATGGTGTTTTATTTAAAAAAATTGATAAAGATTGGGGTGAGTTCATCATTAGGTAGTTAATATTGTGATATCCTTGAGCTTTGCTTTATATTGCATTAAATTAACACCAATGTTACAAGATGATTTTGATCAGAATTCCCAAGTGTTAAAGCTTTAATCCAAGCCGTAACTTAACTTAGGTTTCTAATCATTACCATTACTTGTTTATGGTAGTGTATTTGTGATTCCAATAATCCATGGAATCCCCATATTAAATAAAACATGTCATTAATCCATGGCATATAAAGTTCAACATACACAATATTAATTTAAAGAACATTCGTCGAGCAAAAGATCTCAATAACTTAACATACCTAAATTATAACTCACCCCAATTAAAGATTTACCCAGCCATTAAAATTATTAATAATCTGTTTATAATGATTATGATGATAAATTAAGAAGATAAGATAAATAAAGGGATAAGAAAAGATTTTTGCGTCGAACACACACACACATGAACGATGATGATAATTAAAAATAGATTTTCAATTGAATGAGGAAGCACAAGAAGGGAATGGGATTAAAATGAATTTAAACTATTTTAAGAACATAATTATTAAACTATAGAAGGTGGATGAGAATAATAGATATTGAAGAAGAAACTTTCATTAAAACAGAATTACAAAAGAAAGGACTTACAAAATTACAAAAACGAAGAACACAAAAGTAAGTGAAAAAGAGAGAGGAGGAAAGGTCTATCAAGTGCAAACTTGGGTATGGAAGATCCTAAAAAGCATTTGTAAAGGCTTTTGTCGTGCCAATATTTTCTCCTCTCTTCTGAAATTCCAACCCCTCTCAAGGAGAGAAGGGGATAGTATTTATAGCCCAAGGAGTGGACTGTTTGCATTCCGAATCTATCCCTCCACTTGCATTACCAAGTTGGCTATTAAGACAGCCGAATCTCTAGAAATATCC
Source organism: Viscum album (assembly GCA_963277665.1). Lineage (NCBI taxonomy): Eukaryota > Viridiplantae > Streptophyta > Magnoliopsida > Santalales > Viscaceae > Viscum > Viscum album. The sequence continues at coordinate 1,855,919,719 of OY728160.1, forward strand.
TTTTTCAAAGTTTTATATAATAAATATTTCTGACTACTCTCAAAATTTGGAGTCATTTGTACATAAGGATCAAAAGTTATGGCTAGTTTATTAAACAAAGTTAAACTGTCCATTTCAATCCAGTCTTTTTTAAAGTCCAAAAAGTGAAAGGGTTTTTGAATAGGAATATGCCTTCAAATCCGAATGGTTTATTCAACAAAGTTAGACTCCTATATCTCCTATTTCACATTGAAAAATCTCATCTTGATTGGATGATTACATCATGAGATATTTCATGCATACTATACTGATTGTAATTCTCAGACAGAATGGTGGGATGGATTTTAAAGCTTCATTTGGGCCCCTTGTTCTTAGATTTGGGCCCTGAAATTTTTATACAAGACTCCTTGAATTGTCCCCCGAACTATGGTGGAGAATAATAGAATTTGGACTTCTGCATGTAGCCCAGTAAATCAATATTCATGAATAGTCCAGTTTCTTCACAGATTCTTTGGTCTTGTTTGTGAGGACCATATGACCCTTCAAATGGCAGAATTGGCTCATGGTACCTTCTAATGAAATGTTTTATATTTAAAGGAGAATACTAAAAGATAAGAACTAAACAATTGGGATCAGTATAGTGATAGTTATTATTAAAACAGTAAACTGACTTAATTAGACTACTTCTAAAAATGCTCAAAAATTATACTTAATATTAAAACATTAATATTTCACACAAATTATGCACATTTCATATAAAATAAGTAAAGGGAGTATATAATAAGTCATGAAAATATTAATAACATCAACTCCCCCACACTTAGTTTTGTTCATGTCCTCATGTGCAACAAATATAAAAAAATAACAAAATCATTTTCACTCACCAACAAATATTAAAATTTTGTTTTCTCCAATCAGGGGAGGTTTAGACCATATCACTCATCCATTTTGAATTACACCACAAGTTGTTACAGAAACAATGTTCCAAAACTAATTCATTTTTTCATGCTCAAATTTAGAAATGAAAAATGTGGACACTCAAAATCACACCTCTCAAGATGATAAAATTCATTTGTGGAGGTTCACTCTTTCACCAACCAAAAGTGAAAATCTTAGAGTTTGAAAACAGCTCTCATCTTCCAATCACTATCCAAAGTGAACAAGAATAAAGAGGTCTTTTTAATGGGTTTTTCTATGGCTATGGGACGGTAGGGATATAATTTCCAAGAGAGAGAAGAAGAGGGTTAAAATACCAACATAGAAAAAGCAATGCACATTTTTTTGAAATAAAACATGGAAGGAAATGAAAACAAATATTTACAAGGGAATTATTGTGTGAAGAAAGACACAATAGAGGAAGAAAATATGAAGGTAATTAGAAGACAAAATATTTACAAAATACAGAACTTCTCCCAAATAAGAATATAATGCAAGTGTTCTTTTTTTTCTTCTCCTTTTTTTTCTTTGTTTTTTTGAAAGTTGACCTTGAAACAGATCTCACACTCCTATCCCAACCCATGTTTGATCTCTTCACGACACTAATTGTAATAGTTATAACAAGATCAAAGGTTGAGAAAGAGTGATTTTTGACTTACTCAAGACACAACCCATTTTTGCAATTTTTTTTTGATTTTTTTCATCATTTTTTATTTTTTTTGAACACTTGTCAAAAACATTTAAAAAATTACATAAATGGAAGTACATTACATTCCCTAAAACACACTTAATGACAACCTCTCCCCCACACTAAAATGTATGCTTTCCCTCAAGCAGATGATAACTCGTTGAAAATCAATAATAGGGTACCTAAAAAATGAAATCCATTCCCCCCACACATAAATTTCAAAAAAATATGCAATGAAAATCCATGTTGATATTGTGTGGGAAAAGGTATTGGGATTGTAATGTGTCTATCAAAGAAAAGGTTTTTATAGGCTTGAAGGGGCTTTCAAAAAGAGGATTAATGTAAGGGAAATGGGAGGCTATTTGGATATTGTGATTCTCATCTGGTTCAGAAAATGCCTCTATCATATTAATGCACACTAAGGAAGGAAATTTAGCTTGAAGGTCCACAAAATCAAGACTCACAAATGGGGGTAAAAACAAAAATTTTGAAAATATGGCCATATGTGGCCTTGGAATGAAAGAAAATGTTTTTCCTCACGGTTCGGGAAAAGCATTTTCCAAATCAAAAATTGAGCATTCAAAATTTGTTAATTTTGACACAAAATTATTTATCCAAAGTCATTATGAAAATACAAAATTTTTGAGATGAAAACATGTCTGTTAACTCCCCAAAATGGTTGGATAAAATTTCAAAACTCGATGGTGAGTAAGCATGACTCTTTAATTTTTTGTATTTTTTTAAGTGATTGTTTTCTTGTTTTTTTTAGTTTTTTAGGTTTTTATATTTTTTTGTTTTTTTTGTAAAGATACACCCACACAAAAGAGAAAGTGAAAAAGAAAGGGTTTGATAAACAAAGTGGTAAAAAAATTAAAGAGAGAGGAAAAAGAAGAAATAGGTAGAGAGAGGAAGATATAGAGAGAGAGTTAAAGGGAAAGAGGTGCCCCCTGGTTTAGATTTGGTGGGTCATCGTCTCCATCTGGTGGTGGGTTGACTGGAGAAGTTGGGTATCCAATGGAAGTAGATGATGATCTAGAATTGTGTGTCCTCTCATAGTGATGCTTTAACCGATGTCCATTAACCATGAATGTCCTTTTAGAAGAGGGGTCTTGGACTTGAACTACACCAAATGGGTAAACATTAGTAATAAAAAAAGGACCTTCCCAATGAGAATTAAGATTACCTGGGTGAAGTCGTAATCGAGAATTGAAGAGCATTACCTTTTAACCTTTATGAAATACCTTTCTCAAGATGTGTCTGTCATGGAGTACCTTAGCCTTCTCTTTGTACAGATTGGAATTCTCATAGGATTCAAGTCGAAGATCCTCTAGTTCAGCCAATTTCAACAATCTTTCTTCACCTGATTTTTCACAATCAAAATTACAGGTTTTCACAGCCCAAAAAGACTTATGCTGGATTTCAACTGGTAAGTGACACGCTTTACCAAAAACTAGCCTAAAAGGAGACATCCCAATGGGTGTTTTATAGGAAGTTAGATAAGCCCAAAGGGATTCACCAAGTCTCTCAGGCCAGTCTTTTCTGGTGGGCTTAACAATTCTCTCAAGTACCCTTTTCACTTCTTTATTAGAGAGTTCAGCCATGCCATTTGTTTGAGGGTGATATGCAGTTGAAGTTTTATGTACAACCCCATTCTTTTTCAGAAGATATTCCATGGTTCTATTACAAAAATGGGTTCCTAAGTCACTGATCAAGGCATGTGGTGTGCCAAATCTTTGGAATATGTGGGTCTTTAAGAACTCACTAACAGTATGAGCATCATCCTTCCTAGTGGGTTTGGCGTCAACCCACCTTGAAACATAATCGACCACAAGAAGAATGTCTGAGAATCCATTGGAAGGGGTAAATGGTCCCATGAAATCGATGCCCCAAACATCAAAGATCTCGCAGAAAATTAAAGGATTTTGGGGCATTTCATTTCTCTTGGAAATTGTGCCAAACTTTTGGCAAGTGGGACATGATTGATCGAACTCATGTGAGTCCTTGAAGAGTGAAGGCCAGGAGAATCCAGAGTCTAGGACCTTTTGGGAGGTCCTTTGTGGTCCAAAGTGGCCACCTCCGGGAAGTGAGTGACATAATTATAATATGGAAGAATGTTCATTTTCATTGACACATCTCCTTATTACCATGTCAGCCCCAGTTTTCCAAAGTTTATTTTCTTCCCAAAAATAGTATTTTGAATCACTTTTCAACTTCAATTTTTGTTCTTTTGAATTTTTTTTAGGAAAAACACTAGAAACCAAGTAATTTACAGTTGGGGCATACCATGGTATTTTTGGAGAGAGAGATGAAAGGTGCTCAGTAGGGAATTCAGGATCGATGATTTCAGATTGAGAAGAATTAGAAATTCTACTCAAGTGATCAGCAACAGGGTTTTCTTTTCCTGGTCTATCTTTGATTTCAAGGTCAAACTCTTGGAGCATTAGGATCCATCTTATTAGCCTCGGTTTGGAATAAATTTTCTTGAGTAAGAACTTTATATCAGAATGGTATGTGAAGATTATGATTTTGGCACCTAAGAGATAGGGCCAGAATTTATCTAAGGCAAAAACCACTTCTAGAAGTTCATTTTTAGTCACAGTGTAGTGAGATTGAGTTTCATCCAATGTTTTTGAGGCATAATAGATGACATGAGGAATTATTTCTCTTCTTTGACCAAGAACAGCCCCAAATGCTCTATCAGAAGCATCACACATCAACTCAAATGGTAATGACCAATCTGGGGGTTGGATTATCGGGGCAGATGTAAGAGCAGTTTTGAGTTCAATGAAGGCTCTCTTGAAAAACTCATGAAAATGGAAAGTGACATCATTTTGGAGCAAACGAGTGAGTGAGAGGGAAATTTTACTGAAGTTATGGATGAATCTCCGATATAAACCAGCATGACCGAGGAATGAACGGATGTCTCGAACAGAGTTGGGTTCAGGAAGTGATTGGATCACTTCAATTTTGACAGGATCGACTTCAATACCATCTTTTGAAACTATGTGCCCTAGAACAATCCCATTTGCAACCATGAAGTGACATTTTTCAAAATTTAACACAAGGTTACACTTGACACACTTTTTAAGGACTAGAGAGAGTGAATTCAAACAAGATTCAAATGACTCACCATAAATGGTGAAGTCATCCATGAAGACTTCCATGCAGTGTTCAATGAATTCTGAAAAGATACTCATCATACACCTCTGGAATGTTGCAGGAGCATTACAAAGGCCAAACGACATTCTTCTATATGCATATGTTCCAAAGGGGCATGTTAAAGTAGTCTTTTCTTGGTCATGAGGTGAGATTGGGATTTGAAAATAGCCGGTGTATCCATCAATAAAGCAATAGTGTGACTTTCTGGCTAATATTTCTAGCATTTGATCAAGGAATGGAAGAGGGTAGTGATCTTTTCGTGTTTCAACATTCAATAATCTATAGTCAATGCACACACGCCATTTTTTCTTCACTCGAGTTGTGACTACCTTCCCATGTTCATTTGTGACAACAGTTATCCCACCCTTCTTTGGTATAACTTAAATTGGACTAACCCATTCACTATCAGAAATTGGGTAGATAATACCAGCTTGAAGAAGCTTGGTGATCTATTCCCTAACTACCTCAAGTATGAGTGGATTGAGTCTTCTTTATGGTTTTATAATTGGTTTGGATGACTCCTCAAGATGGATGTGATGCATGCAAAGGGCAGGGTTGATTCCTGGTATGTCATCTAGGGTCCAACCTAAGGCCTTTTTGTTTTCCTCTAACACTTGAACAAGTTTGGACTCCTCGGTTTCAGTAAGTGTGGAAGATATAATGACAGGATATGAGTGATCATGGAAGATGAATACATATTTCAGGTGTGCAGTAAGAGGTTTCAGATCAGTCTCATCTTTCACTTTTGGGCTCAACAACTCAGGAATGGAAGAAGGGACTTCAGTTGCTTCAGGTTCATTTTCCTTAATACTGTCCAAGGTGGAGCAGTAGAGATCAGAATTGATGTGTAATTCAAGAGAGTTTTCAAGTTCCTCTAGATTGATGGAGTCTATTAATGAGAGGTCCACATCAACATCACCATTTATGACTTGGTTAATCATAGTGCAGATTTCACAAGATCCTTTGTCATTAGAACACAAAGAACACGATGGATTGGGGTTCGATTGACTCTTAGAAGTGTCCTCAGAAGTATGAATTGAGAATGCAGAGTGGTCCTCATATGGGTATCACATGGCTTGGAAAATGTCAAACTTGACCAGTTGGTCACCGAATTCCATGGATAAGATGCCTGAATGGACATCAATCTTGGTTCTTGCAGTCATGAGGAATGGTCTTCCTAGAATTAGGGGAGATCGAGAAGAGGTCATCTCACCTTCAATGTCAAGGAAATAGAAATCAGCAGGGAAGATAAGACCATTGACTCGGACAAGGACATCCTCAATTATTCCCTCGGGACTAGCTATGCTTCGATTGGCTAACTAGATGACAACACCTGTTCGGTGTAAAGGACCTAGACCAAGGTTTGAGAATATGGATTTGGGCATGACATTAATTGAGGCTCATAGGTCTATGAGTGTATCATCAAAGTTCGAACATCCAATTTGGCATGGAACCGTAAAGGTCCCTAGATCTTTTCAATTTATGGGAATAGACTGCTGGGTGGAAACATTTTCGAAGGTCCTAAGTTTCTTCTTGTGGGTACAAAACTCCTTGAGAAACTTGGAATAATTAGGAATTTTTTATGGAATATAAGATGGGAATGTTGAATTCAACACGTCTAAACATGTCGAGCATTTCAGGATCAGGTTCAAAGGACTTCCTTGGTTTAAAAACATCTTGAGGAAAAGGAATTGGATTCCTAAGTGGAATGGAAGGAGGTGAGGAAATGGATTCAGGTTCCTTTTCAAGTTTCTTTTTATTTTCGTTTTCTAGGTCAACATTCAAAGGAGGGTTTGATGATTTATCTTGAGGCATAGCAAGTTGATTTCCTGATCTAAGTGAAATTTAACTTACATTACCCTTGGGGTTGGGTAATGTTTGAGTTGGGAGTTGGGAAGAATTTGATTGTTGTTGTTGGCTCAGGTGGGATGAAAGTTGACCTATTTGAGTTTCAATTTTTTTAAGGCTAGAATGGGTGAAGGAGGAAAGATCTTCCACTTCAATTTCCCATGGTTGCTTGGAAGAAGAGGCTTGTCCCTGGTTGGGATTGCCTTGATTTTGATTCTTGGGAAATCGATTGTATTGGTTTTGGAATTGGGAAGGCTCACTAGGATAATGGAATCCAGGAGGAGGATTGTTCCTTTGAGGTTGAGGAACAAAAGGATAAGGTTGATGAAAGTTACCAACACCTTGACCATATTGGAATTGGTTTGGGTTTTGAGGAGGGAATTGAGGGGGGTGAGACATGGGGTTACCATACCTAAATCCTTGGTTAAAGTTAGAGGAGAATGGATCAGAGTGAGGTTGGTTGAAGTTTCTAACAAACTGACCTGATAGTTGAGGATTGGTGTTCCGCTGAGCATATGCTGCATTGAGCTCCATTGGTCCAGATGAATCAGATTGATCCTCTTGAATTTGTGGAAATGTGTCAGTTGGATGAGATGGAGAGTTGCATATTCCACAGTTTTTGATAGGTCCAAGAAACATTGATTGTGGAGAAGACGAGGTTGGGGATTTTGTGGCCACAGCTAGCTGTCGCACAAGACCTGTAAGTTCACTCATCCACTCGGTCATCTTGTTCGACTCAATTGATTGATTATCTTGGGATTTTTTGACATGAGAATGTGATCAAGTATGGAATTTTTTTGTGTTTGCAGCCATGTTACTTATGAGATCTCTTGCAGTTGCAGGAGTTTTATCAACAAGAGCACCGCCACTTACAGGATCTATGAGAGTTCTCTCCATAGCAAATAACCCCTCATATAAGTATTGGATCAAGAGTTGGTCAGGGATTTGGTGATGTGGGAAGGTTGCCACAAGATTTTTTAACCTCTCCTAGTACTCATGGAGTGATTCACTTGGGAATTGACGTATACCACTTATTTCCTTTCGGATAGAAGCACTACGAGAAGCAGGAAAGAATTTCTCTAAGAAGATTCGCTTCATGTCATTCCATGTAGTTATGGAACCAGGAGGAAGGTATTAGAGAAATGACTTAGCAGTGTCAGCTAGGGAGAAAGGGAAGGCTCAGAGTTTGATTTGTTCTTCAGAAACCCCTTTAGGCTTCATGGTAGAGCACACTACTTGGAACTCTTTAAGGTGGAGATGTGGATCCTCACCGACTAGCCCATGGAAATGAGGAAGAAGATGAATCAAACCCGATTTGAGTTCGATGTCATCCTCTATGTTTGGATATTGAATACCAAGAGGTTGGTAATTCATATCAGGCGTAGAGAGTTCTTTTAGTGTTTGTTTCCTAGGATTGGCCATATCTAATTCAACTGGTTGGACAAGGACTAGTTCTTGAATTATTTGATTATCTCTTATGTTCCTCCTAAGTTGGTGAAGTGTTCTCTCAATTTCAGGGTCAAACAAATCCGAAGGATTGTTTGGAAGGGTACGGGGCATTCAGAGAGATTTTGTAAGAAAGAGGAAGATGGGTTTTTCTTTGTATTTTTTTTAGTTTATGATTTTTAAGAGGAAGAAGGGGTTTTCTTTGTGTTTTTTTTTTCATTTTTTTTTTAAAATTTTGTTTTTTTGGGTTTTTTTACAATAACCAGAAACTAATGAATAATTCAAGCACCATCCCCGGCAATGGCGCCATTTGAAACTCACGGCCGATTATCGCCTATCAACCGGTCAAGGTTCCGGTGCTCTGCTAATGTGTATAGAAGCACTCAGGTCAAATCCTCGGCGATGATACTTTGTAATAGTCGTTTGTTTTTAGTTAATTGTATTCTGATTGATGGGTTTATTTGAAGAGCTTATGAAATAATTTATGGATGATGTTTGATTTAAAAAATTGATAAAGATTGGGGTGAGTTCATCATTAGGTCATTAATCTTGTGATATCATTGAGCTTTTCTTTATATTTCATTAAATTAACACCCATGTCACAAGATGATTTTGATCGGAATTACCAAGTGTTAAAGCTTTAATCCAAGTCGTAACTTAACTTAGGTTTCTAATCATTACCATTAATTGTTTATGGTAGTGCATTTTTGGTTCCAATAATCCATAGAATCCACATATTAAACAAAACATGTAATTAATCCATGACATATAAAGTTCAACATACACAATATTAATTTAAAGAACATTCGTCGAGAAAAAGCTCTCAATAACTTAACATACCTAAATTATAACTCACCCAAATTAAAGATTTACCCAGCCATTAAAATGATTACTAATTTGGTTATAATGATTATGATGATAAATTAAGAAGATAAGATAAAGAAATGGATAAGAAAAGATTTTTGTGTCGAACACACACACACACGAACGATGCTGATAATTAAAAACAGATTTTTGATTGAATGAGGAAGCACAAGAAGGGAAGGGGATTAAACTGAATTTAATATATTTTAAGAACATAAATATTAAACTACAGAAGGTGTATGAGAATAAGAGATATTGAAGAAGAAACTTGCATTAAAACAGAATTACAAAAGGACTTACAAAATTACAAAAATTAAGAACACGAAAGTGAGTGAAAACAAAGAGAGGAGGAAAGGTCTCTCAAGTGAAACTTGAGTATGGAAGATCCTACCAAGCCTTTTTCAAGGCTTTGTTCGTGCCAATATGTTCTCCTCTCTTCTGAAATACCAACCCCTCTCAAGGAGAGAAGGGGATAGTATTTATAGCCCAAGGAGTGGACTGTTTGCATTCCCAATCTGTCCCTCCACTTGCATCACCAAGTTGGCTATTCAGACAGCCGAATATCGAGAAATCTACTTTTCAAAGTTCTATATAATAAAGTTTTCCTACTACTCTCAAAAGTTTGAGTCATTTGGACATAAGGATCAAAAGTTATGGCCGGTTGATTAAACAACGTTAAACTGTCCATTTCAATCCAGTCTTTTTTAAAGTACAAAATGTGAAATGGTTTTTGAATAGGAATATGCATTCAAATCCAAATGATTTATTCAAAAAAGTCGGCCGCCTATATATCCTATTTCACACTGCAAAATATCAGCTCTATTGGATGCTTAAATCATGAGATATGTCATGCTTACTATACTGATTTTAATTCTCGGATAGAATGGTGGGCTGGATTTTAAAGCTTTATTTGGGCCCCTTGTTCTTAGATTTGGGCCCTAAAATTTTTATAAAAGACTCCTTGTATTGTACCCCGTACTATGGTGTTGAATAATATAATTTGGACTTCTGAATGTAGCCCAGTAAAACAATCTTCATGAATTGTCCAGTTTCTTCACAAATTCTTTGGTCTTGTTTGTGAGGACCATATGACCCTTCAAATGGAATAATTGGCTCATGGTATCTTATAATGAAATGTTTTATATTTAAGGATAATCATAAAAAACAAGAACCATACAATTTGGATCAGTATAGTGATAGTTATTATCAAAACATTAAACTGACTCAGTTAGACTACTTCTAAAAATGCTCAAAAATTATACTTAATATTAAAAAATTAATATTTCACACAAATTATGCACATTTTATATAAAATCAGTAAAGGGAGTATATAATAAGTCATGAAAATATTAATAACATCAATAGGGGTAATGAATTATGGCCCTTATACAAATATCTCTAAATAAGGGTAAATCCTTAGTTACCCTTACACATCTCTACTGTGTTAGGGTAATATGTTGGTTACCTTTACATAGCCTAGCTAGGTAAGGGTAAACCCTTTTATGAAATCAAATTTCTAGAAACCAAAACGCTACTTTGTTTTTCAATTATATTATTCATTTCATCTATATTTTCATAAAACTTAAACCTAGATCACTATGATACCATTGAAGGGTTTTATCAGAGTCTAATAACAATTATAATATGAAGCATAAGAAATTAAAAACCCTCTTCTGAGGATCTCCATGAAGAATAATATAAAACCTATATAAAAATATAGAAATGAAGAACACCATAAAACCAAGCATACGATTCACCAAAGAGCTATAGTAACATCTTAATATCTATATGTATTTATGAAGATCACATAAGTGGACAAAGCATCCCACCTCCATGGTGTATCCACAGGACAATCGAATCACATGTTGTACATGTAGGAATCCCCATACCACATGATGTGCTAGCATCCCATGATGAAAATAAGGCAAGAGAAAGATATCTTTGGGTCAAGGAGTATCAGTAAAACATGAAACAATATCACACACCCAATACTATCATCTCATGATAGTATTTATAAATGTCACCTAGAACACTTCTTGGGCTCCTACATTTATCCATGAATTATTAATGCATGAATAAATATTCCTTCAACCAACTCATGCATCCTATGCATGTATAAATACCTTCACATTAAAAAACTTTTAATTGTTCAATAAATGATATTTTTTAAGTGATTTGAACTATTTTAATCTTAACACTATTTAATATTCAACTATTTATATGATCAAAGGAAGCGGCATGCATGAAATATCATTTCATGCATGCATATTGATACACCTTATATATACATGCATATATATATATATATATATATCTATATTTAGGCCATATCTCCTTCACATTTTTTATTTATGAATTATCTTAGCTTGATGATAGCATTATCATGATGTATAATTATGAGAAGATGATTATGTTAACAATGTGTTATGAAATTGATCGAACACTGATTGAAATCATAAGGAATTTCAAAATTAGGAATAAATGATCAATTCAAGGTGATGAGTATTGTTGAAAAAGTGAAAGTTGAATATTTGTATGATGATTATAATGAAAAATAAAAATACAAATATATGAAAAAACAAGAAGTATAGGGAACATAATGTAGAGCCTAAAAATTTCACCCATTTCATTAACACATAGCCATATATATATAGAGTACATGTGATATGATTCAATGGTTAAGATTAATGTTATGACTCTAGTTTTGTGGATCTATTACTTTTAATATTTTTATGTATATATATGGATTTTCCCTCAAAGTCATCACGATGTTTGGGCATCTCAGGACACTAGAATTAATATATTAAAATTATTAATATATTTTAATGCACACACACACATTGTTTCAGTTTAAATGGTTTTACCATTATTTAGGACCTCATATGGGAAATATAAAACCACATTTGATTCTAGAAAATGGGGTTTACCCTAGGAATGACCTAAGGTTGGTCGACATCAGACGTTCTGAGAGACGTGACTGTTGGTAGATGTATTTAATAAAATAAATAATTTTATTTATTTATTTCATTTTAAATGACCTAAATCAAATCCACTATAAATAAACCATTAGATAAAAGCATCAGGGTTTCCCCATAACACTGGCATGACTGTAGAGTATAAAAATGGTCATTATTCATTGGAGGATTGGGATCAGACGACGAACAATGATCTGATCAAGGTGTATCAAGTGGCATCAAACACAACAGACAATATTCATCATTGAAGAATGAATTCTTCACCAATGATCGATCCTAAATTGAGGTAGGTCTTTTTATTTGTGTATTTTTACCTTTCAAATTTTTTAATCATGGATTTATAATTATGTTCTTATTAATCTATGATATTTTTTCTACATATGATCCTCACCGTAATTTGGTATTATTAATTCTATAAAATCCTTATTACACTTTCTATCATCCATGGAAATCATGTTTATATAATCGTTTACCAATAACACTTTTCAAATAATTAATTCACCTTTTTTATGTTAATTTATCCCCATATTTCTTTGTATTCTTCATCATTAGACCATAGGGACACAATTCGACATTTTTGGTGTGGGTTTGAGCATGATCGAACTCCTAGATTCATGGAGGATTCACAAAAAATACTCAAGGTAGAGTTTTTTGGATGGATCACGATTCATGGAGGGATTAGAGTGATGAACATATAGATATGGGGTCTAGAGTAGTGATAAGCAGTGATGTGAGGTGCTACAGGCTTTGTGAAAATAGCCAGATTTCGATTTTTGGCCACCGGAGGCCTGAAATCGATAGCTGGAGATAACGCCCATCGATTTCTTGTGTTCAAATAGTAATATTTTGTGATGGAGAAGGTGAATCTAGGATTCATGTGGGGTAACATGAGCTTTTATATAATTACCGACTACACGTCATGTATACCCTAGAGGAACACATGTCATGTAGTTTGGGTCCTCTCGATGGCTAGGGTTTTAGTCAAGTTAAGGATCACATGCCGTGTGGCTGGGATCACATTCTGTGTGACCCTAATCAGGTGTCTAAGATATGTGACCAGATTTTCATACCCAGGACCTTGTGTGGGAGTATGAACAGTGTACTCTAGAAGTACATGGTCCCAATAATGGAGAGGTACTTTCCTAGATACACGGGCACAACCAAAATTATACAGGCATATGCCAAAATACACGAGCAAGGATATGAGCACACGTGCATGCCTTGGGTGGTTGATACATACCATATAATGCCTATACATACTATGAATTATGAAATTTCATCCAAAGCCATGTCCAGGGAGAACACGACCAGGCGATGAGGTAGAGTCACATGCCGTGTTACCCCTTGTACATGTTGTGTACATATTTGAGTAACTTCTACCCTACGTATCTCTTTCTACTAGGCTCGAATTTTGGCCCATATAATTATATCCTTAGAAGTTTTCCATGTATAATGTTATGGTAGCCTTTGTAATGAATTTTGAGATACAACATGAGGTGTTGAGAGTGTGATTCTTCTTCAAGTGATGCTGGACCAGTAACAATGGTCAGGTAGGATCATCAGGGAGAGGCCAGGGTTGGAAACCCCCCTATCACACCAGGGTGTGGGACCCCCGTACTCTTTTCACTAGTGTAGTGGCACCCCCTAATGTACTATTGAGTAGGTCCCCTACTGGAGATTTTCCCCCTTGACTATATAACACAATGGAAAGGGGTGAGTCCTCCACCTAACCACTGAGTGGAACCCACATGACACACCAAGGCATGGGTCATCTATATGGCAAGTGGTAACCCTTGATGTACCAGGGTTCAAAAACTCTGTCTATTGAGTGGAACCCCCATATAGACTTAGATAGAAGGTATTCTACCTTCTGAGTGGAACCTCCTATGGCACTAGGTCGTGGGTCCTCTATTATAGATTGTGCCCCCTTGGGCTGTGGAGCTCAGTGACAAGGTGTTGGTCCTCCACACAGTTTCTTGTATGGACACATGAGATGCTGGTCATTGGAGATGTACCCATGGAGCTGCTGGCGGACTCATCACCCTGGGATGGGATATGAAGATGGAGATCTCCTTTCTATCTCATCCGGGTTTCTTATGATTATATATATATATATTGGGTTTCATTTCCCTATTTATTTGGGTTGAGAAAAATTCTACTGTATCAGTATATTTATCCTTTTGTGGTTTCTAAGGTATCCTAATGGGTTTGTATATAATCACCCTTTCATGGGCTTTTCCCACATGTGTCATTTCTTATTCATATGACTGGTAGTTCAGTAGTGACATCAGTGGAGCATAGTTAAACTCAAGTTCATAGGACGCGTACGGTGGTTAGGTTTGTAGATATGGAGTTGAGCTCTCTCATCTTTCCTTTATACCAGTTGTTGTCAGGTTGGGACTTAATTTATGGTTGGGTGTATATTTTCCCCATTACACTTTAGTTTTAATATATTATACTCAGATGTATTCCTTAGAGGTTATTTCATATATGATTTTATTCTAGATGTTACAACCCTTTTTATTATTCCTATAATCTTTTCATGGAGATGGTTGAGTGCGTGCATACAGGTACATTAGGAAAAGAAATACCATTTCAGTTATTCCTGATCAACACTTTTCACCCATCCCTCACCTATTAGAGGTGGGTTTAGGGTTTCTAAACTCAGCCTTTCACTATCCAATTAGGCCCATATTTTCCATCTTTATTCCTTGGGACAATGTTTAGTGTTGTACCCTTTATGACGAATTATTGGGACTTAGAGAAATGGTGAAAGAGTGTCTCAAGTGAGACTTTTAGTCTAGGGAACCCGGTGTTGGTGTGGATACTGATGTATCCTTACACTAGGACTCTAACTACCAATTTTTAGACCTAGTATACTAAGAAATTGGTTACAAGGAACTTAGTTACATGCATCATATAAGATTTATTATTTTTAAAATCATTCTTGAGTTAGCTTCCCATATATATATTCTCATATATCCATGGTACGACTGATCACTTTCAGGATACTTTCATAAAGAAATCCATTTAGGTTACTGATATAGGATTGAAACAAAAATTTGTTGAGTGATAAGGCCTTATTTTAGGGGTTATCTCATGAGGTTTTCCCTCTAGGTGGGAAGGGATAGAAACCCACACATTTTGAGTAGTAGTTATTTCTAGTAGGTTATGATGACGACGTGCACAGGATGATGATGTGCATAAGCTTAGCATGATCTATGAGTTCCATCTTCAGAGGATTCTGAGGTTCTATAGAGATCCAAATCCCCAGATAGTGGAGGATTATCTTGATTTAGTGATCTGAGTCTTTAGTATTTTGAAAACCCTGATTGATCATATAGTTTCAAAGGTTGGTAGTATTTTCCATGGAGCATATGGGTGCTGGTGGAGTCTAGTCACATAGACCCATGATGAGAATATTCTCTCATGGATCTAATTACAATAGTTGTTTCATGAAGAATATTAATCCTCATGCTTGTGATTAGTTTGGATCTAGGAACTTATTGAGCTACAACAGGGTAGTATGAATTTTTTTGAATATGCTGTGAGGTTTACCGACCTCACACATTACTCCCTCGACACAATTTAGGATGGTTTATTTCGGTCTTGGAAGTTTAAGCAGGGACTCCATGGAGACATTTGAATTGGTGTATTATCCTTATGCATACCTACTTTTTCTATATCACTAGAATGATATTTGGTTATAGAGAACTTCTTGGTGGAGGGATGTCAAGTGGTTGGTGATGGAAGTGGTCATCGTGGTGCTGAGTTTTTTTGAAGCAGCTAGTAGATGTCGTTTATTAGGGTATCAGTGTAGGAAACCACAATATAGAAGGACTTAGGAATGTGTATCTATAACATAGGGACCATTCAGAGGATCCATTCAATTAGGAGAGTGCCGGTGATATTCATGTTATGGGTGAGGTCACACGGAACATGATTTCCTAAACCGATGTACTAAGGAGGGTAGAAAGATAGTGGATAGACCACCATGATAGTGGAAACACCATGATCAGGGATCTCCCAGACATGGATAGGGTGGACTATAGGAAGGAGATGCTGGAATAGGAATAGGTGGATCTCCAAAGGGGGAGATTCTTGTGGGAAGAAATACTACAATTTACTTCCACCACTAACACTAGTTAGCCCATGCCGTGATCAAGGAGATGGAGGTCGAGGCTATGGGTAGCTACTTGAAATAGAGGACCATGAACATGATACATGTGAGATGATTCGAGGTATGATATGTGTCTTTTCTAATATTTACCCAACACTAGAAGTTATAGGTGTAAGTCATTACTTTATCTATTGTGCATTATTTGGATCTTCCAGTTGAGACTTTAACCCAACAGCTATGACTAGAGATTCTTAATGGGAGTGATTCATTGATATAACACATCTAACATTAGTGTGAACTAGGTATTAATGGAGAAAGTTTCTCATGGGGACTCTTGGTTATTATGATGAAATCTTATAAATTCATATTGGGTATGGATAAGTTTTCCATGGTTCAAGCCCAAATTGACTGCCATTATAGGCAGGTTAGATGATTTCATATAAATGGGATGATATTATCCTTTACGGGTGAGATAGATATCATGGATGATCGAGTGGGCCTTGAAATTTAGAGGATAAAACCCATCACCCATCATTTGGAGAGTTTATCCATTAGTTAAGTGGGATTTTCAGGCATATAGATTCCTTTAGTATTGGAGGACTACACAAAAAACATCCCCGAGGATGTTCTGGGACTACCTCTAAGGTGGTATATGGAATTATTCTTTGAATTGCACCCTGATAATACACCAATATCTTCTAAGGTATATTAGATGGCCCCTACTAATCTTTTAGAGATGATGGTTTAGTTATAGGACCTTCAAGATAAGGGTTTCATTAGACCCAATGTGTCTCTTGGGCAAATCCAGTGTTGTCCATAAAAATGGTGGATGATATATTAAGGATTTCCATTGATTATCAACACTTGAACCAAGTATTGATAAAGAATAAGTACCCCTTTCCAAGGATTGATGGCCTCTTCATCTAATTGAGAGTTCTGAATTGGTTCTCAAAGATTTATCTCAGGTTTGGATACCACTAGTTGAGGGTTCATGAGGATAATATTTTGAATATGTCATTATAATATTTCTTTATATACTATGAGTTCTTAGTGATGCCTTTCAGTGTGATGAATTCTCCCAATGTGTTTATGGATTTGATGAACTAGATCTTCTAACCATACTTTGATGAATTTTTGGTTGTCTTCATTCATGAGATACCCATTTACTTTGTGTCAGATGAGGATTATGAAGAGCACTTGAGGATTTTCCTAGAATTACTCTGGGAGAACAAACTTTATGTTAAGATATCAAAGTGATATTTTTGGGTATGTGATGTTCACTTTTTGGGGAATGTCATATATGATCATGGTTTAGCTATGGACCTGATGAAGATTGATGCAGTGATTTATTGTGATCCACCCAAGAGTGTGTTAGAGGTGTGGAGTTTTATTGGCTTGGAAAGATACTAATGGAGGTTTGTGAAAAACTTATCTAGGATTACATCCCCTTTTAATTTCTTGATGCGGAAAGGGAAGTTTTTTATATGGAAAAAGAAGTTCCAGAGAGATTTCAAGTAGTTGAGTCTAAGGATGAACAATGATCCTATATTAAGACTACCAGAGGAGGAAATGGAGTACACAGTGTTTTGCGATGCCTCTGAAGATGGGCTTGGTTGTGTGTTCATATAGAGGTAGGCAGTGATCTTATATGGGTCGTGGTAGTTGAGACCCCATGATCATAACTACGCAACTCAAATACTATATTTGGCAGCAATATTCCTTATCATGAATATGTGGATGCACTATCTTTTGGGCAAGAACTTTGTTGTGTACTCAAACCACTAAAGCCTTAGTTATATCTTCAATCAATGGAATTTGAACCTGAGAAAAATATTTTGGTTGGAGTTCCTACAGGACTATGAATTCAAGATAATCTATACTAATGGGAAGGGAAACATGGTGGAAGATCCCCTTAGTAGAAAATATTGATCTCTCTTGGTGGAGTAGGTGTCAAAGTATTTGTCTTCTTTGCATTTGACCCTGGTAGAGGAGAGGGGTATATGTTTTCTTCAATCGATGGTGGTGAATCCTCCGCTTCTTAAACATGTGAGAGAGGACTAGTTGGGAGACATTGACTATGAAGTTTAACATGATCAGATATCTATAGGAGATGAACTAGATGGATTTTCAGAAGGAGGGTAGCATGACATACTTTTCTAGGGATGGACATTGGTTCTAATCATGTTTCATGAGGAGGTGATGATATATTTCCACACATATCCCTTGAATATAAATCTCGATGTGGAAAATATGAAAAATGACCTTTAGAAATAGTTTTGGTGTGATGGAATGTGGTGGAGTATTACTGAGTTCATAACTCAGTGTCTAACATGTTAATAGGTGAAGGTTGAACACTAGGTTCCAATAGGTTTGACACAACTTATTGAGATCTCCGAGTAGAAATGAGATGTCATATCTATAGACTTTTTGATAGTGATTCCATGGATAGTGAGAGGCCTTGATACTATCTAAGTGATTTTTACCGACTTACCAATTCGACACAATTCCTCTCCATTGAGAGAAGAGTTTAGTTGAGAGTATGAGGAAATTGTACATGGAGAAGATCATCCAGCTTCATGGGTAACCCTTGATGATTTTCTCTGACCGTGATTCTTGGTTCATTTCATAGTTGTAGAGATGCTTTCAAGAGCCTTCAGGACCCAATTGAGTATGAGTACAATGTTTCACACCTAGAATAACGAGTATACCAAGTGGAATATCTAGGCATTGGAGGACATGCTACAAGACTATGTGTTAGACTTCATCCAAAGTTAGAAGGATCACTTTCCATTGGTAGAGTTTGAATTCAATAATAGACATCACTCTACTATCTGCATAGAACCTTTTGAGGATCTGTACCAGAGACCCTATAAGTCACCCTTATGCTGGACTGAGATTGATAAGACATATATAGTTAGGATATATATGGTGCAGGTGATGATTTAGAAATTTTATGTGATCCATGATCATATGAGGAAAATCGAGAGTAGGTAAAAATATTACACATATTGACATAATAAGCCCTTGGAGTTCGATAAGGGAAACCATGTTTTCCGGAGAGTCTCCCCATGATCAGGATTATAGAGGTTTTTCTAGGGAGGAAAGCAATCCCCATGGTTCATTGGTCCACTTAAGATCCTATAAAGGCTTGGAAATGTTTCTTACCTCTTATACCTTCCACCTTAATTGGATCAGGTACATGAAATATACTATGTTTCACAACTGATGAGGTACGTGCACAACCCTATGCACATTATTGACTGGGGTGAGCTAGACACTAAGTATGGGGAAACCATCACAGATTACCCAGTGGAGATCAAGTATCAATAGGAGAGGATACTACGAGGATGAACCATTCCCTTGGTACACATGCTTTGGTAGCACAAGAGCATGTAGGGGAGCTTCTAGGAGATAGATACTCAGATGAAAACTCAGTACGCCCACATTTTTGTGTATCTTGTTCTTTTCCGGGTGAAAATACTCAAAGGAGGGAAAAATATAATGTCTCTATTTTTTTTGGATCAAGTCATTTGAATATTTATATGTATATATCTAGATTTATCCTCAAATTCAGTATGGTGTTTGGGTGTCACATAACCCTGGAATTAATATACTAAAAATATTTATATATTTTAATGCACACACATGAATTGATTTATTTTAAATGGTTTCCCCATAGTTTGGGAACTTGGATAGGAAATTCGAGACCATGGTTGATTATGGAATGTGGGGTTTACCCTAGGCATAACCTAATATTGGTTAGCATTGGAAGTTTCGAGGGAGGTGACTGTTGGAGGGTGTGTTTAATAAAATAAATATTTTTTTTAAATAACCTAAATCTAATCCTATATAAATATACCATTATATAAAATCACCAGGGTTAGCCGAATAACCCTGGGAGGATTTTATAGGAGGAGAAAGGGTGTTCTTCATTAGAAGATCAGGATCAAACAATGAACAACGATCAGATCAAGGTGGATTGAGAGGCAACAAATGTAGTAGATCATATTAATCACTGAAGAACTCATTATTCACCAAATATAGATCCTAAATCAAGGAAAGGCTCATTATTTTTGGATTTATACCCTTTCTAATTTCATAATAATGGATTTATAATTATCTACTTATTGATCTATGAAATTTTTTCTTCACATGATCCCTAATTCAATTTGGTATTATTGATTCAATAAAATCCTTGTTTAATTTTCTATCACCCATGGAAATCCTGTTTATATGATCATTGAGAAATAATTCTTAGACAATGATGAATTCACATTGTTTATGTGCATTTATCCCCACTATTCTTTAATTTATTCACAGTTTTCCCATGAGGTCACATTTTGACATTACTAGGGTAGATTCAAGTGATATCGAACCCCTATATTCATGATAGGCATGAGAAAAATGCATGGGATGGTGTTTTGTAGATAGATCAAGATTCATGGTGGGATGAAGGTGATGAATCTATAGATTTGGGATCTAGAACAGAAATGTAAGGTACTACGGACTTCGTAAAAATAATTAGATTCTGATTAAAGGCCTCCATAGGCCTGGAATCGACAGCCAGAGATAACCCCCATCAATTTTAGGTGGTCAAATAGTGAGATTTATGATAGAGATGGAGGATATGGGATCCTTATGGAGGAATAAAAGATTCTAAAGAATTCCTGACTACACGTCATGTATCTCAGAGAAACACACACCGTGTATTCTGAGTCCCCATGACGGCTAGGGTTTTAGCAGAGTTAAGGTTCACATGCCATGTGGTTGGGCCCAAATTCCATGTGACCCTACCCAAGTGTAAAATCTATTTGACCAGATACAAATTCTTAAGAACCCATGTGGGAGGATAGGCTATTTAGTTCATAAGTACACAAGATCTGGCATTTCTAGGTATAAGATCTGGTACACAGGCATAACCAAAAGTATATAGGCATCAACCAAAATGCACGGGCATGGATATGAGCACATAGGTAGGCCCTAGGTGGATAAGACACGTAGTGTTCCACTTATACATGCTGTGTATTATGACATGGATAACCAAGACCTGTCTAGGGGAGAACATGAATGGGTGATGAGGTGGGTTCACACATCATGTAACCCCATATACATATAATGTAATTCTCCCAATAAATTCCACCCTACATATCCCATTTTTTTGGAATCAGATTTAGGCTCTCAATAATGATATCTTGAGTAGTTTCCATGCAGAACATGATGATATCCTTTATATTAGTTTTTTAGATATGACATGAGGTGTTGAGATCATGATGATTCTTCAGGTGAAACTGGAATATTAATAATGACTAGGTAGGATCATCAGAGATATTCTAGGGTTGGAAACCCCCCTGTCGCACTAGGGTGTAGGACCCCCATACTCTTTGCACTGGTTGAGTGTTTCCCCATGATTTACTAGGGCATTATTCCTCTAATTTAGATTCCCCCCCTCACACTGTGTTGCACTGTGATGAGGTTCTGGTCCACTATCTACCTACTGAGTGGAACCCCCTAACACACCAGGGTGTGGGTCCTCTATATGCCGAGTATCACCCCCAAACACACTAGGGTGTGAGTCCTCTATCCACTAAGTGGAACCCCCCTATGGAACTAGGGAGTGGGTTCAAAAACTTATTAGTGGAACCCCCTATGAAACTAGGGTGCGGGTCCTCTATTATATATTATTCCCTCTTGGGATATGGAGCTCATTGACGCGGTGTGGGTCCTCCACATAGTTTCTTGTACGGTCAGGCGAGGTATTGGGAATCAGATATGGGACCTTGGAGCTACATGAGACTCATTGCCCTAGGATGAGATGTGGAGACGGAGATCCCATTTTTCTCTCGTTTGGGTTTTTATAAGCATATATATATATTGTGTTTAATTTCCCTCTTTTTTTGGGTTGAGATTAATTTTACTATATCTATATATTGCTCCCTTTATGGTTTTTAGGGTGTCCTATTGGGTATGTATATACTCACCCCTATATGATATTTTTCCGCACTTCTCATGCCTTATGAAAATGAAATGCAATTAGAAGGTGAAGTCAATGGAGCATAGTGATACCCGGATGCATAAGCTGCGTACGATGGTTAGGATTGGATATTAGGAGTCAAGATCTCTCAGATTTACTTTATTCTTATTGTTGTTAGGTTGGGACTTTATTTCTGGTTGGGTGTATATTTTTCTCCTTTATAATTTGGTTTTAATATTTTATACTCAGATTTATTTCATAGAGGTTATTGCATGCATGGTTTTACTCTAGATTATATAAACCATTTTATTATTACTCTACAACTTTTCATGGAGATGGTTGGGTGCATGTGTACAAGTACATTAGAAAAAGTCTCCCATTTCAATTATTCCATTTTATCATTTGTCGCCAGCCCCTCAACTATTGGAGGTGGGATTATGGTTGGGACATTCGGCCTTCCTCTGGCCAGGAAGGCCCTAGTAGGTTGGGGCATGATAATTAATCCCTACAATATCTAATCCAATGACTAGAATTTATAGAAACCAAAGGTTTGGATATACGAAGAATTTTCTTGGGAACTAATGTGTCATCATCATTATTATAATTATGAAATACACACATTAATATTTCATAACACATATAAAATTTCATGTACATTAACAAATGTTTTAATAAATCCAAAAAACATTCAAATATGATAGAGATCAATTATAGATTTTACATAACATTTAGAATGGGATAGGACATTTACACCTTCCAAAAAATAGTCTTCAGTCAAAATAGAACATATTATTCATATTACAATATTCATGATTAAATAACATAATATATTATGATAAATCATTATTTATAATTAAATTATATCATTATTTATACTAATTATGGACATAAAATATTTTCTTTATGTAACATTTATAAACAAAACATTTAATATCTTAATGTAACTCATTTTTTCACAAAATATAATATATTTCATATGAAATTATATCATTGTAAGTTTTTTGTTCACATAAAATGATACAAAAATTCTATATATATATTCAATATAAATGGTACCCAAAGAAGAGTGGTGTATAGGGTGGTTAATGAGAGATGTCAAAAGCAGGCCTATAGTGTTGCACCTATCTCATTCCAGTTGATGGAATTGTTTGATATTATTTACTGATCTATTTAATACTAGAATAAGACCTTCTATTAATGTGTGACATACACGATTTCATAATTATGTATTTATTTTAGTATTTATTTATTTCTTTGTACTTTTAGGATTTAGAGTATAAAAATGTAATAAATTAGAAAATTTCTCAGAATACTTGGCTAGTTCACATTTATGGAAACTATATAGTGTAATCGTGCAAGGGGTGAAATTATTATCCAATTATGAATGATTAGTGGATGTAAAATTTGGGATATCATGTAGTTAAACTATGATTTTTTGTATATTTTGAATATTTTGATATTTTAATGTTCTTTTTTTATTTGGTGTTTCTTATTTTCCTCCCTAATTTGTTTGCGACATGTACATGGGATTCCAAGAAGACTCCCCTCTCCACCTCCTTTCTCCATAGTATGACTCCCTTGGTCTCCATGTTATTTCTCTAAGGTAACCCCATATTTTATCTTGTTTTTATTTTCTTCTTTCCCCCTATTATATTATTCTTCATTATCTTTTCATTAAGCATCCATAGGTACTAAACCTAAAGTTAGAATTTGTCTAAATCATAGGGGTTTGATATTTAGTTGGTTTGAAGTTCCCTTTTAACCCCAATATACTATTCTTTGGTGAAGCCATATAAATTTACATGGATCGAGATAGGTGTTAATGGGTTTTTAAGGAATAAAATATAGTTTCTCAAGGTAGTGTAAGATAATAGAAACTTAAAATCCCATGGCCACCATGATATGAAAACTAAAATTATGTATACATAAAATCAGAAAATTATACAACTCACACCAATGATTGCCTATACTCCTACCATCTTCAAACACATTATTTATGAAGATCATTGGGAAGTATCCTTAATAATATTTCCTTTAGGGTGTATCCATTAATATACTGAATTATGCAATGGTCAGGGGATGGGGGGATCCCTCTCATGAACACGATATACTAGTATATCTTAGAGGCTAACGAAGGAGAAAAATAGAGCTTCAATATAGAGCATCCAATGAATACATAAACCATATATGTGGCCTAAAACCATTTTATATAGGAATTAGGGACAATATTCGAGACACCATGTATTTAATCATATATTATAAAATTTATGAGTAAATAAAATGGTTACAACCCTTTTAACCCTTCAACCATCACGAATCTATCATATAAATGTTGTTTCAATTATCCCATATGCTATAAGTATTAATGATATGTAATATGGAAGATATTTGAATGTTAATATCTTTATTATCATTTGAAATAATCAATTAGAGGGTTCATTATAAATCATATAATATGATTCCCATATTATAACACTTATAATATGCTTTTACGACAAATATATTTTTGTACAATACAACTAGAAAAGGAAGAAGTATAATATATCTATATTATTCCATATGATATCCCCTAATCCAAGGAATATAATATGCCTTTAATTTATGCAAGATTCACCCTATGGAATTCTCATATCATACATTACAATATATTTAAAGCATCTCATGGTTTACAGTGACTTTAGGCTATATCCCCATCAATCTCCCACTTATACTAAATTCTTATAGACATAGTTCCATTTAACTTTATTTAATATTATTTACAATAAATTATGAAACCATTTATAATACTCGATTGAAAATATTCAAAAATACTTTTTGGAAAACTATCATCAAATTCACTCTGTATTTCATCATATGTAATACCTTGTGAATATCCACCCAAAAATTATTTTTTATAAACTCTAAAACCCTTTTAGCGTAGATATTTGAGTTTTGAAAAACTCAATCTCCATACAGTTAACCATAATGTTTAACCTCATAAGACTTTATTATATTGAAAAAAATATGGATTCCTAAATCCATAATTATAAGCAAAGAGCATCCTCTAGAAAATAATTAGTGCTACTCAAGATACAAAGGGATCTGGGATGATCTCTATCAAACACATGTATCTCTATACATATTTACACTAGTTGTATAATATACAAGCATGAATTTTCATATGATCCATTTGTCTAAGATTGGGTAACCATGGAACATAGAGGATGTGAATCCCATATAAATACTCATATATTCTATATTATTTGATTATAGACTGATCTGGTATGTGAATACATCACAAGACATTCACCCTTATGGATGATCATATCAAATTCCCATCATTTAATAGACAAGAACATCACATGACTTATCTAGGTTCAACTGTATACTCCTTTATTCTATCTTAATTGGGGGCCTAAATTTCATACTCATTATATGAGGAGGGAAGTCCCATCTTGGTTAATTAACAACATACCCAACCACCCTTCGATTATATCACCCACCAAGATTTCATAAGAAAGGTATCAAAGCGTGAAGGTTATTATGATATGTATTTGTCTAGCCTAAGGTGTTTTAGAAATATAATCATGAAACATGCATCCCTAGTATACCAAATACATAGTGTATGACACACTTTTTGGTATACTTAAAGGGTCATCTATAACACAAAACCCATTTTGTACCTCATGAGAAACTATTGCAGATTCAGAAGTTATAAGTACTAAAAATGGGTTTTATCAGTTTTGATAAAGGAAAAATACCATTTATCAATTTTAGAAACTAGTTATGAAAAAAGTGATTGTTTTTTCAAAAAAATTGGATAAAAAATTCTCCTTGGACCACCATACACACGAACCCAAGTCCCTAAGCATGAATGACACCATTCTCTCAGGCCCACCACACATTCAACCCAAGGACCACATACACATAAAACCACACCCCTTGGGGCCCACTACACACATGACCCACCCCTTAAATCCATAATTAGTTTGAAGGGGAGGGGGTGTGATTCAAACCCCCACTCAACACATTACCAACAAGAACCCCTACCACTAGCCTGGACAATTTTTATTATTATATACTGATATATATATATATATTATATAATATATAATTATTTTAATTTATAGATTAATATTTATTTATATATATTATAATATATACATAAATAAATATATGTTTATTAATATATTTACACACACACATTTATATATAAATACTATATATTTATTTGTATATGTATATATATTCAAACATGTTTATAAGGTAAATAAATTGGATGAATTTTTATTTTAAATAAAATGGATGATAAAATATTATTTTAATATGGATTATATATTTAAAAAGACATTTTATATGTAATTATATTTAAATATTTATTTATAGAATTAAATTTTTATATGTAAATATATGAAAATATGTAAATATACTCATATATTTATTTATATATATCACTATAATATGAAAAATAGTAAAATTTCAACACCATAATATCCATATTAATGTAAAATCATGGAATAAATTCAGACTAGACCGAATAAAGACAATAATACCCTCATAAATGATGCTAAAAATGCACTGAATGTTCAAAAATCAGGGTATCCAAACTAAAAAAAATCAGTTTTTGAGATCTTTAGGGTCTTTTTTGACTATAAAAAATTGGGTTATAGACTCCCCTTATATTAAATTTTATAGATCTCTTCACAAAATTCAATTTGATAGCTCGTGGTGCTTAAACAAACACCCAGATGAAGAATCATGGTTGTTTGTAGTTCAAGTTCTATTTTGAACTTATCATATGATATTAATTATTTTTTTCTATTACCAATTTTCTATTAAATGTGTATTTATCAATTCAATAATTAATATTATTATTTTTAATTATTTTATAAACCATTTTCACTATTATATATTAAGTGTAAATTCATATTTAGTATTATATAAATCATATTTAAGAAAATATATTATATATAAATCAATATAAATATATCTATATATTAAAAAATAATATTTAAAAATATATAAAGTGTTTTTTATAAAGAGTAACTTTTATCAGAGCATAAAAATTACTGATGAAGTTTACCATTTATCAATGCTAAAAAACATTGATAAATGGGAACCATTATAAGTGATTTATTTTAGTACTAATAAAATATATCCTTTTATTAATGTTATAAAAAATCACAAATAAAGTCATTCTTTTATTAGTGTTTTTTAGTGCTGATAAAATCCCCATCAACATGCCACCTTTATTAATTATTTTTAAGAATTTCTGATAAAATCCCTCATTTTATCCGTTATTTGTAATTAGTACTAATAAAGCTGTAGTGTTTGGGATTTTTATTGGTGCTTCTTAAAATGAACTAATAAATGGGTACTTTTATCAGTGGTTTTTAAGAAGTGTTGATAAATACTAGTGTAATTTTAAATCGATTTTGTATTAGTGATCATATATTGTTTCTCTATAAAAAATATTACTCACACTAACCTTATGATTTCATTAGAACCTATAATATCTCATGATGAACATCAATTATGGATAACTCAATGCCATACTTTAAGCGAACAATTATCATTTCACTTCACATAATATATTCATCCAACATAAATGAATGATAAAATGGAAACTGCCTCTTATATAACATGATACATTTCATATTATTAAAATCCATTAAGTTTATTAAAAATACCATACATAAGCACACATTTAATCATATAACATATGATATAAGATATGATAGACCTTATGTTTTCTACACTTATAGGGTTGCATTAAAATCATTACATCTCTATGTAATCCCTTCGATATTTCTATGTGACTATCTGATAAAATCCTTCCACTAAACTCTTTTAGTGAGTAAAATTTATGCAGTAGTCTTGTTTGAATAATTGTGAGATTTAAAAATCATATTCCTAATTTTCAACTCTTTGAATATAAAATTAAAACTTCATAACTTCACAACATTAAATGTTACGATGTTAATAACTTCTATCATCTACTTATATTTCCTTCTAAGTTCATAATCACTATCTTTCTTGGAAATATTTCATAAAACATTTTTCTTGGGATCATTACACTAACAATATGTAACTCTTTACAATAATTTATTTACCAATACATCCTAAACTCTTTTAGGATATAAAATTATGTCCACTTTATTATGATATCTAAATGTAACTCTTTACATTTATCTTTACCAACATACCTTAAACTATTTTAGGATATTAAGTTACATTTAATTTTAATTTTTATAGGCATAATATTTTATTTGTTAATTTTTTTAACTTTTATAAGTCAAAATATACTCCAACTAGACTCTTATACACTATATTATCTTCATAATTGCAACAATTGGGCCCCGTAGGCACCCTAGTTTCCCTACAGACACATGTTGTTCCTTCTATGGGGATCACCCACCTGTCTGAATGGGTCATAAAACTAATGAATATCCCTATAGAAAAACACATGTTATTTTAGTTTGTTTTTCCCTTAATCACCCTATGAAACTTCCCAGGAGGTTACCCATCCTGATCACTACTCCAATACAAGAATGATTAACTATGAACTTCTAATCAGGTATGATCTTGAAAATAAAGGCACACATTGTTTACATGGGTAGTAACATTTAGTCTTTTAAACCTTTAATATTATAGGGTGTTACATTCACCCCCCTTTAGATCACAATATCCTTGATGTGGACCCTTTATCTCAATCCAGGCAGTGCCACTACACTTTTAGTTGGATTTTTAATCTAATACCAATGTAACAACAGGGCCCTGTAGGCTCCCCAGTTACCCCACAGACCCATAGACACCCTGGTTTCCTCGCATATACGTTTTACACTCCCTAGGTCCTATACACCTATTCAAAACATCCATAAAACTAAGGACTATCCACACAGACCAACACATGTTCTTTTAGTGTTTTTTCCTCAATCAAACAAAGAAACTTCCTAGGAGGTCACCCATATTGATCATTACTCCAGGATAAGCATGCTTAACGATTGAGTTTTAATCAAGTGGGATATGAAAGATAAAGGTTCACCTTGTTAACATGGGTAACAAAATTTAGCATTTTAACCCTTTAACACTAAGGGGTGTTACATTCACCTCCCTTTAGATAAAAACATCTTTATTATGGACCCTACATCTCAACACAATAAGTGACACTACACTTCCAGTTGGGTTCCTGCTCTAATACCAATGTCAAAACTAGGCCCTGTAGGCACCCCAGTTGCCCCACAAACATGTTTTGTCCCCTCCCTAGGGCCCAACCGCATATACAAATGTGTCATCTAACTAACGACTATCCCCATAGGCTAATGCATGTTCTTTTAGTGTGTTTTTATTCACTCACACACACCTTGGAAAACTTCTCAAGAGGTCACCCATTCAGATCACTACTCCAAGCCAAGCATGCTTAACTAAGGAGTTATAATCAGGTAGTATTCTGAAAAGAAAGGATCTCCCTGTTAACATGGGTAGTAACATTTAGTCTTTTTACCCTTAAATATTATGAAGAATTGCAATAATATCATGTTAAGATACAAAAAAATCCTTTTATGTTATGAAATAATACCTAATTCCTTTAGAGTAGGGATGTCCATGGGTTGGTTCATGTCATACCTAGGGGGATTTTGGACTCGAATCGAGAAAAAATAACCAAGCCAGGCCGGGTCACAACCATTTTCCTATAATGACCCGACCTATGGTGGGTTGGGTTAGGTCAGGTCTGGTTAGGTTAAAAATATAGTAAATAATAACAAAATAAAACTACAAAATTATTGATTAAATTAAAATTAAAATAATAACAAAAAAATAATAGATAATCCTTAGCTTGAAATATTGACTTCGGTTTCTGGTGAATCTTAGTTTATGATAATCCATTTATCATTCATATATATGATTCTCTATTTTTATGACATGCATAAGATTGAACTGGTGATATCATCCCATATGAACTTGTGTATCATACGTTACAATATATATACAACTGAATGAATTGAATAATGTCTCCACCTATGATATCCTACATCATATAGCTAGTCATGGAAGAAAATTCCTATCATTTATTATGACAGGGATTACAATATACAATACAACATGCCATTAATTAAATTTTTTGACATGATTTCATGAATCAAGGATCATGGTGAAATTTTGATACCATTATAATTTGTGGTAAAAACATCCCTCATATGAACACATCCAACATGAAATCTATATGAACCTATAAAATTACTCAATTTACTTAACTATTTAGGCTATGTAACAATTTTCATTAACAACAAAGCTCCTAATTAGGGAGCCACACTTCATCACCATCCACATGTGAATGTTCCCATGAATCTATTAACTATTTAAATTTTCTTTGATACCATTGTAGGGTTTTTTAATAATGGAGAAAACTTGTTAAATGAATTAGAAGGAAATAGAAACCTCAAATATCAATATCACCATTATATGAAAACTAAAATCATCTATAAATGAAATGACGAAGTCATATAGATTACAAAGATAATGGAAACTTC
Source organism: Viscum album (assembly GCA_963277665.1). Taxonomy (NCBI): domain Eukaryota; kingdom Viridiplantae; phylum Streptophyta; class Magnoliopsida; order Santalales; family Viscaceae; genus Viscum; species Viscum album. The sequence goes on from OY728160.1 coordinate 1,855,950,215, forward strand.
TTTTATTGTTTTCAAACACATGATTGATGAAGATCCCTAAAAATAAACCTTAAGACTCCTTCCTTTATGATGAATCTAAAAATCGATTGAATCACCATATGCTCAGATGGGATCCCTCTCACAAACACAACATGCTAGTATATATTGGAAGATAAGGATGGAGAATAAGAGATCTCCACTTAGGATAACCCACATAATACATCAACCATATCAATAGACCATGACCTATTTATATATATCTTGAGGAGACTCCCTGAGATACCATCATGTGTTTGTCATATAAATGCCTTTTTGATTATCTCATGCATTAAAAGTATTAAAGATAACTATTTTTGAAGATATATAAATTTTAATATCATAATGATTGAATACAATAATCAATCATTGGGTTCAATATGAATTGTAAAATATGATTCCCATATTATAACACTTATTATATGCTTCTATGATATAACTATGTCACATAATACGACGAGAAAAGGAAAAGGAATAATATTTCCATATTATTCCTTATGATTTCCCAAAATCTAAGGAATAAAATATGCCTTGTCTTTATATAATTCATACCCTATGACATTATTATATCATACATTACAATATAACCAAAGCATCTCATGGTTTATAATGGTTTTAAGGGATATCACTATTAGGTGTTTCTATATAGTTCTATTTATTCGAAAAAACCCATGATGCATGAGTTTTCTAAACCATAATCTTATCTTGATTATGTTTATATAGACTATCCTTTAACACTTGATGAAGATAATTATTTGTTTTTTCATTTTATGTTTGATATAAAATGGATTTTAATGTAGTTTGGGTATAATTTCACTAAAGTGATGTTTTACACAGTCTAGGTGTTTGATAAAAATTTTATGGGTTCTTTTTTTAAATAAAGGAAGTTTTAGGGTTGTTTTAATTATTATTAATTTTTATAAAGGGAATTCCTTAATTTTACATTATGTATCTGACTATAAAGGAATATTTATATTGGAAAAAATATTATTATTTTCTATTTAACACTCTATTTATTATGACCCATAGTATGGTTTATATAAATAGAAAATTATATAATGTGAATTACTGTTATGTGGATTTCGATAAGGATTTATTTATTATATGGTGTTTTACGGTTAATTTATAGTTCATGTATATGATTAATTGGATTTATTATATTTTAAAATTGATTAGATTACATGGGAAGTCTTGGGTAGCTAAGTGGGAATTTGAGGGAGGAGTTTTATACAAGTTTAGATTATATACCATTCAATATCCATAGTTTAGTTTATGCCTTGGATAAGATGTTACCACTTGATGAGGCTAGTCAAGTCATTCCAGTGTTTATATAGAGGATCAAATCATAGGATGGTAGATGGGTCTACTTAGTTAAGTCCTAGATTGTCTCATTAGGCTCGAGTAGTTATCCTATGTCTTTCTTTAATTTATGTTTAATAATTTTTTCTTGTCATTGTGTCAATTATTTTATAGTTTCATGGTTATGTTTTATCAAAAATTAAATATTTTTAAAAGAAAAATGAAAGTATATTTTTTTTTGTTTTCAACGTCATTATGATGTAATAAAGGATTTTTTAATTTTTTTTAAAATAAATTCCTAACCTTATATTTAAACTATATTTTTGGTATTTTTCTTATAAGAAGAATTGCATAGATTCATGCTGGTATCCCATTAGGCATGATGACATGAACTAAACCACTGGGATCTTTCCTAGGCTAGTAGTAAGATGACTATTCCATCCCAAGCCCACCTCCAATAAGATAGGGGCTAGTGACTAGCACCGAGAATAAATAACACACACATGGGAGGCCTCAACATAGTAAACCTACACACAACGAAATATCTATGAAATAAAATAATAACGAAATAATAGACATAATAATCAACTATAACATAACATTTATACAGAACTGTCATGACCAGCCTTCAGCAAGACGAGGGAAGGGGCGACAAAGATCCCCACCCTTCCTTCCTCTAGTTGAAGACGAGATAATGACCCCCCAAGTCCCGCCTCCAGTAGGCCCAGGAGTGGCGACTAGCACCAAGGGTATAACATTTTCACAATATGGGAGGCATTACCCTTTTTAGTTAACCAGGATTGGGAGAAAGAATTAGTCAACACCAAACACCACTATGTATAGAAAACTCAAAGTAAAAACCAAACTACAAGCATGTTTTAATAATAAAACTGAACAAAGTATGAGAACTCCAAAGTAAAAAACCAAAAAGGAAAGGAAAAGGCTAAGCAGAATCCAACTACGATCAACAAAAACTCCAACGTCCAGACTAGTAAGGTCCCGCACGGCCTCCGAAGCCCTCCTAGTAACCTGAAAGTAAATGTAGGGTGAGCATACAAAGTATACTAAGTAGGAAAACCTAAAGCTCTCGTGCACCAGTGGGGAGACATCCTAAAGTCCCGTGAGAAGTAGAAGAAACATTATCTATCAAGGAATATATCCATCCCACCTCACCGGGCATGCTCACCAAATAACACAAGCAGTAAGGTAATAGTAAAGAACAAAACATTTAGGTACCCCGCACCACCATTTCCCCCACTAGCTAGCTGCTCATCCCTAACGGAAAATGTCCTGAAACTACCAAACTCTTCCTGCCCACACACACCTGGGCCTCACAACCATCCACATCCCTGCCCGCACACACCTGGGCCTCACAACTACACATCCCTACCCACACACACCTGGGCCTCATCCCGAAGACACTTGGGAAAACAACCATCCTGAAGAGTCCTGGGCTCACAACACACCAATCAAAACCTACCCGAAGATCCTTGGGTGTAAGGTCGCCTCCAGCCATCACAGCCTAGGGAAGAGGGAGCAGGAATGGGAGTAATAAGGGGAAAACACCCTTCCCCATGAGATGGGGTGTCTGACACTAAGTGCCCAATGCGGGTGGGGTGCGACTAAACACAAAATTTATAGTTACACATATATATACCAACACACAGCCCAACCTATGGCTCCTCAACAGATACAAGAAGGTTCCCAAGCAATGTTGCCTCAATAAACAGGCACACAACAAATAGTTCCCAGTTTCCCTATTCAAGTTATCATTTAATAACAGTTCAGTATGAGTTAATCCATTCACTACTGGGAAACTAACAGGCACAAACACAGATGAAACAACGATTAAAGCAGGAAGAAAAACTATCAGGAAAAAATTAAGCATTCACACCCAGTTCTCTTGTAAATAATAACATCAAAGTGGGCTAAGTGGGATCCCTTGAAAAACTAGAACCAATGAAAAACCCAGAAAACCATTGGTTATCCCCACATTAATTCATTACCATTCCACCCAGCTCATTGTTAACTTTCCACTTTTATTCATGTTCACAACCCAACCTGCAGCCCTGCTGCCAAACACCACCACACCCACACAACAACTCATGCCATTCCAACCACACCATTCACAACCCTGCTGTTCACCCATCCATAATAAAACACATTCATCCCTTCACCCATTCCATAACTGAACCATCCCAACGTTCATAATTCATTCTTTTATATTATTTCATTCAACTGGGGTGATCACACAAGGTTATGGGCATTCACATTCAACAGGTGAGTTTAAGTGTTTAACCGATTCATACATGATTCCCATTCACCAGAAAAAGCGTAAAACAGAGCATAGTATAGGTGCGGAAACAAAGTCCCCCTACAACCATGATTTTCAGTAGGCCTAATCCCATTCAATTCATAAAAAACATCATAGGGAAAGCATGGGTAAAAACATGTAACAACATTAACAAAATTACTCGTCCTCGTTATTTAACCAGTTATTATCTTCTTTAAATAAATGATTAACTACCTCATGGGAACAATAAAACACCCACTCCGCATGATACACAAGAAGGAGAGACAAAGGTAATATCCCTACCTTATTGATCAAGGATCGATGTTAAGTCCTCGTGTGGAAACTGGAAATCAGGAGTCAGGAACTCCTCAGAACACGATCAAGGAAAACTTTGCAACGGGGTACAACTCGTCGGGAGGAAGGGTACTCCGAGCGTAGGGTGATAGAAAAAGAAACATAGGGAGAAGAGAAGCCTTTAGGTTATAAAGGCTGAGATACACCATTCCCGGGATGGTTAAGATATGGAGAAAAACTCAAAGCTGCGGAAGAAGCGGGATCGTGGGTTGACCACGTGGCTGGGCCACCCCACACGTCTAACTTAAAAGGTCCCCACCCTTCGGGGAAGTTAAAACCGATGCACACCTCCATAACCAAGGAAGGACTCCTCACAGGATGCGCTACAAGTGTTTTTTTAAAACGTGGGTAAAGGCATGACCAAAATGCATGGTTTTTCATTTAAGGAGGGTACCTCACCAATCATTTAATTAAACGCCATTAATGAGATTTAAAATAGGATTAAAGGGGTCAAAACAAAGTTTAAAAACCAATTCGCGCAAAAAGTAGGTGCTACACCAAGGCCACCGGTAGGCGAGAGATTCTGGTACCCCAAGGTCACCGGTCGCCTAGGTCTACAGGTAGACCAAGCTACCGGTAGGCCAAGGCTACCGGTAGGCCAAGGCTACCGGTTGGCTGAGGCTACCGGTAGGCTGAGGCTACCGGTAGGGTAAGGCCACCGCTAGGAGTCTTAAGCATCACTGAGAAGCTAGGATGACCTTCCAGACCACCCAGAACACCCCAAGCATCATATTTTCACCATGTAATGGACCCCAAAACCCCGGGCCATTACATCAGATACTTCTCAAACTATTATCGTCCCTGAGAATATAAGAACAACCCAGAAAGGAGAAAAAAGAAAGAGGGGTCCAATCAATCACCCTCTAAAGATACTTCTCAGGGGAAAACCCCTGAGTTGTTCGAAAGCTAGAACAGAACCCCACTACATCCAAGAATACTCCCCCAAGAGTTATCAACCCCAAACATCCACAACAAGCACAAGGATCACACTGTCCAACACATGAGTCAGGGAGTCCCTTCCTACATGTCAGGAAATTATCCGCTTTGGGCGGCACTGACTCGCCCGCATGGGTTTAATCGCATCCACATTAATGCGTCCTAATTAGCAGTCAGTTTTTCCCATCACCAGACATTCGGACACACAGAGAACTGGGAAAAGATCATCTAATAACTAAGAAAAAGAAGCATTTCATATATTAAAGCACAAGGTAAAACATCTCAACAAAACTCAAAACAAAACAACAAGTCAAAACAGCTCTAGATACTAAACACGTTACTGGGTCTCCCGCTCCCAGGTGCTCTCCTCAAGGCCACCATTCCTCCACAACACATGAACCAAGGGGATGGTTCATCCATGAAACAATTTCTCTTTACAATCCCTGATCTTGATCGGTCGTTCTATGAAGGTCGCATAATTTTCGACATCTAACTCTCCCCAATCGATGACATGGGAGTCATCGTGTAGATATCGACAAAGATGGGAGACGTGAAAGACGCTGCGATCTTTCTCCAACTGAGGTGGCAATGCCAGCTGATACGCCACCTCACCAACTCATCCCAGCACCTCGAAAGGTCCGATGAACCTAGGGGAGAGATTACTCCCCTTCCCAAACCTTCACTGCCCACGTCGAGGGGAAACCTTTAAGAACATATGATTTCCAACTTCGAACTCCAAGGGCCTTCTCCTACGATCAGAATAAGACTTTTGCTGGTACTGGGCTGCCTTCATCCTCTCACGCATGAGCCGAACCTTCTCAGTGGTTCCCTGCACCACTTCTAGCCCAAGAACAGCTACTTCCCCAATATCTGTCCAGCAAACGGGTGAACGACATGGCCTTCCATACAGGGCCTCAAACGGTGTCATGCCGATAGTGGAGTGGAAGCTATTGTTATAAGCAAAATCCACCAGAGGAAAGTGTCTTACCCATGATCCCCCAAAGTCCAGAACACATGCCCGCAACATGTCTTCCAACGTCTGGATCGTTCGTTCTGTCTGCCCATCTGTCTGAGGGTGGAAAGTAGTGCTAAGGTGTAGCTGGGTGCCAAAGGCATGCTGTAATCCCCTCTAGAATCGTGAGGTAAACCGCGTGTCTCGATCGGAGACAATAGATCTCGATATCCCATGCAACCACACCACCTCATCGATGTACCTCTGGGATAAGGTACTCACTGGGATTGACTCCTTAATCGCCAAGAAGTGAGCTGATTTTTTCAACCAATCCACCACTACCCAGACGACATCATAGCCTTCCTGAGCCCTGGGTAGACCTATGATGAATTCCATCGATATGTCATCCCACTTCCACTCGGGAACATCTAAAGGTTGTAACAACCCTCCAGGAATACGGTGTTCATCCTTCACTTGCTGACACACTAGGCACTTAGCCACAAACTCTGCCACCACCCGCTTTACCCCGGGCCACCAAAACTGTCCCCTCAGGCCTTGGTACATCTTTGATACCCCAGGATGTACCTCTAAAGCCGATCCATGGAACTCAAGAGAACTCCTTTACGCATCATCTCCGGAACAAAAAGCCTTCCACGGAAAATCATCCGATGCTGACCATCCTCCGACCACCCCTCAGGAGCATTTCCCGAATAAACACCATCTCACATCACTTCTACCTCTGAGTCCCCCCATTGAGACTCTTCCACCTGCACCACTAAAGAGGAAACTACAGTCATCTGAAATAGACAACCTCTTCCACCTTCCACCCTTGCATCCAAATGCAAGGCTGCTAACTCTTCCATCGCTCTCCAAGCATCTGCATATTCCCAAACTACTTCCTTCTATGATTTCCTACTCAGGGCATAAGCCACAAAATTACCCTTTCCCTCAGTATAAGAGATCTCAAAGTCGTAGTCTTGCAGGAACTCAACCCATCTCTGCTGCCGCAAGTTCATATCCCGCTGGGAAAAGACATAACGTAAGATCTTGTGATCTGAGAAGACCACAAAGCACTCTCCTATGAGACAATGCCGCCAAAACTTCAATGCGAACACCACGACTGCAAGCTCCAGATCATGGGTGGCATAGTTACATTCATGAGGATGTAACTGCCTAGACCCATAAGAGATCACTCCTCGCTGATGCATTAGCACACATCCCAACCCAAGGTCAGAAGCATCACAGAACACTTCAAACAACACCCCTTCCTCTGGTAATCTGAGCACTGGAGCACTAACCAGCTTCTCCTTTAGGTAGCCAAAAGCTGTCTGACACTGGTCGCTCCATACGAAGGCCTGGTCCTTCCTAGTCAAAGTTGTCAATGGAGCTGAAACTTGAGAGAAGTCAGGAAAAAACCTCTAGTAATATCCAACCAAACCCAGGAAACTACGAACTTCTACAACATTATTGGGTGCTTCCCATGAAACGACTGCCCCCACCTTCGACGGGTCTACTGCTATTCCCTTCTGAGACACTACATGTCCAAGGAAATGTACTTATTGCATAAAGAACTTGCACTTAGATAGTTTCCCATAAATATGGTGGTGTTTAAGGAATCCCAAAACTACGCTAAGATGCTCAACGTGCTATTCCTCTGATCTTGAGTAGATAAGGATGTCTTCGATGAACACCACAACGAACTGGTCTAGAAACTCTCAGAAGACAGAGTTCATGAGGTTCATGAACATAGCTGGTGCGTTCGTAACGCCAAAAGACATGAACACGAACACAAAGTGGCCATATATTCACCTGAAATCCGTCTTCGAGATATCACCTTCCTTCACTCTCAACTGGTGGTATTTAGAGTGTAGATCGATCTTAGAGAACCAACCTGCTCCCCTCAGCTGGTTGAATAGATTGTCTATCCTTAGGAGGGGGTAACGATTCTTGACCGTCACCTGATTCAACCTCCGGTAGTCTATGCACAGCCATAGAATACCATCTGCTTTCTTTACGAACAAAACTGGAGCACCCCACGGTGACACACTGGGTCGAAAAAAGCCCTTCTCCATTAGATCATCAATCTGAATCCGCAAATCCCACAACTCAGAAGGTGCAATTCGATAAGGAGCCATCAAGATCAAGTGGGCACTAGGCTGCAAGTCTATCCCAAACTCAACATCACACCGAGGGGGTAGAGTCACAACCTCATCAAGAAATACATTAGGGAATTCTATTACGACCTCTGGGACATCCATCATTCCTACGTCTGCCAACTCCACTGACACCCCATCCAGCATAGAAAGGAGTGGATCCATATGTCGACTCCCCACCTGATAACTTTCCTACCCAACAAAAGCCACACGCTGTCCATCCTAGTTGGAGAACTCAATCCTTCTCTGATATCAGTCGATGATGGAATGCACGAAGAATAACCAATCAATTCCTAGAATTACATCATGTTACTGCATTTTCAATGAAATAAGGTCTCCATTAGACTGATGCGGTCCTAACATCAGTCTACATCCCTGGAAAAAGTAAGATACGCTGGTCTGACCCCCAACTGGTGTTATCAACACTAGGGGCACAAAAAGTCTCTCGGAATCCAGACCCAGAGCATGGGATAATTCGGGAGTAACAAAGGAGTGTGAAGCTCCCAAATCAAACAAGGCAGAAACAAGGGTTCTGAATAAACTGAGCGTACCTCAAACGACCTCTGGTCCTGCCGGAGCTACCAACTCTGTAGCGTGAAACTGTCCACGCCAAGCTCCTCTGCCTCGCTACTGTTGACCACCTCCCCGACCACACCCTAGTTGAAGTCCTTGAGGAGACCCCTGGTGTTAGTCTCCTCCCGCAAAGTCGTCCCTCAGAGGGCCAGGGGCCTACTGCTAGAAAGGCCTCACTGGAAACAGATGCAGCTGAGGTGGGTGCTGAAACTGCCCACCTCCACCATGTAGAGCTCAAGTCGGACACCTGCTCTGGATGTGACCGAATACTCTGCAAGAGAAACACTTTAGTCATAGACCTGTGGAAAAGGGGCGAGGGCCAGAAGCTTGGAACTGGAACTGATGAGGCCTACTCCCAGCTTGTCAAAAACTGGAAGGTCCTGTCACTGGAGACCTGATACTGACTGCCTTCTCCTTTGATGAACCCAGATGGTTCCCCTCTCATGGCATTCCTCCCTTGGAGTGCATCCTCTATACTATCTCGGCCTTCTTCTGTACTGCTAGGTATGTCAGAAGGGTGAAGGTAGTGACAATGTACTGAATAGAAGGATGGAGTGCCTCCTCTGACCGTCTTTCCCGAGACTCCTCATCTGGAAAGAGATCTGGGGAAAAGCGCAAGAGATATTTGAACTTGATCCCAATCTCCCTCACTGACATGCTTCCCTGCTGAAGGGAGAGAAAATCCTGTCTCTTATCAGCCTTCACTGTAGAGTAGAGGAAATCCTCACAAAATTACTTCTTGAAACCGGCCCATGAAACCTCTGCCTCTGTCTTCTCCCCCAGGAAAAGCGTCCACCACTGACGTGCTACTCCTCTCAGTTGACTGACGGCCAACGGAACCCAGTACTCCCTCGGGGTACGAATCAAAGGGAAGGTGATGGCTAGATCCTTGATCCATCCCTCTGTCACTGAGTCAAAAAGGCTACCCTCGTACTTCTTGAGGTTTTGTCGCTAGAAGGAGCGAAGAGTCCTATGCCACAAGTCGTCCTCCTCATCTTGGTCAACCCACTGCTGGTCAAGTGCCTCGATCCGCTGACCCTCAACTGCCCGAGTCGCTCGTGGATAATGTCTGGGTTCCATAGCTACAAGATAAACAAGGAATGCCTAAGCCTGAGTAGTAAGGGAATTTTTTTTGTTTTTTATCTTTAGTATTATTATTAAATTTTTCTCCCCAAGATGCCCCAAATCAATTAAAAACACAATAAATATGATGCATGTACCTTCCCTAGGGTCTCTACCCTGCAATAAATGTAGTCTCACTTGGTCGTTTGATAGGCTCAGAGTCCTTGCATCGGATCACGGGGGGCCCTAAAATCCCGTGTCCTAGTCGGTCTTCTCTGGTCTATTTCACAAACCAAGATCACCTAACATTGTTTCCCTACCATCCCATTCAATCCTCACTATGCCTAACTTCAGACTCCATCCTATCCCTCAACCACTCCTATGATACCATTCTGTCACGATCCGCCTTTGGCAAGACGAGGGAAGGGGTGACAAAGATCCCCGCCCTTCCTTCCTCTAGTCGAAGACAAGATAATGACCCCTGAGTCCCGCCTCCAGTAGGACCCAGAGTGGCGACTAGCACCAAGGGTATAACATTTTCACAATATGGGAGGCATTACCCTTTTTAGTTAACCAGGATTAGGAGAAAGAATGAGTCAACACCAAAGACCACCATGTATAGAAAACTCAAAGTAAAAAACCAAACTACATGCATGTTTTAAAAATAAAATTGAACAAAGTACGAGAACTCCAAAGTACAAAACCAAACAAGAAAGGAAAAGGCAAAGCAGAATCCAATTGAGATCAACAAAAACTCCAACGTCCAGACTATTAAGGTCCCGCACGGCCTCCGAAGCCCTCTGGGAAACCTGAAAGTAAACATAGGGTGAGCATACAAAGTATACTCAGTAGTAAAAAATAAAGATCTCATGCAAAAGTGGGGAGACATCCTAAAGTCCCATGAGAAGCAGAAGAAACATCATCTATCAAAGAATATATCCATCCCACCTCACCGGTCACGCTCACCAAATAACACAAGTAGTAAGGTAATAGTAAAGAATAAAACATTTGGGTACCCCACACCACCATTTCCCCCACTAGCTAGCTGCTCATCCCTAACGACAAACGTCCTGATGCTACCACGCCCTTCCTACTCGCACACTCCCGGGCCTCATCTCGAAGACACCTGGGAAAGAAACATGCCCGAAGAGTCCTAGGCTAAAAACACATCAATAAAAACCTACCCGAAGAGTCTTGGGTGTAAGGTCACCTCCAGCCATCACAGACTAGGGAAGAGGTAGCAAGAAGGAGAGTAACTAGGGGAAAACACCCTTCCCCATGAGATGGGGTGCCCAACACTAAGTGCCCAATGCGGGTGGGGTGCGACTAAACACAAAAAATATAGTTACACATATATATACCAACACACAACCCAACCTATGGCTCCTCAACAGATACAAGCAGGTGCCCAAGAACTGCTGCCTCAGAAAACAGGCACACAAAAAATAGTTCCCAGTTTCCCTATTCAAGTAATCATTTCATAACAGTTCAGTATGAGTTAATCCCTTCACTACTGGGAAACTAACAGGCAAAAACACAGACGAAGGAACGATTAAAGCAGGAAGGAAAACTATCGGGAAAAAATTAAGCATTCACACCCGGTTCTCTTGTAAATAATAACATCAAAGTGGGATCAGTGGGATCCCTCGAAAAACTAGAACCAATGAAAAACACAGAAAACCATTGGTTATCCCCACATTAATTCATTACCATTCCACCCAATTCATTATTAACTTTCCACTTTTATTCATGTTCAAAACCCAACTTGCAGCCCTTCTGCCAAACACCACCACACCCACACAACAACTCATTCCATTCCAACCACACCATTCACAACCCCACTGTTCACCCATCCATAACAAAACACATTCAACCCTTCACCCATTCCATAACTGAACTATCCCAACGTTCATAATTCATTATTTTATATTATTTCGTTCAACTGGGGTGATCACACAAGGTTATGGGTATTCATATTCAATATCTGAGTTTAAGTGTTTAACCGATTCATACATGATTTTCATTTACTAGACAAAGAGTAAAATAGAAGATAGTATAGGTGCGCAAAAAAAGGCCCCTAATGACCATGATTTTCAGTAGGCCTAATCCCATTCAATTCATAACAACATTATAGGGAAATCATGGGTAAAAACATGTAACAAAATTAACAAACTTCCTTGTCCTCATTCTTTAACCGATTATTATCTTCATTACAGAAATGATTAACTGGATCGTGGGAACAATAGAACACCCACCCCACATGATACACAAGGAGGAGAGACAAAGGTAAGATCCCTACCTGATTGATCAAGGATCGACGTTAAGTCCTCGTGTGGAAACTGGAAATCAAGAGTCAGGAACTCCTCAGAACGCGATCAAGGAAAACATCGCAACGGGGTACAACTCGTCGGGAGGAAGGGTACTCCGAGCGTAGGGTGATAGAAAAAAAACCCAGGGAGAAGAGAATCCTTTAGGTTATAAAGGCTGAGATACACCATTCTTGGGATGGTTAAGATATGGAGAAAAACTCGAAGCCACGGAAGAAGCGGGATTGTGGGTTGACCACACGGCTGGGCCACCCCACATGTCCAACTTAAAAGGTTCCCGCCCTTTGGGGTGGTTAAAAATGACGCACACCTCCTTAACCAAGGAAGGACTCCTCACAGGATGCGCTACACGCGTTTTTTGAAAACGCGGTTAAAGGCATGACCAAAACGCATGCTTTTTCATTTATGGAGGGTACCTCACCAATCATTTAATTAAAATCCATTAATGGGCTTTAAAACAGGCTTAAAGGGGTCAAAACACGGTTTAAAAACCAATTCGCCCAAAAAGGAGGCGCTACACCAAGGCCACCGGTAGGCAAGAGCTACCGGTACCCCAAGGTCACCTGTATCCTAGGTCTACCGGTGGACCAAGCTACCGATAGGCCGAGGCTACCGATAGGCCAAGGACACCGCTAGGAGTCTTAAGCATCACTGAGAAGCTGGGATGGCCTTCTAGACCACCCAGAACACCCAAAGAATCATATTTTCACCATGTCATGGACCCCAAAACCTCGGGCCATTACATAAACACTCTAAGAAACCATAATACTATGATAAATGAAACACCTAAAAATAAGGGCAAATATAAGAGACCAACATCCTAAAATAATTTCAAACCTCAGATGACTATAAAATAGAACTCCATATCACACTAGCTCCTAGAATGAGCTCTAACAACATAAAAAACTATCTAGAGTCACTAATATCTGGCTCCACCAGGTCTACGTCTACTAAAGTCACCTTCAAACTGTGCATCATCTTAAAGGACACAAAAACTTATGGGCACAAAGCTTGTATACGAGTGAGTATAAAAATAACCAATAGAAAGACATAAAAGAACAAATTTAGAATTAAAAACAAGTCATATAAATACATTATAAACCCTAGATACACTTTAGGTAATAATAATACCTAGAATAATAGTGAATCATATTCTTCACAGCTCAACTCCATAGTGATCGTTTACTGAAGGGAACTTGGAATACCCAGAACAACACAAGACCCAAAGTAACCACACTATACAATGCACATAAATTCCATATAAACCTTCAAGATTTATAGTGGGAGAACCAAACCTTATCTAGGAGTTCACTTAGTTAAGGTGGAAACATACCCTCTAGGGGACCCAAACCTCATCACAGAGATTGTGAATTAGCTAAGAAATTACCTACTCTATGAGTTTAAGAACCACACCTTATCACAAGGTGGGAGGGTTACCTATTGTACTAAGTGTATAGAGGACCTGATTCCTACTATCAAATCATCAACATGGGGTTATTAATGTTGTGTCTAGTTTAAAACATCTCACCCACTCCCCATCACCAACTCTATAAATATAAGGATCTCCTCTTGCCTAAAACACCACAAGAAAATCCTTAACTATTAAGAGAGATTCTCAATTGAATTATATGTGGAAAAAAACTTAGAATGGATAATTAAAGTGTCTAATTATGAAACCCAATCAATAATATGTCAAAATTAACAAAAGAAACATAATACATGAAATGTATGACATTGAAAAAAATATAATCCTTAGATTGGTGGTCAGACATGAACTGCCATAGTATAGTCACATGGATCCAAACTACACAGAATGCTAAAAGGATGAAATAGAACTTTGTAATCATGAGCCATCCATGGGTTTACTACCTTAGGATACCATGTTATTTCACCATAGGACATGATTTTTTCATTTATCTACATGGTTTGTGGATCTAGGGGATATCCATGTATATACTCCAGTACACTCCAAGTTGTTTGGTTCACCAAAAATAGAGCGTAACCCACAATCACACATCATGTGATATTTAGTTCATATGAATAAACTATAACCACTACACAAGGATAAACATGAAATCTTCCACAAATTCACATGTTGTGTAAAATTTAACATTTCTTCATGTAACGTCCTAGTTCTAGAAGCCACCCAGGGGCGCCCCGTACCCGGTTTGTCACATGGCCTTAAGAGCATTTCCCCAAATGCCTGAGGCTGCCGACTAGCAGCGAGGGCCTTGGGTGTGATAGTGGGGAAACTATTACCTCATTGGCAGTGTACACAACGGAATTAAACAAACACACACAAGAGCAGAAGAAGTAATAATATCATACAAAAAATAAATAGTGGAAAACTGATAGAATAAATTGGAGCACATATATATAATGATGCATGATACATATTTATAGTAAAATAGTGAAACAGAGCACAATGCTGAAATATAGTACTAAACCGAGTACAAAATAAAAATAGTAATCAGCTCCACAACATAGAAAGCCTAATCTTGGTCCCGTTCTCTCCAGCCCCACAGCATGTCAAGTACCTGAAGTAGAAGGGATCTTGGACTTCTCTATACCTGAAACAATATAATCTATTTGGGCCCAAAAGCATGTCCCAAACAGGGTGTGAGACTAATCTCATTAGGAAACCACCGTGAGATCTGTGCCTAACAGTCAATGAGTATATTGTAGGTAAAAATGCAGGAAATAGTAAACATGAAGTACTCAACAGAAAACAATCCACAATTTCAATATCAAACAACAACTAAACTAGCAGATAAACATAAACAGGTAACCCTCTAGGAAGCAAACTCAGTCTAACCCCTCTGGTCCCACCTAACAAATACAAGCAAGTAGCTAACACAAAGGTAACCCTCTAGGAAGTACACTCAGTCTAACCCCTCTAGTTCAGCTTAAGCATAGACTTTTTGAGGAATCACTCACCGTCAATTCCTCCTATAGTCTCGTATCGGTATCTAAAGGCACTCTAGGGAAGCACTTACGTCACATTCCATATGTGTCCCATGTCGAGGAACTACAGACACTCTGGGGAAGCACTCAACGTCAATTCCCCCTGTGGTCTCGCATAGTAAGTAAAACAGACACTCTGGAGAAGCCCTCAATGTCCATTCTCCCTATGGTCTATACACTAGGTTCTCATGGCCCTGTGTAATTCAAGAAAGTGTAGCAATGCGTATCATCTGAGGTAAACCTCAAGAACTACTTGGGTATCATTCTACAACATAACAACATAATAGAACAATAGTCACACCATCCTACAATACTAGGCATGGGAAATTAAACAGCCACCTATTAGGCAAACTAGACCCAAAGGTCAAAACAGGAAAAACATGCATGGGAAACATATCCAAAGCATATAAATTCACCCTATTCATAATCAATTATCATCTACTCAAGAATACAAGCATAGAAAGAAAACAATAGGGCTAAAATGGTAAATGCACAATACCCTGTTCATGGGTATTGGGAAATTTTTCACATAAAACTCAAGGACTTCCATTAGATAGGCACAAACCACCTACCTTGATTTTAGAAGATCTCTATATGTGAACCTTGAGGCTTGAATCACCTTATAATGCTGAAGATCTATAAAAACGTCTAAAAATTTCAAAAGAGGATAACTTGAGGAAGAAAAGGAATCAGGAAACGAAGCTCAAGAAGAATAGAGAGCTCACTGAGGAGATCCCAATGTAATCAACGGTGGCCGAATCAGAGATCAGAGGGAGGGTAAGGGGCTCATAGTAAGATCACGACCGTACGGTCTCTCTCAGATGAAGAAAACCTAGAAGAAGATGGTTCTAGTGATTAGACGTGACCCCAGTGCGTTTAATGAAAAAAAAGTACATGGCATGTACTTTTTATTTCCATTCTCCTCTTTAGGCGGCGTCCAAGTCACTCCCACACAACCATGTGTGTGGCCATGAAACGGCCAGCACACGACTCCTATGGTAACCGAGTACACGACATGTACTCATAAAGTACATGATGTGTACTTCAAAAAAATTCCAGAAAAAACTCTTTTCCTAAAAAACGACCAGAAAAGGAAAACATACTTGAAAAGAAGATCCGGGTTCTTACACTTAACAAACCCTAGACACGGATTGAGACCGAACATGGAAGGTGCTATGGGACCACACATCATATAGTTTTTTATTCTTTATATATTTGGTTTATCCTTCATCTTTATCACTACTACCATAATTTTCAGCTCTATCCATTACATATATGATTCCCACTATGTCCCTTATGCCTTATATCATTTCCACTCACTAGAGACACCCTTTTGGTGGTCACATCCCACTAATAATGAAAAGTTAGACTGGTTTTTTTCATAGGATCTAATGTATCCCATAGAAATAACACCCAAGATATTTTTTGGGGGAATTTTTTCATTCCTTATTCCACTATGCTATATTGGTGTCACATTCCATGTCAATGTATTTCCCAAATTGGTGTTAATATCACCCTTCTATTGATGATATTGTCATCCCGGTCTTCTATGGTTATACCACCAACCATTTAAATAGGTAGTAGTGATCATGAATCATTAGAATATAAGAACAATATGGAATGATAAAGAGTTCAGTGGCTGAAAATTATACCCCAACCACCATGTTCATTGACCAGGAAAGTGATCTTTTATTAAAAACACATAGTGATTGAATTAAATAAACAATATTAACCTAGTCAAATAATTTACATAGGAAAAAAAATCAGAATATCAAAAACTAATAGATGAGAGTTAAAATTCATAATAATAATAATAATCCTATTAACAATAAAAAAATGAGATTTTATAAATATTTTAAATTATGAATGATAGAAGAACTAAGAATGAATTCCTACATAAAAAATGGATTGAAGACACTCGATACTTGATTGCGATTTCTCCTTCATCCTTTGGTGTTGATGGATTATCCTCTAAAAATTAGAGAATTACTTTATAGGTTTCTATACTTTACAACAATGGAA
Organism: Viscum album; assembly: GCA_963277665.1. Taxonomy (NCBI): domain Eukaryota; kingdom Viridiplantae; phylum Streptophyta; class Magnoliopsida; order Santalales; family Viscaceae; genus Viscum; species Viscum album. The sequence goes on from OY728160.1 coordinate 1,855,967,165, forward strand.
ACATCGCATTGAAAAATATTTAACAACATATTTATAATATTAGAGTTAGGTTAATAGGTATTTTATTTAAAACCCCAAAAGGCATGGTACTATGTTCGAAACCTAACCATGAATATTATAACCATCTAGTTAAAATACCCCATTATGACTATGGTGTAACATTTATATTCAGGGATTTATTTAAGTGATATAATTTATTAAAATTTCTTGATCATGCACATGATAAAAATAATATATTTAACAATATAATTTTTTGTGGGATCCCATAAAAACATAAAATTAATCTGACTTTGCAACCACTTAACAATTTTTTTTAAAGGATTAAATAAAAAATATGGGTTGCTACATCCTCCCCACATTCAAGTATTTTTGGTTTGAAAAGATTAATTCTCAAAGAGGTGAGGATACTAAGCCCACATATGATTCCCACAATCCCATGATATTTTATAAAGATTCACATATTTCCATTGAATGCACACCAATGGGTTCACTCACCCATAAAGTTTCTTATACTTCAAATCCTTGTATCCACTAGGTGATCAAAAAAAATTGTGTCATTTTCAATGTATAGTTTACCCTAGACAATAATTTGAGGTGGATCATGAATATTATACCTTAGCTATAACACAAAAAATATTTTATATACCCAATCTAACTATTTGGGTAACAATAAGTGATATGAAAACTTACCTACATTGTGAAAAATATAGAATAGTCTAATAAATATTAGGGATAACATTATTCCCCGACCAAACCTCTTCAAGTCATGATATGAATATGCATTTAGAAATACATGGTATCCCTCTTAAAACTAGAAGTGTCTTTACCCTTTATTGATGTACAAATTATGGAAACTCTAGGTAATCCTCATCCACTCATGGATCATCTATACCTAATCCATCATCAACTGCTTTAACTGAGGACCCATATGTGATGACTCACTAATATTCATCCAATGAAAGGGAAAATTGAAAGGCATCCTATATAGATCCTAAAAAGGTGAAATGATGATTATTTATTGATATCTATTGTTATACACAAACTTCATCAATAGTAGGAGGTCACCTCAACTCCAACCAATATCATGTTTACATGCTCGAAATATACCCTTGAAAACCAGAATGGCCCTCTTAGTATAACCATCTCTTTAAGGGTTTCATGTTATACTCAATCGAAATTAAGTCCCAAATACCTCATGAAAGATCCAATACAAGTGAGATTTTAATTGAACATAATAGTTAGATATGGTCCTTGAGGTAACTCTATGCAACCATATGATATTTTCAGTGAACATGTGTCCTAATATCTTTACCAAACTATGCTCATGAATGGTAAAAAATGAGTCAAATTGATTAGTTAGTTAGTGATCAACCAAAAATCATCATGAAACTTCACCAAATTTATAATTATAATAATAAAATCCATCGATATAATATCCAAATTCCACTTTGAAACCTCAAGAGGCTAGATCAAACTGGTCAGAACATGGTGCTTAGAATTTACATGATAACAGGTGAGACACCTTGATATAAACTCAACAACACTCTAATTTATTCCTAGATACCAAAAATAGTTCTCAAGATACTAAAACATCTTTTTCCTGAAAGGATTCACCACTAGATGGGATGCGTTAATCTCAATCAATACCACCTCACATAACCTAACCAAGAAAAATGTTCTCCCCCAGAAGAGAATATAATTATCCACACATTTAGAGATTATATTTGGTTCATTAACCAGGAAAATAGTGTCACATATAATTTCATAATCAATTTCCCCTTGTTGGGTATCCCTAACCTAGAGAAGAAGTGCATGGAAACCATTATCGATAAACAATAAGTATTATCTCCCTGTTCCACAAAACATATATACATCATCATTAACTGTTTAGATTCCCTCTCCATAAATTGGGCTCATAATTTCCTACAAAGACTATCATCTACCACATTACCTTTCATAGATGTATAGACTATCTCAAATTAATAATCCTATATGAACTCTAGCCAATTTCTTTTCCTCAGGTTGAAATCTCTATCGGGGAAAATATACCTACGACTCTTGTGATCTGTGTATACTACAAATCACTCATCGATAAGATAATATTTTCACATATTCAAGGAAAAAAACTATTTCAAGATCAATGTTAGGGGTTTAATTATTATTCTTAGGAGGTATTAGTTTCATAGATTTATAAAAAATTAAAACCTGCCTCTACATCAGTACACAACCAAGACCAGTCTTGGAAGCATCATAGAACACCTTACACTTGACTCCTTCCTATAGTAATCACAAAAATAGGAAACTTGTTAACTTTTGATTTAGATCCTAAACATATATTAGAAAATGGTTAAATCAGATGAAAGACTAACCTAGTAAAATAAGGGCAGTCATAGTGACCAAAATCTTATAAAAGACCACAAAAAAACTCCAATAGTCTAAGGAAACCACAAAACTTTAACACTATCTCGGGTGTCTCCAAAGACATCACAACATTGACCTTCAAGGGATCAACTGCTACTACAACCTATAATATAACATTAATTAAGAAATAAACTTCCTAAATCCATAATTTTTTCTTCATGATCTATCCATATAGATGATAATCATAGAGTAAGTCCACAATAATCCTTAAATTCTTGGTATTCCCATAATCTATCTGAGAATAGATAAGGATGTAACTAATGAAAACCACTATGAACTAGTACAATAATGGATGACAGATCCAGTTCATGAGTCTCATGAACATAATAAGGGAATTAATCATACAAAATGATATCACTAGTAAATTTAAGTGGTTGTAGTGACACCTGAATGTAGACTTCAAGATATCATTTTATCAAATTTGATGTTTTAAATATTATAACTTGAGATCAATATTTTAGAACCACTTTTCTCATTTTATCTAGTTAAAGAGATCATCAATCCCTAGAAAATATAATTTATTCTTTATTTTCACATAATTTAGTTAGATATAGCCAATAAAAATCCCCATTAACTTATTCTCCTTATTAAAGAACATAGCAGGAGCTACATAGTGGGAAACACTGGGTCTTATAAAAATTTTCAAACCCTAAAACTTTCCTTTTTTATTTTAAATATTTATTGATTATTATATTAAATTTTTAGTTTCTTTATTTTCTATATTTTTAGTGTTTCTAAAGTTTTGGACTATAGTAGGTTATGTATTGACCAAGGGAGGTCATGACCCAATGGGTTATCAGAGTTTTCTGATGTTTTGAGACATGGAGTAGTTTGACCCATGATGATGCGAGTCACAGCATGGAGGTATTCCCTTGCGAGGTCATCACATTTAATAGGTAGGGTTTCACCATGATGTGACCTTGGGTAGTGAGGCCATACCTCTACCTGATTTTGGGGGAGTTGAGTCTCTCCATGATGGAGGGGGTGGGGGGTTCCATGATGATATTCTATCAAAATTTTAATTTTATGATTTTCCAGAATTTCCCCTATTAGATTTTAGGTCGTTAGAGGTTCCTTTATCTTCCCACACACATGATATGACTAGGAACACCCTAGCGGTGGTCTTATAATATTATTCCCTAAATTATAGGTTTATCTTCTTGATTTTTAGTGGGTTATTCAAGGTAGAGTCTCAATTTATAATTTATTCTTCATTTTATCTTGTTTATTATCCATCTTATAACCATGGGTCCATGTTTTCCAAAACCTATGTGAGGGGTTTTTCTAAATCCTTGGGAGTTTTAATGGATAATGTGTAAGAATTTTTCTTTTAGTATTCTCATCGCTATATTTTAATGTTTTAGACCATCATTACTTGGCCTATGTAGGTGTTTCTATATGATTTATTTTTTCTTGCAATACCATGTTATACTTGAGATTTATAAATCCTTTCTCCTTAAAATTATTCATGCTAATTTTTTTGAAGTTCCTAAGATGTTTTAGTCAAAGGGAATAGTATTTATTAAGGGGTTTTTTACTTTTGAATGGGTTTACATGGGTTTTTAGGGGTTATTGATTGGGATTTAATTATTAATGAACTTTAATGAGTTTATTAGATATGTTCTTACATTTTTTATAAATGAATTATGTTTGTGAGGTTGTTTAGTTTCTTAATTACGTTATTATTATGTGTATATAATATATATTAGATTTGGTGGTTTTAAAGTGAGGTTTATACTTTGTTATAAAAATATGTTTTTGAAAAGTCACTTAATTTATAAAATGGTTTTCAAGGAAGAGTTTATGTATATGATTATTATCTTAAAACCAAAGGACCTCTTAGAACCTTAATATTTTTTTTTATAAAATGTGTTTCAAATTAAATTTATGCCCCAATGAAATCATATTTTTTTATTTATTTTTGATTCAATGAAAGGATTATAATTATTGTTTGAGGTTATGCGAATTATAATGGGGGATTTTAAAATAAGGGTGTATAGAGGAGGGATGTTATATGATATTGGGATGTTTTGATATGGGATATATGATTTCAATGTTATTTATATGTGATATATGTTTCCCCATCTAGAGTAGATAATTTCATAGAAACATTAGGTATGTAAGGGGGATATTGAGATATTTTTGTTATTCTTGTCTTGTTTTCATACTGACATAGATTCTATGGTATATGATATGTTCCAACTATGAAGATTTTCACCTAGTGATGCTAGTTTAGAGAAATTTTGGGAGGTTATTTTATAGTAACAAAATAAATTTACTTGAAGATGGTTCCACACATGTTTTTTTAGGATCATATCCCTAAAGACATAAGGGTTGACCATGATCATGTATAATTTAATTCAACTTATTTACTACCTCACTTGATTATGTTTTTATCTTATTTTAATTTATAATTCTATGATTACATGTGATACTTTTCCTTTTCTATTTTATGGTTTGATTCAAATGTATTTTTTTTGTTATAATACATTTTTATATTAACTCACTTAGATTCCTATTTCTGTATATTGTTTCTTGGATGTACTTATAATTATATGTTTTATTTGGATATTTTTGAGGGATCTATTTAGTAGTTTCTAAATGATGGTTAGAAATGGTTTTTGGAAAATAGTTTTTCAAATGGGTTTTCTAATTAAAAACTAATTTTATTGATTTAAAGCACTGTTAGAGTTTTTAAATAGGATTTGAGATATGATTTTGAGTTGTTTTCCCTAAAATGTAAAAACCCTATTGTATTTAAAACAAGAGTTTATAGAATGTTTTAAAAAAGTAATTTCATATAATATTTGATGAAATCCCAGTGGCATAAATATCTCACACCCTCTAATAGCATTTAGTGTCTATTGACTGAGTGGATTTTGCAGGATTTGGTTTAGATTCCCGAAAATCTTAGCTTTATGGATATATTCTCTTCAGTCACTCATGGGGTGGGTTTTTGGAGATGACTTTTGATGGTGAAATTTGGTCACATGGAGATCGATAGTGTTTTATCTTGGTGTTTATTTTGATTATATTACACTGAACAATTTTAAATTATGTAATTTTGAGATCCTGATTCTGTCTATTATGAGATTTTAATATTTATATATTTTTTAGTTGATTTGGATGTTTAATATGAGTTAAGACATTTTTGGGTTTCTATATATTTCAAACTTTGTCGTTTTATTTTCATGGAAGTCTAATTTATGGATGCACTATTCAGGAATTCTGGTATGAATCCTATCGTGTGTTATTCTTTACTTGTTAGGGGAAACCATTCTGAAAAGTGTTTCTTTCATTCCCAAGCACTTGTTTCAAACCCATGGGGATTAGGAACACCCTTCATGCCTTCCCAAGGGTTAACTCAGATATTGGGTTAGGATAAAATAGGTTATTTCATAACAAAATGGTATGAGAGCACACTTTTTTATTTGGGAAGAAATGGTATATTAGAGATATGATATTCAAAAATAGAGATATAGGTGTGGGGAGAGCCTACCTAGATTTTCATCATTCATATAATCAAGTTACCATGGGTTTTCATGTTGTGTGTCTTGATTTTTGAATTTATATTTCATTTATTTAGTGGTATTTTGATTTATATTGATGTATTTTTAAATTATATTTAGGTTATTTGGATTTTTAGAGGTTTTATATGTTTTAAGTGAAATTGGGAGTTGAATTGGAGGGAATGTTTAGATTGAATGTTTAGTAAACCATTAATCCCTCGTTCACAGGGTTCTAATAATGTCTCAATTATAGTTGAACAATTAGAACATAGTCCACCTGTTACACAAAACCATACACAACCACCAAACCCTATTATTTTTAGGACCTATTTTGATTCTAGTTTAATTTTGGTTATGAGTATTTATTATTTGGGATAGTTTTTGAAGAGTTTTTTTATGATGTGTTGATGTTATTCAATAGAATTTTTTTGATAATTTGTATTAAAAAATTGGATTTTGAGTGGTAAAAGCTTGGTTTTTGAAGGTCAAGTCTAGTTTTAAAACCTAATAAAGAAGTATTCTAAGATGGTTTAAACATAATTTGGTTGTTTTGAATTTTAAAAATGAATCTAGGGATAAAAAATTGAGTTTTAAACTTATTTTAAGTAAGATTTATTGATTTTGAAAATTTTTAAAGACAAACCTTAAAATTTTATTTAATTCAGTGATTTTTAAGAGGTGATTATGATTTAGTTTCATGGGTTATTATGATTATGTTTATAGAAATTTTAATGTTTCTGATCAAGTATTTTGTTTTTATTATATTATTTATATTATTATTTCTAGAAATTTCCTGATGGAATGTATGAAGTTTGCATCATTGGATGTTTCTCATCCTTTTGTCTCTTTGAGATCTAATGTAGTCTTCCCATCTATCGGCCCAACCTAGACTCCAGGTAGATTAGTATGTCCTAAATCTTCTTAGTATTCACTCATATTCTATAATTACCAAGGACCTTAATATTCTATGAAGTAGATTGAGATGAATGAAGGATTATTCAATTCACTAAAAACTCCCAAATCCTTGAGAGTGATGGTCACCAAAAACTTGTTTTAATGACTAAGTTGGGATTGGTGGGAGACTATTTTTCCACTTCAGCTGTAGAATAATATGTCTTAGAAAATATTTAAGACCATATTTATTCAGTGTAATCACCCAACCATGGTAAAACTGGAGAAAGTGATAGATATTTTGAGTCTTCTATAGGGTGAATGAATAGTGAAAAAATACATCACCCATGTTAATGAATTTGTTCCTTTCTCCCCCATGAGTTAGTATTTAAGGACTCATTTAAGGTTTATATATTTATAATGGGATTCCATCCATAACTAAAATATAGAGTGCTATTTTCATAGCCAAATTCATTTGAGGATATGGTCTATGGCCTTAATGGAAGATTTGATCTCTTAGGGACAACCTAGGATAGGCGATGACCCTATTTATTTTAGTATCAGTTAATGTTATCTATATTTCATGGAGTAGATATAGGATGAACCCAAATTGAATAATTATTATTACTTAATAAAATCATATCATCATGTTTTCACTCTTATGGTAAAGAAGTGATACCATGTATGCTATCCGTGTGGATAGTTTGGGAACTCTAACACCTCATGTTAGAGACTTAAAAAGAACTTCCATCATTGAGGTTGATCAGGATATCTTCAAAAGTTTTATATATTGGGTTAATAGTTAAGAAAGAAATCCATATCTTAGTTTAGATCTTAGTATTAGTCTGAAAAATCTTTTCAAGGTTCCTATTTTCATTCTTTTTTGTTCCTTAAACTATTCCAATCTCTTGATCTATTCCTTTTACCTTTAGGATTTTTGATATATTTTGATATTTTAGAGAAATTTATACTCATTTGAATGTGATTATGGAAGAATTTTTTATGATTATTACTTCATGGACTCTTTGGATATAGGTATGTTCTCTATGGTGATTGACCAAAACCATTCTAGTTTCATTTGATCTAACATCCTAAAAAAATACCTTAATTAATGGGGAGACCTATTATGGGTCTTTCCATTTGATAAATTTCTTGTATTTTTTTGGGTTTTTTTATGTATTAGGATAGGTATTCTAATATGTTGGTTCCCAATATTCTTTTTATTTCCATTGGGATCCCTCTTGTGTTCTATAAAAGTGTGAATATGTCTTCTTTTGAATATTCAATAACTTCCTAGGGACCAAAAGTGATACACTGGGGAGAATTATCACACCCCTACCTTTGTTTTATTTTAACTTTTTATTGATTATTATCTTAAGTTATTATTTTTCTTGTTTTTGTATCTTTTTGGCATTACTGTAGTTTTTGGACTATAGTAGCACTACTAGAATTTTCAGCTTTCGAGGTGGGGAACTTATAGCAGCCTCCATTTGGAGGCTACTAATATTATCAACAGCGGCTGCCAAATGGTGGCCACTGCATTTTAATACAGCAAAAAACCTAATTTTTCCCTCCCCGACCCCACGACCCCATTTTCTCCTCCCCGACCTCGCGACCCACCCCTCCCCGACCCCGCGACCTCGACCCCCGGTGACCCCGACCCCATGACCCGGCGACCCCGACCCCTGACCCTCGGCGACCCCTCCCAGACCCCCGGTGATGCCTCCCCGATCCCCGGTGACCCCGACCCTCGACCTCCAGTGACCCCAACCCCTGACGACCACCGACCCCAGGCAATTCACGGTGACCCCAACAAACCCTGGTGACCCCGACCCCCAGCGGCCCTAACCCCAGAGACCCCCACCCCCTTGCCTCCGTGCTGCGCCACCCATAACTCTGGTGACCCCCACCGCCTTGCCTCCGCTCTGCACCCCCCACGACCCCAACACCCCCGCGACCAGGCAACCCCCACCCCTGCCTCCGCACTTCACCTTTAGACAGCCCTGCTGCTGTCATCCCCTCTTAGCCCCACTGCATCCCTACGGTAAGTCCTCCTGCCTCCGTTGGACCCTCCCGGTCCATTGTGCACCACCATGTAGAACCCTCCCACGCTTCGTCCAACAGTTCCACCCCTTTTGAGTCCAGACGTCGAACCCCTGTCGTCAATTCGCTGTGCCGTCATGGATCCGCAATCGAGTCACACCCCATTACCTGTGGTCGAGTCCTCTACAGGTAATGTTTTTTATCCCTCAAATTTGGTTTTTAAATTTTAATGATATGTGTTTTTTTAGAATTTAAATAAGATATTTCACTTTTGATTTCTATTAAATGCAGATATGGATAGGAGCTGGATTGATATGCAAGATAGGTTTTCAGCTAAATATTATGAGGGGAATAAGAGATTTATGGATTTCACCAACAAATTTCCAAGCGATATGATTAGTTTTCCATGCAGAAAATGTGCAAATAGATACCTCTTAAAATAAGATAGTGTTAGAGAACATTTGTTTTTGAATGAGTTTTTGAAAAACTATAAGACATGGACACGTCATGGAGAATATTATGTTTCATGTCATTGCTCAGAAAGCATTCATATAAATGTTGATTCGAGAACAGTTGATCCGATGAACATAATTCTCAATTATATGATGCGTCAGGTTCAACCTGAAGATAGTAATTTCGTAAATGAAGACGTTGGATTGAGTAATCCTCGTTCTTCTGCAGATGGACAATCATTGAAATTCTTTGAAATTCTTGATGATGCGCATACTAAATTATATCTTGGATGCACTAAATTTAGTAAACTTTCGTTCATTGTTGAATTGTTACACCTGAAGGCCTTGAAACAATGGTCAGACACCTCATTAGACATGTTGTTGGTATTGTGGAAGAAGGTACTCCCTGTTGGAGCGAAGATTCCAGAGTCATTCTCTCAAGCTCAGAAGTTGACCGATGATCTTGGTTTTACATATGATACAATTGATTTGTGTCGTAATAATTGTATGTTGTTCAGAAAAGAGAATACAAAATTAAATATTTGTACTGTTTGCTATAAATCCAGGTGGAAGACCAATGAGATTAATCAAGGTAGTCAGATTCTTCCTGGGAGAGTATTGAATCAAGGGAAACAAGTTGCTGCTAAACAGATTCATTATTTCCCACTAAAACTAAGACTAAATAAATTATTCTTGTCCACTAAAATTGCTAAATTGATGACTTGGAATTCAGAGAGAAATAAAGAGGTTGATAAATTAACTCACCCAACAGATTCTTTGGAATGGAAAGAGTTTGATTAAAGACACCCAGACTTTTCCCGAGATGATCGTAATATTCTATTGGGTTTGGCAGCAAATGGTTTTAACCCATTTAGGTCTATGGTTGGTGTGACACATAGTACGTGTAAAGTGGTGTTGGTTCCATACAACATTCCCCCATGGGTATGTATGAAGCAACCTTTTTTGTTATTTTCAATTCTAATTTATGGACCGAGAGGACCTGGCGATAAAATCAATTTTTATATGAAACCTTTGATTGATGAGATGCAATAATTTTTTGCCGATGGTGTAATGAATTTTGAATCGGCAGATAATGAAATGTTTAGACTTCAGGCCACTTTTTTATAGACAATTAATGATTGCCCAGCGTATGCTAACTTATCAGGTTGGAGTAAAAAAGGAGAATTTTCTTTCCCTTGTTGTAATAAGAGTGAAAAATCTATATGGCTTAAGAACTGTAGAAAGTGGTAATATCTTGGTCACATACACTTTATTCTTCCATTGCACAGGTTCAAAAAATACTATGTATCATTTTATGGGAATAGAGAGTATGAATCATCACCACAAATACTGTCTGGGGTTGAAATTTGTGCACAACTTGATCAAGAAAACATCCGTACAATGTATGATTTTCAAGATTTATTGGTTCCTGAATTTCCTTTTATTCCTGCTGTAAATAGATAGGGAATTCATAATTGGAAGAAACAGAGAATTTTTTTTGAATTGCATTATTGGAAATATAATATTTTAAGACATAATTTGGATGTGATGCACATTGAAAAAAATGTATGCGATAATATACTGTGAACCATTTTAGGTGTCAATGGGAAATCAAAGGATAATGCTAATGCTCAACGTGATTTGAAAGAAATGGGATTGAGAAAACCTTTACATTTATAGCTGGGTGAAGGTAATCGGGCATACATGCCTACTGCACAGTACACAATGAGTAAAAAAGAGAAACAAACATTTCTATCAATTTTGAAGACCGTTAAGGTGCCAGATGGTTATTTCTCTAATATTTTGAAGTGTGTGAATATAAAGAGCATGACATTACAAGGTTTGAAAAGTCACAATAATCATATTCTTCTTCAAAAGTTAATTCCTATAGCAATTCGTGATTGCTTACCTTCCCAGGTTGTTGAGCCGTTGATTGGAGTTTCTAATTTTTTCAAACAACTCTGTTCTAGGAATCATCGAATGAGTGATTTGAAAAAGCTGCAGGATAAGATTATACTTGCACTATCTCACTTAGAAAAACTATTTCCACCATCTTTTTTGATGTCATGGTTCACTTGACCGTGCATTTAACTGGTGAAGTCATTGCTGGCAGCCCCATGCAATTCAGGTGGATGTATCCAATAGAGCGATACTTTAATACATTGAAACGGTACATGTGCAACAAAGCTCATTCGGAAGCCTCAATTTCCAAGGGATATTTAATGGATGAGTTTACTAGTTTCTATGCTACATATATTGATGAGGCTGAAACAAAGATAGATAAACCGTCCTAGAATGACGAGGGTCCAATTAGAGAAGGAATAAAATTTGATATGCGGAACGACGAGTGGGTTCAAGCTCATCGATATGTGTTGTTAAACACTCCATCAGTTATGACATTGATACAGTAAGTTTCATAGTTGATGTGTATTTTTTTTCTATATTTATTATATTTCTTACCTTATATTGTGTTGTGATTTAGGATGCATATCACTGAGTTGAAATGTGAAAGGCCCCGTGCAACTGACTATCAAATCCAAAAACATCATTTCAACACATTTAATGAGTGGTTTAAGACTCATGTACATATAATTGATTTAATATTTTTATAGTGAAACTTAGTTGTATTTTCACAATCATTTATCCATTAAACTATATATGTGATATTTGTAGATTCAAAATTTACGTGATTTAACCCATCATGTGAGTGAAGAACTCAACCAACTAGCTGATAGTCCATTTATTAGAGCTCGTCGCTACAAGTATTTGGATGCTAATGGATTCTGATTTCGTATTAGTGATGTTGACATGAACCGAGCCATAGAAAATAGTGGTGTTGGTTATTATTTTGTTGGGGCGGGTTATTATTATGGATTGCTAAGAGATATTATTGATGTTATTTATGGTCATGGATTAAAACACATATTGTTAAGGTGTGATTGGGTCGATCCGGTTCATAGAATGAAAGTTGATAACTTCCAATTTACATTAGTAAACTTTAACAATATTCTATATAAATATGACCAAGTAAGCATTGAGCCCTTCATACTAACATATCAGGAAGAACAAGTTCACTTTGTTGGAATTAATTCTAATTGGAAAGTTGTGGTGAAAATGTTTAGAAGAGGGGTTTTTCTGATTGACCAAGAGGAACCAGAAGTTGTCGCATTTCCTGATCAAACACTTGACCAAACAACATTAGCTATACGAGATGAAGATATATAATGGGATAGAGAGACAATTGAAGGAGATACGATAGACTTGCATGATTAGTGAAAATTGTAATTATATCCCCAGTTATTGTTTGTAAAAATATTTATGAGTTATATATGTATAAAAATTTCTTGATTTAACTATAATTTCTTTAATGTAGGTACGTCACAGGGTGGTCACAGTGGTTCACCTGATGTTGTCGGTATGTATGTTTTCATTTTCCTAAATTATTTAATTGTAATTTTCTGTGTATATTTCCCTAAATTTTTCTAATCATTAATTTATATTGTAATTGAATTATGAATTTATGTTTATCAAGATCTAGTGTGTCTTCCAGCAGAGGTAGGGGTCCTGGTAGAGGGGTTCGATCCTGGAACTTTGGAGCCCGATTGAATGTATTATTTGATGACACATTTCATCCAGTTGGAGAAGGTGCTACTGTATTGAGTCTTTAGTTTGGGAATATGATACGAGACTCACACAGATTCCCTCTAACGACTCGTGAATGGAGTTCTTTCCCCCAGGATACGATGGATAGATTATGGAGGGAGGTTCAGGTAAATTCAATGTTTAATTTTTCATGATATTATTATTATTATTGTCCCATCTACTGATAATTTTTTTAATAGGATAATTTGAAATCCTGTCTAGATGAGTTTCAGGCTGTATCTATGTCCAAATGCCAAAAATTATGGAAGGATTACAAGTCAAGGGTGAAGACAGATCACTGGACACCATTTGCAGGTGTGCCATACATTCTACAGTGAGTCCCTCTGGGCATTCTTCCTGCGCAGTGGTAGGATTTGGTTTCGTTTTGGTCGAGTGAGGTGTCGATGGTAAGATTTATTACTTTTAATCTATAAATGACTATTTTTTCAAATGTATATTAAGTAAATACATTGAATGTAGACAGAGTCTGCTCTTCATTCACATAATCGGGTGATGCAGGGCACGCCTTTCAGACTTGGCACTCGACACGTGTCACAGCTCAGACATGATGTAAGTTTAGAATTCACTATTCATTCATATTTTAAAAATATTGTAGTATAACATGGTGAACCCCTTTATTATAGTTACACCAATGCGGCGAGCCGATCGATCAGATGTATATATGGGTGAGGATTCGTAGGGCGGGTGATCCTGATGTTGTCAGTGTTATAGTAAGAAAATTATTTACTAATAAATATATTTTTATTTTATATAAATTATTCATATTTTTTCACTGATTCATTATATACAACATGATCATTTTGACACCCAGTTAGCAGAGTTTCCAGAGGATCAACATCATAGTACTGTGCGTAGAGATGAAATATTTCACCTTGTCGTGGGGCGTGACGGTCATGGTTATTCTTTGACTTATGGCGGTGGTGTCCCATGATGTGCAGTTGTTAGAGTATATGTTATTGGTGCATGCAGAGAGTCAGGGATGCGCACACAGACTGGGATAGATGCTTCCATACAGGATATGAAACGCAATTTTGATGCACAGTTTCAGCAGTTACATGCAGAGTATGAGGAGAGGTTGTCACAGATGTCATCACGTATCGATGAAATGACGACGCAACAAGTAACGCCACAGGTAAACGATAAAACAAACCATACTCAAATTAAATTTTATTTATATGTTTAAGATACATAATATTGATATATATTGTAGGCTCTGAATACAGCTGGTGGACATCACCGTGATATTGGTGATCCAGATGAGAATGAACCCCATGCATGAGGTAATTTCAATTGTGTTGATGAATTCTCTAGAAGTTTTTATGTCCTTGATGAATAGAATCTTCCATTTTTACCTAGATTAGTTTGTTTTAGTATTTGTGGATGACATATTCATCCACTCTAAGACTTATGATGATCATACCCAATATCTTGACATCATCTAGATTACACTTATAAAGCATCAACTATACGCCAAGCTATATATATGTCAATTTTGTATTGATTAAGTATATTTATTAGGTCAAATAATCTCAGAGGAAGGTGTGTTAGTGGATGGAGAGAAACTTCAGGCAGTTGTTTCTTGGGATAATCCCAAGAACTCTTTCGATATCTATAGCTTTCAAGGGTGAGTGAATTGTGAAGTGGTCGCACAGACGGCACATCAACCGGACGTGCGGTTTGCACGGTAAGACTCAATATGCATTTTTTAAGTGTTGGGCGTGCTTAATAAATGTGTGTGTATGTGTGTGTGTGTGTGTGGGGGGGGGGGGGGGGTCCAAATGGGTAGAACGAAGTCATAATGACCTAAAATCATATGACAACAATGGGTGAGTGAATTGTAAATTGGTCGCGCAGACGGCACGTCAATCGAAGGTGCCATGTGCCCGCGGTGATCGAGAACATAGTTCTAGTGTCATAAACGGCCAAAACGAGCATTTAACAGTAAAATTCATAGAGGATGACATTTTATTGACCTGAAATCATAGGGAAACAATACAATTTTTATTCGTGATGTGTACGAGGAGACGATACGTCAATCAGACGTGCGGTTTGCGCAGTACGACTCAATATGCATTTTTTAAGTGTTGGGCGCGCTTCATAAACACGCGTGGGGGGGGGGGGGGGGTCCAAATGGGAATAACAATGTTAGAATTTCCTGAAATCAGAAAAAAACAACTGGTGAGTGAATTGTGAAGTGGTTGCGCAGACGACATGTCAATCAGACGTGCGGTTTGCGCGGTACGGCTCAATATGCATTTTTTAAGTGTTGGGCGCACTTCATAAACGCTCGTGGGGGGGGGGGGGGGGGTCCAAATGGGACAAAAAAATTAGGAATGGCCTAAAATTAGACGACAGCAATGGGTGAGTGAATTATGAAGTGGTAGCGCAGACAGCATGCCAATCGGACGTGCGGTTTGCGTTGTACGGCTCAATATGCGTTTTTAAGTGCTGGGCACGCTTTATAAACACGCGTGGGGGGGGGGGGGGGGGGGTCAAAATGGGACAAACGAAGTATAAATGGCATGAATTCAGACTAACACAATGGGTGAGTAAATTTTGAATTGGTTGAGCAGACGTCACATCAATCGGAGGTGCCGTGTACCCGCGGTGGTCGAGAACGCAGTTCTGGTGTTATAAATGGCCAAAACAGACATTTAATGGTCAAATTCATAGAGGAAGACATCATATTTACATGAAATCACAAGTTATCAATACAATTATTATTCGTTATGTGTACGCACATATGGAACGTCAATTGGATGTGCGGTTTGCGCGGTACGGCTCAATATGTGTTTTTAAGTGTTCAGCGCGCTTCATAAATGCGCGTGGGGGGTCAAAACGGGCAGAATGAATTCGGAATGTTCTGAAATCAGACTAAAAGAATGGGTGTGTGAATTTTGAAGTGTTCGAGTAGACAGAACATCAATTGGAGGTGTCTTGTTCCCGCGGTGACCGAGAACTCAGTTCTTGTGTCATAAACGGCCAAAACGGGCGTTTAACGGTCAAATTCATATCGAATGACATCAGATTGAACTGAAATCACAGCGAAACAATTTAATTATTATTCATGATGTGTACGTGCAGACGAAACGTTAATCGGATGTGCGGTTTGTGCGATAATGCTCAATATGTGTTTTTTAAGTGTTGGGCGCTTCATAAACGTGCGTGGGGGGGGGGGGGGGTTCCAAACGGGAAGAACGAAGTCGGAATGGCCTAAAATCAGAGGAAAAGAATGCGTGAGTGAATTATGAAGTGGTCGAGTAGATGACACGTCAATCGGAGGTGCCGTGTGCCCGTGGTGACCGAGAATGCAGTTTGGGTGTCATAAACGGCAAAAACGGACGTTTAACGGTCAAATTCATAGTGGATGACATCGTATTGACTTGAAATAGCAGGGAAAAAATCAAATTATTATTTGTGACGTGTATGCACAGACTTCATGTCAATCGGACGTGTGGTTTGCGCGGTATGCCTCAATATGCGTTTTTTAAGTGTTGGGCACGCTTCATAAACGCGCGTGGGGGGGTCCAAACCGGCTGAACGAAGTCAGAATGACTTGAAATCAGACGAAAAGAACAGGTGAGTGAATTTTGAAGTATTCTCATAGACGTCACATCAATCAGAGGTTTCGTGTGCCCGCATAGACCGAGAACGCAGTTATGGTGTCATAAACGGCCAAAACAGGCGTTTAACGGCCAAATTCATAACGGATGACATCAGATTGACCCGAAATTGCAGGGAAACAATATAATTATTATTCTTGACGTGTAAGAATAGACGACACATAAATCGTACGTGCGGTTTTCACAGTATGGCTCAATATGTGTTTTTTAAGTGTTGAGCGCGCTTGATAAACGCGCATGGGGGGGGGGGGTCCAAATGGGCAGAATGAAGTCGGAATGGCCTGAAATCAGACGAAAACAATGGGTGAGTGAATTGTGAAGTGGTCGAGTAGACGACGCGTCAATCGGAGGTTCTGTGAGCCTGTGGTGATCGAGAATGCAGTTCTGGTGTCATAAACGGCCAAAAAAGGCGTTTAACAGTCAAATTCATAGAGGACGACATCAGATTGACCTGAAATCACAGGGAAACAATCTAATTATTATTCGTGATGTGTACGCACAGATGGAAAGTCAATCAGACATGCGGTTTGTGCAGTACATCTAAATATACATTTTTTAAGTGTTGGGTGCGCTTCATAAACACGCGTGGGGGGTCTAAACGGGCAGAACGAAGTCTTAATGGACTGAAATTAGATGACAACAATGGGTGAGTAAATTGTGAATTGGTCACACAGACGACACATCAATCAGAGATGCTGTGTGCCCGTGGTGATCGAGAACATAGTTCTGGTGTCATAAACAACCAAAATGGGCATTTAATGGTTAAATTCATAGAGTATGACATCAGATTGACCTGAAATCACAGGGAAAAAGTTGAATTATTATTCGTGACATGTACGCACAGACGACATGTCAACAGGATGTTCAGTTTGCACGGTACGACTCAATATGTGTTTTTTAAGTGTTGGGCGAGCTTTGTAAATGCGCATGTGTGTGTGTGGGGGGGGGGTCCAAATGGGAAGAATGAAGTCAGAATGGATTGAAATAAGACTACAAGAACGAGTGAGTGAATTGTGAAGTGGTCGAGCAGACAGCATGTCACTCAGAGGTGTCGTGTGCCCGCGGTGGCCGAGAATGCAGTTCTGGTGTCATAAACTACCAAAACGGGCATTTAACGGTTAAATTCATAGCGGAAGACATCATATTGACCTGAAATCATAGGGATACAATCCAATTATTATTCGTGATGTGTACGAGGAAACTAAATGTCAATCAGACGTGTGGTTTTCGCGGTACGACTCAATATGCATTTTTTAAGTGTTAAGCGCGCTTCATAAATGCGCGTGGGGGGGTCCAAATGGGAAGAACGAATTCATAATGGCCTGAAATTAGACGAAAACAATGGGTGAATGAATTTTTAACTGGTCGAGTAGACGACACATCAATCGGAGGTGCCATGTGCGCGCGGTGACTGAGAACGCAATTCTGGTGTCATAAACGGCCAAAACGAATGTTTAACGGTCAAATTCATAGCGTACGACATCGGATTGACATGAAATCATAGGAAAAAAAATCTAATTATTATTTGTGAGGTGTAAATGTAGACGACACATCAATCAGACGTGCTGTTTGCATGGTACGACTTAATATGAGTTTTTTAAGTGTTGGGCGCGCTTCATAAACCTGCGTGTGGGGGGGGGGGGGGGTCCAAATGGATAGAACGAATTCAGAATGACCTGAAATCAGACGAAAACAACGGGTCAGTGAATTGTGAAGTGTTCGAGCTGGCGTCACATCAATCGGAGGTTCCGTGTGCCCGCGGTGACCAAGAACGCAGTTCTGGTGTCATAAACGGCCAAAACGGGCATTTAATGGTCAAATTCATAGTGGATGACATCGTATTGACATGAAATCACAATAAAACAATCTAATTATTATTCATGACATGTACTCATAGATGTAACATCAATTGGACATGTGGTTTTCGCAGTACGACTCAATATGCGTTTTTTAAGTGCTGGGCGCGCTTCATAAACGCGTGTGGGGGGGGGGGGGGGTCCAAGCTGGTCGAACGAAGTCGGAATGACATGAAATCAGACGACAAGAAAGGTTGAGTGAAAATTGAAGTGTTCGTGCAGAAAACACATCAATCAGAGGTGCTGTGTGCCCGCGGTGACCGAGAACGCAGTTCTAGTGTCATAAACAGCCAAAACGGGCGTTTAACGGTCAAATTCCTAGAGGATGACATCATATTGACCTGAAATCGTAGGGAAAAAATCTAATTATTTTTCTTGACGTGTACACGCAGACGGAAAGTCAATCAGACGTGCGGTGTGTATGGTACGACTTAATATGCATTTTTTAAGTGTTGGGCGTGCTTCATAAACACGCGTGGGTGGTCCACACAGGTATAACGAAGTCGTAATGGCTTGAAATTAGACAACAACAATGGGTGATTTAATTTTGAAGTGATCGAGCATACAACACGTCAATCGGAGGTACCGTGTGCCCGCAGTGACCAAGAATGCAGTTCTAGTGTCATAAACGGAAAAACGGGCGTTTAACAGTCAAATTCATAGCGGATGACATTGGATTGATCTGAAATCATAGGGAAACAATATAATTATTATTCGTGACATGTACGCGTAGATGGAATGTCAATCAGACGTGCTTTTTGCGTGGTACGACTCAATATGCGTTTTTTAAGTGTTGGGTGCGCTTCATAAACACGTGTGTGTGTGTGTGTGTGTGGGGGGGGGGGGGTCCAAACAAGCCGAACGAAGTTAGAATGGACTGAAATACCAAAAAAAGAACGGGTGAGTGACTTTTAAAGTGGTGGCGTAGACATCACGTGAATCGGAGGTTCCGTGTGCCCGCGATGACCGAGTACGCAGTTCTGGTTTCACAAACAGCCAAAACGAGCATTTAACGGTCAAATTCATATAGGATGACATCGGATTGACCTGAAATAGTAGGTAAATAATCTAATTATTATTCATGATGTGTATGCGTAGAAGGAACGTCAATTGGATGTGTGGTTTGCGCGATACAGCTCAATATGCCTTTTTTAAGTGTTGGGTGTGCTTCATAAACTCGCATGGGGGGGGGGGGGGGGGTCAAAACGAATAGAACGAAGTCAGAATGGCCTGAAATCATATGACAACAATGGGTGAATTAATTTTTAAGTGGTCGTACAGATAGCACGTCAATCAGAGGTTCCATGTGCCCGTGGTGACCGAGAACGTAGTTCTGGTGTCATAAATGGCCAAAATGGGCGTTTAATGGTCAAATTCATAGAGGACGACATTGGTTTGACCTGAAATCACAGGTAAAAAATAAAATTATTATTCTTGACGTGTACGAGGAGACATAACATCAATCGGACGCACGGTTTTCACGGTACGACTCAATTTCTGTTTTTTAAGTGTTGGGCACGCTTTATAAACGCGCGCGGGGGGTGGGGGGTCCAAACGGGCAGAACAAAGTCAGAATGGCCTTAAATCAGACGAGAACAATGGGTGAGTAAATTTTGAAGTGGTCGAGCAGACGAAACGTCAATTAGAGGTGCCGTGTTCTGGAGGTAGCCGAGAATGCAGTTCTGGTGTCCTAAACGGCCAAAACTGGTGTCTAACGGTCAAATTCATAGAGGAAGACATCAGATTGACCTGAAATCATAGGGAAACAATCCAATTATTACTCGTGATGTCTAAGAGGAGATGAAATGTCAATTAGACATGCGATTTGGGTGGTACAACTCAATAAGTGTTTTTTAAGTGTTCAGTGCGCTTCATAAACACGCGTGGGGGTGGGGGGGGGGTCCAAATGGGTAGAACAAATTCAGAATGGCCTGAAATCAGAAAAAAACAACGGGTGAGTGAATTTTTAAGTGTTCAATTAGACGACACGTCAATCAGAGGTGCCGTGTGCCTGCGGTGACCGAGAACGCAGTTCTGGTGTCATAAACGGCCAAAACGGGCGTTTAACGGTCAAATTCATAGTGGACAACATTGGATTGACCTGAAATCACAGGGAAACAATCCAATTATTATTAGTGATGTTTATGAAGAGATGAAATGTCAATCGGACATGTGGTTTGTGCGGTACGACCCAATATACGTTTTTTTAAGTGTTGGGCCTGCTTCATAAACTCGCGTGTGGGGCTCCAAACGGGCCGAATGAAGTTGGAATGACCTGAAATCAGACGAAAATAATGGGTGAGTGAATTATGAAGTGGTCGAGTAGATAGAACATCAATCTAAGGTGACGTGTGCTCGCGGTGACCGAGAACACAGTTCTGGTGTCATAAACGGCCAAAACGAGCGTTTAATGGTCAAATTCATAGCGGACGACATTCGATTGACCTGAAACCACAGGACAAAAATCTAATTAGAACCATTGAATTAATGATTTTAAAATTTTAAACTGGTTATCAAAATTATGAATATATTTTTAAAATAGAATACTTTCGATCTGTTACAGTAAGTTTGAATTGAAATATGTTAATTTGTTTCAATTATTTGTTTATAGGTTTTATTCGGTACTAATTTTGTTATTAAATTTTGTTATGCAGTTATATTTGATGATGGATGTGGAGCTTGGAAGATGACTGATGATATTTATGTGGGTATATTTTATTGTGTAATTGATATTTTTTTAAAGAAAATTTAAAAACCTATAGCGGCCGCCATTTGGCGGCTGCTATTGGGACAACATACAACGACCACCATTCGGCAGCCCCTATAGGGGTTTCTGTCGTCTCCTTGAGCAGACGCTATAGCTCTGGGATAATGCAGCCGCCATTTGGCGGCCGCTGTAGCCCATTCCATCTTTCCTACAGCGTCTGCCAAATGGCGGTCACTGATAGCAATAGCGACGGGCCAAAACCGATTGGTGGACACTAGGCGGCCACTATAGACCTTTAGAGACAACTTTTGGCGCCCGCTAAAGGTCATGATTGTACTAGTGTTGGTCATTCCATGACCAATGGAGGTTGTTCCATGATAGGTACTTATGAATTTGGGAAGTTTTGGGAGATGGAGTAGTTCATGCTATAATGGAATGAGTCACACTATAAAGGTATGCCATTATGAGGTCACCAAGATAGAAAATTAGGGTCACACTATGAAATGACCTTGGGAAGTGATGCCATTTATTTTCTTATTTTTGGTGGAGTTGAGTCACACCATAATACGGGGGGCTTTCACTATGATGTTCTTGTATCTAGATTTTAATTTTGTTATTTTCTAAATTTTAATCTATTAGATTTAATAACCCTATGAATTCAAATATACTCCCTCAAACATGCCTCAAATAAGAGTTCCTTAGGGATTTTCCTCCTCTCATCCTCCTTAGATTCTTAGAAACATGGACTCTCTTCTTGAACATTTGTGGATATTTCAAGGTAGGGTTCCTATTTCCATTCTCTTATTCAATTATTTTTTCTTTTTCTCCTTATTCTCACTATGGGTCCATGTTATCCAAAACCTAAGTGAAGTTTTATTCTAAGTTATTGTGGGTTTTGATGACTAGGGTAAGAATATTATTCCTTTTGTCATTTTCTCTCTATATTTGAAGTTTTTGTATCATCTATGCTTGACCTAGGTAGGTGTTTCCATATGATTCCCTTTTTATTGGAAAATCAGGTTATTTTTTATATTTATAAATCATTTATCTTTTAAATTATGCATGATTTTTTTTCTTAAAGTTCATAATATTTATTTCATAAATGAATTAGTATTTGTAAATGTGTTTTGATCTTTCAAAAGATTTTACATGGGAAGTTTCATGGGTATTGAGGGGTTATTGATTGAGATTTAATTATTAAAGGGATTTAATTAGTTTATTTTACATGTTCATGTTTTTGAAGTTATTGTGTTTCTTAATGATGATACGCTTTTATGTATATAATATATATTGGATTTGGTAGTTTTAAACTAAGGTTTTCCATCTGTTCCCTAAAAGTTATTTTTGAAATGAATTTTTTTTTCTAAAATGTTTTTCAATGAAGGTTTTATATAAATGAATATTAGTATAAAACTAAAGGTCCATTTGTCACCTTATAGTGATAAATTTTACCCCACCTCTAGTGTTTAATTACATGATAACACAAGGTATATAAGTGGGAGATTGAGAGATGATTTATATTCTAGTAATGATCATATAATAACCAGGATCCTATCATATATGATATGTTATGACTAGTGGAATTTCCACCAAATAAAGATAGGTTAGAGAAATCCTAGGATTCTATTATATAGGAAATTAATTTATTGGCTGATATAAAACTTCAACCTTATAAATCTAGGATAATATCACTAGATTAATATGAATTTCCCACGATTGTGTATACTTTGCATTGAATTATTTATTACTGCACTTGATAATGATATTATATTATTTTACTTTATTATTCTCTCATGATAATACTTCTTATCCTTGTCTGTTTTATGGTTTGATTCAAATTCAATTCTTTTGTTTTCATATTATTGCTTTTGATCTTGACCAACTTAGATACTTATTTCTATATATTTCTACTTAGATTTACTTATTCATTTGATGTTTTATTTAGGTAATTTTGAGTCCTATATTTAGTGTTTTATAAAATCGGATTGGAAATAGGTTTTTGGAAAATAAGTTTTCAAAAGGGTTTTACAATAAAAAACTATATATTTTTATTTAAATAGTTGTTTGGGTTTTTAAAGAGCATTTATGAAATGATTTTGAGTTATTTTCCCTAAAATTATAAAACCCTATTCTCAAATATCATATTTAAAACTATAATTTATAGAATGTTTTTAAAAAGGAAATGTATAGTATCTTTACTGAAATATACTAGGATATTTAGCTCAAATTCAGCTTATAACATCCAGTGTCTGGTAACCAAGTGGATTTTACCAGTTCAATTTTAGGTTCCTAAAACTCTTTTCTTTACAAATTTATTTTCTTAAGTATCTCATGGAGTAGGTTTTTGATGATCATGTTGGATGATGACCTTAGGTCATGAGGAGATCAACAATATGGTATTTTGGGTTTTCTTTTGTTTATCATGCATTGAACAATTGGAAATTATAATATTTTGAGATCCAGGTTTTGTCTGTTATGATATTTTAGTATTTATGTATTGTGTAGTTGAGCTGGGTGTTTAATTTGATTTATTCCATGTTTGAGTTGCTTTATATTCTAAACTAGTTGTCTTATTTTCATTTAAGTGTAATTTATTAATGCACTATTCAAGATTTCAAGTAAAAATTTCAATACATGTTATTAATTAATTAATGGGTGAAACTATTCCCAAGAGTGTTTTCTTGATACCCATGCACTAGTTTCCCACCCATGGGAACTGAGAATGTTTTTTGGGCCTTACCATAGGTTGTCTCATGTGTGGGTCAGGATAACTTGGGTTGTTTCATGATTAATATTTCTGTATATTCTCCTATAAGTACACATTCAACTTCCTATAATCATCTAGGTCCATTTTATAAGCCACCAAATAAATTATCATAGCCCCATGTTGAAAATAAATGCTAAAGTTAACCTCTTGATGAGGGGAAAAACCTTGAACATCATCAAGTAAAATTCTTATGTACTCATCCACTACTATAGGTAACTTCTTCTCCTCAATATCCCCATCAAACAAGGATAGGATCACTAATTGATATGTAATCAGCTAGAATATCTTTAGGGTTGTCCCTATTCATACTTTTGAAGGGACCCACTCATTAGTGAAGGTAAATATTGGCCCATATACTCGATAGAATACACCTTGAAGTGATAGAAATCTACCCAATATTGTAATGTAAACAACCAATCCATATCAGGGATAATGTCATAGGGCCTCATCTCTACCATGATGATATCCCAGGAATACCTCTCTCTATCAAGAGTAAGTTTTCACCAATGAAATATGTGGTTGAGAGGGTGATTTTCACCATTATAAGTATATAACAAAGTGCTCATGCTAGGGGATTTACTAGAATATCTAAATTCCAAAAAAATGAAATAAGAAAAGAAAACCTTACACTAGTGTTATTGTGTATAAGTTTTAAAGCAGAATACAAATATTATACCTTGATGCATGTAAGTGATTCCTAATTAAAGACCTCCATCACCTACATTTGACCTTGAACCAAACCTTCTACATTCCAAGCTTGACATGGATCAACTAGGGGTGGTGATGGTAGTGGAGGTGGATCAAATAATCATCTACCCATGATTATTCCCACACCACTATCTCCCCTACTATTGTTATCACTTGGAGGGACACCTTTTCCACCTTGAGGAGGCCACTGATATATGAAATCTCTCCATCAAGGAGGTATATCCATAGTACCACTGAGTATATCCTATGCTGCCCACCATATGGAAAAAATATGATGGAGGTTTCCTCTACTACTATAAGAATATAATCATATATTTCCTTACCAGTTATAGCCCATGTGGGAAACCTATACAACCAGTCCCCTAGATCATTTTTGAGAATATTCCTCTCTTCGATGGAAAGATATCATTATCTGTATCCTGCTAGATGCCGCTTGTGAATCTACTTAAGGAAAGATATAACTTTCTCCAACACTGGACTATGAATACTCTTGAAAACTTTCAATCACCAAAGAACACTCCAACAATCCATAATAAGTGGTAATGTACAAGGGAATTATACCAATCTGAATCTCCCTTCTAATACCTTGATCAAACTTTTGATCCTAAATAAATCCATCATGAACCATGTTCTGAGAGCACCTCATGAGATTTTTGATCCTTGAAGAGTATTTGGACACAATAACACTACCATGTTTATGTTCTAACATCTCCTGAACTTATATGATCCTCATTATCACTGGATGAAACCCCATTTAAAAAATTTCTCAAAATTTGAAAAATGTAGAGTAGCTTCATCATGAGTTTGAGTGATCAATGTCCGCAAATAGATTACTGTACCATATAGAAGTATCAAATAAAGATCCACCATATGATCAATGGGTTTCTAAATAAAACAAAAAATAAATTTCACCGAAACCATACAATCCTCCAATATATAAGGATCAAACATGCCTCAGATACTAGGAGGCCTTTAAAATTAAAACTCATAAATCACACTCAATATGTGGGTAGTATCATCCTACTAAGTGGGAGATTACATCTATCTTACAGGTGGGTATTTTCTCAGTAAAACTGGTAGAGGATCTTCCCTGTATTCACAAAGTAGATATATCTCTTTATTAGGTCCCTATATTGACACCTCCCCAATTATTCGATCATAGACTAGAGGCTGAAGTACTAGCACTATAAAATCATAGACCAACCTATTAAACTAAGATAATTATTAGTGACATGGAATCATATATTTTGAAAAGATTAAACCATGACTATTAAAGCATATCTAGTTGATTTGATATAGAAATAACATGGATAAAAACAAAACTGTCACTCTATATGATGCATGCACCACCTTGTTACACAATATAAGAAATTTCCTAGTGTTTTGGGTTGATTTAAAGATTATTTGAATCTTGATGAAAATATAAATCATATTCTCACACCAATCCCTAGGTTCCCTAGTGTGAAAACCAAACTTGAGTCATCCTTAACATAACTACCCTTAATTTTCCAAACCAAACCTCACATGAACACTAAATCTATTCTCCATCCCTAGGACTCAAAACACTTTCATACCATTAAGAAAATACTTTACCCATTGGTACCACTTCTATGATGGTGGTAAGATGATTGTTCCACCCTAATCCCACCTCCAATAGGTAAGGGAATGGTGACTAGTAGTAATAATAAATAACACATGCATGGGAGGTCTTATCCTAGTAAAACTAAACCAAACCATATATCTATGAAAATAATAATAATTAAATACTAGATATAATAATCAATTATAACAACATGAAAAAATAATATAACATACATGAAACCTATATAGAACCATATTTTAGTTTATTCAACCTTTTGAATATTTTAAATAATATTTTTGAGGTGGGTTACTAAGCCATTTTCATTAAACGAGCATCATTGAGCTTAGACGATAATATATATTAAAAATAATATATATATTTTATCCTTCACACATGATCTTGGAAGATACCATTTTCTTATAAATGGATACTAAGATGAGAAATTATACACTTCAGTTTCATCCATAATATAAGGTTTAACCTAGGAGTGGTATAATTTTTGTTCACACATGAGGTCCTTAAGTTCATACCATCACAGGTGGAATTAATTAAATAAATTAATTAAATATTTATATCTACTATAAACCCCTATAAAATCTATTTCATCCTCCATAAATACTATTACTAGGGATAGGTCCTATAAACCCTAGTTTGAGAGAGGAGAGGGAGGGAGATCTGGGATCTGTGGTGCCAACGAGTATACTCTTCATTGGGTAGCTCCAAAAAGTTAGTGAGGATGAAATCATCATTAATGATCTATCCATTTATAAGGTAGGTATTTTTTTAATTTATCACCTTGTTCTTTATGATTTTGAGCTTATTAGAATTTTTCTTGATTTATCAAATGAAAAACACACCCCCTAAAAATTTATCTTCTTTATTTGGACAGAAATTCATGATTCCATGCTACTTTTTTTTTTCTGTTATTCCTCATTGAAAGATGAAATCCTGATGATTTATTTCCATGATTTCACAAAAATTACCAATAAATATTTTTATACATGTTTCTCCCTTTACATCCCTATTTCTTTATGGTTTCACCAATAGTTATCACCATGACTGTTATTTTTACATAACTAAACCCAATATTGACTAATTATTGGTATTTGTGTCTATAAGTAACCATTTTATTATGATATTGAAAAGAGGAATAAAATATTATTTATGAGCTATGTAGGATTGTTTTAAATCACGAAAACATATAATATTGAAGGGAAGAAGCACTTGGAGTGTAAGGGTTATGTGTAAAATGATTCTCAAGAAATATTTAGTGAAGGATAACAAAAAAATGACCACTAGAGGTGTGATAGTGATATAAGAGGTGTTTAGAAGAGTTTCAATCATGATCATGGGTAATAATAGTTATGGTAAGGTGATTATGACCATTATATAGTTTCTTGATGCGCTTATGTGATCAAGCAACATGTAGTTACATAAAGGCATACATTGTATCCCCCTCTAATAATGGATAGGATATTTGAGTGGGTTAAGAATCATGCAACATATATCGGTACAAGAACCATGTACCTATAAGAAAATAGACTTGGTGTTTATTTGGAGTAAAAACTTAGATGGTCATCTGGTTAGACATGATGTGTGGGTTAACACTACACACTGTGTACGCCCTTGGCTATATACAACTCAACCACCCCAGTAGAACATGACAAGTGAACCAGTTGGAGCTACAAACTATGTACCTTCCATGGTAAATTCAATTTATCATATACCTATATTATATGAGTTTCTCAGATTCACACATATTACATTATTGTTCTCACAAATTATGCACCCCGGTCTATACTCCATGTAGGTAGACCTTGACATGGATTATGAAGAGAAGTACATGACTAGACCACTCCTGAGGTGCTACACATTGTGTACCCCGACAATACACCTTGTTTAATTTTCTATCCTTAGTTTATTTTCGTATATATTCATCGAATACTTATATTTGGGAACAAAAGTAGTTCATCCTGAGTGTTTTTTCCATACAGAGCATGATAGTACATACCTTTTCAGTATCATAGGTGATACATGTAGTGATTTATGTTCTTTAGTCTCCTTAGAACCATAAGAACAACTATGGGGATTGGATATAATTATTGAATCATTAATGGATCTATACACCCCATTGGGAATGTATTTATGATAATAAACGAGTCACTTGGTTGACTGATAGAGTTAAGAAATCCCCCACTCATGAGGCATGGGTCCTCAGTCCATGAAGTTGGGTACTCCCTCATCTAATGATATATAATTAATGGGACATGAGAACTCCATAATTTTTTTTACTCCCTTGATTGATATTTATGCTTTGGTAAGGTGTGATCCTCCCACTATAATTTTCAAGAGGTGATGTGGGTTGTGAATCAGGTGATTCAAGTTCTTGGGATGATAACTGAGATGATTCTTCTATATATAAGTTGTGATGAGTAGGAATCTCTTTCTTTTATTTGGTTATATCCTTATAAAAATATCTAGTTTTACCCTTTCCTCTCAAATTTATGGTTTTTAGTTGATTATTTTTTCCCATTTCCCCTTTGTGGTTTTAAAAGGAATCCTACTATACATTTATATAGTCAACCCCACATGGGATTTTCACCCACACATGTCAATTCTTATACAGACGATGGATATTTTGATGAAGAATTTTATGGACATAGTGTTGGAGGATCTTAGTAGTACATAAAGGTGATAATAGTAGATTCCATCCATATCTGAATCTAGTTTTTTATAGGGATCCCTTCACCTTAGTTACTTTAGGTTGGTTTTCCCCTTGGGTTGTTGAACATGTATTTTTAACCTTTACGTTTCGGTTTATGATCTGGTTATTCTATTATGGATGTTAGTATTTTTCATATTCATTATATATTATTTTTGTTTTTATTTCTCTATCATGAATTATTGTTTCATGTGTGGAGATGTGTGTTATAAATTGGTGAATTAAGATAAGGTATCCCATCATGTGTGATATTTCTACCTGATTCTAGTCACTAGCCCTTATCCCATTGGAGGTGGTCTTGAGTTGGTATACTCATCCCACTTCTATTCCAGGTGGGGACCTAGTGATTCAGGTCACGTTCGAGTAGTATCAAAGCGGGGATGTCATCAAAGTTAGGAACCATGAAAATATTAGTTTTGGAATTTATGGAAACAATGTCAATGGGTATTGAGTTTATCTTTTAGGATTGGGAACCCAGTGTTTGTGTGATATTCAATATAAATAATTAGTAGGACTCTAATAATTTATTGGCTTAGAGCTTTGAGGTACTGGTTATAAGGAACAATAAAATAGTATATGCACTATATAGGAATATGTCATTAATTTCCATGTCCTTATTGAGTTTTATCCCCAAATATGATTTAATGAATATGGTTTATCTTTTCAATTATAGAATTTTGAAACATAGAAAACCTGTTAGAGTCCTAAGGAAGGGTCGTGATGTGTTATTGTAAGTGATTAATACTCCCATCACTAAAAAACTAAGAAAAAAGGTTTTGTTCAGGGAATAGATTAAGAGATTCCCCCATTGGTTATATGAGGAGTAACACATCCACATATAATATACAAAGAATACCCACTTCCTATAGTGTATTTATAAGTTCTTACACTTACTAAGTTTCATATAATTTCAATGGTATAATATGAGGATTCACATGAGCTTAGTGCACTTTACGAGTTCTAGTAACAAATACCGCTTAGGTTATAAGGTGAGCATAGCCCTTAGGTAGTTGAGTACTAGATTGAGTCAATGATTTAGGTGTTCCACCTAGTTCATATTCCCACTGATTAGATGGTGGTACTATTATCCAACCATCTTCATAGTGTAATGAGTTACTGGAGGATCTTGATCATCCAGACCCATACTGAAAAGACTCTTCCATGGATAGAGTTCAATAAAATCTTCCAAGAGGAGTAATACCCAACTATATTGATGTTTTTATACATCCTATATATGTTGGATCTTTATATGGGTATCATATCTGTTGAAGAGTATGCGTTGAGGTTCATAGAGCTCACAATTCACTGTATTAACATGGCTTTTGATAGGTTCTCTTGAGTATGTAAGTTCAAACAGAACCCCTAAATATAAAATTGAGATAAAATATTTTATCTTTGAATCTCCACTTATGTTTGGGTTTTAGAGAGATCTTTGGTGGTCAAGAGTTACTTTGTAGAGGGAAAACATGTTTGGGGTACGAGTAATAGTCATCATTGGTGACCAAATGATGAAATACATCAAGATCATGACACCGAAGACATATATAGGAGTCATCCTAGTATTGGTGTCCAACATCTTAGGAGTTTCATAAATAATCCATCCATTTAAGAGAAAATATTTTCTATAGATGTAGAGGATAGTGTTATTTCTCTTGTGACTTCATGACCTGTCATGTGGAAGGGGACAATTAGATAGTAGATAAACCTAAATATCAACAAAAATGACATAAACAAGGATTCATCCAGAGTGGATTGGGTGGACCTCAGGGAGGCAACTACAATAGAGTATCTCATAGCTAGAGATGTATCCAAATGCAAGCGATAGTGGGCTATAACCATGTGGTTCCAGACATGATCTAAGGTAATATCTGTGTATTCTCTACATTGATACCAATATTCATAGATATAGAAATGGGTAATTAATTTATTATTTCATTCCTATATTGAGAGATAAAAATACTAGTAGATCACCAAGTAGGAAACGTGTGGCCATATAATCTTATTGGAAGTGATCAATTTATCACCCACATCTACAGATGTTGTGAACCTATGCTTATAGGAGAGAGGTTTTTGTAGGACCTTTTTTCAAGGTGATAAGGATTTTTTCATGGGAATTTGTAGCCAATTAGTCATCAGTTGGTGAGTTTTGATCTATATAAAACAAAAAATTTATATGATTAGATTCTTGAAGTCATGGAGGAGTATATAGATGTCTTCCCCAAGGATTTACCTAAATTTTCCCCTTATTAGAAGATCAAATACTATATTTATAGGCACCCCTAAACTACTATGTTATCTTCTACATCCTATTATATATCCTTGGCGGATCTTAGGGATTAAAAAGTGCAGTTTTAGTAATTTATAGATAAAGGTTTTATTATACTGAGTGTATCCCCTAGGCATCCTTAGTGTTATTCTTCAAGAAGGTGAATGATATATTGAGGATTTGTATTAACTGTCATCACCTAAACCAGGTGAAAATCAAGAATAAGTACCCTCTTATAATGATTGAAAACCTATTCAACCAATTGAAAATAACTAAGTGGTTCTAAAAAAAATATCTTAGTTTCAACTATCATTAACTTCAAATACAAGAGGAAGATGTACCAAAAATGGCGTTCTAATGTTGTTGTGACCATTATGAGTTTTGGGTAATTCCCTTGGGCATGAAAAATTTCCATAATGTGATCATAGGACTCATAAACCCTATCATTCAACCCTTCTCAGATTGGTTCATCTTTCTTTTTATTTATGACATCATTTTCTACATAGCTTTTGAGAATGAGAACGCTGAGCATATCAGGACTATTTTGGAATTACTATGAGAGTACCAATTTTTTGGTAGGATCTTGAAGCGTTAGTTCTAGATTTTAGAGGTTCAATTATTAGGAAATGTCATCTAAAAGGGTAAATATCTGCAACCTAGAAAATATTTATGTGTTATTTCTTGGGATCCACTAAGAGCTTATTAAAGGTGAAATTTTTTCTTGGATTTATAGGGTACTAAAGGAGATTCATAGAAGAATTCTCAAGGGTTGTAGCACATATTAATTCCATTACCCAAAAAGGACAACTGTTTATTTAGTATGAATGACTCTAGATAGATTCTTTGGAGTTGAATTAGAGTTTGATGAGTGCTTTTATTCTATGGATTTCAAAGGAAGGAGTTGAGTACACGATGTTTTACAATTCCTTAAGAGTTGGTATTATCCTTTTACTGATTTATAGATAGAAAATTGTTGCTTATATGTTTATAAATTTGATACCTCATGAGAAGAACTATGAAAACCATGAGCTGGAGATGGTAGTGGTAGTTTCTACCTTGAATAGTAGTATATATTACCTTTTAGTGAGTGATTCATTGTCCACAAGAACTATAAGATTCTCAGGTATATCTTAACTTAAAGAGATCCTAACCTAAGTTAGAGGAATTGGTTGGAGTTACTCTAGGAATTTGACTTTGAGATTGTCTATACTCTAAGGGTAAGGGAAACATGGTGGAAAATTCCCTAAGATGGAAGTCTAAGGATTATCTATCAGAGGAGGTGTATGAGAAATTCTCCTCAATACAATTATCCTTGATTTATGGTGGTAGCCCCTCCACTTCAATAATGAACATGGGAGGTCTAGTTGGGAGTCATAAATTATGAGTTCCTACATGATCATATATCCTGAAGATGCATACTTGATAGATTTCATGAAAGTGGGTAAAACATCATCCTCTTTTGAGGGAGAACATTGGTTTTGGTCACAATGTATGATGAGGTAATAAGGGAGTTCCATACTTCAACCTTAGTGGTATATCTTGATGTGATGAAAATATTCCATGGCCTCAAGATTTAGTTTTTGTGGCTAGGTATGAAGTATAGTATTTTTGAGTTTATCACATAGTGTCTTTCCAGTCAGTAAGTGAAAGTGGATCACCATGTGCCAGTAGGTTTGGCCCAACCCATTGGGGTTTTGTAGTGGAAGTGGGATAATATATCAATGGACTTCATGATAGGTCTATCTTGATTAGTTAGGAGATATTGATACTATCAGGGTGATCATCGACTTACTGATCATCTATCCCACTTCATTACTATTCAGTAGAATAGTTTGGTGGAGATCTTGGGATGAATTTACATAGAGTATATCATTTGATTTCTTGGGGCACCTTAGGTGACCATTTTTTATTGATGCTATCTATTGATATCTTAGTCATAAAGGATCATTCTAGAGGTATTTAGGACTTAGTTACATATGAGTATAACATTCCATTATCATAATGATGTCCAAATCGAGTGAACCATTCAAGTTCTTATGAATATGCTGAGGAATTATATATTATAATTAAACCAAATATAAGAATATTAATCACTATTAGTGTATTTCATGTAAAATAAATACTACCACTCTACTATTAGTAGATCAACTTTAGAGACCCTATACAGGAGACCCTATAGGTCACCCTTGCACTGGATAAAGATTGGAGAGTCATAGTTGATGGGGATAAATCTCATGTGGTTGAAAATGAGAAAGTATAGGTGATCTAAGAGTAGATCAAGATAGATCAAGTCCATAATAATTCATATGTGTACTAATGATAAATTCATTTGGAGTTCAAGGAAGGAGATTATGTCTTCTTGAATGTGTCTCCATGATGTGGTTTAAAAAGGTTTGGCTGGGGAAACAAGTTATCCCCAAGATTCATCAAACCATTAAAAATCTCATATATGGTGGGAGAGGTTTCTTACCACCTATAATTTCCCTCATAGTTGGACCTGGTTGATAATTATTAGGTGGAATAGCGATGAAGACACAAGAGGGGGGGGGTGGATTTTATGCTTAAAAAACATGAATAATTTAAAACCAACCCCTATTTTAAACTTGGAAATAAATGTTATTCCCTTTTATTTAAATGGATTATGAATTAGAAAATAAGAGAAATAAAAAAAATAATTTTTATAGTGGTTCAGGGAACAAATATCATTAGCTCACTCCACCAACACTCTCTCCCTAGTCTTGGTGATTTTCACTTACAGATCCTTTTCCATGTGATATCAACAGTTGAGTGAAATCAAATATAACTTATTAAAAAATATTTTATAGGGATTTAAAATAATAAAATCAATAGCCCTCAAAATAATCTATCACCTGAGTTTTCAAAAAATGAAATACATTGTCTTTGGATCGAGAAATTATATTTCAAAGAATTTAGAAGAAAATGATACAACTGAAAAATTAAGAGACCTTCAGGGAAATATATGGACAACATCAAAGAACTACATTCAAGAAGAATATATGAGCTGCTATAGATAATGTCTATATAACCCAATAATATAAAAAATAATTAAAATTAGGATGAAAACATAATAATATATTATAACATGTATGTATCTAAAGTATAGTCTTGAAAATCTTCAATGCACTATAAAAGATAACTCACAAATAAGAACAAAAACAACTCTACCTGAAAAAACTCCCGATAAATAGGAAATTATGATGTAATTTTCAGATAAAAATATATTTATTTTTTATAGATATTCAGTAAGACATATAAATAGTCCATATGATCATTGATATCCTTTTTATGAAAGAATACACTAAGAATAAATAAATACCCTGATTTAAACATGGAAGAAAAGATCTAGAAAAAGTTCTAGATAAATTATGATATTCAAAACACTAAGTGTATTTGAAATTTGAATTCAATTATCCACATAAAATCACAACTTCCATTAGAAATAATAATTAATTAATCCATTTATGAAGATATTATGAAATGGACTTTGAATCACTTTATTGATATATTTAGTCCAGTGAAATTGTAGAAGAAATTTCAAAAATAATTCAAAAATTAAAATCGAAGATTATTGGTTAAATCTGGAGTTTCTCTAGATGAGGATAAATCCAAAAGTATGTTTGATAGTGTATAATTTATTCAAAATTTATAATCCCAAAATGTGGATTATGATAGTAACGTTAGGTTGTATATAATAAATGTTAGATACTCGAACCTGAGGTTCCTAAACATAATGTTCAACATAAACATGAGGTCCAAAATATGATTATGGGTACTCAAATATGACATTCCTTATCAAAATTTGGGTTACCAAACATAAAATTCATCTTAAAAATGGAGTTCCAAACATAAGTTCAGATACCAATGTTAGGTTGAAGCATCACTTTTGAATGGTGATTCCAAACATCTTAAAAATATATAGAATATTTTGAAGAATTATCTTTCGCTAAAATAAATTATTATTATGAAAATTAAAATTCTATAATTCTAGGAAAAATAAAATAAAAAATAAAATAAATATAAAATTTCAATCCACTAAAAGTGACTCCATTATTAACAAAAAAAGAGGGTATTTGTGAGCATGAAATTAAATGAGAACTTAATGAATTTTTTTATCAACATCCATATTCATTCCTAATAATACCCCAATTTCTTATGATCTCCAAACTCATATAAATATAAACACAAAAATAATTATACATTTTAGTTATTAAACAAACAAACAAACAAATATTAATTATTAATTAAATATTAGAAGACTTACCTCGAATGGCCCAAAGGCCTTCCTTTTTATTGATTTTTGATAACCCCCCTTTCAAGGGATGAGGGGGAACCCTTACAAGGCCCAAAGGCTTAAAGATTACATGGCCCGTAGGTATTAGGAAATATATAAACTATTCTTGGAACTGCTCCTCCCCAACTTCTTGATCGTGATATAAGTTCTCCACCTTCACATAGATTGTTCGGCTAGGCTTCCCATGCAAGAAAAAGCTAGTCCCGATGACAATTCCATACCCTCTATTTCTAACAAATCCTCTTAGATTATGATCTGGTGAATGTGTCTGTTCTAAATCCTCATCTAGAGTCTTCTCCTTTTAGAGTCTTTCTGATCGTTTAAGTACACTTTTTAGGTGGCCCGAAGGCCTTGAGGTGGTCCAAATGCCTTGAGGTGGCCTGAAGGCCTTGAGTTTGCCCGAAATCCTTACCGTTCCGAAGGCCTTGGGTGGCTCGAAGGACTTAAAGGACCTAAGGCCCAAACCGGTTGCCCAAAATCCCAAATGGATGAATATTTCCGGCTGATACCGTATCGAACAGTGCATGATACAGTACTGCTACAGTACCCAGAAATATTTCTCCACCTAGTTTTGAACATGGGTCTCTTGGATGCACTTTCCGAGTCCTCACCAACTGGGATGAGGCTATTGTGTAAATATTAGAAGACTTATAATGTTGTGATTATCTAGATTTCTCCCTCATTTTTTAAAATAAAAAAGAAAATATAAAAATTGATTAAAACACATTTAATATATCACAAATCTGTAATTTAATGTTATATAGGCCAAATTTAAGGTTATATTGAAAATGGACAGGCTTACAAATAGAAAACATTGACACATAAAAAATAATGACAAAGGAAAATAAAAAAGAACTTATTTTTATAAATCATCTTGAATTACAATAAACATTGGGAAAAGGATAAATAGATTAAGGTGTAGGGTGAGAGTAAATACTAGATACAAGTTATTCAAATGAACTGTATTCAAAGGTTAATGAATCTCTTAGATTTTTCTACAAAGTCTTTAACTCCACTATCAAATATGTGAAATTCTAATTCAAAAGGCCTACCCACTCCTTTATCAGATAACTTGATTATCAACTCATCTTTAAAACTTCAACTAGATTCAAATTAATAAAATTATTTTTATCTATATAATACTAAACATATATACCCATCATTTCTTTTAACTGGTTGACCAAAAATATGACACCCAGTTTTGTAGAAGTCAACCTTTAAACAAACTCTTGATTTTATAGTAGATTTTGTAGGGGTACATTATCATAGTAAAAACTATAAATAATTTCATCCATAGTTGAAATATCAATATATAAAATATCTAATCTTCTCAACACATCATCCAAACCCAATCCACTAGATGTGGATTCTCTCCCCTAATTAGAATTTACTCCATTTACACTTTCAAAATGTCTAGACAAAAACTTCTTAAGATCACTAAAATTTGATTTTGAAACCATTTATCCTCTATATTTTCCAACCTAGTCAGCTAAATCCCTTCTAAAATCATCAAAATATTTTTTATATTTTCAATTTTCCTTCAAAATATGATATTTAATCTGGATATATTCATAATATATTATAAAAATAGACACATTTTTCAATTCATCAAAATACCTACAAGAACTCTCAAGTTATCCTTTATCTTAAAAAATTCATCTATTAAAAGATTGAACTTAGAAACCATACCCATATTAAAAAAAATTGTATAGGCCTAAAAATTTTAATCATAAAAAACTAATGTTTCCTTCTCAGGTATCACTGATGGTTTTTTAAATTTAACCACTGATGGGATTAAACTTCCACATCTTCACCAGCTGGAGAGGATATGTCTCCAAGAACTTTTGTGACTTGATAAATTTATTCAATAGTCACATCCAAGGACTTATCAAACAATGAAAATAATATATTATT
The DNA here is from genome assembly GCA_963277665.1 of Viscum album. Lineage (NCBI taxonomy): Eukaryota > Viridiplantae > Streptophyta > Magnoliopsida > Santalales > Viscaceae > Viscum > Viscum album. Next base: position 1,856,004,601 of record OY728160.1, read on the forward strand.
AATAAATTTATTCATAGTAGCTACAACAATACTCACCTTCTTAGAAAAATAAGCTTCCTCCATCCTTTGAAACATTGGGGAAAGAAAAACAACCTTGGTAGTTTATTCATCATAACAAACAATTTATTATACTATTTAGGATCCTTGAGAATAAGAATCTTCCTCTAGTGGTTGTTCTTCACCATGAACAACATGATCATATATTTCTTTATGCACAAGAATTGGTTTTTTAACCTTTACAACTTGATCAATAGGTATAAATACCTCTCTTATCTAATGTCTTTAAACAATAATAACACATGTATCTTCCTTAGTAGAATGTTATTGAAAATGTATAGGAAGCTGAAGAACTCCCCAGACTCTAATAGAAATATTTTATTCCAATACCCACATTCTTCTAGTACTTACAAGGATATTTGTAGCACCAATATAAGAATCCTCTAAACCTATAGCCACTTGTAGCATACCAGATGCTCACTTTCCTCAATATTATCTAATATCATTTATACCAAGTATTTTAGATGCAACTAACTTTAAACATCTATGATTCCCCTCATCATGAGCACTATATGGTTCATGCTATTCAACACTAACTTTTATTAACTTTCCTATTATCACACTCTCAAAGAAACAAAATTTCCTTAAAATTTCTATAGAAAGAATATTACTGTGATGATATCTTAAACCTATACTTATATCAAAAATCATCCCCCTATAATAAAGAATCAAAGACATCAAAATAAAATAGGTATAAAAACACATCTGAATATATTTTTGAAAAAAATGGTTTATATACCTTAACATGTACCAACTTATATTAAACTTGATGCTTCTCAACATGAGGAACCTGCAATAAATGTCCAAAAAAGGATTTTATTTGAATCATTAATCCTTAAAACTATTAATATTTGAATAACCATAAACAACACCTTCTGGTAAGCTTCTAGATCCATGAATAATATCTTCTTGAATTGAGATGTCCCTAAAAGAAAGGATATAATGCCCTAAAACTTGTGAACTCTATCTCTGATTGATCTAAGGAAAAAATAGAGATTCCATTAATGAGGGAACTTAAAAAAATGATCCATAACCATTGAAGAGATAAAAAATTCATTTTTATTCACTTTTTTAGAGATGAGGTCTTCACTTCCACCAAATATATACCAGGTTTTTTTTATAAAATTTCCTTTCATTTCAAAAATTTATTTTAATTACCTATATTTAACATGAATTCTGAACCTTGAAATCCTAACACTTTATTCAACAAAAAATTGGTCATAAGAAACTAGTTGAAGTCCATGAACTTTCCCTATAACACTCCCTGATTTGAACTAGAAGATCATTGTCTTTTTATACCACTAGGACTAGCCTCATATGTACAATTAATCTTCTCCATTATAAAAAGCAGTAAAAGGTTTATAGTTTAGAAAAACTTGGGTTTGAGAGATTGAAATTTTGAGAGATCTAAATGGCATAAGTTTAAAGGTAGGATATAGTGATGGATTAAATCTAAAAGTTTTAGGTGATGGTTTGGTTTCATAATCCAATAATTCAATGTAATAATTAGAGGATTTTAAAATAAAATAAAATAAATATTTGAAAAAGATACACAACTAAGATGATGAAACAAATTTAAAATAGAGGAAATAAATATTTATAAACAAATGGTTTAAAAGATAAATAGAACACTAAACTAAACAGATATTAAAAAAATATAAATACTTTACTTAAAATTAAATAATTATAACCCAATTAATAAAATTAAACTAATAGTGGGAAGTATTTTAGTGAAAATATTAGCAAGATGATACTCAATATTAGCAAATTCTAAAGAAATATCCACTTTCTTGACATGATTTGTTAGAAAGTGATTCCAAATATCAATACTATTAGTCCTAGAATAACTTATAGTTTTTTTGAAATATTTATAGAACTCGTATTATCACATAAATTATAAAAATGATCAAAATTAATTCCAAATTATAGAAGTGTGTGTTTCAACTATAACACTTGTGCACAAAAACTACCAGTAGATATGTATTCTGATTCGGCAGTTAAAAATGTAACAGAATTTTGTTTCTTACTAGACCATGAAACCTTGGATTTACCTACAAAGTGATAGGTTCCTAACATGGTTTTTCTATCTTATATAAAAACTCCAAAATCAACATCAGGATTTGAAATTAAATCAAAACTAGAGGTTTTTTGAATAAATCAAAGATAGATAAATAATTTCTTTAAATATCTCAAATTCATTTTAACAATAATTAAATGAGATACTTTTGTATTTGATTGCAATATTTAAAAAATGAAAACAAAAAACTTTATATCTAGTCTTCTAGAAGTAAGTTATAATAAACAACCAATCACACCTCTATATAACTTGTTTTCAATTGATTTATGAGCTTTATCCAAATCAAGTTTTATATTAGTAAACATTGAAGTTGTATATGACTTACTTTTTTCAAGTCCAAAAGTTTTCAATAAATCAATAATATATTTACTTTGATTTAAAATATTTTTAAAATTATTTTGATATATTTTAAATCTATAAAAAAAATTAATTCTCCCATTATACTCATCTTAAAATATTTTTTACATAAGTTTTGAAAAAATATTACAAATATTTTTATTAGTAGAACCAAAAATTAAATAATATATATGAATTTAAGATAATATAATATTAGAATAAGAAGTTTTCTTAAAAATATAAGGATCCAAAAAACCTAGAGAAAAAACATTTTCTAAAATAAAAGAACTCTATGTCTCATATAAAACCTTTGGTGTTTGTTTAGGAAAATAAAGAACTTTAGTAAATTTGAATTTTTATTAAAAGTGAGGAATTTAGAAACCTAGGGTTTTTTTGACATAAAATTCCTCCATTAAATAGCCATTTAGAAAATAAAATTTAACATACATATGTTATAATTTAAAATTCATATATGATGCATGGGCTAAAAGGATCTTAATAACTTCAAGACTAACAACAAGGGGTAAGGTTTCCTCATATCCCATTACTACTTAACCTGATTACAACCCTTAGTAACTAGTCTAGTATTATTCCTAGTAATTATACCTTTTTCATATTAGTTATTCCTAAAAATCCATTTATTCCTATTATAGGATGGTTGGAGGGTCTATTAACTAATTCCCATTTTTTTTATTTTAAACTGATTTATCTCTTCTTTCATACTTAACATCCAACACACATTATCTAAGTATTATTCTATATAATTATGTTCAAAATAGGATGGAAATGTAGATAACGCAACTAGGTTACCAACATTCCTCCTTATCCTAAATCCTTTATCTAGATCTCCTATAACAGCGTCTAAAGGGTGATCCTTCAATGTTCTATACTATTTAGGATTTTTCGGTTACTCAATTTTATATTCTTCAGAACTAGAATTTTCATGATCATGTTCTATTTTACTTTAAAACTTGTCACTATAAGATTCAAGCACCAAGTTATTTAAATAATCAATAGCTTCCCCAGTTTGAATTCTGTTGTGATCAAATGGATCACTTTTATCAAACTTCACATGAAAAAATTATTCAGCTATCATTGAATTTTTATTAAACATTATATAAGCATTAGAAGTAGTAAAATAACCAAGAAATATTCCTTTTTTATCCTTTGGATAAAATATACCAATGTTTTTCTTAATATTCAAGATATAAACCTTGCATCTAAAAAAATTTAAGTATCATAATTTAGGTTTTCTATTATTCTACAATTCATAAGGTGTCTTTTTTAGAAGAGGTCTTATTAAAACTATATTCATAATTTGTAAATTTTTATTAATATATTATATTAAAAAATAGGTAGGTAAACTATACCAATTCAACATAATTATATCCATTTCTTGAAATGTTTTATTCCTTATTTATATAATTCCTTTTTACTAAGGTGTTCTTGGAGAAAAAAATATTCATTTAATACCTAAGTTTATTAAAAAATAAATTCATGATTATAAAATTATCCTCCATGATCACTTCTCAATGAAATTAATTTGAAATATGTTTCATTTTAATAAACTTAAAAAAATTCTTAAAGACCTAAAAATCGTCACTTTTAAAATTAAAAATGTAAACCTAAGTAAATATGAAAAAATCATCAACTAAAAAAATGACAAAGAATCTTACATCCAATATATCTATACTAAAGGGTCCAAAAAAATACATGTGGTTAAGTTCTAATGGTTTAGATGTAGAAAACTTTTTAATTGATTTAAAATATGATTTATACTACTTTCTTATTTGGCATGCATCAAAAAGAATTTTCTCACCAAACTTAAGATCAGGCAGGCTGTAAAATAATTTCTTCTTTGATAACTTAGATAAATAAAAAATATTAAAATGAACAGGTCTCATATTACATATCTTGGATTCACTCATTTTCACACTTAAACAGTTCATCATCTGTTTAAATATTGAACTAAGATCCAAAGTGTAAACATTTTCAGTTACAGGGGCTTTAATCTTAAGTTCACCCTCAAAGAAAAAATAATAATTATTAAAAAAATAAAAAGTAAATCCATTATAACATATATGAGAGATACTTATCAAATTTTTCTTCAACCCTTTAACATATAAAACCTTATTTATCCAGATAGATTTTAGATCCCCAACTGATCGAAATCCAATTTTATTGGCTTTAACATTGTCCCTAAAGGTAACCAACCCTCCATCAATTTTTTGATAGTACTTGTAAATTGGAGAAATATCCACTCATGTGTATCAAACAACCACTATCTGTATACCATATTTCATTTATATCCCTATAAATCTCCACCTACAAAAATATAAAACAAAAACTTGTTTTGGTACATAAATTATATTATGTAATTTAATGTTAGTGAAAAAATATTCTCAAAACTAGATCCATTTATCCTTGCAAGAAAAAACTTTAGATAAATATCTAGAAACATAATCCTTATTAACACTACTAATTTAATTATTTTTTTTAAAAAATTATTATCATAATTTTATCTAATTTCATAATAAAAATCGGTAACTCTTGACATTTTGTGATTATTTAAAATCAGAATATAATAATTTCTACATATATGGTTTTTTTCACCATTACTACTAATAAAATATCTTTCTTTATTACATAAATTATTTGAAAGATTCTAATTTAAAGACTCTTATACCTTATTAAACACACTATGATCACCTTTAAAAGATTATACTTCAGTGAGTAACTCTTTAATTTAATTTTCATGCTCAATACAACTTGAAGAGTATTTTATTAATTTCTTTTAATTCAAGGTTCTATTTTAACATAGAATATTTATCACTTAAGAATTTTTTTTGAATATTCTTTATTGATTTATGCGTTTTCTTCATAGATTTATATATTTCTTCTAGAATAAAATTGCATTTAACTAGTTTATCATTTGAGCCACTTTCAGGATTAAAATTAGAAACAAATGAGTATTAATATTGTACCTTATATTATTTATCCATAAATCACATATTTTTTTATCTTATTGATCATATTCTGATTCAGAACATGAATAGTTTCTTGAGTCTTCATATACAATTCATTCATCCTTTATTACTTTCTTCCTATTTAATTCATTATCTTCCTCCATATATATATTTTTATCTTTTTTATCTATTTTTATTTTTTCCTTTATCTATGGAAAATTAGGTTTGATATGCCCCAACTGATTTTAAGTATAATATCTAACTTCTTTTTGACTATGACCAGTCTTCTTATAATACTTGAATTACTTATTAAATCCTTTTTTCATTTTATAAAACTTGTTGAATGTTCTATATGTGTGAGTATAAAAAACCAGGCTTATCATACATAAATATCACATATTTTTAGAGAAATATTCATTAAATTACACAAACACACTCCTTAAGATTACAAAGTTATAGTTCATTTGGAAAATTGGAAATATAAACATCTAGTTTATAAGAGATCTACACAATCTTCCACTTAGTTCCTCATAAATAGAACCCTTCTTAGACATATCACATATAATATCTATCATCCTAACCTAGGGTAAAGAAACATAATAAAGGGTGAGCCCAGATTCTCATTAAGGGTAAAAAAGGGAAATAAATCAACAGAACGTGAGTATGGGTATGAGAACAAGATAATAACATATTGAAACCATACTTTTAATATTAAAGATAAAAATATTGAGTCATGGAATAAATATTGGTCGTTCAAAAGATATGAATCATAATTAAGTCAAAGAACATGATCCATGAGAGTATAACATTGGAAAATGACATAGATTTTTTGAATACACATAAGGATAGAAAATATTATGTCAAGGCTATCCACCAAGACATTTATAATTTGTTATACTTGGGATAACCACCCATGTACCTTCTGCAGGATTGGGATAATATCCTATTTACCCTCTTTTGGGATTATGATAACCTCCCCTGTACCCTATTTATGGCTTGGGATAACCTCCCATATACCCTTTGAGCACATATAACATTAATCATTACCCATTTCATTAGAGGGAGACATAGTTCCCACATACCATATAATGAAAGTCATGTATAAGTGTTCCATAATAGCATAAATCATTCACCATGTTAGAACCCATTCAAAAATTGGGTTTCATAAACATTTCATTATGGCATAACCTATGTAACAAAAATAGGTTTCATAATCATTTCATCATAACCCATGGAAAATAAGTGGGTTTCATAAGCTTTTTATCATGGTATAAACCATGTAAGAGGAATGAGTTTCATAAAAAAACTTATCATCATAAAAATAAATCATATATAGAATGAATATATATGGTATCATTAGATCATATACCTAGTAAATATTAAGTAAAAAAGGATTTCATATTATATGGAAAATTATTTGTAAATAAAAACACTTAGAACATTTATTAAGGAAATTAAACTTTTTTTGAAAATCACATTTTTTAAACTAGAAATTCTTTAATTATTATGGATATCCTTTTCTTTGAAAATAAACTTTAAAATTTATAAAGGAATATTTAAAATATAATTTAAAATATTTCTTGTGGAAAATATATTTTCCACTTGATTTTTTTTAAAATATAAAACATTTTCAAAATCCTTTTCTTTTAAAATAAACTTGAAAACTTATAAAGGAAGCTTTAAAACAATAAGTGATCATGATTTAGGGAAATTCCATACATGTTAAAACAAATATTCCTTTAATATTTTTGATAAAATAAAAATACCACTTGTTTTGAAAATAACATGAATATTAATTTTAATTTTTTTTTAAAAAATAAAAAAGGGTAAAAATTAATTTAAAAAATCATATAGGAACATTATTTTTTTGAAAACATTTTTAGAAAACATGGACATGGAAGAAATTTTTTTTTTCAACTAAAAAAATTATTTTAGAATATTTATTACATAAATAGAGAAAAATAATGGGAAATCATGTATTATCATGAAATAAATACAAAATAAGAAACATCATGAGTTATTTTAGAGATATATCATAAAATTTCATCATCATATTCCTAAAAATAAACAATCCCGATAAATTATGAGATTGTCTCATAAAAACCTTACTTCTTTAGTAACTTTGAATCCTAATCCCCAAGAAAGAATAAAATAAAACCAAACTTAAAATATCTTGATAATAAATAAATTCATGATATTACATGCCATAGGGTCTGAATATAAACCTCATAAAATAATATATGTGCATAACATAACATATGTCTCAAAGAAGACAAATTGAGATAAAAATCACTTATCACTTTGCTAATCTCTTGAATCGTAAGCACAAATAATGAATAACATAAAATTAAACATTAAATATCATGAAAAGAATTATATTCATGATATAACATGTCAAAGGGTAAGTATATACACTACAAAAAATAAACGAGTGGTGAATATGACACAAGTCTCTCAAAAATAAAAGTGAGATTAGAAATCCATTACCTTAAATCTTGACTTCCTTCATAATTGTTTAAAACTCCTATATAATAAATATAGGTTTATTATAAATTTATTATAGAACCATGGTTATATATATAATACCATATACGATTTACTTGTGACCTTTTATTACCTATTCACCAACAATTCCTTTTTAAAACCACGTTTCGTGTAATAATTTCTTTGTTTTTCATGTATGTTTTGATTTCGTATTTTTGATTCTTTTAAATTAATCATTATTAAATAATCTCAAGAATTTTAACCATGATGTAAATATAATATATATTTATTACATATTTATTTATATTAATCCATAAAATTTAGAGATAGAAAGTGAAATACATTGTTCAAGGAGACGGTAGACCATACATATGCATGAATGTTGTTTCTATTTTTTTAACAGATAGAGAAAAATAAAGGTAAATAATAATTAAAATTTAAAATATAGTTATGATTTCATATATATCACATATATTTATTAACTTTTTCCATATTACCTTATATGAAAATCATTAGTTAAAAATGAATCACATCACTTTGCGAGCTGGTAGTCTGCCGTAGACACGAATAACGTTATCGTATCCCCAAAAAAATGGAAGGTATATACGATATAATAATTTAAAATTATAATTACATTAAAAATTTAATATATATTCCTTTAATATATCCTTATTATCATCTCAGTAAAACAGAAATGAAAAACACATCACAATGGTTTGCGAGGCGGTAGTCCGCCGTACAGACGAGCGACATTGTTATTTTCAATGGGTTGGGTGGTAAGAAGGTAGACATGGTAATATAATTTAATAGGTATAATAATATCATAAATATTATATATAAACATTAAATCCATCCTTATATATATCTATGATATATGGTGATGGAAAATGAAAAAAATCAGTTCGTGAGGCGGTAGTCCCCCATACACACGGTCGACAATTTCATTTCCAATTTGATAGAAGAAAAACTGGATATAATTTATTACATTAAAATAATATAATATCAGTATATTTTACATACTAGTGTTATTATATCAGCATAATTGAAGTATATTTGAAGGATTTATAGGAATAAGTAATACAAAAATGCATAGTTTAAAACTTTACATCTTCTTCGGACAAACTCTTTAGGTTTAACATAAATCCTTCATATATTGGATTTATGATCTCAACAAGGACTCTAGGATGTGTTAAGGGATTTAAATAATATATTTTAGTAGATATTTTTTGAATCAAAAGGTTATTTAAGTGTGAATTGGCGTGGAGAGGGGGTTTTCTTTTTTAAGTGGGGGAGAGGGAATATATGGAATTTTTGAAATGAATAATGTACAACCACGTTTTTCAAATGAAAAAGGATATAAATAGATCATTATTTAACCTTATAGGTTATAAGGTCTAAATAGGTCCATAAAATATTTTTTTACAAGTTTATAGTTCATTTTACCCATTATATTTTGGTTTGACCCCATTAAACCCATTTTTAAATTAATCGCAATAAGTAAATTTTACTATTTTTGCTATTAATTTATTCCAAAAATCGATTTAAACTTATTATATAATATAAATTATGATTATTACAAATATGGAATCAATTTTTATAAATTCCATTCATATTAGTGGAAAAATTTAATTTAACATTAAACCCGCAGACGTGATGAGATAGCGGTTTTCCAAAGAGAAAATAATCAGAAGTTTAAAGAGTTTTTATATAAAAATAAAATATGAGATTGATTCCAATGACCTAAATTGGATTAATAGATATATTATTGAACTAATTTTACTTATAAAACCATATTAAATTAATTTTTTTAAATGATTTAAAATAAATGAAAATTATTAATAAAAACCAGTATTTGTCACTATTCATCAAAAAATCAATCTACTGAGAAAATTAAAGGAAATTCACCCTAATATAATTTTGATATTACAATTTTAAAAATTAATTTAATTTAGAAAATAAAATTTTATAAAATTTTCAAAAATTATTTTTAAAATAAGTGTGCAAAATATAACAAAAATTGCTTTTTAGAAAAATATCGTTTTAAGCATAAAATTGAATTTATTATTATATCTTGTATAGAAAACACATAATATGAATGTTAAAAATTAGATTGAACATGGAATATATAAATATAATTAAAATAATTCAAAATAATTTATTTTTTAATTTATTGAAGTAAAATGCATTTGTGCGTAGAAAAATAGTTTTCAAGAGAAGATTTACTTTATTTTCAAATGGTTTTTATTTTAATTTCTTATTAATCAGTCATGAAAGAATTAATTTTATATACACGTGTAAACCATATATTTTAATAATTTTTTTAATTTTACTTATATGCACCATTCCAATGTCTAGGTGATAACTATGATATTAAATAATAATATTTTAATTGTATGTCATGTTATGTTAAAACTTAGTATTGTGTGAAGCACATGCAATCAAAGAAGTTATAATTATTTGAAAAAAATATTTCATAAAATCTCAGGGTGTTATTTTCCACCCCCTTAAAAAATATTATGTCCTCACATATTTAATTAGTGCTTTTTGGTGGTTTACATTTGAAAATTCCTTCATGGAAAACCCACATCATAAAAATAGACAATAAAACTTACTCTTGATAAGAGGGAAAAAATTACGAATGTCATCTTGAATAACACATAAATAGATTTTCAAATATGATAGAATTAGGGGTAAGTGAAGATATGATCATGGAAGAAAATCATAAATAATTATGAAGAGTGATAGAGATCTTTGATCATAAGAAAGTGAATGATTTTAAAAAATTTAACAACCACAAAGCCATAAATCCTCAATAAGTCAAAAGACCATCAATTCCTCTAAAATGAAGGTACTAGGGTAAAATTTTTGTTTCAATATCATTTTTCCTAAAGTTGAGTAATTTTCATGAGAAGATATATTTATTTGATTTCATTCTATTTCATAAAACAATCTCATCCTTTGGTTGTTCTTTGATCAATTTTACACTTTATTTATTACTCTAAGATATAATTTTTCATGCTTAAAATACTAACAGATAATAAAATCTATAAAATAATGATACGTCATTCCTTATATCTCTTGTTTTTATAAAAATATTTATAATAGGTTATCTAATATACATAAAGCTCCATATTGTGAAATAATACATTAATATGTAAAACATCATCCAAAGTTTAACTTAAAGAATTCCATAAATAGTTAACCTTACAAACATTTCAAAATTAAAAATTTATAAATAAGGTCAGTAAAATTTTGAAAATAAACTTCACATTAATGCCCAAAATATCATAAAGTAGATCGCAATTTTCACATACCAAATATGTGAATTCCTTGGTCATATATTCTCCTGAAACATGGTAATAACCAAAAGTAAAAAAAAACCTTAATGAAAACATACATGCTTCCTAATTCCATGACTAGAACCACATATTACTGAATATATTCCATAAATCCAATAATGCTATAAAATCTATAAATGGTATCATAAACTATTTTTTCAACAAATATTTAATTAGTTCCCAGGTCAATATTACTATTCAATTTACTTTATTTATATCCGTAATATCTTTATCCCGATATCATTATCTCAACATTAGGAACATATTAAGGGTTATCTTCGCTTAATCATTCATTTTATGTAAAATATCACCTTTCCATTAATTCACTTTTCACGATCATCAGTATTATTCAAATATTCTTGTAAATCCTTAACAAAAAACTAATATTGAACAATCCTTCTATATTTCATGATTCATGTAACATAATTTTTGAATTATAATAAATAAACACTTCAATCATCCCACATTATTCTTAAACCATTAAATAGGATATATAATCTTATTCCTCAATACCTCTTTCATATAATATGAAATATTAATCACATCTTAACATTCATTAAACCCAATTTATTAATTCTTATCACATATAATAAAAAAATACTTTTAGAACAACCCATACCTTATATATATATAAAATTTAGTCTTTTATCATTAGCAGTATAACCATTACTCATACACCCTTGTTGATTGTTTTCATGAGCTTTCCACCTAGTACATCAATTTGAATTATTCCCATTCTTACTATATTTAAAAAATTTAACCATCAATGATACCTTTGGGAGACTATTGTTCTCATCCATTACGTTAACCAAACATTTCATTTTTCCTCTAAAATTATATACATAGTTCCCTTCTTATCTACACATAAAACATCTTCTTGTTCGACACTCCTTGGAGTGATTTTCCCCACATTATCGACATATAAGAAACTAAATATTCTTTCCTCCATGGTCTCCACTACCAAATATCTCAGTAAACTCTATCCCTCTCTTCTTTAGTGATTTTAGAGTTGCTTAAAGTGGAAGTTGTTGATCATATATCATGATAAATAATTAGGTATAATTTTAATATCCTTTACTTCAGTCATCATCCCATTTATTTTCTCATCAACACATTTTCTATAACATTCAATGTTATCGTAGTTCCTTCTGGATCCCACCATTTTTTAAGACCAAAAAGCATAGTGTGATCACCAATATTTATAGTGTAAAACTATATAATCATGAAAAATAACTTATAATACGTCTATATCATTAAAACTTATTTTCAATCTATGATACCTTGGGTTTAACCTAGGTCATTCATGGTCATTATCTATTCAAATCCTTAAATAACAGTTCATAAAGAGTTTTCAAATTTACAAAGAATATACCTTGGGAGTGTCATATCAGGTGTGCATTAAGTCCCGTTGTCATGCACCAGGTGACGATCGAGTGTAGTTCAATATTCCCTTTTTGATGTTATTACCCCTAGGAAAAACTATTACAAATACAAATAAACTTATAGTATCTAGAAAATGATGTAATTTCTTAGAATCCATTCACTCTATCCTTCACCAATATTCTAGTATATTTTTCTATACTTAAAATTATGCTTTGAATTATCGTTAGAAAAAACCCTAGGGATATCACTAAGGATTTTTCATAATTGTTTCCAATGGTTAACTAAACATATCCTATGATACCAACTATAATGACCCAAACTTCTCATAAATATATATGACATATTTTTATATGAATATTTATTACATTACACAAAAAAACTATTGAGGATCATAAAGTTATAGTGCTTTTGTATACTCATAAACATAAACAACTAGTTTATAATAGTTATATATCATATCACACGTAGTTCCTCATAACCAACACCCTTATTAGAAATGTTACACATAAAACCTTTCATCATAACCCAGGGAATAGAAACATAATAAAGGGTGAGATTATATTCTCAGTAAGGGTAAATAAGGGAAATATGTAAACATAATGTGATCATACTGGTATGGTAATATGAGAATAAATATTATAACCATACCCTAAAAATCAAATATCAAAATCTCAAGTCATGACATAAATGTTTACAGTTCATAAGACATGAATCATAAGGAAATAAAAGAACATGATCTACGAGATCACACCATTATCATAATACATATAGTTTTGACATACACATAAGTATATAAAATATTATGTGAAGTTTATCCACTAAGACATTTATAACATGTTAGGATTGGGAAAAAACCCATGTACCTACTTAGATCTTGGTATAACCTCCCTTGTACCCTCTTTTGGGCTTGGGTTAACCACTAGTATACCCTATTTTGGGATTAAGATAACCTACCGTGTAATATTTGAGCTCACATATCATTAATCATTATCCCATGTTTTGGTGGGAGATATAGTTCCACCCATAACATAAAAAAATCATATATATGTGTTCCATAAGATCATAAAACATTCATCATATCAGAACCCATGAAAATAAATGGGTTTCAAAAACATTTTAACATGAAATAACCTATATAAAAGAAAATAGTTTCCTAATCATTTAAACATTTCATCATAACCTATGGAAAATAGGAAGGTTTCATAAGAATTTTATCATGTTATAACCCATGGAAGAGGAATGAGTTTCATAGAAAAAACTTTTCATCATAAATATAAACCATATAGAGAAATAATAAACATGGTATTATTGGATCACATCCCCAACAAATCTTAAGTAACATAAAAGGATGTCATCCTCGATGGAAAATGATTTTAAAAGTAAAATGAATTGGAATATTTCGTGAGGAAAATAAAATTTCTTTGAAAATAAAATTTTTAAAATTTTAAATTCATAAGGTATTATGGAAAACCTTTTTTTTTGAAAATAACCTTGAAAATTTATAAAGGAATATTTAAGATATCATTTAAAAACTTTATTGAGGAAAATATCCATTCCACTTGAAAAATATTTTTTAAAACATAAAACATTTTAAAAATACATTTCTTTGAAAATAAACATGAAAAATTATAAAGTAACCTTTAAAACATTGAGTGATTATGATGGTGGGAAATATCATACACATTAAAATAAAGGTTCCTTTCACATTTTTGGTAAATATAAATAAGCCTTGTTTTGAAAATGACACGAAGATTCATTTAATTTTTTTAAAAAGTAAAAAATGGTAAAAATGAATTTAAAAAATCCTATAGGAATAGTAAGACATTTTTGAAAACATTTTTATAAAACATGGATATAGAATAAAAAAAGGTTTTTGACTGAAGAGACAAATAAAGTCAGTTTTCTTTAAAAATATTATTTTGGAATATTGAGAAAATAAATAGAAGAAAATTAAGGGACAAAATTTATTATCAATAAATAAATACAGAATTAAAAAAATTATGAGTTTATTGAGAGATAGTTTATAAGATTTTATTATCAGAAACATAAACATAAACAATTCTGATAAGCGATGAGATTTCATCAAAAACCCTTACCACTTCGGTAACTCTGAATCATTAGTCACACAAAAGAATAAAATTAAATGAACCTTTAAATTCCATGTGAATAAATAAATTCATGATATTACATATAAAAAGGGCTATAAATATACCTCATAAAAGAATATAGGTTCATAATATTACATATGTCCCAAAGAAGAAAAATCGAGACAAAAATCCCTTACCGCTTTGGTTATATCTTGAATCATAATCCCCATTGAATAATAACATAAAAGGAAAATTTAAATATAATTAAAATAATTATATTTATGATATAACATGTAAAATGGGAAGTATATACACCACAAAAAATAAATGAGTGGGGAATATGGAATAAGTCTCTCAGAAATAAAAGAGAGACTAAAAATCCTTTACCTTTAGTCTTTGAATTCCTTAATACATGTTCAAACCTCTTTTATAATAAATATAGGTTTATTATATATCTATTAAAGAACCATACATATATATATATATATCATACCATATATGATTTACTTATGACCTTTTACTGCTTGTTTATTAAAAATTCCATGTTAAAATGATGTTTCGGGTAATAACTACTTTGTTTTAATGTATGTTTTGATTCAATATTTTTGATCCTTTTACATTAATCATGGTTAAATAATATACATAATTTTAAACATGATATAAATATCATATATATTTATTATATATTAATTTATAGTAATCTATAGAATTTAGATATAGAAAATGAAATACATCATTCATGGAGACGGTAGGCCTTATGTGCACATGAATATTGTTTCCATTTTTTTAATGGATGGAAAAAATAAAGGTAAATAATTATCAAAATTTAAATTATCATTGTTATGTATTATATATCACATATATTTATTAACTTTATCCTTATTACCTTCCATGATAAGAATTAGTGAAAAATGAATCACATTGCTTTGCGAGGCAATAATCCATGATACACACAAGTGACGTTATCATATGCCCCACAGAATGGAAAGTAAGTAGTTATATGTGATATAATAATTAAATAATTATAATTATATTATAAATATCATATATATTAATTTAATATATACTTATTTCCATTTAAGTAAAATATAAATGAAAAAAACATCACATCTGTTTGCGTGGCCATAATCTGCCGTACACACGGTCGACAATTTAATTTTCAATTTGATGGAAGAGGAGATGGATATAAGTTTTGAAATTAAAATAATAATATATCATAATATGTTATATATTTTTATTATTATATCATAATTATTTAAGATTATTTGTAGGAGTTATAAGAATAAGTAAAACAAAAATGCATAGTTTAAAACTTTACCTCTTCTTCAGATGTCCTCTTTAGGTTTATCCTAGAGCCTTCATAGATTGGATTTATGATCTAAAAAATTACTTTAGGATGTGGTTATATATTTAAGTAATATATTTTAGTAGGTATTGGCTTAACCAAATTATTTTTTAACTGTGAAGAGGAGGAGATAATGGTGGTTTATATGTGGGGGAGAGGACACACATGGAATTTTTGAAAAGAATAAAGTGTATCCATGTTTTTAACATGAAAAAGGATCCAAAATGGGTCATTAGAGAATTTATGTAATTATGACCATAAAATGGGTTTTAGATAAGTTTCTAGGTCATTTTACCCCTTATATTTTTTTAACCCTCCAGTAAACCCGTTTTAACATTAACCATAATAATTAATTTTTACCATTTTTACTATTAATTTAGAACAAAAATTAAGTTGAAATTATTATATAATATAAATTATGGTTATTTAAAATTTTCAATACATTTTTCCTATTTAAATTCATAGTGGTGAAAAAATTTAATTTAAAATTAAACCTGTAGATGGGATAAGAAAGCAGTTTTCCAAAGAGAAAACATTCAAAAGTTTAAAAAATTGTTATAAAAAATTTCAATATAAAATTTATTAAAATTAGTTTTTTTATTAATAGATATCTGATTGAACTAATTTTACTTTTAAAACTATGTTACTTTTTTTTGGAAGTTTTAAAATGCTTTAAAAGAAATGAAAATTCTTAATAAAAACTAGTATTTTTCACAATTCATTAAAAAATATATCTTCTCAAAAAATTATAAAAAAATAACCAAAATATGATTTTTACTTTTTTCAAAAAAATATTTTAAAATTTTTAATTAAATTTTATAAAAGTGGAAAAAAATTAATTTTACAATAAGTGCACAAAATACGACCAACTGCTTTTTAGAAAAATATAGTTTTTAAGCATAAAATTGTATTTATTCTTATTAATTGTCTAGAAAAAATATAAGATGAAATTTAAACATTAGATTGGTTATATAATATTTAAATTTAATTAAAATAATCCACTAAATGTTATTTATTTAATTTATTGAGGTAAAATTCATTTGTGCACAAAAAATAGTTTTTCACAACAAAATTTCCTTTATTTTATAATGTTTCTTATTTTTATTTATAATTAATTGGTCACCAAAGAATAAATTTTATATAAATTTTTAAACCATATATTTTCCTAAATTACTTAATCCCATTCATACCTACCATTCCAATAGCTATGTGATATCTATCATATTAAATAATAACATTTTAATAGTATGTTGTGTTTTGTTAAAACTCAGTATTGCATGTAGCACAAGATATCAGTGAATTTAAAATCATATAATTTTTTTTCATAAAATCCTAGGGTGTTATAGTGAACAAGTTCATCTCCAAAATTTGATCAACCTGAATCATCTGAGAATATGACATCCAATTTGACTTGTTTTTAATTTTGGGAATAAGAAATTTAAGATCTTTTTTTCTATTTTTGATCATTTTGTGATCCTCAGCCTCAAATTTCATCTTAACTTCATACATCAAGAGAGTACGAAAAAATTTCTTCACCATTTATTCTTTGATAGGACTTTATTTTTTGGAAGAAACTGATATTCCATTCCACTTTTATGGTAAAAATATAAGAACATTCAAAGCTTGATCTAGCTCAGAAACCAATTTCATGAGAGGAGTAACACCATTGACTATTTCTATCAATATTCTATTCATTTAGTTGATAATTTCACCTTCGTATATTCTAAAAGTATGACAATTTATTTTTTTAGTTTTATACCATAAATTTATTACATTATTATTTCATTTATAAGAAAACATTTGCCTACCACATTTCATATTCAGTAGCACATTGCGATACATAATTAAATTCATTTGGGCCAAGTTCAAAAAATATTTCATTCAATGTTTTTGAATCTATATCTTATTAACTTTCTTTGGAAACATTAAATATTCCTAGTTCATCCTTTTGAATTCCATACTACTTAAGAACCTTCAAATAAAGTTTTAATCCATGATTCTTAAAATCTATTATAATTTGGGATTTCCAGCATCCATAATTTTAACTATTAAAATATGGTGATCTGATCATAAACATGCCTTATTTTAGATCATCCATTTACATTCTTATTTGTTTGGATCTTCAAATCAAGCAATCTAGATCTAAAGTAAATATTCAATAGAGAAATCCTTTAATACCAATTTTTAGGTAAAATATTGATGGAGACACACGAGGGGGGAGGGGGTGAGGGTGAATTGTGCTATTTTAAAATCACTTGTACAATTTAAAATCAATCCCTTTTTAACTTATAAAGAGATTATTTTCCCTTTTATTTAAAAAAATTATGCATAAAAAAATAAGAGAAAGATATAAATTTTTTTTTTATAGTGGTTCAGGGCACAAGAATCCCCTAGTCCATTTCACCTAAACTCTCTCCATAATCTTATTGATTTTCATGAGCACATCACTTGATGAGGAATATTTATAGTTGAGTTCAAGAAAATTTAACTTGCTAAAAAATATTTAAAAGGTTTTAAATGTGGATAATAAAAAACTTTTAAAATAGTCAATAAATCTAGTGTTCAAAAACAAAATAGATTGTATTTGGTTGGAGAAATTATCTTTGAAATAATTCAGATACAAATGATGCAACTGAAAAATGGAAATATATTCAGAGGAATAGATGAATAACTTCAAATCACTATCCTTAGGAAGAATATATGAGTTTCCATATATAATTTCAATATAACATATAAGCATCAAAGCAAATTCTTAGCAGTAGGATGAACACATAGTAGGAGATTATAAAATATATGTCTATAAAGTATAGTCCTAAAAATCTTCAATGAATTATTGAATAAAACTCATAGATAAGAATAACAGAAATTGTATAAGACAAAACAACATCCCTCATAAACAAAAAATTATGATGTAATTTTTAGAGAAAGATGTATTTCTTTTCTATAGAGCTTCAGTAAGCCAACACAATATTATATCAGATCATAGATATAATCCTATATGAAATAATACATTGAGAATAAATAAACACCCCAGTTTAAACTTGGTAAAAAATATCTATAAAATATCTAGATAAATCATGATCTTCAAAATGATTAGCATTTTTTAAATTTGAATTTAATCAAATAAAAAAAAAAATCACAAATTCCCTTAGAAATAGAAAAAAATTAATATGTTAATAAAGATATTATAAAATGGTGTTGGATTCACTTTATCAAGATATTTACTCTAGTGGAATAATAGCATAATTCTAATAAATAATTCAAATTTCAAATCCCATAGATGACTGGTTCAAGATGGGGTTTCTCTATATGGGGATAAATATAAAATTATGATTTAAAAATATAATTGATTCCAAACATACAATTATAGATGGTAGGGTATGATACCAAAATTAGGCTAATTATGTTAGGTATATACTAAATTTTATATAATTAAATGTGAGGTTCCTTAACAAAAGTTAGGTTCCCGAACATAATGTTAAACAAAAACATGGGATTGCAAATGTGATTTTGGATACTCAAATGTGACATTCCTTATCAAAATTTATGTTCCTAAACATAACATTCAACTTAAATGTGTGGTTCTAGATGTAGGGTTGGATACCAACATTTGGCCACAACATCTATTTTTTAATATTGATTCTATACTACTTCAAAACAACTAGAATAATTTGAAGAATAATATTTTACCTAAATAAAAATATTATTATGGAAATAAAACTTCAAAAATTCCAGGATGATTAAAATAAAAATTCCAATATATATAAACTTAAATTCTACTCAAATTGACTCCATTAGTAATAAAAATGAGGGTATTTTTGAGCATCAAAATCAATGATAACTTGATGAGGAATTATTGGATCAATATGTTGAGCATATGTTGATTCATTTTTTTAATTTATTTTTTGTTTTTTTCCTCACAAATTCCCACATTTATGTTACTAATGAATTTTATTTTAAGTGAATTTTAGGAAATTAATATTCGATGAAGTATTTATTCTATAATTACATTCAAGTCATTGATCAACTAGAAATATTTTTTAAATTATTCGGTACATTTTAACATATTCTGGAAGCATTGTTCATACCCTATGTTAGTAAGCATAACATACGGAAAGAACCCTACATTTGAAACAAAAATTATGGATCATATACCCTACATTGTCAGGAAAGTATGGATAAACAACCCTACATTTGTATGGAACCCTTAGTTTGAAGGAACAAATATACGGTACATAAACCCTAATTTTGTGATCAACTGTACATTGTGAACCCTACGTTTGGAGTTTTGTCATCACATGAAGGAACCATAAGTTTGACTATTCAAAAATGGAGTTTTAAATCTTTGATATTATCAAATATTTATGAAAAAATCTTGATAGAAGTAAAGATCTATTCAAATCTATTTTAAGTCCGATTCTAAGGCTTGTTATGATTTTTTAAAGGCTCATATTCAATTGGGTAAATCATTTCTATTCTTATGGTAAGTTATGACTCTCTTGATTGTTTTTAAATTCAAATATTCATGATTTATTTTGTGATATTTATGGATTTGGTTTGACCTGGAATTGTTTGACCTTCTGTATAAATATATAGAAGCTCTTTATTGGGATAATACATATATATATAATAAAAAATGAAAGGTTTTGTGTTGTTTACTTCAGAGATGCACTTTGGATACATACATGTATTCATCTGTCTAAATTGACTCTCTAATGTTGCTACTATTTATACTACATTTTATTGTTACATATTATTCTGTAAGAACTATGAAGTTTTGGTTAGAGATACATATTGGATACATACATGTTTAAACATCTATCTGGTGTTTTCTCTATCATTGTTTGAAGAAAACTTGTGCTATGTTGAATCTTTATTTCCTATTGTGCATTATTTTTGTCTTTATCTGATACTTAAGACTTAGTATCAAAGTGGAAGTGCTATACTGAATATTTTCTGGCTCTAACAATCATGAGTTAAAATATTCAGTTGAAGATATCTTGAAATGGATGATTCTAGATAAGGTATGTCATTGTTCCATGCTCCTTATTTTAATGTCTTTAATTGTGGATGATGGAAATACCGTATGGTTATTTATTTAAAAAATCTTACAATAAAGGTTTATTTGAAGGTTGTTAATCCTTATGATATAACTAAGGAATATTTGGAAGGTTGGAATAATGATCATGAAAAATAATACATTCTCTTATCAAAAGTTATGAATTTTATTTTGTGTGGCTTAGGAATCGATGAATTCAATCGTGTATCTCAATTTCTTACTGCATATGAGATGAAAAAAATGTTTTTTATTGCCTATGAAGGAATAAAAATATCAAAAAATTAAGGTACACTACTATGAAGCTAAAGTTTGATATGTTCAGAATGTATGAAGATGAAACTATCACCAAAATGAATAGGCTATTGATAAATATTGTCAACAATGTTTCTACACTGGGATATCCAATTTCAAAATCAAATCAATCATTAAAAGTAGTCAATGTACTACCCTCTAAGTGTAATGGAATATCCATAACTATACATTAATCTACACCAGTGAAAAACATAGTAATATAGGAATTGATCATAACTTTAATGATATATGAAGTTGAGATGCAGGTTGAAGCTGAAAATTATATGAAAAATGAATAAGTTTCTATAAAAAATACAATGGATGAATCATCTGATTCAATTCATCTGGATTTGGATAAATATTTATCAAATCTTTCTAAAATATTTGAGAACCTTTACCAAAAGAAAAATAAAGGTACTTAAGTAAATAGATGCTGTGAATTCAAGGAAAAATGGCATACAAAGTATGAATGTCCTTTACTCAAAGCTCAAAGAATTGATAAATATAAGAGAAAAGTCAAGAAAATTATAAAATATACTTTTATTAATTATTTTGGTACACCTGATGAATCTTTTACATATTTTATGTATGAGCATAAAAAAATGGTGTTTCTTATAACTCATACTGATGAGGTATAATCTTCTTACTCTCAAAACTCTAGTTGTGAAAAACTGTCTTATAATGAATTCAATAACTATTGTTTTATGCTAAAAGATAAATATGAATCCTTAAATAAATATCATATAAAAATTAAAAAAATATCATTATACTCTATTATGTAAATAAATTTTTCTAAAATAGATTATAGATTTAAAGTTTGATCCTTCTAAAAAATATTGTGATTTTCATGACAGTAAGATTAAATAATTATTGGTTGAAATTGATATTTTGAAACAAGATTATAATATACTAATAAAAGGATAAAAATATTTTTATTAAATACTTGTTAAAAATAAAATCCAAAAATTAAAACTTGTAATAAGAAGTAATAGTGAAAGACCAAAACTATTTAAAAATTATTTTGTTCTTGGTTTGAATAGAAAAAACATGTATATAGTTAAATGATTTTATTATGGTATTAATAGTCATTATACAAATGATTTCTATTTTAGAAAACCTAAAATTTCTGGTGTTAAAATTTTTTACTTATGAAAATAATTGTTTAACTTAAATAGTATAATTCATACTAAAAATAAACAAGTTTGGTTAGCTATAAATTTAATTTCTAACACTGCTGTAACCAAAAGTATATGGGTACCAAAAACTACTTACATTTGATGTTTTGTAGGACTACACCACTAATCTGTATCATTAAATATTTAATGAAGTAGTTCATTATAAAAAATACTCAGTTCGATAATCACTGTTCATTAAGTATTTTATTTTTAGATTTATATGATTATGGTGCATTAACTATTTTATACATGGGAAAAATATATTTCTAAAAATTTGATAGAAAATCTTCCTCATTATTTGAATAAATGTTTTAATTTATTTTTATAATTTTTTTTTAAAACATTGAATATCTATAAACATTTTTTTTATAATACTTATTTAATTATTTTTTATCTTAAATCTTTAAAACTTGTTTGAAATCCTTATATTTCATTTGTTTACGAAACTGGAACATCCTAATTATGTAAAATGTATTTTTAAAAGTTAAAATCTGTAATGATTCCTCTATATTTTTTTAACTAAAGAATATGAAATATCATCTGCATCATGTCAAAATCTAACATATCATCTTCTTCTTAAAATTTTTTGTTTATCTATTTTATTCTTTGGAATAACTTTCTCAAAAGTTTCTAGAAAAAAGTCACAACAAAATAAAGCGATCAAGTTCTTCAAGTTTCCAAGAAAATCATTCTTACAAAAGGATAAAAGGTAATCCTTCTGATCTGATGAAATAATATTCATTTTTATAGGTTTAATATTCGTTTGAAAAATGTTTTGAAATATATAAGGAAGTTCAAAGTCACGAAGAACTGGAAGTATATTCTTCTCAAAAGTCTTATGAAAGGATTCTGTTAAAATTAAACATCTTGAATGATGAAAAAGTGAAACTACAAGATGATCTGGATGCGTCTAGAAGGTCGTATTAGTAACTACAGAAAGCATCTGTATCAAAAATGGTTTTTGATTCATTAAAAATGGAATAATAGATTATGAATGATTTTTCTATCTCAAAATAAGACTTTGAAACTTTCAAGGTTGAAATTATAAGTCAGATAGAGTTTCTCAGAATAGAAGATGTTACTAAGATAGATCTTGATAAATTTAAGTAATTCTTACTTGAACAATGTTCATCTTCTTAAAATAAAATAAATTATGTTCAAATACGATTAGAAGAATGGTCAAAATTTTTAGATAATTTAATTAAAAAAAATTTAAGTTTGGAATGTTCATACGATCTGTCTACTTCTTAACCCTTCATTTTTATTTTTGTATTTATTTAAATATAATATTATGTTTTTAGTGAAAATAAGTTCTATTAGTTATTTCATAATTTATTTTTGTTACTTATCTTACATGAGCATGTACTTAATATTTAATTATATATTTACCATAAAAACTAATTAAAAAATAATAATAGTTTTATTTTAAATATTACTTGTGAAATAATTTGTTAAAAGTTTTTGATTTAATTTAGAAATATTTTAATTCATTGAATATCCTATATACTATGATTCAGGAGGAGTTTAAAGAAAATAGTCATTTTATTATACTCCTTGCTTACTTGTCTGTCCTTTTAAATCCCGAATTTAAGAGAAGTTTATTTAATATACTCTTTAATCTTATCTTTTTGATGTCATAAAAAGTAGAAGAATTTTATATTTTTAATGTTATTATCATGTTTTAATATTGAAGAATTTTATAGTAATAACATGCGAGCGAAGTTTATAGTAATAGTTTATATATTTTTCATCATCTTGAGGATGTTTGAAAAATTTATCCTTAATATCCTTAAACATGGGAGAGAAGTTTTAATTCTGATAAAAGTGGAGAAGTTTTGAGAAAAATAAAATTTTATTTAAAGGATAATGGAGGAGAAGTTTCGTTTTATGAATGAAATATTATAAAAAGAAAAAGGGGGAGAAATTTAATTTATTTATTTTTAAATATTTTTTTTCATATTTTTATCACAGGTTTTGTGATCATAAAAAAGGGGGAGATTGTTAAGAATATGTTGATTCAACAATTTCAACAATTTATTTTTGGTTCTGATGCTCACAAACAATCACATTTATGTTACTAATGAATTTTATTTTAACTAAATTTCTAAAAAATAATATTTGGTAAAATATTTATTTTGGAATTATATTCATGTCATTGATCCGCTGTAAATATATGTTAAAGTATTCATGATATGTTTTAATGTATTCTAGAAGAATTATTTATACCCTATTTTAGTAAGCGTAATATATGGAAGGACCCCTATATTTTAAACAACACGTATGGATCATATACACTATGTTGTTAGGAAAGTATGGATAAACAACCCTACATTTTTATGGAACCCTACATTTGAAGAAACAAAAACATGGCACTTCAACCCTAATTTTGTGACCAACTGTACATTGTCGACCCTATGTTAGGAGTTTTGTTGTCACATGAAGGAACCCTACGTTTTACTATTTAATGGTAGAGTTTTAAATCTACGATATTATCTGAGATTTATGCAATGGTATTAGTGGAATTAAATATCTACTCAAAGATATTTTATGACTGATTTAAAGGCTCATTAGGATTGTTTTAAAGGATTGCATTTAATGGAGTAAATAATTTCTATTCTTATGGGAATTTACGATGCTCTTGATTGTTTTTGAATTCAAATATTCATGGTTTATTGTGCAATATTTTTGGAGTTAGTTTGACTTGGATTTGTTTGAATTACTATATAAATATCAAGACACTATTCTACTGGATATAAAAAATATATATAATAAATAAAAGGAAAGGATGAGTGTAATTTCCTTAAGAGATACACTTTGGAGACATACATATTTTGATCTGTCTAAATCAACTCATTACTGTTGCTGATTTTGTGTTTTTATTATTGCATATTCTTATATAATAATGATGAAGCCTTGGTCAGAGATACATTTTGGAGACATACTTGTTTAAACATATGTATGGTGTTTTCTATATCATTTTTTGAAGAAATATTGTTCAAAATTGAAGATCTATTTGTTTTTATGCATTATTGAAGATCAATTACATATGTCAGTTACTTCTAAAACTGTGAAGTTTAACATGTTTTCACAATAGAATCAATCTCTATTGATTTTATGGAGTTTGGAATCCTCATACTTAGTCTTGGTGAAGTGTCAACTTCTTATTATAAGTTTTGGATTTTTGGTTCCTTGAAAAAGAACCAAAATTCCCTGTAAAAGACCTATAAGGTGTCAACTACCTGCACTCAGTTGTTAAGGTCTTAGGATAAGAGGAGGGCCTGCTAGTGAAAATCAAAAAGATCATGGAGTTAAGCATTGGTGGAGTAGACTAAGGGATAGTTTTTCCCTAAACCACTATATATCACTATATTAATTTACTTTATTTATTTATGCTGCTCACATATATTTTAGAGAGAAGGATATATTCATTGCTTAACAATAAATAATATTTGAATCTATCAAAGTTTTTGAAGAACACAATTAACCCCCTCATGTGTATTTGTATTCATTATTTCCATACCTACCTAACACAACTTATATATTCATTCATGTTGAATTTGAGGAGATATATGCATGATCCATCACATGTCATTGACTAATTTGAGATGGACATCGAAGATGGTGATACCTTCTTGGAGAACCCAATAAAGATCATGGAATTTTAGTAGAGGATTATTCAATGATAGGATATATCACTGGTGCATGTTTTGTGGCAGCATGGAAAATTTTGGGACATATAATGGGAGAATGGGAGTAAGATACTAGCTTTGTACAATCATTTTTTCATGTAGGTTGTGATTTTTGGGGAAAAAATACTAGAAAGTTGGTAGGATGTAATGAACCAATTTTTTGTAGTATGAACCTTTAGAATGTTTTAAATAATATTTTTGAGGTGGATTACTGTTCCCTTTTCATTAAACAAGTTTTAAAGTTCCTCAATAATAATATATATTCAAAATAATATATTATTTTTAGCCCACATGTGTGATCATGGGAGATAACATTTCCTTCTAAATAAAGCCTCAAAAGGGAAATCCAACATCGTGGTTTAATCCAAAACAATAGTTTACCCTAAGAGTGATATATTTTTTGGTCACACTCAGGGTATTTAGGCATATAAAATCAAAGGTAAAATTAAATAATTAAATTAAATAATTAATTAATAAAATGGTTACATCTACTAGAAACCTTAATTACCTATATTTAAACCTAATTAAACACCCCTTCTAAGGTTACATTCCATAATACCTATCTTGTTTGTGAGATAGGGTGGGGGAGGAATATCATGGGAGATCGAAGATCTATAGTGTTGATGAGTGGAATATTCATTGAAAAATACCAGCAAAGCTAGCGTATACGCGGTCTTCATTAATGATCAATAAATTTGTGTGGTAGATATTTTTTTTTGATTTTTCCCATGTTATTTGTGATTTTAATTCTAGGTAGTTTTTTCATGATTTGTTAAATGAAAATTAGCATGGAGCTACAAAAATTTCTTCTTTATTTTTCCCAAAATTCATGATTCTACAATATTTTTATTATATTATTCATTATTTGTAGATTCACATGTGATGATTGGTGTCTAAGATCTCACACTAGTCACTAAAATTTTTATTAACATATTATTCTCTTTATACTTTCTTGTTTCTTTTTACTTTCACCACTAGACACTCCCATGGTCGGTGATTCAAAGGATCTTGACTTACAATCAATGAATGATCAGTATTCATGTATGTGATCATATTTTTTATGCATTTAAATGAATAAAAATTTGTGTGAGATGATTGATGGGTGATGGTGGATCATTTAGAGTTACAAAGACATGGAATCTTAAAGGTCAATTGATCTTATGACATCAAGATTATGTATAACCCTATTATCAAGATCTTTCAATGAAGGATGGATGAAAAATGATCATCAGAGTTGTGACAATGATATATGAGGGGTTTAATATATTTTTGAATGCAATAATGGTAGAAAATAGTGAAAGAAGAGTGATTTTAAGCATTTTCTAATTTATGGTCCTATTTCTATGATCACACAACATGCAGTTCCTAGAACACATGCATTATTTCCCCCTCCAATGGAATCCTGGATTTTCAAGTGGGTTAAGTATAAAATACATGTATTATTAGTACATACAATATGTAACTCTAAGATGAATGATTCGGCGTGTATTCGGAATAAACATATAGATGTTCATCTGGCCATACATAACATATGGGTTATGAGAACACACTATATACCCCCTTGGTCACATAATAATTAGCCACTCTAGGAGTAAATGTTAAGTGATAAAGTTGGATTGGAACACTTTTTACCCTCTATGTGTCACTCAACATATCCTGGATATAAAAGACATGAGCTATGCTGGTACCTTTTATGTACCCCATTTTCCCATATGCCAAGTACATTATTCAACAAGCCCTGTAGGTCGACCCTCACATTGAATGTGAAGATATGTACATGGATAGTATGTTCCTGAGGGATCACACATTTTTTACTCCTTTAGTACGTGCCTTGTGTAACATCCTAATAATTTAAAATAAATACCATGTTTAATAGCATACAAGATACGTAACACCGATCTTAAATGAACCAAAAAATATAATCATTTTAATATGGATATTATAACCTAGGCATTGGATTGGAAATATTAATAGGATTAACCATATTATTAATTATAAATAAAGGGCCTACTTAACATAAATTTATGAATTAATACATTTGAAATAAGTACCCGATTTTATGTAAAGTCCTTTCATTCTTCAAAAATACATTTACTCTAAAAATGTTTTTTATAGATTTTTGTGAGAAAATATTATAATTAATTTATGCGACTTTAAGAAATTTTATTTGATAAAAAATATATCATTTTTTCAATCAATATATAAAAATTTTGTTAGGGTGAAATTTTGGTATTTTTCTTAAAATATTGATTTTTCCATTGATTAGTGAAAAATAGCATTTTTTGTAAAGTTGTCATTTATTTTCATTAAAAAGTATCATTATATTTTTAATTTTATATCAAATAAAAATAAATATTATTTAATTATATATAATTTAATTAATAATATTTTAATCATCATTATGCCTGATTTTGGTATGAGGTTATTTTTGGGATTAAAAAATGCATATTTCAAAAAACCATTTTTCATTGCATTTTATGAATTTATATTTAATTTTTTTCTACTAATTCTAGAAATTGAATCTTGAAAAATTAATTCCACTTTTGGAATCATGAGTTTCAAATTTCATAAATATTTCCCTTTTATTTTTGGTCATTATGAATAGTAATTATAGTCATATTGTCACTTAGTAAGGGTAAATAAGGTAATTAATGTTAAAAATAATATGATAAAGACTAAAAATAACCCTAAAAATTGCCTATAATATACTGTATGGGATTTTTTCAACCATAAACATTGAATATTTAAATTTATGGAAATTTTGTATCATTTTTCCTTGAAAATGACATATATTATTTTATGTAAATATAATGTTAAAAATGTCACTATCATGCATTTTTATATCTGTAATATTCTGAGATTGGGATAAAAACAACTTATGTTCAGTTATAAATTTTTATTTTAATGATAAATTAGTTTTTATCATGGTAATTTATTTTTAATTTTTTATGATGAAATAATTACCTTAAATGTTTTTGCAATGCTGACATAGTACTTGTGTTTGTAGTAAAAAAATGAAATAAATAATTTTAAACTATAAAAATAATGTTTTTGGGTAATATAGTGTCCCATGAATTTTTAGGATAAATATAACATATTAGGGATGATTTTAATGTTTATATTCAAATTTAACTACTTTCATGTTGTTTTCAAAGTCAAATTATATGAATAGTTCTTAAAATGACATTAATAGTATTTTATGTAAAATAATATCTTATTAAATAATTTGAAAATCTTAAAAATATTGAAATAGGAAAATTAAGATGATAAATGGTCAAAAAGTTATCCCTTTTCCATTTATGATCTTATTTTCACCTTATATGTAAAATTATAACCCTTTAATATTGAAAAATGCATTACCACAATTAAAGTTAAAATTGGTTATCTAATGGTTTAATCCAAAAGATAAGGTCAATAATTATATCAAAACATATAAAAATTTGATTTGGTAATTATTTTAAGACGATATAATCATTATATTAAAATAAATTTCATATTTAAACTATTTTATATGAGTTATAAACTTATTATATTATAATATTTCATGTATTTTCAAACATGACATTAATGATATTTTATAAAAAAAATATTTTATTAAGTGAATTAAAATTAATAAATATTATATTTTCATAAAATTTATTGGTATATTATTGAGAATATCGACCATTTTTTATTTATATACCACTCTTCCTTTTATAGTAACTTTCTTGACTCCTAAATAGTAAAAAACATTGATATCATAATAATTTTAAAAAGGGTTACTAGGGGATTAAAACTAAAAGATAAGGGTAAACACATAACCAAAACATGTTAAAATTTTATTCAATGATATTATTTCAAACCAAACTCATATTATCTTATAGTTATATACTTTTTAGCCATTTTCAATGAAAATTAATTTATATTAGTTTAATATTTTAAATAATTCCAAGAGTGCCCCGCCCCTCACTTATAAAAGGGAACATCCTATACTATTTTATTTAAACTTAAAGAAACATTTAGTTTGGAAAATACCTAAAAATAGATTTCATAAGATACCTTTACACATTATATAGGTCTTAGTTAGGTTAACATATCAACCATAGAGGGCTTAAGGTTTAAATCAAATAAGATTGACTGAAGAAGAGGTATAACTTTTAACTAAATATTTTAGTTTTATTTCTTATTCTATCTCCTTAAATTATTATTAAAACATGATGAAATAATAACAAAAAGGTATTAAATATATTTATATGTTTTTATGTTAATTAAATACCCTATATTCATCACCTCATCCATCAAATGGAGAATGAAATCGTCATTTTTATGTATGTAGGACTACCCCCTCGTGAACCGATGTAATTATTTTTCCATCACCGCCTCTAAAAAATGTTTTAATGATAGATTTAAAGTTTATAAATGATATTAATGAAATATTTATAATTCTTAAAATATATTACATTATCTACTTTCTTACCTTCCCATCCATTGAAAAATGATAATGTCATTCGTATGTACGTGTGGACTACCACCTCCACGAAGCAATGTGATTCATTTTTTATTATCAAATCATATGGATGATATATATAAGTTTATTTAAAGATATAATTTTATATTTATTATAATATGATAATTATGTATAGATAAAATAACTCTTATATTCATTCCATCCTAATCATTGAAAAATAGAAACGTTACTCATGCGTACGTACGACCTATAGTCTCCATGATTGTAATGCAGTTCGTTTTTCATAACCATATCTCATGGTTGATTTTAAAAGTATAATCTATGTATAAAAATTATAATTGTATAGTTATTATTATTTTTTATATTATGGAATAATGACCTCTTTTACCATAGTCAGCCTATTGATATCATTTTAAACATATGAATCGATTATCATCAAAATGTCTGATGGGAACTTAATTGAATAAGTAATTAAATATAACAACATAATAAATAAAATAAAAGAAAATTTAAACTAGAAATTTTTTATTAATAAATTAAATAATTAAAATATGTTTATTATTCAGTAATATATCAAACTTACGTTAAAATTCAGGCTCGAGGTAAGTGCCACTTTACTTTAAAAACCCTGTTTTAAATATTTTAAAGGTTTATTTTATAAATATTTTTCTTCCATGTAAATATTATTTAAATAAATTATGAATGTTTTTATATTGAAATTAATTAATTATAAAGGACATTTTATGTGTCTTTTTTTATTTTCATTCCAAGGTTTTGAAAATTAATCTTTTTACGGAACATTTTGACTTTCTTTACCAAATGAAAAAAGGAATGTTCTATTATAATGTATACGACATGAATGGATTATTAAACCATCATGTGTTTTTTCTTTGAATTTTACTTTATAATTTTACATGGTTATTTTGAAATAAAATCATTTTCTTAGAATTTTATTAATTTTTAGTTTTTAAAAGTAATCACAAGAAAATGGTATTTTTTAATTTATATGAATAATGAAAATTATTATGGGTTCAAAAGTTTATTTTTATGAGTTTGATGAAGGAAATGAAAGATTATACGTGTTTTATACATGTATTGGTCCTTGTATGTTGTTTATGATCAATTGGTCCTGGTATATCTCTCCAATGCATTGGGTAATTATTATGTTCTCTAGAGAATTATATTGGAAGAAAATCGTAATAGTTATTCCAGTTATAATGAATCTTGTAAGGGTTCTATAAAGCTGATGCACCATGGAACTTAAATTAAGTTTCTATACTTTATAATAAGTTTTAATAGAAATATTTTTATTTCAAAATGTAAGCTAATGATATTTTGTTTTAATGGGAAGATTATTCCCTTTTAGGGTAATAATATATGTTTTTAAGAAAACATTTTTAATTGGTTCTCTTATTTTCTAATAAACCCTCATGATTATGATTTTTAATTTATATTTTTTTATAATGTGATTTATAAAAACTTTGGATATGAAAACCAATTTATTTTTTAAATAAATTATTATTTGATCTCCATGATTATTATGTTAAAATAAATCTCACTTTTGTGATATCATAGTTTCAAAATTGACTAATGAGTTTTATTTTTTATTTTTATGTATATCTTATTGAGATTTATGTTCTCATCCCACATGTTTAAATATTTTTTACATGGTTTATGGATGAGTAAGAATAAATAATAATCTATATTTAAACCCATGAATATTTTTCATGAATAGAAAATTTACTTCATTATAAAAGTTTTATAATATTGAAAAAATGGATATTGAGTGTATGTATACACTTTATAATACATATTTTTGTTATTTAAGATTTATAACCTAATTAATCAAAACTATGAAATAAATATATCCTCAAAATAAAAGGTTGTGAATTATTTTTTAAAGATTCAATTTTTGGATTGTTTAAGGCCGAGTACTTATAGTTGGTATCAGAGGTCATCTTAGATAACTTTAGAGGTTATGATAGCAATTGATAATAACTTAAAAGTCCTTTATAACCAAAAAGGTTATTATATTAGGTACAATTATAGTTATTTTGGATAAATTGAAAGAGTTTAATAGAGGATGGCATGGTTAATGATATCTTAGTATTTATCCTCCACATAAGATGATTTATTATTGTTTATTTGCTATAATTAAACTGAACTTTTTCATTAAATGGATTGAAACAACAAAAACCAAACTAAATTTAAATTTTATGAAGAATATGCTGGTTTTCTAAATAATATACCAAATAGAATGGGATTTGTAGTGAAAACTATGGTATTTATTCTTAAACAACTATCATGATTTATTATTAATAACTTGAACCTAGGTGAGGTTTCCAATACACCAAGAAATATAAAATTTGATTTTCATGGAAGGTAAAGTGATAAATAAAATAAAGGTAAAAAGATTTATAATTCCATACGTTAAGAATAATGAAATAAACAACTATTAAAATGTCTTAAAAGAATGTGAAGATGTTTTTATGTTGTAAATTAAATAATAAAGTAATAAATTTCTAAGAAAAAATGAAGAGTTTGGTTAACACCATGAAAGGGTTTAAAGTTATTTACAAGGTATAAATTGAATGATTTAAATTCATGGAGTATGGATATTATGAAAATTGAAGACCCTAAGGGAAAAATCAAGAACAAGATATTAAAGTCTGTACAAATATAATTTTAGCAATGCCTAATTTTATTAAAGTTTAAGATGAGGAAATTGTGAATAACATATGAAAGGTATAGATTATATTTTGGATTATGTTTTGATATTGATAAATCTTAGGACATGGTTTATATTATTTATTATATGAAGTAAATATTAAGGAATAAGATGAAAAATCATGGTTAAAGGTTTATAAAAGAGTTTGAATGAAGGATGTGTTTATGTATCTATTTTTCAAAATTATGATGTAGTGGTATTTTATCAATGATATAATGTTATATTATAAATAATACAAGAATCATGAAATAATTAATGATTAATCTATAGTTTTTTTTAAATTTATTGATATATGTAAAATGGAATTGATACCCTTGAAAAGTGGTGTAGTGAAAAGGTGATAAATTTTTAGAGACATTTATTTAAGGACATAGTTTTGGGATACATAAAATATTAGTCCCATATTTTCTATATGTTAAGGAAATAATAGTAAATTAATATTACTTTATTTTTCTGAAAAAAATTTCTGTATAGAAAACCTTAGAGGTTAAAAATGTGATTTGATGATTAATATTATTTTTTATGAGGTTCATCATATTTTTAAAAATGTTATTAGAATAATATTAATATAGTTTTATTAAAAGGACAACCTATTAGCTGGGAGAAAACCCATCACATCTAGAAAGGTTACAGGGCATGAAACCACTACCAAGGGGCGACAAGGTTGCAATTCTTACCACTATTCTACAGGATGTCCTAATTAGTATGAATTTCTTATAAACAAATTGATAGATAAAGATTAAGTTTATTTTAGGAACATATGATTTATTATATATATAATTAAGGTATTTAAAAGTGATTTGGTGGTCATTTTATTAATTTTATTTCATAATAAGTTCATTATTTTGGTAACCTTACATGATTGAGGTAAATAGAAACATTTTTGGATAATATGGGATTATATTTGAGGAATAAAGGTTGAATTATTTTTAAAAGTATATATAATTTTAATTTTTCTTTATTTTTATTTAGGTTATTTATGGAAATGATTATAATATTTTAAAGATTATATGATTAAGTAATATACATTTTTGGATACACGACTTTACGAGTAACTGATATTTATTGAAGATAAATGTTAAATTAATATTGTAAGACCATGTAATCAAATAATTTAGATATTTGGGTTTTAAACAGGGTCAGGAATATTTTGAATAATTTTAAGGTTAGTTATTTATTAAATTATATAATTTGAACTTTGAGTGTCATTGTTGAGGCTTTTGAGATTAATTTTTTATTTCATCAAATGAAGGTTTATTCATTTTGAGAATTATCTTACCCTGAAATAACCATTTTGTATATGGTTAATGTATAAATATAGGAGGAATATATTGTTATATATTTTTTGAATTATGTGATCTATTAGAAGTTTATTTTATTGCTTTATGGAATGAAAAATTTATCTTGAATACCCACCATTTAGTGAAAATATGAGATTATGGTGGAAATTGATTAAAGGATGAAATTAAACATGTCAAGTAAGTATATTTACTTATGTTATTTTTCTAGATGGTAATGCAATTACTCAAATATAAAAAAATTATTAAGATTTTTTATCATATTATTTTCATTTAAAGGAATCAATGGTTGTTTTCACTCCTTATTGGTTTATGGTTTTGTGGTCATTGAATTTCTTATGACCATTAACATTCTGATGAATAATGACCCCTTTCACTCTCTATCATCATTTGGACATTAATTTTTACTATATGGATATATTTTTACTTCCTACTAATTTAATATAAAATGGAAGCTTATTAATGTGTTATTTCAGATGACCTTTATACTTCACTTTCCCTCTTTTGAAGAGGAAGTTTTATTAACCCTTTTTACGATGTGGGATTTCAAAACCGACATTTTAAAATGTTAAAACCTTGATTATTAAACTCAAGTAAAAAATTTTAGGATAAAATTAATTATGGGTGGGGGATAATGTAAAATTAATAGATTTTAAAGAAAGGCTGTTGAATATAATACAAGATATGCAATATCGAGCTTAAACGAAACACAAAATATTATTATTTAAATATGACCATAATATCCTATCCATTTATTTAGTGGGTATTAATAGTATTAAACAAATTATGAAATATATATAAAGGAATTACTTAATAGACATGTATATATTTATTATTAGGAAATAATTACTCAATTTTTAGTAAATCCATTCTATTCTTTAAAAATAAATTTTCTTTACAAAAGGTTTTTATTAATTTTTGTGTGAAAATATCATAATTAATTTATAAAAATTGTATATATTTATTTGATACAAATTTAATAATTTTTGAAATTAATGTATCAAAATTATCTAATGTTGAAATTTTGAATTTTTTCTAAAAAACTTGATTTTACAGTGATTAGTGGAAAATACTGATTTTTATAAAACTATCATTTATTTTCATTAAAAATTATCATTATTTTTTTTTAATTTTATCTCAAAGTAATGTAATAATATTTTAATTAGCTATAATATAATTAATTAAATTTTAATATTCATTATACTTGATTTTGGTATAGGTTTATTTTTGGGATTAAAAAACACACTTTTCAAAATACTATTTTTTTGTTGAATTTTACAAATTTATAATAAAATTTATTTATACCACTTCTATAAATTTAATTATAAAAAATGGATTCAATATTTTTAATTAGGTGGTTCAAATTTTGTAATTAGTCCCCTTTTATTATTGATAATTACGAATAATAACGTTAGTAAATATTGTTACCTCAATAATGGTAAATTGGGTAATTAAGGTTAAAAATAATATGATAAGGACTAAAAATAACCATAAAACTTCTTTTAATCTATTTAGTCAGTTAGTTTAGACAATAATAATCTAATATTATAATTTTTTTTCAATTTTTTATATTTTTATTTGAAAATGAAATATATTATTTTAAGTAAATATAAGTGAAAAATGTCACTGTCTTAATTTTAATATCTATAATATTTTGAGATTGGGTTAAAAACAAATTATGTTTTTTATAAATGTTTACTTAAATTATAAATGTATATTTATTAAGGAAATTTATTTCTAAGTTTTATTAATTAAATTATTTCCTTTAATGCTTACATAAGACCGACACATTTCTTGTGCAAGTAGTAGAAAAATCAAGTAAATAATTTTAAAAACTATAAAAGTAATATTTTTTGGGTGAGATAAAGTGTGACATGAATTTTTAAGATAAATATAATATAATATATTTTTTTACAGTTTTATATTCAAATTAAATTAGTTTAATTCTATTTTCAAAGTCAAATTATTTGAATAGTTCTTAAAATGACATTAATTGTATTTTCTATTAAATAACATTTAATTAAATTATTTCAAAATCATAAAAATATTTAATGAAGATAATTATGATGATAAATGTTTTTAAATTCCATCCATTGCCATTTATGAGAAAATTTTCACCTTATAAATAAAATTATAAACCTTTAATATTGAAAAATCCATTATCGCAGGTAAGGTTAAAATTGGTTAACCAATGGGTTAACCCAAAATATATGGTCTAAAGTGATATGAAAACCTATCAATATTTGATTGGTAAATTATTTTATAAAAAAATTGTCCTTATAATTTATTCAATTTATTGTTTTAACCAATTTATATGACTTAGACACATATTATATTATAATATTTCTTATATTTCAAAAAATAACTTTAATGATATTTTATAATAAACAAAAATTTATTAAATTGTTTAAAACTAATAAAAATACTATATTCATCGACTTTAATTTTATATTGTTGAAAATATCAACTATGTTCCATTTATGGATCACTTTTCCTTTTATAGTAACTTTCTTGACCCCTAAATAGTAATAAACATTGATATCATGTTAATTTTAAAAAGGGTTAATCGGGGTTAAAACAGAATGGTAAGGGTAAAAAAAATAAAAAAAACTTGTTAAAATTTTATTATATGAGATTTTGTATACCTAAATTAATATTATATTCAAATTATATCAATATTGATCAACTATCATATGCAAATTAATTTATATTAATTTATCATTTTAAATAATTCACAGAGTGACCCTCCCCTCACTTGTAAAAGGGCACATCCTCTACTCATTTAATCACACTTAAAGAACTATTTGGTTCATAAAATAACAAAAATTACCTTTGTAACATCAATTACCACACTCTATAGGTTTTAGTTTGTGAATAATGTCAACCTTACATGGATTAAGGTGTAAAGAAAAAGAGTTTGTCTAAAGAAGAGGTATAGATTTTAACTGAATGTGTTAGTTTTATTTCTTCTTATACCTACTTAAAATCTTATTAAAATAGGATCAAACAATAAAAAAATTTCTTACATATATTTCTATGTTAATGTAATACCCTACATCTATCTGCTCTTCCACCAAATAGGAAATGAAATCGTTGTTCGTGTGTATGGAAAACTACCGCCTCACGAACTGATGTAATTTTTTTCCCATCACCACCTTACACTGATGGTTATACAAATGGATTTAATATTTATATATGATATTAAATAAATATTTATCATTATTCATATATAATTTATCATTTAATTTATTACCTTTCCATCCATTGAAAAAATGATAACATTGCTCGTGCGTAAATGTGTGTTACCATCTTTAAAATGTTATGTGATTCATTTCTCATAACCACATAATATTGGTGATATATATAAGTATATTTAAAGATATAATATAATATTTATAATATAATTATCATTATATAAAGATAAAATAATACTTACCTTCTTTCCATCATGATTGCTGAAAAATGAAAATGTTACTCATGTGTACGTACGACCTACCATCTTCATTATTATAACATGGTTTATTTTTTATAACCATATTTATTGATTGATTTTTAAATTATAATTGATATTTAAAAATTATATTTATTTCATGAATATTATTCTGGATATGATGGAATAATTACTTCTTTTACCATAGTCAACCTACCAAAGTCATTTTTGGATATATGAACCGAATATCATGAAAACGTCCAACATGAACTTAATTGATTAGGTAATTAAATATAATGTTGTAATAAATAAAAAAATGTAATAATAATCCATAAAAGGTTCTTAATAAAGTAAATAATTAACATAATTTTATTATATATTAACACAAATAATGTATGTGATGAGTCCGACTTGAGGTAAGAGACATGTTACTTTAAAAACCTCACTTTAAATATTTTAGAGATTTATTTTCTAAATAGTTTTCTTACTTGTACATATAATTAAAATCCATTTTATGAATGTTTTTATATAAAAATAAATTAATTTTGAAGTATATTTTATGTCTCTTTTTTACTTTATTTCAAAGGTTTTAAAAAGGAATCTCTTTAAGAAATATTTTTTACTTTATTTAAAAAAATAAAAGGGAATATTCTATTTTAAAATATACATCATAAAAAAATATTCCTTCCATCATGAAAATTATTTACTATGAATATTACTTTATAAATTTACATGGTTATTTTCAAAGAAAATCATTTTCTCGATATTTTTTGAATTTTTAGTTTTTAAAAGGCATCCAAATAAAATAATTTTTTCTATATTTTATGTGAATATAGAAAATTCTTATGGGTTTAAAAGTATATTTTTATGAGTTCGATTATGTAAACACAAGATTATATGTGTTTTATACTTTTTATTATCCTTGTAAATTTTTTATAATTGTGTGAGGCTAATATAGATCTCCAATGCATTGGGTAATGATTTTGTTCTTTGAAGAATTATGTTTGAATTCCACTCTAATGTTTATTTCAATTTTAAGGGTTTTTATAATGGTTATATGAAGATGTTGTTCCAAGGAACCTATATTACTTTTATATGATTTATAATAATTTTTAATGGAAATCATTTGATTTCAAAAGGTAAGATAATGATATTTTATTTTAAAGGAAATATTATGGCCTTTTTTTGTAAAGAGGTATGTTTTGATGAAAATGGTTTTCATGGGTTCTCATGATTTCTAATAAACTACCATGATTTTTATATTTCCTTTATGTTTTATTATAAATTTATTTATGAAAAAATTATGGTTGTAAAGTTTATTTCCTATTTAATTAAATAGTTATTTGATCTCATAGTTTTAAAATGGACTTAAACGTTTCTTTCTTTATTTTTATATGTCCCTTACTAATAATTTTTTTATCATCGCAAGTTTTTAAATTATTTTTCTAGTGTTTAAGGATGAGTAATAATAAAGAATAAGTAAAGTTAAAACTCATTAATATATTTCATGAATAGAAAACACTTTTAATTATAAAAGTTTTATATTGTTGAAAAAATGGATATTGAGTGGAAGTGTACAATTTTTGATATTTGGATTTTTATGTAAGATTTATAAACCAATTCTCTAAAACTCTTTAACTAAAATTAATAGAAATATATAAGGCTTTGGGTGTTTAGGTAAAAGTAAGTGAATTATTTTCTAAAGATTGAATTTATGGATTGATTAAGGTTAGGTTCTTAT
Source organism: Viscum album (assembly GCA_963277665.1). Lineage (NCBI taxonomy): Eukaryota > Viridiplantae > Streptophyta > Magnoliopsida > Santalales > Viscaceae > Viscum > Viscum album. The sequence goes on from OY728160.1 coordinate 1,856,044,532, forward strand.
AAAACATACTTTTCCATCCTTAGTGGATTTTCATTTTTAATTTACTAGGACTTAAATTTGGGAAAAAAGAAGTCCGTACTGAGTGTTTTATATTTATATTATGATGGTAAACTCTTCATTATGACTAGAGGTGAGAGACATATTTATTTATTAAGTTTATTATTTTAGATTCATAGGACTAGTGATGAGTATTAAGTGTGATGATTAGAGCATTAATGACATTATAAACTCCCCTAGGAATGTTTTTATGATAGGATTTATATCCCTTAGTTTATTTTTACAGTTAATAACTCTCCTACTCATAAGGAGTGGTTAATCTATCTATGTATTTGGGTACTCCATTATCAAATGATATATACTTAACAGGGTGCTGGTCCTCTATTGCGTTTGGTTTCTTCCTTGACTAAATTTTATAATTTTAAAAGTTGAGGGTCCCCCACAATAGTTTTTGAGAGGTTATACAAGTTTTAATTGAGTGATTCATGTTCTTGATATGCTTACTAAGACTATTCTTCGGTATATGAGATATGTTGAGTAGGACTCCCTTCATTATATTTGTTTCTCTTCTTATAATAATATATGGTTTTTCTCTTTTCCCATTTCATTTGTTGATTTTTAGGATATTGAATTTATAATTTTATCCTCTATAGTTTCAGGTCATAATAATCCAAATGTATATACCCAACCCTTAACATGAATTTCATCCATATGTGTCATGCCCTATATAGAAGATGGAAAGCTGGGAGGAAAATTTGGTGGACGCAGTATTGTAAAAGCTTAATATCACTCAAAAATGATAGTAGCAGATACCGTTCAAGTTTGAATCTAATTAATTATAGAGATCCTATCACCTATTCTATGTTAGGATGGTTCAACTTTTTTTTATCATGAATTTTCCCATTTATTTTATGGTTTTTGAACCAGTTACTCCTTGTTAATCTTAGTATTTATCACTTGCATTATATATTACCATTGGATTTATTTTTCTATCCAATATTATTGTGTCCTCTATAGATATGTGTGATATTTATAGTTGCATTTGGTTAAGGCCTATCATCATGTGTGGTATTTCTAATCAGTGCTTGTCACTAGACCCTATCCTTTGTAGGTAAGATTGGGACGAAACACTTGGCCTACTACTAGATGAAGTGGGAACTCGATGGGTTAAGTCTTTTCAAAACACACATTAAGAAACCATAGTAGTATATAAAATGAATCATCCAAAATTAGGGGAAAATAAACTACCCAAACATCTTGAAATTAAGTATGACTTTATATTACTATAAATAAGAACTCTATTTCACAATAGATCTTAAAATAGAAATAAAATAAACCAGAATTGATCCATTATAATTTGAATCTACATGCTCAAAATCTACTGAGGTCACCTTTAAACTATGTATTTTCTACACAGGCACACCATACGAGAGTATAAATCCTATATATGGGTGATTAAAAACATACTTATAAGGATGCCTCAAAAATAAAAAAGTAAGAAAAACAACAAGTATGCTCAAGATAATAGACAAACCAAATATGATTTAGATATTAAGTCAACCAAGAATAATTGTCAATCCTAGTATTCACAGCTCAAATACATAAATATCATATACTAAAGGGAACCTGGGATACCCAAAACACCACAAAACCCAAAGTAACCACATAAAATAACTCTAATAACTTCTACATTATCTATTTGGAATCATAATGGAGGACCCATGCTTCACCAAGGAGTGCATGTCAATATGGGGTTATCTGACCCTATAGAGGCCCCACATGATATCATATGGATTTTGCATCAAATGAATGAGTTAATTACTCCATGATTGTAATTCGCACTCCCCATAATGTATAGAAGGTTACCTACTCCACTAAGTGTATAAAGGACCTATTCTGTAGTATCTGTATAATGTCTGGGGGGGGGTGCTGACCTTGTGTGTACTCTAAACATCTCACCCACACCTCATAATCAGCTCTATGAATCTATTAAAGTTATATAGCCTAAAATCTATATAAATAACCCATAATAAATAAAATACATGCACAATATGTGTTTTATGTGAAAATGACTCAGAATAGACTATTCATGTTTCCAATTCTAACACTCGAGTGAGAATATATGAAAATAACCAAAAGAGACATAATACATGGAATATACCCCACTAGATATAGCATGAAAGCCTTGAGTTTTTTTCTAGGAATGTACTATTATTTTACAGTCATATGTGGTAAACATACATGGTATACATATATATTACCCGATGTGTATGAGCCCCGAGCTAGCTGACATGTTCTACCTTAGGATCCTGAGTTGTGTTTCTATAGGAAATGAAATGTTCACTATCCCATATGGTGTGTGGGGTTGGGGGGAGGGTTATTTGAGTGTGTACTCCAATATGCCATGAGTTTTGTGGTATATTAAACATGGAATGTATCCCCAAATTACACATTGTGTGATACTTATTTCATATTTTTAATCCTCAATTGCCACCGATGACCATACATACTGTGTTCCATAAAGTTACATGAAATTTTATATTTAACTTCTCTATTGAAACCCTAGATAAATATTGAGAATGAAAATGAAATGTTCTCTAGGACTACACACCATGTAGTAACATGTTCTTAATAGATATAATTTCTCAACCATTTTATCCACTTCCACCACTATTTCCTCAACCAAATATGCTCAGTGCATCACTCACCATGTCCCTTGAATCTTTCACCATTAACACTCATTTAAGATTCCCCTCTAGTGACTACTATTCAATATTAATGTGAATTTAGGATGGTTTGATTTTTCCAAGTCATTTTCTCTCATTGAATGAACAATTGACCCACTGATGAGGGTCTTTTTCATGCTATCGATCTTCATGATACACCAATGTCATGTATCACATCACTGAATTTCTTGATCTAGCACTACTCTTGACCATAATTGACTATCTTCCCATCTCAGTCTTTCGTGATCAAACCACCATCCATTGAAAAGGAAAACAATTATTGTGCTTCATGATAAGGGAGGGGATATAATTAGGTGGATATAAATTCTTACCCATCCAACATGTTCATCAATCATGAAAGTGATCATTGATGAATAAACTTTAAAAATTGAAATAAATGAACAATATTAACCTAATAAAATAAATTTTATCAAGAAAAAAATAATCAAAAATAAAAAACCTATAATCAAGAGTTAAAATTTATGAAAATCATCATTCCATTAACATTAAAAAAATTGAGATTTTATAAATCATGTGAATTATGAATGAGGTGAGAAATAATAACGAAGTACCACCTCAATAATGGATTATTGACCCTTAAAACTTGATTGTGATTTTCCTTCTCCCTTCAACAATGATGTATTTTACTATAAGAATGAAATAATTACACTCTAGGTATTCATGCTTTCCAGTTATGGATCCTTCCAATAGAAAAATATCTAACAATATATTATAACATAAGAATTATGTTAATTTAAATTATATTTAAAAATCAAAAAATATTCAGTCTTGGGAACAAATCCTGATCATGAAGATTATACCCCTATTTGGTAAAACCTTTATTCTAAACACAACCATGGTTTCAAAATTTATATTAAAGGCTTAGTTTGGGATATATAATTTAAACTAATTACTGTATGAGAAAAATAAAAACAATATAATTGATGATATTATTTATTTTTTGAGGGTTTTAGATAATATAAAATCAATCTGACCATATGACCACTTAAAATATATCATTTTTAAAAATATTTTAAATAATTAAACAAAAAATATGGGTTAATACACATGTACTCACTCCCTATATACACACTTTCATGTGTATATAGAACTGGTTTTGCATGATTCAATAAAGGAGAAAGGTTATTCTTTCTTTAATGTAGTTATATAGATTCCTTCTTGGGGTTTCAATATTAGAGATGCTGAGGTGGTGACCTTGGGTCATAAAAAGTTTGTTAATTTGGAATTTTGGGATATGTATATTTTATAGGATATAATTTTATGGAAAGTTATACATTGATCATATCCTTATATGTTCATATATTTTGACTTTTGATACATCTTTTATAACCCTTATTGCATTTTTGGTAATGCCCGATTTGGTTTTTTTAAATTTTACTTTATACTCATGCCTTGTTAGTTTGTTTTATAGTTGATAAAAGTGGTTATTTTTAGAAAGAACACACAAATTATGCACACCTTAGGATTAATTCTTACAAAGAAAATGATTATTTTTTTATTTGGTCATAAAGGGTAAATTAATTCCCAAATTTTATGTTTGATACCCCCAACACTTGTTTCTATACTTTTACAATTAGTAACATGATTTAGTCCTTGTAAAATTCCAAAATAGGTGATGGGATAGGTTGATCTTGGTTGGTTTGTTATAGTATAATATAAATTCTTAGAAAGTCCATAAATTAGATGTACACAACATAAATATTTATTTTATTATTAGTTCAAGAACTTCAATCTCCCAATTAATTATGATTTTTTGAAGCTGACACAAAATATTTAGATATGATAGGATATTTTCACATTTCATAATTTTATTAGATATAACACAAATCATCTACATGTGTCACATGATAGTTTCTAATATAAACATACCATATCATGTATAAAATTTGATATATCATTACAGAAATGACATCTACATATATAAAATTTTATAAATTTAAAAGTATAATTATTCATGATAATTATAGACATAGTATATTATCATTATGACACACATATATAAAACATGTAATAAATTCATATTTTATAAATTTTTACCTTTAAATAACCAAATATTTTCATATAAACATTTTATTAAAATAAAATTATAAAAAAATTAATAATATAATTTTACTTCACCCAAAAAACATTTATCTTCAGTCTTATAAATTTTATCTTGAATCACCTAACATTCACCTTTATTTACAAATCATTATTTTTCAAGAAATAAAATATTTCCCCACTCCAGAACTATCCTTGAATTATGTTCTATTTAATTCCTTAAATCAAATAAATACCTTATTATTATCATTATTCTCAATATAAAACATATACTTTAAATTATTGGTAATTTTTTTAATTAACACATAAAATTTAACCTTGTACATTAAACATTTCTCATACAAAAAATATATGTTTTGTTTTAATTCCATTTTTGAATAATTTAGAGATACTTGAAGCTTTTTTGGAGTTTTCTTTGGACTATTAAATTGTGTGTTGGATTTTTTGTCCACTCATATCGACACATGATCCATATGAATCAATTTATAAAGGAATATCTTTTGAAGATAGGTTAGAGGCCATTACATGAATGGTTAAATTCGAAGGAAGTTATTTTAAAATAAAATGAACACGTAAAATATAATACTTGATCACTAGTTTACAAGTTTCATATATCCACAGTTTCATTGGAAAACTGCTTTCAGGTAGAAAAAAAAAAGAATATCATTGGAATTTTGGTAGCATAAAAAGAGGAGTATTTGAGAGTAGTTATTCCTAACAGAATTCTGGAGGAACCCAAAATCCACAATCATGGATCTAGTGCTAGAAATATAAACTTTACACATATTCTTAGATACCAAGTGAGATAACATTAGAAAAAAAACAAACATATTTTACATTATTAAACATTACATATCAAAAATTCAGAAACAATCTTAGGACCCAAATGTTTTGTGTATTTGGAGATTATATACATAAAAGACTTATTTTAAAACACTATGAACATTTCTCCATAGTCACACCCAATTAGAAAACATTATAGAAAATTCCTATATTGAAAAATTATTAATATCTTTGGTAATGGAATCATAATAAAGGGGTGTAATTAGATTCTTAGTAAGGGAAAACATAAGAAACAATAACCAAAGATCATAGGTGAGTGTATGATGAGCATGCGAGTATGAGAAACAAAATCATGGTGCATATTCATAAAAATAGTGAATAAAACCCAATAAAACATATATTATAAATCATAAGATTTGTTAAAAGGATTTATAATAACATATAAATTAGTAATTAGAGTGTGTAAACTTTATTCAATAATCATTATTAATGAAAATATTACACATGCATAAAAATGTTGCATATACATATGTAAAGACCCAAAAAATTCAAGGACATTTTTTTCTTAATTTTCTTGGATTTTTACAAGAACGCAGTTTCTGATGGCACCTGATTCCGAGGCCCGGTGTGCCCGGAATCATTTTCCGAATTTTGGCTCGGGTACGTTCAGTGAACGGACGAGCGGGGTTTTCTAACTTTTGAACCGGTGCTTGGAATCGAATTCTGAGGGCACCGATAGAATCGCAGCGCCGGTATTTGCTTAGAAACGCCTCTTCCGGAGTTGCGTTTGCTCGGGTGTGGTTTTTAATTTTTTGGCTTAAAGTTAAGAAATAAAATAATTGGTACGACCCACTTTATTTTATTTCACTTAAATCCACCTGAAAGCCACTTAAAGCTGCTTAAGCTGAGTTGATGCGGATAGGGTGCTATCCAAAAAAATCCTACCCTCTTGGTAGGATATTTGTGAGGTGGGGCCCGCAAGAGCCCCACCGTTTCTTTTCCGCTAAGTAACACAACCACGAAAACCCGCCATTATGAAAGTCAACTGACGTGTTTTCTCAAATTCTTAACGCAGCAATTAATTGGGCGGTTTATTCGTTGAATTAATTGGGCGGTTTTATTTGTTGAATTAATTCTATGAATTAATTAATCGTTTCTTAATCTGTTTTCAATCCGTTGGCGTAATAATAAAATAAGACCAACACACGACTTCTGGAAAAATGTTTGTTGAGAGGATTTGACAGAAACCAAGAGTTCTTCATCCTCCTTCGTGAAGAACGCGAAGAATACGAAGAACTTGAAGAACGCGAAGAACGCGAAGAATGCCGAGCCCTCAGAAATCGACGACGCGATGCCAAGTTCCGCGACGCCGACGATTCTTCTTCCGCGACGTTCTTCCTCGACAATCCAACCCCGCGACGACCTTCGATCGACAGCGACAAGGTAGGGGGTTGCACTCTTTTTTTTTAATTTTAAATTTTCTTTTTGGATTAAAACAAAAATATGGATTTAATTATTATTAATTAAATTTGTTGTTTCTTGGTCCTCGGAGTTCATCGACGCAACGCCGGATAACGCGACGATCCCCTCCTTCCATGACGATCAATTCCGCGAAGAACGCGCGTGCAACGACTTGACGAGGTAGGGGTTTTGTTGGAAATGATTTTACCCTTTTATTCCGTGGGTGTTTCCATTTAAAACAAAGAACCCGGTTTCATAAGAACAATTTTAATTTATTTAAAATTGTTTCCTTGTTATGTTTTCTGTGTTGATTTTTCTTCCCGATTGTTATCACCTAACGCGGAGGGTGCGGGCCAAACGAACACGGCCCGACAACCCTCCGTAGTTCTTCGTTGTGGTGCGAATTTGGCAGGCGATGAAAAAACATGCCGCAGGGATGATCCGTTCTTTCCGCAGTGAAGAACGGGACCCGGGAGGAGCTTCGGCGCAGACGAGAAGGAAATCGGACCACCGGAGCAACTCCGGTGGCCCGCGGAAGCCACCAGCGGCCAGTGGCGGCGGGGCCCCGGTGCGCCGCTGGACAGGGCCGCCACGGCAGAAGCCGCAGCGGCGGCGGCCAGCGGACCCGCGACCGCGCGTGTCCGACTCTCACGCACGGGACGTGGCATATCCACGTCCGTTGATTCCAGCGCGACCCCTCGAGGGTCGTGGAACTTCCATCCCGTGGGGGCAGCGCCTCGCGGCTGCCATGCTCGGCCACTCAGCCGAGCCGAACTGGGCCGGCCCGACTGGCCGGGTCGGGACGACCCGGTTCGGGCCGACCCAGGGGGGGTTGGGCCGGGTCGGTCCGGGCCCAGACCCCCCATCTTCGGACCATTTCGATCTTTTGCCCGTAACTTGAGCTACAAGCCTCCGAACGACACACCGTCAGCGGCAACGTGATCCTTGGATCGAGACGGTCGTTTCGGTATATCGCACTCAAGGTTTCAGAATACTTTGGGTGCAGCCGGGTTGGTTCGTACACGAAACCAACTGGGCCCTCGGAGCAGAAACACTCATATCTTGAGCTTCGGACGTCCGATTGATGTGCCGTCGACTACGTTGAATTCCTCTAAATGAGACGGATCTTTTGGAATACTAAGCCCGATTTTTGGATGTAGGTGGAGTATGGTCAGGTTGGTTTTTCCTTAAAAACCAACAGGGCCCCTGGGACAAAAAAACCAATAACTCTCAGACCGGGCGTCCGATTGACGCGCCGTCTGCGACGTTGAGTTCCTGATGACGATACAGAACTTTTGGATACATCAACTCTGGACTATGTGTCAGTTGATGTATCATCCTCTCGTCTCGTGGAACGGACCCTCCCGAACGAGCTTGCTGTGTGCGGGAACCCTAGAGCTGGCTGCGACTGCTACGGTGACGACGACGACTGTGCAGATATCCTCAGTGGATTCGACGGCGACGACTACAACACTCAACGATCCTTTGTGGGTCAGTGCTACCGATCCTATGTGGGTCCGATCCTGCGTGGGTCAGCGCTCAGTGGTTCTGTGTGAGCCAGCGCCTACAGGTCCTGTGTGGGCCCGATCCTGTGTGGGTCCTTGCGGGGGTTAGTTACCTATCGATCCTTTGTGGGTCAGATCCTTTGTGGGTCATTGCGGGGGTTAGTAACTATCGATCCTTTGTGGGTCCGACGACTTAGATGGATCATTGATCATCTCTATCGTCATTTGAAGAAGTATTCCTGTGTGAGCTGAAACTCTGTTTTACTTTCCTTTGTGGATTGTGTTGTGCTATACTATGTGGATTTATGTTTTACTTTCCTTTGTGGATTGTGTTGAGATATCCTGTTTGGATTTCACGTTTTGCTTTCCTATGTGTACTGGGTTGTACTTGAGCTCGGATGTTGGAGCCGAGCGAGAATTGATGACTTAAGTATATGTATGGGCATATACCTAAGTAGTGTCGGATGTTACTTCGTGATTGTATCTTTATTTTGTGGTTTATCCTTTGTGGATTCTGGGAGACCTTAGGGGGTCTCGGGGTCCCTACTGAGTAGCTTATACTCACCCTTGCACGGGCTATGCCCGCACTTCTTTGTGTTGGTTGCAGACGACGGACAGCGCTGATCGTGGTGGAGGCTTGCGGAGCAGGACTATACCTGGAGGTGGACCGCTGGGCGGGACGTACTCAGAGCGGTCAGGTGGACCCAAGGAGCAGTGGAGGCTTTCTGTACCCACCCTTCAGGTGGGACTTCTAGAGGATGGCTCGACGTTGCGGCTTTACTTTTCAGTTGCTATTTTCCCCTTTCAGTTGTACTTTACAGTTGGGGTTGTATTTCCGGCCCCCCTTTACTTTTCCGCACTTACTGTTGTACTAGATTTTACTTAGTGTTTACTCTTCCACTTGCTTACTCTGTGGTGCTTGTTTACTTTACAAAGGAAATGCCTTCCCTTTTTATCAGGATTTACGCCTTGGTGCTAGTCGCCAGCCCCTGGCCTATGGAGGGCGGGCTTGGGGTAGTCACGGCACGGGCCCCGAGGACGGGTCGTGACAAATTGGTATCAAAGGTGTTCAGTTCTACCGCAGAATCTAATCTTTCTTCTATGTGAAGCAATAGTGTTTAACATATTGGGTGTGGTTATCAGTCAAGGGAGTCCAGTGTTGGTGCGGCGGCCGACGTATCCGTACACCAGGATCCTGAATTCTGATTTCTGACTTAATGCACGAAAACATTGGTTGCATGTGTGTTTCACGTTTTCTTTGTGATTACTTTGTATCAGCTCACCAGGTATACTGTTTTGACCATGGCACACCTATTTCTTTTCAGGATGGCCCCACGATGGCAGTCAGCTAGGGTTCCGAGAGTGGTACGTGACGACAGCCCGCCGAGCGACGAGGCCTCGGTACATGGCCCTTTGACTGCAGAGGCACTGGCGGTACCTCTACCCGCCGATCCACCGATGATTACAGCACCAGCAGCTGACGATGCACGTCGCCTCAGTGCACTTCATGAGTTCCAGCACTAGCGAACACCCAGATTCCGCGGGGAGATGGACCCCCAAGCAGCCGAGGACTAGCTGGAGGCAGTTGTTCGAGTTTTCAGACTAGTGAGGACACCAGCAGACCTCATGGTGATCCTCGCAGCGAGCCTACTGCACGCAGCAGCAGGATGATGGTGGAGATTGATGCTCCAGGTGCACAATGAGGCCTCTCTCATCTGGACAGACTTTGAGGGCCTCTTCCACTCAGAGTTCGTCCCAGCCACCCTCCATGCGGTGCGCATCCAGGAGCTTCTTCAGCTGCGACATGGCAGCTTGACAGTCACCCAGTACTCAGCGAGATTCACCGATCTCTCACGCTACTCGACCGACATGGTACGAGACCCGTTCTTCCGGGCCCGGACCTTTGACCAGGGATTGAGACACAAGATTAGGGCATCACTGATCTCCCTCAACATTCCGACTCAGGCAGGAGTACTGGAGTGAGCCCTCTTGATCGAGAGCTTTCTTCCTGAGACTTCTCCAGTGGCGAGACCTACTGCGGGGCGGCACGTAGCAGAGTCTTCCGCAGCGGGTAGCCGACGGATGAATCAGGGGTCCAGGCAGACCAGACCCTCATGCAGACGGCCTCAGGACACTGGCTCAGTGGTGCGGGGCACACAGCGTGGAGCCAGTCTTTCGAGAGGAAGGTAGTGCTACACTTGCGGCGAGCAGGGTCACATGGCTCGTGACTGCCCGACCCATCGTGCTGAGGAGCAGCAGACAGTTGAGGGGCCACCCAGGCAGAGGTAGAGGGTCGACCGTGGCGGTTCGTAAGGAGGAGGCGGATGAGGCAAAGGAGCTGGCCGAGCAGCAAGTGGTGGGTGATGCTTTGAGGCTCTACCACCACCACCACCAGGAGGTCCACCCCGACCACAGGGAGCTGGCGGGAAGAGACATGCACAACTCCAGGCAGCGGAGGCCTACGACCATGGCACGCCCGAGATGATTCAAGGTACGATCTATGTCTATTACACCCTTGCTTCAGTTCTTATAGACACAGGAGCGAGTCACTCTTTCATAGCCGCTGCCCTTGTTCGGAGCTCGGAGATTCCGACAGAGCCGTTGGCTCGATCCTTATGGCTAGAGACTCCTACGGGAGCTGACTCGATGATTACACACTGGTGCCGGCAGTGTGAGCTTACTCTAGGAGGCGAGAGCTTCAGCTAGGATCTTCTTGTAGCAGTGTTGAGGCCTTACGACGTCATCTTGGTCATGGATTGGTTATCTACAGTCCATGCATAGATTAACTGTATTAGGTGCAAGGTGCGATGTGTACGCACCGACGGGAGCAGGTTCACCTTCACCGGCGAGAAGGGAGACTTCGCAGCATAGGATGGACTTCCGCAGAGGAGAGGATAGCCCATCACTCATCAGTTAGCTAGCCTCATCCTAGGAGCTGTTGACGTGCGGAGTCCTAGTTTTCCAGCAGTGGTGGATCAGTACGCGGACATCTTTCCCGACGATGTTCCAGGGCTACCTCCTTGCAGAGAGGTATACTTTCATATTGATCTGTACCCCGGGACAGCCCCGATATCCACTCCAGAATATCGGATGGCCCCCGCTGAGCTTCGAGAGCTACGGGTACAGTTGGAGGACTTGCAGGGAAAGGGTTTCATCCGACCCAGTGTTTCACCCTGGGGTTCGCTGATATTGTTCGCTAAGAAGGCGGACGGGAGCTTGTGACTTTGTGTTGATTATCGTCGCCTGAACCAGGTGACAGTGAGGAACAAGTATCCGCTACTGAGGATTGATGACCTCTTCGATCAGCTCAAGGGAGCAGGGTGGTTCTCGAAGATAGACCTCAGGTCAGGCTATCATCAGCTCAGAGTTCGAGACAAGGACGTGCAGAAGACAACCTTCAGATGTCGGTATGGCAACTATGAGTTCTTGGTTATGCCATTCGGTGTAACCAATTATCCAGCGGTGTTCATGGGCTTTATGAACAGGATCTTTCAGCCATACCTCGATTGATTTGTTGTGGTATTCATCGACGACATTTTGATTTACTCGACGACTGAGGAGGAGCATGCCTATCATTTGCAGGTTTTACTAGACACACTTCGAGAGCACCAGCTTTATGGAAAGCTCTCGAAGTGTCAATTCTAGATTCGTGAGGTCCACTTCTTGGATCACGTCAGTTGAGGCTGCATGAGCAGAACTATGCTACCCATGACCTGGAGTTAGCAGCAGTGGTCATCGCTCTGAAGATATGGCGACACTATCTGATGGGAGAGTGCTTTACAGTCTTTTCTGACCACCAGAGTCTCAGGTACATCTTCTCGCAGAAGGACCTGAACCTGAGACATCGACGATGGCTTGAGTTCCTCCAGGACTATGATTTTGAGATAGTCTATACTCCTGGGAAGGGGAACGTGGTAGCCGATTCCCTCAGCAGGAGGATGGGCATTCAGCTACTTGAGGAGGCGACAGAGCAGCTAGCCACTTTGAAGATATCCTTTATGGATAGAGATGGAGAAGCCTTCCTTCAGTCTCTTACAGTCACTCCTCCACTACTGCAGTGGTTTAGAGAGGCACAACATGGGGACGCCGACTGTGAGACGCGGCGTGCGCAGTTATCCTCAGGACAGGCACCTGATGGCTTCTCCTTTGGAGCAGAGCACGAAATCCTTTTCACAGGACGTACCTTGGTACCAGTCGCTTTACGAGAGGAGGTGTTGAGAGAGTTTCACACTTCTCCTTTGGTGGTATATCCTGGGGTGGCAAAGATGTACCAGGACCTCAGACGACAGCACTGGTGGCCAGACATGAATAAGGCTGTGGCAGAGTTCGTTTCTCGATGCCTCACCTGCCAGCAGGTGAAGGCAGAGCATCAGGTACCAGCAGGCTTGGTACAACCCTTGGAGGTCCCGGAGTGGAAGTGGGACGGCATATCTATGGACTTTGTGATTGGACTTCCATGCACTTCCAGAGGTCACGACTCCATCTGGGTGATTGTCGACTGACTCACCAAGTCGGCTCACTTCTTACCCATTAGAGATAAGGACTCAGTGGAGAGCTTGGGGTGTCTCTACGTTCAGGAGATTGTACGGATTCACGGTGTGCCATCATCTATCGTCTCCGATTGAGATGCTCACTTTACTTCTCGGCTTTGGAAGGGGTTGCAGGAGGCGTTCGGGACGTGGCTACGTCTGAGCACCGCCTTTCACCCTCAGACGGATGGTCAGACGGAGAGGACCATTCAAACTCTCGAGGACATGCACCGCGCATGTGTCCTCGACTTTGGTCGCAGCTTGGAGGACCACCTACCCTTGGTGGAGTTCGTGTACAACAACAGCTACCAGTCCACCATCGGGATGGCACCATACGAGACGTTGTACAGAAGACCTTGCAGATCTCCTTTGTGCTGGATAGACCCTGGGGAGTCAGCACTTGTGGGACCAGAGATGGTCTGGGCCACGACAGAGAAGGTCCAGGTCATCCAGGAGTGGATGAGGACAGCTCAGAGCCGACAGAAGTCTTACGCTAACAGGAGGTGGAGGCCACTAGAGTTCGAGGATGGCGACCACGTCTTCTTGCGTGTCTCACATCGACGTGGATTATGGAGATTTGGTAGAGGTGAAAAGTTGTCTCCGCACTTCATCGGACCATTCCAGGTCATCATCAAGATTGGCGAGGTGGCTTATCACCTGGCTCTACCACCTCAGTTGCACCGAGTGCACGACGTCTTCCACGTATCCCAGCTGAGGAGATACATGCACGACCCGACGCACATCATTGACCATGGGGAGCTAGACGTGGATGATGAGGCGACTTTTGCGGAGGTCCCAGTGGAGATCGAGGATCAACAGGAGTGGGTCCTACATGGACGATCGATTCCTCTTGTGCTCATCAGATGGCAGCACGGGAACCTCCAGGAGAGAACTTGAGAGCAAGAGGCTCAGATGAGTGCTCAGTACCCAGATTTGTTTCCCTAGTTTATGATGTATCTTTACGGGGACATAAATCCCTGAGGTGGGAGTGATGTAAAGACCCGAAAAATTCAAGGAAATTTTTTTTCTTAATTTTCTTGTATTTTTACAAGAATGCAGTTTCTGACGACACCTGATTCCGAGGCCCGGTGTGCCCGGAATCATTTTCCGATGTTTGGCTCGGGTACGTTTAGTGAACGAATGAGCGGGTTTTTCTAACTTTTGAACCGGTGCTCGGAATCGAATTCTGAGGGCACCGGTAGAATCGCAGCGTCGGTATTTGCTTAGAAACGCCTCTTCCGGAGTTGCGTTTGCTCAGGTGTGGTTTTTAATTTTTGGGCTTAAAGTTAAGAAATAAAATAATTGGTACGACAAACTTTATTTTATTTCACTTAAAGCCACTTGAAAGCCACTTAAAGCTGCTTAATCTGAGTTGATGCGGATAGGGTGCTATCCAAAAATATCCTACCCTCTTGGTAGGATATTTGTGAGGTGGGGCCCGCACGAGCCCCACCGTTTCTTTTCCGCTAAGTAACGCACCCGCGAAAACCCGTCATTATGAAAGTCAACTGACGTGTTTTCTCAAATTCTTAACGCACCAATTAATTGGGCGGTTTATTCGTTGAATTAATTGGGTGGTTTTATTCGTTGAATTAATTCTATGAATTAATTTAATCATTTCTTAATCTGTTTTCAATCCGTTGGCGTAATAATAAAATAAGACCAATGCACGACTTCTGGAAAAATGTTCGTTGATAGGATTTGACAAAAACCAAGAGTTCTTCATCCTCATTCGCGAAGAACGTGAAGAACGCGAAGAACGCGAAGAACGCCAAGCACTCAGAAATCGACGACGCGACGCCAAGTTCCGTGACGCCGACAATTCTTCTTACGCGACGTTCTTCCGCAACAATCCAACCCCGCGACGACCTTCGATCGGCAGCGACAAGGTAGGGGGTTATGCTCTTTTTTTTTTAATTTTAAATTTGCTTTGTGGATTAAAACAACAATATGGATTTAATTATTATTAATTAAATCTGTTGTTTCTTGGTCCTCGGAGTTCGTTGATGCAATGTCGGATACCGCGACGATCCCCTCCTTCCGCGATGATCAATTCTGCGAAGAACGCGTGTGCGACGACTTGACGAGGTAGGGGTTTTATTGGAAATGATATTACCATTTTATTCCGTGGTTGTTTCCGTTCAAAACAAAGAACCCGGTTTCATAAGAACAATTTTAATTTATTTAAAATTGTTTCCTTGTTGTGTTTTCTGTGTTGATTTTTCTTCCCGATTGTTATCGCCTAACGCGGAGGGTGCTGGCCAAATGAACACGGCCCGACAACCCTTCGCAGTTCTTCATTGTGGTGCGGATTTGGCGGGCGACGACAAAACATGCCGCAGGGACGATCCGTTGTTTCCGCAGTGAATAACGGGACCCAGGAGGAGCTTCGGCGCAGATGGGAAGGAAATCAGACCACCGGAGCAACTCCGATGGCCTGCGGAAGCCATCGGCGGCTTCAGCCGCGGCGGCGGCGGCCAGCGGACCCGCAGCCGCTCGGATCCGGATCTCACGCATGGGACGCAACATAGCCGCATTCATTGATTCCAGTGCGGCCCCTCGAGGGCCGCGACACTTCCATCCCGCGGAGGCAGCGCCCCGCGGCTGCCACGCTCGGCCGCTCGGCCGAGCCGAGCCGGGCCGGGTCGCGCCCTGGCTGGACCGGGCCGCGCCGAACCAGGTCCGACCCAGACCCGGGTCGGGTAGACCCGGTTCGGGCCGACCCGGGGGGGGGGGGGGGGTTGGGCCGGGTCGGTCCGGGCCCAGACCCCCCGTCTTCGGACTATTTCCGTCTTTTGCCCGTAACTTGAGCTACGTGCCTCCGAACGACGCGCCGTCAGTGGAAACACGATCCATGGATCGAGACGATCGTTTCAGTATATTGCACTCAAGGTTTCGGAATACTTTGGGTTCGGCCGGGTTGGTTCGTACACGAAACCAACCAGGCCCTCGGAGCAGAAACACTCATATCTTGAGCTTTGGACGTCCGATTGACGTGCCATTGACTAGGTTGAATTCATCTAAGTGAGATAGATCTTTTGGAATACTCCTCCTGAGGTTTGGACGCAGGTGGAGTATGGTCGGGTTTGTTTTGCCTTAAAAACCAACCGGGCCCCTGGGACGAAAAGGCCAATAACTCTCAGACCGGGCGTCCGATTGACGGGCCGTCTGCGACGTTGAGTTCCTGATGACGATACAAAACTTTTGGATACATCAACTCTGGACTATGTGTTAGTTGATGTATTAGCCTCTCGGCTCGTGGAGCGGACCCTCCCGAACGAGCTTGCTGTGTGCGGGAACCCTAGAGCTGGCTGCGACTGCTACTGTGACGACGACGACTGTGCAGAGATCCTCAGTGGATTCGACGACGACGACCACAACACTCAACAATCCTTTGTGGGTCAGTGCTACCGATCTTGTGTGGGTCCGATCCTGCGTGGGTCAGCGCTCAGTGGTTCTATGTGAGCCAGCGCCTACAGGTCCTGTGTGGGCTCGATCCTGTGTGGGTCTTTGCGGGGGTCAGTTACCTATCGATCTTTTGTGGGTCAGATCCTTTGGGGGTCATTGCGGGGGTTAGTACCTATCGATCCTTTGTGGGTCCGACGACTTAGATGGATCGGTGATCATCTCTATCGTCATTTGAAGAAGTATTCCTGTGTGAGCTCAAACTCTGTTTTACTTTCCTTTGTGGATTGTGTTGTGCTATCCTATGTGGATTTACGTTTTACTTTCCTTTGTGGATTGTGTTGAGCTATCCTGTGTGGATTTCACGTTTTGCTTTCCTGTGTGGACTGGGTTGTACTTGAGCTCGGATGTTGGAGCCGAGCGAGAATTGATGACTTAGGTATATGTATGGGCATATACCTAAGCAGTGTCGGATATTACTTCGTGATTGTATCTTTCCTTTGTGGTTTATCCTTTGTGGATTCTGGGAGACCTTCGGGGGTCTCGGGGTCCCTACTGAGTATCTTATACTCACCCCTACACGGGCTATGCCCGCACTTCGTTGTATTGGTTGCAGATGACGGATAGCGCTGATCGTGGTGGAGGCTTGCGGAGCAGGACTGTACCTGGAGGTGGACCGCTGGGCGGGACGTACTCGGAGCGGTCAGGTGGACCCGAGGAGCAGTGGAGGCTTTCTGTACCCACCCTTCAGGTGGGACTTCCAGAGGACGTCTTGACGTTGCGGCTTTACTTTTCAGTTGCTGTTTTCCCCTTTCAGTTGTACTTTACAGTTGGGCTTGTATTTCCAGCCCCCCTTTACTTTTCCGTACTTACTGTTGTACCAGATTTTACTTAGTGTTTACTCTTCCGCTTACTTACTCTGTGGTGCTTGTTTACTTTACAAAGGTAATGCCTTCCCTTTTTACCGGGATTTACACCTTGGTGCTAGTCGCCAACCCCTGGCCTATGGAAGGCGGGCTTGGGGTAGTCACGGCACGGGCCCCGAGGACGGGTCGTGACAACATAAATATAAAAAAATTCCTTATATTGAGGCACACTACCATGACTATCATCACATAGTTGATAGAATCCCCTAGTGGATGTAGTTTTATCCCTAATCCATAACTTTTTATCTCATGATATATAATTCATTACCAAATTCTTTATAGAGTAAATACAAACTCACCCATCACTTACTAGACAAAGTCCCTTAGGGGTTTGGGTTTGCTCCCCATTCCCATTAATATCATGAGATAACTATATAACCAATTCATTACTGGGATATGTGGACTCACCCATAAAATAATAATAAACCATACATATTTGTTCCACATGAAAACGAAAATAGTCATAATTCCATTAACCTGCGATAAAGAAATAGGTATCATGAAAATTTACACAATACATGATCATAATCCATACAAAGAAATAAATTAGATTGTATCATTAGATTATGTCCCTACTAAATAATAATAAACATTAAAGTATATTTACATAGATTAAAAAAAATTATAAATGAATTATGAAATTACTTTGAAGAATGTGAAGAAATACCTATTTTTAATAACTTTTATTTTAATGTAAAAAATACACAAAACAAAGTGAGTATATTTTTTTAGGAAAAACATAAAAAATTGAAAAGAAATATTAATTAATATAAATGATTATAAAATTTTGAAAATTAATTCATGTGGAAAGTTTTAAAAATAATGTTCTTTTCACACTTTGGAAAATAAAGTCAAATCAAAATAAAATGAATTGTATCAAAAATATTTTAAAATATTCCTTTAAAACCCTTGTAAATAAAGTAAAAGTTAATATAAAATTACTTTAATGAATCATTAAATCATATATAAGGGAATTCATAAAAAAATATAGTGAATATAGACATGTAGAATAAAAATTCATGACTAAAAATAAAAGATAAGGTTGGCGCCACTTACAAACATCATTTCAGTTAAATTATGAACCATATGGATGTGGAACTATAATAAGACATGTGATAACTAATGAATAAACATATAATAATAAAATATATGTGTTTTATATATAAATAACATATAATTTCCATATATTTATGTTTAAAAAAACAATATAATTTTTAAAATGAGACTGGTAAATAAAACTTATTAGATTTAGTAACTTTGACATCAAAAATACATTGAAAGAAATAAAATGATATAGATTTTTAAATCCAATGAATTTCATAAAAAATATTTTTTAATACATTAATGGGAAGTATATACAATATATAAGAAAATAAGGTGGTGAATATAGAACATATCTTAATGATAGAAAATTGAGATGAGAAAACCCTTACCTTTCCTCCCAACTTCCACAGAAGTTCCTTAACCACCTATATAATAAACATTACCATTTTAATAACTTATTTCTTAACATTATTCATATTTATTTTCTTTTATACTATATAATTATGATAATTAATTACACATATATTAGTTAGTCATTATTTATTTTCATCATCATATATTAGTAACTTTGATTATTTTTCACAAGTTTCCTAATAGTGATGTCAATCACCATTCTTTGATACAAATTTATCCATTAATAGATTATTCTAGGTAGTGTAATTATTGTGTTACAATGATTTATTATGTCCAATGTTCATTTTATGGAAGATATTGGTATGGTTTGTAAGAAATAAATCTATGATGAGCATGTTTTGGGTAATTTAACAATAACAACAAGTTACTTTATAATGACTATTCATTTTTGTGTCATCATTTAAGAATAATAATCATGAAATAAATTAAAAATTAATATCTCATATAACTATAATTAATGTCTAGATACTTATTCATGTTGAATATGATGATGCTGGTATAACATCATTCATGTACGTGAGTGAACCGACCCAAGAAGAACACGATAAACTAATGAATAAATAATAGTTTTGAGTTATATAATAGTAATAATTTTTTTAAGACGTATAATGCTGTTAATGAAAAATCTTTATAGTGCATAATGAAATAACTAAAGAGTGGATATGAGAAGGTAATTGAAAAATATGGTGAATAACTAGGTACTTTGATTAATTCACTCATTATCGACAAAAGTTCCATTGAAATAAAAAGATTTGGGATTATTTATTGGAAAATGTGGCTAAAAAAATGATCTGAAGGATTTAGGATAGGAAAAATGGGCAGAGTGCCACTTGATGATATTTCAATTTGTAATTCTCCTTTAAATAATACCATGTTTGATAGTTTATGTAACACACAACACTGAACTAAAGTGAATAATATTTTATTAATATTCAAGGTAAACATCAATAATTATGAATATAAAACATTTTTTTTAAAAAATAACACTCATTGATAATTATTATGAAATAAGGTCAAGAACACTTAAAGTTTTAAAGGTTCATTCTTTTATAAAATTCATTTTCTTTATATTTTGTATCGTCATTTAAAAAAAATTGTGAATTTTATAATTTTAATTTTTATCAAATAGACTTCATTTATTAACTCATCCTGTAAAAATTATATTAGGGTCATTTTTTGGGATTTTTTTGAAAAGTTTTTTGGGAGAATATTAAAAAATACCAATTTTTTACAAACAATGTCACATTTATGATATTATCATGATATGATTGTAATATCCCAGACATTATGGCTTGTTTATTTATAGAAATTATAGTTTTAGAGGCTTTCAAAGGAGGTCTAGAGGAGTTTGGAGGGAAAACAAAGGCTGTAGCTAGACTATGCTGTAGAGGATGGGGCTGTACAGTAAGGGTGGCCACTATAGTGTGGAGAGACTGATTGAAGTGTAGGGATCATAGAGGAGGAGTTTTGATGACACTACCATTTTTAGCATAACTTCTGCCTTGGGTGAATTTTTGGGAGGGTTCTATCGATTTTGGGGAAGTTGCGATGTGGAGATGGCATGTGGCATAACCCCCTTTGTACTGTTGAGTTATATGTCATGGTACCCTTTGATATACCGTGTACCCTTCTTCTATTTTATTATATTTATGGTTTGGAGATATCCAAAAAAATCAGATCAAATTTTACCAAAACTACTATAACATAGTATCTTGAACTGTGCTATAGTCCTCCCTATTTTCAGCAGTTCTTCAGTGTGGTGATAGGGGTTGCGCCGTGAGATTATGTTTTACTAAATACCTATAAATTATAAAATATTCTCAAACTCTATCTTACATCAAAATTTTATATCATTTATTAGAGACCCAAGTGTGTCCCATGGATTTATTTCAACTCCTAATAAATGTCTTTCAACCTTGGTTTTGGAGATAGATCTATTGTAGTTTTAGGTGAGTTCCCTTCCTTTTCACCCAGTTTTCCCTTGTCTTCTCCATATTTTTTATCTAGGAAGGGTTGTTATCATAGAAATATATAATTTTTATGTTTTTTTGATAAGTGGATGTTGTGGGGTGTTGTTTTTATAGTAAACAAGGTTTTCTCATTCATCAAGGTGTTTAGTGGCGGTATCCCTCTCATTTAACCTTATGCAATGAATTAGAAATCTCTATTTGTTGTAGGGGACCATTCATTTATTATCTATATATATCATGTGAGAGGGATTATGATATTTTATATTTTGGTAAGATAGTATGAACTATCCTAATAATTATAATGAATTGGTTTAGATGAAATTTAAAGGGTAAGGGAAAGGAAATGCATGTTTTACCACATTTGATATTATTTGATATTGATATTGTATAGGCTTTATGAATTTCTAAAAATTGTGGCTTCTAA
The DNA here is from genome assembly GCA_963277665.1 of Viscum album. Lineage (NCBI taxonomy): Eukaryota > Viridiplantae > Streptophyta > Magnoliopsida > Santalales > Viscaceae > Viscum > Viscum album. The sequence goes on from OY728160.1 coordinate 1,856,065,777, forward strand.
GGGATTTTTTTCTATAGTTGATTTGTTTTTTGAATCTTTTTGTGTGTTTTTTTATCACCTAAAATGAAATTGTCTAACAAATTATGTTTAGTTAATAAAATGTTTTCCCCTAAAATTTTTGTTTGTGTGAGAAAGATCTTTAAAAGTAAAGTGAAATGTGATGTGAATACCCATATTTAAATATAGAATAAGACATTTATTTTTTGTAAATTGGTTACTCTATGTGATGGTGATGTGTGGTAGTGATATGGGGGAAGTTGTGATGTGTTGTGGTTTGATATGTGGAGGGTGTGATAGAAAACAATTGTGATGTGGAAAGCTATTGTGATGTTAAAAGTGGACATGGTTGTGAAATGGTGGAGATGTAGGATTTTTTGGAATGAGAAACTTGGGTTGCTTTTTTGGTGTGGTGTTTTATGGTATTTTCCAAGGTAGTAATGAAATTAATTAAATATGATTAATTAGAATGGAATGGGATGAAGTGGTTAATGAATTCTTGAAATTATATGGGAAGGGTGGTTAAATGTGGTTAATGCTTAATGAGAAATAAATAGGATGTTTAATTTAAATGGTTGGAAAATGGGAAAACTGGAAAATGGATTAATTTGAAAGGAAAGGGTGGAATGTAGCTTGTGGCATGTGGCTTATTGTGTGGTTTTGTGAATTCATATGTGGCAGAAAAAGTGGAATATGCTATAAGGCTTGGTGGTGATGTTGTGAGTGGTGATAATATTCTTGTTGTGAACCCATAGGTTGGGATTGTTTGTGGTTATATATACATATATACGTTATGTATTCTTTGCGAGATATATAATCACCCACCCATGTTCAACACTATGGTATGACAACCAAATGTTTTGGGAATGTTTTTCCCAACACCTCGATGGCGAGGATGGATGGATTTCTACCTACTCTTCCTCACTCTCTCTTCCCAGTGACATTGAAATACCTGATATGTAATGGCTATAAGTAAAAATTTCACTATGGTGATGTTTTATGAGGTGTCATATGGTAGGGTTTGTTCATGTTAGGAGGAGGGAACAAGGTTTATATCCCAAAATTTCATGATACCCTACTACTCTGGATATGGCCGTGGTTGTGATGTGATGAGATGGAATATGTGTTTGCAAGTGAGAGGTGATGATATGTGTTGTGATGGACTAGGTGTATTTTTGAAATATTTTTTATGATGGACGAGGTGTATTTGGGTGTGATGTGTTGTGATGAACCAGGTGTTTTCAAGTGAGATGTGATGTGTTGTGATGGTTCAGGTGTCCACATGAATGATATTATACGAAAAATATGGGAGTACTAGGATTTATGATATTGGTTTGTGAGAGTGGGAAATTAGTTGGAAAGTGGTTCAAGGTACCTTTTTATAAATATTATTTTTATTATGTTATTATACTTGGGTGAATTATTTGGTGATCATGAAATAATGAGGATAAGATTAATTAGTTGACATGTTTATGTGTTTTTGGTTATGCTGTTTGCTTATTGGTTCAATAGAATTACTTTTTCAGATATACATGAGAGAATTTGGGTTTTATAATATTGATTATACATGTATGTTCTCACCATTTATATATGAAACATTTTTAGTTTTTCTAATAGGACTATATGGATTGTGCTAGACATTACCAGCTCATAACTTTGGAGATATTTCCATGTACTACCTTAGCATTTCCTTTTTGGGTATTTCTTTGGACATTCCTTGTATTTTTTTACATTATTAATGAATTTTTGGATGGTTTTAGTTACCTTATTTTATATTACGTAATGTATTTGATTGAACATTAATATCATATCTCTTGATCCTATATCATTACATAGGGTAATTCCTCCCATATATGATATTTTTATACCCTTGTTGCTAGTCTCAAACTGAAAACCTACTGATTGTGAGACACTGTGGTTATTATATCTCTCCCTTCACTACTGGCCCAATAGGGATAACTTTGAAGGGTGGGGTTCATGATAGAGTGGTATCATAGGGGAATATCAAGGGATATGATGGATTTTAGAGTTAGGTACAATTAGTATTTAATGGATTGGTAACGAAACAACATCCTTTGATCATGGGGCATGACATAGGCCATAACAGACCATATAGAACACCAGATTTTAGGGCCCCACATAATCCAACATAAGGAATCTAAGCTTACCAAATGACTAAGTGAGTTGGTTCTACTTATAGGGTAGATTTCTAGGAGAGGTACATGATTTATGATTTATTTATTCTCCCATTTTAATTGGGTGGTTTTGGGGATGTTAAAATGAATTAAATGAATATTAATCAAATTTCATACTATCGAGCATAAGAAATAATTATTTCCCTATTATCTATGGCTCTTGGTCATCGTACGCTTGTGTTTTAGATAATGGATGTTCACTAGGATGATTTGGTTGATTGCTGGAGGGTTGATCTGGTTGATGATGATGATTAGTTGTAGAGAATATTTCATTCTTTCTGCAGGAGAATTTGGGGATGTATGAGAGAAGCATCCCTGATCAGCAGACAATTTGTTGGTTGGAGGATCTCAAGATAGTATTCATTTTGATCAGGCCCTTAATAGAGTTCTTGATCCATTTTTCAATTTTTTAGATGTAGGAATCTGTACATTAGTGGTGGATGCTATATCTTGGTGAGTGGAAGGAGGTAGATGTTTCATGGGCCAAATTTCAGAAGGTGTTATGAGTGGAGTTCCTCTCATCAAACGTGAAGAAATTTATGAGGTATGAGATTTTCTCTAAGTATGTCTTTATGGGAATTGGTAATAATGTTCAATGATCTTTTGTGTTTTTCCCCAGATTTTTTCCCTAATGAGGAGTGTGAGGCATGTCATCTTATGAAGGTACACCATCCTTTTATCTAATATACAATTAATACTTGTACATTCCCAATGTATTTGGAGGTTTATAAGATGGTGGAGGTGATCAATAATATACACTTGTGAGGAGGTTTACTATTGGAGGGGAACCATTCGGGTTACATGAGGAAACATGTTTTTAGTGGTAGGTATCATGTGTTAGGACCTTCAAGGTTTAAATCAGCAGGGAGTCGAACTCAAAAAATTCCTTTCTAGTATTAGGAGGCCAATGGTTTCCATAAATTTCTTGGGAGAATTTGGCTATTGTGATTTTATTTTGGGAGTTATAATCATTGTTAAAATCATTACCTAGTTGTTCTCAGAGATCAGTACGGTAGAGGTGGTATGGTTCAATTTTGGCTTCAGTAGCAGCCTCTAGTGAGTCTATTTCAGTAGTAGGGGAAGTAGGAATATGCTCTATAGAGAGGATATGGTGAAGGTATAAGTAAAAATTATGATTTTCACCATCTTTAATGACCTAAACCAGAGTGTGACTATGGAGGTGGCCATCGACAGAGAGGAAGAGTACTTGGGGGTGGTCAGTTCTTAAGCAGAGGTAGCAATAACATAGGGTCAAAAGATAATTAGTGGTATAATCATCTTAACGTCTACCCTTGTTTGAACCTTGTTTTATTTAATATATTTACATTCCTTTATTTTACCCACTCTATTTTGTTCTTTGGGACAATACCCAAAGATACTTCATATGCCCTTGGCATTGTCTTTTCCAATTGAAGACTAGTACATCTTGTTTGATGCGTGAAGGGGTGTAGACTAATGATGGGGCCATATCAATAATGTGGGGATATTTTTATGACAAAAATGAATCTATATGATGTAATTACCATAATCTAATAGTTTTATTCCATTCATGATCTTATTGAATAATTTCGGGGGAGATTCATGTTCTTGGATGTGGATGGATGGCATGCAGTTTTATTTAGCAAGTAGGTCTGTTCGGTGGGAAATAGATGTGTGGAGAACCTTATTTAATTGATGGATGATTTTTTTATGGAATTAGTAGATTCAAGGATTTAGTAGGTTCCAAGGGTTTTCAGGGTCTTTATGGACGTTTTTAATAAGGAGGTTGTAACACTACCTACTCAACATGATGTTAAGTTTAGGATAGAATTACAGCTTGATGTTCCTCTAATTTTGATGGATCTTTATCAAATGTAACCATATGAGTTGTGGGGGTTTAGGATTTATATAGATGATCTGATATATAAAGGTTTCATCTGTAATAGTGTGTTCCCATGGGGTGGTCAAGTGTTATTCACCAAGAAGACATATGGTAGTCCGAGGCTGTGTATAGACCAATAGAGGTTGAATCAGACAATGATAAAAACTTATAACCCTTTTTAGAGGATAAATGATCTTTTAGACCAGTTAAGAGGTGTTAGTTGATTTGTAGTCTAGATATCACCAGTTGAGGGTGAATGAGGATGATATCTAGAAGAATGCCCTTAGATGTAGGTATAATAACTTTGAGTTTATGTTCATGTAGTTTGGTTTCATGAATACAGTAGAGGTGATCATGGGGGTCATGAACTATGTGTTCCATGAATTCATGGACCAATTTTTAGTTATGTTTATCAATTAAATACTGATCTAATCAAATTTAGAGGAGGAACATACTGATCATCTCAGAGCTACCTTGCTAGTTCTTCAATGAAACTAGTTCTATAATTTTTTTCCTTGTGTAAGTTCTATAAATAAGAGGTGAATTTCCTTAGGCATATGGTGTGTCAATAGATTTTGTCCATATACCCATCAAATATCGAGGTAGTTGTTTCTTTTGCTTCACCCAAGAATTCAATAGAGCTTTATAGATTCCTTGGTCTTGTAGGTTATTATTAGAGGTTTATATCCAATTTATCATGGGTTATGGTCCTATTTATAGTTTTTAATAGGAAGGAATATATTTTATCTCAACTGATTAGTGTCTAGAAGCATTTTAATACCTGAAGAGAAAATTGATCAGTTCTCTAGTGATTGAGTTTCCAAAGGAGGATGTGATGTTTGAGGTGTTTTGTGTTGATTCCAATTTGGATTTGGTATGTGTCTTGATGAAATAGAAATAAATTATCTCTTATGGGTATAATAATTTATATACCCATAATCATAACTATGCACCAATTATTTGGAGCTAGCAGAGGTTGTGTTTGTGTTGAAACTATGGCGAAATTACCTCATTGGGGAGCGCTATGTGGTCTTTATTGTTCTCAAGAGTTTTTTATATATATTTTGTTATCATGAATTGACTATATGGAAATGGAGGGGGATGAAGTTTCTTTGGGACTATGAATTTGTGATCTCCTATAACTTAGGAAAGGGGAATTTTATGGATGATTATTTTACTAGGAAGTTAAAGAAGGATGTGGTTCAAGATTCCAAAGATACTTAGAAAGTGATAAAGAAGTTAGAGTCCCCACATATAGATGTGAGGGTGGTTGATGGGGATGATTGGTTGCTTCATATGAAAATAAATTCTTCTCTGATATGGTAGGTGAAGGATTCCTAGTTATTAGACTTAGTGGAACAGGTGATACACGATCATGTTGACCATGGTGATTCTCCATAGGGGAGGTCAGAGGGTGGGCGAAACCAAATTTTGTTTTTGGGGAGGTTTTTTGTTCCAATGGTGATGTGTGAGGGATTCCTTCATGAGTTTCATTTCTAACCATTGGTGGAGAAACCAATAGTGTATAAGATGTACTGTGTCTTGAGGGTGTAGTTATGGTGGACCTGGATGAAGCAAGGAGAAAGAGAGTTTGTGGCTCAGTGTTTGGTTTACCTATTGGAAAAGGTAGAATACCATGTTAAGGCTATTACAGCCCTTGGATGTTCCTAAGTGGAAGTGGGATGATATATTGATGAACTTAATTATAGGATTACCTCAATCTTAGAAAAAATGTAATGCTATCTAGGATATCATGGACCATTTGACGAAATCGGCACACTTACTACTGATCCATGTGTTGGGTGCCATTGATGTTTTAGAAAGGATTTATATGGATGAGTTCTATATATGCATGGAGTTCCAAGATCCATTATCCTGGATTGGAATTCTTATTTTACCTCTTGAGTCTGGAGAGGATTGCAACATAATTTATTCACTTAGTTATTCCTCAACACCACTTTCCACCCTCAGAAGGATGGGAAGGCAGAGTAGACTATCCTAACACTGGAGGATATGTTACAAGCATGTATCATGGACTTTGGAAGATGTTGGAAAAAAATTTCCTTTAGTTGTGTTTTCTTATAAATACAACCATCATTCATCCATTTTCATGACCCCATTTTAGGTTTTGTACAAGATGAAATTTCATTCTTCATTGTGCTTGGCCAAGTTTGGGGAGTCATTAGTTCTCAGCCTTGATGTGGTGTAGAGTAAAAAAGAAAAGGTTTAAGTTGTTATTGGGATAATGAAAGTAGTTCAGGACTGTAAAAAGTCTTATGTTGATTAGAGGAGGAATTATTTAGTGTTTGAGGTTTCATACTATTTGTTCTTGAGATTCTCAACTCAATGCAGGGAACACAGGTTTGTTAGTGGGAGAAATATCTCACCCCTGTTTCTTGGAACTTTTGAGGTGTTAGACCATGTTGCTGAGGTGGGTTATCAGTTGTAACTCCTACCATGACTCGACCAAATTCATGAAATCTTCTACATCTCTTATCTTCATCGATATCTTCAAAATGACTCCCATGTCATTTACTGGGGAGAGTTGGATATTGAGGATGATTCGATGTTTGTGGAATGGCCATTAGAGATAAGGTATCATCTGGAGAAGGACCTATGTGCACAAACAATTCCTTTTATCCATGTTTTATGTAGTTAAGGTGGCATATAGGAGATTACTTAAGAGCCTGATATGTAGACACATTCCCAATACCTATATTTATTTATTTATTTTTGTCTTGTTTTTCCATTCATTAGTGGTGTGATATTTCAACCTTATTATTTTATGATATGTGATTTTTTTTCTTGATGTGATGTGTGTTAACGATTACAACATATGAAGAGGGGAAAACTAATTTCTAATCAAGACTCATACTTTGATATGTATTAAATCAATGTGGGTGAGTCATTTCCACCCAAAGTAGACAATATCTTGATATGGAGATGAAATTCCTTGATTTGTGTTCTTGGGGATGTTGTGTGTAATGGTTTTAGTGGTTGTTGACTTGGGCTATGTGGAAGTTAAGATGGCAGTGTAGATGTTTTTTTGGAGAGGTAATAACTTGAAAGTAGTGTGGTAATGTGGTTGTGTGGGTTGTTTAGATAACATTTTTGTTTTGTTGGTATGTTTGTATGGTTGTTGTATGTGGTTGTAACAGAATCCTTGAGAGGTATACCATAGGATAGTTGCTTGGAACTCCTTCCTCCATTTAATTTTTTGGTAGGTTTTTATTCTCAAGGGAAAGAATAGTTTGATTGGTATCTGATGTAATGAACTAGACCTTCTATCCCATTACTTTATTGAAATTCTAGTGGTAAAGGTGTTTGAAGGAGGACTTGAGGAGTTTGGAGGGGAAAAGGAGGTTGCAGTTGGACTGTGGTGTGGTTCTCGGGGATGTTATATATGAATGGACTCTATGGTGTGGAGAGGCTAGCTACGACCTAGGGATCTTGAAGGAGGAGTTCTTACACCACTTCAATTTTCATCTTGACTACTCCATGGTGTTATTCTATGACTTAGTATAGGTGTTTCCTATAACATGGAGAGTGTGGATGCAACATAAGGGATCATGGTTCAGTTTTTACTGTTTTCCATTCTGATAAAGGTTCCAATGTAGACACCATATCTCTAGTGTGGAGTTTGGTGGTGGTGGGGGGGGGGGGGGAGTTTTTGGAGGGGTTCTATTGATTTTAAAGAAGCTGTACTGTGAAGACGGGCTTCATCTTAGCCACCTTAATATTGTTGAGTTTTATGGTGTGGTTCCCTTAACTATGCTCTATTCCATTCTCCTCTTTTATCAGATATACAGAGTATAGATAGCCACAAACATCATATCCACCTTTACCGGCACCACTAAATCATAGTATTTTACACTACACTACAGTCCTTTCCATTTTTAGTAGTTCCATGGCATGTGGTATGGGTTGTGTTGTGGTCTTATGTTTTAAAAACCACCTATAAATTCTAAAATCCCATCTAAACCTATATTCCATTTGAATTTTATCTCATCTATTGGGTAAAATAATTGCTTCCCAAGGAGTTATTTCATCCCCTAATTATTTTCTTTCATCCCTGGTCTTGGGAGATTGATCCGTGGAGGTTATTGGTGAGTACTCGACCCTTTCTCCCAGTTTACCTTATCCTTGTTTATTATTTGGGAAGGGATGTTGTTATGGAAATATTTGTTTTATGTTCATTTTGATAAAGGTATATTGTGGTGTATTATGTTTTGAGTGATCAATGTGTTCTCTTTCATTAATGTGTTTGGTGGTGGTCTCCCTCTCATTTTTCCTTGTATGGAAAATTGGAAAGCTCTATTTGAGGTTAGGGATCATTTATTTCTTATTTATTTATATCATGATGGAGGGGTTATGATCTTATTATCTTTTGGGATGATATTATGAATTAGAATAATGAATATAATTAATTGGTTTAATTGAAATTGAAAGGGAAAGGGAAATGAACAGCATGTTTTACCTATTATGATATTATTTGATATAGAGATTGTATGAGCTAGATGCCTTGTATAAATCCATAGCAGTTGGAGAATTTTTCTACACTGTGGTTGATGTGTTTTTAGAACCTTATTGTGTGGTTTTTTATCACCTAAAATGGAATTGGCTAACCAATTATATCTGGTTAATAAAATGATTTCCCCTATAATTCTGGTTTGTGTGGGAATACCCTTGAAAAGTAAAGTGAAATGTGATTTGAATCCCCATGTTTATATTTTAAATAATACATGTTCTTTGTGTGATGTGGTTGTGATGTGTGGTTGTGCTGTGGGGGAGGATATGATGAGTTTTTATTTGATATGTGGAAGATGTGATGGAAATAAGTTGTGATGTGGAAAGTTATTGTGATATGGAAAACTATTATGATGTGGAAAGTGGCCGTGAGTGGGAAATAATGGAAATGTAAGGTTTGTTGGAATAAGAAAGATGGTCATTTTTGTGGTCTGGAGTTTTGTGATAGATTCTTAAGTAGTAATGGAATCAATTGAAAATGATTTATTAAAATAGATTGGTTTGAAATGGTAAATAAATTCTTGAAATAATATGGGATGTGTGGTTAAATGTGATTTATTCTTAATGTGAAATAAATGGGTTGGTTAATTAAAATGGTTGGTAAATAGGAAATCTATAAAATATATTAATTTTAAATGAAATTATTGAATGTATCTTGTGGCATGTAGATTTTGGTGTGCTTTTGTGCATTTAGAGCTTAAAAAAGCAGAAGGTGTTGTGAGTTTTTATGGTAATGTGGTGATTTGGGATAGTATTATTATTGTGAACCCATAGGTTGGGCTTGTGTGTAGTTTTATATATACACCTTGTATATTCTTTGTGATTCTATACACACCCCACCCATATTGATCATTATGTTCTGAAAACCAAATGTTTTTGTGGGTGTTTTTCCTAACATATTGATGGTGAGGATGAATGGAAAGATACCCTCTCTTCCTCACTATCTAATCTAGGAAGCATTGACATGCATGAGCTATGATGGACATAAGTAAAAATTCAACTGTAGTGATGTTTTATGAGGTGGAATATGGTGTGGCTAATGCATGGTATGAGTAGGTCATGAGGTTGATGGATTTTATGATCACAATACCCTACATCACAAGAAATATTTGTGCCTATGATGTGATTTGATGACCTAGGTGTTTGTTGGTGAGATTTGATGGTATGTGTTGTGATGAACCTGGTGTCTTTTGGTGAGATGTGTTGTGATGTACTAGGTGTCTCTGAGTGAGATGTGTCATGATAGACTTGGTGATTTTAAGATAGATGTGACGTGTTGTGATGACCTACATTTCTATAGGTAGGATGTCAAACAAAAGATACGGGAGGACCAGGATGTACAATTTTGGAGTGTGAGAGTGTAAACAATAGTGGGAAAGAGGTATGGAGTACCTTTTTATTGATATTATTCTTATTATGTTATTATAATTGGTTTCATTATTTGGTGAGCATGCCATAGTAAGGATGGGATTGGTTTTTTGACCCGTTTAGGTGCTATTTTCTCTGTGATTTTCCCACTGGTGAATTAGTATGCTTATATCACATGTATGTAAGAGACTTTGGGTATGATCATACTGATTGTGCTTGTATTTTCACCCCACATATATACAAACTATTTTTAGGTTTCTAGGATGACTATATAGACTATGGTGTATATTACTAGCCTAGACCTTTGGATATGTTACCATTTCACTTCCTTATCTTTTCCTTTTTGGGCATTTATTTAGAGATTCCTTGAATTTTTTTACATTATTCATGCATTATGAGATTATTTTAGTCACCTTTTTTATATTATATCATTGATTTGATTTATCATTGATATCCTATCTATCGATAATATTTTATTAAAAATGGTAATGCCTTCTATATTTGATATTTTTATAACCTCAGTGCTAGTCATCAACCTAGGTCTGACTGGAGGCAAGACTTGAGGGTCAGTATCACTCTTCCTTTATTTCCGGCCTTAGTGGGGTACCTTTGGGGGTAGAGTTTCATGAAAATAAAAGTGAATTTAATGTTTTTAAAACCATTTTTATATACAAAATATATATTAATAAATATAAATAAAGCATTTAAAAATATTATGTTGAATCTAGAAACCTATATTAGTAATTTTGAAACCTAAGTAATATTTTATTCTTATAAAATAATTGTTTTGACCCTTTTATCAAATTTAGTAATTAAAAATTTAATATTAGTTTTGTATTGGTTATAAATTGTTGGTAAAAAATCCATCCTAATGGTGAGTTTATTTTTTTGGTTGATGGTGTTTGTTGACCAATCCAGTTGAGAATGCTCTAGAAAATTTTCTTCTAAAGAAGATGTTTTTAAGGGTGACCAGTTTCCTTGTGTTTTCCATATTTTTGGGAATGAAAATCATGATTTCTTATGTAAAATAATGGATTCCTAGATAACAAAATTGGTGCAATGATTATAACTTGAAGGATTTTGTGGTGGATTTTCATCAAAAGCATCCTAACTGCATAAGAGATCTTTTATGTGAACCGCATAAAGAGTATGCGAAACCACATAGAAAAACTGACAAAGAAAATTCAATAAAATAGAAAAATTTCTATGAAAACCAAAAAGGGTGATCATCATTTATGATAAAAGTTAGTGAGTTTGAGGTCACCTCTAAGTTTGTTCATTGTTTACAGTTGAAGTCAATGTTTCAAATTTTGGTGTCCGGGAGTTTTTCGCTATACAAACTACATAGCGAGTACAATATACAGTGAAGGTTAGTTCTAAAAGGAGTTTAATTTAATTGTTATAAATGGGGTTTTTGGGTTTTTTATTTTATAAATTAACCATAATCACTTTATAAATTAGAGTGAAACACATTATAGAGAATCATCATTGGAATAATTCAGCTAAGTTTGAAAGTGGTTCATAAAGGAAGTGGTTTTCAAAGGAGGTGGTTCACAAAGGAGTTGAGTTTACAAAGGATTTGTGTTCGTGAAGGAGGTAGTTTGAAAATGAATTTTGGTTCATGGATGTTTTTATTTTGTGGGGAACTATATCTCACAAAGATGTGGTGATTTCAAATGCATCATCCATCTATGAATTAAATTTAGTTCACAGTGCACCCACACTACACAGTGTAAGGGATTTATTAGAGGGTTTAAATTAGTTCATGTAGGAATAGAAATAGTTCAAAAAGGACACTTTTTAAAGAAATGAATATGAGATGAATTGGATTTCATCTCTTGGGTGAAAACAGAGCTTCATGGAACACTCAGGTATGTGGGAAACTATTCTTTGGTGATTCAGATAAATGAAAGAATCTTTTGAAGGAGTAGTGCAGACAATTTAATTGAGAGAGCAGTTATGTTTTGGTTTGTGATTTTTTGTAAACAAGGAGGGATAGTGAGTCCACTATGAACCTTGAAACAATATTTTTTTAGTGTATTTGGTACATTTTCACATTGCCTTTTTATGTGCCATGGATGTAGCCGAGTGAGGGTAAACCAAGTAAAAATTATTGTCTCATGTGCATGTTTTAACTTACACTGATTCTTTTCTATAAGAAGGAGAGATATGAGAGTTTTTATTAATTATGAAATAATATCCAAAGGGTTATGTGTTTTAATATGTTATACCTTATTCACCCCCACTCAGGGTATTTAATATGGTTGGGCTAATAATTGGTATCATAGAAAAATGATAACATCAATGTTTCTATCTCAGTGGATTCAATGGAATTTTTAAATTAAAAAGGTATTTTTATCACCAATGAAATATTTTTTCAGATATGGATGAATCAGAAAAACAACTAGTTTTTATCATTAGGTATGGATGTCTTTATAGCTAAAATTCATGGTATTTAATCTAGTATTAACAATAGAGATTTACTAGAAGAGGACTGAAGATAACTAGATGAAGATGCTAGAGGAATAAATTCCTTAGGGGGAGCTTAATCCAACACAAATTATATAGTGGTGATTTCATGTAGATTGTCACGAACTAACCCTTTTCGACCCTGAACTAGTCACCTGAGCTGATCTGTGGTAAGGACTGAGAGGAATTCCCAATCCTCCCAGGCTGATGACAAGTGACAGTGCATAAATAGAGAACAAATGGGAATTATTTCTCTAAAATTAAATAGATAAAGTAGTAGAAAAAAGTATAACAATTAAAAGTAAATAAACAACATGAAAAAGAAAGAACAACCAACAACACATACTATCCTTACCATGACTAGAACTACTCGTGACCCTGAGGGTCACTCTCCAACTCAAAACCATTACTCACCCATGGAAAATAAGCTTGAGTCGAACCTACAAGAGAAACTAAAAACAAGAAAACACTATAGGCATGAGTATTAAAACTCAATAGGCATTCCCAAAAATCTATTCCCAAAGAACTGCCTTTAAATAAATAATTTTACAAATTTCAGGTTTGAACTACATTATATAAAATATGAGTTTTCACCCACACTATCATTTCTAAATAAATTAACAGTACATTTCCCTGTTCAATTTAAAATCAAGTTTAATGTTTGAAGTATAAAGACACATTACATTTTAAAAAAATTATGCGAACCATTTAAAATCCAAATTTCTATTGTTAAATAAGAGGAAAACCATACGCACACATAACACAAAATAAGGGAAATGGAAAAGTGGATCGCAGGGGCCATAGACCAAACTGATCACCTCAATCGTCCATCACATACAAATAAATTCTAAAGAAAACAAGGGCTGAACCTAAGATCTCGTGAACAATATAGAACGTACTATACACGTTATTCATCCAGAAGGCATGCATACTCTTGATGACATCATAAAGCCCTAAAGCCCGACCGTCGCCCTACCTAGCCTGGTCGAGGGGCCTAATCCCATAGAAATAATAATTACAGAACATCTATCTGATGTGGGATATTATCCAGTGCGTAATCTAAACTAGTTCAATAATCGTTCATTGAAAATTCACTTACTTTTATAGGTTCCCATGTCAACACGTGTAATAAAAAGGGGGTGAGTCAAGAATGTAAATTAAGTAACCAAACACAATTCATGAACATCACACACAACAAATCACACAACCAATGTACACAACAAGATCACCCTTGAGTCACCCCAAAGAGAGTTTTTCAAAATAATTTATTTTATTAAAGTTCCAAATGGGCCTTATGTAATTTTTAAAAGAAACACCATTTATCAGGAGAAGCCAAAACATTTGTTCACGTGTCAGAAGAGAACATTTGACATCAAACTATAACCACACTTAAAAGTTCATGAATTATGTTCAAAGGCCAAACATGAATTATTTCACTACTGTGTGTAAATTCATTAAGAAAATAATTAAATTTCCATGAATAAAATAAATAGTTTCATTTACATCAAGTAATTATTCCAAAAATAATTATCTAATACTATTTATCATTTATCAAAAATAATTGAGATATAAATTAATTAATAAATTCTAAATCTAAAGGTGAGTGCAGTGGGGAACCTACCTCCACATGACGCTATTTGTTGACAACCACTTGAACCAACCCTTGGCGTATGCATGCACATGAATTTATACATATATATACACACCCATAGCTGCATTGAACATACTCCACTTTCCATGAGGTAATATGCACAAAGAGGGCCTATATATATATGCCTTACCCTATGCATGTACGTATTGGAATCCTCAATGCCCATAGCCCAAAACCATCTCAGCGATGTCCATCGTACTTCACATATAATAAAAATAAAACAAGAAAACACTTAAACAATCTATACAACATTTCAAAATAACACGTCAAGGGTTTTCAATAATAATACACTCAATTTCAAGTAGGAAAAGTTGCTTTAAAACCAAACGTGCATCCAAGAGACATTAAAACATACATTCCATCTTTTAAAATAATTTAAAATATATATTGATAAATGCACAACAAGGAACACACACATAAATACCCCAATTTTCTTACTCAAACCCACTTTTGAAAAAATACCTACACCAAAACAATATCCAACCATGTTTCACACACTTTATAATATTTAATAAACCACTTGAAAATATTTTGAAATGACTCCAAACATTATCAGAAGACTTTGAACACAAAATACCACCCAAAATCCCCTTCTAAGGCCAAACACACACCACTTACATGTCAAAATAGAATTTTCATCCCTTTCGTAACATAATAAATAAACAACACAGTTTAGAAAACACTACGAATGGATCATCATGGGTTTTTATAAAATCAAAACATTCATATCACATAAACACTTTACTAATCACTTCTAAATCATATTAAACATCAAGTAAAACTACATTTGCACTAAGAAAAATAAACAAATAACATACTAAATTGATTTAACACACAAATTAATTCATCAAAAAATAAATATATGCAGTACCACCTACCTTGGTTTAGTAAACCTCAAAATTTCTGTGCGAAACTGCCGACGCATAACAATCGTACCACAAAGGGTCTGCTACAAACCCTTAAAAAAAGTATCAAACCAATTGCATAAAAACCAAACCAAATAAAACACAAAACCCTAACCAAAAAACCTATCAAAATGCAAGAAACAACTGGTTGAATGGAAACAAACCTATGGAGAGGGTGCATGGAGATAGCCGGAGCTTGAAGGAAGCTACCGGAGGTGTGTCGCGCTTGAAAATCTAGCCAGAAGGGAAAACTTGTGCGGGTCCAGGTGGTCCGAGGCAATATAGTAGCATGGGTTCAGTGTGAGGTGTCCTGAAGGGGTGCAAAGAGTGGTCTACGAATGTAGGGAGGATGCCAGTTAGCGGGATCGCTGGAGGGAAGTAGGGAGCCGACTAGGGTTCAAGGGTGGGGTACGACATGATTCGGTGTGAGTCAGACAATGAGGTGTGACGTAGATTTCTGAAGAGAAGAGGGCATCGGGGTAGTCTTTCCAGAAGAAGGGGGGTGGGTGGAGCCATGGTGTTGCTAGGGTAAGAAGAGGTAGGTGGTGGAAACCAGGGGGAAGAAGGGGGTGAAGTGCGATGTAAATGAGGGGGGGAAGAGAAATGGGAAAAAAGAGGAAAAAAGACAAATGAAATAGAAAAAAAATAAATAGGAAGTAAAATAAAATAAAATAAAATTTAAAACTTAAACCAATTTAAAAAATAAAAATAAAAATAAAATCATTACCGATGTGCAATATCTGGGTGTGACAATTCTTCCCACCATGACACTTTCTTCCCCCAGAAAGTCCCAAAAGACTAGGTCAACCAAAGGTTCCAAGAAAGATGACAAATACACTTAAAAAAAAACCTCAATCGCCCGAAGACCCAGCATTCAAAACACTCTTTACTTGAAACTCCATAGATCTCAAAACTAGAATGTACAAGAAAAATAACAAATGGTAAATAATTCACCTCCAAATACACCTACAACATAGAACACCCTAATCTAACCAGTTACCATGGCCAGGGTCGAACTGAGTAGAAGCAAGGGATTTCCCCATCAAACACACATTGAAGATAAGGTTTTCCACATGTTCGTCCCATGGTGGTCTCCCCACCATATTGGGGTTCTCATAAAACATTGGTTCTTCATACCAAAATGACTCAAAAACCTAGACAAACCTCTAACACTGGATTGAACCTCTAATCTCCCTATGTTTAACTAAACCAACACAAGAGGAGACTCTGGAGAGACCCTCAGTGGGTCTCCCCACCATTTTAGAATTTTCCTAACACAAGGGGAGACTTTGGCGAGACCCGCAGTGGGTTTCCCCACATTGGATGGGTTTGACAGTAGAAACTTCTAACCAAGAGGTGAACTGTATAGGCACACATCAATTACACAAGACATGAGCATCTCTAAAATGATTATAATTTTGATTCCTTACCGACCCACAAGAAGGTTCACAGAGTAAACCCGCTAGCTTTACAAGATCACAGATTCTCTGAACCTCCTTAGGGCCCAAGAGGAACACCCATAAATTAAGACTATAGCAAGAAGACAGGGGCTTCATGCCCCTCACAAAAAAATGAATCCTTGAGAGTAAGTACTATAGTAGGGAAGTTTAATTTGTCCCTATATAGACACTGCAGACTTATGTCGGACCAAACTCATCCCACATCTGATGAGTTTTAACTACGCACAAGATTCACCCTGAGACCTATGGCTGGGGCCCTGATGTCAGAAGCATCTACTACCTCGCAGTCATAAGATGACCACATATGACTGGAACTTCTTCCACTAGAAAAGAAACCTACATAATTCTCCTCATGTCCCAAGAAGGAACTTCATCAATATACCAACTAATAATTCCAACGAACAACTTAGAGTTCCCAACTGACCACACTATAGGTAGGATATCGAGCGGTCTATCAAATGCGTGATTAAAACTGACAAAAGGAGAACTACAATAACAAGTCTCATTGGATCACACTTCACATTGAATGCGGAACATTCAAATAAAACAATATGATCAAGAACAATAACTATTATTAGTTTTAAACAGATTGCTCCACACTACAACTAGGGGACCTGAAATTGGCTCATTGGAAAAGTCAGCACACCTCTTCCACCGTCTATTGACTGATAGAGCACCTACGAGCTCCACTGCTTTCCCTCACCTTTAATTCCTTTGAAAAAACCATAGTATGGAGCTAGTCTTTAGGATCCCTCATGAAATACCCATTCACAATGATAACAGAACAATCACCATTTATTGGTCTAGTCTTGCCCCTCCAGACATACTTGAGGAAACTTACACCCGCACAACATTTGGAGTCCCTCAAAAAACTGAAGACACTCCCAACATTCCAAAAACACTCAAATATTTTCATCCAACCTAAACACCTAAAAAAACCATCAAAACTGATAAGAACCCAACTTTGTCACTCAACTGAGCATTAGGGCTAAGCCAGGAATTGAGAGAGATCTTCTAGAAACCCATTGGACATTTCTAGGGGGCATATCCCGAAAAATAAACACAAAAGATCCTTCCACAAAATCAAGAACCTCACAAAAAACATCCACACTTCAGATGCAAATGCGATAATTCCAACCCAAGGCATCAATTCATTTGCAAAGAAAAACACTCGCTTGAAAAATAAAAACAATCACTTTATCTCAAAGTCTAAAAGATATTTTGAAACCATTGTTTTTGCTCTGGGCTCAAAACCATTTTCCAATTACAAATTCATTTAAGAAAAAAAAACTCATTTTAGAGAAAAACAAACTTTTCAAGAAACAAGAAGCATCCTTAGAAATCAATCACTCACCACTGATACTACATGATGCCTCAAAAATATGCATTTTCGTGCCACTCAGGCACCCATCCACATGATCCACCAAATATCCATTAATCACATCCACATGTACATGTGGGAACCCATAAGAATACCACTGGACCAAAACAAGCCTCTTCTGGTTTCAAAACAAAATGTTTCCAATATTCCAAAAATACATTTTTCCAAAACCATTTCAAAAATTCAAGAAAAATTATCAAAATGCTTTCGATTTCAAAAATAACTCCATTTTCAAATAACCCAAGACATTATTTTAGAAATTAAATTTCAAAAATTCAAATGCCAAATTCCAAAAACAGGGTCCAAGAGAAACACACCCCAAAAATAATTCCAAATTCACACCAAGATAAAATAAGAGCAACCCCAAAGTTTGCTTTATTTTTTTAAACCCCTTCGCACCAACCCAAAACCGAACCACGACATCACCAACACTATAACACCTGGATAGAGAACTAGTGGTCATGCCAGCCCTGTCTATATGGTTTAGAAGACCATGCCCTAGGAAAAGGCCATCCACTAGGTCTGTCGAACCATAATCTCAGGCATCACGTGGGTCCTTACTCTATGTGAGACCATGCACAGTACTAGTTTACTCCTACTGTCATCCCCCATCCATACAGACCAAAGACAAAAAAATAAATCCCAAAACACCCCTGGTTACTTGAGAATCGAAACGATTAAGAGTTTTCAACTCTCTTCCCACAACTACCACTCGAGTACTAACAATACTATCTCTGATCTACATAAAAACCCCAAAAACAAGAACAAGACCTCCTTTGATAACATTTTTTCACGAACCAACCCGGGTCGACCCAGAAACGATCACCCGAGCCGATCCGTGGTAAGGCTTGAGAGGCGTTACCGATCCTCCCAGGCTAGCGACAAGCAGCATGGAATCAACAGGGAACAAATGAGAACAATTTCTCCCAAATAAAATAAATAAAGCAACAAAAAAGTAGAACAATGAAAATTAAATAAACGACATGCAAAATATTGAACAACCAATAACACACACTAACCTGACCATAACCAGAACTCCTCATAGCCCCAAGAGTCACTCTCCAACCCACAACCAACACTCTCCCACTTCAAAAAATCTTGATTTGAACCTAAAAAAAACTAAAAACAAGAAAACACAATAGGTGGGATTATTAAAACTCATTAGGCATGCCCAATAATCTGTTCCCCAAGAACTACCATTAAATAAATAATTTTACTAATTTTAGGTTTTAACTACATTATATAAAATATGAGTTTTCCCCCATGAAATCATTTATAAAGTAAGTAACAGTCTATTCCCCTTTTAAATTTAAAAGAAAGTTTAAGATTTGAAGGATAAGAATGAATTAAATTTTTAAAAACATTTCGAAAACAATTTAAAATCCAATTTTTTATTTTTAAATAAGAGGAAAACCATACGCACACAAAACACACAATAAGGGAAATGGAAAAGTGGCGTGCGAGGTCCAAAAACCAAACTAAGCACCTCAATCATATACCACATAAAAATAAATGCTAAGGAAAACATTGGAAAAACTTAGTAGCTCGTGAACAATCAAGAACGTACTATACGTGTGAATCACCCTGAAGGAATTTATAATCTCAATGATGTCATAATGATGCAACACCCAATTGTCACCTTACTTGGCCTGGTCTAGGGGCCCAATCACATAAAAATAATAATAACAAAACATCTCTCTGCTATGGGACACTAGCCAGTGCGTAATCAAAACTAGTGCAACAATCATTCATAGAAAATTCACTTACTATGCCAAGTTCCCATGTCAACACGTGTAATAAAATGGGGGTGAGTCAACAATGTGAATCAAGTAACTGACCACAATGCACGAACATCATACACAAAAACCCACACAACCAATGTACACAACATGATCACCCCTGATTCACCCCAAAGATAGTTTTTCAAAATAATTTATTTTATTAAAGTTCCAAATGAGCCTTATGTATCTTTTAAAAGGAACACCATTTCTCAAGATAAAATAAAACATTTTTTCACACATCATAAGAGAACATTTGACATCAAACCAGAACAACACTTGAAATTTCATGAATTATGTTCAAAGGTAAAATGGGAATTATTTCACTATTGTGCATCAATTCATCAAGAAAATAATTCAATATCCATGTTTAAAATAAACAATTTCATTTACATCTAATAATTATTCCAAAAATAATTATCTAATATTATTTCTAATTTATAGAAAATAAATGAAATATCAAGTAATTAATAAACTCTAAATTTAATGGAGAGTGCAGTGGGGAACCTACCTCAATAAGATGCTATTTGTCGATGACCACTCGAACCAACCCTTGGCGTATACATGCAAATGCATTTATATCTATATATATAAATTCCTAGCTGAATTGCACATAATACCCATTACATGAGGGAATATGCACAAAGAGGGAATATATATATATATATACACCTTACCCTATGCATGTACATGTTGGAATCCTTGACACCCACAGGCCAAAACCATCACAGCGAGGTCCAATGCACTACATATATAATTAAATAAAACAATTAAACACTTAAAAAATCTATAAAACATTTCAAAATAACACGTCAAGGGTTTTCAATAATAATACACAAAATTTCTAGTAGGAAAAGTCACTTTAAAACCAAACATACATCCAAGCGACATTAAAACATACCTTCCATCTTTTAAAAGAATTATCAATACATATTAAGAAATGCACAAAAAGGAACACACAAATAAATAAACCCATTTGATTACTCAAACCCACTTTTGAAAACATACCCACACCAAAACAATATCCAAATATGTTTCACACACTTTCTAATATTTAATAAACCACTTAAAAATATTTGGAAACAACTCCAAATATTATCACAAGACTTCGAACACAAAAGCCCACCCAAAATCCCATTATAAGGCCAAAAGCACACCACTTACATGTCAAAATAGAATTCCCAGCCCTTGCACAACATAAAAAATCACAACACAGTTTAGAAAACACTAAAAATGGATCAACATAGGTTTTCATAAAATCATAACATTCATATCACATAATCACATTACAAAACACTTCAAAAGCATATTAAACATCAAGTAAAACTACATTCTCACCAAGAAAACTAATCAAATAAAATAATAAATTTATTAAACACAAAAATTCATTCATCAAACAATAAATATACGTTGTACCACCTACTTCTATGTAGGGAACCTAAAAATTTCGTTGTGAAACTCCCACCGCACGACAATTGAACCACAAGGGGTCTACTATGAACCCTAAAAACAAAGTATCAATGAAATTTCATAAAAAAATGAACCAAATAAAACACAAAAACCTAACCCAAAAACCTATAGAAATGAAAGAAACAACTGGTAGAAGAAAAATTCACCTACAATGAGTGTGCGTGGAGCTAGCCAGAGCTTGAAGAAAGATGCCAGAGGTGTGCCGCGCTGGAAAATCTGGCCGGAAGGGAAAAGAAACATGGGTCCAGGTGGTCCAAGGTAGTGGAGTGGTGTGGGTTTGGTGCGAGGCATCCTGATGTGGTGGGGAGGGTGGTCGCCTGACGAAGGTAGGGCGCCCGATGAAGGGAGGGCACCGGTCAGTGGGATCACCGGAGGGAATAAGGGATCTAGCTGGGGTTTAAGGGTGGGGTGTGGCGTGGTTCAGTGTGAGGTGGATAGTGCTGTGTGCCGTGACTTGCCGGAGAGAAGAGGGTGCTAAGGTTGTATTTCTGGAAGAGAGAGGGGGGTGGAGTTGTGGTGCTGATAGGGTAAGAAGAGGGAGGCGACACGAACTAGGGGGAAGAAGGGGGGTGAAGTACGATGGAAATGAGGGGGGGGGGGAGAAAGAGAAGTGGGGAAAAAGAGAAAGAAAGGGAAAATATACGGAAAATAAAAAAAAGAAAATGAAATCAGAAGTAAAATAAAATAAACCTTAAAACCTAAAACCACTGAAAAATATAAATAAAATTAAAATAATTACCGATGTGCGATGTCCAGGTGTTACATATATCATCACATATCATAAGGTAAGAAATTATAAATATATATGAAGGATATACAAAGGTTTGAGAAGCTAAATTGTTGGTTTTTTGGAACAAATATGTGGACTTCAGAATGAACCCCAATGATTTTGTGGATGCATTATTTGATTGCGTGAATATTGTTATGAAAGATATATATAGTGTTTGAGAAATTATTAATGATGTAAAAATCATTAAGAACAAATTGATAAGACTTCCACCTCGGTTCAATCCAAAAGTCTCTATCCTAGAGGATAAGGATCTGAAGGAGCTGAAACTGGATAAGATACACGGTACTCTTGTTATATATGAGGTGAGAAATGATGATAATTAGTCTATAAATAAAGGAAATTCAATAGAAGTGGAATTGAAGTCTATGAATAATCTCAGTATATAAGATGTCTAGGAAGAAGATGTTACATATGAGGTTATGTCAATCCATTACTCAAATATTCAAAGCGGAAAAATAATGTTTAAAGGTAAAATTCCTCTTACATACTTTAATTTGTGGAAAAGTTGGATATCTTGGTGAAAAGTTTCCTGATAAATTTTAAGTTGATGACAAGGATTATGATGAAACTCCCAAGAAAAAGTCCTAAATTAATGTGAAGGGTATAAAAAATTCCATGTAAAATTTATTCAAGAAGACAAAACTACTTTCATAATAACATGAGAATTTAAAATAATTTGAGGTTAAAGAGATGGAAGGTTCTAAGTATCATAGATAAAATTTTATAGTGGTAGTTATGGATAATTCCCAGACAAGGGAATATAATGAAAATGAAGATGGATAAATAAAAGTAATAATTGACCTCCATGTTGAATTAGAAGCCTCTCTTGAGGAGATATACATTTAGAGGAAAAAAAAGAAATCTAACATAGTGTTTCGTGATTCCAAACTCTATGTGCAGCAGTAAGAGGAAGACAAAGTTGAGATGAAGGTTGAAATTTGAAATCTTGGATATCAGAATCTAGAAAACTCAGAGAAAATCATTGAGTACAAGCTCAAGGTTGAATAACAGGATAGGGTTATTGATAGTTTGTATAGAATAATAATATATTGAGTCAAAAATATTGAAGAACATGAGGTGTTAGTTGTTATATTATGAATAAAAGTTAAATATTAGGAGAACATTTTGACTCCTAGTATGATATCAGGAATGTAGGTCACACAAGAGACTTAAAAATGGAAATTAGAGTATGGTGGTCAAAAAAATAGTCTAGGGAATTTCCGAAGAAGAAAATGACACATCAAAATGACTCAACTTTTATGGTGATTGAATGCAAAAATAAATCAATAATGATAGATGTTAGATGAAAAGTACATGCTTCGAGGTTAAGGATTTATTTGAGTATAAAACAAAATCAGAATATTTAGAGAACTCAAGGTAAAATTAGTAATTTAGTAAAGATATACAAGAATACACCTCATATAAAGTGTTATTGGTGTGGTAATATGGGATATTATAAAAATGTACGTTCATTTTCTAGAAGAAACTGATTGGAATAAGAGAAAAATGGTATCTAAATATATTTCAATATTATAAGAATACATTTGATGGTCAATATTTTTTGGTGTGGTGGATTTGGACACATAGATAGATATTTCTCCTAAAAAATGTAGAGATATATGTTGAAACAGATAAATAATAGTCATAATTCGAAGCTTAAGTAATCATTGAATGAGATGAAAAAAATCGATATAAAGCATTGTAAGATGATTTTTCCCGTTATACTCTGAGAAAGATCATGATTATCATTCAAATTCAAGTATGAAGCCAAATATGTGGATCATAATGAAAAGAGATGAGCATGAAATGGTAGAATAGATTTACTTAAAAGAATCACATCACAATAGAATATGGATCATTTCTAGTGTATGAACCTCCCATATAAAAGGAAATAAGGATATAGTGATAGGCATAAAGTATGATAAGGAATGTGTTGTCAGATTCAGAAATGATAAAGGCCTCAAGATTATTGGTTTAGGAAAAGCCAAGTTTGGGTGTAGAGATATGAGATGTGTTGATTTATTGGTTTTTAAGGTTAAAATAACAACTTGTTATGTTTCAATCAATTTGTTTTGACTTGGTACATGATATAATATTTACTAAGAATTTATGTATCATCAAGAGAAATTTTTGTGTAGTTTTCTTCCAGGGAAATTGAATGAAGGGGAATATCTACCTTGTTAGTGGAGGGATGATATATGTTTTTTGTCTAAAGAAGAATAAAATAGATTTTAGAATAAATTAATTAGTAATTAGAGCCATCCATACTTGGAATATTTGGTGAAATGTGACACTTCTTGAGATCTATATAGGACATCACATGACTATACTCATATGTACGATGCTTTGCAAAAAGGTAAGATCACTCAAAAGACATATGAAGAAAAAGATTATTGGTTAACAATAGTGATTGAAATAGTGAATATTGATGTTTTTGGAACTATTTCACTAAAATCTATTGATGTGAAGAGATAATATGTCCTCTTAATTGATTATTTTAGTAGAATGATATGGGTTACAATTATTTCCCATAGTTATGAGGTGCTCAGTTTCATAACACATTAGAAAAGGGATGTTGAAAAATGTTGGGTAAAAAAATATAAAATCTTAAAAATTTTAATGGAATGGAGTTTAGAAATATCTAAGTGTAGGTTTATCCCAATAAAAATGGGATAAGAAACCAAGTTTTAGTAGTAAAAACTATATAAAAAATGGAGTGGTAGAGAGATGAAACTAGATTATAAACAACATAGTTAGAATGATGCTCATTTAGAGAGGCCTTCCAAATATATTTTAAAAGAAAAAATGTTTATATCACTATAAATTTACAATAGATCCTTATTGTTTCCAAAGGAATATAATAATCCATGTGAGTTATGTTATGAAAAGAAGATGACTTTAAAGTACTTTCAAGTCTTTATAAGTAAGTGTTTTATTCCCAATAAGGAGAAACATAGGGTGTTTGAGTCCTATGGAGATGAGGGGATATTTCTTAAATAATCATGAATAATCAAAGAATATAAATTCTCAAATAAGAGTATGGAAAAAATTTAGAGATAAATGATGTTCTTGTAGTATAAAATTATCAGAATCTTCAGCAAATCCATGAACTGTTTTAGGATGATAGTGATGAAGAGATGATCATATCAAGGGAAGCTAAAGTACCTAATCCAAAATTAGAAGAATATTCAGATGATGAGAAGGATGAACCTATAATTTTATCTATATAGAAACTAAATAACCAACCCGAAATTGAGAGGACAAACATAATTAGTGGTAAGATAGAACTAGTGTAGAAAAGGAGGATGAAGGCTCTACATCAAGAATATTTTATATCATAGGTTGATAAAAAGTATTTTGAAGAAACTGTAAGATATGAAAATTGGGTTCAAGTGATGAATGAATAACTTAACCAAATTAAAAATAATCATATGTGGGAGATTGTATCATGGTTGGAAGATAAGAATATTTTCGGGATCAAATGGATATTTCAAAAAAAAATTAATGAATAGGGAACCATAATTCAAAATAAAGCATGAATGGTGTGCAATAGATACTCCCAAATTGAGGGTGTCAATGTATATGAGACATTTTAACCTATTACAAGGATGGATACAATTCGATTATTCTTAGTCAGTATAGTACAAAGGAAATTAAATGTTTTTTAAATGGATAATAGGTTAGAATTTATGAATGGAGTTCTATAAGAAGAAGTGCATATTAAATAGAGAGATGGTTTTATCATTCATGAAGATGAGAAAAAAGTTTTGAACTGAATAAGACTTCACATATTTTGATATAGACACCAATAACATGGTATTCAAGAATTGATAAGTATTTGAAGAATCATTGTTTCTAATGTGGTAGAGTTGATTGCAATCTGTATTTCAATAATAAGAGTAATCAAAGGAATATGATGCTAGAGTATTTGGATGAAATAATATTTGGTGGATCGAATGGACCATAATTCAAATAGTTTTTAGAATTCATGAATTGTGATTTTGAAATTTCAATGATAGGATAGACATAGTTTTTTCCTCGGTTTAAAAGTGACATAGAGAATAAATGACACATTCATTTATAAATAAAAATATTCCATGGAGGTTTGAAGAAAATGTGAAATGGAAAATTACAACTAGATGACAACTTCAATGGATTCCTGGATGAAACTATCACAAAAAAATAAGGGAAAAGTAGTCAATTTTAGTGAATATGGGAATATTTTTGGGAGCCTTTTGTACTTAATAGTGACCCAACAAAAACATTGTTTTTGCCACATTCTAGGTAGAATGATATCAAAGTAATCCCAAGAAAAGGATATTACATATAGTAAAGAGAATAATTCAGTATATAAAGGTAATGGTGTATTTTAGTTTTCATTATAATGATAAATCTTAACAAGATTTATTGGATTATACAGATGTATATTGGGATGGTTTAGAAGATGATATAAAATCAATATCAGTTGGTACATTCTGTCTTAGAGGATTGTGTATTTCTTAGATAAACAAGAAGAAAGATTTAATTTCATTAGGCACCATAGAAGATAAATATATTGTGTCCAATAAATCTTATAACCAATTTTTTTTGATGAAATAATAGTTTGAAGATATGAGAATTGAAGTGAAATCTCTGATCTGAATCTATTGTGATAATTAAAGTTCTATAAATCTTAGAAAAAATCCAATCCATTAATCAAGGACAAATCACATTGAAATAAAATATCACTTTATCATAGAGAAAACATATCATAGGTTAGTGAAGCTGGAGTATATTTCTACTATACTATAGATTGTAGAAATATTTATGAAGGACTTAAATAATGAAGAGTTTGAATGAAATTGACTTGATCTTACGGTTCAATTGACTTCCCACACTTGAAAAGTGGGGATGTGGGACACCCTCTCCCTGAGGTTTGGTGATTTTTTCTCTTATGTGCTGATATGTGTTCCTTAACATGGTGAAGATCCCACAAAAGTGACATTTTGGTTCATTGACAAAGGGGAAAAATGACTTAACCAAGATAGGGGAGAAGTTGATAGGGGGATTAATGATAAATTGGTATTTTTAAATATGATGATGCTGAATATTTTTGTTTAATTCTGATAAATCATGATAATAGCTCTTGATATATAAAATTTATAAAATTATGTATGTGGATGGTTTTTTTCTCAGTTTTCATATGTTGTGTTCCAGTTGGGTTCTTATAATAGTTTTATCAAGAAAGGATTTTCATGTGGTATCAAGAATGATGTGGTTCATTGATGAAATTTTTATATTACTCTTGTTTATCATAATGGGCTTGAATCATGTGGGATTAGAGTATGTTTTGAGTAAATCTATGATCAATTACTAGTGTTTCAATGTGTGAGTGGTGGTTTCAGTAGAAATCATGTCCGTTATTGTCAACATAAGTGTCTGAGAAGTTTTGAAATATTGTCAACAAACCCAAATAGGGATATTTTTGGAAAAAAATATCCCCTAATACCGAGTTAATGTTTTTAGGTTGATTATGCTGGTTAAAAAATCCAGTTGAAAATGTTACAGTATATGTTCTACTAAGGAATGCATTTTTAATGTGATATAATTTCCTATTTTTTACCATATTTTTTGGCATGAAAATTAGGATTTATTTTATAGAACTCGAAGGATTCACACATTTGAAAATGGGTGGACTACGTAACACCAGTTGGAGTTCATAAAGTTTTTTCATTAAAGGAATCTTGATCGCATATGTGATCTGTTATGTCAACAATACATATAGTATATGAAATCAAAAAGAATAAATAGTAAAATAAATTAAACTACATAACAATAATTCTATGCGAGACACAAAGGTTAGTCATCATTTGTGATCAAAGGTGATGTGTTTAAGGCCTTCATAAAGGGTGTTCATCATTTTTGGTCAAAGGAGGTGTTCTAGAGTCCACTATAATGGATTTTTTATATATTAAAACCATATAGAAAGTAGTGTATATGATTTAGGATAATTATCAAAATAGTTTAATGTAATTTTTATTAATGGGTTTCAGGGTTTCTTTACCTATATAAGGGAGCCCTAATCACTTTATTAAGTAGATAAAAAAACATTATAAAGAATCATCACTAGAAGAATTAGACTAAGTCCAGAAGTGTTTTTTTGAAGTAAATGGTTCATCAAGGAGGTTGTTCATGAAGGAGTTTAGTTTATAAATGAGTTGAGTTCCTAAAAGAGACAATTCACAAAAGAAATATGGTTTGTGAATGTTTTTTAGTTTCAGTGCATTGTAGATTGAAAAGAGTAGTGGTTCATAAAAAATAATACATCTATTATGTAAAGTTAGTTTTTAGTGAACCCATTCTACATAGTGTAAGGTATTTCAAAAAGGGTTTAAAGAAGTTAGTGGAGGAATAAAAATAGTTTTCTAAAGGAATATCTGTGAAAAAATCACTATGTAGTGAAGCAGATTTCATTTATTGGGTGAAAACAGAGCCTCAAAAAAAATATATGTGAATTTTTTTTTGAAATGATTCATATAAAAGGTAGAATCTTTTTAAGGATCATTGTGCACACTTTAGTTGAGATAGTAGCGAGCTTTCAGTTTGTGATTGGTTGTAAACGAGGAGGGACAATGTGTCTGCTCTGAACCTCGTAACAGAAGCACACTTAAGTGGATTTGGTACATCAAAACATTAATTTTTTATGTTATATGGGTGTATCCAATTTAGGGATAACAAAGTAATTTTTTTTATTCCATATGCATGTTTTAACTTCCATTTATGCATTTCTACAAGAAGAAGAGAGAAGAGAGTTTTGTTTAACAACGAACCAAGATCCAAAGGGGTAGGTGTTTTAATATGTCATTACTTGATTCCCCCTACTCTTAGGGTATTTAACTTTTTTGGGATAAAATAAATTCACATAAATTTCATTTTATTAGTTATAAAATAGTAAATGTCACGAGGATCAATTATATATACGATTTTTCTTTAAATTCATTTTAATACTTAAAAGGGGAATTTTCTAAAAATAGTTTTTAATTATGTTTTGAATTTATATATTAAAATAATTTAACACAAATATAAATTGAATATTTTAAAATGGATTCCTTATTTGGATTCATTGTATTCAAATTATGTAATAATTTTTATTTCATTTTCAGTTATAAAGAATAATTACCATGGTAAAAATTAGTCACCTTAGTAAGGGTTAAAATGGTTTATAAGGGTGTTAAAATAAGAGATAAGGACACAAATATTACTAAAAATTGTATAAATTATATATTTATGAGTGTATTTAGACTATAAATATCCTATATTAGAAAAGTTTCCCATTTGGTTCTACTTATTTGATTATGGCATTGTTTTTTTATATTTTAAAATTAATATTTACAAAAATGTCACTCCCACTCACTTATTATTTTTCAATGACAATGATAAGGATAAAAATACATTATTAATGGTATATGATAATAATAAATATGATAAATAAATAAAATATATATTTTATTTTTAATTTTATATAATATTATAATTATCCAAAATGCTTACACAACATCGATAAAATGCTTACGAAAGCTGTAGAGATGTTAAGTAAATGATTTTAAAAAAATTAAATTTGATAACTTTTGGATGAATTATTGTGTTATATGAATTATATATATAATTATTAAGGATAATTGATGATTTATGTGTTTATATTCAAAATTCATTATTATATTGATATTTTTGAAGTCAAATTATGTGAATAGTTCTGAAAATCACTTTAAAAGGTATTTAATGCTAAAAAATATTTTATTAGTTGATATAAAAATCATAAAATATTATATTTAATAAAGTGTATGGGAAAAAATCTATAATACTATACATGGTCCATTTATGAGCCACTATAAATTCTTTAAATTACATTCTTGACCCTTAAATATTTTATATTTACAAAAACATCATTAAATTTTTCCTATAAAATGGACCCAATATATACTTTACAAAAACACATAATAATTTGGTTTTATCTCAAAAAACTAATGAAATACATATACTTGCTTCTCATAACACATCTAAAATCCTTTTGGGTAACCATAAACCTTTCCTACAATGGCATTAAGTTGAATGGAATATAGGATATCAAAATAAGATATATTCATCTTTATCGAATTATTTCAAGTTTCTTTATTCTTAATCCTCAAGAAAATATTTTATTACCAAATTAAATAAAATAAATTTGTATCATTTATATAATGAAATGTTATGATGTTTATGGAACAAATATTTTCTACTTTCCTTCAATCCATAGATAAATGAAAACATTTTCTATGTGTATGTGTTCACTACCACCTCCATAGACGACATATTTTGTTTTCAACACTACCTCACATGGATATTTATAATGATGTATTAAATGAATAATTATAATATTTATAACCTAATTATAATTATATAAAGATAAAATAATTTCTATTTTCTTTCCCTCCCATCCATTGGAAAATGGGAACATCGCTCATGTGCACGTGTAGACTACCAATTGAATGACATGTTTCATTTTTCCACAACACATCAAATGGATTATTTTTAAAGTGTATTAAATGAATAAATACATTTTTATGAAATAATTAATATTTTTTAAAGATCATTAAACCATTTAATACCCCTTTTATCCCTGGTGGATAGACCAAAACTATTTTTTATCAAACAACCTTAAAAGGCCTCCATGAACTAAGCCGATTTAACAAGAAAATAAAATGTGATAATAAATGAAATAAAAATAATAAGGATAAGGTAATGAAAATTTAAATTTTTTATTAATAAAGTAAACAATTAATACAACTTTATTATTCAAGAGGCTGTATAGTGTACATCGTGAGATAGGACATGAAGTAAGATATTTTTCTTTTAAACCTTGTTTAAAATGTTCTAAAATTTCCTTTCAAATCTTTTTACTCAAAATACATGTTATTTAAAAATGTTTTAATAGCGTTATGCTATAAAATTCAATGATTTATCAATGTTATTTTTAAACACCTTTGACTTTATTTACAAATTTTAAAAAATGAATCTTTTTACTATTTCCACGTGGGTAATTTTTGTCTTTCTTAATAAAAGTATAAAATAATGTTTTTTTAATGTTTATCTTATAATCATATTTTATCATCATCATATCTATTATTAATTATAAATCTCTATTTATAAGTTTTCATGGGTTCTCAATGAAAATTCTACATCCATTATTCTATGATTTTTTTGAATTTTCATGTTATAAAAGTGGTATTTATTTTAATTTTTATATAATAGCCAAATGTTCACATTGTTATGGTTTAAAATTATATTTTTATTTTTTATGATAAAAGTGTAGAAAACAATGTGTTTTATTTATATTATAGTTCATGGACATTTTATATGATGACAATTTGGTCTGTTATGGCCCTCTAATGCATTGGGTAATGTGGACAGAGTCAATAGGTAATAAGTTACTCCTATGAAGTGGATGAAGTTAACTGGATATAAGTTACTCTTATAAAGATATAATGATGATATATCTACAAGAAAATAAGCTACTCCTGTTTATAAATTGTAATTAACTAGTTAATTTATTCTAATTTATGGGTGATTTAAAGAATTATAAGATTAAGATTTCATAAAGAATGTACATGATTATGATTTCTTCCATTTTGATTACTTATGAATTTTTTCATGAAAGATTTTAGGAAAAGAAGTTGGTTTCAAGAGTATATAAGTTATTATTTGAGATTAAATTTTGTAGCATGAGAAGTGAAATTTTTAAATGGTATTTTATGTTTTTTAAAGAACTAATGAGTTCTTTTATTTTTATATCCCCCCCTGAAATTTATTTTTCTCATACCATATTTTTAAAGGTTTTACACATGGATTAAAGAATATATATATGTACTATAATAATGTATAACATAAATTAATGAATAATTTTCTTGAAAACATGTGTTTTAAGAATTAATAATAAGTTTAAACATAATAACGTATTTTTCTGGAAAAAATGTACTCTGTGTGAAAGTTATGATAATGTAATGTATGATATTTTATAATTTTCTATAACTATAAACCTAAAATATTAGGGGAATGTAATAAAGTTTAATATTTGTATTATTAAACTAATAATTATGGGTTAGTTATGAACAAGTTTTTATAGTTGCTATCATAGAAAGGGTTTAGATAAATTTAAAGGTTAATGTGTAATTAGATGAGTATAATTTAGAATATTTAGAAAACATCATATGTTAATATATTTTTTAGGGACCATAAGTTAGATGTATTATATAACATTTAAGGTTTGTATGACAAGTATAATTATAGTTATTTTTTTTGGGATTAGAGGCTGAACTAAAATAGTTGAATATAAGGTGACATAATTGGGGGCATATTATTATTTATTCAATTAATAAGATGGTTTATTATGAATATATTTGGTATAATCAAACTGAACATTTCAATTTTAATAAATGGATGGAATTAGGAGGAATGAAGTTAATAATGGGTGTGAAGGATATGGTAGTGGTTTTTCAAATGAGAAACCAAATATGATAAATTATAGAGTGATGAATATTATAGTTATGCCTAACTAGTTATATCAATTTATGATTAACAATATGAACTTAGTTGAATTTATTTACAAACCAAATAAGATAAAAATAGTGTTTCATGGGTGTTCAAGTGATAATGACTATGTAAGAATACAAATTCAACATCATATATGTTAACATTATAGGAAGAAGCACCTTGGTGAATATATTAAAGGAAAATAAATGTGTTTCATATTTGGTAATTTGGGGCCTAGATTAATAATTGTACAAGGAAAAATGAAGAGTTCAGTTAAGACAATGGAGGAGAATAAAGTTATTATTTAGGTATAAATTGAATATTTTAAAATTAGAGAGTATAAGAATTATTCAAATAAATTCCCTAAGATGAATTCTAGAGAAGTGGATCAACAATATCACACAAATAAAGGTTTAGAAGGGTCATATTTTATAAAATTAAAGATGAAGAAACCACGAATAACATATTAAATATAAAAAATATTATAATTTTTTATATTATTTATAATATTGGAAACATGATTTGATTGAGATTCATGAATCTTAGAACATGATTCATATTATTGATTTTAGGAAGGAAGTATTAAGTAATAAAATGAAAAATCCTTATTAAAGGTTTTTAAAAGAAATATAATGATAGAACTTTATATATATAGGGGTTTAGAGTTATGTTGTAATCACATTTTGTCTAAGGGTTGATAAGTTTAGGGATGATCATAAGTTTAAAGGAACATATTCCCTTTTTGAGGTCATATCTGATTTTATTCAATGGAGATTAATGATATTTTGGGAAATGTTTATTAGACTTTATGAAGAATAAATGATTGATGGATAGATAACATTTAGGTTTGTTATTTTATTTTATATTATAATTATAGTTATTTTAGAATAAAGTTATCATATTTTTTAGAAACATATATTGAAGAAGATAAATAACTATGAGGATTAAAGAGTGATTTGGTTATTGGGTGATTAATGTTATTTTTGAATAAGACTATATATTTTTTGGGGACATTATAGGATTATAGTGAATGGAAAATTATTTTCTAGAATGAGATTATATTTCAGAGGTTTCAATATTATTTGAGGAATAAAAATTAAGTTAACTTTTGGAAGCATATATGATTTTTTAGTAGTTATATAGAATGGTGATTTGAGTTATTTTGAAAAATATTATTATATCTTTGATAATATATAATTATGGTGTATAAATATTTGGTTATGTGACTATATAAGTGGTTAGTGATAAAATTTATGTTGATTTTGATAGAATATTTGATTAATGTTTTCGGATTTTTGGGTTTCAAATTTGGTCTGATGCATATTTAATAGTTTTATTTATTTTTGGAATGGTTTATGTTAAAATTTTAGTGTTATTGTTTATATTATGGTTTTTAAGATTCGATTATTACTTCTTCATATAAAATTTATTCATTCTTATGATAACCATTTGGTTTTTTGTAATCAGATTAAAATTGGAGGAATAAATTGAAATATCTTCATATATTTCATAATTCTATTCAATTTTTCATGATTTAGACACGAAATATTCATAATAGTCATTAATTTTTTGGAATGTGAAATTATCAAGTGGTGAAAACTAATGAAAATCACATTTTAAGGATGATATTTCACTTATAGAATAAAAATAAATCAAGTTAGTATATTTTAACATATTCTCTATCTTGTTAGTTAAACAATACCTCAAACTCAAGAAAGTGTAAGAAAAAATACATCTAGTATTATGTGAACTATATAAAATAGGTACAAGGTATTATTTGGGAGACTCGTTCAAAAGTATAATTGTTATAATGATAGATGGTTTTAGAAATATTTAATTAAGAAATATTATGTTTTCATCTAGTGACTTAGAAATTAATTATCATGATAAAATATTCACAAAATTTTATCAAAATTTTATTATATAACAATTTTATTAATGAAAAATTAAAATTACGAGGAATAAATTTTTTTAAGGGGAGATAATGTAAAACCCTGAATTTCAATATGTAATTTTCCTTTAAATAATACCATGTTTGATAGATTATGTAACATGTAACACCAAACTAAAAATAATTTATTAAAATTCAATGTAAACATAAATACATTATGAATATAAAATTTGAAAATAAATAAATTAAAACTCATTTCTTATTGTTATAAAATATGGTTAAAAACACCAAAAGTTTAAAAGGGTTGTTCTTCTATAAAAATGATTTTTCTTTGTATTTTGTATTTTCCTTTAGAAGAAAATTTTATGAATTTTAGAATTTTAATTTTATGAAACTAACTTCATTTTTTAATTTATCAATTAAAAATTATCTAAGGATGTTTTTTAAGACTCTTATGAAAAGTCTGATTTTTTGGATGAATAGTGAAAAATGCTGATTTTTCAAATACTGTCACTTTTATGACATTATCATGATATAAAAATGAATTTAATGTTTATAATTTTTTTTATTTTCAAAATATATATTTAATAATTAAAATAAAAAATTTAAAAATATATTTTTTAATTCAGAAACCTAGGTTTGGCATTCTGAAACCTATATAACGTTTTATTTAAATAAAAGAATTGTTTGAAGCTTTTATTAAATTAAGTATTTAAAAAGTTAAAATTAGATTTTTATTGGTTTTAAAATTATATAAACTTCATTTTATTATTTATAAACAAATAAAATTCATGGGGATCTATTATACACATGATTTTGGTTTAAATTCATTTTTACGCTTAAAAGGAGTGTTTTTCTAAAAACAGTTTTTCATTACGTTTTACGTACTTATATGAAAATTAATTTTGGGAAACTATATAAATTTAATCATTTAAAATGTAATCAATATTTTGAATAAAAATAATTAAATTATTTAATAATCTCAATATCTTTTTTTTATAAATAATAGTAACCATGGTAATAATTAGCCACTAAGCTAAGGGTAAAAAGTGTTAATGAGGGGGTTAAACTAAGACATAAGACCAAAAATATCAATAAGACTAATATTAATTTTATTGGATGAATTTATTTATACCCTAACATAAACTATATTTGAAATATTTTCTATTTGGTTATACTTTCTTTGATTGTAAAATTTCTTTTATATTATAAAATTAATATTTACAAAAACGTCACTCTCACTCACTTAATACTTGTTCATGAAAATGATAAGAACAAAAATATATTATGGATGGTACTATGTTATAATATTTATTATAAATAAATTTAATTTATTTTTTCAATATATTTTTAATTTTAATTATTAGTATAATTATCTAAAATTCCTATACAACGTCAACACAATGCTTGGGAAAGGAATACAAAAATAAAGTAAATGATTTTAGAAAAATTAAAAGTAAAAATGGTAGGTTGAATTATGGTTTTCAATGAATTTTATAGATAGTTATGAATTATAAGTGATTATTTATCTATTTATATTCTAACTCCATTGTTATCATGATATTTTTAAATTCATATTATGTGAATAATCCATAAATTGACCTTAAGGGGAATTTAATGTTAAAAATATTTTGTTAATTTATTTAAAAATAATAAAAATATTATATTTAGTAAATTATTTTGTAAAATGGTATATAATTCCATATTTTAACATTTATTATCCACTTTTAATTTTTAAAATTACATTGTTGACCCTTAAATATTAAATATTTGTGAAAACTCCATTAATTTTTTCCTATAAAAAGATAATCAATATAAACTTTCCAAATACACATATGGGTTTATTTTATCTCAAAAAAATACCCATATACATCTATAAACTTAACATAAAACTTTCCCTATCCCCTAGTGCATCCATTATCCTATTTACCAAAGGCCTTAAGTTTAATCAAAATGAGGATATCAAAAGAAGAGGTAATTGTCGTTACCGAATTATTTAAAGTTTCTTTCTACTTAAAATCAATAAAATATTCTATTAACACATTAGAATAATAGCATAAAAATCAGTAATATAATTTAATGTTACTATGTTTATATAACAACCATTCTATACTTTCCTTCCATTCATAGAAAAATTAAAATGTGGCCCATGTGTATATGCGGACTACCGCCAATATGTACGACATATTTAATTTTTCATCACTGACTCACATGCATGGTTATAATGATGAATTAAATGAATAATAATGGTATTTATAAAATAATTATGATTCTATAAAGTTAAACTATTATATACTTTATTTCCCTTCCATACATTGTAAAATGGAAATGTCACTCATGGGTACGTGCGTACTACCGCCTCCATGAATTATGTGTTTGAGTTTTCATGACTACCTTACATGGATGGTTATTGACAAGTATATAGTGAATAAAAATAATTATTATAGAATTATTAATATTATATAATGATTATTGAACCATTTTATGACCCCTTTTTACATTGGTTAACACACCAAAGCAGTTTTGGACTAAACGACCTCAAAACGACCAATGAGAGATGAACTGATTTACTAAATAAATAAAATATGATAATAAATTAAATAAATGGAACAATGAAAATGGAATGAAGATGAAAAATATTATTAAATAATTAAATAATTAATATAATTTTATTAATCATGAGGGATGATAACGTACATGGTGAGTTGGGACTCAAGTTAAGAGATTTTTCTTTAAAGACTTGTTTTAAACGTTTTAATGTTTTGATTTCAATTGTTTTTACCCATATCCATGTGTGTTATTTTTTTCAATATTTTTAATCTCTAAAATTCAATTATTTATCAAGGTCAATTTAAATTATCTTTTACTTTCTTTAAAAAGTAAATTTAATCTCTTAATTTTTTCTATAAGGTTAATTTTTGAATTTCTTTATAAAAGTGAAAAAAGAATGTTTTTAATATTTACCACATAACCAAATTTTACTATAAATATATCCATTATTATTTATCAATATTACTCTATATGTTTCCATGATTTTTTCAATAAAATAATGTACCAATTTATCTGGGGATTTTTTTATTTTTAATAGATAAAAATTTTCATTTTTACTTTTGTATGTGATAAGAGAAAGTGCTTATTATCATGGTTTTAAAAGTAGTTTTTTATGAGTTTTATGATGAAATTTAAATACCCTATGTGTTTTATTCATGTTATAGATATTTTAAATTGTATATGATAATGGTTGGATCTATTATATCCCTCCAATGAATTGGGTAATGTAGATAGAGTCAACTAGTTATATATTACTCTTATGAAGTGGACATACATAATTAGATATAAGTTACTATTTAGAATATGTAATAATGAAAAAGTTAACTAAAAATAAAATAATACTATAAATAATTTTTAATTAACTAGGTATTTTATTCCATTATAAGTGTGATTGAAATAATGATATGATTATGATGTCCAAAATAACCTACATGATTATGATTTTTCCATTACGTTTTCTTTTGAAATGTTTCTTAAAACATTACATAAAGAAGTTGATTTCAGGAGTAAGTATGTTAATATTTTATATAAAAGTTTATTATATTAAAAATTAAACTTTCATATGGTTTTTCATTTTTTTCAAATCACTAATGAGTTTCCTTTACCTATATATCCCTTACTGAGCATTGTTTGTCACGACCCATCCCCTGGGGCCCATTCCGTGACTACCCCAAGCCCGCCTTCCATAGGCCAGGGGCTGGCGACTTGCACCAAAGGCGTAATTCCCTAAAACCGGGAAGGTATTACCTTTATAACCTGTAAACACACACAAAAAGATACGAACACGAGTAAACTGTATAACAAAAAGAGTGTTGAAAGTAAAAGGGGCCGGAATACAAGCCCAACAGTAAAGGTAAAAGTACAACTAAAAGAAATACAACTGAAGAAAAAGAAATAAAAGCAGCTACTAGGTCATCCTCCGGGATTCCTACCTAAAGGGAAGGTATAGATAGCCTCCTCAGCACTCCACGCCCGTCCGTCTCCTCTTGGTACCGACGCGTCTTATGTTCCTCCTCTAGGTACCATCTAGTCCTGGTAATCTCAGCCTCCGTCAGCACTGTCTGTCATCTGCGTCCAACATAAAAAAGTGCGGGCATAGCCCATGTAGGGGTGAGTATAACGATACTTAGTAGGGACCCCGATACACTCGAGGTCTCACAAAATCTAATAAAGATAAACCAAAAGTTATGAAATCAACAGATAACCTTACTTAGGTATATGCCCATACATTTACCTAAGTTATCAAGTGATCAATTACAATCATGAAGAAAACACAGAAAAACCGACTCATCTATACCAAGATTTTATTCTAGTGGTAGTATCAAGTAACATCCCCAGTCAAATTATAGAAACCTCGGCTGCTAGAGAACTACTCCACTATCGAGTAAAATGGGCCTGCCACGACACTAAGCGTGCTTCCTACTAAACTTGGACTGCTGAGGTACTCCTCTTGTCGAGTACCATGGGTCTGCCGCGTCACACAGAGGTGCCCCCCACCGTGGGTCTGCTGCATCACCAAGCGTGCTCCCCCTCATAGCTTGCTGAGGTACTCCTCTCGTCGATTACCATGGGTCTTCCACGTCACTGAGAGGCACTCCCCACCGTGGGTCTTCCACGACACGAAGGCACTCCCCACTGGGCTAATAGAGTTACTCTGAGTCAAAACGGTCAGCAGTCCTCAGGTCTCAGCCAGCTACTAGGTCTCTGCACTACACTCACTCGTCTCTCTGAGGATCCTCTCCACAAGCTACTGTTAGATACTACAACTATCACGAAGTCCTACAAATAAGTATCACAATGGTCCACCATGTCATAGGGGTCTCAATGAAATAGACGGCGCGTTAATCCGATTCCCGGTCTGTGAGTTATTAGCCTTTTAGTCCCATGGGCCTGGTTGGATTCGTGCATGATCCAACATGATCGTATCTCAACTATACCCCAAACTATAGTGGGGTATACTCAAAGGGACCGTCATGCTCCAAGATTTCCAGTGTCGCTGATGGTTCATCAAACAGATGTTCGGTGCCAAAGATATGTCCAAAGGAGCGTGAATGGGTCGTAGTGGGCCTGGGACCAGTTTGACCCGGTCGGACCATCCCAGCCCAACCCAGCCTAGGCCGAACCAATTCGGGTCTACATGGCCTGAACCATTGGGTCTGGCCTAGCCCGTTGGGTTCTGTCCAGCCCACTAGGCACAACCCATCAGGACGTGAGGGGCCACGAAGAGCCGTGAGGGCGTGGAGCGACCGCGATGGTGCGGACCGACCGCATGTCGGTGCGAGGGTGGTTCAGCCCGGAGGGCGCCGCGAGAGCGGCTCGGCCTGGGGAACGGGGCCAGTTTGGCCCAAAGTGCCGTGAGGGTACGACTGGTTCGGCCGGGGGCAGCATGGCCTGCTGGGTTGGGCCAAGCGGGCCAGTCCGAACCCAACTGGCCGGGTCGGTCTGATCGGGTCAGACCGGACCTGGGCCCACTACGACCCATTCATGCTCCTTCTACCATATCTTTGGCAACAGACATCCGTTTGATGAACCGTCGGTGGTGCTGGAAATCTTGGAGCATGATGGTCCCTTTGAGTATACCCCACTGGAGTTTGTGGTATAGTTGAGATATGGTCAGGTTGGATCATGCACGAATTCAACCGGGCTCCTGAGACTAAAAGACTAATAACTCACAAACCGGATGTCCGATTGACGCACCGTCTGTTGCGTTGAGACCCCTATGATGTGACCAACCTTTGTGATACTTATTTGTAGGACTTTATGATAGTTGGAGTATCTACCAGTAGCTCAGGGAGCGGATTCTCCCAAAGATGAGTGATCGTAGTGTGGAGACCTAGTAGCTGGATGAGACCTGACGACTACTGACCGTTTTGATTCGGAGTGACTATAATAGCTAGTGGGTAGCGCCTTGGTGTCATGAAAGACCCACGGTGGGGAGTGCCTATGTGTGACATGGCAGACCCACAATACTCGATAGGAGGAGTACCTCAATAGGCTACGAGGGGGCGCGTGCTTGGTGACGCGGCAGACCCACGGTGGGGAGCACCTCTGTGTGACGCGGCAGACCCATGATACTCAACAAGAGGAGTACCTCAGTAGTCCAAGGTTAGTGGGAAGCGCACTTGGTGTCATGACATGCCCATTGTACTTGATATAGGAGGAGTTCTCCGGCATCCGAGGTTTTGATAATGTGACTAGGGATGTTACTTGATACTACCCCTAGAATAAAATACTGGTTGAGCCGAGTTAGTTTTTATGTGTTTTCCTCATTATTGAGATGGATCACTTGATAATTTAGGTATATGTATGGGAATATACCTAAGTAAGGTTATCTGTTGATTTTATAATTTGTGGTTTATCCTTTTAGGATTTTGTGAGACCTTGAGGGTCTCGGGGTCCCTACTGAGTATCGTTATACTCACCCCTGCACGGGCTATTCCCAAACTTCATTGTGTTGGATGCCGACGGCAGACAACGCTGACAAAGGCTGAGAGTACCAGGACTGGACGGTACCTAAATGTCGACCATACGACGTGTCGGTACCCATAGGAGACTGATGGATACAAAGTGCTGAGGAGGCTATCTGTACCTACCCTTCAGGTAGGAATCCCAGAGGACGACCCTGTAGATGCTTTTATTTATTTTTCATCAGTTGTATTGCTTTCAGTTGTACTTGTACCTTTATCGTGGGGCTTGTATTCCAGACCCTTTTACTTTCAGCAAAATTTTGGTTATACAATTTACTCGTGTTCGTATATTGCTGTGTGTTTTTACAGGTTATAAAGGAAGTGACTTCCCAATTTTAGGGAATTATGCCTTTAGTGCTAGTCACCAGCCCCTGGCCTATGGAAGGAGGGCTTGGGGTAGTCAAGAAATGAGCCCCAGGGGATGGGTCATGACAAATTGGTATCAGAGGAGTCGGTTCTACTAAAGAACTTAGGACTCTGATATTTTCTATGAAGCAATAGTGTTAAGTGTTGTGAGTGTGGTTTTCAGTTCAGGGAGTCCAGTGTTGGTGCAGCGGTTGACGTATCTATACACTAGGACCCCGACTTCTGATTTCTAACTCAGTGCATGAAAACACTGATTACATGTGTGTTTTTGAAAGTTTTCTTTAAGTCAACTCAACCAGGTCAGCTCACCAGGTATAACCTTTTAACCATAGTGCACCTATTTCTTTTGAGGATTCCTCCACGCAGATAGACAGCTAGAGTTCTGATAGTTGTATACACAGATAGCTCACCAAGCGATGAGGCCTCGATGCAAGGCCCTTTTCCAGCAGAGGCACCGGTGGTACCACTCCCTGTTGGGCCACCGATGCCACCAGCCCCAACAACAGATGGTGCACATCGCTTGAGCGCGCTGCACGAGTTCCAGCGCCAGAGGCCACCTAGGTTCAGGGGAGAGACAGACCCGTAGGAGGCTGAGGATTGGACAGAGACTGTGGTGAGAGTCTTACGACTAGTAGGGACACCAATAGACCCCATGGTGATTCTTTCAGCCATCCTTCTATAGGAAGCAGCATGAAGATGGTGGAGCTTGATGATCTAGGTCCACGACGAGGCGACGCTTCTCTGGGCAGACTTTAAGAGCCTATTTCAGGCAGAGTTTGTCCCAGAAACTCGTCGTGCAGTGCACATATAGAAGCTATTTCATCTGCAGCAGGGCAGCATGACTGTAGCTCAGTACTCAGCGAGGTTCATAGACCTCTCACGCTACTCCACCGATATGGTACGTGACCCATTTTTCAGGGACCGGGCCTTCGAGAAGGGACTTAGGTGGGAGATCAGGACTTCAGTGATCTCACTCAGCATCCTGATATAGGCGGGGGTGTTAGAGAGAGCCCTCCTAGTGAAGAGTTTCCTTGATGAGCAGTCCACAACAGCGAGATCCACCACCAGTCGACACATAGAAGAGTATTATGCAACTGGAAGTTGAAAGATGTCGTAGAGGTCCAAGAGGACCATAACTACAGGTGGACGATCGCATGATTCAGTTTCAGTTGTGCGGGGCACCCAAGGCGGAGATAGACCTGCCAAGAGAGGGCAGTGTTACTCATGCGGCGGGTAGGGTCACATGGCTTGTGACTATCCGACCCATCGTACGGATGATCAGCAGACAGTCGAAGGACTGCCCATGTAGAGACAAAGATTCGATCGAGGAGGTCCGTTGGGAGCAAGAAGACATGGTAGAGGAGCTGGTCATGTATCTGGAATCGGGTGACAATTCGAGATATTACAGCCACCACCACTTGGAGGTCCACCCCAAATGCAAGGAGCAGGTGGAAAGGGGAGAGCTCAGCTCTAGGAAGCTGAGGCCTACGATCATGGTGCTCTAGAGATGGTACGAGGTACAATCTGTGTCTTTTACACCATAGCTGCAGTACTTATAGACACAGGTGCCAGTCATTATTTTATTTCCACTGCCATCGTTCGAAGCTCAGAGATTCCGACAGAGCCGTTGGCTCAATCATTACGTCCAGAGACTCCTATGGGAGCAGATTCGACAATTACGCCTTGGGTTCTAGTCTCCAAACCTTGGCCTATGGAAGGTGGGTTTGGGATAGTCACGGCACGGGCCCCGGGGGATGGGTCATGAAATTATTTTACTCATCTCATGTCTTAAAAGGTTTTCCACAGGGCTTGAGGATTTATAATAACTATATCACGGTCAAAATTACATTAATTAATAATTATAGAGAAATTAAAATGTTTTTAAAGAATGAAACATTATTGTAATCATAAGAACCTATTTTTGTGGGAAAAATACACACTATGTGATTGTGTTCCCAATGTAATATATATATTTTCCTAATTCTTTAAAACTATAAACCTAAAAGATAATGAGAATGCAATAAAGTTAACAACACTTATTATTAAAGAAATAATTAAGGGTTGTTTTTTATGTTTTTTATATAGATATTTAATAAATTCTTGAATGAAAAAGTTGTTTGGTTGGGGAAGAGGTGGGATCCTTTTATGAGTAATTTTGAGTGATATTTCTATTAATTCTCATTGCTTAATGTATAAACTTATCATTTTAAATGGAAAGTGGATAAAAAGTGAAGGTATAATTTATGTGGGAATATTTTTAGTTGATAAATCCCTTATCCAAACATTTGGGGATAGGGTTTAATGACATTTTAAGTCTATACATTTTAGTTTCACCCCTTTTTACCTATTTTTTCCTTTATCATGGTAACTCATTTGTTACCTCGGTAATTTATTTTTATAACTAAAAATTAAATTAAACTACATACTTTAATTTTTATGTGATTTTTAAAAAACTTGAATCCATTTATTCTAATTTAATATCTAAATATAATAAATTTAACTTTTAAATAAAAATATAATATATATATAAAAATATTTTTATAAAAAGGTGACATTTTAAACATTAAGTGTTCTTAATATTATTTCATATCAATTACTAATTAAATTAGTGTTAATATATTTTCTTATAAATTAAGACATTATGTCAGACTTATCATTGAATGTGGTCGATTTAATTTTTTAATATAAAAATGTGCAACATTAAAAAAATAGTTCTTTGAAAATATCATTTTTTTAAATAATTTTGACCACATACTTTTAAAATTAATTATTCATATTATAAAAATTTAATTTTATCAATCTATTAGTATTAAAATATTTTTTTTTAAATTTTATGAATATGGAAAATCATTCTTTAATAATAATAATAAAATATAACACATT
The DNA here is from genome assembly GCA_963277665.1 of Viscum album. NCBI lineage: Eukaryota > Viridiplantae > Streptophyta > Magnoliopsida > Santalales > Viscaceae > Viscum > Viscum album. The sequence continues at coordinate 1,856,109,832 of OY728160.1, forward strand.
AAAAATATATTTTATAATAAAATATTAAGTTTTATATTTTTGTTTCATTATTTATAATTTTTTAAAAACATTATTTTTAAATTTTTACTAAAAATCACATGTCTTCAATATACCCGTTAGATATATAAAGTATCAATAATCATATATCAAATGGCCATATTTATAATGATCATATTTCCAATGAACATATATCTAATGAACATATATATAATGGTCATATTTCATTCCTATATATAGCCCTACAAACATCAATAAAATAATTCATCCTATTTACTTATCTCTCAAAATTTCTATTATATTTATAATGTTTTTTCCTCTTTCTATAGTTACAATTAGGGTGATGATCTTAACAGAAAACCATATGGTTAAATATTTTATGTTTGGGGTATTTTTATTTACTTTCTTATTTATCCCACTTGTAATTTTATTAATTATATCTCATATTATATTATCAAAATGTATTAATATTTTTATTTCATTTTAATATTTTATCTCAGTAAAAAGTGTCATGGTTCATTTTTGTTTGATGTTTCTTGTAAAATAAGATATTAAACACATTATTTATTTAAATGGAAATTCATAATAAAATCATGGGGTTCTACATTATACCCCTTAAATAAATCGCATCCTCATAATTTAAAAAAAATTTCTAAGGGAATCCACAAGATAAAGAAGACCCAAGATATAATTTCTAATGAGTTATTACCCTCACTATCTTATATAAGGGTGGGAAACTCATATTTTCCCTTATTTTATACATATATCTAAAATTGACACAATAATTTGAGCTAAATACCCATCATGGTTGGGTGTTAAGACCCATATAATGTAAGTGATTCCTATAGAGAGTTCATAGTTAGTATTTCTTAAATAGATGATCACAGTTTGATATGAGATATGTAATGTAACTCCACCATCCTGAAAATTATTATGGAATCTATATGAAGATATCCAATCCATTCCCAAAATCATATCAAAATTTTATTAAAAGGTGAATAGTAATATTTTTTTGGAAGAACATTACCACAAACATATATCAGAGAAGAGTTATGGATGGGGGATGTACTTATCATATAACTATGATTTTTTACTAGTAATTCAATATAAAATCATTAGGGTTGTGACTTTATGCTTTGTAAAAACTTTCCAATTATGAAATAATGGGAATAACTATAATCAAATAAGATATTTGAATTTATAGAGTAGATTATGAGTGCACCTTGCACCACTTTGTACTCATGACCCACTTAAAAAATTGTAATTGTATAATATTTCCCTATATCTCTTGGATTAGAAAGTTTTTGATGACAATTATCACCATTAACCCTTAGATTGGTGCTCTAGTTGGTGAATTTTCCATACTCCTTATAATTAAATCATTATAGTGTGGCTGGTATGTTAGATTTATCATTATTTTGATTTGTCATATCCCATTAACATTCATGTTCTTTATTGGATTCTCTCCCACACTGGAATCATTTTACAATTCCTTTAAGGCAATCCCCCATGCTTCTTCCCACATCTTTGACATATAATAATATTAATTTTCTTTCCTACATGGGTTTCATCATTTGATTTTCCGTGAAAAATCATTTTTCTATTATTTTCCCCAAAATCATGAGAATAATGGGACTATAAAATATCTATTTCAACCTTGATATAATATAGAACAATTTATTCATAGAAACCAAAGTCTATTATATCTAATTAATTATGAAGAATTTGTTTTAAGATACTAAAGAAACAATCATTTTTTATTTTAGGGCCAATGATAAAACTACAAGCATAAATTTCAAGTATTGTGAAGTTTTCTTTATACCAACATATTCACCTTTATTTTTCTTCATCTTTAGTAATTATATATACATTTTAGTGAAAAGAGTTTAGGGAAAATATTTATTGAAAAATATCTCCTTAAACTCATTTATTTTATGGAGTTAATTTTTTTGTCTTAGACCAAAAACTTCATATTTTAATGATCCTAATTCATGTTTATAATATGATTATTGAATTTCATGTTTTTTGGTGGTAAATGTTTCTTTGAAAAAAATTTAAAAATTATCTATTTATGGAACTTATTGTGTGAGGAATTCTAATTGACCATAATATTCAAGTGACCACATGGAACCTACCACATGTTATAATCTAACTAACCACATGAACAATCTACTAACCATGTGTCAAATGGAAAAATTATTTATATGTAATTTACTTATCATGTATTGAAGATGAAATTACTAGGAATTGAGGAAAATAAATTTCATTAATAATCATGTTAAAATATGAAAAATAAACCTATAATGAAATAGGTATATCAAATTTATCTCAAGTCATGTACTAACTATGTGTATTTGTTTTTATAGTAACTACAAGAACAACTACCTACCATATGAAGAGATGTGCATACCGTGTGATGCAATGATACAACCCTGTGATATAGTTAAGTTAATTATTGAAGGAAAGAAGATAAAACATGAAATCATGAACATACCATATAATCAAATAGTCTGACAACATTAATGAATGAATCGACCATGCCTAGTTGTCATGTGAAGTTTCCATGTCAACTAAAAGTACCAGCCAATCATAAGATCATCTAACTGTGTCTTTAGTGAATAAAAAATACCATGTATAACTTAAAAATGGAGTGTTTTCAAATATCCAAAGAATATTTTTCAAATAATTAAGTAAATTATTCGTGAAATTAAGGAAACATTTATTATTCTATAATGATTACTTTTGGATGGAGTTCTTTTTAAAGAATAATGCCATTCATGTGTAAATAAGAGTAAAAAAATGACTGCAGAATATACAGATAATAACAAAGGAATATACATGTAAACTTATGATATACATAAGCCTCACTTAGAATTATTTACGACACTATCACTATTCTTTTTTAAACCTTCTATGAAACTTATTCGAGCTTCTTTATAAGAAAAAAATCAAGGACTCTTGGACAACTGAATCTATAAAGATTGAGAAAAAGAACATCTTCACATCTCTATTTCCTCACTCTTTCTGTTTTATCATACTTTAAAGATGTATTTTTTACTCTTTTTATATATAAAAGAAAGTATCATATACTGAGGTGGAGAGTTCTTGACAAACATTCTCAATTAATATCATTTATACACCCACATATAACTATGGAAGAGGTCATGTGTGACCGGTATCTATTTTATCCCCTGAAGAACTATGGAATTGGATTTGTGCTTGGAAATCCTTATATTCTGTGGGGTAAACCCTAATATATGTTGTGAATTAATTTAGTTTATAATAAACTACCTAGATGCTGGTTATTTCCAAGTGGGTGGGGGGGGGTGATTAGGTCTTGGCTTAAGACTGAACCCTTTGGTTAATTTTTTCTATGATTTATCTATTTTTGTTTTATATATTTTTAAATTAAATATAGTATCTATTTGATAAAATAATAAAAAAACATTACTCTAATAGTTTTATTTAACTTCTGTTTCATATATTGTGTTTATTTCAAGTAAAATTATTTCAAAATTTAATAGTGTTAAATTTTTTATTGAGTTTTGATCAAACTTCTAAGAAATATTTTTTTGAAGATAAAATTATCTCATTCCACTATTTTATCCAATTGGTATTATTTTATAAATTATTGTATTTATGTTTTAAATCATTTTTATATAAATTTTTATTTGAATCTCAATGCATCACTCATGTGTTGTTAATTGGGACCAACATTTGGTGTGAGAACTTCTTTATTTTTTAACCGTGATAATAAAGTTATATTTAAAGATCTAATTTTTTTTTGTAAATTTCATTATTTATGGACAATCAGAGACATTAAGGAAGTTCAACTAATCTTCCTTCTTATTTTAATGTAACAAATTACATTTAATGGAAATTAAATATGAAAATACATTTAGAAAGTATGAGATTTGATATTTGGACTATTATTAAAGATAAACATGAGAAAACCAAATATAATATAGATGATTGGAGTTATACCACTAATTAAACATATGATTGAAACTCTAAATCTATGAATGCATTGTATTATGCATTATGAAAATATTATATCACCAGAATATTTTCTGGTTAAAATGATTTTGAAATTTTGGATACTCTTACTATATCTCATGAGGGAACCTAAAAAGTAAAATAAATGTGTTTAACTACTTATACTATTAAATATTTTACATTCATAGTGAATGATGATGAATCCGATTCTGATATGTATCTCAGGTTCAATGAAATAGTCAACATGATTCATGAAATATGAAAGAAAATTGACAACAAAGATCAGTTAATGAGATGTATTAGATGCTTACAAGACCAATGGGGAGGATCTTTAGTTTCCATAAGAGAATACTGTGACATCAATTCACTATTATTAATGGAAATCATTGGAAAAATCATGATGTGTGAGGATTAATTATAATTAAAAATACAAGATGATGAAAAAAAGAGGAGGTCAATAGCTTTCCAGACTACTGATTCAAATAAAAAAAGAAAAGATGAAATATGAATGTTCCCATGATGATGAGTCACCTGTTGATAATGATGAGAAGATTGATCACCTGACTATAAGATTCAAAATAATCTATAGGAAGAATAAATTATTCAAGAAAAAAACTTACAAGGTTATGTATGATAATAAATTAAGTTGAAAAAAGGAGCGGAAAAAGGAAGATTACACTAATGAAATAATATTCTATGAGTATAAAAGAATATATAAAAGAAGATTGTCCCAAGATTAAATATAAGAAAAATCATGAGGAAAAATTTAAAAATTATAAAAAGGCTATAAAATCCACTAGGTGTTGTTTAGAGGATAGTTCAAGTGATTTACACTCAAGAATATAAGATAAAAATGATAGATCCAATATGAGTTTTATCATAAACACATATTAGGTATCAAATATTTTTTGAGAATCACCTATACATATTTATAATCCTCCTAAAAATTAAAATATAAATGGTATTTTTTCTATTGAATATTTATTTGAATACCTTATTATGTTGGAAGAAACATTTAATGAACTAAAAGATAAATAAAAAAGTTTAAAGAAGTTACATGTTTTGTTTTCTCACTTAAAACTGATTTTTCTATAGAGAAGGATATGAATTATCAACTATTAAAATAGAGTAATGAGATTAAATTTTTTAATGAGAAATTAAATCAGTATCTATAGATATTTACTAACATTAGAAAAATCTAACCAAGATTCTTAGTAAGAAAATTAATCTTAGATATACCACAAGAATTGGTTACCATTCTGGACAAAGAAAAATTTATGAGAATAAATTTAAATATAGTTATTTTTATACTATTTATGTAAATATTTTTTATTCTTACAGACCAAATAAAGTGTTTATTTTAAAAAGTCTAAAATCTATCTATAGGAAACAAGTTAAACAATTATGGATTCCTAAATATCTTATTACTAACATTTCTGAACCTAAGAAAATAAGGCTACTAAAATCATTTCTTATATAAAAATTAATATAGGAAACCTACTTGGAGAGAAATAGTAATAATATATGGTATTTGGAGATTATATGTTCCATACACAAGATTGGAGAAAACTTTATCTTCAAGAATAATATCAAATTTGATGGAGTACCTGTCACTTTTGGTTACAATCCCAAAGAAAAATAATTGGACTCAAAAAAATCTAAAACACTAGTATCATTTTAATTTCTAAATTTTTATTTTTAGATATATTAAATTATAATATTCTTACCATGTAAAACTTATGTGATGATGGTTACCATGTTAAATTATAAAACAGTTCATGTAAGTTTTATGATTATAATAATTTTTTAGTTTTTACTAATCTTCAAATTGATAAGTTTTATGATGTTGATTTAAATTATTTATTTTCTTAAAATATTTAAAATTTAAGTGAATTTCATAAATAATCATAGATATGGAATAAGATACCATTCCATTACAACCTTCACTCACCTATAAAGATAACTTGGAAAGGATTAGTCAAATATCTACCTAAACTAGAATCTCCAAAATACAAAATCTATAACCCATGTCAAAAGGGAAATTATCAAAAAATCTATTTCAAATAAAATAAATAAGTTTCAACTTCTCAACCCATATATTTTGTTCACAATGATTTGTTTGAACCCTTTTGAGTTTCTAATTTAGTAGGAAATCATTATTCTTATGTTATAGTGGATTATTATTTGAGATTTACATGGGTGTTTTTACTTGATCATAAAAGTGGAGATATTTACTTTTTTTTTCTAAATATTCTATATTCATAGAAAATATTAGTGAACTTACCATAAATACCTTAATAAGTGATCATGGTCTTGAGAAAAATCAATACCTTGAATCATTGTGATCAAAACATGACTGTAAACACAAAATTTCTACTCCAAGGACCCCATAGTATAATAGTGTAGTAGAAATAAGAAATATAAACCTACAAGAAATTTCCTAAACCATCCTCAATGAATATTATTTAATTTTTTTGGGGAATAATCTATGAATATATATTATTATATTATTAATAGAGTTCTAATTATAATGTTTTAAAGAAAACCCCAAATGAGTTACGGAATGGTAAAAAACCAAAAGTTAATTTCTTTAGAGGATTTGGTTGTAAAGTCTTTATACTCAAAACAAAATATAATTTAGATAAAATTGTATCCAAAAGAGATAAGTAATTTCCTTGGATATTATGCATCTAGTAAACCATATAGGGTATTTAATAGAAGAACCAAGATTTTTGAAGAATCTGTATATATAATGTTTTATGAGATAGATACAAATAAACCTATTAATTCATTTTAAAATCTTAAGGATGAACATTCCATCATGTATATAAATGTTGAATCTAGTAATTTCTTTTCAAACCCACTATAGAAAAATATCTGAGTTCTAAGGAATAGTTTGAACCAGAACCTCTATATGAAAATGAAGTGTTAAACACTTCTATCCCTAGAGTAGTCATCACATTTAAAAACCATCCTTTAGATGATGTTTTAAGATACCTAGATAAAGGAACACATATAATAGAATCTCTTAGAAACCCAGTTGAACATAAATCTTTCTTTTTAAAACTTGAACCTAAGAACATCACAAAAGAAATTGATATTAAATTATTGCTAATAGAGAAACAATAAGAGATAAACCATTTTGAAAGAAATAGAGCCTAGGAACTAGTTGAAAGATCTATGGACTATATAACTATTGTCACTAAATGGGTGTTTATGTATAAGGTTGATGAGTCAAGATAAATAATTAGAAATAAATAATGACTAGTTACATAAGGGTATAATTATGAGGAAGGTCTTGACTATGAGGAAAGATTTTCACAAGTATCTAGAATTGGATCCATAAAAAAGTTTTTTCCTTTGAAAAAAATTTGGATTTAAAATTATATCAAATTGATGTTATGATTTCATTATTAAATGGTTATATAGTTGAATATATTTTTGGAAGTAACCCCTAGATTTCAAAACCCTCAATTTCCAAATAATGTTTTTAAATTAAGAAAATATTTATATAGTTTAAAATATTATCCTAGAGCTTAGTATGATATGATCATCTCTTTTATGATTTCATAAGGGTTATCAAAATACATTTATGATCTTAATTTATTAATTAAAATAATATCAAAAGATCTTTTAGTTTTACAAATCTATGTTGATGATATTATATTTGGATCCTCAAGAAATTATTTGTGGACTGAATTATAAAAAAATGATAAAAAATAAAATTTGAAATGAGTTTAATGTGTGAGATTAAATTATTTCTTTGATTTTATATTTTATAAAATTAGGAATGAATTATTTTAAATCAAAAAAGTATACTAAATATATCTTAATTTTTTTACTGTGGATAATACTAAAGGTAGTGATATTCCCACGAGTACAATATGTAAAATAGATGCTGTTAAAATTGGGATATCGGTTGATAAAACCAATTATAGAGGTATTATTGGAAGTATACTATACTTAACTAATATCCATCTGGATATTTTATTTAGTGAGTACAGGTGTACCAATTTTCAATCAAATCAAAAGTAATCTCATTTAATAACTCCAAACTGTATTTTCAAATACATCAAAAGTAAAAAAAACTTATAATTTTTTTATTCTAATTGATTTTTTTTATTTTTTGAGTTATTCAGATGATTACTATTTCAGTTTTATGTTATAAAAATCACTTATGAACCTTTCAATTTTTGGGAAAGTCTCTAGTTTCTTTGTGTATTAAAAATAATAACTCTATTTCATTATCCACTTTCGAAGATGAATTCAAAGATATAGGAAGTTGTTGTGCACATATTCTATGGGTGAAACATATATTACTAGACTATGGATATCAATTCAAATATGTCCCTATAAATTTTGATAATACAAGTGCAATAAATATTTTTAAGAATATTGTATCAAATTTTAGAACAAAACATATTGACATTAGAAATCACCTTTTTGGAGATCATTTTCAAAAAGGTGATATAAATATTGAATTAATTAGTACTGAACATAATATTGATGATATATTTACAAAGACTTTGAATGTTGAGAGAATCAATTATATCATACATGAATTGGTTATGATAAATTATGCCTAATTGTTTCAATTTAGTTTCTTAACTTATAGTTTCTAATCATTTCTGAAAGTAATGATGAAGTATAGTTCACACTGTCAGTATACTAACCATGAGTTTTTTTTCATATAATTAGTATACCTATAATGACCAGTTTTTAATTCAGTTAGTATACCTACCAAGGAAATTAACTCACATGGTCACTATACCGTCCATGAGTGTTTAATCACTTGGTAACTTCTTACTAACTATGAATTTTTTATTCATGTAGTTATCATACCTACCAGGATGTCACGGTCAGTATACCTACCATAACTTTATTAAATTGGATTACCATTTAGTGTACCTACCATGTCTGTTTTATACTTATAATTTTTCATACAATTTTTTGGTGGTATTTAATGTTTATTATTATTTTAATTCTAAAATGATTTAATTTTATAATTAAAATTAGAAGTTTAATCGATGCACCTTTATAAAAAAAACACTTTATTATTATAAATAACTCAAATTTTACCAAAAAACTCCCTCATGAGACCCTTTTACAACCCAAATATTTTGGTTTCAAGCATCTATCATGAAACTGGGCCTTCTGAGTTTGACTCAAATCAAGAATGACAAGGATCAAACTCCCTTCTATTTCCACACTGTCTGTCAAATATCCTCCAACTAAGAAATCAAGGAAAATATAATCCATCTCAATCATTATTGAAAATCTAGAGATTACATATATCATAAATTTTCAAGTCTCTATAGAAAAAAATTTAATGCATAGTGGTTGCAATCGAGTAAACTGTTGGTTTGTAATGCGATTCAGAATCAATGTGGGGATGTTTGGTCTAAGGATAATGATAATCCATTTACCCAAATATAGTTAAAGGTTTTTATATGTACCTAGAGTTTTTCACTAGATTCAAAAGATAAATCTTTAAGACAATGATAAATGGTGAGGTTTTAGAGTTCCCTTTGAAGCTTTGGGAAAAGTCCTTGAGTGAACTACATAAAGAAGAATTTGTGGATTACAAAAGCTTGTATCTAGTTAATCATGAAAATCTTGAGTTTCAATGTGATTTAGAAGATTTTACTATGAATTGAACTCCTATAATACCCATTTTTTTGTTAAGTGGAAAATGTAGGCTACCGATCATGTTTATCTAGCACCTGATCTGTCCAAGAAAAATAGATTTCAACATCTCGAGTCATCATGAGATGTTTTTATTATTTTTGATGAAAAATAGATTTTAGATTAATCTGTGTATATATGTAATGAGAGATATTTTTAATTTGAAATTTATTTTATATTAATATGTGTAGATATGTAATGAGACATATGTTTGAGTTGTGTAATACCACTTCTAAGCTTAGTTCCTTAACTTATATGGAGCTTATTTCTGCTTTAGTAGAGTACAAAGGGTTAGTTACTTAGAGGGAGGAAATAATTACCTCATCAAATGGTCCTTTCCTTACTCAAAAAATTTATAAGAAAATGATGGTAAACTAGAATCCATGAAAAAATGAATGGGTGGATGACCCATAAAATTTATATGAATGGTTTGATCCAGTGAAGTACCAGTTAGACCAAGGGATATTTTGGAATTAGGTCTTGAACCTAATGAATTTTTTATTTATTTTTATGATGAAATAGTTTTTGTTATATAATAAGTAGAAGTTGGAAGAGATCAAGAATCTGAATAAGAATAATAATAATAATAATAATAAATAGAATATGATATGAATTATCTTGATGAAGAAGATATAGTGGCTCATGAGGATTACAATCCAGCCACTATTTTCATATTATATGGACCGCATAAATATCCCTTACCATTTCTATCACATGAAGAACTTAATTAAAAGGAATTGGATGAAACTAAGGTTATTATTAGTGGGTTTAAGGATAAAATAGAATGGGATGAGTCTGAATACGCTGAAGAAGCTAAAGGAAGTTTTTTCTTGATAAATTCAGCATGGTTTCACTCGATGCTCGGTTGTTTGTGATTGAGGGTGGTTTCACAACCGTTTTCGTTGGATTCTCCATATTTTTCTCAAATAGAAACTCATAAAGGTTCCCACATCTATGAAAATTCATGAACATACTTTCCAGATATAGGTGGTAAATTGAGGATTTTAACCTAATGACACTTAGAAACTCACATTGGTTGAGAGGATGGGAGGTAGATCTCATCACACCCTTTTGGGAGTAATTATTACCTTTTCCAGGACCCTCTCAAAGAATTAAGATATGTTTTTTAAATCCACACCAAGCCCATATACGATTATGGTTACCCATATTCCAATGATTTGATCAAGACCATGCGTGGATATGAAAAAATATGTGTGGAAAGGGTTCTCTTTCATTCACTTCTTCATTTATGATTCTTTAGTTTGTAGTAATTTCCAGGGTCTCTGTAGTTTATTGACATAAAGGGAGGATTTTTGTGTCTTGGATATGGGATTGAAACTCTATGAGTCATCCTAAATATCCTATTAGAATAGGAATCAAAACCCATGTAGTTCGTTTGACACAGTTTAAGGTCACATTACAGGGCTATACCATGCAGTTTAACATCATGCATAAAGGATGCAAATATAGGGATCAAACCTTAAGAAGTAATCCTATATAACCTATTAAGAGAGGAATACGAGTCCTCTTAGTTCATGTTATGGGCATTAATGTTGTAAAATATGGGACAATAGTGGCCTTGGGTGGGACATATGAATGAAGGGATTCCCAGAATTGCCTTATTGGGAGTGCGAACCTCTGAGTGATTATGAGATGCAACCAGGTTTTCATCCTAATTTTGGGCCCAAACATGGGTCATACTCATCATGTTATTGGTATAATCATCTCCAATCTCTAAGCCTACATGATTTATTCTTGGTGTGAGAAACAAGAGATATTATAAGATTGAACACATAACATGAGAGAAAATTTGTATATGGATTACACATTGAAGTTCCCCTTATAGAGGAATGATTACCAGTCTCCTAGAGAATATGGAATGGATATTAGACCTTAGAAAGGAATCCTATATATTCTGTTTATATCTAGAATCATATTCTCCATAGTTGAGTTCATGCCTAACCTGATGATCGGTTCAATATAACACCCTGTGATTTTATGAAATATTTATTTTAAATAAATTTAATATTTTATATATTTTTCATTACATGAAATATTGTTTTTATCTTATGTTACATGTAACATTGAGTTTCGATTTCATTACATGAAACAAATTTTTTTTGCTTACATTACACGCAAAACTAAGTTTAGTTTGTGTTACACGCAACATCGAGTTTTAATGAACTGTGACAAACAATTAATGTTATTATTTTTAAAAAATAACATTATTACCTAGACATTAAATTATATGAATAAATAAGCATAAATAAATTTTAATTTTTTTTTATAATTTTTTCATATAAATAAAACACGTTGATAAAAAAGTATATAATTTTTTAATAAAGTTTGTATTTGTTTTGAAAATTCTATTTATCAAAAATTATTCTAGTTTTTTATTTTTTTGAAAAAATTAAAAAATTAATTTCAGAAAATTTGATAAAATGAATTTGATAAAAGAATTCGTTTTTTAAATAATCTTATAAAAATTATCTTAGGGTGAATTTGTGATATTTTTCAGAAAAGTTTTATTTTTTGATGAATCCTGAAAAATACTACATTATAATTAATAATTTATTTTTTTTAATTTATTTATAGTGTTAAATTATATTTTATTTTTTTTCTAAAGTAAATTTAGATCAATTATACATGAATTAATCCAATTTAGTTTATTAGAATCAATTTTCTATTGAATTTGGATATAAATCTTTTTAAAGGTTTAAACATTTTCTCTCTAAAAACCTGCTTTCTCATCACATCTATAGTATTAATTTAAATTTAAAATTTCCACTTAATTAATTGTAATTTTGAAAAATTCATTCCATATTTGGAATCTACATAATTTGTATTGTGGTAAAAATGGGTTTATCGGGGGGGGGGGGGTAAAATAAAAAGATAAGGGTAAAAAATAACCCCAAGCATATGCAACACCCATTTTCTAGCCATATTTTAACCTCATAACTTCTAGTATAAAGAAAGTTATATTATTTGAGCCTTGTTACATGAAAAAATGTGGATGAAATTCTTTCTTCTAAAAAATTATAAGTGTGCCACTCACCTTATTTATAAATGGCCACCCCATCTCCTCTCCTATTCACATCCTCAAAGCCTTTTGGTTTGGCCAATACCTACCCAAATAACTTCAAAAAATAACTAATATCATCTCATAAACCTTATTTTGGACATAAATCTATCCCAGTAAGGATTTTTTTTTCAAAACTAAGGAGGATACCTGAAGAAGAAGTAACATTCATCAATGAGAATTTTTTTTTTATTTATTCCTCCTCCTCTTTAAATTGTTATTATAACATGATGATATAATAAAATCAGTATATTTTATATAATAATATTTTTTTATGTTAAGGTAATTATATAAAACCATATCCAATTCCACCAAATGGGTTATGAAATCATCATTTGTTTGTACGATAGACTACTGCCTCATGAACCGTTGTCATTCATTTTTCCATTACACCTATCAAAGTTGGAAATAATGATAGATTTATTGTTTATATATGATATTTATGATATTATTATGATTTTTTAATTATTATTACACATATACCTTCATTATTTACATTTTTTGGAAATACGATAACATCCCTTGTGTGTACGATAGACTACTGCCTCACGAAGTGATGTGATTCTTTATTGATTTACATGGAAGGTAATAAGGATGATTTTAATGATAAAATGTGATATATAATAAATAAAAATTATTTTTAATGATAATATATCATTTAAATTTTATTATTTCAATACGTTAGGAAAATAGAAACAATGTTCATGCGTACGTAAGACCTACCATCTCCATGAACAATGTATTTCATTTTATATCTCTATCTTTTATAGATTAATATAAATACATATATACTAAATATATATGATATTTATATCATGTTTACAATTCTTTATATTATGGAACCATGATAAATTTATGATTAAAAAAAATAACTAATCAAAACATTTACGAAAAACAAATTAGTAATTACCCGAAATATAACTTTTACATGGAATTGTTAATAAACAGGTAAAAAAGGCCATAAGAAAATCATATATGGTATTTTATATATAAATATTGTTATATAATAGGTATATAATGATCATAAATTTATTATATAGAAGGTTTTAATGTGTATTATGGAATTCAATACTTAAGGTTTGAGATTTCTAGTCTCTCTTTTATTTCTGGGAGACATATACAAATTCACCACCCATTTCTTTTGTGAGGTGTATATACCAGATATTTAAAATGTTATATCATTAATACCATTATATTAATGATATTTAAAGTTTCATTTGTTGTTATTATTTACTAGGTATTATGATTAAAAAAATTATGAAAGTGGTGAGGGATTTTTATCTCAATTTCCCTTATTTGAGACATACGCTATGTTATACACCAATATTTTTTCATGAGTTTTAATTACATCCCCTTTGAAATGTAATATCACAAATTTATTTATCCTTATTATATTTTATGTTTGATTTTATTATATTCCTTCAAGGGGATTATGATTCAAAGTTACCAAAGTGGTAAATATTTTATCTCACAATCTCATTGTTTATTGGGATTATTTATGATTATATTTCCGATGAAATTTTTTTTATGATAAATATATCAAGAAAATAATTAATTTTAATATAATCTGATTATTAAAGATATCTTAAAGTAATAGTATAAACTTTAAACTCTTTTGAACTTAAAATAATTGTAATTTTTTAAGAAAATATGAATTTATTTCTCTCTTTGGTTAGAAATACCTTTTCTTCCAAAACAATGTTTTCTAAAAGTGTTTTTGAAAATGTTTTTAACATTTTTCAAATGGTTTATTAAAAAAAATTTACACATTTTTTACTGTTTAATTTTTTTAAAGTAATATTAAATTAGTTTTCTAAACAATACCCATTTGGATTTTATCATAAATGTGAAAGGAATATTTGTTTTAACATGTATGGAAATATTTAAACTTAACTTTGTCATGAAAATTATTTTATTTGAAGCTTAATTTATAAGTTTTCGTCTTTATTTTCAAAGAAAAGGATTTTCAAAATGTTTTATGTTTTAAAATATTTTTTCAAATTAGAAAGGATATTTTTCTCAAGAAATTTTTTAAATTATTTATTAATCTACTTTTATAAGTTTTAAATTATATTTTCAATTAAAAGAATTGATAAAATGTTGTATTCTTTAAAAATTTATTTATTAAAGAAATTTTATTTTTACTTAAAGTAATGTTCCATGTGATATTTAAAAATATTTTTCTATCTAAAATGACATCCTTTCATGCTAGTTATTCTTTACTGAAGTTATGATCCAAGTATAACATTCTTATTATTTTTATGAATGGTTTATGTTTATGATGAAAATATTTTTATGAATCCTATTTCTATTCAATGGGTTATATCATCATAATATTCTTTTGAAACCCGCCAATTTTTATGCCGAGTATGCTATAATGAAATGATTAAATGAATATGAAACCTCTATCTTTTCCATATATTCTGATAAGATGAAATTTTTATGAAACCCATTTCATTTCATGGGTTATGATATGATTAATATTTTATGATATTGTGGAACAAGTGTATAATTTTCATTATGTGATTTAGGGGACCTATATATCACTTCAATGTATTGATTAATGATAAATATTTTTTTAGCTCAGAGGGTACACATGTGGTTATCCCAAGCCTGAAAAGGGGGGTACATGGGTGGTTAGCCCAAGGTGAAAGTAGGTATATAGGTGTTGTTCCCAATCCTATCATGTTTTGAATTTCATGGTTAGTAGCCTTAATACATGGTTTTCTATAATTATGTGTTTTCTAAAAATCTATGTCTTATTCTAATGTTATGCTCTTATATATCACATTATTTGATTCCCTTATGATTCATGTCTTATGAACTACCATTATTTATTCCATGACTCAATATTATGATCTTTGATATGCATGGTGTGGTTTTCAAATGTTATTATCTTGTTCTCATAACCTTATGTTCATGTTATTATTTAATATCTCTATTTTTTTTACCCTTAGTGAGAATCCTAACTCACCCTTTTTTATGTTTCCTTTCCTTGGTTATGAAAAAGGGTTATAAGTAGGGTATTATTGTGCAGAGTACCAAAGGGGAAGATCTTTATGGGAGATATTGAATATCTTTCTCCAAATTAGAAGATGGAGTAAAAAGTCTCCAAAGACACTAAAATATTATAGTCTCTAGGCATGTGTTTATATAATGTATTGAATATTAATTTTAAAAGATGTAATATCTATCTATAATAATACAAATTCTCAATAATTTCTATCATAGGATAGTTTTAGTTAATCTTTAGAAATTAGGATGAGAAAAATTTAGTGATATCCCTAGTGATATTTCTAAGTATATGTCTAGGGATGTCTCTAAGGATATCTCTAAGTATGATTCAAAGTGTAGGAAAATGTACTATAATTTTGGTAAATGATAAAGCAAGTGGCTTCCAAGAAATTACATCCCTATCTAGATAATAAAAGTGGATGTGGATTTAACACAAATGTACCTAGGGGTAATAACACTGAAAATGGTGCATTGAGATGGGCTTGATCATCAATTGGTGCATGAAAATGGGCCTTGCTGCACACCTAGTTTGACACTCCCATGCGATATGATTTGGAAATTAAAAAAATCTTTATGAACCACCATGAAGGATTTAAATAGATGATGACTATGAACAAATTATCATAAAAATTAGGATTCATAGATTGAAAATTGAGTTTCATGATTTAGTCGTCCTCTAAGTGATTTTTTCCACTAAGATTAGTGTTTCTAAAACTATTCTTTTGGTTTTAATCTATAGATGGAACATAAAGGTTCCATGTTAATGCTGAGTGCATAGAAAAATGAAATGATTGGGATCCTGTGAAACCAAATTTTATTAGAGATGAAATAAAAAATCTTATTGATATTCTCACACAAAATTCTTAATCTATGAATCATGATGAACTTCAAAATGAGAAAAAGAGATAGAAACATTCTGTAGATTCCTTCACGAGGAAACTCCAACCTTCTTTCAGTGGGTCTTCTAATCCACCAGTTATTGGGCAATGAATTAGCACCCAGAAAACACATTTTCCATCTTCCTGTGTTCAGAGCATGAGAAATCCATTTTGGTTGCTAACCATTTTGAAGGTGAAGTAGATCAATGGTGTAATATTTTCAAGTATATGAGGAAAAAATATAAAATTCAATCCATGGATTGGGATGAGTTTAATAACTTACTTTTGAATAAGTAATTTACTCTTATTGTTCATAAGAAGATGAATAAGGAGTTCCTTAAACTAAAGAAAAACCATGATGAATCTGTTTGTATCTATGGGAAAAATTTTATAAGACTTTTGAGGTATGATTATAGTATTATCATCTAACCTAAATGTAAGGTTGATAATTTCTTCATTAGATTATAACAAAGTTTCTAAAGGGAGTTATCCAAACTATACTTCAATAGTTATGACTATATTTTTCGGTGTGCTATCAATGTGGAAATGGAGGTTGGAATTACGTATCAATCTCATGGTTTTTGATAATAAGATGAAAATAGAATTCCAAGGAAAATATAAGAACCATAGATAAAAGAATATGAAATTTTTTATGATTAAAGTCTAGGATGAAGTGTAATGGAAATGTATTAAGGGGACTACTAAATGTTTTAAGTGTGGAAAGGAAGGTTATTGAGTGGATTAATGCCAAATTGATGGGAATAAGTTAGATAATGATGTGAATAATGAGAAAACTCCACAGAATGAACCTACCATACTTTAGTGTTTCAATTGAAAAGATTTTGGGGATTAAACTAACAAGTTCCCAAATATGAGGGTTAAAAATGATTATCAATGCCAAAAAACATTGAAGACAAAGGAAAAAAAGTAAAACTTAGGAAATCATGATGGTTTAAGTGAATCATTATAATTAGGGGACACTAATACTTCCCTACTTAGTTGGGAATTTGATATGTTGATTTTGTATGAATTATCCATATAAAAATCTTATTATTCACCCTTTAATGAAATTTCTTGTGATTATCTCCCTCTACATGAATTATATAATAATAAAATCAAATTTTACATTCTATAAGTATAAGGTTGTACCCAATCTCCCAATACAGATGTTTTTATATAAGATACGAGATTATTTAAGGAATAAAGGGTGAATTATTTTTTAGAATCATTTATGTCTCTAGGTAAGAGTAACTGAAGAGTTATGAATACGATCATGGATTTATGAGTTTATGGTTGATCATATGTTCAAATTCATTGACACCCCTTTTTAGGTTTTATGTGATGGGGGTTTATCAAGATTAAGGATATTTGAAGAGACACTTATTGATTTACAACTATTTAGTATTGTATATGTTCTAATGAAAAATTATTGTAGGAGGAATTAATTTAAACATTAGGGAAATATGATTAAGGGTAATGTTAACCTTTATGGTTTATCTTATCATTGATTTTATGGTGATTATGGGTTATTGTTGATTGCTTTATGAATTCATCACAATTTATTTTGATTAGAGAAGATTTCTCTTTAGATATACTTTCTAGAATAAACATTAAGAATTTGGTAAGGTTTCATTGAGTACCAAATTCAATTTTATGTGATTGGGATATGATTTTTACCTCAAAGTTTTGGAGAATTCTTTAGCAAGATATTGAAATAGAATTATGCTTCATCACTGAGTATCATCCTCAGATAGATGGTTAGTCTGAGAGAACAATTCAAACCCTAGAGGATATGATAAAATATTGTTCTATGGATTTCAAAGGTGTTTGGTATCAAAACCTTCCTCTATTTGAGGTTTTATACAACAATAGGACTAACTCGAGCACTCAGATGGCTCTTTATGAAGCCCTTAATGGAAGGAACTATAGAAATCCAATGTACAGGAATGAAGTTAGAAAAAGAAAGATATTGGGACCTGATCTAACTAATTAGATGGTAGAAAATGTTAGAGACATTAAACAACATGTAATGAATCCAAAAATTAGATATAAATGTTATTATAATAATTTTCATCATGATATGGAATTTAATGTTGGTGAGAATGTCTTTCTATGAATTTCTCCCAAGCTAAAATAAGGGAAAACTTATCCCTAGGTATATCAATCCATTTGAAGTACTTGATCATATCAGGATAATAACTTATCATTTGGAGATTCCATAAAACCTATATTAAGTTCAATATGTGTTCCACATAGCTCTCTTGAGGAAGTGCATACCTAATCCTTCACAGGTTTGGAACTTAGAGGTCGTATTTGTGGAGCATGACCATCGTTATATGGAATAATCAGTTGAGATTCTGGATCATATAGAGAAAGTGCTATGAAACAAGATCACTCACATGGTCAATGTTATGTGGTAAAACCACCAGCTTGAGTATGATATGTGGGAACCTGATAATATAATGAGGTTTAATTACCCTCTTTTTTTGGCACCAAATTGATTAATTTCAAGGGTGAAATTCATTTTAAGGGGGGTAGACTGTAACACCCCGTGATTTTGGGAAATATATTTTTTAAATAAATTTAATATTTTATATATTTTTTATTGCACAAAATATCTAGTTTTTATTTCATTACATGAATCACTATGTTTTAATTGCATTACATGTAACACCAGGTTTACCTTGAGTTACAGGAAACACTAATTTTGGCTTGCGTTACACGCAACACCAAGTTTTAACGAACCGTTAAAAATAATTAATATTATTATTTAAAAAAATACTGTTAATACTGAGCCATTAAATTGGATCCATAAATATAAATAAATAAATAAATTTAAAATTTTATTTATTATGGTTTTATATAATGAAAATATATTTTTGAAAAAGTATATAATTTTTCAGTAAAGTCTTTAAAAGTTTTGAAAATTCTATTTCTAAAATAGTGTTTTATTTATTTCTTTTTATAAAAAAACATAAAATTAATATTTTATAATTTTAGAAATCTAATTTTATAAAATAAAATTAATTTTTAAAATCATCATATCAAAATTATCTTAGGTTTAATTTTAGATATTTTTTAGAAATGTTTCATTTTTTCATGAATATCAAAAAATACTGAATTTTAATTAGAAAATGCTTTTTTTTAATTAATTTATAAAGTTAAATTATATTTTAAATTGGGTTTAAAGTACAATTAGTTAAATTATGCATCCATTAATCCAATTTAGGTCATTTTAATCAATTTAATATCAATTTTTGAAATAAAAACATTGTATTTTTTTTGAACATTTTCACTTTAAAAACATACTATATCATTGCATCAATGAGATTTAATTTAGAATAAAATTTTCCACTTATGTGAGTAGAATTTGGAAAAATAAATTCCATATTTTAAATCAGAATAATTTATATTATCTATTAAGCTCAAATTTATTCTTGACCAAAATTAATAGTAAAAATAGTATAATTTATTTATTGTTGTTACAGTAAAAATTTGTTTACTAGGGGGTTAAACTAAAATGATAAGTGTAAAAAATGACCCAAAAATTATCCAATACCCATTGGATGACCATATTTAGACCGTTTAAATTTTTTGTTTGATAATTTTCTATTATTGGATCCTTTTGAAAAAAAGAAAATGTGGGTTAAATTCTTTCTTTCAAAAAATTACAAGTGTGCCCCTCACATCACTTATAAACTTTGATCCATTCTTCTCTCCTATTCACACATTCAAACCCTTTTAGGTCAGAAAATACCAACCTAAATCAATTCCCAAAATCTCTAATATAATTATAGAATCCTTATTTTTGACATAAATCCAACCTTGGATGGATTTTGTTGCAAACCTAAGGAGAATACCTGAAGAAGATGTAATGTTCATCAAGGACCATTTTTGTTTTATTTATTCTTATATATAATTAAATTATTAATATACAATGATGATATAATAAAATAACTATATTCCATATTATTATATGTTTTATTTTAATTTAATTTCCTACAAACATCTACACCTCTATCAAATGGGTTACAAAATCATCATTTGTGTGTACATCAGATTACCGCCTCGTGAACTGATGTCAATCGTTTTTTCGTTAGAACCTCTAAATATTAAAAATAATAATGAATTTAATTTTTATATATGATATTTATGGTAATATTATGATTTTTAATTATTATATCACACATACCTTTATGATTTCCATTTTTTGGGAATAAGATAACATCGATCCTGTCTACGACAATCACCGCCTCGCGAAATAATGTCATTCATTCACGCTTTAGATAGAGGGTAATAAAGTTATTTTTAATGAAAATATGCGGTATATATAACATAAAAATGATCATATAATGATAATATATCATTAAACCTTATTTATTTCAATACATTGATAAAATGGAAACAACTTTCATGCATACAAATGACCTACTGTCTTCATGAACAATGTATTTAATTTTCTATATCTATATTTTATAGATTAATATAAATACATTTAAATTGAATATATATGATATTTATATCATTGTTAAATTTTTTAATATTAACAAACTATGATCAATTTAATAGGACCAAAAATAAAAATCCAATCATATATGAAAAACAAAGAGATTATTACCTGAAACATAACTTTAACATGGAATTGTTATTAAATGGGTAATAAAAGGGAGTAATAAAATAAAATATTGTATGATATATCTAAATATTTTTCTGTAATATATGTATAATAAACTTATATTTATTATATATAAGGTTTTGATGTGTACAATATAATTTAATACTTAAGGAAAGATATTTATACTCTCTCTTTTATTTCTATGAGACATATGCAAATTCATCACTCGTTACTTTTTTTGTGGTGTGTATACTACTCACTTTACATGTTATATCATGAATAGTATTATTTTATTGATTTTTAAAGTTTCATTATATTTTAATATTTAATAATTATTATGATTCAACAGATTACCAATGCAGTATGGGATTTTTGTCTCAATTTTCCTTCTTTGAGACGTATGTTATGTTGTACACTGATATTCTTTCATGTGGTGTAAATATAGACCATTTGACATGTAATTTAATGAATTTCTTTATCATCAAGAAATTTTAAGTTACATTTTATGTTATTCCTTTATGGGTATTATGATTCAGTGTTTTCAAAGTGGTAATGACTTTTTGTTACAATATCATTGTTTATCAGGATTGATTATGATTATGTTTTCAATGATAAAATATTACAATACATCTCTCAATAAACTTATTAATTTTCTTATAATTTGATTATTAATGGTATTTTCATGTAATAATACCATTTCACACTCTTTTTTACTTTAAATAATTGATAAAATATTTTTTAGAAAACCCCTCTTTATTTCTCCATTCAATCAGAAATCCATTTTATTCTAAAACCTTGTTTTCTAAAAATGATTTCAAAAATGTTTTTAACATTTTTAAAATGGGTTATTAAATAAAATTTAACCCATATTTTAATTTTTAATTTTTTAAAGTAATATTCATGTATTTTTCTAAAAAATACTCATTTGAATTTTACCAAAAATTTGAAAGGAAACTTTACTTTAACATGTAAGACATGAATAGAACTTCCCAGTGTCACTACCATTATTTTTTGTGAATATTACTTTATAAGTTTCCAAGGTTATTTTCAAATTAATGGATTTTAAAAATGTTTTAGGTTTTAAAAAATATTTTTAAAGTGGAAATGATATTTCCCTCAAGAAATTTTTTAAATCTTTTTTAAAGATTACTTTATAAGTTTTCAAGTTTATTTTCAAAGAAAAAAATTTAAAAAAATTCTTAATGTTTTAAAAAAGTGTTTTTAAAAGAAAATTTATTTTTTATCAAAGAAATGTTCCATATGATCTTTAAAAATAATTTTCCATATAATATGACAAACTTTGATGTTACATATGTTTTACTAGGGTTATGATCCAAAAATACCATTCTTAATATTTCTTTGAATGGTTTATATTTATGATGAAAAGATGTATATGAAACCTGTTTCTATTTGATGAGTGGGACCTATATCTCCAATAAATGCATTGGGTAATGATAAATGTTCTAAGATCTTATATGGTACATGGGTGGTTATCCCAAGCCCAAAAAGGAGGGTACCCGATTGGTTAGCCCAAGCCCAAAAAATAGGGTACATGAGTGGTTAGTCCAAGCCTGAAGGAGGTACATGGGTGGTAATCCCAAAGATACCATGATATGAATTTCTTGGTTGGTATCCAGGACATGTGGTGTTATATTAATATTTATTTTCCAAAAATATATGTTTTATTCCAATTTTATTCTCTTATGGATCATGTTATTTGATTCCCTTATGAGTCATGTATTATGAAATTCCAATATTTATTCCATGACTCAATATTATGATCTTTGATACATAGGGTATGGTTTTCAAATGTTATAAACATGTTTTAAAACCATTATGTTCGTGTTATACTTAATTATATCCATTTTTTACCCTTACTGTGCATTTAAGCTCACACTTTCTTATGTTTCTTCCCCCAAAGATTTGAAGAAAGGTTATAAGATGGGTATGTTTGTAAAGAGTACTAAAAGATAATATCTTTACAGTATATTTTGAATATCTTCCACCAAATTAGATGGTTGTGTACCTATTATCAAAATGCACTAAAATATTAAAATCCTCATTCATGTGTTTATGTAATGTATTGAATATTCACCTAAAAATATATAAGATCTATGTATGTTATGAATGGGTCACTATATTCAATTTATTTTAGGAAATGGCTAGGATTACACTTAATAGGATTCCCATGTATGAGCCCACTTATTTTTTGTTGATGGAAGAGGAAGGATTGTAGGATTATGGGATAATTAAGTCCCATGAGTTAATAATATTTGAGATATGGAGGGACTTACACCAACATGGATGCCTAATTTGAGATATGTCTTTATGAAGTCATTATTTATATTCTATTTAAGATAGGAATCCAAATACTCATATTTTAGTTCATCCCTAACCTGTTGACGGGTTTAGGTTACTCGATGGCATGGTTAGGAATTATACTTTAAAGGATGTCCATGTATAAGCCCCTTTCTTGTCAGCTGATGGATGAGGAAGTATCGTAGACTTGTGGGACAACTTGGTCCCATGAGTCAAGAATATTTATGAAATGGATGGGATTACACTAGGGTGGATGTCCAATTAGAGATTAGGCCTTAGTAATATGTCCTATTTTTCCTGTTTGGATAGATATCAGATTCCTCATAGCTTAGTACATTTCTAACCCACCGACGGTTTGGAATGGGTGGTTTTACTCGAAGGTATTATTAGTATCCTTGAATTACATTAAATTTAAGGGATCATACTAGGATGGATTCCCTTTGGAGAATATTCATTCTCTTTCATCTAATGGATAAAGAGAGATAATGACCATAAAAGGACTATTTAATATGTCAGGTATGACATGGAGGGTCCTTCCAAGAGTAAGAAACAAATTAGGTCTCAGGGGTGCATAAACATCACCCATTAAGGAATTTCCCCTTATAAAAGGGGTATTTGGATAAAGGTTCATAGTTGGGGGTTCACATGGTGTAAGCCCAAGTGTTCCATCCAAACAATTTTGACCTATCCAAGGGTATCTCCCTGACATGTCTAGGGTGTCTGCCCAACATGTCTTGAATTCTACCTAACTTGTCTGGGATTGTCTTCCAGACATGTCTTGATTGTCTGCCTAATATGTTTAGGGTATTGGACTAATTTGGTATGATTGTATACTGAACCTGTCTTGATTTTTTCCAGACATGTCTTGATTGTATTCCCAACATGTTCAGGGCATCTTTTTGACATGGCAGACATGTTTAAGGGTGTATACCTGACATGTCCAAGATGCTTCACATGATCAGATTTGACATGTCCAAGGGGCTTCAAATGATTAAATTGTATTGTACAAGATGTCTTCTCATTATCAAACTGAAATGTCTCAGACATCTTCACATGATCAACATGATTTTTATAACTAATACTTCATGATCAATCTAAAAAATTCAAGGCTTCATGAGGGAACTGTGATACTAGTGAGTCAAGTAACTTCATAACCTTAAGAGAGTCACATGATGGGGTCTCATGAACATTTACATGACCACACACATGACAAAGAGAGAATTACCAAGGGTTTTCATAGTGAGAGGAGGTATTTCCATATGTTCACATACATGTTAAGGTCACCAGCTAAGGAGTGTTTTCATGATAAGGGTTCCTAACTATGTGTGTCCACATTTCACATTAGAGGGATTTAAACAACATTGAATGTCATGGTAGACACATATAGGACTATGTTCATGTTGAGGGGTGATCTCATGATGTAATCATATTATTTATAACTACTCATGTGATTTTGTGACCTCAATGGGGTATTTTAAGGGGTTTTACGAAGATTTGAAGAGGATACACATTGGAGATATATGTACGAGTAATGGTTTTCTTGTAATTTTGGGTACATGGATGAGGGTTTATATTGAGACTGAACATCCTAAGAATTACATTGTTAGAGGAGTGCATATCCATGGGCCTAGGTTTTTCATGATAATAGTAATATGTTTCCACAAGACCACATGTATATGTAGGATACATGTTAAGGTATCCACATCCATGGCCACATGAAAATATTGCAAGACCTAGGGTTTAAGTGATCAACTATTCAAGACTTCATGGAGGCATCACCTACAAAGATGGAATGAGTGGCAGGCTATCAATACAAGATTCTCGAACTAGGGGTGTAATCCCGCGTGATTGGGGGTTCTTGAGAATGATTCATGTAACATAAGGTTCATATAATATTATTTTTTTCATGAGATCATGTGATCTTAAGGTTATCACATGAAGACTTATCATGATGGCATCCCATGATGTGTTCTCATGATGAAATCCTTACGGTTACCTATAGATACTCTCGAGAGGTATTACCTGGATCCTACTCTATTTATTATCCACTTCACATTCAACCCTCTTACATTATTATTCCCTCACCTATGTTCTTTTTAAGGGATTAATGGTGTATATAGTCATAGGTTGGCCAAAGGTTGTTCCACTTTCCACGATAAAGACACTACATGTACTAGCTTGAGGTGGTGGGGGATTCACATTAAAAAATGATTGAAGGCTCTCATGATTGGGATTTACATTCATTTTTATATGAAGACTCATAAACATTGGAATTTATTTTCATGTGTTTCATCCCTCGACCTCATGAACCTTATAGAACCTTACAAAAGACTCATACGATCACATGATAAGTTTTATGTGGAGGCTCTATAATATGAATATGATATGAATGTAAGGAATGAATCACATCAACTTGATTATACTTTATGAAATAGGGTAGAAGATAACTAAAAATTACTTCACATGATTACTATTGGCATATAAGTGGATGAACACTTGGAGTATTTACATGAGAGAATAGATGAATAAAATGAAAAAGGTAGAAGGCTCTCACAATGAGGAAGATATTATGTTCTTTATACAATACTGGTGATGTCTTTTTGGATCACATGATCACCATTGCATTGATCTCACAATATATGATATGTATCACAATGGATTCAAGTGGCTTGCATAATCAACTACAATTCATGCGGTTCTTCAGTGTAGTTATTTTCTTCTAAGTACCGAGAATGGGATCATTCATGATGTTGAGGAAGTCAAGCTTGGCCAGTTTTTCAGGATCATTATTTCATGGTCATAATTGTTGATACTCAATTCACATGATCAATAGTGCATCATGTGAGTGCTTCATAAAATAGTGAATGGTGTTCATTCGATGTCACTAGTGACCATCAACATGTCTCTATAAAATGTCTCATTTTCCCATGATGGCTTGGTGATTGTCTCCATTCAATCACAGGATCCATTTCACATTTTATTATGGATTTACATGATGGATTGATCAAATTCATGTGAAATATTATGCAATGACATGAATGTGAAGAGAATTATCATGGATGAATTTGGGACATCAAGTATGATTCTGATATATAAGGATTGATCATTGGATACATATGGTCATGGAAAGCAATGAGCATTGGATTCGAGTAGGCACTGGGTGTGGATCACAGTGTTGAAATATTTCCGTCAAAGAGTATGATTAGAGAATAGGATTTTGAAGATGACTTGAGAAAGTAATCGGATTGTAGAGATCAACTTGATCAGATGGTTGTGGTTTTGTCTATATGTTTTTTACAGAGTAATAGTGCATGTACCATGGGGTTGTCCCACACCAAATTCACACACAGATAGAGATCACTTAATAAATGATTCCTTGAGAGTGTTTGGTTAGACAAGAAGTGGGGTCCACACATTCAACACATACATCATGACCTCACCAGAAATGACCTCCCATTGGGCATCCCACCTTTACACCTCTACACATGCCCTATGCACTTATCACGATCTCTATGCTCACTAACACCTTAAGCCTCCTAGTTGGTTGGCTAGCTATCTCTTTGGGTGCCGTTGAGGCGACTCCCACATGTGCCCCTAGTTTAGTTGAAAAACTAGTTTTCTAAGAGGCATATCTATAAATTAATTAGTATACTTTTCTAAGTAAAATGGATAAAATAATGGATAAAATATAATCCATTATAAAATTAATCCTAAAAAAATCCACTTCCAAGTCATTCATAAAAATATATTGATATTTCTGTATAGTCTTCACATTCCTCAAACATCTAACAATAAATTTATTGATACACAATTATGGGTGTCAACAAAATTTCCCCCTTAGAATTGGATTCTTTAAAACAAGATGAATTAAATTATAAGGTAAACGTAGATAACTTTTCTAGGTACCTAAATAGCTGACAGGCCTCTGAGCACCACCAAGAGGATATTATTGACTCAAGGCATTTGAGGGGCTAGAATGTATATCTTTTGAATTTCAAAGATGTATGATCTTTTCAAGGAATGGGTTTTTCCCACATGAATAAACTTTAATTGATGCATGGACACTCTAAATTATAGAGTAGGTATACATTCATGGATGGAAAATGATTTGTCACTAGATCCTAGATAAGAGGCATGGACACCACTACATATCCCAATGGAATTAGAATTAGTCCATAAATAGTTCTTAGATAAACTACTATGTAGATCAATCTCATGCATAGGGAATATAGGTTCAAGGGGTGAAGAACTCTACAATAATTGTAATTACATAGATTTATCTCATACATAGGAAGGGGTATTTCATTTCATTGTGATGGAATAATTTATTGGGACCCATGTGTTTGGTGGAGATATTTCATATATCTGTCTCTTATGAAAAATTTCTAGCCACAACAAGTTGGACACTCTAAGAAGTTTAATGTCTTGTTGGATGAACCAAGTCTCATGAAGTTTAAAGAAATGATATATTTGGGTTCCCTCAGGTGGGTCTTGAGAAATACATATTCAATATAATTATTTCATATATTAGTAGACATAATGAGCATAGCCTAATTTTATCCAGGTACAGATAATGGTCCCTATAAGCTTTGTAATTTCCTCATTTTATGCCCACCTTTTTACTAAGTTTTATATGGGGAAAGTTTAGCAGATGTGAACTTGGATTTTTCTTAGGCCTCTCTTTTATAGGTTTTTGAAGAAACAAGTTTTGTGCCTTTGTAATTTTATAAATTCTCAAGATTTCCTTGATCACAAAAAATGTATGTCTAATGAGCAATGAATAAACTTTTTACCAGGGTTATCTTTTCAAGTTTTCAGTATAGAAAGCATTGTGTCTCTTTTAATTGGTTGTTTTAAGGTCTTGAAAACTGGATGATTACTATTATTTAGTTTAGGGTCTTATATCTCAGACATCTTACTCATGTGCATTGAATCATTTGAGATGTAACGTTCTTTGTGCAGTTTAACATCATGCAGTAAGGATGTATTCTGTGCCATTTATCATCATGCAGTAAGGACATATTCCGTGTAGTTTAACATAAAGTGGAAAGGATGAGAAATTTTTTATAGTTAAAATTATTGATTCTAGGACCTGAGGCACTATACAGTTTAGATTCTTACTACCTGTACTTGAGACACTGTGTAGTTTAGATTCTTACTGCTAGGACTTGAGATGTCATGCAGTTTAGAGGCTTACTTCCAGGACATGACAAAATGAGAGGGATTCAAAGACCACTTGGATAGTTGGAATATAGTTCATGTAAATCATGTGTCTAAGAGTTTGAACTGATTAATATGGAATGGGACAGACATACCATTGGTTATCCAAAGAACCCTAAGGTGTTGAGTTCCTCCATGGTATTATTGGGGATCATGAGTGGAATAGGGTTGAAATACCAGGGACGACACAAAAGAACTTAAGGTGTTGAGTTTCTGTATAGTGTTACCAAGTCTCAAAAGCACTAGAGTTCCTTTCCTAGAAGTATTATATTCCTCTAGTTGGTTGGATAAATGCCCTTATACATGAGTTTATAGGGTTTACATGCTTGGTAAATAAGAGGTGTCCCCAATCTTTTTTGAGAGACATGAAATATTTTTTAAGACATAATATTCTATACAATGAAGTGGGGTATGGATAGAAGAGATATCAATGAAGGGTTATGGAAACCTAGAGCATTTTAGCTATTGTTTGGGAGGA
The DNA here is from genome assembly GCA_963277665.1 of Viscum album. NCBI lineage: Eukaryota > Viridiplantae > Streptophyta > Magnoliopsida > Santalales > Viscaceae > Viscum > Viscum album. The sequence continues at coordinate 1,856,139,114 of OY728160.1, forward strand.
TCGTACCCCATAACATGTAGTTTCAAGTCAAATGGTGTGGGCCATCAAAATGGTTTGGAATGGAATGTCACATTTATACTTTTAGAAAGGGTACACAAAATGGTGATGTAACATTGAGGATGTTGAATCAACTTTAATAGTTTGATTATGGAGATTTAAAATCACTATCTAGGAATATTTGAGTTAACTAAAGGTAGAAACTAGTGGGTATAGGTTTACCATTGGTAGTGGTGAAATCCTATATTCTATGTAGTTAGGATAATTAATCCTAGATTTAAAGGGGACCCTTTTATGGGACTAATACTCTAGGCACAAGATATTTTGTAGGGTATAATTCTACAGTGAATACTAGAGGGGTCCTTTTGGAATATCCAGTCCGTGTTACTGGTTTTTTATAGGTATGAACTAGGTGCTATGGAGCCCAAGGTCCATGGGATTCCAAGAGAAGGATACCAAATTTAGTACCTGGATTTGTCAGCTCATATTTCAAATAAATAAATTTGGTTTATGGAAACCGTAATTTTCAATAAGGGTTCGAGAACCCTAAAAGTTGTGTCACCTCCTAGTGAACATGTTATCACAATGAAGAGATGTGAAAAATAATTACACTAAATTTTTACTAGACCGGGGGTCCAAAGAGCATGTATTTATTTTTACTAAGGCAAAAAAGTGGGACTTATCAGATTTATGACTTATTTACTTAAGCTCTATATTTTTCTTAATCTCTATAGATGAATAATTTAGCAATAAGATACTCGAATTTTGATCAGGATTCCCTTTGATGGTTTTTAACTAAATAAGTTTTTTCTTACTTTTACTATTAGTTTAGGATCTTTTGATTTGAAACATAAATGTATAAACCTTAAGGTCATACAAATTTGAGCAAAGTGCATGCAATCTATGGGCATGATGCACTTGGACTAGGTTTGATGGGAATGTTGCAAAACAACCTAATTAGGATACACAAGGTCAAGTGTATTCCAACATCCTTTTTGGTGGGAGATTAAAATGTTGTAAATAATAGATCATGGTTCTCTATTCATGATTAATTATATGGTATAATCATTCTGGGGATGACACAAAACACCTTAAGGTGTTGAGTTCCACCATGGCGACGTCCAGGATCACAAGTATCAGAAATACCTTCCCATAAGTCAAATATTAATTTATCTAGTAGTTTAAATCCATTATGTATATCCACCTCTTTTATGGTCAAATAGAGATAAATTTTATTCTTTCTAGTTACCGTGAAAGGTTTGTGGAAACCTAAGGTGTTGAAGAAATGAAGGTTGATTTATGGTTTTAGGTGCTTAAAAGATGACAGAAGCACCTTGTACTATGGTTGACTAGGGTCAGGAACTTGTTTTCCTTTGACAAGGAATGACGATGGGTGATGGTATACAACTTTTAACATCATTTATTGAAGATGTATTGGTTGTGATGTTTAAAATCATGCGACAAGGGTGTTTTCCTTGCACTTTAATGTCATGTGGTAAGGATGTAGGAAATGACTTTTAATTTCGAAAGATATACCTAAGGAAACTTTTAACATTCCAAGAACATTTAGATCCATGAATAATATTTTATCCATTAACAAGATTATTGATGGGTGTCTATATTCTAGATCCCTTCTTACACAGATTTATCTCATGCACAAGAAATCCATATATAGATCTGACTCATGCGTAGGTAGAAGGAGTTTGTATTAATTTTACCTCTTTAAATTGTGTTTTATTAAATTTTTGTTGGTGGTATTTCCTAGGTTTCCCCATGAATATTGTAAGGTAAGTAATCATTCTATAATGATCTACTTTAAGGGGACCCCTCAATATAGATCTAACTCATATGTAGATGAGAGGGGCATTTCATCTTCTTCCCTTAGTGAGTCTCGAAATCAAGGTCAGCTAAAGGGCCCTCTATGTAGATTAAAATCATATATAGGGATAAGGGATTTATAAATTTAATACTAGTATGGAGGTAAAAAATACATCCCTTACACATATTCTTGGATATGATGGACCACTCTAAGTGATTTTAGGTTTTACATAAGGGACCATATGCCCTGTAGTTTAATATCATGCAACAAGGACATTGTTATATAGTTTAAAAACATACGAATATGATTTTTTATTAAAGTTTAACATCAAGTGACTATGAAATTTGGTTCCTTGTCAAACACAAATCTTTATTATACTGTCCAGAGCAGATTTCCAAGTTTCCTAAGCTCACATGAGTCATGGTCGGTGTGAGAAAAAAGGGACAATTGGGAAATCAATTAAGATACATGGGAGTAATTGATAGGGAATACATGAGGTGTTATATAATTTATGGTGGACTATAACCTCTTCACAAATCTAAGTATCATGGATGAACATGATTTTGGGTGATTAAAACTTGTGGTTTTTCTTAAAATAGAGGATCCAGGTGTCACTATGTTTCTAGTGATAGTAGGAATCCAAAGACATATAGTTTTTAGGTAGTTTTCTAAAAAGCTCCAACCTATATTTTGGGGGTAGTTTTTTATCATTATATATGTTACAGTTGGACCTAGGATTGAATATCTGGGTTTCAATACATATCCTATAGTAATACGAATCAAGACATAAGTAGTTCCCATATGAAGGTTCTATGTTCATGTCTGACCCATGTGTTGGGAGTGGGAACTTTTTTATATTATATATGGACCCTGGATTGAATGTTTAGGCTTCACTATATATCTTGTGATGGAAGGAATCAAGACACGAATAGTTATTGAATTTAAAACAATCTATGTAGGTTTGAAAAATATATAGAGGGGGACATTTTTTCCGTTGATTATTTCCTATGGACTTAGGATTAGAAATTTTTGTGTCACTAAAAATACTGTGATAGTAGGAATCAATACAAATATAGTTTTTAAATTGAAAAATATCCACACAGGTTTTACCCATACACATAGGGGTAATTATTCTCATTTAATATTATCGATGGTCCCAGGATTGGAGATCTTGGTGTCATTATGTATCTTGTGATGGTAGAAATAAATCAACACATAGTTATTGAAGGAAAAAAATATCCATATAGGTCTGACCTATATAAAGAGCGAGGAATTTTTCCCTTGATTATTTTGGATGGTCCCATTTATATAGATCTAGGATTCTCTATGAACCCTACGATAGAAGGAATAAATCCACACATAGATCTTGAATGGATATGTGGTGGGAGACTAACATCAAGGATAATGGTCCTCTTGGGTGATGCCCATAGTAGTTCATAGTTTTATGTAATTATAGAGACATAAACCATCCATTTAAACATAATACGGTAAGTAAATTTGTTGTTACTTTTAAGGTCTTGCATCCAGGACCATGATAAATCTGACATGACCTGATATGTCACGATCATGTGGGGAAAACCTTTCCAAAAATTTCTAAGCCCATGTGATCTATGATCAGTGTAAGGAATAAGGAATTGAAAAAGTTTCTTTCACCACCCAAAAAAATTAATATATAGGATAGGGGGATTTTGTATCATATAATGGTTGCGCCAAGACATAGGATCTAGGAATATCAACATCTCTCATCAGAATGGGAATCATATCGTATATAGTTCTGGGATCATTTTAAAATCGAATAAGAGGGATGTCAACCATGAAATTTAAAATCATGTAGTAAGGAAGAAGGTTTCTCAACATAAAAAGTAATTCATAAAGCCCAATAAATGTTTTTCTGACATTTGGAGAATCATCTCATGATATACATCCCGTGTTTGTGACATGAGGCTCCTTGATCTAGTTTCCCAAAGGCATCCTATACTTGGTACACAAGGTGGGACTAAATTTAAATGTCATCTGTTGAAGATGTTTATGTATAGTATAATGTATTATGAATGGGGTGATATGGGTCATTTATTTTAGGGTCATGTGGTAAGGACCTCTCCAGGAAGCTTAGTGTCATGCGACATGGATGGATTCCCTGATGTTTAAATTAATACGGTAAGGATGAATAGTGGCTTGTAGTTTTAGGTCATATGTCTAGGACTTGGATTCTATGCAGTTTAAAGTTTTTCATCCATGAGCTCTACCATGCAATTTAACATCATATAGTAGGGATGTAAAACAATGTATAGTTTAGAGTCTTTTTTCTAGAACTTAGGACACTGTGCACTTAAGCGTCTTACTGATAAGAATTAGTAGCATGAGAGGGATGCATTCTCCTAGCCATCTACTTGAAACCTTGGTGTTCATTAGGTAAGCATAGGTGATGTATAAACACTTTGGGGTTCAACCTAGGAATTTTTATATTATTCAAAGAAAGAACAAGAGCCTCAACCCAATTGGTGAGGACTCGACAAGTGCATCTAAGATACCCGAGTTCAAAACCGAGTGGAGTCATATTTCAGGGTGCTTTAGTAGGCACTTTAGAAGGGATTGTACCCGAAAATGTTCGGTACTGTAGAAGCTATAACTATTCATCTATTTGGGATTTCGGGCCACCAGTTTGGGCCTCAGGTACTTTAAGGCCTTCGGGGCACCCAAGGCCTTTGGGCTAGTATGGATTTGGGGCCACCTCATGGCCTTCGGGCCACCTCAAGGCCTTCAAGCCATCTCAAGTCCTTCAGGACACCTGCAATTGTGATTAATGATCAGAAAGACTCTATAAGGAGAAGACTCCATATGGAGATCAGAGTAGGCACATTCACCAGAGGAGAAGCTAAGATAATTTTTTAGAAAGAGAGGGTATGGAATTTCCATCAGGACCAACATGTTCTTGCATGGGAAGCCTAGCCGAACAACCATGTGAAGGTGGAGAGTTGATATCATGATGAAGAAGCTGAGAGGAGGAGTTACAAGTATAGTCTGTATAATTTCATAAGGCCTATAGGTCATGTAATCTCTAAGCCGACTGGCCTTGTAAGGGCCCCCCTCATCTCTTGAAAGGGGGTTATCAAAAATAAATAAAAAAGAAGGACTTCAGGCCATTCAGGCAAGGAAAATTCATATCTATGTTACTTTAGAAGTATGATATACACCTCCTACTTCTCAAGAAGCATGAAAACACTAATAAACATAGGCCGCATGTCTTATCCTATTCCTAGATTCACCTAAATGTGATCTTTGATGGTGGTTGAGATGCGTTCCTCAAATGTGGGAGGGGTGTTTCTAAGGTCATCCTCTTTTTATTCCATCTTTATATTTATGGATGCATTTTCAGACATGGTGGGTAATTCAGGAGTATCATTTTCAATATAGAGGTAAGAGAAGACATCGTAACATACATTGTCACCTTGAACTACCAGAGTCATCATAGAGAGATTCTAAATATTATTGTTTTCTTTCATGTTGTGTTGAGGGACAAGATGAGATTATAAATCTAGGACAAAGTCCACTACCTTAATCAGGTGTATGGGCAGAATATAATCAATTTTTAGCATACTCTAAGCATTTGAAGGGGTGGTCCCGAAGACATTGGGTGATGCAACCTACATATTGTCATCCAGCATTGGTTGTTTTAATTCCCTTTTTTAAAAACCTACCTTAGCATATATGGATTCACAAAACTCAAAGGGGGCACAATCACCATTTAAAAATCTGAACTTCCCATTGATGGGGTATTTCTGCGAATGATGGAATGTTAAAGGTACCGCTACAAGGATATGAAGCCAAGGTCTTCTAATTAAGACATTATATGTTGTGTCTTGTTGGATAAGCATGAAATCAACATTAAATGTGAGATCCCCTAACTAATCCTTGAACTTGATCTTCCCAAGGGGCCTTATCTCACTCTTATCATACCCTTGAATGATTATATTTCTTATATATAAATACCCCTCACTATGTCCCAAATGTTGGAGTGTTCAAATCAAGACGAGGTTGATCCTGAAACCATTGTAAATCAGTTCCCTTCTGATATCAAAACTATATAGTTTTATTTAAACATATAGAAGACTAATATTTCCCCTGATAAATTCTTCCTAATCTTGTTTTATAAATGGGATTGTGACATGTAATTTTAATGGTTTATTCTCCACCCAGTGAACCTCAACCGGAAAAACTTCTATATTGAACTCGTGTGATTTGGATTACCTTAATGAATACCTCTATGAGTTATTTTGAGATATGGAGAGAATATAAGAATTTATAACTTCTATATGATGCAGGAGATATCTTCTATAGATTAATATGTTTCACAAATTAAAATTCTGTGACTGAGACGTATTCTATGCAGTTTTATGTCATTCACTAAGGAAGATGTCATACAATTTAGCGTCATTTGAATATAATGTTTTTATGTATTTTAAATTCATGAAACTTGGAATTTTTCAAATAATTTAATATCATGAGACAAATAAATTGTTGTATAGTTTAACAATATGAAACTAGGTTATTGTCATGTAGTTTAACATCCTGAAAATAGAACTTATCATAAAATTTAATTTAATGATACCAGGATGTACCATGCCTCAACTTGTCTAGAGGGAGGATTTTTTCATAGATATGTATCTTATTCATATTTCATGAGTTTCCATATCCTCTAACTCTATCATGCCTTCATTTACCTGATACTTTAAACAATCATTGAAGTTTAACAAAATAACTGTTGTGTTTCAAAGATGTCAGTGGTAGGGAAGGTTATTGTCATGGCTTATCAACCATGCCTCACATGGGTTCCTCATTGTTGGTAGTTCAATAAAACCATTCATTGTTCCATAGTCAAAGTACTTTGGAAGGTGTTTTGTTTTAAAGGAATATACTTTGTTCCTCCTCTCATAAAAGGATAGGAAACCATGCCTCTTCTACTGATTGATACCTACAACTCTATTAGTGTGGGAACATGGATTGGTTTGGAGTCAGGGGTACCCTTGATGAGGAGGTTGAAAATATGGAAATTACTCTAACCCTATGGGATGGTGTGAGGTGGAAAAATATTTAGATTTCACCTTATGAGGGGATAGAAAATATGAATATGAACCCAACCCTATATTATAGGGAACTTCATTGCAAGGAGGAACTCTATAAAAGGTGTTGATATTTCATTTTGGGGAAGAGATACCTAGAGAATTATTATAATTATTTTATAGATATCCTTGTTCTCTCATTAGAGTTGAGTGATCTATTCCTATACTGAAATTTCCTTGTCATCCTTAAGAAAATGACTAGTAGGATACATGGAAAAACTCTTTTCTCTATTAATGATAGAGTTAGTGGATGCTGAATGGAGTCTCAATGTGGATCCAAGTGACTACATCTGCTATTTACACTATCCATATTCTCCATTATCATTTCACATTGAAACACTGACATGGTTGATAATACCTTCTATTGATTCATGTAAGATACCACAAAGCCCTTCTTTTCCCATGTTGAAGGTAGAATGTGGGCCAACCTGCTACAACTTACAAGATTATAGGGTGTATGATTATAATTTTGAGGAGTGTTCTCATCCATATCTGATGAGAATTATTCAGATTCAATGGAAATCATATTGACATAGACACAAGTGTGATTTTTATCCTCTTCAATATAGTAACTCATTTGACAGGTCGGTGCCTGATATACCATTTTGTGTAATGGTGCCTATTGCACCATTTAGCAGTTCGGTTTCAGCTGTACTTTTTGGTGGGTCGAAACCCATATTGAAGATGATCCAAGGGTATAATATGATAAAAATTCCCCAAAAACATTCCATTAGGGTTCTCACTCAGATTTCACAATCACCATGGATAGTTGTGATGAAGTTAGAGGCTCTTATCAAGTGATGATCCAGAATTGATTTTAGGATATTATCAGGATACAACAATGGTACTTATATAGAATAACAGTAGTAGGGATATAATATTTTTTTGTTTCATTTATTGGATATCCCATATAGGATATATTATTATATTCCTCGATTTGGATGGTTTGGGTAGGCACAACTTTCTCTATATCTCCTTGTGGAATTTTGGTATTATGTTGATGACGATGAATAGAATGGATATGAGCCCTACTGGGAAGATATTTATAGTTTTATTTTACTAGGTTATTATCCTTATATGCCTCCATGAGGTAGGGAAGGTATATGTTTCTATTCTATAGGGATATGGTCCCAAAGCAGTTGAATATGGAAACAAGGGCCACTTCATCTTCTACAAGTTATCATGGGAAAGACAATCGATGAGGATATATCCTCTGGGGGATTTCATGAGATGATTTCAAATTATATATGGATCCATTTATGAGATACTCCCAAAACAATATGTCCAAAAATTAACACTAAATTAGTCTCATTTGTGACAATGCACATCAGGGCCTCGAGGAAAAAGATTCCACGGTGGATGATGCACATGATAGGTGTGTCAGCTAGTTATTCACATCATCTTGAGGTGTTATATAGTCATTACCTAATTTTCCAAAAGTCTTAGAATCCGTTGACACATTTAATGATTCTATTTGGATTGTAAGGAATATGAGAAGTTCTGGAGAGGAAATAAGACACCTTATTAATGCAACATCATATGTAAGAGTACATGTTTGATCAATTAATGTGATAGTTAAAGGATGAAGAGGTGGTCCTTTCTTTTATAAAAGTTTCAACATCACTTAAATATTTCATGTTAGGTTCACCATTTTGTTTCCCAGAAATGTAGGAATGGTTTTTCCCAAAAATATGGTTTTTCCATATTTTTCTTTAATAGAAACTCCCAATGGTTCCCGCATACATGTCATAGAATGAATATGATTTCTACTAGTAGGTGATCAATAGGTATTTTAAACCCAACAACACTAAAGAACTCACATTCATTGAGTGTGTGGGAGGTCAAGCTCATCACACCCTGGGGGGATTATTTCCTATTCCAAGACACTATTAAATATTTAATATATGTTCATGAAATCCTTCCCAATCCCTGATAAGAGATTGGTTACCCTTATTCTAATTATCGGACCAAGACTATGTGTGGATAGGAACAAATGTGTGTGTCATGGGTTCTCTCTCATTATCTTCTTCATTTATGATGCTTTTTATAGCTATGTTCGATATCTATGGAGTATACTTCCATCCAAGGATGTTGTTGGTGTCTTAAAGATGGGATTGAAAATCTAATAGGTTTATGATATATCATGTGATGATATGAATAAAAATGATGTTGTTGATTTGAAATAGATTAAGGTCACTTGATAGGTCTATGCCATGAAATTTTACATCATGCAACAAAGACATAAATATAGGGCTTGGGCCTTGAGAAAGCTCCCTGCATATCCTGTTAAGATAGGAATTAGAGGCCACATAGTTTGTGTTGCAGGTTTCTATATCATAAATGATGTGAAAAAGAGGCCTTGAGTTGGAATTATGCATGAAAAGATCCCCTAAATACCCTCATTGGGAGTATGACCCAATGAGTGAAGATGATATGCAATTAGTTTTACATCCCAATGAGGTTCCCAAACTCAGTGCATCATTATCTTGCTATCAGTACAATAATAAATTGTCTCTAACCCCACATGAGTCATGATCAGTTTGGGAAACAATAGAAAACATAATATTAGACACATTTTAAGAGAGAAAATTTTTATGGGTCTTACACAGTGAAGTATCACTTAGAGAGGTATCATTATTAGTATCATAGAGAATGTGGTGTGGTGATTGGGCCTTATGAAAGAGTCATACATATCCTATTTATAACAAGAAAATGATTCTTAATTTTTTAGTTCATCCCTAACCTGTTGATGAGTTCAAGGAATTTTAGGACATGGATGTGGATTACACTTAAAAGGATTCATGTGTATGATCCCACTTCTCATCCACTGATGAATGAGGGTGTATGGTAAAATTAAGGGATAATTTAGTCACATGAGCTTAGAATATTTGATATATGGAGGGAATTACACCATGGTGGAAGCCCAATTAGAGATCAAACCATAGGAAGGAGTCCTACATATCTTATTGGTATGGGAATGAGAGTTTATGTAGTTCTGTTCTTCCCTAAACCACTGATGGCTTTAAGGTACTCAATGGAATGGTAGGGGATTACACTTAAAAATTTGCCCATGTATAATCCCAATTATCATCCACTGATGGATGAGGAAGGATGGTAGAATTGTGGGGGAACCTGATCCGATGAGTTACAAATATTTGGGATATGGAGGGACTTACACTAGGGTCGATTCCCAATTGGGGATTTGGACTTAGAAAGGCATCCGACTTGTCTGGTTTGGATAGGAATTAGAGTCCTCATAGTTCATTACATTACTAACTTGTTGATGGGTTATAATGGGTGGTTACACTCGAAGGGATTATTATTATCCCTACGGTTTAGGAATGTTATGTGATTATATCAGGATGGATTCCCTTTGGATCATATTTATTCTCTATATTTTGATGGATATAGAGAGATGATGACCATAAAAGGTCCGTCAAATATGTATGGTATGACCCAAAGGGACCTTCTAGGAGAAGGACACAAATAGTGTCATATTAGTGCATAACTATCACCCATTATGGAGAATCCCCTTATAACGGGGTATTTTTCAAAAGATTCTTGGATGGGGGTTCACATGGTGTAAGTCCTAGTGTGTCTTCCAGAAAAGGGTGACAAGTCCTAGGGTGTATACCTGACATGTACATGGAATTTTTCAAACACGTATTTATTATTTTCCTAACATTAATTTATTGTATTTTCAATATGTTCAGGGTGTTGGTATGATATGGCTTGGTTTTTTAATGGTCATGTCATGATTGTTTTCCTGAAATGTCTTGATTGTCTTCCCAACATGTTCAGGGATTAAATCTAACATGGAACACATGTTCATGTGTGTCTTTCTAAAATGTTGAAGATTCTTCTCATGATACAATTTCACATGTTCAAGATTCCTCACATGATCAAACTACATTGTTTTGGATAACTTCACATAATCAAACTAGCTTGTCCAGGATGTATTTACATGATTGACCTAACTTTTCCATAGCTTAGATCATGATCAAGATGACACATCCAAGGCCACATAAATTTACCAAGACACCAGTCAGTCATGAGACCACATGACATGAAGAGAGTCATGTGGAAGGGTCTCACGATCATGTGAATGATAAAGAGCGCATGTTTGAGGGTTTTCATGGTGAGAGGGGGCCATGTTTTCATGTTCAAATTCATGTTAAGGCTACGTTCCTAGGAGTGTTAGCATGAAAAGTGTTCCTATCTATGGGTTTCCAAATTGCACAGATGAGGTAATTCAAGGGAATTTCTTATCATCGTAGAAATATTTAGGGCCATATACATGTTGAGTGGTTCTTGCATGATGGAATTTTATGATGTTTAAATGATAATATGATCACATTAACTAAATTGGGTCTTGTGAGGGGTTATATGAACATGTGAAGGTGATTCACATTGGAATTGAATGTATAGGAAAGGTTTTGTCACGACCCGTCCTCAGGGCCCGTGCCGTGACTACCCCAAGCCCGCCTTCCATAGGCCAGGGGCTGGCGACTAGCACCAAGGCGTAATTCCCAATAAAAGAAGGGAAGGAATTGCCTTTGTAAAGTAAACAAACACCTCAGGGTAAGCAAGAAAAAGTAAACACTAAGTAAAACTGGGTACAAAATTAAGTGCGGAAAATTAAGTGGGCCAGAATACAAACCCAAACTGAAAGTAAAGTACAACTGAAGGGAAAGTAGAGCAACTGAAAAGTAAAGCTGCAACATCGAGCCGTCCACTGGAAGTTCCACCTGAAGGGTGGGTACAGATATCCTCCACCGCTCCTCGGGTCCAGCCATCCGCTCCGAGTACGTCCCGCCCAGTGGTCCACCTCTAGGTACCGTCCTACTCCGCAAGCCTCAACCACGATCAGCGCTGTCTGTCATCTGCAACTAATACAACATAGTGCGGGCATAGCCCATGCAGGGGTGAGTATACGCCACTCAGTAGGGACCCCGAGACCCCTGAAGGTCTCCCAGAATCCACAAAGGATAATCCACAAAGGAAAGATACAATCACGAAGTAACATCCGACTCTACTTAGGTATATGCCCATACATATACCTAAGTCATCAATTCCAGTTCGGCTCCAGCATCCGAGCCCAAGTACAACCCAGTCCAAACAGGAAAACACAACTCACATCCACACAAGAAGCATATAGTAATCCACACAAGATATCAAGTCAATCTTATTGAATATAAAGATTGAAAGTCAAGACTCAGCTCACACAGGATATACTTCTTCGTAAGATGATAAAGATGATCAGTTATATCCACTGATTCATCTAAGATGTCAGACCCACACATGATCGATAGGTACTAACCCCTGAAATGACCCACAAAGGATTGATAGGTACTAACCCCTGCAATGACCCACAGAGGATTTGACCCACATAGGATCGGTATGCGCTGGCCCACACAGGACCGTTGAGTGCTGACCCACATAGGATCTGACCCACACAGGATCGGTATGCGCTGGCCCACACAGGACCGTTGAGTGCTGACCCACATAGGATCTGACCCACACAGGATCGGTAGCACTGACCCACGTAGGAACGCTGAGTGCTGTAGTCGTCGCCGTCAAATCCACAGAGGATTCCTGTACAGTCTTCATCGTCATCGTAGTCGCAACCAACTCTAGGGTTCCCGCACACAGCAAGCTCATTCGGGAGGGTCCGCTCCATGAGCCGAGGGGCTGATACATAAACTGACTCGAAGTCTGGAGTTGATGTATCCAAATGTTCCGTATCGTCAACAGGAACTCAACGTCACATACGACGCGTCAATCAGACGCACGGTCTGAGAGTTATTGGCTTTTTCGTCCCAGGGGCCCGGTTGGGTTTTAAGTCAAAACCAACCTGAACATACTCCGACTACATCCAAACCTCAAGAGGAGTAATCCAAAAGGTCAATCTCACTAAGAGGAATCCAACAAAGTCGACGACATGTCAATCAGACGTCTGGAGCTCAAGTTATAAGCGTTTCCGCTCCGAGGGCCCGGTTGGTTTTGTGTACGAACCAACCTGGACGAACACAAAGTACTCCGAAACCTTGAATGTAATATACCAAAATGAACTTCTCTATCCAGGGATTGCTATGCAACTGACGGTGCGTCGATCAGAGGTCCGTAGCCCAAGTTATGGGCAACAGACCGAAACAGTCCGAAAATGGGGTGTCGGGGCCCGGTCCGACCCAGCTGGGCGCGGCCCGGCCCGGGGCGGCCGGTCCGGCACGGGGCGACTCGGCGCCGGCCGAGCGGGTTGGCTCGGTGCTGGCCGACCGGCCGCGCAAAGGGGGCGCTGCCCCCTTGAATGAAACCGCGACCCCAGCGTGGGGGCCGCTCCTTGCCAACGGATGCGGCTTGGCGCCGCGTCCCCGCCTCCTCGGTCCCACGCGGTCGTGGGACCAGCAGCCTACCGTAGCAGCTTCAGCCGCGGCGGCCCTTCTTGGCGGTGCGCCGGGCGCCGCCGCCTCCTAGCGGCCGGCCGGTGCGGGCCGCCGCCTCCGGCCGCCGGCACCGCCGTGCCAGCGAGGCGCGCCGACGGGGTTTTCCAAGGACCACTAGACGCGCTCCGGTGGTCCGTTTTTCCTGCCGTCTTCGCCAGCGGTCCTCCCGGGACTGGTTCTTCACTGTGAAGACCTCAAAATGCCTTTGAAGCCTTCTTCTTCGTCACCCGTTGATCCGCACACCAAGAACAAAGCAATGGTGGGTTCGGACATGTTCGTTCATCCGCACCCACCGCGTTAGCGGTTTAAATGGCTTCCGAAAAATTTTAAACACATGCCGAGGATATAAATCACATATATTTAATTGAACCAAAACCCCTAACTCAAGAGTCATCGAGCGAGGGTTCTTCGCGGAATTTCACGTCGTGGAAGAATGCATCGCGAAAGGGGGATCGTCGCATCACGGAGAAAGGATTCGTCGGCGTCGCGTCGTCGATCTCCGAGGATCCGAAATTATTGTCGACCTTCATCGGAGGTCGGCGTTCTTCGCGTTCTTCGTCGAGGAAGGAGTGCTTCAAGGCTTGAGTGATTTCTCCCAAACCCTCTCACACAACGAACCTCTAATAAAATAAGACTTGTCTTATTTTATTAACACACAAGCCAGCGTTTTGAATTTCAAAAAAATTGAAACAATCAATTAATTGATTTAATTGAGGAGTTTAAACAGCCCAATTAATGAGGCGTTTATTATCCAGATTAAATGCAAGGGTTGACTTCATTAAAATGGGGGGTTCGGGTGCGTTACTTAATTAAAGGAGGGGGTTGAAAAAGGTGGGGCTCGTGTGGGCCCCACCCCACAAATATCCTACCTAGTGGTGTAGGATATTTTGGGTCCCACTTTAACCTCTTATCTTAGGTTAAACAACTTAAAATAAAATAAATTGGTCGCACCATTTTTATTTTATTCCTTTACTTAACCCCAAATTTTAAAACCACACCGGAGCAAAGGCAACTCCGAAAAAGGTGTTTCTAAGCAAAAACTGGCACTGCGATCCAATCGGTGCCCTCAGAATTCGATTCTGAGCACCGGTTCAAAAGTTAGAAAAACCTTCTCGTTAGTTCACTAAACTTACCCGAGCCAAACTTCAAAAAATGATTCTGGGCACACCGGGTCTCAGAATCAGGTGCCGTCAGAAACTGTGTTCTTGTAAAATCCCAATGGAAATTAAGAAAAAAAAATTCCCTTGAATTTTACAAGTCTTTACATATTTTTCTTGGAATGTAGGGTGCATGGATGAGGGATCATATTGAGACCACATATACCAATAATTACATGGAAAGAGGAGTGCATATCCATGGGAGTAGGGTTTTCATAAAAATTGGAATATATGTATATAGGTCTATATGTATACCTAGGAATCATATCAAGGTATCTATGTCTAGGTATTCATGAAAACATCATGAGATTGAGGGTTCTCATGATCTCTTGTTCAAAACTGCATCAAGGCATCACACGTGCTAAGGGCATGTATCTAGGGTTGTCTATCCAGGATGCCCGAATTAGGGGTGTAATCCAATATGAAAGGGGGTTCATGAAAATTAAGTGTGTAATAAAGGGTTCACATGATGTTATTTTTTTTCATGTGACCATGTGATCTTAAGGTAATCACATAATCGATTCTCACGATGGCATCATCTGGTGGGTTCTCACAACAAGAGTCTTACGGTTACCTAGGGATACTCTCCAGAGGTAGTAGATAAATTCTCCTCTATTTATCCTATGATTATCAATTTTCATACTCTCTTTATTATCTCCCTCATATATGTTGTTTTTTTAATGGATTAAGGGTTTATATATGTGGTTATTTGTCGAAGGTGGTTCCTCTTTCTGTGGGGAAGATGCCACATGCACCAACTTGAGGTAGTGGGTGGTTCATATGAAAAAATGATAGGGGATCTCACAATAGGGAGTTACATAATTTTTTTATGATAGTACTCTATAAAATCCAAATGGATTCACACAAGAATCATCCATTTATCACATGACTCTTAGAGACCCTTGTGAAAAAACCCATGTGATCATATGACCAGTTTCATGTGTAGGCTCTATTTTATGAGCATTTCATGTATGAAATGTGTGAATCGCCTCAACATGAATATCCTTCATAAGATAGGGTGAAAGGTAGATATAGAGGTATGTTATTGATTTTTTGTGGAATATCTATTGGTGGGAACTTGAAGTATTTATGCGAGAGAATAAATGAGTAAAATTCCAAAGGCGGAAGGCTCTCACGATAAGGAAGATACATTGTTCTTTACATGATCCAAACAATGTCAGCTTATATCATATGATTTCTATTTCCTTGACAATAAAATCTATGATATGACTCATGATGGATTTAAACATCTCATGTTATTGAATTCACTTCAAGCAGTTCTTCGGTGTATCCATTTTCTTCCAAATACCAACAATGGAAGCATGCAAGGTGGTGAGGCAGTGAATCTTATCCAATTTACCATGATGATTTTTGCATTATCATGATAGTGGATACACAATTTGTATGATACATAGTGCATAATGTGATTGATTTAGGAGATATCACTTGGTGTTCATGCGATGTCATTGGTGACCATCGACATGTCCGTATACAATGTTGCATGGTCCAATGATGTCTTGGTGATTATCTCCATTTGATCACATGATACCTTCCTTATATTATGATTAATTTACCTGATGGATTGATAAACTTTATGAAAAATATTATTTAATGGAATTCATTAAAATTGAATCACCATGGATGGATTTAGGATGTTAAGGGAAATTTGGTTGTCTTGGGCTTGATCATTGGAGACGGTCGGTCATAGTAATCATTAAGAACTAGAGTTGAGAAAGAGTTGGGTATGGATCATGGGGTAAAAATAGTGGATTAATAGTGTACAATGGGATAGAATGAGGCTTAATATGACTTGAGCGAGTGATTAGATCGAAATAATCATCTTGATCAGATGTATGTGGTTTTTACCACAAGTTTTTTTACAGAGGAAAGGTGTGTTCACCACAGGTTCATTCCATATCAACTTTGCACATGGATGGAGAGCGCTTAATAAATGATTTTGTCCAAGTGTTCAATCAATCTAGTAGCAGGGTATATACCCACAACCCATGAATGATGCCCTCACTGGCCGTTCCCTCCCAATGCATAGCCCACCTAGGAACACCTATATGAGACTTTAGTGCTTACTATGAGCTCTATGATTGCTCAAATATTCAGGTTCTCATTTAGTTTTAATGGATTTATCTTAGGTCATGGTTGAGGCAACTCCCACATATTCCCCTAGTTAATATTGTTGGCTGGTTAGCCTAGATGGATATTTTTTTTGGATAAGGGGAATATACATAAAATAGTTAGTATAATTATCTAAGTAAAATATATACAACAATGGATAAAATATAATCCCTAATAAAATAAAGCCTAAGATAATCCATTTCTAATACCTTCATGAAAACTTTATTCATACATTTTCATAGTCTTCATATTCCTCAAATATCTAATGGTAAAGTTCTTGATACAAAATTATGGGTGTTAAAAGAAGTTTATATGGTTCTCCTATTATTGAAAGTAATCCATATCACCTTTTCCAAATGCACCTACTAAGGGGGAGATGTCCCTTGGATCTCTTGTTTTTTTCTTAGAGTATTCAAATTATGATGGTGATAATGGGGGAACTTCACCTAGACCTGGTGGACATTCCATCTATTCTACTCTGAGAGTTCCAAAGTGATATCTCATTACTTTTATATATTCTCAATAAAAACATGAGGTATCTCCTACGAGACCTTCAGTTGATGAAACTATCAGAGACATATTTGGTCCTACTCCCACCAAAGAAGGTGAAGAATATGATCATGGTGATGCTCCTGGTGAAGCTATTAATGTTGGTGAACCTTTTATTCATGAGGAATAAGTTGGTACCAAAGAAAAAAAATTAAAGATCATTTTTTGAGAGCTAGATCAATATTGGATTTAGCTGAGTTAGATAGTAGGAATCAAGCTTATGATCCATCTACCTCTATTCCTTGTACAAAATATATTACCAAGGATGAGTTCAATGAATTAAAATAGGATCTAATGGGTGATCCATCTACCTATATTCCTTGTACAAAATATATTACCAAGGATGAGTTAAATGAATTAAAATAGGATCTAATGGGTGTTTTTTAGGAAGAATTTATTGGTCTTTGAAATTACTTAGATCATTGTAGAGAGGAATATATTCAAATTACATCGATGGTTGTGTTTTCTCATCTTCATCCTATGATTGATTTTGAGATTATTTTTTTTGAAAAATGAGATTAAAGATATAATGAAATAATTTGGTGAATTATTGAAAGTTATATCTGATATGGTTTTTCATTTAGATAATTGGTTCATAAATTTAGTATTTTAGGCAGACTGTGATCCTCCTATTCATCCATTTTTTTGATTTTAAGAAGACCATAAAAATCATAAGTGATGATTTAAAGGATAAATTTGATGTCTACAAATAGGCATGGGAAGAAATGTTTTATGGTTTTCAAACACATGATTCCAAGACCTTGGAACCTGTAAGAGAATATGTAAAAAATCTATTCAATATAGAGAAACCATAAATAGGGATATTGATTTATGCCTTAGTAAGGGTAGGTTCAGAACACTTTCCTTGGGTCTCAACATTTCTCCCATGATTGAAGTTATTAAGTCACATGTTGAGAAGATCAAGGATTTAAATCTAATATTGGAAGATTTCATGGAAAATAGAGAAGATTTTATTCAGGATTTGGAGCATGGTTTTCAAGTAGTTAGTGATTTCACCAGATTTATGGAACCCTATCTCCACACTACTCATACTGCTATGTTAGATACTTCAGCTATCTATATGTACCTAGATCAAACCTATAAATCCTTTACCATAAATCATTTTGTATTAACTCTTCAGGATTCCATCCAACATATTATTACCATGTCCAAGTGTGTAATAATTAGATACCCTACCTCCTCCCTTGCACCTCAGAATACCTCTTCCCCTGCTTCTACTTCTAGAGGAAAGGATACCATCCTTACATTAAATGGCATAGATATACTAGATTTATATTTTAAAAATAATTTATGACAGTGAATCCTAAATTTTTTTATAATATATTTTCAAATATTAATGAAATACTTCTTTTATTCTCATTTGTGATTCTAATTTTTCCTATTAATTTTCTATTTTAGTTTCTCACTAATTCACTTTTTTGATAATATAAAAAAGTGGGAGTATACGTGTGACAAAAAATTAGACATCAAATTGAATACATTGGTAAATATTTTAATAATTTAATGAACTTGATAATTACATAAGATATTGGGATATAATGTTTTTTAATTTACTATTAATAAATTTTTGTTGTATTCAACTTATTTTATTTTAATTGTCATAATTTGTGATAATAAAAAAGGGGGATATTTTTTGATTAGAATATAACAACAATATTTTAATGATCCTAAATCATGTTTATAATTTTATTAACTAAATCCATGTTTTATTTTAGTAAATGGTTTTCTATACACAATTAAAAAATGGGCTATGTATGGAACTTAATGTGTGAGGAATTTGAACTGATAGTGAAGGTAAAGTAATAGTGTGGAACCTACTATAAATTATACTACAACTAACAATATGAAAAAATTCCAAACATTCATCAAATGAGAAAATTATATCCATGTAAAGTACATCATTCATTTAAGATGAACTAACCATGCATTAAAGAACCTACTATGTCTGAAGAATCATCTTTCCACATGAAAAATCAACCCAATATGTGACATGTAAGTTTAATTTCTATTGAGTCATGTACTAATGTTGTGTATTTGTTTTTATTCTAATTATAAGGAAAACTATATGCTATATTTAGAGATGCACCTACCATTCAAATTATTGATGATACAGTGTGACAGAGTCAAGTGACTGCTTAATGGAATGAAGTTACCATATGAAGTCTTGAACCCACTGCCTGGTCAAATGGACTGACCGCGTGAAGGAATAAACTGATCATGGAAAGTTTCAGTGCATATTTAACATGTAAACTAAAAATTAAAATTTAAAGATAGCTTAGTTAACTATTTCTTAAGTGAAGATATCCTATAATGTCTAACTATATAGTGGAGTGTTTTCAAATCTCCAATGGCTAGTTTTTGAAGCATTAATTGAAGAATCCATGAAATTAAGGATGAACTAATTATTATAAAGTAGATAATTTTGAATAGAGTTATTTTCAAAAAAGAATACCATTCATGTTAAAACAATATAAAAAATAATGTGTAATATACATAGATTGATAGAGGAATATATGTGTAAACCTGTGCTATACAAAAGAATCTCTTAAAACTATTTACGAAAATATATTTTCCATAACCTTCTATGAAATTTTTTTGAGATCCTTTAAAAGAAGAATTCAAGGAATCTTAGAAAAAATAAGAGATAAAGATTTATCTACACCACATATTCACATCTCTCTTTACTCGCTCTTTCTGTTTTATCATACTTTCGAGCTGTTTTTTTATTTTAATCAGTTTATTTATAAACCATAGTATCCTGTACTAAACTAGAGATTCCTTGACACTCTGTCCCAATTATTCCCATTTTTACAGTGACATATAACTATGGAAGTGGTCATGTGTGACCTATATCTCTTTTATCCCATGAATAAATATGGAATATTTTTTGAACCTAGATATCCTTGGGTGATTTTGTTTAAAACCAGCACTAGGTTGTCAATTAGTTTAGTTTATATAAACTACATTCTAGAATTTTATTGAAAAGTAAAGGGGATTAGGTATTGTCTTAAGAATAAACCCCTTGATTAATTTCCTCTATGATTTATGAGTTTTTGTTTTACATATTTTTAAATAAAAAAATTGTATTTTTTTAAAAACTAATAATTTGTTTTACTCTATTTTTTTCTTGAACCTGAATTTTATATATGATGTTTATTTAAAGTAGAATTGTTTCAAAAGATAAGAGAGTGTTAAAACTTATTTTAACTACGTTTTGATCAAACTTATAAGAAATTCATTTTGGTTGTTAACCATTTTGAAGGTGAAGTCGATCAATGGTGTAATATTTTCAAGTATATGAGGGAAAAATATAAAATTCAATCCATGGATTGGGATGAGTTTAATAACTAACTTTTGAATAAGTAATTTACTCTTATTTTTCATAAGAATATTAATAAGGAGTTCCTTAAACTAAAGAAAAATCATGATGAATCTATTTGTATCTATGGGAAAAATTTTATAAGACTTGTGAGGTATGCTTATAGTATTATCGTCTAACCTAAATATAAGGTTGATCATTTATTAATTAGATTATAACAATGTTTCTAAAGGGAGTTATCCAAAATATACTTCAATAGTTATGACTATATTTTTTGGTGTGCTATAAATGTGGAAATGGAGGTTGGAATTACGTATCAATCTCATGGTTTTTGATAATAAGAGGAAAATAGAATTCAAAGGAAAATATAAGAACCATAGATAAAAGAATATGAGATTTTTTATGCTTAATGTGTAGGATGAAGTGTAATGGAAATTGTCTTAAGGGGACAACTAAATGTTTTAAGTGTGGAAAGGAAGTTCATTGAGTGGATGAATGCCAAATTGATGGGAATAAGTTAGATAATGATGTGAATAAAGAGAAAACTCCACAAAATGAACCTACCATACTTTAGTGTATCAATTGAAAAGATTTTGGGGATTAAACTAACATGTTCCCAAATATGAGGGTTAAAAATAATTATCAATGCCAAAAAACATTGAAGACAAAGGAAAAAAGTAAAGCTTAGGAAATCACGATGGATTAAGTGAATCATTATAATTAGGGGACACTAATACTTCCCTACTTAGTTGGGAATTTGATATGTTGATTTTGTATGAATTAGCCCTATAAAAATCTTATTATTCACCCTTTAATGAAATTTCATGTGATTAACTCCCTCTACATGAAATCTATAATAATAAAATCAAATTTTACATTATATCAGTATAAGGTTGTACCCAATCTCCCAATATAGATGTTTTTATATAAGATAAGAGATTATTTAAGGAATAAAGGGTGAATTATTTTTTAGAATCATTTATGTCTCTAGGTAAGATTAACTAAAGAGTTATGAATACCATCATGTATTTATGAGTTTATGGTTGATCATATGTTTAATTTCATTGACACCCCTTTTTAGGTTTTATGTGATGGTAGTTTATCAAGATTAAGGATATTTGAAGAGACACTTATTGATTTACAACTATTTAGTATTTTATATGTTCTAATGAAAAAGAATTGCCGGAGGAATTAATTTAAACATTATGGAAATATGATTAAGGGTACTGATAACCTTTATGGTTTATATTATCATTTATTTTATGGTGATTATGGGATATTTTTGATCTCTTTAGGAATTCATCACACTTTATTTTGATCAGAGAATATTTCTCTTTAGATCCACTTTCTATAATAGACATTAAGAATGTGGTAAGGTTTCATTGAGTACCAAATTCAATTGTATATGATTGGGATATGATTTTTACCTCAATTTTTTGGAGAATTCTTCAGCAAGATCTTGAAATATAATTATGCTTCATCACTGAGTATCATCCTCAGATAGATGGTTAGTCTGAGAGAACAATTCAAACCCAAGAGGATATGATAAAATATTATTCTATGGATTTCAAAGGTGTTTGTTATCAAAAACTTCCACTATTTGAGTTTTTCTACAATAATAGGCCTAACTCGAGCACTCAGATGGCTCCTTATGAAGCCTTTAATGGAAGGAACAATAGAACTCCAATGTACAGGAATGAAGTTAGAAAAAGAAAGATATTGGAATCTAAGTTAGCTAATTAGATGGTAGAGAATGTTAGAGCCATTAAACAACATGTAAGGAATCCAAAAATTAGATATAAATTTTATTATAATAATTTTCATCATGATCTAGAATTTAAATTTGGTGATAATGTCTTTCTATGAATTTCTACCAATCTAAAATAAGGGAAAACTAATCCCTAGGTATATCATTCCCTTTGAAGTACTTGATCGTATCAGGATAATAACTTATCATTTGGAGATTCCATCAAACCTATATTAAGTTCAAGATGTGTTCCACATAGATCTCTTGAGGAAGTGCATACCTAATACTTTATAGGTTTGGAACTTAGAGGTCATATTCCTGGAGCATGACCATCTTTATATGGAATAATCAGTTGAGATTCTGGATCATATAGAGAAAGTTCTATGAAACAAGATCACTCACATGGTCAATGTTTTGTGGTAAAACCACTAGCTTGAGTATGATATGTGGGAACCTGATAATATAATGAGGTCTAATTATCCTCTTTTTTTGGCACCAAATTGATTAACTTAAAGGGTGAAATTCATTTTAAGGGGGGTAGACTGTAACACCCTGTGATTTTGTGAATTGTATTTTTCAAATAAATTTAATATTTTATATATTTGTTATCAAACAAAATATCTAGTTTTTCTTGCATTACATGAATCACAATGTTTTTATTGAATTAAATGTAACACCAGGATTGCCTTGAGTTACATGCAACACTAATTTTGGCTTGCATTACATGCAACACCAAGTTTTAACGAACCGTTAAAAATAATTAATATTATTATTTAAAAAAAGACTGTTAGTACTGAGCCATTAAATTGGATCCATAAATATAAATAAATAAATAATTTTAAAATATTATTTATTATCGTTTTATATAATGAAAATATATTATTTAAAAAGTACATAATTTTTCAGTAAAGTCTTTATAAGTTTTGAAAATGCTATTTCGAAAAAAGTGTTTTATTTATTTCTTTTTATGAAAAATAATAAAATTAATTTTTTATAATTTTATAAATCTAATTTTATAAAATAAAATTAATTTTCTAAATCAGAATATCAAAATTATCTTAGAGTTAATTTTAGATATTTTTCGGAAAAGTTTCATTTTTCATGAATATTGAAAAATACTGAATTTTAATTGGAAAATGCATTTTGTTTAATTAATTTATACAGTTAAATTATATGTTAAATTGGGTTTAAAGTACAATTAGTTCAATTATGCATCCATTAATCCAATTTAGGCCATTTGAATCAATTTAATATCAAATTTTGAAATAAGAACATTGTATTTTTTTGAACATTTTCACTTTAAAAACATACTTTATCATTCCGTCAATGAGATTAACTTTAGAATAAAATTTTCCACTTATGTGAGTAGAATTTGGAAAAATAAATTCCATATTTTAAATCAGAAAAATTTATATTATCTATTAAGTTCAAATTTATTCTTTACCAAAAAGAATAGTAAAAATAGTAAAAATTATTTATTTTTTTAAGGTAAAAATTTGTTTACTTGGGGGTTAAACTATAATGATAACGGTATAAAATGACCCAAAAACTATCCAATACCCATTGGATGACCATATTTAGACTGTATAAATTTTTTATTTGATAATTTTCTATTATTTGATCCTTTTGACAAAAAGAAAACGTGGGTGGATCAATTCCCAAAATCCATAATATAATTATAGAATCCTTTTTTTTGACATAAATCCAACCTTGGATGGATTTTGTTGCAAACCTAAGGAGAATACCTGAAGAAAATGTAATGTTCATCAACAACCATTTTTGTTTTATTTATTCCTACATATAATTAAATTATTAATATACAATGATGAGATAATAAAATTACTATATTCCATATTATTATATGGTTTATTTTAATTTAATTTCCTACAAACATCTCCACCTCTATAAAATGGGTTACAAAATCATCATTCGTGTGTACATTGGACTACCACCTCACGAACTGATGTCAACTGTTTCTTCGTTAGAACCTCTCAATATTAAAAATAATAATGGATTTAATTTTTATATATGATATTTATGATAATGTTATGATTTTTTAATTATTATATCACAGATTATGATTTCCATTTTTTGGGAATAAGATAACATCGATCCTGTGTACGGTGATCACCGCCTCACGAAACAATGTCATTCATTCACTCTTTACATAGAGGGTAATAAGGATTTTTTTAATGAAAATATGTGGTATATATAACATAAAAATTATCATATAATGATAATATATCATTAAACTTTATTTATTTCAATACTTTGATAAAATGGAAACAACTTTCATGCGTACATATGACCTACTGTCTTCATGAACAATGTATTTAATTTTCTATATATATATTTTATATATTAATATAGATACATTTACATTGAATATATATGATATTTATATCATGGTTAAAATTTTTAATATTATCAAACCATGATCAATTTAATAGGACCAAAAATAAAAATCCAATCATATATAGAAAACAAAGAGATTATTACCTGGAACGTAACTTTAACATGGAATTGTTATTAAATGGGTAATAAAAGGTCATAATAAAATAAAATATGGTATGATATATCTAAATATTTTTCTGAAATATATGTATAATAAACTTATATATATTATATAGAAGGTTTTAATGTGTACAATATAATTAAATACTTAAGTTAATATATTTACAGTCTCTCTTTTATTTCTATGAGACATAAGAAAATTCACCACTCGTTACTTTTTTGTGGTGTATATACTACCCACTTTACATGCTATATCATGAATACTATTATTTTATTGATTTTTAAAATTTCATTATGTGTTAATATTTATTAATTATTATGATTCAAAATATTACAAATGCAGTATGGGATTTTTGTCTCAATTTTCCTTCTTTGAGGCGTATGTTATGTTGTACACTGATATTATTTCACGTGGTGTAAATATAGACCATTTGACATGTAATTTAATGAATTTATTTATCATCAAGAAATTTTAAGTTACATTTTATTTTATTCCTTTATGGGTATTATGATTCAAAGTTTTCAAAGTGGTAATGACTTTTTGTTACAATATCAATATTTATCAGGATTGATTATGATTATGTTTTCAATGATAAAATATTACAATAAATCTCTCAATAAACTTATGAATTTTATTATCATTTGGTTATTAATGATATTTTCAAGTAATAATACCATTTAACACTCTTTTTTACTTTAAATAATTGATAAAATGTTTTTAAGAAAACCCCTCTCTATTTCTCCCTTCAATAAGAAATCCATTTTCTTCCAAAACCTTGTTTTCTAAAAATGCTTTCAAAAATGTTTTTAACATTTTTCAAATGGTTTATCAAATAAAATTTATACCATATTTCAATTTTTACAATTTTTTTTAAAGTAATATGCATGTATTTTTCCAAAAAATTGAAAGGAAACTTTATTTTAACATGTAAGACATGAATAGAACTTCCGAGTGTCACTACCATTATTTTATGTGAAGATTACTTTATAATTTTCCAAGGTTATTTTCAAATTAATGTATTTTAAAAATGTTTTATGTTTTAAAAAATATTTTTAAAGTGTAAATGATATTTTCATCAAGAAAATTTTTAAATCATTTTTAAAGATTACATTATAAGTTTTCATGTTAATTTTGAAAGAAAAAAATTTAAAAAAATGTTTAATCTTTTAAAAAAGTGTTTTTAAATGAAAAATTAGTTTTTATCAAAGAAATGTTCCATATGATCTTTAAAAATAATTTCCCATATAATATGAAAACCTTTTATGTTACTTATGTTTTACTAGGGTTATGATCCAAGGATAACATTCTAATTATTTTTCTGAATGGTTTATATTTATGATGAAAAGATGTATATGAAACCTGTTTCTCTTTGATGAGTGGGACCTATATATACCATAAATGCATTGGGTAATGATAAATGTTCTGCGATCTTATATGGTACATGGGTGGTTATCCCAAGCCCAAAAAGGAGGGTACCCTGTTGGTTATCCCAAGACCAAAAAATAGGGTACATGAGTGGTCAGCCCAAGCCCGAAGGAGGTACAGGGGTGGTTAGCCCAAATATACCATGATATGAATTTCTGGGTCGGTATCCAGGACATATGGTGTTATATGAATATTTATTTTCCAAAAATATATGTTTTATTCTAATTTTATTCTCTTATGGATCATGTTATTTGATTCCCTTATGAGTCATGTCTTATGAAATTCCAATATTTATTCCATGACTCAATATTATGATCTTTGATATATAGGGTATGGTTTTCAAATGTTATAAACCTGTTTTCATACCATTATGTTCGTGTTATACTTAATTATCTCCCTTGTTTACCCTTAATGTGCATTTAAGCTCACACTTTCTTATGTTTCTTCCCCCAGGATTTGAAGAAAGGTTATAAGATGGGTATGTTTGTAAAGAGTACTAAAAGATAATATCTTTACAGGATATTTTTCATATATTCCACCAAATTAGATGGTTGCGTACCTACTATCAAAATTCACTAAGCTATTATAATCCTCATGCTTGTGTTTATGTAATTTATTGAATATTCACCTAAAAATATATAAGATCTATGTATGATATGATTGGGTCACTATGTTCAAGTTATTTTAGGAAATGGATAGGATTCCACTTAATAGGATGCCCATGTATGAGCCCACTTATTTTTTGCTGATGGACGAGGAAGGATGGTAGGATTATGGGATAATTCAGTCCCATGAGTTAAGAATATTTGAGATATGGAGGGACTTACACCAACATGGATGCCTAATTAGAGATATGTCCTTATGAAGGAATTCTATATATTATATTTTAGATAGGAATCCGAATACTCATATTTTAGTTCATCCCTAACCCATTGACGAGTTTATGTTACTCAATTACATGGTTAGGAATTATACTTTAAAGGATGTCGATGAATAAGCCCCTTTCTTATCAGCTGATGGATGAGGAATTATAGTAGACTTGTGGGACAACTTGGTCCCATGAGTCAAGAATATTTACAAAATGGATGGGATTGCACTAGGGTGGATTCCCAATTAGTTATTTGGCCTTAGGAATATATCCTATGTAACCTTTTTGGATATATGTTGGAGTCCTCATATCTTAGTACATTTCTAACCC
Organism: Viscum album; assembly: GCA_963277665.1. NCBI lineage: Eukaryota > Viridiplantae > Streptophyta > Magnoliopsida > Santalales > Viscaceae > Viscum > Viscum album. The sequence goes on from OY728160.1 coordinate 1,856,166,554, forward strand.
ACCGATGGGTTGGAATGGGTGGTTTTACTAGAAGGTATTATTAGTATCCCTGAATTACATGAAATTTAAGGGATTATACTAGGCTGAATGCCCTTTGGAGAATATTTATTCTCTATCATCTAATGGATAACGAGAGATAATGACCATAAAAGGACTATTTAATATGTCAGGTATGAAATGGAGGGTCCGTCCAAGAGTAAGAAACAAATTAGGTCTCATGGGTGCATAAACCTCACCCATTAAGGAATTTCTCCTTATAAATGGGGTATTTGGATAATGGTTCATGGTTGGGGGTTCACATGGTGTAAGCCCAAGTGTGCCATACAAACAATGTTGACCTATCCAAGGGTATCTCCCTGACATGTCTAGGGTGTCTACCCAACATGTCTTGAATTCTACCTAACTTGTATGGGATTGTCTTCCAGACATGTCTTGATTGTCCGCCTAATATGTTTAGGGTATTGGACTAATTTGGTGTGATTGTCTACTGAACTTGTCTTGATTTTTTCCCAACAAGTCTTGATTATATTCCCAACATGTTCAGGGAGTCTTTTTGACATGGCAGACATGTTCAAGGGTGTCTACCTGACATGTCCAAGATGCTTCACATGATTAGATTTGACATGTCTAAGGGGCTTCTCATGATTAAATTGTATTTTACAGGATGTATTCTCATTATCAAACTAAAATGTCTCAGAAATCTTCACATGATCAACATGATTTTTCTAACTCCTACTTCATGATAAATCTAACAAATCCAAGGCTGCATGAGGTAACTGTGAGACTAGTGAGTCAAGTAACTACATAACCTTAAGAGAGTCACATGATTGGGTCTCATGAACATTTACATGACCACACACATGACAAAGAGATAATTCCCAAGGGTTTTCATAGTGAGAGGTGGGATGTCCATATGTTCACATAAATGTTAAGGTCACCAGCTAAGGAGTGTTTTCATTATAAGGGTTCCTAACTATGCGTGTCCACATTTCACATTAGAGGGTTTTAGACAACATTGAATGTCATGGTAGACATATATAGGACTATGTTCATGTTGAGGGGTGATCCCATAATGGAATCATATTATTTATAACTAATCATGTGATTTTTTGACCTAAATGGGGTATTTTAAGGGGTTTTGCGAAGATGTGAAGGGGATACACATTGGAGATATATGTATGAGCAATAGTTTTCTTGTAATTTGGGGTGCATAGATGAGGGTTTATATTGAGACTGAACATCCTAATAATTTCATCGTTAGAGGAGTGCATATCCATGGGCCTAGGTTTTTCCTGATAATAGTAATATGTATCGACAAGACCACATGTATATGTAGAATACATATTAAGGTATCCAAATCCATGGATACATGAAAATATTTCAAGACCTAGGGTTTAAGTGATCACCGATTCAAGACTTCATGGAGGCATCACATACAAATATGGCATGAGTGGAGGGCTATCAATACAAGCTTCTTGAACTAGGGGTGGAATCCCGCATGATTGGGGGTTCTTGAGAATTATTCATGTAACATCGGGTTCACATAATGTTATTTGTTTCATGAGATCATGTGATCTTAAGGTGATCACATGAAGACTTATCATGATGGCATCCCATGATGTGTTCTCATGATGATATCCTTACAGTTACCTAGAGATACTCTTGAGAGGAAGTACCTAGATCCTATTATATTTCTTCTCCACTTCACCCTCAACCTTCTTCCATTATTATCCCCTCACCTATGTTATTTTTAAGGGATTAATGGTTTATATAGTCATAGGTTGGCCAAAGGTAGTTCCACTTTCCACGAGAAAGACACTGCATGTACCAGCTGGAGGTGGTGGGGGATTCACATGAAAAAATGATTGAAGGCTCTCATGATAGAGATTTACATTCATTTTTATATGAAGCCTCATAAACATTGGAATTGATTTTCATGTGCATCATCCCTCGACCGCATGAAACTTATAGAACCTTACAAAAGACTCATATGATCACATGATAAGTTTTATGTGGAGGCTCTATAATATGAATATTATATGAATGCAAGGCATGCATCACATAAACTTTATTATCCTTTATGAAATGGGGTAGAAGATAACTAAAAATTACTTCACATGATTACTATTGGCATATCAGTGGATGAACAGTTGAAGTATTTACTTGATAGAATAGATGAATAAAATGAAAAAGGTAGAAGGATCTCCCAATGAGGAAGATATAATGTTCTTTTTTCAATACAGGTGATGTCTTCTTGGATCGCACGATCACCATTGCATTGATCTCACAATATATGATATTTCTCACAATGGATTCAAGTGGCTTGCATAATCAACTACAATTCATACGGTTCTTCGGTGTAGTTATTTTCTTCTACGTACCGACAATGGGATCATGCACGATGTTGAGGAAGTCAAGCTTGGCTAGTTTTTCATGATCATTATTTCATGATCATTATTTCATGATCATAATTGTTGATACTCAATTCACATGATCCATAGTGCATCATGTGAGTGCTTCATAAAATAGTAAATGGTGTTCATTTGATGTCAATAGTGACCATCAACTTGTCTCTATACAACGTCTCATGTTCCCATGATGGCTTGGTGATTTTCTCCATTCAATCACATGATCCATTTCACATTTTCTTATGGATTTACATGATGGATTGATCAAATTCATGTGAAATATTATGCAATGACATGAATGTGAAGCGAATTATCATGCATGAATTTGGGACATCAAGGATGATTCTGATATCTCAGGCTTGATCATTAGAGACATATGGTCATGGGAACCAATGAGCATTGGATTCGAGTAGGCACTGGGTGTGGATCACAGTGTTGAAATAGTGCCGTAAAAGAGTATGGTGGGAAAATAGGATGTTGAAGATGACTTGAGAAAGTAATTAGATTTTAGAGATCGTCTTGATCAGATGGCTGTGGTTTTGTCCATATGTTGTTTTACAGAGTAATAGTTCATGTACCATGTGGTTATCCCACACCAAATTCACACACAGATAGAGATCACTTAATAAATGATTCCTTGATAGTGTTTGGCCAGACAAGAAGTGGAGTCTGCACCTTCAACACATTGGGAATCCCACCTTTACACCTCTACACATGCCCTATGAACTTATCATGATCTCTATGCTCACTAAAACCTTAATCCTCATAGTTTGTTGGCTAGCTAGCTCATTGGGTGCAGTTGAGGTGACTCCCACATGTGCCCCTAGTTTATTTGGAAAACTAGTTATCTAAGAGGCATATCTATAAAATAATTAGTATACTTGTCTAAGTAAAATGGATAAAATAATGGATAAAATATAATCCATTATAAAATTAATCCTAAAAAAATCCACTTCTAAGTCATTCATGAATAATATATTGATATTTCTATATAGTCTTCAGGTTCCTCAAACATCTAACAATAAATTTATTGATATACAATTATGGGTGTAAACAAAATTTCCCCCTTAGAATTAGATTCATTCAGAAAAAAATGAATTAAATTATAAGGTAAACGTAGATATCTTTTCTAGGTACCTAAATAGATGACTGGCCTGTGAGCACCACCAAGAGGATATTATCGACTCATGGCATTTGAGGGGCCAGAATGTATATCTTTTGAATTTCAAATATGGCTGATCTTTTCAAGGAATGGGTTTTTCCCACATGAATAAACTTGACCTGATGCATGGACAGTCTAAATTATGGAGTAGGTATACATTCATGGATGGAAAGTTATTTGTCACTAGATCCTAGATAAGATGCATGGACACCACTATATATCCCAATGGAATTAGAATTAGTCCATTAATAGTTCTGAGATAAACTACTATGTAGATCAATCTCATGCATAGGGAACATAGGTTCAAGGGGTGAAGAACTCTATAATAATTGTAATTACATAGATATATCTCATACATAGGAAGGGGGATTTTATTTCATTGTGATGGAATAATTTATTGGGACCCATGTGTTTGGTGGAACGTTGAGTGCTGTAGTCGTCGGCGTCGAATCCACAGAGGATTCCCGTACAGTCTTCATCGTCATCGTAGTCGCAACCAGCTCTAGGGTTCCCGCACACAGCAAGCTCATTCGGGAGGGTCCGCTCCATGAGCCGAGGGGCTGATACATAAACTGACTCGAAGTCTGGAGTTGATATATCCAAAAGTTCCGTATCGTCAACAGGAACTCAACGTCACATACGACGCGTCAATCAGACGCACGGTCTGAGAGTTATTGGCTTTTTCGTCCCAGGGGCCCGGTTGGATTTTAAGTCAAAACCAACCTGACCATACTCCGACTGCATCCAAACCTCAAGCGGAGTAAGCCAAAAGGTCAATCTCACTAAGAGGAATCCAACAAAGTCGACGACATGTCAATCAGACGTCTGGAGCTCAAGTTATAAGCGTTTCCGCTTCGAGGGCCCGGTTGGTTTTGTGTACGAACCAACCCGGACGAACACAAAGTACTCCGAAACCTTGAGTGTAATATACCAAAATGAACTTCTCTATCCAGGTATTGCTATGCAACTGACGGTGCGTCGATCAGAGGTCCGTAGCCCAAGTTATGGGCAACAGACCGAAACAGTCCGAAAATGGGGTGTCGGGGCCCGGTCCGACCCAGCTGGGCGCGGCCCGGCCCGGGGCGGCCGGTCTGGCATGGGGAGACTCGGCGCCGGCCGAGCGGGTCGGCTCGGTGCTGGCCGACCGGCCGCGCAAAGGGGGCGCTGCCCCCTTGAATGAAACCGCGACCCCAGCGTGGGGGCCGCTCCTTGCCAACGGATGCGGCTTGGCGCCGCGTCCCCGCCTCCTCAGTCCCACGCGGTCGTGGGACCAGCAGCCTGCCTTCGCAGCTTCAGCCGCGGCGGCCCTTCTTGGCGGTGCGCCGGGCGCCGCCGCCTCCTAGCGGCCGGCCGGTGCGGGCCGCCGCCTCCGGCCGCCGGCACCGCCGTGCCAGCGAGGCGCGCCGACGGGGTTTTCCAAGGACCACTGGACGCGCTCCGGTGGTCCGTTTTGCCTGCCGTCTTCGCCAGCGGTCCTCCCGGGACTGGTTCTTCACTGTGAAGACCTCAAAATGCCTTTACGGCCTTCTTCGTCGTTTCCCGTTGATCCGCACACCAAGAACAAAGCAATGGTGGGTTCGGACATGTTCGTTCATCCGCACCCACCGCGTTAGCGGTTTAAATGGCTTCCGAAAAATTTTAAACACATGCCGAGGATATAAATCACATATATTTAATTTAACCAAAACCCCTAACTCAAGAGTCATCGAGCGAGGGTTCGTCGTGGAATTGCACGTCGCGGAAGAATGCGTCGCGAAAGGGGGATCGTCGCGTCGCGGAGAAAGGATTCGTCGGCGTCGCGTCGTCGATCTCCGAGGATCCGAAATTATTGTCGACCTTCGTCGGAGGTCGATGTTCTTCGCGTTCTTCGTCGAGGAAGGAGTGCTTCAAGGCTTGAGTGATTTCTCCCAAACCCTCTCACACAACGAACCTCTAATAAAATAAGACTTGTCTTATTTTATTAACACACAAGCCAGCGTTTTGAATTTCAAAAAAATTGAAACAATCAATTAATTGATTTAATTGAGGAGTTTAAACAGCCCAATTAATGAGGCGTTTATTATCCAGATTCAATGAAAGGGTTGACTTCATTAAAATGGGGGGTGCGGGTGCGTTACTTAATTAAAGGAGGGGGTTGAAAAAGGTGGGGCTCGTGTGGGCCCCACCCCACAAATATCCTACCTAGTGGTGTAGGATATTTTGGGTCCCACTTTAACATCTTATCTTAGGTTAAACAACTTAAAATAAAATAAATTGGTCGCACCATTTTTATTTTATTCCTTTACTTAACCCCAAATTTTAAAACCACACCGGAGCAAAGGAAACTCCGAAAAAGGTGTTTCTAAGCAAAAACTGGCACTGCGATTCCATCGGTGCCCTCAGAATTCGATTCTGAGCACCGGTTCAAAAGTTAGAAAAACCTTCTCGTTAGTTCACTAAACGTACCCGAGCCAAACTTCAGAAAATGATTCTGGGCACACCGGGTCTCAGAATCAGGTGCCGTCAGAAACTGCGTTCTTGTAAAATCCCAATGGAAATTAAGAAAAAAAAATTCCCTTGAATTTTACAAGTCTTTAAATATTTTTCTTGGAATGTAGGGTGCATGGATGAGGGATCATATTGAGACCACATATACCAATAATTACATGGAAAGAGGAGTGCATATCCATGGGAGTAGGGTTTTCATAAAAATTGGAATATATGTCTATAGGTCTATATGTATACCTAGGAATCATATCAAGGTATCTATGTCTAGGTATTCATTAAAACATCATGATATTGAGGGTTCTCATGATCTCTTGTTCAAAACTGCATCAAGGCATCACACGTGCTAAGGGCATGTATCTAGGGTTGTCTATCCAGGATGCCTGAATTAGGGTTGTAATCCAATATGAAAGGGGGTTCATGAAAATTAAGTGTGTAATAAAGGGTTCACATGATGTTATTTTTTTTCATGTGACCATGTGATCTTAAGGTAATCACATAATCGATTCTCACGATGGCATCATCTAGTGGGTTCTCACAACAAGAGTCTTACGGTTACCTAGGGATACTCTCCAGAGGTAGTAGATAAATTCTCCTCTATTTATCCTATGATTATCAATTTTCATACTCTCTTTATTATCTCCCTCATATATGTTGTTTTTTTAATGGATTAAGGGTTTATATATGTGGTTATTTGTCGAAGGTGGTTCCACTTTCTGTGGGGAAGATGCCACATGCACCAACTTGAGGTAGTGGGTGGTTCATATGAAAAAATGATAGGGGATCTCACAATAGGGAGTTACATAATTTTTTTATGATAGTACTCTATAAAATCCAAATGGATTCACACAAGAATCATCCATTGATCACATGACTCTTAGAGACCCTTGTGAAAAACCCATGTGATCATATGACCAGTTTCATGTATAGGCTCTGTTTTATGAGCATTTCATGTATGAAAGGTGTGAATCACCTCAACATGAATATCCTTCATAAGATAGGGTGAAAGGTAGATATAGAGGTATGTTATTGATTTTTTGTGGAATATCTATTGGTGGGAACTTGAAGTATTTATGCGAGAGAATAAATGAGTAAAATTCCAAAGGCAGAAGGCTCTCACGATAAAGAAGATACATTGTTCTTTACATGATCCAAACAATTTCAGCTTATATCATATGATTTCTATTTCCTTGACCATAAAATCTATGATATGACTCATGATGGCTTTAAACATCTCATGTTATTGAATTCACTTCAAGCAGTTCTTCGGTGTATCCATTTTCTTCCAAATACCAATAATGGAAGCATGCAAGGTGGTGAGGCAGTGAATCTTATCCAATTTACCATGATGATTTTTGCATTATCATGATAGTGGATACACAATTTGTATGATACATAGTGCATAATGTGATTGATTTAGGAGATATCACTTGGTGTTCATGCGATGTCATTGGTGACCATCGACATGTCCGTATACAATGTTGCATGTTCCAATGATGTCTTGGTGATTATCTCCATTTGATCACATGATCCCTTCCTTATATTACGATTAATTTACCTGATGGATTGATAAACTTTATGAAAAATATTATTTAATGGAATTCATTAAAATTGAATCACCATGCATGGATTTAGGATGTTAAGGGAAACTTGGTTGTCTTGGGCTTGATCATTGGAGACGGTCGGTCATAGTAATCATTAAGAACTAGAGTTGAGAAAGAGTTGGGTATGGATCATGGGGTAAAAATAGTGGATTAATAGTGTACAATGGGATAGAATGAGGCTTAATATGATTTGAGCGAGTGATTAGATCGAAATAATCATCTTGATCAGATGTATGTGGTTTTTACCACATGTTTTTTACAGAGGAAAGGTGTGTTCACCACAGGTTCATTCCATATCAACTTTGCACATGGATGGAGAGCGCTTAATAAATGATTTTGTGCAAGTGTTCAATCAATCTAGTAGCAGGGTCTACACCCACAACCCATGAATGATGCCCTCACTGGCCGTTCCCTCCCAATGCATAGCCCACCTAGGAACACCTACATGAGACTTTAGTGCTTACTATGAGCTCTATGATTGCTCACATATTCAGGTTCTCATTTAGTTTTAATGGATTTATCTTGGGTCATGGTTGAGGCAACTCCCACATATTCCCCTAGTTAATATTGTTGGCTGGTTAGCCTAGATGGATATTTTTTTTGGATAAGGGGAATATACATAAAATAGTTAGTATAATTATCTAAGTAAAATATATACAATAATGGATAAAATATAATCCCTAATAAAATGAAGCCTAAGATAATCCATTTCTAAGACCTTCATGAAAAATTTATTCATACATTTTCATAGTCTTCATATTCCTCAAATATCTAATGGTAAAGTTCTTGATACAAAATTATGGGTGTTAAAAGAAGTTTACATGGTTCTCCTATTATTGAAAGTAATCCATATCACCTTTTCTAAATGCACCTACTAAGGGGGAGATGTCCCTTGGATCTCTTGTTTTTTTCTTAGAGTATTCAAATTATGATGGTGATAATGGGGGAACTTCACCTAGACCTGGTGGACCTTCCATCTATTCTACTCCGAGAGTTCCAAAGTGATATCTCATTACTTTTATATATTCTCAATAAAAACATGAGGTATCTCCTACGAGACCTTCAGTTGATGAAACTATCAGAGACATATTTGGTCCTACTCCCACCAAAGAAGGTGAAGAATATGATCATGGGGATGCTCCTGGTGAAGCTATTGATGTTGGTGAACCTTTTATTCATGAGGAATAAGTTGGTACCAAAGAAAAAAAAATTAAAGATCATTTTTTGAGAGCTAGATCAATATTGGATTTAGCTAAGTTAGATAGTAGGAATCAAGCTTATGATCCATCTACCTATATTCCTTGTACAAAATATATTACCAAGGATGAGTTCAATGAATTAAAATAGGATCTAATGGGTGATCCATCTACCTATATTCCTTGTACAAAATATATTACCAAGGATGAGTTAAATGAATTAAAATAGGATCTAATGGGTGTTTATTAAGAAGAATTTATTGGTCTTTGAAATTACTTAGATCATTGTAGAGAGGAATATATTCAAATTACATCGATGGTTGTGTTTTCTCATCTTCATCCTATGATTGATTTTGAGAATATTTTTTTTGAAAAATGAGATTAAAGATATAATGAAATAATTTGGTGAATTATTGAAAGTTATATCTGATATGGTTTTTCATTTAGATAATTGGTTCATAAATTTAGTATTTTAGGCAGACTGTGATCCTCCTATTCATCCATTTTTTTGATTTTAAGAAGACCATAAAAATCATAAGTGATGATTTAAAGGATAAATTTGATGTGTACAAATAGGCATGGGAAAAAATGTTTGATGGTTTTCAAACACATGATTCCAAGACCTTGGAACCTGTAAGAGAATATGTAAAAAAATCTATTCAAGATAGAGAAACCATAAATAGGGATATTGATTTATGCCTTAGTAAGGGTAGGTTCAGAACACTTTCCTTGGGTCTCAATATTTCTCCCATGATTGAAGTTATTAAGTCACATGTTGAGAAGATCAAGGATTTAAATCTAATATTGGAAGATTTCATGGAAAATAGAGAAGATTTTATTCAGGATTTGGAGCATGGTTTTCAAGTAGTTAGTGATTTCACCAGATTTATGGAACCCTATCTCCACACTACTTATACTGCTATGTTAGATACTTCAGCTATCTATATGTACCTAGATCAAACCTATAAATCCTTTACCATAAATCATTTTGTATTAACTCTTCAGGATTCCATCCAACATATTATTACCATGTCCAAGTGTGTAATAATTAGAGACCCTACCTCCTCCCTTGCACCTCAGAATACCTCTTCCCCTGCTTCTACTTCTAGAGGAAAGGATACCATCCTTACATTAAATGTCATAGATATACTAGATTTATATTTTAAAAATAATTTATGACAGTGAATCCTAAATTTTTTTATAATATATTTTCAAATATTAATGAAATACTTCTTTTATTCTCATTTTTGATTCTAGTTTTTCCTATTAATTTTCTATTTTAGTTTCTCACTAATTCACTTTTTTGATAATATAAAAAAGTGGGAGTATATGTGTGACAAAAAATTAGACATCAAATTGAATACATTGGTAAATATTTTAATAATTTAATGAACTTTATAATTACATAAGATATTGGGATATAATTTTTTTTAATTTACTATTAATAAATTTTTGTTGTATTCAACTTATTTTATTTTAATTGTCATAATTTGTGATAATCAAAAAGGGGGATATTTTTTGATTAGAATATAACAACAATATTTTAATGATCCTAAATCATGTTTATAATTTTATTAACTAAATCCATGTTTTATTTTAGTAAATGGTTTTCTATACATAATTAAAAAATGGGCTATGTATGGAACTTAATGTGTGAGGAATTGGAACTGATAGTGAAGGTAAAGTAATAGTGTGGAACCTACTATAAATTATACTACAACTAACAATATGAAAAAATTCCAAACATTCATCAAATGAGAAAATTATATCCAAGTAAATTATATCATTCATTTAAGATGAACTAACCATGCATTAAAGAACCTACTATGTCTGAAGAATCATCTTTCCACATGAAAAATCAACCCAATATGTGACATGTAAGTTTAATTTCTATTGAGTCATGTACTAATGTTGTGTATTTGTTTTTATTCTAATTATAAGGAAAACTATCTGCTATATTTAGAGATGCACCTACCATTCAAATTATTGATGATACAGTGTGACAGAGTCAAGTGACTGCTTAATGGAATGAAGTTACCATATGAAGTCTTGAACCCACTTCCTGGTCAAATGGACTGACCGCGTGAAGGAATAAACTGATCATGGAAAGTTTCAGTGCATATTTAACATGTAAACTAAAAATTAAAATTTAAAGATAGCTTAGTTAACTATTTCTTAAGTGAAGATATCCTATAGTGTCTAACTATATAGTGGAGTGTTTTCAAATCTCCAATGGCTAGTTTTTGAAGCATTAATTGAAGAATCCATGAAATTAAGGATGAACTAATTATTCTAAAGTAGATAATTTTGAATAGAGTTATTTTCAAAAAAGAATACCATTCATGTTAAAACAATATAAAAAATAATGTGTAATATACATAGATTGATAGAGGAATATATGTGTAAACCTGTGCTATACAAAAGAATCTCTTAAAACTATTTACGAAAATCTATTTTCCATAACCTTCTATGATTTTTTTTTGAGATCCTTTAAAAGAAGAATTCAAGGAATCTTAGAAAAAATAAGAGATAAAGATTTATCTACACCACATATTCACATCTCTCTTTACTCGCTCTTTCTATTTTATCATACTTTCGAGCTGTTTTTTTATTTTAATCAGTTTATTTATAAACCATAGTATCCTGTACTAAACTAGAGATTCCTTGACACTCTGTCCCAATTATTCCCATTTTTACAGTGACATATAACTATGGAAGTGGTCATGTGTGACCTATATCTCTTTTATCCCATGAAAAAATATGGAATATTTTTTGAACCTAGATATCCTTGGGTGATTTTGTTTAAAACCAGCACTAGGTTGTCAATTAGTTTAGTTTATATAAACTACATTCTAGAATTTTATTGAAAAGTAAAGGGGATTAGGTATTGTCTTAAGAATAAACCCCTTGATTAATTTCCTCTATGATTTATGAGTTTTTGTTTTACATATTTTTAAATAAAAAAATTGTATTTTTTTTAAAACTAATAATTTGTTTTACTCTATTTTTTTCTTGAACCTGAATTTTATATATGGTGTTTATTTCAAGTAGAATTGTTTCAAAAGATAAGAGAGTGTTAAAAATTATTTTAACTACGTTTTGATCAAACTTATAAGAAAGTCATTTTGGTTGTTAACCATTTTGAAGGTGAAGTTGATCAATGGTGTAATATTTTCAAGTATATGAGGGAAAAATATAAAATTCAATCCATGGATTGGGATGAGTTTAATAACTAACTTTTGAATAAGTAATTTACTCTTATTTTTCATAAGAATATTAATAAGGAGTTCCTTAAACTAAAGAAAAATCATGATGAATCTATTTGTATCTATGGGAAAAATTTTATAAGACTTGTGAGGTATGCTTATAGTATTATCGTCTAACCTAAATATAAGGTGGATCATTTATTAATTAGATTATAACAATGTTTCTAAAGGGAGTTATCCAAAATATACTTCAATAGTTATGACTATATTTTTTGGTGTGCTATAAATGTGGAAATGGAGGTTGGAATTACGTATCAATCTCATGGTTTTTGATAATAAGAGGAAAATAGAATTCAAAGGAAAATATAAGAACCATAGATAAAAGAATATGAGATTTTTTATGCTTAATGTGTAGGATGAAGTGTAATGGAAATTGTCTTAAGGGGACAACTAAATGTTTTAAGTGTGGAAAGGAAGTTCATTGAGTGGATGAATGCCAAATTGATGGGAATAAGTTAGATAATGATGTGAATAAAGAGAAAACTCCACAAAATGAACCTACCATACTTTAGTGTATCAATTGAAAAGATTTTGGGGATTAAACTAACATGTTCCCAAATATGAGGGTTAAAAATGATTATCAATGCCAAAAAACATTGAAGACAAAGGAAAAAAGTAAAGATTAGGAAATCACGATGGATTAAGTGAATCATTATAATTAGGGGACACTAATACTTCCCTACTTAGTTGGGAATTTGATATGTTGATTTTGTATGAATTAGCCCTATAAAAATCTTATTATTCACCCTTTAATGAAATTTCATGTGATTAACTCCCTCTACATGAAATCTATAATAATAAAATCAAATTTTACATTATATCAGTATAAGGTTGTACCCAATCTCCCAATATAGATGTTTTTATATAAGATAAGAGATTATTTAAGGAATAACAGGTGAATTATTTTTTAGAATCATTTATGTCTCTAGGTAAGATTAACTAAAGAGTTATGAATACCATCATGGATTTATGAGTTTATGGTTGATCATATGTTTAAATTCATTGACACCCCTTTTTAGGTTTTATGTGATGGTAGTTTATCAAGATTAAGGATATTTGAAGAGACACTTATTGATTTACAACTATTTAGTATTTTATATGTTCTAATGAAAAAGAATTGCCGGAGGAATTAATTTAAGCATTATGGAAATATGATAAAGGGTACTGATAACCTTTATGGTTTATATTATCATTTATTTTATGGTGATTATGGGATATTTTTGATCTCTTTATGAATTCAACACACTTTATTTTGATCAGAGAATATTTCTCTTTAGATCCACTTTCTATAATAGACATTAAGTATGTGGTAAGGTTTCATTGAGTACCAAATTCAATTGTATATGATTGGGATATGATTTTTACCTCAATTTTTTGGAGAATTCTTCAGCAAGATCTTGAAATATAATTATGCTTCATCACTGAGTATCATCCTCAGATAGATGGTTAGTCTGAGAGAACAATTCAAACCCAAGAGGATATGATAAAATATTATTCTATGGATTTCAAAGGTGTTTGGTATAAAAAACTTCCACTATTTGAGTTTTTCTACAATAATAGGCCTAACTCGAGCACTCAGATGGCTCCTTATGAAGCCTTTAATGGAAGGAACAATAGAACTCAAATGTACAGGAATGAAGTTAGAAAAAGAAAGATATTGGGATCTAAGTTAGCTAATTAGATGGTAGAGAATGTTAGAGCCATTAAACAACATGTAAGGAATCCAAAAATTAGATATAAATTTTATTATAATAATTTTCATCATGATCTAGAATTTAAATTTGGTGATAATGTCTTTCTATGAATTTCTCCCAATCTAAAATAAGGGAAAACTAATCCCTAGGTATATCATTCCCTTTGAAGTACTTGATCGTATCAGGATAATAACTTATCATTTGGAGATTCCATCAAACCTATATTAAGTTCAAGATGTGTTCCACATAGATCTCTTGAGGAAGTGCATACCTAATACTTTATAGGTTTGGAACTTAGAGGTCATATTCCTGGAGCATGACCATCTTTATATGGAATAATCAGTTGAGATTCTGGATCATATAGAGAAAGTTCTATGAAACAAGATCACTCACATGGTCAATGTTTTGTGGTAAAACCACTAGCTTGAGTATGATATGTGGGAACCTGATAATATAATGAGGTCTAATTATCCTCTTTTTTTGGCACCAAATTGATTAACTTCAAGGGTGAAATTCATTTTAAGGGGGGTAGACTGTAACACCCTGTGATTTTGTGAATTATATTTTTCAAATAAATTTAATATTTTATATATTTGTTATCGAACAAAATATCTAGTTTTTCTTGCATTACATGAATCACTATGTTTTTATTGAATTAAATGTAACACCAGGATTACCTTGAGTTACATTCAACACTAATTTTGGCTTGCATTACATGCAACACCAAGTTTTAACGAACCGTTAAAAATAATTAATATTATTATTTAAAAAAATACTGTTAGTACTGAGCCATTAAATTGGATCCATAAATATAAATAAATAAATAATTTTAAAATATTATTTATTATCGTTTTATATAATGAAAATATATTATTTAAAAAGTACATAATTTTTCAGTAAAGTCTTTATAAGTTTTGAAAATGCTATTTCTAAAAAAGTGTTTTATTTATTTCTTTTTATGAAAAATAATAAAATTAATTTTTTATAATTTTATAAATCTAATTTTATAAAATAAAATTAATTTTCTAAATCAGAATATCAAAATTATCTTAGAGTTAATTTTAGATATTTTTCGGAAAAGTTTCATTTTTCATGAATATTGAAAAATACTGAATTTTAATTGGAAAATGCATTTTGTTTAATTAATTTATACAGTTAAATTATATGTTAAATTGGGTTTAAAGTACAATTAGTTCAATTATGCATCCATTAATCCAATTTAGGCCATTTGAATCAATTTAATATCAAATTGTGAAATAAGAACATTGTATTTTTTTGAACATTTTCACTTTAAAAACATACTTTATCATTCCGTCAATGAGATTAACTTTAGAATAAAATTTTCCACTTATGTGAGTAGAATTTGGAAAAATAAATTCCATATTTTAAATCAGAGTAATTTATATTATCTATTAAGTTCAAATTTATTCTTGACCAAAAAGAATAGTAAAAATAGTAAAAATTATTTATTTTTTTAAGGTAAAAATTTGTTTACTTGGGGGTTAAACTATAATGATAACGGTATAAAATGACCCAAAAACTATCCAATACCCATTGGATGACCATATTTAGACTGTATAAATTTTTTATTTGATAATTTTCTATTATTGGATCCTTTTGACAAAAAGAAAACGTGGGTGGATCAATTCCCAAAATCCATAATATAATTATAGAATCCTTTTTTTGACATAAATCCAACCTTGGATGGATTTTGTTGCAAACCTAAGGAGAATACCTGAAGAAAATGTAATGTTCATCAACAACCATTTTTGTTTTATTTATTCCTACATATAATTAAATTATTAATATACAATGATGAGATAATAAAATTACTATATTCCATATTATTATATGGTTTATTTTAATTTAATTTCCTACAAACATCTCCACCTCTATAAAATGGGTTACAAAATCATCATTCGTGTGTACATTGGACTACCACCTCACGAACTGATGTCAACTGTTTCTTCGTTAGAACCTCTCAATATTAAAAATAATAATGGATTTAATTTTTATATATGATATTTATGATAATGTTATGATTTTTTAATTATTATATCACACATACCTTTATGATTTCCATTTTTTGGGAATAAGATAACATTGATCCTGTGTACGGTGATCACCGCCTCACGAAACAATGTCATTCATTCACGCTTTACATAGAGGGTAATAAGGATTTTTTTTAATGAAAATATGTGGTATATATAACATAAAAATTATCATATAATGATAATATATCATTAAACTTTATTTATTTCAATACTTTGATAAAATGGAAACAACTTTCATGCGTACATATGACCTACTGTCTTCATGAACAATGTATTTAATTTTCTATATATATATTTTATATATTAATATAGATACATTTACATTGAATATATATGATATTTATATCATGGTTAAAATTTTTAATATTATCAAACCATGATCAATTTAATAGGACCAAAAATAAAAATCCAATCATATATAGAAAACAAAGAGATTATTACCTGGAACGTAACTTTAACATGGAATTGTTATTAAATGGGTAATAAAAGGGCATAATAAAATAAAATATGGTATGATATATCTAAATATTTTTCTGAAATATATGTATAATAAACTTATATATATTATATAGAAGGTTTTAATGTGTACAATATAATTAAATACTTATGTTAATATATTTCCAGTCTCTCTTTTATTTCTATGAGACATAAGAAAATTCACCACTCGTTACTTTTTTGTGGTGTATATACTACCCACTTTACATGCTATATCATGAATACTATTATTTTATTGATTTTTAAAGTTTCATTATGTGTTAATATTTATTAATTATTATGATTCAAAATATTACAAATGCAGTATGGGATTTTTGTCTCAATTTTCCTTCTTTGAGGCGTATGTTATGTTGTACACTGATATTATTTCACGTGGTGTAAATATAGACCATTTGACATGTAATTTAATGAATTTATTTATCATCAAAAAATTTTAAGTTACATTTTATTTTATTCATTTATGGGTATTATGATTCAAAGTTTTCAAAGTGGTAATGACTTTTTGTTACAATATCATTATTTATCAGGATTGATTATGATTATGTTTTCAATGATAAAATATTACAATAAATCTCTCAATAAACTTATGAATTTTATTATCATTTGGTTATTAATGATATTTTCAAGTAATAATACCATTTAACACTCTTTTTTACTTTAAATAATTGATAAAATGTTTTTAAGAAAACCCCTCTCTATTTCTCCCTTCAATAAGAAATCCATTTTCTTCCAAAACCTTGTTTTCTAAAAATGCTTTCAAAAATGTTTTTAACATTTTTTAAATGGTTTATCAAATAAAATTTAAACCATATTTCAATTTTTACAATTTTTTTAAAGTAATACGCATGTATTTTTCCAAAAAATTGAAAGGAAACTTTATTTTAACATGTAAGACACAAATAGAACTTCCGAGTGTCACTACCATTATTTTATGTGAAGATTACTTTATAATTTTCCAAGGTTATTTTCAAATTAATGTATTTTAAAAATGTTTTATGTTTTAAAAAATATTTTTAAAGTGGAAATGATATTTTCATCAAGAAAATTTTTAAATCATTTTTAAAGATTACTTTATAAGTTTTCATGTTAATTTTGAAAGAAAAAAATTTAAAAAAATGTTTAATGTTTTAAAAAAGTGTTTTTAAATGAAAAATTAGTTTTTATCAAAGAAATGTTCCATATGATCTTTATAAATAATTTCCCATATAATATTAAAACCTTTGATGTTAATTATGTTTTACTAGGGTTATGATCCAAGGATAACATTCTAATTATTTTTCTGAATGGTTTATATTTATGATGAAAAGATGTATATGTAACCTGTTTCTCTTTGATGAGTGGGACCTATATATACCATAAATGCATTGGGTAATGATAAATGTTCTGCGATCTTATATGGTACATGGGTGGTTATCCCAAGCCCAAAAAGGAGGGTACCCTGTTGGTTATCCCAAGACCAAAAAATAGGGTACATGAGTGGTCAGCCCAAGCCCGAAGGAGGTACAGGGGTGGTTAGCCCAAATATACCATGATATGAATTTATGGGTCGGTATCCAGGACATATGGTGTTATATGAATATTTATTTTCCAAAAATATATGTTTTATTCTAATTTTATTCTCTTATGGATCATGTTATTTGATTCCCTTATGAGTCATGTCTTATGAAATTCCAATATTTATTCCATGACTTAATATTATGATCTTTGATATATAGGGTATGGTTTTCAAATGTTATAAACCTGTTTTCACACCATTATGTTCGTGTTATACTTAATTATCTCCCTTGTTTACCCTTAATGTGCATTTAAGCTCACACTTTCTTATGTTTCTTCCCCCAGGATTTGAAGAAAGGTTATAAGATGGGTATGTTTGTAAAGAGTACTAAAAGATAATATCTTTACAGGATATTTTTCATATATTCCACCAAATTAGATGGTTGCGTACCTAGTATCAAAATTCACTAAGCTATTATAATCCTCATGCTTGTGTTTATGTAATTTATTGAATATTCACCTAAAAATATATAAGATCTATGTATGATATGATTGGGTCACTATGTTCAAGTTATTTTAGGAAATGGATAGGATTCCACTTAATAGGATGCCCATGTATGAGCCCACTTATTTTTTGCTGATGGACGAGGAAGGATGGTAGGATTATGGGATAATTCAGTCCCATGAGTTAAGAATATTTGAGATATAGAGGGACTTACACCAACATGGATGCCTAATTAGAGATATGTCCTTATGAAGGAATTCTATATATTATATTTTAGATAGGAATCCGAATACTCATATTTTAGTTCATCCCTAACCCATTGACGAGTTTATGTTACTCAATTACATGGTTAGGAATTATACTTTAGAGGATGTCGATGAATAATCCCCTTTCTTATCAGCTGATGGATGAGGAATTATAGTAGACTTGGGGGACAACATGGTCCCATGAGTCAAGAATATTTACAAAATGGATGGGATTGCACTAGAGTGGATTCCCAATTAGTTATTTGGCCTTAGGAATATATCCTATGTATCCTTTTTGGATATATATTGGAGTCCTCATATCTTAGTACATTTCTAACCCACCGATGGGTTGGAATGGGTGGTTTTACTAGAAGGTATTATTAGTATCCCTGAATTACATGAAATTTAAGGGATTATACTAGGATGAATGCCCTTTGGAGAATATTTATTCTCTATCATCTAATGGATAACGAGAGATAATGACCATAAAAGGACTATTTAATATGTCAGGTATGAAATGGAGGGTCCATCCAAGAGTAAGAAACAAATTAGGTCTCATGGGTGCATAAACCTCACCCATTAAGGAATTTCTCCTTATAAATGGGGTATTTGGATAATGGTTCATGGTTGGGGGTTCACATGGTGTAAGCCCAAGTGTGCCATACAAACAATGTTGACCTATCCAAGGGTATCTCCCTGACATGTCTAGGGTGTCTACCCAACATGTCTTGAATTCTACCTAACTTGTATGGGATTGTCTTCCAGACATGTCTTGATTGTCCGCCTAATATGTTTAGGGTATTGGACTAATTTGGTGTGATTGTCTACTGAACTTGTCTTGATTTTTTCCCAACAAGTCTTGATTATATTCCCAACATGTTCAGGGAGTCTTTTTGACATGGAAGACATGTTCAAGGGTGTCTACCTGACATGTCCAAGATGCTTCACATGATCAGATTTGACATGTCTAAGGGGCTTCTCATGATTAAATTGTATTTTACAGGATGTATTCTCATTATCAAACTGAAATGTCTCAGAAATCTTCACATGATCAACATGATTTTTCTAACTCCTACTTCATGATAAATCTAACAAATCCAATACTGCATGAGGGAACTGTGAGACTAGTGAGTCAAGTAACTACATACCTTAAGAGAGTCACATGATTGGGTCTCATGAACATTTACATGACCACACACATGACAAAGAGATAATTCCCAAGGGTTTTCATAGTGAGAGGTGTGATGTCCATATGTTCACATAAATGTTAAGGTCACCAGCTAAGGAGTGTTTTCATTATAAGGGTTCCTAACTATGCATGTCCACATTTCACATTAGAGGGTTTTAGACAACATTTAATGTCATGGTAGACATATATAGGACTATGTTCATGTTGAGGGGTGATCCCATAATGGAATCATATTATTTATAACTAATCATGTGATTTTTTTGACCTAAATGGGGTATTTTAAGGGGTTTTGTGAAGATGTGAAGGGGATACACATTGGAGATATATGTATGAGCAATAGTTTTCTTGTAATTTGGGGTGCATAGATGAGGGTTTATATTGAGACTGAAAATCTTAATAATTTCATTGTTAGAGGAGTGCATATCCATGGGCCTAGGTTTTTCCTGATAATAGTAATATGTATCGACAAGACCACATGTATATGTAGAATACATGTTAAGGTATCCACATCCATGGATACATGAAAATATTTCAAGACCTAGGGTTTAAGTGATCACCGATTCAAGACTTCATGGAGGCATCACATACAAATATGGCATGAGTGGAGGGCTATCAATACAAGCTTCTTGAACTAGGGGTGGAATCCCGCATGATTGGGGGTTCTTGAGAATTATTCATGTAACATCGGGTTCACATAATGTTATTTGTTTCATGAGATCATGTGATCTTAAGGTGATCACATGAAGACTTATCATGATGGCATCCCATGATGTGTTCTCATGATGATATCCTTATAGTTACCTAGAGATACTCTTGAGAGGAAGTACCTAGATCCTATTATATTTCTTCTCCACTTCACCCTCAACCTTCTCCCATTATTATCCCCTCACCTATGTTCTTTTTAAGGGATTAATGGTTTATATAGTCATAGGTTGGCCAAAGGTAGTTCCACTTTCCATGAGAAAGACACTGCATGTACTAGCTGGAGGTGGTGGGGGATTCACATGAAAAAATGATTGAAGGCTCTCATGATAGGGATTTACATTCATTTTTATATGAAGCCTCATAAATATTGGAATTGATTTTCATGTGCATCATCCCTCGACCGCATGAAACTTATAGAACCTTACAAAAGACTCATATGATCACATGATAAGTTTTATGTGGAGGCTCTATAATATGAATATTATATGAATGCAAGGCATGCATCACATAAACTTGATTATCCTTTATGAAATGGGGTAGAAGATAACTAAAAATTACTTCACATGATTACTATTGGCATATCAGTGGATGAACAGTTGAAGTATTTACTTGAGAGAATAGATGAATAAAATGAAAAAGGTAGAAGGATCTCCCAATGAGGAAGATATAATGTTCTTTTTGAAATATAGGTGATATCTTCTTGGATCGCACGATCACCATTGCATTGATCTCACAATATATGATATTTCTCACAATGGATTCAAGTGGCTTGCATAATCAACTACAATTCATACGGTTCTTCGGTGTAGTTATTTTCTTCTACGTACCGACAATGGGATCATGCACAATGTTGAGGAAGTCAAGCTTGGCTAGTTTTTCATGATCATTATTTCATGATCATAATTGTTGATACTCAATTCACATGATCCATAGTGCATCATGTGAGTGCTTCATAAAATAGTAAATGGTGTTCATTCGATGTCAATAGTGACCATCAACATGTCTCTATACAACGTCTCATGTTCCCATGATGGCTTGGTGATTTTCTCCATTCAATCACACGATCCATTTCACATTTTCTTATGGATTTACATGATGGATTGATCAAATTCACGTGAAATATTATGCAATGACATGAATGTGAAGCGAATTATCAAGCATGAATTTGGGACATCAAGGATGATTCTGATATCTCAGACTTGATCATTAGAGACATATGATCATGGGAACCAATGAGCATTGGATTCGAGTAGGCACTGGGTGTGGATCACAGTGTTGAAATAGTGCCGTCAAAGAGTATGGTGGGAGAATAGGATGTTGAAAATGACTTGAGAAAGTAATCAGATTGTAGAGATAGGCTTGATCAGATGGTTGTGGTTTTGTCCATATGTTGTTTTACAGAGTAATAGTTCATGTACCATGTGGTTATCCCACACCAAATTCACACACAGATAGAGATCACTTAATAAATTATTCCTTGATAGTGTTTGGTCAGACAAGAAGTGGAGTCTGCACCTTCAACACATTGGGCATCCCACCTTTACACCTCTACACATGCCCTATGAACTTATCATGATCTCTATGCTCACTAATACCTTAATCCTCATAGTTTGTTGGCTAGTTAGCTCATTGGGTGCAGTTGAGGTGACTCCCACATGTGCCCCTAGTTTATTTGGAAAACTAGTTATCTAAGAGGCATATCTATAAAATAATTAGTATACTTGTCTAAGTAAAATGGATAAAATAATGGATAAAATATAATCCATTATAAAATTAATCCTAAAAAAATCCACTTCCAAGTCATTCATGAATAATATATTGATATTTCTATATAGTCTTCAGGTTCCTCAAACATCTAACAATAAATTTATTGATACACAATTATGGGTGTAAACAAAATTTCCCCCTTAGAATTAGATTCATTCAGAAAAAAATGAATTAAATTATAAGGTAAACGTAGATATCTTTTCTAGGTACCTAAATAGATGACTGGCCTTTGAGCACCACCAAGAGGATATTATCGACTCATGGCATTTGAGGGGCCAGAATGTATATCTTTTGAATTTCAAATATGGCTGATCTTTTCAAGGAATGGGTTTTTCCCACATGAATAAACTTGACCTGATGCATGGACAGTCTAAATTATAGAGTAGGTATACATTCATGGATGGAAAGTTATTTGTCACTAGATCCTAGATAAGATGCATGGACACCACTATATATCCTAATGGAATTAGAATTAGTCCATAAATAGTTCTGAGATAAACTACTATGTAGATCAATCTCATTCATAGGGAACATAGGTTCAAGGGGTGAAGAACTCTATAATAATTGTATTTACATAGATATATCTCATACATAGGAAGGGGAATTTTATTTCATTGTGATGGAATAATTTATCGGGACCCATGTGTTTGGTGGAGATATTTTATATATCTGGCTCTTATGAAACATTTCTAGCCCCACCAAGTTGGACACTCTAAGAAGTTTAATGTCTTGTCGGATGAACCAAGTCTCATGAAGTTTAAATAAATGATATGTTTGGGTTCCCTCAGTTGAGGCTTGAGAAATAAATATTCTATATAATTATTTCATATATTAGTAGACATAATGAGCATAGCCTAATTTTATCCAGGTACAGATAATGGTCCCTATAATCTTCGCAATTTCTTCATTTTATGCCCACCATTTTACTAAGTTTTATATGGGGAAAGTTTAGCAGACGTGAACTTGGATTTTTATTAGGCCTCCCTTTTATAGGTTTTTGAAGAAACAAGTTCTAGGCCTTTTAAATTTTATAAATTCTCAATATTTCCTTGATCACAAAAAGTGTATATCTAATGATCAATGAATCAAATTTTTCCCAGGGCGATCTTCTCAAGTTTTCAGCATAGCAATCATTGTTTCTCTTTTAATTGGTTGTTTTAAGGTCTTGAAAACTAGATGATTACTATTATTTAGTTTAGGGTCTTATATCTCAGACCATCTAACTCATGTGCATTAAATCATTTGAGTTGTAATGTTTTTTGTGTAGTTTAACATCATGCAGTAAGGATGTATTCCGTGCAATTTATCATCATGCGGTAAGGATGTATTCTGTGTAGTTTAACATAAAGTGGTAAGGATGAGAAATTTTGTATAGTTAAAATTATTGATTCTAGGACCTGAGGCACTATACAGTTTAGATTCATACTACCTGGACTTGAGACACTGTGTATTTTAGATTCTTGCTGCTAGGACTTGAGATGTCGTGCAGTTTAGAGCCTTACTTCCAAGACATGATAAAATGAGATGGATTCAAATACCACTTGGATAGTTGGAATATAGGTCATGTAAATCATGTGTCTAAGAGTTTGAACTGATGAATATGGAATGGGACAAACATACCATGGGTGATCCAAATCACCCTAAGTTGTTGAATTCCTCCATGGTGTTATCGGGGATCGTGAGTGGAATAGGGTAGAAATACCAGGGATGACCCAAAACAACTTAACGTGTTGAGTTCCTGTATAGTGTTACCAGGCCTCAAAAGCATTAGAGTTCCTTTCTTGGAAGGAGTATATTCCTCTAGTTGGTTGGATAAAATCCCTTATACATGGGTTTATAGGGTTTACATGCTTGGTAAATAAGAGGTGTCCCCACTCTTTTTTGAGAGACATGAAAGATTTTTTGAAGACTGAATAGTCTATACAATGAAGTGGGGTATGGATAAAAGAGATATCCATGAAGGGTTATGGAAACCTAGGGAATTTTAGCTATTGTTTGGTAGGATCATACCCTATAACATGTAGTTTTAAGTCATATGGTGTGGGCCATCAAAAGGTTTTGGAATGGAATTTCACATCTATACTTTGAGAAAGGGCACACAAAATGGTGATGTAACATTGAGGATGTTGAATCAACTTTAATAGTTTGATTATAGATATTTAAAATCACTATCTAGGAATATTTGAGTTAACTAAAGGTAGAAAATAGTGGGTATAGGTTTACCATTGGTAGTGGTGAAATCCTATATTCTATGTAGTTATGATAATTAATCCTAGATTTAATGGGGACCCTTCTATGGGACTAATACTCTAGGCACAAGATATTTTGTAGGGTATAATTCTCC
The DNA here is from genome assembly GCA_963277665.1 of Viscum album. Taxonomy (NCBI): domain Eukaryota; kingdom Viridiplantae; phylum Streptophyta; class Magnoliopsida; order Santalales; family Viscaceae; genus Viscum; species Viscum album. Next base: position 1,856,191,166 of record OY728160.1, read on the forward strand.
AGTGAATACTAGAGGGGTCCTTTTGGAATATCCATTCCATGTTACTGGTTTTTTATAGGGAAGAACTAGGAGCAATGGAGCCCAAGGTCCATGGGATTATAAGATAAGGATACCAAATTTTGTACCTGGATTTGTCAGCTCATATTTCAAATAAATAAATTTGGTTTATGGAAACCATAATTTTCAATAAGGGTTTGAGAACCCTAAAAGTTGTGTCACCTCATAGTGAACATGTTATCACAACGAGGAGATGTGAAAAATAATTACACTAACCTTTTATTAGACCGGGGGTCCAACGAGTATGTATTTACTTTTACTAAGGCGAAAAGTGGGACTTATCAGATTTATGAATTATTTCCTTAAGCTCTATATTTTTCTTAATTTCTAAAGATCAAGAATTTAGTGATAAGATACTTGAATTTTGACCAGGATTCCCTTTGAAGTTTTTCAACCAAATAAGTTTATTCTTCCTTTTACTATTAGTTTAGGGTATTTAGTCTTGAACCATAAATGTATAAACCTTAAGGTCATACAAATTTGAGCAAAGTGAATGCAATCTATGGTCATGATGCACTTGGACTAGGTTTGATGAGAATGTTGCAAAAGAACCTAATTAGGATACACAAGGTCAAGTGTATTCCAACATCCTTTTGGGTGGGAGATGAAAATGTTGTAAATAATAGATCATGGTTATCTATTCAGGATTAATTATATGGTATAATCGTTATGGGGATGACCCAAAACACATTAAGGTGTTGAGTTCCACCATGGCAACGTCATGGATCACAAGTATCAGAAATACCTTCCCATAAGTCAAATATTCCTTTATCTAGTAGTTGAAATCCATTATGTATATCCACCTCTTTCATGGTCAAATAGAGATAAATTTTATTCTTTCTAGTTACCGTGAAAGTTTTGTGGAAACCTGAGGTTTTTAAGACATGAAGGGTGATTTATGGGTTGAGGTGCTTAAAAGATGAAGGAAGCACGTTGTACTATGGTTGACTAGGGTCAGGAACTTGTTTTCCTTTGATAAGCAATGACGATGGGTGGTTGTATATAACTTTTAACATCATTTATTGAAGATGTATTGGTTGTGAAGTTTAAAATCATGCGACAAGGGTGTTTTCCTTGCAGTTTAATGTCATGTGGTATGGATGTAAGAAATGACATGAAATTTTGAAAGATATACCAGAGGAAACTTTTAATATTCCAGGAACATTTAGATGCATGAATACTATTTTATCCATTAACAAGATTATTGATGGGTGTCCATATTCTAGATCCCTTCATACACCGATTTATCTCATGCATAAGAAATCCATACATATACTTGAATCATACGTAGGTAGAAGGAGTTTGTATTAATTTTAACTCTTTAAATTGTGTTTTATTAAATTTTTATTGGTGGTATTTCCTAGGTTTCCCCATGAATATTTTAAGGTAAGTAATCCTTCTATAATCATATACTTTAAGGGGATCCCTCAATATAGATCTAACTCATATGTAGAGGAGAGGGACATTTCATATTCTTCCCTTAATGAGTCTCGAAATCAAGGTCAGCTAAAGGGTCCTCTATGTAGATCAAAATCATATATAGGGATAAGGGCTTTATAAATTTAATTCTAGTATGGAGGTAAAAAATACATCCCTAACACATATTCTTGGATAGGATGGCCCACTCTAAGTGATTTTAGGTTTTACATGAGGGACCGTATGCCCCGTAGTTTAATATCATGCAACAAGGACATTGTTATATAGTTCAGAAACATACGAATATGATTTTTTTCTTACAGTTTAACATCAGGTGACAATGAAATTTGGTTCCTTGTCAAACACAAATCTAAATTGCATTGGCCAGAGAAGCTTTCCATGTTTCTTAAGCTCACATGATTCATGCTCAGTGTGAGAAAAAAAGGACAATTGGGAAATCAATTAAGATGCATGTGAGTAATTGATAGGGAATACATGAGGTGTTATATAATTTATGTTGGACTATAACCTCTTCACATATCTGAGTATCATGGATGAACATGATTTGTGGTGATTAAAACTTGTGGTTTTTCTTACAATAGAGGATCCAGGTGTCACTATGTATCTAGTGATAGTAGGAATCCAACGACATATAGTTTTTAGGTAGTTTTCTGCAATGGTCCAACCTATATGTTGGAGGGGGGTAGTTTTTTATCATTATATATGTTACAGCTGGACCTAGGATTGAATATCTAGGTTTCAATACATATCCTATAGTAATACGAATCAAGACATAAATAGTTCCCATTTGAAGGTTCCATGTGCATGTCTGACCCATGTGTTGGAAGGGGGAACTTTTTTATATTGTGGATGGACCCAGGATTGAATGTTCAGGATTTACTATATATCTTGTGATAGAAGTAATCAAGACACACATAGTTATTGAATTTAAAACAATCTATGCAGGTTTGAAACATATATAGAGGGGGACATTTTTTCTGTTGATTAATGTATATGGACTTAGGATTGGAGATTTTTGTGTCACTAAAAATATTGTGATAGTAGGAATCAATAAAAATATAGTTCCTAAATGGAAAAATATCCACACAGGTTTTACCCATACTCATAGGGGGAATTATTCTCATTTAATACTATGGATGGACCCAGGATTGGTGATCTTGGTGTCATTATGTATCTTGTGATGGTAGAAATCAATCCACACATAGTTATTAAAGGAAAGAGATATCCACACATAGTTTTGGATGGTCCCATTTATATAGATCTAACATTCTCTATGAACCCTACGATGGAAGGAATAAATCCACACATAGATCTTTAATGGATATGTGGTGGGAGACTAACCCCAAGTATAATGGTCCTCTTGGGTGATTCCCATAGTAGTTCATAGTTTTATGTACTTCTAGAGACATAAAGCATCCATTTAAACATAATACGTTAAGTAAATTTGGTGTTCCTTTTAAGGTCTTGCATCCAAGACCATGATAAATATGACATGAACTGATATGTCTCGATCATGTGGGAAAAACCATTCCAGAAATTTCTAAGCCCATGTGATCTATGCTCAGTGTGTGGAATAAAGAATTGAAAAAGTTTATTTTACCACCCAAAAAAATTAATATATAGGATATGGGGATTTTGTATCATGTAATGGTTGTGCCAAGACATAGGATCTAGGAATCTCAACATCTCTCATCAGAATGAGAATCATATCATACATAGTTCTGGGATCATTTTAAAATCAAATAACAGGGATGTCAACCATGAAATTTAAAATCATGTAGTAAGGAAGACGGTTTCTCAACATAAAAAATAATTCATAAAGCCCAATAAATCTTTTTTCAGACATTTGTAGAATCATCTCATGATATACATCCCGTGTTTGTGATATGAGGATCTTTGATCTAGCTTCCCAAAGGAATCCTATGCTTGGTACACAAGGTAAGACTACATTTAAATGTCATGTGTCGAAGATGTTTTTGTATAGTATATTGTATTATGAATGGGATGATATGGGTAATTTATTTTAGGGTCATGTGATAAGGACCTCTCCATGAAGCTTAGTGTCATGCGACCTGGATGGCTTCCCTAAAGTTTAAATTAATACGTTAAGGATGAATAGTGGCTTGTAGTTTTAGGTCATGTGTCTAGGAATTAGATTCTATGCAGTTTGAAGTTTTTCATCCATGAGCTCTACCATGAAATTTAACATCATATAGTAGGGATGTAAAGCAATTTATAGTTTATAGTCTTGTTTCTAGAACATAGGATGCTATGCACTTAAAAGTCTTGATGCTAAGAATTAATAGCATGAGAGGGATGAATTCGCCTAGCCATCTACTTGAAACCTTGGTGTTCATGAGGTAGGCATAGGTGATGCCTAACCACTTTGGGGTTCAACCTAGGAATTTCTATATTATTCAAAGAAAGCACAAGAGCCTCAACCCAATTGGTGAGGACTCGACAAGTGCATCTTAGAGACCCAAGTTCAAAACTGGGTGGAGTCATATTTCCATGGTGCTGTAGTAGGAACATTATAAGGGATTGTACCTGACACTGTTTGGTACTGTAGAAGTTGGAACTATTCATCTGTTTTGGCTTTCAGGCCACCAGTTTGGGCCTTGGGTCCTTTAAGGCCTTCGGGGCACCCAAGGCCTTCGGGCTAGTAAAGATTTTGGGCCACCACATGGACTTCGGGCCACCTCAAGGCCTTTGGGCCATCTCAAGTCCTTTAGGACACCTGGAATTGTGATTAATGATCAGACATACTCTATAAGGAGAAGAATCCATATGGGGATCAGAGTAGGAACATTCACCAGATCAGAAGCTAAGAGATTTTTTCAAAAAGAGAGGGTATGGAATTTCCATTAGGACAAGCATGTTCTTGCATGGGAAGCCTAGCCGAACAACCATGTGAAGGTGGAGAGTTTATATCATGATGAAGAAGCTAGGAGGAGGAGTTACAAGTATAGTCTGTATAATTTCATAAGGCCTACATGTCATGTAATCTCTAAGCCTAGAGGCCTTGTAAGGGTCCCCCCTCATCCCTTAAAAGGGGGGTTATCAAAAATAAATAAAAAAGGAGGCCTTCAGGCCATTCAGGAAAATTAAATGCATATATATGTTAATTTAGAAGTATGATATACACCTCCTACTTCTCAAGAAGCATGAAAACACTAATAAACATAGGCCACATGTCTTATCATATTCCAAGATTTACCTACATGTGATATTTTATGGTGGTTGAGATGCCTTCCTCAAATGTGGGAGGGGTGTTCCTAAGGTCATCGTCTTTTTATTCCATCTTTATGTTCATGGATTCATTTTTAGACATGGTGGGTAATTCAGGGGTATCATTTTCACTATAGAGGTAAGAGAAGACATCATAACATACATTGTCACCTTGAACTACCAGAGTCATAATAGAGAGATTCTAAATATTATTGTTTTCCTTCATGTTGTCTTGAGGGACAAGATGAGCTTTGAAATCTAGGGCTAAGTCCACTACCTTAATCAGGTGTACGGGTAGAATATAATCAATTTTGAGCATACTCTAAGGATTTGAAGGGGAGGTCTCCAAGAAATTGGGTGATGCAACCTACATATTGTCATCCAACATTGGTTGTTTTAATTCCCTTTTTAAAAACCTACCTCAACATATATGGATTCACAAGACTCAAAGGGGGCGCCATCACCATTTAAAAATCCAAACTTCCCATTGATGGGGTATTTTTGGGAATAATGGAATGTTAAAGGTACCACTATAAGGAAATGAATCCAAGGTCTTCCAATTAAGACATTATATGTTGTGTCTTACTGGATAAGCATGAACTCAACATTAAATGTGAAATCCCCTAACTAATCATTGAACTTGATCTTCCCAAGGGGCCTTATCTCACTCTTATCATAACCTTGAATGATTAGATTTCTTATAGATAAATACCTCTCACTATGTCCCAAATGTTGGAGTGTTCAAATCAATATGAGGTTGATCCCAGAACAATTGTAAATCAGATCCCTTCAGATATCAAAAATATATTGTTTTCTTTAAACATATAGAAGACTGATATGTCCCTTGATAAATTCTTCTTAATCTTGTTTTATAATTGGTAATGTTGACATGGAATTATAATGGTTTAGTCTCCACCTGCTGAACCTCAACGGAAAAAACTTCTATATTGAACTCGTGTGATTTAGAGTACCTTGATGAATACCTCTATGAGTTATTTTGAGATATGGAGAGAATCTAAGAATGTATAACTTCTATATGATGCTGAAGATATCTTCTATAGATTAAGATGTTTCACAAATTAAAATTCTGTGACTGAGATGTGTTCTATGCAGTTTCATGTCATTCACTAAGGAAGATGTCATAAAATTTAGCATTATTTGAATATAACGTTTTTATGCATTTTAAATTCATGAAACATGGAATTTTTCATATAATTCAATATCATGAGACAAATAAATTGTTTTATAGTTTAAAATTATGCAACTAGGTCATTTTCATGTAGTTTAACTTCATGAAAATAGAACTTATCGTACAGTTAAATGTAATGATACTAGGATGTACCATGCCTCAACTTGTCTAGAGGGAGGATTTTTTCATAGATATATTTCTTATTAATATTTAATGAGTTTCCAGATCCTCTAACTCTATCATGCCTTTATTTAACTGATACTTTAAACAATCATTGAAGCTTAATAAAATAACTAGTGTGTTTCAAATATGTCGGTGGTAGGGAAGGTTATTGTCATGACCTATCAACCATGCCTCAATTGGGTTCCTTTGTGTTGGGAGTTCAATGAAACCATTCATTGTGCCATAGTCAACGTACTTTGTAATGTGTTTTGTTTTAAAGGAATATACTTTGTTCCTCCTTTCATAAAAGGATAGGAAACCATGCCTCTTATAATGATTGATACCTACAACTCTATTGGTGTGGGAACATGGATTGGTTTGGAGTCGGGGGTACCCTTGATGAGGGGGTGGAAAATATGGAAATTACTCTAACCCTATGGGATAGTGTGAGGTGGAATAATATTTATATTTCACCTTATGAGGGGATAGAAAATATGAATATGAACTCAACCCTGTATTCTAGGGAACTTCATTACAAGGAGGACCTCTATAAAAAGTGTTGATATTTCATTTTGGGGAAGATATCCCTAGAGCATTATTATAATTATTTTCTAGATATCCTTGTTCTCTCATTGGAGTTGAGTGATCTATTCCTCTACTGAAATTTCCTTGTCATCCTTAAGAAAATAACTAGAGGATACATGAAAAAAATCTTTCATCTATTAATGATAGGGTGAGTGGATGCTGAAAGGAGTATCAATGTGGATCCAAGTGACTACATCTGTTGTTTACACTATCCATATTCTCCATTATAATTTCACTTTGAAACACTGACATGGTTGATAATACCTTCTGTTTATTCATGTAAGATACCACAAAGCCCTTCTTTTCCCATGCCGAAGGCAGAATGTGGGCCAACCTGCTACAACTTAGATGATTGGAGGGTGTATGTTTATACTTTTGAGGAGTGTTCTCATCCATATCTGATGAGAATTATTCAGATTCAATGGAAATCATATTGACATAGACACAAGTGAGATGTTTAACCTCTTCAATAGAGTAAATCATTTGACAGGTCGGTGCCTGATATAGTATTTTGTGGGATGGTGCCTATTGTATCATTTAGCGGGTTGGTTTTGGATGTACTGTTTGGTGGGTCAAAACCCATATTTTAGATGACCCTAGGGTATAATACAACAAAAATTCCCCAAAAACTTTCCATTATGGTTCTCACTCAAATTCCACAATCACCACGGATAGTTGTGATAAAGTTAGAGGCTCTTATCAAGTGATGATTGAGAATTGATTTTGAGATACTATCAGGATACAACAATAATACTTAGATATATTAGCAGAAGTGGGGATATAATATTTTTTTTATTTATTGGATATCCCAGATAGGATATATTATTAGATTCCTCGATTTGGATGGTTGGGTTAGGCACAACTTTCTCTATATCTCCTTGTGGAATTTTGGAAATATGTTGACGATGATGAATAGAATGGATATGAGCTCTACTGGGAAGATATTTACTGTTTTATTTTACTAAGTGATTATCCTTATATGAATCCATGAGGTAGGGAAGGTATATGTTTCTATTCTATAGGGATATGGTCCCAAAGCAGTTGAATGTGGAAACAAGGGCCACTTCCTCTTCTACAAGCTATCATGGGAAATACAATCGATGGGGGTTTATCCTCTGGGGGATTTAATGAGATTATTTCAAATTATATATGGATCCATTTATGAGCTACTCCCAAACCAATATGTCCAAAAATTGACACTAAAGGTGTATCATTTGTGACAATGTACATTAGGGCCTCGAGGAAAAAGATTTCATGGTGGATGATGCACATGATAGGTGTGTCAGCTAGTTATTCACATCATCTTGAGGTGTTATATAGTCATTACCTAATTTTCCAAAAGTCTTAGAATCCGTTGACACATTTAATGATTCCATTTGGATTATAAGGAATATGATAAGTTCTGGAGAGGAAACAAGACACCTTATTAGTGTAGCATCATATGTAAGAGTACATGGTTGATCAAGTAATATGATAGTTAAAGGATGAAGAGGTCATCCTTTATTTTATAAAAGGTTCAAAATAATTTAAATATTTCATGTTAGGTTCACCATTTTGTTCCCTATAAATTTAGGAATGGTTTTTCCTGATGCTCGGTTATGCGTGATTAAGGGTGGTTGTATAATCATTTCCTTCAAGTTTGCCGAATTTTTCTTTAATAGAAACTCCCAATGGTTCCCACATACATTTCATGGAATGAATATGATTTCTAATGGTAGGTGATCAATTGGTATTTTAAACCCAACAACACTTAAGAACTCACATTCATTGAGTGTATGGGAGGCCAGGCTCATTACACACTAGGGGGATTATTTCTTATTCCAAGACACTGTTAAATATTTAATATATGTTCATGAAATCCTTCCCAATCCCTGATAAGAGATTGCCTAACCATATTTTAATTATCGGACCAAGACTATGTGTGGATAGGAACAAATGTGTGTGTCATGGGTTCTCTCTCATTCTGTTCTTCATTTATGATGCTTTTTATAGCTATGTTCGATATCTGTGGAGTATACTTCCATCCATGGTTGTTGTTGGTGTCTTAAAGCTGGGATTGAAACACTAAGAGGTTTCTGATATATCTTGTGATAATATGAATAAAAAATGATGTTGTTTATTTGAAATAGCTTAAGGTCACTTGATAGGTCTATGCCATGAAATTTTACATCATGCAACAAAGACATAAATATAGGGCTAGGGCCTTGAGAAGGATCCCTGCATATCCTGTTAAGATAGGAATTAGGGGCCACATAGTTTGTGTTACAGGTGTCTATATCATAAATGATGTGAAAAAGAGGCCTTGAGTCGGACTTATGCATGAAAGGATCCCCTAAATAACCTCATTGGGAGTATGAACCTCTGAGTGAAGATGATATGCAATTAGTTTTACATCCCAATGAGGTTCCCAAACTTAGTGCATCATTATCATACTATCAGTACAATAATAAATTGTCTCTAAGCCCACATGAGTCATGCTCAGTGTGGGAAAAAATAGAAAACATAATATTAGACACATTTTATAAGAGAAAATTTGTATGGGTCTTACACAGTGAAGTATCACCTAGAGTGGTATCATTACTAGTATCATGGAGAATGTGGTGTGGTGATCGGGCCTTATGAAGGAGTCCTGCATATCCTACTTATAACAAGAAAATGATTCTTCATTTTTTAGTTCATCCCTAACCCGTTGATGAGTTGAAGGTATTTGAGGACATGGATGTGGCTTACACTTAAAAGGATTCATGTGTATGAGCCCACTTCTCATCCACTGATGAATGAGGGTGTATGGTAAAATGAAGGGATAATTTAGTCACATGAGCTTAGAATATTTGATATATGGAGGGAATTACACCAAAGTGGAAGCCCAATTAGAGATCAAACCATAGGAAGGAGTCCTACATATCTTGTTGGGATGGGAATGAGAGTTTATGTAGTTTTGTTCTTCCCTAACCCACTGATGGCTTTAAGGTACTCAATGGAATGGTAGGGGATTACACTTAAAAATGTTCCCACGTATAATCCCAATTATCATCCACCTATGGATGAGGAAGGATGGTATAATTATGGGGGAACCCGATCCTATGAGTTAAGAATATTTGGGATATGGAGGGACTTACACTAGGGTTGATTCCTAATTGGGGATTTGGACTTAGAAAGGCATCTGACTTGTCTGGTTTGGATAGAAATTAGAGTCCTCATAGTTCATTACATTCCTAACTTGTTTATGGGTTATAATGGGAGGTTACACTCGAAGGGATTATTATTATACCTAAGGTTTTGGAATGTTATGTGATTATATCAGGATGGATTCCCTTTGGATCATATTTATTCTCTATATTTTGATGGATAAAGAGATATGATGACCATAAAAGGCCCGTAAAATATTTATGGTATGAAAAAAGGGACCTTCTCGGAGAAGGACACAAATAGTGTCATATTAGTGCATAACCATCACCCATTTGGGAAACTCCCCTTATAACGGGGTATTTTTTCCAAGGTTATTGGATGGGGGTTCACATGGTGTAATTCCTAGTGTGTCTTCCAGAAAAGGGTGACAAGTCCAAGGGTGTATACCTAACATGTAAATGGTGTTTTTCAAACACGTATTTATTGTTTTCCCAACATGACTTGATTGTATTCCCAATATGTTCAGGGTGTTGGTATGATATGGTTTTATTTTTTACTGGTCATTTCATGATTGTCTGCCTGAAATGTCTTGATTGTATTCCCAACATGTTCAGGGATTCAATCTAACATGGAACACATGTTTAAGTGTGTCTTCCTAAAATGTTGAAGATTCTACTCATGATATAATTTTATATGTTCAATATTCCTCACCTGATCAAACTACATTGTTTTGGATATCTTCAGATAATCAAACTAGCTTGTACAGGATGTATTTATATGATTAAACTAACTTTTCCATAGCTTGGATCATGATCAAGATGACACATCCAAGGCCACATAAATTTACCATGACACCAGTCAGCCATGAGACCACATGACATGAAGAGAGTCATGTGTAAGGGTCTCATGATCATGAGAATGATAAAGAGCGCAAGTTTGAGGGTTTTCATGGTGAGAGGGGGCCATGTCTGCATGTTCACATTCATGTTAAGGCCATGTTCCCAGGAGTGTTAGCATGAAAAGTGTTCCTATCTATGGGTTTCAAAATTGCACAGATGAGGTTATTCAAGGGAATTTCTTATCATCGTAGAAATATTTAAAGCCATATACATGTTGAGTGGTGCCCACATGATGGAATTTTATGATGTTTAACTAATAATATGATCACATTAACTAAATGGGGTCTTTTGAGGGGTTCTATGAACATCTGAAGGGGATTCAAATTTGAATTGTATGTATAGGAAAGGTTTTCTTGGAATGTGGGGTACATGGATGAGGGATCATATTGAGACCGCATATACCAATAATTATATAGAAAGAGGAGTACATATCCATGGGCGTAGGGTTTTCATGAAAATAGGAATATATGTCTATAGGTCTATATGTATACCTAGGAATCATATCAAGGTACCCATGTCCAGGTCTTCATGAAAACATCATGAGATTGAGGGTTCACATGATCTCTTGTTCAAAACTGTATAAAGGCATCACACGTGCTAAGGGAATGTATCTAGGGTTGTCTATCCAGGATGCTCGAACTAAGGGTGTAATCCAATATGAAAGGGGGTTCATGAAAATTAAGTGTGTAAAAAAGGGTTCAAATGATGTTATTTTTTTTCATGTGACCATGTGATCTTAAGGGGATCACATAATCGATTCTCACGATGGTATCATCTGGTGGGTTCTCACAACAAGAATATTGTGGTTACCTAGAGATACTCTCCAGAGATAGTAGCTAAATTCTCCTCTATTTATCCTATGTTTCTCAATTTTCATACTCTCTTTATTATCTCCCTCATATATGTTCCTTTTTTAATGGAGTAAGGGTTTATATAGGTGGTTATTTGTCGAAGGTGGTTCCTCTTTCCATGGGGAAGATACCACATGCACCAACTTGAGGTAGTGGGGGGTTCATATGAAAAAATTATAGGGGATCTCACAATAGGGAGTTACATAATTTTTTTATGATAATACTTTATAAAATCCAAATTTATTCACACGATAATCATCCCTCGATCACATGACTCTTAGAGACCCTTGTGAAAAACTCATGCGATCATATGATCAGTTTCATGCGCAGGCTCTGTTTTATGAGGATTTTATGTATGCAAGGTGTGAATCACCTCAACGTTAATATCCTTCATAAGATGGGGTGGAAGGTAGATATAGAGGTATTTTATTGATTTATTGTGTAATATCTATTGGCGAGGACTCGAAGGATTTATGCGAGATAATAAATGAGTAAAATTCCAAAGGTGGAAGGCTCTCACGATAAAGAAGTACACTGTTCTTTACATGAGCCCTACAATGTCAGCTTATCTCATATGATTTATATTTCCTTGACCATACAATATATTATTTGACTCATGATGGCTTTAAACATCTCATGTTATTGAATTCACTTCAAGCGGTTCTTCGGTGTAGCCATTTTCTTCCAAATACCAACAATGGAAGCATGCAAGGTGGTGAGGCAGTGAATATTATCCAATTTCCCATGATGATTTTTGAATTATCATGATAGTGGATACAATATTTTTGTGATCCATAGTGCATAATGTGATTTATTTAGGAGATAGAACTTGGTGTTCATGCGATGTCACTGGTGACCACCGACATGTCCGTATACAACGTTGCATGTTCCAATGATGTCTTGGTGATTATATTCATTAGATCACAAGATCCATTCCTTATATTATGATTAATTTACCTGATGGGTTGATAAAATTTATGTAAAATATTATTTAATGTAATTCATTAAAATTGATGCACCATGCATGGATTTAGGATGTTAAGGGAAATTTGGTTGTCTTGGGCTTGATCATTGGAGGCAGTCGGTCATAGTAATCATTGAGAACTAGAGTTGAGAAAGAGTTGGGTATGGATCATGGGGTAAAAATAGTGGATTCATAGTGTACAATGGGAGATACTGAGGCTGAAGATAACTTGAGCGAGTGATTAGATCAAAATAATCTTCTTGATCAGATGTATGTGGTTTTTACCACATGTTTTTCTACAGAGGAAAAGTGTGTTCACCACAGGTTCATTCCATATCAATTTCGCACATGGATGGAGAGATCTTAATAAATGATTTTGTGCAAGTGTTCAATCAATCTAGTAGTAGGGTTGACACCCACAAACTAGGAACGATGCCCTCACTGGCCATTCCATCCCAATGCGTAGTCCCCTAGGAACACCTACATGAGACTTGCATGCTTACTATGAGCTCTATGCTCACTCACATCTTCAGGTGCCCATTTAGTTTTAATGGATTTATCCTGGGTCATGGTTGAGGCAACTCCCACATATTCCCCTAGTTGAGCTTGTTGGACGGTTAGCCTATATGGATATGTTTTTTGGATAAGGGGAATATCCATAAAATAGTTAGTATAATTATCTAAGTAAAATATATACTACAATGGCTAAAATATAATCCATAATAAAATGAAGCCTAAGATAATCCATTTCTAAGTCCTTCATGAAAAATATGTTGATACATTTTCATAGTATTTATATTCCTCAAATATCTAATGGTAAAGTTCTTGATACAAAATTATGGGTGTTAAAAGAAGTTTATATGGTTTTCCTATTAATGAAAGTACTCCATATCACCATTTCCAAATGCACCTACTAAGGGGGTGATGTCCCTTGGATCTCTTGTTTTTTTCTTGGAGTACTCGAATTATTATGGTGATAATGGGGGAAGTCCACCTATACCTAGTGGACGTTCCATCTCTTCTAATACGAGAGTTCCAAAGGGATCTCTTATTACTTTTATATATTCTCAATAAAAACTTGAGGTATATCCTATGAGACCTTCAGTTGATGAAACTATTAGACACATATTTGGTCCTAATCTAACCAAATAAGGTGAAGAAGATGATCATGGCGATGCTCATGGTGAAGCTATTGAGGTTGGTGAACCTTTTATTCATGAGGAATAAATTGGTACCAAAGAAAAAAAATTAAAGATCATTTTTTGAGAGCTAGATAAATATAGGATTTACCTAAGTTATATTGTAGGAATTAGGCTTATGATCCATCTACCTCTATTCCATGTACAAAATATATTACCAAGGATGAGTTCAATGAATTAAAATATGATCTAATGGGTTTTTTTAGGAAGAATTTATTGGTTTTGGAAATTACTTAGATCACTGTAGAGAGGAATATATTCAAATTACATCGATGCTTGTGTTTTCTCATATTAATCCTATGATTTTTTTTGAGATTTTTTTTGAAAAATGAGATTAAAGATATAAATAAATAATTTGGTGAGTTATTGAAAGTTATATCTGATATGGTTTTTCATTTAGATAATTGGTTCATAAATTTAGTATTTTAGGTGGACCCTGCTCCTCCTATTCATCTATTTTTTTGATTTAGCAAAGACCAGAAAAATAATAAGTGATGATTTAAAGGATAACTTTGATGTGTACAAATAGGCATGGGAAGAAATGTTTGATGGTTTTCAAACACATGATTCCGTGACCTTGGAACTTGTAAGAGAATATGTAAAAAAAGTTGTTCAAGTCAGTGAAACCATAAATAGGGATATTGATTTATTCCTTTGTAATGGTAGGTTCATAACACTTTCTTTGGATCTCAATATTTCTACCTTGATTGATGTTATTAAGTCACATGTTTAGAAGATCAAGGTTTTAACTCCAATATTGGAAGATTTCATGGAAAATAGAGAATATTTTTTTAGGATTTGGAGCATGGTTTTCAAGTAGTTAGTGATTTCACCAGATTTATGGAACCCTATCTCCACACTACCCATACTGCTATATTAGATACTTTAGCTATCTATATTTCCCTAGATCCAACCTCTAAATCCTTTACCATCAATCATTTTGTATTAACTCTTCTGGAATCCATCCAACATATTATTACCATGTCCAAGTGTGTAATCATTAGAGACCCTACCTCCTCCCATGCACCTCAGACTACCTCTTCACCTGCTTCTACTTCTATAGGAAAGGATCCTATCCTTACATTAAATGTCATAGATATATTAGATTTAGATTTTGACAATAATTTATGACAGGGAATCATAATTTTTTTTGTAATATATTATGAAATAATAATGAAATACTTCTTTTATTCTCATTTGTGTTTCTAGTTTTTCCTATTAATTTTCTATTTTAGTTTATCACTAATTCACTTTTTTGATAATATAAAAAAGTGGGAGTATATGTGTGAAAACAAATTAGACATCAAATTTAATTCATTGGTAAATATTTTAATAATTTAATGAACTTGATAATTACATAAGATATTGGGATATTTTTTTTTACTATTAATAAAGTTTTGTTGTATTAAATTTATTTTATTTTAATTGTCCTGATTTGTGATAATCAAAAAGGGGTATATTTTTTGATTATACTATAACAAAATTGTTTAAATGATCCAAAATCATGTTTATAATTTTATTAATTAAATCCATGTTTTATTTTAGTAAATAGTTTTCTATATACAATTAAAAAATAGGCTATGTATGGAACTTAATGTGTGAGTAATTTGAACTGACAGTGAAGGTAAAGTGATTTTGTGGAACCTACTATACATTATACTCCAACTAACAATATGAAAAAATGCCTAACATGCATCAAATGAGAAAATTATATCCAAGTAATGTACATCATTCATTGAAGATGAACTAACCATGAATTAAAGAACCTACTATTTCTGAAGAATCATCTTTCCACATGAACAATCAACCCAACATGTGACATGTAGGTTTAATTTCTATTGAGTCATGTACTAATGTTGTGTATTTGTTTTTATGGTAATTATAAGGAAAAATACCTTCTATATTTAGAGATGAACCTACCATGTGAAGTATTGATGATACAATGTGACTGAGTCAAGTGACTGCTTAATGGAATGGAGTTACCATATGAAGTCTTGAACCCACTGCCTGATCAAATGGGCTGACTATGTGAAGGAATAAACTGATCGTGGAAAGTTTCTGTGCATATTTACCATATCAACTAAAAATTAAAATTTAAAGATAGCTCAGTTAACTATTTCTTAAGTGAAGATAGCCTATAGTGTCTAACTATGCAGTGGAGTGTTTTCAAATCTCCAATGGCTAGTTTTCGAAGCATTAATTGAAGAATCCAAGAAATTAAGGATGAACTAATTATTCTAAAATGAATAATTTTGGATAGAGTTATTTTTAAAAAAGAATACCATTCATGTTAAAACAATATAAAAAATAATGTGTAATATATATATAATGATAGAGGAATATATGTGTAAACCTGTGCTTTACAAAGGAATCTCTCAAAACTATTTATGACACTCTATTTTCCAGAACCTTCTATGAAACTTTTTTGAGCTCCTTTAAAAGAATAATTCAAGGAATCTTGGAAAAAGTAAGAGATAGAGATTTATCTACACCACATATTCACATCTCTCTTTCCTCTCTCTTTCTGTTTTATCATACTTTGGAGCAATTTTTTATTTTAATCAGTTTATTTATAAACCATAGTATCCTGTACTAAACTAGAGAGTCCTTGACACTATATCCCAATTATTCTCATTTTTATAGTGACATATAACTATGGAAGTGTTCATGTGTGACCTATATCTCTTTTATCCAATGAATAAATATGGAATATTTTTTAAACCATGATATCCTTGTGTAATGTTTTTTAAAACCAGCTCTTGGTTGTCGATTAGTTTAGTTTATATAAACTACATTCTAGCACGTTATTGAAAAGTTAAGGGGATTAGGTATATTCTTAAGAATAAACCCCTTGATTAATTTCCTCTATGATTTATGTGTTTTTGTTTTACATATTTTTAAATAATTTTTTTTTTAATTTTTTTAAAACTAAAAATTTGTTTTACTATATTTTTTTCTTGAACCTGAATTATATATACGGTGTTTGTTTTAAGTAGAATTGCTTCAAAAGTTAATAGAGTGTCAAAACTTATTTTAACTACATTTTGATAAAACTTATAAGAATATTTTTGAAATATAAAATTATATCATTATACTATTTTATCTAAATGGGATTATTTTATAAATTTGGGGTTCAAATTTTAAATCATTGTACAGAAAATTTTATTAGAAACTCAATCAACCAGCCCTCTCAGGTTTTCCATTGGGGATGACATATTTATTATTTTTTACTCTTGTTATTTATCAATGTACACAATTTTTCTCCTTCAGCTTCCAACCAATAGACAACCAAAACACATTTTCTTAATTTGAGCATTTGAGAATAAATGATTACCTTTCAGTCATATCAATCCATCACCCATTAATTAGTGGCTAAAATATCTACTAAAGGATAGTTTTTTTGATACAAGAAAGACCCAATAGCTTGTTGCTCTTTATTTGTTGCGTTTATGTGCTCAAATGGATTAGGTTATTATTTATAACCTGAGATAACATTTCTATAAAGGTTTTTAGTCCTTCTCCCATTCCATTAGGTTGTTCATTAAAAAAATAAATAGACCATCCATAACACTCATTATTAACCCATAATCCTACAGGTTTTAGCAATCCACTAAAACAAAAAAGGTTAGTGTGAGTATCTGGTAAAAATAATAAGAGTATTAAATCTTAACAAATCCTAAATTATGACACCTTTATTTCAACCATTATCATTTTTGGTTCATCCTAATCACTTTTGGTTACTCATAGGTTATTTTTGGCTTGTTCCTCTTATTTTTCATATTCTAATCCCCAAAAATAACTAAACATCTCTATGATACTAATTGAGGTTCCCTAGCCTTGGAATCCAAGATCCACTCTTAGAAACAAAAACATTACACATAAGTTTTGATATTAAGTGAGTTAAATTGAGCATAAGATACATATATTTTACATCATTCAACATTATGTCTCCCAAATTCACATATAATACCAAACCCTAATGGTTTAGTTTCTTTAGAGAATAAATCCATAAAAAAATTATTTTATAATTATTTTAGAATATCCCTATACCCACACCCCTCTAAACCCTATTCTAGATAACCCATATGTTACACTGTTATTCATATAGTAGGGAATGGAAACATAATAAAGGGGTGAGATCAGATGATCATTAAGGGTAAACATAAGGGATAAAAAGTAAATATCATAGGTGATCATAATATGAGAATGTATGTATGAGAAAAAAAATCAAGGTGCATGGTCATAACATCATTGAATCATAACCAATAAAAAAAGATCATAGATCTAGAGATATGACATAAGGATTTGTAATAATATAAGACATGAGTGATAAGAGTGTGGTAACATGATTAAATAATCATGAGCTAATAAAAAATAACATAGGAATATGATTGCGACAGATTACTAATTATACAAAATCACTCCTTATGCCTAGGATCATTGACCATTACATTGTGGATAGAGTCCCATAGTGGATTGGGTTTTTCCTTAGTTCATGACATTCTAGAATATGAGATATAAGTTGTTACCCTATTCATTAGGGGGATAATACAAAACCAACTACCCCTTAGTGGATAACGGTCTTAGGGGTTTGGGTTTACTTCCCACTTCCAGTCATATCATGAGATAATGATTTACCCAATGAATTTGAGGGATATAATGGAACCACCCATCACATAATAATAAACCAAACATTTTTCTGTGCCATGAAATATTAAAAATTTGTAATTTTATTAACTCATGGTAAAGAAATGGTCTTCATGAAAATGTATATGATAAATTGTCATAATCTGTTGGGAAAAAATCCCTCAAGGTATTATTGAATCATTTTTGATGTGATTGTGTTTGTTGACAAAGCGGACCTCCATGTTGTGTTTGTTGATAGAGCAGACCAAGATGTCTAATTTCATGACAAAGGGGGTTTACATGGTGATTTTTCGAGTTCCATAGATAATGTTGACAACCTATGTTGACAAAGAACAATGACAAAGGAATGGATGATTTGGAGGTGGTCCAAAAAAAATAGATCAAAAGTGGTGTTGTTTTCCAGTGTCTGCCAAATTTTTGGACCTCAAAATCGAAAAATTGGGAAACTTGTTTTTAGAAAAGGAAGTTGCGCGCAAGATCTAGGGTGGTTTGAAAACTTGCACGCAAGGCATGTTTTAGGGTCAGAACATTGAAAAATGGAAAATGCATGTTTCACATGAATGATTTGAAGATGTGCATGAAAGATGGAGTAGCATGAAGGAATATTGCACACAAGGAACGTTTCAGGAGAAGAAAGTTGAAAAATGGAAAAGGCATGAGGTGCGTGAAAGATTTGGGAATGGGCGTCAAAGAGGGGGTTGCGTGAAAGAAACTTGTGTGCCCAATGTGATGTCAAATGGGGTTTTTCATGATCAAAGAGGAATTTGCACGACAAAAGTTGAATCTTCCGCGCATGGGTCAAGAACACCTATAAATATGAGGTGACCTCCCTCATTTGAGAGATATATACACCTAGAGAAAATATGAGCACCGGATCTCATAAGAATTTCGTGCAAAGGGTGTTGCACAAAAGATTTTGAGTTCTGCGCAAGCTATGAAAGTTTTTCATAATATTTGATTTGCGTGAAAGATTTAAGTTGCACACAAAGGGTGTTTCATGAAAAAGTGGAATCTTGAACACATGAAATTAAAGTTACTCCCAAGATGTAGTAAGGGTTGCGTAAAACATTTTAGGCTTCTTGGTACACCCAGTGCAAAGATAGATTAGGCTGTGGGTGAAAGTGGGACATAAACAGAGCATCTATCAATAGTTAAGGATGCATATTTCATTAGAGATAATGAGGAGACCTATAGGTCTATAAACTGTGGCTGAATCTTCTGAATAAGTAGTGATCACACTTCAGTTGAGAGAGCAGTGAGCTTTCATATCGTGATTGTTTGTAAACCAGAAGGGGCAGTGAGTCCGCTTCAAACATTGTAAATAATAGTGTTCTTTAAGTGAAGTTGGTACATCGGCACATCGCTAGTGTATGCTCCTTGGAAATAGCCCAGTGAGGGTGAACCAAGTAAAAATCTATGTCTCCTATGTATGATTTTATTTCTCTTTATACTTTTCTATGGGAAAGAGAGAGAAGAGAGTTTCTCTTAATAGAGAAACAAGATCAATAAGGAAAGTTTTTTTAATCTGTCATACCCTGATTCAGCCCCCCTATCAGGGTATCTGAGCTAGTGGACCTAACATAATCCATCTAAAGAAATAAGGTGGATGGTATTATTAGGGAATATCCACATGTAATCTTAATAAACATAAAAGGATATTGACATACATGAAAAAATTCTTTATCATAGATTTAGAAATTTAATTGGATAAAAGATAATACATACCATTTTTTTAATTAATTTTATTTCCAAGTGAATAATTTAAAAAACAATAGGAATAGAAAATTTATTTGTAAGACCATGAAAAAATGAAAAGGAAGTTTTTTAAATTTCATACATTGAGAATGCGCCTAATTGGGAATTTACTACTCATTTTTTTTCATTTCCAATGATCAATTCAATATTTATAGGATGATATAAATCGTGATCAATGAAATTTAATAAATTAAAAAAGAATATAGATAAAATATAAAACCTAAGTTCTAGATCATCACATATTATTTATAATTAATTTAGACAGTTAAATAATTACCTTGTGGGAAATTATTTCTTTTTTGATGGATCTAAAAATGTCTCTATATCATTCCATCACTGTATTGTAAGAAACAAGAATAAATTCCCTATAACGGTGATCCACATGTTTTCCACGAACCTCTGAACACTGCTGTAGGAATATCTGGGTGATAGTAAGACAAATCTAAATACTTGTGTCATTCTCCTTTGATCTCCCTAAGAATAGCAACAAAGAATGGTTCTCATTGGTCTTTCAATACTTGGGAGTGGTGGTGGAGGAATATCACTCTCTTTTTTGAGAGCATTCTTAGAGTGGGATATCTCTAGGAATTTGAGAGCATTCTCTATGGACTGGATTTTTACAAAAATGAATTGGATCTCTATAAAAATAATATGATTCTGTTTATATACTGCTAGAGGTAGAGAATAATAATTACACAAGAACCCTTATTGTTTCCATAATACATACATAACCACTTGTCTATAATACTTATAATAATAACAATAAAAATAATTTTATTATTTCTTCATAGGTTGTAAAATAACGAATTAAATTAAATATTCTTTATCCAAATAATTATAATTATATATATATATATTATCAAACCATTAAATATTGTCCACCATTCCTCAATAATATTTATCAGGCCATAAATAATGAGTATTTATTTAATAAATAAATATCACTACATTTTTTGCTAATAAAAAAATAAATATTATATTCACTAAATATGAAATAAATATTTATTAAATATTATTCTCAAAAAATATTATCTTGAATAACTGGTGAAATAATATATTCGATTAAGCAAATATAAAAATTTATTAAACCATGTGCATGAATAATATTTATTTAACTAAGATTCTAGATACACTTCGTGTGTGACCCTATAAGACATTTTATTAGTGGAATTAGGTAAAGCAGCCTAAAGTCCAATGTTAGAATTTACGAACAAACCAGGGAACCCATAAAGAAATAATTTAATTCCACCAAGAAATAATACCTCATACAAATGCTTACTATGTAATATAATCCCTCACGATATCTCTAATAAAGAAGGATGTAAGATGATGTAATCAACCTTTGTGCTGGATGTATCTTTATCTAATTTTTTGGAAATAAAAGTTTCCTATATAAAACCATAGCTATGGATTTATTTAGGACATATCATTTACATTAAAGGGCCCTCAATATCAACTCTCATTAAATAATAGAAGGGATAAATGATTTCTCACTTTATTCATTAATAAAATATTACTTGTGATGCACCCAACATATCCTACCTCAACATGAACATATGTTGTTACATTTTTCATAAATAAATCATGGTACAAGACTTATAATACTTATTAATAATATTATAAAGTCTAAGGATCAATACACACATCCAGAGATAGGAACATACAATGAAATATATAAATGCAGATTTCAAATTGGTGGGTCTCATTCTCATAATATCCTACACTAGATTGTAACAAGAAAGTAAACCCTGAGAAGGTTCCTCAAAATCCTATGATTCTCCACCCATGATAGCCTGTATCATTTTCGTCCCTAAAATTATTTCATTTGGTGATGAAATATTTATTTAAGAATAATTTTGTGGCACTTCTAGGTTCTCATCATAGTGGTGAACTTATATGACCTTTCATTGTGAAAACTACTCTTAGGAAATTATCAAATACTATTCCACAAAAAATAATAATCATAGTGTGATAAATAGTTTATTAATATTCAAAAAATTAATACAGTTTATCATAAAGTACACAAAAGTTGGTTCTAGGGAACCACCTCCAATAAGATCCATCTTTCCCTAGAGATAACTTATAACAACCTCCAGTCCTTTAGATATCACCTAATAATCATGATACTACTAAGTTAGTCCTTTATTAAAGGTTTATTACATGTTTTATTATATGGGAACTCTTATTAACCCAACTTTAGCCCACTGAAAATAATCCCTCATTATGTGATACTTCCAGATTATGTCCTTTGTTCATTGGTGTGACCATGGCTCTTTTGCAAGAGACACCACTATAAAATTTTCATAATATAGTGTGATAGTGTATTTACTTATAAACACCAAATCAATATCCTATAAAAAGTTTCATATCCAAATAGATTCCTTGGTTTCATCAGAATCCATTATATAATTAGACTCTACTATAGAATCAGTGGCAACTAGCTACTTTTAACTATTCCATCTCACAGCTCCTTCATTGAGATAGAAAACATAACCTAAATGTTACTTCATATCATTTTGATCTATTTTAAAACTATAATCAGTATAGACCTTGGTGACTAGCTCCTCATCACATCCATACACTAGGAACCTAACCATAGTTATTCTCTAATACTTAAGGATATCCTTTATAGAAGACCAATGTTATTCTCTTGGATCATCTTGATACCTTATTATTATACTCAATTAATAAGAAACATCATGTTTAGCCCATCGCATGGAATACATTATTGATCATATTTCAAAAGATTATGGTATATTACTCATTCTATCTTTCTGTTATTGTAGCTAAGGACACATTTTCTTAGAAAGACATATACCATGGGACATTGGAACCAATACCCTCTTGGATTATTCCACAGTAAATTTATTTAGTATCTGATCAATGTATATACTTTTAATTAGTCCATGTAGTCTATTGGATCCATCAAAAATGATCTTGATCCCTTGAATATGGTATGATTCACCTAATTACTTCATGGAGAAACACTTTTTTAACCAGTCATTAACAGACTGTAAGACTAGTATTACATTTATAATAATGAATATGTCATGAAAATATACTACTAGGATAATAATCTCATTCCAACTAAACCACATGAAAAGACATGGATCACATTAGTTTTTAATCAAACTGAATTATTTTATAGATTAATTTAATGAAATTTTTCAGGACCTGGATGCGTTATTCAATCTATAAATGGATATTTACAACATCAATTACTTTGAGAATCACATGGAGTTACAATACCTTTTGGTTGTACCATTTTGACATCTTCCTAAAGGCTCCCATTAAGGAGATTTTTTTGACATTCATATTTTAAATTTAATACTTATAGTAAGCTTCTATAACAAGAATAATTTTGATGGATTTAATTACATAAACTTGTGAAATGGTTTCATCATAGTCAATTCCTTGACATTTTCTAAACCATTTATCCACTAGAATTTCTTTATAGGTATTTAATTTACCTTCCAAGTCAAGTTTTCTATTTAATTCCCATTTGAAAACTATGGATTTTACATCAACTGTAACATCTAACATAACCCAAACTTGGTTATGATACGTGGAATCCATTTCAAAATTCATGGATTAGTTATATCTTATAGACTTCAAGCTCTATACTACCTTTTTACTGGAGAAAGGTTGATAATTTTCATCCAATAATTAGTAAAAATCATTGGTGACTAGAAAACTATATCTCTCTAATTCTATCTCCTCACTAGTTCTCCTACATAGTAATTGTGTTTTAGGAACTACTTATTCCAAGGGGAACAATGTAATCTATTCCTATACCCACTCTTGTGTATATTGAGCATCAACTTCATCAAAGTAAATCATGATCCCACTATCAATTTTAATATGTTCACCTTCTCAGGAAATATGTCTTATCTTGTGAAAATCACTATTTTATATGAGGGGGTTTATAGGTAGTATCCCTTTGTTTCCTTAGGATACTATAAATGATACACTATGTGCCTAGTGATTTAGTTTTTTTCCTAAAAAGTAATTAACCTAACAACCCTATACACATGTATGGGACAAAAAAGGTTTCTTTCCACTCCATAACACACATGAATACCATTTTACACTTTAGTTTGAACATTGTTTTGTGTGTATGAATTATTTTTAATGAATATACCCCAAATGATAATTGAAGTTTTGAATGAATCATTATGGAACTTACCCGTGTCTAACAAGTTATGACTCCTCCATTCACTAACACTATTCCACTATAGTTTGTAATATAGAGTGAGTTAAAATAGAATCCCAAACTCTTTTAGAAAGTTGATAAACTTATAATTTTATTTATATTCCTTAAAAGTTGATTATCTACTTCATTCCTAGATTCTTTGAATTTCTAATCATACTTATAATTATTCCTCATTAAGTATACACAACCAAATCTACCAAAGTTATCAGTAAATGTTATAAAGTTAGAATAAACACCTCAAGATTCTATTATAATTTTTCCATAAACATTGGTCTATGTGAATCCTAAATTATCTATTTCCCTTTTACCTTATCCACCAAATGGTATTTTTGTTATTTTTACTTTTAAAAATTCATGAAATATTTCAAGAGGTTTGATCTCAAAAGAGTTTAAATAACCATCTTGATACAGATTTTTCAAACACTTATTGGTTACATGACCAAGATGGTGATTCTAGCTAGGTTCTATATGAGTCATGCGAAAATGATACATTATCTATTTCCAATAATTTGTTTTCATAATTTAATACTTAATGAACATTATTTAAATGTTTCATACCGTAACATATGTTGTCATTATAAATGAAACAACTTTTATTTAAAAATATAAAAATAAATCCATCTGTATCAAGTTTGGATACAAATCTTATGTTCTTGGTAATATTTAGTACATAATAAAAATATCTTAAAACCAATATCATTCCTATTAGTAATGAAATGTGGTAGTCTCCTTTGGATAGAGCATCTAAACTCACACTATTTGTATCTTGAAAATCTAGCACTCCTCTAGAAATATTTTTAAATCTACCTAGTTCATAAATTTGGACATAAATGTAAGTACCACAAGCTATATATAATACCCAATGTATAAATATGTAATGATTAAACTCAATGAAAAATGTACTATTACATTCCACTTACTTATGGGTGAAGTTCCTCTTTTAGTGGCCTTTCATACCACATGAAAAAATTCTACATCCCTTTCCTTGACCTACCCTTGGATCTTTCTCTTCTAGGAAGGATGGGTATCGAGATATTTAGACTTATTATGAGTATTTGTTCCCCTTAACTTATTCTTACTTTTCTTATTATCCATAAATACTATGGTTTTTTTCACACACCATGTACTTATCTCTTTAGAAAATTAGAATACGACATTTTGAAAGACTCTCCTCATTATTTCTCATGTTATAATTAAAAATAAAACTATAAAAGGAATAGGGTAGTAAGAAAAGTATGAGATATATTTTAAAATCATATAGTAATTTAATCCCTAATATTTTTAAGAATTTAATGTATCCAATAATCTTGGACACAAGATCCCCAAGAGGTACTGACTCTCTAAGATTAGTTGTAAACAAACCATTGGATATCCCATATATCTTTTGTCTCACCTTCTCTTGATAGAGATCATAAAGGTGATACATCATGCTATACACATTAATATAGCCATGTTGCTTCAAGTGATCATTGGCCAGGAATGATAACATGAAACACTGAACATTTTTGGAATCATTAAAATGTTTCTCATTGAGATACAAATCTTCCTTACTAGCCTCTTTACCAGGCGCACCAGGAATAGGTTGTTCTAACACAAAAAATTTTCTTTAATGGTGTAGGATAACATAGAAGTGTCTTTTCCACTTTTGGAAATTTGTTCTGGTGAGATGGATATCCTTCTCAAGTATGGATCACAGTTATACAATTGAATTCATTTTTACTACTATTTCTATAAATAAGATAAACATAGTTTTATTAATTTATCTGATAAAATTTAGAAAAAAATAAATATTATATTTATTAATATCCCACTATTTTATAAAAATCCAATATCACTCACTCTTGGATTTAGTATATCAAATTTATTGGATATTCTTGTGGAAATTATCTCTATTCCCCTTCTCATCACCTTGACTTTGGCTGATCAAGAAATTTAAAGGTTTATGGTGGAGATTCCAAATTTCAACCAAATTAACATATATTTCACTAATATGTTGAGTGGAATCCTCAATATTGAAATCCTAAAATTTTATTTCCTCAACCATTGCCTCTCAGTTACACCAATTAAAGATTTTGAATTCAACCCTTATTGTGAACTAAGTTAAGTGAACCCAAAAACTCAAGTTATAATTCCCCAATAATTGAAAGTGCTACGACATTGGATGGTTAAGTAATTTGAACTATGGTTCAATTTTAACTAAAGTAGTGGAAGGATAAACCGAATTAATATATATAATTGAGATGTTTTATATTTTATTTATAAATTGAAAATTATTATCTTTATTAGATACTTGTTGACATTTAGTGGATTAAATTATGTGAATAACTGTGTCTTGGATAATTTTTATGCATAAGTTTATTTATTTTAGTTCAAAATTACATGATTATTAATAAATTAATTCTTGTGATTGTGAAAAAACATACATAATTAAATAACCATGAAACTTGATAGAAATAAAATAATATTTTTGTATTATCATGATCTTTTACTAATTGTTAGTTTATATAGAGGATGTTAAATTAATCATCAACCTAGGGGAAAAGACCTCGAACCATTTATTTTTCATAATGCAGCTTTTCAATTGTCCACCTATGTATCTATATTGGATTGGGTTTTCCTCATCTAAAAACCTAAACCACCTTCACTAACTTGGGAGCACCATCCATTAAAAATTATTTTACTCATATGTAGGTGAGAAGAACTAAATAATTGGTTAAGGGGTTTACATAAAAGAAACCATGGGTATGAATACCCTTACATAATGAGAGGTGATATGACATGTAGGAAAAAAATTTAATTTAATAATAAATTAAAATAAACCAATCTCATACAAAGATATATTATAAGATCCTGATCATCCACATGCATGCAACAAATTATGAAATTAATAAGTTTAGCATTCAATTAAAATCATTATTATTTAAGATAAATCAAATTCAAATCAATTAATTCTCTTATTTAATTATTCAATTCTAGTATCTTAATTCTCATCTGAATTTTATTAATATTATCATCCATTATAATTTTGAACAAATTAAATAAATTTATTTAAAATTAAATTTGTACAAAAATGTAACTTGGAGGAAACATGATGAGTACCCATATGAACTGCACAATTTGTATTATAATCGTATACTTTTTACTCTTGTGACATGTGGAATACACAACATATCATATAATTTCATAGAGTGTACTATCAAAATAATGAAAACATATAGAACATGGTCTTTATATAGTGTGTTATGCTTCAATGTGTGTATAGTAATAAATATAATATGACTTATACATGATATGATGTTACGAAAATTACATATAAATAAATTAGACATCTATATATATAAAACCCATCACATGGAATGTACTATCAAATCAATTACCATAGGAACACATGCTGATATGTTCTAAATAGTATAAAAGATTAAATTGTAATTCCTCCTAATTTAGTAAAAGTACATGGTGTGTACATTGAATTTACATGGTGTGTATTATTCTCTCTATTTATCCATGGAACAGTCCTGGTGAATCAATGTTTTACTAATCCATAGAAAAAATTGGAGTACACAATGTGTACATGGGATATATGGAGTGTGGTCTTTGATTTATACGATCACTAGTCATGTAGTCCGTGTATTAGGATACACAGATCGTCTGTCACTAATGGACTACACCTTTTGTATGGATATTTCAAAACATGTACTCTATTTTACTATGTTCCAGTCTATCCCGATCAATATGAAGTGTGTAATTAAATTCACCCCATGTAATAAATTCACATGTCTTGAATTAATTCCAAATTAATTTAGGGTGTATTAAATACCAGTGCATGATGTGTACCTCTAAGTTACAGAACTTGTAATATTGTATTATCTGGATTGAATCCATGAAACCTCTAGATGAGAAATTTGAGTTTATTTTTTTCATAAAAAATAATTTATTTGATTATATTTTTGAGAAATAATGAGTAAGAAAAAATATATGGCAATTCAGATCAAAGAACAATTAAACTGGAATTGAAAACTAATGCAAAATGCATAAATCAATCCAGGATGTTTAAATAATTTTAAGTAATTATGTGAGCCCTATGATACCACTTGAAGGTTTTGGGTGCAGTTTATGAGGTGGATGGAACCTTCTAGTGGTATCATAGGGGTCACATAATTGTTAATTATTATTCAAACAATTATATAATTACCTTGTGAGAAATTATTTATTTGTTGATAGATCTGAAAACATATTTACATTATACCAATATTACCATATATATATAAATAATAGGTTCCCTCCAATAGTGATCCACATGTGTTCCACAAACCTCTGAATGTTTCTTGAGAAATCTTCATGTACTAGCTTAGTAGATCATAATCCTTATTTCGTTCAACTTTGATCACCCTCAGAATTGCTTCATAGAACAGTTCTCTTCGATATCTCTATAATTGAGAGTAGAGGTGGAGGATGATCAATCTATATTACTGAGAGTATTATTGGGGAGGGATATATCTAGGGATTTTAGATTATTATCTCTTGATATGACTGTGTACAATAAATGAATTGGCTCTATAGAAAAATAATATAATTGGGTTAATATACCATTAACCTTAGAAAATAATAATTTCACATACATCGTTATTATTTTAATAATCCCTATGGAACCCCATGTATATAATAATAATAATAATAATAATAAAATTATTATTATTATTTCATTACATTCACTAAACTCACTAATTATATTAAATATTATTTATTCAAATAATATTCAATATATAAATTATTTTTCACTAGACCATTAAACTTAGTCCTCCATTCCTCCATAATATTTATTAAGCCTTTAATAATGACTATTTTTTATTAGTAAACATCACTAAATTATTTTATAATCAGTAAATAAATATTATATACACTAAATAGAAAATAAATATTTATTAAATATTCTGCACATAAAATATTCTCTTGAATAACTAGTGATGAAATATATGCGATAAAAAATGAATAATTATTAAACAATTTCCATGATTAATATTTATTTAACTGTTTAAATAATAATATTATTTAATTAAGATTTTTGATACTCTTAGTGTGTGACTATCTAAGACTCTTTCCCAGTGGCATAAGGAAAAACAGCTTAAAGTCCCATGTTATCATCTGGCAACAAAAAAGTCACCCATAAAGAAAGACGTTAATATCGTAATGATGTAATAAATCATAAAAATGATTACTATGTAAAATAATTCCTTTATAATGATATATTTAATTAATTAGGTTGTATACTGGTGGCATTAACCTACGTGCTCGATGCCACTTTGTTTGACTTTTTTGAAATCAAACTTTCCTATAGAACACCATGACTATATATTTATTTAGGATATATTATTTCTATCAAAGCAACTGAGTTATCAAGTTGAATTAAAAAATATAAATGAAAAATATTTTATCCCATTATTCAATAATGAAATATTATTAATAACACGTCCAACCTCAACGAAAACATATGTCATCATAGTATTTGTCAATAAATAAAAGTACAAAAGTTATAATATTAATTAATAGTAATCCTTAAGTATAAGAATCAATAAACACATCTGAATAGTGGATTATATAATGAAACATAAAAGTGTGAATTTCCTATTGGAGGTTCTCATTCTCATAATATCCTACACTGGATATTACCAAGGGCATTCACTATGAGAAGGTGCCTCAATATTCTATAAGTCTCCTCCCCTTATACCCTATATCATTTGTGTCCATTAAATGATTTCATATGGCTATAGAAAATAAATTTAATAATTCCATCATAGAGATTTTGGGTCCTCATCATAATAGGGAACTACTAAGACCTTTCTAGGTGACTTCTACTCTTAGTACATTATCAAATAATATGTTATGTAGAAGAGAAATCACAATGTGATAAGGTGTTTATTAATATTAAAAAAAAATCAATACTGGTTTTCATGACTATACAAAATTTGGTTATTGGGAATAAAATACAACAATTTTTATTAATAATAACTATTATAAAAGTTAGAAAATTTATTCATCTAGAAAGCATTAAAAAGATTATTCTTTTCATACATTTTCAAAGAAATATAAATCAATAAAAAATGACACATATAAAAAATGTTAAAAATTATTCCTTTGAAAATATTATAAAGAAAGTAAAAGTAAAAATAGAATGGAATTAATAAATCATTGAACCATATAGAAGTATATCCATACAATAATATAAAGAATATATACATTTAATAAAATAATTCCTGACCAAAAAGAATAAATAATGTCAGCTCCACTTATAAACATCCTTTAGGTTGAATTGTGAAACATATAGATGTAAAATGTAAAGAAGATATGTAAAACGAAAAAATAATTACATGGAATTAAAATATTATGGATTTATTGAAAAGGAAAATTTAATTCCCCTATATTTATGTTCAAACACATACAATCTTGATTTTAAAATGAGATTGATAAAGAAACCCTCCTGAATTTTATAATTGAATCTAAAGCGATTTAAAAAAATATATGATATGGATTTTTAAATTTGATGAATTAAATGAAAAATATAATATAAATCATTCATGGGGTATTATATATACCACATAAAGAAATAAATTTGTTAATATATAACATATCTTAATGTGAGAAAATTGACATGAGAAAACCATTACCTTTACTCCAGACATCTATGAAAGTTTTTTGACTTAATTAATAAAAAAAATTAATAACTTATTTTATAACCTTATTCATTTATATTCACTTTTATAATCTTTAATTATAATCATTCCTTACCAATACATTTGTTAGTTATTGCTTATTTGCATCATGAGATGTTATTAACTTTGATTATTTCGTACATGTTTCATAGTTTTCACATCGATCCACTTTCTTTGATACTAATTTTATCATCCTAAGCTTATTCAAGGTATTAAAATCACTATTTTATAATAAATTATTCATCCAGATGTTCATTTTATGGATTGTATGGTTATATTTCATGAGAATGAAATCCATGACGAGCATATTTTTGGTGATTTACTAGTAACAACAATTTACTTTATAATGGAAATTAATTTTTATGTCATCCTTAAAGAGTCATATTAATTAAATAAATTAGACCTTAATGTCATATATAAACATTATTATTTTCTTTATACATATTCACGATGAAAATTATGATGTTGATATATAATTGTTCACATTGGTGGTTGAATCGACCTAAATAAGAACATGTTGCAGTAATGAATGAGTAAGAGTTTAGAGTTATATAACAGTAATAACATTTTATTAGAAGAAAACACATGATAATATAACATAAGTTTAGTGTATAATGGGTTTTATAAAGAGTGTAAATGATAATGTAATTGAAAAGGATGGTGAATAACTAGGTACTTATTTAATGAATTCACTCATTTTCTATATAGGTTCTATAAGAATGAAAGACTTAGGATACCTTCTTAGAAATAGGGGATGATAAATGTCTAAAAAGAATTTATTTAATTGAGTGTTGGTGGTTATTAAAGTTATTATTTAAGGGAAAAACGGTTTGTGTTGGTTAGAGGTGCAGTCCTTTTATAAGTGGGTTTTAAGTGGCATTTCCGCAAATTCCCATTGCTTAACATATAAGGAATCCATTTTAAAATGAAAGTGGCTAAAACGTGAAAGAATAATGGAGGGGGATACTATTTGGTCAATAAAAACTCATATAAACATTTATAAGTAGAGTTTTATGATATTTTAATTCTTTACCACTTAGTTTAACCCTTTACCTCATTTTTTCCTTACTCAGGCAACTGAATTTTTACCTCAATATCTTATTTTTATACCAAAAAATAAAATTAAACTCCATAATTTATTTCAATATGGTGAATAAATTTTGTAAATCCATTTATCAAATTCAATTTTTAAATATAATAAGTTTAATTTTTAAATGAAAACATAATATATATATATATAAGTCTTTTTAGAAAAGTGACTTTTTAAACATTATGTGTTCTTAATATTATTTAATATAAAATTTATTTTTAAATTATTGTTATTATATTTGATTATGTATTGAAACATTACATTTTATTTATGACGTAAAATTGAATAGTTTAATTTATTAACAAAAAATATACACAATGCTTAAAAAATAGTTTAAAAAATATCCCTTTTTAAAAAATTTTAATCAGATACTATTAGAATTAATCATTCATATTAAAAGAATAGAATTTTATAATAAAATTACTATAAAAAAATTATATAAATTATATAAATACATCAAATCATTATTTAATAATAATAATAATATGTAATGTATAAAAACTTATTTTGAAAATAAAATATTAAATTTAATCATTTTGTGTCATTATTTGTCATTTATGAATTACAATTTTTTTAATTTTTGTCTAATGATTAAAAATATTTAATATACCTATTGGTACATACATATCCATTAAAAATATATCTAATGACTATATTTCTTATGGCCATATTTCCAATGGTCATATATCCAACGACCATATAAATAATAGTCATATTTCATTCCTATATATAACCTTACAAACATAACTAAATCATACATCCTATTTACATATCTCTCAATAAGTAAATTATATTTATAATGGCTTTACCTATTTCATTAGTTCCAATAAAGGTGATGATCTTCATGGAAAACTATGTGGAAAAATATTTTATATCAATGGAATTTTTTAATTATAGATTTATTAAACTTGTACTTTTTCTTTATAATGTTTCGTATTATATTCTTATAATGTATTAATGTTATTCAAGAATTGTAATATTCTATATAAATAAAATTTATTATGGTCTATTTTAGTTGTGTGGGAAACAAGATATTTAACACAGTTTTTATTTAAAGGGAGATCATACTAAAATCTTACGACATTTCACTTATGGTGGAATCTAATTGGGTTCTGATACACTTTGGAAAAAACTTACTTTTTAGTATTTATGATAATTTAGACTAATCAAGGATGCATATGACCATTTAAATTGGATCATTAAAAATACTTTAACCTAATCTGAGGTGATTTGTTGGATTGTAGTTTTATAAGGAATCAAAATTAAATATTAGTTGACAGTGGTTAAATTTAATCACTTTCTTTTCAATTAAAAATTTATAATTCATGGAGGGAGTTTTCAGTTGAGGTTTTTGTAGTGATTTACAAGAATTGTAGAGTGTATAATAGATAATGAGAAGGAATAATACACCCAAGAGAGTAAATTATTGTGGGTTTTATTCATAAATTTAATCCTTTAAGTTGAAATACTTATATTTGATGATTAAATTTGATAAAGAAAACTATGGATTATTCAGTGAAGTTATCATATTATTCCTATTTTTTAAAGGTTAAAATGTTTTTCTTTCTTTAAAATTTATTTAATAATGGCTGAAGAAGGTTATAATTTGTTATATATATAGTAATCTCACGATTTTATTGAATATTTCAGTGCGTATAGAAGTGAAGTGAAGTTGGTATTCTTATTTAGAAAATTTGAGTTTGTTCATAGATATTAAAGTCTCTTATTATATATATATATATTAATTTAATTATTATTGAGTATGACCATGTTACATTAGTTAATAGAAATTTGTTTGTGACATGATTGTATGGAAAAACCTTTCTCATTGTATCCAAGATGATTATAGTGGATCATGTTATCTGAGTTTTCTATTTCCCTCTAAGGAAGTTACTATTTAAATTGAATGACAAAACTTTAAAATACCTATTCCCAATATGATTGGTTTTATTGGAGTTTTAAGTTTTTAAATTAATTAATTTATGTTTTTAAAATTTATTACCAATAAACGAATAAATCGAAAAAATAAAGTGTGACAATAATCATAAAATATAATAAATATTGTTGTTTTTAAAATATAAAAGAGTTTGATTTACTGATTTACACCCCAATTAACCTCTGATAATGATATAATAATTTATCATCATGTTATATATATTATATTAATCCAATGTGACTTTATCTTGTATAAAATATCATAGTTATAAAAAAACACTAAAAACACATGATAAAGGAAATCTGCTTAAGTATACAAAACATGAAGTATACATAACATATTATTAGTTTTTTACCAAACACTAGTTCACATAGAATAATATCCTTTTATAGATAGTTAATTAACATAAATTTTAAAATATATTTTTAGTGAACATTGATATTGTCATGTTAGCTACCTTGATTGATTATGAAATATGAAAACATAAAATTGTGTCACAAAACATTTAACTTAGTTTGGTCACATCACTTTTAATTCAAAAAAATATATTTACCTTTAACCTTATAACATTTAGTTTTAGTTATACAACATTAACCTTTAATCATATTACATCCTTTTTCTATCCCATAAATCGAACTTAATTTCTATCTTTATTTCCTCACTCCTCAAGTATTTTTGAACCATTTTCCACTAAAATCATTCTATTAGAAAATAATTTGTTATTTTTTTTCATTTTTGTTACAAATTATATTTTGGATAATATATAACATTTAATTAATCAATATAGAATATAAATTTTAGAACACATAACATTTTTTATATATATAACATATTTTCTATTCAGAATTCATGCCTTTAAACATCACCCATATAATATTTAGCTTCATCCATATAAAATTTTTCTTTAGTTATAAAATATTCAAATTTATTCATATAAAATTACATTTTTAACTAGGAAAATATTTCCTCACACCTCGAGTATCCTTGAATCATGTTTCAATAAATTCAATTAATTATTAAAATCCTTTACCTTTTATTTACCTATTTTTCATATAACATATAAAAAAAATATAGGAAATTTTGTTAATTTGAAAAAATATCTTTAAATATGAAACATTTTATAAACATAAAATATATGTTATATAAGGCCTTTATAACATATAACATCATCAAATATCTTGGTTATGGGTAGAAAACAGTTATTGAACAAGATATAACCTAATACTTCCAGCACACAAAACATAAAATGAACAAATAATGTTTTCAGTAGTCTTTTAATATTAGTACAATACTAAATTTAATCCTCTACTAGTTAAATTTTCATTGAATATTAAAATATATGTTCAAAGATCATTGATGCACTCATGTTTGTTATAATAACTGAGGAATAAAGATAAGAAAATAATATAGGTTCATAAAACATTTAATTTACTTGGTGATATAAATTTTATTTCACACATTGAGCACTAAACATCAACTTTAGAATATTTAGATTCATTTTATAAACAATCACTTTTTTTCATAGAGAATTAACAAATTGAATATCCTATAACATTATCATTATTTTCCAAATCCTCAAGTATAATTTTATCACATTTCATTGAATTCCATTAATCATTGAAATCCTTTACTGCTATCTTTATTTTCTGTACATAACATATAAAACACCATATAAAATATTTAATTAATTAAGTGAGATTTTTTTTTGAAAAAATATTTTTTTTCAAATGAAAAACATTTTTTATGCCTATAAACCATAAAACATTATAATATATCACAAATACCAACAAAAAAACTAACTGAAAAAGATAATATAAATAAAATTTTGAATAAAAAACATAAATATATTAAAATATATGAGCTTTACATCACCATTCCTTCAACATTAGTCACAAAAAATAAATACACAAAATGGAACTTAATCATTTAAATATGTAAAACATAAAGTGAACTTATAAGATTTTTTTTAGTTAACATGAGAACATATCATAGGTTCATAGAACAAAATCCTTTAATATATAGTTTTTTATAAATCATTAAAAATATTCCTTTAGTTGATAATATTTATGTTCTTATAATGGTTCTAATGATTTTTTAGGAAATATGAACACATAACATAGGTTCAACAAACATTTAACTCATTTTAGGAACATAAATTTTACTTCACCTACAAAATATATAGTTTTAACATTATAACATTTAGTTTTAGACAAAGATATCCACCTTTAATCATGAAACATTCCACTATTAATACATAAAAAATAAATTAATATTATATTTATTCATAACTCTTCAAGTATCCTTGAATAACATTCCACTAAATTCTTTCAATCATAAATATACTTTATTATTATTTTTTATGCATAAAACATATACCATGAATTTTAATGAATTTACCTAATCTAAATAGAATGTATAAATTTGTACTAAAAAAATTTCTCATACACAAAAAATATATCTTTTAATCTTATATCCCATTAAACTTCATCAAATATCATATCTATCTTCACAAAAATTGAGTGTACATGAAAAAAAAATTCATTATACTAACAAAAAAAGTGCATAAAATCATATGTTTTGTTAAGACTCCGTGGCATCAAACTCAGCACATTACTCATACTATACATGACATAAAATAATTATTTCAACTTAAGAAACAAAAAGTTTACAATAAATATTTTTTTATTTAACATTAAAACCTAACATAGGTTCATATAACATAATCCCATAGTGGATAATTATTTCAAAGAACATTAAAACAAATGTTTAAAAAAAATATATTTTCTCATATTAAATACAATGATTAATATAGAATATTAGAATATAAACTAGGTTAACATAAAATTTAACTCATTTCAATTAAATATTATTTACTTTATACATAAAAAATCTATCTTCATCCTTATAAAATTTATGTTCGAACAATATAAATTTCTCCTACACCAAATATTTATTTTTAAGCCTTTTCTCCTTAAACCTTATCTAAATATTAAAATTATAAATAGTAAACATATATTCAATAAGAAAAAAATATAATCCTTTCAACAAAAAAATTGTGTAGAAAATGTATTCGATTATCTACCAATATCGACACATCATAAAACAAAATCATCCTGAACCTGTTCTATATCCTACAAAATGTTTTATTTTCATTTTTTTCTCATTCATTTTATTTTATGATTAGATTTTAATAGTTTGTGATGTATATTTATTTTATTTTTCTTTGGATTTTTATTATTTATTTGGATGGATGTACTTTTTTGAAAAATTATACTGAGTATCAATTTTATTTTTCATTTTTTTCTAATAGGATTCATTTTTTTGGTTTCAACTATTATTATAGAGGTGGTAAATTAGAAAATTTATTAAATTGATTTTTGACAAGTTTTTTATAGACCCAAATAAATAAAAGTTTTTTTGAATTCATCATTAAGGTTTCATTATTTACCATTTTTATGGATAAAAAATAAAAATAATATAAATTATTCATGTTAAAATTACATTTTCAATATTATTGTATAATTTTAAAGATCAATTTTATATGTATAAGATACTCATTATTTTTTTTATTGAATTACTTCTAAAAAAATAAAATGTTATATTTATCAATAATAATTTTTAAAAGTTACTTATAAATATTATAAAATTATATATAATCCATAAAAAATGAGGTATAATAATTTATTTATTTATTTATTATGATTATATATATAAAATTTAATATTTTTGTTTTATAATATCCAAAACGATGCATTAAATTTTCTTTATAATGTGGATTTTCTTTTCATTTTTTAATTAAATCATTGAAATTAATAAATTAAACATGTGTTAGTTATATGGTCTCACTCTTGTAAAAGTAAAGGAATAAAAATCAACATTTGAATCAAACATACCACTTTTTATACATAAAGAAAAAATATAAATTATGGAATTATAATTGCTGAATGACATAAAAGATAATGAAAGAGTGTTATTTTGATTCTCATATATATATATTGTACCATTGATTATGAGAGTGATTAATTAATTTTATAGGAAAATATTTATGGTTGGTGGGAATCCTACATCCCATTTCATTTAAATATAGCCAATTATTGTTAACATACCCTTCTAAAACACCCCATTTTGATTTCAATTATACTTAATATTTTACATTGTCATAAATGATTGAATGTTTCTTTATAAATAACCTTATCTATAAAAAAATCAATAAGGT
This sequence comes from Viscum album, assembly GCA_963277665.1. Lineage (NCBI taxonomy): Eukaryota > Viridiplantae > Streptophyta > Magnoliopsida > Santalales > Viscaceae > Viscum > Viscum album. Next base: position 1,856,229,430 of record OY728160.1, read on the forward strand.
AAATAGAAAATATAAAAATATACATATATTTGGAATCTCTCTCAAACATATATGACATGAAATTTTAAATAATTTGAAGTGACATATTATTATATCATATAAAATAATACTAAAAATAATAATTAATTGTCCTTTTGTAAGTAGACCAGTCTCATTATTACTTGACCTAACCTGAGAAACATTAATCACATTATTGTTCACAAGTTCCTATTTGAAAGCGAAATAAGTTTGAGGTATATTCTTTATTTCTATATTTTATAGAAATAATATGGTTAAACCAATTTATATTTACAAATAACTTTTTTTGAATGCATCAAGTAATATTTATTAACCATTGATTCTTTACTTGTATCATGAAATGTAATCACCTTATCATGATTTATATATATATATATAAATGATAATTTATTATAGTGGAAAGAAATTTATGAACATATGATCTTGAGTACATATTCAATATGTGATTATGTATTATGTGGATCACATAAATAATTTTCATTTTAAAAAACAATTAACTTTTATTTCAATTTTTCAGAGTAACTATGTAAATATATCATAAAAGATAATAAAAATACTACTTAATTTTATCACAATATCTCCACATTGAAAATGAATTTAACCATGTTAGTAGATTAATATAAAAATATATATCTGAGAGAGTGAAACTAGTCATGAATCAAACCTACCAATTTATAATTCTATTATTGAAAAAATTTAAAAAAATTGTGATGAGATCAACACTATATATAATAAATGTTTTTAGTCATGAAAAAAATCCCTCCCTCCCTCCCTCTCCCTCTTTCTCTTAATATTTTTCTTTCACATTAAAAATTTTATTCATATGAAATTTTAATCTCCAAAGGATTTTTTCTCACATATGAATTTTTTTTTCACCCAAATGTATTTATCTCACCCAAAATATTTTCTCACACATGAAATACTGATCCCAAAATAAATGAATTTTTATTATAGTCTAGGGAATTTTTTCTCACTAAATAAATTTTATCACACCCACAAGAATATTCATCACATGTGAAAACCTCTTCTTTTCATAAAAATTATCAAAAGATTGATACTACCCTTCATCATTATCTCTCAATGGGAAAAATATTTATTGGAAATATTCTTATCACATAGTTGGTTTAACTTTATATATGAATTTACGACATACCTATTTAACACATATCTAATTATTTAAAATAAGATATCCCTCATGATTTTATTTTTTGAACTTCTAACTTCTACCCCATCTCCATAAATATTTATATGTAAATTTCTATCCTACATACTTTTAAAAAATATGATTTAAAATATAAATATTTATTTAAAAATATTAATAAAAACTCAAAATATAAACCTTATGTTAAAATAAAAATGCTTCATCATTATTTACTTCATCCCCATAAAATCTATTATCATTGAATTTAGAATCGTCACCTTTACTATCAGGCTAGTTATTAATGTGGACCATCAGACCCCTTATGGATTTCTCATCTATGTTTCTGAAATAAATAACCTGGTGCAACTCAAAAATTATATCATTTCCATTATATATAATTACCTTAAAACTTTAATATTAGTTTTTTGAGAATGTAAATTTATTTATTGTGACAAAAAACCGCAACTCACTAGAAAGATAATGTGGATTTTCCAAAATATTACTACACTAGAAAAATCTAATTTTTTTATCACATATCATTCTAAAAGTATTTTGTATTTATAATTTTGAAAAGTAATTAATGTTTTTTAGTTAGAAATATATTCATCCCTCTCTCTCCTTATACTTTTATCACATGCTTTGAGCATTTTCCTTCCATGAATATTTTTTTTGCACCTGAAGAAGTTTTTTCACCCAAATTAATTTCTTTCACCTAAATTATTTTTTAAAACACAAATTAATTTCCTCACATCGAAAAGAATTTTCTATTACCTAAATTATTTAATTAGTAAATTATGTATTGAATGAGTCTTCAAACAATTCATTTCATTCTCTTCATATAAGTGTTCACATGAGTGATAAATTTCTTTATTATTCACCCTAAGTAGACTAAATCTTCAAGGGCCATGTTTTTATCATATAATTTTATTTCCTATCTATATAGATTCATGAAATATATATTTCATAGTAATATCATTTTATTTAAAATAATATATCCCCCACAATTTTATTTATTAGACATCAAACATCTACCTTGTCCACACACACACACAACACCATATCATATAATTTTAAAAAATATGATTTAAACCACATATAATTAAATATTTTTAAATTTAAAACCCAATAGAGCTCTATTTTTTTTGATAAATCATAAATTTGTACAAAAAATCTCTTCATTTTCCTTTTATGGTCTAAAATGGATCACTTTTAATATTTGTTTTTCCAAAAAATATTAAAGTAATTAAACTATATAACTTTAAAATATTACAAAATTAGTGACCGCATAATATAATTTTATTAATACAAATTATTTTATCACAAAATCCACTAAATTATTTCATTGCCTAGATAATATTTTTGGGGATTGTAATGATTTTTTAATCATCATAAAAAGTTTAAATGATTTCATATTTGGATGTTCATTTATTAATAAAAATATATTAATGTATTTTATTACTCACACATATTATATTTCAAAAATATTAACTGAAGTGATTATACCACATGCTGGAAAATATATTTAATATATATAAATATTATTACAATTTAATTCAACATAGATTCTATGGATTTGTAATTAATTTATCAGGAAATTTAAATACTTTTAGAATTATCATGTTGCAATGCCCTGACCTTAGTTTCCCAGAGTCAGTGAATTATTACATAACATTGGCATGATCACAAGGGATCAAATCCTGAAATACCGATCAGTTTAGTATCCTTGGAAGTACTAGATACAAACATAAGTTTTACATTTCATTATGAAATGAAAAACAAGAACATTGTGTCTTATTTTAACACATTCATCTCCCTTAGACTATCAATGTAGGTTTGTCATAATATACTTTTCGCATCCTGGGAAAAATAAAACATAGAAATAGGTGAGATCAAGTGCTCAGTAAGGATAACAATATAGTAGAAACTTTTATAAATAATCATAAACATTTAAGGAAATGTATAAGACTAAAACAAAAGCCTTTCAAACTTAAACTTCAGAATAATATGGCAATGATGAGTCAAATAATTCCATTTAATTATTCATGTGGATATTCTACTAGTCGAATAATCACATGTAATATCAATATCCAATTTTATAATGATGGAATGCATAATGCCAGACATCATAAACACATAGTCAAGGCCTCGTACCAAGACTACAAAAATGATATAGTCCAGGACTTGTGTCAAGACACTAGTTTGTCTCATGAGGCATACCAATGCATCGAGGAGCTATAACAGGCTCTACCCATCACTTACTAAGTCTAATGCATTCCTCATATGAAAAGGTATAAATATAACATAAATATTCATATTAAAAGTAGCATATGAAATGTTAATACTTTAACCATAAACCATGAATGGTATAAAAATAATACATTGATAGTCAAACATATCACAAAACCTTCAATAAAATATGGAATATTGTATCATAATAAATCAACTTCAAAGAAGTGTAAAATCCATCAAAGGATGTTGACATAGATGAAATAAACACTATTTGAGAGAAATATCTCTTTCTATTTTGAAATCATTTAAAAGTCACATAATTATAAAAGAAAAAATTTATTTTGAACATATTCTTATAATATTGTAAGGTAAGCTTCTAAGGTGTTATAATTGCGAAAAATAGCTGCACTCTCTGTATAAGTTAAAAAAAATTATTTCCTTAATTCTTTGAAAAGGTCATAAAGTACCTTATTTGGAAAATGATGGAAAGATTCATTTCAATTTTTTTATAAAAAGTCAAACAAAGGTATAACGACCCATAATTTACATACATTGTTATTAATTCAAAATTGAAGCACACTTATTACAACATATAACAAAACCACGAAAGGACCGTATATGTATAGTGTCTTTAGAAACTGTGAAATATAAACAACTGGTTCATAAATCATCTACACTGTCTCCCTTTTATTTTATCATATCTAGAGTCCCTTTTGGAATATCTTACTTATTACCCTACTTCCTGACCTGGGGAAATGAAAAAATACAAAAGGGTGAGATCAAATTCTCATTAAGGGTAAACAAAGTTAATATCAATGATATCATATTCATAAGAACATAACATTTTGAAAATCTTAACCTGTAAAAGAGATCATAATATCATAACATGGGATAAATCATGGTAGTGAAATGTAATCCCAATAATCATAACACAAAACATGAAACTTTATGGAATACACACATAATCATAGATAATCATTTCTTAGTAGTCAAGACTCATTGCCAAGACTATCCTAGCAGACAAAGTCCATTTCTGAACCGAGTTCACTCCTCGTTTCAGTCCTGTATCACTTAACAGGATTAACCTACCGTTCCAGCCATGTCTATCTCATGAGATATAAATCTTTACCCAAGGAATTGGAGGGATATATAGGTCCCACCCATCTCATAATTATACCATTCTTATGTGTGCCAAAAGATCATAAATCAAACATCATAACATAACCCATGTAATAAAAATGGGATTCTTAAGCATCATGCAATCATAACATAATCCATAAAAGGACATTATAAAAATAATTCCATCATAACATAATCAAATCAATGTAAAAATTGGGATAAAAATAGATCCCTATAATATCTTAGTTTGAAATTAATTTTGATAAAACACTTGAACTCCATTCTTGAGGAAAATATCCTTTCTACTTCAAAAACATTTTTCTTTTCTTAACATGTCATAAAATTTTAAACTAAATGAAGTTGATTAAAAATAAAGTTGAAAACTTGTAAAGGATGATTCATAGAAATAATGTTCTATGAAATCATAAAAATCCATTAATGCTGTATATTTTTAAAAAAACATTCTTCTCATACTTTGGATGGAAAAGTCAAAAAGTACCTCGTACTAAAAACGACAAAAGATTCCTTTCATTTTTTTACTAAAAAAACTGACCAATGGGTAAAATTGGATTTAAAAAATTGTAGTAGGATAGAAATAATATTACATATTGAGGAAAAATGGATGTGGATGATATATATTCCCCAGTAACTTCTGAATTATAAACAATCTCGGATAAAAATGAGATTGTGAGATTTTCCCTTACCTTAGGTCCGATATGCTTCATACGTATCTGAACCTCCTCTTCTTTGATGTGACTCTTCTAAACCTCCTATTATGGAACTAAATCTGGTCTTTGAAGAAGACCAGAATCTATATTAAGTTTCTAGGGATGTTGATAAGAGAAATGGGCAGGGTTTGGCCAATCTTGAAGGCTCAAAATTGTGTAAAGTGGAGAGGGAGGAGGTACCCTTTTATAAGGGAGGAGAGGGGCACCTTAGGAAAACTTAAAATATTATTTTATAATAAAGTCATATTCGATTTATAATAGCTCCAAATTAATTTATTTCGAAGATAAAGTAGGGATGGGTCAAAACCCTCTCAACCAATATGTTTTAGATAAGTTTAGCTTACTATTTTAACCTTATCATTTAGATTTAACTCTAAGTTAAATAATTTAACTTTTACCATGTCTTCTTGTTTTCTTACACTATATGGTTTATAAACTTAGTATATCAAGAAAAAATAACCCCAAGTGGTTCATTATTAATATATATAACCATATCTAAGTCATTTGGCCGAACCTTAGATTTTTAGGAATAAAATAACAATTAATAATATAATATTTTTTAAAAACTATTTTATGTCAATTTTGACACTATTTGGTAATTTATTTTTGTGAAAATCATCACAGAATTAGTAGTTAAAAAAAAGTTAATTAAATCAATAATAACATGTCATATTAACCTATAAAATTAGTGTAATTCAAAAAAAGTCTCAAATTACATTTATATGGGTATTTATAATATCAATTATGTTAATATTTCATTAATAAGGTAATTACTGCATCATCATTGTGTCATAAATAAATTAAATTCTTTAATGTCTAAAAATTATAAATAAAATTCCATTATGTATGAAATATTTTTATATTTATAATGAATATTTATAGTCAAGTTTATCTTATGTATAAACCTATATTAAAAATGTTTTAGGTATTAAACTTTGATTTTACCTCTTTTAACTCTTCTTTAAATAAAATAATAATAAGTGTCCTAATCTAATCCAAGTGGACCTAAAGGGTAATATTTTATTCCTATGGTTGTTTTTGGTCGAATTACACTTATTCAATAGAATTAGGACATGTGTTAGGGTAATAATAATACCATTTTACACTTAATTACCCTATTTACTTTTAACCATGGTAAATAAAAGTAAAAAGTTACTATTCACCAAAAATTATTTTTATCTTATTGAACCAAATTTTACTCCTTGATATTAACTGTTTCTCTCGGATTTTCAAAATTCAACTCACAGAAGTGGTAAAAATATGTTTTATGTACAATTGCAAATGCTCCTTGGAGGTGGGTAAAAGACGGTAAAAAGTTCAATAAAATTTTTATGTATCTATATTATTATAAAATTACTCCAATGATTTAAATTGAACTTATATAGGTATTATGTATCACTTTTGACCTAAAATAAATTTAAATAAATGATTATTTAAATAAATAGTCGGTTTTAACCAATAAGTCAGTGTTTTCACTATTCATCAAAAATTGAAAGTTTTCATAAAAATATCAAAAATTCACCCTAGGATAATTTCGATATTGTGAATCCAAAAATGAAGACCATTTTGAAATATAAAATTTATAAAATTTTAAAAAGTGGAGATTACTATTCATAACGGCTTGTTTATATAATATTTTAATAACATATCATTGTTTAGTGAAACTCGATATTGTGTACAACACAAGCTATCGAGAAAGGTTGACCTTGCGTGTAATGCAAGCCAAGATAGTACTGTGTGTAGTGAAAGATTACTTTGGTGATTCATATAAAATAATAAATAAATAAAATATATTTCTCATAAAATGTCAAGTGTTACATTTTACCCCCCTTAAAATGAATTTTGCCCTCGAAATTTGTCACTTTATATCAAACAGATGAGGATACCTCTCCCTCATCATATCCTCAAGTTCCCATGTAGCTTCTTCTAATTGGTGGTTCCTCCATAAAACTTTCACCAAGTGAGTGGTCTTGTTCCATAGGACTTTTTTGCTATGATCCAGAATCTCTATCGTCTGTTCTTCATAAGAAAGATCTTACTCCGGCGGTACAACTTCTGAGCTAAGTACATGTGAAGGATTGGGTATGTACTTTCTTAGGAGAGATACATGGAACACATCATGAACTTGAGAGAGATTCGGTGGAAGCACCAATCGGTAATCTACCTTCCCAACACGATCCAATATTTCAAAAGGACCAATATACCTAGGGCTCAACTTTACCTTCTTTCCAAATCTCATTACTCTCTTTAAGGGAGATATTCGTAAGAACAATTTATCATCCACTTCAAACTCTAGGTCTTTTCTTCGGTTATGGGCATAACATTTTTGTCGTATCTGAGATGCTCTTATGTGCTGTTGAATAGATCTGACCTTTTCTGCCATCTCATCAACAAGATTAGGTCCTAATATATTTATTTTCCCAACTCCATCCGAGCAAGTTGGAGTTCTGCATTTCTTTCCATAGAGAACTTCATAAGGATCCATCTGAATACTGGAGTAAAAGCTATTATTATAAGAAAATGCCACCAATGGTAGGTGTTGATCCCAACCACCTTTAAAATCCATAGAGAAAGATCTCAACATGTCTTCTAGAGTTTGAATTGTCCTCTCAGAGTGACCATATGCCTGAGGATGATAAGCAGTGATGAAACTCAACTCTATATCTAGAGTATACTGAAGACTTCACCAAAACATTGAGGTAAACCTCAAATACCGATCAGATATAATGGAAAGTGGTACTCCATGCAATCTTACCACCTCCTTTACATATATCCTGGCAAGCTGATCAAGAGAAAAATCTTCTCTAATATCAATGATGTGTGCTGACTTCGTAATATGATCAAATATAACGCTGATATCATTATTGCCTTTGGATGTTTTAGGAAGTCCAGTGACAAAGTCCATTGTGATGTTTTTCCATTTCCATTCTGGTATGGGTAATGGTTGTAACATCCCCTTAGACTTCAGTCTCTTAGCTTTTACTTGTTGATAAACCAAGCATCGAGATACATATTCAGCAACATCTCTTTTCATGCCAACCCACCAGAAGTACCCTTTCAGGTCCCTATACATATTCGTGCTTCCAGGGTGAACAGAGAATGAAGAAATATGAGCTTCATCCAATATTTCCTTCTTTAATTCTGGGGTGGGAGGAACACAAACCCAATTCCTAAACCTTATTATTTCATCACAATCAATATGGAATTCAGGAACATTTCTCACCTTCTTTTGTAACTCTACATCTTCTTTCTGTGCCTATTTAATCTTCACATGTATATATGGTTGAACATTAATTTGACAAAGATAAGATTTTTCCCCTTCCATTATAATTCCAAGATCCATCCTTTGTAAATCCAAAAATATTGGATCTTTTGTGATCCTCATCATGGATAAGCTAGCATGGTCTTGTCGACTTAATGCGTCTGTCACCTTGTTTGCTTTCCTAGGGTGGTAGTGAATTGAGTAGTCATAATCCTTAATCAGCTCCAACCATCTTCTTTAGCGCATATTCAGCTCCTTTTGTGTGAAAATATACTTCAAAATTTTATTATCAGTATAAATATCACACCTTTCACCATAAAGATAATTACTCTAAATCTTTAATGCAAAGATTACCGCAGCTAACTCCAAATCATGAGTTGGGTAATTTTGCTCATGTGTTTTCAATTGTCGTGAGGCATAAGATATCGCCATATCATTTTGCATGAGAACACACCCCAATCCCTTCTTGGATGCATCACTATAGATCACAAACCTTTCTCCACTACAAGGTAGTGTGAGCATAGGTGCACTGGATAATCTTATTTTTAACTCCTTGAAATTCTCTTCACACTCCTCTGTCCAAACAAACTTAACTCCTTTTCGAGTTAACCTGGTGAGTGGATTAGATAATCGTGAAAAATATTTCACAAAACGTCGATAATATCCAGCCAAACCATGAAAACTTTGGATCTCAGTTACTACTGTTGGTCTCGAAAATCTTTCAATAACCCCTGTTTTTTCTTAATCCATGAATATCCCCTCTTTTGAGATTATGTGACCCAGAAATGAAACCTTTTGAAGACAAAATTCACACATGGTAAATTTGGCATAAATCTTCTCCTTTCTTAGGGTGTTTAATAAAATTGTCAAGTGATCTTCATGTTCTTCCTTGCTCATTGAATAAACAAGAATATCTTCTATAAAGACTACCAAAAACTGATCAAGATGGTCTCTAAAGACTTTATTCATTAGATCCATGAAGATAACAGGGGAATTAGTAAGACCAAATGGCATCACTATAAATTCATAGTGTCCATACCTTGTATAGAAAGCCATCTTTGGTATATCCTCCCTTTTGACCCTTAATTGAGGATACACTGAATGAAGATCAATCTTGGAAAAGTATTGAGCTCCACATAGTTGGTCAAATAAATCATCAATGTGTGGGAGAGGATATTTGTTCTTGATAGTGATATTATTAAGTTCTCTATAATCAATTCAGAGTCTCATTGATCCATCTTTCTTCTTAACAAACAGAATAGGTGCTCCCCAAGGAGATGCACTAGGGTGTATGAATCCCTTATTAAGATTCTCTTGGAGTTTCTTGTTCAATTCCTGCAACTCAATTGGGGCCATTCTATAAGGTGTCTTTGAAATGGGCATAGCACCCAGTATGAGTTCTATTGAAAAATCAACTTCACGATTTGGTGGAAGACTTGGAAATTCCTCTAAAAGGACATCATCAAACTCCCGTACAATGGGTGTATTTTTAATCACGAGTTTCTCTCCAACCATTTGAGATAAATAACCTTCATTTATTGGTATCAAGACCCATAAGATTGAAGAGACTTCCACTGGAAGGTTATATTCATCCTCGCAACGATAGATGATCATTGATTGATCGGGAATATGAAATGCGACTTCTCTTATTTGGAAATTGATATGAGCTCCATATAAAGAAATCCAATCCATGCCAAGGATCACATCAAATTCCACTATATGAAGGATCACAAGATTTGCAGAAAGCACATTCCTAGAAACTTCAATCAGAGAAGAATTGTAAACTTTTGACGCGACTGTTGTGCCATTAGGGGTGGTCACAGCTAACTCAACATCTAATTGTTGAGGTAATATGACGATACCCTTAGAAAATTATTCTGAAATAAAAGAGTGGGTGGATCCAGAATCAAATAAAACATTTTCTACATTAGAGTGGATGGAATGTGTACCTTTCACCACTTCGTTATCATACTCCACATCACCGATAGAAATTTCATGTGAATTTCCTTTGTCTTTAGCCTTATAAGTTTGTCGATGTCGATCATCATCAACATCCGTTAGATTAGGGCATTGATTAGTATAATTATCCATTTCCTTGAACTTGTAACATTGAAGTGTAGGAGGTGCATTCTATGTATCCTTTTCTTTTTTTGCATCACTAGACATCTTTTTCCCATCATTGCAACATTAAAAAGCCCGATGACCTTCTTTTCCACATTTGAAACATTTACTTGTCCCTTTAAGACAATTCCCTCCATGTTTCTTTCCACACTTTGAACATAAGGGGAAACTCATCTTATTTTTAGTTTGGTCTTTATATTTCCCTTTTAATTCCATTTTCCTCTTTTTATTAAACCCATATGGGTGATGGGTTACTACAATATCCATCTCAACCTTGAGATCACATCAAACAATTTCCTCATAGCTATTGATGTCCCTTATGGGTAACGTCCTTCAAAGAATTGGTTTTAATCCACTAAAAAATCGATCGATCTTACTCTCAGGTTGGATAATAATTTCGAAAGCGTACCTTGCAAGTCTTGTAAAATTTTCTTCATAGGTACCAATAGATTCATCAACCTTTTTCTTTCGTTCAAGAAACAACTTCTCAATCTTTGTTCAAAGAATACGAGGGAAGTACTTATTGAAAAACAAGTTCTTCAACTTGTCCCATTCCTTGGATTCAATTTCATCTTGGGCCCTTGTATTCTTGATAATATTCCACCATTGATCAGCTTCTCCTTCCCAACAATATATTTCTAAAATGAATTTATCATGTTCATAACATTGTATAACTGAAAATAACTTTTCATTGGTACTCATCCATTGTTCATCCACTAATGGATCAGTAGAACCACTAAATGAGGGTGGATGTTGCCTCATGAAAGTTTCAACAGAATCTCGCTCCTTCCTTTTCTCATTTGGAAGTCATGTATGATTCATAGCTTGAGAAAGTTGGGTGAGCATGGCTACATGATTTTTCATTCCAGCTCCCATAATGTTTGGTTGCTTAGGGGGACAATAATTGCATTGCCCATCGCATTCTGCATTAACATGGTTTGTTCGGGTTCTAGCCATTAACTAAAACCAAGAATAATAGTGTGAGAAACACTAATTATAATAGGAAAACAACATAATCAGTAATAAAATTTCACACTTCAGGTCTTATCATAGGTTACTCATGGCCATTTCTAAAACACTAAGATTGTGTTTTATGCATAGACATATCCTTAGGGTTCTTACTAAGGCTTTCACATCATAGTTTCCAAAGGTTGACTATACCTTTCCTCTGATACCAACTATAACGACCCATACTTTACATACATTGTTATTACTTCAAAATTGAAGCACACTTATTACAACATATAACAAAACCATGAAAGGGCCGTATAGGTATAGTGTCTTTAGAAAATGGGAAACATAAACTACTGGTTCATAAATCATCTACACAGTCGCCCTTTTATTTTATCATATCTAGAGTCTCTTTTGGAATATCTTACTTAATACCCTTATTCCGGAGCTAGGGAAAAGAAAAAATATAAAAGGTTGAGCTCAAATTCTCAGTAAGGGTAGAAAAATTAAATATCAATCATATCATATTAATAAGAACATAACATTTTGAAAATATTAACCTGCAAAAGAGATCATAATATCATAACATGGGATAAATCATGGTAGTGAAATGTAATCCCAATAATCATAACATAAAACATGAAACTTTTTGGAATACACACATAATTATAGAGAATCATTTCTTAGTAGTCAAGACTCATTTACAAGACTATCCTAGCGGACAAAGTCCATTTCTGAATCGAGCTCACTCCTCGTTTCAGTCATGTATCACTGAACCGAATTAACCTGCCGTTCCAGCCATGTCTATATCATGATATATAAATCTTTACCCAATGCATTGGAGGGAGAAGTAGGTCCCACACATCTCATAATGATACCATTATTATGTTTTCCACAAGATCATAAATCATACATCATAGCATAACCCATGTAATAAAAATGGGATTCTTAATCATCATGCCATCATAACATAATCCATATAAGGACATCATAAAAATAATTCCATCATAACATAATAAAATCAATGTAAAAATAAGGATAGAAATAGAAACCTATATTATATTAGATGGAAAATAATTTTTATTAAACACTTGAACTCCATTCTTGAGGAAAATATCCTTTCTACTTCAAAAACATTTTCCTTTCTTAACACGTCATACAATTTTAAACTAAAAAAAGTTGATTAAAAATTAATTTAAAAACTTGTAAAGGAAGCTTCATGGAAATAATGTTCTATGAAATCATAAAAATCCATTCATTCCGTATATGTTAAAATCACATTCTTCTTGTACTTTGGCTGGAAAAGTCAAAAATTACGTCGTACTAAAAATGACAAAATATTCCTTTTATATCTTTTACTAAAAAACTCACCAATGGGTAAAATTGGATTTAAACAATTGTAGGAGGATAGAAATAATATTACATATTGAGGAAAAATTTATGTGGATGATAAATATTTCCCATTAAATTATGAAGTATAAACAATCTCAGATAAAATTGAGATTGCAATATTTTCCCTTACCTTAGGTCTGATATGCTGCGTACGTATCCGAACCCCCTCTTCTTTGACGTGCCTCTTCTAAACCTCCTCTTAGGGCACTAAAGTTGGTATTTTAAGAATACCAGAACCTCTATTATGATTCTAGGGATGTTGAGAAGGGAAATGGGTAGGGGTAAGTGGAGCTTGAAGTCTCAAAATTGTGTAAAGAGGAGAGGGAGGAGGTGCCCTTTTATAAGGGATGAGAGGGGCACCTAAGGAAAAACTTAAAATATTATTTTATAATAAAGTAATATTCGGTTTATAATAGCTCCAAATTGATTTATGTAGAAGATAAAGTGTGGATGGGTCGAAACCCTCTTAACCAATCGGTTTTAGAAAAGTTTAGGTTACCATTTTAACCTTATCATTTATATTTAACTCTAAGTTAAATAATTTAACTTTTACCGTGTCTTCTTGTTTGCTTACACTATATGGTTAATAAACTTACTATAAGAAGCAAAAATAACCCCAAGTTGTTCATTATTAAAATATATAACCTTATATAAGTCATTTTTATGATCCTTATATTTTTAGTAATAAAACAACAATTAATAATATAATATTTGTTTTAAAAACTATTTTATGTCAATTTTGACACTATTTGGTAATTGATTTTTTTGAAAATAATAACAGCATAGTTAGACAGATCAAAGTTAATTAAATCAATACTAACATGTCATATTAACCTAGAAATTTTTTTTAATTCCTAAAAAGTCTCAAATTACATTTATTTGGGTATTTATAATATCAATTATGTTAATATTTCATTAATAAGGTAATTACTGCATCACCATTGTGTCATAAATAAATTAAATTATTTAATGTCTAAAATTTTTAAATAAAATAACCTTATGTGGGAACTCTTTTTATATTTATAATAAATATTTATAGTCGAATTTATATTATGTATAACTTTATATTAAAAATGTTTTATTTATTAAACTTTAATTTGAACTCTTTTAACTATTCTTTAAATAAAATAATAATAAGTGTCCTAGTCTAATCCAAGTGGACCTAAAGGGTAATATTTTATTCATAATGTTATTTTTGATCGAATTAAACTTATCCAATAGAATTAGGACATGTTTTAGGGTAATAATAATATAATTTTTACCCTTAATTAACCTATTTACTAATAACCGTGGTAAATAAAAGTAAAAAGTTACTATTCAGAAAAAATTATTTTTATCTCATTGAACCACATTTTACTCCTTGATATTAACCATGTCTCTTAGATTTTCAAAATTCAACTCACAAAAGCAGTAAAATTAAGTTTTATGTAGAATTGAAAATGCTCCTAGGAGGTGGGTAAAAGACGATAAAAAGTTCAATAAATTTTTTATGTATCTATATTATTATAAAATTACTCCAATGAATTAAATTGAACTTATATAAGTATTATGTATCTATTTTGACCTAAAATATGTTTAAATAAATGATTATTTAAATAAAAAGTAGGTTTTAACCAATAACTGAGTGTTTTCACTATTCATCAAAAATTGAAGGTTTTCAGAAAAATTCCAAAAATTCACCCTAGGCTAATTTCGATATTGTGAATCAAAAAATGAATTCCATTTTGAAAGATAAAATTTATAAAATTTCCAAAAGTGGGTATTACTATTCATAATGGCTAGTTTATATAATATTTTAATAACATATCATTGTTTAGTGAAACTCGGTATTGCGTACCATGCAAGCTATCGAGAATGGTTCCTCTTGCGTGTAACGCAAGCCAAGACAGTGTTGTGTGTAGTGAAATATTCCTTTGGTGATGCATATAACATAATACATAAAAAAAATATTTCTCATAAAATCTCGGGTGTTACAAAGGGTATAAATGAATTTAACCCATATTATAAGAAATAGTAAAAATGTGTTGAAATACATTTTTAAGAAACACTAATGTGGATGATAAAGAGGTCCCAGTAGATACTCACGTATAAACAACCTCAGATAATAAAGAGATTGTAGAATTAACCCTTACCTTGTACTTTTCCTTGATCTAGGGTATGTTAACCTGCTGTATAATAGTTTAATCATTGTTATTAAATTATTCAAGAACCACACACATAAATATTTCATCTTATATGATCTTATAATATTTCTTTGTTAATAATATTTCAGTAGTATCATTGTTTTGGGTGTTAACTGATTCGTTTTCCTTTATATGATTGGTTATGTAAGACATGTTTGTTATGAATATGATTTATTTTATTAATATAGAAAAATTATATTAAGTTCTTAAACATTACTTTTAATTATAAAATAAAAAAATTTCTTGAATGATTATGATGGGGAATGAATTTAATCGCATTCGTGGTGACGGTAATCTGTACATACGCACGAGCGAAAATATCATTATATTGATGGTTAAATCACTTGTAATTGGATGGTGTATCATATATAAATAATCATTAAAATTTTATATTTATTATTTACATCAGTTATACTCATTATTATTCCCATCCAAATAATTAAGTGTTTGAATAACAAACTACACCACGACGTGGTGATGGTAAGCCATACATACGCATGTATGGTGACTTTGTCATTTATAGGATTGATAAAATAATGAATATTGTTGTAAAATATTTATAATAACATCAATGTATGTAGAAGGTACCAGATTTATTATTTTGGTATGGAAATAACAAAGAAAGAGGAAGTGGAAGAAGAAAAGAACTTTGAAAGAGGTGGTGAAATTATTACCTCTTCTTCGAGTGTTTCCTTTTGAGTTGATCAAAAGGGCGCCTTAGAATGGATTTCTGATCAAATTAAGGAATCTAGATCTAATTTAGGGTAGTTTTTGGGATATTTGAGAAGGGTTTGGCCGGTCCAAATGGCTTTGTATGTGTGATTTTGAGAGCAGGGGAAATACCCTTTTATAAGAGAGGTGAGGGTCACTTTAGAAAAGCTTAAAATATTATTTTATTACACAATATTATTCAGTTTATATTGGCTCCAAAAAGATTTTTTTCAAGGATAAGGTGGGGTTAGGTTGAAAACCTCTCAACCAAAAGGTTTTATACAGGTTTAGGTCTCCATATTAACACTATCTTTTTTATTTAATTCTTTGTTAAATAGTTTACCTTTTAACATGTATTCTTGTATTATTATAATAAATTGTTAATAAACATACTTTAAAAATCCAAGTGAACCCCAAGTGGTTAATTATTAATATATAAAACCTTATATAATTCCTTTTTCCAAACATTAGATTTTTAGGAATATTATATCAATTAATAAAATAGTATTTGTTTTAAAAACTCATTTATGTCAATTTTGACACTATTTGGTATTTTGTTTTTGTGAAAGTCATAACAACTTATCACTTCAAAAAAATTTATTTAATCAACACTAAAATGTCATATTAATCTATGAAATTAGTTTAATTCATCAGAAGTCTCAATTTACATTTATTTGGATATTTATAATATCAACTATTTTAATATTTCATTAATTAGGTAATTACTACATAATCATTGTGTCATAAATAAATTTAATTATTTAATTTCTAAAAATTATAAATAAAATATATTTATGTAGGAAATTTTTTTATCTTTCTAATGAATGTTTATAGTTGAATTTATCATATATATAACCCTATATTAAAAATGGTTTAGTTATTAAACTTTGAATTTGACACTTTTAACTCTTCTTTAAATAAAAATAAATAAATGTCCTAATCTAATCCAAGAGGACCAAAAGGATCATATTTTATTCCTAAGTTTAATTTTAGTCGAAATAAACTTATCCAATAGAATTAGGACATGTTTTAGGGTAATTATAATATCATTGTTTACCTTTAATTTCCATATTTACTTTTAACTGTGGTAAATAAAAGTATAAAGTTACTATTCACCAAAAAATATTTTTATCTTGTTGAACCACATTTTACTTACTAATTTCAACTGTGTCTCTTGTATTTTTTAAACTCAATTCACAGAAGTGGTAAAATTACATTTTATGCAAATTTGTAAATGTGCCTAGAAGGTGGGTAAAAGACGATAAGAAGTTCAATAAAATTTTATATATCTAATATTATTATAAAATGACTCAAATTAATTACATTGAACATATATAGGTATTATGTATCCATTTTTACCTAAAATAAATTTAAATAAAATAAATAAAAAGTCGGTTTTAAACAATAATGCTGCGTTTTCACTATTCATCAAAAATTGAAAGTTTTCATAAAAATACCAAAAATTCACCCTATGATAATTTTGATATTCTGAATCCAAAAATGAAGTCCATTTTGAAAAATAAAATTTATAAAATTTATAAAATTTGAGAAAGTGGGTATTACTATTCATAACGGCTATTTGGATTGGTCGTGGTGTGTTAGAACTCGATGTTGCATACAACACAAGCTATTGTATTATACAATGATAAGAATACCGTGGAAGTTTGGGGTGTTTCATTCTTCCCTCCTTCAAATAATTTCTTTATCAAAATTTCTAGAATATTACTATATAAAAATATTTGGGTGGTTCTTCATCATAAGTTCCTTGGGTTCCCACGTTGCCTCTTCCATCTTATGGTTTCTCTATAGAACTTTCAACATATGAGTTGTCTGAGTTCTCAACACTCGTTCTCTAGTATTAAGAATTCTGATATGCTATTCGTAATAAGACTGGTCAGGTTTGAGTTCTATTTCTTTATAGGTGAGTACATGCATTGGGTCAGACATGTATTTTCTCAATAGTGATACGTGGAACAGATCATGAACTTTGGAGTGACTTGGCAGTATTTCCAAATGATAATCTACAACTCCAATTCATTCTAGAATTTCGAAATGTCCGATGTACCTAAGAATTAATTTTACCTTCTTACCAAATCATAGAACAACCTTCCATGGAGATACCTTCAAGAAAACATGATCTCCTACTTGAAATTTTAAATATTTCCATCGGTTATCGGTATAGCTATTTTACTTACTTTGAGATACTCTGATGGGTGTTTAGATAATATTAACCTTTTCCATTGTTTCCTCAACAAGTTCTGGGCCTATGATTTTTCTTTCCCCAACATCATCCCAACAAGTTGGTGTGCAACATCTATTTCCCTATAATGCTTCATATGGTTCCATCTTAATTCTTGAATATAAGATATTGTTATAGGAAAATTTGACCAGAGGTAAATATTGATCCCACATACTTTGAAAGTCATGTGAGCAAGATCTCAACATGTCTTCTAATTTTTGAATAGTCTGATCTAATTTTCCATCAGTTTGAGAGTGGTAGGCAGTGCTCAAATGAAGTTCAGTATCCAAGGACTTCTGAAGACTTTTCTAGAATCTTGATGTAAAATGGGGATCACGATCAGAAACAATCAATAGGGGTACTCCAAGAAGTCTTACAACATCATTAATATATAGTTTATATAAACATTCAAGTGGTAAATCTTCTCTTTTATAAAGAAAATGTGGTGACTTGGTAAGATGTTCAGAAATGAACCATATTGAATTATTCCTTCTAGGAGTCTTTGGTAGCCCCTTGAAAAAGTTCATCGTAATATCATCCTATTTCCACTCAGGTATGGGAAGAGGTTGCTTGACTCCTCTAAGATGTTGTATTCCAACCTTCACTTATTGAAAACCATACATCTAGAAACATAATCAGAAATATCTCTTTTAATGTTGTCCCACCAAAAATTTTCCTTCAAATCTCTATAAATCTTAGTCATACCAGGGTGTGTAGAGATATTGGAGCTATGAGAATCATCCAACAATTCCCTTTTTAGATCAGGTATGTCAGGAACACAAAGTCTCTTCCCAAATTTCAAAATTCCATCTTTATATATAAAGTCAATCAATCTCCCATCATTCACAGCTTTAATTTTCTTTTGAAACTCCTCATCATCAGTTTGATAACTTTTTATCATTTTTAGTAAAGATAGTTTGGCAACCATTTGAAAACGTATTGATGTTTCAACTTCCATGATTATTACCATATCCATATTTACTAGATCCATGAACATAGGATCCCTTTCAACTCTCATCTTGTTCAAAACTCCATGATCCTTTTTATCAAATCATCTTCCACCTTATTTTCCTTCCCCAGGTGGTAGTTTATAGTGCAATCATAATCCTTGAGTAGTTAAAGCCATCATATTTTTCTTATGTTGAGTTCTTTCTGTGAGGGAATATACTACAAACTCTTGTGATTTGTATATATATATCATATTTTTCACCATAAAGACAGAGTCTCAATATCTTCAAAGAAAAGATTATAGCTGCTAACTCAATATCATGAGTGGGATAGTTTTGTTCATGAATTTTTAGCTGTCGTGATGAATAACCAATAACTATATGATTCTAAATAAGGACAAAACCAAGTCCTTTCTTTGAAGTATCACTATAAATAACAAACCCATCATTCCCTGATGGTAGATTCAAGATAGGATAGTTGACTAATCTTCTCTTTAATTATTCAAAACATTCTTCACACTCTTTTTTCTAAAAAAATTTAACCCCTTTACATGTGAGGTTGGTTAATGGTTTAGCCAATTGGGAAAAATCTTGGACAAAACACCGATAATAACCTACTAAACCAATAATAATGCATACCTTAGTTATACACGTCTGTGCTAGATATTATTGTATTTCTCTTATCTTAGAAGGATCAACATAGATTCTGTTCTTAGAGACAATATGGCCAGGAAAAGAAATCCCATGAATCCAGAATTCACACATACTAAACTTCCCATATAATTTATTTCCTCTAAGAGTCTTTAGAATAGTGCGCAAGTGATTTTCATGATCTTTATAGATTTTGGAGTAAACCAAGATATCATCAATAAATACCACTAAAAATTCATCAAGATATTCCTTGAAAACTCTATTCATTTGATCCATGAAAACATAGGGCACCTTAGTCAGTCCAAAGGGCATTACTGTAAACTTGTAATGCCCATACTTGGTACGAAATGTTATCTTAAAAATGTCTTACTTCTTCACACACAACAAATGATATCCAAATCGAAGGTGAATCTTTGAAAAATATTGAGCTCTATGAAGTTGATCATATAAATCATCAATATGAGGTATGAGATAATTCTTTTTTATTGTTATAGCATTGATATCCCAATAGTCAATGCATAACCTAATAGATCCATCTTTCTTCATAACAAAAAGAATAGAGGCTCCCACAGAGAAACACTAGGGTGAATAAATCCATTGTTACTCAATTCCTATAGTTGTTTCTTTAGTTCCACTAATTCAACAGTGGCCATTCTATAAGGGGTCTTAGATATGGGTCTTGAACCAGGAATTATGTCACTAGAAAACTCAATTTCTCATTCTGGAGGATGTCTAGGTAAATCCTCTAGAAACACATTTAAATATTCTTTCAAAATAGGTACATCCTCTATTTTAACATTCCTTTCCTCACTCATACTTATTCCACTCTATTCCTCCCCAATAATTGAATTTAGTAGAGTTACAAGTGGTGGATCTAGATAAGAATTAGATGGTGAAATTTCTGCTCTAAAGATAAGGTACTCCATATCATCATAAAAAATTGTAACCTCTTTCTTATTACAAAAAATTTTCGCATCATGGTCTGAAAGAAAATCCATACCGAGGATTATATCAAATTTAATCATGGGTATGATTATGATATCAGCAGATAACAATGATTTATATTCCCTAATTGGGACTGATTCACAAAACATTGTTGCAATGACACTTTCCTTAAGAGTTTTGACTGACAACTTACTTGTTAAACCAAATTAGAAATATCTAATTTTATTAGAAAACTAGGAAGATATGAAACAATGCGATGATCCAAAATCAAATAAATCATTGTCTAAACTTGTGGAAACCATTAAATTACCTTCCACCACATCATTAAGAACTTAAACCTCATAAGCAGTGATCGTATAAGCTCGGACTTTCTACCTTTTCCTTTACTGAGGTAATTTTCCTTGGTTCTTAGGACATTCATTTTCATAATGCCCCATTTTTCTACAACAGTAGCATTCAACATCGACAACCTCTTTCTTTACCTTGCAATCACGAGCTTGGTGGCCTTTTTCATCACACTTTTAAGAGTCTCTCATTCCCTTTAGGCAAGTACCAGGGTGTTTCTTCCCACATTTACCACAAGATAAAAATTCAACTTTTCCCTTATTCCCCTTATTTCCATTTCCAGAGTGTTCAGCAGATCTCTTATTCTCTTTCTTTTCTTTAAAGTTGTAAGACTTAGACAATTATTTTTCTGTCTTGATAGCACATGAGATAATATCTTCATACGATGAGAAGGATTGTGAGAATAATGATCGATGGAGAAATGGTTTTAACCCATCAAATATTTGATCAATATTACTCCTTGGGATATATATATAATCTACTACATCCCTTGATAACCCTGTAAATTTAGCCACATACTTTGTGACATTCTCATCCTCGTTTTTCCATAGACTCAGAAATTGTCTTTCAATATTTTCTTGATGGTCAGAAGGAAAGTATTTTTATAATAAAATAACTTTAAACTCACTCCATTCCATATTTGATACTTTTTCATCTTCCTTTTTGTTTTGAATTAATGAACACCATTGATATGCATCTTCTGTGAGGTAATAAACTGTAATGAAAACTTTTTCCCTTTCGCTACTTCCCAAAGCATGAAATATTTTTTCTATGGAAATTATACTTTGCTCATCTACAAATGGATTTATAGTCCCATTAAATTTTTGTGGTTGTTGCCTCGTGAATAGGTCTAACATTGATCCTCTGCATTGTGAATCAAGGTGCTCCATATGGGTAAGGTTATTATTCATAACCTGAATGAGTTGTCCCAGTATGGTGATAAGTTGATCAGCACCAGTTGCATCACTAGCTTCACTATAATTATCCTGTGTAGGAGGGAAATCCCTACATGGATTATGTACATTGATATGGGTTACATTATTTCCACTAGGCACCATTTCTAAACAATGGCATACACTAGATTAGTTTATGAATCGCAATACATAATTCCAAACTTGTAAAACACTTAACATAAATTGAACAGTTTATGGATATAATCCATAATCATAAAAATGTTTTCTTTGAAGAGGTATATACTCATAAATCCTATATAATGATTTGTAAACAAAATGTTAATTATCCTAAGCATATCCCCTAGAGTGTGATAACCAAGAGTGCAGCAACGCCCATTGTCGTGTACCCGGATATCCCGGGTCAAGCCTGAAACTCCTTGTCAGGGTTTTCACTCCTAAGTACATCTGTGCCAGAACCACCTCTACCTGATCATATATATACAGGGATGTATTTCTTGAAAAACACACAAAATATATACACTACCAAAATTCTGGGAAGTTCTTCTATACTAATCACTAAAATCTATCTTAGGGTAATGTTCTCTAATCAGAGTTTTTCTAAATATAATTTCTAATGTTTGTACTAAACTTCCTCTGATACCAACTGTAATTCCCTGACCCTAGTTACCCAGATTCGGTGCATTATTACATAACATTTGCATGATCACAAGGAATCAAATCCTGAAAGACTAATCAGTTTAGTATCCTTGGAAGCACTAGATACAAACATAAGATTTTCATTACATTATTAAATTAAAAACAACAACATCGTGTCTCCTTTTAATGCATTTATATCCCTTAGACTATCCCTGCAGGTCAGTCATAATATACTTTTTCGCATCCTGGAAAAAATACAACATAGAAAGAGGTGAGATCATCTAGAGACCCGAAGCTTAACGTACATGGACATTACATTACTTTTCCGGAATACTTAGTACATAACAAAAACACACACACACGGACCGTAATAGTTTGTGTCTTTGGAAACTCGGAATATAATCTTCTAATCGTGGTGAAAGATCTTCAACATCTCCCATAAAGATCTTCTTTTTTATTTACCTAAAACCTTTCTTTATATCCTGGGGAAAAGAAAACATAAAAGGGTGAGCTCAAATGCTCAGTAAGGGTAAAAAAAATAAATGTCATTCACATCATATACATAAGAACATAACTTTTGGAAATCTTAACCTACAAAAGAAATCATAATTTCATAACATGGGATAAATAATAGTAGTGAAATTTAAACCCCAATAATCATAAATTAAAACATGAAACTTTGTGGCATACACACATAATCCTAGAGAATCATTTCTTGTTAGTCAAGACTCATTGCCAAGACTATCTTTGTGGACAAAGTCCATTTCTGAACTGAGTTCACTCCTCGTTTCAGTCCTGTTTCACTGAACTGGTTTAACCTGCCGTTCCATCCATGTCTATTTCATGAGATATAAAATCTTTACCCAATGAATTTGAGGGAGATATAGGACCCAACCATCTCATAATGATACCATTCTTATGTGTTCCACAAAATCATAAATCATACATCATAGCATAACCCATGTAATAAAAATGGGAATCTTAAACTTCATGCCATTATAAAATAATCCATATAAGATAAAAGGACATCATAAAAAAATAATTCCATCATAACATAATCAAATTAATGTAAAAATAGGGATAGCAACAAAACCCTTTATTATCTTAGATGGAAAATAATTTTGATAAAACACTTGAACTCCATTCTTGAGGAAAATATCCTTTCTACATCAAAAACATTTTCCTTTCTTAACATGTCATACAATTTTAAACTAAAAGAAGTTGATTAAAAATAAACTTGAAAAGTTGTAAAGTAGGCTTCTTGGAAATATTGTTTTAAAAATCCATTCATGCCATATAAGTTAAAAAAAACATTCTTCTCGTACTTTTTTCGGAATAGTCAAAAAGTACCTCGTACGAAAAACGACAAAAGATTCTTTTAATATATTTTACTAAAAACTCACCGAAGGGTAAAATTGGATTTCAATAGTTTTAGGTGGATGGAAAAAATATTACATATTGAGGAAACATGGATGTGGACGATAAAATACACCCCAGTAAATACAAAAGTATAAACAATCTCGGATAAAAATGAGATTGTGATATTTTCCCTTACCTTAGGTCTGATTCGCTTCGTAAGTGTCCGAACCTCCTGTATAATGATTTAAATAATGTCATTGAATTATTACAGAATCATATTCATTTTTATTATATCATATATGGTTCACTTATGACTTTATATTACCCGTTCTTTTGTAAATTCATGTTAAAGTAGCGTTTTGGGTAAAATCGTCTCATTTGTCATTCGTGTTTTAACTTGTAATTATTCATATGATTACTTAGATCATGATTACTTATATCCAGAATGTAAAACATCATATATATATAATATATATTCATAATATACAAATATATAATGGATCGATAGCTAGAAAGAAATACACCGTTCATGGAGACGGTAGGCCGTACGTACGCATGAACGCTGTTTTCGTTTCTTTATTGAATTGAGTGGAATTAAGTAGATTACATAAATATATATACATAAATACAGTATGATTATTATGTCATATATTTCATTATTATTCATTATATATACTTTATGATCATTCATGTATGGTTAACATGGAGAATGAATCTCATCTTGTCGTGGAGACGGTAGTCCGTACGTACGCACGAGCGATGATATCATTCCCATAATTATTGAATAGAATTGGAGTGGATGGTATAATATATCAGAATCAGTATGATGTTATAATAACCATATATAGTTATTCTTTACACCATTATACCCATCCATGTAAGGTGTTGGTGGAAAAACATATTTCACCACGGCGTGGAGACGGTATTCCGTACGTACGCACGCGTGGTGATTTCGTTTTCCGTAGGATGGATAGATGGTTAAATAGTGTTGTTTCATACTTATAATAACATATCAATATATGAGTTATACTTATGTTATTACTTCATAATTAAACAACTAAAGAAGAAGAAGTGGAAGAATAAATAAAGTTAAAAGAATCGATAACAGACATTACCTCTTCTTTGAAACGCCTCTTTGAGACCTCCTCTTAGGGAACTAAAATTGGTCTTTGAAGAAGACCAGAACCTCTAGGATGTTTCTATGGAAGTGGAGAAGAGAATTTGGAAGGTGTTTTCCGAGCTTGAAGGCTCAAAGTGGTGTTAGGAAGAGAGGGAGGAGGTGCCCTTTTATAAGGGAGGAGAGGGGCACCTTTGGAATAACTAAAAATATTATTTTATTATAAATCCAAATTCGGTTTTAAATATCTCCAAATTGATTTATTTCTAATCTAAGGTGGGGATGGGTCGAAATCCACTCATACAATAGAATTTATACATGTTTAGGTTTCAATTTTAACCTTATCATTTAGATTTAACTTTAAGTTAGATAATTTAACTTTTACCGTGTCTTCTTGTTTTTTTACACTATAAGGTTAATAAACTTACTATATCAAGCCAAACTAACCCCAAGTTGTTTTTTATTAATATATAAAACCTTATCTAAGTCCTTTGGCCGAACCTTAGATTTTTAGGAATAAAATAACAATTAATAATATAGTATTTGTTTTAAAAACTATTTTATGTCAATTTTGACACTATTTGGTAATTGATTTTTGTCAAACTCATAAAAAATTATTAGTTAGAAAAAATTTAATTAAATCAATACTAACATGTGATATTAACATATAAAATTATTGGAATTCATAAAAAGTCTCAAATTACATTTATTTGGGTATTTATAACATCAATTATGTCAATATTTCATTAATAAGATAATTACTGCATCATCATTGTATCATAAATAAATTAAATTATTTTAAGTCTAAAAATTACAAATAAATTACCATTATGTAGAAAATCGTTTTATATTTCTAATGAATATTTATAGTCAAATTTATCTTATCTATAACCCTATATTAAAAATGCTTTAGTTATTAAAATTTGATTTTAACTATTTTAACCCTTCTTTAAATAAATTGATAATAAATGTCCTAATCTAATCCAAGTGGGCCTAAATGGTCATATTTTATTCCTAAGGTTGTTTTTGGTCGAATTACACTTATCCAATAGAATTAGGACATGTGTTAGTGTAATAATAATATCATTTTTACCCTTAACTACCCTATTTACTTTTAGCCGTGGTAAATAAAAGTAAAAAGTTACTATTCACCAAAAATTATTTTCGTCTCATTGAACCACATTTTACTTACTGACATCAACTGTGGATCTCAGATTTTGAAAATTCCACTTACAGAAGCGGTAAAATTAAGTTTTATGAAAAAATTCAGTTTTTTTAACTACCACTTAGTGGTTTCACTATTCATCAAAAAATGAAAGTTTCCAGAAAAATACCAAAAATTAGGCCTAAGCTATATTTGATATTATGAATTCAAAAATTATGTTTATTTTACCAAATTCAAAACATATCAGTTACATTAACTAATTTAAAAATTAATTCCCGTCGTCAAAACAAATAGCGTGTTTTTAAGAGATAATAACTATCAAAAGATTGACACTTATTTATGTCTGGTTTAAATGTGAAATTACATCCAATGACCAAAATTGTATTAAATTGTAAGAATATATTCTAAATATACTTTAAAACCACTCAAATTAATAATTTATCACTATTAATTATTTCGATTAAAAAAGTTGTTTTTTAATTATAATTTAGTAATTTTCACTATTCATCAGAATATGAAAATTATCCGAAAAGTACCAAAATTTCACCCTAATCTAATTTCAATATTCCAAATACAAAAATGAAGTCCATTTTGGAAGATAAAATTTTTAAAATTTCAAAAAGTGGTTATTACTATTAATAACGGCTAGTTTTAATAATATTTTAATAGCATATCGTTGTTTAGTGAAACTCGGAATTGCGTACAACAGACGCTATCGAGAAAGGTCACGATTGCGTGTAATGCAAGCCAAGTCAGGGATGCGTGTAGTGAAATCTCCTTTTGGTGTAGCGTACAACACAAGACATCAATAAAATTAAAAAGAATATTTTTCATAAAATCTTGGGGTGCTAAATTCTACCCCCCTTAAAATGAATTTCACCCTCGAAATTCATCGGGGTTATAAATTGTTTACTACTCAAAAGTTTCTTTAATAGAAACCCACATCGTAAAAAGGAATACCAAAACTTGGCTTTAAAAAATAAAGTATGAAATGTAACGGTTACCCAAATTAACTCATCACTGGGTTTCCACGTAGGAGAACATAAGTGAAAATATGGATATGGAAGAAAAATCTAACCATCATGTTCTGATGGAGAGTGGTAGAGAACATGGATATGGAAAAGTCAGCAATCAAAAATCCATAGATTTGTGATGATCTAAGGTACCATATGATTCATCGGATATAAGGGCACTAAGACAACATTTTTGGTTTTCAAGATCATTAAAAGAAATACTTACATGATTTTGGTACAATCTCATTGTTGTTCGTTAATTGAACAATTTCTATTTCATCCATTAATGAAATGAAGTTGAATTTGTTATTCGTGATGTGTTAGCAGATCATGTGATAGAATGATGGGTCATTCCATCTGTCTCAACCAAAAGGTCATAAAAGTTATCAAAAATACATAAGTCCATCTATAGTGAGATTAATCATATATGATTCCTAAAATGAAATTATACTTTCTATATCATATTGCTTAATATAATAAAACTAGTTTCTAAGAAACAGGTACTTCATGTAGGCCAGTGGTAGGCGCTAAAGACCAGTCGCACTTCGGTTGTGGGTTCGATTCCCATAGCCTTGTCCGACGCGATGGGCTGTCGCCCGTCCTGCAGGTTGTCCTTTTTCTAAAGCTATATTACTATAACATCCCATCAATAATATCGAAAAATTTCTATCCTAAATTATGTACAACATAATCCATTCCAATCTTTAGGCTTATCTAAAATACTTCGGTCCAAGCTCATAGTCTAAAGAAAATGATTACTTGAAATGTCACATAACAATCACATGAATTCCATAATTTATCCCCCATATATCATAAGATATATCTTGTTGGTCAAATTACAAACATGTGAATACCTTAATCAAGTATTCTATTAAATAATGAATACCCATTGAACCTTAATGAAAACATGAATGTAGTTAAAAGTTAACACTTTCCACAAACCAAAATCCTCAAAATTCTTTATACTCAAACCATGATATCACTTAGTCCTTATATCAATCATGAGCTCATGAATACTGTCAAACATTTCATTTTCTCCTTATCCCTTCATGATGCGCATATCATCTGCTTTCCAAAATATTTGAATCACTTTTCATGGTTACCGGTACCTTAAAATTATTGAAAACCACAATAGAATAATAGAAAAATATTCTAATAAAAGTACCTCAACAACATTATTCTTGAATACCAATACATAAACACTTCAATCCATCCTCTTCAATTATTGTCCTGGAATAAGTCCTCCCTTGATTTAGAAGTAACTTTTTAGGTCAGGGCATTGAGTTGGGTAATGCCCATGTTCTCCACAAATAATATATTGAACTCCATAACAGTCTGTCACTCTATGACACTTTTCTCCACACAGAAAACATCGGTCCCTCCATTTGGGGTATTCCTCAAGGTTCTTCTTCCCTTCTTTAGAAATCCCAATATTCCTTTCTTTATGATCCTCAACATGCAAACAAGAATAATAGTTTATCTTCCTATTCTTTGATGAATTAGGCATACCACTAAATTTCACCTTGTTAATCATATATCGCGATGACTGATTCGGCATAATCACAATATCTCTCTCTCTAGGAATTACACAATTTTGTTGCACATAGTCACCAATTTGTCCATTGGATTCAATGTTAACCAAATTCCTTCTGGTTCCCTCCAGTAACTAAAACACAAAAAGAATTCTGTGAGAGGAAAAAATCATGCTGGAGAAAACAACATAGTAAAGTGGGAGTACCTTCAATATCTAACATCTTTGGTTACCGTAATTCTATTACTATATCCTATACTTATACTTAACCTTTGGGACATCCCTAGACATACCTTAGAAATATCTCTAGGGATCTCACAAAAGTTCTCACATCCTAGTTTCTAATGGTTGACTAAACCTTTCCTATGATACCAACTATAGAGACCCAAAGCTTAACGTACGTGGACATTACATTACTTTTGCGGAATACTTAGTACATAACAAAAACACACACACATGGACCGTAATAGTTTAGTGTCTTTGTAAACTTGGAATATAATCTTCTAATCATGGTGAATTATCTTCAACATCTCCCATAAAGATCTTCTTTTTTTTAAACCTAAAACCTTTCTTTATATCTTGGGGAAAAGAAAACATAAAAGGGTGAGCTCAAATGCTCAGTAAGGGTAAACAAAATAAATGTCATTCACATCATATACATAAGAACATAACATTTGGAAATCTTAACCTGAAAAAGAAATCATAATTTCATAACATGGGATAAATCATAATAGTGAAATTTAAACCCCAATAATCATAACTTAAAACATGAAACTTTTTGGCATACACACATAATCATAGATAATCATTTCTTGTTAGTCAAGACTCATTGCCAAGACTATCTTAGTGGATAAAGTCAATTTCTGAACTGAGTTCACTCCTCGTTTCAGTCCTGTTTCACTGAACCGGTTTAACCTACCGTTCCATCCATGTCAATCTCATGAGATATAAAATCTTTACCCAATGAATTGGAGGGAGATATAGGTCCCACCCATCTCATAATGATACAATTCTTATGTCTTCCACAAAATCATAAACCATACATCCTAGCATAACCCATGTAATAAAAATGGGATTCTTAAACATCATGCCATCATAAAATAATCCATATAAGATAAAAGGACATCATAAAAAAAATAATTCCATCATAACATAATCAAATAAATGTAAAAATAGGGATAGAAACAAAACCCTTTATTATCTTAGATGGAAAATAATTTTGATAAAACACTTGAACTCCATTCTTGAGGAAAATATCCTTTCTACTTCAAAAACATTTTCCTTTCTAAACATGTCATACAATTTTAAACTAAAAGAATTTGATTTAAAATAAACTTGAAATCTTGTAAAGGAATCTTCTTGGAAATATTGTTTTAAAAATCCATTCATGCTGTATAAGTTAAAAAAACATTCTTCTCGTACTTTTGTCGGAAAAGTCAAAAAGTACCTCATACGAAAAATGACAAAAGATTCCTTTCATATCTTTTACTAAAAACTCACCTAAGGGTAAAATTGGATTTAAACAGTTGTAGGTGGATGGAAACAATATTACATATTGAGGAAACATGGATGTGGATGATAAAATACACCCTAGTAAATACCAAAGTATAAACAATCTCGGATAAAAATGAGATTGTGATATTTTCCCTTACCTTAGGTCCGATTCGCGTCGTAAGTGTCCGAAACTCCTGTATAATGATTTAAATAATGTCATTGACTTATTACAGAATCATATTCATTGTTATTATATCATATATGGTTCACTTATGACTTTATATTACCCGTTCTTTTGTAAATTCATGTTAAAGTAGCGTTTTGGGTAAAATCGTCTCATTTGTCGTTCGTGTTTTAACTTGTAATTATTCATATGATTACTTAGAACATGATTACTTAAATCCAGAATGTAAAAAATCATTTATATATAATATATATTCAGAATATACATATATATAATGGATCGATAGATGGAAAGAAATACACCGTTCATGGAGACGGTAGGCCGTACGTACGCATGAACGCTGTTTTTGTTTCTTTATTGAATTGAGTGGAATTAAATAGATGACATAAATATATATATACATAAATCCAGTATCATTATTATGTCATATATTTCATTATTATTCATTATATATACTTTATGATCATTCATGTATGGTTAACATGGAGAATGAATCTCATCGCGTCGTGGAGACGGTAGTCCGTACGTACGCACGAGCGATGATATCATTCCCATAATTATTGAATAGAATTGGAGTGGATGGTATAATATATCAGAATCAGTATGATGTTATAATAACCATATATAGTTATTCTTTACACCATTATACCCATCCATGTAAGGTGTTGGTGGAAAAACAGATTTCACCACGGCGTGGAGACGGTATTCCGTACGTACGCACGCATGGTGATTTCGTTTTCCGTAGGATGGATAGATGGTGAAATAGTGTTGTTTAATACTTATAATAACATATCAGTATATGAGTTATAATTATGTTATTACTTCATAATGAAACAACTAAATAAGAATAAGTGGAAGAATAAATAAATTTAAAAGAATCGATAATGGACATTACCTCTTCTTTGAAACGCCTCTTTGAGACCTCCTCTTAGGGAACTAAAATTGGTCTTTGAAGAATACCAGAACCTCTAGGATGTTTCTATGGAAGTGGAGAAGAGAATTTGGCAGGGTTTGGCCGATCTTGAAGGCTCAAAGTGGTGTGAGGAAGAGAGGGAGGAGGTGCCCTTTTATAAGGGAGGAGAGGGGCACCTTTGGAATAACTAAAAATATTATTTTATTATAAAGCCAAATTCGGTTTTAAATTGCTCCAAATTGATTTATTTCTAAGATGAGGTGGGGATGGGTAGAAAGCCTCTCATAAAATAGAATTTAGACAAGTTTAGGTTTCAATTTTAACCTTATCATTTAGATTTAACTTTAAGTTAGATAATTTAACTTTTACCGTGTCTTCTTGTTTTTTTACACTATAAGGTTAATAAACTTACTATATCAAGCCAAACGAATGCCAAGTTGATTATTATTAATATATAAAACCTTATCTAAGTCATTTGGACGAACCTTAGATTTTTAGGAATAAAATAACAATTAATAATATAGTATTTGTTTTAAAAACTATTTTATGTCAATTTTGACACTATTTGGTAATTGATTTTTGTAAAACTCATAAAAAAATTATTAGTTCGAAAAAATTTAATTATATCAATACTAACATGTCATATTAACATATAAAATTATTTTAATTCATAAAAAGTCTCAAATTACATTTATTTTGGTATTTATAACATCAATTATGTCAATATTTCATTAATAAGATAATTACTACATCATCATTGTATCATAAATAAATTAAATTATTTTAAGTCTAAAAATTAAAAATAAAATAACATTATGTAGGAAATATTTTTAGCTTTATAATGAATATTTATAGTCGAATTTATCTTATATATAACCCTATATTAAAAATGCTTTAGTTATTAAACTTTGATTTTAACTATTTTAACCCTTCTTTAAATAAATTGATAATAAATGTCCTAATCTAATCCATGTGGGCCTAAATGGTCATATTTTATTCCTAAGGTTGTTTTTGGTCGAATTAAACTTATCCAATAGAATTAGGACATGTGTTAGGGTAATAATAATATCATTTTTACCCTTAACTACCCTATTTACTTTTAACTGTGGTAAATAAAAGTAAAAAGTTACTATTCACCAAAAATTATTTTCATCTCATTGAACCACATTTTACTTACTGAAATCAACCGTGTCTCTCGGATTTTTGAAATTCCACTCACAGAAGCGGTAAAATTAAGTTTTATGAAAAAAATTTAGTTTTTTAACTACCACTTAGTGGTTTCACTATTCATCAAAAAATGAAAGTTTCCAGAAAAATACCAAAAATTAGGCCTAAGCTATATTTGATATTATGAATTCAAAAATGATGTTTATTTTACCAAATTAAAAACATATCAGTTACATTAACTGATTTAAAAATTAATTCCCGTCGTCAAAACAAATAGCGTGTTTTTAAGAGATAATAATTATCAAAAGATTGACACATATTTATGTCTGGTTTAAATGTGAAATTACATCCAATGAACAAAATTGTATTAAATTGTAAAAATATATTCTAAATATAATTTAAAACCACTCAAATTAATAATTTATCACTATTTATTATTTCGATTAAAAAAGTTGTTTTTTAATTAAAATTTAGTAATTTTCACTATTCATCAGAATATGAAAGTTATCCGAAAAGTACCAAAATTTCACCCTAAGCTAATTTCGATATTTTGAATCCAAAAATGAAGTCCATTTTGGAAGATTAAATTTATAAAATTTCAAAAAGTGGTTATTACTATTCATAATGGCTAGTTTTAATAATATTTTAATAGCATATTGTTGTTTAGCGAAACTCGATATTGCGTACAACACACGCTATCGAGGAAGGTCATGATTGCGTGTAATGCAAGCCAAGTCAGGGATGCGTGTAGTGAAAGCTCCTTTTGGTGTAGCGTACAACACAATACATCAATAAAATTAAAAAGAATATTTTTCATAAAATCTCGGGGTGTTACAGATCAGGTGCTTAGTAAGGATAACAATATAGTGGAAACTTTCATAAATAAGAATAAACATTTAAGGAAATTTATAAGACTAAAACACAAGACTTTTAAACTTAAACTTCATCATAATATGTAAAGATAAATTAAATAATTCCATTTACTTATTCACATGGATATTCTACTAGTCGAATAATCAAATGTAATATAAATAGCCAATTTCATAATGATGGAATGCATAATGCCAGACATAATAACCATATAGTCAAGGCCTCATGCAAAGACTAAAAATAATATTTCATCAAGGAATTGTTCCAAGAAACTAGTTTGTCTCATGAGACCCACCGATGCATTGAGGAGCTATAACATGTTCTAATCGTCACTTAATAAGTCCAATTCATTCCTCAAATGCGAATATTGAAACATAACATAAACATTCGTATTAAAAGTAGCATACAAAATGTTAATACTTTTACCATAAACCATGAATGGTATAAAAATAACACATCCATAGTAAAAACTATCACAAAAACTTAAATACAATATGGAAGATTGTATTATAATAAATCAACTTCCAATAAGGGTAAAATCCATCAAAGGATGTTGACCTAGATTGAATCAAAACTATTTGAGAAAAATATATCTTTCAATTTTGAAATAATTTAAAAGTAACATAATTAAAAAATAAAAAATTTATTTTGAACATATTATTATAATATTTCAAGGGAATCTTCAAATGTGTTATAATGGTGGAAAATAGCCACACTTGCTGTATAATTTAATAAAACATTCTTTCCTTAATTCGTCGAAAAGTTCATAAATTACCTTGTTTGGAAAATGACCGAAATATTCCCTTAAATTTTTTTATAAAAAGTCAAAAAGGGTATAAATGAATTTAAACCATATTATAGAAAATATTAAAAATGTTTTGAAATACATTTTTATTAAACATGGATGTGGATGATAAAGAGGTCCCAGTAGATACTCATGTATAAACAATCTCGGATAATGAAGAGATTGTAGAATTAACCGTTACCTTATAATTTTACTTGATCGAGGGTGAGTTAACCTCCTATATAATAGTTAAATAATTGTTATTAAGTTATACAAGAACCACATACATAAATATGATATCATATATTATCTTCTATTATTAATTTGTTAATAGTATTTCAGTAGTATCATTGTTTAGAGTGTTAACTGATTTGTTTTCCTTTATATGATTGATTACAAAATCCATGTTTGTTATATATAGGATGTATTAGATTCATATAAATAATTATATGAAGTTCTTAATAATTATTTTGAATCATAAATTGAAAATTATTCTTGAATGGTTATGATGGGTAATCAATTTCATCGCATTCGTGGAGACAGTAATCCGTACGTACGCACGAGTGACAATATGATTCTATTGATGGTTAAATAATATGTAATTGGATGATATATCATATATATATATATATATAATAATTTACATGTTATATTTATTATTTACATCATTTATACTCATTATTATACCCATCCAAATAATGAGGTGTTTGAATAACAAACTACTCACGACGTGGAGACGGTAAGTCGTACGTATGCACGTTTGGTGAATTTTTCATTCATAGTATGGATAGAATAATGAATATTGTTGTACCATATTTATAATAACATCATATTATGTAGAAGGTACTGGAGTTATTATTTTTGTATGGAAAAAACAACGAAATAGAAAGTGGAAGAAGAAAATAACTTTGAAAGAGGTGGTGAAATTATAACTTCTTCTTTGGGTGTTTCCTTTTCAGTTGATCAAAAGGGATTCATAGGTTGGATTGATTTAAATTTAAGGATTCTAAGTATAATTGATGGTAGTTGGGAGGATATTTGATCAGATTTTGGCCGATCCAAATGGCTTTAGAGGTGTGATTTTGAGAGAAGGGGAATTACCCTTTTATAAGAGAGGTGAGGGTCACTTTAGGAAAAGCTAGAAATATTATTTTATTATACAATCATATTCGGCTTATAATTGCTCCAAAATTATTTTTTTAGAGGCTAATGAGGGGTTGGGTCGAAAACCTCTCAACCAATAGGTTTTAAATAGGTTTATGTCACCATATTTACCTTATCATTTAGATTTAACTCTTAGTTAAATAGTTTAACTTTTACCATGTATTCTTGTATTATTATAATAAATGGTTAGTAAAATTTCTATAAAAAGCCAAGATAACCCCAAGTGGTTTGTTATTGATATATAGAACCTTATCTATGTCCTTTTTATGAACCTTATATTTTTAGGAATATTATATCAATTAATAATATAGTATTTGTTTTAAAAATTCATTTATGTCAATTTTGACACTATTTGGTATTTTGTTTTTGTGAATGTCATAAAAACTTTATCAATTAAAAAAATAATTTAATAAAAACTAAGATGTCATATTAACCTAGAAAATTAGTGTAATTCATCAGAATTATCAATTTATATTTTTTTAGATATTTATAATATCAATTATTT
This sequence comes from Viscum album, assembly GCA_963277665.1. NCBI lineage: Eukaryota > Viridiplantae > Streptophyta > Magnoliopsida > Santalales > Viscaceae > Viscum > Viscum album. The sequence goes on from OY728160.1 coordinate 1,856,265,228, forward strand.
CAATATTTCATTAATAATTTAATTAATGCATCATCATTGGGTCAAAAATAAATTTAATTATTTAATGTCTAAAAATTATAAATAAAATACCATTATGTAGGAAATAATTTTATTTTTCTAATGAATATTTATAGTCTAATTTATCTTATGTATAACTCTATATTAATTTTTTTTAGTTATTAAACGTTGAATTTAACAGTTTTAACTCTTCTTTAATAAAAATATTAATAAATGTCCTAATCTAATACATGTGGACTAAAAGGATCATATGATATTAATAAGGTTGATTTTGGTCTAATTACAATTATCAAAAATAATTATGACATGTGTTAGGGTAATTATAATATCAATTTTTTACCTTTAATTAAGCTATTTACTTTTAACCGTGGTAAATAAAAGTCAAAAGTTACTTTTCACCAAAAATTATTTTCATATTATTGAACCACATTTTACTTAATGATGTCAATCGTGTCTCTTGGATTTTTGAAAGTCAATTAACAGAAGTATTAAAATTATGTTTTATGCAAATTTGCAAATGCACCTAGAAGGTGGGAAAAAGAAGGTAAAAAGTTCAATAAAATTATATATATATATATATATATAATTTTATAAAATGACTCCAATGAATTAAATTGAACATATATAGGTATTTTGTATCTATTTTTACCAAAAATAAATTTAAATAAAATAAATAAAAATATGGTTTTAAACAATAACGCAATGCTTTTCACTATTCATCAAAAAATGAAAGTTTTCAGAAAAATACCTAAAATTCACCTTAAGCTAATTTTGATATTATGAATCCAAAAATGAAGTCCATTTTAAAAAAAATTTATAAAATTTCAAAAAGTGGGTATTACTATTCATAACGGCTAGTTTGATTGGTCATAGTGTGTCAGAACTCGAAGTTGCGTACAACGTAAGATATTTTATTATTCAAAGAGAAGCATACCATAAAATCTTGGGGTGTTACACATGTAAATAATAATATCATAATATCTATTAATAAAATGTTAAATAAGATAGAGAAGGAATTTTTATGAGGCTTTCCTTGGTATAAAGAAGATTGAATCATATTTATTGTCAATATGAAGTAAGTAAATGTGTGCTAGAGAAAAAGGGGTGGATTCCATGGAATGTGAAAATGAGAATGTTTCTCATGATGAAAGAATAACTGAGAAGGGTTTTTTTTGGTTCAGAAACCCATCATACATGTGATTATTGTTGTGCTAGTTTTTATGTATATGACAAGTGATGATGAGTTATAAAGCACTATTTAAAAAAATTAATAGGATATGGAATATGGTTTAGAAGAATAATATTAGTGTGGAGATTTAAGATATGTATTTGGAAGAGGGAGAGATAAAAGAATTTGTGGATAATAAATCCTTTTAATATATAACATATTATACATTGTTTTTAGTTCCTATTCACAATTGGATGAAGATTAGATCTACATGAAAGAATACCTAAAAAAATTTGAAGGAAATTTAAAAAATGGATAAGTCCCCGAGTTGTGTAAGAATCATTAATACTCTGTGTAAACATCATTATAATATCAATCACCCAATAGTTGAGTTAGAAAATGGAAAAGTGTTTTCCTATATAAGAATCATCTAATCTTTTATAAACATTAGTATTCCTATGTATAAGAATAACATGGATTAGTATGCACGAATACTTGTCTCCGCAAACATGAATTACTAATGCTATGTAAGCATCATCTAGTGCTACATATGTATGAATTCTATATTGAATCATTATAAGTTAGAGCTGTGTAAGAATTATCTAGGCCTACATAAACATCATAAATAACTACTTAACTATAAAACAATATATATAAGCATGATTTATATCTTTATAAACACCATCTAACTGTGTGTAATAATCATGTTTGTCTATGCAACCATCATCATATAGCCTAAAAAACCGAGTTTCTAGATTTAATATATGAAGAAATAAATTCATTTATGGGGATTTAAGAGTTGTTCTTCATCATTACAAAACAAAATTAATATATTATTATCCATGATAAAATATAAGTTGAACTATGATAATTGTATTTTAAAACTTAGTGAAGAATATCAAGGTAAGAAGAATTTGAAATTCCTTTTAAAGTGAAGAAATTATATTTCCATAATTTATAATTCTAATGAAAATTAAATATTAAGATACTAAAGATGAGTTTCAAGTTTTTATTATCATGATCTATTTATAGATATGAAACTATCTTGGTTTTATGATTTTCATTATTATTTATGAATGAAAATAAACATCATGGGGTTTCAAGAATAATTTTGATGAAGATTCATTAAATCTTGAGCTATCCATACAACAATAAATAATTGAAATACATTTTGAATAAGCGAGATAATAATATTAATGACATAGATTAAGGAAATCAAATATGATACAGAAGCATGAGAATTTACCATAGTATAAAATTATGGATTTCTATATTTCACTAAATATAGAAATGTAAGAACAAATATATCAATGTAAGTGTTTTTTCCTCAAAGTTTAAATATAAAAAATTATTTGTGATTCAAAATAATATTTATATGGAAAAATAATATGGGATTTCTTAATAATTCTATATGCATATCTAATTGGAATCTTTATAGGTTTGTAGTTAAATGCACTTAAAGCTAAGAATAGTAGAAGAAATAAAGCCTCACCATTAGATGTATGTTTATACAGAATTTCTTAAGTGTTTTATGTGCATAATTTTTTTGAGATTATATAGGAATAATATAATCCATTTGAAGAATAAAATATAAATTTATTTATTCATGTGAGTGGTAATAATTAAGGGTATTTTTGGAATACCCATTGATTTGAAAAGTGTGCATGGGTTATCATGGGTACTAAAGTGAATATTTCATAATATTTCATTTCAATTGGAATAAAATATCTGAATGATCCCAATTATAGATATTATAAATTAGAGGAGCTACTTGATATAACAACTCAGGCGTGTGAGAAAGTGATAAGATCAAGGTAGAATAAAATAAGAAAATAGTAGCCATCATAGTATAGTGTGTGGAAATATAAAGTAGAGAGGGTAGAATACTCTATCTATAAGAATAGTTTTTGATATTATTTTATAGAATCATAACCCTTGAGGAAAAATAATATAGAGCTATCAAAACTATGTCAAATTTTTATATCACCTTGGGTATGAAGATTAAGTTTTAAAAAGAGACGAATAATAAGAGAGAAAATATTTATGATTAGGAGATGTATATAATATCTAGTTTCAACGGAGTTATTGGAAGATTAATTTAATATTTCATAGTTAATATATTCAAAATTTTTGGGGATATACTATTAAGAAGGGACAAGTTTCATGTATTATTTTTTTGAAAAAAAAGGTTGTCAAAGGCTCGGTTTAAGGTATAAAATCAATATTTTTTTGGTGAAGTGAAATAATGGACAACATTATTAATATACTTCAAAGGAGGAAGGAAGTTGCAAGACTAACTAGTGAAATTATAGTTTCAAGACCGTGGGAGGTAGTTTATTGATATCTTTACTTATATAATATGGTGGTTAATTTTATCACATGTGTAATATTATGAACCACTCACCCATGTAATATGGAGAGAGAGTGGTTTAGGATAAAAATAACAAACATACCCTTATAATTAATAAAAATATTCTAGTATATATATGTGAGTTAGATAATAATGATCCCAATAAGGAGTATGTTTATCACATTGGCGATGAACCTTATAAATATACCCATGATTTATTTTATTGCTTTAGTTTTGAGCATGTGGTTATATGGGTTAGGTGAACACAAGATGATCATACCAAGTCTTAATCAACTATATATTTTTTAAAGAATAAAGATTTTTTAAGAATAATAAATAAATATTTGGAATTTTGTAAAATTGGATCACACCATATTCAACACCATCTTAGGTGTGCCTACACAGTCATACTGATACTTTCAATTGCTATCAAAGGATAGGTTCCCTCCGAGTTAGATATATTTTTAATACCCAGTTGTTTTTACATGATTAAGTACATAAAGATTTGAGTTTTAAGTTCCATAGATAGAAATTTGAGATTCCATACCTGTTAAAATGGATTTTAATATTTTAGATCATACCTTGATAAATAAGAAGAAAAATGAGGAAAAAATTAAAATAAAAGAGTCAAAGTGGAATGAGTAATGTCTTCTAGATGAAGGTAGTAAGAGTGGTTAGTGTTAATGTAAATATGGTTATGGATAATAATTTGATAAAACTAGTTTCTTCAGTTGTGATAAAGATGATTTTTATGTATCAATTATAGAATTTTATTGTGAAATTAAATATCACTTGAGGAAATTCCCCATTAAAATTTTCAATTACATATTTTCATATATAACGTCCCCATCCTAGAATCCACTAAAATAGTTCCCCAACCTGAATCACCACAAGACCTCAAGTGCACCTCCTTGTATGCCTGAGGTTTTCGGCTAGCAGAGAGGGTCTAATAGGACATGTTGGGAGACTATACCCTAATTATCAGAGTAATCCACAATATAAAAAATTTAAATAGTATAAATAATAAGAAATAATTAATAACATGAATAAATAACCAACTCCCAAACTAGGTACAACCATATACAATAGTAAATATGTCATGGAATGCTACAATGTCAAGTGAACAAAACCCCAAAATAAAGATGAACCTGAGAATTACGAAAATGTTCTAGACTCCATGTTTGGAACCCCACCCATATATATCCCATGTCCAACTCAACTCCTTAGAATAAGGCCCTTTCCCTTGTCCTGACATGAATGTATGAAATCTGCTCAGGTACCCGATGGAAGCCCAAGTAGGGTGTGAGTATAACTCAGTAGGCCACCACAAACAGTGTCTAAAAAATATCCAGTAAAATTCTATAGTGAATGCAAGTGATAAATAATTTCAAGTTAGGTAAACTGTTTACTAGGTCATTCTAGACTATGTTCTTTTAAAGTATTCTACCATTTAATCTAGGTTCACTACTTAGGTATCCCTAGGTTTAATCTACCTTTTTAATGTGTTTAATTTATTAGGCATGATCAATATTCTTAAGGATATGGGAATAAAAATCAATTCTTATCTCACTATGAATCAAATTATAATAACCTCATAATCCTCACCTCGAAGCCTCAGTCTAGGTGGAATGAAACCGTTAGAGGAATATAACTCCATCCCCTTATCTAACCCATGAATTTAGTGGTGGAGCTAGAACCTTGGTCCGAATCGACCTGTGGGTGTAGAACCTCAAGTCTATACCCCACACTACCAAGCCACGCGCACATGTTTATTTATCATTCAATACAATTTACCAAATCACAACAATCACAGACAATATTATTTACAGCATGGAAATAATATTAATAAATGGTAAATTAATAGTATGCCTCAATTCATTAACACATTCATTATTTATATCACTTACCCTTTTAGCCCCATTTTCCATTTCCCATGCCTATCTCATTATGCATATTTAAGTGTAAACATAATTCCTTATCATATTTCCAATAGTAAAATTTAACATAATTATATGTCAACCCAAAAATACCATATACTTTAACCGCATTACACTCAACTAACCAAAATCCATTAAAAATCATTAAAAAGACTAATTAACCTACTCGCTAAGTATCTACATCATTATGAGTCAATTTTACACCTTACATTTCTGTTATCCCAATCGGGAGGGCTGACACACCTCATGGGTGGCCCTAATTTGGTCAAGTCATTCTTCTTTCATCCCATGGGGATAAATAAGGGTTAAATCAATCATTTATACACCCAATACACCCCATATTTCTAATGGAATCATGAACACGTCATGAAGGAAACAAGAATGAAACCCTACATGCAAGAAACTATAAATAAACTAGGGATATAACTTTTAGACCACCTACCTTGAATCCGTTGGAGAACAGACACCTAATAAAGGAATTAGATCCCAATTCAACACACCATTGAAGCTTCAACGTAAAACTCACTAGAAAGAATGGGTTTTATAGCTTTGGAAGGATATTGAGAAAAGGTGTGAATCCTAACCCAAAAAGAGAGGGAAGGAGGAGAATAGACTTACCTAGATCTTCAATCTGCAACCAACGACACCCCAAATTGCCCAAAGAGGAGGCAGATAGACTTATGGAAGATCTTGAGGCTTTTGGGTTGTCACTAGGGTTCATGGGAGGAGAAAGGAGGAAAATATCGAGTGCAACTTAAATTTCTTAAGTGATTTTTTTGTAATTTTTTCAATGTTACTAGGCCGCACAATTTACCAACATGGTTTCAAAAACCATGCCAAACCGTGTGTATGATATTGTCCAAAAACATCCTCCCTCACATGATTACTTGGGATTTCTGCATGGTTTGCACCAACTATGCACAAACTGTTCATCATGCCCAGAAACCCCCCTTTTCTTCCTCTTTCATGCTATAAACCCCTAGGTCTTCACATGTAATTGTGAAAACACTTATTTATCCAAAATAAGGGACTTAAACTGAAACATAACAAAAAAAATAGCTTAATAAAGCTATAAAATCTTACATCATATATTAGGAGGATATAAAATTAGAATTCATAACTAGAGTAAGAGGTATTGAAAATGAAGATGAACTATTACAACATTCACATAATGATATTGAAAGTCAATGGAAAAACTATTTAAATTTTAAATAATAATCAAGTCAAAATGATGAATAATTAAAAATATATTCATCTGAAAAAGATGTTTTTGAAATGGTTTTCAATGAAGTGTTCCATTCATTAGATAAGTTTCAAAAAGTCTACATGAATACAAATATAACCATTTGGAAGATATGGACAATTGGATAAAGGAAATGGATTGTTCTTTATTGGGGATAAACCAAATGCATGATAATTAATTAAAGAAGATGAATAAATAATCTGAATAAAGTGTTAAGTCACTTGAAGACTAGATATGCATGATCAATATGAAATGTCTAGAGTTGGATGCCAATATGATAAATCTAGAAAAATATATATGCAGAATCATCACAATCTTTTAAAATAAGAGTTTATAACCAATGGTATTTTGATAATATATTTATATATAAGAATACAAATTTTTTTATCAAGAATGTATACGAATCATCTCTTTACTAATACCAAACTTGTTCTTGGAATAAGGTATCCCAAAACCCTAAAACATCAGCTTTTTCTCTATCGAGTATTTTTAGAAGTGATTAATTTTAAAAAATATATAAATGTAGGAGTTTAGAAAGAATGAAGATCCCATCACATCATAAAGGGTGAATGTGTTTCTATCCTAAGGAATTTTACCTTAAATGAATAAAAGGGTCTAAAATAATAGAAATACAAAAAAATGATAATATAGACATATTGTATACACTATAAATAGAACATTATTAATTGGTAGATATTTTTGTTGTTGGAACATTGGAAATAGATCCATTGATTGTTGTAACAAAATTTTAGTACCCATGGTGATTAAAAATACAAAATGAAGGGTGAGTATATTTTAAAGAAAAACGAAACATATCAAAAGAAAATATACTCAATAAAAAAAATTAAAATCTATCTTGTAATAACATATTTGATATATTGAAAAATGTATGTGAGTATAGTAAAATTTTCTTCCATTTTTAAGAAGAGTTTTTAATGTATAAAAAATCATTATAATTTTTTTGATGATTATAATATAAGGCCATAATAGTAGGTTAGAAAATAAAGGAACATAAGTGAGTCTCCCATGGGTTCCAAATTAATGAATAAGAGTATACCTAGTAATATAGTTAATAAAGGTATTTAAGAAGCAAAACCTATAAGAAATAAATGCTTCTATTTTGAAAAAATATTCAACATCATAGGAAATGTAAAGATGACAATGAATTTTAATGTAAACTAGAGAAATCAAGAATCAAAAATAGAATCTACAATGGCTTAGATATTTCAGACCCATTACATTTGGTGTTTTAGAATATAGAGGCTTTGAGACAAAGTGTGGTGGTGTTCTAGGGGGGATAGTGAAGAGTTTCGATGATTTATAGAGTCACCAAACTATATCATAGGGCATTATGTAATAGATATTATTATTTTTTGGATCTATGAGAATGTGATATTCTTTTGGGAATTGATTTTTTAAGGTCTTGAGAATTTTTATTTGTCCTTTTGGTGTTTGGTTCACCACAATGAGTAAAATGACCATTGTGAAAATTCCAGTGGCTATTTCAAGATTCAAAAGGTTTAATATTATACTATGTAAATTTTTATCCTATCTTGAACGTGGGAGTTTGAGATGGATATGTGGTGCTTGATGCACTATGGGATGTAAAGTGGGCAGGGTGGACATTTTGAGACGGAATTTTGGAGGATAAGTTCTCATGTAAGGGTAACACATGGATTTTGAAGTGAATCCAAGTGTAAACATGAGTTATCTATCACATGAATTATATATATATATATATATATAGGTAGGGTCTCTTGGTGCTGGGATTCACCAAGGGCAGTGAAAAAAATAGATGGCTATTTTGGAAGTTATTTTTCATGAAGATTTCACCTATCCAAACAGGGACGACTGAGATGCCCTGGTTTAGATGTTTTAATAGAAATTGTAGTGAGTCAAGGTGGAAGTTGAGTGTCATTGAGTTTCATGAAAGGGAGGAGGAAATAAATATTTGGAGGTTTTCATGCCATAGAATTTGGAATGGTGGGAAAAATGATGAGGGATTTATCCATATGAAAAAATGGAGGCCATGGTGGTGGTCAAAGGTGATTTAAGGTGGTTTTGAAATATGTAATAATAAGTGTAATAAGGTAAATAAAAAATTGAATAAGAATATATCCCTTTAATATAGAAGTATCATGGGTGTTGTGTGAGTTATGATGCTATGGTGGAGACTTTCAAATATTACTACATAATTAGAGGCCAAACTATCCATTGGTTGGATTTTGGATATTCTTTTATAAAAACCTAGCCAAATCCTAGGACTCTCACTAAAATATATACAAACCTTGAGATCCTAATCACCTTGTTTTTTCTAAATTTAAGTCTCACAATTCAAGGTTTCTGTGGTGTTCTCTTCAATTGTTGTTATTTCAAGATCATCAGTTCTTTCTCAGGGAACACTAAATTTTTAATCAAGGAATAGTATTTATAGACATTCTATTATATCTTCTAGAGTAATTAATCTTGATAAAACATGATATTACTCTCTCCATGAAAATAATATCATTTTCATCTACATTGAGTTGTTTTTTTATTTATGGGTTCTTTATATTTATGGGAAGAATATTAGGAAACATAGTTTAGATAATAAATTAAGTTAAGATGATGAATCCTTTAGAGGAAGTTTGAAGGGAAAGGTATGTTTTAATGTGTTATGATAAATTTTTCATAATTTTAGATGATCTTATATTTCAGGATATGATTCTTCTGTGTTTACCTTATATTTTTAACATTGATGAATTTTTCCACCACCAATTTTTTTTAAACACTTTAACTTGGTAATAAAAATGGATTAATAAAATCTGGGGAAATTTTGGTACTAATACTATTACTTTGTGTTTTACCTATTGGAAAATCCCTTGATTTACTGGGATATTTGTTTCCCATTAAATATTGAATTAATGATGTGATTAAATGATGGAATGAATTTTCATAAATTAATAATAATCAAATATAGGAATTAATGGGTTTCCTACATAACTAGAATGTTAGATAATTATTGGCAGTATCCCTAGTTTTGTTTATGACTAAATTTTTCTTTATGTTTATAGAATTTATATTCTCTTGTGTTAAGACTAGAAACTTGTATTGATACAACCACTAACTTTATAATTTATTAAATCATGTAAAACTATATAATAAATTAGGTGTGTGTGAATCTAGAAAATTTAGGAAACTAGGATAAAATATGTTTGGTTTAATAAATATGAAACTAGATAGTGGTATAGAAATTATTGAATGATAATTGTTTAATGAAAATAATTAAGGCCAAAACTAAAGTGATACATGGGTTGATAATTATTGTTGATTATGATGTAAATAATCAATGAATAATAAAATTTTATAAGGATGGAAGTTGGTAATTTTTGGGGATGAAAATGACTTGGACCTATGAAATATTTGTTTTGTGGAATCCTTTTCTCTAGAGAATGAATTAGTATTAATGTTGTATTTTTGAAAAATTTTATTCTTAATATATGGTTATTATGTTGTTTCTAGAAATTATGGCGGCATTTTAGGGAGAATATTGGTAAATAAGGGAAAATGGAGATAAACTTAAATGATGGGATATAATGGGTTATAGTGGCTACATATCATTATTGGATATAATGGAATAGTTAGGGGAGATGCACAATGGTATTAATGGAATAGTCGGTGGCTATAAATGATGCTGATAATGGAATAGTTTTCAGAAATGCTTGATGGTGATAATGTAACAGTTGGTGGTGACACTGATAGTGATAATGACACATTTAGGGGTAATGATTGATGATGATATACATTTTGTGGCGGTAACAAGAATTGATGGTTCATATGTGGGGAATATATATGCAAGGATTAGGAAACAAAGTTGATTTCCATTGTTTTTACATTACCCTATCAACATATGATTTGGGAACATGGAAATTAAAGAGATATGGATATGGATATGTGATGGTTGTGGTTTCATTGAAATGAGGTTATAGATACTTGTGATATGGTATGTGGTAGTGGAGTATGGATGATGGTGTTCTATTTAATATGGATAAATTCTATAATTACTAATTAGATAAATAGATGTCACCCTACTAGTTATATACCATTCATAGGGTATACGACTCCACTAACAGGTAAGAGCGGTGACATAAATTTCTAGTCCAAGAAGAGGAAGTGCTATAGTAATGGATATGGAATTGTGGGTTTCTTGATTATTTATGATAGTATTGGTTTATGATTCCCATGATAGGGTGTGGGTGGGGGGGATTGGTAGTAGATTTTTTATAATTATAGGGGGGTGGGGGTGATGTAAATTTCTTTGATATATGTGGATTTTAAATTTATTTCTATATTTTATTTACCTAGTTGATATCAATGGTATCTGATTTGTTACCATTCTTATTCTATTCCTACCGTTGAATAAGTTTTGACTATTTTTATTGGATTATTTTCACTCAAACCAACCATTTTTTACTATTGTAGTATTTTGATCTATTTTTGAGTATAATCTTATTTATTACTCTAACATTTCTCACTTCACCACAATTTATATGTCTTTTAAAGATAAATCATTAATTTTATAACCTGTTATTCAGATGGATTGGGTAGATTAGTAGTTAGGATGGGGTTTAGAGTTTATTTTCATGTATTTTTCTTGATGACATATTATACCATGGGGACTGTAGAAATTTATTTATGTAAATATAAATTCCTTTTGTATTTATTGGATTCCCCCTTATATATTTCCCTTGAATATTTTTGAGGGTATCACCTCCCATTTAATTATTTTATACCCTTGGTTCTAGTTGCCAACTCGAGGACTACTGATGGTGGGAATCAAGTGCCACTCCTCTTCACAACCATCCTAGAGTGGATTATAGAAGGTATTGGGGTTCATGATAGAGTGATATAAAATATTTTTGGTTGAGGGTTAAGGTGGAATTTTGGGTTTAGAACAAGTGAGAATTTCATGGGATTGATAGGGAAATAATAAAAATCGAAACTAAAATACTATGAAAACAATTGATTTTGGGTATTACAAAAGTAATTTGGGACCCTGTGATCGGATGAATGGACTTTGAAAACCAATTTTATAATTTTATAATGGAATGTAACCACTATTGGGTAAAAATCATAGGGAGGTACATGCATCATGTCATTAGTTACATTGAAAACTGAATTCTAGATATCACCTGTGCCTCTATGATTATAATACCATGATTAAATTGTTAATGAATTGTATTTTTATTGCTAAAAATAATACATGCCCTTAAAAAGAATATTTAAATTGTAATTTATTAGAATATACTACTTCATTGAAACCTTTTTGTTAAAACTTTTTTGTATTATCCTCATTCTTACTATAAAAAATTTCTCTTAAAGTGATTTTGATTCCTATCATTTACATTCAAAACATTTTGATTTAGTTTTATGATTATTTAAATTTTTAGTAAATCATGGGTATTATGTGTAATTTCTTACTTTGAAAACATTTATAAAGTAGGTATCCCAAAGTAAACTTCATGTTAGTATACTTGGAATACATTTCTTGAGAACCATGCCTAATTTTTTTTTGATAATTGAATAGGTTGATATACCATGTATTAAATTTTAATCTAGATATTTTTTATGAATGTGTTAAGGATTCACTATAATATAATAATTTTTTCAATTATTTTTATAAAACAACAATTATACCTAGTGATAACCCTTTTAAATTTGAAAAAAATCATGAATGATTTTATTTATTGTTTTCGGGCATGACTACTATTTAATGGGGTTGAAATATTTATATTATAAATTTTAAAATTTTATTTCCATTCCATGAATAGTTGTCAGAATATAGATGAGAATGTGTGTGGATAAACCTGAATTGTATATTGTGGAAGGAATATCTAAAGTTGATACTTTTTTTCATTATTTAATAAGGGAACTTCTTTTAATATATCCTTAGAACCATGTTACATGTTGAGGACATTATTTATATATATTGGAGTGGAAGTATGTCCCCATTTATTTAATATGAAATCATATTTCATCGGTAATAAAATTACCTTTATATCTTTAATTTAATCATGGTTAAAATTAATCATGGATTCGATGCCTGAACATTTTCATTTTATAATTTGGAGATCATGTATAATGTTGATAAATGTCTTGAATTTTTTTTTAGAGAACCTATTTCATATTTTCTGATGAATTTTGTGTGTTGATTATTTAATAATAATATATTTAAATGAAAACATGTAATCATAAACACAACAAGGAATCATGATTAATTAATTATAATATGATTAATTAAGATTTTGATTAATCATGACAAACATAGTGCATAAGAACCCCATATGTATATATTTTCAAATATATTTTGAAAGAATGTTTAGGTGATATTTTTGTGATGAAAATTTGGATAATATATTTGAAATGTGACATGAAATTAAGTGTGGTACATGATGTTCTATACAATTATTGATTTCCTTGAGATGTCATTATGCTTCATTGTAAATCTATTTCAGATCTGTAAAATCTATGTAATAAATGATGGTATGAAGTGATTTATACCTATGATATTCTCAACTTCTATGACTATTTTTTAATTAGGTGATCTAATTTATAAATTATCTTTAAATGAAATGATAATCAATTAAAGTTAGAAATGGAAGAGGTTGTTTGGATTTTTTGAATCCTCATGATGATGGTCTTGTTGACCACACCTAATCCTGATGATAGGAATAATGATAAAAGGTAGTTATCATTGTGACTTATTATTGGATTAGCTAAAATTATGAACCATTTTTTTATGGGTTTTTTGGACTCATCATCCATAAAATTATAAGCACTTAATAATAGTAATTAACCAGATCTACGTAAAATCAATTTTTTTTGTGAAAACACACATACAATAGATGATGAGATATTAAAATTTTTTTTTTAAAATGTAAACTATATTATTTTTAATGATTAAAATTTATATTATGTGTAGGAAATATGTTTTATTTAATAAATAATAGACATTACATACAAGGATAATTTTTATAGTGCTAGTAACATGTGTTATGGCTTCAATATATGGATAGGGGAGACACCTCCCCATTCAAGACTTGTTTTTTTGTGATATATTTTAAATCCATAAAAGTGAGTTAGGGAAACCCAAACTGAACAACATCTTGATATAGTGAATTTTTTCTTAATTATTTTCTTTTAGCAACTCTATTTATGCTAATTTGGGTGGTATTATTTTTTGAGGAATATGATATTGGAGTTGTCCATTATGGTTTTAATTATTGATTGGATAGAGTAGTGTATGCATTTATATGGTTTTTTCAATTCTATTTTTTTCTAGGATGATGATGTTAATTGTGTAGTTTTTTCTAACCTAGTTATTATTGGTTAAAATTTATTCCACAAAACACCATCAAAATGTTTGGTGTGCAATGAATAAACTGGAATCATGGGATAGATCCTTGTTGAGGTTTTAGGAGAAACATGTATCAAAATTATTTGGTAGATCCTCTAGCCCTAGATTCAATGACCTATTGGAAGAATTTGAGGTAACCTTTGTATTGGTGGATACTCTATAGGATTTTTTAATTTCTTTGGTAGTTGGATTGTTTTAGAATGCATTTTAATGGTCATAGGAGATGATTTGTGGAAACTAATAGGGGAAGTATTTAGAGGAACTCCTTGATTTATTTAAGAATTTTTTATTATCCTATGTATAGACGTGATACTTTATAAGGGATATTAAAGGGATTAGGTAAGGGATAAGAGTGTGCACTATTTTGGAACCCATTTAATGGATTCAATTACTTAGTTTCTATGATTTCACCATAATTGGAAAGGATGAGGATAATTATTTGAGTATACCTTATGTCCATAGATCTAGAGTTTTGTGGTGAATCTTTATTTATTATCTTGGGAAGTGGTGAGAGATTAAGAGGAGGTGTTATAGTAAGGTTTATTTTTGATATAGGGTTTTATTGAAGGCCCTTTTTGAGCGATAAAGATGTTTGAGTTAAATTCCTTGAGTTAAAAAACTATGAGTTCATAAAAGAGAAGATTGAGCCTATATTATAGAATTATAACATAGTTTTGAGATTTGGGGATGAGTATATTGAGGTTTATTATGCCTAAAGAGGTTTTTTTCTGGTGTAATACAGTGGGTTATTTTTAGTTCATATATCTGAAGATTTAACCTTTTTATAAGTATTTGATGGGGAGTTAGTTGTGGTAATTCCTTGGGTTGTTTGATCCACTTTCATTGAAAACATTGTAATTATTTTTTTGACCTCATTTGAAGTAATATTTTAATTTTGATATTTAAAGGTTCAAAGTTCCATATTAAAAAACCTTATGACTATTTTTTTTCAAAATTTTTTAGACATATGAAAAATAATTTTTCTTGATATTTGTTTAAGTTGAATGGGTTTTTTTGTATACTATCATTTGTGAGTAGGTGCGGTTTGTGGCGTTTCTAACAATATTGATGTTTCTATTTTTGAGGTATCTCTCATGTCAAGGGTTCCTTGGTATCATTAATTTTTGGGGGATTTTTGAACCATCATCTTGCTGAGGGTTTTGGTGGTAAGTATATTCTATTCCAATAGGGTCTTTTATTGATAATTAATATTTTGGTAGTTGGTTTTGACATGTTTTCACTATCCACTATTCCTTAGTGAGGCAACATTTTAGATATAGAAACATTTCTGATAGGTATCTTTTAGTGTGCTTGTTTTTATTTTCTCCCTCCATCCATTTTCTAGTTTTTATTTATTTATTAGGTAGGGTATTGTTTTATTTGCATCTAATATAATGATTAGAACCTTTCCATCCCATTACTTAGTGTGTTTTGGAAATAGAGGCTTTAAGGGGAATATTATTGGTGTTTTAGAGAGATAATGGTGTTTTATTACAATTTAGAGAGTAATGAATATATATAAAAGGGAATGGTTACTTCTATTTTAGGATGTTTAGGAGTTTTTATGGTTGAAAATATCATTTTACATTGATAGTTTCTAGGGATTATGCATTTTTATTTGTCTATTTGGTGTTTGGGGAAACCCAACGAATAAAATGATTAGGGTAACAATTATGGTGAGAATTTTAAGATACATAAGGGTTAATATTTCTCTATGTAAATTTATATCCTATATCACATATGGGTGTTTGATCTGGATATGTGGTTCATGATTCACCACAAGAGGTAAAATAGCTAGGGTTTTTATTTTTGAGAGGGCATTTTGGAGGAGTGGAACTCACCTAAGGGTACCACAGGGATTTTGAAGCTCATGTATGGTTAAAAGGGAGTTTCCTTACATAGGTATTATTTATTGATAAATAAATGTAGGTCTTATTTGTGTTGGAGTTCACCATGGGTAGTGAAACAAATTCAGTATATTTTTTGGAATCCATTTCTCAATTAGAGCATAACTGTGTGAAACACAGAACACCAAAATGCCATGATATTTACATTTTTATGGGAAGAGTGGTTAGTCAAGGTGGAATTTGAATTGAATATAAGTTTCATTAAATTGATGAGGAAACAAAGAGATACGGCTCACCACACCATAGGTTTTCACAGGGCGAGTCAAAATGGTGAGGTCTTTCTCACTATGCTATAGTTGAGGTTGTGACTATGGCCAAAAGTGATTTAAAATTGTTTTAAATTACATAAGAATAAAAGAGGGGATAGTTTGATTCCAATGATAAAGAATAAAATATAACTTTTATTGGGAATCTCCATGGGTTTAGTATGATTCACTACACACTTTTGGAGAATTTAAAATCTTTCTCTATAAATAGAGGGTTAACTATCCCATAGTATGAATTTCCATCTTCTTCTATTGAATAGTAGAAGACTCCTAGGCCCCTCACCACACTCTATCCACAACTTTATAATACTAATCAATTTTATTCTTTTGTATTGATGTCTCATGAGTTTAGGTTACAATAGTTTTCCATTCTATGGTGTTTGGTTCTTGATTTCCCATTCTTACCTAGGGAATATTGAACTTCTAATCGAGGTAAGGGATTTATAGATTTATCATTTTATCTTTTGGAATAATTATGAATAATAAAAGTTAATGTGACTCTATCCATAGATATAATAATTATTTCATCTATATTGAATTGATATTTCCTGATGGACGCTTTTGATTTATGGGATGAATATGTGTGAAAAATTATTTAAAGTATAAATTAAGTTAATATAATGAATTAGTTAAAGTAAGTTAAAAGGGAAGGGGATGTTTCATATGTATTATTTTACCATGTTATGATTTTATCTTCTATTTCTTAATATCCCAGTTCTATATTAACCAAATATTGGTAACATTGATGAATTATTCCACTATTATAACTGGTTAAACATTTAAACTTAGTAATAAAATCTGATGGATGAAATTTGAGAAAATTGTGGTGCTATTGTTATTTCCATGTTTTCTACCTGTTTAGTGATCCCCTATTTTGTTATGATTTTTTCCTTGAAATAATGAATGAATACTATGATTTAAATATATAATAACAATGTGTAAATTTATAAAAATAAAATGCTATAACTATGGGGTTTCTTTAATAACTAGGATGTTAGATAAGACCTTGAATTTTTTATTCCTTTAGTTATGTTTGCGCTAGTAATATTTTTTTATGGATTAATTTCAGAGTGGTTTAGTTTTAGGACAATAATAATCTATTGATATAATCCCCTAATTCATAATTGGTTAAGTCATATAAACTTTGGAAATAAATTGGATGTGTGTGAATCTAGAAATTATGGTGAAATAGAACATATTTTTTGGTTGAGTAAATATGAAACTAGAGAGTGGTCTAGAAATTAGTGTGAGTTAATATTTTAATAAAAATATAAATGGATGGAACTAAGTGAGGCATAAGATGATATTGATTTTTGAATATTATGGAAATAATGAAAGAATAATTAAATTCTATGAGGTTAGAAACTAGTAATTGATGAGGAAGATAATGACTTGAATTTGTGATTTTTTTGTTTTGTGGACTCCTTTTCTCTAGATTTTTATATTATAATAATGATATATATCCTTAAAATATGTGGATTGATATAACATTTTTAATGCTGTTGCTGGAAATTGTGGAGGAGGTTGTGGAGGAATAATGGCGAATAAGGGAAGATTCACTAAAATATACAAGATACCATATAATGGCTCATAGTGGTTATAAATATATATATATATATATATATAATTTAATGGAATAGTTTGTGGCGATGTCTAATAGTGATAATGGTACTATTGGTGGTGATTCCCAATGTTGATAATGAAACAGTCGGTAGTGATGACTGATGGTGACAATGCCATAGTTTGTGGGAATTCTGATGGAGATAATGGTAAATTTGGTGGTGATGCCGACAAGGATAATGAAAATTGTTGGTGATTTCAAATGGTGATATATAATTAGTGGCTCTGACTAGAATTGGTGGTACATAGGTGGAGAATTCATATGGAAAGAAGAGGGAATAAGGTAGTTTCCCTTTGTGTTTACATTACCCTATGGACTCACGATTTGAGAAAGTGGTTATAGAGGAGACGTGTATTTGGATACATGATATCTATCTTTGTGTGGTGACGAGGTTGAATATTTATGTGATGATGTATGTAGTGGTGGAGTATGGATGATTGTGTACTATTTTATGTTGATCCATGTTTGCATTCCTAATCAGATAGAGAAAGATTACCTAACTGTTTTTCTACCATTTAGAAGGTACACTACTCTACAGATAGGTAAGATCAATGACAAAATTTATTGGGTCCACAAGAGGAATTTTTGTAATCTTGGATATTAAATTCAATATTTATTTATTATTTTTCATTGTATTATTTTTTTATGTCCATGATGTGTGTGTGTGGGGGGGGGATTGGTAGTAGTTATTGTGGAATTATTGGGGGGTAATGTGAATTAATTTGATGTTCATGGCTTCTAAATTATATTCTATATTTTATTTACCCAATTGTTATATATGGTATCTAATTTATAACCATATATATTTTCTTTTCTATCACTAACTATGTTTGACTATTTTACTTAGCAGATTATAACTCATGTCTACCCTTGAATTTTTATTAGGCATGGATGTTGATTTTCAGAAGATAATCATACATAGTGCTCTCAATGTGCTTACCCCAACATAGTTTTCTAAGTGTTCACATGATACCTCATTTGGGTTTAGATCTACTATTTAGGTAGCTTGTGTAATGTTGGTATCTACCCTAGATTTTAGTTTATATATTTTATATATTTTTCTTGATGATGTATGTTTTATATGTGAGTACGATTGTGGTTATGAGAATTAATTTTGGGAAATGAAAATTCCTTGGGTGTTTATTAGTGGAATCCCCACTGTCTATTATACATGAATATTTTTAGGAAAATTCATACCATTTGATAATTTTATACCCTTGGTTATAGTCTCCAATCTAGGGCCTACTATAGGCAAGACTCAGAGATCACTTATTATTTTCACTACCAAACCAGGGGGAACCAGTGGAGGGGTTTAAGGGTTTTGAAAAAATATATTCGAGAAATAGATATCCAGATTGGTATGGTTGTTGAAACTCTTGATAACTATGTTAAGGGTATTCCAAAAATGGGTAAACTAAATTCTAAAAATAAGGTATGTGGTAGGTGTAACAAAGAAGGACATACAACTGTAAGATGTATGACTATTCTTCTGTGTAAAAATATTTCATTGAAAAATAAGGGAAAAATATAAATTACTCTATGTTCCATGAAATCTAGTATAAATATGGATTTTATAAAAATAAATAAATACAATCATGTGAATAAATAGTGTATAACCATATGTTCTGATCATTTAGAAAATTCAAGGAAGATAGAGAAAGTTTAAAAAGCTAAACATAATCTAATTACTAAATTTTAGAAGACTATTTTTGGCAAGAAGAAAGGTAAAAATAGAAATATTTTCATGCTTCCCAAAGAGGAGTAAATATATATATTGAAGAATGAAACTAGAATAAATAGTTCTATAAACTTGAGACCCTTAATGATAGGAGTCTCTAGTTTGAGAAAGTTGGCTCATCCTTGTAGATCACATTGAGAATTTTTTGAAAGATCTGTCTTATTCCCCAGACTTTTTATTTGTGTTATAAAGTTAGGAATTTAAGGAGATGAAAAATTGAGAGCATCCCTTGAGGGTGATACACAAAAATAGGTGAGGTTACAGTGTTTTAGAAATTCAGTTTGAGTATTAAAATCCTGATAACCCTTTCCAATTTTCAAGGATGATTTATGATTTTCATTCTACCATATTTTTAAATTCATATAAATTATTGTTATTATGGTGTAATTATCTAACATAATGGGGAATAAATACCTTGCACTTCAAATGTTTTTATTTGTGTTTTCAAGTGAGTGTAGTTTATTAAAAATTCTTTGAAATCTATTTCAAAAATCCTTAAGGAGTGAAATTTTGAGTTGGTTTCACATTGAAGTGAGTAAATATACAAATTTTGTGTGTAAATTTTAACTAGGTTATTCTATGTAGACTTAGATATGGCTGGTTTATGTTGGTTTTCTAAGATAAAACGTGGTACCTCCCTTCTCTATTGAATTGATGGAGAACATATAAAAGTTGATAAAATTAAAATCAAGAGAAGGAGAGTTTATTAAAATTAAAATAGTTGTCTTATGAAGAATTTTCCTTGGTGTTATTGTATCAATTAAGGATAGAAGATATTGTTATGGCTTCCCTATAATGTCAATAAATGGGGATAATAATTTCCCCCACTTTTCATTTCTCATACATAAGTGGGATAATGAAATATAGTCAAATTGTAAATTTAAATGGAATTAATAATAAATTCAAAGTGATAGAATGAAGTACATTTTGGTTTAGATAAATTTTAATTGAATTTTTTGTTCATAAAAAGTAATTTAATGTGTTAAAAATAAGAAAGGAGTGTATTTCATGGAACATTAAATTGATAATATATCTTATATTAGAAAAGGAAGTGAGAATGAGTTGGTTTCTTGGTAAGAAACCCTATATATATGTGATATTTTTTGAGTTAATTTGTATTTCTATGAAAATTGATGATGAGATCTAGAGCATTGTATATTATAGTTAATAATAAATAGATGATTATTTGGAAGATTTTAGCTAGTTTGGAGATTGAATAGATGTTTTGTAAAAAGGAAAAGCAATATGAAGTAGTGGAGAATCCATCCTTGTAGTACATAACTTGTTGGATGAAATTTTTAGTGTGTTTTCACTATTGGATGAATGATAGAGAAGTTTTGAGGTCATTTTAAGAGTTAATGAACGAATTTGAAGAAAATATAAAAAATGGATAAGTCCCTATACAATGTGACTATCATCTAATGCAGTTGAGTGGAAAAATTAAAAAGTGTTTTCCAAAATAATAATCATCTAGGATTAACTAAACCTAAATATTCCTTTATGTAAGCATCATATAGTTATGTAGGCATGAAGAATTTTCTATATAAACTTAAATTCTAATCATTGTGTAAGCATGATTTAGTGTTTTGTATGCATAATTGTTTTCTGTGTATCCATCAAAATTATCTGCATAAACATAATCCAAGCCAACATTACCATTAGGAAGAGATTTTTAACCATTAAATAGTATTTGTAAGAATTATTTTTATATATGTAACCATAATCTATTTGTGAATAAGCATCATGTTTTTCTATAAAACCATCATTCTGTAAACTGAAAAACTAATTTTCCAGATTTCATATCTGAAGAAGAAATTAATTTGTGGTGATACAAGAGATATTATTAAGTGGTACAAGCACCATGAAGCTATTATTACCCAAGATACAATCTGATTAAAATTATGAGAATCATATCTTCAATATTCGAGAAGAAGATCAATGTATGAATAATTTGAAGGACTTTTTAAGGTATACAAACTAGGTTTTTAAAATTTATAATTTTGATGAAAATTTTAAATAAGGTTGATTAAGTTTAGTTTTATGTTTTTATTATCATGATTATATTTATAGTATTTAAATTATAATGGTTTTTTGGTTCATTGTTCTTGAGGAATGAAAATAAACATCATGGGTTTTAAAGAACAAATTAGATGAAGTTAAGTTGATGCTTCATCTTTCCATCAGATCTTAAATCATGGAAATATAATTTGAATAAGTGAGATGATGATATTTATTATTGATATTAATTAGATCAAAGATGGTATATAATGCTATGAATTTATCCAGTTGTAAAATAAAGGATTTATATATTTATCTAAAAGTATAAATTAAATAATAGATAAACTGATGTAAGTACTATGTTTCCAAATATTAAATATAACAAAATAAGTTTGATTCATACTAATATTTTTCATAAAAATAGAAAGGGATGAGATACTATTATTGTGTGTAAATTCAAATGGAATTTTTACAAGTTTCTTATTAAAATAACTCAAAGATGATAATAATAAAAGACTAAAAGTTTCACTTGTGGATTTATGTTTATATAGATTTTATAAATTGTTTTATGTGAAACTGTTTTGAGTTGAGAATGAGGAGCAATAATCTAATACTATTGAAGAATACGAGTTAAATTTATTTATCTTTGGTTATGATAATAGTTAATATTTTTTTTTCATAATATCCTTTGAGTTGAAATTAGAGCATGAATTATCATGGGAACCAAGGTATGTATTTTATAATACCTAATTTAGCTAGTAAAAAAAAGGTATCTTTAAGATACTATTTATGGATATTGGAAATTATTTGATCTATTTAATAAAACAACCCATTTATGAGATAATTTTAGTAGATCTAGGTAAAATAAAAGAATAAGTGATGAGTAGTCATTGTGGTGTTGTGTGTGAAACATTGAATCTGAGAAGGAAGAATATCATCTCAAAAAATAATATCTACTTAGATTAGCTAAGTGATTATGAATAATTAATGAAAAATAAGATATAGATTTTAGGCTTATTTTAAATATACACATCATTTAGGTTTGGATGAAGAATTTTGAAAAAGAGAATAATAAAAAGAGTGGAAAGGCTGATGAGTCGGTTACATACAAAGTATCTTGTGGCTATTGAGTTCATGAATGATTAAGTTGAGAATTTCCATGGTACAAATTCAAAAGTTCCAGGAGTTGTGTAGTTAACATATATTGATTTTTATACATGATTTATTGAAGAAAAAACACATTCTAAGAATTTTTTTGATAAATAAGATTGATATTTACACGTACAATGAAATCCTGGATAGTATTAGTGATCAACTTGAAATAAGAAAGGATATTGCAAGACTAACTGGTGTGATGATTGTTTGAATAATATGAGATGCATTATAAATATTCATTCACATGAATAATATATTAGAGTATTTATTCACATGAATAATATTATTAACCCCTACCATACATAATGTGGAGAGTGTGTGTGTTAAGATAATAAGACCCCACTTCCACTTGTAATTGATAATGATATTCAAGTGAAAAATCTATAACTTGGATAACAAAGAGCACAACAACGAGTAGGCTTCCCACATATGTGCCTAAACATATAAAAATAACACATGATTTACTTTCCTACCTTACTTATAAATATTTGGTTTATGTGGTATGGGTGGACAAAAGAAGATCCTATTGAGTCTTAATTGACTCTAATGGTTCTAAAGACCAAAGGGGTTTTATGTCTCAAAATAAATATTTGGAATATGGTAAAATTAGACCACACCTAAGTCACCCTCCTCTCAAGTTTGCCTAATATATCCTAAAAATACTTTCAATTTTTAGGATTAATGATGATCACATTTATGGTGGAAGTGTTTTATTCAAGTAAGATATTTTTTTAAATGAGTTCATCATATTTTGGTTGTATTTTTTTCTCAAAAATATGGATTATGATAAATTTGAGAATATGTTTGATATTTTAAATATATTATGAAAATGAATTGCAGTAAATAAAGAAGAATATTATTAAATATTCATGATGGGAAAATTTGTTTTGAAATTTAGAACATATGGTGTGTTGGACCACTAAATTTATGGTGGCATGAAACTTGAGTTTTAGTGGATACGATAATAGATATAATATATTTTTCCTATCACTAGAGTTTTGATTTATTTAATTTATGTTCTTGTTTGTGATATAGTGGAGTGGATTTCAGTGTTTGATAGAAACCAAATTTTTAGTTCTATGTAGTGGAGTTCTGATGAGTTTTCTAAAAAATACACAATATTTCTTTCTATGATGATGCAACATGATATTTATGAGATAATGTAACTTAGAATCCAACCTAAATTTCTTATACATTATTCTTAAGTTTATTAATCATTTTTATGAATATCCAAGTAAAGCATCATTGGTGAGTTAATTTAAGTCAATGTAAGTTTCTCATTTATTAAATTAAAATTAAAATATCATGAGGAGAAGTGTGTTAAAATGTACATACTTCCATTTGGATGGGATTATGACTGAATAAATAAAAAAAGGAGGATAAATCCCTTAATGAAATCCTATAAGATGAATGAATAAATGAATAACTTTTTTAATTTAATTTTTCACGTTTTATTACTTAAACAAGAGATTAAGTGATTTAAATTAAGTATATAAATAATATAGGGCTTAATGTAATAATTTTATAAGAATCTAATCAATTTATAAAGATATATATATGATTTAATTAAATAAAACTCAAAATTATAGTGATATAATTATTATAATTATTATATTGAGAAAATTTGAACTTATATAAGATAATTTTATTATTGAGGAGTTGATGAAATTATTAAAATATAAATAATGAAATTCATTTTATATGAAGAACACGTTTCATCTCTATTAAAGTTTCTTCAACAATATTTAGTAATTAAATAAGAAGTCAATGATACCTTCTTTATTACATTACTTTATTATCTCATTATACATGTGCAATATCTCTCATTGAAGTTAAGAGACTTACTTTATTTCTGAGATTTAAAATATTCATTGGTAATTTTCATTTATTGGATTATACTAGTGAATCATATGATCGTGGATAATTATAGGTCATTTCAAGAAATTAATAATTTTTATTGGACGAATAAAATAGAAAATTACCAGTGTTGACCAGTTTTTGATTTTATTTACTACCATGTATAATAAATAAGAATTATATAATTAATAATTTTTTTTATCAAATCAATAAGAAAAGGTTGAATCACTATGTTTATAAAATTTGATACAAGATAAAACTTATACACCGATTTAGCCTATAGTGTATTGGGATCTCACAAGGTCCCCTATCAATTTGTATTAGAGAATGACCCATGTTTCCTTTAAGGAATATTCGCAGTTTTTTGGTTATTTAATTTTATATAAAATTTGAATTAAAGGGTTATTGAGCAGTTGAATTTGTAATTTAATATATATCATATTAATTTAATGAATAGTAAACATATTCCCACTTTTTTGGAGGAATTACTATATTTGTAAGGAAAAATGTATTCATGTATTTTTCCTATTATCTTGGATGTTCTAAACATCATTATTATTGTTTTTTCAATGAAAAAGTGGATGCAATGAAAATAATAGATAAATAAAATAATGATGATAATGGTTGTGAATTGAATAAATTATTGGATTCACTTTTAGATAATGAGTTCACTAAATTTATTCAACTTAATGTTGTAAAAAGGATTTGGGTTAATATTAAGAACATTTATTATGGTGATAATAAATCAAGAAAGTAAAGCTATAGATTTAGAAATATAAGTTTAAGGATGTTAAGATGCTTGAATATGAATTGTTGGATGATATTTTTGAGCAATGTATTGTTTTCAAACAATTCAAAATAATGTTTTTTAAAGGGGGAGATTATTTTAAATAATACTCTGTCTCTTTATGATGATTTTGATGCTCACAAATACCCTTAATTATTTACTAATTATTTCGTTGAGTATTTTGCAGGAATTTATTTTATTTATTTATTTAATATAACGAGATTTCATACTTCATTTATTCCGAGATCAATTTTAGCGTGTTCTGGAATCACTGTAGCGCGAGATCAATTTTAGCGCGTACTGGAATCACTGTTCATACCCTACGTTGATGAACGTAACGTATGGATGAAAAGTTTACTTTTTATGTTAAAAGAAACGTATGGTTAATGAACCTTACGTTGTTGAAAAGTATTGAAGAAGAACATTACGTTTGGAAGGAACCTTACGTTTTCGTTGTTGGACAAGTATGGAAGAGAAACCGTACGTTCTTTGAAGAGTTGAAGCGAGACAAAGTATGGATGATAAACCCTACGTTTAAATGCTGAAGAGAAAGTATGTATGTTCAACCTTACGTTTGTGAACCCTACGTTTGAATGCTGAAGAGAAAGTATGTATGTTCAACCTTACGTTTGTGAACCCTACGTTTGGAGCCACGTCATCAACCCTACGTTTGGCGTCGGGATATTTTTGACAGACGATGTATTTCCTTTTGCATTGGTCAAACAAGCGGATTATTAGGCGGATTTCGAGCCGATTCTTAAGTACGACTTTGACTGAATCAAAGACGATTTACAACGGATTACTGATTGATTTAAACGGAGCTTTTTATGCCGATTCCTCAGGGGAGTTACAACGGCTCTGTTATTTCATTTAATATCGCGAATCTAAAGGAGATTTTCATGGATCTATTTATGCGGAAGATTTTCTCAGATTTGAATATATATGTTCTATCTTGGAAACTTTGGATATATATATACACAGAAAAGTGTGTGAAATATATAGATTGATCTTTTTAACGAGCAAGAAACAGAGACTGTGTAAAGGCGTTCTTTTCTGGTGATCGAGAAGAAGTGAAAAACCTTTATTACTGAAGGAAGATCTTGATAGCAGATTCACGTGTTCTACATCGACTATCTGTTGTGAATCTATTGCTGCTGAAGTTGTGAAGTTTCTGGTAATATCTATTGCAACTGGATCGACTCAGAACTATTTTGATTACATATCTTTATTTTCTGAAGACAACGATCTATCTACTGTCAATTGCATTCTGTTGCAATTGTGAAGAACAACTGGAGAAGTGTTTTCTTTATCGAAACTCTTTTTATTTTTGAGTGATCAGCTTCTCGTTCTAAGCTGTGTGGGTTCGTGTTTGAACCAGGAAGGCTGTGTGTGCCTGAATCTTGTAAAGGTGTCAACTGCCTGTACTCAGTTGTGGACAGGTCTGTGGAAACGAGGACCAGATAGTGAAAATCGCCAAGCTCGTGGATTTGAGCGTTGGTGGAGTGGACTAGGGGCCTTCTGTTCCCCGAACCACTATACATCCGTGTGTTCATGCTTTTACTTTTTCCGCTGCATATTTAATCGAGCAAAAGCATCGTGGACAGAATTTGTCTAAATTGAAGAGATTATAATAATTTTGAAAAGACACAATTCACCCCCCCTCTTGTGTGTAATCCGTAGATTCAGATCCAACAATTGGTATCAGAGGAGGAGCTTCTTATTTTTTAAGTCTTATCAAGCTAGAAGTATTTAAAGATTATACATAGTGTATCATGGCTGATATGAGAGAGGGAATGTCAATGGTCAGAGCACCTTACTTTAATGGAGATAATTATGGCTGCTGGAAATCACGTATGATTATTTATCTGAAAAATCTTGGTTACAAAGTCTATTCAAAGATTCTGACTCCCTATGAAATTCCTAAAAATCCCGATACATGGAGTGCTGCTACAGAGGCTGAGTATGACATAAATTCAAAAGCTATGAATGCAATCATCTGTGGTCTAGGACCAGATGAATTTAACAGAGTATCTCAATGCCCGACTGCATATGAAATGTGGCAAACAATAGCTGTTGCTTATGAAGGAACAGATAATGTAAGACAGATGAGATATGCAACTGCTAAGTTAAAATTCGATACTTTCAGAATGATTGAAGGAGAGAGCATCACTCAGATGAATGGAAGATTGACAGAAATTGTCAATAATATAACAGCTCTAGGAGAACCAATCAAGCAGGCTGATCAAGCGTTGAAGGTACTAAGAGTACTTCCTACTCGATGGAATGGAATCTCTGCAGCAATCAGACAATCAACTTCTGTTAAAGATCTAACTATGAGAGAACTGATTGGTACATTGATGATGTACGAGGCTGAAATGCAAGATGAGGTAAATGAGCATAAAGTCTACATAAAAAGGGAAAACACTGCGTTGAAAGTGACTTCTCAACAAAAGGATAGAAAGATGAAGAACAGAGAAGTAAGTGCTAAATCAGAAAGCTCTGATTCTTCAAATTCGGATGAAGAACTGGCTCAGCTAGCCAGAAAATTCAGAAAGTTCTATAGTAAGAAGAAAGACTTCAAGAAATCCTTCAAAAAGGATAGCAAGGAAGTGAGATGTTATGAATTCAAAAAGATGGGACATATCAGACCAGATTGCCCAAAATTGAAAGATGCAAAGAAGAAGAAATTCTTCAAAAGAGATGATTATGATCAGAAAGACAAGAAAGCTATGAAAGCTACTTGGAGTGTTTCTGAAGACTCAAGTAATTCTTCTGAATCAAGCTCAGAGAAGGAGGAAGCCAATTTAAAAGCAAATATGTGTTTCATGGCTGAAACTGATGAGGTACACTCATACTACTCCTCTGACTCAAATAATGAATCAAACTCTGAAACAAGCTTCTCAAATAAAAAACTTGCAGCTTACTGCAATATGCTTGAAGAAAGGTATGACTCATTATTTAAAAAATA
The DNA here is from genome assembly GCA_963277665.1 of Viscum album. Classification (NCBI taxonomy): domain Eukaryota; kingdom Viridiplantae; phylum Streptophyta; class Magnoliopsida; order Santalales; family Viscaceae; genus Viscum; species Viscum album. The sequence goes on from OY728160.1 coordinate 1,856,293,637, forward strand.
TAAATCTATAAAGAACTTGCACAAAGCTATTTCAGATGAGAGAAATACTTTGCTAAAACAACATAAGGAATTAATTGACAGATACAACTCTGATGACTCAAATAAAATTAATTTTGAATCAAAAATAAAAACTCTACAGGATGAAGTAGAATCTTATAAAAAGGCTGCATTAGTTTTTACAAAAGGAGAAAACACCTTAAATGAGATACTTGAAAAAACTGTAATTAAAAGGGAAAGGTTTGGAATTGGAAGTAAAGGAGAAAAACCTAAGTTATACAAAAATTATTTTGTTCCTAGCACTAAACAGGTTATTTGTAACTTCTGTGGAACAAAAGGTTATATAGCTAAAAACTATTTTCTAAGACAACCTCAAATATGTGGAATTAAGAAAGCTTATATTTCCAACGATCTATATGATTCAATCAATTTTAAGAAAACAAAGCAAATCTGGATACCCAGATCACTGCTTGCTAACACTCTTGGACCCAACAAAATATGGGTACCAAAGCAATTTGTTTGAATATCTTTGCAGGTAGCAGGTCACCAAAGAAAGAAAGAAATATGGTATATGGATAGTGGCTGCTCAAGACACATGAGTGGAACTTCAGCTAATTTCTCTTCTCTTACTCGAAAGGAAGGAGGACTTGTCACCTTTGGTGACAATGCCAAATGAAAGATTATTGGTATTGGAACAGTTGGAGATCCAGAGACAGTCTCAATCAACAAAGTACTTTATGTACAAGGGTTAAAACACAATCTGATAAGTATCTCTCAACTCTGTGATGATGGATACACTGTTGATTTTACTAACAATAGTTGTACTGTTTCTAAAGATAAACTGTTTAAGCTTAGAGCACCCAGAACTGATAATGTTTATACTTTGGATTTGTATTCCTTGTGTAAACAACAAGTAAACTGCTTAACTGCTAATATAAGTGAATCCTGGATCTGGCATAGAAGACTTGGTCATTGCAATATATATGCTTTACATAAATTATATAAGAAACATCTAGTTTCTGATTTGCCTTGTCTCAAATTTGAAAATGACAGATTCTGTGATGCATGTCAGCTTGGCAAGCAACACAAATCATCATTCAAATCTGTTAATAAAGTTGCTACAACTAAACCTCTAGAACTTATCCATATGGATTTGTTTGGACCTTCAAGAGTAGCAAGTTTAGCTGGTAAATTATATGTTTATGTATTAGTTGATGATTATTCTAGATTTACTTGGATTTTCTTTTTGAAATTTAAAAGTGAAGCTTTTAGTTTATTTGAAGGTTTTTGTAAATCTATTCAAAATGAAAAAGGTTTTAATATAATCTCATTGAGAAGTGATCATGGTGGAGAATTTGAGAACCAGGAATTTAATTCCTTTTGCTCAAACATGGGTATTAAACACACCTTCTCTGCTCCAAGAACACCTAAACAGAATGGGATTGTAGAAAGAAGAAATAGAACTATTCAAGAAATGGCTAGAACTATGTTAAATGAATATAGCCTACCTATATATTTCTGGGCAGAAGCTGTTAATACAGCTTGTTATATAATGAATAGAATTTTAATAAGACCTATTTTGAAAAAGACACCCTATGAACTATGGAATAACAGAAAACCTAAAGTAAATTACTTTAAAGTTTTTGGATGCAAGGTTTACGTCTTGAATACCAAAGATAATCTTGGTAAATTTGATCCAAAATCTGATAAAGGTATTTTCTTAGGATATTCTGCAACCTCCAAAGCTTATAGAGTCTATAATAAAAAGTCAAGGATTGTTGAAGAATCAGTTCATGTGAAATTTGATGAATCTGATCCTTTTGAGAAAAGGATAGAACAAATAGATGAACCTGATTCTAATGAAAACATGAGACTTGAGAATTTAAAGAATGATTTTGAAAATGATATAAAAGAAATTCAGTCCAGTTCAGAAGAACATGACACTGAAGAACCTTTGAATATAATGCCTAGACAGTCTAGAACCTTAAAGAATCACCCTTTAGAATCTGTGATAGGTGACTTAGAGACTGGTATTCAAACTAGAAGAATCTTTGGAAACATAGTTGAATTCTTTGCTTTCCTATCCCAACAAGAACCTAAGACCATAGAAGAAGCCTTAGATGATGAGAGCTGGGTAATAGCAATGCAGGATGAATTGAACCAGTTCAAGAGAAATAAGGTTTGGGAATTGGTTGAAAGACCACATGATTATCCAGTAATAGGAACTAAATGGGTCTTTAGGAATAAACAGGATGATCAAGGGATAATAACTAGAAATAAAGAAAGATTAGTAGCTAAAGGATATAATCAAGAAGAAGGAATAGATTATGATGAGACCTTTGCACCTGTAGCCAGGTTAGAAGCCATTAGAATCCTTTTAGCCTATGCATCTTATATGAATTTTAAATTATTTCAGATGGATGTTAAATCTGCCTTTTTAAATGGTTATTTAATGGAGGAAGTTTATGTTGAGCAACCTCATGGTTTTGAAAATTCTCAAAAACCAGATTCTGTTTTCAAACTTACTAAAGCTCTTTATGGCCTTAAACAAGCACCTAGAGCTTGGTATGAAAGACTAAGTTCTTTTCTTTTGAAAAATGATTTTACTGTTGGACTAGCAGATCCAACACTCTTTAAGAAAACTGTGAAAAATAATGTTTTGTTGGTTCAAATTTATGTTGATGATGTAATTTTTGGATCGACCAATAAAATTCTTTGTCATGAATTTTCAGAATTAATGCAAACAGAATTTGAAATGAGTATGATGGGAGAATTAAATTTCTTTTTGGGTCTTCAAATATTTCAAAAAGATTTTGGAAATGTTTTAAATCAATGCAAATACATTACTGATTTACTTAAGAAATTTGGACTTGAAAACAGCAATACATTTACAACTCCTATGTGTACTAATATAAAACTTGATTTGGATGAAACTGGAAAATCAGTGGACAACAAGTTATATAGAGGTATGATTGGTAGTTTGTTATATCTTACTGCTAGTAGACCAGATATAATGTATTCAGTATGTCTTTGTGCTCGATTTCAATCAAATCCCAAAGAATCCCATTTAACTGCTGTTAAACGAATTTTTAGATATTTAAAAGGTACTATTTATCAATCTCTGCTTTATCCAAAAACCTCTGATTTTAATTTAATTTCATATTCAGATGCTGACTTTGGAAGCTGTAGATTAGATAGGAAGAGTACTTCAGGAACATGTCACTTTTTAGGAAAGTCTTTAGTATCATGGTCTAGTAAGAAACAACACTCAGTTGCCCTGTCAACAGCCGAGGCAGAATATGTGTCTGCAGGTAGTTGCTGTGCACAGGTGTTGTGGATGAAAAACACTCTTATGGACTTTGGATTAAATTTCAATAATACGCCTATTTTATGTGATAATACTAGTGCAATTAATATTTCAAAAAATCCTATTAGTCATTCTAGAACTAAGCACATTGATATAAGACATCACTTTTTAAGAGATCATGTGTTTAAAAAGGATATATTTTTAGAATTTGTAAATACAGAAAATCAATTAGCAGATATTTTTACTAAACCACTTCCCACGGCAAGGTTTGAATTTATTAAGGGGGAGTTAGGTTTATTTAATTTTAAATAATTTTTTTTATCTTATTCTGTTTTCGAATTCTGTTTAATTTTTGTTTCCCGCTATAAGTAATTTTATTTTGTTTTAAATAAAAGTAATGATTAGTGATTACACGGGAATCAAGGCTGTCAGAACCGTTTCACCTTCTAAACTGTTTCACCTTTTTCGGAAACCCTTTCGAAAACCTAAAACCGCACATCTGCTCCAAAACTCTTTTCTGAATCTTCAAACCCTAAACTTACGAACCTTCAAAAATCGTTGTTGAAATGGCAAAGACTAAGCGTCCAGATGAAGCTGAGAGCAGTGCTGCAAAGAAACCTAAAGTAGTTGGTCGGAAAATACTGCAAGGTAAAGTCATCGATTTAGAATGGCTGTTTGAAACTAATTTACTGTTGAAGCAAGCGTTGTCGTTTCAAAGCCTTGAGCAAGCTTTTAATAGTGAAAATTCTGAGTTTCTATATGAGGCAGAAATGAGACATTTCTTTAGAACTGTTCAGTTTAGCCTTGGAGATACGGAGGATAGTTTGTTGGCTCAAATAGAGGATAAGGACTTTTCCATATCATCTGTAGAGATAAGTCAAATTCTTAACAGCCCTCATGAAGGAGTTTTTCATTTCGATTTACGGAATATTGGAGATTCTGTACATAAGTCTGAAGACATTATGTCTTTTCTGTTTGGAACCAGAGTGATAAAGAAGATGTTTATTAAAGATTTGGAGCCCGATCAGAAAATCTTGGTAAAATTTGTTCAGACTGGTTTAGCACCAAGGATGGCTGAGATGGAGAAAATCCTATACCCTGACATGTACATAATGTATCTTCTGATGTGTGATATTAAGTTTAATTTTCCTCGGTTTATGATAAGATATCTGAGATACTGCTGTCAGAGTGAAGCAAGAATGACCTTTTTCCCTTATGGAAGGTTCATTTCTTTGTTTTTGTTTAAAAGAGGAATGATCAGATTGGTAGATGCTGGGGTGAAATGTCACCACAGTAATGTTTTTAATGCTGGAACTTTGAGGAAAGTAGGATACTTCTGGAGCACAATTAAAGGAAAACTCTTACCTGTTGGAGCTGAGGAAGACTCGGAGAGTGCTCAGGCTCAACCTGCTAAGTCCAAGGAGGGACAAGCAGAATCAAGGGTTAGTACAGTGGCAAGGAGAATTCGCTTTGAGATGGAGGAAGTTGAGGAAGAGAGAAGTCAAGAAGGACTTCAATCTAGAAGGAAGAGATCAATTGATGAAGAAATTATCTCTCCTGCCTTGAAATCCTATGAACCGGTAATTTCTTATTCATTTGTGAGAGAAGCTGTTGTGGAGCAGACTGCACCGATAGAGGAACCAGTAGCTCAACCGGAAATCCAAAAAGAACCTCAATCTGCTGCTGTGGCTGTTGAAAATGTAATACAACAAGAACAACCTATGGAGGCAGTGCCTGGTGAAGAAGTGGCCCGACCTCAAGATTTACATGAAAATATTGTTCTTGACCATTCAGTAGAAGTCAGAGAGACTACTGTTCGTGATGAACATACTTCTGAAGCTAATACAGAGGTACTTCAGGAAGATTTTTCAGTGGAAGAGTTTCAGGCTTCAAAAGCTAGTTCAGTGGATCAACCTTGTCAGGACAAGGACAAAGAACAGTCAGATGCAGATTCTTTACCACTTTCCCTGCCTCATCAACCTTTTTCTGGACATGATAATAGAGCACAGGGTGCCCCTGATTCGAGAAAAGAAGAAGTTGTTGAGTTGTACAAGCGTATCTCTCAATTAGAATCTGAGAATGTTAGTCTCAGAAATTCTCTGAACTTAGAGCAGTTGAAGTTTCAGAAGCTGAAAGAATGTACTGTTTCAAGACAGGAAGTAGATTTGTTTAAGACTGATATGTTGCATGCTGTTGATCAGTTAAAATCAGAGATGGTAAAGAAAGATGATTTGTCTGAGATGAAGATTTACATGGAGAATAAATTTGAGTCTGTTGCAAACAATGCTGTGAGTGGATCAGGCTCTTCACCTGATTTGATTCGAAGATTTCAAGCAATTACAGGAGCACTAAGCAATATGAGTGACAGATTACACGATCTTCAGTGTAATAGTGCCCCTTTGTCAGTTTTGCTGGATAATCAGAAATTTTTAGTGGATCAGTTGACATCTGGAGAGCAACCGATTAGGATTCTTTTGAATCAGTTATCAGAGAAACTGGCTCTTTTTGTTGAAAAAGAAGAAAGAATGCATGAGTTTTTCAGAGTTAATTTGATTGAAGATATTCATATGACTCAAGAGAACAGAGATCTTATCATCAAGTTAGGAGATGGGATGATGAAGAGGCTCAGAGAACAGTTTACAGAGATCAAGACCGTGATTCAAAGGAGATAGACACCTTTTTCCCTGTCTTATCCATGAACCTTGATTCCTCTGTATATCACAATCATTTATATATATAACAGCTTGTGAATGAAAATTCTCTTCTTTTGTTTTTGTTTTGTTGTTATTTATTGATTTATGATTGAGTTAGCCAGTATAACAAATTCACTTATTCATATACAGTTAATTATAGCATTTACTTATAGTTCAGTGCAATATTGAATGTGTTCAAATCCGTAATTTTTCATTCTTTTTGATATCACAAAAAGGGGGAGAATTTGGATAAACACAACATTTAAATTCATTTGTTTCCTATGAAAAAATTTGGAAAATTTATGGGGGAGAAATTTTATTATAGTTAAATATTGTTTTAATCCTTTCATAATTCTAAAATTTTATAAAACTAATTTTTCAATAAAGATTGCAATTAAATTAGTTCTATTATTTTATGGGTTTTGTGATCATCAAAAAGGGGGAGATTGTTGAGAAATTTATTGTTTTCAAACAATTCAAAATAATGTTTTTTAAAGGGGGAGATTATTTTAAATAATACTCTGTCTCTTTATGATGATTTTGATGCTCACAAATACCCTTAATTATTTACTAATTATTTCGTTGAGTATTTTGCAGGAATTTATTTTATTTATTTATTTCATATAACGAGATTTCATACTTCATTTATTCCGAGATCAATTTTAGCGTGTTCTGGAATCACTGTAGCGCGAGATCAATTTTAGCGCGTACTGGAATCATTGTTCATACCCTACGTTGATGAACGTAACGTATGGATGAAAAGTTTACTTTTTATGTTAAAAGAAACGTATGGTTAATGAACCTTACGTTGTTGAAAAGTATTGAAGAAGAACATTACGTTTGGAAGGAACCTTACGTTTTCGTTGTTGGACAAGTATGGAAGAGAAACCGTACGTTCTTTGAAGAGTTGAAGCGAGACAAAGTATGGATGATCAACCCTACGTTTGAATGCTGAAGAGAAAGTATGTATGTTCAACCTTACGTTTGTGAACCCTACGTTTGAATGCTGAAGAGAAAGTATGTATGTTCAACCTTACGTTTGTGAACCCTACGTTTGGAGCCACGTCATCAACCCTACGTTTGGCGTCGGGATATTTTTGACAGACGATGTATTTCCTTTTGCATTGGTCAAACAAGCGGATTATTAGGCGGATTTCGAGCCGATTCTTAAGTACGACTTTGACTGAATCAAAGACGATTTACAACGGATTACTGATTGATTTAAACGGAGCTTTTTATGCCGATTCCTCAGGGGAGTTACAACGGCTCTGTTATTTCATTTAATATCGCGAATCTAAAGGAGATTTTCATGGATCTATTTATGCGGAAGATTTTCTCAGATTTGAATATATATGTTCTATCTTGGAAACTTTGGATATATATATACACAGAAAAGTGTGTGAAATATATAGATTGATCTTTTTAACGAGCAAGAAACAGAGACTGTGTAAAGGCGTTCTTTTCTGGTGATCGAGAGGAAGTGAAAAACCTTTATTACCGAAGGAAGATCTTGATAGCAGATTCACGTGTTCTACATCGACTATCTGTTGTGAATCTATTGCTGCTGAAGTTGTGAAGTTTCTGGTAATATCTATTGCAACTGGATCGACTCAGAACTGTTTTGATTACAGATCTTTATTTTTTGAAGACAACGATCTATCTACTGTCAATTGCATTCTGTTGCAATTGTGAAGAACAACTGGAGAAGTGTTTTCTTTATCGAAACTCTTTTTATTTTTGAGTGATCAGCTTCTCGTTCTAAGCTGTGTGGGTTCGTGTTTGAACCAGGAAGGCTGTGTGTGCCTGAATCTTGTAAAGGTGTCAACTGCCTGTACTCAGTTGTGGACAGGTCTGTGGAAACGAGGACCAGATAGTGAAAATCGCCAAGCTCGTGGATTTGAGCGTTGGTGGAGTGGACTAGGGGCCTTCTGTTCCCCGAACCACTATACATCCGTGTGTTCATGCTTTTACTTTTTCCGCTGCATATTTAATCGAGAAAAAGCATCGTGGACAGAATTTGTCTAAATTGAAGAGATTATAATAATTTTGAAAAGACACAATTCACCCCCCCCCTCTTGTGTGTAATCCGTAGATTCAGATCCAACAGATATTTTATAAAGTGGAATGATATTGTTACTTTTATTAGGGGATTAAATGATACATTACATGAAAACCCAATTTTCAATAATATTGTCACATCCCTACCCAACCAGGGGTCCTATTAAGATAGAAATGGGATAGAATGTGTCCCTTAAGGAAAATCACCAATAGGTCAGGGGTTAATGCATTGTACTAAGGGTATATATCCTGAATATAGTAGACATTACTCTTATTTAAACTAGAAAAAACTATAAAAATAACCACATTTAGAAATTTTGTGAAATATATGCATTATAAACATCACTACATAGATTCAAAACAACTTGATGTGAAAATAAATGAAATTATAATGAATGTAAGATCTTACTCCCAACATGATTACCTCAGACCCAAAATAACATCACATGACACTAGAATTAATGAAATCTTATAAGTTTGATAAAAATAGAGAATAATTCTGTGAGTATACAAGTATATTTAGTATGTTACTCCACTAACCTTTCTCGTGTCTAGTGAATAGTATTATTGAATCCTTAATAAATGAAATGTAAAAACATTAATCATTTAAGAACAATAATAACAATGAAAGAGTAGCACTGATAAAAATCCACTATCTGTCACACATCACCTCATCCATGTCACTACAACCAATACCCCTCATCAGAAACACTATAGGTGGAATGTCAATCATTTCCCCATTCTTTCCACACCTCTAATAAAAATAGATTTATCCATTACAATAATCTATAACTGAAATGCGGATTGTATAAAAACAATGAGAACAATTATATAGAGTAAAAATTATAAAAAAAACTATGTTGTTGGTGTGAATACCACATCCCTCCATAAAATTAGTAACTTGGGATACCACATCCCTAAAATCACTTCAATATATGAGAATATAACATCTGACCAACAAAAAAATCATAATATTGGTAAAAAATGTTATCATAATCTCACAACATATCGATAACATAAAAATACGATTCTTCACATATATCACATCAGAACCTCAAACAAAACTCCTAACCCTAATCTTTTTATTTTAAAAATGGGAACCCTGAGGTGTGTCTATTTCTAACCCTCCACACTAGGAAACCCCCTTCCCCATGAAGGGATCAATTTAAAGAGAGCCCCAGCAAGGAAAGATCCATTTCTATCCGAGATGGAAGAGTGTCCCGGAGGGTGATGACACGAGCAGAGATGGTTCGACATAGAAATCCATCAGTACAGGTGGGTTACATCTAATTTTACCCACCTAGTTAGAGACTATGTGACTCGAAAAGATGAGTGGATCCCAAGAAAACACCTAAACCTAATAAAAAAACTATAAAATTCAAAAAAAATAGGCAAAAAAGCATCCTTTAACCTCAATACACTCAACCCAACCTCTAATTCTCCATCCAAAATTCCCTTATAAACCTAGCTTAATTTTTTGAAATCAACCCCGACTCCTCCTCAATGATTCCACCACCTTAAAATCTATTAATCTAGTTCACCCTATATAGTTTCCTACACCTTATCATACCATACTTATCATGAACAAAAATTTAAACAACAAAAATATAGGAGTTTATAGACACCTAAAACACCTTATAAATATTCAGAATATGCAATGAAGTTCTAATTAATTTCCATAATAACAGCCCATTGTTTCCACGTTTATAATTAACAACATTAATCTCTGACATATTCCCTAATTTTATTATCACAATCAATATATTTCCAATTAAATATGTATTATATTTTATTATAATTAAAAAATTCTCACTTATTTCACATATTTAATTAATCTATCATTAATTTCATGTGATTAGTAAAAAATAACGACCACAATATATTCCAAAATATAAAATTTCACTTAAAAATATAAAAAATAGGTTTAAATCACCTAAATTTTCAATGATGGATCCTTTTGATGATCATCAACTAATATAATCTCCAAAATCTAAAAATTCTATTTTTTTAAGATTTAATTCAGTCACTTCACTGAAGAAATTTATTAAATTTTTATAATGATCTATAAAAATATCCCTAAAGTTTTTTTATATTTAAATTTTAGGCCACAGGAAATTTTTAATACCAAAGAATAATGGTTTTGTTGTCTTTAAATATTTTTAATATGTTATTTTACATAAACCACATCATGTACACCTAAAACATGTTAAGTTTACTTCAATCAAAGATAGATAAAAAATAATTTAATGTTTTTAAATTATCTTTTAAAACCTACTACCACCATTCGATTTAAATTGAAACATATCTAAGTCTGAACACAAAGTGGTTAATAAAACCACATCGCATTTTATGAACTCCCCAAAAACAATGGAAAAGTACAATGACATGTTTATATTTTCATATTCACTGGTTGAAGTAGAAAAATCCCACCATAACATACCATGGAATGTTTTCGAATAACACAATATGTTTAATACTTGCTAATTTTTCATAGCTTCATTAAATCCTATCTAAACCACACTCATAAAAAATGATTTTTCTGCTCAACCCATGTGGTAATATATAAAAATATTATGTTTTCCATATGAATTGTCTTCTAGAAACCATATCAACCTCAATCTCTTTCAATCCATGTAATGTTCACCTAAATCACTCCTCACCGAAACCAAATATAGTCTACATTAATAAAACAAAGTGTAGTTTTTTCTTTTGGTTTAATTTCATTGTAAATTCAACTCTTAATCATAATATTACTTCTATAATTCCCATAGAACTGATAGATGAAAATATATTGAAAATTTAATCTTTTAACCTTAGATACCAATAAAATTATTTTTTTGTCAAAAATCAAAAACAAATATATATGGTTAACACCAAAAATCAAAACCATCACATTAGATACATCTCAAATATTTTATATCTCGAAAAATAAAAAACATAAAAATTAAAACAAAAAAGGTAATCAAACAGAAAATTAACCAACCCAAGTGATTACTCTCAATGACCCTTCATCACTGAATGGTCATAACCATACCATCCAAAAAAAACTCAAAAACTAATTTGAATTCAAATTCATGAGTTTTTTTTCATTTAAAAAGAGAACATTTTGAGAAAACATTGAATATTAAACTATCATATGTAAATATCCAGTTAATTTACTTTAATCCAAACTTCCATTCCTCTAATGAATATACACCTAGGTAATAAACCATTGTTGTGACAACTTCTCCATGTGATCTTGAATAATTTATGAATTCCATAAAAACATTCTATTTACATCAATATCATGATCACATTAATTAATCACATATTAGTTATCATGAAGTTTCCTCTGAGGTTGTGATTCATGGAAAAATTATGAACACTAACTAATCTAAGAAGAATAGAGGAAAGGGTATACAAAGTTAGGGAGTTATTAGACCATTCAATATGATCAACATATTTGATTATATAAAGTATACATTAGAAGATTTTATACTACCAAAATATAACGGTTTTAACCATAAATTATCTCACACAATGTCCAAGTACAATAAACATATCCTTAATCAAAAAATTTTAAAAACATAACACTTTTATCAAATCAAATCAACATCATTCGAATATATTGGGAAATAGACAACTTAACTAAATAAGTTAACTATTTTAATATCTTATCATAAATAAAGTATATGGAATGTTGTAAAATTAGTTCAGAAAGATACATGGTAGTAACATATGAATCAATACATGAAAAAATATGAATATAGATCAAATTAATCAAACGCATTTTAAAATTTATAAAAATATTTACTAAAAACGTTATTAGAAGACAAAATCCTTTTTTTAAATAAGTTCACATGAACCCACACAATTTATAGATAAACTCTTTAAGAATATGATATAATGAAGGGGTAATCTATAAAAAGTAGTTTTGGGAGCTTCTTTAAGATCCATAGGCAGTAATATCCCACCACTAGAAAGATTAACCCACCTAACATAATGTAATATTAGTTATAAGGAACTTACAATAAGAAAATAGAGATTATGGAATGTGAAACAATAGTTATTTCTTTTATTTTAAAATATTTAACTCCAACATTAGCTAAATAGGAAGGTATACAAAGGGATTAGTGTATTTCACAACATATTTTTCATGATATTAGAAGATTGAGATCATGTACATGAATAAGTAATATAAAAGATAATATTAGATAAAGGACCTACTAAAATCTCCCTAAAAATGATCTCCTATGTCACAAATGATGTGATTTTACTAAGGATTGAAGGTATATCCACACAAGTGGGAAGGGAGAAGAATTAGGTATTTAAAAGCGGTTCTATATTGAATTAAGTAAAATTTTACGGTTATATTTTTAGGTGGAATAAAAAATAACCCCATATAAAATCACTATAAACACTACTGTGTACCTAGTCGAGATCCACTGGGTACTGAATTAAGTTGAAAAAACCCATCCAGTCTATTAGGGATCACTGGATAGCTAATACCTTTCCATTCAGTACCTAGTTCAGTCTAACACCTTAGGGTTTCCATTTCTTCCTCTTTCATCATTCTCCCAAGTTCCACTAACTTTACAATCAATTAAAATTTAAACCAATAAAAATTTTAAGACTAAAATTCAATGTAAAATATATCCCAGAAAGGTAAGTGTTATTACAAACTCCCATTTCCAGGGATCTCAAAAATAAGAAGATTCATATTTATTCTTAATCAAATATGTTCAGCCGCTGGATTGTCATTTTAGCTTCTCACTCAAAATTTTATTCTATGAAATTTACATACTCATATCTAACAAGAATAATAGGTTTCAAATTTTCCTAATACCCTTTCTCACTCACATAAATTATACAAATTGGTTCCTCCATATATGATACATTTTCCTCAAGTTAAATATCATAATATCATATTATATGTGTTGGATAAAGTTTATACTTACTCTCCTAAGAATTATGGAAAGTATTATAAATTGAATCAGAGTGTATGTGTATAGAAATATGATAAGAAGTTTCTTTAAGACTTCCCAATATTTAAAAAGGCTTGGAAAATGTTGGAGTCGATTTTCCCCACATACCCAGCCAACATTGCACCAATATTGGTAACACTTGAAGAAAAAAATAATCACACCATTTGAATTATAAATGATACTATAAAAGGTAGACATATTAATTTTTGAATCAATGTTAAACCACCTATAGTTTTCAAATCATCTTCACCTATTCAGTTATATTATAAAAAATGTTTTTCCCAATCAAAAATGATTTTCCTACTTTAGTATTGTAGAGCGGATAATGCAAAGGTCTACAATATAAGACGTTAAAAGGCACCTTTTGAATTAGTGAATGTTTTTCATTATTATGACAGAATTAATCTAATTAAATCTAGTAATATCACAACCCACTAAAATAAATAATATAGGACCATAAGATATCTTTTAGAGTATAAATGGTTCCCTAAGACTATACATCATTTTTTTGTCGAAAATTGGTATTACACATTACCTAAATACCCATAATTTATTGAAACCATTTAAAAAATATATATGTAAATATAAAATCTCTATCAAAGATGATACTAGTTGGAATAAAATGAATGCTCATAATCTGTTTGACGTATAATTTACCCATATCATGACTTGAAGAGTCTTATTTGATAATTAAAAATTGATATGTATTATTAATAGGATCTATGATTACCGAAATAGTATCTTGGATTCTAAAAGATCCCAAAATTTGGATAAAAATACCATATTAATATCATACCATTTTATCATTAATAGAGGAAGAGGAATAATTTCACATATTGGAATTTTATGTTATGAATTTACTTGTTGACAAGTTTTTCTTCTAGAGATTGACACTATAATATAATTTTTTTATAACAAGATAATGAAATTGGAGAAAAATTCCACGAAAAATATTTTTGACTCCAGGATACACAATTAATTGAGAATAATGACATTCATTCATTACTTCCTCCGCCATTCTAGTAGGAATTACGAGCCTTTCATGGATATCTATGAAAGAAAATGAATCTAGGGATCAACCATTAAGTATCTCCCCTTCTCCGAGTGTATCTAGATTAATGATATAATTAATATTAGATAACTAGGAGTACCTAAAAAAATCTATAATATATGATTTATGGTCACTGTGGTATATATTCATTTCACTCTAATACTTAGTCATATCTCAAAATACCTAGGTTTTTATAGGTAGTGAATTTCAACCAAAATTTTAATTTTTCTGAAAGAGGAAGGGTCATTTTAATATCTTGAGATTATTTGAAATTTATATTTTCATATGAATTCAATATTTTAGATATTTTTTGTTACACACAACACTTATTTTATCTTGCGTTACATTTAATACTGACTTTAGCTTTCATCACACACAACACTGAGTTTAAATGAAACATGACATGCTATTAAAATATTATTATTTAATATGTTAGTTAACACTGATCCATTGGAATGGAAGGTATGAATAAGATTAAATAAATTATTAATATATTTGGTTTACACATATATATATAATGAATTATTTTGCGACCAATTAATTTGAAATAAATATAAAAAACTTATTAAAATAAAGGAAATAATTTTTTGAAAACCTATTTTTATGAAAATAAAGACGTTTTACCTCAATAAATTAAATGAATAAATATTAGTGTATTATTTAAATAAAATTTATATATTATATATTCAAAACAAATTTAAAATTCATCTTATGTGTTTTCTAAATGAGACATAGGCATAAATCCAATTTTATGTTTAAAACTATATTTTATGAAAAGTAGTTTTTTTTGATTTTACAAACCTTTTTTAAAATTAATTTTTGAAATTTTAATATGAAAATTTTATTAGGGTAATTTTTTTGTGATTTTTCTTAAAAGTTTTATTTTTTGATGAATTTTGAAAAATCATGAATTTTAATTGAAAAATGCCTTTTCGTTTAAATTATATATAAAGAAAAATTATATTTTAAATTGGATTTAAAGTAAAATTATATCAAATATATATCTATTAATCCAAATTAGGTCATTTGAATCATTTTTATATTGAATTTTTATATAAAAACATTATAATCTTTTGAACATTTTCTCTTGGAAAAGACTCTTTCTCATTGCGTCTACAGTATTAACTTTAAATTAAAATTTTCCACTTAATTAAATGGAATTTGCAAAAAATGATCACATATTTTTAATAAAAATAATTTATGTTATCTAATAATTTAAAATAAGGTTTCTCACAAAATGAATACTAAAAAATTATTTACCACAGGAAATGTAAGAACTAATTTACCAGGGGGTTAAACTATGAAAATAATCATTAAAAATAACCTGAAAACCACTAAAACACTAATAAAATGGCCATATTTCTACATTATATCTTCTAGGTTGAATAATTTCTCATTTTTTATCCATTTTTCTTGTAAAAAAAGTGTGTATACCTTTTTATTTCAACAACATACAGGTGTGGCACTCACCTCACTTATATAAAGCCACCCTCTTCTCTAGTTTTTACAACATAAAACCGTTTTGGTTCATAAAATATATAACCAAATCACTTAAAAAATTCCCTAATCTCATCCTATATAACTTATTTTGGCCATATATCCAACTTAGTAAGTTTTCTCCGGTAAAAATAAGGAGGTTACTGGAATACGAGGCAATGTTCTTCAATGAGCGCTTTTATTTTATTTCTTCCACCAAATCCGTCAATTATTGTTAAAAAAAGCTGATATAATAATATAATTATATTACATATAATTATATGTTATAATTTTATTGTTATGACATAAAACCATCTCCATTTCCATCAAATGGATTATGAAATTATCGTTCATGTGTACAATGGTCTAACACCTCGCGAACCAATATCATTAGTTTTTACATTACCACCTCTCATAGTTATGTTTTATGATGAATATAAAGTATATATATGATATTTTTAACATTATAATACCTATCAATTCATTTTATTATGCATGTTTTTTTACCTTCAATTCCATAGGGCATACAATAACACAACTCGTGTATATGGTGGACAACCGTCTTGTGAAGCGATGTGATTAATTTTCACTAACACTTTACATAAAAGATAATAAGGATAAAATTAATAAATATATATGACATAAGTGATGTAATTATGATATTAAATACATAATTATAATTATTAAAATATAATATAAAATTTTATTTCTTATATTTTTCACTCACTGAAAAACTGTAATGTCATTCGTGTATGTGTGGACTACCGCCTTCATGAAGCGTTGTGACTCTCTCTTTAACAATGCACCAGATGTATGATTTTATAAGTATATTTAAATAAAAAATATGGTATTTATGATATTATGATAAATATTTAAGTATAATATATTACTTACCTCCTTTCCATAATGATTATTAAAAATAGAAACATTACCCATGTATATGTACGACCTACCATCTCCATGATTCTAACATACTTAATTCCTCATTTTTTTTAAAAATTTGCATTAAAAGAATAATTTATGTATAGATATTATAATTATTTAATTATTTTTATTCTTTATATTATTTAACCATGATCAAATTAAGAGGACCTAAAATAACAAATCAAAAAATATATGAAAAAAAAGCGGTTATTACCCGAAATAAAACTTTAACACATGGTTGTTAGTAAAAGAGTAATAAAAATACATAATTAAAATATATATGGAATGATATATATAATTATTTTTCTATAATATATTTATAAAAAACTATATTTATTATATAATAGGTTTAATGTGTACGATGGAAGTCGATACTTATGATAATGGGTTTCTGTCTCAATTTTCCTTCTTTGAGAAATATGTTATGCTATGCACCTATATTATTTTATGAGATGTGTATACATTCAATTTTATATTTAATTTCATGAATTTATTTTTCTTAATGATATTTTAAGTTTCATTTTATGTTATTCCTTCATGGGGATTATGATTCAATGTTACCTAAGTGGTATATATTTTATGTTATGATATCGCGGTTTATCATGATTTTATATGATTATGTTTCTGATGATAAAATATTATTTTTAATATCTTAATAAAATCATTAATTTTTATATCCTATGGTCATTGATCATATTTTTAAGTAATAGTACCATTTTACACACACTGGTACTTAAAATAATTGATAAAATGATTTTAAGAAAATAAAACATTATTTCTCTCTTCGACTGGAAAACCATTTTCTTCCAAAATGTTGTCTTCTATTAATGTGTTAAAAAATGTTTTAAACATTTTTCAAATATTTTATTAAATTAAATTTTACACATTTTTTAATTTTTTAATTTTTTTGAAAGTAATATTAATGTCATTTTACAAACAATTCATTTTCAGATTTTATCGAAGATGTGAAAAGAATCTCTGTTTTTAATATGAATAACTTGAACCTTATTTCTTGCTGTCCATGACATAAAAATCCTTAAATATTCCCTTAATTTTTTTCAATTTTCATTTCAACTAATATCTTTTATTTACGATTTGAAAAAATCTTATATTTTAAATATATTATTTTAATGTAAAAAAGGGATTTTTAAATTTTTCTGAAAAGTGTTTTTCAAACTGGAAATCATATTTTATAAAGAAATGTTTTAAATTATTTTTAAATATTACTTTATATTTATCAAATTTTATTTTGAAAGAAAATTATTTCCAAATGGTTTTAATAATTGTTATTTTTCAAAAGTGATTTTCAATGAAAATTTATCTTCCTCAAGAAACTTTCTAAGTGGTTTATCTTTCAAAATAATTCACTATCTAAGATGACATCCATTGTGGAATATTATGATTTTTTAGGTATATAAACCAAGGATACCATTTTTATTATTTATTTTAATGGATAATTTTCCCGATGATAAGTTGTTTTTTAAACCCTATTGGTCAGAGTGAGTAACTCAAGAGGTGGGTCAATTGAGTTCCCAAAAACAATTCTGTTAAAAATTAGTTCAAATAAAATACCCCAATTAAAATAAATTTTCCTAATTAATAAAATAGTATTTTACTACATGTTTTATTTATTAAAATATTTATAAAATAATTATTAAGGCTTTATTATAACATTTTGAAAAATTACATTAACTTTTGAATTTAATTTACTCAAACAAATATTTATATAAACACTAGTTAAGACTAAATATTGAAGTAATAGTTTAGTTTACATACTATGACTAAACATAGTTTAAATCATTAAAATAAAAAAAAAATCATTCAATGAAATAAATATGGGGTTCAGTCTTAAGATGGTTCATAATCCCCTCCACTTGGAAATCATCCACTACTATGCAGATTATATAACAACAATATGATCTATAACTTGGATTGGGTATATAAGAAAAAAATTAAAAGATTTCTTGGATAAAATCCTGTTCCACAATTATATGTGGGATTTAAATCTACACAGGCCACACAAGTACCTATTCCTAAAATACCAAGGGTTAACAGACAAAAAGAAATAGAAGATAATATCTAGTATTCTCCATTCCTAGTACATGATTCATTTTTTGTTAATAAACATTGAAAAAAATAGACTAGTCGAAAGAAAAAGAAAATAATATAAAGATAAAGAAATAAGTTATGGAAAAGTTAATGTTGTGAGGTATGTTCTGCTTCAGATGCTCGAGTGTCATCAGATGTGGCTTTGGGAGGATCTCAAACTATTTATCTAAAATTTTCTGTAACACAGTGCATCAAAAAGTTCTTTTTTTTCTCTATTGGAAAGGATTTGGTTATTTAGTGTAGTACCCTCATCCATAGTTGAATTAATTTTAGTATATATATTGCATGTAAGTTCTTATGGGATGATCCTTCACATTTTCAGTAAATTTCCCACTGTATGATCATTCACGTATGAGGGTGTCTTCTAAAATATAAAGGATTTCATACACCCATTGAATAATAGTCATCAATATCTTTTAAATCCTCATACTGACTCTAACTAAAAATTAATGAATCCCTACAATGGTTAAGAAAATAATCATAAAATAACTCTTTGTATAAATTGTATTAATATATATGCAGGGAGCATTTAATTCAAATCAGGTAGAACAACAACAAAATGTCTTTTAGTAGTGACAAATTTTTGGTGGTAAGACATGTCTAAAGGAAAATTAATCTTATGTTAACTCAGTATGGAAATGAATTAGTCTAGAAGTGACTACAGTCTAGAGGTGATTTAGTCTATAAGTGACTCAAGTCTATTAATAATGAAATTATAGTGGTGACTTAGTCTGGCATTGACTCATGTCTAGTGATGAGTTAATATGGTAGAGAGTCAGTCTGGTAGTGATTTAGTCTGGTAGTGAGTCATTTCTAGTGGGGAATCAATATGGGGATGAGTGATTTGAGATAATATTGACTCAAGTATAGTGGTGAATCAAGTATGGTGGTGATTTATTCCTACACTTATCGAAATTCCATCAGATTTCCTTAAAAAATAATATTCCATCATAAAACATTAATCACATCAGAAACATAATAAACCCGATTTTTGATCATTAAAATAAGTATGTGCCCATAATATCCCCATTTTGGATGATAAAAAATCACGAAATTTTATAAACCATATGTATAACATAATTAGGCATAAATTGTATTGGTTGATGAGTAGAATTATGCTTATGTTTTCACACAACTACTATGATATTTGGTATGAAATAAATGGTATCAAATCAAACAACATGAGGTAGTAATTTAAAACAAATAAGTATGGAATCAATTGATATAATATATACAAATAATTTTGTATTAAATAATGAAATCAAAATAATATTGGTATTATAAGAATAAGAAGTGCAATATCAAAGATAAATTGGGTATTAAAGGTAACATATCAAAGGATATATAAATTAGGTATCAAAAAATTAGATTGAGCTCAAATTTAGGTGGAGTCTAACACAGTTAAAGGTAAATTCCATAAAACATATTATACCCCTTTTGGGATTATCAAAATTGGAATAAAAGAAACAAGAAAGAAAAACAAGAAAGTTAAATAGTAAAGATTAAGATATGAAGAATAAGTGATAGAAAATTAATTGAGCACAAAAATTCCTGATATTACAACCCAAAAAGAGATATAAAGAAAAGTAAAAAAAATATCTATTAAAGGATAAGTCTAATCAAATTGACTTTCAACTAGGGTAGAAGGATAGACAGGTCCCTGTCCCTTGTTATAGGAGGAGGCGTAGAGGTAGAGTCTGATGAGGTGAGGTAAAGGTAGGAAGCTATTTGATAAAAATATGTCTGAGTTGTCTAGAAACTTTAATCGGAGACATACTGAAATGTTGTAATTAAGGATATAAAGGGTCTAAAGAAGGATTAAAGGTGAAGGCTATTTTATGAATCACCTATGGAGAAACCATTTTAGTGATAGATATATATATTAATGAATTCATAAGGTTGAGAAATTCTATAATAATGTCACCTCATTTCTCTATAACACTAAATAAATCATTATTTTCCTCCATAAATAACTTGCAAAGAGGGTCTATTACCTTCAAATGGTCGACCTATTCCTTGAAATACTTGTGATAGGTGGAATCCTTATATTCATAGCCTAAAACTTAAAATGGGAATTAATATTAAGCTCAGTATTCACCCTAGAAATATAATATTTAATAGACTTAGTGATGGTTTCCTGATCACTTTGTTCTTTATTTAAACATTCTCTTACATGTTTGTATATATTCTCACCATACTGATGAACCTACCTCAAGTCCTACTTTTGAGATGAATGGAAATCTCCAAAAAAAGAATAGAACTCCTCACGAACTATAGACCAGATCAAATCGTCATAAACTAAAATAGAGGGAGGTGGAGCACTGGATTTGGATGTAACAGCATGTAAACGTTCAAACTTCCACAACAAGGCTTCCTAAATAGATAAAAAATAGGTACCCATATCCTCTATCATCAATATCATGGTTTCTATCTCATTGTAAAACCTATTATTTTCAATATTAAATTTTTGAATATGTAAAGTCATCATTGGATGAATATGGAGAAAAACTATCTCAAATAGGAACCGAGAATAAGCTACACTAAGATATGTAACAAAAGGTGCTCGAGACCGAAAAATGCCACTAAACTATGAAATTATCATCTCTTTAAAAACATCCAAGTATGATTTGGATACAATATATAATGGAAAAATTGTAGTATCATGTGTCTTAACACATGGAAAAGTAATCTACATAGGCGCTGATCTTGTAAGAACATCTGAGATAAAATCATGAAGATCACCAGCCTAATCAATATCCTCCATAATAGATCCCTTAGGATCTATCCCTGTCAAGAAAAAAATTTGTTCGCCATAAAAACCGGCACCTGACCTAGCCCGAGGAAAGGCCCGATGGGCATTCCCGATCCCCTTGGGCTGGCACAAGTGCCCAGGTATCATAACATGAATGTTGGGAATGGTTTTCCTAAGATTATAACAACACAACAACAAACAAATCCAATAAACCAAATCTGGATTTTTCAAACCAAACAACATTTAAAAAAAAATTCATAACTGAATTACACCGTTTAAATAAATTTTCAAAGATCAATACAAAGGTACAAAACCAAAAAAATATATCCCTAGAACCTCCCTATGGAAAGAGGCACTACGCTCAAGCCATTTCCACAACACTTCCTCACGAAGGACCACTAAAAGCCCAAATCATTGGCAAAAAATGTTGTACCCAAACCAACAAAACAAATAACCAAGTCTACTTACACCTAAAGGTGTAAGTAGGGTGTGAGTCAAAGCACAGTAGGATACCACCACTAATATATTCCTTGGGATAAAAATTAAAAGATGAAAAGCTTGCAAGTTTTAATAACATGAAATGCAAGTAAAAATTTCTAAAATATGAAACTTTAAATAAAATTAGTTTTCAAGTGGGATATTTTAAAGAATAAAAAATTTTAAAAATAATTCCAATGCTATTTAATTTTCCAGCTAACCATACCTTATGCTGATGGTAAGCACAAAGTAACTAATAATAACAAACAATTGGAAAATAACCCCTCAGAACTGGCTCATTGTGGGTCCTAGGTACCTCGTATCTCAGTGAGAGTAACCATCACAATATCCATTCTCGTGCACACATGACCCTATTAGGGATCATACCAATAAAATATTGGTCCCCCAAAATCATCATCATCATAGTTTAGTTAGTGTTGTCACTATCAATCTTGCCACGTAAAACTGAGGCCAAACCCCACGGGATCTCTAGCATACTAGTACGTGTCCACCCACCTAGATACTCGGGTTTCCCTCTTGTGATCGAACAAGTTTAAAAATCTATAAAATATATTTTAAACATGAAAATACCACTTACATATCACACATTCACCAAAAAATGTACATGTATGTCACACAAGTCACCTAATCCTCTTTATCATTCAAATACATTTTGGAATCATACTCACACCAAAATATCCCACAACACTTTTCACATCTCTTTAATACTTCAACAAATCATTTAGAGAATTTTATAAAACCTTTCCAAGACAGTCCAATTCACATAATAGCCCACACACATATCATATAGTACTTATTTCATAAAAAAAATCCATTTTTCACAACACACTCACACAAAATATCCCCCAAACACGTTTCAAAGATTTCTTGCAATTTGATAAAATATTTCAGAAATTTATAAAAACCTTCTAAAAATGTTTTACATCATAAATCACCACTTTACCATTAAAAGAACCATATTGAGTAAACACACTCACCAAAATAGTACATGTACATCTTTTCCCCACTTTGTTTAACCCAATAAATCATTTACAATTTTCATAAAACAATCCCAGAGGGTATAACTTTGTTTTGCACACAAAACCCATTTCAAAACCCTCTTTCCAGGACAAAATCAAACCAATACCAATCAAAAATAGAATTGGCATACCTAGAAACATTTATCAAACCACTTTCAAGTGTTATAAAATTACCAAGAATAATGCCCCAAATGACACACATGAAACAAACACATTTTCATAAAACACCTTCAAGAAGTATAACAACATTTTACACATAAAACCCATTCAAAAACCCCCTTTTGAGGCATACAAGACACTAATGAATTAAAAAATAATAATTTTCATCACCTTTCAACAAATAATAAATCACCTTCATATTTTATAAAACTACCACCAAATATATCCCATGAGTTACATTTGAAAAGTAAAAAAACCTCAAACAAAAATGAAACTATAATACTAAATTCTTTTCTAATGCTACAAAAAATGGTTTTCACACCACTTAAAACTCATTAGAAACATAATAAATTAATAAATCAGTGAAACTAACTCATAAATATTTTCTTACACATGGAATCACCTACTGAAAGTGTCGAAACCCTCAAATCTTGGTGTGAAACATCAACCGCACCACCGCCGCACCTCAAGGAAGGGAAAAGAAACCTAAAACTTCATGATTTCACCCAAAAGGAAATAATTTAAACCATAGGTACCAAATATAACTTATAGAAATTTTATAACTCAATATAGGGTGAAATAAACTCTAAGGAAAGGTAATAAATCAAAGAAAGAAATACTTACTTGCATGATTTTGATGTTTCCCCCATCAAATCTCCCTTAAAAAATGAGTTCCATGGGAGGGTGAGAGTCCTTGGAGGATGTCCGTGTAGGTAGGGCAAAAATTGTGGAAGAATGGGGTGGATTTGTGTTTATTAAATAAGGAAAAAGTTGGAATTAAAAAATGTTTTTAATGACTTCGACACCCTTGAACAGTTTGGATACACGGTTTAGTAAACCGTGCGACAAAAATATGTGGCCAGTTCTGGCTGCCCAAAATGTGATGTTTTGCCTCCAATTTCAGGGGGATCCAAAGGGGAAACCAAGGGGGGAAATATAGGCCTAGGATAGGGGAGAAATATAACCAAAATAAACCATCCTTTTCACCCTATAACTCATCCAACTCAAGGGTACAAACCACCTCAACAACTTACCCCACAAGTGGTTCCACTCGGAGTGTCACTAATCCCACTCCAAAACACCACAACCTCACACCATCCCTTTGAAAAAAATATAAGACCAATTAGCATCCAAGACCCCCAAGAATAATTTCATTGATAAATAACACCCTAGAAACCAAAATTTCAAACTCGAAACACCCGAAACCAAAGTGAAAGCTGAGAACCAAAAGGGGATTTGAAACAAATCATGGTATCGAAAATTTGGGTGTGAAAATTCACCCCACCATAATGATTCCTGACCTTGGAAATCCATAGTAAGACCAAAAGAGAAAACCAAACCCAACCAATAAACCAAGATGTACCCCTTTACCATGTTTCACCCCCTAAGGCCAAAACACCTCCAATAATCAATTAAGGAAAGAATACTCTCACAAAGAAAAACATACATCAATTTAATAAAATGATCAAGAGAATTAAGAATTTATCCCAAAAGAAAACTCCTCAAACACCATCTGAACAAGACTAAATCAATTAACCAAAACAAATAACCACATATAACAAGGTTACACTTACCACACTTTAACTAAACCGCTGGGCGCTCTCCATTCCCAACATTTACCCAAGGAAGATGGTGGTAGTTAGATAACTCCGAATGAGACTACCTACCACTGAGCCAAGACTACGAAAATATATGAGTTACTAGTATAGGGAGACAAAAATGGGATCCCCACTATAAAAGGAAACTTAAATTTTCCCAACATAGAATCAGGACACTAATAGGGGGAGGCCCAAATGGACTCCCCAGTACAATGGTGTAGAATTCAATTAGAAATTTCCAAAAGAACTTAAATAAAACTCATAGTGGGTCTCCCAAGCATAAGAACCCACCATCTTAATTGAATATCATGGGCCAACACAAAAAGACCCCAAAATTTAAAGAGTTGGGACAACCACATTGTTAGCTTGCACAGTTTGGGAGACAATGCACAAACCCTGGGGATCCTTCTATCTTAATGGTTTTCTGGGACATGTGACCCTAGTATTTCCCCTGACCACATGCCAGCTTCATTACAAAACCTATGGATAGAGCTAAAATGATGGAATCATCTTCAACCTCATAGTTATGCTTTGGAAACCCCCTGAATGGAACTTTTCCTTTCGGTTCCATAAATACTATATCCTAATCCCAAACAGGTTCACAAAGACATAACACATTCCAAACTAACTTTACCCTAACCCAAAATTTCACTAAAATGGTCTTAGAAGATGAACACACATCACAACTTGTTTCTTTGGGTGATAAAAAATATAAGGAAAGGATTCATATAAACACCTTCATCTAAAACAAAGGATTTAGAAGTTTTTACAAGGGAGACATACTCCCAACATAATATAGACTCTCATAGTATTGCACAACCTTTAACTTTACAGCCAAATGAGCACATGACATCACAAGGCATTACAAAACATAACCATTGCGGCTGATAGAAACAATACATGGAAAGGTGCATTATTCGAAGTACCCAAACAACACACAATTCCAGAAAGTGGCCATAATAGCCTCTCATGACCATATTTTCCACACTGATGGTTTAATATGAACCCCTACTTCAAAGAGACTATTAAGGACCCAAAGGCCATCTTAGATACCATAAAGACACTAATCCACACTAAAACCCCCCAACTTATTTCACCTTTGACGAATTAGGTAACATAAAAAACTAATGTTTCTTTTAACCTCCCGTGACAACTCTCCTGCTACACGAGGATAAAAAAACCTAGAAAGGAAAGGGTGTAGACTCAATATAAAAATATCAAGAAAAATATTCCTTATATTGATAAATGGGAGGATCTTCCAATGGAAAAACAACCTAGGATGCACTTCAGTTGTGCACAGACACTTAATCGGGGTGTACCTTAGTCAATGAGAGAACCCAAAGACCCAACCAATTTGGTGAATTGGTCAAAACATGCTATAAAACAGATAAAAACACATGAAGGGATCCACCATAAAGGAATCCCATCACATTTCTCACAAGGAGACAAAACCAGTTATCAACAAATCATGTTTTCCGTTAAAATCAGCTCTTTGAAAATAAACGGTTCAGCAGTTACCATATCCACCAATGGTACGCCATGGGCCTCACACATGCAATGTTTCCATGCCACACTAGGAAACCTCCACATATCCTTCCCGACACTCATCTAGTCATGCCATTAACCATCCATCATCCCAAATAACCCCATTCATGTGGTTTATCATAGAAATACCAAAGGTAAAAACAAAAATTCTTTCCACTTTTCAAAACCAAAATAGTCAACCAACACTTCCTTTTCCTCAAGACCGCTAACCACGAAATCAAACCCAATTGACAGTTTACAAAAATTTTCAGAAAGGTACAATAATTCAAATGAAAACTCACTTTCAAGCTATTACCATCAATTTAAAAACATCTTATCCCATTTAAAAAAACGTCTAATTTTATGGAAAACTCGATTTCATAAATCCCTATTAAATTGGGAACTCAACTCCTCTCATTTTAAAACAAGATTCCAGAATTTCATGAAACTTATCAGATGGTCTCTTATTACCAAATCAAAAATCCATTTCTAAACTCCACACAAAAACCTAAAAAAACTTTATTACATTCAAAACACTTTCTCATTAATTCATAAATTTCCATTTGAAATAGAATTTCAAAATCCACTTTGACGTAATTTATACTTCCAAAAGAGTTTAAATACACCATTTATCGTTCCAAAAAAAATCTGAAAATTAAGTTCCACCATTTCCCAAATCAAACCCTTCTATATTTATTAGAAAATAATTTCCCAAAACATTAGTCTTCTTAAAACCATGTAATTTGTTTCATTAAAACTAAACTTCCAAGATTTCAAAACTATAGGACACACGACAATGTGAGAGAAAACTAGTTTTGGTGGCTGACTTGGACATATGGTTGGTGGCCATACTCCAATCACTTCACCATCACAGAGAGTTTTTTAGGGAGATATACTTAGATCCACATGGATTACCAAGCCATGAAATATCACTAAGACCATTTCCCAATTCTCTTTTCATTTCCCCATACCATCATCAACCCAAGAAAACAAAATGGCTCAGATATATCATGAATTCCCCTTGATACTTGAATAACTTCATGAGGTTTAATGGGAAGGAACACTACCCATAACTGGAATGGAAATTCCTAACAATCCTAACTCAAGACTATCCTGACTGTTCCCCAAATTACCTGACCCAAAAAGTTAACCTAAAACTTCTCTGATACCATTTTTTCACAAACTGAATCTGGTCTCCATCAAAACCGGCACTTGACCTGGCCCAAGGCAAGGCCTGAAGGGCATTCCCAATCCCCATGGGCTGGCATAAGTTCTCAGGTATCATACAATGAAATTTGGGAATTATTTACATGAGTTTATAACCACACAACAACAAAAAAATCCAATAAACAATATCTTGTTTTTTCAAACCAATCCATCTTTTACAAAAAAAAATCTGAAGTTAATTAGACCATTTAAAACAATGTTCAAAGACCAATATAAAGGTACAAAACCAAAAAAATACTACCCAAGAACCTCCCCATGGAACATGAATTACCCTCAAGCCATCTCCATAACACTCCCTCATAAATGACTGATAAAAACCCAAACCATTGGCACAAACTACTGTACCCAAACCTACAACAAAAATAACTAAGTATACTTACACAAAAAGTTGTAAGTAGGGTGTGATACAAAGCCCATTAGGATACCACCACTAAGATATTCCATTTGATAAACATTGAAAGATTAAAATAATATAAGTTTTTATAACATGAAATACTAGTAACAATTTCTAAAAGATGAAACATCAAATAAAAATAGTTTTCAAGTGGTCTATTTTAAAGAATAAACACTTTTAAAAATAGTTCCAATGCTACTGAATTTTCTATCGAACCATATCATATGCCGATGTTAAGCACAATGTAACTAATGAGAACAAGCAATGGGAAAATAACCCCTAGGAACTAGCTCATTGTGGGTCCCATGTACCTCGTGTCTCAGAGAGAGTAACCATCACAATATCAGTTCTCGTGAACACAATACACTAGTAGGGATCATACCCATAAACTAGTGGTCCACCAAAATCATCATAATCATAGTTTAGTTTGTGTTTTCCTCCTCAATCTTGCTATGTGAAAATGAGCCCAAACCCCATGGGATCACTAGTATACTAGTACACGTCCACCCACTTAGATACATGTGTTTCCCTCTTATTCTCAAACAAGTTCAACAAGCCATAAAATATAATTTTCACATGAAAATAACACTTCCACATCACACATTAAACAAACATCCCACATGTATATCACACAATTAAATTAATCCCATTTTTCATTCAAATACATTTTGAAATTATACTCACAAAAAAATAGCCCAGAACACTTTTCACATTTCTTTAACACTTCAAGAAATCCTTTAGAAAATTTTATAAAAACTTTTCATGATAGTTAAATTCACATAACATCCCACACACATATCACATATTAATTCTTTCAGAAACAAAATTTATTTTTCACAACACACTCACACAGAATATCCCACAAACATGTTTCACACCTTTCTTGCAATTTGATAAAACATTTCAGTAAATTGTAAAAACATTCAAAAAATGTTTGACATAAAAAATCACCAATTTACCATTAAAAATACCATCTTGAGTGAACACACCCACCCAAATAGTACATGTACATCCTTTTCCCACATTTTTTAATGCAATAAATCATTTTCAATTGTTATAAAACAATCCCAAAGGCTATAACTATGTTTTTCACACAAAACCCATTTCAAAACCCTCTTTCCAGGCCAAAATAGCACCAACACCAATCCAAAACAGAATTTTAAGACATAGAAACATTTATTAAATTACACTCAAGTGTTATATAATAACCTTGAATAATTACACAAAAGACACACATTAAAAAACATTTTCATAAAACACCTTCAAGAAGTATAACAAGGTTTTACACATAAAATCCTTTCAAAACCCCCCTTTTGATGCCCACATGACACTAAAGAATTAACAAACCAGAATTGGAAGCCTCTTTAGACAACTAATAAATCACCTTAATATTTTATAAAACTACCACCAAAGATATCAATTGAGTTACATTTGAATAGTACACAACTACAATAAAAAATGCAACTTTAATACTAAATTCCTTGCAAATGCTTCAAAAAATGGTTTTTGCACCACACACAACGTATTAAGAACCTGATAAATTAATAAATCAATCAAAATAACTCATCAATAATTTCTTAAACATGGAATCAAAAATCTAAAATGTCGAAACCCTCAAATCTTGTTGCGAAACATCATCCACACCAACGCCACACCTCAAGGAAGTGAAAAGCAATATAAAACCCCAAGATTTCACCAAAAAGACAAGAAGTTAAACGCTAGGTACGAATCCTAACTTATGGAAATTTTAGAACTCAAGAATGTGCGAAATAAACCCTAAGTAAATGGAATAAATCAAAGAGATAAAGACTTACTTTCAGGATTTTGATGTTTCCCCATCAGGTCTCCCTTCAAAAATGAGTTCCAAGGGAGGGTGAGAGAACTTGGAGTGTGAACCCCAAGTAAGTAAAGAATAATACATTTTTATATTTATTAATATTTTTAAATGAAATATTAATTTTACTTTAAAGGGGATTCTAGGTTTGATGGCGTACCCGATACGCAACAATAGGTTTCTTTGAAATGTTACGTTGCACACAACGTTGGGTCATACTAAAAAATAATAATATAATATTATTTTAAATGGTAGTTGATGCCTAGACATTGTATTGGAGGGAATGAAAAAAACTATCCATATTATTATTAAACATGTTTCTTAAATGTTTTTACATTTATCCAATAAAATATAGAGGCTTAAAATGTGAATGAATCTAATTTTAAGCATAAATACTCTAATATTCTTTAAAAGGTCGATTTACCGCCTTTTGATGGAGAATCCTATTTAAATCTTATTTTGGTCACTTTTTTATGTTATATTTGACAAAATAAAATTCTTCTTTAGAATCGAGACATAAAAAGTTACTTTGGGTAAATTTTTGGTATTTTTTCTGATAAAATTCAGTTTTTTTATGAATAATGATAAATATTGTATCTTAATTCAAAATTACCTTTTAATATAATTTATTTATATATTTAAATTATATTTTTAAATGTTTTTAAAGTTTAATTATATTATATTTTTACCATTTAATCTAATTTCAGTCATTGTAAATAATTTCACTTTGAAATTGAACATAAACAACTCTCAATCTTTTGATAGTTATTATTTCTTAAAAAACACACTTTATGTTTTGACAATGAGAATTAATTTTAAATTAATTAATGAAAATTATATGTTTTGAATTTGGTAAAAAGTACATCATTTTTGAATTTGGAATATCAAATATTTTTTATTCTGAGTTTTTGGTATTTTTCTCAAAAACTTCAATTTTTGATGAGTAGTGAAAACACTAAGTAGTAGTTAAAAACCAAATTTTTCATTTAAATAAAATTTTACTGCTTCTGTGAATTGAATTTCGAAAATCTGACATACATGGTTGTTATTAGTAAGTAAAATATGGTTGAATAAGATGAAAATAATTTTTGGCGAATAGTATGTTTTGACTTTTATTTACCGCGGTTAAAGGAATATAGGGTAATTCAAGGTAAAAATAATATTATAATAATATTAAATTACCCCAACATGTGTCCTAATCCTATTGGTTGATACATATCCAACCATTTTCATCCTTGGGTATATTTTTAGACCCCATAGACCCACTTAAGAGTGATAATGACACTTTATATTTATTAATTTAAAGTAATGGCCAAAATGACATAAACATATATAATTTAGTAAATCAATTCATACATGGGGTAATATAGTCTATCAGTTGGACTATAAATATTTATTTGAAATCTAAAATTTTTTTCTACCTCATGGTATTTTTTTATAATTTTTATACATCAAATAAATAAAATTATTTATGACACAATAATGATGTAGTTTTTACCTCATTAATGAATGATTTAAATAAATAAGATTATAAAGATTAAAAAAATATCCAAAACCTGTCCAATTCTTATTGGATGATCTTATTTCAAACAAGAGTCAACTTATATTCAAATTTAATATGTTTTGGACCTTTAGAAACTAAAAATAATTATATAATAAAATAATATTTTCTAACTTTTCTAAAGAGCCCCTCCCCCCTTATAAAAAGCACCCAACTTTAACCCATTAATGAGACCTTTAAAGCCCCTTGGATCGCCCAAAATATTCCAAAAAATTTCTCAAGATCCCTCTATTCCACCTAGAGGCCATACCTGTGGTATAAGGCATTTCAATAAATCCATTTGGTTCAAACCAAAGGGAGTTACCCGATTTAAAGGTAACATATTCTCTTAAGTTCTTTTGTTTTATTTTACATCACCAACCCCCTAAAATCTTTTTTATTCCTTTATTTTATAAAAAAACAGTATCCTAAATATAATATGTTGTTTATGTGAGAATTATTTGAACTACACTTACACACACCTCCATCTAATGGGTAAAGAACTTACTGTTTTTTTGGACAATGAACTACTACAACACGAAACGATGATGGTTCAATATTCTCCTACCACCTCTTATGATGTCCATTAAGATGGAACTATATTTAAATGTAATATATATTATATTTTTATTGTCTCAATAATTCTTTATTTTTCATTTATATCCAAACTTTATGGTTTCAATAATGGGTAAATATGATAATTTCATTTGAGTAAGTGCAGACTACCGCCTCCTCAAAGTGATACGACTCGTTCATTCCATACATGGAACATATAAAGTATGGAGTTAATTAAATTAAATAACATATATATTATACTAGAATTATAATATACCTATTTATTTTATGTTTTCATTCCTTCAAATATAAAATAGAAATGAAAGTAGCGTTCATACGTACGTACAGCTTACCGTATCCATGAACGACACATTTCATTTATTAACTCCAAATGATATGGAATATTATTAATACATATACAGTGGATATATATGATATATATGATATCTAAATCATGAATATAATTCTTGAGATATTGTAATTTTGACCACATGGACAATTTGTAATTATAACAATTTCGTCTTTTACTAAAGTTCCGAACATCGACAAAATATCCGATATGAACTCAAATAATTTACTAATTGATATAAAAATTTAATAAGTGATATAAAAGGAATAATAAAGTTGAAAAATATCTTAAGTAATTATAAATTATCTAATGTTTATTATTTAGGAATAAAACAGAACATACGAGTCAAGTCGGACACGAGGTAAGGGGTTTCTTATATCACTTTAAATTCTGTGATATTTCCATTGTTCGCCACTTATTTATTACTTGTGGTGTATTTTGTAATCCATTTGTTATATATTATTATTATTATCTTTATATTCATGGAATTATATTATTCATTTGGTGGTTATTAACTTTTGGTCATATGACTCGATTGATTATAACATCGTAAGGGGTTTTCATCTCACTTTTTATTCCCATGAGATTCATGTAATATTTACGAGTATTTCATTTTGTGTGGTATATGTACTGCCCATGATTTTATTCCTTGTGTAATATAATTTAATTTACGGGTATTTACATCTTCATTTTATGATCCTTCCTTCATGGGGTGTATGTTTCGTAAGTTACCAAATCGGTAAGAGAATCTTTCACCCTCCTCTTTTTAAAAGACTTCATTTATGTTATGTCTTTTAATTTCCACTTTCTTATGTTAGGATATGTTATTATATATCCTTATTGGTATAAATCTTGTGTCCAAGTGATTATAGAACGTTTTATATCTCATAAATTCATTTTCATAATTTGTAAGTGATCCCGTTAGGCTGTCGAATTTCTGTAAGAGAACTTCTTAACCCAATTTCAATTATTTGGGTTAAACTTCTACATCATGATTATGAAGTGCCATGAATATTTTTGAATGAGATCTGATTGATTTACAATTAATTTACAATTATATTGAGTGTATTATTATTTGTCACACATATTTATGTCATTGATTTGTCCTTAATATAAGGATATGATCTTTTTATGGGACTTTATCTCAGTTTACATTCCATTGATAATTATTCGTTGTTATACACCAATTCACTTTTATATAGTGTATATACTTCCCTTTGACATATTATATCATGATTCTTTTTATTCGGATGATATTATAAGCTTTGATTAATGTTATTCCTCAAATATTTGTATTCAACGGTCTCTCATTTGGTTAAGAACTCTTTAACTAAAATATCATTTTAAATGTTTTAAAGATTTATTCTTCAAAATATTTTTCATTAATGTCCATGTTTTAAAAATGGTTTTAAGGATTTATTTATAAGGACTTTAATGTTTTGAAATTAAAATTTCTTTCAAAATATTCAAAGTGGTATGGGACAGTTTGATTCAAAAATCTCTTTATTAAATGTTTTAAATGGATTTGAAAATGGTTTGATAAAGCATTGATTATGTTAATATCTTGAAATGATATACTGTGATTGCAATGTGGAAATGTTATCTCTTCTTTTTTATTTTTTTATGTTTTATGAATATGTTAATGTTATTGGGAATTTTTCACATATACGGGTGGTTCCATTATAAATCTAGCACGAATGATCCCAAGATAGCTCTCCAATGCATTGGGTAATGTGATGGAGGTAAACTATAATGTTTCTCCTAAGAGATTTAGGGAGTATACTATGATGGGTATTCCAAATGTAACTACCTACATATCAGTGAAAGATACAATGTATGTTTGATATGGATTCCACAAGTTACATTTATAATTTATGATTTCTATGTGTTATTCATAAATATTATGATTTCATGAGTTATGTTAAAGAACTTATGTTTTGTATGTATTGATGAACTAAGGTTTTGTTCTTTATTTTATAACTTTTACTGAGATTTTTATGATCATCCCATGTTTTGGAAATGTTTTTCACAGGTTATAAGGCAGGATAAGAGAAAGGAAGAATTCAATAAGATTTATATCAAGAAAAGAATTGCTGTTTTCTTTTAAGAATTTTTATTTTATGAAAAAATGGTTACTGAGTAGAGATGTCTACTTTATAATTTATGAGATTTAATGTAATAGTTATGGCCTAATTATCTAAAACTATAAACCTTAAAATATCCTCAACGTGAATTATTAACTTAATTTAAGATCATTTAATGTTTAAGGATGGGGCCTTATAGTTGGTATCAGAGGTCAGTTTAGAAACTTTAGGGATTATGAGTTTTTATTAGACACATGGTCAATATCTATGTCTACTATTTAAGTTAAATCCTTATTTTATAAATTTTTTAGATCAAGTAATGTCAGTTACAAATGGAAGGATGAGGACCTCAAACAACATTCCTATCTTTTCCTAAAGACATGCTTGCAATAATTATTGGAAAGTCATGTTCATATGATTGCGAAACTTTTTCTAGCAAAAAAATCACTTTAAAGAAGTTGTTTGAGATATAAAAAACCTCCACTATACCTCGATATCAACGTGGATCATGGGTTGTATTTAATCAAATCCTATTTTCACAATATTCTCATATTTTCAAGAAAGGTAAATATTATCAAGGAATTTTAAAATATTTTACCTTATCACAAGATTTGGAAGTATATTATGATTTTGAAAAGGGTGCTGAAGAAGGAGATCCTTCCGCAACCTATTTATATTTTATTTTTAAATTATAGTCTTTCAACACATACTTATGGTATTTTAAAAGCACCATTGATTGAAATTTTCAACTCAAACTCAGTCTGACTGTTTTATAAAAAGAATGTTTTATCAGATGTTTGGAAATTATATGTTATAAAATATTATTTTTTGAAACTATTTTTCTGTGAGAAACCATATGACCCATACTGTACAAGGTGTATTTGGATGAAGGAAGAAAATGATTTTTATGGGTATCTAATTTTTTTTCAATTCATGGAACTTCTACCTACATGAAAAATATGACAATGAAACCATGTGGACACCATGATCAAGGTATGTTGTTCTTTTTTTTTGGGAATAGTTTTATTTAATCATATGGAGGTGAAATAAAAAATATGACAATATATATAAGTCTTTATTAAGATGTTGAGGTCTTAATGAGTTGGGATGAAAATGATAGGAATAAGACAAACACTGAGGTTAAAATATGTTAGGGTTATTTTTGAGTTTTATAAAAAGGACAACCCGTAAGATGGGTTACAACTCGTCGTGTTTGGCAAGGCCATGGGAATCGAACCCACAACTGAAGGGTGACAAGGGCACATCACCTACCACTTGCCTATGTGAATTCCCTAGTTAGTAAGAGTTATTCCTTTAGCTAAATGATTTTATGGATCAAGAATAAGTTGATTTTGGGAACTTATGTTTTATTAAATGGATATCCTACTGTAGGAAAATGATTTGGTGATTAAGTGATAAAGGTTATTTTAGAGGAAATTATCTCTATTGAGGAAACACTATATAACCAAGGAAAATATAATACTATGGGATTTCATTTTTGGAATAATGGTTGAAATTTCATTTTGTAAGAATCTATGTTTTATGGCTATTTGGGGTGTTTATAGAAACGATTAACCTATCATAGAGAATATGTGATTAGGTTAATTACACATAAGTATGAGACATTAAGAGTAGTCGATGTTATTTGGAGATAAATGTTATGATTTTCTGTGGAAGACTATGTAATTAAATCCTTATGAGTATTTGGTTTCAATCTTAGTTTGATTTAATTTGATGAATTTTATGAAATTTTTTTATTGAATGGTATTTTTTGAACATTGGGTATTGTTTTTCGAATTTTGGAGATTATGAATAATATTTTTTTTATAAAGGATAATATTTTTTTGGGATTATCTGATCTTGTACTAACCATTATAGTTTTGGTTAATGTCTAAAGACAAGGAAAATATATAGTTCATCTTTTTTGGATTATGTGATTCTCTAGAAGTTGATTCTAGCACTTCAGATGTGAACAAGTCATCTCGAATACTCATCATTTGAAGAAAGGATGAGTTTTTTGTAGAAACATATTAAAGGATGAAACTCTACTAGAAAAGTATTTATATTTACTTATGTCCTTAGTCAGTCTCATAAAAAAATTCACCAACTTTATGAAAAAAACCTAAAATAAAAAATGTTGTCTGTTTACTTTTCCTTCTGGGAAACCGAAGGCCATTTAAACAATCACACGTATTTGATTTTCTGGTGGTTAACTTTCTCTTAATCATGTTTTCTATCACTCTCCATTAGAACTTAAAACTTAGTTTCTTCTATATATCCAAGTTTTCATGGAATCCTAGTATGGGTTATTTCAGATGACCCTTGTACTTATCTTTATTTTTTTTAAAGTGATAGTTTTATTAATTCTTTTTCTGATGTGGGACTTTTAATGAAGTTTCCAAGACCAATTTTAAAATTGAGAGGACGCAATCTCTAAAATGGGGGAAGGATGTAACATCCCAAGTAAATAAAGAATAATAATTTTTCATATTTATTAATATTTGTGAATTAAATATTAATTTTACTTTAAAATGGATGCTATGTTCAATGGAGTACCCGATACGCAATAATGGGTTTCTTTGAAATCTTACGTTGCACACAACATTGGGTCACACTGAAAAATAATAATATAATACTTTTTAAATGGTATTTAACGCCTAGTCATTGTATTGACGGGAATGAATAGAAGTAACCATATTATTATTAAACATGTTTCTTAAATGTTTTTACATTTATCCAATAAAATTTAGAGGCTTAAAATGTGAATGAATCTAATTTTAAGCATAAATACTCTAATATTATTTAAAAGGTTGATTTACCTCCTTTTGATGGTGAACCCTCCTTAAGTATAGTTTTATCCACTTTTATATGTTCTATTTGACAAAATAAAATTATTCTTTGGAATCGGGACATCAAAATTTTCTTTGCGTAAATTTTTGGTATTTTTCTGATAACATTCAATATTTAATGAATAGTGAAAAATACTGTATCTTAATTCAAAATAGCCTTTTAATATAATATATTTATATGGTTAGATTATATTTTTAATTTGTTTC
Source organism: Viscum album (assembly GCA_963277665.1). NCBI lineage: Eukaryota > Viridiplantae > Streptophyta > Magnoliopsida > Santalales > Viscaceae > Viscum > Viscum album. The sequence continues at coordinate 1,856,330,805 of OY728160.1, forward strand.
AATGTGTAATTAGATTATATTTTTACCATTTAATCCAATGTTGGTCATTGTAAGTAATTTCACTTTGAAATTGAACATAAACAAGTGTCAATCTTTTGATAGTTATTATTTCTTAAAAAACACGCTTTTTTGTTTTGACAACAGGAATTAATTTTAAATTAATTAATGTAACTTCTATGTTTTGAATTTGGTAAAATAGACATCATTTTTTAATTCAAAATATCAAATATATCTTAGGAGAATTTTCTGGTATGTTTCTGAATAACTTCAATTTTTGATGAATAATGAAAACACTTAGTAGTAGTTAAAAACCCACCTTTTCATTTAAGTGAAATTTTACTGCTTCTGTGGATTGAATTTCAAAAATCCAACATACATAGTAGTAATTAGTAAGTAAAATTTTGTTCAATAAGATGAATTTTTTTGGTCAATAGTAACTTTTGACTTTTATTTACTGCTGTTAAAGGTAAATAGGGTAATTCAAGGTAAAAATACTATTATAATAATATTAAATTACCCTAACATGTGTCATAATACTATTTTTTGATACATTTATAACCATGGGAATATTTAGGTCTATTTTTGGACCACATGAAGCCACATAAAAGTGATAATGACACTTTATATTAATTAATTTAGAGTAATGACAAAAATGACATAAAAATATATCTTTTAGTAAATAACTTCTTACATGGGGTGATATGAGTTATCTATTTGACTATAAATATTCATTTGAAATATAAAAATATTTCCTACATAATGGTATTTTTTTTATAATTTTTATACATCAAATAAATAAAATTATTTATGACATAATAATGATGCAGTGTTTACCTCATTAATGAATGATTGAAATAAATAAGATTATAAATATTAAAAACCTATATAATTCTTATTGGATGATTTTATTTCAATAAATAGCCATCTTATCATAGACTTAAATAATTTTTTAACTTTTAGAAAATGAAAATAATTACATAATAAAATAATATTTTCAAACTTTCCAAAAGAGCCCCTCACCCCCTTATTAAAGTACCTAACCTTTAATCCATTACTCACACCTCTCTAACCCCTTGGATCATCAAACCTCGGCAGAAATAAGCTCTTAGGATCCCTGTCTTCCACCTAGAAGCTTTACCTTAAGCATAAGGCACTTCAAGGAATCCTTTTGGTTCAAACCAAAGGGAGTTACCCGATTTAAAGGTAACATCTTCTCTTAAGTTCTTTTCTTTTATTTTACTTCTCCAACCCCTAAAATATTTTTATTCCTTTATTATATAACAAAAAAATTGTCCTCAATATACTAGGTTGTTTAAATGATAATGATTCTAACTACAGTTACACAAACCTCCGTCTAATGGGTAAATAACATATTGTTTCTGTGGACAGCGAACTACTGCCTCACAAAGCAATGATTGTTCAATAATTTCCTACCACCTATTATGGTGGATATTAAGATGACACTATATTTAAATGTGATATATATTATATATATTGTCTCTGTACTTCTGTATTTTTCATTTATATCATACCGTTATGCTTTCCATAATGGCTAAATACAATAATTTCATTTGAGGAAGTGCGGACTACCACCCCCTCAAAGTGATATGACTCGTTCATGCCATACATGAAACATATAAAGGATGGAGTTAATTATATTAAAAAAAAAATATATTATACTGGAATTATAATATACATATTTATTATTAATTTTTCATTCCATTAAATATAAACTAGAAATGAAAGTAGCGTTCATGCGTACATACGACTTACCATCTCCATGAATGGTGTGTTTCATTTCCTAACTCCAAATGGTATGGAATATTATAAATACATATACAATGGATATATATTATATATATTATATCTAAATCATGAATATAATTCTAGATATAATGGAATTTTGACCAAAAGGATAATTTTTAATTATAACCAGTTCATTTTTGACTAAAGTTCCGAACATCGACAAAATGTACGATATGAACCGAAATAATTAACTAATTGTTATAGGAAGGTAATAAGTGATATAAAAGGAATAATAAACATGAAAATTTATATTAAAGAAGTATAAATTAACTTAACTTTATTATTCAGGAAGACCACGAAATGTACAAGTCAAGTCAGACACGTGGTAAGGGGTTTCTTATCTCACTTTTAATTCCGTTAGATTTCCATTGTGTGCCACTTATTCATTGAATGTGGTGTATTATGTACTTAGATTTGATATATATTATCATTATTCTATTTATATTCATGGTATTTTGTGATTCATTTGGTGGTTATTAACTTTTGTTCATAAGACTTGATTTATTACAACGTGGTAAGGGGTTTTCATCTCACTTTTTATTCCCATGAGATTCATTCTATATTTGAAACTATTTCCTTTTGTGTGGTATATGTACTACCCATTGTTTTATTATTTTTATAATATAATTTAATTTATGGGTATTTAAATCTTCATTGTATGGTCCTTCCTTCATTGGGTGTATGTTTCGTAAGTTACCAAATCGGTAAGGGAATATTTCACCCTCCTCTTTTTAAAAGTCTTAATTTATGTTATATCTTTTAATTTACACTTTCTTATGTTAGGATATGTTATTATATACCATTATTTTTGTACATTTTATGTCCAAGTGATGATAGAACATTTTCTCTCTCAACAATGAATTTTATTAATTTTTATGTGACATCGTTATGTTGTTGAATTTTTGTATGAGAACGTCATATCCCAATTTCAATTCTTGGGGTTAAACTTCTACTTATTGTTTATGTCATGATATGAATATGTGTGAACTACCTATGATTGTTTTAAACTTAACTTACACTTATATTGGTTGTATTTTTATTTTTTCACACATAATTATGTCATTTATTTTTCCTTAATCTAAGGATATAGTCTTTGAAAGGGACTTTATCTCGATTTACATTTCATTGAGACTTATTCGTTGTTATACACCAATTCACTTTTATATGGTGTATATACTACTCTTTTACATATTATATCATGAATCTCCTCATTCTCAAGATCTTATAAGCTTTGATTAATGTTATTCCTCAAATATTTGTATTCAAGAGTCTTTCATTTGGTTAAGAGCTCTTTAACTAAAATATCGTTTTAAATGTTTTAAATATTTATTATTATAATTATTTTTGATTAATTTCCATGTTTTAAAAACAGTTTTATGGATTTATTTATATGGACGTGAATGTCTTGAAATTAAAATTTCTTTCAAAGGATTCAAAGTGACATGGGACACTTTGACTCAAAAATCTCTTTGTTAAGTGTTTTTAATGGTATTGAAAATGTTTTGATAAAGCATTCATTATATCAATATATTGAAATAATATATTTTTATTGCAATGTGGAAATGTTATCTTTTATATATGCTTGTTTTATGTGTTATGAATATGTTATGGTTATTGGGAATTTTTCACATATACGGCTGGTTCTGTGATAAACCTAGGGCGGGTGAGCCTAAGATAGCTCTCTAATGCCTTGGGTAATGTGATGGAGGTAAAAATTAAAGTTTCACCTAATAAATTTATGGAATATACTATGATGAGTATTCCAAATTTAACTCCCTACGTAGCTATGAAAGCTACAATGTAAGTTTGATATGAATGCCACAATTTATATTTATGATTTATGATTTCTATGTGTTATTATTAAATCTTATGATTTCATGAGGTATGTTAAAGAGGTTATGTTTTGTATGTAGTGATGAACTACTATTTTATTTATTTATTTTATAACCCTTACTGAGCTTTTTATACTCATCTCGGGTTTTGGAAATGTTTTTCATAGGGTATAAGGGAGGGTAATAGAAGGAAGAACCCAAGAAGATTTATATCAAGAAAAGAATTATTGTTTTCTTTTAAGATTTTTTATTTTATGAAAAAAATAGATACTGAGCAGAATTGTCTACATTTTAATTTTTTAGATGTAATGTAATAGTTATGGACTAATTCTCTAAAACTCTAAACCTTAAAAGATCCTCAATGTGAATTGTTAACTTAATTCAAGATTATGTAATGTTTAAGGCTGGGGCCTTATATGGAGGCTGTCCCTGGAGGTAGGGCATGAAATGGGGAAGAATGGGGGATATTTGGGTTTATTCCAGAAGGGAAAGGTTGAAATTACAAAATGTTTTTAATGACCTAGATACCATTGCACAATTTGGCTACATGGTTTAGAAAACTATGCGGCCAAACCATGCGGCCTGTTTTGGCCACCCAAAATGTGTTGTTTTGTCTCCAATTTTATGGGGTCCATGGGGGAAGATAAGGGGGTTTTATAGGAAAAGGATAGAGGAGGAAGAGTACCAGAACAAACCATCCTTTTCACCCCAAAACTCATCGAACTCAATGGTAAAAACCACCTCAACAACTTACCCCACAAGTGGTTCCACTAGGAGTGTCACTAATCCAACTCCAAAACACCACAACCTCACACCATCTTGTTGACAAAAGAGGAGGAAAATTACCATCCAGGACCTCCAACACTATGGTCATAGATCAATAACAGAAGAGGAACCAAAATTTCAAACCAGGAATATCCATAACCCAAAAGAAAGCTAAGAACCGGAAGAGAATTTGAAACAAAGCATGGAATAAAAAATCTGGGTTTGACAATCCCAACTCCAACTGAGATAGAATTTCCACCATGATCTAGTGGAATAATGTGGTCATCATCACTCCCATCATAATATAGGTAAGATAGTTCAAGAAAATTGGATCTAGGAGTAATATCCCCTTTAAGTGATACCTCTCCCTCTAATAAAGAAGAACCATCATGAGAATAAATATTCTTTTCAACATCCTTGGACTCTAAATAGTCTTAACCAAGATAAAAAATCTTGGTAATTTCTCTCACTCATCATGAGATGCAACTAAAAAGTTTGAAGAAGTCACATGAATAGTATCAACTCTACTACAAATAGGGAATTTATCCCCCTCAATAGGTACTATAGTTTCTTCTCTTGCAGATACAACTTCAACAATAGGTGGAGTATGAACAAATCTCTCCAAGGACTCATATTTGACCAAAATAGGTCTCCAAACACATGCTGATCTAGGTGATCCAAGTCTCTCCATAAACCAAACTGAGGAAACATGACAGAAAAGGAATGGATGATGTGTTTATTCACTAACAACATTAGTATCGTCATGATTGGATCTATAAATACTTCCATCCTCATCATCATCTCCATTTCCTCCATTTCCATTACCATTCTCATTTTATGATACTTCTACAACATCTTTAGAATATTTTTAAGAAGAAATCCGAATATATAAATCTTCAAAAACCTTAGTCTCATATTCCTCATGTCCCTCACTTAAGATAATTTATATAGAAGAAAGATTGACCAGAGGACTAGCCGGGCCAAAAGACATGACATAGATCTTTATAATACCATGTTAACTTACATCCTCAACTGTGGTAGTCACTTCTTCATAAGTAACTGTATCATCCTCCTACTTATCTTATTCTTTATCAGTGTATTTGAAAATCACACTTGGATCCAATCAAGGATCCATTAATGTTTTGGGTCTAGAAGGATGATCTTTAAGATTAAGATCCTCATAGAGATTATCATTATCCCTAACCCTATTTTTCATAAAAGGGTTCCAATTCAATCTCACCCTTCAATAGATAACCTTAGTTAAACAGAATCCACCACATTTCACATTACATTCCTTCTCTTAATCAATAAAACCTTTGTCTTTAATCATGACTGAAATGAACTTAAGATTATGGAGAGGATTGTACCTGAAGGATGACTTACACATTTCCATCATGTGTACCATGATATATCTTTAAATACTGATATTATCCCCTTCTACCATGAGGAATATAAGGTATAAATCCTAATATATCATTGTGTTAAATTAACCTTTACTAGGACATATAAAATGATTAAAAAATATAAAAAATTTATTCATTATCCATCCAAATCAATATCAGAAGGCCTTCTTAAAGTACTATCTAAATTTTTCTCTGGAAACACATTTTCATAACTTAATGACTCACTATAACTGGGTATTGTACCTTGATAATCATCAAAAAACCCTTTAATAGACACATTTAAATACATTAAACATTCTTTTGAAGAAAAGTTAAACTCCTTACTATCTATCATGCTCTGAATCAAATCTTTATTTTTTAAAAACTAAACTTCATGCACTAATAAAATTCATGAACCAAATTGGGATAGAAAGGTATGTCATTTATATAGAACCAATCTATCAACCAATGGTACTAGATCACACTTATAAAGAATTAATTGAAATAAATAAACAATTTAAGATCCACTTCCTTTTCACCAACAACCTCATGGTTCACAAGCTATAGGTTCCTCATCTCAATAACAGCTCAACTCAGTTCTCCTATCGACTACTTAGTATGACATGATTCCTTAAGAGAAGACAATGTAGGTCACGTAAATCTAACCATTTCAATGATATGATGGAGAATATATGGAACAATAAAGGCTAAAATTAATGAAAGAAAGGAAGGCATAATGACTCAGTTTGAAGGGAGAAAGCGCATATGAGAGTGACTTGATTTTAGTAATTCTACAAGATATAACATTTAGGGATTAAAAATCATAAAATATAATAATATGAAAATGAATAAATCATATAAAAATTAATATTTAATATTATTAATGGTATAAATATTTAATTTAGATACTGGTAGTAAAATAGAGACTGGTGAATTTCCTAACAGTGACTCAAATATGGTGACTCACCAACGGTGACTCGACCATGGTGACTCACCAATGGTGACTCATCTGTAGTGAATTTACAATAGTGAATAACCAATAGTGAATTGAAAATGTTAAATGCCTACCAAAATTTATCATTCCTAATTCGTGTGCTTAGACTTTGAGAATTCAGTGGTTTTGTGAAAATATCAGCAAGGTAATAATCAGTCCCTAGGAATTCAATAGTTATATCACCATTTTGAAAAAGGTTTCTCAAAAAGTGATATATTACATCAATATGATTTTTCATATAATGAGACACATTATTCTTAGGCTTTTTTTCACTTTTGTTGTCAAAATTTATAAGGACATTTCTAAATTGATATCCACAGTATAGAAAAGTGTATTTCATCTATAAATTTTGTTCAATGAAACTTGTTTCTAATGATTTCCATGGTCGGCACACACATCATCATGGAAACACATGTTCTTGGATCTGTGTTCCCTATTTACAAAGGCATGTGACATCTATCAATTATTCAGATATACTTTCTCCTTGATCGAAATGGGATGATGGATGTCAGTTCCTCCTTCTATGGATTCCTCCTCGGAATTTAACACCATTTCAGAGTCTCCCTCATAGATTTGAGTCATTTTTGATAAATATTGTTTGCAATGCCATATATTTGTGGACACCGATTAATTATGTTAATTCTTTCAGGATGTTCCAAGGGGTATTGATAGGGAAACAACCTTCAATCAGAGTATATGGTTACATCAAGAAAGTTGAGGCATCACTAGATACTGGAACATTGTAACACCAGTATTATTTCTCATCATAGGGCTTATCAAGGCTATAGAAACCCAATGATTCCTATGTCAGTTTTTGGGTATGTTATGCCAGAGGAATGTCTACAAGCTTTTCCTCGGCTTCCAATGTTTAACATAGGACATGCCACGAGTTTATCATCTTGTGAGGATGGATTAGACTGATCAGAACACTGATCAGAGTGGATCAGATGGGGTACACCTGTAGGAGGGAGCACATAGAAGGTTTAACCAATGGATGATCATAATTCACAATGAGGAAGGACCCAAGATGGTATGCCCCTAAAAGGTAATTTTTCACACCGTGAAGGCTGATCTGACACCACGAATGGTAGATCGGGGAGGGTGCACCCTTAGGAGGGGGAACCAAATTTTACCATTGGATGGTGTTGACCGTTAGGGATGCTTCCAATGTACCCCATGTAGAATATAGGGATAAAAAACCTCATAGTTTGAAGGGGTGGTTCAGGGCTTACACATGGCTAGCTGCCCATTGAAAGAGGGGAACTCTTGGTTGGATCATCTGGGGCTTTCGCACTGAGACAACCCAGGTGCTGCTAAAATAAATGATTATATATACGAATGGAGATTACACCCTGAGATGGACCATGTAAATGGGTTGACCCCACTGAGACAAGGGTGGGGTGATGGAGTAGATGGTGGGGTCTTATTGATGGTTGACTACCCATATGAATAGTGTAGTCCCACTAGCGTGTGGTGTGCTGGGTAAGAATCAGGGTGGATGATGGATGATTTGATAAGGTGGATGAGAAGAATGACATAAAATTAATGTGAATATGATAGTGATGGGATTTAAACTAAGAGAGGTTTTCTATGTACCCTTCTAGGGAGGTAGGGATTGAATTCAATGTAGTTCTGTAGTGGGGAAATGAGCCACCTAAGGAGGTGGGTCATGAGAATGGACACATAGATGGGTCCTTAAGGAAGTGAAACCTTAGGTAGAGGCATGATCTTCCCGAAACATGAGGGCTCAAGGGAGAGACCAAGATGATACATGGATGATGGTATTTAACTTTATAAAGGCTTCCTACATATCCCCATAGTAGGGAATCAATTTTTAAATAGTTCAGGATGGGGAATTGAATCGGGGTGTACACAAATGACAGTGACCCGAAGACATACTGGGGATTATGTGTGGTTAGCATGCCATCCCAAGAGGGATACTATTGGTTGGAGGAGTTTGGATCTTGTGTTGGGATTATGTGTGGTAATCTGCCCAGATGGATCAAAATACCTCATGGAGTCGGATCCAGGAGATGTGTCCCATAAAGGGAAGAGGTCACATCAAGAGGGAATGTCCCTAGGAGGGAGCCCCAAAGGTTAACATCGGGCAAGGTTGAACTGTGGGGAGTCTTTCTATGTAATCTATATAAAATATATGGATCAAATCTAACATAGTTCGAGAATATAGCTTAACGTCATGTGGGACAAAGGTGAACTAGTGTGAAATGCACAAAATAGATGGATTGTGGGGAGTGGTGGGATTGGAACTCGGAGAGGCTTCCTATGTAACCTGTATAGGATACAAGGAAAAAATTCAACCTAGTTTGGTGGCGAATACAACTTAAAATCATGCAGTATGAGGGACATGGGGATTACCCATGGTTAGTGACCTATAGTCATGCTGGGGCTTACGCATGGCTAGAGGCCCATAGAAAAGAGGCGGATGAGTGTCAAGATCCAACCAGGATGTGGCGGCCTAGGGAGAATCATGGGGGATGATGAATTATAGAAGAGGTATCAAGACACCATATGGAAGTGGATATGGGGGGATGTGTACCATAAAGGGAAGATGCCACATTAGGAGGGTACATACCTATGAGGGAGAACTAGAGTTTTTCCATGGATGGATCAGTATTCCCTATGATAGTGGACCGAAGCTGGTGTATCCCATAAAGGGAATATGTCACACTATGATGGCTGATCTAGACCCCGATGGAGGTGTATCAGTGAGGGTTCACCCCTAATAGGGGCAACCAACACTTTCCATTGGCTAGGGTTGAACCTTGAGAAGACATCTTATGTACCCTATGTAAAATATTGGGATCAAAGCCCATGTAGTTCAAGAATATAGTTTAATGTTATTCAAAGTGAAGGTGAACCGATGTGAAATAGTTAAGACACATGAGTGATGGTCTGGAACCTCAAGGAGGCTTCCTACATACCCAAGTGTAAGGTAATCAAAATCCTCATAGTTCAGTGGGGTTTTGGTGTCATGGTCCCTACTAATCTCTAAGCTCATGTGAATCATGCTTGGTGTGAGAAAGATGAGGAAGTACTAGACCAGACAGGAGTGTCACGGAAGGTAAGTGCATGAGGATGGTGGATGGGAATTATATGTGGAAGATACCCATGTGCCACTATATAGGATCAATTATGGATGGGGCTTATGTGAGGATGCTTCTCGAGTGCCACTAAGGAGAGGAAATGATGGATGGGGCTTACGCGCAGAAGCTTCCCAGGTGCCGATAAGGAGTGACAATGATGGATGGGGATTATGATCAATGAATAAGGCATCCTATTACTGAATGATAGGGTATGGTACAGTTTAAAATCTTGCTATGAAGGATGCTATCATCTTATACCTTTCTCACAAGGCATCTCTTGTCTAGAACAAGAGGCATCCTATGTTTGTCATATAGGGTACACTACAGTTCATAGTCATGTAGAGAGGATTATGGTAGCATGATTTAAAGTCAAGTCATAGGGATGACTAGGAGGAATATTCCTAGAAATGTATTGTGTGGGACTTATGCAAGATAATCTCTTTCTGTTTCAACCTGACAATGGAACTAGGTGGTGGGGTTTGGAAGAGTTTCTTGATGAATAGTTCGACTCAAGGTACTTGGGGAATTAAAGATAAGAATCTCAAATCACGCCATGTGAAATGGAAAAGGTTGAATATGTAAACTCATGGTGTTTCAAGGCATGTGGAGTAGTTTCTAAAATCAAGATATTCCATAGGTGGAAGGTGGGGGAGCAATGTTAAATATCGGGGACCTGGCCCAAAAAGTTTGTGGTGTGACTCTCCATTTTTCAAACGGGTCAGTGACGACAAAAAATGGACCAACATTGGTCCTAAACAGGGGTGTGGGGGAGCATGCCTTATAGTATGGAACACTGGGGGAGATGGAAGGAGCTTTGTGGAGGTTCTTTGTGGGTGTTTTTCACAGAGGAAAGGGGTTCTCAATGCTTAGGGTCTCGTGAAGGATGTATTTTGGCAAAGGAAGGGTTCTTCATGAAGGAAGGACTTCAGAGAAGCAGGGCTTCACCTTTGCAAAGAGTCTAGTGTTTTGAGAGTTCTACACAAAGTCTTAATGCTTCATGGAGCCTTGAGATACCTTAAGGGGCTCCCTCCTTAGTGAATAGAGGAGGCCTTCGCAAAGGGCATCCCTTTGAGTTGCTCAGGAGGACTAAAAATGGGAGATCGACCAACGAAAGGGAGGTATAACCATGATTATGAGGGGGGTGAACCTGGTTTTTATAGGAAAAAGTGGTTTGTGGGGCACACCGTAGAGAACAATCAGGCACCACAAAGAAAAAGTGACACCGTGAGGGATGTACATTCACGACCAATCATGTAGAGAAAGTGATGTTGTGAAGGAAATATGTTCGTGGCAGATCGTGAAGGAAAAATGACACCAGATAAGATATATGTTCATATAGGGAGCTCCGTAAACCATGATACTCACAACCATTCCATGATGTAAATGGACACCGTGAAGCACATACGTTCACGTAGCCGCAGAGGGAGCTCCGTGAATGGGATATGCGAATCAATTTTCTAACCATACTTCAAATGACCATAACTCATTATCCGTAACTCTATTCAGGCTCTATGACTAATCAAATCGAAGATTGAAAAGTGGGATATGCTCTTGGATAAAGTATGTTACAATTTGGTGCATCTTTTGGATGTGTTTTTTGGTGCCAACAAAAAACAAAACATCTATGAATTTAACTTCAGCAATAGACATCGAAACTAAATTTTTCTTTTTTACTACACCAACATACTAGAGACTTTCAAAAAAGATGAAACATTCTATAGGATCACTTTATAGATAAATAAAAACCACCAAAATCTTTATATAAATAACCCACCAATTCAAATTTTTTTCCTATCAGGTAGAACAATCCTAAATTGGTTTATATTTGAGGTATTTGAAAATAATTTTAACAGAAAGTTAATGGTATTATTTAGGTTTTTCTTCAAAATAGGAATACATACCCACACATTATATAATATAAGAACAACTAACAATCCAGTATAAAAAAATACCAGTCATACCTCTCTAATTAGTTTGATCCACTGAATTTTTAGCTTCATCAAGATCGAACATATAGGTGGTACTCATTGGAGTGTCACTAATTTTATAGTTATCCAGAACAAAATGTTTTATAAGGCCTTTAGTGAACATAATTTGATTTAAAATAATTACATCTTTATTTTAGAAAATTTGGAAACTGAGAAATAATTTATGTTCACCCATTAAACTCATTTCAAATTCATTTCGCATTATCTTGGAAAAATTAGTACACAAATAATTTTTTTGAAGATCCAAAATTAATATCACCAAAACTGAATTGAAATACTAAAAAATATTTTGAAGTTATTTTTATAAAAATAGTACTATCTGATATTCATTTTAAAAAACCTTTAGAAATCATAAAAAATATGAGCCTATCATACCAAGATCTAGGAGCTAATTTTAAACCATACAAAGATTTTGTTAATTTGAAAACATGATATGGAAAATCAGGATTTTGAAATATAGGTGTTGTTCATAAAAAAACGTCCTCAATAATATAATCATTTATGAACTCACTTTTGAAATATAATTGATATTGTTTGAAATCTAAATTTGATGTAGAGGAAAGAGTATTATAATGGATTCAAGTCATAATTCTAGTAAAAAGGTATCCTCATTTTTAATACACTATTATTTAATATATCTTTGTTCAACCAACCTAGATTTATTTTTTTGAATGGTTCATCACTCAAAAACATTGTTTCTAAAAAACCATTTAGTGCAAATAGTTAGAGTGTCTTTAAGTCTAACTGAAATCTCCCAAACTTTATTACTTTCAAACTAATCATGTTCATTTGTCATTTTCATCACCCAGAATTCATCATTAATCACATCATTAATGTTCTTAGGTTAAACATTTGATAAGAATGCTTGATGTTTAACCTGATTCATAAGAGAAGATATAGTTTGTGTTCCTCTATCAATTTCTCAAACTATAGAATTTATAGGAATATATGCATGAGTTTTAATAAATATTGGAAAATTAAGGACTAAAAATATCAAGATCACACTACTGGAAATGATGTTTTTCCAACGGGTTTTTACCAACGGTTTTCTAAAACCGTTGGGCTTGAAGGATTAATAAATCCTTTCCCAACGGTTCATTGAAACCATTGGGAAAAGACACCCCTTTGCCAACGGTTTCTTCAATCCGTTGGTAAAGGGGTGTGTTAATCACCTTTTGCCAACGGTTTCCTCAAACCGTTGGCAAAGGGGTCCTTAACATCTATTTCCCAATGGTTCTTTAAAACCATTGTGAATTATTTCCCCCAAATCCTTCTCTCCCCCATTCACACAGAACCTAATTTCATCCACTCCACCGCTCTCCTCTGGCGAAATCCCCTATCCGAAGAGGTGAAAACCATATGAAATCAGGTATCTTTTCATTTATACACATATACTTCCTTATTTTTATTTTTATTGCTTTAGTATTTTAGTTTTAAGTTATCAATCCACCTCCACCTCTCTGCTGCTCTCCAAATCCCCCATCCGAATAGGTGAAAACCCATTTGAATCATCTCAAATCAAGTAATTTTTTCTTTATACACATATGGTACCTTGTTTTTAATGTTATTGATCTAATATTTTAGTTTTAAGTTTGGATTTTGATTTGATTTCACCGTGTAAAATAGGGAAATGAATAAATATTTTGTTAATTAATTAGTTTCCCCTGGAATATCAGTTGTGTTATAATGTCCATGCTAAATAAAGGGGTAATGTAATAAAAGACCTTGAATAAATAAATTGTGGAAGTTGGGGTATGTTGCCTCTATGAGAGGTTTTTTGTTGTGTTTCATTGTATGTTGTAGGCTGTTTTATGGGGATTGAGGTGACCAGTTGGGCTTTGTGATATGTGGGGTTGTAATGTGATGGTTAGTGGGCATGGATGTGTCATGTGAAGTTGTATGATAGTGATGATGTGTGTTGGTGTTGTGTCGTGTGGAGGTGTTGTGTGATGAAGTTGTGGTGTATAATGTGGTGAGGTGGTTTTGGTTGTGCGGTGGTTTGTGATGTACAATATTTTTATTGTGATATGTGGTTGTTTTGGTGAGATGGTTGGTCGATGTAACATGGTGTCGATGGTTATTGTGAGATGGTGAGTTGTTGTGTGGTGGTTTTATTAGTTTCCTGGTTATCTATGGAATATATTATGCTGTTAATACAAAAAAACAAGATATTAAATAAATGAGATGGAATAGAAATGGATGTGTGGTAAATGGATTTAATTAATTTAACATTAAATGAATGGACAATGTAAGTGTGAATGAAGTGGCTTATAAATGAATGTGAGAAATGCTATGCGTCTTGTGTGGTGGTGGTGTGGTTTATGTGTTTTATGGTAGTAGTGAAGTGTGTTATTATGTAGTTAATGTGAACCCATAGGTTGAGTATTTTGTGCTATCTATATATCATGTATTTTTATGTTATTTCTACACATCGGTAGTTTGACTGGGCACACCGGCTGGCCGGTGGTGTCTCACCAGCTGGCCGGTGGTCCACCGGCTGGCCGGTGCTGAGCTCCCGGCTGGCCGGTGGTCATCCATCGGTTGGCCGGTGGCACCAGGCAGTGGGCAAGCCTACTGCTTGGGTCCTCCTGCTGGCCGGTGGGCAAGAACCGGTTGGCCGGTGTCCATACCGGCTGGCCGGTGCGCTAACACCGGCTGACCGGTGGCTCTGGTAAAATGTAATGCTTCTTCCAGAGACCACCGGCTGGCCGGTGGGAATCCACCGGTTGGCCGGTGGACTCAGAGAGTCCACTTTCAGCCTTCTTGGGCCAACTCCTGGGAATCCTTTTTCCTAGCATCAAAACACTTGAAAACAAGTTAGAACTCGATGAGAGTGATTGTGATCATTAAAATCCAAGAGAGAGGGGTACAAAAAAGGAGGGGTGGGTGGGATGTCCAGGGGGGTGGGTGGGCTGACCATAGGGGGTAGGGGTGTCCAGGGTTGTGGGCATGCTATCCAAGGGGGTGGGGGGCTGTCCATAGGGAGAAGGGGTGTCGAGGGGGGTGGGTGGGCTGTCCACGAGGGTGGTTGGGCTGTCTAGGGGGTAGGGGGTGTCCATGGGGGTGGGTCATATGTGACATGTACGAGCCAACCCAGGATGAATCTGAGTCGCGGTGTGGTCAGGATTAGTCTAAGTGTCACTCTTTTGTTTAAAATGGACAACATTTTAAGTACATACGGAAAACCGACCAAACACATTCGGTTTCCATTTAAACTTTAGGAGAACGATCCATGGGTCATATGTGACGTGTACGAATCAACCCCGACTCAATTGAAGACGCGGTGTGGTCGGCACCACTCATAGTGTCCGTCTTTTGTTTCAAAAGGACATCATTTTAAGTGAAAAACATCAACTGGCATACGGAAAACCGACCAAACGTATTCGGATTGTGTCGATACATTAGGAAAATGATCCATGGGTCATTTGAGACGTGTAAGAGTCAACACCGTCTAAATCCGAGACGCGGTGTGGCCGGTACCACTCTGACTGTGTCTCTTTTGTTTAAAATGGACAAGATTATAAGTGAAATAAACAACTGACATATGAAAAACTGACCAAACACATTCGGAATCTGTTGAAAATTTAGGACAACGATTCATGGGTCATATGTTACGTGTACGAGTAAACCACGCCTCAATCTGAGTCTCGGTTTGGCCGAGAGCACTCTAAGTGTATCTCTTTTCTTTAAAATGGACTACATTTTAAATTCATATGGAAAACCAACCAAACGCATTCTGATTGTGTTTATATTTTAGCACAACAATCCATGGGTCATTTGTGATGTGTACGAGTTAACCCCTCCTCAATACGAGACATGGTGTGGCCGACACCATTCAAAGTGTCTCTCTTTTATTTAAAAAATACTTCATTCTAAGTGAAAACAACAACTGACATACGCAAAACCGACCAAACAATTTCGGAATATGTTGATACTTTAGGACAACGATCAATGATTCATTTGTGACGTGTACGAGTTAACCTCGCCTCAATCCGAGGCACGGTGTGACCGGTATCATTCCAGATGTATGTATTTTGTTTAAAATGGATATCATTTCTATTAAAAATATATGGTATATGAAAAACCAATCAAATTATGAATTGAATTCCGGATTCCACATATGATTGTCATCTAAATTTTAAAATGAATTCTAAATGAATTATGTATGTTTATAATTATGTTATGAATTCTACTTTAATTATGGATGAGTATATTTTCAGGATGCATTATATGTGTTGGTTGGTTGGTTTTCATTATTTGTATGTGTTGGTTTGTTCTCTATATGTATGCATTATATATGTTACAGGTACAATAATTGGATTGAAAAATGAATTGAAAACGGGGGCATAATTGGATTGAAAATTGAATTGAAACCGAGGGTGAATGCCCAAAAACCAGACCTGCTGTGCAAATTGCAGGCTACTGCGCAATTTGCACAGCAAAGCCTATGCCAACGTTTTTCAAACCGTTGGCATAGGCTCTATGTAGCTGTTTTTACCAACGGTTCAAGGAACCGTTGGGATACCCTGTTTCATGGTGGTTTTTACCAACGGTTCATGGAACCATTGGGAAAAGAAATTATTTGTTGATTTCCCAACGGGCCAAACCGTTGGGATAGGTTGATTTTTTCTAACCTATCCCAACGGTTCTATGTAAACCATTGGGAAAAGCCTTTCCCAACGGCTTACTTCCCCACGGTTTGCAGAACCGTTGGTATAACATATACCAACGGTTCTGCAGCCTTTCCCAACGGTTCTAAACCATTGGGAAATGCTGGATTTCTAGTAGTGTCACCTACAAGTTTAGGTTTGAGTTCATGATGTTCCTTTGAACTAGCTAATTTTTATTATTGTTTTACAAGATTTTCCAAATTCTTGATATTTTTTTTTGAATTTAAAAATAATCCTCAATGTTTTTTAAAGTGTTCTTAGGCTCATATGGATCTATTTCATCAAACATAACATGAAATTTTTTTCCATAGTATTGGTTATTTCATTATATACTCTATTTGATTTACTAGAAGTTCAATAACAAAGGAAAATTCTTTCATCACTCTTGGAAGAAATAGTTTCAAGCTTATCCTTCATGTTAAGAATAAAGACTCTATAACCCAAAAATATAAAGTAGTTAGCCTTTTTCTTTCAACTATTTGAAAATTAATAAGAGTTTTTATTTAAGAGAGTTATAATCCAAACTCTATTGATTTTATAACAATATTTAATAATATCCTCTTGCTAAAAATAAACTGTAAGGCCATACTCATTAAAACTTATTTGAGAAATCTCTTGAAGGGTGTTATTTATTCTTTCTACAAAACCATTCTACTATGGGGTCCTAGGAGAAGAAAAGTTATGATTATATCCATTTTGTGAGAAAAAAGATTCAAAGTCTTAATTTTCAACTCATAGCCATAATTAATTATAAAGGTATTAATCCTAAGTCCACTTAGATTTTCTACAGATTTAGCATACTTGGTAAAATAATAGCAATCTTTACTTTTGTGAGCTATAAAGAATACAAAAGTATACCTAGAAGATTAATCTACAAGGACATAAATACAGTTCTTCCCATTTAACCAAGAAACTCTAGATGGCACAGAAATCCATATGAACCATCTCTAGGGGTTTAGAAGTTGAAACTTATTTCTTTGATTTGAAATATATCTTGTTCTATTTCCATTTTTGACATGGGTTAGATAATTTGTCATTTGGGAATTATATTTTAGGTAGATATTTGACTAACCATTTATTAGTGACATTTCTAAGTGAGTGAATATTTCAATGGCCTAGTATCCTATTCTGAAGCCAGGATTCCTTTTCAAAGGCACTTAGAAACGAATTTTGTGAAAATAAAGAGTCTACATTAATATCATAAACATTGTAATTTCTTAAGGTAGTAAAAACTAAAGAATTTTTAGAATAAAAAAAAGAACAAGTATTATTTTCAAACATCACATGAAAACCATCATCACATAGTTGTGAGATTCTAAGGATATTATAATTAAAACTAACAACAAATAATACTTTAGAAATTAAAATAGTATTAGAACTAACAATTTGGATAAGGAAAATTATTTTCCCTTTGTAATTGTCACAAAAGGTGACATGTCCACCTTCAAATTTAATAATATTTTTGAAAACATAATAATCTCTTGTAATGTATCCTGAAAATACACTTTCTAGGTTCCATAGGTTCTTATTATAGTTTTCAACCAGGTTTCCTAAAAAATGTTTATACTAAAAATGATTTTGGTACCCAAATGTTCTTGGGTTTCAAAATTTTAGTAATCAAAGTATTGAGAACACATATTTTATTAATAAGTCTCCTATAAGAATATTTTAAGATTTTAGAAATAAATATTATATTGGTTCTAGATGAATAAATCTATTATTAGTACTAATACTAGGAATACAATTATTTTTAACAATCCTTCTCTGTCCATGTCGATACCCTATACTAGTAGTGTACTTCGGAGTAGTATATTTTATAAGAATTTAAGTAAGATAATTTCTAACATTAGTGAATCTATATAGGTAAATTTTTAGTTTCTTATTAGACAATTTCAATTCATTTTTATCTTTTAATAGTTGATCATTTTTCTCATTTTCAACAACATGCTCATACATAAAATTAGTAGTTAAAGCATGATGTTTATTTAGAATTTTATATTTATCTATAAGATCATTAAATGTATCTTTGGTAATGTTACAATACTCCTACTTCTCTTCATTATAAAAATTTTCATCGTTTTTTATCTCTATAATGATTCTAAATATTTATAGGAGAACCTGAAAGGACAATAGATACCTCAGATGTGTTTTCCATGAAACAGATGTCAACTCTATCATCTTTATCCTCTTGGGTTGTGTCTAAATCACTTGAAATTACTTCATAAGAATTATAAGTTTCTTTCATTTACTTATTATAATTATTATCCCTATTATTATATTTCATTTTTTTATTTCATCATAGTACATTCATCTTTGACATGACCGTTCCTTTTACACTTATAAAAAATGATCTCATTTAGAGAATCATATCTATTTGAATACTTTATATAGTTTCCTTGATTATCGTACTACCATTTATATATTGGATACCTAAATAATTTATTCTTATTATAATTTTTTTAATCTTTTGGCCAGATGGTCCACCTCTTCATCACTATCAATAGGAGATTCCTCAATACTTGAACTTTCAGTTTGAATTTCCTACTTCTATTTTGAAGTAGTGGAATTAAAGGCTATGGATTTTATTTTTGGTTAAACATCCTCTTATTCATTTACTTTTATTTATTCCTCATTAATAATAAATATTACAATTATATCGTTAATAGGTAACTTACTTACATCACATGATTCTCTAATTGAGACTAAGGTTCCTCTCTATCTATCTGGCAGACACCTCCACAAACATATCACTTGGTCATTATCAAGAAAAGGTTTCTCTAGTGTGTGAATTGTATTCAAAATCTCATTGAACCTGAGATATATATCATAAATAGTCTCATAAATTTTCATTTTAAAAGTTTCATACATAATAGTATAGGTATTTAAATGAATTTCATTGACATTTGATATTACCATATGAGAAAAAACTAAAGTGTACCAAATTTCAAAATCAGTTTTACATTAAAATATTCTATTGAATTTATCATCATTAAAAGCATAGTATAAGGAATTAACCACATTATTGTTATTATTATAAGTTACTTTAGTAGAATCACCCCACGAAACTCTAGCAGTCTGAGGAAATTCATATTGATCTTCTATTATTGATTAGATATCAAAACCCATGCTTCCATGATGCATTTTAATTTTAATTTTCCACTAATTATAGTTGGTCAATTAAAATATGGAGGTCTATTGGTAACTGATCCTTATTTTATATTATCTATGAAGAACCAAAATTTATAACTAAGAGAAATTTAAATTATTTATAAGATGAATAAAATCACAGTTGAAGAAATATTTTAAGAACCTTTGATAACAAATGTTGGCCATAGTGAGTAACTCAAAAGCGGGGTGAGTTGTGTTCCCAATAAATTTTTTTGTTAAATACATATTCAAATAAAATACCCCAACTTAAATAAATGCACCCAGTTAATCAAAATATTTATTTAATATATGTTTTATCTTTTAATATATATCTCAAATATTGATAAAGGTTCAGTTAAAATAATATGAAAATTTTCTTTCACTTTTGAAATCAATTTAATAAAAAATAATTATATAAAAATTAGTTAAGTTTAACTATCAATGTACTCATTTTTTCTATAGATTAAAACTAAATATAATTTAAATATTTTAAAAGAAGAAAAAATAACCATGCAATGGGATAAAAAAGGGGTTTATTCTCAAGGTGATACCTAATTACATCCACTTTGAAATCATCCAATGATAAGTATATTATATATATATAATCTCATCCATAACCTAGATCAGGTATATAAGTAATGACTATCTATGATGAAATAATATTCCAATGTTATATTTGGGAAGTGGAGAAACACATGCCACATTGGGACCTCTTCCTCAAATAACCTGGGTAAGAAAATAAAAATAAATAGTAGGGAATATCTTGAATTTTATAGTTCTAATTTATGAGTTAGTGTGTGTTACTAAATAGAGAAAACAACACACTATTTGAAAAAAAAGAAAATAATAGAAATATCAAGAAATAAGATATGGAAATATTAATGTTGCTCGGTATGTCGTGCTTCAGATGATCGAGTGTCCTAAGATGTGTCTTGGTGAGGGCTCAAACTATTTCTCTGAAATTTACGGAAAAATAGATAAAAATGAAGTCATATTTGTTCTGTTTAATGTAAAGTATTTTTTTATTTATGTTAGTCCACTCTTCCACATTTTAATGCAAGTAAATAGGTATGCATGATGTAAGTTATCATGTGACGATCCTTCCAGTATTCAGAAAAGATTGCACTGATTGACTATTCATGCATAGGGTATTCTTCTGAAATATAAATCACTGCATGAACCCATTGAAGAATAATAATCATGATATTTTAAATCAACATACTGAATTTGAATAACCTTTAATGAGTCCCTGAAATGGTTATGAAAAATAATTATAAATCAAATATTTGCATTAATTGGATTAATATAGTTGTTGGGAGAATTTACTTCATATCCAGGATAAAAGTGATGGAATCTCTTATGGAGATGACTCATGTCTGGTGGTAAGTCATGTATGGTAGTGAATCAATCTGGTAGTGAATCATTTTGATAGTGACTAAAGTCTTGCATTGACTCAGTATAGAGGTGAATCTTTTCTGGCAGTGAATCAAGTCTAGTAGTGACTCAGTTGGGGTGTGACTCAAGTATAGAGGTGAGTCAATATTTTCATTGAGTTAGTCTGACAGTAAGTCATTTAAACTAGTGGAAAGTCATTTCTGGAGATGAATCAATCTTGAATTGAGTCATTTTAACTAATTATAGCCCAAGTTTGGTGATGACTCATGTCTTGCGGTGAATCATTCCAACACTTACCCGAATTTCATCAAGTTACCTCATAAAATAATATACTATCATAAAATAGTAATCACATTATAAACATAATAAACATGATTTGTGAGAATTAAAATAAGGATTTTCCAAAAAAACCATTTATCTTCCATAGGTTATACCATAATAAAACTTTTATGAAACTAGCTTCTTTTCATGGATTATGCAATGATTAAATGTGGAAATTATTATGAAACTTGTCAATTTTCCACATGTTATGACATCATTAAATTTTTATGAAACCCATTTTATTTCATGAGTTATTATATAGTGAATGTTTTATGATATTTTTGTACATATATGTATGATTTTTATTATGTGATTGTGGTTATGTTATAACCGAATACTGGTGGGAGCTGTATGTCCCTCCAATGCATTAGGTAAATATCTATATCTCATGAGATAGATAGGACTAAAATAGTGATAAAACTTTTTTTGTATGGATCTTTGTATACTATGATGGTATTGGGAGTGATCCTTGACTACATTAATGCTTTGGGTATTGAACCCATTCCACTATGAGGAAAGGTCCTCCACTGAGGATGGTGTTGTGTCCCTCCTAGGAGGTGTATTCACCCAGGGAGTTCCCTGATAAGTCTTGTTAATTATCGTTACTACTATGGAATGGATTTTATATAATTATATGTTTTCCAAAATTCTATGTCTTATGATATTATTATGATCTCATGACTCATGTTGTTTGATTTAATTATGATTCATTTCTTATGAACTTACAATCTTTATATATTGACACAAGATTTTGATCTTTGATATAAAGGGTATGGTTTTCAAATATTATTCTCCTGTTCTCATACCCTTATTCTCACATTATATTTTTTTATTTCCCTAACTTAACCTTTATTATCCTTTTATCTCACCCTTTATCATGTTTACTTTCCCCAAGTTATGAATAATGGTTTTTTTGTAGGGTATGTCTATGAAGAGCACTAAAGGGGAAGATATTTGTGGGAAACATTAAAGATAATTCACTAAATTAGAATATTATGTTCCATGTTTCCAAAGGGGATAAACTGTTTTGGTAATCAAGAGTGTGTTTATTTACAATAATGAATATTCATCTAAAAATATTTAATATCCATGTATGACAATATTGGGTCACTATAGTTGGTATTAGAAGAAAGTTTGAGTTAAAATTTAAAAACTAGGATGAAAAAACAATATAGAAATACCTAGGGATATTTATAAGTATATTTATTAGAATATATATAAGGATATGTCAATGTTTGAGTCAAATTATAGGAAAATGTCCTAGAATTTTGGTAAAGTATAAAGAATGTTATTTTCAAGAAATTACATTCATGTGTAGATTCTATATGTAGATTAAGATCTAGAAAATAGGTTCCTAGGAATAATAACTCCAAAAATGGTAAATTGAGTTGGACTCAATTATCACCTGGTGCAATGCAACAAGAATTTATTCACACATGATTTAACACTCTTTGGGGATATGATTTTGGAAATATAAAAACTCTTTATGAACCATCGTGAAGGATTTAAATAGATGATAATCATGGATTACCCAGGTTAATCCTAAGGTTTAATAAATTTAAAAGAATTTTCAATATTAAGACATTAAATAAGTGAATTTTATTTATTATGCAGGTTTCTACTATGATTAGTGTTTCTCACACTATAATTTTAGGGTTTAGTCAATGGATGGAACCAAAAGGTACTGGGTTAATATTGAATGTGACAAACAATTTTTTGATAAGCATACAAATGGGATAATTACTATAGTGAAGTATGTTGTGATTATTACTAATCAATTATCATGGAACATGATTAATAACATTCACCTTAACCAACTCATGGAATCACCAAAGAAGTGAAGGATTGAGTTCGATTAGAATTTAGGTAATAGAGACCATGGAGGGAAAATGATTTAATATCCTTTATGTCAAGAATATTAGAAGAATCACTTAATGGAATGTCTAAGAGGGACAAGAAGATGTTTTGTGTGTGGAAAATGGAACAAAGAAAGTAATTTTTAGAAAAAATGAATAGTTTAGTTAACATAATGGATGATAATAATGTTCTACATAAGCTATCATTGACTGTTGAATTGTTTAAATGGGGTAATTATGGGAAATATGAAAATTGATGTCCAATGTTGAAATATTGTGAATATAATAAAAATGGTTTTACAAGTAATGATTTTTCCATTAATATTTAAGAGATTATGAATGACATAAGAAAGTAAATAGGTATTAAGGAAAAAATGATGAATCGTAGAAAAAGTTTTAAGGATGAGGTGGAATGATTGAAGTATTAATGTATTTGAATTCAAAGATTATGTTATATGAATCATGAAACATATAAGTATTGTTCAGTATAATTTTGTCGTTAAGGATATGCAAGAATATGTTGAATATTACTAATGTCCAAAGAAATTTGATATAGTGTAAAGGTAATATTTTGTGTAAAGCACATTATTAAGGGAATAGAACCCTTAATATTACCCTAAGGTTGATAAAATGTTGTTTAGTTTTGATAAAGAGATGATTGATATGGATCAAGTAAATTGTATATAATTTATGACCACAAAACTGATAAATGATTTGTTGAAAAAGAATTTATGTTATCATTGATGGAGTTTACATCATTTTTGTATTTAAGGAAAAGGTAAAATTATCTATGTTTTATGTAAGGAATTAGGAAGTATGTATGTTTTCAATAAGATTTTTATGATAACTCAGGTTATTAACAAATTTCAAGAAAATACATGTTAAAGGTATTCACATGTTTGGTACGTGACAATCAAGAGATACTTTATGATATATGGGGAATTAATGTTAATTTTATTTAGAGAAATTTAGAAATATTATTTATAAATTATGAATTATTGAAGGTTTATAAGGTTAAACTTTAATGTAATGGATTAATTTTAACTTATGAGGAGGTTTTAGAGATTAACATATTACTTCACCAAATGAAGATCTATCCATATTCGATAACTAGAGCTAACCATTTTTTTAACTAAAGGTAAAAGTATTGAATTATCATTCTATTATAGATCTTATTTAGTGATTCATACATCAAAAATTCATCTCTTATAGTTTGAGATGAAGTTTAAATTTATTAAATAACAACTATAGGATTAAATGATGCCTATGAAATAAAAAGATTTCAAGTAAGTACATTTTCATATATTGTAACTCTATATGTATAAGAAATTCCATAACATTAGTAAAATTATCTTGAAAGAAACTATTCATTGGTTATCATCATTCTTTATGATATCAATGGTTTGTTATTTGACTATTTAGTTTATGTATTTTTGGTCCTTGACTTACTCTTGACTATGTTCTTTATCACTCCCTGCCAGTATTTAGGTGTTAGTTATCTCTTCTATTCCCATGTTTTAACTTCCCAATTATGTTCTCCTATGTGGAAACCTTGTATGTGTTATTCTAGATGACTTTATAACATCCCATTCTCTTTTTAAAGAGAATGTTTTATTAACATGTTTTATAATGTGGGTTTCTGTTAAAGAATTTTCAAATGTTAAACCTTTGATGTGTGCGGGGAATTTTGAGGTTGAAATTTATTTTTTGTGTGGTATAATGTAATATCTTGAGATTTTTTTAAATTTATATTTTCAAATGAATTTACTCTTTTTGATATTTTTTTACATGAAACACTGAATTTATATCGTGTTACATGCAACATTGATTTTAGCTTGTGTAACACACAAAATTATGTTTAAACAAAACATGACTTGCTATTAAAATATTAGTATTTATTATGATAGTTATTACCTATTATTTAGAATGTTAGGTTCGAATATTATGAAAATAAGCACATTTTACTACAATAAATTAAACGAATCAATTTTATTTAATTAATTTAATGAAATTTATATATCATATATTCAATCAATTGTCAACGTTCATCTTTTTTGTTTTTTATAAAGGAGATAAGAATAAATCCAATTTGACGATGAAAAAAATATTTTATAAAAAGCATTTTTCTCACCTTTGGAAGACTTATTTTTAAATTTTTTTTATCATTTTGATAAAATTTATTTTTAAAAATAAAATTTATTTTTAAAATATAATATCAAAATTAGCACGGGAACATTTTTTTTATTTTTGGGAAAGTTTCATTTTTTGATGAATAGTGAAAAATACTAAATTTTAATTGAAAAAGAACTTTTTTAAAAAATTATTTATAATTTTATATTATATTTTAAATTATTTTTAAAATAAAATGAGTTCAATTATAATTTTTTTTACATTTTCCCTTTGAAAACCCGTTTTATCGTTACATTTGCATGATTAATTTTAAATTAATTTTTGCTACTTATGTGGATGGAATTTGTAACAAAAGATTCCCTATTTTGAATTAGAATAATTTATATTACCTCATAGGGTTAAATTAATTTTGGGTCAAAATGGATAGTAAAA
Organism: Viscum album; assembly: GCA_963277665.1. Lineage (NCBI taxonomy): Eukaryota > Viridiplantae > Streptophyta > Magnoliopsida > Santalales > Viscaceae > Viscum > Viscum album. The sequence goes on from OY728160.1 coordinate 1,856,356,627, forward strand.
ACAATAAAAATTATTTACTGTGGTAAAGGTAAAAACTGATTTTCTAGGGGGTTAAAATAAAATGATAAATGTTAAAAATGTCCAACACCCATTTTCTGGCCATATTTTGACTTTATATCTTCTAGGTTCAATAATGAACCATTTTTATCATTTTTCATGTGAAAATTGTGGGAACACATTTTTATTTAAAAAAATTACAAGTGTTCTACTCACCTCCCTTATAAAAGGCCACCCTCTCCTCTTTTCTTCACATGTTGAAAGTCTTTTCATTTGGCCAAGTCCTTCCCAATATTCTCCCAAAATTTCCTACTCAAATTCTATAATATTTAGTTTGGATATAAATCCAACCTAGGAAGGATTTTATTGCCAGATTAAGGAGGTTACTCGAAGAATAGGTGATGTTATTCAATGAGCACTTTTATTTTGTTTCTTCCTCCACCTACTTCAATTATTATCAAAACATGATGATATAAAATCTTTTGTTTTTGATATATACATATATTTTTTTATTTTAAGGTAATTACATAAAACTATCTCCACTTCTATCAAATGAATTATGAAATCTCCATTCATGTGTACAACAGACTACCACCTCATGAACCGATGCCATTCTTTTTTCCATTACCACCTCTCATGGTTGGGCATGATAATGGATATGAAGTATATATATGATATTTTTTTAAAAATATACTTATGGAGTCATTATATCATATACAACTTTTTTCTTTCCATTACATAGGGGATAAGATAACATCACTCATGTGTACGGTGGACTACAACCTTGCAATGTGATGTGATTCATTTTCACTAACACTTTACATGGAAGATAATAAGGATAAAGTTAATAATTATATAGGATATAAATGAAAAAGTTATGATATTTATAACATAATTATCATTATAAAAAGATAATATATCATTTTATTTCTTACCTTTTCACTCACTTAATGATGATAACGTCATTTGTGTACGTGTGGACTATTGCCTTCACAAAGTGATGTGACACTCTTTTCATCACCACAACACATGGATGATATGTATATGTATATTTAAAGAAATAATATGTTATTTTTAATATTATTATAATTATTTATAGATATTATATTACTTACATCCTTTCAATAATGATCATTGAAAAATGGAAATGTTACTCATTTGTATGCATGACCTACCATCTCAATGATTGTAACAAATTCCATTTCTCAAAACCATATTTCTGGATTGGTATTAAAAAGTATAATTTATGTATAAATATTATAATTATTTAATTATTATTGGTATTGAGATTATAGAACCATGATCAATGTAAGAGGAACAAAAATAAAAAAAATCAAAACATATATGAAAAACATAGTGGTTATGACCCAAAACAAGACTTTGACATGGAATTATTAATAAACGGGTAATAAAAAGATATAAGTATATCATATATGGTATGATAAATAATATTATGGTTCATTAATATATTTATAATAAACTTATATTTATTAAACATGTGGTTTGAACATGTATGACATATGTCAAGACTAAAGGGAATAGATTTTTGTCTCAATTTTCCTTTATTGAGACTCATGTTATGTTATACAATTATATTCTTTTGAAAGGTTTATAAAAAACCCCTTATAAATTTAATATTATGAATTTTTGTATCCTTATGATATTTTAAGTTTCATTTTATGTTATCCCATCATAGGGATTATGAATCAAATTTACCAAAGTGATAAATTTTTTATGTTATAATCTAGTTGTTTATCAGGATTGGTAATGATTAGGTTTTTGATGATAAAATATTATGATAAATATCTCAAGAAGATAATTTATTTTATTCAACTAATGTAATTCATGATAGTTTCAAGTAATAATACATATTTCCCACACTTTGGTACTTTATATAATTTAGAAAATGTTTTTATGAAAATACTACATTATTTCTCTTCGGTCAAAAAACCATTTTCTTCCAAAACCTCATATTCTAAGAATATTTTTAAATTTTTTAACATTTTTTAATTTTTTTAAATACATTTTACCCATTTTTTACTTCTTAAAAAATATTTTTAAATGAATGTTTCAGTTGTTTTCCAAATAATATGTTTTTGGCTTTTACCGAATATGTGAAAAGGAAATTTGTTTTTAACTTGCATGACCTGAACAATATTTCTTTCCATTGTGACCATACAAAAATTTCAAGATTACCTAATTTTTTTTTCAAATTATTTTTCAAATAATTTTTTTTCATTAATATATGTGAAATTTTTATATTTTAAATAAATTATTTCAAAGTAAAAAAGGGATATTCAAATTGTTTTAAAAAGTGTTTTTTGAAGTGGAAAGGTTATTTTCTCAAGAAATGGTTTAAATTATTTTTAAATATTCCTTAAAATGTTACAAATTAAATTTTCAAATAAAATTATTTTCAATTTTTTATGAATTTAATGTTTTAAAAATTTATTTTTAAAGAAAATGTATCTTCATCATCAAATGTTCCAAGTGATTTATCTTTCAAAATCAGTGTCCATTTAAAATGAAATCCTTTGATGTAACTTATAATTTTATTGGGATATGAACCAATGATAACATTCTTATTCTTTATATTAATGGTTTATTTTTATTATGATAATATTTTTATAAAACTCATTTCACTTCCACAGGCTATACCATGATAAGATATCTATGAAACCTGCATCCCTTCAAGGTTTATTCTATGATAAAATGTTTAAAGGATTATGAAAACTACCTCTTTTACATAGGATAGGATATGATGAAATGTTTATGGAACACATTTTATTTTATGGGTTATAATATATTGAAATTTTTATGATCCTGTGGAACACATATATATGATTTTCATTTTCAAAATGTGGTTTTGTAATTACTAAGGATGGTGGTTATGTTATAACCAAGGATGGTGGTTAAATTATAACCAAAGATGGATGGGTACTATATATACCTCCAATTTATTCAGTAAATATTTATATATTAGGATATATATAGGAATGTAATGGGGAGTGAACCTTGTTTGGTAAGGGACTTTGTATGCTATGACGATCTTTGTAGTAAACCTTGATAACTATGACAGTTTAGGGAGTGAACCAATTCCACTATGGGGAAAGGTATAACAATTTGGATGGTGGTGTGTCCCACCCAGGAGGTGTATCCACCCATGTAGTTCCCTATTAAGTCTTGGTAATTAGCCTAGAATACTAAGGAATTAATTTTCTATGCATATCTACATGCCACAATTATTTGTCTAATTACAATGTTATGATCTCATGAATCATGTTATTTGATTTCCGTATAGTTCATTTATTATTAACTTCCAATATTTATTTCATGAATCAATATCTTGATCTATGATATATAGGGTCTAGTTTCCATATTTTATTCTCACATTCTCATACCCTTATTCTAAAATAATGTTTATATATTTTCCTTTTTAACCATACTGACTATCTGAGATCACCCTTTATTATGTTTCCTTTTCCTATGTTATAAAAAATGTTTTTATGTAGGGTATGTCTATGAAGAGTACTAAATGGGAATATTTTTTGGTAAAATTGAAAATCTTTTAGTTGATTATAATATTGTGTTCTATGTTTCCAAATGCACTAAACTATAATGGCCCTTAGTCATGTTCTTGTGTAATTTAATGAATATTCTTCTAAAATAATATAATATTCATTTATTAGAAGCATGGTTTTCTATATTCATCTTGATAATTAGAATTAAAATCAAAATTATAAGAGGTATATAAATTAAGGAGATGTTTTTTGATATTTATCTACATCTAGTAAGTTTCAGTTGTTTTTAGTTAAGCATTAAGAGCTTTGGGTAGAAATTTGGAATTTTGGAAAATAATTTTTTTCGGGCACGCTGTTACCACATAGTTGGGTGAAACCATACTGGGAGACCATGTAAGTTGACTTTTCCTAGAGGGTGAATCTCATAATGAGTTCATATATTTAGATAAAATGAAAAAAAAATTAAATTTTTGTTTTAGAGTATATTTCATTGTTGTCACAACGTATTGTAAATCATGATACTAAACCATGGGAGATGGTGTGGCTTAGACAGTGTGAGACGCATGGGTAAGAAAATTATATGAAAAAACATGTGACCACCAAAAAATCATTAAAAAGTGGAGAAATACCATTTTAACCCTTTTATTTTTTTGACCCTTCCTTCTCCCCTCTCACATATTCTTGACCATGGATTCCTCAACCCCCTTTCCCCAAACCCTTTGAAAAGGGCCATCTTCATGAAAATTTGTTATGAGTTTCATCCTCTATATTCCGATTTATTCTTTTACTTGCTTCCTAAATGATTTAAAATGTTTTGACTTAGGGTTTCAATGATAATTCCACTAGATCATGGTGGAATTACCATGATATAATGGGGATTTTTCTCAGCATGGATAAAGGATGTATTGAGACAATGAATGCATACCATTTCATTGGAGATACCTTACCCAATGAATTTTTGTAGGGTTTTTATTTAAATTAATAATTTTTTTAACTAGTGTAAAATTATAGGGATTTTCCTATGAGGATGTCAGTTTTAGACCATGGACCTTCCATGGGTGGTTGTTCATGGTTTTGATGTAATGATATTACCAAGTAAGTTATTATGAATTTATTCTTAATTAAATTAAAATTTAAAATTAATTAATTTTTTTTTATAATTAATTGAATTTATTTGTCAAAATTATATAGGTGATAAAGAGTTTATATGAACATGTATGAAGCATAGATTACATTATGAAATGGTGTCTGAGCTTCAATACAAATGGAATGACTCTATATTAGTTAAGTAATCCCTTGAACATCTTCATCTAGTTTATTAATTTTTTTGTGGCATGTGACATGAGGTATTTCAATTTAGGAGGATTTTAATTTCATTTAAATGAAATATTTAAAATAAATTCCATAAAACATGAAAAGTGTAAAGGGTTATGATAAGACCTTGAACATTGGTGATTCCTCGACTACCGATGAGAGAGGGTGTAGCTTCCTGGTGTAGTGGAAGTGCCTTGGGTGGGATGACCAACTACTGTTTTAGAATTAATTTATGAGTAATTTTTAATGCACATGAAAAATAATGTCATATATAATGAAAACCAAAAATTATATGGCTAAAAAAATAATGGAACCATATGAGGATGATTTTCACATGAAATTTATAATTAATTTTTAAGAAAGTATAAAATTTCATCAACATGAAATTCTTTATTCATTGATGATTTGATTGAATAAATATAATTTTACCATAATTTAAATATATGATCCAAGTGAAGAATCCCTCTACTAGCAATGCATATATATAAACAAAATCTCTGAACATCGCCTAAAAATCACAGATTTCTATCAGGGATAATTGTAATCACTTGCATTGTTCATGGTTTATTGTAGCATAATTCTTCCCAAAGGAATAAAAAATCATGATGTTATCTCAATGTAATTAGATAAGATGGATATATATCATATTATAGATATATAGATCACTCTCTAGTTATTGAGGGAGTCTCTCTCTATCCATTGTTCACAATAAGAGTTATTATCAAAAGTGTTATAATTAGATATTTATTATGGTAGCTTTAGGGTTGAAAAATTACACAGAATTCCTTTCCCTACTTCACGATTCTTAGTTTAAACCATGTCCAATATAAATAGTAATAATTATATTAATCTCGTTACATTCATAACACTTAAAGAATATAAATAAATATTATTTATACATATTCCAATTGGACCATTAGGCTTGGTTAACTTTCCCTCATCGTTATTGACCAATCCTTGAATATTGAATATTTAATTAATAAATAAATATTTATAAATTATTTTTTGATAAATATAATACATATTTTATTCACCAAAATTTGAAAATAAATATTTAATATTATTATTTTACTAACTTTTTATTTTGAATAATTTTTTTATTAAATCATGATGATCATCCACACCTAAATAAATATAATTTATTCTAACTTGATAAAATCCATACCTAAATTTAATTGTTATTGTGGATTCAATTTTTTTGTGAACCTATATAAATCTTTCTCAGTGTCCTTATGAATAACCACATAAAGTCCAAGGTTAACATCTAGAAACACACCATGTCTCCCATAGAGAATGAATTTAATGTATCAATGAAATCCAAACTAATATGAATGCTTTCCATGTAATACAATCCATTTAACAAGATATATAAAATCATATAGGTTGAATATTGGTTCCACATACCTTTATGGTTGTTGTCTTTTTCATTTAATTTCTTGAAATTAACTTTACCACTAAATTACATGGACATGGTTTTATCTAGTAAGTTCCGTTGCCAACAAAAGAACTGAGATATAAACTCCTATTATGGGAAAAAGGGGATAAAGCCTTTATAATATTGCCCACTAATACAATATAACTTGTGGTGAAACTAATTTATCATACCTTTTCAAGAGCATATGTCATCATGGTTTTCATCAATACATAAAATTATGCATGTCATGATATCTATTAATGATAATATTAAAGTTTAAGGATTGATACACATATCCAATATAAGAATATCCAATGAAAAATGTAAAGTTAGATTCCCTATTAATAGGTATATTCTCATATTCTCATTTCATAGATATTACCATGGGATAACACCTTGAGAAGGTCTCTCAATTTTTTATGGGCCTCCTACCCTTGATATCATGTTTCGTGTTTGTACTGTTATACAATATCATCCAGTTATAGAACAATATTCCTGAATGATGCTGTGGAACCTCTTGGTTTTCATTAAAGTGGGGAACTATCATGATCTTTCAGTGTGGAATATGTTATTAGGAAATTATAACATGAAAAATATTATACATATGAACAATCATTATATCATAAGTAACTTCATTAATAATCAAAGCATATAATCTTTCACTAATAAATTTTGTTGTAGGGAACTAATTCCAATAGAATCCCACTTGAAATAGATCCAACTTATAAACATTTTTAGTCAACTTTCTTAGATATTATACTCATGCCTCTAATGAGGTAAATCCTTAGTTAAGGGTCTACCATGTTTTCCTCCAGGGATACTCTTCTCATTGCAACTTCAACTCATTATTAAAAATCCATGAAGTGATTAAAATTTTGAATTATATTGTTTTTCCTTTATTGTATACTCGACTCTTAGGAAAGATCCACCACTAAAGTGTTATCATAGAAAACTATGTTAGGATCTTCACTACTAGGTAGAAAATCAAGATCCTTGAAGAAGTATCTAATAAAAACTACTCCATTGGCTACATCAAAATCCATAATATACATAGAATCCACTATAGAATTGAAAAAAATTGACTATATACAACTCTTCTACCTCAAAACCCTTCCATCGAGACCAAAGAAATTTTGAAACCATGATATTACATCATTATGATATTTTAGAATGATAATATATGAATAAACCTTTATGAATATATCTTCATATCCATTATACACTATGATCATATACTTAGTTCACCTTGGAAACTTAAGGAAAACCTCAACAAAAATCCAATGATTTTCATATGGATATACTTTATATCTTCTTACCATTATCAAAGTGTATAAAACATCAATCCTAGTACATATCACAACATACATGATAGATCATATTGTAGAAGCGTATGGTATCTTAATAATTCTCTCTCTTTCCTATTGTCTCAGAGTATATATTTTCATGGAATGATGTATAACATGTGACACTAAAACCAATACCCTATTATATTGTTCTATATTGAACCTATATTGTATCTGATTAATGTATATACCCTTAATAAGTCCAGGAAGCCTCTCTGATATATCATACATGATATTGATCCTTAGAATGTAGGATACTTCACCTAATTCCTTCATGAATAAAAACATTCTCAGCCATGCCTTAAAATCTTGTATTAATGGTATATCATTTACCATTAGTAATGTGTCATCAATATACACAATTGTTAAAATAACCAAAATCACACTAGAAACATTGTAAATACAAGGACTAAATTTATGATTAACGAAACCAATTTATTTTATGGCTTCATTGAATAGAATATTTCAGGATCTAGATGATTGATTTAATAAATAAATGAATCTATGAAACTTTTGTACATTTTTATTTTATTGGAGTCACAAAACCTTCTGGTTGTGTCATATACAAATCCAATTAATGGTTCCCATTATGAAAAGTAGTTCTAACATCAATTTTCCAAATATCATTATCATGGAAATATATTATGATGAGAAAAAATTAATATATTTATACCTAGAAACTGGAGAAAAGATTTCATCATAGCTGATGCCTTGAAATTTTCTAAACCCTTAATCCATTATCTATGATTTATAGGTATTTAATTTACCTTCCATGTCAAGTTTTCTCTTGAATACCTATTTACACCCAATATGATTTACATAAACCGGAAGATCAATTAGAACTAAAAAATAGTCTTGATACATAGAATCCATCTTAAAATTCATGGTTTATTTCCAATTTACAACTACTGATATCTCCAATACCTTTTTTCAGAATAGTGGATCATCATTATCAACCAATAATTATTTTCTATAATGAGTGAATAGAGAAACATATTTTTTTGTTTATCTTACATCTCTTGCTATCTTACTATAAAATTTTGTTTTAGGAACAACTTATTACATGGGGACCTATAGAATGTTTTCTTGTACCACCACCTATATATCTTGAGTATAAAATCCATAAGCTTCAATATATATCTCACTGTCTTCCTTGATGACGTGATCCCTCTCAAGAAAAATAGTATATCACGTGGTAATTACACTTTTTTCTGAAGGGTTGTATAAATATTATACCCTTGTTTCATTAGGATACCCTATAAAGATACCCTTCATTCCTTAATGTTTTATTTTTCTTCTTGAGCTACCCTTAACAAATTAATCACAACCCCATGCACTAACATGTGATAAAATGGGTTTCTTTCCACTACATAACTTGAAATAATACCATTTTCTTCTTTATATGGTACTCGGTTTTGTATGTATGTTTCCCTATGTAATGCATATTCCCAAAAGGATAATAGAAGGCTCATAGTACTGATCATCAGCCTTACCATGTCCAGTAGTGTATAATTCCTCCTTTAACTAACACAATTCCACTATGGTATATAATTTGGACTAATTTTATGTGAAACCCCATACTCCAATCAATATTTGAAAAAATATTGGTTAAATATTTCACCACCTTGATCTGATCAAATTTTTGTTATCTTCTTACCAAGATGATTCTCAGATTCATTTTTAAACTCTAGGAACGACTCAAAGGATTTTTATTTATAACTCATCAAGTAGATATAAGAATAACTACCTAGTTCATTTTTAGAAATAATAAAATATGAGAATCCAAGTATTTATTTTAATTGAAAAGGTCTTCAGACATATGTGTGTACCAATTATAGAATCCTTTAAACATTTCACCCTGACAATTGAAATGTTGTTTTTTCTTATTAACTTGTAAAAAGGAATGGAATATTTCAAGTGGTTTAAGCTCAAAAGATTCAATGTAACCATCTTGATAGGTATTTTTTAAATGATTCTTATCTACATAACAAATAAAGTAATGAAATTACTAGGTGTTAAATGAGTTACATGAATTTGTTTCATTATCAATTACCAATATTTTTTGTTCATAATTTAATACATAATGACCATTATTCAACTATTTCATACCATAAAATATGATATATTTATAAAAATATGAGCTATTATTTCCAGAACAAAAAATAAATCCATCCATAACTAAACAATAACATATTTGATGTTCTTGGTAACATTAGGCACATAATAATAATTCATTAAAAAAAATCAATACCATTGTAAATAGTATATGGTAGTATCTAATTGATTGAGAAACTTATATGACTCCATTAAAATCTCATAGAACAACCTAACCTCTAGAAACATTCCCTAATCTACTTGGTCCTATATTTGGATACAAATGTGATCATCACATGAAGTTCCAAATACCCTACTTATAGATATAGAAGGACAAAAATCAACAAAAACACACCTAAAACTTCCCCTTGTTTCTTTGGATTAGTGAAATTTCTCTTCTAGCATTGTTTCTTTCCACATGATAAACATCCCACATATTGTTCCTTTCCTTTCCTTTGGATATTCTTCTTATTTGAATGATGGTGCTCTGGATCCTTATACTTGAAATGAGTCTTAAAACCCTTTAACTTATTTATAAACTTATTATTCACTATTAGGACTGTAGTTTCTTAATTCCCATGTCTTTATCAACTTGTAGAATAAGATTAATAACCTTTTAAAGTTTATTTCTTATTTTAATCATATTATAATCCACAACAAAATTGTAGAGTCTTTGGTAGTGATGAAAAAAAGAGATCTATGAAAAGTTTATCAAGGATCCTTCTCCCAAGATTTCTAGGTTCTCAATATATGCCTTAATCTTGGCTATGTGTGGCCCAACAAACCTTTAATCTCTAATATTTCAGGTGAACATTTAATTGGAGATATCATATCTATATTATCATGTATTCTATTGATTGAGATCCCAAATGTCAGAAACAATGCTATACACATCCATATGATCATATTACATCATAAAATCATTGGAAAAGAAGGATAGCATGAAAAATTGTACTCTATTGTGTTATCCACATCCCTCAAATAGAGAGATAGTTTTTAATCACTAGCCTTTTTGGAAAGCGACTCAGGAATGGGGGTTTCTAGTCCTTATAATTTCCATTAATGGTGTAGTATAATTCTTAAGAATCTATACAATTACTAGAAATTTATGTCCCTGTTTAGATTATCCTTATCTATTAGGGATCACAATAATATTTTCAATTTTTTTTATTTAAATTTATTAAAATTAAGAGTAGATAATTAGTACTTTACTTCAACTATAATAATAGACTAATAAATATAAATTTAGTTAAATTCCACTAATCTTCCCCTATTTTTTCAAAACCTAATATCCCTCATAATTAGTTTTATAATATCTTATTCCTTATATATTATAGTTTAAATGATCCATATTCCCCTTATCATAACCTAGACATGGGACTCACAAGTTATTTTATGGTTTTTCAGTTGGTATAACTTTCCAAATGCTTCAGGTAACAATTCCTTGATTTGTTGAGTGGACACCCCAATCTGGAATCCTGAATAAATATTTCATCAACTCTTTTCTCTCTGTTATACCAAGTACTTCATTTGTATTAATCATTTTATGTCAACCAAGTTAATTCAACCTAGAAATTAAAGCTAAAATTCAAATGATAATTATAATAACTCTAACTTGAGTTGGTCATGAACTTTAAACAATGAGGATGATTTTAATTTACATAGTGGAAGGCTATACTAAAGTAAGATTTTAGTTTTATGGATATTCATTCTCATGCATAGAAATAAATTTTATCATATCACATTCCTGGGTAATATTATGTGTATTTTAGTTAAGTGACTATCCATGTCTGATAAAATTCATGAAAAATTTGGTTATATTTTATTCCATATTTCATTCATGTTAATTAATTTAATAGGTGATCTAAGAGTATTTACCAACATAAAAAATTTACCATGAAAATAACTGAAATAAAATATAAGTGGTATGATCAGGATATTACCTAATGGTTACTTTATCTAGTGGATGATAAACTAAATGTTGAATCTAGGGGGAAACACCTTGAACCATAAATTTTGTTTTTTGTTACAAAATTCGGCCCAAGATGCTATGTATCACCTTAATTGGTTTTTCCTTAGCTTCTAGACTTGGACAAACTCATCTGGCCTAAGATCTCCATACTTACATAATATTTACTCATATATAAGTGATGTCATCCAATAGATTAGATAAAGGTTGTTTATAAAAAATAAACTATGGATGCAAAAGACCTTACATAATAAAAAGAAGGGGATGTTGTTTAGGTCATCAATATTAATTTAACTATAATTAATTAAAAGAAACAAATCACAAACACATGACTGGTCTAATATCATTATCATATACTCATCAAGCAATGGGAATAAATTTTTAATCTACTTCTCAATTACTTCAGTTAGTTCTTTAATTAAGATAATATTTCTTGAATTAATCCAACTAATTCAATTTATCTTAATTCCATCCAAACATCCTTTACTCACCATCGTCTATAATTTTAAAAAATTTAACTTCATTTAAAATTAAGTAAGTACACAAGTGTACTCATAGCTAATGATGTGTTCTCATCCAAAATTTATCATAGAAATTGATTCGGTATATAATTATCAATCAAAAACCTTGGATTGTACTGTCAAATAAATGACACAGATATCACATGTGAAAAATTTTAATTATGTATTTAGTTTTTCTCTCCATGTAAAATTGGTTACATTTTCATCAGAAGACTATATGGTGTGTACTTTTTTACATGACATGTACTATCTTCGGCCTGTGTCTGCATCACATGCCTAAGGACTAGGCCTATTTTCTACCATTAATGAGTTTGAGGTATGTGATGTTTTTTACATATTACATGGTATATAGGCACAAAAATTCATGCCATATTAGTCCTTGTGTCATGTATCTGATAAACATCATTCTGGGACATCAGTGTTCTCATCCATAAGAAGAAATGGACTACATATCATTTATAGCGGGAACATGGTGTGTAGTTTATCAAAATATGTACCAATCTATATGGTTCTGCACACCTACCTGATTTTATCATATCTAAATTTATATGGAGATATATAGAAAATATACACTATAGGTAAAGTGAATTTTGGAAGTACATGTTGAGTAGTCTAGTGTGTTCTACATTGAAGATTTTGCACCTCCAGATGGTTTTTTTCATATGTTTCTGTATATTAATAATAAATTTTTTCATATTATGTTAGTGAGAATAAATAAGGGAAGTTGGAAATATGGAAAATATTTAAATTAATTGACCTTAATTAAAATAAAACATAAATGCATGAAAATAATCAATGAATAATAAAAAATTATAAATTAAACATGTAACAGATCTAATACCACTTATAGGTTCTAGCCATAGTGGAGGAGCCTTGGGTGGTATTACTAACTCAGATTTTAGTCTTAATTTATGAGTAATCATTACTTTACATGAAAAATAATTTCTTGTCCAGTGAAAAATATAGATTACTTGACCAAATAAAGACACTGGAACTAGAAGAGGATGATCTTAACATGTAATCTACTGTTAATTTATGAGCAGATAATGAATTACCACAACCTATAATCATCTATTCATTAATGATATGATTGAAAAGATATTATCATACCATCATTATTTACATGATCCAAGTGTGGAATCTCTCTAGTGTTGATCCACACATGCACTAAAATCTTTTAACATCATTGCAGAATAATCGAGTACTAGCATGACAAATCCTAACCGTTTGTGTTGTTTATGGTTGATTATTTTAGAATTATTATCTAAGGAGGAAGAAATCTTGATGTTATCTTGGTGGATTGAAAGAAGAGGAATAGAGTGTGAATTACCGATCTCTAGATATATCTTTAAATATTTAAATAGTATCTATATATCCACTTTTCACTATAAGACTGATTATGGAAATTGTTATAATTAGATATTTTTTATGGTAGGTTTTGGGTTGTAAAATTACACACAACTACTCTCCCTACATTATATTTATTATATTAAACCATGTCCAATAGTAATAATAATAATAATAATAATAATAATCACTTTACATTCATAACACTTTAAGAATATAAATAAATATCATTTATACCAATTCCAATAAAACTATTAAGCTTGGTATGATTTCCCCTGTTCACATTTATTGACCCTTGAATAAAGACTATTTTTTAATAAATAAATATAAATTAATTATTCATCGATAAATATAATAAATATTATATTCACAAAACATTAAAAATAAACATTAATATTTTTATTATTTAACTACATAATTCTTTCAAATAACTTTTGATTAAGTCCGGGTGATCAACCAAACGAGAATAAATATTATTTATTCCATCTTGTTAATTAAATACTTGAATTTATTTGAGATTAAAATCACACTTAGTGTGGAACTCTCTAAGAATCTTTCTCAGTGGAATTATACATAACTTCCAAAATTAAAATATTAACATCAAGTAACATACCAAGGTTCCCATAGAAAAAGTAGTTAATATCACAACGACATTCAACATTCTAAAAATTCCTAGCATGTAATATAATCCATTTATCATAATATCTCAAATCAAGAAGGTTTTGTGCTGGTGCCACTAATCGATATGATCAATTTATATATCTTTGAATATTTAGAAAGTAACTTTCCCACAAAAAACCATAGCCATGGTTTTATCCAGGAAGTTCCATTTCCATTAAAAGTCCTAAGATATCAACTCTAGTCAAGGGATTGAAATAATAATTACTTTCTCGTATTATCTATTAATGCAATATCACCCATGAAGCACCCAATGTATCCTAGATTTATGCGATAATATGAATTCATGGTTTCATTAATAGATAAATATATTTGATTCATGATATTCACTAATTTTAGTCATAATTTCTATGGATCAATTCAACCATCCATATTTAGAAACATCCAATGATACATGGAAATTTAGATTTCCTATTAATAGGCCTATTTTCATACCATTCTGTATAGTTTCTAACAAAGGGAGAAAACCATGATAAGGTGTCTCAATGCTTTATGATACTCCTATCCCTGATATCATTTACCATCGGTGTCTATTCATATAATATCATCCAACCATAGAATAATAGTTAAGATTGATGTTGTCGAACCTCCTTGTTCTCATAATAGTGGGAAACTGCCATGAACTTTCAATGTGAACTATATTCCTAAGAAATTATCACATAAAAATTCCCTATAGAGGGAAAATCATGGTGTGAAAATATAATTCATTAATAATGAAAATATATAATTATGTTCAAAGAATGATAGTTCTAGGTCACTGACTCCAATATAGGGATTGTATATAAAATTATGTGACGAGAAATATGGAACACAATGGGTTATAAATAAAATTAAAGGAATGATAAAATATATTTTGATAGGTTCCCTTAGTCTCCTTTAGTTGGGATGAGTGATGATTAGGTCTGTTTTCTTGTGGGTAGTATGTATAAAACCTTGGGTGCCTTATAAGCATTGGGATAACTGTCTAGTGAATGGTGAAAGTCTCTTCCCACACTACCATGCAATAACATGTGTGGGTATAGCTTGGGTAAGAATTATGAGAAGGTTGTGAGTGAGGGGAATATCCTATGAAAATTGTGATGGGATATTGGATAGAGGAAATCTCTCTAGTGTGATATAGTTATATGACTTCAAATGATGAAAATGAGTCAATGAGATGGCAATGATGGTGATAGTGAGGGATGATATTCCCTCCAAGTGAAAGTCTTTAATTGAGATATGGAGATGATATATATGATCCTAGGTATGACTTCCAAATTATAGTGTGACCTAGGGAAACTTAGTGAGTTACCAGTATTACATTAACTGATAAGAGGTTTTATGTTGGGAAGATAGCATCATTGATCATGGGTGTCACCTTTAAACTTTATGATCAATGGGGAGAGACTAACATGGCTAAGTGATTGAGATAGGTTTTATAGTTAAGATGATATATGAGGAGAATCATGATGGGTTTAATAATTAAGTTTACATATAGGATTTGATATGATTGATCCAAGGAGAGAGTGTACCCTCAGTGTGTGATGTGATCTGTACGTGTTTCTTGGTAGGGAGAGTTTCCCCCTGAGCTATAAAATGACCTATTAATTTTTTATTGGTTGGGTGTAGAAATTACCCTATGTTTCTAGAATATGATACCTATTTCCTATAAGGGGTTGGGTATAAAATTTTGTTTTAAGAAGATGCTACTATGATTTCTAGTTGGATATGGTCACATTCTTTGGTTTCTGGATGATCCATTTCCACATAGGGGAGGTCAACACCATTGATTTTCTATATTATAATTTATATATTTTATGATAGGATTTGGTCATGCCCCATATTTTCTGGATCTATTTCTGTATAGGGGGAGTCCCACCCCAGTGTTTCTAAATGATATAATACGAGTTTCCCAATAAGGTGATTCTTCCCTATGTTCTAGGTGAACTACCACTTTTTTCATAGAGGAGAGTGGATATACCTCTAGGTTTTATATGAATCCACTATGTTTCTTTATAGAGATATTTTATTTTACTAGGTTTTATATGATGTTTTTATGCTCAAAAACCTCTTACATTTGCTAAATAAAGTAAGATCGATCCCATGTATCTTTTTATAACTCAACAATTTATGATCGATCCCATATTTTTTTTAGTTTAAGATCTTATCATTTATAAATACATTATTCTTTCTAATTATGTTTTGGGGCATATTGGTAGTTACCAACTTTTTGGTACACACACCCTGCTCAAGAAATCCTAACTCTTGGGTACCCTGGAAGCCTTCACTATTCACAGGTTTAGATAGAGCAAGGTCTATCATTTCATGATTGATCTGGATGAAATGGATATTTATTGAGATGGGTTCATACTTAGGGATGAAAGTGGTGTCACTTTTTTCTTCTTCTTCTGATAATTTTTATTTTTGATTGGCCTAATGGGTGACTAGTTGGGATATATGATTGTAATATTTAACATTTCATTGTTATAACATGATTGTGTTTATTATTTCATGTAATCTTGTTATTTATTATGCATTATTATTAGTTTTTATGCTATTATTTATTACATTTTTATGAGGGTATAGTCTTCTCACAATAACAACGTAGAGATTCGCTACTAGTTAGTAGCCTCTGGAATACATAGAGAAGTGCTTGGAGTCCTTTTATTCCCCAATCTAAAAAATGGAAGAGTGGTCATGGGATAAAGAATTACAATGTAGAATCAAATTATATTTTTATTTAAATTTCTATTTGTGGTACAATGGGTAAGGAATATGGATGTTTTAGAGTTCATGATAGACCTCAGACTAGTGCATCCCAAACACATTTTTTGATGGGAACCATAATTCACTATGAATATGGGATCACATTTCTTTGTTTTTATCTTATATTTGATATATTTATTCATTTATGATGTGTTTATTTGATATTTGTATTATGGTTTTGGATCCTGGACCACTAGAAAGAGGATTGATCACATTCATTATATTTGGCATGTATGACTTTCATGAAATTCATGTTCTTGTGTGTGATTGATATCACTGATGAATTCAACATTCTAATGTGTTAACAATAACTTATATGGTGTTTTCATATATACAATTTTTGGATAATTCTAATATATTGGACCATGATTTTTTTGTGATAATAGGTCATGTGGATCTTGATGTGTGATGTTTACTAGTGATGAATACCAAGTCCCTATGTGTAAGGGATTCATAGATACCCCTTATATGTTGGTATAGGAATTGGATGTCTTGATGATAATCCCCTTCCGGGTGATATGAAATAGGTTTTGTTACTTATTGTGTTATCAAAAACCTATATGATTTTTTCCCATATTGATTTTTGGTGGAATTATATTTAAACGAACCATATTATCATGGTTTAATTGATACAAATTATCATAGAGAGAGAACATTATATGCTTATGTATGAGATTTTTATCATTGAGGGGGTAGTATGGTATATTGATTATTAGTGGGTATGGGTTCCCTAAAGCAGTATGATGACTTGTAATGTGATTCTTGATTGGTACATATATATGAGAGACCTGGAGAGGGTGTTTTTCTATACGAGTTTCATTATAGAATTTGATGGGAGCATAGATTTTTTCCATTATTAGAGGCCAATATGAGATATGACAAATAGAATAGGTTATAGAGCCTAATGAATTTGAGATTTGGCTCATTATATTTGTGATCTGGGTTCTATGATTGAGTTGTAGGGAATTTTTTCTAATATGATTGAAATGTTATTTTATATATAAGGGTAAACTGAGATAGTGATTATCCTAGACTTGTTATTTCCTTAGAGACAAGTTGTGTGGATAAATTCCTATAATTTTAGATTTTTTTTATGATAGGTGCTTCTATTTTTGTGTTATAGGAATGGATATGTGTTAGGATTTTGTGATTTAAATCACATAGAGTGATTTTATTAATAAATATGGGGTTTGAGGGTAGTTAAAAAAACCCTATTGATTTTGTATTTTTTTCTAGATAATCTTTGATATCATGTTCCTAGATGTTTGGATAAAGGATATATAGAGCGTGGGTGGATGATTGAGATTTTGAAATGATGTTGTATGTTGGTTGATCATGCAATTTACCTTTATATGATTGAGATGTCAGGTTTATTAGAAAGTGAGGAATGAGATTCTTCAAACTTAATGAGATTGAAAAGAGAGAAAATCTTGGAAATTTGTTTATGCACATGAGTCTAGTTTCAATGATGTGTGACTCATGGGATCATGAGTTTGGTTGTGATATTAGGTTGTAAAAGAGTGTAAACCATTAGGTATGAATGAGATCGAGAACGGATATGCATTTTTTCATTTATATTATGAATCAGTGAGTGGATTTGTACATGATCAGGGCCAATGGTTTCAATGAGATACTTGAAGGTATAGTTTCCTAGAGTTTTGATTAGAATGTAGTATTTTCCCTCTTATATGGATTATGACATCATTAATCCAAGACGTCAAGGGTTTATAAGATGGTGAGAATATTTTGGGAGGAGAAATAAATTTATGATGGTGGGGCCAAATTGGTTCAGTTCTCCAGGACTATTGTAGGTAAGACATGTAGTGGGAAGTGCACTATTGTCCATTGAAGTGTGTGACCTTTATTATAGATGAAAATTCATCAGATTTAAAGTGTGATATTCCTAGTGATTTAAGAAGGTAGTGATCGGTGCTTCACATTGGTACACATGCACATGTTCTACAACCTTTTACAGTCATTACCTATGGTAATGAACTTAGAATGGGTCGTTGAGGTATGAACCTCCTAGGGATATGGTCATGGGTATGATGAGACTCTTTTCTATAATTTCTAGATAAAATTTTGATACCTCTGAGTAGTTATATATGATTTAATCCAGTTTCTTTGTGAATAAAAAATTTGGAATTTAGATATTATATAATATGAAGTCTAGATGTTGGAATCTTGCATGGGGTGAATCATGAGATTATTTTCTGTTGGAGGTGAGCCAATACTTGAGGATAGATTATGATTAAATATTTGGTTGGTTGAGGATCCAACCGTGGAATTACACTGAGTGTTGGGTTTAAAAATCAATGTGGGTGTTTAGATGATACGAGATACCACATAGGTTTAAAAATTTTGATCCTATGATGAGATAATATGTTGGTGGGTGAAGTTGAGAGTTATTGGGAAAAGTTTTTTAGAGGATTACTGACCAGTGTTTTGTATACGATTTGGATGTGGTGAGTTGAAAATCATACCAATAATGTATATGGATAACTAAAAATGTTTTTCAATAGGTGATTCTGACGCCAAAAGTAGTGTGGATTAAAATCAGACCTTATGAGATAATTATTATATTGGTGATACCCATATGCTAAATGATATTTTGGTTAATGACACTATTATTACATGGGAGAGAAAAATGAGATTGAGTACCATCTTGGTGATCCAGTGATAGTGGTGAGTGGTGGATTGGGTTCTAATGAATAATGTGTACATGTGTGTGTAGTGTCATAGATAAAGGTATCTTAATGTTTTTATGTAGAACATGATGAATTAATCATGAAAAGATAATTAATACAAGTAGGTATTAATGGTTGAATGACTTCTAAGGAGGATGGGAAGAACTAAAGTGGGACGATTTAAAAACCCATATTTTTTTTGTGTGTTTTTAATTCTAGAAGGAATTTGAATTTTAGATATGGATTAGTGTTCATAATGAGAATGAGATTAAAATAAAAATTTGAGAGTTGAAATGTCTCTAAGCGAATTTTTTAGAAATGGATTATGGATTGGGAGGTGTCTCAAGTGCTTGAGTGAGCATGAATTTCTTTAGAATGAAATTTAATATTTTGAAAATGTCTCTTAACTAGCACCCGATTACAAAATTGTTAGGGAAAACCATGTGGAGAAACCATAAATAATTATTTTTCATATGGGTGTGGCACGCGGTTAACACATGGTCAACATATGGTTATTGATAAATCATATAAAAAATATAATTTGGGTTTCATAAGATGCATCATTATTGAAACATGGTTTCAATAATCATGTGTCTAAATCATGTAAGATAGTGTGGATCATAATGTTTGAGTCACAATATTGGTGAATGATTTGGAAAACAAGGTAGAAAATGTTAAAAACTGACCTGGGTTTCCCTCAAACCAGACACTCGACCTGATCCATAACATACCTGAAGGGCGATATCGATCCCCACGGGATAGAAAAAATCACCCGTGCATTGAATGAAAAATCTTAGGGAATGATTTTTTCCAACTTATATATACAAGATAAATAAATAGGGGAAGACTAACAAATATTAATTCCATAGCTGTAAGAAAATACCAGAAACCAAATAACTACAATTGTATCTAAAACTCCTAAAGACATGTCCAACTATTTGAAAAGGGATAAACTAACAGCTACTCTAAGAAATGGTATGGAAAAACTCTGACCATCTCACCACTAGTTACCCAACCAGCTGAAATGAACCTCACTACCTCACTATGGTGCTTTGCCTTTCCCTGCACCAGAAGACAAATAAAGGTCTATGTACCACCAAAGAGGTGCGCATGGTGTGAGCTAACAAGCTTTGTATGATTCCACCCATGGGTTCCACAACAATTATCTATATAAAAAATCATGTATGGTAATTTTAAAATAAAAAATGGCATGACAAGCAGTAAATCAGTTTTATAGAAAACATGGTAAACATTTCCTATTTCCATAGTTATAAACAAAAAGTAGGTATATCAGTTTCAAAGAATATTTTTCCATATAACTTTCCACAAGAATTAACATGCATATAAAGGATAACATGGAATTCCAAGAAATAAAAAACAGAAGCACATGTATCATAACACCATGGAATACTATAGGACCAGGTTGCAGACTACTCATACCAAAATAATCAAGTCCACAAAAAATGATCCTAGAACACAGGCCAAGGAAGTAGAGGAATACCCCATGATTAAACCCTCCAAAATATCAATATTGGTCCCCTATAACAACATGCCTAGGAAATAAGGGATTTACCCATGACAAACCCCCTTGATAATGACAAAACAATAGACGATGGACTCAAGATAAACCTTCCAATTAAGTACCTATAGTAACCCATGTTCTCTTTTTTCACAATTTAGTTAAATTCGTAGAAAAAATAAAATCTATTTCACAATCCATTTATCAAAAGCTAGAGAAAAAAAATTTCCCTTTCAAAACCCATTTTCAACACAAACTAATAATCATGCTGATTTATCAAATCAATTTTATAAAGAAATGGAAATCTAGCTCATTATCTAGGCCAAAGATGGAACCACCTACCTTAAAGTTCGGGTTACACACACTCGCAATGGGAATCCAAAAGGATAGAACCCAAAACTATCAACGAAGGCCCTAGAATAAAATCTACATCAAGATTGATTCAATTTATAAGAAAATGGGTCAGTAGATTGAAGAAAATACACATACCTCAAGAACAGACATCCACTACACCACAACTAGCCAGGAACGACCTCTGGAACAAGATCATACAAATGATCTAGAAAAATAAAACACGAATCATCCATATTAGAACAGTGGATCTAATAATGCAAGGGTAGAGATCTATCTTGATCAATCACAATGATGAAAGGGAAAGAATACTTACCCGAAGAGATGCAACACAGGAACAACAAAGATCCAAAGCTGATCAGATCGATATGGAAGGAGGCGATCCACTAAAAATTAACTAGAAGAATCCTAGGTTTGAGAGAAATGATGTCTGGGAAGATAAGGTCAAGTGAAATTTCCAAACATGTGACATTAAGCTGGGTATAGGTCGTGTCACGATGTCTGCCCCTTGGTCACAACATGTAGTCCATGCTGGATTAGTTATGCAGAAAACCCCATTGCCTTAGTTAAAAATCTTATATTCAAACCCTACAATATTTTTACTTTAGGTACATGATGTGTACCTACTCACAGTTTGATCTCTATATTCATGAACTAAATCCAGAAACTTGTACACGTCGTGTAACTCCCATACACAGTGTGTACCTACTCTGCAACCTACAAAAAATCTATAAAACCACTCCAATGGACATTAAATCAAAAGAAAACTTATAAAGGGGAAAAAATTACCCAATTAAGGTAACATGATGTTACAAAATCCCCACTATAGAGACTTTCTATCCCTTGGAAGTTATGTAGAAGATATAACTCCTAGAAAAAGATGATGAAACATATTATAGATCAAGGAATCACATTCCCATGTCTCATGGGAATCAAATCCTTGTTTCCATCTATCTATAACCAACAGAATATACTTTACACTCAATAATTTCATTTGATTGTCAATGATCTCAACTGGTTTCTCCAAGACAGAAGCATCTGGATCTATCTGAATTTATTCCCAACTCAGAATGTGAGTAGGATCAGAGTGATACTTCCTGAGTTGAGATATGTGAAAAAAATCATTATTTTTTGTCAACTGAACTAACAATGGTAACCGATAAGAAAACTTCCTTAGATATTCAGTGATCACAAATAGTTCAACATATCATAGAGCCAACTTTCCATATTTTCCAAGCCGATGGTGACCCAAATGAGGAGAAACTTTCATGAAAACCCATTCAATTACAGAAAACTCTAATGGATGATGTCGTTGATCTATAAATAATTTTGGTCAAATCAGGTCTTTAAATAGATGTCTTCACACCACGGTAATCTGCACCAACGTCTCTTGAAATAAAATTGGTCCTACCAAATCTAATGCAGACACCTTTTCCCAACAAATAGGTGATCTTCATGGGTGACCGTACAACTCCTCGAAGGGATCCATTCTTATTAATGACTGATAACTATTATTGTAAAAAAAACTCAATCAGCCCCATATTTTTATCCCATGATCCACTGAAATCCAAGATGATGGGGCAAAGCATATCTTCCAGGATCTGAGTTACATGATCCATTTCACCATCTGTTTATGGATGGTAATTTGTGATCAACTTGATCTGAGTTCCCATTGCCTCTTGAAGACTTCTCCAGAACCTATAGGTAAACCTAGGATCCCTATCTTAAAAAATAATATAAGGACTCTCATGTAACATCACGATCTCTTGTAGGTACCACTTACCCAAATTTTCAACTTTAGTGGTATCTTTGATTGGAATTAAATGAAAAGACTTCGCCAACAGATCAACAACCACCCAGATATAATTTTTCTCTCAGCGTGTCTGTGGAAACCCAAAAAAAAATCCATGGATACCTCATCCAATTTTCAAATAGGCACCAAATGAGGATAAAGAAAACCAGAAGGTTTCAAACGCACTACCCTTATCCGTTGGTAGGTGTAACAGTGGGACACATAATCTTCAATGTCACACTTCATACCTAGCCACTAGAGTCCTATTTGCATGTCATAATACATCTTTGTAGTGCCTGGATGAAAGGCCCTTGATGAGCCATGAAAATAGAACAAGACTAAACTTATCACAGATGCTGGGTTGAAAACTCGCTTTCCAAAGTGAAGTATTCCATCTCCAGAAAAAGACAAACTAGAAACAGTCTCCCCACTATAATGAATTTCTCAAGTCTTATGAAACTCATCATCCTACTGCTGAATTTTCAAAATAGACTCAATGATAGATGATGATAACTAAGAATTATTCCGAACTATACCTGGAACATCCTCTTGAGTGTCAATGTGAAACTGAGTGAAATCCCCCATAATATTCCACTCCTCCTTCGATTCCAAAACTTCCTGTGATAGTACCCTCCTACTTTGAGCATCTGAAACAACATTCCATTTCCCTAGGGTGGTGGTGATGTCAAAGTCAAACTTCTAAAGGTATTCTATCCATCGTCTCTTTCTGAGATTCAATTATTTCTGAAAAAAGATATATCTTGGACTCTTATGATTAGATAAGTCTATGAAATTATGCTGAAAGATATAGTGTATCCAACATTTATGCACATTAATCACCACTGGAAGATCTAGATCAGAAGTGGGGTATCTCTTCTCATGTGTTCGGAGCTGACGAGAGTTGTAAGCTACCACATGATCATCCTATAACCACCCTGCTCTTTATTACACACTTAAACATGATTTATTACATAAAATTTCCCATAAGACAAATCCAAGGATCCATAGGTCTAGTGTCTTGGGAAATTAGGTGCATTACATAACAATATAGAACATAAAACACAACATATTTATTGAAAACATATTTTACATGACCACAACATTCTTTAGTACCTAGCATTGCACGAAATAACCCGAGAACTTTCCTAGGAAGAGGGTGAGCTATAAAGCCCAGTATGGGAGTAAACAAGGCATAACATGAAGAATAAAATATATGTTAGTAAATAGGAATATCAATAGATAATAATAGAAACACAAATATAAGGGAATGATATAGCATGATTATCATAACATGGAAACGTGGTAACAACATAAAACATTATATTATCATGAGACATGACTCACTGCACATGGATTAGCCTGAGTAAATCCTCAATGAACTTAAATTAGCATGATTAAACCCTCATTTCACTTGAATAATCATGAGTAAACCCTCATTGAAAATGGCGTATCATGATACGATTCTTTACCAAATTCATTGGAGTGTTATTAGGGCACACCCTTCTTAATCTTGTCATTTCATGCATATGTGTGCCACATAGATCATAAAATGTGGATTCATTAAACATAATGATTTATTCCACAAATATAAGATGTGGAACACATGATTATAATTCCTCAATAAACAAGTACACGTGAATAAATGTGAATACCCTTGATAGAGAAATGGTCATGGTATTCACTTACTTGATGTTTTTGGCATGGGAAATTTTGGTGTAACTTCGACAGCATAATGACGTAAAATAGAAATTATAAAATGGGTTGATGAGATATAAAGGGGTATATCATCACTTATACATGAAGTGTAAAGTAAAGGGGTAATGGAACATAATATCCCAATATATTTAAAGGAATTTAGATGCATAATATAAAATAATTGCTTGAATTTATATTTGGAGAGATAAATCCCTTACAGAATTTTGGTATGGTAAAAGGTTAAAATGGGAGGCATTAATGAGCGAGAAAGGGGTATCTATTCATTCAAACATAAAGAGGGAAGTATAGGGGAGGTGATAAATCATTCCAAAATTTGTTTAATTCAAAATAAAATGGAATAGAAAAATAAAGAAACATGGACATAAATAAGGAAGAAAAGTGAGGATCCCTTATAGAAATTTGGCATGGTAATAGGTGTCCACGGGAGACATTAATGTTATAGAAAGATTTATTTAATCATTAAAATATAAGGAGGTAAGTATATGGGAGGTTCAAAATTGTAATGACCCAAAGTTTCATTAATGAAAAATCCCTCTTGATCTAGCTAAATGTCTCTTTATGCAAAATATTTTTATAAGATGTCAACTTATTTGGTTTTATGTTATGAATTTTGACCGTTTCTAATATAGCCGTTGAACAGTGATCACATTATTAGTATAAATATAGGGCTTTAACAAATCTAATTTACTCAGACAAAAGAAGCGATGACCTCATCTAGTAGAATTGGTCCGTACGAAGCCCATTTTTCGGAACTCGGAAAAGAGGTGGCGTCCTTGGGCTTCGCTCTTCACCAAGACCAAGCTGAGCTTCATCATGTCAAGATCGAATGGGTCCGTCTTCGGGAAAAGTGGAAGTTGATAGTGATTACCACTCGAGCGATGTTATCCGAGCCACCCCAAGAGTCTTTCACCATTGCAGACCTTACCCTTAGGTCTTATGCGGCTATTTTAAGGGGTTATGTAACAAATCACTAGTACTATGTTCATGTATATTATTTTTGTATATAATAATGAATATACCTTCTCGTCTTTTTTGATACATTGTAAATAGTTTTAAAGTACAAATAGTGTTTTTAGTTATTATTTAATTAAGAATTCTATTTTTTTTAATTAAGGGATTTTTGAATTAAATAATATTTTAATAAAATATTATTATTATTATTAAATTAATTTTTATTAAATATAAATGATCTTATAATTTAATGAATTCAATTGTAATTTTTTTTAAGATTCGAAAGCCATTTCAGTCAAAACCCATGAATTTTCGATAAATGTAGGTTTTTATTTTAAAAGTGAAAATTAAAATATTTATTAAATTATTTAGATAAAATAAATGTTATTTTTGGAATCAGGACATCAAAATTATCCAATGGTGAATTTTTCATAATTTTCTGAGATAGTCAAATTTTTGGGTAAAAATTAAATACCGTTTAAATATATAATGTGTTTTATGACATCATAATGAACCAATAGTGATGTAATAAAATACTATAAGATATATGTTCGCCCAATATATGTTTTACCATTAAAATAATGTGATTATGGGATTGTTTGACTTACTTTTAAAAGCATTAATGGACCCCTCAAGACTTATTAAACAACTTGTCTTTTTAAATTAATTTCCATGGGAGTGTGACTCACCTCCATATAAGAAACACTATTATTTTAAGAATTTCAGACTTTGGCCTTATAAAATATTGTTTTACTCTTCCCTTTACCAAAAACCATGGGCAAAAACAATGGGATGGTTTGTGGTTTTGGATTAATTTAATATAAGGGGTCCCAAACCTAAATAATAAAGAATTCCTTCACCTTTCCTATATAAACTCACCCAATCTCCCACTTCCTCCCCACTAAAATCCCTTGGAGTTCATCTAACCTCTGACCTAATCTCTCTAGAATCCTATCAAGGTTCCCCAAGCTCCCAAGAAGCCTCTCTAAAGCCTTTGGAAGCACACTTCCAAGTAAGGGTTTTTTTCTTCATTTCTCATTTTTGTCCAATTTTCTTTAAGTTTTTTTCCTTTTAATTTCAATTATGAATGTTGGGTTATGGTTTCTCACCTCCATCATACTTCCCTCATTATATTTGAATGATTGGAGACCCCTTTCTCTCTCATTAAATTCCTCCCATGTACACCTGTTACTATGCCAAAATTCCGAAAGGAACTTCTCTCTCCTCTTTTACATTCAACCAATAATTTTGTATCATGAATCTAAATTCCATTATAATTGTTGAGACATGTATCTATATAACCTCCTTACTTTAAATTACATGTAAATATGATGGGAAACCCCTTTACCCCTCATCAACCATTTTTATGAATTCTTATGTCACGTCGTTACGCCGCTGAAATCGCACCGATTTTCTAAGCCAAAGTAATTGTGTAGTGAATACCATGCCCATTTTTCCATCAAGGGTATTCACCTTTATGCACATTTACTTATTGATTAAAATTTTTAATGTATGAATTCTACATTCCTTTATCGTGGAATAAATTATTATGTTTTTTGAATCCATGTTTTATGATCCATGTGGCACACTTATGCATGAAATGAAATGTTTAAGAAGGGTGCGCCCTTATAGCGCTCCAATGCATTGGGTAAAGTATAGTATCATGATACGTCATGTGCAATGAGTTTTGACTCTTTCTAATTCAAGTGCAACGAGGGTTTACTCGTGCTTTATGTGCAATGAGGATTTACTCATGCTCTCTGTGAAATGAGCCTTGGCACATGCTAATTCCATGTTAAGTGTTGTTGCCACATTTCCATGTTATGATTATCATGATTTATCATGCCTTTATGTTCATGTTTCTCTTTGATCTATTGATATGCCTATTGTCTAACATGTATTTTAATCCTCATGTTATTCCATGTGTACTCCCTTAGTGGTCTTTATAGCTCACCCTTTTCTTATGCATGACCTCAGGTTATCCCATGAAATGCTAAGTAAGAGAGAATGTAGTAGTCATGTAAAAGAAGTTTTCAATAAAGATGTTGAATTTTCATGTTTTAAGTTTTTATGTAATGATACTAATCCCAAAATACACTAAACCTCTCGATCTTATTTGTTGTAATCTAGTGAAGTTTTATGTAATAAATCATGTTTAAGTTGTAATAAAAAGTAGCGTTGTCATAGTTGGTATCAAAGGATAGGTTTAGTTATTTTTGGGATTAGGATTAGAAAACCATAGTAAAGCCTTAGAGACAAGACTAAGTATAATAAAAACATCCATAAGTTTTGTTAATTACTGAGTAAGTGGTTTATCAAGAAAATACATCCCTTTATGGATACGAGAAGGTAGAGGTGGCTCTAGCACATATGTATCCTAGGGGTAAAAACTGAAAACACCACTTTGAGCTAGACTCGAATGGGAACTGGTGCACAAAAACAGGCCTTGCTACACTCTTGGTTACGACACTCCTAGGGGATATGTTTTGAAAAATTCACAAGCTTATTATGAACCCTTATTAAGGGAATTAAAAAAAATGCCCCTAAGAATATATGTTAGAAAGTAGATCATGAAAAGCCTAGATTAAAGCCTATAGACTCATGAGTTAAGAAAATAAAAGTTTATTTATAAGTCATAAACTTTTGTCTTTGGATCACCCTTTATGTGTTACACCTAACTTTCCTTTTATTCCATCCAATGGCTGGTAATATGAGGACTCGAGCTAACAACCGTTGTGAAGATCTGTGTCATGACAGTACTAATGAGATGCCCAATCCAATGGGAGTGGGAATCAGGAACTTTGTCACGCTTCACTCTCAGCTAACTCAAGATTTGAATAGAAACACGGGTTAAGAGGAATGTTCAACACCCCCTAAGAAAGAACAAGTCGCTATCGATATCTTCATGATACAAAGGCCACCTACTTTTAGTGGATCATCTGATCCCACAATCACTAAACAATGGATCAACTCCATCGAAAAGATATTCTCCATCCTTCAATGTTCTGAACAAGAGAAGGTTCTCCTCACTGCTTATCGTATAGAGGGTGAAGCTGACCAATTGGGGACATTGATCAAAAATATGAATCATGAGGAGGAGATCGAGGCGTTGGAATGGAAGGATTTCCAGAAGATGTTTTTCGATAAATAATTTCCACACACCCTCCGGCTTAAGATGGAAAGGGACTTCCTTTACCTCAAGAAAAAAGATGAAGAATCTATTGGAACGTATGAGACAAACTTCAAAAGTCTTGCACTATATGCTTCTGGCTTTGTCGTTACCCCTGAATGCAAGTTTGGCCGCTTCTTTGGTGGGATGAAGCCTAGCCTGCGGAAAGCATTAGCGATCCGTGACTTCGACAGCAATGAGGAAATTGTCCGATGTGCCCTCAAGGTCGAAATTGAGATCGAGGAATCACATGGGTATCAAGGGGATAAGAAGCGTAAGGTAGACTTCAATACTGGTGGTCCAATGGATAAATCCAACGGTGCTAAGAAGATCCAGAACCCCTCTTGCCCAAAGTACGGAAAGAATCACCTTGGAAATTTCCTTAATGGGATGAGGAAATGCTTCAGGTGTGGAAGAGAAGGGCACCTAGCTGTTAACTGTTGGCAAGAAAGACCTGCGGTTGCGACATAGGAGAGGAATGCTCTGTTCGAACCTCAACACATTGTTCAATGCTACAAATGCAAGGAACCGGGGCATTTTTCAAATCAATGCCCTAATCCAAGGGTTTTCGGAGGCAACCAACAACCTCCAAGGCAGCAAGGAAGAGATTTTTCCCTCACTTCTGTCCAAGTGAACCCTGACAATGAAGTGGTGACAGGTACACTAGTTATTCTTTCAAGAATAGAGAACATACTTTTTGTTCAGGTTCTACACATTCTTTTATATCTCGAACGTTTAGTAGAACAATCCCAGCACCACCACAAATCATGGAAGTGAAGATGTCAGTGAGTACGGAAAATGGAGAAATCATTGCATCCCATGAGTATAAGTCCTCCCCTGATATAATCTGTGGATTGAATTTCCCAGCGAACCTCATCATACTCCCTCTGGTGGAATTTTACGCAATTCTTGGCATGGATTGGCTTTCCTTATATAGAGCCAACATAAATTATCGGGAGAGGGAAATCACACTCCATATGGAGAATAGACCCCCTATTCTTTAAAAGTGTAAGGAGGAAGATGAATCTACTTTAGCTCCATCATCTCAAGAATGGATATTACTACCTTATGAGCACGCGTATCTAGCTCAGATGATTGAGTCCAAGGAAGAAACCATCCTTGAATAAATGCCTATTGTGAGGGAATTCGATTAAGTGTTTCCTAAGGAACTGTCTGGCCTTCCTCCTAGAAGAGATGCTGAATTCTTAATTGAACTTATACCCAGGGCTTTACCAATATCCAAGACTCCATATAGAATGGATATTTTAGAGCTTGAAGATTTGAAGAAACAACTATAGGAGAATCTGGATAAAGGTTTTATATGCCCATGTGCTTCACCATGGGGTGCACCAGTCCTCTTCATCAAGAAGAAATACAGGTCAATGTGGCTTTGCATCGATTATCGTGAACTTAACAAAATCACAATAAAGAATAAGTATCCTATCCCATGAATTGATGACTTGTTCGATTAGCTGCATGGAGCACAATACTTCTCCAAGGTGGACTTGCATTCGGGATATTATCAAGTAAGGGTGAAGAAGGAATATATCACCAAGACTGCATTTCGTACATGATACGGGCACTATGAATTCATAGTAATGCCTTTTGGACTCACCAATTCTCCAGAAATATTCATGGACTTGATGAATAGAGTCTTTAGAGATTACTTCGACAAATTTGTGGTAGTCTTTATAGATGATATTGTAATATACTCCAAAACCAAGGAGGATCATGAGGAGCATTTATGAACTGTACAAGAGACCTTGCGCAAGGAGAAGATCTATGCAAAGAACAGCAAGTGTGAGTTCTGGTTGAAGGATGTCTCATTCTTGGGCCATATCATCACAAGCAATGAGATATCTGTGTACCCCTCCAAAATAGATGCAATTGAGGGATTGCCGATGCCAACATCGGTAACAGATATCTGTAGCTTCTTGGGGTTAGCTGGATATTATCGACGATTTGTGAGAAATTTCTCATGATTTCCCAACCCTCTTACCAAGATAACTCGAAATGGAGTAAGGTTTGTTTGGAGTGATGAATGTGAATAAAGCTTCAAGGAGTTGAAAAGGAGGATTATCACTGTGCCCATGCTCACTTTACCCACAGGTGGGGAACTTTTGTGGTATTCAATGATGCTTCAAAGAAGGGTTAGGCTATGTGCTGATGCAGAATGATAAAGTAATATCCTATGACTTAAGGCAGTTGAAAATCCATGAGCGAAACGATCCAACACATGATCTAGAGTTGGCGGCTGTGATCTTTTCCTTGAAAATCTGGAGGCATTATCTCTATGGAGAGAAATGTGAGATATATATTGAAGATAAGAGTCTTAAATATATATTCACACAGAAAGAGCTTAATATGCGCCAGATAAGATGGATAGAGCTCATCATGGATTATGATTGTTCAATACATTACCACCCTGGGAAAGTGAACAAGGTGGCAGATGCCCTAAGTAGAAGGGACCCAATGATTCTATCAATGATAAGAATTGAGAAGGATCCAATCTTCTTAGACTTGAAGAATATGGACATGGGAATCATAAAGAAGGGAATATCATCAATCCTTTCACAAATGATTGCTCACCCGTCTCTTTTGGAAAGGTTAAAGAAGGCTCAAAAGGATGATGTGGGAATTCAAGAAAAAGTGGAAGCTATCGAAAAATGGAAATCCTCGGTGTTTAATGTTAATGAAGAAGGAATTGTGCGGTTTGGGAAAAGACTATGAGTTCCATCAAGTTTGGAGATGAAGAATGAACTTTTGGATGATGCACATAGTTCAAATTTCACTATTCACCCAGGAAGCACAAAGATGTATCGAGATCTCTAAGAAAACTTTTGGAGGGATAACATGAAGAAGGAGATCAATGAATATACATCAATGTTCCTGGTGTGTCAGCAAGTGAAGGCAGAGAGGCAGATGTCTAAGGGGATGATGCAACCATTGCCCATACCAGAATGGAAATGGGAGAACATCACCATGGACTTTGTCACTAGACTTCCAAGAAAATCCAAAGGAAACAATGCAATCTGGGTTATTGTGGGTTGTCTTACAAAGACTGCACACTTCATTGCTATTTGGGAGGATTTCCCATTGGATCAACTGGCATGGATATATATCAAAGAAGTGGTAAGGTTGCATGGTGTACCACTATCTATTGTGTCTGACCGAGATACAAGATTCACCTTTAAGTTTTGGAAGAGTCATCAACATGCTCTGTATACTGAACTGAACATCAGTACGGCCTATCATCCTCAAAATGATGGCCAATCCGAGCGGACTATAAAAACACTTGAGGATATGTTGAGAGCGTGCTCAATGGACTTTAAAGGAGGATGGGATCAAAATCTTCCTCTAGTTGAGTTCTCTTATAACAATAGTTTCCACTCGAGCATCCAAATGGCACCATATGAAGCCCTGTATGGGAAAAGGTGCAGAACACCAACATGTTGGGATGAGGTTGGTGAACGTAAGCTTCTTGGACCATAAATGGTCGAGAAAATGGTGGATATGGTGAAAACCATTCAGCAGCATATCAAGGCATCCCAGAGTCGACAGAATAGTTATGCAGAAAATCATCGACAATACCTTGAGTTTAAAGTTAGAGACATGGTTTTTCTACGCATATCCCCGTGGAAGAAGGTCATGAGGTTTGGAAATAAAGGGAAGTTAATTCCAAGGTACATCGACCCCTTCAAGATTCTTGATCGTGTCGGGGTTGTGGCCTATCAACTAGAACTTCCACCTACCATGGCCAAAGTTCATGATGTATTTCATGTATCCCGCTTAAGGAAGTACATACCAGAACCCTCACATGTATGCTCTTCTGAGGTGGTATAATTGGAATATGATCTTTCTTATGAGGAGTAACCAGGGAAGATCTTAGATCGTAGAGAAAAAGTTCTACGAAATAAGACAATGCCCATCGTCAAGGTGTTGTGGATACATTACATGTTTGAAGAAGCAACTTGGGAATCAGAGGAAATGATGATGCTGAGTTACCCACATCTGTTTTAGTGTGGGAAAAGGAAAACTTCGAGGGTGAAATTTCTTAAGGGGTGAATATTGTAATGAACCAAAGTTTCATTAATGGAAAATCCCTCTTGATCTAGTTAAATGTCTCTTTATGCAAAATATTTTTATAAGATTTCAACTTATTTGGTTTTATGTTAAGAATTTTGATCGTTTCTAATATAGCCATTGAACAGTGATCACATGATTAGTATAAATATACGGCTTTAACAAATCCAATTTACTCAGACAAAAGAAGCGATGGCCTCATCCAGCAGAATTGCTCCGTACGAAGCCCATTTGTCGGAGCTCGTAAAAGAGGTGACATCCTTGGGATTCTCTCTTGACCAAGCCCAATCTGAGCATCAACATGTCAAGTTCCAATAGGACTGTCTATGGGAAAAGTGGAAGTTGATAGAGATTACCACTCGAGCGATGTTATCCGAGCCACCCCAAGAGTCTGTCACCATCGCACACCTTACCCTTAGGTCTTTTGAGACTGTTTTAACGGGTTATGTAACAAATCGCTAGTACTATGTTCATGTATATTATTTTTGTATATAATAATGAATATACCTTCTTGTCTTTTTTGATACATTGTAAATAGTTTTAAATTACAAATAATGTTTTTAGGTATTATTTAATTAAGAATTATATATTTTTCTAAATAAAGGGATTTTTGAATTAAATAATATTTTAATAAAATATTATTATTATTAAATTAATTTTTATTAAATATAAATTATATTATAATTTCATGAATGCAATTTAATTTTTATTATGATTCGGAAGCCATTTCTGTCAAAACCCGTTAATTTTCGATAAATGTGAGTTTTTATTTTAAAAGTGAAAATTAACATATTTAGAAAATTATTTAGATAAAATAAATGTTATTTCTGGAATCAAGATTTCAAAATTTTCCAGCTGTGAATTTTTTATAATTTTCTGAGACAGTCAAATTTTTTGGAAAAAAATAAATACCGTTTAAATATATAATGTGTTTTATGACATCATAATGACCCAATAGTGATGTAATAAAATACTATAAGCTTAATGTTCAGAAAATATATGTTTTACCATTAAAATAATGTGATTTTGGGTTTGTTTGAATTACTTTTCAAAGCATTAATGGACCCCTCAAGACTTATTAAACACATTGTCTTTTTAAATTAATTTCCATGGGAGTGTGACTCACCTCCACATAAGCAACACTATTACTTTAAGAAGTTAGTACTTTGGCCATATAAAATTTTGTTTTCCTCTTCCCTTTACCAAAAACCATGGGATGGTTTGTGGCATGGATTAATTTAATATAAGGGGTCCCAAACCTAAATATTAAATAATTCCTTCACCTTTCCTATATAAACCCACCCAAGCTCCCACTTCCTCCTCACTCAAAGACCATGGAGTTTTTCCAAACTCTACCCTACTCTCTCTAGAATCCTCCCAAGGTGCCCCAATCTCCCAAGAATCCTCTCTCAAGCCTCTCTCAAGCCTTTGGAAGCACACTTCCCTGTAAGGGTTTTTTTCTTCTTTCTCATTTTTGTCGAATTTTCATTATGTTGTTTTGCCTTTTAATTTCAATTATGAATGTTGGGTTATGGTTTTGAACCTCTCTCATAATTTCCTCTTTATGTTTGAATGATGGGATACCCATTTCTATCTCATTAAATTCCACCCATGTACACCCGTTACTATGTCGAAATTCCGAAAGGAACTTCTCTCTCCTCTTTTACATTTAAGCAATACTTTTGTATCATGAATCTAAATTCCATTAAAATTGTTGGGACATGTATCTATATTACATAATTACTGTCCATTACAAGTAAATATGATGAGAAACCCCTTTCTCCCTCATCAACTATTTTTATTAATTCTTAGGTCACGTAGTTATGCCGTCGAAATCGCACCGATTTTCTAAGCCAATGTCATTGTGTAGTGAATACCATGCCCATTTCTCCATGAAGGGTATTCACCTTTATGAACATTTACTTATTTATTATAATGTTTAATGTATGAATTCCACATTCTTTATCGTGGAAGAAATTATTATGTTTTATGAATCCATGTTTTATGATCCATGTGGCACACTTATGCATGAAATGAAATGTTTAAGAAGGGTGCGCCCTTATAGCGCTCCAATGCATTGGGTAAAGTATAGTATCATGATACGACATGTGCAATGAGTGTTGACTCATGCTAATTCAAGTGCAAAGAGGGTTTACTCGTACTTTAGGTGCAATGAGGATTTACTCATGCTCTATGTGCAGTGAGCCTTGGCTCATGATAATTCCATGTTAAGTGTTGTTGCCACATTTCCATGTTATTATTATCATGCTTTATCATGCCTTTATGTTCATGTTTCTCTTATGCTCTATTGATATTCCTATTGTCTAACATGTATTGTACTCATCATGTTATTCCATGTGTACTCCCTTAATGGGCTTTATAGCTCACCCTTTTCTTATGCATGTCCTCAAGTTATCCCATGCAATGCTAAGTACAAGGGAATGTAGTGGTCATGTAAAGGAAGTTTTCAATAAAGATGTTTTATTTTCATGTTTTAAGTTTTTATGTAATGATCCTAAGCCCCAAATACACTAAACCTATCGATCTTCTTTGTTGTAATAATGTGAATTTTTATGTAATAAATCATGTTTAAGTTTTAATAAAAAGAAGGGTTGTCATAAAAATCATACCCCAAAATTTTTAATTGAAAATAAAATGGCATAACAACACAAGGAAACTTTGACATAAATGAGGAAGGAATGTGGGGATCCTTTAATTGGAAGTGTGATCCTAAAAGCTTGGGAGATGACTGAGGAGGATTCATGGTATCTTAGGGCGCCTTGGGAGGATTATAATGAGATAAGGGCAGGGTTTGGTCGACCTTCAAATGGTTTTATTGATGAGGAATGGTATATTGAGTGGGTTTTTACAAGAAAGGAGAGTGAATTATTTATTATTTAGGTTTTGGACACTATACATTAAACTAATCAAAACTAGAAACCATCCCATGGTTTGTGCCCATGGTTTTTTCCAAAGGGGAGTGAAAAAATTATTTTATGAGGAAAATGGCCGAACCTATTAAAAAATTAGACCTGTTTATGTAGAGGTGAGTCACACTCTCAAGGAAATCATTTTAGAATGTTGAAATATTTTATAAGTTTTGGAGGGTCCCCTAAGGCACCATAAAATTAATAAAAAAATCCAAAATAACACTATTTTAAAGGTGAAACATATATTGGCCGAACATACCCCTTTATAGTATTTTATTACATCAATATTAGGTCATTATGATGTCATAAACCACATTATATATTTTAGTGGAATTTAAATTTTACCCAAAAATTCGACTGCCTCATAAAATTATGAAAAATTCACTGTTTGATAATTTCAAAGTACTGAATCCAAAAATTATATTTGTTTTATATAAATAATTCTCTAAATATGTGAATTTGTACTTTTAAAATAATAACTTATATTTATCTAAAATTCATGGGTTTTGAAAAAAAATCTTTCAAACCCTAATAAAAATTACCATTTTATTCATTAAAAAATTCTACGATCATTTAAAAAGTAATTTAGTAAAATATTTTATTAAAATATTATTTAATTAAAAAATCCATTAATTCGTCAAAATAGATTTATTAATTGAATTTTAACAAAAAATACTATTTTTTTTATAAAACCCATTTACAACGTGACAATAATAAAATGAATGTATATTCTTTATACAAAAATAATTCATATAATCACAGTGCTAGGGTCTTGTTAAATAACCTTTTATAACACCAGCATAAGACATAAGGGTAAGGTGTGCGATGGTGACAGACTCTTAGGGTGGCTCAGATAAAATCGCTCAGGTGGTAATATCTATTAACTTCAACTTCTCCCATAGGCGGTTCCATTCAAGATTTATGTGTTGAAGCTCAGATTGGGCTTGGTCAAGAGAGAAGCCCAGTGTTGCTACCTCCTTTCTGAGAACTGAAAAATGGGCTTCATATGGAGCAATTTGATGGGATGAAGCCATTGCTTCTTTTTTCTATGTAAATTGGATTCGTTATAGCCCTGTATTTATACAAATAATGTGACCAATATTCAATGACTATATTAGTAATAGTAACAATTCATAATGGTATTTTAAAATCCGAAAACATAAAACCATGGTAGTGAATATGTTTTATATAACCATTTTATATAATAAGAAATTCAATTAGATTAATTGTAATTTTCATTAATAAATGTTTGGTTAATTACAATATTCCACCTTAATAAATTCCACCCTCGAAATTTAATTTTCCCACACTAAAACAAATGAGGGTAAATCTGCTTCATCACTATCTTCGATTCCCATGTTTCCTCTTCAAACTTTTGGTTTCACCACAACACATTGATGAGGGGCATTGTCATATTTCTTAGAACATTTCCCTATGATCTAAGATCTTCATCGGCTTATCTTAATAGAAGTGGTCATTCTCTAATGGTACAACCTTGGGATTGAGTACATGTGATGGTTCAGTTATGTACTTCCTCAAGAGTGATATAAGGAATACATTATGTTCTTGAGATAGGTTTGGTCGGAGGGCTAGTCGATAGGCTACTACTCCAATACGATAAGGGATTTCAAAAGGGACGATGTACCTTAGATTAATCTTTCCATTATTCCCAAATCTAATAACTCTCTTCCATGAGGATATGCAGAGGAATACTATGTCTCCAACATGAAACTCTATGTCTCATCGAAGATTATCATCATATCTCTTTTGTCGACCCTAAACAGCTTTAATTTAGTGTTGGATGGTCTTAACCTTCTCCACTATTTATTAGACCATTTATGGACCTAGGAGTTTTCCCTCCCCTACTTCACCCAACATGTGGTGTTCTAGACCTATTCCCATAAAGGATTTCATTAGGAGACATTTGGATGTTTGAGTGGAAACTATTATTGTAAGAGAACTCAACCAGGGGAATATGTTGATCCCATACTCCTTTGAAGTCTATTGTGAATGCTCTTAAAATGTCCTCAACTGTTTGGATAGTCT
Source organism: Viscum album (assembly GCA_963277665.1). NCBI lineage: Eukaryota > Viridiplantae > Streptophyta > Magnoliopsida > Santalales > Viscaceae > Viscum > Viscum album. Next base: position 1,856,394,814 of record OY728160.1, read on the forward strand.
GCTTAGATGGGACATCATTTTAAGGATGATAATATGTAGTGAAGGTTAGTTTAGTATTCAGAGCATGTTGGAGACTCTTCCAGAACATAGAGGTGAATCTTGGATCTCAATCGGACACAATCGTTAGTGGTACTACATGTAGCCTTACCACTTCTCTAATATATATCTATACTAGTTGATCCAATGATAAATCCTCTCAAATTTTAGTGAAGTGTGTAGTCATTGTTAGATGATCCAAAAAACCTAGATAGCATTGTTTTCTTTGGATTTCTTCGAATGTCTGATGAGAATGTCTATGGTGTTGTCCTCTAATATCTATGTTGTTACGTGTAATATTTGCATCATCCCCTTAGATTTCTATCTCTCATCCTTTACTTGTTGAAACACCAGACACTTTGATGTATAATCAACAATCTACTTCTTCATATTATCCCACCAATAATGGTCTTGGATATCTCGATACATCTTTGTGTTTCCTGGATGAATGGTGAAATTTGAGCTAAGTGCATCATCCAAAAGTTCATTCTTTAACTCAAGATTTGATGGAACACATAGTATTGTCCCAAATCTCACAACTCCTCCTTCATTAACATTGAACTCGGAGGATTTTAGTTTCTTTATAGTTTCCACTTTATTATGTATTCCCACATCATCCTTTTGACCATCCTTTAACCTTTCTAAAAGAGATGGTTGTGCAATCATTTGTGAAAGGTTTTATGATGTTACATTCTTTATGACACCAAATTCCATCTTCATCAAATCCAAGAAGATTTGATCCCTTTAAATTCTCATAAATGAAAGATTTTCTAGATTCTTTCTACATAGTCCATCTGGCACCTTGTTTTCATTCCTAGGGTGGTAATGGTTTGAGAATTCACAGTCTTTGATCAGATCTAACCATATTTATTGGCACATATTCAGCTCTCTCTCTGTGAATATATAATTGGGGATTTTGTGATCCATATATATTTCAAACATCTCCCTAAAGAGGTAATGTTACCAAAATTTTAAAGCATAGATTACTACATCCAACTACAGATAATGTGTTGGATAGTTTTTCTCATGAACATTCAATTGACTTGAAGCACAGGCAATGACTTTATCATTTTTCATAAACACACATCACATACCCTTCTTCAAATAATCACTAAATACCACAAAAATTTCCCCACTTGTGGGTAGTGTGAGAACATACACAGTGATAAGACTACTTTTCAACTCCATGAAACCCTCTTCGCATTCATCACTCTAAGAAAACTTGACTACCTTTCAAGTTAGCTTTGAAAGATTTTTTTAAAATCATGGAAAATTTATCAAAAATTGAGGATAATATCTAGATAATCCAAAGAAGCTACTGATATTCGTCATAGATGTTGGCCTCATCCATCCCTCAATTGCATTTATTTTTGAGGGATCCACAAATATCACATTGATTTTGATGATATAACCCAAGAATGAGACTTCATTAAATTTATCAGTCACACTTTATATACTTTTTATAGAGATTATTCTTTCTAAAGATCTCTAGTATAGTTCTTAGATTATCCTCATGCTCCTCATTCATTATTGAGTATATTAGACTATCATCTATAAAGACTACCACAAATTTTTCGAGGTAATATCTAAAGACTCTATTCATAAATTCCATGAAGAATGTTTTAGAATTAATGATTCCTAAAGGAATTATTATGAATTCATAGTTCCCGTACCTCGTACGAATAGCAATCCCGGGGATATCCTACTTCTTTACCCTTAATTGGTAATATCCTGACCACATATCCACCTTGGAGAAATATTGTGCTCTATGTAGATGATAGAACAATTATTCAATTTTTGGAAGATCATAATTGTTCTTTATCATGATTTTTTGAGCTCTTGATAATCATTGAAAAGACACATTTACCCATCCTTATTCCTGAGTAAGAGGACAAGTGCACCCCATGGTGAAGAACTTGGGCGTATAAACCCTTTATCCAGATTATCCCGTAGTTGTTTCTTTAGATCTTAAAGCTTCAAAATATCCATTCTATATGGAGTCTTGGATATTGGAAATGACCCATGTATAAGATCAATCTAGAATTCAACATATCTTCTAGGAGGAATACTAGACAATTCCTCGAGAAACACTTCAGCGAATTACCTCATGATGGTCATGTCTTCATGGATGGTTGCTTCCTTAGACTCAATCATATAAACATGGAACTTGTGATCAAAGGGATGTAATATCCACACTTGAGATGATGGTGCTAAAGAGGATTCATCCTCCTCCTTGCACTTGTATATAATTGGGGGTCGATTTTCCATATGGAGAGTGAATTACCTCTAATGGATATTTATGTTTAATCTATATAAGTAAAGACAATACATGCCAGGAATTACATAAAATTACACTAGAGGGAGTCTGAGGATGTTTTCCAAGGTTTTCAATACAAAATTTGTGATAGGGGAGGAGTTATATTCGTGGGATGCAATGATTTCCCCATTTTCTGTTCTCATCGACATCTCTACTTCCATGATTTGTGGTGGTGTTGGGATTATTGTACTAAAATTTTGGGACATAAAAGAATGTGTAGAACCAGAATTAAAAAGTACATTCACTATTCATGAATGAATAACTAGAGTGCTTATCACCACATAATTGTTGGGGTTTAATTCAGTGGTAGTGATGGAAAAATGCTCTCCCTTGATGCATTAGAGGTTCTTGGTTTCCTCAAAAAACCCCTGGCTTAGGGAACTAGTTTTAAAAGTGCCCTGGTCCTTTACAGTTGTAATAGTAAACAATTAATTGAGGTTCGAACAGTGTGTTCCTATCCTCTGTTGTAGCAGCCTGTTTTCTTGTCAGCAATTAATGGCTAGGTTCCCTTCTCTTTTAGATCTAAAGCATTTCCTCATCCCCGTCAGAAAATGTATAGGGTTATTCTTTCCGCACCTTTGGAAAGTGGGGTGTGGGAATTTCTTAGCACTATTGTATTTATCCATCCGACCACCAAAATTATAGTCTATTTTATGCTTCTTATACCCATGAAACCCCCAAGATTTTCTGATATCCATTTCAACTTTGAGGGTACATCAGGCAATTTCCTTATATCTCTCTAACTCACGGATCGCTAGGTATTTTCTTAGGCTTGGTTTTACCCCACTAAAGAAACAGTCAACCTTTCATTTAGGGGTAATGACAAAGCTGGAGGCATATAATGCAATCCTTGTAATGTTTTCTTCATACGCTATGATGAATTCTTTATCTTTTTTCAAGAGGTCAAGGAAGACCCTTTCCATCTTAAGTCAAAGGGTGAGATTAAAATATCTACCAAAAAACTTTTTCCAGAAATCCTTCCATTCCAATGCCTCGATATCTTCTATAGAATTAGTATTTTTTTATCAAGGTCCACCATTGATCAGATTCAAACTCCATACGATAATCAGCCAGAAGAACCTTTTCTTTTTCTAAACATTTAATGATAGAGAAGATCTTATCAGTGGAGTTGATCCATTGTCCTGCGATTGAGGGATCATATGATCCATTGAATGTTGGAGACCTTTGTCTCATGAAGCTCTCGATTTCATATTGTTATTGGGGGGGGGGGGGTTGAATGTTCCTCTTAACCCATGTTTCTATCAAAAACTTGAGTTAACTTATAGAGTATCATGACAATGTTTGCAATTACCACTCCCATCGGATTTAGCATCTCATTAGAATAGTCATCACATTGATCTCCACAATGGTTGTTAGCCCGAGACCTCCTATTACCAGTCATTGGATGGAATAAAAGGAAATTTAGGGGTAACACATAAAGGGAATCCAAAAACAAAAAGGGATAACTTATAAATTTATTTCCTTAACTTATGAATTTATAGGCTACAATCTATGTTATCCATGATCTACTTCCCGACATAAATTCATGGGAGAATTTTTTTTATTCCCTTAATAATGAATCATACTAATCTTATGAATTTACCAAATCATATCTCCCAGGAGTGTCAAACCAAGAGTGTAGTAAGTCCCGTTATCATGCAATAGATCCCATTTGAGTCTAGATCAATGTGGGGTTTTTGGGTTTTATCCCTAGACACATATGTGCCAGAGCCACCTCAACTTATTTGTTTCCAGACATGGATGTATTTGTTTGATAAAAAACATAATATATAATAAAAAATCTAAGGATTTTTTTATTGTACTCAGTCATATCCCTAAGCCTTTCACTAGGGTTTTCTAATCCTTATCCAAAAAATAAGTAAACCTATCCTTTGATACCAACTATAACAACCCTACTCCTTATTACACACATAAAAATGATTAATTACATAAACATGTACATAAGAAAACTCCATGGATAAAGAGTTATAGAGTATTTGGATACTAAGAGCATTACATAACAACATAGAACATAAAACACAACATCTTTATTGAAAAATTATTTTACATAAACACAACATTCCTTCATTCATAACATTGCCTAGAATATCCTGAGGACATACATAGGAAAAGGGTGAGTTATAAAGTCCACTAAGGGAGTAAACAAGGAATAAAATGAATAATAAAATACATTTTAGGCAATAGTAATATCAATGAATCATAATAGAAACATGATCATAAAATCAATATATAGCTTGATTATCATAACATGGAAATGTGGCAATGATATACAACAAGATATTAGCATGAGACAATGCTCGTTGCACACAGATTAGCATGAGTAAACCCTCATTGCACTTAAATTAGTATGATTAAACCCTAATTTCACATGAATTAGCATGAGTAAACCTTTACTGCACATGGCGTATCATGATACTATTCTTTATCGAATTCATTAGAGTGCTATTAGGGCGCACCCTTCTAAATCATTTCATTTCACGCATAAGTGTGCCATATAGTTTATACAAAATGGATTCATTAAACATCATGATTTATTCCATGAATAAGAGAACTTGAATACATGAATGTAAGTCCCCAATCAACAAGTACATGTGCATAAAGGTGAATACCCTTGATAGAGAATTAGGAATGGTATTCACTTACATGATGATTTTGGCATGAGAAATTTTGGTGTAACATCGACGGCATAACGACGTCAAATAGAAATCATAAAATGGTTTTATGAGAGATAAATGACCCAATCATAACTTATAAATGAAATGGACAATAATGGGGTCATGGAACATAATATCCCAACATATTTAATGGAATTTATATGCATAATATAAAATAATTTCTCAAATGTAAATGCGGAGAGAGAAACCCCTTACGAAATTTCATCAGGGTAACATGTGTACATGAAAGGAATTAATTATAGAAAAAGGGGACTCTCATCATTAGAAAATAAGTTGGGAAGTATAGGGGAGGTTCTAAATAATACAAAAAATTTTTAAATTGAAAATAAAAAGATATAATATTATAAGAAAACATGGACATAAATAAGGAAGGAAGGAAAGTGAGGATCCCTTACCGAAGTTCATCTTGGTAAATGGTGTGCATAAGAAGAATTAAAGATAGGTAAAAGGGTATATAATCATTAAAAAATAAGGAGGGAAGTATAGGGGAGGTGATAAATCATACCCCAAATTTTTTAATTGAAAATAAAAAGGAATAACAACAAAAGGAAACTTAGATATAAATAAGGAAAGAAAGTGAGGATCCCTTACTTGGATGTGTGATCCCAAAGGCTTGGGAGAGGTTTAAGAGAGGCTTATTGGGATCTTGGGGCACCTTGGTAGGATTATAAAGAGCAGAGATCATGGTTGGTTGAAATCTAAATGGTTCAAGTGAATAGGAATGGGAGATTGAGTGCGTTTATATATGAAAGGAGAGAGAATTATTTATTATTTAGGTTTTTGAAAACTACATATTAAACTAATCATAACCACAAAACATCCCATGATTTTTGCCCATGGGGTTTTCCAGAGAGTAGTGGAAAACATTATTTTACATGTCCAATGGAGTAACTTATTAAAATATTAGTCTTGATTATAGGGAGGTGAGTCACACTCTCAAGGAAATCATTTTTAAATGTCAAAATATTTTATAATTCTTGTAGAGTCCACTAAAGAACCATAAAATTAATAAAAAAATATAAAATAAAACTATTTTAAAGGTAAAATGTATATTTTCCCAACATCCCTTTTGTAGTATTTTATTAAATCATTATTAGGTCATTATGATGTCACCAAACACATTATATATTTAAACGGTAATTAATTTTTAACCAAAAAATCAACTTTCTTAGAAAATTAAGAAAAATTAGCTATTAGATAATTTCAATGTCCTGAATCCAAAAATTATATTAATTTTATCTAAATAATTCTATAAATATGCGAATTTTTTACTTTTAAAATTAAAACCTACATTTATCGAAAATTCAAGGGTTTTGACAAAAAAATCTTTCAACCCTTAATAAAAATTACCGTTGTATTCATAAAACAATTATATGATCATTTATAAAGTAATTTTGTTTTAATATTTTATTAAAATATTATTTAATTCAAAAATCCAATATTTCATAAAAGTAGATTTCTTCATTGAATATTAACTAAAAAAATACAATTTGTTCTTTAAAACCCATTTACAATGTGACAATAATAAAATGGATGTATAGTCTTTATATAAAAACAGTGAACATAATCATACTTCTAGGGTCTTGTTTCATAAAACCTTATAAAACATTCATAAGACCTAAGGGTAAGGTGTGTGATGATGACAAACTCTTGGGATGGCTCAGATAACATCACTCGAGTGGTTATCTCTATTAACTTCCACTTGTACTGTAGGCAGTTATGTTTATGATTAACGTATTGAAGATCATATTGGGCTTGGTCGTGAGTGATGCCTTGTGACTCTACATCCTTTTGGAGCTCTGAAAATGGGGTACATATGGATCATTTCTTCTGGATGAGGTCATCACTTCTTTTTTCTGAGTACATTGGATTGGTTGAAGCCAATTATTTATAATTATCATGTGATCACTGTTCAATGGCTATATTAGCAATGATAATAATACTTAATAGTATTTTAAAATCCAAAAGCATAAAACCAAGGAAGTGAATATGTTTTATATAACAATTTTAAATAATAATACATTCAGTTAGATCAAGAGGAATTTTCATTAATAAAATTTTTGGTCCTTACACATCTAGAATAAGAACACATCCCAATCTAGCACCAGATGCATCACAAAACACCATGTACCTTTTACCGGGTTTAGGTTGGATCATAATAGGATCAGTTTTCAAAAGCCGTTTTACCTCATCCAAAGATGACTGACACATTTCATCCCATTTTAATTTTACCACTTTTCTATTAAGAGTAGTTAAAGGTGATACCAGCTTAGATAAACCCTTAATGAACCATTGGTATTACCCAACTAGACCAAGGAAGCATCAAATTTCAAATACCTTTTGTGATTCCTTCAAAGATATAAAAATATTCACCTTCTATAAATCAACTGATAAGACATGATTGTAAATTCTATTCCCTAATAACTTCACTTCCAAAATCCAATAACTACATTTTCAAAGAATTCCATACAAATAGTGACTCCTGAAAATTCCCATAACCAAACTCAGATGGTGCTCATACTCATACTCGGATTTTGAATAAACCAGAATATCATCCATGAAGACTACAACAAATGTGTCAATATATTGGTGAAATATCTAATTCATCAAGGCCATAAAAACTACATAAGCATTAGTTAGACCAAAAGGAATGATAAGATATTCATAATGGTCATACCTACTCTTGAATTCAATATTTGGTATATCAAACTCTCGAACTCTAAGATGATGATAATCAGACCGAAGATCCATCTTAAAGAACCAATTTCCTCCCTTCAACTGATCAAAACAATCATCAACATGAGGCAAGGGATGTTTTTTCTTAACAATTTCCCAGTTGAACTTCTGTTACTACACACATAACTGAAGTGAACCATCTGTTTTCTTGGTAATTAGAATAGGGGATGCCCAAGGTGAACACTAGGGATAATGAAACCTTACTCTAATAGGTCATACAATAGAATATTGAGCTCTTTCAGCTCCACCGATGCCATACAATAAGAAGGCATTGATATCAGCTGTGTACCTGGCACTAGGTCCATTGTAAAATCTATCTCTCTTTTAAGGAAGACCATAGAAATTGTAGGGGAAAACATTAGGGAAATATCAAACAAAAATCAGAAGGTCATAAATAGAATAAGAAACATCAGGCTCAAACTCAATAGAAACCAACAAAATCCTATGCTCTGGGAAGGAAGGTCCCGCACAACATGACCTCAGATCCCACTCTCCCTAAAACACACAAGATCTCCCATCAGCAACAAGAAACAAAAAACACAGATGAAAACAATCAATTCCAGCTCAATGAGTGATAATCCAATCCATACTAATGATGATGTCAAATAAATCTAGATCAATAATGATAAAATCCTAGACCATCTCTGTATAAACAATAGTTAACGAACAAGGACACGAGAAACCCTCCACTTTACTCTTTTCAAGAGGTGTCGCTAACTCCATGGTAAAGAGAATAAGTTCCATTGGATTTTTAAGAGTATTAAAAAATAATTCAGATATAAACAAGTGGGAGGTACGAGTATCAAACAAAACATTTTCTACTGAATATGCAATAAGAATTACACCTCCCACTATTGGTGGACCTGCATCAACTTCCATTGGAAACTCATCTGACGCATGTAAATGCTTCACTCATAAGGCATGTGGCTGAAGCCCTATAGTCTTTGAAGCTTCTAACTGAACTGTAGTAGCCTTTGGAACTGACAAACCTTGACCATAACAAGTCATATTCGTACCCAGATAGAAATGTTGTACATGACCAACACATCCAGAGCTATTGCACATCTTTGAAGGAATATGATAAGAAAGTTTAGTGTGTCCTCCCTTACCACACTAATAGCAAGTCATTGGAACACTACCGACTTCTACAGACAGTGTAGAGGAGGATCTCTACTAAGACGCACCTCCACCACTACTATAATGATCCTTCCACTTACTCTTCTACCCATGCACACCACTGAAGTTGTTTCCAGATTGATGAGAAGAGGTGGTAATGTAGACCTTGCTTTCCATTTTCGTTTCTACCATCATAGCTCTATCAACTATTTCTTTATAGGTAGAAAGTTTCAGAATAAACACCTACAATATGATATCCTATCGTAAACCCTGTATGTACTTATGCACTTTCATATGGTCATTTATTACCATGTCCAGAGCAAATCAGACAAGATCAACAAATCAGTTGGTGTATGCTGACACCGAATGCTCTCCCTGCTTTAACGATAGGAACTGTAGATATTTTTATAAAATCAGAGAATATAGACCAAACTAAAGAAAGAATAGGGTTTTGAAACCATTCCAATCTATGCCCACATGTCTATCTACTTGTACCATAGAGTCCCACCAATGCTTTCCAGAACCCTTGAGTCTGAATGCTGAACACTTCACCTTGATATTATCACATGTCTCCAAGAAGTTGAATATTTGATCGGTCCTATACAGCCGATCCTCTACCTATTGAGATTCATCTGTTTCTTTAAATAATGATGTCTTCTCACACAATAACTCTCGCGATCAATCTCTCTCTCCCCCTGCTCTTAGTTGTACCTCAACAAAATCATTCTGAACTCCTGGAACATTCTAATTGACAACACAGACTATGAATATGATAGTCACAATGAGATTCTAATCCATAGGAGGGTTCCTATGAAAAGCATAAGCTACACCCTCCCGAGGAACTTGTAGAAGACGTCACGAAGGCATACTGCTGCACACCAAAACATAAGATCGATTAGATAATAGAACAAATCTCAGTTCAAACTAGAACACCCATAAGTAAAAAATGATATTTTAAAAAAAATACAATACTAGAGACACACATCCCAACATCCCAAGGAAACTTGAGTAATGTTATGAGAAAAATTGTAAGGAACTTATCACAACATACCTCTCAAGTCCCAAAAATCCTACCTTCAATCTAAGAGACATCTTAAGAAAAATATTCTTGAGAACAAATCTCCTTTGATACCAAGCTAGAATGAACTGACCGAGGATACCCTAAAGCCTAACACTCGACTTGATCTGTCACACACCTGAACGACATTCCTGATCCCCACAGGCAGGTGACATGCACCTTGGCATCAAACAAAAAAACTAAGGTAATGATTTTTCCCAATCTGAACAACCACATGTAATACATTCATATATATATATAGAAACAAATAGTGTAAAACTAAAAATATATATTCCATAATGGTAAGAAAATAGTGGAAATAGAAGAACTACAACAATAGCTAAAACTCAAAAAGATATGTCCAAATATCTGCAAAAGGCTAAAATAACAGCTACACCAAGAAATAGTGTGGACAAACTCTCACCATCTCACAACCAGCTACCCAACCAGATGACACTAACCTCTCTGCCTCAACATGATGCCTCGATTTTCCCTAAACCAAAAGACAAACAATGGTCTATGCACCACCGAAGATGTGTGCAGGGTGTGAGATAATAGGCTCAATAGGATCCCGCCTAGGTGTTACACAATAATTATTTGTATAAAAAATCGTGTATACTGATTTTAAAATAATAAAATACATGATAAGTAGTAAAGTAGTTTTATAAAAAACAAGGTAAAATTTTCCCTTTTCCATAGTTCTAAACAAAATAAGGTATATTAGTTTCAAAGAATATTTTTCCATATCACCTTCCAGAAGAATAAACATGCATATCAAGGATAATTTGAAAATCTAATAAATACAAAGATAGATGCACAGGTATCATAACACCATGGAATACTACAGGACCAGGCCACAGACTACTCGTACCATAATAATAAAGTTCCCAAAAACTGATTCGAGAACATAGGCATTGAATGTAGAGGAATACCCCATGAGTAAACCCCCCAATATGTCAAAATCAGTCCCCTAAAACAATATTATTAGGAAATAGAGGAAGTCCCCAATTAAAACCACCTTTATAATAACAAAACAATGGATGATGGCCTAAAGATAAACCTTCCACCTAAGTACCCAAGGTAACCCATTTTCTCTTTTCTCATAATTCCATTAAATGATTTAATAAACATTGAAATCAATTTCAAAATCCATTTATTAATAGATTGGGAAAAAATATTTCTCTTTAATAACCCTTTTTCGACACACATAATAAATCATGTCAAATTTTCAAATCAAATTTATAAATCAATAGAAATGAATATCATTATCATAGGCTTGATATGGAACCACTTACCTAAATGTTCAAGTTGCAAATTCCCACAAAGGGAATAAAAAATCAATGAAACCCAAAAATATCAACAAAGGCCATGGAATAAAATCTACGTTATGATGGATTCAATTTATAAGACAAGGGGTCAAAAGATAGAATAAAATCTAGGTAACTCAAGAAAAGACGTCCTCTGCACCAAAAATAGACAAGGAATGTCCTCTGGAAAAATATCTCACAACAGATCTAGAGGAATTCAAAAATAATCAACCATCTTAGAAGATAAAAAATAATAACACAAGGATGGGGCATTATCATGATTAACCACTATGAAGAACGAGAACGAACACTTACCTGAAGAGTTCCACCGCAGATTCAATGAATATCCAAAGCCGATCAGATTGATTCTAAAAGAGGGGAGCCTATGAAAATTGCCTAGTAGCAGCCTTGGGTTGAGGAAAAAGATGTTTGGGAAGAGAGGGATGAGAAAAACTTCAAAACACGTGTCTATAAGCTGGGTGCAGGCTGAGTCACGACATGTACCCCCTGGTCATGGTTTGTAGTCCACACTGGACAAGTTACATAGAAAAACACACCGCCTCAATTAGGAATATTATATTTAACCCCTATATGATGTATACCTCAGGTATCTGATGTGTACCTGCTCACAGTGTGGTCTCCCCGTTCATGAATTGAATCTAGTGACCAGTACACGTCGTGTACCTCCAGTACACAACTTGTACCTCCAGTAAATAGTGTGTACCTTCTTTGAAGACTATAAAAAATACAAAAAACCACTCCTAAGGACTTTGAACAAATGGGAGATTATAAAGAAGGAAAATTTTCTAGATCATGGAAACAAGATGTTACAAACATCCCACCATAAAGACATTCTATCCTTGAGAAGTCATGTGGAAGATATAACTCCTGAAAAAAGATGAGGCCACTACTCCATCATAAATAACTCAAATTCCCAAGTCTCATGAGAATCCGATCCTTTTTGACATATAACTCTGAACAACATAATCAGCATTACATGCAAGACTTTCATTTGATAGTAAAAAATCTCAACATGTGTCTCCAAGATAGAAGCATCTTTCTCTAACACAATTTCCTCCCAACTCAGAATGTGAGTGGGATCAAGGTGATAATTCATGAGTTCATATACATGGAAAACATCTAGAATGTTTGTCAACTAAACCAAAAATTCTAACCGATAAGCAACCTTCCTAAGTAGTTCAGTGATACCAAACAGTCCAACATATCTCAAATCCAACATTCCCTATTTTCCAATCCTAAGTTACCGAAAAGAGGAGAAACTTTCCAGAAAACCCAGTAAACTATGAAAAACTCTAAAGGATGGATTCATCAATCTACAAATGATTTCTGTCATCTCTGTACTATACCAGACATCGTCGCACCTCCTGAATCTTTATTGAAGTCTTCTGAGCCAAACATGGTCCTACCAGAGCTACTTCACCCACCTTTTCCAAAAAATATGTGATCTGTATGGAGACTATAAAACAATTCAAAGGGAGACATTCTTATCATCGACTGATAACTATTGTTGTAAAAAAACTAAAATAGTCACAAATGGCTATCCCCTAATCCACTGAAATCCAAGATGCAGGCACAAAGCATATCCTCTAGGATCTGAATTACACGCTTTGTCTGACTGTTTGTCTGTGGATGGTAATCTGCAATCAACATGATCTGAGTTCCCATTGCCTCTTGAACAATTCTCCAGATCCACGAGGTAAACCTAGGATCCCTATCTAAAACAATGACTGAAGGACTCTAATGAAACCTTATGATCTCATGAACATACATCTTACCCATATATTTAACATCAGTGGTGTCTCTGATCATAGTGAAATGAGAAGTGTTCATCAACCGATCAACAACCACCCATATAAATTTTTTCCCTTAGACTGTCCTTGGAAACCCAATAAGAAAATCCATGGATACCTCGTCCCATTTCCAAACCTACACCAGAAGAGGCTGATGTAAACCAAAAAGTTTCAAATTCTCTTCCTATATCAATTGGTAGGTGTAACAATAGGACACATAATTTACAATGTCACACTTCATACATGGCCATTAGAATATTCTTCTCATGTCATAATACATCTTTGTATCACCTGGATAAATGGACCATGAAAAGCTATGAAAATCAAAAAAGACTAAAATTCTTATAGATTTTGGGATGAAAACTCATTTTTTTAAGTGAAGTATGCCATATGAAGAAAGATACCAACCATAAATAGTCTCCACAACATAAAGAATTTCCCAAGTCTTCTAAAACTCATCATCCTGCTCCAGAATTTTCAAAATAGACTCCAATAGAGATGATGATAACTGATCACTGGTCAGAACCATACCTTAACAATCCTCTTGAGTATCTAATTGAAAATGAGTAAAAATCCCTATAAGATTCCACTCCCCATTCGATTCCAAAATAGCATGTGACAGTGCCTTCTTACTTAGAGCATCGAAGGCCGTGAACTTCTCCCAAAAGAGATAGTTCTACAAATATTTAAGCACATGCATCACCACTGCAAGTTCTAAATCATGAGTGGGGTAGTTCTTATCATGTGGTCAGAGCTGGTGAGAGCTGTAAGCTACCATATGATCATCCTGCATAGGCACGTATCCCAAACCAGCACCAGATGTGTAACACCCCGAGATTTTATGAGGAATATTCTTTTTAATTTTATTGATGTCTTATGTTGTATGTTACAAAAAAGGAGTCTTGCACAACATGCAAACCTAACTTGGCTGCATTACACGCAATCGTGACCTTCCTCGATAGCGTGTGTAGTACGCAATACCGAGTTTCACTAAACAAGATATTATTATAATATTATTATGAACTAGCCGTTATGAATAGTAATACCCAATTTTTGAAATTTTATAAATTTTATCTTTCAAAATAGACTTCATTTTTGGATTCGGAATATCAAAATTATCTTAGGGTGAAATTTTGGTACTTTTCGGATAACTTTCATATTCTGATGAATAGTGGAAATTTCTAAATTTTAATTAAAAACAACTTTTTTAATCGAAATAATTAATAGGGATAAATTATTAATTTGAGTGGTTTTAAAGTATATTTAGAATATATTTTTACAATTTAATACAATTTTAGTCATTGCATGTAATTTCACATTTAAACCAGACATAAACAAGTGTCAATCTTTTGATAGTTATTATCTCTTAAGAACACGCTATTTGTTTTGACGACGAGAACTAATTTTTAAATTAATTAATGAAACTTATATGTTTTGAATTTGGTAAAATAGACATCATTTTTGAATTCATAATATCAAATATATCTTAGGCCTAATTTTTGGTATTTTTCTGGAAACTTTCATTTTTTGATGAATTGTGAAACCACTAAGTGGTAGTTAAAAAACTGAATTTTTCATAAAACTTAATTTTACCGCTTCTATGAGTGGAATTTCGAAAATATGAAAGACAGGGTTAATATCAAGGACTAAAATGTAGTTTAATGAGATGAAAATAATTTTTGGTGAATAGTAACTTTTTACTTTTTTTTACCACGGTTTAAAGTAAATATGGTAATTAAGGGTAAAAATGATATTATTATTACCCTAACACATGTCCTAATTATATTGTATAAGTGTAATTCGGCCAAAAACAACCTTACGAATAAAATATGACCATTTAGGCCCACTTGGATTAGATTAGGACATTTATTATTAATTTATTTAAAGAAGGGTTAAAATAGTTAAAATCAAAGTTTAATAACTAAATAATTTTTAATATAGGGTTATAAATAACTTAAATTCGACTATAAATATTCATTAGAATGCTAAAAATATTTCCTACATAATGGTATTTTATAGACTTAAAATAATTTAATTTATTTATGAAACAATTATGATGCAGTAATTATCTTATTAATGAAATATTGACATAATTGATGTTATAAATACCCAAATAAATGTAATTTGAGACTTTTTATGAATTACAATAATTTTATATGTTAATATGATATGTTATTATTGATTTAATTAACTTGTTTCGAACTAATCATTCTGTTATGATTTTCACAAAAATCAATTACCAAATAGTGTCAAAATTAACATAAAATAGTTATTAAAACAAATATTATATTAAAAATTGTTATTATATTCCTAAAAATCTAAGGTTCGGCCAATATACTTATATCATGATATTTGTATCATTAATGGACCACTTGGGGTCTCTTGGATGTATATGGTATGTTTATTAACTATATAATATAAAAATACAAAGTGACATGGTAAATGTCAATCTAATTAACTAAGAGTTAAAACCAAAAGTTAAGGTTAATATAATGACCTAAACATGTCTAAATCCTATTGGATGAGAGTATTTCGACCTATCCCCACCTAATATTCGAAATATATCAATTTGGAGCTATTAAAAAACCGAATATGACTTTATAATAAAATAATATTTTTAGTTATTCCAAAGGTGCCCCTCTCCTCCCTTATAAAAGGGCACCTCCTCCCGCTCTTACTCACACCACTATGAGCCTTAAATCTCAGAAAACCCCGGAAATATTCTCTTCTCCACTTCCCTAGAAACATCCTAGAGGTCCTGGTCTTCTTAAAAGACCAATTTTAGTGCCCTAAGAGGAGGTCTTAAAGGGGTGCTTCAAAGAAGAGGTAATGTCCGTTACCGATTCATTCACCATTATTTCATCTTCCACTTCTTCTTATTAGGTTTTTTCATTATGAAGTAATAACATAAGTATCACTCATATACTTATATGTCATTATAAGTATGAAACAACCCTATTTCACCATCTATCCATCCTACGGAAAACGAAATCACCGCACGTGCGTACGTACGGAATACCGTCTCCACGCCGTGGTGTAATCTATTTTCCACCACCACCATACTTGGATGGGTATAATGGTGTAAATAATAACTATATATGATTTTTGTAAATTGATATTGATTCTGTAATAGTATACATACACTCCAATAAAATTCGACGATCATGGGAACGATATCATCGCTCGTGCGTACGTACGGAATACCGTCTCCACGACGCGATGAGATTCATTCTCAATGATTAACCTTTCATAACTGATTATGAAGTATATATAATAAGTAATCATGAAATATATGACATAATAATGATATTGAATTTATGTATATATATATGCATGTCATCCAATTAATTCCATTCAATTCAATGAGGAAACGAAAACAACGTTCATGCGTACGTACGACCTACCATCTCCATGAACGGTGTATTTCTTTCCATTTATCGATCTATTATATACATGTATATTCTGAATATATATTATATTTAAATCATGTTTTATATTCTAGAATTAAGTAATCATGATCTATGTAATCATATGAATAATTACAAGTCAAAACACGGACGACAAATGAAATGATTTTACCCAAAACGCTATTTAACATGGAATTTACAAAAGAACAGGTAATATAAAGTCATAAGTGAACCATATATGATATCAAAACAATGAATATGATTATTTAATAAGTCAATGAAATTATTTAAATCATTATACAAGAGGTTAGGATACGTACGAAGCATATCAGACCTAAGGTAAGGGATAATTTTGAAAATCTCATTTTTACCTGTGATTGCTTATTCATAAGTATTTACTGGGGTTATTGCTATCATCAATGTCCATGTTTTATAAAAGTGTATTCATGTATTCTTAAAGTCATTTTTACCCATTTTTTACTTTTACTACATGGTATGTAAGGAATATTTCCTTTGTTTACGTTACGAGGTACATTTTTGACTTTTCCGGTAAAAGTACGAGAAGAATGTTTTTTTAACTTATACGACACGAACGTATTTTGATGGTTTTATAAAGCCTTATTTTCATGAATCTTCCTCCAAAATATTTCATGAATATTTTCAAAAAAATACTTTTATTTTAAAATTGCATGACATTTTGTGAAAAGATAATTCTTTTTGAAGAAGAAAGGATATTTTCATCAAGAATTCATTTCAAGTGTTTTATGAAAATTATTTTCCATCTAAGATGACATTATTTCATATGTGTATGTTTCAAGTTTAATGTCTCTGTGATTTAAATGGTTTAACTTTTATTATGATGAAATGATATCCATTTTTCTTATGGATTATGTTATGATGGGATGATGTTTATGAAACCCATTTTATTCTTTGGGTTATAGTGAATGTTTTATGTTTATTTTGTGGCACAAGTAAGAATGATTTCATTATGAGATGGGTGGGACCTATATCTCCCTACAATGAATTGGGTAAAGATTTATATCTCATGAGATAGACATGGCTGGAATGGTAAGTTAATCTGGTTCCATGTTACAGGACTGAAACGAGGAGTGAAATCGATTCAGAAAGGGACTTTTTCCACTAGGATGGTCTTGGAAGCAATGCCTTGGCTACTATAGAAAATCATTACATGTGCTTAATGGATGCCAAAATTACATGTTTTATTACCATTCTATGTTATCATTTTTTATGTTCCATTATGATCTATGCCTTATTTACTTCCATGTTTTAAGTCCTTGATCAAGATTTTGATGTTTAAATATTATGTTCATGTTTTCAGGTTCAAATGTGTATGGTATGTTTTATTTTATCCATGCTTACCCTTAATGAGCATTTGAGATCACCCTTTTTATGTTTTATTTTCCCCCAGGATTAGATGAAAGGTTTTAGGTAAGGAAACAAAAATTGGAAGATCTTTATGGGAGATGTTGAAGATCTTTCACCATGATTAGAAGATTACGTTCCAAGTTTCCAAAGACACTAAACTATTACGGTCCTGGTGTGTCTGTTTTGTTATGTATTATATATTCCGCAAAAGTAATGTAATATCTATGTATGTAAAGCTTTGGGTATCTATGGTTGGTATCAGAGGAAAGGTTTAGTCAACCTTTGGAAACTAGGATGCGAAAACATTAGTGAGATCCCTAGAGAGATTTCTAAGGTATGTCTAGGGATGTCCCTAAGGATAAGTATACGTATAGGATATAGTCCTAGAACTATGGTAATGATCTTAGAATTTAACCTAAGATGTTAGATATTGAGGGAACTCCCCCTTTACTATGTTGTTTTCCCTAGCATGATTTTTCCTCTCACACTATTCTTTTTGGGTTTTAGAAAATTTCTAGAAACATAAAGATTCACGATAATGGAGGATATGAAAGAAAATGGAATGATATTCTTCATGAGAAACCAAATGAAAAGGGATCTAGAAGTCCAAACATCGTTATTATACCTAATCAGAAATCTCATAATATGATCAATAATCTCAACTTTGGTAAGTTTCCCGACTCAGATAATAAGAGAAAGATGGAGTTTCATGATGATCATAGAGGAAAGAAAGTTCAATTTCTCTCATGTAAATCATGTGGGAAGAGGCATCAGGGAGATTGTTTCAAAGGAACTGGAAGATGATTTGGGTGTGGAAAAGAAGGACACCAAGCCAGTAAGTGCAAAGGAAAAGGTTCTGTTAACACTATGGACAAGGATAATGGTATTGCTACGACATCAACAATGATTAGATGTTTTAAATGTGGAGTGTACGGGCATTATTCAAACTAATGCCCTAATGGAAAACCTCATGAAGAGAATCAGCATGGTCATATGGGTAGTATTTATGTGGATGATGATGAGGAGACTACAAATGATATCTGAGCTGAAAGAAGTGTTGAAGCTCAGTCAGTTGTTTTAGAAGGTAGTGGAATGATTGTATGTTTATCGGGAGTTATGTTGTATAGTTAATGGCACTATGGAATAAAGAATCATCTAAGGATTGTTACACTATTGTTTTTCCTAAAAGTATTTGAAAGTATATGTTGAATGGTACCAGTAACCATGGAAGGTTATTCAGATATTTTTGTAAAGTAGATGATATGCACATAATTAAGGAATAAGAAGATAATGAGATGTTTGATTGTATTCATGAGCTCATGATTGATATAAGGACTAAGTGATATCATGGTTTGAGTATATATAATTTTGAGGATTTTGGTATGTGGAAAGTGTTAACTTTTAACTGCATTCATGTTTTTCACTAAGGTTCAATGGGTATTTATTTTTCAAGAGAATACATGATTAATGCCTTCGAATGTTTGGAATGTGACCAACAAGACATATCTTATGATATATGGGGATCAACGATGGTATTAAATCTCTGGTAATTGTTTTCACTATATTTTGAGAGTGGACTGCAGTATTATGGATAAGCCTAAAGATTGGAATGGATTATGTTGGAGATAAGTTAGTATTGTTTAAGGTTAGAAGTTTTTTCGATATTATTGATGGGATGTCATAGTAATATAGTTTTAGAAAAAGGAAAACCTACAGGACGGGCGACAGCCCATTGCGTTGGATAAGGCTGTGGGAATCGAACCCACAACCAAAGTGCGACTAGCCTTTATCACCTACCACTGGCCAACAGGAAGTCCCTGGTTAGTAGAAACTAGTTTTATTTTATTAAGTGGTATGATATATGAAGTATAAGTTCATTTTTGGAACCATATACGATTAATCTAACCATAAGATGGACTTATAACTTTTTCTAACCTTTTGTTTGAAATAGATGGAATGACCCATCATTCTATCACATGATTTGCTAACACATCACGAATAACAAATTAAACTTCATTTCTTTAAGGTATGAAGTGGAAATTTTTCAATTCATAAACAACAGTGAGATTGTACCAAAATCATGTATGTATTTATTTTAATTCATCAACTTTAGGGAAATGATCTTGAAAACCAAAAATGTTGTCCTAGTTCCCTTATATCCGATGAATCAGATGGTACCTTAGATTATCACAAATCTATAGCTTTGTGATTGTTGGATTTTTCATAGCCATGTTCTCTACCACTCTCCATCAGAACATGATGGTTAGGTTTCTCTTCCATATCCATATTTTCACCTATGTTCTCTTATGTGGAAACGCAGTGATTAGTTAATTTGGGTAACCGTTATTTTTCATACTTTAGTTTTTAAAGATTTGTTTTGGTATTACTTTTTAAAATATGGGTTTCTATTAAAGAAACTTTCGAGTAGTAAACCTTTTATAACCCCGATGAATTTCGAGTGCGAAATTCATTTTAAGGGGGGTAGAATGTAACACCCCAAGATTTTTTGAGAAATATTATTTTTAATTTTATTGATGTCTTGTGTTGTATGTTACAACAAAGGAGTCTTTCACAACACGCAACCCTAACTTGGCTGCATTACATGCAATCACGACCTTCCTCGATAGCGTGTGTAGTACGCAATACCGAGTTTCACAAAACGAGATATTATTATAATATTATTATGAACTAGCCATTATGAATAGTAATACCCACTTTTTGAAATTTTATAAATTTTATCTTTCAAAATAGACTTCATTTTTGGATTCAGAATATCGAAATTAGATTATGGTGAAATTTTGGTACTTTTCAGATAACTTTCATACTCTGATGAATAGTGGAAATTACTAAATTTTAATTAAAAACAAATTTTTTAATCGAAATAATTAATAGTGATAAATTATTAATTTTAGTGGTTTTAAAGTATATTTAGAATATATTTTTACAATTTAATACAATTTTGGTCATTGGATGTAATTTCACATTTAAATCAGACATAAACAACTGTCAATCTTTTGATAGTTATCATCTCTTAAGAACACGCTATTTGTTTTGATGACGGGAACTAATTTTTAAATTAATTAATGATACTGATATGTTTTGAATTTGGTAATATAGACATCATTTTTGAATTCATAATATCAAATATAGCTTAGGCCTAATTTTTGGTATTTTTCTGGAAACTTTCATTTTTTGATGAATAGTGAAACCACTAAGTGGTAGTTAAAAAAACTGAATTTTTCATAAAACTTAATTTTACCGCTTCTGTGAGTGGAATTTCGAAAATCCGAGAGACACGGTTAATATCATGGACTAAAATGTGGTTCAATGAGATGAAAATAATTTTTGGTGAATAGTAACTTTTTACGTTTTTTTACCACGGTTAAAAGTAAATAGGGTAATTAAGGGTAAAAATGATATTATTATTACCCTAACACATGTCATAATTCTATTTTATAAGTGTAATTCGGCCAAAAACAACCTTAAGAATAATATATGACCATTTAGGCCCACTTGAATTAGATTAGGACATTTATTATTAATTTATTTAAAGAAGGGTTAAAATAGTTAAAATCAAAGTTTAATAACTAAATCATTTTTAATATTGGGTTATACATAAGATAAATTCAACTATAAATATTCATTAGAAAGATAAAAATATTTCCTACATAATGGTATTTTATAGACTTAAAATAATTTAATTTATTTATGAAACAATTATGATGCAGTAATTATCTTATTAATGAAATATTGACATAATTGATGTTATAAATACCCAAATAAATGTTATTTGAGACTTTTTATGAATTACTATAATTTTATATGTTAATATGACATGTTAGTATTGATTTAATTAACTTGTTTCGAACTAATCATTCTCTTATTATTTTCACAAAAATCATTTAGCAAATAGTGTCAAAATTGACATAAAATAGTTTTTAAAACAAATATTATATTAAAAATTGTTATTATATTCCTAAAAATATAAGGTTTGTCCAATATAATTATATCATGATAGGTGTATAATTAATGGACCACTTTGGGGACGCTTGGATGTATATGGTATGTTTATTAACTATATAATATAAAAATACAAAGTGACATGGTAAATGTCAATCTAATTAACTAAGAGTTAAAACTAAAAGTTAAGGTTAATATAATGACCTAAACAAGTCTAAATTATATTTTTTGAGAGTATTGAGACCTATACCTACCTTATCTTCGAAATAAATCAATTTGGAGCTATTAAAAACTGAATATGACATTATAATAAAATAATATTTTTTGTTATTCCAATGGTGCCCCTCTCCTCCCTTATAAAAGGGAACCTCCTCCCTCTCTTCCTCACAACACTTTGAGCCTTCAAGCTCGGCCAACCCCCGAAAAAATCTCTTCTCCACTTCTCTAGAAACATCCTAGAGGTCCTGGTCTTCTTCAAAGACCAATTTTAGTGCCCTAAGTGGAGGTCTCAAAGGGGCGCTTCAAAGAAGACGTAATGTCCGTTACCGATTCTTTCACCTTTATTTCTTCTTCCACTTCTTCTTCGTAGGTTGTTTATTTATGAAGTAATAACATCAGTATCACTCATATACTGATTTGTTATTATAATTATAAAACAACCCTATTTCACCATCTATCCATCCTATGGAAAACGAAATCACCGCGCGTGCGTACGTACGGAATACCATCTCCACGCCGTGGTGTAATATATTTTCCACCACCACCTTACTTGGATGGGTATAATGGTGTAAATATTTACTATATATGATTATTGTAAAGTGATATTGATTCTGTAATAGTATACATACACTCCAATAAAATTCGACGATCATGGGAACAATATCATCGCTCGTGCGTACGTACGGAATACCGTCTCCACGACGCGATGAGATTCATTCTCAATGATTAGCCATTCATAAATGATTATAAAGTATATATAATAAGTAATCATGAAATATATGAAATAATAATTATACTAGATTTATTTATATATATATATATGTATGTCATCCAATTAATTCCATTCAATTCAATGAGGAAACGAAAACAACGTTCATGCGTACGTACGACCTACTGTCTCCATGAACGGTGTATTTCTTTCCATTTATCGATCTATTATATATATGTATATTCTGAATATATATTATATATAAATAATGTTTTATATTCTGGAATTAAGTAATCATGATCTAAGTAATCATATGAATAATTACAAGTCATAACACGGACGACAAATGAAACGATTTTACCCAAAACGCTTTTTAACATGGAATTTACAAAAGAACGGGTAATATAAAGTCATAAGTGAACCATATATGATATCATAACAATGAATATGATTATTTAATAAGCAAATGAAATTATTTAAATCATTATACAGGAGTTTCGGATACGTACGAAGCATATGAGACCTAAGATAAGAGATAATTTTGCAAATCCCATTTTTATCCGTGATTGCTTATTCGTAAGTATTTACTTGGGTTATTGCTATCAACCATGTCCATGTTTTAAAAAAGTGTATTCATGTATGTTTAAATTCATTTTTACCCATTTTTGACTTTTACTACATGGTATGTAAGGAATATTTCTTTTGTTTACGTTACGAGGTACTTTTTTGACTTTTCCGGCAAAAGTACGAGAAGAATGTTTGTTTTAACTTATACAGCATGAATGGATTTTTATGGTTTTATAAAGCCTTATTTTCATGAAACTTCCTCCAAAATATTTCATGACTATTTTCAAAAAAATCATTTTATTTTAAAATTGCATGACATTTTGTGAAAAGGGAATTATTTTTGAAGAAGAAAGGATATTTTCCTCAAGAATTCATTTCAAGTGTTTTATCAAAATTATTCTCCATCTAAGATGACATTATTTCATATGTTTATGTTTCAAGTTTAATGTCTCTACGATTTAAATGGTTTCACTTTTCTTATGATGAAATGATATCCATTTTTTATATGGATTATGTTATGATGGGATGATATTTATGAAACCCATTTTATTCTTTGGGTTATGGTGAATGTTTTAAGTTTATTTTGTGGCACAAGTATGAATGATTTCATTATGAGATGGGTGGGACCTATATCTCCCTCCAATGCATTGGGTAAAGATTTATATCTCATGAGATAGACATGGCTGGAATGGTAAGTTAATCCAGTTCAGTGTTACAGGACTGAAACGAGGAGTGAACTCGATTCAGAAAGGGACTTTTTCCACTAGGATGGTCTTGGTAGCAATGCCTTGGCTACTATGGAAAATCATTATATGTGCTTAATGGATGCCACAATTACATGTTTTATTCCCATGCTATGTTATCATTATTTATGTTCCATTATGATCTATGCCTTATGTACTTCCATGTTTTAAGTCGTTGCTCAAGATTTTGACGTTTAAACATTATGTTCATATTTTTAGGTTCAAATGTGTATGGTATGTTTTATTTTATCCATGCTTACCCTTACTGAGCATTTGAGCTCACCCTTTTTATGTTTTATTTTACCCCAGGATTAAAAGAAAGGTTTTAGGTAAGGAAACAAAAAGTGGAAGATCTTTATGGGAGATGTTGAAGATCTTTCACCACGATTAGAAGATTACGTTCCAAGTTTTCAAAGACACTAAACTATTACGGTCCTTGTGTGTCTGTTTTGTTATGTATTATGTATTCCAAAAAAGTAATGTAATATCTATGTACGTCAAGCTTCGGGTCTCTACAAGATGCATCCCAAAACACCACATACCCCTTACCGGGATCTGGTAAGATCAGAATAGGATCCAATGTTAGAAGTCATTTTAGATCATCTAAAGAAGACTGAAACTTTTCCTCTGATGTTAATTTTACTAATTTACTAGTAAGAGAAGTTAAAGGTGAATCCGTCTTTGAGAAATCCTCAATGAACTGTTGATAGTACCCAACAAGAACTAGGAAGCTTATAATTCCAAATATGTTCTGTAGTTACTTCCAAGATATAATAACATTTACCTTCTCTAGATCAACTGATAAGCCATGCTCAAAAATTCTGTGCCCTATGAACATCAATTCCGGAATCGAGAAACTACATTTCAAATACTTTCAACACAAATAGTGACTCCTAGAAATTTCTAAATCAAAACTCAGATGGTTCTCATGATGACACTCAGATTTTTCATAAACTAGAATATCATCCATGAACACTACCAAAAACGTTTCAAGATATTGGTGAAATATATAATTCATCAATGCCATAAAAACTGCAAGAGTGTTAGTTAGACTAAAAGGCATCACAAGATATTCATAATGGTCATACCTTCTCCTGAAGTTCATCTTCGGTATATCACACTCTCGAACTCTGAGTTGATGATAACATGATCAGAGATCAATCTTTGAGAACCATGTTTCCCCCTTTATCTGATCAAACAAATAATCCACATGAGGAAAGTATATTTTTTTTAACTATTACCCAGTTCAACGTTTGGTAGTCCACACATTACTGATGTGAACTATCTTTTTTCTTGGAAAAGATAATAGAGGATGCCCAAGAAGCAACATTAGGGAGAAAAAAACATTCTCTAACCGGTCATCCAACTGAATATTGATATCTTTCAACTCCACAAGTTCCATATGATAAGAAGTCGTCAATATCATCTACGTACCTGACACCAGGTTAATCGTACACTCTACCTATCTCTCTGGGGGAAGAACAGAGAAATCATCAAAGAAAACATAATGGATATATTGAACAACAACCAGAAGGTACTCAATAGAAGAAACATCAGTGGGCCCAAAAACAATAGTATCCATCAAACTCCTCATCTATTGGGGGGAAGGTTCAGTATGACCTTACCTCAGGTCCCACTCTCCCTGAAACACAAGATAGCTCCCACTAGCAACAAGAAATGAAACACGATGATGATAACAATTAACCTATGCTCGATGAGCGACAAACCAATCCATACTGATGATGACATATAATAAATCCATATCAAGAATGATAAAATCCCATACCAACTCTGTATCAGCTACCATTAACGAACAAGGACACTGAAACCCCTACTCTTTCCTCTTTCCAAGACATGTTTCAAACTCCATAGTAAGGGGAATAAGTACCATTAGAACTTTAAGAGTATCAAAAATGTGAAAAGATATTAATGAGTGGGAGGAACTAGTATCAAACGAAGCATTTTCTACTGATGATTCAATAAGAATCGTACCTCTCACTGTTTCTAGACTTGAATCAACTTCCATTGGACACATATCTACTAAGTGTAAATGATTCACTCTTGAGGGATGTAGCTAGAGCCCTATAGTCTTTGATGCTTCTGACTGAACCAGAGTATCCTTTCGAGCCAACAAGCCTTGACCATAAGGAGGTATATTCATCACCAGACTGAAAAAATGTAGATGACCAACTCGTCCATTTCTATTACATGTCTTCGTGGGTATAACACAAGAAATTCTATTGTTTCATCCCTTTCCACACTAATATCAAGTAACAGACACACCACTAGTTTCAACGGTTGGTGTAGAGGAGGATCACTTCTGAGACCCACCTCCACCACTTCTGTGATGATCCTTCCACTTCCTCTTATACCCATGCATACTAGTAAACTGTCGCCAGATGGAAAAGAAGAGGTGGTAACATTAACCATGCCTTCCATGTTCATTTATGTATTCATAGATATGTCTACCATCTCCACATATATAGAATGTTTAAGCATGAAAAACTACTATTCGATATCCTGTCACAAACCCTACAGGTTCTTATATGCTTTCTACGGGTAATTATTTACCACATCTAGAGAAAAACAGAAAAGCTTATAACAATGGTTGGTGTATACCGACACTGAAATCTCTCCATACTACAATGACAGGAACTCCAGATATTTTTCCGACATCAGAGACTCTAGAAAGAACTGTTTAAAGAACAAGGTTTTAAAACCCATCGAATCCAAGACCACATGTTTTTCTTCTTGGACCAAGGGTCCCATGATCACATCCTAAAACCCTCGATTGTTAACGCTTCACAATTCACCCTAATATTCTTAGGTGTCTCCCAGAAGTTGTAGAATTTACTGATCCTATCCAGCCAATATATTGTCACTTGATTTTTAGTCATTCCTTTAAAGGATGGTGGCTTCTCACACAAGATCTGTCATGATTAATCTATCTCTCTCCTCCAACTCTTGTTCATACCTCAAAAATAGCGTTCTGAACTCGTGGAACATCCTAATCGGTAGAAAAACAGGCCCTTATGATATTCTCAATGATATTCTGATCCATAGGTGGGTTCCCTTGAGGATCATTAGCTACACCCTCCTGGGGCATTTGGGGATGATGTCTCGGAGGCATACTACTACACACCGAAACATAAGAATGATCAGACAATAGAAAAAATCTTAGTTCAAACTTGAACACCCATAAGAAAATACTGATATTTTTAAAACAAAAACGAATACTTGAGAGAGACATCCCAACATCCCTTGGAAACTTGAGTCTCGTTATGACAAGAGTTAACCAGGAACTTATAACAACATAACTCTCATGTCCCAAAAATCCTATCTCTAGTCTAAGAGATGTCTCATGAAAATGATTCTTGAGGAAAAATATCCTTTGATGCAAAACTACAATGAACCATCCTAGGATTTCCTCAAACCCGAAACTCAACCCAATCAATCACATACTCGAAGGGTGTTCTCGTTCCCCAGAGGATGACAATAAGCACCAGAACATCGAACAACTAAACCAAGGAAAAAATTTCACCCAACCTGAACAACCACATGGAATACATATATATAGAGAGAAAGAAACAGTGGGAGACAAACAATATATATATTCCATAAATATAAGAAAATAATAGAAATATAGGAACTGAAATAATATCTAAAACTCAAAATGACAGGCCCATCATTCTGAAAATTGATAATCTAACAGCTACTCCAAGTAATGGCATGGAAAAACACCCACCATGTCACCACCAGATACCCAAATAGATAACACGAACCTCGCCGCCTCACTGAAATGCCTTGGATTTCCTTGCATTGGAAGACATACAATGGTCTACACACCACTGAAGAGGAGTGCATGGTGTGATATAGTAGGCTTAGTAGGATCCCACCCAGGTGTTCCAGAACATGTCTCTTTATAAAAAATCATGTATTCTTGCTTAAAAAAACATGGCATGATATGTTGCAATGCGGTTTTATATAAAACATGGTAAAAATATCCCTTTTTCATAGTTCTAAGAAAAAGAAGGTTTATCAGTTTCAAAAAATGTTTTCCATATCAATTTCCACAAGTATAAAAATGCATATCAAGGCTAACTTGGAAGTCTAGGAAATACAAAATAGAATCATAGGTATCAAAAAACCATGTAATACTATAGGAACATGAAACATACTTCTCATACCATAATAATCAAATTAATAAAAACCGATCCTAGTACACCGTCCAAAAAAACTAGAAAAATATCCCATGTGTAAACCCCCCCCCCAAAATGTTAATATCAATCCCCTAGAACAACAGAACTATGAAAAAAATTAAATACACAAGACAAACCCCCTTGATAGACATAGAAAAATGGATGATAGTCTCAAGATAAATCGTCTACCTAAGTACCAATGGAAACCCATGTGACCTTTTTTCACAATTCATTTCAATGCTTTGAAAACCATTCAAATATATTTCAAAATCTATTTATCAAAATAATAGGAAAACCCATTTCTCATTCAAAACCCTTTTTAAACACACATAAAAAATCATGTTGATTTATGGAATCAATTTTATAAATCAATTGAAATCAAAATCATTATCATAGGCTAGAGATGGATCCACCGACCTTAAAGTTCGTCTTTCACACACCCACAACAGGAATAAAAAATAAATGAAACCCAAAACTTGTCAATGAAGGCACTAGAATCAACTCTACATCAAGATGGATTCAATTTATAATACATGAAGTCAACAGACTGAAAAAGTCCACATACCTCACGAACGGATGCCCTCCGCACCACAACTTTCCAAGGAATGGCATATGGAAAAAGATCTCACAATGGATCTAGACGAAGACTTCAAGAATCATCCAAATTAGATCAGTGGATCCAATAATGAAAATAGATGGTGCTATCCCAATCAATCATAATGAAGAACACATAAGAACACTTACTCAGAGAGACCCACCATAGACGCAACCAAGATCCAAAGCCGATCGGATCGATTCAGAAGGAGGGGTGCCTCTAAAAATTTCCTAGGAGCATCCAAGGGTCAATATTTATGATGTATGAGAAGAGAGGGCCAAGATAAACATTCAAATAAATGAATTTAAGCTGGGTTCAGGTTGAGTCACGATGTTTACCCATTGGTCATGGCATGTAGGCCTCACTGGATAAGTTACTCCAAAAAATTCATCACATTGGTTAAAAATATCCTATTTAACCCATACACGATGTGTACCTACTCATAACATGATATCCCCGTTCCTGAATTGAATCCAACAATTGTTACACATCATATAACTCTAGTACATGGTGTGTACCTCCAGTACACAGTGTGTAACAACTCTGATGCCTATATAAAATCCATAAAACCACTCCTACAGACTTTGAACCAAGAGGGAACTTATAAATATTAGAAACTTAACTGATCAAGGTAATGTGATGTTAAATAAATACGATGATACAACAAAAAATTCCATAAAATGGGGAACTTATTATTTTGTCCCTTAGTATTTCTGGGATCCTTGATTCTTATCCCATCTCATGTGAACCTGACCAGGGGGTCACCTCCTGCTTTTTTCTATCGATCCTCCTTTTAAATGGGGTCTATTCTTCGTGAGTCTTGGTGATTTGAGGTGACTTCCCTCATCTCATTTAAAATTTATTATTCTTCATATTTCCTTACTAATTTTTGAAGTTCCATATTGAGGTTTAATTATTGATTAATCTAGATCATGGTGGAGTCATCTTGATTTGATTTGGATTTTACTCAGCATGGCTATAGGACACCCTGAGATGATGAACATATAATATTTCACATCATTTTGTTAGAGGTAAGTCGGAATAATTATTTTTATAGGGTTTTTGATTTAAATTGATAATCTTTTTATTGATGTAGTCTCATTTGATAGAGATTTTTATGGGATGGTTTCTAGTGTATTCCATATACCTTTTGTAGATGGTTGTTCATAGATTTGATGTGATGGGATGACTCGATGAGTTTTTAGAAATTTATATATAATTAAATTAAATTATAAAATTTAATAAAATTGTTTATAATTAATTAAATCGTATGTTTGGCAAGAGATATGTTCTATGGAGTTCATATGAGTGTGGATGAGGATTGAATGAGATTAGGTAGTGGTTTCTATGCTTTGATGATAAGGGAATCGATATGTATGAGGAAGTTGGTCCCTTTAATATTTTCATTTTGGTTTCTATATTTCGATTTGTGTCATGGGATATATAGTCTCACAATTTAGGGTGATCAAAATTTAATTTAAATAAATTATTTTAAATAAATTCCCTGAAATGGGAAATGTGTCAATGGCCGCGATAAAACCTTTAACATTGGTTATACCTTAAACATAGATCATAGATGGATTTTATATAAAAGACTGTGATGATACATATAGAAAAAATAGGGGTATGAATAAAATGTAATGAATGATATAATAAACTTATATCATTTCCCTCAATTCCCTTGAGTAGTTATGGGTGACAATTGGGGGTAGTTGGCCAATGGGTAGTCTATATAGGACCTTGGATTCCCTGTATCCATTGAGATAGTTATCTATTTATTTGGAAAAGTTTCACACTCTAGTAGAGTGTGAGTACCAAATTGAATATACCCTAGGATGAAGTTAATAGTGGGTTGGGAATGATAGGAATAACATCAGAAAATTATGATGGGAGATGGGATATCTATACAATTTTATGTAGGTATAAGAATTTATAGTGAGAAATAAGTGTTCATGACATGACTATGATGGTGACGGTGAGGGAAATTATTCCCTTAGATTGATAAGATTAGATCAAGAGATGAATATGAGATAGAGAAGAACTAGTCGGATCATTGGATTATGGTGTGTTCTTTGGGATCTTTGTGGGTACATAGTATTAGTTTTGACCATAGAGAGGGGTAATTCCATAAGGCAAGTATCATTGATCATGGGTGTCACCATAGAACCCATTGATCAATGGGAAAATCCTAGCGTGGAAATAATGACTATGATGTGTTGTGAACATTAAAGGTATCATAGGATCCATGTGATGGGTTCATGTAGGTGGCCAAAAAATGAGGTTTGAAATGATAGATTTGGTGAGAGAGTGTACCCCCAGTGTTGATGTAATATATATGTACATATAGATTGGGAGAGTCTACCATTGAATTTCCAAATGACCTGATACTATTTCATGGCAGGGTAAGGGTATATGCATGAGTCTCTAGATTATCATACAAATTTATTAGTAGCATTTTGGTATAATATTGAGTTTCAAAATGAGGTTACTTTATTTCCTAGTAGGGATGAAAACTCCCATGAGTTTTCAGTAGATCTATTTCCATGAAGGATAGAGTCACACCCCCTGAGTTTCTAGATGATAATCTATATGTTTTCTAGAAGGGTTCAGGTTTCCCCTTGAGTTTCCAAATTATTTATATTCTATATGTGTAGATTCAACCCCCTGATTTTCTAAATGACACACTATATGCCTTCTGATAGGGAGAGATTGACCCATATTTTCAGATGAACTATTACTTGTTTCATTATAGAGAGTGGTTATTACCCTAGGGTTCTAGATGATTCCACAATGTTTCCTAGTGGGGAATATTTGCGCCCCTATTTATAGATGATGGTTTTATGATAAAATACATTTGATGTTGGATGAACCATGTATGATTGATCTTTGGGGTCATGTAAGAACATGAGGATCAATGATGGTTTATTTTATTATTATTTTTTTATTTGTATATCACTTATGTATAAATTGAGTTTATTGGTTATTTATAGAGGCTTGTTGGTGGTTCCCTATTGATTTGTACTCACACCCTTCTCAGGTGGCCATCGATCTTGGTTACTCAAGAAGAACTCCCTATTTTCTTATTCAAATATGGAAGAGGGATAGTGTTACATGATCAAGATGGATATAATAGATAAAGATTGGGATTAAGTGAGGCTTAGATATGGATATATGGAATCTCATTTTTTTGATTATTTGTATATGTGGTTGGTTCAATGGGTGACTGGTTAGAATATATTACTATATTATAATGTATTTCAATGTTATAACATTAAACTATTTTTTATTCTACGTAATATTATTATTAATGTTTCATTATTCTTGATTTTTACACTACTATTTATCACTCAAATATGAGGGTATAATCTCCCCATGGATACAAATTAGGACCCACTACCTTTTGGTAGCCTCTGGTGCATGGGAAGGTGTGCCTGTAGTCCATTGATGAATTAGTATAGACACATGGTGAGTGGCCACGAGTTTGGGTGATACAAAATACAAGTGGAGTTTTTCTATTAATGAAATCAACAACTATATTTATTTTATCTATTTTCCAATTATTGGTGAAAATTATTGCTAAGATCGTTGAAAACTACATTGCCTCTTCATGAAACATATTGGATATCAAAATCAAATGATTGGAGATATTCCACCCAAAGGAGCTTGCTTTGATTACAGATTTTTTTTTGTAAAAATAGTAATTCAATTATTTTTTGGTTGATGAATACCATGAAAATAAAGCTAAAAATTAAATTTCACCAACATTATAAAGCATGAAAAATTGTGTAATTATCCAACTATATTTAGGTAAGTTCGATCTATGTGGTTACTAATATATAGAACTATAAACTACTACTTAGTGACCCTATATAAGAAAATAGATAATTCCTACCAAATATTTATCATAATACACCTCAAATATATTACTTGTATAAGGTTAAATAAGAACCAATATTCTAGTTAGAATTTTTTTAACACTTGGAAAGACACTTCACAATGGCCAGAGTAAGAAAAATTATCCCTTTTATTTTTCCAAGCTTCCATTATAGATGTTATCTTAGAGAAATACAAAAAAATATCATAATATGTTGTTAGCCCCACTAATATACTATTTTTAAAAAATACAAAGGATATTTAAAATACATTACTGATTACACATTTTTAGGATCCATAGAGATAATAAAATTCTACAAAAACATTCCCAAGTAACATAAATTACTTAATAGAGAAAGAGTATTTAGATATAGGAACATAAATTTGGTGTCCCTATGAAGTATCCAAGATAAGAGAATGATGTCAACCATTATTTTCATCAGACATTGAATATAATAGTATAACATCCATAAACATTAGAATGAATAAGTATTAAAAAATATGAATGTTACTATAACACATCATGATTTTATATGTATTCACATTAAAATAAAATTTTAGTACTCTATATATTTATTTACATGAAACATTGATTTTAAAAAAACCGTGATATACTATTCATTTATGATTATTTAAATGTTACTGTTATAACCTAGTTGTTAAACTCAAGGTACGAATAATAATGAAATAATTATGAAAAAAATTTATAAAGGGTTTATTTATTAAAAATATTCTGATTATTATATAATACATAAGTAATCAATTTTGAATAGTCATTTTATTCTTGAAAAATATGTTTTCTTCAAAAAAGGTTTTTATAACATTTTATCCACAACTATTATAATTATTTTCTTATACTTTCAGAAATTTTATTTTTAAAAAATAATATCATTTTTTAAATCATCATATTAAAATTATCTTAATGTAAAATTTTGATATTCTTTTGAGAAGATTAATTTTTTTGTGAATAGTGAAAAAAACCGATTTTATAGAAAACTATCACTTATATTCACAAATTTACAATGTCCAAGTTTGTTTTAAATTTATTTTAAAATTTAATTAGTTCATTTTTATGAAACATAATATAATTATTTTCATTATAATAAAAATTATGCTTAATTTTTTTTAAAAAAATTATATTAAAAGATGCATATTTTTGAAAAATATTTTTCATCACATTTTACAAGTTTATTTTAAAATGGATTTCTTCCAATTATAGAATTTCAATATTATAAAATATATTTCCTATTTGAAATAATTATAATTAATATTATTGAATAAGTTCATCTTAATGTTTTTTCAGAATGAATAATAAAAACAGTAAAAAAATTACCTTGGTAAAAGGGTAAATCATGATAACTTTGGTTAGAACTAAGTGTTAAAGCCATAATTTTTTATCTTAATTATTATCATATGATCTTATTTGAACTATTATCACCTTTTTATTGAAACAATATTCTTTTTAGTCAATTTTTTATATTGGATACTTAATAGTATTTTAATCCATCAAAATATTCAAGGTGTGTCCCCCTCCACTTATAAAGGACACACCTCCTATCTCTTATTTACACCAATTTTAGCCACTTAGATAAACTAAAACCTACCTTATTATTTTATAAACATACCTATACATGAATTATTAGGTTTTTTATTGCTGAAATACCATTCCAAGGGTCCTTAAAAAGGGATCTAAAGGAGGTCTATCAAATAAGGGGCAATCGTTTATCCGGACCTCTTTCAATTTATTTATTCTTCTAAATCTTCTAAATATATGGTATTAATCATGATATAATAATTTTAGAATCACAATTATACTTATTATTATGATTATATGACCATAATTATCCAATATATTTTTCATTAAATTGGAAACAAATGCATCACTCATGTGTATATGCAGATTACCCACTCCACATAGAGATGTATTTCATTTTCCATCAGCACCTTTTATGGATGGTTTTTATGGTAGTTTTAATGTTAATATATTTTTTAAATGAACTAAATATACTTTTTTTAAATATAAAATATTATCTAAATTATTAACTTTGCATCTCATGAAAAGTGAAAGGTATCACTCATGTGTATGCACGAACTACCACCTCAACATAGCGATATGATTCATTTCCATTACCGACTCACATTTATGAGAATATTGATGTATTTAATATATATAGATATTATATTTAGAATATAGTTATAATTATATAATGTTAATATATCATATATATACCTTTTCGTCTTTACATTGAAAAATGGAATCAACATCCAAATGTATGTACGGACTACCATCTTTATCAATGATGTAATTCATATATATATGTATATATAAATTTTATGGATGATTATAAATATGTATATAAGGAAGATATATGATATTTATACCATTATTAATATTCCAGATATGATGGAACCATGATCAATGTTCATGTACCAGAACTTATGAACCAAAACTTTTATGAAAAACAAAAACATTAACATAGGGAAATGTCAA
Organism: Viscum album; assembly: GCA_963277665.1. Lineage (NCBI taxonomy): Eukaryota > Viridiplantae > Streptophyta > Magnoliopsida > Santalales > Viscaceae > Viscum > Viscum album. The sequence goes on from OY728160.1 coordinate 1,856,430,039, forward strand.
TTTTAAAAAGGAATTATTAATAAGTTTATGTTGAAATGTTATAGGTGGATAATAAATGATATTATGTTTAATTCCATCAAAACATCCTTTACTCACCATCTTCTATAATTTTAAAAAATTTAACTTCATTTAAAATTAAGGAAGTACACAAGTGTACTCATAGCTAACGATGTGTTCTCATCCAAAATTTATCAGAGAAATTGATTCGGTATATAATTATCAATAAAAAACCATGGATTTTACTGTCAAATAAATTACACAAATAACACATGTGAAAAATTTTAATTATGTATTTAGTTTTTCTCTTCGTGTAAAATTGGTTACATTTTCATCAGAAGACTATATGGTGTGTACTTTTTTACATGACATGTACTATCTTTGGCCTGTGTCTGCATCACATGCCTAAGGACTAGGCCTCTTTTCTACCATTAATGAGTTTGAGGTATGTGATGTTTTTTACATATTACATGGTATGTAGGCACACACTTTCATTCCATATTAGTCCTTCTGTCATGTATCTGCTAAACGTCATGCTGGGACATCATTGTTCTCAGCCATAAGAAGAAATGGACTACATATCATTTATAGTGGGATCATGGTGTGTAGTTTATCAAAACATGTACCAATCTATATGGTTCTGTACACCTACCTGATTTTATCATATCTAAATTTATATGGAGATATATAGAAAATATACACTATAGGTAAAGTGAATTTTGGAAGTACATGTTGAGTAATCTAGTGTGTTCTGGATTGAAGATTTTGCACGTCCAGATGGTTTTTTTCATATGTTTCTTTATTTTAATAATAACCTTTTTCATGTTATGTTAGTGAGAATAAATAAGGGAAGTTGGAAATATGGACAGATATTTATATTAATTGACCTTAATTAAAATAAAACATAAATGCATGAAAATAATAAATGAATAATAAAAAATTATAAATTAAACATGTAACAGATCTAATACCACTTATAGGTTCTGGCCAAAGTGGAGGAGCCTTGGGTGGTATTAGTAACTCAGATTTTATTCTTAATTTATGAGTAATCATTACTTTACATGAAAAATAATTTCTTGTCCAATGAAAAATATAATTACTTGACCAAATAAAGACACTGTAACTAGAAGAGGATGATCTTAACATGTAATCTACTATTAATTTATGAGCAGATAAATAATTACCTCAACCTATAATAATATCTTCATTAATGATATGATTGACAAGATCTTATCATAACATTATTATTTACATGATCCAAGTGTGGAATCCCTCTAGTGTTGATCCACACATGCACAAAAATCTTTTAACGTCACTGTAGAATCATCATGTGCTAGCATGACAAATCCTAACTGTTTGTGTTGTTTATGGTTGATTATTTTAGAATTATTATCTAAGGAGGAAGATATATTGATGTTATCTTGGTGGATTGAAATAAAAGGAATAGAGTGTGAATTACCGATCTCTAGATCTATATTTCAATATTTAAATAGTATCTATATATCCACTTTTCACTATAAGATTGATTATGGAAATTGTTATAATTAGATATTTTTTATGGTAGGTTTTGGGTTGTAAAATTACACACCATTACTCTCCCTACTTTATATTTATTAGATTAACCCATGTCCAATAGTAATAATAATAATAATAATAATAATCACTTTACATTCACAACACTTTAATAATATAAATAAATATCATTTATACCAATTCCAATAAAACTATTAAGCTTAGTATGATTTCCCCTATTCACATTTATTGACCCTTGAATAAAGACTATTTTTTAATAAATAAATATTAATTAATTATTCATCGATAAATATAATAAATATTATATTCACAAAAAATTAAAAATTAACATTAATATTGTTATTATTTGACTACATAATTCTTTCAAATAACTTTTTATTAAGTCCTGGTGATCAACAAAACTAGAATAAATATTATTTATTCCATCTTGTTAATTCAATAGTTGAATTTATTTGAGATTGCAAACACACTTAGCGTGGAACTCTCTAAGACTCTTTCTCAGTGGAATTATACATAACTTCCTAAATTAAAATTTTAACATCAAGTAACATACCAAGGTTCCCATAGAAAAATAAGTTAATATCACAATGACATTCAACATTCTACAAATTCCTAGCATGTAATATAATCCATTTATCACAATATCTCAAATAAAGAAGGTTTCGTGCTGGTGCCACTAATCGATATGATCAATTTATATATCTTTGAATATTTAGAAAGGAAATTTCCCACCAAAAACCGTAGCTATGGTTTTATCCAGGAATTTCCATTTCTATTAAAAGTCATAAGATATCAACTCCAGTCAAGGGATTGAAATAATAATTAGTTTCTCGTATTATCTATTAATGAAATATCACCCATGAAGCACCCAATGTATCCTAGATTTATGCGAGAATATTCATTCATGGTTTCATTAATAGATAAATATATTTGGGTCATGATATTCACTAATGTTAGTCATAATGTCTATGGATCAATTCAATCATCCATATTTAGGAACATTCAATGATACATGGAAATTTGGATTTCCTATTAATAGGCCTATTTTCATACCATTCTGTCTAGTTTATTACAAAGGGAGAAAACCATGATAAGGTGTATCAATGTTTTATGATCCTCCTATCCCTGATATCATTTATCATCGGTGTCTATTCATATAATATCATCCATCCATAGAATAATATTTAATATTGATGTTGTCGAACCTCCTAGTTCTCATTATAGCGGGAAACTGCCATGAAATTTAAATGTGAACTATATTCCTAAGAAATTATCACATAAAAATTACCTATAGAGGGAAAATCATGGTGTGAAAATATAATTCATTAATAATGAAAATGTATAATTATCTTCAAATAATGATAGTTCTAGGTCACTGAATCCAATATAGGGATTGTATGTAAAATTATGTGACGAGAAATATGGAACACAATGGGTTATAAATAAAATTAAAGGAATGATACAATATATTTTGATAGGTTCCCTTAGTCTAATTTAGTTGGGATGAGTGATGATTAGGTCAGTTTTCCTATGGGTAGTATGTATAAAACCTTGGGTGCCTTATAAGCATTGGGATAACTGTCTAGTGAATGGTGAAAGTCTCTTCCCACACTACCATGCAGTTACATGGGTGGGTATAGCTTGGGTAAGAATTATGAGTAGGTTGTGAGTGAGGGGAATAACCTATGAAAATTGTGATGGGATATTGGATAGATGAAATCTCTATAGTGTGATATAGTTATATGACTTCAAATGAGGAAAATGAATCAATGAGATGGCAATGATGGTGATAGTGGGGGATGATATTCCCTCCAAGTGATAGTCTTTAATTGAGATATAGAGATGATATATATGATCCTAGGTATGAATTCCAAATTATAGTGTGACCTAAGGAAACTTAGTGAGTTCCCAGTATTACATTAACCAGTAAGAGGTTTTATGTTGGGAAGATAGTATCATTGATCATGGGTGTCACCTTTAAACTTTATGATCAATGGGGAGAGACTAACATGGATAAGTGATTGAGATAGTCTTTATAGTTAAGAGGGTATATGAGGAGAATCATGATGGGTTTAATAAGTAAGTTCACATATAATATTTGATATGATTGATCCAGGGAGAGAGTGTACCCTCAGTGTGTGATGTGATCTGTACGTGTTTCTTGGTAGGGAGAGTTTCCCCCTGATCTATAAAATGACCTATTAATTTTTTATTGTTTGGGTGTAGAAATTACCCTATGTTTATAGAATATGATACCTATTTCCTATAAGGGGTTGGGTATAATATTTGATTTTAAGAAGATGCTACTATGATTTCTAGTAGGATGTGGTCACATTCTTGAGTTTTTCGATGATCCATATCCACATAGGGGAGCTCAACACCATTGAGTTTATATATTATAATTTATATATTTTATGGTAGGATTTGGTCATGACCCATATTTTCTAGATCTATTTCTGGACAGGGGGAGTCCCACAGCAGAGTTTCTAGATGATATAATACGAGTTTCCCAATAAGGTGATTCTTCCCTATGTTCTAGGTGAACTGCCACTTTTTTCATAGAGGAGAGTGGATATACCTCTATGTTCTAGATGAATACACTATGTTTATTTATAGAGATATTTTATTTTACTAGGTTTTAGATGATGTTTTTATGCTCAAATACCTCTTACATTGGCTAAATAAAGTAAGATCGATCCCATGTATCTTTTTATAACTCAACAATTTATGATCGATCCCATATTTTTTTTACTTTAAGATCTTATCATTTATAAATACACTATGCTTTCTAATTATGTTTGGGGGCATATTGGTAGTTACCAAATTTTTTGTACACACACCCTGCTCAAGAAATCATGACTCTTGGGTACCCTGGAAGCCTTCACTATTCATAGGTTTAGATAGAGCAAGGTCTATCATTTCATGATTGATCTGGATGAAATGGATATTTATTGAGATGGGTTCATACTTAGGGATGAACGTGGTGTCACTTTTTTTTATTCTTTTGATTATTTTTATTTTTGGTTGGCCTAATGGGTGACCAGTTGGGATATATGATTGTAATCTTTAACATTTCATTGTTATAACATGATTGTGTTTATTATTTCGTGTAATATTGTTATTTATTATACATGATTATTAGATTTTATGCTATTATTTATTACATTTTTATGAGGGTATAGTCTTCTCACAATAACAATGTAGAGATTCGATACAAGTTAGTAGCCTCTGGAATACATAGAGATGTTCCTGGAGTCCTTTTATTACCCAATCTAAAAAATGGATGAGTGGTCATGGGATAAAGAATTACAATGTAGAATCAAATTATATTTTTATTTAGATTTATATTTGGGGTACAATGGGTAAGGAATATGGATGTTTCAGAGTTCATGATAGACCTCGGACTAGTGCATCCCAAACACATTTTTTGATGGGAACCATAATTCACTAGGAATATGGGATCATATTTATTTTCTTTTTATCTTATAGTTGATATATTTATTCATTTATGATGTGTTTATTTGATATTTTTATTACTGTTTTGGATTCTGGACCACTAGAGAGAGGATTGAGCACATTCATTATATTTGGCATGTATGACTTTCATGAAATTCATGTTCTTGTGTGTGATTGATATCACTGATGAATTCAACATTCTAATGTGTTATCAATAACTTATATGGTGTTTTCATATATACAATTTTTGGATAATTATAATATATTGGACCATGATTTTTTTGTGATAATAGGTCATGTGTATCCTAATGTGTGATGTTTACTAGTGATAAATACCAAGTCCCTATGTGTAAGGGATTCATAGATAACCCTTATAGGTTGGTATAGGAATTGGATGTCTTGATGATAATCCCCTTCCGGGTGATATGAAATATGTTTGGTTACTTAATGTGTTATCAAAAACCTATATGATTTTTTCCTATATAGATTCTTTGTGGAATTATATTTAAACAAACCATATTATCATGTTTTAATTGATACAAATTATCATAGATAGAGAACATTATATGCTTATGTTTGAGATTTTGATCATTGAGGGGGTAGTATGGTATATTGATTCTTAGTGGCTATGGGTTCCCAAAAGCAGTATGATGACTTGGAATGTTATTATTTATGGGTACATATATATGAGAGACCTGGAGATGGTGTTTTTCAATACGAGTTTCATTATAGAATTTGATGGGAGAATAGATTTTTTCCATTATTGGAGGCCAATATGAGATATGATAAATAGAATAGGTGATAGAGCCTAATTAACTTTAGTTTCGGCTCATTATATATGTGATCAAGGTTCTATGATTGATTTGTAGGGAATTTTTTCTAATATGATTGAAATGTGATTTTATATATAAGGGTAAACCAAGATAGTGATTATCCTAGACTTGTTATTTCATTAGAGACAAGTTGTGTGGATAAATTCCTATAATTTTAGATTTTTGTATGATATGTGCTTCTATTTGTGTGTTATGGGAATGTATATGTGTTAGGATTTTGTGATGTAAATCACATAGAGTGATTTTAGTAATAAAGATGGGGCTTGAGGGTAGTTAAAAAACGCTATTGATTTTGGATTTGTTTCTAGATGATCTTTGATATCACGTTCCTAGATGTTTGGATAAAGGATACATAGAGTGTGGGTGGATGATTGAGATTTTGTAATGATGTTGTATGTTGGTTGATCATGAGATTTACCTTTATATGATTGAGATGTCAGGTTTATTATAAAGTGAGGAATGAGATTCTTCAAACTTAATGAGATTGAAAAGAGAGAGAATCTTGGAAGTTTTTTATGCACATGAGTCTAGTTTCAATGATGTGTGACTCATGGGATCATGAGTCAGGTTGTGATATTAGGCTGTACAGGAGTCTAAACCATTAGGTATGAATGAGATCGAGAACTCATATGCATTTTTTCAATTATATTATGAATCAATGAGTGGATTTGTACATGATCAGGGCCAATGGTTTCAATGAGATACTTGAAGGTATAGTTTCCTAGAGTTTTGATCAGAATGTAGAATTTTTCCTCTTATATGGATTACAACATCATTAATCCAAGATTTCAAGGGTTTATAAGATGGTGAGAATATTTTGGGAGGAGAAGTAAATGTATGATGGTGGGGCCAAATTGGTTCAGTTCTCCAGGACTGTTGTAGGTAAGACATGTAGTGGGAAGTGAACTATTGTCCATTGAAGTGTGTGACCTTAATTATAGATGAAAAGTCATCATATTTCAAGTGTGATATTCCTAGTGATTCAAGAAGGTAGTGATCAGTGATTCACATTGGTACACATGAACATGTTCGACAACCATTTACAGTCATTACCTATGGTAATGAACTTAGAATGGGTCGTTGAGGTGTGAAACTCGTAGGGATATGGTCATGGGTATGATGAGACTAGTTTCTAGAAAGTCTAGATAAAATTTTGATACCTTTGAGTAGTCATATATTATTTAATCCAGTTGCTTTGTGAATAAAAAAAATTGGAATTTAGATATTATATAATATGAAGTCTAGATGTTGGAATCTTGCATGTGGTGAATCATGAGATTATTTTCTGTTGGAGGAGAGCCAATACTTGAGGATAGAGTATGATGAAATATTTGGTAGGTTGAGGATCCAACCGTGGAATTACAATGAGTGTTGGGTTTTAAAATCAATGTGGGTGTTTAGATGATACGAGAGACCACATAGGTTTAAAAATTTTGATCCTATGAGGAGATAATATGTTGGTGGGTGAAGTTGAGAGTTATTGGGAAAAGTTTTTTAGAGGATTACTGACCAGTGTTTTGTATACGATTTGGATGTGGTGAGTTGAAAATTATACCAATCATGTATATGGATAACTAAAAATGTTTTTCAATGGGTGATTCTGACGCCAAAAGTAGTGTGGATTAAAATCAGAACTTATAAGATAATTATTATATTGGTGATACCCATAAGCTAAATGATATTTTGGTTAATGAAACTATGATTACCTGGGAGAGAAAAATGAGATTGAGCACCATCTTGGTGATCCAGTGATAGTGGTGAGTGGTGGATTGGGTTCTAATGAATAATGTGTACATGTGTGTGTAGTGTCATAGATAAAGGTAACTTAATGTTTTTATGTAGAACATGATGAATTAATCATGAAAAGATAATTAATAAAAGTAGGTATTAATGGTTGAATGACTTCTAAGGAGGATGGGAAGAACTAAAGTGGGACAATTTAAAAACCCATATTTTTTTGTGTGTTTTTAATTCTAGAAGGAATTTGAATTTTAGATATTGATTAGTGTTCATAATGAGAATGATATTAAAATAAAAATTTGAGAGTCGAAATGTCTCAAAGGGAATTCTTTAGAAATGGATTGTGGATTGGGAGGTGTCTCAAGTGCTTGAGTGAGCATAAATATCTTTAGAATGAAAGTTAATATTTTGAAAATGGCTCTTAACTAGCACATGATTACAAAATTGTAAGGGAAAACCATGTAGAGAAACCATAAATAATTATTTTTCATATGGATGTGGCACACGGTTAACACATGGTCAACATATGGTTTTTGATAAATCATATAAAAAATATAATTTGGGTTTCATAAGATGCATCATTATTGACACATGGTTTCAAAAATCATGTGTCTAAATCATGTAAGATAGTGTGGCTCATAATGTTTGAGTCACAATATTGGTGAATGATTTGGAAAACAATGTAGAAAATGTTACAAACTGACCCGGGTTTCCCTCAAACCAGACACTCGACCCGATCCATCACATACCTTAAGAGCGTTATCGATCCCCACGTGAGAGAAAAAATCAACCATGCATCGAATGAAAAAGATTAGGGAATGATTTTTTCCAACTTATATATACATGATAAATAAATAGGGGAAGACTAACAAATATTAATTCCATAGCTGTAAGAAAATAACAGAAACCAAATAACTACAATTGTATCTATAACTCCTAAAGACAAGTCCAACTGTTTGAAAAGGGATAAACTAACAGCTACTCCAAGAAATGTTATGGAAAAACTCTGACTATCTCACTACTAGTTACCCAACCAGCTGAAATGAACCTCACTGCCTCACTATGGCACTTTGCCTTTCCCTGCACCAGAAGACAAATAAAGGTCTATGTACCACCAAAGAGGTGCGCAGGGTGTGAGCTAACAAGCTTTGTATGATTCCACCCAGGGGTTCCACAACAATTCTCTATATAAAAAATCATGTATGGTCATTTTAAAATAAAAAGTGGCATGACAAGCAGTAAATCAGTTTTATAGAAAACATGGTAAACATTTCCCCTTTCCATAGTTATAAATAAAAAGTAGGTATATCAGTTTCAAATAATATTTTTCCATATAACTTTCCACAATAATTAACATGCATATAAAGGATAACATGGAATTCCAAGAAATAAAAAATAGAAGAACATGTATCATAACACCATGGAATACTATAGGACTAGGCTGCAGACTACTCATACCAAAATAATCAAGTCCACAAAAAATGATCCTAGAACACAGGCCAAAGAAGTAGAGGAGTACCCCATGATTAAACCCTCCAAAATATCAATATCGGTCCCCTATAACAACATGCCTAGGAAATAGAGGATTTACCCATGACAAACCCCCTTGATAATCACAAAACAATGGATGATGGAATCAAGATAAACCTTCCACTTAAGTACCTATGGTAACCCATGTTCTATTTTTTCACAATTTAGTTCAATTCATTGAAAAAATAAAATCTAGTTCACAATCCATTTATCAAAAGCTAGAGAAAAACCATTTCCCTTTCAAAACCCATTTTTAACACAAACTAACAATCATACCGATTTATCAAATAAATTTTATAAAGAAATGGAAATATAGCTCATTATCTAGGCTAAAGACGGAACCACCTACCTTAAAGTTCGGGTTACACACACTCGCAATGGGAATCCAAAATCATAGAACCCAAAACTATCAACGAAGGACCTAGAATCAAATCTACGTCAAGATTGATTCAATTTATAAGACAATGGGTCAGTAGATTGAAGAAAATACACATACCTCGAGAACAGACATCCACTACACCTAAACTAGCCAGGAACGAACTCTAGAACAAGATCATACAAATGATCTAAAAAAATAAAACATGAATCATCCATATTAGAATAGTGGATCCGATAATGCAACGGTAGAGAGCTATATTGATCAATCACAATGGTGAAAGGGAAAGAATACTTACCTGAAGAGATGCACCACATGCACAATGAAGATCCAAAGCTGATTAGATCAATATGGAAGGAGGTCAGCCACTAAAAATTAACTAGAATAATCCTAGGTTTGAGAGAAATAATGTCTGGGAAGATAAGGTCAAGTGAAATTTCCAAACATGTGACATTAAGCTGGGAATAGGTCGATTCACAACGTCTACACCATGGTCACGACATGTAGTCCACACTGGATAAGTTACACAGAAAACCCCATTGCCTTAGTTAAAAATCTTCTATTCAACCCCTACACAATTTTTACTTTAGGTACATGATGTGTACCTACTCACAGTTTGATCTCTCTATTCATGACCTAAATCCAAAAACTAGTACACATCCTGTACCTCCCATACACAGTGTGTACCTACTCTGCAACCTACAAAAAATCTATAAAACCACTCCAATGGACATTAAATCAAAAGAAAACTTATAAAGGAGGAAAACTTACCCAATTAAGGTAACATGATGTTACAAAATCTCAACTATAGAGACTTTCTGTCCCTAGGAATTCATGTAGAAGATATAACTCCTAGAAAAAGATGATGCAACTTATTATAGATCAAGGGATCACATTCCCATGTCTCATGGGAATCAGATCCTTGTTTCCATTTATCTATAACCAACACAATATACCTTCCACTCAATAATTTCATTTTATTGTCAATGATCCAAAATGGTTTCTCCATGACAGAAGCATCTGGCTCTAACTGAATTTATTCCCAACTCAGAATGTGAGCAGGATCAGAGTGATACTTCCTAAGTTGAGATATGTGGAAAAAATCATGATTTTTTGTCAACTGAACCATCAATGCTAACCAATAAGCAAACTTCCTGAGCTATTCAGTGATCAAAAATAGTTCAACATATCTTAGTGGCAACTTTCCATATTTTTCAAGCCGATGGTGACCCAAATGAGGAGAAACTTTCACAAAAACCCATTCACTTACGAAAAACTCTAATGGATCATGTCGTTGATCTATAAATAATTTCTGTCGAATCAGGTCTTTAAATAGATGTCTTCACACCTCGGTAATCTTCAGCAACGTCTCATGAAATAAAATTGGTCCTACCAAATCTAATTCAGACACCTTTTCCCAACAAATAGGTGATCATCATGGGTGACCATACCACTCCTCAAAGGGATCCATTCTTATTGATGACTGATAACTCTTATTGTAAACAAACTCAATCAGCCCTAGATTTTTATCCCATTATCCACTGAAATCCAAGATGTAGGGGCAAAGCATATCTTCCAGGATCTGAGTTACATGATCCATTTCACCATCTTTTTATGGATGATAATTTGTGCTCAACTTGATCGGAGTTCCAATTGCCTCTTGAATACTTCTCTGGAACCTATAGGTAATCCTAGGATCCCTATCTTAAAAAATAACATAAGGACTCTCATGTAACATCACGATCTCCTGTAGGTACCACTTACCCAAATTTCCAACTTTAGTGGTATCTTTGATTGGAATTTAATGAGAAGACTTCTTCAACCGATCAACAACCACCCAGATAGAATTTTTTCCTCAGGGTGTCTGTGGAAACCCAAAAAAAAAATCCATGGATACCTCATCCAATTTTTAAATAGGCACCAAAAGAGTCTAAATAAATCCAAAAGGTTTCAAACGCACTACCATTATCCGTTGGCAGGTGTAATACTGGGAAACATAATATTCAATGTCACATGTCATACCTAGCCACTAGAGTCCTATTTTCATGTCATAATACATCTTTTTTAGTGCCTGGACGAAAGGCCCTTGATGAGATATGAAAATAGAAGAAGAATAAACTTATCATAGATGCTTGGCTGAAAACTCGCTTTCCAAAGTGAAGTATTCCATCTCCAGAAAGAGACAAACTAGAAACGGTCTCCTCACTATAATGAATTTCTCAATTCTTATGAAACTCATCATCCTACTACTGAATTTTCAAAATAGACTCAATGATAGATGATGATAACTAAGAATTATTCAGAACTATACCTAGAACATCCTCTTGACTGTCAAAGTGAAATTGAGTGAAATACCCCATAAGATTACACTCCTCCTTCAATTCCAAAACTGCCTGTGATAGTACCTTCCTACTTTGAGCATCTGAAAAATCATTCCCTTTCCCAAGGGTGTAGGTGATGTCAAAGTCAAACTTCTAAAGGTATTCTATCAATCGTCTCTTTCTGAGATTCAAGTATTTCTGAAAAAAGATATAGCTTAAAATCTTATGATTAGAGAAGTCTATGAAATTATGCTGAAAGATATAGTGTATCCAACATTTTAGCACATGAATCACCGCCGCAAGATCTAGATCAGAAGTTGGGTAGCTCTTCTCATGTGTTCGGAGCTGACAAGAGTTGTAAGCTACCACATGATCATCCTATAACCACCCTGCTCTTTATTACACACTTAAACATGATTTATTACATAAAATTTACCATAAGAAAAATCCAATGATCCATAGGTCTAGTGTCTTGGGAAATTAGGTGCATTACATAACAATATAGAACATGAAACACAACATATTTATTGAAAACATATTTTACATGACCACAACATTCTTTTGTACCTAGCATTGCACGAAATAACCCGAGAACATGCATAGGAAGAGGGTGAGCTATAGATCCCAGTATGGGAGTAAAAAAGGCATAACATGAAGAATAAAATACATGTTAGGAAATAGGAATATCAATAGATAAGAAGAGAAACACGAACATAAGGGCATGATATAGCATGATTATCATAACATGGAAATGTGGTAACAACATACAACATGATATTAGCATGAGACACAGCTCATTGCACATGGATTAGCCTGAGTAAATCCTCATTGAACGTAAATCAGCATGATTAAACCCTCATTTTACTTGAATAATCATGAGTAAACCCTCATTGAACATGGCGTATCATGATACTATTCTTTACCAAATTCATTGGAGCGCTATTAGGGCACACCCTTCTTAATCTTGTTATTTCATGCATAAGTGTTCCACATAGATCATAAAATTTGGATTCATTAAACATAATAATTTATTCCAAAAATATAAGATGTGTAACACATGATTATAATTCCTCAATAAACAAGTACACGTGAATAAATGTGAATACCCTTGATAGAGAAATGGTCATGGTATTCACTTACTTGATTTTTTTGGCATGGGAAATTTTGGTGTAACTTCGATAGCATAACGACGTCAAATAGAAATTGTAAAATGGGTTGATAAGAGATAAAGGTGTATATCATCACATATACATGAAGTGGAAAGTAAAGTGGTCATGGAACATAATATCCCAATATATTTAACGGAATTTAGATGCATAATATTATATAATTTCTTGAATGTATATGAGGAGAGATAAATCCCTTACAGAATTTTGGTATGGTAACAAGTGCACATGGGAGGCGTTAATGAGTGAGAAAGGGGTATCTATTCATTCAAACATATAGAGGGAAGTATAGGGGAGGTGATAAATCATTCCAAATTTTTTTTATTAAAAATAAAATTGAATAGAAAAATAAGGAAACATGGACATAAAAAAGGAAGAAAAGTGAGGATCCCTTATAGAAATTTGGCATGGTAATAGGTGTCCATGGGAGACATTAATGATATAGAAAGACTTATTTAATCATTAAAATATAAGGAGGTAAGTATATGGGAGGTTCAAAATTTTAACGACCCAAAGTTTCATTAATGAAATATCCCTCTTAAGCTAGTTAAATGTCTCTTTATGCAAAATAGTTTTATAAGATGTCAACTTATTTGGTTTTATGTTATGAATTTTGACCATTTCTAATATATCTGTTGAATAGTGATCACATTATTAGTATAAATATAGGGATTTAAAAAATCTAATTTACTCAGACAAAAGAAGCGATGACCTCATCTAGTAGAATTGCTCCGTACGAAGCCCATTTGTCGGAGCTCGGAAAAGAGGTGGCGTCCTTGGGCTTCACTCTTGACCAATCCCAATCTTAGCTTCATCATGTCAAGCTCGAATGGGACCGTCTACGGAAAAAGTTGAAGTTGATAGAGATTACCACTCGAGCGATGTTATCCGAGCCACCCCAAGAGTCTGTCACCATCGCAGAGCTTACCCTTAGGTCTTATGCGGCTGTTTTAAGGGGTTATGTAACAAATCTCTAGTACTATGTTCATGTATATTATTTTTGTATATAATAATGAATATACCTTCTTGTCTTTTTTTATAAATCGTAAATAGTTTTAAAGTACAAATAGTGGTTTTAGTTATTATTTAATTAAGAATTCTATTTTTTTAAATTAAGGGATTTTTGAATTAAATAATATTTTAATAAAATATTATTATTATTATTAAATTAATTTTTATTAAATATAAACTATCTTATAATTTTATGAATTCAATTGTAATTTTTATTAAGATTCGAAAGCCATTTCAGTCAAAACCCGTGAATTTTCTATAAATGTCGGTTTTTATTTTAAAAGTGAAAATTAACATACTTAGAAAATTATTTAGATAAAATAAATGTTATTTCTGGAATCAGGACATCGAAATTATCCAACGGTGAATTTTTCATAATTTTCTGAGATAGTCAATATTTTGAGAAAAAATTAAATACCGTTTAAATATATAATGTGTTTTATGACATCATAATGACCTTATAGTGATGTAATAAAATATATAAGATTTATGTTCGTCCAATATATGTTTTACCATTAAAATAATGTGATTTTGGGTTTGTTTGACTTACTTTTCAAAGCATTAATGGACCCCTCAAGACTTATTAAACACCTTGTCTTTTTAAATTAATTTAAATGGGAGTGTGACTCACCTCCACATAAGCAACACTATTATTTTAAGATGTTCGGACTTTGGACTTATAAAATTTTGGTTTACTCTTCCCATTACCAAAAACCATGGGCAAAAACCATGGTATGGTTTGTGGTTTTGGATTAATTTAATATAAGGGGTCCCAAACCTAAATAATAAAAATTCCTTCACCTTTCCTATATAAACCCACATAAGCTCCCACTTCCTCCCCACTCAAAGCCCTTGGAGTTCGTCCAAACTCTAACCTAATCTCTCTAGAATCCTCCCAAGGTGCCCCAAGCTCCCAAGAACCCTCTCTCAAGCCTTTGGAAGCACACTTCCAAGTAAGGGTTTTTTTCTTCCTTTCTCATTTTTGTCCAATTTTATTTAAGTTGTTTTGCCTTTTAATTTCAATTATGAATGTTGGGTTATGATTTCTCACCTCCCTCATACTTCCCTCTTTATGTTTGAATGATTAGAGACCCTTTTCTCTCTCATTAAATGCCTCCCATGTACACCCGTTACTATGCTGAAATTCCGAAAGGAACTTCTCTCTCCTCTTTTACATTCAAGCAATAATTTTGTATCATGAATCTAAAATCAATTAAAATTGTTGGGACATATATCTATATAACCTCCTTAATTTCAATTACATGTAAATATGATGAGAAACCCCTTTCTCCCTCGTCAACCATTTTTATGAATTCTTATATCACGCCGTTATGCCGCCGAAATCGCACCGATTTTCTAAGACAAAGTCATTGTGTAGTGAATACCATTCCCATTTCTCCATCAAGGGTATTCAAACTTTATAAACATTTACATATTAATTATAATGTTTAATGTATGAATTACACATTCCTTTATCATGGAATAAATGATTATGTTTTATGAATCCATGTTTTATGATCCATGTGGCACACTTATGCATGAAATGAAATGTTTAAGAAGGGTGCGCCCTTATAGTGCTCCAATGCATTGGGTAAAGTATAGTATCATGATACGTAATGTGCAATGAGTGTTGACTCATGCTAATTCAAGTGAAATGAGGGTTTACTTGTTCTTTATGTGCAATGAGGATTTACTCATGCTCTATGTGCAATGAGCCTTGGCTCATGCTAATTCCATGTTAAGTGTTGTTGCCACATTTCCATGTTATGATTATCATGATTTATCATGCCTTTATGTTCATGTTTCTTTTATGCTCTATTGATAAGCCTATTGTCTAACATTTAATGTACTCCTCATGTTATTCCATGTGTACTCCCTTACTGGGATTTATAGCTCACCCTTTTCTTATGCGTGTCCTCAGGTTATCCCATGCAATGCTAAATACGAGGGAATGTAGTGGTCATGTAAAGGAAGTTTTCAATAAAGATGTTGTATTTTCATCTTTTATGTTTTTATGTAATGATCCTAATCCCCAAATACACTAAACATCTTGATCTTCTTTGTTGTAATCAAGTGAAGTTTTTATGTATTAAATCATGTTTAAGTTGTAATAAAAAGTTGGGTTTTCATAGTTGGTATCAAAGGATAGGTTTAGTTATTTTTGGGATTAGGATTAGAAAACACTAGTAAAGCCTTAGAGACAAGACTAATCATAATAAAAACATCCCTATGTTTTGGTAAGTACTGAGTAAATGGTTTATCAAGCAAATACATCTCTGTCTTGATACGAGCAGGTAGAGGCGGCTATGACACAGATGTATCCTAGGGGTAATACCCAAAAACACCGCTTTGAGATAGACTCGAACGGGAACTGGTGCACGACAACGGATCTTTCTCCACTCTTGGTTACGACACTCCCGAGGGATATGTTTTAAAAAATTCACAAGCTTAGTATGAACCCTTATTAAGGGAATTAAAAAAAACTCCCCTAAGAATATATGTTAGAAAGTAGATAATGAAAAGACTAGATTGAAGCCTTTAGACTAATGAGTTAAGGAAATAAAATTTTATTTATAAGTCATAAACTTTTGTCTTTGGATCACCCATTATGTGTTACACCTAAATTTCCTTTTATTCCAGATAGTGGTCGGTAATAGGAGGACTCGGGCTAACAACCGTTGTTAAGATCAGTGTGATGATAGTACTAATGAGATGCCCAGTCCAATGGGAGCGGGAACCACAAACTTTGTCATTATTCTCTCTCAGCTAACTCAAGATTTTAATAAGAACACGGGTCAAGAGGAACGTTCAACCCCCCCTAAAAAAGAACAAGTTGCTATCGAGATCTTCATGAGACAAAGGGCTCCTACTTTTAGTGGATCATCCGATCCCACGATCTCTGAACAATGGATCAAATCCATCAAAAAGATATTCTATATCCTTCAATGTTCTGAACTAGAGAAGGTTCTCCTGACTGCTTATCGTATAGAGGGTGAAGCTGATCAATGGTGGACCTTGATCAAAAATATGAAGCCTGAGGAGGAGATCGATGCGTTGTAATGGAAGGATTTCCAAAAGATTTTTTTCGAAAAATATTTTCTGCACACCATCCTGCTTAAGATGGAAAGTTACTTCCTTTCCCTCAAGCAAAAAGACGAAGAATATATTGGAAAGTATGAGGAAAACTTTGCACGGCTTGCACGATACGCTTCTGTCTTTGTCGTTACCCCCCGAATGCAAGGTTGGCTGCTTCTTTTGTGGGATGAAGCCTATCCTGCGGAAAGCATTAGTGATCCGTGACTTCGACAGCAATGAGGAAATTTTCCGATGTGCCCTCAAGGTCGAAATGGAGATCGGGGAATCACAGGGGTATCAAGGGGATAAGAAGCATAATGTGGACTTCAATGCTAGAGGTCCAATGGATAAATCCAATGGTGGTAAGAAGATCCAGCACCCCTCTTTCCAAAAGTGCAGAAAGAAGAACCCTGGAAATTGCCTTAATGGGACGACGAAATTCTTCAGGTGTGGAAGAGAAGGGAACCTAGCTGTTAACTGTCGGTAAGAAAGACCCGCGATTGTGACAGAGGAGAGGAACACTCTGTTCGAACCTCAACCTATTTTTCAATGCTATAAATTCAAAGAATCGGTGCATTTTTCAAATTATTTCCCTAATCCAAGGGTTTTCGGAGGCAACCAACAACCTCCAAGGCAGCAAGGAAGAGCTTTTGCCATCACTTCTGCCCAATTGAACCCTGACAACGAAGTGGTGACAGGTACGATAGTTATTCATTCAAGAATAATGGACACAATTTTTGATTCAGGTTCTACGCATTCTTTTATATCTCTAACGTTTAGTAGAAAAATCACAACACCACCACAAATCATGGAAGTGAAGATGTTGGTGAGTACGAAAAATGGGGAAATCATTGCATCCCATGAGTATAAGTCCTCCCCTGTTATAATATGTGGATGAAATTTCCCATCGAACCTCATCATACTCCCTAAGGTGGAATTTGACTCAATTCTTGGCATGGATTGGCTTTCCTTATATAGATCCAACATAAATTGTCAGGAGAGGGAAATCACACTCCATATGGAGAATAGACCCTCGATTCCTTACAAGTGTATGGAGGAAGATGAATCTCCTTTAGCTCCATCATCTAAAGCATGGATATTACTACCTTATGAGCACACATATATATCTCAGATGATTGAGTCCAAGGAAGAAACCATCCTTGAAGAAATGCCTATTGTGAGGGAATTCGATGAAGTGTTTCCTGAGGAACTGTCTGGACTTCATCCTAGAAGAGATGTTTAATTCTCAATTGAACTTATACCCAGAAATTTACCAATATCCAAGATTCCATAAAGAATGTTTGTTGTAGAGTTTGATGATTTGAAGAAACAACTACAGGAGAATCTAGATAAAGGTTTTATATGCTCAAGTGCTTCACCATGGGGTGCACCAGTCCTCTTCGTCAAGAAGAAGGATGGGTCAATCTGGATTTGCATCGATTATCATGAACTTAACAAAATCACAATAAAGAATAAGTATACTCTCCCACGAATTTATGACTTGTTCGATCAGCTGTGTGGAGCACAATACTTCTCCAAGGTGGACTTGCGTTCGAGATATTATCAAGTAAGGGTGAAGAAGGAATATATCCCCAAGACTGCTTTTCGCACAAGATACAGGCACTATGAATTCATAGTAATGCCTTTTGGACTCACCAATGCTCCAGAAATTGTCATGGACTTGATGAATAGAGTCTTTAGAGATTACTTTGACAAATTCGTGGTAGTCTTTATAGATGATATTCTAATTTACTCCAAAACCAAGGAGGATCATGAGGATCATTTAAGAATTGTACAAGAGACCTTGCGCAAGGAGAATCTCTATGAAAAGTACAACAAGTGTGAGTTCGTGTTGAAGGATGTCTCATTCTTGGGCCATATCATCACAAGAAATGAGATATCTGTGTACCCCTCCAAAATAGATGCAATTGAGGGATGGCTGAGGCCAACATCGGTAACGGATATCCGTAGCTTCTTGGGGTTAGCTGGATATTATCGATGATTTGTGAGAAATTTATCACGAGTGTCCAACCCTCTTACCAAGATAACTCTAAAGGGAGTAATGGTTGCCTAGAGTGATGAATGTGAATAAATATTCAAGGATTTGAAAAGGAGGATTATCACTGTGCCCATGCTCACTTTACCCACAAGTGGGGAACTTTTTGTGGTATTCAATGATGCTTCAAAGAAGGGTTAGGCTATGTGCTGATGTAGAATGATAAAGTGATATCCTATGACTCAAGGTAATTGAAAATCCATGAGCGAAACTATCCAATACATGATCTAGAGTTGGCGGCTATGATCTTTTCCTTGAAAATATGGCGGTATTATCTCTATGGAGAGAAACATGAGATATATACTGACCCCAAGAGTCTTAAATATATATTCACACAGAAAGAGATTAATATGGGCCAGAGAAGATGGATAGAGCTCATCATGGATTATTACTGGTCAATACCTTACCACCCTGGGAAAGTGAACAAGGTGGCAGATGCCATAAGTAGAAGGGACCCAGCGATTCTATCAATAATGAGAATTGAGAAGGATCCAATCTTATTAGACTTGATGAAGATAGACATGGGAATCATAGAGAAGGGAACATCATAAATCCTTTCACAAATGATTGCTCAGCCGTCTCTTTTGGAAAGGTTAAAGTATGCTCAAAAGGATGGTGTGGGAATTCAAGAAAAAGTGGAAGCTATCGAAAAATAGAAATCCTCAGTGTTTAATGTTAACGAAGAAGGAATTGTGTGGTTTGGGTAAAGACTATGAGTTCCATAAAGTTTGGAGCTGAAGAAGGAACTTTTGGATGATGCACATAGTTAAAATTTCTCTATTCACCCAGGGAGCACAAAGATGTATCGAGATCTCTGAGAAAGCTTTCGGTGGGATAATATGAAGAAGGAGATCACTGAATATACATCAAAGTGCCTGGTGTGTCAGCAAGGGAAGGCAGAGAGGTAGATTTTTAAGGGGATGATTCAACCATTGCCCATACCAGAATGGAAATGGGAGAACATCACCATGGACTTTGTCACCAGACTTCCAAGGACATCCAAAGGCAACAATGAAATTTTGGTTGTTGTGGATCATGTTACAAAGACTGCACACTTCATTGCTATTTGGGATGATTTCCCATTGGATCAACTGGCACGGATATATATCAGAGAAGTGGTAAGGTTTCATGGTGTACCACTATATATTGTGTCTGACCGAGATCCAAGATTCACCTCTATGTTTTGGAAGAGTCTTAAACATGCTCTGAATACTGAACAGAACTTCAGTACGGCCTATCATCCTCAAAATGATGGCCAATCCGAGCGGACTATCCAAACACTTGAGGATATGTTGAGAGCATGCTCAATGGACTTCAAAGGAGGATGGGATCAACATCTTCCTATGGTTGAGTTCTCTTATAACAATAGTTTCCACTCGAGCATCCAAATGGCACCATATGAAGCCCGATATGGGAAAAGGTACAGAACACCAGCATGTTGGGATGAGGTCGGTGAACGTAAGCTGCTTGGACCAGAAATGGTCGAGGAAATGGTGGAGAAGGTCAAAACCATTCAGCATCATATCAAGGCAGCCCAGATTCTACAGAAGAGTTATGCAGATAATCGTCGACAATACCTTGAGTTTAAAGTTGGAGACATGGTTTTTCTACGCATATCCCCATGGAAGAAGGTCATGAGGTTTGGAAAGAAAGGGAAATTAAGTACAAGGTACATCGGCCCCTTCAGGATTCTTGATCGTGTCGGGGATATGGCCTATCGACTAGAACTTCCACCTACCATGGCCAAAGTGCATGATGTCTTTCATGTATCCCTCTTAAGGAAGTACATACCAAACCCTTCACATGTACTCTCTTATGAGGTGGTACAATTGGAAGATGATCGTTCTTATGAGGAGTAACCAGTGAAGATCTTAGATCGTAGAGAAAAATTTCTACGAAATAAGACAATGCCCCTCGTCAAGGTGTTGTGGAGAAACCCCACGTTTGAGGAAGCAACTTGGGAATCAGAGGAAATGATGATGCTGAGTTACCCACATCTGTTTTAGTGTGGGAAAAGGAAAATTTTCAGGGAGAAATTTCTTAAGGGGGGAATATTGTAACGACCCAAAGTTTCATTAATAGAAAATCCCTCTTGATCTAGTTAAATGTCTCTTTATGCCAAATATTTTTATAAGATGTCAACTTATTTCATTTTATTTTAAGAATTTTGGCCGTTTCTAATATAGCTGTTGAACAGTGATCACATGATTTGTATAAATATAGGGCTTTAACAAATCCAATTTACTCAGACAAAAGAAGTGATGGCCTCATCCAGTAGAATTGCTCCGTACGAAGCCCATTTCTCAGAGCTCAGAAAAGAGGTGGAGTCCTTGTGATTCGGTCTTGACCAAGCCCAATCTGAGCATCATCATGTCAAGCTCGAACATGACCGTCTACGGGAAAAGTGGAAGTTGATAGATATTAGCACTCGAGCGATGTTATCCGAGCCACCCCAAGAGTCTGTCACCATCGCACACCTTACCCTTAGGTCTTATGCGTCTGTTTTAAGGGGTTATGTAACAAATCACTAGTACTATGTTCATGTATATTATTTTTGTATATAATAATGAATATACCTTCTTGTCTTTTTTGATACATTGTAAATAGTTTTAAAGTACAAATAATGTTTTTAGTTATTATTTAATTAAGAATTCTATTTTTTTAAATTAAGGGATTTTTGAATTAAATAATATTTTAATAAAATATTATTATTATTATTAAATTAATTTTTATTAAATATAAATTATCTTATAATTTTATGAATGAAATTGTAATTTTTATTAAGATTCGAAAGCCATTTCTGTCAAAACCTATGAATTTTCGATAAATGTCGGTTTTTATTTTAAAAGTGAAAATTCACATATTTAGAAAATTATTTAGATAAAATAAATGTTATTTCTGGAATCAGGATGTCGAAATTATCCAACGGTGAATTTTTTATAATTTTATGAAACAATCAAATTTTGGGGTAAAAATTAAATACCGTTTAAATATATAATGTGTTTTATGACATCATAATGACCCAATAGTGATGTAATAAAATACTATAAGCTTTATGTTCAGACAATATATGTTTTACCATTAAAATATTGTGATTTTGGGTTTGTTTGAATTACTTTTCAAAGCATTAATGGACCCCTCAAGACTTATTAAACACCTTGTCTTTTTAAATTAATTTCCATGGGAGTGTGACTCACCTCCACATAAGCAACACTATAATTTTAAGAAGTTCGGACTTTGGCCTTATAATTTTTTTCCCCTATTCCATTTTCCAAAAACCATGGGATGGTTTGTGGCTTGGATTAATTTAATATAAGGGGTCCCAAACCTAAATAATAAAGAATTCCTTCACCTTTCCTATATAAACCCACCCAAGCTCCCACTTCCTCCTCACTCAAAGACCTTGGAGTTCGTCCAACCTCTTCCATACTCTCTCTATAATCCTCACAAGGTGCCCCAAGCTCCGAATAAGCATCTCTCAAGCCTCTCTCAAGCCTTTGGAAGCACACTTCCAAGTAAGGGTTTTCTTCTTCCTTTCTCATTTTTGTCCAATTTTATTTAAGTTGTTTTTCCTTTTAATTTCAATTATTAATGTTGGGTTATGGTTTCAAACCTCTCTCATACTTTCCTATTTATTTTTGAATGATGGGATACCCCTTTCTCTCTCATTAAATGCCTCCCATGTACACCCGTTACTATGTCGAAATTCCGAAAGGAACTTCTCTCTCCTCTTTTACATTCAAGAAATACTTTTGTATCATGAATCTAAATACCATTAAAATTGTTGGGACATGTATATATATAACCTCCTTACTGTCCATTACATGTAAATATGATGATACCCCTTTCTCCCTCATCAAACATTTTTATTAATTCTTATGTCACGCCGTTATGCCGCCGAAATCGCACCGATTTTCTAAGCCAATGTCATTGTGTAGTGAATACCATGCCCATTTCTCCATGAAGGGTATTCACCTTTATGAACATTTACTTATTTATTATAATGTTTAATGTATGAATTCCACATTCCTTTATCATGGAATAAATTATTATGTTTTATGAATCCATGTTTTATGATCCATGTGGCACACTTATGCATGAAATGAAATGTTTAAGAAGGGTGCGCCCTTATAGCGCTCCAATGCATTGGGTAAAGTATAGTATCATGATACGTCATGTGAAATGAGTGTTGAATCATGTTAATTCAAGTGAAACAAGGGTTTACTTGTGCTTTAGGTGAAATGATGATTTACTCATGCTCTATGTGCAATGAGCCTTGGCTCATGCTAATTCCATGTTAAGTGTTGCTGCCACATTTCCATGTTATGATTATCATGCTTTATCATGCCTTTATGTTCATGTTTCTCTTATTATCTATTGATATGCCTATTTTCTAACATGTATTGTACTCATCATGTTATTCCATGTGTACTCCCTTACTGGGATTTATAGCTCACCCTTTTCCTATGAATGTCCTCAGGTTATCCCATGCAATGCTAAGTACGAGGGAATACAGTGGTCATGTAAATGAAGTTTTCAATAAATATGTTGTATTTTCTTGTTTTAAGTTTTTATGTATGATCGTAAGCCCCAAATACACTAAACCTCTCGATCATATTTTTTGTAATCAAGTGATTTTTTATGTAATAAATCATGTTTATGTTGTAATAAAAAGCAGGGTTGTCCTAAAAATCATACCCCAACATTTTTAATTGAAAATTAAAGGGCATAACAACACAAGGAAACTTGGACATAAATAAGGAAGGAATATGGGGATCCTTTAATTGGAAGTGTGATCCAAAAGGCTTGGGAGAGGCCTGAGAGAGAATTCATGGTATCTTAGGGCGCCTTGGGAGGATTATAATGAGATAAGGGGAGTGTTTGGTCAAACATCAAATGGTTTTATTGATAAGGAATGGTATATTGAGTGGGTTTTTACAAGAAAGGAGAGTGAATTCTTTGTTATTTAGGTTTTGGAAACTACACACTGAACTAATCAAAACTAGAAACCATCCCATGGTTTGTGCCCATGGTTTTTTTCAAAGGGGAGTGAAAAAATTATTTTATAAGGAAAATGGCCGAACTTAATAAAATATTAGACCTTTTTATGTGGAGGTGAGTCACACTCTCAAGGAAATCATTTTAGAATGTTGAAATATTTTATAAGTCTTGGAGGGTCCCCTAAGGCACCATAAAATTAATAAAACATATCCAAAATAACACTATTTTAAAGGTAAAACATATATTGGCCGAACATACCCCTTTATAGTATTTTATTACATCACTATTGGGTCATTATGATGTCATAAATCACATTATATATTTTAATGGTATTTAATTTTTACCCAAAAATTCTACTGCCTCATAAAATTATGAAAAATTCATTGTTAGATAATTTCAAAGTACTGAATCAAAAAATTATATTCGTTTTATATAAATAATTCTCTAAATATGTGAATTTATACTTTTAAAATAATAACTTATATTTATCTAAAATTCATGTGTTTTGACAAAAAAAGCTTTCAAACCATAATAAAAATTACCATTGTATTCATTAAAAAATTATACGATCATTTAAAAAGTAATATAGTAATTATATTTTATTAAAATATTATTTAATTCAAAAATCCATTAATTCGTCAAAATATACTTCTTAATTGAATTTTGACAAAAATGCTATTTTTTTCTCTAAAACCCATTTACAACGTGAAAATAATAAAATGAATGTATATTATTTATACAAAAATAATTCATATAATCACAGAGGTCTTGTTGAATAACCTTTTATAACACCAGCATAAAACATAAGGGTAAGGTGTGCGATGGTGACAGACTCTTGGGGTGGATCAGAAAAAAATCTCTCAGGTGGTAATCTCTATTAACATCCACTTCTCCCATAGGCGGTTCCATTCAATATTAATGTGTTGAAGCTCAAATTGGGCTTGGTCAAGAGAGAAGCCCAGTGATGCTACCTCCTTTCTGAGAACTGAAAAATGGGCTTCATATGGAGCAATTTGATGGGATGAAGCCCTTGGTTCTTTTTTCTATGTAAATTGGATTCATTATAGCCCTGTATTTATACAAATAATGTGATCAATATTCAATGACTATATTAGTAATGGTAACAATTCATAATGGTATTTTAAAATCTGAAAACATAAAACCATGGTAGTGAATATGTTTTATATAACCATTTTAAATAATAATACATTCAAATAGATTAATTGTAATTTTCATTAATAAATGTTTGGTTCATTACAACATTCCACCTTAATAAATTCCACCCTCAAAATTTAATTTTCCCACACTAAAACAAATGAGGGTAACTCTGCTTCATCACTACCTTCGATTCCCATGTTTCCTCTTCAAACTTGTGGTTTCACCACAACACATTGACGAGGGGCATCTTCATATTTCGTAGAACATTTCCCTATGATCTAAGATCTTCATCGGCTTCTCTTAATAGAAGTGGTCATTCTCTAATGGTACAACCTTGGGATTGAGTACATGTGATGGTTCAGTTATGTACTTCCTCAATAGTGATACATGGAATACATCATGTTCTTGAGATATGTTTGGTGGGAGGGCTAGTCGATAGGCTACTACTCCAATGCGATAAAGGATTTCAAAAGGGATGATGTACCTTAGACTAAGCTTTACATTATTCAAAAATATAATAACTCTCTTCCATGAGGATATGTAGAGGAATTCTATGTCTCCAACATGAAACTCTATGTCTCATCGACGATTATCAGCATATCTCTTTTGTAAACCCTAAACAACTTTAATTTGGTGTTGGATGGTCTTAAACTTCTCCACTATTTATTCAACCATTTATGGACCTAGGAGTTTTCCCTCACCTACTTCACCCAACATGTGGTGTTCTACAACTATTCCCATGAAGGATTTCATTAGGAGACATTTGGATGTTTGAGTGGAAAATGTTATTGTAAGAGAACTCAACCAGGGGAAGATGTTGATCCCATACTCCTTTGAAGTCCATTGAGAATGCTCTTAAAATGTCCTCAACTGTTTTGATATTCCGCTAATATGGGACATCATTTTAAGGAAGATAATCTGTTGTGAAGGTTATTTTAGTACTCAGAGCATGTTGGAGACTCTTATAGAACATAGAGGTGAATCATGGATCTCAATCGGATACAATCGTTAGTGGTACTACATTTAGCCTTACAACTTCTCTAATATATATATGTACTAGTTGATCTAATGATAAATACTTTCAAATTTCAGTGAAGTGTGTAGTCATTGTAAGATGATCCACAAAACCTAGATAGCATTGTTTTCTTTGGATGTCTTCAAATTTCGGATGAGAATATCTATGGTGTTGTTCTCTAATATCTATGTTGTTACGGGTAATATTTTCATCATCCCCTTAGACTTATATCTCTCATCCTTTACTTGTTGAAACACCAGACACTTTGATGTATAATCAACAATCTACTTCTTCATATTATCCCACCAATAATGGTCTTGGATATCTCGATACATCTTTGTGTTTCCTGGATTAATGGTGAAATTTGAGCTAAGTGCATCATCCAAAAGTTCATTATTTAACTCAAGATTTGATGGAACACATAGACTTGTCCCAAATCTCACAACTCCTCCTTCATTAACATTGAAATCGGAGGATTTTACTTTCTTTATAGTTTCCACTTTCTTATGTATTCCCACATCATCCTTTTGATCATCCTTTAAACTTTCTAAAAGAGATGGTTGTGCAATAATTTGTGAAAGATTTGATGATGTTACTTTATTTATGACACCAAAGTCCATCTTCATCAAATCCAAGAAGAGTTGATCCCTTTAAATTCTCATAAATGAAAGAGTTTCTAGATTCTTTATACATAGTGCATCTGCCACATTGTTTTCATTCCTAGGGTGGTAATGGATTGAGAAGTCACAGACTTTGATCATATCTAACCATATTCGTTGGCACATATTCAGCTCTTTCTCTATGAATATATAATTGAGGCTTTTGTGATCTATATATATTTCAAACATCGTCCTAAAGTTGTAATGTTGCCAAAATTTTAAAGCATAGATTACTACAACCAAATACAAATAATGTGTTGGATAGTTTTTCTCATTAACATTCAATTTCCTTGAAGCATAGGCAATGACTTTATCATTTTTCATAAACACACATCACATACCCTTCTTCAAATAATAAATAAATACCACAAAAATTTCCCCACTTATGGGTAGTGTGAGAACATACACGGTGATAAGCCTACTTTTCAACTCCTTGAAACACTCTTCGCATTCATCACTCTAAGAAAACTTGACTACCTTTCAAGTTAGCTTTGTAAGATTTTTTTAAAATCATGATAAATTTATCAAAATTTGAGGATAATATCTAGATAATCCAAAGAAGCTACGGATATCCGTCATAGTTGTTGGCCTCATCCATCCCTCAATTGCATTTATTTTTGAGGGATCCACATATATCACATTGATTGTGATGATATGACCCAAGAATGATACTTCCTTAAATTTATCAGTCACACTTTATATACTTTTTATAGAGATTATTCTTTCTAAAGGTCTCTATTATAGTGCTTAGATTATCCTCATGCTCCTCCTTCATTATAGATTATATTAGAATATCATCTATAAAGACTGCCACAATTTTTTCGAGGTAATATATAAAGACTCTATTCATAAATTCCATTAAAAATGTTTTAGAATTAATGAGTCCTAAAGGAATTATTATGAATTCATAGTTCCCGTACCTCGTACGAATAGCAATCCTGGGGATATCCTCCTTCTTTACCATTATTTGGTATATCTGGACCATATATCCACCATGGAGAAGTATTGTGCTATATGTAGATGATAGAACAATTAATCAATTTTTGGAAGATCATAATTGTTCTTTATCGTGATTTTTTGAACTCATGATAATCAATGAAAATACGCATTGACCCATCCTTCTTCTTGAGTAAGAGGACAAGTGCACCCCATGGTGAAGCACTTGGGCGTATAAAACCTTTATCTAGATTATCCTGTAGTTGTTTCTTTAGATATTAAAGCTTCACAATATCCATTCTATATGGAGTCTTGGATATTGGAAATGAACCATGTATAAGATCAATCGAGAATTCAACATATCTTCTAGGGGGAATACTAGACAATTCCTCGAGAAACACTTCATCGAATTACCTCATAATGGGCATGTCTTCAAGGATGGTTGCTTCCTTAGACTCAATCATCTAAACATGGTACTTGTGATCATAGGGCAGTAATATCCACACTTGAGATGATGGTGCTAAAGAGGATTCATCCTCCTCCTTGAACTTGTATAGAATTGGGGGTTGATTTTCCATATGGAGAGTGAATTACCTCTAATGGATATTTATGTTGAATCTATATAAGGAAAGACAATCCATGCCAAGAATTACATCAAATTCCACTAGAGGGAGTATCACGAGGTTTTCCAAGGTGTTCAATACAAAATTTGTGATAAGGGAGGAGTTATATTCATGGGATGCAATGATTTCCCCATTTCTTGTTCTCATCGACATCTCAACTTCCATGATTTGTGGTGGTGTTGGGATTATTGTACTAAAAGTTTGGGACATAAAAGAATGTGTAGAACAAGAATTAAAAAGTACATTCAATATTCATGAATGAATAACTAGCATGCCTATCACCACTTCATTGTTGGGGTTTACATCAGTGGTAGTGATGAAAAAATGCTCTACCATGATGCATTGGAGGTTGTTGGTTTCCTCCAAAAACCCCTGGCTTAGGGAACTAGTGTTCAAAGTGCCCTGGTTCTTTACAGTTGTATTAATAAACAATTAATTGAGGGTCGAATAGCGTGTTCCTCTCCTCTGTTGTAGCAGCCAATTTTTCTTGTCAACAATTAATGGCCAGGTTCCCTTCTCTTTTAAATCTAAAGCATTTCCTCATCCCCTTCAGGAAATGTCTAGGGTTCTTCTTTCCACACCTTTGGAAAGTGAGGTGTGGGAATTTCTTAGCACCATTGGATTTATCCATCCGACCTCAATAATTAAAGTCTATTTTATGCTTCTTATCCCCATGACACCCCCAAGATTCGCTGATACCCATTTCAACTTTAAGGGTACATCAAACAATTTCCTTATAGCTCTATAACTCACAGATCGCTAGGTATTTTCTTAGGTTCGGTTTTACCCCACTAAAGAAACAGTCAACCTTTCATTTAGGGGTAAGGACAAAGCTGGAGGCATATAATGCAATCCTTGTAAATTTTTCTTCATACACTCTGATGAATTCTTCATCTTTTTTCATGAGGTCAAGGAAGTCCCTTTCCATCTTAAGTCAAAGGGTGAGAGTAAAATATCTACCAAAAAACTTTTTCAAGAAATCCTTCCATTCCAATGCCTCAATATCTTCTATAAAATTATAATTTTTTTATCAAGGTCCACCATTGATCAGATTAAAACTCCATATGATAAGCAGCCAGAAGAACCTTTTCTTTTTATAAATATTGAATTATAGAGAAGATCTTCTAAGTGGAGTTGATCCATTATTCTGCGATTGAGGGATCATATGATCCATTGAATGTTGTAGACCTTTGTCTCATGAAGCTCTCGATTTCATCTTGTTATTGGAGGGGTGGGGGTTGAATGTTCCTCTTGACCCATGTTTCTATTAAAAACTTGAGTTAACTTATAGAGTATCCTGACAATGTTTGTGATTCCCACTCCTATCAGATTGAGAATTTCATTAGAATAGTCATCACATTGATCTTCACATTGGCTGTTAGCTCGAGACCTCCTATTACCAGTCATTGGATCGAATAAAAGGAAATTTAGGGGTAACACATAATGGGAATCCAAAAACAAAAAGGGATAACTTATAAATTTATTTCCTTAACTTATGAATTTATAGACTTCAATCTATGTTATCCATGATCTACTTCCCGACATAAATTCATGGGAGATTTTTTTTTATTCCCTTAATAATGGATCATAATAATCTTATGAATTTACCAAATCATATCCCCCAGGAGTGTCAATCCAAGAGTGTAGTAAGTCCCATTATCATGCAATAGTTCCCATTTGAGTCTAGCTCAAAGTGGAGTTTTTGGGTTTTATCCCTAGACACATATGTGCTAGAGCCACCTCTACTTATTTGTATCCAGACATAAATGTATTTGTTAGATAAAAAACTTGATATATACTAACAAAAATCTAGGGATTTTTTATTGTACTCAGTCTTATCCCTAATCCTTTCACTAGGGTTTTCTAATCCTTATCCAAAAAATAACTAAACCTATCCTCTGATACCAACTATAACAACCCTACTCCTCATTACACACATAAACATGATTAATTACATAATCTTGTACATAAGAAAACTCCATGGATCAAGAGTTATAGAGTATTTGGAAACTAAGATCATTACATAAAAACGTAGAACATAAAACACAACATCTTTATTGAAAAATTCTTTTACATAAACACAACATTCCTTCATACATAACATTGCCTAGAATATCATGAGGACATCCATAGGAAAAGGGTGAGTTATAAAGTCTACTAAGGGAGTAAACAAGGAATAACATGAAGAATAAAATACATTTTAGGTAATAGGAATATCAATGAATCATAATAGAAACATGATCATAAAAGCAAGATATAGCTTTATTATCATAACATGGAAATGTGGCAACGACATACAACAAGCTATTAGCATGAGACAATGCTCATTGCACACAGATTACCATGAAAAAACCCTCATTGAACTAATATTAGTATGATTAAACCCTAATTTCACTTGAATTAGCATGAGTAAACCTTTACTACACATGGCGTATCATGATACTATTCTTTACCGAATGCATTAGAGTGCTATTAGGGCACACCCTTCTAAATCATTTCATTTCATGCATAAGTGTGCCATATAGATTATACAAAATGGATTCATTAAAAATCATGATTTATTCCATGAATAAGAGAACTTGAATACA
Source organism: Viscum album (assembly GCA_963277665.1). Lineage (NCBI taxonomy): Eukaryota > Viridiplantae > Streptophyta > Magnoliopsida > Santalales > Viscaceae > Viscum > Viscum album. The sequence goes on from OY728160.1 coordinate 1,856,461,113, forward strand.
TGAATGTAAGTCCCCAATCAACAAGTACATGTGCATAAAGATAAATACCCTTGATAGAGAATTAGGAATGGTATTCACTTACATGATGATTTTGGCATGAGAAATTTTGGTGTAACATTGACGGCATAATGACGTCAAATAGAAATCATAAAATGGTTTGATGAGAGAGAAATGAGCCTATCATAACTTATACATGAAATGGAAAATAATGGGGTCATGTAACATAATATCCCAACATATTTAATGGAATTTATATGCATAATATAAAATAATTTCTCAATTGTAAATGAGGAGTGAGAAACCCCTTACGGAATTTCATCAGGGTAACAGGTGTACATGCGAGGAATTAATTAGAGAAAAAGGGGTCTCTCATCATTAGAAAATAAGTTGGGAAGTATAGGGGATGTTCTAAATCAGACAACAACATTTTAAACTGAAAATAAAAAGATATAATATTTTAAGAAAACATGGACATAAATAAGTAAGGAAGGAAAGTGAGGATCCCTTACCGAAGTTCATCTTGGTAAATGGTGTACATAAGAAGAATTAAAGATAGGTAAAAGGGTATATAAGCATTAAAAAATAAGGAGGGAAGTATAGGGGAGGTGATAAATTATACCCCTAATTTTTTAATTGAAAATAAAATGGAATAACAACAAAAGGAAACGTGGATATAAATAAGCAAAGAAGGTGAGGATCCCTTACTTGGATGTGTGATCCCAAAGGCTTGGGAGAGTTTTAAGAGAGGCTTATTGAGAGCATGGGGCACCTTGGTAGGATTATAGAGAGCATAGATCATGGGTTGGTTGATATCTAAATGGTTTGGGTGAATAGGAATGGGAGATTGAGTGCGTTTATATATGAAAGGAGAGGGAATTATTTATTATTTAGGTTTTTGAAAACTACATTTTAAACTAATCATAACCACAAACCATACCATGATTTTTGCCCATGGGTTTTTCCTAAGAGGATTAGAAAACATTATTTTACATGTCCAATGGACGAACTTATTAAAATATTAGTCTTGATTATAGGGAGGTGAGTTACACTCTCATGGAAATCATTTTTAAATGTCAAAATATTTTATAAGTCTTGTAGAGTCCACTAAGGAACCATAAAATTAATCAAAAAAATTTAAAATAAAGCTATTTTAAAGGTAAAACGTATATTGTCCCAACATCCCTTTTATAGTATTTTATTAAATCATTATTAGGTCATTATGATGTCACCAAACACATTATATATTTAAACGGTATTTAATTTTTAACCAAATAATCAACTTTCTTAAAAAATTATAAAAAATTTGCCATTAGATAATTTCAATGTTCTGAATCCAAAAATTATATTAATTTTTTCAAAATAATTCTCTAAATATGCGAATTTTTTACTTTTAAAATTAAACCTACATTTATCGTAAATTCACGGGTTTTGACAAAAAAATATTTCAAACCTCAATAAAAATTACCATTGTATTCATAAAACAATTATATGATCATTTAAAAATTAATTTAGTTTTAATATTTTATTAAAATATTATTTAATTCAAAAATCCAATATTTCATAAAAATATATTTCTTAATTGAATATTAACTAAAAAATATAGTTTGTTCTTTAAAAACCATTTACAAAGTGACAATAATAAAATGGATGTATAGTATTTATATAAAAATAATGAACATAATCATACTGCTAGGGTCTTGTTTCATAAAACCTTATAAAACCTGCATAAGACCTAAGGGTAAGGTCTGTGATGATGACAAACTCTTGGGCTGGCTCAGATAACATCTCTCAAGTGGTTATCTCTATTAACTTACACTTGTCCTGTAGGTAGTTCTGTTTATGATTAACGTATTGAAGATCAGATTGGGCTTGGTCATGAGTGAAGCCCTGTGACTCTACATCCTTTTGCAACACTGAAAATGGGCTTCATATGGATCATTTCTTCTAGATGAGGTCATCATTTCTTTTTTCTGAGTACATTGGATTGGTTAAAGCCCATTATTTATACTTATCATGTTATCACTGTTCAATGGATATATTAGCAATGATAATAACACTTAGTAGTATTTAAAAATCCAAAAGCATAAAACCAAGTAAGTGAATATGTTTTATATAACAATTTTAAATAATAATACATTCAGTTAGATCAAGAGGAATTTTCATTAATAAAATTTTGGGTCCTTACACATCCAGAATAAGAACACATCCCAATCTAGCACGAGATGCATCACAAAACACCATGTACCTTTTATCGGGATCAGGATGGATCAGAATATGATCAGTTGTCAAAATTCATTTTACCTCATCCAAAGAAGACTGACACATTTCATCCCATTTTAATTTTTCCACTTTTCTATTAAGAGTAGTTAAAGGTGATTCCAGCTTAGACAAACCCTTAACAAACTGTTGGTATTACCCAACTAGACCAAGGAAGCTTCAAATTTCAAATACATTTTGTGATTCCTTCCAAGACATAAAAATATTCACCTTCTATAAATCAACTGATAAGACATTCTTGTAAATTCTATTCCCAAATAACTTCACTTCCAAAATCCAATAACTACTTTTTGAAAGAATTCCATACAAATAGTGACTCCTGAAAATTCCCATAACCAAACTCAGATGGTGCTCATACTCATACTCGGATTTTGAATAAACCAGAATATCATCTATGAACACTACAAAAAATGTGTCAATATATTGGTGAAATATCTAATTCATCAAGGCCATAAAAACCACAGGAGCATTAGTTAGACCAAAAGGAATGACAAGAAATTCATAATGGCCATACCTACTCTTGAATTCCATATTTGGTATATCAGACTCTCGAACTCTAAGATGATGATAATCAGACCAAAGATCCATCTTAAAGAACCAATTTCCTCCCTTCAACTGATGAAAAAATCATCCACACGAGGCAAGGTATGTTTTTTCTTAACCATTTCCCAGTTGAACTTCTGGTAGTACACACATAACTGAAGTGAACCATCTGTTTTCTTGGTAAATAGAATTGGGGATGCCCAAGGTGAACAGTAGGTATAATGAAACCTTACTCTAATAGATCATCCAATAGAATATTGATCTCTTTCAGCTCCATCGATGCCATACAATAAGAAGGCATTGATATCGGCTATGTACCTGACACTAGGTCCATTGTAAAATCTTCTCTCTTTGAAGGAATAACATAGAAATTTTATGGGAAAACATTAGGGAAGTATCAAACAAAAATCGGAAGGTCATAAATAGAATAAGAAACATCGGGCTCAAACTCAATAGAAACCAACAAAATCTTATACTCTGGGAAGGATGGTCCCGCACAACATGACCTCAGATCCCACTCTCCCTAAAACACAAAAGATCTCCCATCAGCAACAAGAAACAAAAAACACAGATGAAAACAATCAATTCCAGCTCAATGAGTGACAAGCCAATCCATACTGATGATGATGTCAAATAATTCTAGATCAATAATGATAAAATCCTAGACCATATCTGTATCAACTATAGTTAATGAACAAGGACATGAAAAACCCTCCACTTTACTCTTTTCAAGAGGTGTCGCTAACTCCATTGTAAAGAGAATAAGTTCCATTGGATTTTAGGAGTATTAAAAAATAATTCAGATATAAACAAGTGGGAGGTACCAGTATCAAAAAAACATTTTCTACTGAATATGCAATAAGAATCACACCTCCCACTATTGCTGGACCTGCATCAACTTCCATTGGACACTCATCTGACGCATGTAAATGCTTCACTCATAAGGCATGTGGCTGAAGCCCTATAGTCTTTGAAGCTTCTAACTTAACTGTAGTAGCCTTTGGAACTGACAAACCTTGACCATAACAAGTCATATTCGTACCCCGATAGAAATGTTGTACATGACCAACACATCCAGAGCTATTGCAAATCTTTGCGGGAATAGGATAATAATGTTTAGTGTGTCCTCCCTTACCACATTGATAGCAAGTCATAGGAACACTACCGACTTCTACAGACAGTGTAGAGGAGGCTCGGTACTAAGATGCACCTCCACCACTACTATAATGATCCTTCCACTTACTCTTCTACCCATGCACACCATTGAAGCTGTTTCCAGATAGATGAGAAGAGGTGGTAATGTAGACCTTGCTTTCCATTTTTGTTTCTACCATCATAGCTCTATCTACCATTTCTTTATAGGTATAAAGTTTCAGAATAAAAACCTACAAAATGATATCCTATCGAAAACCCTGTAGGTAATTATGCACTTTCATATGGTCATTTATTACCATGTCTAGAGAAAATCAGACAAGATCAACAAATCAGTTGGTGTATGCTGACACCGAATGCTCTCCCTGCTTTAACGATAGGAACTGTAGATATTTTTATAAAATCAGAGAATATAGACCAAACTAAAGAAAGAATAGGGTTTTGAAACCATTCCAATCTATGCCCACATGTCTATCTACTTGTACCATAGAGTCCCACCAATGCTTTCCGGAACCCTCGAGTCTGAATGTTGAACACTTCACCTTGATATTATCACATATCTCCCAGAAGTTGAATATTTGGTCGATCCTATATAGTCGATCCTCTAACTATTGAGATTCATCTATTTCTTTAAATAATGACGTCTTCTCACATAATAACTCCCACGATCAATCTCTATCTCTAACCTACTCTTATTGTACCTCAACAACATCATTATGAACTCCTGGAACATTCTAATTGACAAAACAGACTATGAATATGATAGTCACAATGAGATTCTAATCCATAGGTAGGTTCATTTGAAAAGCATTAGCTACACCCTCCTGAGGAACTCGTGGAAGACGTCACGAAGGCATACTGCTCCACACAGAAACATAATATCGATTAGATAATAGAACAAATATCAGTTCAAACTAGAACACCCATAAGTGAAAAATGATATTTAAAAAAAATCCAATACTAGAGACACACATCCCAACATCCCAGGGAAACTTGAGTAATTTTATGAGAAAAATTGTAAGGAAATTATCACAACATACCTCTCAAGTCCTGAAAATACTACCTTCAATCTAAGAGACATCTCAAGAAAAATATTCTTGAGAACAAATCTCCTTTGATACCAAGATGGAATGAACTGACCGAGGCTACCGTAAAGCCTGACACCCGACTTGATCCGTCTCACACCTGAAGGGAATTTCTGATCCCCACAGGCAGGTGACATGCACCTGGGCGTCAAACAAAAAAAATGAGGTAATGATTTTTCCCAATCTGAACAAACACTTGGAATACATACATATATATATAGAAAAACAAATAGTGTAAAACTAAAAATACAGATTCCATAACTGTAAGAAAATAGTGGAAATAAAAGAACTACAACAGTAGATAAAACTCAAAAAGATATGTCCAACTATCTACAAAAGGCTAACATAACAACTACACCAAGAAATAGTGTGGACAAACTCTCACCATCTCACAACCAGCTACCCAACCAGCTGGCACTAACCTCTCCGCCTCACCATGATGTCTTGATTTTCCCTGCACCAAAAGAAAAACAATGGTCTACGTACCACCGAATATGTGTGTAGGGTGTAAGATAATAGGCTCAATAGGATCACACCTAGGTGTTACACAATAATTATTTGTATAAAAAATCTTGTATACTGATTTTAAAATAAAAAAAATATATGATAAGTAGTAAATTAGTTTTATAGAAAACATGGTCAACATTTCCCTTTTCCATAGTTCTAAACAAAATATGGTATATTAGTTTCAAAGCATATTTTTCCATATCAACTTCCACAAGAATAAACATGCATATCAAGGATAACTTGAAAATCCAATAAATACAAAGATAGATTCACAGGTATCACAACACCATGTAATACTACAGGACCAGGCCACAGAATACTCGTACCACAATAATAAAGTTCCCAAAAACTGATTCGAGAACATAGGTATTGGATGTAGAGGAATACCCCATGAGTAAACCCCCGAATATGTCAATATCAGTCCCTTAGAACAATAGGATTAGGAAACAGAGGAAGTTCCCAAGAAAAACCACCTTTATAATAACAAAACAATTGATGATGTCCTGAAGATAAAGCTTCCACCTAAGTACCCAAGGTAACCCATTTGAAATTTTCTCATAATTCCATTAAATTCTTTAATAACCATTCAAATCAATTTCAAAATCCATTTATTAAAAGACAGGGAAAAAATATTTCTCTTTAATAACCCCTTTTCAACACGCATAATAAATCATGTCATATTTTTAAATCAAATTTATAAAGCAATATAAATGAAGATCATTATCATAGGCTAGATATAGAACCACTTACCTCAATGTTTAAGTTGCACATGCTCGCAATGGGAATAAAAAATCAATGAAACCCAAAACTATCAATAAAGGCCCTGGAATAAAATCTACGTTATGATGGATTCAATTTATAAGACAAGGGGTCAAAAGATAGAATAAAATATAGGTACCTCAAGAACAGACGTCCGCTACACCACAAATAGACAAGGAATGGCCTCTGGAACAATATCTCACAACAGATCTAGAGGAAGTCAAAAATAATCAACCATCTTAGATCATAAAATATAATAATGCAAGGCTGGGGCATTATCATGATTAATCACTATGAAGAATGAGAACGAACACTTACACGGAGAGTTCGACCACATATGCAATTAAGATCCAAAGCCAATCAGATTGATTCTAAAAGAGGGGAGCCTATGAAAGTTGCCTAGGAGCAGCCTTAGGTTGAGAACATTTATGTTTTGGAAGAGAGGGATGAGAAAAACTTCCAAACACGTGTCTATAATCTGGGTGCAGGCTGAGTCACGACATTTACCCCCTGGTCATTATTTATAGGACACACTGGACATGTTATGTAGAAAACCCCACCACCTCAATTAGGAATATTCTATTTAACCCCTACATGATGTATACCTCAGGTATCTGATGTGTACCTGCTCACAGTGTGGTCTCCCCGTACATGAATTGAATCTAGTAACCAGTACACGTCGTGTACCTCCAGTACACAACTTGTACCTCCAGTAAATAGTGTGTACCTTCTTTGTAGACTATAAAAAATCCAGAAAACCACTCCTAAGAACTTTGAAAAAATTGGAGATTATAAAGAAGGAATATTTTATAGATCATGGAAACAAGATGTTACAAACTCCCTACCATAAAGACTTTCTATCCTCGAGAAGTCATGTGGAAGATATAACTCCTGAAAAAATATGAGGCCACTACTACCTCATAAATAACTCACATTCCAAAGTCTCTTGAGAATCCGATCCTTTTTGACATAGAACTCTAACCAACATAATCATCATTCAATGAAAGACTTTCATTTGATAGTAAAAAATCTCAACATGTGTCTCCAATATAGAAACATCTTTCTCTAAATCAATTTCTCCCCAACTCAGAATGTGAGTGGGATCAAGGTGATACTTCATGAGTTCATATACATGGAAAACATCTAGAATGTTTGTCAACTAAACCAGAAATTCTAACCAATAAGCAACCTTCCTAAGTAGTTCAGTGATACCAAATGGTCCAACATATCTCAAATCCAACATTCCCTATTTTTTAATCCTACAGTGACCGAAAAGAGGAGAAACTTTCCAGAAAACCCAGTAAACAATGAAAAAAATCTAAAGGATGGATTCTTCAATCTAAAAATGATTTCTGTCATCTCTGTACTATAACCAGACATCGTTGCACCTCCTGAATCTTTATTGAAGTATTCTAAGCCAAACTTGGTCCTACCAATGCTACTTCACCCACCTCTTCCATAAAATAGGTGATCTGTGTGGAGACCATAAAACAATTCAAAGGGAGACATTCTTATCATCGAATGATAACTATTGTTGTAAAAAAACTCAAACAGTCGCAAATGGATATCCCCTAATCCACTGAAATCCAAGATGCAGGCACAAAGGATATCCTCTAGGATCTGAATTACACGCTTTGTCTGACTGTTTGTCTATGGATGGTAATCTTCAATCAACGTGATCTAAGTTCCCATTGCATCTTGAACAATTCTCCAGATCCTCAAGGTAATCCTAGGATCCCTATCTAAAACAATGACTGAAGGACTCCAATGCAACCTTATGATCTCATGAACATACATCTTACCCATATCTTCAACATCAGTGGTGTCTTTGATCATAGTGAAATGAGAAGTCTTCATTAACCGATCAACAACCACCCATATAAATTTTTTCCCTCAGACTGTCCTTGGAAACCCAACAAGAAAATACATGGATACCTCGTCCCATTTCCAAACCTACACCAGAAGAGGCTGAAGTAAACCAAAAAGTTTCAAATGCTCTGCCTATATCAATTGGTAGGTGTAAAAATAGGACACATAATTTACAATGTCACACTTTATACATGGCCACTAGAATATTATTCTCATGTCTTAATACATCTTTGTATCACCTGGATAAATGGACCATGAAAATCTATGAAAATCAAAAAAGACTAAAATTCTTATAGATGTTGGGATGAAAACTCATTTTCTGAAGGGAAGTATTCCATATGAAGAAAGATACCAACCATAAATAGTCTCCACAACATAAAGAATGTCCCAAGTCTTCTAAAACTCATCATCCTGCTCCAGAATTTTTAAAATAGACTCCAATAGAGATGATGATAACTGATCACTAGTCAGAACGATACCTTAACCATCCTCCTGAGCATCCAATTGAAAATGAGTGAAAATCCCTATAAGATTCCACTCCCCATTCGATTCCAAAATATTATGTGATAGTACCTTCTTTCTTAGAGCATCGAAGGCCATGAACTTCTCCCAAAAGAGATAGTTCTACCAATATTTAAGCACATGCATCACCACTGCAAGTTCTAAATCATGAGTGGGGTAGTTATTATCCTGTGGTTAGAGATGGAGAGAGATGTAAGCTACCATATGATCATCCTGCATTGGCACGCATCCCAAACCAGCACCAGATGCATCCCAAAACACCACATACCCCTTACCGGGATCAGATAAGATCAGAATAGGATCCAATGTCAGAAGTCATTTTAGATCATCTAAAGAAGACTGACACTTTTCCTCCGATGTTAATTTTACTAATTTACTAGTAAGATAAGTTAAAGGTGAATCCTTATTTGAGAAATCCTCAATGAACCGTCGATAGTACCCAACAAGAACTAGGAAGCTTAAAATTCCAAATATGTTCTCTAGTTCCTTCCAAGATATAACAAAATTTACCTTCTCTAGATAAACTGATAAGCCATGCTCAAAAATTCTGTGCCCTATGAACATCACATCCAGAATACAGAAACTACATTTCAAATACTTTCAACACAAATAGTGACTCCTAAAAATTTCTAAATCCAAACTCAGATGGTTCTCATGATGACACTCATATTTTTCATAAACCAGAATATCATCCATGAACACTACCAAAAAAGCTTCAAGATATTGGTGAAATATATAATTCATCAATTCCATAAAAACTGCAAGAGTGTTAGTTATACTAAAAGGCATAACAAGATATTCATAATGGGCATACCTTCTCCTGAAGTTCATCTTCGGTATATCACACTCTCGAACTCTGAGTTGATGATAACATGATCAGAGATCAATCTTTGAGAACCATCTTTCCCCCTTTATCTGATCGAATAAATAATCCACATGAGGCAAAGTATATTTTTTATTAACAATTACCCATTTCAACGTTCGGTAGTCCACACATTACTGATGTGAACCATCTAATTTCTTGGAAAAGATAATAGAGGATGCCCAAGAAGAAATATTAGGGAGAAAAAATCTTTCTCTAACCGGTCATCCAACAGAATATTGAGATCTTTCAACTCCACTAGTTCCATATGATAAGAAGTCGTCAATATCATCTACGTACCTGACACCAGGTTAATCGTACACTCTACCTATCTCTCTGGGGGAAGACCAGAGAAATCATCAAGGAAAACATAATGGATATCTTGAACAACAACCAGAAGGTACTCAATAGAAGAAACATCATTGGGCCCAAACACAATAATATCCATCGAACTCCTCATCTCTTGGGGGGAAGGTTTAGTATGACCTGACCTCAGGTCCCACTCTCCCTGAAACAGAAGATAGCTCCCACTGGCAACAATAAATGAAACACGATGATGATAACAAGTAACCTCTGCTCGATGAGCAACAAACCAATCCATACTGATGATAACATCAAATAAATCCATATCAAGAATGATAAAATCCCAAACCAACTCTGTATCAGCTACCATTAACAAACAAGGACACCGAAACCCCTACTCTCTCCTCTTTCCAAGACATGTTGCTAACTCCATTATAAGGGGAATAAGTTCCATTATAACGTTAAGAGTATTAAAAATGTTAAAAGATATTAATGATTGGGAGGAACTAGTATCAAACGAAGCAATTTCTACTGATGATTCAATAATAATCGTACCTCTCACTATTTCTATACTTGAATCAACTTCCATTGGACACATATCTACTAAGTGTAAATGATTCACTCTTGAGGGCTGTAGCAAGAGCCCTATAGTCTTTGATGCTTCTAACTGAACCAGAGTATCCTTTCGAGCCAACAAGCCTTGACCATAATGAGGCATATTCATCACCAGACCGAAACACTGTAGATGACCAACACGTCCATAGCTATTACATGTCTTTGTGGGTATATGACAAGAATTTATAGTGTGCCATACCTTTCCAAACTAATATCAAGTACTAGACACACCACTAGTTGCAACGGTTGGTGTAGAGGAGGATCTCTTCTGAGACCCACCTCCACCACTTCTGTGATGATCCTGCAACTTCCTCTTCTACCCATGCATACTAGTAAACTGTTTCCAGATGGAAGAGAAGAGGTGCTATCATTGACCATGCCTTCCATGTTCATTTATGTCTTCATAGATATGTCTACCATCTCCACATATATAGAAAGTTTAAGCATGAACACCTGCGATTTGATATCCTGTCACAAACCCTACAGGTACTTATATGCTTTCTGCTAGTAATTATTTACCACATATAGAGAAAAACAGAAAAGATTATAATAACAGTTGGTGTATACCGACACTGAACTCTCTCCATGCTATAATGACAGGAACTCTAGAGATTTTTTCAACATTAGAGACTCTAGAAAGAACAGTTTAAAGAATAGGGTTTTAAAACCCTTCAAATCCAAGACCACATGTTTTTCTTCTTGGACCAAGTGTCCCAGAATCACATTCTGAAACCCTCGATTCTAAACGCTTCACAATTCACCCTAATATTCTTAGGTGTCTCCCAGAAGTTGTAGAATTTATCGATCATATCCATCCAATATATTGTCACTTGATTTTTAGTCGTTCCTTTAAAGGATGGTGGCTTCTCACATAAGATTTGTCATGATTAATCTATCTCTCTCCTCTAACTCTTTGTCATACCTCAAAAATAGCGTCCTGAACTCGTGGAACATCCTAATCGATAGAAAAACTGGCCCTTATGATAGTCTCAATGATATTCTGATCCATAGGTGGGTTCCCTTGAGGATCATTAGCTACAACCTCCTGAGGAATTCCGGGATGATGTCTCAGAGGCATATTGCTACACACCGAAACATAAGAACGATCAGACAATAGAGAAAATATCAGTTCAAACATGAACACCCATAAGAAAATACTGATATTTTTAAAACAAAAACCAATACTTGAGATTGACATCCCAACATCCCTTGGAAACTTGAGTCTCGTTATGAAAAGAGATGACCAGGAACTTATAACAACATATCTCTCATGTCCCAAAAATCTTATATACAGTCTAACAGATGTCTCAAGAAAATGATTCTTGAGGACAAATATCCTTTGATACAAAACTACAATGAACCATCCTAGGATTTCCTCAAACCTGAAACTCAACCTGATCCATCACATACTCAAAGGGTATTCTTGTTCCCCAGAGGATGACAATAAGCACCTGAACATCGAACAACCAAACCAAGGGAACAATTTAACCCAACCTGAACAACCACATGGAATACATATATATAGAGAGAAAGAAACAGTGGGAGACAAACAATATATATATTTCATAAATATAAGAAAATAACAGAAATATAAGAACTGGAATAGTATCTAAAACTCAAAATGACAAGCCCATCATTCTTAAATGTGATTAACTAACAGCTACTCCAAGTAATGGAATAGAAAAACTCCCACCATGTCACCACCAGATACCCAAATAGCTAATGCGAACCTCGTCGCCTCACTGCAATGCCTTGGATTTCCTTGCATTGGAAGACATACAATGGTCTACACACCACTGAAAAGGAGTGCATGGTGTGATCTAGTAGGCTTAGTAGGATCCCACCAAGGTGTTCCACAACATGTCTCTTTATAAAAAATCATGTATTCTTGCTTAAAAAAACATGGCATGATAAGTTGTAATGCAGTTTTATAAAAAACATGGTAAACATTTCCCTTTTTTATAGTTCTAAGGAAAAGAAGGTTGATCAGTTTCAAAGAATGTTTTCCATATCAATTTCCACAAGTATAAAAATGCATATCAAGGCTAACTTGGAACTCTAGGAAATAAAAAATAGAAGCATAGGTATCAAAACACCATGTAATACTATAGGAACATGAAACATACTTCTCATACCATAATAATCAAGTGAATAAAAACTGATCCTAGTACACAGGCCAAAAAACTAGAAAAATATCCCATGTGTAAACCCCCCAAAATGTTAATATCAATCCCCTAGAACAACAGAACTACGAAAAAAATTAAATACACAATAAAAAACCCCTTTATAGTCATAGGAAAATGGATGAAAGTCTCAAGATAAATATTCTACCTAAGTACCAATGGTAACCCATGTGACCTTCTTTCACAATTCATTTCAATGCTTTGAAAACCATTCAAATATATTTCAAAATATATTTACCAAAATAATAGGAAAACCCATTTCTCATTCAAAACACATTTTAAACACACATAAAAAATCATGTTGATTTATGGAATCAATTTAATAAATCAATTGAAATCAAAATCATTATCATAGGCTAGAGATGGATCCAACGACCTTAAAGTTTGGATTTCACACACCCACAACAGGAATAAAAAATAAATGAAACCCAAACTTGTCAATGAAGGCCCTAAAATCAACTCTACAACAAGATGGATTCGATTTATAATACATGGGGTCAACAGACGGAAAACAATCCACATACCTCACGAACAGATGCCCTCCGCACCATAACTTTCCAGGGAATGTCCTATGGAAAAAGATCTCACAATGGATCTATAGGAAGACTTTAAGAATCATCCATATTAGATCAATGGATCCGATAATGAAAATAAATGGTGTTATCCCAATCAATCACAATGACGAACACATAAGAACACTTACTCAGAGAGACGCACCATAGACACAACAAAGATCCAAAGCTGATCGGATCGATTCAGAAGGAGGGGTGCCACTAAAAATAGCCTAGGATCATCCAAGGGTCAAGAGTTATGATGTATGAGAAGAGAGGGCCAAGAGAAACATCCAAACAAATGAATTTAAGCTGGGTTCAGGTTGAGTCACGATGTGTACCCATTGGTCATGGCATGTAGGCCTCACTGGATAAGTTACTCTGAAAAATTCATCTCCTTGGTTAAAAATATCCTATTTAACCCCTACATGATGTGTACCAACTCATAACATGATATCCCCATTCCTAAATTGAATCCAACAATTGGTACACATCATGTAACTCTAGTAAATGGTGTGTACCTCCAGTACATAGTGTGTAACAACTCTGATGCCTATATAAAATCCATAAAACCACTCCTAAAGACATTGAACCAAAAGGGAACCTATAAATATTGAAAACTTAACTGATCAAGGTAATGTGATGTTAAATAAAGACCATGATACTACCCAAAATTCCATAAAAAGGGGGAACTGATATTTTCTCCCTTAGTATTTGTGGGATCCTTGATTCTTATCCCATCTCATGTGAACCTGACTAGGGGGTCACCTCCCGCATTTTACTATCGATCCTCCTTTTAAATGGGGCCTCTTCTTGGTGAGTCTTGGTGATTTGAGGTGAGTTCCCTCATCTCATTTTAAATTTATTATTCTTCATATTTCCATACTAATTTTTGAAGTTCCATATTGAGGTTTAATTATTGATTACACTAGATCATGGTGGAGTCATCTTGATATGATTTGGATTTTACTCAGCATGGCTATAGGACACCCTGAGATAATGAACATATAGTATTTCACATCATTTTGTTAGAGGTATGTTGGAATAATTATTTTTATAGGGTTATTGATTTAAATTAATAATCTTTTTATTGAAGTAGATTCATTTGAAAGAGATTTTTATGGGATGGTTCCTAGTGTACTCCATAGACCTTTCGTAGATGGTTGGTCATAGTTTTGATGTGATGGGATGACTCAATGAGTTTTTAGGAATTTATATATAATTAAATTAAATTATAAAATTTAATAAAATTGTTTATAATTAATTGAATCGTATGTTTGGCATGAGATATGTTCTATGGAGTTCATATGAGTGTGGATGAGGATTGAATGAGATTAGGTAGTGGTTCCTATGCTTTGATGATAAGGGAATCGATATGTATGAGAAAGTTGGTCCCTTTAATATTTTCCTTTTGGTTTTTGTATTTCGATTTGTGTCATGGGATATATAGTCTCACAATTTAGGGAGATCAAAATTTAATTTAAATAAATTATTTTAAATAAATTCCATGAAATGGGAAATGTGTCAATGGCCGTGATGGACCCTTTAACATTGGTGATACCTTAAACATAGATCATAGATGGATTTTCTATAAAAGTGTGTGAAGATACATATAGAAAAAATAGTGGTATGAATAAAATGTAATGAATTATATAATGGACTTGTATCGTTTCCCTCAATTCCCTTGAGTAGGTATGGGTGACAATTGGGGGTAGTTGGCCAATGGGTAGTCTATATAGGACCTTGAATTCCCTGTATCCATTGAGATAGTTATCTATTTATTTGGAAAAGTTTCACACTCTAGTAGAGTGTGAGTACAAAATTGAATATACCCTAGGATAAAGTAAATAGTGGGTTGTGAATGATAGGAATAACATAGGAAAATTATGATGGGAGATGGGATATCTATACAATTTTACGTAGGTATAGAATTTACAGTGAGAAATAAGAGTTCCTGACATGACTATGATGGTGATGGTGAGGGAAATTATTCCGTTAGATTGATAAGATTGGATCAAGAGATGAATATGAGATAGAGAAGAACTGGTCGGATCATTGGAGTAGGGTGTGGCCTTTGGGATCTTTGTGGGTACCTAGTATTAGTTTTGACCATAGAGAGGGGTAATTCCATAAAGAAAGTGTCATTGATCATGGGTGTCACCATAGAACCCAATGATCAATGGGAAAATCCTATCGTAGCAACAATGACTATGATGTATTGTGAACATTATAGGTATCCTAGGATCCATGTTATGGGTTCAAGTAGGTGGCCAAAAAATGTGGTTTAAAATGATATATTTGGTGAGAGAGTGTTCCCCCAGTGTGTGATGTAATATATATGTACTTATAGATTGGGAGAGTCTACCATTGAATTTCCAAATGACCTGATACTATTTTATGGTAGGGTAAGGGTATATGCATGAGTCTCTAGATTATCATACAAATTTATTAGTATCCTTTTGGAATAATATTGAGTTTCAAAATGAGGTTACTTTATTTCCTAGTAGGGATGAACACTCCCATGAGTTTTTAGTAGATCTATTTCCATGAAGGAGAGAGTCACACCCCCTGAGTTTCTAGATGATAATATATATGTTTTCCTGAAGGGTTCAGGTTTCCCATTGAGTTTACAAATTATTTATATTCAATATGTGGAGAGTAAACCCCCTGATATTCTAAATGACACACTATGTGCCTTCTGATAGGGAGCGATTGACTGAGAATTTCAGATGAAATATTACTTGTTTCATTATAAAGAGTGGTTATTACCCTAGGGTTATAGATGATTCCACAATGTTTCCTAGTGGGGAATATTTGTGCCCCTATTTATAGATGATGGTTTTATGATAAAATACATTTGCTGTTGGATGAACCATGTATGATTGATCTTTAGGGTCATGTAAGAACATGAGGATCAATGATGGTTTATTTTATTATTCTTTTTTTATTTGTATATCACTTATGTATACATTGAGTTTATTGGTTATTTATGGAGGCTTGTTGGTGGTTACCTATTGATTTGTACTCACACCCTTCTCAGGTGGCCATGGATCTTGGTTACTCAAGAAGAATTCCCTATTTTCATATTAATATATGGAAGAGGGATAGTGTTACATGATCAAGATGGATAAAATAGATAATGATTGGGATTAAGTGAGGCTTAGATACAGATATATGTGATCTCATTTTTTTTGATTATTTGTATATGTGGTTGGGTCAATGGGTGACTGGTTAGAATATATGACTATATGATTATGTATTTCAATGTTATAACATTAAAATATTTTTTATTCTACGTAATATTATTATTAATTTTGCATTATTCTTGATTTTTTACACTACTATTTATCACTCAAATATGATGGTATAATCTCCCCATAGATACAAATTAGAACCTCACTACCTTTGGGTAGCCTCTGGTGTATGCGAAGGTGTGTCTGTAGTCCATTGAGGCATTAGTCTAGACACATGGTGAGTGGCCACAAGTTTGGGTGTTAAAAAATACAAGTTGAGTTTTTCTATTAATGACATCAACAACTATATTTATTTTATCTATTTTACAATTATTGATGAAAATTATTGCTAAGATCGTTTAAAAATGCATTGCCTCTTCATGAAACATATTGGGTATAAAAATAAAATGATTGGAGATATTCCACCCAAAGGAGCTTTCTTTGATTCCAGATTTTTTTGTAAAAATATTTATTCAATTATTTTTTGGTTGATGAATACCATGAAAATAAAGCTAAAAATTAAATTTCACCAACATTATAAAGCATGATTTTTTTTTGGAATTATCCAACTATATTTAGGTAAGTTCGATCTATGTGGTTGCTAATATATAGAACTATAAACTACTACTTAGTGACCCTATATAATAACATAGATAAGTCCTACAGAATATTTATAATAATAAACCTCAAATATATTACTTGTATAAGGTTAAATAAGAACCAATATTCTAGTTAGAAATTTTTTAACACTTGGAAAGACACTTCACAATGGCGAGAGTAAGAAAAATTATCCCTTTTATTTTTCCAGGCTTCCATTATAGATGTTATCTTAGAGAAATACAAAAAAAATATCATAATATGTTGTTAGCCCAACTAATATACTATTTTTAAAAAAGACATAGGATATTTAAAATACATTAGTGATTACACATTTTTAGGATCCATAGAGATAATAAAATTCTACAAAAACATTCCCAAAGATCATAAATTACTTAATAGAGAAAGAGTATTTAGATATTGGAACATAAATTTGGTGCCCCTATGAAGTATCCAAGATAAGAGAATGATGTCAACCATTATTTTCATCAGACATTGAATATACTAATATATCATCCAAAAACATTAGAATGAATAATTATTAAAAAATATGAATGGTACTGTAACACATCATGATTTTATATATATTGACATTCAAATAAATTTTTAGTACTCTATATATTTATTTACATGAAACATTGATTTTAAACAAACCGTGATATACTATTCATTTATGATTATTTAAATGTTACTGTTATAACCTAGTTGTTAAACTCGAGGTACAAATAATAATGAAAAAATTATGAAAAACATTTATAAATGTTTTAGTTTTTTAAAAATATTCTGATTATTATATAATACATAAGTAATCAATTTTGAATAGTCATTTTATTCTTAAAAAATATGTTTTCTTCAAAAAAGGGTTTTATAACATTTTATCCAAAAATATTATAATTATTTTCTTCCACTTTTATAAATTGTATTTTAAAAAATTAATATCATTTTTTAAATCATCATATTAAAATTATCTTAATGTAAAATTTTTATATTCTTTTGAGAAGATTTTTTTTGGTGAATAGTGAAAAAAACCGATTTTATAGAAAGCTATCACTTATATTAAAAAATTAACAAAGTCCAAGTTCTTAAAATTTATTTTAAAATTTAATTAGTTAATTTTTATGAAACATAATATAATTAATTTCATTATAATCAAAATTATGCTTAATTTGATTAAAAACAATTTATACTAAAAAATGCATATTTTAGGAAAATATTTTTCATCACTTTTTTCAAGTTTATTTTAAAATGGATTTCTTCCAATTATAGAATTTGAATATTATAAATTATATTTCCTATTTGAAATAATTATAATTAATATTATTGAATAAGTTCATCTTAATGTTTTGTCAGAATGAATAATAAAAACAGTAAAAAAATAACCTTGGAAAAAGGGTAAATCATGATAACTTTGGTTAAAACTAAGTGTTAAAGCCATAAATTTTTATCTTAATTATTATCATATTAACTTATTTGAACTATTATCACCTTTTTATTGAAACTATATTCTTTATTATTCAATTTTTTATATTGGATACTTAATAATATTTTAATCCATTAAAATATTCAAGGTGTGTCCCCCCTCCACTTATAAAGGACACACCTCCTATCTCTTATTTACACCACTTTTAGCCACTAAGATAAACTAATACCTACCTTATTATTTTATAAACATACCTATAAATGAATTATTAGTTTTGTTATTGTTGAAATACCATTCCAAGGGTCCTTAAAAAGGGATCTAAAGGAGGTTTATCAAATAAGAGGCAATCGTTTATCCGGACCTCTTTCAATTTATTTATTCTTCTAACTCTTCTAAATATATGGTATTAATCATGATATAATAATTTTGGTATCACAATTATACTTATTATTATGATTATATGACCATAATTATCCACTATATTTTCCATTAAAATGGAAACAAATGCATCAATCATGTGTATATGCAGATTACCCCCTCCACATAGAGATGCATTTCATTTTCCATCACAGCCTTTTATGGATGGTTTTTATGGTAGTTTTATTGTTAATATATTTTTTAAATGAACTAAATATACTTTTTAAAATATAAAATATTATCTAAATTATTAACTTTCCACCTCATGAAAAGTGAAAGGTATCACTCGTGTGTATGCACGAACAACCGCCTCAACATAGCGATATGATTCATTTCCATTACCGACTCACATTTTTGTGAATATTGTTGGATTTAATATATACTGATATTATATTTAGAATATAATTATAATTATATAATGTTAATATATCATATATATACCTTTTCATCTTTACATTGAAAAATGGAATCAACATCCAAATGTATGTACGGACTACCATCTGTATCAATGATGTAATTCATATATATATATATATATATATATATATAAATTTTATGGATGATTATAAATATGTATATAAGGAAGATATATGATATTTATACCATTATTAAAATTCCAGATATGATGGAACCATGATCAATGTTCATGTACCAGAACTTCTAAACCAAAACTTTTATGAAAAACAAAACAATTAACATAGGGAAATGTCAATTTTAAAAAGGAATTATTAATAAATTTGTGTTGAAATGTTATAAGTGGACAATAAATGATATTATTTTTAATGAATTATATTTTCCTGATTTTATTTTTAGAAATTATTTGGGAAAATTATGAGACCAGACACTTAGTTAATGTGAAATTCTGAGGCTCGGTGTGCCTAGAACAATTCGTTGAAAAATGTCAAGTTTTTAAACGAATGTGCATGTGAATTTCCTTAAAAAGAGAAATATATTTTAAATAAGTTCCAATATATAAAATACAAGCAAACCATTGTTCTCATAATAGTGGATTTATCCTAGGCATGGCCTAACTTTGGCCGTTGCAGGTCATTTGAAGAAAAAGTAGCTAAGGACGTAATTGTAAATAAAATATTTAAATAAAATAAGTTTATTTTAAAATTGTAATAAATCATGAATGGTGACTCTTATGGGAAATTTGAGACCAATGTCGAGTTTTTTATGTGGTTTTTTCCCTAGTCGTGACTTAACTTTATTCGGTGCGAGTCTTTTGTGAAAAAACCAGAAAAGGACATAATCGTAATTAAATAATTTAAAGATGAATTATTTTATTGATGTAGTGACTATTTCTACTTTAAATGTATGGTTATATAATTTTCTCAGGGTTGGATGGTTAAACCTTGGAGATTTATACAATGTTTGGAGATATTTTTGGGTAAATGATGGTAAATCAATGTTCGGATCATGAATCGTTGTGTCGATTGTTGTACCTCTCGAACCCCTCGTGGTTTTATTTTCATGATCACAATCACCCTCTTGTTTTTCTAATATTATTTTAAGTGTTTTTGGATGATAGGCATGATTTCAGGTGGCCAAGGAATTGGTCCAAGAAGGCCAAGAAGGAAAAAAGCCAAAATGGACTGAAATTCAGTCCACCGGCCAACCGATGGAAGAGCACCGGCCAGCCGATGGAGGCCTGGACAGAAGGCATCCTTCTGTCCAGACCACCGGCCAACCGGTGTCACACCAGCGGCCAGCCGGTGGCACCCAGAAAGAAGAGGTTGCTACTGCCTCATCACCGGCCAACCGGTGGCCTCAGCACCGGCCAGCCGGTGGAACCCAGCCAGCACAGTGTTTGCTACTGCCTAAGAACCGGCCAACCGGTGGCCACCTCACCGGCCAGCCGGTGGAGCCTGAACCCGAAGCCCTCTCCATTTTGCACACACCGGCCAACCGGTGGCTCAGTACCGGTCAGCCGGTGGAGCCAGTCAAACTAGCCGTTGGGCTTTTGACCAGCCTGTCCACTTGGCCTCCAACGGCTCCGAAAGCCTCTCCAACGGCTCCAAAGGCCTCCAACGGCCATATGAGAGTTCCCCCTCTATAAATAAAGGACCTTGAAGCCCCGGAACACTTGCGAATCATACTGAAGCCCACGGGACACATTTCTCATCATTTGGCGAACCTCCGGCGCATTCCTCCAAGGGAACCCCAATTGCTCCAACTCAATTCCACATCCAAGGAGCACCACCATAGAAGCTTGGGAGAGCACTTCATCTACTTCATCAATCATTTGGCGCCCAAGGCTTCTCCCATTACGGTTTTTCTTGTTTATCATTTTTGAGCATCAATTTGTGTTTGTGCCTACAAACCCCATCTCTTTCTCTCATCCTCTTCTTTGGGTTTTCAAAACACCTTCAAGGTGTGAAGAGGTTAGTCAAGCCTTTCCTTTTAAAAGGCTTGAGTCAAAGGTGAGCTAGCCTTCACCCGTAAAAAGGCTAGTGGGTTTCTTGCTCAAACCATTAAAAAGCAAGCTGTAATAGGTGAGGTAGCCTTCACCTGTAAAAAGGATAGTGGGTTTCTTGTACAACCATTGAAAAGCAAGCGGTAGTAAATCTCTCAACGGTTGAGTTGGGAGCGGAGACGTAGGCCGGGTTTTTGGCCGAACTCCATTATCAATTCTTGTGTCTTGCCTATTTTATTTCCGCTGCACTTTCAACTTTGATTTTAATTTGTTAATCATTTTTTAAAAGGCAATTCACCCCCCCTCTTGCCATCACTTCCTTTCTTTCTCCGCCTAACAATTGGTATCAGAGCGAAAATTTGAGTAATACCTTCACCGGTTTCAAATTCAAGATCCATTGTGATGGCATCAACCTCTTTCGCCCCCGAAGGATTTTCTTTGGATCGTGCTCCATTTTTTGATGGAACCGACTATTCTTTTTGGAAAACCCGCATGACCACATTTCTTAAAAGCATTGGTTATCCTATTTTTAAAATTGTCATGCATGGTTTTTCACTTTCTTCTCCCGATGAATCCAAATGGACCCCCGAAGACATTGCAAATTTTGAGCTTGATGGAAAAGCCATGAATGCTCTTCATTGTGGGCTAGACCGTAATGAATTTTATCGTATTTCTACTTTCTCATTTTCTCATTATATCTGGAATCTTTTAGAAGTAACCCATGAAGGTACTAAAGGCGATGACAAGACCGATTACCCTCTCAAAAAGAAAAAGGCCAAGCAAAAGGAGAAGAAGAAGGCATTCAAGGCCACTTGGAGTGATAGCTCCTCATCCTCCTCCTCCTCCTCGAGCGACAACGGTAACAAATGCCTAATGGCATTCCATGAGGTAACATCTTCCGACTCCTCATCCTCTTGCTCTTCTAATTCTTTCAATAATCTTTCCTATGAGGATCTCCAACATGCTAGAGATCAATTGGAGGAAGGTTTTCACGAACTTTCTTCCAAATTTGTTTCTTTAAAAAATAATTTCAAAAAACTCTCTTCCGAAAAAGAACAACTTCTCAATGAGAAGGAAGAGTTGTCCCTCAAAATTCAAAATCTTCCCAATGTTGAATCTATGGAATCAACAATCAAGGATCTAAGGGAATCCCTAGCCATGTTCACCCAAGGGGAACAAAATTTGACCAAATTACTTGGTTCCCAATGCATATCTAGAACCACCGAAGGGCTTGGCTATTCCAAGCAAGCTTCCTCTTCCCATGCACCTACTATTTTTGTAAGTGGGAGCTCTCAATTTAAATTTTGCAATTATTGTAAAAAACCCGGGCACTTAATTTATGAGTTCAATTGCAAAAATGCTCGGTATGGTAGGTCCAAAACTTTTTTCTTCAATGATGAATTTCTTAGGAAAAGACCCGCCACTAGACAAGTATGGATTGAAAAATCCCTTCTAGCGAGTCTCTCCGGGCCAAAATTTGTTTCGGTTTCAAACACCTCTCCCCGGTGATTTGTTGTTTTTATTTAGGGGGAGTTAGGATCGTTTAAACCCTTTTGATTTCAATTTCAATTCTTTCAATTCAAACTTTCAATTTCAACACTTGGTATCAAAATTTTCATTTCAAAATATTCAATTCAAATTTTTCATTTTAATTTTCATTTCAAAACTTTCAATTCAAACTGTTATTCAATTTTTGATTTAAAATTTTCAATTCAAATTTCAAAAATTTCAATTGGTTTAAAAACTCTATCTTGTTTTTCAACCCGTCTCCCTCAATCAAGTTTTATTCCCCGGGCTATTTTGATAATCACAAAGGGGGACAAATTCATGGTTGATTGGGGGAAACATTCTTTAAAGCATGCCTCTCATTTCAATCTTTTACATTGTTTGTTTTGGTGATTGTGATCATCAAAATAGGGGGAGATTGTTGTACCTCTCGAACCCCTCGTGGTTTTATTTTCATGATCACAATCACCCTCTTGTTTTTCTAATATTGTTTTAAGTGTTTTTGGATGATAGGCATGATTTTAGGTGGCCAAGGAATTGGGCCAAGAAGGCCAAGAAGGCAAAAATCCAAAATGGACTGAAATTCAGTCCACCGGCCAACCGATGGAAGAGCACCGGCCAGCCGATGGAGGCCTGGACAGAAGGCATCCTTCTGTCCAGACCACCGGCCAACCGGTGTCACACCAGTGGCCAGACGGTGGCACCCAGAAAGAAGAGGTTGCTACTGCCTCATCACCGGCCAACCGGTGGCCTCAGCACCGGCCAGCCGGTGGAACGCAGCCAGCACAGTGTTTGCTACTGCCTAAGCACCGGCCAACCGGTGGCCACCTCACCGGCCAGCCGGTGGAGCCTGAACCCGAAGCCCTCTCCATTTTGCACACACCGGCTAACCGGTGGCTTAGTACCGGTCAGCCGGTGGAGCCAGTCAAACTAGCCGTTGGGCTTTTGACCAGCCTGTCCACTTGGCCTCCAACGGCTCCGAAAGCCTCTCCAACGGCTCCAAAGGCCTCCAACGGCCATATGAGGGCTCCCCCTCTATAAATAAAGGACCTTGAAGCCCCGGAACACTTGCGAATCATACGGAAGCCCACAGGACACATTTCTCATCATTTGGCGAACCTACGGCGCATTCCTCCAAGGGAACCCCAATTGCTCCAACTCAATTCCACATCCAAGGAGCACCACCATAGAAGCTTGGGAGATCACTTCATCTACTTCATCAATCATTTGGCGCCCAAGGCTTCTCCCATTACGGTTTTTCTTGTTTATCATTTTTGAGAATCAATTTGGGTTTGTGCCTACAAACCCCATCTCTTTCTCTCATCCTCTTCTTTGGGTTTTCACACCACCTTCAAGGTGTGAAGAGGTTAGTCAAGCCTTTCCTTTTAAAAGGCTCGAGTCAAAGGTGAGCTAGCCTTCACCCGTAAAAAGGCTAGTGGGTTTCTTGCTCAAACCATTAAAAAGCAAGCTGTAATAGGTGAGCTAGGCTTCACCTGTAAAAAGGCTAGTGGGTTTCTTGCTACAACCATTGAATAAATTCTTGGTTGATTGGGGGAAACATTCTTTAAAGCATGCCTCTCATTTCAATCTTTTACATTGTTTGTTTTGGTGATTGTGATCATCAAAATAGGGGGAGATTGTTGTACCTCTCGAACCCCTCGTGGTTTTATTTTCATGATCACAATCACCCTCTTGTTTTTCTAATATTGTTTTAAGTGTTTTTGGATGATAGGCATGATTTTAGGTGGCCAAGGAATTGGGCCAAGAAGGCCAAGAAGGCAAAAATCCAAAATGGACTGAAATTCAGTCCACCGGCCAACCGATGGAAGAGCACCGGCCAGCCGATGGAGGCCTGGACAGAAGGCATCCTTCTGTCCAGACCACCGGCCAACCGGTGTCACACCAGCGGCCAGACGGTGGCACCCAGAAAGAAGAGGTTGCTACTGCCTCATCACCGGCCAACCGGTGGCCTCAGCACCGGCCAGCCGGTGGAACCCAGCCAGCACAGTGTTTGCTACTGCCTAAGCACCGACCAACCGGTGGCCACCTCACCGGCCCGCCGGTGGAGCCTGAACCCTAAGCCCACTCCATTTTGCACACACCGGCCAACCGGTGGCTTAGTACCGGTCAGCCGGTGGAGCCAGTCAAACTAGCCGTTGGGCTTTTGACCAGCCTGTCCACTTGGCCTCCAACGGCTCCGAAAGCCTCTCCAACGGCTCCAAAGGCCTCCAACGGCCATATGAGGGTTCCCCCTCTATAAATAAAGGACCTTGAAGCCCCAGAACACTTGCGAATCATACGGAAGCCCACGGGACACATTTCTCATCATTTGGCGAACCTCCGGCGCATTCCTCCAAGGGAACCCCAATTGCTCCAACTCAATTCCACATCCAAGGAGCACCACCATAGAAGCTTGGGAGATCACTTCATCTACTTCATCAATCATTTGGCGCCCAAGGCTTCTCCCATTACGGTTTTTCTTGTTTATCATTTTTGAGAATCAATTTGGGTTTGTGCCTACAAACCCCATCTCTTTCTCTCATCCTCTTCTTTGGGTTTTCACACCACCTTCAAGGTGTGAAGAGGTTAGTCAAGCCTTTCCTTTTAAAAGGCTTGAGTCAAAGGTGAGCTAGCCTTCACCCGTAAAAAGGCTAGTGGGTTTCTTGCTCAAACCATTAAAAAGCAAGCTGTAATAGGTGAGCTAGGATTCACCTGTAAAAAGGCTAGTGGGTTTCTTGCTACAACCATTGAATAAATTCTTGGTTGATTGGGGGAAACATTCTTTAAAGCATGCCTCTCATTTCAGTCTTTTACATTGTTTGTTTTGGTGATTGTGATCATCAAAATAGGGGGAGATTGTTGTACCTCTCGAACCCCTCGTGGTTTTATTTTCATGATCACAATCACCCTCTTGTTTTTCTAATATTGTTTTATGTGTTTTTGGACGATAGGCATGATTTCAGGTGGCCAAGGAATTGGGCCAAGAAGGCCAAGAAGGAAAAAAGCCAAAATGGACTGAAATTCAGTCCACCGGCCAACCGATGGAAGAGCACCGGCCAGCCGATGGAGGCCTGGACAGAAGGAATCCTTCTGTCCAGACCACCGGCCAACCGGTGTCACACCAGCGGCCAGCCGGTGGAACCCATCCATCACAGTGTTTGCTACTGCCTAAGCACCGGCCAACCGGTGGCCACCTCACCGGCCAGCCGGTGGAGCCTGAACCCGAATCCCTCTCCATTTTGCACACACCGGCCAACCGGTGGCTCAGTACCGGTCAGCCGGTGGAGCCAGTCAAACTAGCCGTTGGGCTTTTGACCAGCCTGTCCACTTGGCCTCCAACGGCTCCGAAAGCCTCTCCAACGGCTCCAAAGGCCTCCAACGGCCATATGAGGGTTCCCCCTCTATAAATAAAGGACCTTGAAGCCTTGGAACACTTTCGAATCATACGGAAGCCCACGGGACACATTTCTCATCATTTGGCGAACCTCCGGCGCATTCCTCCAAGGGAACCCCAATTGCTCCAACTCAATTCCACATCCAAGGAGCACCACCATAGAAGCTTGGGAGATAACTTCATCTACTTCATCAATCATTTGGCGCCCAAGGCTTCTCCCATTATGGTTTTTCTTGTTTATCATTTTTGAGCATCAATTTGGGTTTGTGCCTACAAACCCCATCTCTTTCTCTCATCCTCTTCTTTGGGTTTTCACACCACCTTCAAGGTGTGAAGAGGTTAGTCAAGCCTTTCCTTTTAAAAGTCTTGAGTCAAAGGTGAGCTAGCCTTCACCCGTAAAAAGGCTAGTGGGTTTCTTGCTCAAACCATTAAAAAGCAAGCTGTAATAGGTGAGCTAGCCTTCACCTATAAAAAGGCTAGTGGGTTTCTTGCTACAACCATTGAAAAGCAAGCGGTAGTAAATCTCTCAATGGTTGAGTTGGGAGCTGAGACGTAGGCCGGGTTTTTGGCCGAACTCCGTTATCAATTCTTGTGTCTTGCCTATTTTATTTCCGCTGCACTTTCAACTTTGATTTTAATTTGTTAATCATTTTTTAAAAGGCAATTCACCCCCCCTCTTTCCATCACTTCCTTTCTTTCTCCGCCTAACATCGATGAAGTTGGAGGATATCATTAATGAGGAAAACCAATCCATTAATCATAAACGATAAATCCAAACTCCATATAGCGTAGTTTTTTCTTTTTTATTTTCCCATTCTTTATTTTCACAAATAATTTTTGTCTAACCATGAACAGATTGATCCATGGATCGAGCATTGTGAGATGGTTAAAAATTATGGGTTTTATTAAGGAGAGATTGTTATTAATTATTATTTAATAATCATTATAATTTGAATAGATTAAGGCCAAAATGAAAGAATGCCAATATCCATTCCCTAGGGTGTTTGTCATTCTTTTATCTCCCTCGTTGTTGGCATTCTTTACCTTTGGACCCTCATGGTCACAATTCAACATGTTGGGAGGCTCCAAACAGAATTGGACCACTAGATTGGATGGAAAATGAAACAAAGGCCGGATCAATGTAGATTTGGACTTGAGCATCGTAGATATGCCTTCATATTAGAAATACAAGCATCAGAGGTGGCTCAATGGTCTGTGGAAGTGATCACTAGTGTGTTTTCGACGCAAAGTTCCAGCAACACAGTGCAATGAAGTGTGGAGAATGAACTTGGAGGCCATGGAGATAGCCATAGAAGGTAATGGAGAGACATCTGGGACCTGGCAGGAGGACTTGTAGAATTATGGTGGGCCAAAAGGGTGTCTGTGTGCATAGTCAGCGACCGCAGAACATGGTTGGTCCATGGGATGTGGGAAGAGTGGCTGTGTTGGATGTGGATGTCAACCGCATTGATTTGGCCAGATGTCTTTCTTGCGAGAGGGTCTGGCTAGAGGAGGAAGGTCTACCTAGACAGATTAGGATTGGACCTGGTGAAACCGGGTAGTCCCAACAGAGATGAACCGGGTTTGGTTGGCCCTAGGGTGGTGAAAATGGGCCACGTTCGACCGTGAGCCATGACCGAACATTGGGTAGCCGGATCAGACAGTCGACCACCATAGTCGGTGGATCAAACCGTATGGTCGGTCCACATGCCTAGTGACCATGCGCCTTCTGAAAGTTTCAAACAACCATAACATTCAACCTTTATATCTGTTTTATGAGCGGTATGTAGTGTTGGGACCCTTATGATGAGACAATAATTTTGAGATATCCTAAGTGGGTTTTTGTGGGATTGTGAATATGACCTAATGGTTTGAGGACTGAGTTCTCTTGGAATAAGCACAATTCGAGAAAAAATTTATGTGGCTAACTGTGACTTAGAGACTGTGTGTCTTATAGAGACTGTGTTTCTTATAGAGACTTTGTTTCTTATGGAGACTATTTATCATATAGATACTATGTGTATTATGGAGACTATGTGTCTTGTTGTGACTGTATGTCTTATTGGATTGAGTATATCTAGATGTTCTT
This sequence comes from Viscum album, assembly GCA_963277665.1. NCBI lineage: Eukaryota > Viridiplantae > Streptophyta > Magnoliopsida > Santalales > Viscaceae > Viscum > Viscum album. The sequence continues at coordinate 1,856,489,416 of OY728160.1, forward strand.
GATATATTTAATGTATAAATATATCTATGTAGAGATGGATTTGAAATCCTTTGTGGTATTCCTTGGTGGTATTCCTTAGTGGTCTTCTCCTTGTGTTATTTCTTTGTAGCATTACTTTATGGTTTTCTTATTGGTATTCCTGCATGGTATTTCCTTTGTTGTATTCCATGGTGGTATTCCTTCATGGTATTTACTATGTGGTATTCCTCTATTCTATTTACTTAACGGTATTAATTTGTGGTCTTCCTTCTTGGCATTTCCTTTTTATTATTTCCCTTGTGATATTCCTTTATAGTTTCAGGGTGTCCTACTGAGTATTGTTTTACTCACCCCTGCATAGGATTTTCCCACACATGTAATGTCTTGTGTAGATTATTGACTCTTATATGGATTTCAAGGAAGGCCAGGACTCGATAGTGACATGAAAGACCAGATAGGCCAAGGTGTGTTCTGATATCTTTTTTGAAAATAGTCCCAGTACCTCTTACATTACAGGTTGAACTTGTGGCTGTAGACTCTTTTTGTGTCCGATTTTTGTGGCTATGTTTACTTTCAAGTACTTTCACTATGGTACTCTTGTTGTTGGATATAGTGGTTTGCATGCATTGTTTACCTAGTGGCTTTATGTTTCAGAATTTGTGTCTTGGAGATGTGAGCGTGCATATAGGTACTTCATCAAATGCATCCAATTCTTAGGATATGCCTACATGGTGCTAGTCACCAACCCCTATACTATTGGAGGAAAGAATGGGGTAGTTATGGCATGGGCCAATCTAGGATGGGTTGTGAAAGAGTGGTATCAAATGGGTTGGGTTCTACTGTAGGTTCTTGCATCTATAAGGTTGGTTTGTTGAAATAGAGTTAAGTATTTTTAGTTGGGATTTCAGGATAAGGAATCCATTGTTGGTGTGACGAACAACCTATCCATACATTAGGACTCTAGGAACCTTATTTTTTACTCAGTACATGAAAAAACTAGTTTCATGGAAAATTATTGTACATTCATCATATAAGAATGGGTTCTGTATTCCATGTCCTTCTTGAGTCATCTCTCCAGATATAGTCTATTGATTGTGGTACATCTTTTTATATTACAGTATTCCTCCATGCAGATATGAAACCATGATTATATTACATGATCAAATGGATGATATTCCTAGCAACATGGCATTTATACATTGGACTATTCAAAAGATAGCACCCGTGGGTGGTTTACTAGCTATACCGCCACCCAAACAGCAGCAACTACTACCAACACTACCAGTTAAGGATGCACATAGATTAAGTGTGTTGTACAAGTTTTATAGTTAGTGTCCTCTAAGGTTTTAGGGTAAAACAGACACACAAGAAGTTGGGGATTGGCTGGAGGCGGTTACCCGTGTCTTCCTCTTTGTGAGGATGTCTTCTGATTAAATAGAAGTCCTTTCTGTGAGTCTTTTTCAGGGATCTGCAGGGTGAAGGTGGATCTTAGTGACCCAGAAACATGATGAGATGACTCTCTCTTGGGAATAATTTGAGTGTCTCTTTTGAGATGTGTTCTTTATAGAAACATTGCGATCATTGTGCGTATAGGAGCTTTTGTATATGTAGTAGGACAATCAGACTATGGAGAGTATTTTGAGAGATTTACCAATCTTTCATGATACTCCAAATACATGGTACGAGACCACATATTTAGAACTCAGACCTTCAATAAGGGCTTACACTAGGAGATCAGGGTATCCATGATATCCCTTAGTATTCCTAGTTATGTTGGGGTATATGAGAAAGCCCTGTTAGTGGATATATTTCTTGTGGAGGAGGGACCAATAGTGGGAGCTACTAATAGGCCCCAAGTAGTTGAGACCTTGGAAGCACATATCCGATGACAGTCATAAGTTCCCAATCAGGCCAGGCGCTTTAGGAGACAATCCTGTGATGTATGGTCAGTGGTGTAAGGCACCCATGGTGGCTCGAGTCAGCCTAGAGATAGAAAATGTTACACATGCGACGGTAAGGGACATATGGCACAAGATTACCTGACCCATCATACCACTAATCAGGATATGGTTAAGGGACCATTGAGGAAGAGGAATATATAGGATAAGGGTGTTCCATAGGGTAGAAAATGTGTAATAGGAGAAGAGAGGGTTGTAGTAGGTTGTCATAGGTATGACCCATTACCACCACCACCTCCAGGTGGTCCATGTGAGGCTTAGGGAGTTGGTGGATAGAGAGGAGTCCAACTTCAGGTGATGGAGGCTTATAACCCAAATCATTCAAGGATTATTTGAGGTATGATCTATGTATTTTACACCTTATATATAGTTTTTATAGACAAAGGTACAATTAATTATTTTCTTTCCATAGACCTTGTTTGAGACTTAGAGATTTTGGTCGAACCATTGAATCGACCCTTATACTTAGAGACTCCTACAGGAGGAGATTCGATGATCACACACTAAAACTGAAAGTGTGTCTTTACTCTTGGAGGTGGAATTTTTGGTTTGGATCTATTTTTAGTGGCACTAAGGCCTTACAAAGTCATTCTAAATATAAATTTGTTATCCACAGTTCATGCTCATATTGTATTTTTTAGGCATAGAGTGTGGTGTGTCTACAGTGATGGGACCGGGTTTTATTTTTTTGGGGAAAGGAAATTCATGCAGCACAGGATAGACTCACACATAGGAGGTTATAGCCGACTACTCATCAGTTGGCCGGAGTCACCCACGATGTAGTGGATGATATGAGTCCTCAGTTTCTTATAGTGGTGGTGGAGAATAAGGGAATATTTCCTAAGGATGTTTCATGTTTACCTCCCTATAGAGAGGTATACTTATGTATTCATCTATATCCCAGGATGAAACTGATATCTACCAGTCTATATTGGATGGCTCCCATAATTATTCGTGAGTTGAGGGTACAGTTGGATGAATTACAGAGGAAGGGCCTTGTGTGACCCAGTGTTTCACCCTGGGCAGCCCCAGTTCTATTTTCCATAAAGGAATATAGGAGCTTCGGGTTATGTGTAGACTTATAGAACCTAAACCAGGGGACCTTAAAGAATAAATATCCACTAATGATGATCAATGAACTCTTTGTTGAGTTGAAAGGGGCACATTGGTTCTCAATGATTGAATTCAATTTAGGCTATCACCAATAGTGAGTATGAGATGAGGATATACCGAAGACAACCTTCAGGTTTCTTTATAGTCACTTTGAGTATACGGTGATTCCATTTGGCCTGATGAAATCCCTGGTAGTGTTCATGGGACTCCTGAACAAGATCTTTTATCCTTACTTGGACTAGTTCATGGTGTTATTCATTGATTCTATTCTAGTGTACTTTGTGTCAGAGGAGGATCACCTGAGACAGTTGAGGACGGTCCCGGACACACTCTGAGAGAACCATATTTATAGGAAGCTCTAAAAGTGTCATTTATGGATTGAGAGGTCCATTTTCTAGGACACATCATTTAAAACACTATATTTTTAGCGGAACTAGTGAATATTGAGCTGATTCTTTCTTCGGAGTCACCCAAGAGTGTTACTGAGGTGCATAGTTTCCTTGGTTTGACTAGGTATGATCGAGGGGTTGTACCTGATTTTCCATAGTTATTAAATACTTGAAATCATTGAAAGGAAAGTGATAGACTTTCTCATGTATAGAGATGTTCCAAGAGAGTTTTCAGCAGTTGAAGTAGATATTGATGAGTGCTCCCATCATGAGATTGACAGAGGTGGGTACCAAGTACGTAGTGTTATGCGATGCATTTGGAACTAGGCTTGGTTATTTCTTGATGTAGTGAAAAGTGGTGGTTTCCTATGGATCATGCTAGTTGATACCACATGAATATAACTACGTGACCCATGATCTTGAGTTAATAGTAAAAATAATATATTTAAATATGTGGTGACACTACCTTATGGGAAATCAGTTTATCATTTTATATACCATAAGAGTCTCAAGTGAATCTTATCTCAAAAGGATCAAAAATTGAGATGGAGGTGATGGTTATAGTTCCTCTAGGACTATGACTTTGAAATTGTATATACTTTTGGGAAGGAAAACATGGCGAAAAATGATCTCCGCAGAAGATACAACTCACATTTGCTGAATGAGGCATCAGAGTAGTTGGCCTCATTGTTGATATCCTTTGTGGATGGGGATATAGAAGATTACCCCCAGTCAAAGGTTTTCACCCGACCAATCATACACTGATTCAGAGAGGCACATATTGGAGTACCAACTATTAGACTTTATATCCTCATATATCGACAGGGTATTCCCCTAATGGATATTCAAAAGGTGGGGTGACATTATTATTTTAAGAGGGAGCACAATAGTACTAGTGGCATTCCAATAGGAGGATTTAGGAAGTTCCATACATGCCCTTTATAAGTACATATAGGTGTAGAAAAGATGTATTGGGACCACTGATGATAGTTTTGGTAGCTAGGGATGAATAAGGGAGTTGTATAGTTTCTTTAGTGATTCCTCACTTGCCTGTAAGTGAATACCAATCATGATGTTCTACCTGGGTTGACTCAACCCCTTGATGTTTCAGAATGGAATAGGGATGTGATATAGATGGAATTAATGAAAGTTTTACCACATATGTATAGGGGACACAATAACATCTAGGTGATAGTTTACTGACTCACCATGTTGGCGCACTTCCCAACTATTTGGTAGCATATTTCAGTAGAGATCTTGGGAGGCCTCTACATGTAGTAGATAGCTCAAATACATTGAGTTACCTTGACGATTGTCTCATATAATGATTCTTTCTTTACATCCTAGTTATGGAAGGGATTGCATGAGGTTTTTTAGACTTAGTTATGGTTGAGCACAACATTTCAGCCATATACGGATGGCCAGAAAAAGCAGATTTTATATATTCTAAAGGACATGTTATGGGATTGGATGTTATATTTTGGCTGCTGATGGGACGATCGCCTACCCCTAGTGAAGTTTTCAAACAACAACAACTACCATTCCACCATCGGTATGACACCATTTGAGGCCTTATATGGGAGATCCTACATGTCACCACTTTGCTAGATTGATATAGGAGAGTCAACCCTCATGGTCCCGGAGTTCGTGCAAGTTACTATGGAGAAGGTGAAGATCATCTAAGAAAATATGAAGACTATATATATATGATATATGTCTTATGATGATAGGCGGTGGAGGGATTTGGAGTTTGAGGAAGGAGGCCAAATGTTCTTTCAGGTCTCACCTTGACACAAATTATGGATATTTGGATAGGGTGACAAGCTATCTTCGTGGTTTATCATACCTTTATTGATACTATATAGAGTTGGTGAGGTGGATTATCAGTTGGATCCACCTCTACATTTAGATAGGATACACAACATATTCCACGTGTTGTACTTGAGGAGGTACGTGCATGAATCATTGCACATCATTGATTGGGGAAAGCTGGACATCGATGATGGGGTGAATTTTTCAGAGTTCCCGAGGGAGATCAAGGATCGACGGGAGAAGATCCTTCAGGAGTAGTCGATTCATCTATTGCACGTTTTGTGGTAGTAAGGGAATATCTGAGAGAGAACATGAGAGCGGGATGCTCAGATTCATGCTAAATACCCTCATTTGTTTGACTATACCTTGTTTTTGATTTTTTTGATGTAAACCCCCATGTGGAGAGAATATAATGACTCATATTTTGCTGATTTTTTTTGGAAATTATTTTGGAAAATTCTGAGCCTATGTGCTAAAATGGCGTGCGATTCTTAGTCCCGGTGTTCCTATGATTTGTTTTTGAAAAATGTTAAGTTTTTAATAGCATGCATGTACAAATTTCCATGAAAAAGTAAAATATCTTTTAAACAAGTTCCCAAATCAGAAATATGAGGGCACTGTTGAGCTTAGAATATTGGATTTACACTAAGAACGACCTAACTTTGGTCAGCATGGGTCATTTGAAGAAAGAGTCACCAAGGATGTAATCATCCTTAAATAATTTAAAGATAAATTATTTTATTGATGAAATGACTATTTATCCTTTTAATGTGTGGTTATATAATTTCATTAGGTTTGGATGCTCAAAAATTGGAGATTCATACAACCATTAAAGAGATTTTCTAGTGAAGGACAATGAATCGATGTTTTGATCGTGGATCATCATGTCATCTGAGTTGGAGGATGTCATCAACGATGGAAACCCAACCATTCTTCCTCAATGATTGATCAAAAATACATGAAGGGAGGTTTTTTATTTTGGATTTTTCCATTCTTTATTTTCATGATGAATAGTGGTTAATCCACAAATAGATTGATCCGCATATCAGTCGTTACGTGATGGTTAATAATTATGGGGTTAATAAACATGAGATTATTTTAAATTATTCTTCATTATTCATTCAAATGAGAATAGATTATGGATGAAATGAAAAACGTTTGTTGTATGTTCCTCAGGGAATTCATCATGCTTTCCTCTCCCCTATTCTTGGCGTTCTTCCCCATTGGACTCTTATGGTCGTGTGTCGAATTTCTGGGAGGCTCTGAATGAAATAGGACCACCGGATTAGAGTAAAACTGAAAAGGCCAAATATATATATATCTAGACTCGAGTATCGTGGATATCCATTAATTTCAGAAATCTAAGCATCAGAGGTGGCTTGGTGGTCTATAGAATAGACCACCAGTGTGGGTCTTGCGTGACGGTCTGACAAGGTGGTGTGAGGCAGCACAAGGAAACACAGTGACCATAAGTGGTGGCTGTGGAGATGGTCATAGAAGAAGACAGTGGACCGCATGAAGAGACGATGTTCCACAGATGCTCATGGTGACTATACAATGTGGATGGGCCATGGGGTGTGACTGTAGTGGTGACCAAGTGGGACACAACTGGAAATCTTGTTAATCGAGATAGATGGCCCTTACACGGGCGGTACATTCCAAAAGAGGTTGGCTTCCCCAGGCGGATCGGGATGGGTTCGGGCGAAACAGGCTAGGCCTAGTAGAGATGGATCAGGTCAGGTCAGACCCACCAGTTCGTGTCGAACACGGAGTGGTTGGATCAGGCCATGACCAACCTTGGTGGTCAACCATGAGCCAAGGCCTACTGAGCTGCTGTGCGGCATTGGCTACTGGAAGACGGTCAACCACCACATCAAATCAAGCTATCGTGGCATGATCGACTACATTTGTGGTGGGACTGAGTGGTTGAATGTGGAGATCGACAACCATGGTCGGTGGGCCAGCTATATGGTGTGTCTGTAGGCCCAATGGATTTTCTCTTTTTGAAATTTCCAAACGACCATAACTTTCAAACCAGATGTCCATTTGATGATCCATCTATAGAATTGATACCCTTATAACGAGAAGTTCATTTAGAGATATCCTAAGTGGGTTTTTTGGGAGTTTGAATATGACCTATGTGATTTAGGAGTGAGTTCTCCTGGAATGAGCATGCCTAGAGAAAATATTTCTATAGCTGGCTGTGACCTGGAGATTGTGTGTCTTATAGAGACTGTGTGTCTTATGGAGAATGTCTGTCTTATGGATACTGCGTGTCTTATGGAGACTCTATGTCTTATAGAGACTGTGTGTCTTATGGAGGTTGTGTGTCTTATGTAGAATATGTGTCTTTTGAGACAGTGTGTCTTATTGTATTGAGTATTTCTGGACATTCATTATATATTTTCTATAGAAATATATCTGTGTGGAGCTAAGCATGTATTCCATTGTGGTATTCCTTTACAGTATTAATTGGTGGTATTCCCTTGTGTTATTTCCTTTGAGGAATTAATTTGTGGTGCTAATTTTTGGTATTCCTTGTAGGTATTCCTTTGTGGTAATTTCGTTGAAGTATTCCTTGGTGGTATTCCTTGGTGGTATTCCTTCATGGTATTTCTTTTGTGTAATTCCATTGTGGTATTTCTTTTTTGGTATTATTTTATTGTATTCCTTCACGGTATTTCCTTTATAGAATTTATTTTTTGGTTTCGTGGTGTCCTACTATATTTTTTTACTCACCCCTACATGGGCTTTTTCTACACGTGTCGTGTCTTATACAAATGATCGACTCTTCAACATAGTTCCAAGAAGACCAGTTCCAGGTGCTGCCTTGTGATACCGGTCAAGACGAGGTGTGTTGTAGTATCTTTTTTGAGGATATTCCAAGTACCTATTACTTTACAGTTTAGGCTTGTGGTTGTAGACACTATTATTTTGGTGGGCTTGTTTTGACCCAGTTTACATTCCAGTACTTTCACTATTGTACTTTGGTTGTGGGATATAGTGGTTGTAATGCATTGCATACTACGTGATTTTACAATTCAACATTTTGGATTAGATATGTGTGCATGCATACATTTATTTAGGAAAATGATTCTCATTTGGGGGATATTCCTACTCAGTGCTAGTCATCAGCCCTTGGCCTAGTGGAGGCAGTTCTATGGTAGTCACAACACGAGCCCCTATGGGACAAGTCATAAAATTTCAAACATGTATATTAATAATGTATAGAAATATAACAAATTTAAATTTATTAAATATGGGGTTAGAGATCTTAATATGAAAGCAAACTTTTATGTAAGGGTTTCTTGTCACACTTTTGTTTCTATGAGACATATTCCATATTCACCACTTGTTTATTTAATGTGGTGTATATACTACCATTTGATATGTTATTTAATGAATAAAGTTATACTTAAGATATTTAATGTTTCATTTTAAGATAATTATTTCATTGGGGTTATGAATCTAAATTTTCCAAAGCATCAAGATATTTATGTTTCAATCATATTTTAATTGGGATTATTTATTCATAAATTTTATTTTGAGGGAAATTATAATGATATTTTCATTTAAAACCCATATATTTTCTTATACTATGGTTATTTATGATGTTTTAGGCATTATTAACATTTTTATCAGGTTTTTACTTAAAATTACCAAGAAAATATTTTAAAGAAAATCCAACCTTATTTCTTCTTTAGTCAATGAAATTTTTCTTCAATGTCCATACTCGTAAAAATTGTTTTATACAAGTTAATATATATAATTTAAATGTATTAAAAACGCAATTTTTACTAATTCTAACTTTATTTAGAGTAGTTTAAAATGTAATATATTTAAAGAATCATTTTTTCAAACATGTTTTTTTTCTGACTTTTTACAATAGTGTGAAAATAAATTTTCTTTTAACATATAAAACATGAAAGTATTTTCTTACTATAATTATTATAATTTAATTTTAAGCCTCCTGTATAATTTTCTTTGTTATTTTAAAATAAAAGGTTTCTCTAAATATTCTCTGAATTTTTAGTTACCATTTTATCAAAAGAAATAGAAATTTTATCATGTTTTCAAAGAAAGGTTATAATATATTTTAAAGGTATTTTTCATCCATGTAAACATCAACCTGAGATTTTTATTCTTAATTAGGGATATGATAATATTATAATATCCATTTTCTTTATTAGGATATCTTATGATTATGGTTATTTATGTTTGATTCTATGAATCTTATTTCTTTCCCATGGGTTAATTAAGTTATGATGAAACCATTATGAAAACCATTTCCTTTCCATATGTTATTCTATGATGGAATTTTTATGAAACCCATTTCATTGACAGAAGTTTTGATATGATAATTGATTTATGACCTTATGGCACACATATGTATGATTTTAATTATGATATGGGTGGTATCTTAATTATATATCCCTCGAATGTAGTAAGTAAATATGGATATATCATGAAATAATAAAGATTGGAATGGGGATTGAACCCAGTTAAGTAATAGAATATGTCCAATATGATATATTTGGGAGTGAACCTTAACTAAGGAAATGATGGAATGAGGAGTGATCCAAATCCACTATGGTAGCCTTGGTAGTGATCCATGATTAAGGAAATGATTTTATATGTTTATGTATATACTGAAAACATACATATTATGATTATGATATGTTCTCATGGATAATTATTGAATATTAATGATTACAAACTGTTATGTGTTATATCCTTTGACTGAAAAAACACTATACCATGATTCATCATTAAAGATATTTTAATTATTAAGTTTTTTTATTATTATTATCTTATACACTTATGCATATCTTATGATTGAATATGATCATAAATTTATATCTTTAATATTTACTTTTACTGGACATATGATCTCACCCTCTATCATTTTCTCTATGATATGAAGAATTATTTAAAATTTGACGTGTATAAAAAGGGTGATAGTTGTGAAGAAATTAGTGGGATATAATTTAAATATTTTACCTACCAGTTATTTATGTTTTCAAGTTTCCAAATACACTAAACCACTAATTTTTTGGCATGGATCATAATTTTATGAGTTGAATATTCATCTAATAATATTTAATATTTATTTATGTAATGTATAGGTCACCTCAGTTGGTAACAGAGTATGTTTTATTAATATTTGGAAAAAAGGATGAGGAAAATTTAGTTGGATCCCTTTGGATAAACCAAAGTATACGAGAACAACATAAGTAATGATTAAGAAAAGATTTTGGTTTTATTAAAAAATTCATCCCTATTTGGATACTATAAAGTGTGTGAGGAAGTTTCCTAGAATAACCAATAGGTAATAACTATATAAGGGGATGATTGGGTATTAATTCCATCATCACTAGTGCATGATGAGTGGTCCTAATATTTCACATCTCACTAAAAACTCCTAAGGGATATTCTTGGGTTAATTCAGATTTTTTTATGAACTACTATGAAGGATTTGGATAAATAATGACCTTGAATGACCTATGTTAAACCTAAGCTGTCATAAATTGAAAATAAGGTGTTATGATTTTGATATAATATAAATTATTGTTTTTAATTATATGGTTTATCACTATGATTATTATTGATCACATTTTGATTTTTAGTTTTATTCAACTGATGTAACCTAAAGGAACCATGTTAATGATGAATGTGATGGAAAATGTAATTATTTTTCTCCTAATGAACTAAATGTTATGCAAGGTAGAATGTAAACTATTGTTTCTATATCTTTTCAACTTTCTCAATGAAATAATCATACTGATCTTCCAAACAAGAAAAAAAGGGAATGACATGATATTGACTCCTTCATGAGGCAACATGCACCTTATTTTAGTGGGTACATTAATCTACTATTTTCATAACAATAGATTTGTAAAAATGAAAAGATATTTTAGGTTCTATAGTTTTGAGAACCTGAAAATATTATTTAAGTTATTTATCATTTTTATGTGAATAATATCAATGGAGGAATCTTATCAAGAATACTGGGAATTGATATGAAATTGACTCTATGATATGGGATGAATTAAGATGGTTATTTTTCAATAAGAAAATTCCTTGAATTCTTCATATGAAAGTGGAGAAGGAATTACTTAAGATTAAATTATAAGGATTATGAATCCATTAATACCTATGAGGTAAATTTTATAAGACTTGTGAGGTATGCTTCTGGTATCATCATCCAAACTAAAGCTAAGATTGACCAATTATTTAAGGTATTAAACCAATTATCTAAAGGGTGTTGTACATAAGGCACCTTTGTAGATATGAATCAATCCTTCAATGTGATATCAAGGTAAAAACATAGATTGGAGATACCAATCAATCCCATGGTTTTGAAAAGAAATTACTGATAAAATTCAAAGGAAATCATAATAATAAAAATCATGGAGGGTAGAAGGTTCGTTTCCCTTTATTCTAAATGCATTGAAATAAACATAGATAAAATTAACTTAAGAGTACTAGTAGATTATTTAAGTGTGTAAAGTAAGGTTATCAAGATTTCTAATGATAGAGTGATTGGAAAAGTTAGCTAATTATTTAAATAGAGAGAAAGAACCACCGAAAGAACCACCCAAAATCATTTGTTTCAAATTAAAGGGGAATGATCACTTTTCTTACAAGTGATAAAATCTATGGGATAATGATGATGATTGATTTTAGCAACCCATTAATCTTGGAGATAATGGGAAATCATACACGGTCAGTATTTCTGATGAGGGGTATGATAATGAAATGGTAAAAGACATACATACCATCCACTCTAGAACTGCCAATGTATTTTTTGATTCTTGATCAACCCACTATTTTATATATGAATAATTTTATAAGGGTATCAGAATACCGAATTAATGATTATATTTTGAGTTATCAGTGAAAACAAAAAATGGTTTGATAATAATATCTCGATTCTATGAATCTTATCTTATTGAAATTTTTTGGTAATTTTCTCCTATAAAATATTATTATCCCCCCTATAGTTAAATTGGATGTCATTTAGTCCAAATATTGGATTGATTTGTATAAATACCATATCAATTTTCAAAGAAATGATGTTACATTTGATATACTGACCAACCTTTGTTCATCTATCCATGTGGTGATAAATTTGAACTAACAATAAAAATTTCTTCCATTTTATGGGCCTTAATTCCTATTCAAAATGGGTTTTTATCTTAGATAATTGGGTAGAAACTAATAATTATAGATATTATTATTGTACATGATTTTTTTCTTATCTTTGAGAAAGAGGTTCCAATTATTCCTTTGAATCATGAAGTATATTTTCAATAGAACTCATACCTAGTGCTATACATATTTCAATGATTCCATATATAATTGACTGAATTAAGTTGTAGTAATTAAGGAAGCTACTCCAAGAGAATCTTGATAAGGGATTCATTCATCCAAGTGCATTACCATTGGGTGGACCTGTTCTTTTTATTAATGATAAATATGGATCGATGTTATTCTGTATTAAATATCAGGAACTAAACAATATCACAATCAATAATAAGATTCCTCTTCCCTATATTGGTTATTTATTCAATAAATTGTGAGGGGATCAATATTTTTCAAATTTTGATCTTTAATATAGATAATATCAATTTAGGGTCAAGTGTTAATACATAATCAAGAAAACAATCTATAAAATTCATATGCACTATGAATTCATAGTTAAACCATTTAGTATTACTAATACCCGCATTATCTTTATAGAATCAATTAATAGATTATTTAGAGATGACCTTGATCAATTTTTGGTAGTATTTATATAATAAATTATTAAATATTTGAGGTTAATCTAAGGGAAAAATATCACATTATTATTATAATAATGACCCTTAATAATGGTGAATCTATCTATAAAATTTACCAAGTGTGAATTTTGGCTACATAAAGTTTCATTTTTTGGGTCATATAATTTGAAGTGTGGGTATATCATTGGCTCCATCAAAGATAAAAGTTATTGAACATTAACCTTGACCAAAAACTATGGTAGAGGTTCATAGTTTTCTTTTTTTGGATATTATCTATTCTTTGTGGGGAATTTATCAGGACTATGTAATATAATATAAAAGTTAACCTAGAAGGGAATGAAGTTACTTTGGACTAATGAATGTGATGAAAAAATGATAGAGGTTGTTCAGTGGACTTATTCTCACAATACCCTAGAAAGGTGAATGGTTTTTTGTATATAGTTATTCATCAAATAAGTGACTATGATTAGTCCTCATATAGTATATATAAAGATAAATTATTCCTTAATCTAATTTATGTTTCATGAGAACAATTAGGTGACATAATATTTAGAGTTAACTGTAATATTTTTTTTCCTTAAAAATTTGGAGGTATTATATTTCTAGAGAAAGTTTTGAGATATATAATGATCATAAATATTATATATATAAATTTACCAAAAACATAATTGAATATATTCTATAGAATATGGTTAGAGTTGATTAATGAATATAACCTCTCAATATTTTACCACCATGGGAACGTGACTAAAGTTACTGATTCTCTATATGGAAAGGATCATGATAATTTTTCTATGATGTGGATAAAAAATATCCAATATTATTTTATTTTATAAGTAATGATTGATAAATATTTAAGGATTAGGAGAAATATTATATTTCTCAAATGAGTGTTCAACAAACAATCCATGTGATGATCAAAGAGGCACAAAAGGAAGATGTAGTGATGTAAAAGAAAGCGAGAAATGTTCCTGATTTAATCCTTGACTATGATGTAATTATAATTTTTTGGAGTTCAATATGTTTAATTTAAATACCAGACTTAAATATGGATCCATATGAAGATCTCATAACTCATCATTATTTATTTATGATGGATGTATGAAGATGAATAACGATATGAAATAGTATTTTTAGTGGGAAAACATGAAAATAGATATTACAGACTCTGTATCTTGATGCTTGGTATGTCAAAACTTTAAGTTTGAGAGACATATGTATATAAGGATGTACCAATAGTTACCCATAATATAATAAAAATGGTAAAACACTACCATGTATTTCATCATCAGACTCCCCAAAACATCTAAAGGCTATAATGCTCTTCAGAATGAATTTGATCTTATTACGATGTCAACACACTTTATTGCTACCAGAGAGGATTTACCTCTAGATCATATTAACTAAATATAAATTATGGAAATGGTATGTTTGTATGGAGTACGAAATTCTACTATATCTAATCGAGATATGAATTTGATGGAAAAGTTTAATAGAAATATTCAAAAAAGTTTGAATAAAATATTTCGTTTTAGTACTACTTATCATCCTTAGATTGATGGTTTGTCTGATAGAACCATTCAAATCCTAGAGGTTTTGTTGAGATCTAATTCTATGTATTTCAAATTATTTTAGGATGAACACCTCATTCTTATTATATTATGTTATAATAATATATTTCAATCGAGCATTCATATGTTTACATATGAATTCTTATAGGGAAGAAAGTGCAGAACTCATTATCATTGGGATAAAGTTAGAGAACAATAGCTATTGGGACCTAAGATAGTTGAGGAAATGGTATTTAATGATAGATTTATTTATCAGAACATCGTAATAGCTCAGATTTGACAAAATATGTATACTTAAATCAATGGTGAAATCTGGAATTTGATGTTGGTGAGATGGTATTATGGAGAATTTATCCATATAAGGTTATAATATGTGGAAATAAGGGAAATTTGAATGCTAGTTATATGGCCCCCTTCATGATTCCTGATTGAGTATGGATGGCTTCTTATCTCTTAGTTCTTCTACTGAACATCTCTCATGTTCAATATGTGTTCCACATATCTCTCTTAAGGAAGTACATTCTTGATCATTCACATGTACTGATCATGGAGGTTTCAATATTTAATAATGAACTTTATTATAAATAACACCAGGTATAAATCTTATATATTTTAGATAAAGTTATATGAAACAATAATAATCACATTGTTAAATTTATTTAGAGGAATCAAAATTTCCAAAAAGATTTATGGGTACCCTAGGATGTGATGAAATAAATATATCATCTTTTTTATATAAATGTGATGAAATTATGATGGATAAATTAAATTTTATGTGGTAGGTTTTAACACCAAAAGACATTTTATGTATTTACTTAGAAATAATCTTTAAGTATCTAATATGTTTCTTTACATGAAACATTGTGTTTAAACGAACTGTGATATACTATTGAATTGCTATTATTTAAATTTTATTGTTATAGCCTAGATGTTAAATTAGTGGTATGGATAATAATAGACACATTATGAAAATTATTGAAAAAGTTTTTATATAGTGACAATTTATTGATTAACATATAATAGATAAGTGCTCAATTTTCAATAATGTCATTTTAGGATTAAAAAATATATTTTCTTGAAAAATTGTTTTTATTTTATTTTATGTGTGAATATTATAATTAATTACTACAAAATTAAAAAATAATATTTAAGTAAAAGGTTATAATTTTTTAAATATTCATATCATAATTATCTTAAGGTAATTCTTTTTATTTTTCAAAAAATATTAAAATTTTAGTGGATAGTGAAAAAATACTAATTTTATAGAAAACTGTATTTTTTATTCAAAATTTAAAAATTAAATATTTTTTATTAAATTGATATTAAAATTTAATTTGATCAATTTTAATAAAAATATTCTAGTTAATATCATTTAAATCATTATTATGCTTAATTTTCGAATAAAAACATGTTTATACTTCAAAATGTATTTGTCTCGAAAACAGTTTTGGTCACGTTTCGTAGGTTTTTTAAAATGAATTTCACCCACCTATAGAAATTTAATACTTTAATATGGGTTAAATATTATTTATTAGAATAAATAATGTTTTTTAATATGTTCAACATATTATTTTTTCAAAATAAATAATAAAAATAGTAAAACATTGTCACAATGATAAAAGGGTAAATGGGGTTGAAATAGATTAAAACTAAGCAATAAGGCCATAATTTTTCATCTTAATTCTTATTGTATGAATTTATTTATATCCTTATAAACTTATTATATAAATTTATTTATTTATGGGACAATGTTCTTTAAAAACTATTTGATAATAATTTAATCCTTTAAAATATTAAATGTGTGTCCCTCCCCTACTTATAAAAGGTCACTAATATTCTATATTATTTACCCCATTTGGAGTCACCTAGATCAATAAAACCCTACACAATTATATATTAAACAATCATATAATTCATTTATATGTTATTTTATTCTTAAATTTCCATTACTGAGGTCCTTAAGAAGGGACCTAAAAGAGGTCTATCAAAGAAGAGGTAATCAACGTACCTGGTGTATTTCAGTTTATTTATTCTTATACCTAATAAAAAATTTTATTGTTCATCATAATATAATAAATTTAGTATTATAAAAATAAGTAAATTTTATTATGAATTTTAACCATTATCATTCATCCTTTTTTCGATCAAATGGGAAACAAAAGAATCTCTCATGTGTATATGGAGATTATCTCCTCCATATAAAGATGTATTTTGTTTTCCATCACTACCTTTTATTTATTGTTTTTATAGTGGATTTAATTTTTATTTGTGGTTTTTATGAAATAAATATAAATCTATATATAAAATTTTTTATTAAAATTTTTTACCTATCCATCTCATTAAAAGTGAATGGTATCGCTTGTGTGTATGCACAAAATACCACCTCCACACAGTGATATGATTAATTTTCCATTACTGTCTCACATGGAAGGAAATAATTATGGATTAATATATATATATATATATATATATATATATTATTTTTAAGATATAGTTATGATTTTTTAATGATAAGATATCGTATATATTTCTTTTCTTCTTTACATTGAAAAATGGAAACAATGTTCATGTGTACGTACATGCTACCATCTACAAGAATAATGGAATTCATTTATATATATCTAATTTTTATGGATGATAATAAATATGTATATAATGAATATATATTATATCTATAGAAATATTAAAATTATTTAAATTATGAAACCATGAATAGTGTATAAGGACCAAAACCTTTGAACCAAAACATTTATGAAAAACAAAATAGTTAACACTTGATAACATCAATTTTAATAAACAATTATTATTAAATGGGTGTTGAAATGTTATAAGTGGATAATATATGATATAATAAGTATGTAAATGGTTATATTATAGTGTTAAAATAATTTTAAATGTATTATATTTTATTTTAGAGTTCTTAACAAGAAAATCGATCTTGAGCTAAGGGTTTCACTTCTCACTTTTGTTTCTATGAGACCCATTCCATATTCAACACTTTATTATTTAATTTGGTATATATATTGACAATTTGATATGTTATTTAATGAATGATGTTATATTCATGTTATTTAATGTTTCATATGATGTTATTTTTTTCATGTGGGTTATGATTCAAAGGTTACCAAAGCGTTCAGAGATTTATGTTTCAATCTCATTTTATTTGGGAATTTTATGCTCTAATTTCCATTAAGGGATGTTATATGGATATTTTCCTTTAAAACCCATTTATTTTACTATCCTATTGTTATTTATTTATATTTAAATATTAGTAACATTTTCCTATCTTTGGTACTTTAAATAATCAAAAAAATATTTCTAAAGAAATTTTGATCTTATTTCCTCTTTGGTTGAAATTTTTTCTTACATGTGTATAATTATCCAAATTATTTTATTAAATTTAATAAATATAATTTAAATTTTCTAAAAAGGTTATCTTTACTAAATTTTATTTTATTTACAAAGGTTTAAAAATATATCTTTTTAATTTTCTTCCAATCAAATTGTTTTCACCTTTTTACAATGACATGAAAGGAATGTTTTCCTCTAATGTATATAACAAGAATAGATTTTCCCATAACCATTATTATTAAATTATTTTAATCATAGTAAATGAATTTCCATTTTTATTTTCCATGAAATTTATTTTCTTAATAACCTGGGAATTTATTGTTGAAATTTCATCAAAAGAAAAGTATATTTTATCAGGTTTTTAAAGAAAGGTTCTAATGATATTTTAATGGAATTTTCATTTATGTAAACATAATTTAAGGATTTTAGTTCTTCAATATGGATATGATATTAAGATACCATTAAATTTATTTCTCTTGATGGATTATAAGGATTATAATTTAATAATTTTTCTCTGAAACCTATTTCATTCCAATGGGTTAATTAAGATATGATGAATCCTTTAGGAAACCTATTTTTTCCATGGGTTATGCTATGATGAAATGATTAAATGTTTTCATGTGTTAGACTCTGATTATATAAGGAATATTTTTAGCTCTTTTAGGACATAGTTATATAAGATTTCTATTATATGACGGCTGGTCCAGGAATTATATATCCCTCCAATGAATTAATAAAATATGGATACCAAATGAGATAAAAAAGAATGGAATGGGGAGTGAACCCAATTGAGTAAGGGGATATATAAAATATGATAGTCTTGGTTGTGAGCCTTGACTACGTAAATGATGTAATAGGGAGTGAACATAATTTTATATAATATCCTTGGTAGTGGGCCCTGAATAATGAAATAATTTTCTATGCTTATGTGTATGGCACTAACTTATGTCTTATACTTACGATATGTTTTCATGGATCATGATTTTTTATTGATTATTATAAACTCTTATGTATTATGTATTTAAATTGAAAAACCTTATACCATAATTTATGAGTAATGATATTTGGTTTATTTTTTATGATTATTTCAAGTTATGATCAAGTTCTCATACCTATATGGTTATATTATGATTTCATATGATCATCGATTGATGTCTCTTTTGTTTACCCTTATTGGGAATCCGAGATCACCCTTTATAATGTTTGATTTTCCCAAGTATATAATGACTATTTTAAGTATAATGTATCTATGAATTGTGATATTTTTTATGAACTTAGTGGGAAAATTTGTAAATGTTTTATATACTAGTATTTTTTATATCCAGGTTTCTAAAGGCATAAAAAAATTATAGCTCTCACATGGATTGTAATGGAATGTATTGAATATTAATTTAATAAGATGTAATGATTATGAATGAAAATTATTGGTTACCTCATACCTCATTCATTAATACCATAATCATGGTTAGATAATTCGCTCAACCAAAATGTATTACTATATTTTTAAGATGAGTATAAACAATTTGAATAGATGTCTTTAGAATGTTTTATGGACTAACATGGTGTTGATAATTATCTGAGTCAAAATTTGTTCTATAATAGAACTTTACCCCATTAACTAGTAAATTTTTAATTAATTCTTGGAAAAAGTAATTTATTATCGATTTTTAAATGATTTATCTTTCAATATTCTACACATCAATATAAGATCTCATTGTCCATATTTAAGAAAAGGACTAGTGTACCTAAAAGAGTAGTGGTTAATCTAATGAACCCATTTCCCTTAAGACTTCCAACTAAATTTTCACCTCCCTTAACCTATTCTTTTGTATTTGATAAAGATTAATTTATATGGGTTTATTTTTTGACAATATATCAATGATAAATTCCAAATCTATCATAATAGGAAAACCAAAGTAATATTCTTAATAAAAATTTGGAAAATGATCTGGCACTGAAGGTTGAACCTGTGTCTCCTTAGATTTAACCAATACAAAGATGAGACTAGTCAAGTTGACTGTAATAACTCCTAGTTTTATTTTATTAGGATCAAATCAACTTGATTGAAACTCCTCCCATTTTAGAGAGTATATTGGGAATCAGTATGTGACAATAAAGATACTCTCCATTTATAACAATTGATAAAATTACAAAACTTGGTTATCCAAACTTTTCTTGGAATAATATCAACATATTTCATATTTAAGACCATCAGATCCTAGAGATATCATTAAGAATCAACTTCAAAATCCCAAAGGGGAGCCTCTTTATCCAATATATCCTCTATACAAAAGGGTATTCAAGGATCATAAATAAAGGCAACACTTTCACTTTTATTTCAAGAAGAGATTCCAATTAACTAGAGATAAAATAATGAAAAGAACCTTTATAAAATAAGGGACATGAAAATGTAGAATATACCAATATATGAAATTTATAATTTGAATGAATCACCCCAGTGTTGTTAGTATGTTGATATATGATATGTATCTCTCATAATCCCTCATATTGACCCTAGTAAACTGAATATGTAAATGAGTATGGGAAGCCTAATTCATTGGAGGTAGTTGTCCAACACTTTCTAATACACTACATTGAAAAAATACACGGAGATATCTATACAGATTATATGAATGGAAATGATTCACCTCAATGGTATAATTTCAATTAATATTTTTTGAATTCATTAACTGATGATATTAGAAAATAGGTCTTCTTATGTTTGGAGATAAAGTCACACCATGATCTTATCTACCTTAGAAAGAGATACCTCTGCTTATTCGGTCACACCATTGCTTCTAATCACACGATGTACTATCACCCACGCTTCATCTAAGTAATGAGATACCCACACTTGAGACTCATTTAAATCATACCCCAACAAGGACAACCATATTCACCACTTTATGAAAGGTAGAAAGATTAAAAATCATTACTTGAGCCTATAATGAATCCTTTAAATCCATTTCAAAATTTCTTTCACAAGATTATTTGTATATGTTCAGGTATAGTGGGAATAAAATAAAATAATTGAATTTGGAATCATATTCCATAATAAATATATTCCTTACTTCACGTCCTTAAACCCCAAACTCATTAAAAATTTTAATACCTCATGGTAAAATCTCAAATAATATCTCTTTATATTTATTCTAAGGATATGGTCTTTTATGAAATCAATCATGAAATCCCATTATTGAAAAGCGACCCCTTCTAGAATAAAGGTGGTAAATCTTACTTAGGGTTTCTTATACATCACAATTATTTTGAATATATAGTGGATATGGTCATTCAAAACCTCTAATTCCAAAGGAGATAAAACACCATGGTAGGCTTAAGGATGATGGAATTGAACGTCCCTCATGATACCAGAGGACTATGAATCATTTAGAGGATATCCTTGACTTGTATCATAGACTAATTGATTATTCCCCACCATGACCTAATGTTTAACGATAGGTTGATTTATAAACACATTCTTATCTACCCCTTATTTTATGTAAAGAGATGTTCATATTGGTGGAAAAATCTATAGTGAAGTAGAGAAAAACATAGTAATTTTACTCCCAAAATTGTAAACATAGATTTCTAAAACTACCCAAAATAGAAAATTTATATCCCATCCACACTCTCTCTTATACATTAGTTATTAAGATACATTACATTTTAAATATAACATTGCAATCATTATAAAATGTTTTAAATATATTCATGAAAATTTTATCGAATAAGACGCATAAAAACAATTTAATTTTTTACATTCTTATGAAAATCATTTTAAAACATTTTAAAAACATTATTTAATGTAAAATACGGAAAGATTAGATACAGATTGAAATGAAAAGAGTTTATAAAACCGAAGTATTCAATTGTTATCTCTTATTATCATATAAATAACTAATAAATAAATTATAAAATAAATTTGAGTTGTTGTTAATGTTTCAAATAATACAAATTATTAATATATTTTGAAAATATAATAAATAATTAAACAAAGAAAATCATGCGATATAGAAATTTATCCAACTTTTTCCTACCTAACAACACTTAATCATGATACATGAGAATCTAGAACGTATATTGAATCAAGTGTAAAATAAGAATAATTCCTAAACTACCCTTGGTAACTCAAGCACCCCAAATAGTTATAAAATCCAAACATAATTATTTCTTACTTCCAAAGACCTTAAATTACTATTCTCAAGATACTATAAAATCACATACCTAATACTGATAAGTGGGCTCTGATACCATTTTTAAAGACTATGAACTGAGTACCCATATACTACAAGACCCGGTCACCACAATACATTTGTTTCAAATTTATATCACTAGAGGAGGGTGTAAACACCAAGGTTTGATCAATAACTTGGAAGGATATATATTTCTATATTTAAATATAAGATTCATATTTTAAAATTCATATTATGTTTCAGAAAAAATGTTAGAGGCATTGGATATATGAAAACAAAATATATTTAACTACCAATGCAGTACCAGTTAATTGAGTTAATTGGATAGTAATAACAACCAAAACTATATTTAAATGAAATCCATAAAACCTAGGTTAAAAAATATCCAAATTTTCCATAGGTATGGGTAATTAAAAAAATTTCATGTAAATATATCAAGCAATAAAAATGTATACTAATGAATAAAAATGGAGATATCATGTGTGTAAAATCCCATAGGGATTACGTAAGACTATACTTATTATATAAACTCCAAATTTTCAAACATGTATATTACATATTATTATATGAATATTAAATATATTACACACACACATGCATGAGGACCATAATAGATTAGTGTTTTTGGAGAATAGGTACCCAATATTCTAATTAGGTTAATGATCTTCAACATATCCCATAAAGTTGTTCCCCATTAGTAATCTTAAAAAACACACCATACATAAAACCATTAATCATAAACTAGGGAAAGGAAACATAAGAAATAGCTAGATCATAATCTTTGTAAAGTTAAAATAAGTGAGATACGTAGGCATTACATGTACATAAGGGTATGATAACATGATAATAACAATTGAAAACCGTACCCTACATATCAAAGATCATAATATTAAGTCATGACATTAATATTAGAAGTTCATAAGACATGAATCATATAAAAATAAAAGAACATAAATCATCATAAAATTACATTTGGATGAGTCATTGATTTTCTGAATTCACATAAGAATAGAAAATATTATTTCAAGGCTACCTACCAAGATATTCATAAAATTATAGTCTGAGGATAACAACCTATGTACCTTCTTTGGGATTGTGATGATATCCCATGTAACGTATTATGGTATTGGGATAATCTACTATGTACCCTTGTTTGGATTTCATATAACCTCCCATTTACCCTATTTTTCTTGGTATATCCTTCAGAGTACCTTTTTGGCTCCTATAACATTAATCATTACCCAATGCATTAGAGGGAGATATTGGTCCTACCTATTATGTAATGAGAATCAAATATATGTTTGACCAAATAAAAATAAAACAATAATCATATCATAAACAAAGAACTGAAATTTTTTCTTAAACATTTATTTATATCATAACTAATTGAAAAGGAACATGTTTCATAATCAATTAATAATTTCACCATATTATAACCCATGGAAAAAGATGTGAGAGTCATTAGAATTTTAGCATGGTATAACTTATTCAAGAGAAACATGTTTTATAATACTCCTATCATAATATACAATTTAGATAAATTATAATAATGTTATCCTTGGTTCATATCACCAAAAAAGCATAAGTTAAAAAAAATGAAGACATATTTGATATAGGATTATTTTGAAAGATCACTTGAAATATTTATTGAGGGAAAAACCTATCCATTTTGAAAAAAAAACATTTCAAAAAATAAAAAATTTATCAAAAATTTTTATTTGAAAATAAAATTTAAAACCTATAATGGAATATTATAATAAAATAATAGTCATTGTGGAGGGAATTTATTTGATTCCGTACACATGAAAAGAAATATTCCATTCACATTTTTGGAAATGTATAAATTGGAAGTGTTTGGAAAATAGAATGAAGATTACTTTAATTTTTTTGAAAAAAATTAAAAAATGGTTAAACATTTATCTAATAAACAATTTTATTATTATTAAGAACATTTTTCAATATATTTTTATAAATCATGGTTTGGTAAGAAAAAGGGTTTTCAGCTGAAGGGAGAAATAAATATAATTTTATTTTAAAAAATCTTTTAAACTCTTGAGTAAAAAAATAAGGGAAAAGTGAAGTGAAAAATGTATTATCGGGAAATAACTAGAGGTAATGAATAATTAATGAGTTTATTCAGATATAGATAATAATATTTCATCAATGGAAGTATAATCCTAAACAATCATGATAAATGACATGATTTTACCATAAAATCGTTACTACATTGGTAGCATTGAATTGAAAACCCCATGAAATAAATATATTTGAATAGAAATGTAAATAAACATAAATTTGAGGATAATAATAATAATATACTTTTATTTTAAGTATATACAACATGTAAAATAAATTGGTGATGATCATGACATGTGTCTCATAGAAGTGAAAAAGTAAGATAGAAATACCTTACAGCTTTAGTAATATTTTAAATCATTAGAGAAAATATAAAATAAAATAAAATGAAACCTTAAATAGTTTTTAAATTATTATATTAATGATATAAAATCTAAAATGTTCAGTATATAAACAAAAAAAAATGAGTGGTGAATTTTAAAATGTCTCCCAAAAATATAATAAAGACTATAAATCCTTTACCTTAAGTATTGAATTTCATTGTATACATTAAAACCTACAGAATAATAAATACATTTTTATTATGAATCTATTATTGAGCCATAATTACATATATGTTTTTATATATTATTTAAATATGACTATTCATTATATGTTTTAAACAAATTTCTTTCAAAAATCAAGTTTTGGGTAACAAGTTCATTATTTACTGTATATATTTTTTTTGTTATTTGCAATTATCCTACTTTATTCATGGTTATTTAATATATATAATAATAATAATTAAATATTTATCATTTTTATACTTAAATTATACTTCTAATAATAATCATGAAATGTTGTTATGAGAAATGAAGTGTGTTATGATCATGGAGATGGTAGGCCATATGTACACATTAGTATCATTTACAATTTTCAATGTTTTTTTTGAAGAAAGAAAGATTAGATTAATGGTGAATATCAGAAGCCGTACTTAAAAAGAGCCAAGAGGGGAAATTTTCCAGCCATATTTGGATGGCATCGAAGGGGCCTGAGGCCGCCAACTGATGGGTTGCATTGTTTCCTTCCCTTTTGGTAAAGGAGAAGGTGCAGTAAGAGAAGTCGTGGCGCAGCGAGCAGATTCTTCTAACGATAACGCCAAAGGCCTGGAGTCCGGAATCACCATGGTTAATAGCATTGATAACCAAATGGAAGTCATACTCGATGTTGATATTAGCCCATCTGCTTTCCACAGCGAGCATCATCCCTGCAAGTATAGCAAAGGCCTCAGCAACAACCGGTTCCCAGAAGGCATAATGTGGTTCATATTTTGCTGCAATGATCTGCCCCAGATGATTTCGAGCCAGGAGGCCGAGAGCAGCAAACCTATCCTTGGGGAGAGAGGAATCTACGTTAATCTTAAGACTCCCTTCAGTTGGGGTGATCCAGTGAGGGGACCGGGAGGGGGCAGCGCCTGGCAGAAAGTGTCCTTCACGGTCCTTCCATCCCTCAATCCAAGAAGTGGCTCATTCCATCCAGTACTTGGGAGGCTAGTGGACATGATGGAAAACCAAATCATTACGTCAGACCCAAATGATCCAGGCCAGGGTGCATCGGGAGCTTGCATCAGATGATGAGAGAGAGGAACACCAGCACATAAGAATATTGGGGAGATCAGCGGCAATGTCCAGAGATGCATCCGGAGTCGAGCCCCATTTATTCCAAATTTACTTGGCCCCATTCAAAGAATGAACATAATATCATATTATTTATTAATATATACTTATAAATATTAATCATGTGTTTTGGTGATTATAATAGAGATCACATTGCTTCATGAAGGCGGTAGTCAACATGTACATGAACAATGTTATCATCTTTTACTGAGTGACAAGGTTTGAAATAAAATGATATACTATCATTATATAATGATTAAAATGTTTTTAATATCATAATTATATCATTTATATCACAAATATTCATTAAATGTATCCTTATTATCTTTCATTTAAAGTGTTAGTGAACAACGATTCATATCACTTCGCAAGGCATTGGTTTTCAATACACACGAATGATGATTTCATAACCCATTGGATGGATGTGGAGATGGTTTTTGGACATAAAATAAAAATAACAAATATCTATATATTCAATATACTGATTTTTTATATCATTACTATTTAATATTAATTGAATGAATTGGAGGAATAAATTAAATAAAAACGCTTGTTGAAGAATGTTACATATACTTCCAGTAACCTCATTAGCATTATACAAAAAGACATACTATGATAGATTTTGGAAGAAAATAAGTCTTCTTGGATGAGAATAGGTTTGTTAGAAAATTATATTGTTAGGTATTTTATGATCAAAAAATGTTTTTATGTTGTGAAGAATGGAGAATAGAGGGTATCCTTTTATAAGTGAGGTGGTGGGACACTTGTATTGCTTTTGAAAAGAAATGATGTACCCACTTGTTTATCATGCTAAAAGGATCTAAAATGGAGTATTATAGATAATTAGAAAATATTGGGTGTAAATATCTCTATATAATATATTTTATAGGAGTTTTTATATAATTTTAAACCTTATATTTTTAGTTTAACACATGATAAACCCATTTTTATTTTAACCACTATATTTAATTTTTACTATTTTCACTATTCATTATGTTAAGAAATTAAATTTAACATATTATATTATATAAATTATTCCAATTAAAAATATTAAAAACATTTTTCCAAATTAAATTCACTTAATTTTCAAAATTTAATTTAAAATTAATTCCATAGATGCGACGAGAAAACACGTTTTCAAAGAAAAAATGTTCAAAAGTTTATATAGTTTTTATATCAAAATTCAATTTTAAATTGATTAAAATGAACTAAAATGGATTTATATATATATATATATATTAAATAATATTACTTTATAACAAATTTAAAATACAATTTAAATTTATAAATAATTTCAACAAAAAGGAAGTTTTCATTTAAAAATCTATTTTTTCACTATTCATCAAAAAATTAATATTAATAAAAAATTATAAAAACATCACCATAATATAATTTTCAAATCACGATTTATAAAATAAATTTTATTTTTTGAAATAAATTATCTAAAATTGGAAAAAATTAAATTTATAACAGAACCTGCAGACATGACACAAAAGCATGTTTCTGAGAAGTGTATTTTTCGAGACCAAGATGATTTTATATTAACTATATGTTGAGAAATAATAATTGTATGAACCGATATTAAAATTTACTTATATATATTTTATACATTTAATTTAAATTATTTTTCATTAGCTAAATTTTAATTAAATAATATTGAGAAACATTATGAACTTTAAAACATTTTTTAGGAAAAACAATTCTTTTAAATAGAGAATTATACTTATAATAAAATCCAATGTAGAGTTGAATAAAAATTAATTGTGAGGGTTAAATATAAATAAATTATAATTATTTTACATTAAAACATAATTGGTCATTTAAATCATTTAATTTATTAAATTGAAATGGTACTTTTACAAAAATCGGTATTTTTCACTATTCACAGAAAAATAAATATTTTATGAAAAATCCAAAAACATCACTATAAGTTAAATTTGATATTATTTTCAAAAAAATTATGTTCATTACATCAAATAATTTTTCTTTAATATTTATAATAATCTCTCATAAAAATAAAAGAAAATTATTTTTAAAGATTATATATTTTTGATGAATAGAATTACTTTCCTTAAAATTGGATGATTGTTTACTATGAATTTATAAATATTTTTATATTAAGTATCAAATTTATATATATGTTTCAAAATATATTTAATACTATTCATACCCACATACTTAACAGATTGGTTATATTGATCATATTTAAAATAATATTATTTCATTGTTCGTTGAAGGTGAGTGTCATATGTTATGCATGCTGTCAAAGAAACTCATTGTTGAATGTAATAAATGGTAAACTTGGTGTTGTGAATAACAAATGTTATACATGGTGTTATGTGTAAGTAAAAATAACATAATGATAAAATTTATTTGAAATGAATCACCAAATCTGAGGTTGTAACATTCTACCAACATTAAAATTGAATTTATCCCTCGAAATTCATCATAGTCATCAAAGGGTAAACATTGGAAAATTTCTTCATAGAAACCCACATAGTTAAAAGGGTTAAAAACATACTTATGAAAAAGATAATGAGAAGTTATAAAGTCATCTGTAATAACACATACATGGTTTCTAAATAGGATAACATAAGTGTGAAGTGTAAATATGGACATAAAAGAGAAAACTAACACTCAAATGCTTATAGAGGGTGGGATAGATCACTAATCATAATAAAGAGGGTGATCGAGAGAAGGTTAGGGGCCACAAAAACATAAACTAAAGTGGTGTGAAAAGGTCATGTTGTTATGTCCCAATAAGGATATATTAGATAGTCTAGGGTGGGGTGAATAGTCTTGATTAAAAATTTTAATCAAATGAATGATTTAATTAAATTAATTATCAAAGATTATTATTAAGGTTAATTAGCAACAAAAAAAAGTAAATAACATGAATATTTTTATAAAGCAGTTTGTTCCAAATTAGACCTAATATACTCTTATACATCTCTACTCAACAAGAGATACGTATGCACTAAAAATGATTTTTAGGGGTAACGATAACCCAATTACAGAATCCTTGTCTTGTGGAGGGATAATAACGAAACTAACTTTTGTATGGGGAGTCACAACACTTAAAACCTATCTTTAGAAATTTGGAGTCATAACTCAAATAGTCCTAAACATAGATACAAAGATTCAAAATCCATCGATCCTCACTTAGAATCCCAGAGTCACAACCTGAGGAAGAGAAGAAGAAATAATGATTTTGTGTGTAAAAGGATATACAGAAAAATTGAGTGTCTATGAGAGATGATAAATAGTGTTACAGACTCAGAAAATAGATGGAGGATAAGATAAATAATTAAAGGACATGTATTAGTTCTTGAGGAATAAATTGACATATCTCATCAAGTCTGTAGAAGTTGAAGCATAATAAATTCAACACTTGAGAGAATGTTCAGGTGATGAAATAGGGTATCACATAGGGCTTCAGTTTTTGCAGCACTTGTGACATTCACAACTTTTTTCATATGAAAAAATAGAGAGTCGAATATTTTAACTGGTGTGTTCAATATGTTTCAAGTCTACTCAACAACCGCTATAAATAGATATCTCCAAAAACTAACAAACACCTTCCACTGGTAAAACAAATCAAATTAAAATTATAAATATTGAGGAGAGAGAATACTGAAGTCCATAATAATCGAAACAATAATGATTTGAATTCAAAAATTAAATACCAATTCAAATTGATATAAATAAACAAATAAATTATAGAAATAATAATAAATAAAAAATAATCCCATAAGAATAATAAAATAATTTTGAATGTTTAAATTCAAATTTAAATACATTTTAATTTTATGCACCATGTCAATTAAAAATTAATTATATAAATTTAAAAATCATAAAATGTTTTGGAATAAATTCAATGTTATCAAATAATTATTTTTTAAATAAATAAGTTAAAAAATTAACTGAAAATATAAAAATATGAATATATAAAAATTATATTATTGGTGTACACATTGATAAAGAATTAAATTCAATCATCTATTAAAATTTATTAAAATATTTCTAAAAACGATTTGCATGAATTCTTTATAATATATTAATTTCATAAATCAGTAAAATACATAAAATAATTAATATAAGTATGTAGTTAGTCAAAATAAAAAAAATGTTGAAAATAGAGTACTTAAAAATTTTCAGAACAATAAAATTTTAGTGGAAATATTAAGCACCTGAAACCATTGAAATACAAAATTCATCCACCAGTTGAATAAAAAATTAATTGAGGATCAAAATAAAAAAATCAATTCACTATAAGAATAAAAAATTAATTGACTCTTGTAATAAAAAATAGTTGACTATTAGAAAAAAACTAATTCATAATTATTCTAAAAAATTAATTCATCAGTATAATAAAAAATTAATTCACCGGTACAATAAAAAATTAATTCACTAGTACAACAAAATATTAATTCACTATTATAATAAAATATAATTCAACAGTATAATAAAAATTCAATTCACCTATATAATAAAAAATTATTTCACCAGTACAATAAAAAATTAATTCACCCATACAATAAATAATTATTTTACCATTATAATAAAAAATTAATTCACGAGTAAAATAATTAATAATTAATATTTAGATTAAAAATTAATTCACCATTACTATAAAAAATCAATTCACATTTAGGGTAAAAATTAATTCACCCTTAAAATAAATAAAGAATTCACCAGTTTTAAAAAATAATTGATGGTTTAATATAAAAAAAATTAATTTAGGGTTTAAAAGTCAAAACTTAATCGATGGTTTTAATGTAAATAATTAAAAACTTAATTGATGGTTTGAAAGTAAAAAAATTAATAAAGGGGTTTAATGTAAAAAATTAATTTATGGTTTTAAAATAAAAAATTAATTGATGGTTTTAAAATAAAAAATTAATTGATGGTTTTAAAATAAAATTAATTGATAAATGGTGCATTATTTTATGTACACACTGAACATATAATCTTTTGTGAATTTTTGATCTATTTAAAAAAACTGAATTACATATTGGTTCATAAGATTTATTTGAAAATAATTTCATGATATTAAAGAAAATAATCTCTTAATTCTGATAAGTATTGAATGAGATATGATCAAAATACCATGAAAATTTGAAATAGAAACTCAAATAAAAACAATAATATTCAACAATGTATTAAGTAATGTTAAAGGCATTTTCAGAGTTTAATGTTATTGAATAAAATGAATATAGTATTCTCATATTTCTAATGCAAAAAACTATGAGATATTCTGATTAGAAACGAATAAGATATCAATGAAAAAAATATTTTCAATTCATGAAAATTTATATTCTTAGAAGTCTTATATATTCTTCAGATAAAAGGTGAACCCCATAAAAAATAAAATTAGACTTCCATTTAAACTAATGAAATGAATATAAAATAATTATCTTTCAAACGGGATAAGTTTCAAAATAATCCGTTCAGTATAACATATATTATAAATTAAATATAACATAAAACTCTAAAGAAGATTATACATAAAACATTTGTTGAAAGAAAAAACTTGAATCATATTCGAGATTAAATGAGAACATTCAAGAGAAATAATTAGACAATATTGTCATTTAATAAAATTTATATTAACTTTTTATCTTTCAAAATAAATAATAATTATAAAATTAGAATCAATAAAACTCAGGTTATAATTAAAATATTGAGAGGTTTAAAATAAATTCACATAAAATAACAAAATGGTTTTGAGATATTAAAAAACATAAAATAGTATGTAATAAAAAAAATAGAAATTCATACATTCATACAAACAAACAATATCTATTTTTTATTTCATTATAAAACCAAAATATTTAAACTAATTTTCTCCCCCATTTTTAAATATACATAAAGAGAAAACAAAAACTCCCCCTAAAAAGTACGTTAACAAAATAATTAAATTTATATCTTACCAAGTTTAAATTTAATTTTTTCTAACTGAGTAGAGTCTAAGGGATAAGTAAACATATTCCATAACTGATTTTCATTATGGATAATGTTTTAAATGATATATCCCTTATTTACATGACCTCAAAAAAAATGAAATCTATGATCGATATTCTTTGTTCTAGAATACTGTATGCGATTTTTAGAAATAGAAATGGTAGATTTGTTATTATAATAAATAGGAATTTTGTAAAGATAAATACCAAAATCAATTAATGTTTTCTGAATACATAAATTTTTAGCACAACTACTAGTAGCAGAGATATTATATTCTTAAATAGTCGTTACAAATAGATAATTATTTATTAGAAGACCCATAAATTAATATTTTTCCTAGAAAATGACACATACCTGATGTGTTTTTTTTTAATTCTAAAAACTCAAAAATGGGGGTCATAATAAGATATTAAATCAAAATAGTCATATTTTGGATAAAATAAACTACAATCAATTGTTCCATTAACATATCTAATTATTATTTGTACATCTTTAATATAACTTTCTTTAAGATCAACTTGAATTTCCTCGCATAAAGAAACACTAAACATAATATTTGGTCTAACTATAGTTAAATATAGTAATATACATATGATTCCTCTATAAAATTTAATATAAATAGATTTACAAGATGCATCAACATATAATTTTCAATTAGTATCCATATATGTTTTCATAGATTTAGAGGAATCAAGGACAAATTATTTTACTAACTCTTTAGCATTCCTAGATTGGTTAAGAAAAATTTATTCTTTTCTTTTAGCAATTTGAAGTCCAAAAAAGAAATTTAATTCTCCCATTAAAGTCATGTCAAACTCATAAGATATCAAAGTATAAAAGTAATTACGAATTATTTCAGTAGGTGAACTAAATTACAAATAGTAGTAAATCTAGATAAAGTATCATTTTTATGAGAAAGAAAGTATACCTATGTAAATCTACAATAATAATCAACAATAAATAAATTATATTTCATTCCACCATGACTAGAAATTTGTGTGGGGTAAAATAAATCTAGATGTACTAACTATAAAGTTATATTAGAACTTATCAAATTGATAGGTCTAAAAGAAGTTTTTTGTTTCTTAACTTTCATGAAAGTGTCATGAACATGAAGTTTTTCCTTCTACAAGGAATAAATTTGTAACACATTATCATGTTTTGAGAGCTTATGTAACATTCTGAAATTAACATGAACTTAACATTGATGCCAAATGATTTTTTCATTCTACACAACATTCAAAACATAACATGTTGAATAGTTTGTGCAGAAAGATAAATAGTATAAATATATTCTTTCAGTATTAGCATAAAATAATAAAGAATAGCCTTTTAAAACTAAACATTTATCATTTTGAAATTTAACATCCATTTTACAATCATATAATACTGATATACTAATTAAATTATGTTTTAAACATTCATCATATAAAACTTTATAAATAAAAGTAGAATTTTAAATACCAAATTTACTAAAACCTTATACTTTATTATTGGAATTATCTCTAAATGTAGTAATCCCTCCATCACATGTGCTGTAAGTGATAAACATTGATGGGTCCTTGGTCATATGCCTAAAACTAGGAGTGTCCAAACCCGACCCAACCCGAACGACCTGACCCGACATGACCGAGTTGGGTCGAGTGGGGTCTGGTTACACAAGTAGATTGATGGGTCGGGTTGAGATCGGGTTGGGTCGGGTCACGGGATGGAAGTATAAAGACCCAACCCGACCCATCGACCCGAACTTCATTTTTTTATGTCGTCATGCTTCGGTTCATGAATTTTCTCAACTCGCTGCCTCTTCCCCTCCCTCGCACCGGCATTGTCTTCCCCTCTATGCACCGCATGCCCATCACCTCCACCATCGCGGCAAGATCCAGCTGTACACCCACTGTAGATTCGGTGACCGCTACTACTCCACCCTTGACTACCACCATCAAACCAGAAGCAGCGTAGTAAAAAAAAATCACCGGTGGATGAAAAAACAGAATCAATGCAATAATAAGTCACATGAAGAACAAAAAATCCAATTGAAAACCTATTAACAGTTTCAAAAACCAGATCTGAAGAACTCCAAATACCCGAATTCAAAAATTAGAAACCACACCATGAACGAATCATATCTCCCATCAGAAACCATCATCTGAATCTGAGCACCGCTGAACACCATAGATGAATTCAATTCATACCTCATTCCCTCTACTGCTCAAGAACCCAAGCCGCCTGAAGTAGAGTCGTTGTCCGCACCCGCCATTGAAGCGTCGTCGCGGATCAACCCTCACCTCCGCACACCGGCTGAACATCTCCGCCCTCCGTCATTCATAGCATTTACCTCTGTTGATGAAGGTCAGACGATCAGACAATCGTGCGAGCCGCATAACTTCTTTCTGTCGAGCATGCACTCGAACCCCCCTTCTCCCACACCCCCAAATCCCCCACCCCCTCTGTCTCCCCCGTGACCGTGACCCCGCTTTTTAGGCGCCCGAAACCATGGAGGGTTCTATTTGTTCAACATTTTTTTCCTGGTGACCCAATGGACCCGACCCGACCCAACCTGATCTAATATGGGTTGGGTCGGGTCGAGTCTGAATGAGAAATCAGGTCAGACCCAACCTGACCAGACCCGATATTTTTTGACTGGGTCGGGTCCAAAAAAGCCTCCAACCCGACCAAACCTGACCCATGGACACCCCTACCTAAAACATAAATTGTCCATGTACCATAATTCATTCATGATACACCTATGGTATTTTTACTATAAAAATAAATTACTTGAATTTTGTTTACCCAAGATACTTTGGGTCTAATAGGATTAATAATAAAATTTTTATGTACCCATACATAATTTTAAAATATATTGTAAGGTACTCTAAATAATATGAATTTAGAAATTTTAGTTTTTTTAAATCCCATGTTATTTAAATCTAAGTGAATAGTCATTTTCATAGTGACCTTTCATGCCACATTTAAAATAAGTAACAGAACAAGTGAAAACATTTTTACTTTTAACAAAATATGTTTTAATCATTTTATGTTAACTTTAATGATATCCAAAACCATCGTTATTTTTATTTATTATAGTCAAAGACATTATCTAATGATATTTTTCAAGACCTTGAATAATTGAAGATAAAGTTTTTTTAAGACATTCAACTTTCCTTTTCAAAATTTTTACTCAAATATTGAGCAGTTTTCAAATTATCATAAACTCTTGAATGAGAATAAAAAGCATAATTTCTTAATTTTTCATTTTTTTGTAAAATTATTTTATTTTCAGAAATGTGTTTCTCATTATTTTTTTTTACAATTATTGTATAAATTAGTATCATTTAAAATATATTTTCATAATCCTTCAATTACATTATTTAATTAAAAAACATAGGGTTTTTCAAAATCATAGTCAGAATAAAAACCAGAATTATTAACCTTATATACTGATTCCATGAAACTCTAGTTAGCAGATTCTTTCTCAAGTCCATATTTCTAGATAGAATTAGATTATTATATACAACTCCAACTGGTGATCAATTAATTTTTTTACTTATTTTTATATTTCCTTTATTATTATGTTTTGGAAAACTAGGCCTAATATGAACTTTCTTTCTACACTCAAAATAGATTACATCTGAAGCATTTTAATTCCTACCACATTATTATCTCCCTTCTATTTTTGATTTTTAGTGTGTCTTATAAATATGTTTTTAAAGCCTTTCATTTTCATTATTATGTAAACTCTAGTTACAATATGAGCCATATCTTCTTTTTTACTATCATATCGATCAAAATCATAAGATTCAGTAAAAATAACATTCACATATTCAAAAGCTATAGATTATATTTTTATGGTGTCCTCATCATCTTTTTTCATCACTTCCAATTCATATTGGAGTACTGATCCAATCAATTCATCTAGGGTGCACTCTTTGATGTTCCTTCTTTCATCAATCCAAACCTTGATTGTATTCCATTTATTTGGAAAGGCTCATAGAACTCATTTAATAAGTACTTGGTTTTGCAGATCTTCTCTAATTTAATTCATTCCATTCACAATGATCTTGAATCTATGGAACATTTTATTTTTTATTTCATCTTCAACCATATTGACATCTTACTACTCAGTATGAATCATTATAATATTGGTTTAGATTAAATTGTCAGATCCAAGGAGATTGACTTGTATAATCTTCTAAATTTCAAAAACTATCTTATAAGAAGACACGTGACTGGAAACACTTCTATTAATAAAACAATATAATATATTAACAAATTTTTAATTTAAAACATATCTAGTAGAATCATTTTCTATAAGTGTATACAGGACATATTCGGGAAGTGTGTATGATTTTTCATTGATAGACCAGTGCTTAATACTCAACTGTTTGAATTATGCCTCCATTTGGGATCTCTAGTAATCATAATCATCCCAATCGAAGTGTGGTGGCTTTTTGAGGTATCCAAGACTAATTTCGGTTCAATGCTTCCACCTAAAAGATATTTTTCATTGGACTATGATGTCAAGGAATATGTTAACACCAATAAAATTAAATCAGACTATATAGAGGGATTTTCTTGTTCTAAAAGGAACAACCATTGATAGAGATTGAAATGAATCCGAAGAGTGTGTAACCAAGATAATCAATTATAAAAAAGTTTCTAGTCTCTAATACCAATTGATAGGTCCTAATAGAGATATGGTAGATGGTCTCATTGTGTGTGTGTGTGTGGGGGGGGGGGGGTGAATAGACCAAATTAAAAATTGTAATCAAATAAATGAATGAATTAAATTTATTATCAAATTTTAATATTAAGGTTCATTAGTAGTGGAAAAAGTAAATTACAAAAGGTTGTTTTTAAAGTAGTTCAGTCCAAAGTAGATATACAATACTCTTATACCAAACTACTCGATGAGGGATATATGTGCACTAAAAATTATTTTTGATGGGGAATCATAACCCAATTACAGAATCCTATTTTAGTGGAGGGATAACCATAACACTAAATTTTTTATGGGGATTAACAACCCTTACAACATGAATTTATACACTCGGAGTCACAACCCAAATAATTGTGACTATAGATACTCAGAATCAAAACCCTTAGATCATGAAATTAGAATCTGAGAGTCACAACCTGAGGATGATAAGATGAAATAGTGATTTTGTCAGTAAAGCATACACTAAAACATTGTGTGTGTGTGTGATAGATGAGAAATAGTGTTATAGACTCAGAAACCAGAAGATTGAGAAGATAAATAATTAAAGAACTGATACTAGTTCTTAAGGATTGGATTGAAATGTCTCAAAAAGGTAGTATAAGTTTAAGTAAATGAAATTCATCCTTTAAAAGAATTTCTAGGCGATGAAACATGGCATCACATGAGGCTTCATCTTTTGAAGCACCTGATATGTTCACAACATTTTCTTGTGGAAAGAATTGTGATTCGAATATGTTAACAAGTGTGTTCAATTTGTTTCAAGGCTACTAAACAACCCCTTTAAATAGAAATCTCTAAAGACTAACAAAAACCTTCCATGGGTAAAACAATTCCAATTCAAATAACAATTATTCAGGAGAGAGAATAATAATATCAATAATAATCATAATAATAATGATTTTAATTCAAAAATTAAAGACCATTTCAAACTGATTTAAATAACCCATTAAATGATAATAATAATATGTCAAAGTTAATCCTATAATATTTTCAAGTTAATTTGAAGTTGTAAATTTAAATATTAAAAACATTTTAATTTAATGCCCCATGTCAATTATAAGTTAAGTATAACAATTTTAAAGTCATAAAAAGATTTTAAATGAAATAAATGTTATTAAATAATTATTTAGGAAATAAATAAATTAAAAAGTTCACTCAAAAAATTTAAATATAATTATTTAAATAATATGTGACATGTATACACATTGATAAAGAATAAAATCCAATCACATTTTAAAATTAATTAAAATATTTCAAAAAATGCTTCATAAGACGTAAATATAATACATTAATTTTTGAAATTAATACAATAGTTAAAATAATTAATATAAGTATGCAGTTCATTAAAATAAAAAAATGGATAAAAATAGAGTACATGAAATTTTTTAGAACAATAAAATTTTAGCTGATGGTATCAAGCATCTAAAGCAGTAGAAATAAAATATTCAACCTCCATTAAAATAAAAAATTAATTGACAAATTAAAAAAAATCACTGTTAGAATAAAAAACTAATTGACTATTAGAATAAAACTTTATTAACCAATAGAATAAAAAAGAATTCACAGTTATGATAGAAAAATTAATCCATCGGTACAATAAAAAATTAATTCACAAGTACAATAAAAAATTAATTTACTGGTACATTAAAAAATTAATTCACCATTACAAAAATCATTAACTCACCATTCCAATAAAAAATTAATTCACCAGTAAAGTAAAATATTAATACACCAGTATAATAAAAAATTAATTCACGTATACAATAACAAAATTAATTCACCAATACAATAAAAAATTAATTCATCATTTTAATAAAAAATAATTGACCAATACAAGAAAAAATTAATTTACAGTTAGAGAGAAAAAAATTCACCACTAGAAAAAAATAATTCATAGTTAGAGTAAAAATTAAGTCAAAATTATAGTAAAATATTAACTAAATAGTTTAAAAACATTTTTTGGTTTAAAATAAAAACTAATTGATGGGTTTAAAGTAAAAAAATTAAAAGATGGTTTAAACTTGAAATTAATAATCAATTAATTGATGGTTTTAAACTAAAAAAAATTAATTTATGGTTTTAAAGTAAAATATTAATTGATTTTATTAAAGTGGAAAATTAATTAATGGTTTTAAAATTAAATTAATTTATGAATAGTGCATCATTTCATGTATGTGCGAAAGACACAATCATTGATGACTTTTTAATTCATCTAAAAAAATAAATAAGGAATAGGTCTAGAAGACTTATTTGAAGACACGTTAATGGTATTTTCAATGAACTAACAATCTCTTAATTTCAATAATTATTTAATGAGATATGATCAAAATACTTTGAATAAATGAAGTTGAAGCTCAAATAAAAATACTAATATTCGGCCATCATTTAGGTTATGTGAAAGAAATTTTTGGAGTTTCATATACTTAAATGAAATGAATATAATCTTATTATCATTCTGAAGGAACAAATAATGAGTGATTTCAATTATATATAAATGATATATCAAAGAAACAAAAAATATTTTCAACTATAGAAAATATATATTTTCAAAATTTTTGTAACATATTCATATAAAAGGAACACCCCATAAATAATAAAATATTCTTCCAATTAAACCAATGAAATTAAGATAAATTGTTTTGTTTTTAATGGGATATGTTTTGAAACAATCCTATCAGTATAACATATGTTATAAATAAAATATAAAAAGAAGACTCTAAAGAATTTTATATAGAATTTTTTTTGAAGTAAAAAACATGATATATTTATGAGATTAAATGCGAACATTCTTGATAATGATTTATAATTTTTTTTTGTTTAATAAAAGTTATAATAAATTTTTAAATTTAAAAATAAATAATAATTATAAAATTCTGATCAATACAACTCATGTTATAATTAAAATACAGATAGGTTTTAAAAACAATTTTACATATAAATTAATAATAGGGTTTTGTGATATTTTAAAACATAAAATAATTTGTAATCAAACAAAATAGAAATACATACATGCACATGAAATAACATATTTATATCCAAAAAATTATTATAATTTGAGAAAATTTTATTTCATGATCATTTCCTAATGTTGGTGAATTATTTTTCTATCTAGATTGAGAACATATGAAAATGTACTTACTTAACAAACTTCTATTTAATAGGCACAATTTAATAATTTCTCATTCATTTATCAATTTAAACAAAATATCTTGCTCTAAGAATCAAAATTTTCATGTATGAATATCTAAATAAGTTCCATAATATAATGAGAATTCATTCCTTCTATCTCTAGTTTTGATTAAAAAAAATGGTTAGTGCAATTGATCGACTATGCACAATTTTTCATATAGTGATGTAAAACATTCATACCTAAATCCTCATCCATAGTTCAAGTTAATACATCCCACAAATGGTTATCCTTATAACCCTTCAAAAATTTAAAATTTATAAAAAAGGTAACTAAATTTCTCAAAATGAACTTATCCTTAATCCCCCAAACAACATGAAGTATCCCCCAATTATCACATACCAAACATGTGAATACCTTCATCATTATTCTATAGAAACATGGTAAAAACAAAAATTACCATAATAACCTATTAAAAACATACATAATTTCTCATTCGTTGAATAAAACCACATATTTTTGAATATATTCCATAAATAAAATATTGATATAATCTCCATCAATGATAAAATAACTCACTTTATGAACACATTTTTATTTATTTCAAAGATCATCAATACTATCCAATTTAATTTATTCATCAAAATCATCTCTTTATCCAATTTAAACACCATTTTCTCGAATATAGGAATATATTAAAGGTTGTCTTCCCTTAATCAAAATACCACCTTTCCATCAAATTATTTTTCTAGGTCATCAGCATCATTCGACATGTTCTTTAAAATTCTTAATGAAACAATTTTACTAACCAATTCTTTTATATTACATAATTCTTGAATTCCAATACACAAATACTTCAATAATCCCACTCCCTTATCAAAGCATTAAATAGGCTTCGTCATCTTATTCCTCAATAGTTCCTTCCTTTTCATGTAGAATTCATATTATCTTCATCT
This sequence comes from Viscum album, assembly GCA_963277665.1. Classification (NCBI taxonomy): domain Eukaryota; kingdom Viridiplantae; phylum Streptophyta; class Magnoliopsida; order Santalales; family Viscaceae; genus Viscum; species Viscum album. The sequence goes on from OY728160.1 coordinate 1,856,530,061, forward strand.
TCAATATCAAAACCATTACTCATACAACATTTGATATTCTCTACACAAACTTTCCCTCTGAAAAAACTATTTGTATAATTCCCATACTTTACACACTAAAAATCTAAAACCATCAATTATATTTTAGAAAGACCATTATTATGATACATTTTGTTACCAAAATTTCCATTTTTCCTCTATAATTAATTTCTTTTTTTCCTTATTTTCCATACTCAAAGCATATTATCATCCCTCTAACACATTCCCTTAAGTTATTTTTTCCACATTATCTACATATAGAAAACTGATTCTTCTTCACTCCATGGTCTCCATTACCGAAATTCTTAGTTAAATCTATTAGTATCTTCTTTAGTGAGTCTAGGGGTTGGCTGAGGTTCAAATTATTAATCATATATTATGATAGTTGATTAGGAATAATGAAAATATCCTTTACTATAATCATCATCCCATTTGGCTATTCAGTAGAAAATATTCCATAATGTTCAATATTAACCCATATCCATCTATTTTACACCATTCATTAAAACCGACAATAATAGTTTAAGAAACACTAATCATAATGGGAAAATAAATAATCATGGAAATCACTTATTAAATGTATAAATTATAATTGTAACACCCTAGGTAAATAAAGAATATGAAATTTTCATATTTATCCATATTTTTGAATAAAATATTAATATTACTTTAAAGGGGATGCTATTCTTGATGGCGTACCCAATACGCAACAACAAGTTTCTTGGGAATCTTGTGTTGCACTCTAATAATAATTTAATATTATTTTAAATGGTAGTTAACGCCTAGACATTGTAATGGCGGGAATGAACAGAACTAACTACAAAATTATTATATATGTTTGTCAAATATTTTTACTTTTTACAATAAATGTTAGAGGATTAAAAATGCAAATGAATCCAATTTTAAGCGTAAACATTATAATATACTTTAAAAGGTCGATTAACTGCCTTTTGATGACGAACCTCTTTTAAATACACTTTTCACAATTTAATATGTTATATTTTACAAAATAAAATTCTTCTTTATAATCGAGACATCAAAATTTACTTTGTGTAAATTTTTGGTATTTTTCCGATAAAGTTCATTTTTTAATGAATAGTGAAAATTGTTATATTTTAGTACAAAACCTCCTTTTAATATAATTTATTATATGATTATATTATCATTTGAATTGGTTTTAATGTGAAATTAGAATATATTTTTACCATTTAATCCAATAGTGGTCATTGGAATTAATTACACATTGAAACTGGACTTAAACTAATGTCAATCTTTTAATAAATATCGTTTCTTAAAAACACGCTATTTGTTTTGACAGTGGGAATTAATTATTAAATAAATTAATGCAACTTATATTTTTTCAATTTTGTAAAATATACATCATTTTTTAATTCAGAATATCAAATATAGCTTAGGGTGAATTTTTGGTATTTTTCTGAAAAACTTCAATTTTTGATGAATAGTGAAACCACTAAGTGGTAGTTAAAGAAAATGAGTTTTCATTTAAATGAAACTTTGCCACTTCTGTGATTTTATTTTCAAAAATCTGACGTACATGGTTGTCATTAAGAAGTAAAATTTTGTTCAATGGGATTAAAATAATTTTTTGGTGAATAGTAACTTTTAAGTTTTAATCGCGATTAGAGGTAATTAGTGTATTTTAAGGTAAAAATAATGTTTTAATAATATGAAATGACCTAGACACATATCCTACCCTCATTGGATGAGTCATGGCCGACCAAGAAAATCGATGGTTCAACTTGGGGACCCCATGGAGCCACTTTTCTAGGAAAATGACATTAATACCTTTTTATTTAAAGTTAAAATTAAAATGTCACAAACATGTGTTGTTTTACTAAAACAGATTTTACATGGGGTTATAAAAGTCATATTTTTAACTATAAATATTCACTAGAAATATACAAAGATTTAATACATCATTATATTCTTTTTATAATTTTAAGACACTAAATAAATTAAATTATTTATGACACCATGATGATGCAGCGATTACCTCATCATTTAACGATTTAAATAAAATGAAAAGATAATGTAAAATATAAGACCTACACTTATCACAAACCTATTTTATGGGTGTATTTCTAATTATTATCACCTTATCCTAGAAATATACTCTTTTGGGGCCTTTAAAATATGAAAAGCATTATATAATAAAGTAATATTTTATAACTTTCCAAGAGTGCCCCTCCACTCCTCTTATAAAAGGCCCCCACCTCTACCACCTTACCCACACCTCTCAAGCCTTTGGCTCGGCCAAACCCTTCCAATTTAATCTCTCCACATACCTTTATTCATCATTTAGGCCTCACTTTGGGAAGAATCCTTTCCATGGAAGCCTTTGAGCTAAAATCAAAGAGAGTTACCCGATTTAAAGGTAGTGTCCTCTCTTGTGTTCTTATGTATTATTTTGCTTCTACAACCCTCTAAAATATTTTTATTCATTTCTTTTGTATCAAAAACAGTATCTTCAATATACTAGGACGTTGTTATGTGAAGGATTCGAGTTACACTTACATACACCTTCGTCTCATGGTTAAAGAACATACTGTTTCTGTGGATGGAGAATTACTGCCACACGAAACGATGATTGTTCAATATTCTTTTAACACCATCAAAGGTGGCCATTAAGATGTCACTATATTTATATATGATATATAATATGTTTATGTTTTCCTTAAGCTTCTGTATTTTTCATTTATGGCATACCTTTATGGTTTCCATTGTGGGTAAATGCGATATCTTCATTTTAGGATGTCCGGACTACCGCCCCCTCAAAGTGATTTGATTCGTTAATGCCATATGTGGGACGTATAAAGGATTGAATTAATGGAATTACATATGATATCCTACTAGAATTATAATATACCTTTATATCATTATTATTTCATTCCATTGAATACAAAAAAAAATGAAAGTAGCGTTCATGCGTACGTACGGCTTACCGTCTCCATAAACAGTACATTTCATTTCTTATCTCCAAATGTTATGTAATATTATAAGTACATATATATAATGTATATATATGTAATAGATTACATATAAATTAAGGATATTATTCTGGAATTATAATATATATATCTCTATTTTTTGTTTTATTTCCATTAATATTACAAAAAATGAAAGTAGCGTTCATGCGTACGTACGGCCTACCGTCTCCATGAACGGTGATTTTAATTTTTTATCTCCAAATTCTATGGAATGGTATAAAATGAATATATACTGGATATATATTATATTTAATACATAAATACTATTCTGGATATGATGTACTTATAACTACATGGAAAATTCTTTTCCAACAAGTTCGATTTTTACTCATGTACCGAACATCGACAAAAACGTCTGATATGAACTCACTTTATTAACCAATTATTATAACATTATAATATGTGATATTAACTGAATAATAATATTTCCAGTAGGTCCTTAAGAAATTATAAATTGACCAAATTTTATTATTCCGGAGATTAAAGAATGATCGATTAATGTCGGACACGAGGTAAGGGGTCCTACCTCTCTTTTTTAAGTACACTCTTTTATGTCATTCCTCTTAATCTCATCTTTCTTATGATTGGGATGTTGTTTTATATTACTCTTACTATAAATTTTATGTTCATATGATGAGAGACCCTATTTTCTCTCATCAATCCATTTTGGATGTTTTGAGTGGCGCTGTTAGGCTGCCGAATTTTCAAAAGAGATCCAACCTCTCTCTTTCTGTTTAAGTACTCCCCTTTATGTCACTTCTTTCAAGCTCATATTTGTTATGTTGGGGGATGTACTTTTATATTACTCTTACAGTAAATTTTATTTTAATATGATGAGAGACCCTATTTGATCTCATTAATCCATTTTTGGAAGTTTTAAGTGGCGGCGTTAGGCTGCCGAGTTTTCGAAAGGGATTTTTCATCTCACTTTTAGTCCCGTGAGATTTATGCTACATTTTCCACCATTTCTATTGAGTGGTGTATGTACTTCCCATTATTATACTATTTTTGTAATATAATTTCATTTATGGTCATTTACATATTCATTGTATGTCCCTTCTTCAATGGGGTGTACGCTTCGAAAGTTACCCAAGTCGGTAAGGGAACCTTTCACCCTCCTCTTTTTAAAAGACTTCTTTTGTTATGTCTTTTAATTCACATACTATTATGTTGGGATATGTTATTATATATCTTTATTGATGTAAATTTTATGTCCAAGTGATGAGACACCCTTTTTATCTCTCATCAACTCTTTTTCTGAATTTTGAAGTGACGCCGTTAGGCTGTCGAATTTTTGCAAGGAAACTTCTTAACCCAATTTTGATTCTTTGGGATAAACTTGTACTCCATGAATATGTCGTTCTATGAATATGTGTGAATTTCCTCTGATTGTTTTACACTTAATATCCACTTATATTTGGTGTATTCATTTGTCACACATAATTATGTAATTGATTTATCCTTAATCCAAGGATACCGTCTTTGTAAGGGACTTCGTCTCAATATCCATTCATTGAGGAATATTTTGTTTTATACACAACCTTCTTTTATATGGTGTATAAACCACTTTGACATTTACGTTTATCCAAAAGGAATCCTTTTTATACGAAGAGTTTTACTAGACGACAAAAGGGAATGCTTTTGTCGTACGTATGCGGCGACAACGACTTCTTCGCCGCTGTGACCATTATTTGAGTTTCAGCTTCTTCTACAAGCCATAGTTTTTTAAATGAAAAATAAATATCATGTTTTACTTTTATTTTATTTTTCTATTGAAAATGATTTTCATAATGTTTTTATTATATCAATGTGTTGTATTGATATCTTGTGATTGAAATGTGGAAATGTTATGTTTCCTTTATATATGTTTTATGTGATACTATTATGTTATGGTGCTTGGGAATTGTTATTAAGATGGGTGGTTCTGTGATAAACTAAGGGCGGGTGAGCCCGATATAGCTCTCCAATGCATTGGGTAACACGAAGGGGTTCAACGTTAAGGTTTCTCCGAAGAGATTTAGGGAATATACTGTGATGGGTATTCCAAACGTAACCAAGAGGGTTACTCCCTACATAAGAATGTTATGAATGCCTCAAGTTACCTTTATGCCTTAAGATTTCTATGTTTTATTCATGATTTGATGAGGTATGTTAAAGTTTTTATGTTTTATGAGTAGAGTATGATTTCATTGATTCTTATGTATACATGTACTCATGTTTCATTTCAATATTTTTATATCCCTTACTGAGATTTTTATACTCATCCCAAGTTTTTCAAATGTTTTACACAGGACATAAAGATGAATAGGGTCAAGAATGGGATCAAGGAAAGACATGATATCTAAAACATGGAACTAGACATGTTTCTTTTAAGAGTTTTTTTATGGAAACTTAGTAGAAGTGTATACTTTGTAATATTTTGAGATGTTATAGTTATTTCCTAATTCTCTAAAACTATAAACCTGAAAAGATCCTCAATGTGAATTATTAATTTAATTCGATATTAAGTAAGGTTTAAGGGCAGGGCCTTATAGTTGGTATCAAAGGTCGGTTTAGATAACTTTAGAGGTTAGGGTATTCTCTAAGCATAAGTGACATTACCATAATGGTTAGGATTTCAGAAAGAGTCATAGTTTTAGATAAAGTGAATGAGTAAGTATATCTTAGTGTTTATCTTCCTCATTATTACATGATGATTTTGTTGATATACTCACACTGACTTTTCTGTTTTTAGTAAATGGATGGATCTACCAGGCACCAAAGTGACAATGGGTTTGAAGGAAACTATGGTGGTTCTCTGATTAAGAGACTGGATGAAATGTGGGATTCAATGAGGAATCTTGTGGTTGTTCTAAACCAACTATCAAGGAGTCATGATCAACCACTTGAACCTTGGTATGTTCTGTAATGAATCATGTACGAGATGACTAATCGATGTGGAAGTTCAGGTAATAATTATAAAGGTAACCATTAGGGTTTATATGATCCTTAATTTTTAGGAAATTATGGGTTACTCTATGATATGATGGAAAATGAAAGGCATGAGATAAAATTGAGGTTAACATATGTTATGATTATTTTTGAAGATTTTATCTCGTTTTGGGGAATGTTTTAAGAATTATATAGTTTTGGAAAAAGGACAACACGCAGACCGTGTGACAACCTGTCGCGTCAGACAAAGCTACGGGAATCAAACCCACAACCAAAGTGCAACTTGTATTTATCGCCTACCACTGGACTACGTGAAGTCCCTGGTTTTTTTGATTAATTATTTTTAGTTAGATGATTTTAGGAATCTAGAGTAAGTTTCTTTTGGGTTATCTATGGAAATGGATAACCTATCATGGAGGATATGTAATTAGGTTAATTACTTTTCAATATGAGAATTTAAGAGCAACTGATGTTATTTGGAGATAAAAGTTAATTTGTACCTTGGAAGACTATGTGATTAAATCCTTCAAATATTTGGGTTTCAATCTTAGTTTGGTTTACATTGAATAATTTTATGGAAAATTGTTTATCGAATGGTCTTCGTTGAACTTTGGGTTTTTTTGGACAAATTTTGGAGATTAAGAATAGATTTTTTTTATAAAGGATTATACTTTTGTGGATTATATGATCTCATACTAACAATTTTGGTTTTGGTTTTTGTCTAAAGACATGGAAAATATATAGTTTCCTTTTTTGGATAAGGTGATTCTCAAGAAGTTGATTATAGTACTCTTAATGCGAACAGGTCTTCCTAAATACTCATATTTTGGAGAAAATATGAGTTTTATTAAGGAATCTAGTAAAATTTGAAAGTCTACGTGACAAGTAAGTATGTTTCATTATGATTTAGTTAAGCTCAAAAATAAATTCCTCAATGAAGAGTAACTTAAAAAAAAAATGCTGTCTGTTAACTTTTCCTACTGGGGAATCAAATACCGTTTAACCCACCATAAGTTTGTCATTTTCTTATGGTTAACTTTCTCCTAGACATGTTTACAATCACTCTCCCTCAGAACATGACCCTTTGTTTTTTCTTCCATGTCCATGTTTTCCTACATGGAATCCTAGTATGGGTTAACTTGGGTGACCTTTGTAATTCTCTTTCTTTATTTTAAAGTGATAGTTTTACTGACTCTTGTTCTGATGTGGGATTTTCAATGAAGTTTCCAAGCCCAATTTTAAAAATTGTGAGGACGCAATTCCCAAAAGGGGGGAAGGATATAACACCCTAGGTAAATAAAGAATATTACATTTTCATATATATCCATATTTGTGAATAAAATATTAATATTACTTTAAAGGGGATGCTATGCTCGATGGCGTACCCAATACGCAACAACGAGTTTTTTGGAAATCTTGCATTGCACTCTAATAAAAATATAATATTTTTTTAAATGGTAGTTAACGCCTAGCCATTGTAATGGAGGGAATGAACCGAACTAACTAAAAAATGATTATATATGTTTGTCAAATATTTTTACTTTTTACAATAAATGTTAGAGGATTAAAAATGCGAATGAATCCAATTTTAAGCGTAAACATTCTAATATTCTTTAAAAGGTCGATTAATCGCCTTTTGATGACGAAGCTCTTTTAAATCCACTTTTTGAAAATTTTATATGTTATATTTGACACAATAAAATTCTTCTTTAGAATCGGGACATCAAAATTTACTTTGTGTAAATTTTTGGTATTTTTCTGATAAAGTTCATTTTTTAATTAATAGTGAAAAATGTTGTATTTTAATACACAACTTATTTTTAATATAATATATTTATATTATTAGATTATCTTTTGAGTTTGTTTTAAAGTGAAATTAGAATATATTTTTACCATTTAATCCAATAGTGGTCATTGTAATTAATTTCACTTTGAAATTGGACTTAAACTAGTGTCAATCTTTTAATAGATATTGTTTCTTAAAAACACGCTATTTGTTTTGACAACGGGAATTAATTATTAAATTAATTAATTAAACTTATATTTTTTCAATTTTTTAAAATAGAAATCATTTTTTAATTTGGGATATCAAATATAGATTAGGGTGAATTTTTGGTATTTTTCTGAAAAACATCAATTTTTGATGAATAGTGAAACCACTAAGTGGTAGTTAAAGAAACTGATTTTTCATTTAAATGAAACTTTGCCACTTCTGTGATTTGATTTTTAAAAATCCAACATACATGGTTGTCATTAATAAGTAAAATGTGGTTCAATGGTATTAAAATAATTTTTTTTGATGAATAGTAACTTTTAAGTTTTAATAGCGATTAGAGGTAATTAGTGTAGTTTAAGGTAAAAATAATGTTTTAATAATATGAAATGACCTATAAAGATGTCTTACCCTAATTCGATGAGTCATGACCGACCAAGACAATCCATGGGTCAACTTGGGGACCCCATGGAGCCACTTTTCTTGGAAAATGACATTAATACCTTTTTATTTAAAGTTAAAATTAAAATGTCACAAACATGTGTTGTTTTACTAAAACAATTTTTACATGGGGTTATACAAGTCATATTTTTGACTATAAATATTAATTAGAAAGATAAAAATATTTCCTACATCATGATATTTTTTTTATAATTTTTAGACACTAAATAAATTAAATTATTTATGACACCATGATGATGCATCGATTACCTCATTATTTAACGATTTAAATAAAATGAAAAGATAATGTAAAATCTAAGACCTAAAGTTGTCACAAACCTATTGGATGGGTGGATTTCGAAACCTTATCACCTTATCCTTGATATATATTCGTTTGGGACCTTTAAAATCCGAAAAAGAATTATATAATAATGTAATATTTTATAACTTTCCAAGAGTGCCCCTCCTCTCCTCTTATAAAAGGCCCCCACCTCTACCACCTTACCCACACCTCTCAAGCCTTTATCTCGGCCAAACCCTGCCCATTTCATCTCTCCACATCCCTCTCTTCATCATTTAATCCTAACTTTGGGCAGAATCCTTTCCAAGGAAGCCTTTGAGCTCAAATCAAAGAGAGTTACCCGATTTAAAGGTAGTGTCCTCTCTTGTTTTATTATGTTTTATTTTTCTTCTCCAACCCTCTAAAATCTTTTTATTCCTTTTTTTGTAACAAAACCAGTATCTTAAATATACTAGGATGTTTTTATGTGAAGCATTCAAGCTACACTTACACACACCTTTGTCTAATGGTTAAAGAACATACTGTTTCTGTGGATGGCGAATTACTGTCACACGAAACGATGATTATTCAATATTCTTTTAACACCTTAAAAGGTGGCCATTAAGATGTAACTATATTTATATATGATATATAATATTTTTATTTTTTCCTTATGATTCTTCATTTTTCATTTATGGCATACCTTTATGGTTTCCATTATGGGTAAATGCGATATCTTCATTTTAGGAAGTCTGGACTACCGCCCCCTCAAAGTGATTTGATTCGTTAATTCCATATGTGGGACGTATAAAGGATGGAATTAATGGTATTACATATTATATCCTACTGTAATTATAATATACCTTTATATCATTATTATTTCATTCCATTGAAAAAAATAAATTAAAGTAGTGTTCATGCGTACGTACGGATTACCGTCTCCATGAACGGTACATCTCATTTATTATCTCCAAATGTTATGTACTATTATAAGTACATATATATAATGGATATATATGAAATATATTACATATAAATGAAGGATATCATTATGTAATTATAATATATATATCTCTCATTTTCTTAATTCCATTAATATTACAAAAAATGAAAGTAGCGTTCAATAAGTTCGATTTTTACTCATGTACCGAACATCGACAAAAACGTCTGATATGAACTCACGTTATTTACCAATTATTATAACATTATAATATGTGATATTAACTGAATAATAATATTTCAATTAGGTCCTTAAAAAATTATAAATTGAACAAATTTTATTATTCAGGAGATTAAAGAACGATCAAGTCATGTCGGACATGAGGTAAGGGATCCTACCTCTCCCTTTTTTTGGTACACTCTTTTTTGTCATTCCTTTTAAGCTCATCTTTCTTATGATTGGGATGTTGTTTTATATTAATATTACTGTAAATTTTATTTTCATTTGATTAGAGACCCTATTTCCTCTCATCAATCCATTTTGGATGTTTTGAGTGGCGCCGTTAGGCTGCCGAATTTTCGAAAGAGATCCAACCTCTCTCTTTCTATTTAAGTACTCCCCTTTATGTCACTTATTTAAACCTCTTATTTGTTATGTTGGGTGTAAATTTTATTTTAATATGATGAGAGACCCTATTTGATCTCATCAATCCATTTTTGGATGTTTTAAGTGGCACCGTTAGGCTGCCGAGTTTTCATAAGGGATTTTTCATCTCACTTTTAGTCCTGTGAGATTTATGCTACATTTGCCACCATTTACATTGAGTGGTGTATGTACTTCCCATTATTATACTCTTTGTGTAATATAATTTCATTTATGGGTATTTACATATTCATTGTATATCCCTTCTTCAATGGGGTGTACGTTTCGAAAGTTACCCAAGTCGGTAAGGGAACCTTTCACCCTCCTCTTTTTAAAAGAATTCTTTTGTTATGTATTTTAATTCACATACTATTATGTTGGGATATGTTATTATATATATTTATTGATGTAAATTATATGTCCAAGTGATGAGATACCCTTTTTATATCTCATCAACTCTTTTTCTGATTTTTGTAGTGACGCTGTTAGGCTGTCGAATTTTTGCAAGGAAACTTCTTAACCCAATTTTGATTCTTTGGGATAAACTTGTATTCCTTGAATATATCATTATATGAATATGTGTGAATGTCCTCTGATTTTTTTACACTTAATATCCACTTATATTTGGTGAATTCGTTTGTCACAAATAATTAAGTAATTGATTTATCCTTAATCCAAGGATACCATCTTTGTAAGGGACTTCATCTCAATCTCCATTCATTGAGGCATATTTTGTTTTATACACAACCTTCTTTTATACGGTGTATAAAACTCTTTTACTTTTACGTTTATCCAAAATGAGTCTTTTTTATACTAAGCGTTTTACTAAACGACAAAAGGGAATGTTTTTGTCATACGTATGCGGCGACAACGACTTTTCTGCCACCGTGACCATTATTTGGGTTTCGGCTTCCTCAACAAGCCATACCTTTTTTAAATGAAAAATAAATATCATGTTTTACTTTTCTTTTATTTTGGTATTGAAAATGGTTTTCATAAAGTTTTTATTATATCAATGTCTTGTATTGATATCTTGTGATTGAAATGTGGAAATTTTATGTTTCCTTTATACATGTTTTATGTGATACGATTATGTTATGGTGCTTGGGAATTATTATGAAGATGGGTGGTTCTGTGATAAACTAAGGGTGGGTGAGCCCGATATAGCTCTCCAATGCATTGGGTAATGTGAAGGGGTTAAACGTTAAGGTTTCTCCGAAGAGATTTAGGGAATATACTGTGATGGGTATTCCAAACATAACCAAGAGGGTTACTCCCTACGTAAGAATGTTATGAATGCCTCAAGTTACCTTTATGCCTTATGATTTCTATGTTTTATTCATGATTTGATGAGGTATGTTAAAGTTCTTATGTTTTATGAGTAAAGTATGATTTCATTGATTCTTATGTATACATGTACTCATGTTTCATTTCCATATTTTTATATCCCTTATTGAGCTTTTTATGCTCATCCCAGGTTTTTGAAATGTTTTACACAGGACTTAAAGATGAATAGGTTCAAGGATGAGATCAAGGAAAGACATGCTATCTAAAACATGGAACTATACATGTTTCTTTTAAGATTTGTTTTATGGAAACTTAGTAGAAGTGTCTAATTTGTAATCTTTTGAAATGTAACAGTTATGTCCCAATTCTCTAAAACTCTAAACCTGAAAAGATCCTCAATGTGAAATATTAATTTAATTCAATATTAAGTAAGGTTTAACGGTGGGTCCTTATAATAATACAATTTTTTAAATCTATGACACCTTAGGTTTATCCTAGGTCATTCATAGTCATCATTTATTTTAATCATTCATGATGTTTTGTGAAGATTTTGGAATTAACAAATCACATCCCTTAGGAGTGTAAAAATAGGTGTGTAATAAGTATCATTTTCATGCACCAGGGGATGATCTAGTTAATCTCAATGTTCCCTTTTTGAGTTATTACACATAAGTACCTCTGTAATAGAGCTATATGTACTTGTAGTATCCAAAAGAGATTTAATTTCCTAGAAACGACTCAATCTGTCCCTTACCAAAATTACGTAACATTATCCAATACTTTTACTCATCCTTAGAATTTATTTAAACATATAACTAGAAATATGCCTATAAATATATTTTGGGATATCAGTAAAGTTTTCTGAACCAAGTTTTTAAAGGTAAACTAAAACTTTCCCTTGATACCAACTATAGAGACCTAAAATTTTCATATATGGATATTTTAAATTTTTAGATGAATATTCAAGACATTACCTGTCCCTATGAACCATAATAGTTTACTGTATTGTGAGGTAATATACCCAATGTTCTAATTTGGTGAAAGATCTTAAACATACCCTATAGAGATATTTCCCTTCAAAACTCTTCACTGACATACCCTAATTAAAACCATTCTTAATAACATGGATAAATGAATCATAAGAAAGAGTGAGATCAGATGCTTAATAATGGTAAAATAAGGTATATATATAAGCGTAACAAGAACATGTGGGTTTGAGAACTTGAGTATATAATTTTAAAACCATAGCCTGCATATCAAAGGTCATAATATTGGGTCATGGAATAAATATTGGAATTTCCTATGTCATGAATAATAAAGGAATAAAAGAACATAAGCAAAGAGTATATAAGATTGACATAGGATATATATTTTTGGATGTTATGCCCATAAGGCTGAATACCCTGAGAGGGGGGGGGGTGGGTGAATCAGGGTATGAATAATTTAAAATTAATGCTCGTTATGATCTTGTTTTACTGTTAAGAAAAACACTATTCTCTCTCTTTATTGTTGAACAATGTAAACAGAAAGTAAAGCATGCACAGGACACAACAATTTTTACTTGGTTCACCCGCACTGGGCTACGTCCAAGGAGCATACGCTAACAAGTTTTCAGTCGTACCAAATTCCACTAAACTTCACTAACTGTGGATTACAAGGTTCGGGTACATTCAATATGTCCCAGGATCACTGCCTTTACAAGATTTAGGGTCAGCTCATTTCTTTCCCAAGAGTCACTCCCTATTTCTCTCTCTGGCTCACTGCCGGTGGAGAGGATAACCTTCTTCCTCTTCCTTTGCTCACTGTGTCGGAAAGGATCCACTCATAGTTTATAGACCTGTAGGTCTCTTCATTTGCATGAAGGAATGCATATTCCTATGTATGTAGATGCTTCGTTGAAGTTCAACCTTCACCCGTAGATGAATCTCACTTTTCACCAAAGGTATCAGGAAAACTTCCAGCTTCCACGCAGCTCGAAAAACACTACCAAAAAATCAACCTTACTTGGCACGCAAGTCTATCTCGGCACGCAAGTATCGGCGCGCAAGTCACAACTGGCGCACAAGTCCTCCTCAGAAACTTGTGCGACACAAGCTTCCCAAACTCCAAACCTATGCGACTCTCTTTCTTTTACACCCAAACCAATATTGGTGCACAACTACCAAACGACGCACAACTTCTACCACTGGCGCACAACTCCACCTGCGCGACCACACACCACTTGCGCGACCACCACACCTGTGCGACGTGAGCTCTGATTTCTGAAAGTGTTGAACTCCAGTGAAAAATGAAGAGGGGTGGTCCAGTATTTATAGGAATTTGGTCACCCCTGCGCGACGACGCACAAGTCTCTCCTCGGCGCGCAAGTCTCGGCGCGCAGGTCTCTTCTCCTACAAGTCACATGCACGACCTAATTCCAAACTTGCGCGAACCTCTTTCCTTTTCAATATTTAGATCTTCTGATCTTGAAAAACCATAGGTGCACATGTTCTCAAGCTTCCAAGTCATTCGGCGCACAAGTCTCTTTTACGGTGCACAAGACACTTGCGCGACAACACCAATACATGCGCGACACTTGTCCCTTTGCAACATTTTGATAATCTAATCTTGAAAAACATATGGCGTGCAAGTTTCCAAGCATTCAAGTACACGACATGCAAGTCCATTAGCCAAAAACCACCTTGTATCTGTTCTTTTGTACCGCCTCCAGATCATCCATTCCTTTTGTCAATGTTCTTGAATCAAACATGGATCATTGACCTCAGCTCTTGAACTCGACATTCCATCATGAAATCCTCTTTGTCAAAAAATTTGTATATAATTGTTTCTCTTTGTCAACAATCACCACTCAGATGTCCACTTTGTCAATAAACACAATCACCTCAAAAATGATTCAATGATACCTTGAGGTATTTCTTCCCAACATTGGAATACACCTAATCATAGAAAATATTATGTCAAGGATACCCACCAAGACATTCATAACATTTTAGGCTTGGGATAACCACCTATGACCTCTAATGTACCCTATTTTGAGATTGATATAACCTCATATGTGCCCTCTATCCATCTTGGGATAACCTAATGTGTACCCTGTTTTATGATTGGGATAACCTCTCATGTTCCCATTGACCTCATATTACATTAATCATTACTCAATGCATTGTAGGGAGATATAGGTCCCACACATCACATAATGAGAATCATACGTTTGTGTGCCACAAGACCATAAACCATTAATCATATCATAACACATGAAATGGAATGTGTTTCATAAATATTTCATCATATCATAACCTTTTTAAAAAATATTGGATTTATAACCATTTCATCATTTTATTATAGCATAAACTATGGAAAAAGAAGTGGGTTTCATAAGAATTTTATCCTCGTATAACCTATAGAAGAGAAATGGGTTTCATAAAATTATTATCATTATAAATAAAATAGAAAAAGCATAATAATTATATCCTTAATTTATATCACGAGTAAAGAATAAGTTACAACAAAGGATGTCATCTTAGATAAATAATGATTTTGAAATTTCACTTGGAACATTTCATGAGGAAAATAACCTTTCCACAATGAAAAAACAATTGATAAAAAATAATTTTTTTTGAAAATAATTTTCATTTTTAAATTAGATCAAAAAATTATAAATTAAGCATGAATTACAATAATTTTTCTGATAGTGGCAAAATAGGTTCATTCTATACACATTAAAACAAACATTCCTTTCACATTTTCCATAAAATCTAAATGAGCATTGTTTGGAAAATGACAAAAATATTCCATTAATTTTTTTTAAAAGTTAAACATGGGTTAAAATGTTTTTAATAAAGAATTCTATGACTGTTAAAAAAAATTTGGAAAAAAATTCTAGAAAACCTTATTTTTGAACAAAAATGCTTTTCGGCCGATGAGATAAATAAATACGTGTTTTCTTAAACACATTATTTAAAACTCATGAGAATGTAAAGAGGTCAAATTGTAGAGAAAAATGTATTATCATGAAATAAAAAGAGTATAGTATGAATTATTTAGTTTCTTGAGAGATATATCATAATATTTCATCATTTTAATCATAATTATAAAAAAATCCTGATAAACGAATAGATTGTATCATAAAAGCATTACCACTTTGATAACATTGAATCGTAAACCCCATGAAATAGATATCCTTAAATGGATATGTAAATCCTAAAAAATTTAATGAAATTAATAATAATATACATTCATGGGTAGTATATACATAATATGAAATGAATAGGTGGTGAATATTTCATGTGTCTCATATAAGTAAAAAGTGAGACATAAATCCCTTACCGCTATAGTAATATGTTGAATCATAATCCCCAATAAAGAATAAAATAAAATTAAAAATTAAATATAATTTAAATAATTATATTAATGATATTACATTTCAAAGGGGGATTTATATACCCCACACAAAAATAAATGAGTTGTGAATTTGCATATGTCTCCCAAATATAAAAGATAGACAAGAAGTCCCTTACCTTAATTCTTGACATAATTCATACACAATCAAACCACCTGTATAATTAATATAACATTATTATAAATATATTATATAACCATACATGCACATATTAGACCTTTTATTTTTTACTTATGACCATTTATTACCCATTTATTACAAATTTCTTGTTAAAATTGCGTTTTGGGTAATAAATGATTTGTTTTTCATATATTTTTTGATTTTTTATTTTTAGTATTCCTAATTTGACCATATTTATATCATAATTAGAATAATAATTATGAAATAATATTCATATTTATAAATCATTTATTATTTTAATGATAATCAAGAAATGTGGTTTTGATAACTGAAGTGTGTTACCATCACGGAGACTGTATGTTGTACGCACCCATGAGTAACATTTCCATTTTTCCATGAACATTATAGAGAAGATTAAAGTAATATTTTTTATTTCCAGGATGGTTATTATGTCATATTATTTCTTTAAATATACTTATAAATATTATCAATATGGTGTGGTGATGAAAAAAGAAAGTCACATCACTCTGTGAAGGTGACAGTCCACACATACACGAATGACGTTATCATATTTTATTGAGGTAAAAGTTAAGAACTAAAATTATATATTATCTTTTAATAATTATAAATATTTCAATAATATCATTATCATTTAATTTACATAATGTATATTCATTAAATTTACCCTTTTTATCTTCCTTGTAAAGCGTTAGTGAACAACGAATCACACCGCTTCACGAGGCGGTAGTTCATCATACACACAAATAATGATTTCATAACCCATTTGTTGGAATAATATATAGTTTTAATAAATATAAATAACATGAAAAAATATAACTATATTTAATATAATTATTTTATTATATAATCAAGTTTTAATAATAATAGGAGTTAGAGAAAGAAATAAAATAAAAACACTCATTGAAGAACGTTACCTCTTTTTCAGGTAACGTACTTAATATTGCACCAAAATCCTTACTTGGATGTCTCTATTCAAAAAAAGTGTTCTAGTATGATAGGAGGTAATTTTAGAATTCATGTTTTTATGTTTATTTCTATCCAAAATGGTTTGAAGGTCTGAAAAAAGAGAGGAGAGTGAGTGGCCTTTTATAAGTGAGGTGGGTGGCACACATGTAATTATTTTGAAAAGAAAAGTTATACCCATGTTTTATCATATAAAAAGGATCATAAAAAGGATTATTATTGATCTATATAAATTATATGGTCTAAATATGTACATAAAATATATCTTAGACAAGTTTTTTTTTCATTATTAGTTTAACCCCCACTAAACCCATTTGTACCTTAAATGCGACAATCAATTTTTAAATTTTCACTAATAATTTTGGTAAAATATTAAGTTGAACTTATTAGAAAATATAAATTATTATTATTAAAAATATTTAATATATTTTTCTCAATTAAATTAACATAATTTTGAAATATTAATTTGAAATTAATAACGCAGGCACGACGAGAAAGAGGGTTGTCAAAGAGAAGACGATCAAAAGTTTATAACATTTTGACATAAAATTTAAATTTTAAATAGATTGAAATTAATTAATTTGGATTAATATATAAATAATTTATCTAAATTTAGTTTTACACTAATTTTAAATATAATTTAACTTTATATACAATTTAAACAAAAAAGATGCATTCAATTAAAATTCATTATTCTTTTCTATTCATTAAAAAAATAATATTTGCATAATATTTTCAAAAAATAACCCAAATATAAATTTTAAATTATTATTTTAAAGTTTTATTAAATTTTTCTAATTATATTTTCTAAAAGTGAGAAAAATTAATTTAAAAAACCCCACAAACGTGATAAAAAATTAGGTTTTTGAGAAGTGTATTTATCAAGCACAATATCATTTTATATTAACTCTAGGTTTAATAATAATAATTGTATGAATATAGATTAAAAATTATTGGTATATAATATATAAATTTAATTTAAAAAAATATTCATTATTTATTATTTTAAATAAATAAAATGAATAAATATTATGCACTTTAAAAAGAGTTTTATGGAAAACCCTTTTTTATAACATAAAATAAACTTATACTAAAATCAAATATAATGCTGTTAAAAAATTAATTAAGTGGGATAAATATAAATAATGGAAACTTTTATTACTTAAAATTAAAATTGGGCATTTATATTACTTAATTTATTGAAAATAAATGATAGTTTGATAAAAATTGGTATTTTTCACGATTCACTAAAAATCAATATTATTTAAAAAATCCATAAATTCCACTATAAATTAATTTTTATATGTTGATTTCAAAAATTACTTTCATTTTATCAAATAAATTTTCTATAATATCTATAATAGGCTCTCGTGAAAAGTCATATTTAAAAAAAATATTTTTGATGAATATAATTTAGTTAGTAAAAATTGATTGACTACTTTATAAGAATTTATAAATAAATTTATATCGATTAGGATATTTATATGATTGATTCATAAATTAGTTAATCATATTCTTACACACCTATTAAACATCTAGGTTATAATATCCATATTTAAAATAATATTATTTGATGGTTTACTGAACTTCAGTGTGGTGTGTCAGACAGACTATCAGAGAAACTAATTATTGTGTGTAATACATTCTAAACCCAATGTTTCATATAATGAAATATATAATTAGTTTTATGTGTAACAAAAAATATAAAAAATATTAAATTCATTCAAAAAAAATCACAAAATATAGGGTTGTTATACTTACATCAATATCAGGGAAACCAATCAAAAACACAAAAAGATACCATTTCAATTCTACACTCCATAAAAATATCACTCCCATGACCTGGGGTATATAATTTACTTAGATTACCTAAAAATGATCTGTATGCACCCCATTATGGGACACTTATAGGGTGTGAGTATAAAATAATCATTAGGTGGTCACCCCCACAAACCTAAATGCCTGTTATAAGTGAATGTGTCCGAAGAAACAATACTAAAATAATGGAATATGTGGATCAATGGCCAAAATTATTTTTAAAATAAATTCAACTTGAATATAATTTAGTAGGAATCCCATAATATTAGAAGGGTCCATACCAATTTACTCAATTCATGCCCATTTTATAGATATTAGAGGAAAAAATATATATACTAAAGTGAGGCACAATACCCATCTCATTGGGTAAAGTGGATCTTGTATTCCAAGTGTGGGAAATATTTTTTCCCATCCCTTTTTGAAAAGTGGAAAGGGTATACCATGTCATGGAATTACAAGACCATTCTATACCTTCAACTGATTTGACAATATAAAGTGTACCAATGAAACTTTTCATTCTACTATGTTATCACAAAGTATTCTTCAAGATGATATTGTCACTAAAATTTAATGGAATATATTATAACTAAAAAATCACCTCATGGGTCATATAATTACATTTATGATGTATATCTACCTAGAGCCATGTTATATACCAACCCTTTTCTGTATCAACACCCTCATTAAGACATAGTGCAAATAATAGAAATAAATCTAGAAAACAACTCCTTCCATAAGTAAGAGATGGATAGTAGTGATAGTAAAATTATCCCTTAAATACATAAATACGTATTGAAACCATGAAATCCAAACATTGGATGGGATATTCCTAGTTAAATCTAAAAGGCACGATGAATTCTAGGATTAACCTAGTGCAAACTTAACATAATATCATATTAATATAAGAAATATATGATCCTTTGAGACATTATTACGAAATTTTCCAATAGAAAGTAACTTAATCTTATATCTATCCATAGTTACTCCTCATTAAAAAGTAGTATTCCCAAGAAAATGTATTTTTTATTCCCAAAACATATGCTTTGAAAACATATGGCGTAACTAATTTCATTTTAGAAGACTGAATACCATCCAATATTTTTAACAATATAATCATAAATCCTTGAGTAAAATAAGACATTAATGATAAACACTAAAATGAATAAATTTACATATCTCCTAAACACATGATTTATTAACTGCATAAACACTTCTGGCACATTGGTAACTCCAAAGTTAATTTTTTTAAACTCAATATTCTTATATCAACATAAAAAACTCATCTTCTATGTATCCAACCCCTTCACCCTCATATGATGTTATCCAAAAAAATCTCTCTTTTAGAGAAAACTATTGTTTACGACTTTATCAAATAATCCATTTATCCTAGGTATAAGATAGTAATTCTACACAATCACCAAGTTTAACAACTGGAAATAAATGAAAAACCAAAAACTATTGTCAACCATATTTAAAAAAACAATATATATCCCCACAAAGATACACTAGTAAAAATGTAACCCCCATAAAATTCATTATCTGGAATCCACTACTCCAAAATATTATATGGTTATATTTAATTTTATGTTAGATATGTTACTGAATATTGTTAAATATAATTATATGAGGTTATATGCATTAAACTCCATTCCTTTATAAATATTTAATTTATTATCATAACAAAATATTCAATTTAAATATAATAGATCACCCTACATCAGTAGTAATAAATACCATCTCAATAAAATACAAACAATCCATTCTAAATATGACATTTTATGGTTATATGTAAAATAAGACTAGATCCCACTTTATGTGGGAATCTATTATCATCAACTCACAACCAAAAACTATATCAATAATTTATATGAATCATCACCCAATGGTGTATAGAAAATTATATGTTAATAAATCATATATGTTTTTAGCGATATCCCTTTCACTAATCTAAATATTATAAGTGAATATAACCCATACAAATAACAAAATTAAGGTAGTTGTTGACAAGAAATATATCACACCACTCACCACTTAGGGTCCTACGAGTTGAAAATCAACATCCACTATATGATGTTTAACATGATTAGATCCTCTTCCATGTTATATTTCTTGATATCATCCTACTTATCCAAGATCATTACCCTATTTTTGATGATAAGTAATATTCTGGGGCTAACCTCCTCCCCCGCCACCCTACAACGATGGCCCCTCTTATATTTGGACACACCATGGATGAAATGTTGTAGGTTCATATTATGGTTGATAGGGTATATCATCCAGTATAATATTACAACCAATACCATATTTACCACCCTAATGTATAAAACACAGAAATATTCAAGGACCTTTACCTCCATATGAATAAAAAAACATTATTTTTAATACTTGAGTGATGTGAACTACCCACTCCTGAGAATTGGGAATAAGAGGGACTATAATGATAAACTAGTTTTTCTAATATCATGATATCCTCCATAAAGATCCATTTAACACCAATAACGTTCACCCATCCTCACACTCGACACTAGTTGTGTCCCCTTAGACCCACACTCCATGATCTGGTGCCATAAACACTTACTTTATACACTCACTTTGATACCAAGTGTAGATTCCAAAAAACGAATATCCCATAATAAAATTAATTAAATAAAATATTGAAATAATTATATTTCAATAAATTTTAGGTTAAGATATTTTGATAATTGGGATAAACATAAACAAAAAAACCTATGAATTTCTGAACCGATGCATATATTTTCACTATATTAGAAAATACTTAACCACATGGAGTCTTAAACATCTAACAAAAATTCTTCCAGATGTCATATACTTCTAAACATATAACATGTAAAAATTTTCAACAAAACCCAGAGAATATAAACATATGAAATGGGTGAGATAAAAATATTAGTAATGGAAACATATTATTTAAGCAGTAAAAAATAAGCATTGTATACAAGATATGTTAGGAATAAATAATCTAGATAATTTCATAGTAAAATAAACCTGAGAGCGTGATATATCTAGGATAATAAATGGAAGCATGTATATAAATAAAACTGATATAATTCTGATGGAATTCATAATACCGGACATCTAACACATTCTTTCAAGGCCTTATGTAAATACACTATAATGATATGAGAAGAAGTATACACTAAAACCCAAGAATTTTTCATCTCCTGAGAACTATTGATTAATGCAAGGAATATATAATTATAGTCCCCAACCATATATTTTTTATTTCAAATACATTCACCATAGGATCCAATAATACATTTCATTCAATTCTCTAAGGAACATATGGATAAATAAAAACTTGGATCCTCGTATAATGATTAATATGGAATGTCAATACATTATAAAATTATTTTAGTATTTAATAATAATAAAGAATGTAATTACTTTTACCCTATGTAAATAAAAGGGAAAACATGATTATGGCACATTCATAGAAATATGGAGGATAATTAGACAATATATAATTAACTTTCCAAAGATGATACAAATTGGAATAAAAATATACAAATCACCAATACCTTTTCCCATTTCAATGGAAGTTATAACATGATCACAAACCGTCCATATAATGAATTTGGATAGTTAAAAAATAATGTAACCCCAATAAACAAAAAGAAAACATAAAAGGGTGTTTATATAAATGAAATAAACCTCATAAAAATAATGCTTTGAATATTATCACAAAAAGGGATCAAGAATCAAATTGTTTGATAATATGGGTTAATTCCACCAAATGATAAATATATATATTAGATGATATATCATGAACCATAAAACCTGTTAGTGTAATTTTTTTGAAAATGAAAATGGAAATGTAATAAGAAACATAAAATATCTTTTAGAAAAAAATTTTACATTGATGTTAAATAAAAATTTAAAAGTAACATATAATAGAAACTTTTAAAATGGAGACATGAATGATTTTGAAAAAATATACTTTTAAAAATAAAATAAAATAATTTAGATTTTATAATACATAATTTTTTTCTTGGATAGATGATTAAATGAAGAAAAAACATATTAAAGTGATAAGAAAAAACCATTTTATTATTTTTAAAATACCTTTGTTCAAAACTCACAATAAAAGATGGGTATAAAAATTTAATTTTTATTAAAAAAGCAATTTTACAAAGAATACAAAAAAATACCATATAATAAAATATTATGGTTAGAGAACCCAATAATAGAAAATCAAATTTCAAGATGAAACACTATAACATAAAGAAATTAGTTTTGAGTCAACAAGATAAATTAATTAAAACATACTCCATGCAGGATGAAATATTTTAAAAGGGGTTTATGTGAAAAATATTTGAAAAATGATATAATTCCACATAAAATAACTAATGTTTTCAAATCCATGATTTTCTTTTGAGGTATATTCTAATTATTTTTATTATATATTTTCCTTATTGATTACTCTTGAGTTTTGGAGAAAAATGTGAAAATTTTGGGTGGACAGACCCTATCATAGAGTTAGTAGTAACTGTGCACCCTGCCTAAGAAATCATGAGACCAAGTTAGTTTTCTGGAAAGAGTCTTATCTTCCAGTTAGATCATAGCTTGTAAACTATGCGGGTTAATCTTGTGACATGTCCTAGGTAGATAGTGTAAACCACACAGTTTCCTTACAGTTTGACAAATTAGGCAGACTAATCATTTGGTCTATCCATGTCATTAAAAATGTGGATTTTACCCCTTCCCCCTCTCTACATTTAACCAAAAATCTGCCCCTATTCTATACCACTTGGGATTTTAAGACCTAGAATCCACCTTTTCCACCTCTTACTCCCTTAGACCTCAAATTTTGAGGTGGATTTAGTAGGAGGTCTTCAAGCCTCCTCAAGTAAGTGAGTTTTTCCTTGTTTTCTTCTTCTTCTATTTTAGGGATTCTTCTCTCTTTTCATAGGGTTTCTTTTCTCCAGCAATTAGGGTTCCATTTTTAGGGTTCAAATTGTTTTTTTGGGTTCAATATCCATTATTAGGGTTTGATATTTCCTTCTTGTGGTTCATTTGGAGTTCTACACCAAATTTTGGGGATTTCTACACCCGAGGTAGGTGATTCCATGCATAACCATTATTTGATGAATTTATTATTCTGGATTGAGTATTTAAAATTTTCTATGATTAATATTGGTAGTGAGAAAGTGTTTTTTGAAAATATTAAACATGTGTTTGGCTTGAAATTGGGTTTTCAATATGAAATTGGGGGTGTTTCATTCATAAACCCTCGTTATGATATTTGTAAAAGTTTTATAAATTGTGTAATTGGTTTTTTTAATTATTTATGTGGCAAAAAACATATTCGGAAAAGGATTTTGTGTGTGTATGATTTTAAAAATGGGGTTTGGGTGTGAAAATTGTGGAATTTGGTGTGTGTAATTCATTGTTTCCATTGAGAATTGTGAAAAAGATTAATTATGTAAAATTTGGAATTTTATTTACAATAAAGGAAACCCTAGGAAACTAGGTGTGAAGGCTAGGACAAGTCTTCCAGTGATACAAAAGTGGATCTGTCTCAATATCACTTATCTGGATTGAAGATGATAACACAAACTAAATATTGATGATGATTAGAGACCACTAGGCCATTGGAGTGTTCCCTCTTGGTGGATCATGCACAGAAACACTTTTAGTGGTGGTTTCTAATCCATGTTTCAATGAGACAAGAGTTTATAGGGTTCCATTTCTAGCTATTGCCTAGAGGGTCTATCCTGTGACTAGTGCTCTTTGGTTATATCTCACTTAACATCGACATACAATATGGTAACTTGTTATTTCAAATAAATAATGGTGTTCCTTTAAATATGTTTTCCCTAAAAATGTTTCTAGTTTTCTTTTATAAAACATTAATGTTATTTATAATATAATGTTTATAGAATGGAATAATTTATTTGGTGGCATTCTACTCATCTTTGGATCATATCCGACATACACCTTTAGGTGTAATTAGACTTGGTTATGTTTGATATAGGTAAGGGAAAGATGTTTGAAGATGGTGGCTCGAGATGCTAGTGGATTATCCTATCAGGTTTTGTGGTGGTGGCTTGAGTAAGATATTCCTCTTTGCATATGCTAATTTTTGGGATAGTGTACAATTCCCCTTTTTTAGATCCTTTTGGTTTGGTTTACATGTTGCAAACTTGAACTTGGATAATTGATGTGCCATGTTTGGTTGTGAATTTCATCTTTGGTTTATTTATTATGTTGGTTTTTTTATTATTATATAATCAGGTAAATCATTATTATTTTGTGTTAATGATACCCGATCGCATTTTTTCAGCCTGTGGGGATTAAGAAATTCCCTTCAGGCATGCCAAAGGCTGGGTCAGGTTCTGTTTCAGATGAAAAACCAGCTCGGTTGATGACAAAGTGATATCTGATCAAGTTTCTTTTTTGAGCCATGTTATTGTAATGAGTATGGATAGAATGGAGCTAGGACTACCAAGGATCAGAGTTCTTGTTGTGGGTAGGGTTCCTGGTCATCACACCTTATGATGGATCTTGAGTCACCATGGAATGTTGGGATTTTTTATTTGAGTTCTCCCTTGGGTGGGACATTTAGGCTATAGAATGTACGTGGACATCAGGTGGGGGTGAGGAGGTTTGGTCTTTGAGTTGTCCTGATGAGTTTTATTTATTTTTATTTTTTTATTGTGGAAAAAATTTCATATTTGGTTGTATTAATGATTTTTCTTGTAACTATTTCCTTTTGTACAACATACATCCTTCGAGAATTCCCTTTCAACCAAAAGAAGAAGCTAGAGAGGGTTACCCCTCACTACCTAATCATAGGTTGGTAGAAACTGTGGTTCAGGATGTTCATCCTCTAGGAAAATGAGTGCATCCTATCCCTCATCCCTTCAGAGAAGCTGAATCTGGTCATAGGAAGGACAAAGAAAATGAGTTTATCATGAACACAAATCTTTATTTCCATGGTTTCATAGAAAATCAAGAATATGAGGATTGGATCAAGATGTTAGAGTTCATGTTTGAGTTCCTAGACACCCCTAAAAAGGTCGGGGTGAAATTCACCTTGTTTTTGCTTGAAGGTGACATTCAAAGGTTGCGAGACTCAGTGATTCAAGCTGGGAAGTAGGAGGAGATGAGCTGGAAAGACATCAAACACATCTTCAATGAACATTATTTCTCTATGTTTTTGGCGTATGCTAGATCTTGGGAGTTGGTGTATATGGTTCAGGGGGACCAATCAGTAATGGAGTATGCCAACTTCTTTTCCAAGCTTGTTCGGTATGCTCTTGAAATAGTTTCCAATGAGGAGATGAAGGATCAGACGTACGAAAGAGTTCTATGACCAAATATATTTTCTCAGGTATTTGTTTTCAAGTTAAATACCAATGTTGAAGTATTTGATCAAGAATTTATGGTGGAGATTGATCAGAAGGAATGTTCTGGTGCCTCTGTGGATCTGTTAGTTATGGGAAGTGGTAGTTCATCTAAGAGGAAGAGGAAGCAATATGAGCAAGGGAAAAATGGAGTCGATAGTTCATGACATATTTCTTAGTGGTCTTCATCTGTGGCTTCTAATGTAGAGTCTGTTGTGTGCCACCAGTGTGGGAAAGAGGGGCACATCCGAACTACATGTACATCTCCTCCTAATCCCTATCATTTACGTGGAGTTATAGGAAAACTGAAGCACTTTTGAAAACTAATGCACCCATACCTATTACCTCCAGGGGAATATTATTGTAGTTAGAGCGGTCTTGGATTGTGGGATCTTGGATGGGTGGTCAGGGTGGAAGCACTAGATCTTATTCTATTCAGATTCATTTACGAGAAAATCCATAGGTCAATAGTCATTTTTAGACTCAGTCAGAGACAAGGCATCTTTATGTTGTGGATCAAGCACCAGAGACTAGATGCAAGGCCCTTTATAGTTCGATTTACCATTTCTATTTCATCCTCTATAGCTATTTTTTTGATATTGAGGCTTACTTTTCTTTCATATCTTCATATATTATGAATCTTTTTAATTATCTAACTGATATTATGTATTTTTTGATAGATTTAGTAATTCTGTTGGGTAAGAAGAAAGTGAAGGGTCTCAGGTACCTATCCTTTGCACTCTCTACGTCAGGGGTAGAGTTGTAATAGTATTTCCTAGTCTAGGATATGGACTATATTGATGTAATCCTTGAAATTTATTAGATGGTGTGCTTCCAAGTGAAAATTTATGGTATAAGTGGGGGATAAGTGTATTTCCACCTAATTGGAGTTCTCAGGTTTTTATTGGGGAATGGGATCCTCGGTCAAGTTATGTTGGACCTCCACTCCGGGAGGTTGGAAATATTTTTTTTTCAATTATCATCACTCATGTTTGTGGATGGTGGTTTTACTTATGAAGGAGGATTACCTCCTATAGTGGATGAGTTCCCAACGGTATTTCCAGAGGATTTTTTATGTTTAACCTCAGAGCGGGATTCAGAGTTTTCAATTGATTTGGCATTATGGAAACAACCAATATCTCTTCCCTCATATCATATGTCCCCACCAAGATAAGGGAACTAAAGATACAACAAGATTATTTAGAATCCAAAGGGTTCATTTTCCCAATCATCTCTCCTTGGGACACCCTAGTATTGTTAGTGAAGAAGTTAGATAAATATCTCTAGTTTTTTATCGATTACCAAAAGTTGAATAAGGTAACCATCAAGAAAAAGTACATGTTTCCCCTAATTAATTACTTTGTAACCTAATTAAAGGGGAAAAGTGGTTATTTTTTATATACTTCCTTTTCGGTTACCACCAAGTCAAGGTAAATGAGGCAGATATCCCAAAAATAGTTTTTCAAAGCAAGTACGACCACTTCAAGTACTTGGTCATGCCTTTTGTATTGAAGAATGATCCAATGGTCTTCCTGGTGCACATGAATATGATGTTCCAATATTATCTCAAATCTTTTTTGTAGTATTCATGGATGATATCTTATTTTATTCTATATCCTAAGAAGATCATGAGCATCAGTAGCAGATCGTGCTGGGAACATTGTAGGATCATCGTCTCAAAGAAAAATTCTCAAAGTGTGCCTTCTGGATTAGGTAAGTGATGTTTCTAGGCCATGTGACCTTGGATAAAGTGGTTTTGGTGGACCTTATGAAGATAAGTGCCGTTATATAATGGGAACAACTGAATAATTTGTTTGAGATCAAGGGTTTCCTTGGTTTGGCAGGTTACTACAGGTGATTTGTTCGTGATTTCTCTCAGATTCCTTCTTTAAAGACATCTCTCACTCTGAAAGGGGTGACGATTAAATGGATCCCATAATTCTAAGTTTCAATTGAAGAGATAAAGTGGTGTTTGACTACCTCACCCATGTTGATCTTTCTAGAATCGGGAAAGGGGTATGTGGTCTACTACATGCTTCAGGTATGGGAATCAGGTGTGGGATTATTCAATATGATCATGTGGTGGTGTATGGTTCATTTCAACTCCATACACATGAAAAAAACTACCTATACTATGAATTTTAGTTAGTAGAAGTGATTCATTCCTTTAATATGTGGTTTCATTATCTTTCTAGGGAGAAATTTGTAGTATATTATGGTCAAAATATCTTATCCTATAACTTCTTCAAAAAGGATTGTAATTTGAGGAAATGCAATTCAATAGAGTATCTGTAGGTGTTCAACATTGATATTGTCCATACCCTAGTAAAGGGAAATGTGGTGGCTGACACCATGAGCAGAAAAGTTTAGTGTAGGCATTGAGGAAGTCCAGTGATGAGTGTACTTTGATGGGGCTCTTTTCTCAGACGCACTTGGAGACCATGGAGTACAGTGGAGGTGCATTATTGGTGAGTGTTTAGTTGTATCCTTATCATCTAAATAAGATTAATTTGGATAATCTCAATGATGAGCTATTTTAGTAGTCCATGTAGTTACTTCATTTTGGGGAGACACCTTCCGACTGGTCATTGTATCCTAAGGAAATATTGTTCTTTAAGAGCCATTTCATGGTGCCGTTTTCTTTATGGAAGGTGGTGATGCCGGATATCCACCAATATCAGTGGTACATCCATAATGGAGATAGTAATTTGTATTTTCATGTTATTAGATAGTTATGGTGGCCAGGTATGAGCCTAGATATAGCTGATTTTGTATTGAGATGCTTTACATGTCAGTAGGTGAAACTAGAGCATCAAAGGCCCTCTGGTTTGCTCTAGGCACTACCCATTCCTACCTAGAAGTGGGACAAGGTCACCATGGAATTTATTATTGGATTTCCTCATGAAAATAAAGGGAATAAACTCCATTTGGGTGTTAATTGACCGTTTGACCAAATCACCTGACTTCATTCTAATCAGAGTCTCAATAAAAGTGGATGAGTTAGACCAGTTTTACATTTATGAAGTGGTAAGGCTCCCTGGTGTGCTGTCACCAATAATTTATAACAGAAACCCCCATTTCCACAATCAGTTCTATAAAGTCCTTAAAATGGTGTTGGGGTCATACATCAAGACGATTATGACATACCGTCATCAAACGGATGGTTAGAAAGAGCAGGCGAATCAGATTTTGGATGAAATACACCAAGCATGAATCTTAAATTTTGGAGGATCTTGGGATAATCATTTGGGATTGGGGGATTTTTTCTACAATAATAGTAACCAATATCTAATTTTAATGGATACTTTTGAATCTCTCTATGGTCAACCATGTTAGTCACTTTTTTGTTTGTATGAGGTATGTGAGACCTCACCATTGGTACTAAGACTTCTGTAGGAGATGTTTGAGAAAGTCAAGTTGATTAGGCAGTGGTTATAGAAATATTAGAGTCACCCCAAATCTTATGCCGATCAGAGGTGCCAAGAAATTTAGTTTTCTATTGGTTAATGGGTGTTCTTGAAAGTGGAACCTCGCATGGGTCATCATAATTTGGGAATTTAAGGAAAGATAATGATGAGTAATGTCTGACCTTTTTAAATTACTGAGAATATTAGTAAGCTGGAATAAAGGTTAGATTTTCCTTCTCATTTGGCATCAATTCATGAAGTACTCATTGTCTCCAAACTAAAGACGTATAATCAAGATCCAAATCATGTTTTGAATTGGAAATAGTAATATATAGAGCCCAATTTTTTGGTGTTCGAGTGGCCAGTATGGATTTTAGATTCTCAAAAGATTGTGCTTTATGGGAAGTATATTCCTTTAGTCTATTTCATTTGAGAGAATGGTAGAAATATTTAGGATACTTATGAGTGGAATTCATGGTTTCAGAACATGTTTTCAATCTTATTTTCTGATCATTCTTTGATTTGATTTTTGGGGATGGAATGTTTTCATGGTGGGGAGAATTTTCACATGTCATGACCCGTCCCCCGGGGCCCGTACCGTGACTTCCCCAAGCCCGCCTTCCTTAGGCCAGGGGTTGGCGACTTGCACCAGAAAGGAATATCTCTAAAATGAGAATGCATTGCCTTTAAACCTATATAAACAAATATCCCAAGAACACAACATGATGCAACCACGAAGTAAAACAGTAGTAGTAAAAGTGTGTACTTAAAGTAATGGGGTCCGAAATACAAGACCAACTGAAAAGTTAAAACTAAAACAGAAAATAGAAAACATCTCAAGAGATTATCCACCATGGTTCCTACCTATAGGGTAGGTATAAATCATTTCCACAGCTCCCCATGTCAACCAGTCACCTCCATGTACCACATGGTCGAGGCACCTATAGTCTCATCCAATCTGCTCCTCATCCGCACAAGACACAACAAGGTGCTAGAGAAGACCTTGTATGGGTGAGTATAAAAATACCCAGTAGGGACACCAAGACCCCCAATGGTCTCTCAAAATTCCACAAATAAAAACCAAGAAGAATGATCTCAATCCAAAATCACAAAGAAAATGACTCAACTCAATCCAGGTATACAATATAGAGTTTAGGAATAAAGATGATTAGTCTAAAGCTATATCATTTTATTCCATTAGGATGTTTCCAAAACTGAACCACATGGTATTTGTTCCATTTTCGATCAACAAAGGGTTGTATATCATTGATGCATGAAGGGACTCTCTAAGGACGTTCCAAATGAGGTCGCGCACTAATGATCTACATAGGGTTTCTAGAATGTTGATCCACACAGGGTCGCTATGGTGTTGATCCACACAGGGTCACTAGATTCTGATCCATAGAGGGTCACTATGATGCTGATCTACACAAGGTCACAATATTTTGATCCACACAGAGTTTCTATGATGCTAATCCACATAGGGTTGCTAGATGTTGATCCACACAGAGTCGCTATGATGCTGATCCACACATGGTCGCTACTTAGATGAAAGCCAACAAGAGGATTCCCTGCCCTCAGTGCGCTGGAGTTCCTTAGTATATGATCATTTGGAAATCGTTCATGCCTGAACTTCTACAAATTCACAAAAAGGAGTAACCCAAAAGACTTCAATGTCCAACGGGTTCCTCAGTAATAGACTGTGCGTCAATTAGACGCCCAATCTGTGAGTTATAGGCAATTTAGAGTAGAGAGCCCAGTTGGATTCTAGTACAATCCAACCCGACCATACTCCAAATTTTTAAAAACCCACGTGGAATGTATCAAAAGGACCATATCATCCCATCAATTCCAATGCTACTAATAGTTCGTCAAACAAAACTTTGGTTTGTAAGATACGACCATTTAATTGTATTTGGGCCCAAAAGGGGTCCGGGTCTGGCCTGACCCGATCAGACCGACCCGACCCAACCCAACCATTGAAAACCCAACGTGGTTCCAGCCGACCCGACCCAAACCATCTTGGGCTGGCCCAATTGGGGGGGGGGGCAACGGAAGGCTCAACTCACTGGGTAGAGGACTGACTCGGCTCACCGGCTGGTGCGACCCGTGAGAAGGGTCACCTGGTATACCTCCTGAACAGAACGCTGGTCCGTTCGGTCTTTCGAAATGGTGGAACCTCGTGGCGGTGCCCCTATCAGCGGACCCGCGGGGTGCATGTCCCATTTGCCTCTGCTACGAACACCTCACTACGATGCATGACGGCACACCGCCTCGCCAACGAGGCTGACCGAGTTCCAACCACCCCATCTGGTCTGCCGCGGCGCCACCCCCTTCTACGGCCGGCAAGCGCCGGCCGCCGCATTCGCATCCAGTGGAAATCGCCAGTTCCGCTGCACCGATGTATCTTCTACAGGCCACTAGGTGAGCTCCAGTAGTCCATTTTCCCTTCCTATCATGTCTACGAGCCTCCTTGTATGTCTCCATTGTTGCGCAACTCCTTGATTCAAGGTTCTATCATGTTGGAGAATTTATCCCCTGATGTACATGACAAGAACATAGCAGTGGAGGGTCTGAGACTTCTTTGTTTGCCCCACGCCCTCCACGTTAGTATCTTAACAAGAGGTAGCGATTTTAATTCATCTATGATAAATTTAAATAATAAACCCCCTAGATCAAGATTAATTGGCGATGTCGTAGTGGTGGATGAAGAATCCTTGTCTGTGGAAGCCACCAACATTCATCGATCCCAGTTCGATTCCTCCATTCTTCGTTGGGAGGGTTCTTCGTCAGTGCTTCGTCGGAGTTCTCCCATGGGTTTCCAAAACCCATGCCCATGATTTAATTTAAAAGGGTGATTTCATAGATTAAACCCCATTTTCAATAAAAGGCTCAATAAAAGGTGAAATTAATGAATCACCTTAATTACATGAGATCTGGTTACATATCAATGTGTAATTGGGAATTTAATGTCCCTCATTAAATGCCTGACCATCTTTGTGGGACTCTCCACCATTACTCAAGTGATGGCAGGAAGAATAATATAAAATAACATTTTATTTCATTATTGTTTCAAAATTATGTGAAACTAACTTTTTCACTTGACCTACTGTGGTCGAAGTGAATCCCCCCTTAAGAAAATCTCAGCACTATAGATTCAACGGTGTACAAAAGTTTTAATTCTGATCATCGGTTCAAAAGTTAGAAAATTCCGCACATACGTTTACTGAATGTACCTTAAATAATGTTCAAAATTCAGTTCCCGGTAGACTGGGCCTCGAAATCAAGCACCCTCAATTTTTGTAGACTTGTAATACTCCAAAATAATTTAAAAAAATTACCAGGAATTTTTGAGTCATTATATTCTCCCAACATAAGGGATTTTCTTCCCTGAATGCTACAACAATACTCGGGAAAACAATGGGGGTTTTGAGCATGTTTCCGAGCCTCACACTCCTAGGTGTTTTTCGAGAGATTCTAGTGTTTCCAATGAACTCACAGTAGAGGAATTGAATTCCCATGAAGGCCATGCTCTTATCAATCCTATATCTCTACCAGGAAATCCGCCAATGTCACCCCATCATCGATGTACATCTCACCCCAGTCGATTACGTGTGATGGATCATGAACGTACCTCCTTAACTGCAACACATGGAAAACA
The DNA here is from genome assembly GCA_963277665.1 of Viscum album. Classification (NCBI taxonomy): domain Eukaryota; kingdom Viridiplantae; phylum Streptophyta; class Magnoliopsida; order Santalales; family Viscaceae; genus Viscum; species Viscum album. The sequence goes on from OY728160.1 coordinate 1,856,563,357, forward strand.
TTATGCTCTTGGTGCATCTGTAGGGGAAAAGATAGATGGTATGCCACCTTGCCTAATATGTTGAGGATTTTAATGGTTCCGATGAACCTCTGAGAGAGCTTGTTTCCCTGGACAAATCTCTGTAATCCTCATCGGGGTGAGACCTGTAGGAAGACATGGTCTCTCTCCTCAAACTCCAAGGTTCTCAGCTTCTTGTTAGCATAAGAATTCTATCAGCTTTGTGTAGTATTCATCTTCTCTTGGATGATTTGTAACTTCTCTGTGGTCACCTGTACCTACTCTAAACCCATAAGTGCTGACTCTCCTGGGTCTTTCCAACAAAGGGGTGATCTATATGGTTGCTCATACAAGGCCTCAAATGGAGCCATGCCGATGGTGGAGTGGTAAATCCTGTTGTATGCGAACTCCACCAAGGGAAGGCGGTCCTCCCAACTGCATCCAAAATCAAGGACACAAGAACGAAACGTGTCCTAGAGTGTCTGTAAGTTCCGCAATGTCTTACCATCTATTTGAGGGTAAAAGGCGGTGCTCAAGCGTAGCTGAGTCCTGAATGCCTCCTACAATCCCTTCCACAAGTAGTATGAAAAATCGTGCATTGTGATCTGAGATGATCATCAATGGTACCCCATGAAGTCGTACAATATCCTATACGTAGATATGTACCAATCACTCTACTAATCCTTGCTCTTTAATGGGTAGGAAGTTGTCCGACATGGTGAGTCATTCAATGATCACCCATATAGAATTGTGTCCCTAGACGTATGTGGTTGCCTTGTGACGATGTACCTGGAGACACCATCACACTACCACTCCAACACCTTGAGTGAATGAGCTAAGCCTACAGGTACTTGATTCTCATATTTCATTTGTTAACAAGTGAGGCGTTGAGACAAGAAATCTTCCATGACTTTCTTCATCCCTGGCCACCATTATTGACGTCGGAGGTCCTGGTACATCTTTTCTACTCCAGGATGTACCACCAAAGGGGATGTGTGGAAATCCCTCAACACCTCCTCTTGAAGCGTCACATATACTATGGTGTGTCCTCTAAAGAGGATGACATGATTCCTACCTTCATAAAATCCATCAGGAGCCTTTCTTGAGGATATCTGAGCACATCGGGCCTTGTAGTCCCCGTCCCTTAGGTGTGCCTCCCAAACTAACAAAAGATGTGGGGGAGTGACAATCATAGACTAGAGGTAGGATTCTCCATCTCTATCCACAAAGGATATATGCAACGTGGCTAGATACTCTGTCGCCTCACTCAGTAACTATAGACCAAACCTCCCATTGAGTGTGTCTGCTACTATGTTCCCGTTCCCATGAGTGTAGACTATCCCGAAGTCATATTTCTAGAGTAACTCTATCCATCTCCACTGTCTCAAGTTTAGGTGCTATTGTGAGAAGATATACCTGAGACTCTTGTGATCAGAGTAAAAAAAGTTAATCATTCACCATCAAGTAGTGTTGTCACATCTTCATCGCAAAGACCACTGATGCTAACTCTAGGTTATGGGTTGCATAGTTCTCCTCATGTTGTTTCAACTATCGTGAGCCATATGAAATCATTGCTCGCTCCTACATTAGGAATCAACCTAGTCTGGTCCCTGATGCATCACAGTAGACTACATACCCAACGCCCTCTTCTGGTAGCCTCAAGATGGGGGGCACTCATAAGCCTCTGCCTTAGCTTCTGAAAACTCTTCTAGAATATATCCATCTTCATGAAGGGTTGTCCCTTCTTTTTTAAAGCTATCAAGGGTGTTTATACTCTGAAAAAGTTGAGTACAAATCTTCGGTAGTACCCAGCCAATCCTAGGAAACTCCGCACCTCGGTGACACACCTGGGTGGATCCCAAGAAAAACTACCTCTATCTTCACCAAATCCATTGCAACTCTGGCCTCTGAGATAACATGCCCCAGGAAGTGAATTTACCTTATCTAGAACTGGAACTTAGAGAGATTTATGTAGAAATTGTGCTCTCAGAGTGTATCAAGAACTGTCTTCAGGTGCGTGGCCTGCTCCTCCTCTAATGCCGAGTTTATTAGGATGTCGTCAATAAAGACTACCACGAAGCGATCGAGGTAAGGCTAGAAGATTCTATTCCTGGGACCCATGAACACTGACAGAGCATTGGTCATGCTGAATTGTCTTATCATGAACTCATAATGGCCATACCGACACATGAAGGCCATCTTCAATACGTCCACATCCCATACCCTGAGGTGCTGATAGCCTAATCTAATGTCTATCTTCGAAAAACATCGAGCTCCCTTCAGCTTGTTGAAGATTTCATTAATCCTCAGGAGTGGATACTTGTTCTTCATGGTCACCTAGTTCAGGTGTCGATAGTCCTCATAACACCTTATACTCCCATATACCTTCTAGGTGAACAAAATTGGGGATTCCCATGGATAAACACTGGGTTTTATGAATGCCTTCCTCTACAAGTCCTCCAGCTGTACCCAAAACTCACGATACTCCATGGGAGCCATCCGATATGCTGGCATAGATATCCGTGTAATCTTAGGGTACATGTTGATGTGGAAGTCTACCTCTTTGTGAGAAGGTAGTCCCAGAATATCATCAGGAAAGACATCAACATACTAATCCACAACTATCGGATAACTCAGACTCCTCACGTCAACTGATCCTAGGGTAAGGCTAGCCAACTGATGCGTGATTGGTTGTACCCTCCTCCAATAAATTCCATCCTATGTTATAAAGGTTTCCTTATCACTGATGAAGGAAAACCTGATCCCATCCTCAGACACACCACACATTGTGCCTAAAATAGTCGATCCGAGCATGGACTATGGATAGCCAGTCCATACACAAGATGATGTTGTAAGGACTCGACGCTGCTAATAAGAGATTCTAGCCGAAGATATCGCCTCCTAGAGTGAGCTCACACTTCCTGCACTAGTGTGTAATCTTCTAATGTTCTCTTGTAGGAGTCTCTAATTTTAAGGATCGATCCAACGACTCAATTGAAATCTCTGAGATCCGAATGAGTGTCACGGAAATGAAAGAGAGACTAAAACCTATGTTTATAAGTATTATAGCTATGGTGGAATACACAAAAATCATACCTTTAATCATATATATGGATCCATGGTCATAGGCCTCTACTGTCTGTAACTGAGCTTGCCCCTCTCCACCAGGTCCTCGTGGTCGGAGTGGACCACCTAGGGTGGTGGTGGTAGAACCTAAAATCTCCTCCCAGTGCCTGTTGTAGGACCTGCTCTCCTATCATGTCTGCTGCCCTGCTGACCTCCTCCCTCGAATTTCGACCTCTACCTCAGTAGTCCCTCGAACATCTTCTGATCTTCGGTATGATGGGTCTGGAAGTCGCGAGCCATGCGACCCTACCCTCCACACGTAAAGCAGAGTCTTCTTCCCAGCTAACCCCTCTACCTTGCGAGCTCTAAACCTGTGACCATGCATTCCTGGGTCATCAACTGGAGGGTCTGCCCCGCTCGGACCTCTACCTCATATGCCCATTTCTTACTACAGATGAATGAGCCCCCTATAATCCATTGGTGGCTCTCACCACAGGTTCCTAATTGGATAAAAATCACTCCACCAATAATGCTCACTTGAGCACTCCATCCTGCGTCAGGATATTTAGTGATATCATTGATGCTTTGATCTCCCACTAGAGACCCTGCTCAAAGGTCCAGGCCCTGAAGAATGGGTCTCTTAACATGTTGGTGGAGTAGAGTGAGAGGTTAGTAAATATCGTCAAGTAATGGGCCACTGCTAGACTTCCCTACTGTATGTGTAGCATCTCCTAGACACACATTGAGCGTAAAGTCACTGGTACGAACTCCACCCTAAAGAGGGTCTCAAAGTCCAACCAGGAGAGTGTTTCCTCCTGATTCATCTGGAGCATCTGACTCCACCATCTCCCGGTTGTACCCCGGAAAAGGCTATCAGCTAGGATTACCATATACTCTACTAGTGTCCCAACTAGGCTGAAAACTCGTGCCATATCCTCCATCCAGTCCTCAACTTCCTGAGGATCTATCTCTCCTCGAAACCTCAGAGGCCTCTGCCGATGAAACTCATGAAACACGCCCAGTCAGTATGCACCGCCTGGCAGTGGAGATGGTGGGAAATACTTCCTTCTGAGTGGTGGTGCTACTGGTACACGACTCAAAGGTGCCAACACAGTAAGAGGGCCCTGCATCAAATCCTTATCACTCATTGGGGATGGTGGGAACTACATCCATTTAGAGGGTTTGAACCTAATTTTTTGGGTTCAAAATCTATTATTAGGGTTCGATCTTGCTTTCTTGTGGTGCGGTTGAGGTGCATATAGAGTTTCTCCCCTAATTTTGTGGATTTCTACACCCGTGGTAGGTGATTTTATTCTTAACAAATATTTTATGAATTGATTATGATTTCTTGAGTATTTTATAATGTTATGTGATTAATATTTATAATTTAAAAGTGGGTTTTGAAAGTATTTACTATGATTTTAGATTGAAATTGTCATTTATATATGAAATTGGGGGTGTTTCATGTGCGAACCCTTATTATGCTATAGGGGAATGTTTTATAAATTGTATAATAGGAGTGTCTAATTATGTATGTGGTGTGAACCGTGTTTGGAAAAGGTTTTGGTTCGTGTATGACTTTAAAATTTTGATTTGGGTGTGAAAATAATGTCATTTGGTGTGTGTAATGCATTGTTTGCCTTGTGAAATGTGAAAGTGGTCCATTACGTGAAATATGGAACTTGATTGAGAACAAAGGGAACCTTGGATAACTAGGTGGGCGGACAAGGACTACAGTGATAGTGATATGAAAGTGGCTCCACCCGGTTTCATATAAAAGGATTGATGATGACAAAACTAACTAAATATCGATGGTCATTGGAGTCCACTAGGCCATTGGGGTGTCCCATCCATGTGGATTGTGTAGGGTAATGCTATTAGTTTTGGGTTTGAAGCCATGTTTCACCAAGACACATGGCTCTAGTGTCCCTTTTCTAGCTAGTGCCTAGGGGGTCTCTCCCATGAGTAACACTCTTTGGTTATATTTAACTTACCATCGACATAAGGTATGTTTTTCATTATTTCAAAAGAAATAATGGTTTTCCTTTAAAGTTGTTTTCCTAAAAATGTTTCTCATTTTATTTTCTAAAACATAAAAGTTATTTATCATATATTGTTTATTGCATGGAATCATTTATTGGGTGGCATCCTATTAGGCTTTGGTTCACACCCCACTTATAAATTTGAGTGTAAGTAGACTTGGTTATTTTTTTCATAGGTAAGGACAAGATGTTTGGAGATGATGGTTTGGGATGATAGTGGCTTCCCCTTGCTGGTGTAATGGTGGTGGATTGTGGACGACACTCTAATTGCCATATAGGGATTTTTTAGATAGAGTCGAGTTCCCTTTTTGTTGTAGCTTCTTTCGGTTTGAGTTAAATGTTGTAAACATGAAGATGGATATTTGATGTTCCATGTTTGGTAATGATTTTCAGTTTTTATTTATTTTTTATGTTGGTTGTTTTATTGTTATGTATTTGGGTAAATCATTTTCATATTATGTTAATGATACACATGCACTTGTTGCCAGGCTGTGGGGATCGAGAATGCCCTTCGGGTCATGCCATAGACTATGTCGGATTCTAGTTCGGATGAAGAACCATCTTGGTTCAGGAAAAGAGTAGGATATACACATTATTATATGAATTAAGTTATAGATAATGATTATAACTCTATGAGTGAAAATTGAGTTACCAAAAACTCTATTAACTACGGTAACACTTGAGTCAAAATATATTCAAATAAAATAAAATTATTTGGAATAGTATATCACATTAATTATAAGTAAATAATGTAAAGAAAATTTATTGTAGAATAAACCAATATACAACCATACAATGGGAATATGGTGTATAACATGTCTCAAAGAGTCAGAATTGAGACCATGAAATCCTTTAAAGTGTGATTTTTTAATCAAACCCCCATGAAATATAGTTCTTTCAATTGAACTATGGATAAAATTATTAAAATATAATTCATTTTATGCTATCTAAAATAGGAATTATATACACCAAATAAATGAAATTAGGTGTATAATACCAAACATGTGTCAAAGAGAGGATGTTTAGATGAAAATCCTTACCTTAGTCCTAATTTATTCTACAGTTGCACAATACATATTGAATAATTATATTAAATTAATTAAATAAATAATACAGAACCATATTCATAACTATAGATATTTATAATCCACACACATATATATATATTCCTATTTTTAACACTGCGTGTATGTTATATTTATCACTTTGAACAAGTTTTGTAAAAGTGTTTTTGTTATATACTATTTTAAAATATGAAATTACTATTAAAATATATAAGGTAATTAAATTGATGTTTAAATATAGTTTATAAAACTAAAATCTCAATTCAGTTTAGTTTTAGTTATGAACCATGATGTTGAATTTAGAGATGACCATGTTTCAATGATTCTTAATGAATGAATATTAATTTCTTAATTGATGAGTTAAATAGTCATATAAAATTTAAAAATAAGAATAATTTACATTTTTATAAAATATTGTACTATAAAATATGTTCTCATAGTAATTGATGATATAAATGTATAGTTTTGTTCATGTGGGTGGTTAAACTGGCCCAAACATGAACCAACCATAATTAATGGGTGATTATGAGGTGCTATAGAAAAAATATCATTATATAAAAAGTATAATGATCTTATTAAATGTTTATTAGTATGATATATTAGAATATTAAACAATTTAAAATAAATTATAATTTATATAAATTCCTTACATAGAAAGAAGAGATCATTTTACACTTCGTACACTTGTTTTCAATGATGGAATCAATGATGATCATTTTATGATCATATTTTTAATACTTTTTCTAATTTTTGATATAAAAAATTAATTATATAATAAAAATTTTATTTAGGTTTTAATAAAATCCTCATGACCAACCAAATAAGGCGTCGATGATAATTAGAATAAAAATCAATTGTTCAATAGAGGTGATAGTCCACACATACACATGGTTGAGGATTTCATTTTCCCTAGAAGTGATGAAAAGACTAATATGGTTTATTGTTTATAAAAAATAAAAATGATATAAATTTCTTAATTATTTATAAAATACACCTTTTAGACCATCCTTTAATGGTGGTTAAGGAAAAAAGAATCACACTACGTTGTGGAGGTGGTAGTCCACACAACACACACATTATGGTTTCATTTTTTTAATAGAAAAGGAAAAATGTGTTAAATTATTATTCCCATAGAATAATAAAATACATTATATAACCAATACCTATCATGAACCATGCCAAAGTTCCACTTAACCCGACACCCAACCCAAAACAAGGCATGGCACGAAAGGGAATTCCAGATCCCAACGGGTAGGCAACTATTGCATGGGTATCAATATTTTTCTTTAGGAATGATTTCACCCATTTAAAAGAGAATTAATAAAAATCTATATTAAACTAGGAAAAATTGAATTACCATAATCTAAAAGATAAAAAATTTCTTTATTCAATGATTTACTATTTTAACCAAAATAAAAACATACAAGAACAAAAGGAAACTATGAAACACCCCTGAAACCTTAGTGCAATTTGAGGGCTCCACCCACAATCCACCACCACGAAAACCTACAACCAGGAACACTAGAAATTATATACCACCATACTTAAACATCTTTCCCCATAATTGATTCAAACTAACACATTCTACATACACCCAAAGGTGTATGCAGGGTGTGATAAAAATCCCAATAGGATGCTACCCAAATAGAAAGATTCCATTCAATAAAATCAAAATGAAAATTAATAATATCATTTATGAAAATGGATTTGATTTTTTTAAGAAAATTGTTTAAGAATAAAATTTCCAAGGGAAAACCTTTCGAACAACCCTTATATTGGAAAATTTTCAAAATAAATCTTTTACTAAGATAAACAAAATTTAAAATGAAATATACAAAAACACACACATGGTCCACTATATACTGACGGATGGAACCACATCACACAAGTCTCATTCAAATAGTGAGAACTATAGGTAAATATGTAAGGATAATGTAGCTCAATTTGGCCTCTAGAACCTTATATCTTAGTGAAGGTTGGTATAATAACCCCAATAACATCTTTCTCGTGCAAGATCCACTAAGAGGGGACACCCCAAAGTCTTAGTGGTTTCCAAACATCATCATTGTTTAGTTAGGGTTGTAATTGTTAATCATGCAATGTGAAAATGTGACTTTTTCCATTTTCGAATCACTAGAGTACTATAACTAATCATCCATCCTAGATACCTGGGATTACCTTTGTGCTCAATTCCATGTTCCCAAGTCCCACATTCAACCTATTCCACATACAAATGTGAATCATTAAAAAAAATATTGGTAAATCACCATTTTCCATAAACCAAATGACTTTCCATTTGAAATACACCAAAACCACTTTCAAATAAATTTACCACTACCTACACCATTCATAAATCTCCATTTAGAGAAGAAAAATAAGAAAACACAATTGATCTACCAAATCTTGGGGCCAACACCAATTTTTAATCCAAATATAAATAAATATCATTTTTAAAACATTATTTACACCATTTAGAAAAAATAAAATTCACATTTAATGGTGAAAAATGATGTCCAAAATTCTAAACAAATCCATTTTTTCATGACCCGTTATCCGAGGCTCGTGTTGTGACAACCCCAGGCCTGCCTCCCAAAGGTCTGGGGCTGGAGATTAGAACTGAAGGCATAAACCTAGGTATTTGTTATACTGGTTGATGTGGACATCTGCAGAGACAATTTGTACCTACCATTCAAGTAGGATCCTTGGTGAGCGATCATAGGAGCAGTTTTCTATAATAGTTTTTTTCATTCATTTACACTTGTATTCTGGCCCCTTTACATTGATATGTACTTGTACTCAGTTTCTCAGTGGTATGATGTTTCCCTTTTATGAGTTGGGACTTGGTTGGGCGTGTGTGTCCTCAACCATGAAGAAGTATTTCCATTGTCCATCCACATAGGGTAATATATCGCTGATCCATGATGGGCCACTCTGAGGATAGTCCTCATCTGGTCGCACACTACTGATCCACACAGAGTCGCTATGATGCTGATCTATACAGGGTTTCTATGATGATATTCCACACAGGGTATCTATGATGTTGATCCACATAGGGTTTCTATGATGTTTATCCACAAAGGGTCTCTATGATAATGATCCACATAAGGCATATCTTTAATTGACAGCTAGGCACATGATTCCCCACACTCAATGTGCTTGAGTTCCATAGAATCCAGTCCACAAGATATATTTCATGCCTCACCTACCACAAAGCTCCATGAAGGAGTAATCCAAAGGACCGCCATGTCATAAGGGTTCCAACACCATAGATGGTGCGTTAATCGGGTGCATGATCTGTGAGTTACAAGAATTTTAGTACTGAGGGCCTAGTTGGATTCGAGTTCAATCTAATCCGGCCATAATCCAACTATCTCCAAAACTCAGGTGGAGTATATGAAAAGGACCTTATTGTTCCCAGGATTCCATTTCCGTAGACTGCTCATCAAACGAATGTATGGTTTTTGAGGTACAACCTTTTAAGTGTATCTGGGCTGAAAAGGGTTCGGGTATGTCCGACCTTATAGGACCGACCCGACCTGGGATGACCCGACCCGGTTCGGGTCAAACCAACCCAGTATGTGTTTGACCCAGGTCTGACATGGCTCGACCAGAACTGGCTAGGCCAACCCGAGTGAGCGGGGCCGCAGGCTCGGCCTGCCTGGTAGCCCGACTGGCTGGCCAGCGCGGCCCACCAGTTGGGTGGCCCGCCCCATTCCCAAATGGCTAAGCCATTTGAGATTCTCCAACTAGCAGAGCCACGTGGCACCACACCCCATCAGTAGGACCCGCAGGGTGCAAGTCTGCATCTGTCGCGGCTCAAAGTCGTGACCTCCTTCTGCAGCCCTCGATGGCGCACCACCCTGCTGCCAACACGGCCGACCAAGGGTCGGCCACCCCTACTGCTCCCCACAGTGCCTACGGGGCCACCTCTTCTCCACATCCATTTCCCACCAGCACCGGTCGCTGATGCCATTGCGCTAGTTCCGCACTGGCCGGGCTTCCACACGCCACCGGGTGAGATCCCATGGTCCTTTTTTCCTTCCGATTGTGTCTACGAGCCTCCTACAGTGCTGCCATTACCGTGTGCCTCCTAGATTCAAGATTTAGTCCAGTTGAAAATCATCCCCAAATAGCAAGATAAAAGATGAATTGGCAGAGGGTTCGGGAATTATTCATTGGGCCCATGCCCTTCGTGTTAGCATCATATCAAGTGGGTAGTACACAAAACATCACATAGATAATGATTAACCCCATTAAACGTTTCCTATAATATCCAACTATAGTTTCATAGGAATCGCAGATCAACTCATTTTTGTTGATCCACGTTCATTATGTCTTTTCTAGAATGAGGTTTTGAATTAATAAAAAAACATGGACTAAACAAAAATCCCAACCTCAGAATCATAGGATATATTGCAGTTGTGGGAGAATAATCCATGTTCATTAAATCCACTGACATTCATCGATCCCATATTATTTTCCCCAACGATGTCATCCAAGTATCCATTCTTCATTGGAAGGGTTTTTCGCTAGTGCTTTGTCAGAGTTCCCCCAAATTATCTCACATCCCCCTCCCTTAGCCAACATTTTAAGATCCCAAGGGAGAGTTAATAGATTAATCCTATTTTCAAATAATGGTTCATTAATTGGTGTAATTAATGACCACATTAATTAAATGAGGAGTGGTTACACAATTGATGTGTAACTAGAATTTAATTTCCCTCATTTAAAAAAAACCGACCACCTCTATGGTCCCTGTCACCATCAGTCAAGAAGAGGTAGAGGAATAAAATAACATATCATGTTATTTTATTATTCATTAAAGAATTCCATGAAAATATCTTTTTCCTTCGACCTACTGTAGTCGAAGTTAAGCCTCCCTTAAGAAAGTCTTGGCATTGAAAATTAAACAGTTCCCTCAGATTTCAATTTCGAGCACTGGTTCAGAAGATAGAAATTTCTACTCACACATTTAATGAACATATCTCAAAAAAAATTCAAGATTCCATTCCAGGCACACCAATCCTCGGAATAAAAAACCAAAAATTTTCACCGACTCATAATAATCCCAAATAATTTTAAAAAAATTTATATGAAAATTCAAGGTCTTTACATTTTCCCCAAATTAGGGCCTTTCGTCGTGGAAAGATAAAAAAACTAGGGGAAAAATTGGGGTACTAAGCATGTATATGAGCCTCTCGCTCCCATGTACTCTCCTGAATGTTCCCGTTCTTCCAATGAACTTGCACTAGTGGAATCAAATTCCCACAAAGGACCCACCCCTATCGATCATCTATCTCCACTGAGAACTCTTCAAACATCGCCCCATCGTCGATATCCAACTCTCCCATGTCGATAACCTAAGATGGATCAAGAACGTACCTCCTCGGCTGTAACACATGGAAAAAATTATTCACCTAGTGCATCTGTGGGGGAAGATCTAGGAAGTACGCCACTTCACCTACTCTGGTGAGAATCGGGAAAGGTCTGATGAACCTCATAGTTAGCTTGTCACCCCGGAAAAATCTCCACAAATCTCATCGATTGAGACTCGTAAGAATACATGGTCTCCCACATTGAACTCCAAGGGTCTCCATCTCCTATCAGCATACAACATATACCTACTCGGTGCGTTATTCATCCACTCCAAGATAATCTTCACCTTCTTAGTGGTAACCTGTACCAACTCTAAACCTATAAGTTCCGACTCCATTGGGTTTTTCATGCAAAGAGGTGATCTATATGGTCACCCATACAAGGCCTTAAATTGAGCCATGCTGATGGTGGAGTGATAAATGTTTATGTATACAAACTCCCCCAGTGGAAGGTGGTCCTCCCTACTCCAGCCAAAATCAATGAAACAAGCATGAAGCATGTCCTCGAGTGTTTGTATGGTCCGCTCCATCTGACCATCTGTATGAGGATGAAAGGCGAGGCTCAAATGTAGCTGAGTCCCTAACTCATCCTATAATCCCTTCCACAAGTGGGATGTAAAACGAGCATCACGATCTGAGACAATCATCGATGGAACCCCATGAATCCATATTATCTCCTACTTGTAGAGGCATCCTAAGACCTCTACTGATCCCTGGTCTTGAATGGGTAGGATGTGGGATGACTTGGTTTGCCAGTCAATGATCACCTAGATAGAATTGTGGCCCCTTTACGTACATGGTAGCCCTGTCATGAAGCCCATGGAGATACCATCCCACTTCCACTCCGACACCTCAAGTGGTTATGCTAAACCTACTGGTACCTGATGCTTGGCCTTCACTTACTGAAAAGGGAGGAATTGTGAAACAAACACTGCCACCGCTTTCTTCATCTCTGGAAAACAGTACTGACGTCGGAGGTCCTGGCACATCTTCGATACACTAGGATGTACTGCAAAAGGGGGAATATAGAACTCCCTCAACAACTCCTACCATATCATCATTGGTACCATAGTGCATCCTCTAAAAGGGATGACCTACTCCCCACCTTTTGAAAATCCATCAAGATCCTGTCCTGAGGATATCTGAGCATGTCAGGCCTCACAGTCAATGTCCCAAAGCTATGTCTCCCTAGCTCGCGGAAGGAGTGGGGTAGTAACTATCATAGAATGGATGTAATATTCTCTATAACTATCCACAAAAGATAACTACAATGCGTCCAACTAATCTATCGCCTCACCCAGCAACTATAGAACAGACCTCCTGCTGAGTGCGTCTTCCACCACGTTCCCCTTCCCAAGAGTGTACACTATCTCCAAGTCATATTACTAGGGTAACTCTAGCCATCATCACTGTCTGAAGTTCAGGTCCTTCTGTGAGAAGATATACCTAAGACTCTTTTGATCAGATTAGACAATAAAAAGTTTTCCCATCAAGAAGTTCCACCACATCTTCAGTGAAAATACCACTACTACTCACTCCAAGTTATATGTAGCATAGTTATTCTCATTATGTCCCAACTACTGTGAGACATAGGTGATCTCCACTCACTCCTACATTAGGGAACAACCTAGTCTGTCCTTGATGCGTTGCAAAAAGCTACACACCCAATGCCCTCTTCTAGTAGCCTCAATATAGGGGCACTCGTCAGTATCTGCCTCATATCCTGAAAACTCTGGTGGCATATCTCTTTCCACATGAAGGGCTTCCCCTTATTTGTCAAAGCTTACAAGGGTGCCAAAACCCTGTAAATGTTGGGTATAAATCTTCAATAGTACCCAGCTAATCCCAAGAAACTCTGAACCTCAACAACACTCCTTGGTGGCTCCCAAGAAAGTACTTATTCTATCTTCACTTGAGAAAATGAAACCCTAGCCTCCAAGATAACGTGCCCTAGGATGTGGAATTCACTTATCTAGAACTGGAACTTCGAGATATTTCTATAAAAATAGTTCTCTCGGATTGTATCCAGAACTATCTCCAGGTGCGTGGTGTGCTCCTCCTCTGATGCTGAGTACACCAAGATGTCTTCAATGAGGACTACCATGAATTGATCGAGGTAAGGCTGAAAGATACTGTTCATGAGACCAATGAACACTTTTGGAGTGTTGGTCATGCCAAAAGGAATCACCAAGAACTCATAGTGGCCATACTAGCATCTGAATGACACCTTTGGTACATCCTCATCTCGTACCTGGAGCTGATGGTAGCCTGATCTTAGGTCTATCTTTGAAAAAAAACTGTGCTCCCTCTAAGAGATCATCGATCCTCAGTAGAGGATACTCGTTCTTCACGGTCACCCAGTCCAGGTGCCGATAATCCCCACAAATCCTTAGACTCCCATATTCCTTCTTGGCAAAAAAAATTGGGGATGCCCTTGGAGAAACACTGGGCCTTATGTACCCCTTCCTCTACAAGTCCTCTAGCTGTACCCGCAACTCACAAAGATTAACAGGATCCATCCGATATGCTCGAGTAGATATCGGTGTCATCCCAGGGTACATGTCAATGTTGAATTATACCTCTCTATGAAGAGTTAGTTCTAGAACATCCTCAAAAAATACATCATCATACTGATCCACAACTATAGGATGGATGAGACTCCAATCCTAAACTTCTCCAACGGTAAGGCTAGCCAACTAAGTTGTGATCAGATGCACCCTCTTCGGGGAAAGTCCATCCTGAGTTGAAAAGGTTCCCTTATCTCCGGTTAATGAAAACCTGGTCCCATCCCCATAGACACTCCACACATTGCACCTAAAATGGTCAATCTGAGCATGGACTGTGGAAATCTATATTATACAAAAGATGACATCATAAAACCTCAACTCTACTACTCAAATATTTTAGGAAAATATCTCACCTCAAAGAGTAATCTCACACTACCGGCACCAGTTTGTGATCGTCGAATCCTATCTCATAGGAGTCTCTAATCGTAAGGATCGATCCAATGGATCTATCAGAATCATCATGCTCTGAATGACAGGCATGGAAATGAAAGGGTGTATGGAACCTATTTATATAAGTACTGCAGCTAGGGTGGGGTAGATACATATCATACCTCGAATCATCTCAAGGGAATCATGGTATTAGGCCTCAGCTACCTAAAGCTGTGCTTGTACCTGTCCGCATACTCCCTAAGATATGGGTTGACCACCTAGAGTTGGTGGCGGTATAACCTCAAATCGCCACCCACTGCATACTACATGACCTGATCCTCTTCCATGTCTGCCGCCCTGCAGACCTCCTCACTTGAATCTCTTCCTCTGCCTCAGTGGTCCCTCAACCTTCTCCTGATAATCGGTATGGGGGGTCAAGCAATCGCGAGCCATGTGGCCCTGCTCACCGCACGTGAAGCACAATATGATCCTCTGCTGGCATGATCTACCTCATGAGTTATGCACCTACGACCCTACATCCTGGGTCATCCTCTAGAAGATCGGGCCTGCTTGGACCCCGACATCATCTTCCTACTGCCTGCTTCAGATGACTCGGCTACCTGTCATCCAGTGGTGGCTCTCACCATTGGTGCCTGCTCAACTAAGAAGCTCTACACCAATAATGATTGCTTGAGTACTCCAACCTATGTCGGGATATTGAGAGATGTCATCGATGCTATAATATCCCACTAGAGACTCTTGTCAAAGGTCAGGGCCTTGAAGAAATGGTCTCGTGCCAAGTCGGTGGAGTAGCGAGAGAGGTCAGTGAATCTCACTAAGTACTGGGCCACTTTTAGTCTACCCTACTGTAAGTGTAGGATAATCTCGAATACGAACAGAGCATAGTGTCACTAAAATGAAACCTTGAAGAGGATCTCAAAGTACATCTAGGTGAGGGTAGCCTTGTCGTGCAACTGGAGCGTCAGGATCCTCCATCTCTTTGACGTGCCCTAGAAATGACTAGTAGATGGGATCACCATTTTCTTTGCTGGTTTCCCAACTATGAGGAAAACTCTAGCCACAAACTCCAGAAAATAATCAACTACCTGTGGATCCATCTCACCTTGAAACCTTAGAGGCCTCTACCACATGGAACTTGTGCAACACACTCAGTCAGCATGCATTTTTTTCCAGTGGGACTGGTGGTAAGTACTACCCAATGGGTAGTGGTGTTGCTAGTGCATCACCTGAAGTTGTTATCACTGTAAGAATGACCCGCAACAAAGTCACATTGATTGGTGGGCTGTCATTATGAACTCTCTCTAGAATCCTAGATGGTTGTCTACATGGTGGAATTCTAAAAAGAAACAGCTGCCCCATCGTCAAAAATCTACACCTAGTGCGCTAACTCAAAAGAGATCAAAAGTAAAACATTTTCATATAACACGAAATCAGTGTTTTCGTGAACTGAGTCAAAAATCAGAATTTAGGTTCCCGGTGTATGGATACGCCGACCACCACACCAACACTGGACTCCCTGAACTAAAAACCACACTCAAAACCCAAAAAACTATTACTCCATTGGAATGATCAGATTCATAGTTCTTCAGTAGAAGCGACTCCTCTGATACCACTTTTTCACGAACCATACCAAAGGGCTCGTGCCGTGACTACCGCAAGCCTGCCTCCCGAAGGACAAGTGATGGCGACTATCATTGAAGGCATCATCCTATATGTGGTAGGCATTTTCATGTATACCTGTATGTACACACACGCCCAACCAAGTCCCAACTCACAAAAGGGAAACAACATACCACTGAGAAATTGAGTACATGTATAGTTGAAAGTAAAGGGGCCAGAATACAAGCCCAATAGAAAGAAAAACAACTACAATAGAAAACAACTCATGAGATTTCTCAACAAGGATCCTTCTTAAAGGGTAGGTACAGATCATCTATGCATCTCTCCATGTCAACCAATCACCTCTGTGTATCACATGGTCCTGGCTCTCTATAGTCTCATCCACGCTACTCATCGTCTTCATAAGACACAACAAGGTACGAGCGAAGCTCCTATAGGGGTGAGTATAAGAATACCCTGTAGGGACCCCGAGACTACCGGAGGTCTCTTAGAATTATAAAAAGGAAAAAACACAAGGCATGACCTCAATCACAAAGAAAAAAGTAGATACAACTCACACAAAGTATATAACCCATAGTTCAGGAATAAGGATGATAACTCTTAAGCTATATCATTTTATTATATTAGGAAGTTCCACAACTGAACTAAGAAGATATTGTTACATTGTAGATCCACACAGGGTCGTATGGCACTGATCCATGATGGTCCTGTCTAAGGATAGTCCTCAGCGGGTCGCGCAATACTGATCCACACAGGGTCACTATGATGCTGATCCACATAGGGTTATTATGATGCTAACTGACACATGTTCTCTATGTTTCTAATCTACACATGGTCACTATGATGCTGATCTATAGAGGGTATCTATGATGATAATCCACACAAGTTCACTATGATGTTGATCAACACAGGGTCACTATGATGCTGATCCACACAGGGTCACTCTTCAATTGACAACCAGCCACAGGATTCCCCGCGCTCAGTGAGCTTGAGTTCCGTAGAGTCTGCTCCTCAAGATATCAGTTATGCTTCAACTATTAAGAATTTCCAAAAAGGTTCAATCCAATGGACCTCCATGTTGTAAGTGTTCCAACGTGATAGACAATGTGTTAATCGGACGCCCGATCTGTGAGTTATAAGTGTTTTAGTACTAAGGGCCTAGTTGGATTTAGGATCGATCCAACCCGTTCATACTCCATATTTCTCCAAAACTCAGGTGGAGTATCTCAAAAGGACCATATTATTATAAGTATTCTAGAGACGCATCCGGTTAATCAAATAGACGTTTTGTTTTTGAGATAAGGCTTTTTAAGCATATCTGGGCCGAAAGGGTCTGGGTCTGGTCCGACACAGTCGGACAGACCAGACCTGGGCCAACCTGACCAAGTTCGTGTCCGACCAAGACCGGTCCAATCAGGCTGGGCCAACCTGAGTGAGTTGTGTTGTGGCAGGCTCAGCCTGCTAGGCCATGGACCGGCTTGGCCTGACCTGACATGGTTGGGCGCAGCCCGCCAGACGGTCCAACCCGCTGGCTGGTGCGGCCTGCTGGCTGGGTGGCCCGCCCTCCTTCCCGAATGTTTGAGCCATTTTGGATTCGTCAATCGGAGGCACCACGTGGTGCCACCCCTATCATCGGGACTCATTGGGTGTGAGTCCCCCTCTGCTACGGATCAAAGCCACAACCTCATTCCATAGAGAGTGACGACATGCTGCCCTGTTTCCAACATAGCCGGCCAAGGGCTAGCCGCCCATACTACCCGTCATGGCACCTATGAGCCCCGCCTCTCCGCTGCGGTCGACAAGTGCCAGCCGCCACCGTCGCACACCAGCACCATTTTCACACTGGTGGTGCTTCCGCGAGCTATCGGGTGAGATATGGTGGTCTGTTTTTCCATCAAATTGCGTCTACGGGCCTCCCGGGGTGCTGTTGTCACTGCATGGCTCCCAGATTCAAGATTTCATCTAGTTGAAAATCCGCCTCTAAAGAACGCAACAAAAACCAAAGTGGAAGAGGGTACACTCCTTTTACGTTTGGCCCATGCCCTGCACTTTAGCATCACATAAAGTGGTTAGTAAAAAAACATCATATAGATAATGATTAACCCCATTCAATCCTCTCCCTCAACAACCACCCACAGTTTCATACGAATCACAGATCAACTCATTTTGGTTGATCTGTGTTCGTCATGTTTTTTCTAGAATGAGGGTTTGAATTAATAAAAATACTTGGATTAAACAAAAATCCCTACCTCTGAATCGTAGAAGATGTCACATTTGTTGGAGAAGAATCCATGTTCGTTAAAGTCACTGACATTTGTCGATCCCTGATTTTTCCCAAACGACGTCGTCCAAGTCTCCGTTCTTTGTTGGATGGGTTGTTTGCTGGATCTTTGTCGGAGTTCTCCCATAATATCACACCACCCTCTCCCTTTTCCAAAATTTTAAGATCCCAAGGTTAAGTTAAGAGATTAATCCTCTTTTCAAATAATGGTTCATTAATTTGTGTAATTAGTGAACTACATTAATTAAATGAGGAGTGGTTACACAATTGATGTGTAACTGGTATTTAATTTCCCTCATTAAAAAAATGACCACCTCCGTGGTCCCTACCACCATCACTCATGAAGTGGTAGAAAAATAAAATAACATATGTTGTTATTTTATTATTCTTTCAAAATGTCCGTGAAACTAACTTTTTTCCTCGACCTACTACAGTCTATGTTAATCCTCCCTTAAGAAAATACCGGTGTTGCGAATTCAACAGTGCCCTCAGATTTCAATCCTGAGCACTGGTTCAAAAGATAGAATTTCCCACTCGCACTTTTACTGAACGTACTTTAAAAAAAGATTAAAATTCCATTCTGGGAACACCGGGCCATAAACTCAAGCACCGTCAATTTTTTCAGACTTTTAATAATCCAAAATAATTTTAAAAAAAATTATATGGAAATTTCGGGTCTTTACATTTTTCATTAAAAACCCACTTTGAAACATGTTCACACTAAAAGTTCCTTCAATAGCACATTCCTAACCTTCCACATGAGGAATAAAATCATTTTTTAGAAACATCACAATAAAACACACACAAAAATAACTGTACCCTTTTGAAAATCCACTTTCATCATGAACATATGCCAAAACACTCCAAAAATATATTTTGCAACACCCAAAAACACTATTGAAAAATATTAAATACACAAACAAGTATATTTAAAGAATATAAAAATTTTAAGGCATGGAACCAAAAACAACAATAGTAGAAGCTTCTGGAAATTGGTGAAAAACTCCAACCATACCACTAAAAGACCCTAGAAAGGCATGATCAACCAAAAACCATCAATAATGAACCCTAATAAAAAATATCCAAACATAAAGAGACCACCCAACCCACTAGATAAATAAAACCCTATGGAAGAAGAAGGAAAACACTATAAAAGAGGGAGAGACAAGAGGATACCCACTTACTTTTAGTTTTCTTGGATAATCTACATCAAAACACCCAATGGAAGTGAGCCCAATAGAGAGGAGAGGAAGGGGAGGCATGCCTAGGGGTTGGGACAGTTTAATGGGTCAAGAAAAGGGGGATATGGGGATAAAAACCGGGGAGAGAGAAAAGGGGAGACCTATGTTTTAATGACCTGGACATGCTACATGATTTTACCGTACAGTTTAACAATATATGTGGTGATTGTGCATCTCTCTCTGCCAAAGAAGTCACCTACCACAAGGTTTGTTAGCACAACCTGACTTATCATGCAGAATCCATGTGACGACTTCTGTTTGGAAGTATAACCTACTACATGGTTACCTGGATAAAGACAAACAGTTTGACATACAGTAAAAAAGCCATGTGGTTTCTTCTACTTCAAACCAAACACCTACTAGGCAGTTACTTAGGTGGGGGCACACAATTTCCACAAACCATGTGCCAAAGGATTTTTAAACCAATGTTTCTCATTTTTCTCCAAAAAAACAAATATTGACCTAGGGTAAAAGCTATACCAAGAATAAATGGAAAGGTTACCTCAAAATATCATACCCATCACACCCTATCCCCGAGTGAAAAATCAAAACCTAGAAAATAATTGTGTCCAAAAACAAAAATAAAAACTTGGGTGTAAAAATGCTCCCCACCAAAATGCTTTCCTCTCTCAAAAAGGGACAAAAAGGATTGATATGAAAAAAAACTAATAATCCTTCATCTCTCAAAGAGGTTTCCAACAAACACGAAATGAGATTAAAGACAGAAAACTATAACTAGAAAAAGTGGTTTACAAGTTTGAACTTAGGAGGCCAGAATGGACTCCCTACCCTGTGCCTGATTCCCCCAAAATATAAAACTATTCTATTTGATCGATCAAATAAAATGAATTCTCATAGCACACACTCCAACATATTAGTATAGATCACATTAAAAATTATAAAAGAAACTCATACCACTTACGTGAAATGAGAAAATAAACTCAAACCATGTCTCGATGAATACTTCCATAACCTTACATAAACAGAAACATTGGGCGTGTTCCGATACAAACTTTTACTCAAGGAAGGAACTTAAAAAAATATACCTCTGAACAAGAGTACCCACTGCCAGGATAACACTAGAAACTAAATCTGATTTTCAACACGGGGAGGCCCGAACACACTCCTTACCATAAGAACCAACCCTCTTAACCAACTAGCATAGAATGACATGTGAAACCCAACATGGGACAACATGGTAACTCCCTGCACAGAATAAATTCCCCCCAAAAGGGGCCCAATGAATGAAACCCAAAAAAAATTGAAAAGAGTACATAAATTTTCTATTCCCATGGGATGTGACCACCCCCAACTAGGCACAACCATGATCGAAACTAATATACATGGTCGACCACAAATGGAAAACCACACAAAGATTCATATACAAAGGGTAAAACCACTAAGGTTGAAGAAAAAAAAGACTACCATGCTTCCTTATAATCAAAGAGGTTCTATTCCACCCATACGGAGGTCCCTTACATATTTTTGGTTCCTGAATATGCACCAGATTCACTCCATGTCCTAGGGATGGAGCACAGATGTTTTAAGCATCTCCTGCCTCATAGTCAAACATTGAAAATACCCAATCATAACTCCTTATTTTGATGATATAAGTGGACACATGGTAATATAGAAAACACCAACATAACAAAATCACACCTCAAGACCCACTTTACCTGAACATGGAAACTACATCGAGACATGGACTTGGAAGATGAACACACATCATCCTTGTCCACTTTGAATGAGAAACAATGGAATAAAGATCACGGAGAAGACACTCCAATATAAAACAAGGGAAATCTGGGATCCCTCGAAAGAAAAACAAGATTATGTTAAAACAAGAATTCTTTAAATATTCCACAACATCCACCATTACATTTGAAAGAGAACACAACACTACAAATCACCACCTAACAATACAATTTTCAAAAAAGAAGCATTACAAGTAAATAAAATTTAAACAAAGTCATGAGTATTAGATTATTTCTTTAAGTTGCCATAATAGCCTCTTATGACCATATATTCCACACTAGTGCCCTAACATGAACCCTAGCTTCGATGAAAGAAATAAAAGTTCCGAATCCACTTTTAAGGTAAAGGCTAGCACTAAAAACCCCAAACCGCTTTCTACTTTTGATCACTAGAATTACTTTTACCACTTTTAGGAAGGACCTTGTGGATAAAATGTGTCAAACTTCACCTTTGACGACTTACAAAACTCACGAAATTTAAGTTTCTTTTTATTCCTTCATCATCCACACTTCCGTTGTGAGGGGATACTCTTAATTAGAAAAGAAGAGAGGTTGATTATATAATAAAATTCAAGAAGAAAGTTCTTATGTTGATCAACTAGAGGGTTTGAAAATGGTGAATCACACATGGTCATACACCGAATACGCATCGATTTTTTATGGTGGAGTACACTAGCCTAAAATAGAAACTGAGGACCCAATCAAACCAGTCTATCAGTCAAAACACACCACAAACAAACACTAGACTCAAAAAGGTAAACTACTCAAAGGCTTACTAGAATTATTTTCAGAAGAAATATCTAATTGTTACCTCAAAGACAGCTCATCGAAATGTACCCAAACTTGAAACACCAATAAAAAAATATATTTCTCAAACTCAAAACACATCATAATAGATATTCTCGAATTATAATAAAACACACCACATATTTTATTTAAAATAAATTTTCAAAATAAAACAAGATTAGTGGGTTGCACAATCACCAATGGTATCCCATTGATCCTCACACATTCATATTATCATGCCATAGTAGGCTCCCATCCACTTTCCCACACATATCCATGTATGTAGTCTCTCATGATAACAAAAATGGTCAAAACACTTTCCAAGGAAAAACATTCAACCCATACTTTCAAAATCTCAACCCACTTACAAATTTTTTAAAAAACATTCATAAAAAATTACAAAATATAACTAATTACCAAATAAAAAAACATTTTCAAACATCACACATCCTTTCCAAAACATATCATCCTAGTAAAAACTATTTTCAAATTCCAATTTTTATGATTAAAAACACTTTTTAATAGTTCAACAAATCCCATTTAAAATAGATTTGCAATACCTGCTTTGAAATATTCCAGTTTTTCCATAAAAACAACTTTGTTAATGGAAAATTTTCAAATTTTAAACTCCAATATCCATTATCTAATCCCCATTTACTCAAAAATAATTTTATAAGAGTCCACTTTTCTAATGATTCCTTTAAAGTGATTCTCAAAATCATTTTCCACCTTTCCGGAATCTAACTCGTTTCCAATTTAAATTCTAGTTTCCATAATTCTTAAGAAAGGGTTTTCAAAATAATTTTTAGAAGAAAAAGATCCATATAAAATTATCAAATGGGAAATATGTGCCGATGGGTGACTTGGACATATGGTTGGAGGCCATACGCCAATAACACTGCCATTACGAAGAGTGTTCTAGGACCATGTCCCTCAGCTCTATATGTCCTACCAGGCCCCGTGAGATCACAGAGGCCATTGAACCAACTCTATTTTCATCTCCCAAACATCAAAAAACCACAAGGCCCAAACAACATATCTAAAACCCAACTTCCCATTGAAACCTGGGTCCCATCCCGATGTGTGCTAGCCAAGAACCTTACTCGCAACCAAAACCTCAATCCCTAATAGTCCATGCTCTAGTCTACTGAGAATATAACTAAAATTTTATGACCCCAAAAGATTTAACCTTCATATGATACCATTTTTTAATGAACCAAGATGAAGTTACACTTAACGCGACACCTAAAACAAAACACTGCTTGGCCTAAAGGGTGTTCTTAGTCCCTATGGGATGGAAAGCAGTGACTGGGTATCAACACGTTGATTTGGGAATGATTTCTCCCATTTATAAGATAATTTATAACCACCTTGAACAAACAATACACACATAAATAACCATAATAAAACAAGGTAAAAAAATTTCTAGATTCAAAGATTTTCAATTTTAACCAAAAACCTAACATTCCACAATAAAAGGAAACTATGAAATAGCCCAAAAAATTTCATTAAACATGAGGGCTCCATTCTTAAGACACCACCACCAAAACCTTTAATAATTAACACTAGTAATTCTAAACCACCATCCCCAAAAATCATTCCCTTTACCTAAGTCAAAAATACATGGTCTACACACACCTAAAGGTGAATATAGGGTGTGATCGAAATCCCCATATGATTCCACCCAAAGATAAAGATTCTATGGTATAACATTAAATGTAGAATTAATATTCTCATTCATGAAAAAAGATTTAATTTTTTTTAAGAAAACATTTTAAGAAGACAATTAGTGTGGGAAAAATTTTCAAACAACACTTATAAAGGAAACATTTCAAAACATAACTTTTACTAAGATAGAAATTATTTAAAATGAAATTTGCAAACATACACACAATTTCCACTGAATACCGATGAATAAAACCAGATCACAAAATTTTCATGCTAGAAGTGAGCACTATGGGTAAATCCCTAAAGATAATCTAGCTCGAGTGGGACACTAGAACCTTATACCTCAGAGAAGGGTGGTATAGTAACAAAAATCAAAACCTTCTCATGAATGACCCACTGGGATGGGACACCCCACTATCATAGTGGTCTCCAAACATTATCATAGTTTAGTTAGTGTTGTAATCATCAATATTGATAAGTGAAACAATGAATTTACCCCTCCAAATCACTAGCTTTCTAGAACTAGTCATCCCACCTAGATACATGAGATTCCCTTTGTGATCAATTAATTGTTAACAAGTCACACATACATGCACTATCACATACACATGCCAAGCATTTAAAACATATTGGGAAATCACCATTTTCTATACACCAAACCACTTTCTATTTCACACACACCAAAAGATTCATTAAAATACATTTACCACTACCTACACCATTCAAAAATCCACATATGAAAAATCACAAGAGAGGTAAACAATTGATCCAAAAATTCCTTATGCGATGCATCTTTTTAAATCCACATATAAACCAAGATCATTTTTAAAAAATGATTTCTACCATTTAAAATATTTAAAATTTATATTTATGGGTGACAAAAAGGAAAACATGCGAAAGAAATCCATTTTTCCATTTAAAACCGACTTTGATATATGTTCGCACCATAATTTCCTTTAAAAACCCATTCCACACCTTCCACATACGGCATCAAACCCTTTTTGAAAAACATCGCAATAAAGAATATGAAAACATAGCATTACCCTTTAGAAAATTCACTTTTATCATGAATGCATGCCATGAAACTCCAAAAATATATTTCACACTACATAATTAAACTGTATTACATGATTAAATACAAAAACAAGCATATTAAAAATATCTAAATATGTTAAGTCATGGAACCACGTACCCCCAGTGTAGAAGCTTCTAGAAATTGGTGTGAAACCACTACCTCTTGAATATAAGACCCTAAAAAGGAAAAATCATCTAACAACCATCAATATAGAACACTAATTAACAAGATCCAAATCAAAAGAGACCACCCAACCCTTGGAGAATGTAAACCCCAAGTAATAGGAAGAAGAAACCTAGAAAGGAGGGAGAAACAAGAGGAGAACCACATGGAATTTTCATGTATAATATGCATAAAAAACACCAAAGGAAGGGTTACCAAGGGAGAGGAGAGGAAGGGAGAGGGTAACCTAGGTCTAGGAAGGTTGAATGGGTCGACCAAATTGGGATTTGGGGCAAAATATTAGGGAGAGAGAAGTGGGTATACTGAAATTTAATTGACCTGGATAAGCCACATAGTTTCCCCACACGGTTTAGAAAACCATTAGGTGACCTTGCATATATATCTACCTATCAAGGAACCTACCGTATCGTTATTCTTCATGCCCCAACATACCATGTAGAAGCCATGTGGTAGCTTCTGTTCAGAAATTCAACTTACCGCACAGTTACCTATAGAATGGTGACTGGTTTCACTTATTGTGCACAAGACATGCGGTACCTTCTGCTTCAAATAAAAAACCTACAAAATGGTTACCTGGGAGGACAAAAATGGTTTCCACTAACCATGTTCCAACCGTGCTCTAGTGGTTTTTTGACCAAAACTTTCCCATTTTTCTCCAAAAACTCAAAGAGTACTCTAGGCGAAAAGCTAGACCAAGAATAAATGAAAATATGACCTCAAAATCTCAGACCCATCACACCCGGTCCTTGAGAGAAAATAAAAACCCTGAAAATAAATGAGTTAAAAAAATTGGTTTTAAAATAAAAGTTTTATTAAATAGGTATTTTAATGTCATTATTGGAGAATAAAAATATTAATGAAAAAAAGTTAAGTAAAAATGATTACTCGTGTTGAGAACAATGAGTGTTCCTTTGAATATCCATTGGAAATGGATTTTATAGGCTAATATATTTTGGTAAAAAAATGAAGAGTGTGAGATATTATTCAATGTGGAGGAAAAAATTTAGAGTTCTATGAGAAAATTTTTTTATGAGTTCCTTGAATGGCTGGTGATATGCCCCTTTTATAAGTGGTAAGAATGAATGTTTTGTAAATATTTCAACTTAAAATAATGGGAACATATGATAAACATTTAAAATAGATAAAAAATTGTAATATAATGTATTGGGAATGATATAAGGTTGATTTAAGACTAAAATAATCAATTATATTCACGTTTTTATCATGTTTCAATCCCTTTACGCATTGAATTATTACTTTTTTCATTTTAACTTTTACCATGCTAACTAGTTTTTACTTAAGGAAAATTAATATTTATGCCCAAAAATAATGTTTTAATTATTAGATAATTGGGACAAATTTATTATAAATTTTAAATCCATTTAATTTTTTTTAATTTTCAAATAAAATATATTATATATTCAAAATAATTCTTAAGAAAATAATACTTAATTTTCAAAAATATAAAATATGGGTTTGTAAATTTAGAAAAAACATTTTATAAATTATAAATTCACTTATAAAATAATTTTTTTAGAGAAATGTCTCATGAGTGTCCAATTTATATTTATACAGTAACAATGTCATAAAGGTTATTTATTTGTAAAAATTTTATTTTCATCCAAAAATATTTTTTTACAAAAAAACCAGAAAATCATCTTAAGCTTATATTATTATGATTAATCCAAAAATGAAGTTCATTTTCTAATAATAAAATAATAATATTTTAGATTTTAATACTTAAATAATAACCTAAAATATAATAGAAAATAGTTCATATAGGAAAATAATTTTTTTTGGAATGTTAACTATTATTTATTCATATTTCATATTAATTATAAATAAATTAATTGGAAGACTATTATTTATATTATCAACATATTTTAATATTATCTTGTGAAAATATAATAATTTTATTGAAGTAAAAACTAATTTTACAAATATATATTTTAAGCATAAAATGATATTCATAGTTTCTTTAGGTTTACTAAATCAATATCGTTCATATTAAAATTCTCTATTATTATTTATATATAAATATTTCATAAATAGATTACTATTATTTATTATTTTTAATTCAATGTCTCATTTTTAATGGTCATACGTAATGATTTTTTTAATAAAATATTATACAATTTTTTTAGTTCGGTGTTGTGTGTAGTGAATGTTATCAAACACATTGAAATATTTATAAGTAATCATATGTTAAAATGGTGGGGTGTTATATTCTCCCAAACATATATAAATCTTATCCTCAAAATTTGAATCATATTAATAACTATATGGAAAAAAATATTTAATGATACAATACTATATGATCATGGGTTTATTTAGGATGTGGAATGAGATTAATCTATTTGAAAATTATTATAATAACTTTATAAAGGGAGCTAACACAGTCCTAATTTCACATTGAATTATAAAATGGGAAGAATATCTAGATCCATAAGTAATAACTTCCCACAATCCTTGGAAATGATTTATATGGGGATCATTCCACTTGGGGTTTTTATTTATAACTCAATATCTAGTAGTTGGTGAAAACTTATATGAAATAGGACACTATAAAATATCAGTTAAAAACTCACTATATAATACCTTAGTAGTGGTTTCATAGTATTTTCTTTATTCACATGTTTTTGGTGATTATTTTAATCATTGGACCTAGGATTGACACATTGACTTTCATGATGCCCAAATATTTTTCCATTGAAGTAACATATTTTTTATCCTCTATTTTCCCTTACACTTGTCAGTTCGATGACCTTCATCTTCAGAGTTATAGAATTTAACCATCACTTTCTGTAAATTTCCCCAATTCTTCTTCCAATATATTTTTAAAATTTAGGACGTTAAATATTCTTTCTTTCATCATCTTGGTCACCTAAATTAATATGAGATTCCATCATTCGATTGATCAGTGTGTTTTGGAGTTGACACTGCTCACACTATTAAATATTTTTCATGATTACTAGTTCTTCATAATCATAAAGTTTATCACTTCAATTACCATTGTAATGGGATGTTCATTTATTTAGTCCCCAAATTTTACCTCACACCAATTATTACTTCTACTTCCTATCTTATTTAAAACCAAAATCATGATTAATTTTATTTAAAGGTTGGTGTCAAAGTATATTTTTGTTATGAAATCATAGATCTATTTTCATAAACAAAAAGTGCTGGAATGGGTGAAAAAACATTAATAATATGGAGGAATTATCATAATTTGTAACATAAAATGGATTCAACCATAAAAACTTTTAACCATATCATCACCTTATCAGGTAAATTAGTTTGTTTAACCTTAATAAATATATGTTTATCCCAGGTTACTTTAGGCGGAGAAATCTTATAAATCTCAACCTAATCCTCAAAATAGAGATCCAAAATTACCATGTATTTTTTTTTAAATATTCTAAACCAAAAAATCATTGAAATCATTGATCTTAAAATCCAACATGTTATTTATCTAGCAAATCACATATTAATTAATATGAACCTTAACTTATGAATCTCCATGTTTTAATCGATTTTATCCATTAATACATTACTATTAGGTTATCTAACCTAAACATAATTAAATACCGCATAATGGGTCATAAATATAATATAAATTGTCCCAAGCATACCAATAGTGATTTTCAAACTAGGTGTACAGTTAAGCCTCATTTTCATGCACTAGGAAATAGTTGAGTTAGTTTCCAATCCACCCTTTTTGAGTCTACTTCCCCAAGGTACATATGTTTTAGAGATTTCATCCAATTTTAGTATACAAAATGGGATGTAATTTCTAATAGAACCACACAATAACCACTTTACCAAAACATCAGGATGTTTTACAATAATTATAATTCTTATTGAGACTTATGTATAGGTTTTCTATATACTTATCTAATCCTAATCCTCATGTTAAACATGCATCATTACATTAAAATTAAATCATTTACAAACCCAAAGGGTTATCTATACTTATAATATTGTGATAATACTTAACAAATAAACTCCTAAATTATCATCAACAAAAATTATCATATCAAAATTCATTTAAACCTCTCTATCATACTAAAGACGATGGCTCAAACCCTCACTTATAGATCTGGTTCCATCAACACAAACATTACATACTCACTTTGATAACAAGAATAGTTTATATGAAATTAAAATCCAATAATTATACAAATTAAAATAAATTTCTCATTAAATACATTCCCAATACCTTTTAGTTTTATAGATTTAGTCAATTAGGAAAAAACATAAACCAATAAAACCCATGTCTCTCTCAACCAATTTATATTTTTCCACTATATAAGAAACTACTTAATATATAATAAGCTTTCAACATCTCCAAATTTTTTTCCACATGTTCTGTCCTCGTAAACATTTCATATTTATTATATTTCAATATAACATAGGGAATAGAAACATAATAAATAGGTGATCTCAAATGCTCAATAAGTGAAAAATTAATTAATGATGTTAAAAAGATAGTCATGGTACAAATAAAATTTTAGGAATAAATAATCTGAATAATTCCACAATTAATTGAAACTAAGAGAATTATATATCAATGAAAATAATTTAAAATAAAAGAAAAAATCTATATCAATAATACTAATAATATACTATTGGAATGTATATTATCAGTCCTCAAAAAATATACTAATATGGGGAGTGGTATACACCAAAACCAAAATTAATTTTTCTAATGAGGCATGTTGATGCGTTAAGGGGATATATAATTCTGGACACCACCTATCAGTTATTTAAGTCTAATTATTTAACCATAATAGTCATCAATACATTTAATTAAATTCTTTAAGGAACACATTTCAAAATAAAAACATGTATATACATATAATAAAGGATACAAAATGTCAATACAGTATCAACCTATAATAGGAGTCAATAATAATCTAGAATAACAATACTTTTACTCATGTATATAAATGGGATAACATGATCATACCCCATCCCTAGAAATAATGTGTATTTTCAAATAATATATAGTCGATTTTTGAGTGATCATCTGTATTGGAATGAAAATATACATAATACAAATAAATT
Organism: Viscum album; assembly: GCA_963277665.1. NCBI lineage: Eukaryota > Viridiplantae > Streptophyta > Magnoliopsida > Santalales > Viscaceae > Viscum > Viscum album. Next base: position 1,856,593,533 of record OY728160.1, read on the forward strand.
TTACAGTGTCAAAAAATATAAAACATGATCATGACCAATCCAAAAAAATATCTATAGTTACTAAAGAACATCACCGAATTAAATAATTTAATCATATAAGGGTGTTGAACGAAATTAAAACACCAATGTAAAAATAATTATTCGAAATATATAAAAAATAAAGGGTTTAGGAAACAAATTTTTTAATACCAGAAGTTCAATCCCGTAAATTATAAATATAAATATATTTGAAGATACATCACAAAACATAAAACCAATTAGGTTAAATAAATTTAAAATAATAATTTAAATGATTTTAAAAGAATAAAATATGTTATAAAAAAATTTATAACATTGATATTAAATAAAAATTTACATAGCACTTTGAAAGGTAAATTTTGAAAAGGTGACATGAGACGTTTTGAAGAAAATTAATTTTAAAAAGATTAAAAAATAAATAATCCCTTATGGGACCAAAATTTTATCTTGGATAAATTAAGTGATGTAAAAATAATATGAAAGTGAAAGGAAAAACTCTTTTTATTATTTTCAAATCACCTTTGTTCAAAATTAACATTGTAAGAAGATTAATAAAACATTCATCTGTACTAAAAAATAATTTTCCCAAATATTATTATAAAATTACATATAATAAAATATTATATAGGTAGAATAAAATCATGGAAAATTAATTTTTAGGATTAAACATTACAACTCAAAGAAAGAATATTTATGTTATAAATATTCCTTAAAGGAACAATACTACATGAAGCATGAATTATTTGAAATGGATTTTATGTGGTAAATATAAAACTAATAATATAATACAACATAATTAAATTAATTTTTTGGATATATGAAATATAATATGAAATAATTTCAGGGTAACAATTATAATTCAATGAATTAAAATCGAGTTACTAAAAACTTTTACAATTACTATAACACATTGGTCAATATATTTAAGGAAACAAATTTGGTTTATATAGTTATATCCTATTAATTAAAAGAAATTATTTATATAAAGTTTATGAGATAGTAAATAAATTTAACTCCTTACAAATTGAACACATTTCCTAACATGTAACAGGTCTCAATGAATTATAATTGAGACCAAGAAAACCTTTATAGCTTGAGAAATATTTTAATCAAAACCCCTGAAAAAATAGGGAATATAATTTAACAAAAAATAACATGATTAAAATATAATTCATGATATGATATCTCAAATTCTAATTATATAAATCCAACAAATTAAATTAGGTTCACAATTCTAAACATGTCTCAAAAAAGGAATTTGAGATGAAAACCCTTACATTGGTCCTGCTTTGTTAATAACATACATAGAAAATAATGAATAAATAAATTAAATTCATAAAATACATACCCAAATAAATTATTTTTATATATAAACATTTATAAAATTCATTTATAATCCTTTTATACATATATTAGTTAGTTTTAACATATGTTTAACAATGTGTGTAAGTAATATTTATCGCTTTGAACTAGTTTTAGAGAAGTTGTGTTGGTATATATTATTTTACCATATTTCATAATTATTATATCATAAAATCTATGAAAATATATTTTAGGAAATTTTATAAATATATAATCTAATTTTATGTTAGTTATGGTCATGATATAAGAGTTTGAAATCAACGACGAGCATGTTTTAACGATTCTTAGTAATCAAAGAGTGATTTATTAAAAAATGCTTTAATATTCACATAACCTTAACAAAATAAAAAATTACATATTTATATAATATTATATTAGTATGTATTCTACCATATTAATATACGATATAAATGCATAATATTGTTCATGTAGGTTGTTAAACCGACCCAAACATGAACCTACTATGATTAATAGGTGATTATGTGGTGGTTTTGTTGTAATATAATTATAACAGAATCATAATGATATTATATTTTGTTTATTAGTGTGATATGTCTGAATTTTAAATATTTTTTAAGAGGTTATAATTTATATAAAGTCATTACATAGAAAGAAGAGATAATTTTTCTCTTAGTATGCTTGTATTAAAAAATTTAATTAACAATGAATTATTATTGAACATATCATTCATTGGTTATCCAGATTTTAATAAAATAAACATAATTATATAATAAACATAATTTTTATCCTTTAATCCCATCTTCATGAACAAACATGTAATACAGGTTTGAAAAGAAAAATCAAAATAAATTGTTCCATAGAGGCGGTAATACACACATAGGAATGGTTGAAGATTTAATTTTAAAAAGAATGAGAGAAATATATAATATGATTTCTTATTTTAGAATAATAAAATTGATACAAATATCCTTATTATTTATAAAATTCACATTTACAGAATAATTTTTAGGTGGAAAAGGAAAATGAAATATTTTGCGTTGTGGTGGTGGTAGTTTGCACAACTCACAAATTTTTATAACATTTTTATTAACATAAAATGTAAAAGATGATTAATGATTATTAACACATAATAATAATTTTCTATTTATAAATAATATTGCGGTACTTAAATAGGTATTTGAAAAGTATAATTTTAAAATAAAAATAGAAAACAAATAAGTTAAGTAAAAATGATTACTGATGTTTAGTGCTTTGAGATTTCTTTGGATGACCCCTCATAAATTGATGACATAGGTTAATAACATATTAAAATAAACTAAATAGTGTGAATTATAATTCTAGGGGAGGAAAAATTATAGGGTTTCAACATTAATCTAATTTTTTAGGATTTTCTTCAATGGGCGGTACAAGGCCTCTTTTATATGTGGTTAGAATGAAATTTACATAAATATATCAACATAACATGATGAGAGAACTTGTTAAACTTTTCATACCCCTAAACAATTGATAAATAATGGAATATGGAAGATATAAATCCATTAAATACCTCATAAACCCAATTTTAAGAATGTTTTTATCACGATTCAAGACCTGTACCCCATGAATTATTACTCTTACCATTTTGTATTTTACCTTGGAAAATAGGTTTTACCTAATGTAACTTAATAATTATGAATGAAAATAAAGTGGTCTTTATTAGATAATTTTCACCCACTAGTTCAGAATTTTAAATCCAATTAGTAGTATTAAATTTATTAAATTGTTAAAAATTAATTTTAAACTAAAAATATATAATGTATTCATTTTTTCCGAAAAGATTAATTATGTTCCCAAATATCAAATATGGGTTCTTAAATTAATACAAACATTTTAAAATTATAAATTCATATATAAAATACATATCTAGTCATAGAAATATATTCCATGAATTTAAAATTCATACTTTTATTATAATTTCATAAATTTCATGTTATTTGAAAAACATATATTTTCACCTAAAAATCATTATTTTTATTAAAACCCAAAAAATCATCTCAATATTATATTATTATTATTAATCCAAAAATGGTGTTCCTATTTACAAATTAAATTTTCAAAATTTTATTATTTAGTATTTAAGTAAAATCGTAACTTATAGTGGACAAATATACATATTGGAAAATATATTTTTGAAATGTTAAATATTATTTATTTTTATTTCCTATCAAATTTTAATTAATTTTTTTCAATATATTTTTAATGTTATACATATATTATTTTATTATATAATCATATTATACTTCATTTCGTTATATATAACACCAATATTTTAAATATATATTTTTATGCATAAAATAATTTTCTATGTTATTTTATCTATACTAGTTTAATTTTAATCATATTAAAATTATCCATTATTTTCTTCCATAAATATTACTTAAGGAGGTTGTTTCTATTAATTCATACTAATTCAGTTGTTAGGTTTTTAAAACCATACTTTATATTTATATTTTTATTAAAATATATCATGGTTTCATTTTAGTTTTGTGTTTTATGTAGAGAAATATACCTAAAAAATTTACTTATTTAAAGTTTACCATATATTAAAATCTCAGGGTATTATACAAGTCATTTCAATGGTCCTATTAATTACAGCCTCTTTACACAAAAAATTGAAATAATTATTTAGAGTAAATGGTTTGAAATTCCATTGAATCCTAGGTAAAACCCATATCTCAAAGTGATGAGATCGCCAAACCTTATTAGAATGGAAATATAGGTAAAAGTGCAATAAACCCATGAACGTCAACCAATACTCTCAAACAATAGATATTTATCACTGAATAAAAAATGTTTCTTTCCATTACATCAATTGAAGAGTTGAAATACTGAAATCTAATTGTAAATAAAACCAAAATTATCTCTACTAATTTGTTGAATAATTATGGTCCCTAAGAAAAAATATCCACCAATGCCAAGAACCCCCTCATAATAGCTTCACTACTAACGAAATATAGTGATCCTTAACTACTTTAAATAAGATGAAATAGTATCTCTACATCCTCTATTCATCTATATATTTATTTTTTAGAAGTTAATGAATCATTCAGTGATATGTTATGTCATTAAAACTTATATAAAGTTACTCTACATGGTTTTATACTCTTCAGATTCACACAATATGAAATAATAATCGGTTCCTCCTACACCGTCTCCCATTCTACCTCAATATTTAGATTCACATGTTGAAAAATTATAAAAAATAGAACACCTTAGCTAAAAGGAAATTTGGATGTATATAAATATTCTACCTTAAGAAAAATAAAAATAAAATGTAAAAGGATCACCACACAAAATCGTCATATTTATTTTTATATGATTAATAAACCCAAACTTGAATAACTACCATGTCAACAATACACCATCCCTCTAATAATGATTTATGAATAATAAGTTCTTAGACTAAAAATCATATGGGACCATTTCAACATGAGAGGGATTATTTGGTACACATTATATGATAAGTTATGTAATATGATATCCTTAACAAACCATGAAACTCTTAGTACTTAATATTCTAAAATCCTTCCTCAAAAAATTTCTTAGATATTATTTTTTATGTCCCAAACCTACCAAGACTTCTCTAGTGATGGCCAAAAGATAAAGAGTGACCCATATATTATTTATCAAATAATTTATTTTGTGGTAACATGCACCAATTATATAAATCAATAATTTGTGATGAATTATTATTATTTTAAATAGATAACCTCCATAAAAAAATAACATCAATAAGTTAAATAAGAAAATATATGAGTAATTATAATGCATAGATCGAAATAAAACCAATATTAATATAAATGAATCTCCATTACACATATCCTTATATAATAAATATTTCACATCCTTCCAAAACTAAACTAACTTGAAAACACCCATTATTTGATATTTGAAATATAAATACAATTAAGAATAATGGGGTGAGGTTCCAAGTATACCCAATAGGTTCCTACTACATCTTATCCATTTTCAAGTGAAATATCTATAATAAATCCTTGATTAATGATATATATATATATATAAACATAAACCATTTATGTAAAATAAAATAATGTAAAATTGGCATTGAAAAAAAATCACCATAAATCACCCAATGCCTCATCTATATCACTACAATCACTACATCACATCCACAACACCACAACCGGAACATAAATCACCACCAATCACTATCCACAACCATATAAAAAATATAACTACAATAATAATATATCCCCTTAATGAGGTTTATACAAAAACATTGACAACAACGGCATACCAAAAACACTAAAACCACAAAAATGGTATTTTTGTGGGAATAACACATTCTTATTCTATAATAACCTCAACAAAAATTAATTCCACATTTTCTAAATCACATAAATATAAGGGAATAACAAATACCTATAATAAATACATCATCATAATATTAAATAATTTAATAAAATTCTAATACATATCAAAATAATAAAAACATAAATTTTCACAAATATCAAGTCACAACCTCCATCAAAACATATATTCATAATTTACAACACAACAAGAATCACAAAATAATAGTCATAAAAACTTCCTATAACCTCAATATGATAAAACCAACCTCTAAAATGAAATCAAAATACCCACATTAAACCTATATCACGATTAAAAATTTATCCCAAGATCATCCTCAATTATTAAAATACCTCATAACCTCTTAATCTCAATTTCTATTTTTAATTTTCAATTCTTACACACACCACAAATAGTGAATGAAAAACTTCAAACCATTAAAAGATATGACTTCATAGCCTCATTACCACATCATATAGACTATAAAAATATAAACTTATCTCTAATATTTTTCATGATAAAATTTATCATTTCCCTCTATTCTCAATAAAAAAATAAATTTATTTCGCATTATATTATTTTTATTAATATTACTTCCAAATTATCAATTTTTTATTATTCAATGTCATTATAATTTCCACTTTTTAAAATTTCTCAACTATTTAATCTATATATCATAAATTTTAGGCAATTCATGAAAAGTTCGAGTCACCACATCAATAAAACTATACAAATTCACTCAAATGACATAAAATGTATGATTAAATCCCATATATAATTAAAAATTATTCTTTTAGATTTTCTTATATCAATATCATCCAACAAATAAAAAATACCTTTGATGAAATATTTAATTCATTTATATCCCTAAATAAATCAAAAAATGGATGCTAAAGATCTTGGAAAATATATCCCAAGTAACCCTTTGATTTACCTCTACGAAACATTAATGTTCTAAGAAACAATAACGTTACTTGGAAAATAAAACTTTTTTCTTATATGACTTTTCGAAAAATTATGGAGTGTCAATGTCAACCATGTTGTGATTCCATGGATCAATGGAAAAATGAAAACAATTGTACAATTTTTACTTGTTAATTAAAATAAACAACCTCATTTTCATTTAAAATTTTAAATATATAAATCCCAATATATTATGGGGAATAAAACCATGTTATGTTTTATAAATTTATTAAATACCAACAATTATTCACCATTATTATGTCATCTAAAAAACACAAAAATAACTCTATAACACCCTGGGAAGTGTTTTCAAATAACATGTGTTGTTTTAAACATCCCAATTTCCAAAATCATCATTTAATTATCTCTAAACACTAAGCATAAATCTTGATGTTTCTTCTAAAACCATGAAATAATATCTTAAAATACAACATATTATATATTTCCTGTTGAAAAATTGCATTATCAACTATCACCTATTTTTTTACATGATCACTTAACTATAATCACTCAACATCAGACCCGCCAAGGTGAATTTTAATTATTTTTTTTATTTTTTACTTTATTTCATATTTATATCCAAATTTTACCCTTTATTTTCCTCCTCTATCTAATTTATATATAAAACATAATGAAAAATATATATTAAAGTATAAACCTATACAAAGGTGATGAAAATTCTACAAGATAGGTTTTATGCAATAATATCACCTATTGAAAATTATGACTCAGATGCATTTCTACTAAATGATTTTCATAGGGTCACTATTCTATATAAAAAAAGAAAAGGTACTATAATGGTACACATGGTGGATAAATTATTAATATAACATAAATAGGCTTAATATAAAACATCCAAACCAAGTATATTATTTGAATTATGTATGATATTCATTGAGGTATACTCAAGTTAGTTAATCCATACCACAAGTCACACTTATGTATAATAAGTGAATAATATATTTCAATATGATTTCATACTCATGTTGATCATAAAATATTTTCACACCATTATCCTTTCCTTGATGATAATAAATTAGGGATAATTAAGAGATTTATCTCTAATGGTTTAATTATAATTAAAATATCATAATTTAACTATTTTGAATGAATGAATGATAAAGTATACATGTATTTTCATTACATGATATATCTGTATACACCTAAATTATTCTAATAATATATTTTAAAAAAGATATAAACTAAATATTATTATATTTTCTACCTTCATAAATTTTATCTTAGTATATTACATCATTATGTAACTCCTGATATATCATCATGAAATTTTTTCTATATCAGTATGCCTGCATCTAAGAAAACAATAATCTTATTAAACTTGTTAGTGATATAAAATATTTTAACATATAATATTTGTATAATGTCTCAATAAGGATTCCCAATCCCTATTTTCAAAATTTTATCTTTTTATCCAAAAAACTTTTACATCATAATATTTAATAATATGATACATTTTAAATTTTTTTCTTTAAAATGGAATACCCTTAGAACTTGTGTAAGAATATTATAAAGTTATAATCATTACTAATATCATAGAAAATAATAAATAATGTTACTACTACATTAATAATATTATTTACTAAATATATCCCAAATTATTATCATGTATGTAGGAAATTTTCTTAGTGGTGTTCACTTTAGATTAAATTAGCTTCTCATAAATCAATATTTCTTTAATATTTATGTTGTATTTAAATATTATCTTCTCAATGTTTAATATTTTCTCTAAATAGTCTCTTATAAATTATATTTTATTAAAATATATAGTATTATAATAATAAAAACTTTTTTCACCATAGAAAATAACTCTTGTATTCATTATAGGGTTTCTAAAAAAATACAGAATTACATCTCACATAACACCATTACATCGCATATAAAAACAATGAAATGGTAATTTAATGTATGAAAAATATTCATATTTTTATATTTGGATATATTAGTTATTTATATAACAAAAAATGATTAATATTTTAATCTATACCTTATTTTTTATATAATATATATAGTATTGATAAAAAAATATGAACCATGTGCCTTTAATGAAACTTTATTTCATTAAAAATAACTATTATATATATATATATAACTTTTTTAACTTATCAAATAAGAAGTAATGAATTAAAAGACACATAATACTGATTTATAAATTAAATCCATCAATATAGAGTAGGTTAAACCTCACTTCTTATAAAATAGTAACCCTTTATTGCACTATCAAACATAGAAATACAACCCCCGTTATAAATTTCATCAAATTAATTAACTTCAATACATATTCAAAACCTGTTTATATTTTATATTTGGTGTCATATACCCTTTTAATATATAATAATATATTAATTTAACATAAATAACTAATGTGAATTATCCCTGAACATTTTACTTCTCCTTTAGGTTTTGTTGGAACATATATTTCCAATATCCCATTAGACCCTAATGAAATATTTTTAATCCTTCTTGAATCTACTTTTTAGTTTTAAATGAGTTGTTTTAGATATCTAGGAAATTTATTATTATTTTTATAGAAATATTATTTAACATATTTATTTTTACATTCATTACGGCACTTGATCTTAGAAATTCTACAACCATCTTAGTTACACCATCTTGTTGAGGTGACCATTTAATGTTTTATTAAACTCATGTATTTTATATTTAATCATCAATAAATGAAATATATTCAATAAGGATTGTATAATGAATACTATATGCATATTTATTCTGAAAAATGACTCAAATCCTTTTATATCATTATCATTCCCAATTAAGTTATGTGTATGAGTGGAATTTGAAGTCTTATTTGTTATATTACACCAAAATAGTGTCATTGAAACCTTATATTTATTATTTATAGAATTTTGTTTGAAAAATGCGATTTAGGAAATCTTATATTTTATAAGAATTCATATATTCAATTTTCTGTTGAAACTTAGGTTTTATTAACACAATAATGACCCTTATGATATCAAGGGTATTCTTATTAATATTTATATAAGTATATTTGTCCTATTGATTGTATTCATTAATAGGTTCCATTTAAGGAAGTGTCTATGCTAATAAAATATTATAATTTAAGAAATATTCTTTAATTTAGATACTAATCAGGTAAATTAATATTGTTTAAAATTATCATTTATAGTATTTACCTGAGTGAGAGATTTTATATTTTATTAATATGTAATTTAATCTATAATATATCCATTTTTTAGATAAATATCAATTTTTTAAGTATTCAATAAAATCTTTTTCTAAATATAATTTCATAAAAATATTTAACCTCTTTATATTATTTTTATTCAGTGTGAAAAGATTCACATTTCACTGTGATTTTGTTTATCTTATATATTCCCACATTTTATGTTTATTTTAGTATACAATTATTCCAATTTTATCATATAAAAATATTACATAGTTTAGTGAATAAAAAATTGGATAAATTTATTTAATGAATTTTCTAAACATTATTCATTTTGGAAACAAACCATTATGTATATATTTTAAGTATATACTAAAATAAATGTCATATATATAAACATAATCATTATTGTTAGTTATATTTTTCTCACCTTACACAAGTTAATCCCCGAGAACTCTATTTTGAGATCTTGATGAGTGATTAATTTGGAAGGATTATAATACTATTTTATTTTTAAAGGTTTTATAATATCTAATAATCTAAATATATTTAATGAATTTTTCATCTCATCCTTTCCTTATTAGTATGTATAAATCTATTTAATTTGATTTATACACATCATTTTAATCCACAAATATAACAGGTTCTAATAATACTGATGTGTATCTATTTATATGATAAATTATTTTAGAAATACATTAATAATATGATTTTAATTATTAAATTCAAAACATATCCATATACCTCACATAAAAACGGTATAATAAACATTGAAAGTTAAGGATCGTAATCATAAGAAACTAAAAATATTACTCAAGTATACACATAATGTGACATATAGCCTAACTCTATCATTTTAGATAGAATAACAATACCTAGGATAGTAAGAGGTTTAATTCAAAGACATAATACCCATTAGTGATTACTAAGATTGATTTAAAATTCCTACATAACATTACCACCTAATTTGAAAATACACATATAATACAATATTTAATTATAAATTATTACCAAAAAATCATAACATTTTATAATACAAATTAAATCGTATGTTAGACATACCATTAAACTCCTTAAATTTAATGTAATACATAATATAACAAAATTTATGTAATTTTAAAAAAACATACTAAGATTCATTGTATGATTTGATTATATTCATGAATATGAGAATAAATAAATTGATAAATAGTTACAAAAATTAATTATTATAAAATATAAAAATATCATAAATCATGAATCTAAAAAGATTATAAAATGTTCTAATGTAATATGGAATTTACATAAAAAATAAATATAAACATTTTACATTCATATGATTTTTTTCTACTTTATATTTAATAAATATATAGAACATATATAAACTCCTTCAATGTTATCATATATGATTTATAAAAATATAACTTACTCACATTTTAATATCAATAATATAATTTTATTCTTATAATTTAAATAATTTACATTATTTAAATATTAAATATAAAATATTTATTTAAATATTTATTTACAAAAATCACATTTTTATGGTTTATGTTTTTTAAAATATGACCCTAATATTAAAATATAAAATTTTATAACTTATTGACCTTTTATAAAACCAATATAAAATTTTAAATTTTATTTATTTTATAGCCGATATATAATTCATAAATTAACTTATAATTATATTATATATATTTTTCAAAAAAACCTAAAACATAATTCAATTTTAAACATGATAAGTATATAATATTAAACTAATTTTATTAAATATTATATAAATAATTAATAACTAATTATGAGAAATTCATAATTTAAAATTTAATTTGTGGACCTTGAATATATTAAGTAAATGTTTTTAAAGCCTTATCATATAATTTACAAATATTTATAATTTAATTTTTTTATAAATGAAAAAAGTAATTTTTTAAAAAAACTAGACCACTAGAAAGGATATATATAATGTAACTATCTATGATATATTTAAAGTTATATCATGTAAAATAAATTCTTAGGGATTACCTAATCCTTAGTATCACTATGTTTAAAAACACAGACAATGAAATCACATGTCATAATCTACAATATACTAATTCACAATTATTTTTAGTTGTATTTCAAATTACAGGAGGTGATATCAGAATATCACTCCAACATTATTCCAAAAATCAATATATGAATAATAGTATAGATTATGGTATCTTCTTTTTTTCTTGTGTGTTATGAATCACTAATTTTGGAATAATGAGAAAGGTATATCATGGGAGTGACATCACCTTCCATTTCATGCCATTTAATGATCGAAGATTCATATTTGACTATGAAAAGTAATCATATAACACAACATATCATATCAATATATCATTGTTTTGGGTACACATTTCTACTATGATCAAAATTTAAACATTAATTATCCATCTAAATACTATAGTAGTGAAAATATGTGTTGTCATTAATAATATCCTCTTTCTAAAATGTCTAATTAGATTAAATTCAGTATGATTGATTCTGAAATTATATAAAATAAATAACTAATGAAATAACTATAAATAAAAAATGAAAAAAATATATAAGATAAAATCAATGTTTTGAATTCAGTTCATTTGTATGCATAAAAATATATATAATTTCATGATTTTAATATTTATTCTCTTAATCATAATTAACTCCATAATCCATGATATTATTTAGAAACATAATATCTCTAATAATTCATCCAAATCTATATTCTATGCTGTTATTGTTAGTATCATGGATGAGGATGATTCTATATTTACTATTAATATTTATCATGAGGTTTGGATCATCTGGTAGGTTGTTTAATGAGACTTTGACTGTGTTAATATAGATTTAAATGTAGTTGGATTTGAAATAGAGTCACTTGGAATGATAAAGGAAATGGTTTGGGGAATAAGACCTTCACCAAGACTATTTTAGGATACACTATGTTGTGGTAGTCCTAGACACACCTTGTATGAAGGAGATTGATTTTATTTTAGATGTTGGGATACATTTGGTAAATCCTTCTCAAAAACATCTGAACGAGCTATGAAATGGTATGTGGTATTTTTTAGATGTGATATAGCATATTGAATAATGAAAAAGTAATTATGAATCTCTTGGATATATCTTTAAATTAAAATATATAGGCACCTCTAACGTAATGGTAGAACATGGTGTTTTGATTGAATGAAATTCTTATAAGAAAAATGTTTCCCAAAATAGGAATTAGTAAATCTGGTTGGTTACTATAAGCTAAAGAAAGAATTAGGGAGCTAGAGTGATACCACAGTGTTTAGGGAATTTTTTTAGTTATTATTTTTCACCAAGTTATTTGAAATTGAATAGAATATGTGGAATAAATAATTTGAAAGTATTTTTTTTGGATATCCATTATTCCATGGTTTAGAATATTCTATACTATAATAGAGTGAGAGGAATGTATTCCCAGAGTTTTAAATTTATAAAAATAAATGATACATGGATAAATTATTCCATTTATCTCAGAGTAGGTAGCTGAAATTAATGCAAAAATAGAAGTTTCAAATAAACTATTCAATGGTGAGCCTGGAAAGATGATTTTAAAGATTATATACCACCCCACCGAGTCAAATTAAAAAAAATAAATAAATAATTCAGTTAGTTTTTGACTTCATTTTAGGTGTCCCAATTTTATTGAAGATGGATTGGTTTTATTTGACATGAATAGACACATAACAATGTGTGGGAAATAAGTAACGATCTCAGAGCTTAAAAAAACAAGAATTTATCCTAGCCAGTGCCTTTAGTGGGTGAGTTTTTTAGGAGTTTAATTTGTGATAAAACATTGGTGTTAAAAAACCCCAACTACAATATAATGAATAAGAAGATTAGGTTTGTGAAGTCATTTGGAGACTCAATCATTCCTTTATGAAAATTATTGTAGATTTTTTTGTAAATCAATTGAATAAATTTGGTGATTTGAAAATTGGGTTTTGTAGGATATTAAGAGTTTAATTCCACTCCCTTTCCCATTATTATCCATTATAATAAGTGATTATCCATGTGTTCATGGGAAAAATCACTATAAATCTAGCTGAATAGTCACCCTCCTCTGGGATGGAAATTTTTAAATATACCACGAAAATAATTTAATTTATGTTTTGAGTGAGTTTGGGAGATTATTAGCTAAACCCAGTGAGAGTTATTATGTTTGTAGAAGATAAATTTTTCAATACTAATTCATGCCCCCTCTTAGGGTTGATCATTCAATCATGTTACCCTAACAACCAGTATCTGAACCAAATTTCATTATTGAAGATCTATCTTCTAGTATTTTCAGGGATCATCAAAAACCTGCCAATAATAAAGATATTCCAATATTTTAAGGTAAAGGATTTCACATATATAATGAATGGTATGTTATCTTATTGTTATTTTACATAATTTACCTGAGTCTGTTGTTCAGGGTTTTAAAATTCTAGGAATGAATGGAGCCTAGTCTTAGTCAGATAAAGGTAATGTTGGGAGTTTTGGTAAGTAAAGGAATTAGTTTCTATAATCATTACGTAATAAATATCTAACCAAGGTCATGGGATGATTTTTTTTATGTAAATATGGAAAAAAACATCATGATATCTATGGATGAGATAAAGAGGCAATGGAGAAAAAATTAAAATTTTCAAAATTAAGTTTGAAGATGAGATAATACAAAAAATATACATCTATTGATGATTTATTTACATGAGTTAACATGATAGAAAAACCCATTAAATGATATGTAGAACTTTTCAAGACTCTAGAGTGTTAAATAAATTCATGAGAATTATTTCAAACACATTTTTTGAAATATCTCAGCTCTTGAAGATCGATACCTAGATGAATAAACAACTGATAAGCTTTAAAGGAAAAATTTAGCATATGAGGTGAGAATATGATCTATTCTAAAAATAAAGGAGAATAAGGATAAGATAATTTCATTAAAAAAATTAAAAGATATAAAAATTAAATATGAGAAAAAATGACCATAATGAAGAGGATAAGATGACATGATTCTATAGGATTATCACTTCTGTTTAAAAAACAAAAGAGGAAAAGGTAAGTATAATATTAAAATCCATTTTTAGTTTCTAACTACTGTAAAATTGGTCACATTTATTTCAAGTGTGCTTTCAAAATCAATTAAATTGTTATAAATTGTGAAGAACCGAGAAGTCCCATCATGAAAATAGAATCTTTAGAAGAAATCAATCCTAATCAAAAGGGAAGAATATGATTTGGCCAAGATTTTTCGCGTGGAACATAATTTTTTTAATAAAATGATTATAATTATAAAATCGTATCAGTGAAAAGGAATCCCCTAAATAAATGTAATACCATATATCATTACGGGTGTTTGAATTTCAAAATAATTTTAAACTTTCGGTTTGTGGATGAAAAAAACATTGAACTCGGTTTTAGATGAGAATTTAAAGGTTGAAAATATATTAAAATTATTATTTATAATAGGGAATTAGGAAAAAATTATTCCATGTAGGTTTAGGAAAATGGAGGAGTATGGATGGGGTTCCCAAACTACCAGTATTCAGTAGCCTATATCCATCGACCAACCAGTGGAGGCCCCATTGTACTGCAGGCTGTAGATGGCCATTGGCCATCAAGTGATCCAATGGAAATATGATGAGAGGACCTCTCTTGATGGTGACGTGTTTTAAGGGGGAAATTTCTAATTTTAACTCTTATGATTTTTAAAAGGGGAAACCTTCTTGTCCTCATATGTTTAGTGTGTGACTAAGGTGACCTCTTATCATCTTCTTCTTAGTCCCCTTTTATTATAGGAAAATTTATTTCTATTACTAAGTGATTAAAGGTGTGCTATAAAATTTTTTATCCTCCCTTAATTTCCCCAATTGTTTGTAATTTATGTTTCCACTTGTTAGGGTTTTCATTCTTCTTGATTATGGGGGAATAAACTATATGAGATGAGTCATTTTTTCTACTTATAAAAGGATATCCTGGGGCAATGTCTACCATCTCCCACTCTTCATTTTGAGAAATTTATTTCACACCAACTAATTTAACAAGTTTCCATTAATTTTAGTTAATTTAGTAATTGAATTTGTGATGTATGCTAGTGATTCTCCCTAAGTAGAAACAAGGATCCCTCTTCAGACCTTTCAGAGGTAGTTAGTCATAGTTCTTATGTTACAAGGTTTCCAATGAGTGAAACATGAATTATTTATTTTTTGAATTATATTATTTAATTAAATTTAAATAGTATAATAAATTCACTAATTTTGGATCTTTGTCTTATAGTAGTGTCTTAGGTGATTATATGAGCAAGGGTAAATCTTGGATGAACTTGAGTGAGAGGGAATTTTCTACTAGACATTGAAAAAATGAAGGGAAAACTTCAATTGAGTTATTTTGTTCTTAGTAATTTATCTATTTTTTAATTCATGTAAAATTTGATGTATGAGAAGAATAATTTGACCATTTATGGCATAAAACTAAGTTTATTAATTAATTGAGTTGTTTAATTTAAAATAAAGTTTCAAAATAGGTCTTATGATTTATGTGAACTAAATAAAGTACCAATAAAAAATGGGCCCCTGTTACTATCTTTATTTCCTCATCCACTGATGGATAAGGCTTTTAATATGATATTTTATACCATTGATACCTCCAATTGTGGTGTGTAATATGTCTTGAGATGGGTATCCATAGTAGGCCATGTGAGGACCCTTTAAATTTGTTTATCCTTGGAGGAAATACCATAGGTAGTACGAGCTTGGGATTAGTGAGTATACTAACCTTGGGCGACCTTTGGAATTTGGAAGGGCTCTGATCCTTTTGTATAAAATTTTTTTAATTTGTTTCAACCTGTGTGGCATGTGAGTACATTTTATTTTCATGAAATTATTGAGGGTCATGATTCCCTTTATGAGATGGGTGATAACATGATTCTAGATCGAGAAATGGGACCCCAAGTGGGGTGACTTGGGGGACCCAAATGGGTTATCAAATTATTTTTTGACATCAAATGAGATGGTGGTATTGGTTATGGATTGTGATGGTAGTTTTAGGTATCTGGATAACCCCTCATTTTCTCATAATTATAAAAATTACTTGGAAAAACCCTTGGGGGTGGTGTTGATATTACTTTAATTAGGAAACAGCCTAGGGGTTGGTTTGATTTTATTTATATTTTTATACTACCTTGGGGTGGTATTTATATATGGGAAAAAATACAGGGTAAGTCATTTATTACAATTTTAAAACACCCTTGGTAAGGTCTTGGTTTCTAGTTGAGAAAACACCCGTAGGGGTGGTCTATATTACTATTTTATGATAAAACTATTATAAGGGAGGTTTATGATACTAATGGGCTTATGCATTGGATGATAGAACTCCCATTGGGGTGGCCCCTGTTACTTTAGGGATTATACCATAGATAATAAAACTCCCATAAGAGAGATCTGTGATACATATTTTTTGTATTTTGGATACTCATGTTTGTTATGCTAGTTGGAATGATCATCGTGATGTTCTCGAAGACACACTGACATTAGATGAAGTAGGTATAATTGATCAAGATCGTGAACCTAAGGATCAAGAATGGTTATTGGACTTAGATTAGTTGATATTATTATTCTCTCATGGGGGTTGGGATACTATGGTTTTCATATTCCCCAAAACATTCTAAAATATATTCCAACATTGGACCAAAGAAGGTATTGATAATAGTGTTATTTATTTATTTTCAACAATATTATATCTTTCATAAACATATCATATGTATATATCACTACATTTACGGTTTAGTGTGGTACTGTGTTAATGTTTCCTTACTGATTTATGTACTCTCACCATGTTTGGTCCTCTATTGCACTTGGGTACCAATGAAATGCTCACTTATTGCAGGTTCTAATTGAGATAAGGCTCAGTATTTCATAATTAATATAGAGCATCTCGGATGGGATTTAGTGTTTATGATAAGGTGACCCTATGAGGTTCTGGTGGATCATTATATACCTTAATTTTAGTCATTACTTATTTATTTCATTTTTATTAATTATATGTGATTGGCCATGTGGGGGATCAATCTTGTTAGAAAATATGTTCGATTTCACATTACTACTGTTTATGGTTTCATATTTTGTTTATTTTCTCTTTGTGAATTGATTTTCAAGATTCTTGTTTATTATATTATGATTGTTTTTTTATTATTGTGGTATATTCCCCCCACAACACCTCCTTTGACCCCTCACTTCTAGTTGATAACCTCTGTTATAGGAGGAGGTGCGACTGAGGTAAAATAGTGACAGTTAGTCTGGGAACAAAACAATGGTACGGGGAAGTGGTACATTACAATGCGGTATCAAATATTGATTTATTTTTTATTACTATTTGGGATATACTATCCATGAAATAAAGAAAAATTTCAGAGCCTGTGATGGGTATTGGGGTAGTCTGTCATGAACACCTATTCTAGTAGGGAGTCTATCTTACTAGGGGTTTGGTTTCAATTTCCATCATTTTCCCTATTATGGATTATATGATTTCACATTGGCTGATTCACATGTAAGTATTATTTAGTTATGATTTATTATTATTTTAACTCTAAGACCATAGTGAGAAGTGGTATCTCATGCACCATGATTTGGAACATATGATTCACATGACTTTTAGGACAACCAATGTGCAATTTAGGTCATTGATAAGAGGTTCAGTTGTTTAAAGTGTCATCAATAGAATATAAAACGACTTTCCATATAATCTATTGGAGTAATTATACTTATCTGGACCGAACTGCATATGTATATCTTTCTAATGATAGTTAATGTGAATCTATGGGGAAATTCATGATGAGTTGGATGACGGTACAATCACTTAGTGCACGGGACATGCAGTGCCCCTAGTGGGAACACATGATATTCTACACCTATGATGAGCCCCTTGAGGGTTATTTTTATTCAAGTTTAGTTATTCATAATATTAGTAAAAACCAATATACTTTTTAACCAAATAGCATGAAATTACATTCTATCTAATTGGGCCTCATGATTATGGTTACCTGATTGAAATAATCTTTCATATGGTAGTGATTACTGATGAGTTTTTATTATAAAATAATTGGTCATGTAGGTGGGTTCCCAGTGAATGTTAGTGCTAAGATGGATGATGGTTTCAGAAGGTGATGTTGAATTATGTTTTAAGAGACCCACGAGTGTGTGGTTGGGCTTGTTGGGTATCATGGTTTATTTGAAAATAGATCATGTACATTGTCCTATGGGATGTGAGCTTCTATGATACATAACTGGGGGCTAGGTGGTTGTTCCTAGAAACCATGAAGTATTCCTCAAGATATAAGTGAGACGGTGGTTTGTGATGATCGTGGGTGACTTTCCAAAGAGGTTTTCTTAGGCTTCTATTTTCCTTAAATATTGAAATAATGAGTATATTCATTGTTTTATTGAATTTTAGTCCACTATATGATATTGAGTGTTTGGTATAGTCATGAATATACATGGTTTTTTAGTGGTTGAGTTCTTTGAGTTCCATAGTTATGGATTGAGGTTAGTTTTGAAATGTAGGTTTATTACGGTGAGTGAACCTACTATTAATTGATATATCCTAGTAATTTTTTGAGACAGAGGATTGGTACTTAGGGTTATGAAATGATTCAATTGATTTATTGTCATGTGATAGATCAAGTAATGGGTGATGTTCTCAATTTGGAGTGGAAGTGAATAGGGTGGTCTAGTTATATTGAATTAGCATTCCATGGAGTATAGAAAACCTAGTTTGATGATGTGAGACTCATGGAAACATGAGTTGGGTTCAGAGATCATGTGGTATGAGACCACATGCTAGTTATTTTTTAGAGAGGTTGAAGGTGACACAAAACATTCAGGCATAAGACCTTATAAATTTAAAATCATCAATGACCGCATGCGAGCCAAGGGATGATATGGTTTTGTGAGTTGTTTTTGGAAATAGTATCCCAATTATTTATTGAGTGTGGAAGGGGGAGATGAAACATGTATGTTCATGGATTAACCTGATGAGGTTGCGATCGATGAGGAGTGTAAGTAAATCTATGTGGTGGGGATTAGACCAGTGACCAATTGGGGTTGGAAAACAATGTTTTGGATTGAATTTTAGTGTTGGTCATGGATATGTTTCCATGAACTGGGAAAAAGTGATGGAATGGTGTTTTGGGATGGTTTTATGTGTGAATGAATTTGTCCATGATTTATTATTCTGTTCATTGATGGATAGGATATAGGCTATAGATATTGAGGTTTTGATTGAGTGATGTGATGAAAAGGTCTTTTTAATGATGGGGAGCATCATTTTAGTCATGGATGCGATGGACCTTATAATAGATGGGTCTCATAGTCATGTGATTAGACATTGGAAAACCATTATAGCATTTTAATACCAATGGATAAATTAATTTGAATTAATTTGGAATCCCAAAATGGGAATTCAGATATAAATTACAATATGGTATCAGATGGAGTCAAAGAATCTACTTTCGTCTTTGGATAAATTGAGATGATATGCGTGTGATTGGGTTAGAGTTATATTGATGTTAATGGTATGGTAGATCCCAAATTCTAGTTTTGATTAGTTATCTTTCCATTATTTTAATTTCACCAAATTGGATTCATAATTTTATGGGTCTATTCAAATGATAAAATGATGAATCTAGGGGAAAATGCATCATGATCCAAAAATTTAGATGTGTGATGAAAGATTAATCCAAAATTCCTTGAGACATGTCATCTATAGAAGATATAACCTATGGGTTTTCATGAAACTATATTTAGAGAGTTGAAAATTACATCAAGTGGTTTTTTGGATATTATGGGTATGTTCAGTCATTGACCAGATATTTTCTATGAAAAGACAACATGTTCATCTTATATTTGGATAGTGGAGGAACACCCATTTGGGATTGGAAATGATAAATGATAGTTGGTAATGAAATTTTATGAAATCTCTCATGTGTGTTAAGCTATGGGGGTTAAGAATTTCTTTGATAATTTTTCAACATAGTTGATATTGTTTTTTTTAATTCAAATTGTGGGGTGGAATCCGAGTTAAGAATTTTATTTCAAGAGATAAGACTGATGGTGGGGAGAACAATAGGCTCGATGATATATTGAATGAAAAGGCATTCTATATTGGGGTAGAAAATATTGAGTAAGAATCTTTCCAATTTCTCATTAGTAAAATGAAATCCTGAACTCTATTTTTATGGATTAATCATCTTGAATTAATTATTACACTATGAGAGTGTAGCTGGTGGTTAGAGGTAGAACACGATCGTTGAACCAGAATTGGTGACTGAAATGGGTTGGTAGACGTAGTTTGTTTATCACTGAGAAGTATAACATATGATAAGTATTATGGTAAAAATTATTTAATTCCCCACATTCGTATAAGTGCTTGAATCTCTGGAAAATTTTGAACTTTTGGTTAGTGGATGAATCTAATTATGATCTTGAGTTTGGATGGGAATTTTTAGTTTTGGAGCATCCTAAAAGATGTAGTTTGGATGATGACTGATATAAAAAAAGTTCCATATAGGTTAATAAAAATGAAAAATTTGGGATGGGTGGCTAGAATATTGGTTGTTGGTAGCCTGCAGCTAGTGATCAGTCAGTGGTAGGTCACTAGCTCACTAGTGGTAAGCTATTAGTCCTGCATGCTATTAGTGTCCACTAACTGATCAGTAACCCACTATCCTACTAGTGAGGGACCAGCAATCGAGTGAGATTCACCAACCAGCATTGAGATCCTTTTTATGGAAAATATAACAAAATTTTCTCCTTAGGAATTTAGGGGGGGGATCCCACTTCTCCTCATGTTTTCGGTGTGTAACTCAGATTACCTCCCATTACAATCCTTTTTGTTCCACTTTTATTTTGGTGAAAATTAATGCCATTATTTATTTAATCAAGGTGAGTATCACTCTTTGTAATCCTCTATTTTTCTCCTCTATTTTTTTTATTTTGGTTTCCTCCAATTTGGTTTTAAAATTTTATTCCACTGAAGTATGGTGGAATCAACTGTTTGAGATGGGGATTTTGTTTTTCAAGTATGTGTACATCCCGAGGAAATGTTTTATTGATGTATATCATATTTTTAGAAAATTTATTTCAAGAATCATAATTTAATGAGAGGTTTACCTTAAATTAAATTAATATCCTGATGGAATTAACTATGGAATCTAGGGATTCGAACCGAGTATGTATTTGGAGTCATATATATACCTTTTTTATATAGTTGGTCTTCATTCTAATGTGGTTGGGTCTCAAGTGAGTGAAATTAAAATTATGTACCTTTTGAGTTTAATTTTTTAATTAATTATAAATGATATAATTAATTAATTATTGATCATTGTCTTGAGGCAGGGGATCCAACAATGTGTTGGTGATGGGTGGATCTTGGATTAGGATAAAAATGGTTGGGAAGAACTTTTCAATCTTAAGATAAATAAAGGATAAAAACTAAAATACGTAGGTCATTCTATGTACATACTCTAATGTTTAAAGCTTGTAGATTTTTCAGGAGACACATAGTTATTCCACAAATGGAATTAACCCATATGGATTAATTTTTTTTTAATTTTAGTTAAATTTTCAACTTAAATGTCATGCATTAATTGAACTAAATAAATTTTTAGGGCCACATGGGGTTTGAAACTAGTTTGACTACTTCAACTATTGATGACTGAGGACTTGAATATAACCTTGTAAGCCATGGAACCTCTAGGGGGTGAGATCGATTTATATAGAAAACCCTAGTAGGTAAAGTGAGTCCCCTTGAGGTGTTTTTGGCCAAGGTAGAAAGACCATAAACATGATTGTCTTGGGTTGGGTGAGTTAACTAACCTAGGATGTTATTTTCCTTTTGGAAGGGCCATGAGACTTCTATTTTGACCTTTTATAATGCTACATAATATTTGTTTCCATCATGTTTTTACCCTATCTATGAACTAGATGAGGGGTGTGATGTACTCCATGTGATGAGTGATAACCTGATACATGACCAAGATTGGGGACCCCATTTGGGATGCCCTTGTTTTTTGGTGACATAAGGGACTCTAGTGGGTGCCCCAGTGATGTTTTGACCCCAGTGAGAGGGTGATCTTGGATATGGATATTGATAAAAGGATTACGTATTTTGAAAATGCCTCATTTTCATTTTTTTATTAATGAATTGGAAAATTTCTTTAGGGGTGATATTTATAATTTTTGAATTGAAAAGCACCATAGTGGTGGTGTTGATATTATTTTACATTTTTTACATCCTTGGGGTGGTATTTTATTTATCTATAAGAAAATATCCATTGTGGTGGTCTTTTATTATGTATGAAAAAATAGTTTGGGGTGGTCTTCGTTTCTAGATAGAAAAATACCCATATGGGTAGTCTGTGTAACTATTGGCTGAGAAAACTCCCATAGGGGAGGTTTATGATATTTGTGGGCATATCCCATGGATGTTAAAATTCACTTAAGGGAGGTATATGTGAAATTTTGGCTTGTAAATTGGATGATATAACTACCAGAGTGGAGGTTATTTATTTTTATCTCTATATTAGGGATACATAGGTATTTTGTTTAGGTTTTCAGGGTTATTGTGACGTGATCAGAGACACCATGACAATAGATAATGCACATATGGTTGATCATGGTCACATACATGAGGATAAAATATTTTTATTATTATTGGACATGGTTATATGATTATGCCGAGTTGGAAGTTGAGATACTATGGTTGGAATGATCCATGTGACGTGCTTAAAAAAATTCTTTCATCAACAAAAACAAGGTATTGGTGATAATTGGTTTATTTATTTTCATTGTTTGTTAATTTTTTATTCACATTTGACATGATCATATCCCTGAATTACTAGTTTTATGTGGGACGATTTTATAGTTCCCTATTTATGTTTTTACTCACACCCTACTGGAGCTACTATTCAACTTGGGTTCTCAAGAAACCCTTACTTAATGCGGTTCAAGGATGGGCTGAATTCAAGGATTTAGTGATCAATCTGGAATAGAATAGATGACGCTTTGAGTTCCAGATGTTATGAGGATTTGGGATTTTAGTAGAGAAACATGTACAATCATTTTTGTTATTTAACTATTTCTTTTATTTTTATTTTTTATATGTGATCAGTATAGTAGATGATCGATCAAGTATAAATATTTTTATTCTTTAAAATTACTATTAATTATGTATTTTTGTTGATTATTATCATTTTATGCTCTGATGTACTTGATCCCAGGTCATTTGATTATGATTGGTCACTTTGATACATAGGATATAGTCTCCCCCTGATACCGTCTTAGACGACTTGTATTTGTTTGGAGCCTCTTGAATATAGGGAGGAATGCCTATGGTCATATGTTGATCTAGTTTGGAAACAATTCATATTGATCTGGGGAATGATATTGCAAGAAACTTTGCATTATGATTGGATGGATTATGAAGACAAAGAAACCACATCTTTAGTGGTTGACACTCAAATTGATAAGGATATTTCAACTAAATATAATGATTCCTATATTGAATTAACCATCTAAATTAACATCAACATGTTGCTAAAATAAATTAAAAGGATAAGTGTAGAAAATTCACATATCAACGAAAAAATATATGAAGGAAAACAAATCCAATTTTTTAAATTTAACTATGTTAATGATGTTAAGTAGCTATGTCGTGAAAATATTGAGAGAAATAAATTCAATGGTGATATGAATTCTACAAGAATTTTTTGAGATAAAGAGAATGAAAATATGAAGTTGAATATTATTGAAGTTGATAATCACAAGAACAAAATTAAGTTCAATTACTCTAAATTAATCGTTGAAATTAAGGAAATTTGTATTCTAACTAAAAATAAAATGATTATTATAAATTATTTTATTAGATTTTAAAATAGAATAGTACATTAAATCTAAGAATAAAAGGTATTGGATATGAATAATAAGTGAATACTGATTAAACATATCAATGGGAGGTAAATTTTGTCAGTGAATCCAGTAAAATATAGATTTTATTTCTAGATGATAATCCAAATGGGATGTCAAAATATACTCACATAAAGAGGGATTAATTTTTTGATGAATATTCCATGTTAGTTTCAATTACCCACGTAATAATCTTATAAAAGGGTTGGGTGAAATCACATTATTGAACACCAGAAAAATTAATTGAAAACACCCCATGAAAAATAAAAAGTTTTATTAAAGAATGATATTTTAGGTCTATTGCTGGTGTTTTTTTTCATAAACGAAGATTATGTATTATAATATAACATGTATCTACCAAAAATAAATGAGTGAGAATTAGCTATGGGGGAGATTGAAAATAAGACCAAAAGAAATACTCAACATGTTGAAAATAAAGGTAAGTTGAATAAAATATTTGACAAATTAAAATATTATTGTTAGAGGTGTGATCAATAATGACACATTTTAAATGAGTTTCTCATTATTCATCTAGTTAGATAAATTTTAATTTGAGATTAGATAATTCTTAGGAGAATTATAAATCCAAAAAACAAGAACACATTATTAAAGGAGGATTTTTGATATAGGTTACTCATTACACATAATAGTTGACTTTAATAATCTAAAAAGTGTTGAAAAGTATAAATTTTTATATCTAACCTTTATTAATTATTTTTCGTTGAGATTTGAAGGTGTTGGAGTAAAAAATATTTGTAAAAATAAAATAAATTCCAACACTATTATATTTTTTAGGTAATGAAGCATAACCTAGTGACTAATTCAATGTTTTGTGATAATGGTAATCATGTGATATTAAAAATGGTTTAATCATGAAATGGTTTAATGATGGAGCTACAATTTAATGAGGGTTAAAAAATGATAATTTATTACAATTTGGAAAATATAAAATTAATTTAGACATGTTCATGAAAGTAGAAAACAACTTGCTGCATATAATAATACATTATATAATACAAAAATGTTTGAGAAAGATTATTAAGAATGTGGCTATGAGAAATTTTCCTCTATTGAATATAAACAAACTGAAAATGTTCAAAACAAGTTAAAAGAGGATTGTAGTGAGTAAAATTCACAAAGAGATTGAAATTTGAGATCAAATGTCACTGGATTTGGTTTACTTCGATGCTTATGGGAACATAAGCAATAAATATATAATTGATGTGTCTATTCAATGAAAAATTTAGGATATAATAATGGATGTGAATAGGAAAATAAATAATTCTCATAATATTCTTCCAAACATGGAATAATGATTGATTTCAGCATACTATGCATTCCACAAAAAAATAGAGTAGCATAAACTAAGAATAGCTGTCTCTCTAATATGTATAGAGCTATCAAATATAATTATTATATGTCAAGGTATTAGTAAATGAAATAAATTAACATATATATAATAATTTAAAATTGTTTTTTATTATGTTCAAATTTATATATGAATTCATATAAAATATTGTTCATGAATAATTCAAATTTGATTAATTTTAGGGTGTTTGATAGTCTATTCCTGATCAAGAGGAAATGAAAAGGTGATAAAAAAGTATATAAAAAAGATGAATATGAAATATTTCATAGCTATATATGAAATGGTAATTCATATTTATTATATAATAAGAAACCTATTAAGTTGGTGGGTTGTGATGAAGTGACAATCATTGAGAATGATGATGAGATTATAAAATCATTCCTGGATGATGACGATACTAAATAAATCATTACTAAATTTTTTTGAAAAGATGAAAATAATGAAGAAGTATATGTTGATGATGCATATGATTTTTATTTTATTGATTATTATTAGAGTTTCTGGCCATTATTGAAAATATTTCAATGAT
Source organism: Viscum album (assembly GCA_963277665.1). Classification (NCBI taxonomy): domain Eukaryota; kingdom Viridiplantae; phylum Streptophyta; class Magnoliopsida; order Santalales; family Viscaceae; genus Viscum; species Viscum album. The sequence goes on from OY728160.1 coordinate 1,856,620,199, forward strand.
AAATCATGTTCATACCATAAAAAATACTGAAGATGAAATTGAGGGGGTTCAAACCAGAATGAAAGTCAAAGGGTCTCATCATATTATTATTTTGCCATATATTAAAGTCACAATCATTAATAATGTTTTCAATCACATGGAATTTATTAATTACATGAATAAAAAATAATCACATTAAAAATAATAATACATGGGAGAATTCACGAAGATATGTTGAGAATAAAATCATTATCACAAAATGTGTTTTTAGAAACAAGATAAATGAAAAAGATGAAGTTTCTAGAAACACATCCAGATTGGTATTCATGGGACATTCTCAAGTTCAGAGAATATATTTGGATGAAATAGTTATATTATAGTCTTATTTTAGAATATCATGATCTTTATTTACATTATATAATAATGAAACTATAGGAACCAATAAATTTATGTAAAAATCACATACTTGAATTTTGAGATGAATGAAGTGGTGTACAAGAAGAAACTTTAGAGTTTTTTCTTAATGAATAAATAAGAAATGTATGAAAATTTAGGTAGGATATATATGGATGAAAATGATCTCTAAGATATTTGTATTTAATTATGGATGAGTATTTAAAGAGTATGAAATTTAGAAAATGGAAAATGGAAATAAAATTATAAGTGAGGAATACTAATACCAAATCACTCATTTTGAAAGTATATATTGATGAAATAAATTTTTTTAGAAATGGGGAAACATTATGTGAAGAGTTTTCCATAAGAAGGAATAATAGATTTGAGATATCCTTAGTGAGTTAAATTTCTTCTTGGGTTTAAAAAATAACCAATCTACTAGCCATATGTATATCTATAATGAAAAATACTATTAGGAGTTATTTAAAAGACATGGAATATCTGAGTTAAGAGAATTGAATTCACTTTTTTAAGTTGGGAAAATTGAGTCAAGATGATAAATTACAGGTTATGGGTGATAAATATTTAAATAAATTGACTGGAAGGATTTTTTATTTTACTTTCTTAAGGGTTGATATTGTCTTTTTTAAAATACCTAAAGCAAGGTATAAGTACAATCTTAAGGATTTAAATTTTATAAAAAAATAGAGAATTCAAATATATGTCATGAATACATCCAGTTATAGGATGATATATTAGAAGAAATAAGATATTGCATTAAATGTATTTATATATACCAACTAGGGTGGTCATGCTTATGACTATAAATCAACACCAGGATATGAATTTTTCATTAGTGGATGTTCCATGACATGAAATAGTAAGAAAAAATCCTCTATAACGTTGAGTTCAATTAAGTCTAACTATGTCCATTCGTCACAGGAAGTTATATTAATGGTATGGATGAAGACTCAAATCAAATATATGTGTGTTTGTACCAAGTATCCACATGTTATTGGTTATGAAAATCAAAGTGATACAAATTTATTGAAGAATATAATGTATAATTCAAGATCAAATTGAATTGATATAACATATAGTTTCATAAAGGATAAGTTTGTTAAGGGAAATTAATATCTAGTGTTTATTCCTTCTTAAGATAAATTTACTAATATCTTTATAATGCATTCCCAACTGGGACTTAAGAGAATATAACATAGAATATTAGTGTGAAACTCATTCCCTAATATCAATAATCTTTTATTTTGAGACTTTGGCCCACTTTTACACATGATTTATTTGAAATAAAGGGCGAGATATAAGTTATAGAAGAATAAACCTCCTTGTGAAATAAATATTTATTGAGATGAGTGCTTGAAACATCTTGACAAATTTTCCTGAAATTTTCCCCTTGAAAACTAGTATCGTATGATGAATTATTTTTTGAAATTATTTTATGTTTGAGATAGCATCACTTGTTTTCTATATTGAGTAGGATCATGTAGACATAGAGAATATGGATTCATGAATCATTGATTTAATATGAGTGATGCCACCCCTAAATAAAGAACCTTTTCCTTTATCATCAATAATAGGGAGATGAGAAAATAATTTCATTTTAGTTCATTAAGATGTGCTAATATAGTGGGAGAATACATGAAAGGATATTTTATTGGAAATTTTGATTAGTATTCATCAAAAATTCAAAGAGGGGATATTCTTAGTCTCATGAATGATGATTATTTCATATTTATTTTCAACACATTCCATGAGGTTTGAATTAATTGGAAGGTTTTTTATGATGATTTAAGTGGCTAAATATAGATTTAAAATTAGTTGTAGTTTGAATAGATTCACTTGGAATGAATCAGAAGAAGGTCTAGTAAAGGAGATAATCTCCATGAACATTTCAGGATGCACTGTGTAATGGTGGTCTAGGAAACAAAGAGTATAAAAGAGATTGTGAGGTTTTATTATATGAGATTCATTTGGTGATTCTCTACTAGAAATATATTAAAGAGTTATGATATGGTAGATCGTTTCCTATAGAAGTGAAGTGATATGTTCAACGAATTAAATTTGTTGTGAAACCTCTACATTGCCTGATTGAATAAAATTCGGAAAATGGATCTTAAATGAGAGTTTCACATGGAGTTCTGAGTTAAAAAAAATTATTGTAATAAATAGGTTCCCAAAATAAGAATTATAAATGGAGTTTGGGTATTATAAGAAATGAAAAATTGGGCAGTGGGAGTGAGAACACACTATGTAGGAACCCAATTTAGATTTTAGGTTTCATTGAGTTATGTGAAAAGTTTAGGAAGTAATGGATCAGGGTTTTTCTTTGGGTGTTTTTTCTAGATAACAATTATATCATTGTTTGAACAGAACTATGCTATTATTGAGTGAGAGTATATTATTAATAGATTTTGGAACGAATGAAATAATGGAAACATGAAGCATTTATGCTTTGTGTCTCAGAGTAGGTAGCTAACATGGATGTAAAAATGGGTTTTTTAAATCTAATATGGTTTGTTGGTCCCAAAACATGTGTTTTAAAGAACATAGATACTATGGTGAGTCGTGTTTTGAAAAAAATAAAAAAAATTGTTGGTTTTAGAATTTGATTGAGGTAGCTAAAATGTCATGAATATATAATGATATTAATGGATATTTTTATCAAAAAAATGTAAAATACACCTAGATTCATCTTAGAGCCTAAGGAAACTATATTTGACCCAATCAAATGGTTCAAGTGGGTGTGTTTTATGGGTGTTTATTTTATGTGACCACTATGGTGTCATAATTCTAAAATGTTCTGATAAATAAAAAAGGTGTGAAATCGAAAGAAATTAAAATAGGAGTTTCAGTTTCATTTATAGATGAGATTTAGTTGTGTATGGACATGTGGATATTGAAACCACTAACACTTGAATCCCTGATCTAGTCATATTATCACTTAGAAAAGGAGGCAGGTTGTTATGAAGATCATGATCCACATAAATCCCAAGAATAAACAATCATAATTCAATGTAAGATTGAACAAAACCTATTATTTAGAATGAAAACATGTTCCCAGGTATTTTTACTATTCCATGAAAGATGGTTTGATGGAAATCCAAATAATAAGGATTCAATATGTGATAGTTTTGATAGGCCACAACAATCATTGACCCTACCATCGATGTCGCAAGTACACAATAACGAGATGAATTTTCTTCAGTGATTTTTTAGAGGGAAATGTATGCACAGAACTGATAGTGTTTAAGTATATCAAATATCACACAAAACATATAATATTTGTCCAAGATCCATCAGAAGAGACACTCTCTTGATAGGTTATTCATAATTGTTCTTTCCACATGACGTTAAATTGTATGGATGAGGTCCTTACTGCAAGATGTTTAACTGAATGGACCACATCCTTATCACATGATGTTAAACAACATGAGTAATGTAATTTCCATAAAACACTAAACTTCATGGGTTTATAGAACTATATTTGGATTTATTTTCATTACAATGAGATATATAGGGATTCCTCGATCCTATATCTTAGGCCAAACACCTAAATTCATGTCCTTACACCATGACATTAAACTACATGACTGATGTTATTTCTGCACGACATTAAGCTTCAAAGGATTCTAAAACTATCTATGGATTGATTCTAAATCTAATGAGATACATAGGGATTACTCCATCATCTATGTTGTCCCAACCACATATATTCACATCCTGATCATATGACATTAAAATACAAAACTAATGTCCTTACTACATGAAATTAAATTTCACGTGTTTATAGAACTACATATATTTTGATTCTCATTATAATGATATGTAGGGACTCCTTGATCCCATATCATGACCCATCCACCTATATTCAAATCCTAACCACGTGACATTAAACTCAATGGATGATATCCTTGTCGCATGATGTTAAACCTAACAGAACACGTCTCGATCACAAGATGGTAAACTGTGTGACATGTCAATCTCTTGGAGATATCATCCTCATCAGGTGGATGTTTATGTTACCATAATCACCACCAATAACGTACAATATTGATCCTATCAATATAAAAAAATCACTAATACCCCTCAGTCATCTGATGAGGGGTTTCTCCAACTGGCCACCTCCTAAAAAACTCAAATCTTGAATTAAGGACACCTTTTCAAATGCAAAAATTTGTGGACCAGAGGTAGAATGATCATATCTATTCTATATTAAAAAAGTAAACTATCATATTTGGGAAGAAATCATGGGTTAGGTATAAATCCATTCTTCCAATCATAAATTCCATTGTTATATTCTGATGGGACAAGGAGGATAGGATTTGAAGTATACCACCTTTTCCATCAAATATATCAACCAATATATCCTAGAAGATGAGTGAGTACATAAATATATTACTGTACATACCTTGTTGATGTCTCACTGCTTTATAATAGAAAAATAGGAGCTTCTCCAATATATTCTAGTGTTGTTGTAGGTATAGTCATATATTTATATCCTAACATCCAGAGCACCGCAACACTCTTATCAGTATGAATGAAGGGCTACTATAGAGTAACAACAAATTCGTACTACCATCTTGTAGGATTATCTACATATTCCAGTAAAAGATGTGGCATAAGGATCAGGGTCATATTCTCATTCCAAATAGGGCTCACCTAGTGAGAGTGACACATGCCTTGGGGAAAGCTCATATTTTTGTCTAAATGACCAACAACATATCCAAAAGGCCCGAGATCATTCTCATATCCCAGTTCTAGACATGGTGCACCTAGTTAGAGTGGCCATGCCTTAGGATTGGATCATATTCCAATCTAAAATAACTGGAGTCGTATTCCAAAGGCTTGATAATAGATCCATATCTTAGTGTTGGATGATGATAAAAATGTGAGAGAAACACATTCCTCCAGACATGCTAATATTCTTATCGAAAAAAACCGGTGTCATACTAAAAAGGATTAGGATTAGGATCATATGACTATTTTTACTAAAGATCACAAACTGAGATCAGTACATGCCTCGAGATTGGCTCATATTAAGGTTAACAAAGCTACTGAAAGTATCCCATTAGCCTATAGGATGAGGATCATATCCCTAATCCCCTTTTAAATTTCCATCAATGTATTTTGATAGGGATTTCATATTTGGACTAGGACCATATTCCCGTTTCAATAAAGGATCACCATGTGAGAGAAAAACATGCCTCAGGATAGGCTTATAATACTATAAAAAAAGACCAGTATCTTATTTGAAAGTCCCCGGATCGGGATTCTAATTATGTTTTGGCTGAGGCCCACCATCTGAGATCAGCACTCATTTCAGGATAAGATCATATCCCTGTCAAATAAGCTTAATGAAATACTCCATAATCTTCTTATCAGTCATCTCATACTATCAGAACACTATACATCTATCAATATATTTCAAAATCCATCCTAGAATATAACTATATCCCTACTCAACCCCAAATGGAAGGATGGAATATTATTTCCACTTTGAAGAACAAGTATCAAACCCCAAGATGATAAATTCCATGTGTCTATGAGGTTATTCATGACACATTATCAACAGCCCAAGGGTCTGTCTACTCTTTAACTGATGAAGAAGGAGATCATTGCTTTGATAGTCCTCCCTGTGGAAGTGTGGAGATGGATCATCAGGACTCTACTCCAAAAATATTCCATGGTCAACCTCTCTATGGTGATATATCCCATGAACAAGGAAATAATAACCTCACCCAAACACCTTTGTTTAGAGAGGTGCTAAAAAAGGAAAATTTTTACTGAAAGATTCCCATAATACCGGGGTTAACAATATATAGTGCGCCATCAACCATCATCAGCACTTCATAATGGTTAGCAGGTGGCCCAAAGAGGGAACCTCTATTGCCTAACTAGATATGGGCATATATCTTTGACGAATAAGTGGTTGAAATATATATATAGAGAGTGTTATCTGGGTAAAACCTCCCAAAAATGTCTAAAACAATTTCCACATCTATTTATGAGATCCCAAATAGGTCAAAAAATGAGTTCCTACATTACATATTTACCACATTTAGTTAATCTATAGAACATGTCCTAACAAAAAGATGATAAAACACATGAAACATCTCCTAAAAACATAATGTTAAACTATACAGAACATGTCCTGACCACATGACATTAAAATGTATGGTACTTATCCAAGAAGAAAGACCTTAAACTATAAGACGTTGTCCGAAAAAAATGATGTTAAAATATATGAAACTTGTATCAGATGAACGATGGTAAACTAAATGGTGTCTCTCATACTAAACACCTGACATTAAACTATACAGATCACATCCTAGTTTTGTGATCTTGAATTTTGCAAATTCTTCATAACCACAGGACACTAAATAGTACAGAGAATCATCATCACTACATGATGCTAAACTGTATGGAGTATCATTCTAGCAGCACAATGTTAAAACGTTCGAATGTCTCATGTCAAAAAAACATGATGTTAAAATTTATGGAATAGGTTCTTACCATATGATGTTAAACTGCATGGAAGTTTTCTTTACTCTATGATGCTAAACTAAGGAGGAAGAAGTGTCTCACCAATGGATCACCACAAACGGTCGATATTTTCGTGAAAGAAAGATGAAATTCCCCTATCCCCATGTGAGAGTCAGTTCCACATAGGGAATTTCCTCATCCTAGAACTACGTGTGGATTGATACCTACCATCATTTGATTCAAATTGATGCCTATAAATCTATTATTAGGCTCAACAATGGTACTACTTTCCTTTCATGTAGAGTGATCCTTGTTCTTCCCACATGAAGTTAAATTTCACAAAACAATATCCTTTCAACATGATGTAATACTGCATATATCTGTGAAATCTATCTACATTCACATCAGGTGACCTATGTCCTTACAACAAGACTTTAAACTCACCACTTATGTCCTTGCTTCATGATATTAAATTGCATGGGTTTCTAGAACTACCTATAGATTAATTTTCCTTCCAATGTGATATGTAGGGATGTGTTGATCCTGTATCTTGTTCTATGCACCACAGGATAAAAAATTACACTATCATATCCTTAATTTCCTCTACATGGAGAGAGTAACCCCTTCCATTCATTTTTTCTCATATCAAGTATAGATAACATGAGCTTAGGAGTTTTAGTATTGGGTTCTCCACATGAACAAGGCATCTGAACTCATAATTGGGTAATCATGGTCTAAAATGGAAAACTATAAAAAGTACATAATGCTTTCTCACTACATGATGTTAAACTGTACGGTTGATGTCCCTTACATGACAAAAAATCATACATTCCTGTGGACCTCACCTAAGAGGACTACAATTTCTAGTGATGGTCTCCCACTACAACTCCATTAAAGAACTAGATGTAACTTTATTCCTTCCATAAAAGGATACATAGTTATTCCTAAATCTCTAACCCCAATTCTAGTCATAGTAAAGAAATATAATAAATTCCCCAATCTTGTGTACGAGTCAGTTTTGCATAGGATATTCTTGTTTCAAGAACTACATGTGGCTTGATCCCTATTACCTTAAAATATGTAGTGATTCCTAGATTCAAATACTTATGTCCAGCTTCAATACTATCTTTTCACTATGGGGATCTACATCCTTTCTAAATGACATTAAACTACACAGTTAATCATGAACTACATGTGGCTTGATTCCTCTCATAAAAAGATATGTAGTGACACCCAAATCTTTAATCCTAGCCCTAATTACAATAATAAATGGAAACAAGTCCCACCACTATGTATGATTTAGTTATACGTATGAATTGGTTGAGCATAAAATATATATTTCACCATATTTCAAATAAATTCACTTGTCCTTACCATAATACATTAAAGAAAAAAGGAAAAAAATATTTCCTTCCCACACAATGTAAAACTATAAGTAAAACATTATAGTTGCACGAAATTGAAACAATATGAGAAATATTTCCCCACTACATTATGTTAAAATGTAAATACCATCACCCGTCATCATTTTTTATCAATGTAACATATGATCCTGACCCCAATTTACCAGAGTATAGCGTGATTTTTCTTATCTTTTAAGAAACTCAATAAATAAATCACACTTTGTCTCTTGAGTGCTTTGGGTTACTAAAATCCTTTCATGGACCTTATAATGGAAGATAGATCTCTCTTTTTTTCCATGCTATTGAGGTATAAGGGACTAGACCAACCAACCAGAGTCATCTGGGCTATGTGAGAAGGGCTTTCTAATCCTTGTGAGCATGACATTACAATGGATGAACTCCGCACCTAAGGATGTTATGGTCCATCCTCTATATTATTTTCTCATATTATTAATAATGACTTGAGAACATTTATATGTGATTTAAAAAAAAGACATCAACCCCTTGGAATGATTTTGGAGTAATCATAACACTTGGTATCCTAATCAGGATATTATGTAACATTTCCCTCATATCAGTTCCATGTGCATCATGACCATAAACTACATACACTATGGTCCAAGATGTCCTAACATAAACTCTATAATTTTATTGTCCAAATCCTAATACCCAAAACTGCTAGTGAAATAGACACAAAACGTTTTAGGCTAAACACCCATAAAGGGTATCCTGAGAAAATGTCATGTCTTCACCCGGTAAACTATTCATCTCCAGTGATTATGAAAAAAGTTAGGCATAAATAAAAGAAGCTAAAGATCACATAGGCTACTTTTTAGCCCTTGTAAAATCCAAGATATTATCACTAGACCTCTAGTCCATGAAATTGTTAGTGTAATGTTTTTCCCATATCCTCATCATGATGACTTTTTTCACTAGGTGGCGACACAAATTTTAGGGTGCTCAAACCCTTCTTGAATCTTACTTCTTCTATAAATAATAATTCATGATTTGAGAACATTGGTCCATCTAAAACCTTTTATATCCCTTTAAAAGAAAATGTGTCACTTTGTGTGGCCTTTCTGTTGATGCATAAGGGCTTAGGACTACCAACTAGAGTCATCTTGGACTAATATGAAGGAATTTTTGATTCATATGAGCCTGAAGTCACCATGGATGAATCTAGCACTAGAGGGTGTTCTATTCCATTCTCAATATGATTATCCCATATAATCCCCATGACCTAGGCACATTGAACCATGATTTATAATCCCTGTACGTAGAATATTCAACTGGATTCGATATTCTTGACATTACATCACTGTGTTTTGTATGCCTTTTCAAAGTAGGCTTAAAACAACCCATTTTCGAACATTTTGGGCTCCAAAAAATTATGATTTTAAACCATAGGGAATAGGGATCAAGGTAAAAAATTTAATAAATAAATCAAACTAGGGTTCTTGAACCCTTCCTAGATAGCCTCTTATCAATACCCATCTTCATCGCCCGAATGCATGAGTTTTCATAAATCATTTATGAACATCGTAAAATGGTGGAGAAAAATCTATTTGACCACGTACCAATGAAAAATAACTTATACCTACCAATCGGAGGCATACACTCCTTGTTAGAAAGGAACTCCAATCCTTGTGAGCCCTGGTAACACCGTGGAGGAACCCATCACTTCATGGTGTTATGAGTCATCCCCGACATGTCAACCCCATTCCTTTTTACTCGACTCATAATTTTGGGTTTTTAATTATATCATCCACATTCCAACTATCCAAGTGGTCCTATATTCCAAATAATTTCTCAATCAACCAATATTATAGCAATAAATACCCCATATCCCTTTCAAAAGAGGGTAGACAACTTTTTATGATAATTCTATCAACTCATATGGTGATTGAAATATCATTTAGAGGCCTATCCTCCTTACAAGGAAGGAACTACAATATTCATAAGATCTAGAAACACCCCATAGGAAGTCTGAACCATAGGGTATCTTGGGTGATATTCGAAATGTATTCCTCATATTACATATTCATTTATCAAGTCCTAGTTGCAATACATAAAACTCTATTCCATCCAAGGTCCGAGATAAAACAAAAAAAAACTAAAAAATAGAAGGTCTAAGACAAAGGAACCTATAATAAAATAATAAAAAAGTATTAGGAACAAGAAATTAAACTAAATGGAATCGTAGGTATTTGGTAACATTACTGTCAAGACCATTCACTAGATATTTTATAACATATTAGTTTTAAACACATCTTAATGGTTAACTTATTTGTCTCATGAGACTAATGATGCATTAAATGGAAATATAAAATTGGGACGCACCCATTTCGTACCCATCCAAGTCATTCCTATTTTTAAATGATGAATCCTTAGTCAAAAGACCAAAGCAGTAAAATATAAAAAGAAAAAAGAAAAGAAATTACATAATTTAGAAAGAAGGAAATATATTATAATCATTTTCATGAAATAGAATGAGATCTATTGAGAGGTCATCCATCCTCATAATTTCTCTACTAACCCCTTTATTGGAAAGTCCATCCACCACTTTGTTCACCTCATGGTAATCACGAGTGATAATATGATTGAACTCTACTAGATGATGGAGGAAAATAATTCATCATACTGTGAGGGACCACACCAGGAGAACCACCCCATGACGAAGGGATTGAATGATGGTAGTGGAGTCACTTTCAATCCATATGTTTTTTCATCCTTTTTGTTTGATGAGATCAACGACAACATTACAGATATTTATCTCTACCTCTAAAAGGAGGAAAAACCACATGTACCATAGAAGCATCCTAGAATATGCCCATTCTGATTTTGGTACACAATTTAATAACCTACAGGGCCTTGTTTTCCTTCGGTGGCACCATCCAAATTTATCTTGATCCATCAGGGGAGATGGGGCTTGTAGGAGATTTCCAACATACCTTTCAGCTGGATGAAATTTTATTTGATTCGGATTTGATGAATAATTATTAGATCCTTGATGGAGTGGTGGCCAGTACCTGTTTTCATCATTCCAACTTCCTTGATAGTGATGAATATCCTCACTTGAGTTTCACAAAATTTGAATTTATTATTGTTTTTAATGATATGATTTATTTCCTACCAAATGACATGAATCAGTTTAAAAATAGTAGCAATGAAGAGAAGTTCTATTTAAGGAGAGGTTACAATAGCAGTACGTTGTTTAAGATGATACTGAATGGAGTTCAAACCTATACATGTGAGATAAAAAATGTGAAATGTGTATTTCCATAATGTGGAGGTAGTATCACAAGTTAAGAATAGGTGGTCAACATCTTCTCTATGTCGATTACACATGAAACATTTAGAACAAAGTTGAATTCCAAATAATTGATTATTCCTTATATATCGAATTATCAATTTAATTTATTAACAATGTGCCTTATCAAATATCTGTATTGGGTAAAAGATACATATTTATATAATTTTCACCAGTTAATCAAACAACTACCAAGTACACACCATTTTTAAAAATGGTATAAAATTTAGTCAATAATTATACCCATAAAATAAGAGTATTTATATCAAAAATAAATTTTATGTCCAATGTAAAATGGTCATAAGTAAGTGACTATTTTAGGAGAATGTTGACAATTGTAAAAGAAAGTCAGACTATAAAGATAACATTTACAAATTGGTAATTTTGAAGTCAAATCCCTTATATGAGATAATTAAAATTGAAACATATATTACCATAAAATATGATATAGTAATGATTTTAAATGAAATAGGGTATGTATATAAACCACACATAATAAATAGTTTATGAATATTACATTTATCTAATAGATGTAAAAAAATTTAGATTAAAATACATAAAATTATGTCTGAATTGTCACGTTTGTACTTATATTCATAAACAATACACTTATGTTAATTATTTAATTTATTTATAAAATATTTTGTGTTCATTATTACTTTTATTTCACAAATTACAATGTTGTCTACAACGTTTTAAATAATTTAGTTTACATCGGGGGTTTTGATGAAATTCGGTTCATGTGTCAAAAATGAATTTGATAGGTCAAATATGGTAAATGGGGTCATTATATATAAATATCTTGAATAATAAACATGAAATAATTATCTCATTTATACGTAAATTATTATTTTTTAAATCATGAATGATTGTTATGAAAAACAAACCAACATTTCAATCAAGGTGACAGTAGACCGTACATATGCATAAGAAACATTCCTATTTTTCGATGATCATTATATAAAGAAAGTACGAAATATTTTATCTTTAAATAATGATAATTATATCATAAATACCATGTTATTTAGTCATATACACTTATATATATATATTTTCTATGATGTAAAAGGAATCACATCAGATCGAAGACGCGGTAGCCCATACATCCCTAAATGATGTTGTCACATTTTTTAATGTGTGAAAAGGGTAATAAAGAAAACGATGTTTTATATTTATCGAAAGGTAATTATGTCACTAATATCATATATATTACATTTATGTCACATATGTTTGTTAAAATACATCCTTAATACATTCCATGTAATATGTGAACATATTACATCACTTTTAAGAGGTAGAAGTTCACACGTCCACAAACGATGTTACCTTATTTAAAAAAATTGAAAGAATGAAGGTATGTGTTATTTTACAAATAAATAATATGAATAAAAAATAAATATAATAAATATTATATAAAAATAGTGTGTCCATCACATTTCCCAACCATGATAGGTGGTAAAGGAAAAAATGAATGACATTGTTTTGTGAGGCGGTAGTCATCCATACACATGAACTGTAAATTATTTACCAATTTATTGGAAGATTGTGTAGGTGTAGGTTGAAACCATAATAAAACTACTTATAATTATATTTATGATACGTATGTTTTTATATAACCATGTAATAAGGACAATTTAATGATTTGAGAAAGAAATAAAACAAAAGTCATCATTGAAGAATGTTACATATTTTTCAGTTAACTCCCTTTGGTTTGCACGAAAAAATTCCTTAGATTAAGTTTTTTCTAATGAGAGAATTATGGGATTATGGGAGGGTATTTGGGAGAATATTTTTTTGAAGGTTTTGGATTCTCTAAATGGATTTATAGGTTTGAATAAGTGGGAGGGATGAGTGCTTTTTTGTAGTGGAGAAGGGGTGGCATTCTTGTAAATATAAAAAGTTAAACCCTATTGTGAGGTATATCTTACATAAAGTATCTCAAATAATGAATACAATTCAATTAAATTTAGTATATGGTCCAAATATTCCCATAAAATGGGGTTTGGACATGTTTATATGTCATTTCCCCCGTAAATTTAGGGTTTAGTCCTTTATTAAACTTAATTTTACCTTAATTGGAATAATTAATTTTAAATACATTTACTAATATTTTTTGTTAAAAACATGCTTAAATTTATAGATTTTATAAATTATTCAGTTTCAAAATATGGAATCCATTTTCCTAAATTCCAAAAACAGATGCGGCAGAAAATAATTTAAAATTATTCCCGCAGATAGGACAACAAAGTAGGTTTTAGACGTGAAAATGTCCAAAAGTTTGAAATGTTTTTCTATCAAATTTCAATGTGAAATTGGTTATAATGAACTAAATTAGATTAAATGATATAATGTTTTTAATTATAATTTAAATAAATTAAAAATATAGTTTATCATTATAAATTAATTATAAGAAAAGTTATTTTTCAATTAAAATTTAGTATTTTTTACTATTTATCAAAAAATGAAACTTCTATGAAAGAAAACAATTCACCATCAGATAATTTCGAAATTAAAATTTAGAAAATACTATTTATTGTTTAAGATATAATTTATTAAACTTTCAAAAATTAGTTTTAAAATAGGTCCACCATTAAAAGAAGGAAAACCTTTCTTTATGAAAATATAGTTTTTGATGAATAAAATTAGGTCTGTCTTTATCTTATAACTATAAATTATGAGGGATGAATTTTAAAATATTTGATTGGATATATAATATATATCTTCATGATTTAATTAATATTATTTATAACATACAATTTAACTACTATGTGATAAGTGTTAAATTTAATAACAATATTAATATTTTTCTGTAAAACATGTTCTTACTTGTAACACAATCCCTTAGATAAAGTCATTGTTTCATGTAAAAAACATATCCTTGGGGTTTCGTGTATAGTAAGATAAAAATTAGGTTGTGTGTAAATTATCCATGTTGCGTGAAACGTAATATTAACTTGGTGTTGTGTATAAAGATTGATAGTAACAATAATAAATTTATTATAAAACGAAAATATTTCAAAGTCTTGGGGTGTTACATCAAATATAAGGAAAAGCGATCCAATTTTACCCTAGAATAATATTCTTTTCATAATGAATGAATATAATTCTATTTGGGGGGGTATTTATTGACACCCATAGTTGTGTAATATTCACTTTTTCTCATTATATTTTAGAAGTTTGAAGACAATGTAATGATACTGACATAATTTGTATAAAGGGACCAAAAATTACATATTTGAAGAAAAGATTTTATGTATAAATGGAGAAATTTTTTTGATGCATTTATAAACCCATTTTACATATAATATTATTATATGTAGTAGAGAATATTATTTCTGATTTTCTAAAAAAATTATATCCAACTCTAGAAGCCAAACCTGCTCAACCTAGGTTCATGCAGGCATCTCCTAAACCACGCATAGGGAGCTAGACCAACTGGATAGAATTGGAGATAGTGGGTATGAATAAAAGTGACCATGCAAGAAGAGTATATCCACATCCTATGATGGTAGTGAAGTAGTAATATAGACCGACACAAGGATGTTCATGTGGAGATCAGGAGTGTACTTCAGTACTCGATTCAGGCCGTTGGTGGTCACTCTTTAGCTTATGAAGTAGAGGGACACCCAACATAGGTTTTGGGGTGGT
Source organism: Viscum album (assembly GCA_963277665.1). Lineage (NCBI taxonomy): Eukaryota > Viridiplantae > Streptophyta > Magnoliopsida > Santalales > Viscaceae > Viscum > Viscum album. The sequence goes on from OY728160.1 coordinate 1,856,635,436, forward strand.
ATAAGACTGTTGTGACACTGTTCTCATGATTAAATAGGGGCGAAAATAACATTATCCCTCTGATCTCTGCGATCATGGATGCCCATTGAAATCCCATGCAGTGCATTCGAATCTCATGATATCGCACTGTTCATATTCGACGTAATCTAATCTAACATAGGGGTAAACCACATATTCAATCTCTCAACACCCTAGTTCAACACTGTGAGATATGACCAACACTCACAGGACACTACTGCCATCTCCAGTCCTTTATTGACATCCACACAATCCTAAGACAACTAGTATGAACACCCCTATGATCGAAATGGCATATTCGTCTTGTGCATAAGAAGTCTCATGAAAATTATTGATCATGTGTATAATCAAATATCATGTGATTTCCTATCCACCAATCCACCATGCATGAAATATATGTCTTAAATGCATTTTTTTGTTTCTAATAACAAAGTACACCATGAAAGAATTCGTCACATGAATCCCATCATGGGAACCGGTGGCCTAGAACATGACCTTTTACTAGTGCTTGAAGATATCATGTGATGATATTTTGATCATGAAATCATGTGAACACAACTCATATGCTATCACATGAAGTTTATGACCCTGAGACTCATTCATATTTTCCAAATTTAATTGGTTGAATTAAATTGTATTTATCAGAATCTATAACGTGACATCAAATGATCAATGAATTGATCAAGAAACGAAGAAAAATGCATTACACTAGGACATTGGTTATTTTCTAGAGACTCACCACATGGACAACCCAAGATCATGGGACACCATAGTGGTATTCTAGAAATTAATCATTATTAGACACCTCATGATTTTTTGATTTGGATTATGTTGAATCTCTACCACCTCAAGCAATGAACAAGACATCCTTCCCATGAAAATTGGTAAGAAATTCTGGCAACCCCAACCAATAAATAACTCAGATCTTCTTCTAAAAAAGAACACAAAAAGGGAGGAGGGAGAGATAATGATAAATAGAGTATACAACCACTGAAGTCATATATTTACTCTATGCAAATATGAGTTTCCCATCATGAGAACCCATCGTGAGAGTGGCACCAAAAGAACTCATCATGTGAACAAATAGATCACATGATCACATGATAAAATAAATCATGAAAACCCCCTATGTGGAACAGAAACTCCACTAATCCATGAACCCCATGAATTCATTCAAAAAAAATTCTACATGATCCTCCTATGGATCATGTGATCACATGAGTGATAAACCTCATGAAATATGATAAAAGATTCTCTTAGATGAATAGGATACCCATACCGGTGTCTGTAAGCATGAAATAGTTGACATGCATCTTGTGGTTACATGAAAACTTAGTCTCATGATGCTTGAATTCCACCTTGGAAGAATTTTCTTTAACATACTACACCTCTTGAGTCCCTGTTCATGCATTGGAGTTATGAAGAATGTGAAACCCATGCCTAAAGGTGGTTTAAACATATTGGTTGAGAGCCCTTGTTGGTGAATGAAGCATTGGTGGGAATCCCCAAAACACATCCACAATGTCTCTTTCATGATCCCCTATAGTTCATGCAACTACATGGTGATCATGCAACCACTTTTATGTGTTTTATGAGTGATGTTTGGGGAAACCCCTGTTTGTCATGTGGAGTTAAGAATCCACACCCTGGGTCTCATGATGAAACCACCTCTTAACCTCACTGTGTAGGTCTTAGGATATGATCCCCTATATTCCATGAACTCATTCCCACCATGAAATGTGTGATTTCATCCATACATGCAAGAGCCTTGATATGAAACCCCTATTAATAAGCACAAAACCCATCACTAGACCTTATAATGGACATGAAAATCACATGATTGAGGGCATAGTGTGGTGTCATTACGAAGACACCCATCAACATGCTCATAAGAGAATAGACAAAACCTTGGCTGTATGCTCCAGGAACCCTCACCTATGCTTGGGGTGTGATTGGGAAGTGTCTGTGAATGTTGGAAGAACCCCTCACAATACCTAATAAAGGTCACATGAATCACATGAGTAGTAGGGATTTATAATGTTCCACCATGTGTGCACCACACCAAATGTGTGTGGCCTTGACACGCATGGAAATTCCCTTCCAAATCCATGTAAACCCTACGAGGTGATTTTTGAATAAAACTCTTAGCCATAAACCCCTCTTCCAAGGAGAATTGTTATCTACATAGTTTTGAGGCATGATAACTTAGGGAATGCTATGTCAACATATGGGAAACTGAAATGTCATAAACATGTCTGTGATACCCCATCATGTGAATAGTTTATGGTCACATGATTGAAAAAATATCCACTAATATTTCGATGTCCTTAGGTGGCCTTGGACAAGTCATGTTGGTCACACGACAAGCCATGGGAAATTCAGGTTGATCTTGTGAAATGTTATTGACATATTTGTCTTTTCATGAAGTTTCCTATGGACAAGCCATGTTAATCTCATGGAAACTCATTAACATGCCATCATTTTTATGAGATTTCCCATTGAGATATCAAAAGACCGGGGAAATGTTAGGATGATCAAGAGACTACATACATACCTTTCATCCTTGTCATGCGACATCCCTTTGTCATGTTGGCATTGTTACAAGAAAATATGAAGACATTACACATTGACCATGAGACATCATAGATACATGAACACTTTTTCCATGAATAATAAATTGGACCTGTCCACTTCAATCAAGATAATACATCAAATACAAGTCAGTTGATAATGAAAACGATGTTGGACATGTCCGCTTTGACCATGTGGAAGATCTTGGACTTAGCCACTGAGATCATGGGAAAAATATTAGACATGTCAAGAAGACACCCTTGAATGTATCTTCAATTTCATATTGACACCCCAAACATGTCAGGTGGACAATTAGGACAGTCGATTAGGAAAACCAAGGAATGTATCACAAATCCCCAAGGTAATGTTTGCTTCATTTGGGAGACATATTCTGAGTCATTCCATGTGCCCCCCAACCAAGAATCTCTATTCATATTCTTCCTTTATAAGTGAAATGTATTTAATGGGATAAGATTATTCTCTCCTGTGACCCTATTGGGGTCATGATCTCAGACATACCTTGAATGGTCTCCATCTCTCTTTATCCATCAGAATATAGAGAATGCGTATTCCAAAGGGCATCAATCCTTATATAATCACTTATCATTCCTAAAAACCCAAGGAGTAAAAAATGGATCCGAGTGTGATTATCCTCATTCATCCATTAGTGGGAAGAGAACCCAGCTGAATTGGTCCAGTCACATGAACATAAACTATATTAAGATAACTACATGGGTTTTGATTCCTATCATTTCATGACACATAGGAAACCTCATAGATGATCAGTAATTTCTCCATGACATGATCCACCTCCCTAGATGACAATAAATTAGAAGTTTATGAACATGGTTATAAACTATAGAATCATAAATAAATAAGAGAGTGATGGAGAACCCATGACATGATCACAGTTGTTCCCATCAATACATGGTTATATTATAGTTATTGACAAAGGGGTAGCTAGTCCCATATTAGGGCCTATCATAGATTTAAAAAATATATATTAAAAAATATATGAGAGTCCTGAAGTAGGAAGTACCCCCTAAAGGATGTAATGATCCCAACCATCCATCCTGTCAACCAATATGATTACCTAAGTGCCATTGGGTCTAAAACCCCAAAGGAAAACCTAAATTTTGAAAGAATTTCCATACTCAGTTATTATTGTGGGAAGAATGGGTGTTTCTAGGAGAGATTAAAATATAGAAAACCTAATTCGAGAGACTGATCAAGGTATTAAACCCCCTAGAATCAATCTAGTGATCCAAACCCATCCATGAATTTCCAATGAAACAGGGGTATTGATTACTCAAATATTCTTTAATTCAGTTATAATATTTCATATTGAACTTTTATTTTCATAGATTGGTTTCCCCCATGATAATATTTTATTATACAGTATTTTATAAAAATATTAGGGAAAATAAAGATTTATTATAAATTATTTTTTGTTACTCTTCTTATTATGCGAGTTTTAAGTAAGGGTATATTGAAAATCATAAAAAGGAGTTTTTCCCTTTCTCTTAGATATATATTTTATCATATCCTTGTTTATTGATAAAAAATTATGAATTTTCATGTTTCCATTATTAGATATTGTTTTAATTAAATTTTTCCAAATCATTTCACATCACATTTTTAAAATTTACCTTTGTATGTTACATAGAAATTTTTATATTATATTAATGTCAAAAATGTTTTTTAAAAGATCTTATAAGTTTTTACTTCCATTTCCATTATCATTTTTAGAAGGAATTACCATAATCAGGATTATGTTTCCTTATATATATGTTTTCATTTAGGGGATTTAACTCATGGAACCAAACAATTTAATTCTTGATCACATATTTTATAATTCTATTCAAAGTATTATTTTACAAGGATGTTTTTCATCTATGTCGACATCCTACTAAGTTTAATTTGGTACAATTCAGTTTTTTTCTTTTGAAACCAACTACATTATTTTTCTAGATGTCTTATTTCATTTTATTCTAGTATATACTTTGTCGTATACTCATTTATCTATATGGTGTGAACATCACATTTTTCATAATTCTGATCGAATAATTTTCACCTTGAAATAATGTTATTCTATTGACACAGGGAAAGGTGTTAACATTATGCATGTTTCTGTTCCAATATAGATGATTTTTGGAATGTTGACTATGTATTTTTTAACCATTCACATTATCTATTTGGATGTTTTATAACTATTTTATCCTTATATTGACATAGGGAAAAACATTGATATTCCTGATGATTATTGACTGCTAACACAATTTGATTATGTATTATCATTTTTATATTTCGTTATATAAATAACAATGTTTTTATTTAGTAATTGGTTCATTAGGTAATGTTATATAAATTTGATTAGAACTTATAGAAAATTCATTAAACTGAATCATGTTATGGTTTGAGGTAAAAAATTATATTTCTCCATGATGCATTGATAGGTATCATGAGAAAAAACATGTTGGGGTTTTGTGTATACCACTTCCCATAAATGTATAGTGTCTTAGAAGAAGACATTGCAACATGTTTTTGATTTATGACATTGTGAATTCAATAATTATGAGATCATCATTATTGATATCCATATTTTTTTTAACATGCATTAACATATAGTCAGTTTTAGTATATTGTGGCTTCATACTATTTACTTATTCTTCACATAAAATTTATTCCATGTCTATTCCATAATGGACTAAATTTTATGTTATCCCTTAGTGGGAAATTAATATCACCTCATCTTATTTTTCCATTTACCAAGGTTTGAAAATAACTATTACACATGATAATCCTAATAGGATAGATCATTTAGAGAATTTTTGGGAGATGTGGAAGATATATAATGTATTAATATGTGTCTCATATAGTGGAAAAAATATCCATTAGTTGAGAAATATATTGGTTTTTAGTTTATTATCCTAATTTTCAATATATCTAAACCTATAATATATCGGGAATATATGTAATGTAATATTTTCCTTTTGTTTATGTAATTATGGGGTAGTTATTTCTGGGAATTTATTGTTGGTATCAAATATAGTATGTAAATTATGTGTTTATAGAACCAAATTTCGGAGTGTAAGTTCGTGGAGTAAGACTAATAGTTATGAATACTATTCATTATTTTTAGTAATAAATGTATTTGTAAAATAACATGAATCATTTCTCATACAATGAAGGTATTTATATATATTTGATGCATTAATATAGTATTACTTATTAGGATACACCTATTTAGTGGAGAAAATAAATAACAAATAATATTAATTTCTAATGTCATTTTGAATTTTATTACACATGGATTAGGATTTTTTCATGTTTGATATCATAGACTTACTACTAAAAGTATTTTATTCCCTCAAATCCATGATCACTTATTAAATATCATAGGGGTAAGAACTAGAGTATGTGAAGAAATATTATTTAAATATAAAATTAACACAAATATAATATTATAAATAACAATAAAATAAAAATTAATTTAATAGGTAATAGAATATGGTTTATAAATATATAGTCATTTATACACCTTCATATTCACCATAACTCAGACACTTTTAAGTTTTTAACCATGAAGATAATAGTGAGAAAATGATAATTAATTTAAATAATTGATATCACTATGGTCATGTTGTTTAATAAATTACCACGATGCCCTATCAATACAGGTGAAATGGAAAAAACTATGTAGTCAATGATGAATCCAAAATCCACAACTATCAAAAGAAGAATTATTTTTGATGTACTCTATGAATACACTATTGATCGGTGGCTCAACATCCCATTTGAAATCTAATATTGAATAAAAAATCAATGAATAACATGATACAACCATTCTATATACATGAACCACAGTTGATGATAATCATAATACACCAACCCTTTTTCTATTGACACTATTCTGATTGTGTGCCCTTAAATATGAATATGACATTGGGAAATATTTGGTAGGTTGATGGGGGATCTCATCTAGGAGATTTTGGGTGAGAGAGTGTAGTGGTTGGATTATGGTCATAAGTGACAAGTTATGTGGTTTTAATAGTGAAATAAGTATAACATACTTGTTATGTTACATTATATTTTTATATTTAGGACTTTTTTCATGTTATAGGGTATTGGAGGTTAACCAAAAAAATTATCAAGAATTTGGGCAGAACTGTGGCTGTAGTGAGCCACCAAACAACCATTGGTAAGCTACTATCCTTCTTATGGGAATCCACTAGACTGATAGTGGGATTTTACCAAAAATCTAATAATATGACCAGTATTCGCTATATGGTTTTCAGTGGACACTATATATTCAATGGTAGCCTCTTCCTAGCCCACAACTTCAGGATGGACTGGGTGAGGAATGGCCTATTAATAAAATAATTCCCGTGAAACCCTTAATTAACCATATCATCCCCTTTTTTGATCCTTTTGAAGCTAATTATCATGTAGAGTCAATCCCCATAAATTGTTTGGTCATTTTCTCTTCTTTTCTATGTGTTTCGATCTATGTCCGATTATTTTTCAACAAATTGGATAGTTTTATGAAATCTCACTCATTCCTTCTTGGTGCTTCCTTCCTCCTTAAAATTGACGGTGGTATTAGTATGAATTTATGGTATTAATTGATATTTTTATGATCCTTATTCTAAATATTATTTTCCTTCATGATTTTTTATTCTCTATATGATTATCTTGTCAGTTATGGCACAACATAGGAAATTATATAGGTTTGCATAGAAAAAGATTCTTTGTTGACCCTTTTCATATGGAAACTTGATAATAAGTTTTTGAAAACATATTCTGGTCATCCACTTACTTTATATTGAATTTTATTTGTTTCTGTTCTATGGATCCCTTTGTGGGAGGCGTGCAAACCAAACATGAGGTAGGTGGTTCCATCTCTAGCTTATAGTCTTTGAACCATTGACATAATTATTTTTTATTGGTTTTATAAATGAATTACAATGATATGTGAATTTATTAATTAATTTGTGTAAAAGGGTTTTTGATAGAAGGTTGTCTCCCCCTTATTTTTTTTAAATAATTTTATTTTTAGAAAAAAATTCGGAAATGGGTGGTAAAATTGATTATCAATGAATTTTCTTGAAAAGAAATTGTTTTTTTTTGGAATTGGATGTGAAATGTGAGAAGACCATTCAATCTTATTTATCATATTCCACACCAGGGATCCATGGGAACATAGGTGGAGGGTTTATTATTGGGACTTTTCCATTGATGTTATTTAGGGGTTCACTTTCTAGGGTGCTCCTCCATTCCTATATTATATATACAATGGCTATATAAACTTGATCATGAAATTTTAGGGTGTTCACTTTCTCACTTATTCTTACATCCCTATTCCTAGATTAATTTTCTTTAGGTACTTGAGTGATCACTAGTTGTTTTTATATTTTTATTACAAGTGATCTAGATAGCCCGAAATTTTTGATCGTAGGGGGTTTTTTCATTTTTATTTGACTTTGTATTATTTTTTGTTTGACATGACATGATATATTATTTAATAAATATAAATGGTTTAATGAAATAATTCTATGAAATTTTATAACGTGTTTTTAATTTTAGAACTGTGAAAAAGGGGGAAGTATTTCCATGTTTTTGATATAAATTTTTTAACTTATTATAATGCCTTGTATTTTAAAAATTTAGCAGAATGATATTATTTATTGGAGAATTTATATAAAATACTGTGATAGGATCCTATTAAATATGTTTATCTAAAAACAATTACACTCACTCGGGGGTGTGTTGACCTTGTTCTATTTGTTATAGGAAAGGTAAAGGAAATGTAGTGTAGTGGGGATGGTTTTGGTTAGATGGTCATTGGTAGATAGTGGTTAGATTGTGATAAATTTTACACATATCACATAGAGTATAAGTTGTTATCTTGTAATGTACATTATTTTGGTTGTCTTATGGACATGAAATTTTGGTTTCATATTGATACCTATGGTTGTACGGTACCATTGACACACTTTTTTTATGTCATATTTATTGATCAGTTATATATATATTCCATGTATCTTGATTTAGGTCAGGAAAATCATTCCCATATGTTTTCATTGGATTCTTGGGTGCTAATTTCCAACACGTTGGAATCAGGAATTCACTTCGAGTCTTATCACGGTATAGTTTAGAGTCTAGTTGGATGGGTTTTCATAGATGGGGAATAAAAATAAAAATAGTGGTTGGTTGGATTTAAGTAATTGTTCTAGTCTATGTTTAGGTGAGAGAGTTAGTTAGTGATAAACTTTATTATTTTAATAGATATGGCAGAGTCATCTCATGAAGGATTTGGGGTGTGATATCTCTATGGTTTCTCTTATATATTGAAGGTTGACCAACAAGGATTTTTAATCCAAAACAATTGGTGGCCTATAGTATGAGATGATGATGATTGTGATTCTAGGGCCTTATGTGTTTTTACAAAATAATCCATTGCACATAGGACCTTGGTTAGAATAGAAATAAAATAAATTATGAATTAGTTATAAAAATGATAATATAAATAGAATAACACTCAATTTTCTAGGTAACTTGATTTTTTTGAACCATATGTATTTTAATTTTTTAATTGGATAAGTTGACATGGGTATATGGTCATAAATGGAGGAGTTTATTAGGGTTTTGGGATGAAATTATACTATAGTTAAGGGATCATGAGGTATTAATGGTTATTGTGGTGTGGAATGGTCATGAATAATATTACACTTTTAAAGCTAAGATGGGCCATGTCACAATAGTTGTGGTTCTATTGTGATGTAAATTGTTGAAGCATAAGGTGTTAGTTCATTCTATAATATATTCCCTTGAGGTATAAATCCATTTAGAATGAAGGGGATAATTGTTCCATGGAGTGGAGGGTCACGTCGTAAAGCATCCTTGAGTGAGGGTATTTCACCATGACAATCATAGTCACACACTAATCTATCTCCAGGGTAGTAGTTTTTATAATTTTTATTAAATTTATTTTAAAGGGGAAAACTTAAATAACTTCTTTTATTCCTCCCCCAAATGAGTCATGAATCATACTCCATGATTTCTCTTCCATTCTTACTCATGATCCTCCCTCCTCATTTCATGTATTTTTGAGTGTCATTTATTGTGATCATCCCCTTCTGATTATTCTAATTTCATGGAGGCTGTATAAGTTGATTCTACTATTTGTTTCTTAATAACCCATGAGAATCCCATATTTTATAGGTTTTTGGATATATTTTTAGATTTATTTGAATCAGATTAATTTATAAAATTTACGTTGGAATGCTGGATCTAATTATCTTGATGCAGGAAGTCCTTACCATGATATAATGTTTTTGTATGATGGAATGAGATTTCATGCATGGATGCACATTTTTTTCTTAACATTCCTTTTATTATGATATCAAAGTGTTAATTTAGGTTCTATATTATATATTCAAATTTATGAAGCGGTATTTTGGGTGTGTTAGTGGGAGTAAAACCTAAATGATATGATAATGGAATAATTGTGTTTAGTCATTATCCTTGAGTAACAGTCTCAAGGTGAGATTCCATGTCTTTTATATGATTTAAAGGGATTGTATCATAACTCTTGGATTTGAGTGTGGTCTTCCTTCAATCATTAAGAGGATAAGGTGTGACTAGGGCTTATATTAATTATTGAGGTGGGTTCAGTTTAAGTATTATCTAGTGGGCCAAATCCTTATAGAATTGTGGTGTAATTTTTATATTGTCCTAGGTGATTATACAATGTTACTTGGGATAAATATTGGTTCCCCTTGTACATGTTATATCGGGTATTCTGATGGAGTTATCTATAAATTCTTACCACTGAGGATAATGATGGTTTGGATTATATTAGAGGTTGTATATGTTATATCCTCCTAAGATAGTTTCTTATGAGATTTAATAAATTTCGATTAACCATGGAACCGTACCTCTAAGGAGTACAGAAGAAAATATATATATATTTTCTCCACCCAGACATGTCCCTAAGTGAAATTTGGAAACATAATATATCCAAGGTGTATTAGTCAACATTATTATATGTTACTTGTTGTGTGAGGCATTGGATATTTTATTCAGACCTCACATTTGTTCTTATAGTGATAGTGATAAGTTATTTGTACATGATGATTTCATTATTCTAGTATTGATTTTGTTAGGTATTGTTTGGATTTCTTGGGGCTATGATAGCTCATGATGACTCGACATTTGTGTACACTTATTTGGTTATATTTTTTTTCTATTAGTATATATACTCACATATATTTATTACTTCATTAATGATAATTATGTGTTGGTAGTGTCCTTATAGGTTTTATTACTCACACATTTCATGGAAATTCGGGTGTTTGTATAGACTTTGTTGTTGGGGAAATAGGTATGGGGAAAGCCTATATGTTGAGTGCTCAAGAAGGTGAAGTTGGGTATAAATGAAGATTATTTCTGGATTTTTTTTGGATTATTTTACAGTAGGTATTAAACATTCTTTAATTATTTTATTTATCATTTATACTAATATATTTCTGATGGGGATAAACTCTTGATATGATATATTACTTGAATGTATTAATTTTTTCATAGAAGGCGATGTTATTTTTAGGGTTAGATTATGAATATGATTCCACACATTCTGTTATTTCTTATACCATCTTATTAAATTAATATCATTGATAGTTATATGATATTGGGGGTATTTTCTACCTAATATATGTCCCATTACCACACTACCAATCAAGATCCTCTTACATAACGGTAGGAATACCTAAGGCTATATGGAAATTCAGCTCAGACCTGGTGAATTATATTGGGGGTCAAAAAATGGTATTAGAGTTAGGTTTTTTCTTTTTTATTTGGTTTTTGGTAGACTAGAGATATAATTGTCAGAATACTAGTGGGAAGCTATGCTTGTGTTTGACTAAGACCTGTATAGTGGAAATTGAAGTTTCTAAGGAAGTGGAATTATTTTATCAACTTCACTATTATGTTTTTATGATGTTTTTCAATTATCAATATTTAATTTATAGTTTAAAATGTTTTCACCTGTTAGGGGTGGAGAGAGTGTTTTATTTCTTCCATTATGATTTCCATATATGTTCATATGTAATACGCCTACTTGAATGTGAATGATAGCATTTTAAATTAAATAAATGTCAATAATAATGTGTTCAATATTTTCCCAAATACATTATTTATGAAATCTAACTAATTTAACCTAGGTATATTGTTATTATTTTGATTTTTTTTAATGTGTAGGTGTGAACAACATGGGCTTATGCCTTGGGTGAGCAATGAGTAGTAATTTATGGTGTCTTTTTTAGTTGATACATAGAAACTGTTTAATTGGGTGGTTGTATGAGTTTTCACCTATAAATTCCAAAATTCTTTTATTATTCAATCTATTAAAAGAAATTTTAGGTCTATTATTTGGATGTTTAGGAAATATTCCACCTCGATGTTGTCTAATAGTGCCATACAAGGATAGGGAAGAGCATATCCATAGGTTTTATATTGGTTTAATTATGCCTATTGATGGACAATAGGGAGGAGAGAAGCATGCTTCCAAGGACACTGTAGAAGTCCTGGGAATAAATATTTTTTAATCTATGGAGTTTCTTATAGTACCCACTAAGTGTGGTATCCACTTTTATTCCAAGATAAAAAAGAACCCTAATATATTGAGTAATAGATAAATCTTTATTGATTGTATCTTTGAGCTTATGGAGACACCCGATGAGTATCTAGTGAATTTGGAGACTTTTATATGTTAGGGACCTAAAAGGGTGGTGTGGTTTGATGGTTTATCCCTTGAGAAAAAATGGCCTGTAATGAGGGGGTCCCTCAAGAAATTATTTTTTGGGGAGTTCATCACTAAGTCACTATAGATATAATGAGATTAAGAGTTTATAGAGATGTATCATGGAGAATCATTAGAGATGGATTATGCCACCTATTTCTCAAAGATATAATGGTTTTATCCATTTCTTGATTGGAACAAGGCTATTAATGTACATAGTTTTTAGATTAGTATTCTATATTATATGAGGATCCATGTTAATATGTTCAACCAAACATCCTATTATAACATGGTTTATAGGGATATTACCCTTGAGAAGAGCATAGTGTTTGATAGTGAAATTGGATACTTTCCATCTCATAGTGTTCTTAGTGGTGGTCCCTTTTAGTGATCCTCGTGATGCCTATTCTAGTCAGTGGAAAAATGAGGTCTGATGAGATGCACCCATGTATAAAGTGGTAGTTTGGGTTGGGATAAGATTCTTAATTCCTTATTTTATGGTAGTCTTATGCAGTGTTCTATAGGTATAGTTTGTATTTCCATTATCATAGTTAATGTACTTTCCAACTAAGGGAGTGCCATACATGTGGTTGGATGTGGTATATATTAAATTTATGTATAAGGATTCTTCAAAATAGTTCATGTAGAAGATCGGGTTAGATATAGGCTTATCTTTCTTGGTATGAGGGACCTTAATCACATAGTAGGGCTTCTATTGGGAATTCAAGATGTAGAGATGATTAAGGGTCTGTGGGAAAGTAACAACCACATATGCCTTAGTTGTTTGTTCCTCAGGTTATTCAAGTATCATGGGGTTGTATCTATAGTTAGATGTTATCTAGGGTCTATGATCAGTAATAGGAACTAGCTATCATGGTAAAATGGTACTTATGCCAAGATAAGTGGGCTACTGGTTTCTTATACAATATATATTTATCTATTTGATATATGATAATCCTTATTTTATACATTATTTTATAGTATCTATTGTGGACAAGGTGATGATCATTTCTATATGTTTTTCTCCTAATACAACTCTCATAAAGTGGTTAGACTATATTTAAATATTCCTTTGGCATTCTATATTTGATGGGGATCATGGAAACTTGCAAAATTTCATTATATTAGATTTAGTGAGTTTTAATTTCATTTTAGGAATAATTTTTTGACACAATTTCAAGATTATATAAATTATTTATAGTGGTGGATATTGTTATAGTCCTTTAGTGTGATGGTTGTTTTGTGAGAGAATAGACTATTCTGGATGTTAGTATAAGACCTGACCATAATTAGTTGGGTTTCATTACAACATAGATTTCCATGATTGTTTTTGAAGCCATGAAAATTATGGCCCTTCCTATTATTTCTTCTAATAGTGTATCGTTTTATAGATATATTCCTCTCTGATTTAATATATTTTTCTCTTAAAATTGATAAAAAGTTTATATTGAATCCCATGTTGGGAAGAATTTTAATATTGATACATTTTAATCATTTTGAATCATCCATATTGAGAGAGATGAAGGTGAAACATAAGAACCATAAGTTAAAAGGTTTCAACCACTTTATTACCTCTCTCTATGGTGCCCCCATTTTATTCAATAATTGTGGATAAATTAGTTTGATATTGTTCAAGAATTATTGTAATCGAAGCTAGGTTATATTTCCATGATTGACCTATTCTTATCCATAATCAATTGTGTGTTCAGATTTAAGATACACCAATGATAAAATTTTAGGGAAGTTATGTTATATTTGAGTACCTTATAATTCTGTTAATTCATATAAATGTACTAGTGGGATTCGTGGATCTCATGAACTAGATTTTCCATCCCTACTTGGGATTATTCTTTATTGTTTTTATGGAAACATTTTAGTGTATTAATAGACTCAAGAGTAACATTATGAGAATATAGAGTTGTTATTGAGTATTATTTGAATAAATAAGATGTATACCAAGTATGTAAAGTGTTATTACTATATTTAGAAGGTGTTGTTTATTTGGAATATGATATCAGAGGTGGAAAACTTATTTGGCCCTGAGAAAATGGAGGTTCTGACGCATTTGAATTTCCTCAAAAACCCCTAACCTAGGTTCCCAGATATATTTCTGAATAAGTGAAACTTACAACCATTCATTTTTACCTATTAAGATGATCAAAAAACCCATATATCATTTTATATAAAATATTTTTTAAAACCAACACTATAGACCTGGAAGTTTAGTGTCTTTTGATATTATACAACTATTAATTAGATTACTTATTATAAATTCCACATATTTCTAAAAAATTATACACATATGAAATCCTTTTAGACATATTACATATAATACACCTCTTTATTGACTGGGAAATAGAATCATAAGAAAATGGAGAGCTCAGAATCTTAGTATGGGTAAACATAAGATATATCTACAAAGATCATAAGTGAACAAATAATGAACATGTTTTCATGAAAAAATAATGTTGGTATATAAACATATCATAAGTAAATCATACACAATGGTATATATATTATAAATTATTAATCAAAACATATATATTTGTTATATCTTATGAAATGCATCATAGGAGTGTGGAAACATGAGTAAATGATCACTATCCATGTAAACTTAACATAGGAGTTTTCAATAACATAGAAATGTTATATTTTTTATATGTAACATATAAAATCATAGAAAATAAATTATTATGTAATAGTTCACTTCCATGACCGTAATCACATAGTGAATAGAGTCATACAGTGGATTGGTTCCACCGCCCATTGGCATTAACAAAAATTATTTGGTTTACTCCCTAGAGATGGACACCTATCTTGGGGTGTGGAAAACGAAAATTATTTTCCAATTGTATCATAGTGGATGACCAGGGTCATCTAACCTGAGGAGATTCTCAGTATGTTCACTCACTTAATCTATATCACCTAAACAACTTATTTTTTCTATTATAATTATTTTATGAAAACACTTATAAATATTCTTTTGTTTTTTATTTTATTTTATTAAATAACATGAAATATGTGAACTTAAAATCAGATAAAATGAAATGATAAATATAATTATTTAAGGAATAAAGAACTTAGTTTTGGGTTCAGTTTTTGGTTCAATAATTATTCTCTTTTATATGTTTAATTTAGTATGATAATTCAAACATGAAATTTCACGATGAATTGTGATTTTTTTCATTTATAAATTGTGTATTATTTTAATTCATAAGGAATAACAATTCCACATCCTCCTTTAATCAAGGTTGATGACATCCCTTGGTATAAGGTGTGTCATATTCCAAGACCCAACTCTATCAGTTTCATTTCAACCATTGACTCACTCAACTCCATCATGTGAAGTGTTAGCTAAGGAATAAAGGGAAAATAATTGAAACAAAAGAATAGAAATAGATTTAGTTGCATGTTATTGGGGAATATTCATCACATATATGAATTTCACCTCATCCATGCATGATACAGAAATATATAAAAAAACATATGGAAACATTCATGAACACGTTGACCTCCCCTGGGTAATGCCTTGGGTAGACCCCTATTTTTCGAGGTCAATAGATCACATTGGTGAATGTTTGTAGAAAAGAAATAAAATATAACGAATAAAAATGAGATAAAAAAAATAAGAATGGAGTAAGAGGAAAATAAAATAAAAATAATGAAATAAAATTAATTGGGAGAGAGAGAAGGAAATAATAATGAAAATATAATGTTATAAGGGAAAACAATCATGTTTCCTTAGGCTTCTCTTTCTAGTGTAATCCCTCATTCGGGGATTCTAGATCCTTTTATTGGAAGGGGGAAATGTCAACCTTATATAGGATATGCCGAGGTGATTTGACATTCATGGATTCCTTAAGACCTGAGGTTTTTTTTATTTAGAAATCACAAAGATCTCAGGTGTTTGAAGAAGCCACAATGAATATATCCAATTGGGGCACAATAGGGATTCATCCTCTCCTCCTCTGATAATGGAGTTCATTGTATTCCACAATGCTTGGAGGATATGGAAATGGTTCACCTTTACAATTTTAGTGACAGGTTTAATCAATGATTACATGAATTGGAAGTGGGTGGTCTATGCTCCCTAAAAACATTCTGTCTTTATAGAGGCTATATGATATTTGAAACAATGCTCGTGCACATTAGTTTTGGCATCGTAGGAGGTGGAAGGAATTAGAATGGTGAATAGATCTTGATTTTGATCTCCAGGTGCACATGCATGGTGCTCCCAAGTGATTTCAGTGGTGTTCGATGAGATAAATGTGATGGAGGATTACAGACTCGAGTGGCAGTGATAGTGGCTTTCGTAGCAATGATAGTGGTGGATTGAATGGGTTGCAGTGATGGACAAAAAATAATCTTCCTCATAATACCTTTTAAGTGTCCAAATTAGGATACATGATAGTTATTCATAGATTTAGAGGTAATGGAGGCCTTGGTGGAGAAGATAGATCTCGATCTAAACTCGAGCAGTGGAGGTGGTGGTGTTCTATGGTGACAGAAGCAGTAGTGGGGAGACGCGAGGTGGTTGAGAGATTTGATCCTGATAGAGAAAAATAGAGATATGGTGGGGCCTAAATTATATATAGGAAAAGTGGGACTTAAAGTGAGAAATTATAAACTAGAGGACATGTTCACATCAGTAATGTAGTCTATGGGGGTGTCAGAGGCCTCCCCTTGCTACGGTGGCCTACCCCATCCAAGCATTGTGATCCTCTCAATACTGTATGTATTACCATATTTTTCTTGTTTTTGAACCCTATGAATACAATTCTTGGACTATAGATTTACTCCCAATGGGTCATAAGCGTGAGCTTGATTCTCTTGGTGCAACCTTCTATTGAGATGGCCCTCCTGAGGGCCTGCATGGCTGGGTGACCCCTAGAGTTTTCCTAAGTGACATATGGGCTACTTACTTGAAGGATGTACTAAGTGGTAATTTTATAGGAAATACCTATTCAAAGAGTTATCAAAATTCAAAATTAAATCAAAATAATCTTAAAAAATCCTCAAATTAGAATAAAATAAAAATCAACCATTTTACTCTTATAAAAAATTTTCAATACTTCCACTACAAATTCACATGTTTAATTAAAACATTTAAAGTAATTTATTTTATCATTAAAATGAATTAAAAAATAATTTAAATTTGATTAAAAACATGAACCTAAAATGATTGTGTAACCCAATAACATATATATTATCTTATGATATATAAATAATTACTTAATTAATTGGAGGGATATATAATTCTGGTTCCACCCATCACATAATTATAACCTTCTATAAATGTGCTATATCAACATTCAAACGTAAATAATTAAATAATATAATAATTAAACCAGCATAACGAAATGAGTTTAATAAAAATATTCGTATGACATTATCATAAGCTATACAGAGAAAGGTGTGTGGTATTATTATAGAATATCACTAGAAAATCATAATAAACATTAAATTATTCTTATATAAAAGACATTGGACAAAAAAATAGATCCATTTGTAAAATATGAAAAACTATCCTTTAAATTTTTAATAACTTCTATTTTAAAAATAAATAACTCATAAATGAATGGTTTTATAAAAATAATGAAAATATAATTAAAAATTAAACCGAGTAACCACAAAATCCTAGAATGAAATCTTCATAAATGAAGCAAAAGAAAATAGTGTGAGATAGAGATATTGTGGAAAATTATAAAAAAGATTCTTTTCACATTTGTGTAAAGATTCATTTCCATTCTTTTATGAAATAAAAAATCAAAAAAAAATTATTATTTATTAATATAATTATGGATATTTTAATCTATAACAGCATGTGAATAATAAGGACTTTAAGGGGAAAAATCCGTGAATGAAAAGAAGAGATAAGTTCAGTTATAGTAACAAGAACCCATTTATTTAAATTATAAACCAAAGGGAGGTAAAATGGTAAGAAGAAATGAAAACCAAAAAAAATAAAAATATGATAATAATATGGATTGGGTTTTATATATAAGTAACATAAAAATTCAACCAATCTTTATTCAAACATAGAGAATTTTTATTTAATAGTGAGATTGAAAAAAAACCTTACAATTTTTTTTACTTTTGAATCAAAATCCATTAAAAGTGGGAAATTAAAATGTAATTTTAGGTCCCTTTAATTTCAGGAAATATATGATAAAACTAATACATGTGGTAGGATATAAAAGACACTAAAGGAACCAAGTCATGAATATAATTTATATCTCAATAAATGGAAATTGAGATGAGAAACCCTTAAAATGTTACATTTTATGATGTATAGATAAATTAAAAAGTTAATTATGTGATTTAAATGAAAAAATAGAAACTAAAGAGATTATATAACATAATATAATCATTTTTTAGAATAAATCAAACATACAAGAACATATTCAAAGAAGAAGATGCATGACTGAATGAAAAGAAATTAAGTCAACAAAAAGCCCTATCTTGTATTATCGCTTGCTTGTATATACTGTAAAATCATATATAATAAACTGATACTCATTAACAATTTATTTTATAATCCTATTAATGTATGTTAACTTTTATAATAATATTTTTTATACATTTATATTATATTTATGACTTATTTTTAGTTTATATTGATAAATAATTGTCAATAGTTTCAAATGTTACTTGTCAATTTTGTAAATAAAGTCTCAATCATAATTCTATATTCACAATTTAAAAATACCTATAATACTCAAGGTATATAATGATTTTTCCATAATTAGTTATCATGTTCCATGTTTATTTCTTGGGGGTGTTAATATAAAATATAAAAATATGAAATTTATTATGATCTTGTTTCGGTAATTTATAACATACACAAGCAGTTATATTAATAATTATTTAAATATTAATATCTTAAGAAAATAAAAAAAACATTAATTACTTTTTAATATAATGTATTACCAATAAATAAGTTTTCCTAACCATCCCTGATAAAAAAATATAGCATCATTAATATAGGTTATGAAACCGACCCAAGCAAGAACATTATATACTCAATGGACAGTTATGATTATGAAGTGATTTTAGGAAAATATCATTGTTAAAAAAATATAATTATATAATTATGATATTATTATTTCGATAAATTGGATTTTTAAATAGTCATAGAAAGATGATTAATGAAAAAGAATGATTAGAAGTCATTACTTGAAAAAAGAAATCATATCTTCCCTTAGAAGCCTTTTTATTTTTTAAAGATATAGGGAATATTTTTGAAACAAAAGGACAAAAAATACGATGGAGTATTCATATTGTAATAATTATAGTTGATTATAGGGAGTAACTCTAATTTTATTTTTGATTTAGGAAGGGCAGTGGAAGGACCCTTTTATTAGTGGGGAGGAGGAGTATTTTCACAAATAAAGATTTATAAATTTGTAAGAAAACTCATTTTCCATTAGAATTCACTATAAAGATTTCATTAAAGGTATATAGATAATAATTTTATACATAAATTTTAGTGTTAATTTATAAAGATATTTTATCAATTTTAGGAACTACTTTATCAATTTATCACATTCAACCCTAAAAAATGATTACCCGAGTAACTTATTTTATCCAAAAAAATTGAATTGATGTTATTACCAAAATTAAACATTTTTATTCCAAATACTAAATCATTTTTTTTCTATTCACATTATAAAATTCATAAAAATCATTTTTTATAAGGATGCATAATTCATAATTTTTTAAGAAAAATGTATTTTTAAGCATAAACGACATTTATATTATTCTTTACCAAGTAATAACAATTCAGTGAATTAAAACCTAAATTTTAATAGATATGAAAAATATATTTTGGTAAATTATTTTTTTATTGATCAATTAAATTTATTATGGTAGAAATATATAATATATAGAGATTAAAGTACTACTAAAAGTTAAATTTTAATATTAAACAATTTAATTCCTATTTCTATCCAATTATTAATTAATTTATGGAATTTTATTCATTTATATATATATATAAATATAATTTCTTTAAAATTTATAATCAAAATATGAGAAATTTAACTTTTAATTAAAAATATATAATATATCATAAAATTAATTTTGTTTAGAGAAAAAATGTTTTTTCCATGAATCATTAAATTATTATTTATTATAATTAATTTATTATTTATTGAATGGTATTTAATTATTTTATTAATAATTATTTGTATTTATTAAATATTTTTTATTGATATCATTCTTTAAATGTAATAAATTTTAAAAAAATTATATTAAAAAACCCCATTTCTTTAAAATAAAATGTATTTTCACATGTCAAGTAGTGTATTTTTATTCTATTCGAGAATAATTTAGTTTTTTTCAATAAAATTATTTATAATGAAAATTTATATTTTTAACATTTAAATAAGTAATATTAATATAAAATAGATACTAGTAATTCTAAATTGGTTATATGATTATTGGTATTATACCCACCAACTACGTAACATTTTATAATTTTTAAATAACATCTACATTACCATATTATATTATATAAATTAATTCTATTATAAATTAAAAAAAAATTAATTTCCTTTAGGATTTTTCCAAATTATTTCTCCATTCATGATAAATTTTCTCATTTTCGTCTTAATTTTTGTATTAGTGATTTTAAATGGTGAAATCAATATAGAAGATTTCATATTTATCAAAATATTATTATTATTATTTATTGTCCAATTTTATTTTAGGACCTTGTAATTGATTTAATCTTCCATGGTATGTAATATTAATTTAATATAATCACTGGTATCATATAATTTTATTTTAATATAATATTATGAATGAATAAATTATTGCTAATTTTATTTGAATCCTAAAAGATTTATTTTTCCCCATGTTTCTATTAATTAATAAAATTAAAACCAATGGCATTGGGAAATGAAATTCATACTTAAATATATGATGTTATATTTCCCTTTTAATAAATTTCATCATAATAATTTTAATTATATCGAATGGAAGAAAATTTAAGAGCATTTCAATAAGATATACATGGCTCAATATGTAATTTCTACAGAGTTATCAAAATCACTATATTGGCTAAGACTAGGAACGTACCTTTTTCTAAATAACATGAATATATTTATATTATCATTTCTCTCAAACATTTTTTCTAAATATATATCCTTAGTTGGTTATATGACTTAGGAGTTTCTAGATACTTTCCATTCAAAAATTGATTACCATGATTTTATTTCCAACCAAATTTTAAAACAAAAATAGACACAAAAATATTTAATAAACAATAATTAAATAAACATATTAATATGAAAATTAAATACTAAGACATATTATCTGATGAAAAAATCTTTTATGCACCTAATTATTTGAGTTAAACTATGAAACTATTTGTTGAATCTATGAAAACATCAAATCAAATATAACTTTTTAGTTTTACCTAGGATTTCATAGTTATATCCTCTTAATATTAATACCCTAATAATTAAAAAAAATTAACCATTATCCAAAACCATCTAAAATGGATATGGATCCACATTTGCAAAACCAGTGCTAAAACAAAAATAAAATAAACAAACATACACTGGTACCAATTAAGATGACCCAAAAACACATACATCATTTTGTATATAATCCCAACATTAAATAACACACCGATGAACACAATTTTTAGTGTATTTTGGGATATGATACTTATCCATATTACTTCATAGAATAACTTCCACATATTTCTAAAAATTCTCAATACATGATATCCTTATAGTCACTTTACACAAAATATTACTCATCATTACATAGGATATAACAACATAAAAAAGGGGGATCTTTTTCTCCCCATAAGGGAAAATTTGATATTTTTAAATAAAATAACATATGTTATAATAATATGAACATGTGGGTATGAGAATATAATAAAATTATATAAAAATATATTAACTAAATTTTTTTCAATAACACATGGATTTTAAATCATCGGTAATAATATATATATTTTTATATAACATTATAAATGTTTCATAAGAATATAAAAAACGATTCAATGATAATGATCAATGAAAACATATCATTTGGGTGTGTAATATCATATAAATGTGGAATATATATACTTATTAGAACTAATTTTTTGGGTACAAGTTTATTGTAAAGACCATAATCACATAGTAGAAAAACACATATATCAGATTGAGTTCACTTCCAATTGAAATAAAAATAGTTTATTGGGTTCTCTGACCAATCACATATATATTATATTATGAGAATAAATATATAACTAGTGAATTACAAGGATATTTAATTACATCCCTACCAATAACATAATGAAAATCCTTATATATGGATTTTATACGAACATGTAAACATTCATTATTTCATTATAACATAATTAACTCATGAGAAAGAAATGGACTTCAAGAATAATTAAAATTGAAATGATTATAATTAATATAGATAAATAATGTGGATGAAATCATTATTTTATATACAAATTGAATAACAATAAAAATTATAGTATTTTCATATAGATGAAATAATGTTTATAAGAACATTTTATTTTTTTGAAAAATAAAAAAAATTATCCTTTCTATTGTGAAACAAATTTATTTTAAAAGTAAATAACTTATAAATAAATTGATTTAAAAAAATAAGGAAAAATTAATTGAAAACTACTTTGAAGAACAATTAAAACTTGTAACATATTCTTTAAAAATAAAACTGAAGGAAACTTTAGGAGAGATAAATCATGAAGAAAACATTAAAAAATATTTATTCCACACTTTTACTAGGACACTGAATTCCAATAAAAATTAACTTAATAAGTCATTTATTTATGGATAAGGAAACACATATAGGTATATGAAAAAATTAAACATAGATGGTAAATATTCCTAACCAAATAGAAGAGATATATTCAAATATATATATCCATTATTTTGGATGAATTGTTTACCAAAGGGTGGCAGAATGGTAAGAAAAAATGTAAAATATAAAAAATAACACAGTATAAGAAAAATATGGGGTTTTAGATTTAAATAAAATTATATTTCTATCAATTTTAATTAATACATCAAGAACTATGATTTCAATGTGATATTGAAAAAATACCATTCAAATTTTGCAATATTTGAATGAAAACATCCTGTAAGATAGACCCTATGATGGATTTGTCAAATCCCTTGAATTGTAAGAAAAGTATGGTAAAATGAATATGTGTGGTGGTATATAAACCATAAAAAAGGAAACTAGTTATGAAAATGGAGTAAATATCAATAAAGGTAAATTGATATTAGACGCCCATATAATTTGATATTTTAGGATATAAGAGTCAATAGAAAATTGGATTATGAGATAGAACTGAAAACAAACCCAAAAATAATGATTATATAAAAATATATTCTCATAGGTTAGAATAAATGAAACATATAAAAACATATTCTAAGAGGATGGTGTATGTCTTTAGTGAATATATATTGAGTCTACAAAAACACTTACCTTGAATTACTATTTACTCAGAAGTTCAATAAATTAATGTAGAATAATCTAGGACTCAAAAATAATATATTTTAAAAAATAATTCATTCATGTAAGGTTTTTTTAATATTAATATTTTATATTCTTTTAAAAAAATCTTACTTATTTTATTTAGTTTATAATGATAATTTCTTTTTAGTAGTTTCAACAAATCATTGTGTATTTTCTGTAATGATCCTAATAAATATTCCTTATCAATGAGTTAAAAATCTAAAAAATATAAAATTTATATTAAAATTAGTTCCATAATGAGTTATTAAGTATTGGGTTCTTTAAATGAGAGTTTTAGTTATGGTTCATGATGATGAATTCCACAATAATCTTATTTCTATAATTTTTATCATACATGAGTTGATATATTTATAATTAGTTAAATCATAATATTACCAATAAAGATAAATGAACACATTATTTAATTAGTAATATCATATTTTATCTGAAATTAAGTTTTCACAATAATCAGTGACAAAATTAATAGCATTATCCACGTAGATGGTATAACCAACCCAAAAAATAATATGCTATAATCAAAGTATTAGTATGTTTTTTAAATGATTGTACTAAAATATAATTTTTATATAATTATAATTTTATAAATAATATTTCATTAATTTGGCAAATCATAATTTTTAAGAGTTTTATGAAGAAGATAAATGACAATTAATGATAAGAAATCATTACTTAGAAAGAAAATAACCAAATATTCTTTTGGAAGCCCCTATAGGTTTGAAGGATTTGGGAAATACTCTTAAGGAAAGGGGATAAATTTTTTTAGGGAGGATTAGAATATAAGTATGTATAGAATATTATAGGCATGAACTCTATTTTTATGTGTGGTTTAAAAATAGTGGAAGGGTGATCCTTTTATAAGTGAGGAGTGACATTTTTACAAGTAAATACTTTCTCTTGTTTAAGAAAACTACATTTACAAAGGAGGTCACTATTAAATTATCATGGATGATATTTAGGCAAAATAAAATCTCACTAATACATTTAAGTGATATGATATAGAAATATTTTATCAATTCTTGAGATTTATTTGTCTCTAATTCACATTTTACAATTTATAGTGGTAACAAATTTTTATATTGCTATTTTTTTCAAAAACTAAAATTAAAATTATTTCCTATTTTAGAAATTTTTTTAAAAAATATAATATAGATGTACTTTGATTTAATTACTGATATTGATAAAAATTATTTGTCATATAAGAACATATAATTCATGAATTTTATTTAGAAAAATGTATCTTTCAGTAATAATATAAATTTATTCTACTTGCTTACCAGGAAATAATGATAATTTTAATTTTAAAATATATGATTATAAATATATAAATAATAAATTTCAATAAAATAATTCATTCTTTGTGATTTCATCAATTTATTAAGATAAAAATACCAAACATGTATTAAAACAATTATTTGTAAAATCTTATTTTAACAATAAATAATGTTATTCTTAATTATATATAATATTAAATAAATGTATGAATAGTTTTTGATTTTTTATAAGTAGGAAATAAATTCCATCATATTTTATAATCCAAATATCAGAATTTTAACTTTTAAGTAAATGAATATAATATATTACAAAAACAATGTTTGTAGATAAAACAATTTCTTTGGTCATAAATTACTAAATATTTATTCATTATTATTTATTTATTTTTTATTTTAGTTAATTCAATTATTTTACTAACCATAATTTATATTTCATGAATTAATTTTATTTAAATAATTCCTTAAAATCAATAAATTTAATAAAAGTTAATATTTCTTAGAAATTATTTGTTTAGAATGAAAGGTATTTTCCCAAATGAATTACTAAAGTTTCATTCTATTCCAAAATCATTGAATTTATTTTAATGGAATTACAAATAATTAAAATGAAAATTTTTTAGGTGTAATAAATTTTTTTTATATTTACTAAAAAAGTGTTATTCCAAAATAGTAATATGTTTATTGGTATTATAAACAATAACTATTTACCCATTTTTAATGGCCATATAATAGAAACATTAAATTCATTAGAGTCTATAAGTTTATTTCATTCTATATTATCAAATCACATTAATCATTCCCTTAAGATTTTATAAAATGATTTCTACATTCATGTTTATTTTAGTCTGAATTATACAAAAGATTATTATCAAGGGTAAAGATAAACTAAGAGATTTTCTATTTATAAAAAATTCTATTATTTTCTATTTGTTATCCAATATTATTTTATTACCTTTTTAAAGGATTAAATTATACATGGTATGTAATAATCACTGGTTTGAAATTATTTATTTTATATACTTTTGTTTTTATCTACTATAATGTGTGGATAACGTGCAGTTAAATTTATCTGTAACTTGTATGATTTATTTTCTACCCATGTTTCTATTAATTATATTGAATAAAACAAGTAACAAAGGAAAATAAAATGAATACATAAATTTGATATGTTATATGGCCTAGTAATTTGTTTGAGACCAAGAGTTTCCTTAGATTGGCTCGGTGTTACTAGAGTTTCATTTAGTATGTATCTCTATTGAAATTACATATGATGATCCTGAACAAGAAGGGTATAATTTTTGGGTGAGTCGATCAATGTTAAGAATCCTTTCAAGAGTTGAAAGGGTTATTTACATTTTCTATGATTTCAAACTTTAAGGACATAGGGATGGAGTATGTCGTGTGCTGTGATGTCTCTAGGGATTGGTTTCGAGATATATTGATATAAGAGTGCATGGTGGTCACTTATGGGTCATAGTGGATATGACCCAATTAGTGGAATTCCCATAACCATGATTTGAATTTAATAATAATGTTTTAAGATCTAATGTTTTGGTGGTAATATCTATTTGGTGATAGGTTTTTTGATTATATAAACCACAAGAACTTATGGAACATACATTCCTTGCAAGACATGAATGTTTAAGGGAGGTGTTGGGTAGAGTAATTCAAGAAATTCAATTTTATAATGGTTTATACTGTTGCAATGAAGAATTTCATTTAATATGATTTGATCATGAAGACACATGATTATATGGTTTTGGAATCTAATGGGGAGTTGATATAGATGATTCCTTTTAGAGAGTGATGAATATAAATTGGAAAGGGGTATAAGGTAATAACAATAGATACTTGAGACACTAATTAATTAATATTGGAACATGTGAAATATAAAAAGGTGGATAAATATGATTATTTTTTAACCACGGAATTGATCATATGTGAAGACCTAATTCCAAAATAGTATTAGGATGAGGACAGGGTGTTATACATCCCTGGGGGTTACCTCTATAATATATGGATTAGTGAGGTACTACCACATATATTGATGAACCATTAACCCAATATTTCACTTGATATAGAAATATTTTAGCCACTACTTTGGTTGTCCAAGTATGAGGAAGAATAACTCAAGTTTTATAGCTTATTGTATGACCTTTTAAATGATCAAGGAAAAGAATCAGTGGAAATAAATATTATATCAACCACTTGTAGTGCCTATATAGAAGTTGTATATCATTACCATATAATTTATCACTTGTATACTAAGGACCCTGATGGGTCTTAATACCATGTATGTATTAGTGGACCAACAGATGAAAGTCGTGATTTTCATATCAATATAAGAGATCAAGTTAGTGGATGTGATGGGAAAATTGTACATGTGTAAGATTCTATGAATTAATGGTATTTAATAAGTATTATATCACATAGATAATCCCATTTCACATCAATACTCTGGCAGGTCTTTCATATGGTTACGGGATTTTGATAGAAGATGAGTACAACCTTCCACCCATAGACACATGAGAAGTCTAAGAGGATGATCCAAATCATTGGGGACATTCTATGAGATTTCTAATTTTGTTTTTTTAGATATTGAAAGGATCATATGGATTTTTTGGAGTTTATATTCAATAAAATATATCAGTATTTAATACAGATGTCCCCCTATGTGGTTTTATATGGTTATACACACCACTAACCCTTATTAGGATTGTATTAGGTGATGTAGATATCATTATGATAATAATTTTACAAGAGGCCAATGAGAGGGTGGAGAGACTATTGTAAGAAGTAATCATATGCTTATCGATGGAGAAAACCACTGAAGATCATTCTAGGGGATCAATTATTCTTATAGATATCAATTTTTTGGGGCATTAGAATCTTAATATGTAGGGGAAGAACATGTTGTGTTTTTCCTGTATTTTCAAGAATATAGAGGATATTGAAACCATAGAATACTAGTAGGATCTTTCTCTATGAAATTATTGTTTTTATGTATTATTTCATGTGTTTCATCTCTAAAATTTTGATATAGACCAACAAAAAGTGATTGATAGTGATGAGGGAATTATTTAACTACCAATATTTTCATATCTAAATCTACTTCTTAGTTAGTTTTTTATAATTTTTATTAAAATGATTAAATAAGGGAAATTTAAAATCTTCCTTCTCTTATACCAAATCCAAGGCATGAACCCTATCCCCTTAGGCCCTATTCTTATTTATTAATGCTATCCCATCCCAGTTCATAGCTTCTTGAGGTTCTATTGGTTGATATCATCCCTTTTTAGTAAGTTTATCACTATAGAGTCCCTATGGATTGATTTTTATTTCAAATTAAGAATCTCCCATCAGAAATCCACAATATTTATGGTACATTATATGTTCATGGGATTAATGTATTAATATTTAATTGGATAACATTTTTTCCATGTTGGACCCTGAAAAATTATATAGGAATACATTACCATGTCTATCTATTTATATATGATGTCATGTATTTTTATGTTTGCAAGTGCTTTCATTAATTGGTTTTCTTTATCCAACAGTATCAAAAATACCTAATATGTTATATGTGATAGAATAGGAATTATAAAGGGGTGTATGGTAATGATAATGATAGAATAACCTAATTTCTATAGTTATGGAATAATTTCATTAGGTTATATTCATTTTTGATTAGGATCAAAGTGGGAAACATAGGCTTATTCTAGGATTTAGAGAGATTATAGTTTGTTTTTTTGGGTTTTATTGAGGAGATCCTTCAATCATAAATGGGCCAGGGTTCGGGAATTGATAATATATATTATTGATATGGGTAGAGTTTAAGGAGTATCTAATAGGCTGAATCTTTGGGAAATTTTGCTGGAATTATGAAACTAGACCATGTGATTTGACCATGGGGTTTGGCATACATGATTGGTGGTCGTACTACCTATTTGAATGGGTATTTATATTAAGTTATAAATGGGGATTTACCTACAATTATTATGTTTTTTTGGGTCATATGAGAGGTTTTATATGTCAATCCCTCCTCAAACCATTTCCCCTAAGTTTCAACACAAATGAATTATGCATGGGACCATACCTCAGAAAATTGTGTTAGTTTGAATTGAAAAGGAGGTTGGCTATAATATTACATCCTCATTTTTCATCCTATGTTACTAGTGGACATTATATATATTAATAATGCCTTAACATTAATTTTATGATGATTTTTATTATATGATAGGTTGAATATTTTATGCATTCCTAAGATTTCTTTATATGACGATAATAATGCGCTATTAGTATAAGATGATCATCTTCTTCCAATATTGATCACATCATATATAGTTGGTATTTTTGTTGGATTGGTTAGAATAAGAATACCTAACATGGGTGCATTATTGGTTGATAATATTTTATTTTTATTAGTTAATGTAGTCCCATATATAATACAAATCTTATGATAATGATTTATTGGATGTTACTACTGGGTTTTATAACTCACACCCTATTTGAGAATCTGTGTTCATGTGTAGAAATTATTTTAGGGTTCCAGGTAAGGGGAAGGTCCCCAGAGTGTGTGATTGCGTATGTGCAGTTGGGTATGGATGGAAGAGGTTCTAGGACTTACTATTGGATCATTTTTTAGTAGTATTACAAATTATTCTTTCCTTTTTACTTATCATATATATTGATCTCATGATTATGGGGATCATAATTTGACTACATGTATGATGGAAGTAGATTCATTTTTTCATATCAAGGGACTTTATTTATTTGGTTAGTTTAACACTATGATTCCTTACCATCTTTTATTACTAATTACTACTTATTTTATTTATATTATTGATGGTTCTCAGATATGAAAGGAATATACTTCCTAATTTATTTTTTAATCCCTTACTACTACTCGAAATCCTCTTTTGTATGGGAAGGTGTGTATGAGGCCATGTAGCGCTCTAGCGTAGACATGAGAAATTAGGTAAAGGAGATACAAATAATAATAATAATAATATATGATGTTGATATTAATAGAAATAATAATTTTATATAATAATGACAATATCAAAATAAAAAATTGTAGTGACTAACCAAATAATAATAATGATAATATTTTTAATATAAACCATATATAATAATAAGAACAATGAACCAAATAATAGAAATATAATACTTATAATAAAAATAATAATAATATATTCAAGGTCTCAAGGGTTACATTGAATGAAAACAAACACACACACACCTGTTGTTTAAGCAAGGAAAAGACTACATTCCTACCCTATTACAAATACCACAACCAAGCTAACCCATTAAAATTTTAATGGCCCAAAGGTGAAATGGGTATGAAGCCCATTACATTGTCCAAAGTCAAATTATTTATGGATCAAAGTCCCAATGAAACAACATGTATGGAACATTATACCTACATCACCAGGAATTTATCATTCTTATATCTCCACCTTCCTATGTCACTAGGATTTCATCCGGACTATGTCATTACCTAGGTGCATCATGTATCACACCTACATCCCCACAAGATCGTATCATCATCTTCATTAATACTTGCATGACCACATGTATATTACTAGAATAATACTTACTCCCATTTGGGTTTGAAACGAGGGCCTCCTAGATATGGAGGTCAAAATATGAGAACCACATAGCCATGAAACTGGAAACACAACATAAACAAAAACAAAAATATAAAAAACAAAATCAACCACCAAAATATCAAAAAAAAATAAAAATAAAAAAAAACACAAAAACACAATAATAAAAATATAGTAATAATAATAATTGTATAATGAGTGAGTTAGTAGATCAACCCACACCCCAAAAAATTTATTAATAATAATTACAACGCAAGAGTGAATACATGATATGAGGTTTAAATTACTTTCACTTGCCGAGAAAGAGTAATTATAAAGTATAATAGTTACAAAATGATATTTTTCAAGTAATTCATCATGATCCTAGTTTCTTAGTGGTTAATATATCATATATTGTGAACATGTTTGATGTTGGGAATGTCTTTATCAAATTATCTATAAGATAATATTCCAAAAAATATATAATCAATTGAGTTGAAATTATAACATTTCTTTGGTAATAATAGTTTCATCCATTGAAAAAGGATCAAAGTAGATTCCAGTAAAACATTATAAATAAATTACCTTCAATCATCCAACATCTCTTTTCATATATAAAACTTCCCAATTATTCAACATCATCAAACCATAAGATATTATTAAAATTCTATATAGATACTCAGTCATAGATGAGTAATCTATATATTGATGGAATCCATCAAAATATAAGAAGGAATTAAAGTCATGATTTTATTGTCCGTCATAAAATAGACCTCAATTTATAATAACAAAACAAATTTTCTTCATTATTAAATAATATAGTATAATACCAATAAATAATTTTTTTATACCACATTTAGATGATTCCCAATGATGTAAATCTTGGAATGCGTAGATTCATCTTAAAACAGATTGTATAAGAAATTCAAAAAGTGTACACCAAGAGGTAGGAATAGTGATTATATTTAACATATGATATGAAAAGAAAATAATAAATTAATTAATAAATTTTAACATTTTAATTTATCATGAATCACATTCAATTATTTATAAATTGTGTAAATCTCATCCAAATATTCTTTTTCCCTACCCAAATTCATCATGAAAACCATGTTTTTCACTTGAGGAAATTAAAATCTACATACACATAAGATCATGGATATTATTGTGATAGCCTTCATATATTGTGAATGATATTAAAAAAAAATTGTATCAACTACCCTAACTCTATTCTTAAATAAATTAAATTCCATTAAACTATATAATCTTAAATTATACTAAAAATCTAACTTTCAAAAAAATCTAAACACGGGAGTTGGTATGATCAATAGAAATATGAAGTTTCAAAAACAAATCATTATTTTTTTAGAAAATAATATACATAAATGAAACTAGGAAAATAAATTCTTCATCACACTCCACCATATAAACATAAGATATATCATTAAATGTGTGATGGAATGAAGAAAGGATGAAAAACAATCCATAAATCCATCAACAGGTGAAAAAACATATATTCAAAAAATTAATAAATCAAAAAATAAAAAACTTTTTATATCCCTATATTATAATAAAAAAAATTAAATATTTTTTTGAGGACAAAATATAAATATTGTAAGGATGGAGTAAATAAAATCAATCAGATAATCATTCTTGAGTAAAATATTTCCATGTAACCTAGAGAATGTGTGCATTATGATCATGGTAAATTCAGATTTATTTTTGACATTATCCTTTAAATAATTTTTAGGTAATCATAAAATCAAATTTTTATAGTTCTATTTTCACTGGTAAACTATAAAAATGACTTTTATGTAAAGGGGAAACCATAGAAATGAACTTCACGAATGTGTTTTTCAAGTCCTGTTTGAGAAAATGGAGAAGTGCCACACCAAAAAAATTTATATTCCTTAGTAATTTAGTTATTTATTTGTGTTTGATATTATCATTAAGTTTCATATTTAATTCCTATGATAATTTATATAATTGATGTTTTTAGGATGTTTTTGGTTATGTGCATTGTTAGTACGCATTGATTAGTTGAAACTGCGTGACTAACCTTACAAAAGAGGTGTTTTTAGTTCATTAATTCTTTAATTGTTTATCTTTAATGAGTATGTCATGGTTGATTATAAACTATATGATACATATGGGAACCTCTGAAATAGGTTTCTGTGTTTGGGAGCTAAAGTATTCCTTTTCTATAGTTATCACAAATCCGGAGGTACGAATGCGAGAGTGTATCAAGTTTTAATGAAAAACATTTTTCACATTTTCTATATTTATAAACTATGTAGAAAAACCATCCTAGTTTAGTTTTTCTATCCAGTATAGGGTGAATACTTAGTGAAATATTTGGTAAACCCTATGGATAAACCATGTGACTTGTCTTGGCGGAATATAAATTGGGGTTTACACTTATAAAATTAATCAAGACCCCCAAGGTTCCACTCCTATTCAATTTTATATGTATCCTATTACTGGGATCTCTAATCCTTTTATAATCCTCCTCTTTTGTATTTTGATTTTGTTTCCTTTAATTTTTTGGTGGATCAGCCTTAGGTAATCTATTCTTCTTATTTTCATATTCTTAATTTCTTATTACATATTCTTCATATGTGTAGGGTCTATTTTTCATAATCCCTAGGTCATTATTTTCTTCGAAATCCTTATTCCTTTGATTATTATGGTGTTATATTTGGTTCTCAAGTAATATCCATCCCATATTCAACGTCTCACATTGTTTTCACATTATTGACATAGTTTTCTTTGTCCCTTTCATTTCTAATGAACACCATGAAATTCTTTAATCTTTATAAACCTATTTATGGGATGAATTTTTTCTTTGATATAATTAATATATTTTTTGAATTATTATTGGGTTAATGTTTTTATTATATAAGGATATTTTTATTTTTTAATGCTCTTGTTTGTATATAAAATGTATATGGAAACGTTATGTTTAATAAAATTACTATGGGTTATTTTGAAATGGTTTTTAGTTTTTCATGTGATGTTTATCCATTAATATTATTCTGTGAGAGAGTGTGTGTGTTTTAATTATGATTTTAATTGGTTGTTTCCCCTGTCATGGTTTTATGGTTTCACTTTGAAACCATTTTGTTTTAGAAAAATTCTTGTGTAATAAATGTTCATTGGAACTTTATCATTCATATTGATATTAATATATAAATTTATAGTTTGGATATGTACTTATCTACATTTATATGGTTTTTTACATATATATGTGTATATTTATATAAATAGAAATTCCATAGAATTCCTTATTCAAAACCATAGTATTCACAAATGGTCTTTTGGTTCCCAAATAGATTTATAACAAATGTTTCAAATGTGTAATTTCTATAACATGTTTTAATTGATGATTTTAAACATTTATAAAATAGTTTAACATCAAAATTTTGTTTTTGAATGCAATTCTTAAAAAATATATTTTCCTTCAAAATCATTACTAGTATAATATTTGAAGGTACAATTGTCATTTTAAATGATTTTATTTGAAATTTATCCACCCTGATAGAATCCCTCTCCATTCTAAGGGAATGTTTTACTGGTAATTTGATAGTAGTGTAGATTAGAATATATATTGTCTTATGTGGATTCATGATTGAGATTCTATATGTGTATTAGACACCTCCCATACCCCCTATATTAATGTGTTGGGATCCTTAGTGTCACAGTAAGAGACAAAATATGTTTTCATCTATTGTAGATGAGATACGACAGATACACTATGTTATTAGAGGCCATAAGGGTTTTTTCCAATAGTGATGCTAGTTTATATCATCTCAGTTGGTTTTAGACTCAAATACTTTATCTATATACCTATAAATAGTTCCAAATTGAGTACATCTAGGGTATCATAACATGATTTTTATTACATCCTAATGATTTTGTATATTTTAATTCTTCCTACTTATTATTTTTGATTTCACTATTTCTCCACCAATTTATGGTTATTTATGATAGGCATATGGTTCTATTTTTATATTTCACTCCCTCTTTGATCTTAATTTCATTACATTATTTTGAGTTGGGTTGTATTTTAAAAAGAGGATTTTCAAATGGGTTTTTAAAAAGGAAATATTTATTAATTATTTGTAAATAACTCTTTAATACATGATTTGAGTTATAAATATTATTTCCAAGAAATCATGGGATTATTTATTTAAAATGATGAAAACCAAGTTTCATCATATATTTTCAAACTATTGTTTGTGGTCTATTTTTGAATGGAAACGTATAAGATCTATAGTGCTTACATACTAGGGTTTCTTATTATCATACCTAACATATTCTGCTGAACATCAGTAGATACAATTTTTTAGGTTCAAATTCATGTTCATGTTTTCTCTTGTATTGGGACAGTTATATGGATAGATAGTGACCATGATGCCACACACATATCATTTTGGGTATTTTTATTTTCTAGATAGGATGTATTAGAATAGACACCATACTTGTATCCAAATCAAGTTTTTATTTGTCATTATTTTTTATATGTTTTATATTTATTGACTTTATTCTTGTACTTTATTTTTTATCTTCATTTTTGGATATATTTCTATGTATGGAACACTATTATACATGTTTTTCATGTTGGGTTTCCCAGGAAAATCACATTGGTTTCATTTCTATATTGGGGGAAATTATACCCAATGATTGTGTCGTGACTCCCATGACACATTTCATCATCCCATGGGGATATGGGATTCCCCTTGGGTCTGATACTGGATGACTTGGGTTCCAAGTTTAAGGGTGAGCTCAAGTATTTTCATGAAAAATGGCAGCATATCCATCCCTTTATGATTAGGGATGTCAAGTAGTCTATATTAGGACTATAAAAACATGATAGGTTAGTGTAGGAAAACCATCATTAACCCATATGCACCATAAACCTTGAATTTACAAGGGAAGTAGGGTTTTCAATTTTGGATTGTGGTTTTATGATTTTTGTATTATTCGATGGATTTACCAATTTTGGGGAATAACAATGGAAGCGAGCTAATGTCACATGACCTAGTAAACTGTGTAGGTATCAAGGGTATAGTTTAATGAGACCCGCAGTTACAGATGTATTCTCAGTACAAGCCCTTCTAAACCATGTTGTCATGTATTACACCACCACTAGTTCCCCTTTTATAAAATTTTCTATTATTATATGATATTGGATTGATTTTTTTTTTGTTTTATTTGGTTTAAAAGTTAAATTAGTTGGTTTGTAAAATATATAAATTTTTTTTGTGATAAAAATGGTGTTTTAATGGTAAATAGAGGTCTGGGATGAAAAATGGTATTTTTTAATGTTGTTATATTGTTTTCATTTTGTTTTAGAATTTGAAATATAAAAAGTAGTTTTAAAAATATAGATTCTTATTCGCTTTTAATATTATGAATTTGTTTTGTTAAGTTATTTTAGTTGAAATGTTATTTTGGATGGGGCGGGATTAATATTTTTGTTATTGTTCATTCTGTTTATTGTTTTTTTCTGTTATTTATAGTATGATTACTAGTAAATTCCTGAAGGATTGTCAAAAGTCTCCTCTAGAGGTTGGTTCACCATAGAATACTAGTATCATAGTGTATCAAGACCCTTTTAAGTCATATACAACCACTAATTGTGATAGAGTTACACTAGAGACAATAATGTTGTTATTCCAAATTGAAAGGATTTTTTGATCCTTAGGAACTCTAAAAAACTTGAGGGTGAGAGTTTAATTGGGTTTGTTTGAGGGAACCGTTTTGGATTAGTGGAAGTTGGTCATTATACCCCCTTTTAAATATGTAATTATGTGTGAGTTATTCAAGACCACCTTAGATGAATGTTTTATGAAAAGGAAAATTAAGGGAGGGAAGTGGTATATTTGATGGGAATTTATTTGGGATGGTAAATAATGAAGTAATTCCTTGACCATTTCAATAATCGTATTCCCTTTTTCATTGAGATAGAATCAGTTGAATCATTGAAGTATCATATTTTGGTGAAGTTTCATTAACTAGATCATAGTTATTGATTCTTATTATCTGGGTTAGTCTGTAATAATGAATTTTTGGATGCAATATTTTTGGATGAGTTAGTTTAAGAGGGAAACCCATTATGTGTGGATGAACCATCTCCCTAGGTGTTAATTAATATTCCCTATCTAGTGGGAGGTGTAAATAAGAAGAACCCATTTTAGAGGAGTTTAATTTTTCAATTGCGTCTTTTACTGAAGGGAAGGGATCACTTTTATGCTTCCAATGTGATTAGTTCGATTATTCCAAGATGTAATGCTCTTGTTTTTGAAGAATTTTTATCATTATGGTCATCTAGGGTGTCTTAAAATGTTATGTTTATTAGGATCTTGAATGATGAAAAAGAAGAACTTTCCAACCTCAAAATCTCTGTATCAGTTTTGTTAGGTTCATGAGGTAACTTTTAATAGTGTCTTTCTTCTTTATGTTCATTTTATCACATTTTGGTTCATATTATTAATATATGAGTTTTTGGGTGATTTTTATCACATTTTGTATTGGTGAAATATTTTCATGTTAAAAATATTAACCATTTTTGGTTGATTAGTTTGTTTGAGTTTCTTTGGTTGGAATACTTTTCCAGGTTTGGTGGTGTACTTATTTGAGTGATTTTTTAGTTATACCACCATGCTAGTGGATTTCTATATAGGTGGGACATCCTATATGTATCTATATTATCCTCTATCTTGATATAGCTTGGTATGACTTATGTATTCTTGTATCACGCTGTGATTAGTGTCCTTGTGTGATTTTGGCTCAATTATGTGGTTTTTATTTGAAAGAATATTTTTCACTTGGATTATTTCAAACACGGTGACTTTTTAGATGATGAAATTATTATTTTAGATAGAAATGTCACAAACCGACATTTATATTACTTATTATTTTATATATTTATTATTTTATATTTTCATTTATTTTTTGTTTGAATTCCCTTGAAAATTTTGAGTTTTGATGTTTTTAGGAAATATTTTTTTATTCATATTTAGTGCGCATGGGCTAGAAGAAATCATGTAAATACCCTTACACATGGTGTATTTTTATTTTTTCATATTATTAAACAATTTATCTCTTGTGGGTGCTATATTTTTGAGTCCAAATCATCGGATAATAATGGGAAACCATGTGAGAATTTATTGTGTCCAAGAGTAAGTGAACTGCATGAGCATAATTAGTAAAAATTGCATGGAAAGAATGTGAGAGTTCTATAATTTTAATATAAATGTTTTTTATAGTTAAATTATTATTTCAAAATCATGTGTCCAATCCATTCAAGGTTGGTATGTCTAATCAGTGGAAGGTGAATGGTTAGCACTTGGTTTGGAAAACTATATAGCTAAACTAAAAAACTTGTTTATGTGGCTTAATATTATGGTTTTCACATTTCTTAACTTACAAATTAGGACCCATAAGGTTTGTTTTACTCTCGCATTTAATAAAACACAAATTCGGGTGAGTTCAAGTGCTTCTCCCCTTCTTCTCTCTTGGATTTTGATGCTATATCCTTCAATTATTTAGTTCATCCTATTAGGAAAACATTTAATCTATATTTCGTATTTTTTTCTTGTCCAATTTATTACTATGTTTATGGTAATTTTTTGATGAACCCTAGGTGATGATTTGGTCCTAAAATCCAATTCCGTTGAGTCCCATGGTGTGAAGTTTGGTTCTTGGGGTTTTTTCATATCGTATACAATGTCTCGCACTGTTTACACACTGTAGAGGTAGATGTCTCCACTCTTTTCCGTTCCAAAGAACACCAGGAAAAGATTAAATATTTCAAAACCTATTTTTGAATTAATTACATATGTTATGTTTTATATAAATTATTTTATAATGATTCCTAAGTTAAATTTTATTTATAAAAGTATCTTCCTCAGTTTTATGGTTCATGTTTACATAAAAAATGTATATGAACACAAGATGTTTGATAAATACATAGGTGGTCTTTAATTTTTGTGTGTGTTTCATGTGGTTTTTTTACCATAAATTAGATTATGTGAGATGGTTTATATTTCATAATTGTTAATTTATTTTGTTTTTCTATTTTCATGGTTTGATGGTTTTATTTGTAAATTCTTATGTTTTGGAAAATGTCTTAATTAATGCCTCTTTATTTTAACCATTGTATTCCTATGGATGTTCATATATATATATATATATTATTGTGATCAATACAAATCTATGTGTATATATATTTTTATATATTTATTTGTACATGTATATAAAAGAAAATTCAAGGGAATTACTTATTTAAAACCTTAGACTTATCAAATGATATATTGGTTCCTATATGGATTTCTAATGGAGGTTTAAAATATGTGTTTTATTAATAATTTTTAAGGGTCCATTTAAAAATTTTATAAAATGTTTTAACACCCAATTTTTTGTTTTAATTGTATTTGTAAAATAAATCTTTTCCTATGAAATCATTTCTAGTTTCTAATGTGAAGGTCCATTTAGAAGCATTAAATGATTTTATTGGAATTATATACACCCTCATGGAATCCCTTCTTATTCTAATGCGAGGTTTCACATGTGTATTGGTAGTAGGTGGTATTTTTATACACTTCATCAAATTTTGACCCATTATTAAGATAATATTAGTGAATATTGTACCTCACTTCCCGACTTTATTATTTTAACAAGATACTAGATGTCATAGTGGGGGTTGAGAGACATTTCTATCTAGTACTGATGAGATAGACTATTCCCCCTATGGTGTTAAATAAAATCTAGTGTTGTGACATTCATGATGATAACAGAGAAACTTTAGGTTGGTTATGGACTTAGGGACCTTATAGATAGGCCAATAGATAGTTTCTAATAGAGTACATCTTGGGTATATTTAAAGTATGTTTAGGACATGACAATGATTATGTATATTTTACAGATTCCCACTTATTGAGTTTGGATTCACTATTTTTTCACATATTATGGTTATTTATGTTATGTCTCTAGGTTTATTTTTATATTTCACTCTATTTTTATCTCACTTGTGCCAACATTGTGTGAGTTGGGGTCTATTTTGAAAAGAGGTCTTTAAAAAGGGTATTTAGAAAAGTAATTTTATAGCAATTTATTTTAAGAGATTTACTTAAAATAGGTTTAATGTTTTAATATTACCTCTTAGAAATATTTTTATTATTTCCTTGAAATTTTGAAATCATAGTTTCTACCTATATTTTAAAACTATTTTTTAAGGCCTGTTTTAGGGAAGGAAAGTATGGAATATTCAATGCTTACCTACTAGGATGGTTTATGATCATACACAATTGGTGCTAGTAAAAATTGGTAGACCTAATCTTTTTTGGAGGTTTAGGTTTAGGTTTTTGTTCATTCATTGGAAGGGCTGGTAATGTTGATGGATGATGACTAATAGGCCATAGATTGATCATTTTTTGTATTTTTGAAATTTTTTTGTATTTGGGATGTATTAGTATAGCTGAAATCCATATATATTGATGATTTTTTTTATATTTATTTATGAGTAGTTGAATATTTATTTATGTTATGCCATGTTTTTATTATTTTAGTTTCATTTACAGTTATATTTTTACACATGGAACTCCGATGTATAGGTTTTACATTATGGGATTTCTGGAGGAAGATTGTGATTCTTATTTTATCTATAGGTGAAATAATCCCCAATGATTGGGTGATTATGCCCATAATTCCTTTCATATACCTAAGGGGTTTAGGAATTACCCATAGTTTTGCTATAGGAAGGATTTGGTGACAATTAAATGTACTAGAATGGGTTGGTATGTAGAATTAAGAGAAAAAAAAGTGTCTTAACATTATGTTATGAAATGAATCTGATGTATGTGTTTTCCCTATGGGTCATAGTTAGCACATGACAATGCATGTTATAGTAGTAATCATGTGATGAGTCAAACATATTGGGTGTCATTTTTAGTGACCCTTACATAGTTATTACATTTATACTGGATTTGTGTAGGTTATCTCTATGTGAGTTATCATTACTCCCGTGGAGGATACATAATTTTTTCATAGGATGGAAAACAACAAAAACATACCATGTGAGCTACCCATAAATTTAAATTGTGATTTTTATACACATGTCTTATTTAATCTTACATAGAACTCCTATCCTCCAATTTTTTCCAAAATTGATATGTGAGTGCCTAAATAAGCTTCTCACCTTCCTCTGTCTAGAATACAAGCCCCACGTCCATTTACATAATGAAAAATTTAAAGGTGGAGTCCTAATTTCCACCTCCATTCTATCCATTCTTCCATTTACCATTGGATCATCTTCTTCCATAAAACCTAATGGCCGTGATGGTCAAACCTAGGGTTCTTTATTTTATTATGTTGAGGATTTTGTTTTCTATCTATTATATAGGAAATAATTTTCCATGGTTTGGATATATATGACGGGGAGTGTAGTTTCTTGAGATTGAGGCAAAGGTTTTTGTGTTTTTTTATTTTATAATTCATGAAATTATTGGGATTCTGAAAATCATTATCAATCAAAATTATTCCTATATGTGAATACCATGATTGGTTTATAAGATGGTATCAATGATTTATATGCTCTTCATAGAAAATTTTTAACATATTTTCAGCATTCATTTTGAAATAAGATGTCTTGTATACCTAATATTTTTTAAAATTGAAATGAATAAATTCTCAAATGAATTTTATGATAAAAGAAGGGATTTTTCCATTTTTTATTTCTAAAGATTTTAACCTATGTTTCAAGGGGTTTTTTAAAATAAAGAGTTGTTTTTGATTTCGATAGATTCATTAGGTAGGTCGAACTCGTTTCCATAGTGTTGAAACTTATGTGGTTTTCAAAGGAGATTTATAATATATTTCTCCATATTGGGCTAGAATGCCCATTTATAACATGATAAAAGGATTTCGTAGTGTGTGTTTAAGAATGGTTTTATAACTTGGCATTCCAAGTTGGTTTTAAAGGCTAGTTTGGAACATTATAATGTGATTTTTATTGATTATTATAACACTATGTACCTGATTCACTTATGTTATTTCTTTTATAGAACTCTTACTATTAAACCCGAGATTTTATGAGAAATATTTTTTTATGTATTATGTTATATGAATCACCAAAGGAATCGTTCACTACACACAACACTGTCTTGGCTTGCGTTACACGCAAGAGCAACCTCTCTGGATAGGTTACGTTGTACGCAATATCGAGTTTCACTAAACAATGATATGTTATTAAAATATTATATAAACTAGCCGTTATGAATATTAATACCCACCTTTTGAAATTTTATAAATTTTATCTTTCAAAATAGACTTAATTTTTGGATTCGTAAACTCGAAATTATCCTAGTGTGAATTTTTGGTATTTTTCTGAAAACATTCAATTTTTGATGAATAGTGAAAACACTAAGTTATTGGTTAAAACTGACTTTTTATTTAAATAATCACTTATTTTATTTAAATTTATTTTAGGTCAAAATAGATAAATAATACCTATATAATTTAAATGTAATTAATTGGTGTAATTTTATAATAGTATAGATACATAAAAATTTTATTGAACTTTTTACCGTCTTTTACCCACCTCCTAGGAGCATTTGCAACTGTACATAAAACTTAATTTTACCACTTCTGTGAGTTGAATTTCTAAAATCTGAGAGAGGAGGTTAATATGAAGGTGTAAAATTTGGTTTAATAAGATAAAAAGAATTTTGGGAGAATATTAACTTTTTTACTTTTATTTACCACGGTTAAAAGTAAATGGGGGTAATTATGGGTAAAAACGATATTATTATTACCCTAACACATGTAATAATTCTATTATATTAGTTTAATTCGACCAAAAACAACCTTAAGAATAAAATATAACCCTTTAGATTCAATTGGATTAGATGAGGACACTTATTTTTATTTTATTTAAAGAAGAGGTAAAAGAGTTAAAATCAAAGTTTAATAACAAAAACATTCTTATAGGGTTATACATAAGATAAATTAGACTATAAATATTAATTAGATATCTAAAAATATTTCCTATATAATGGTATTTTATTTATAATTTTTAGACATTATATAATTTAATTTATGTATGACACAATTATGATGCAGTAATTAACTTATCAATGAAATATTAACATAATTGATATTATAAATACCCAAATAAAT
Source organism: Viscum album (assembly GCA_963277665.1). Classification (NCBI taxonomy): domain Eukaryota; kingdom Viridiplantae; phylum Streptophyta; class Magnoliopsida; order Santalales; family Viscaceae; genus Viscum; species Viscum album. Next base: position 1,856,678,386 of record OY728160.1, read on the forward strand.
GTAATTTGAGACTTTTTATTAATTAAAATAATTTAATAGGTTAATATGACATGTTAGTATATATTTAATTAACTTTTTTGGAACTAATCATGCTGTTATGATTTTCAAAAAAATCAATTACAAAATAGTTTCAAAATTGACATAAAATAGTTTTTAAAACAAATATTATATTCTTAATTGTTATTTTATTCCTAAAAATCTAATTTTAAGAAAAATGACTTAGATAAGGTTATATATATTAATAATGAACCACTTGGGGTTCTTTTGGCGTTTTATAGTATGTTTATCAACCATATCGTAAAAGAAAACAAGAAGACATGGTAAAAGTTAAATTATTTAACTTAGAGTTAAATCTAAATGATATGGTTAACATAGTAACCTAAACTTGGCTAAAACCTATTGTTTGAGAGGCTTTAGACCCATCCCAACTTTATCTTCAAATTTAATCAATTTTGAGCTATTATAAACCGAATATGACTTTATTATAAAATAATATTTTAAGTTTTTTCTAAGGTGCCCCTCTCCTCCCTTATAAAAGGGCACCTCCTCCCACTCCTCTTTAAACAATTTTGAGCCTTCATTCTCGGCCAAACCCTGCCCATTTCTATTCTTAACATCCCTATAAACATAATAGAGGTTATGTTCATCTACAAGTTCCATATTTAGTGCCCTAATATGAGGTTTAGAAGAGGTGCGTCAAAGAAGAGGTAATATCCTTTACCAATTCTTTCAAATTCATTTCTTCGTCTACTTATTATTCTTTTGTTGTTTCATAATAAATTAATAACATAGTATATCTCATATAATGATTTTTTATTATAAATATGAAACAACCCTATTTCACCTTCTATCCATCCTATGAAAAACAAAATCCCCACGTGTGCGTATGTACAGAATACCGTCTCTACGCCATAGTGTAATATGTATTTCCAACACCACCATACATGGATGGGTATAATGGTGTAAATAAAAACTATATATGGTTATTATAACATGATAATAATTATGAGACATTCCATAATCCACTATAATACCATTCAATAATTATGGGAATGACAACATCGCTCGTGCGTACGTACGACCTACCGTCTCCACGATGTGATGTGACTCGTTCTACATGATCTTTATTGAATAATGATTATATAAATCAATTGTATGAATAAATATGATATATATTATACTAATACCATTCTGTAAATGATGTATCTATAATCTAAAAATAATAATATGAATTTATTCGACAAAACACACATAATAACATAAAGCAATGAACACCTAAATAACAAGTAGCAATGAAATATTACTAATAAGAAGATAAGAATATAACCATATATGATATAATAACAATGAATATGATTATTTAATAATTCAATGACATTATTTAAAACATTATAGAGGCGGTTTGGATACGTATGAATCATATCAGACCTAAGGTAAGGGAAAATCTCACAATCTCATTTTTATCCGAGATTGTTTATACGTAAGAATTTACTGGGGAATATTTATCATCAACATCCATGTTTACTCAATATGTAGTATTATTTATATCCTCCAAAAAAAAAATTAAATCCAATTTTACCCATTAGTGTGTTTTTTAGTAAAAGATATGAAAGGAATCTTTTGTCGTTTTTAGTACGAGGTACTTTTTGACTTTTCCGGCCAAAGTATGAGATGACTTTTTTTTTAAATTATACAGCATGAATGGGTTTTTATGATTTCATAGAGCATTATTTCCATAATGCTTCCTTTACAATATTTCATGTTTAATTTTAATCAACTTCTTTTAGTTTAAAATCGTATGATATGTTAAGAAAGGAAAAAAAAATTTGATGTAGAAAGGATATTTTCCTCAATAATGGAGTCCAAGTGTTTTGTCAAAATTATTTTCCATATATGATAATATAGGGTTATGTTTCTATCCCTATTTTTACATTGATTTTATTATGTTATGATGGAATTATTTTTATGATGTTTTTTTATCTTATATGGATTATGTTATGATGACATGATGTTTAAGAATCCCATTTTTATTACATGGGTTATGCTATGATTTATGATTTTGTGGAACACATAAGAATGGTTTCATTATGATATGGGTGGGACCTATATCTCCCTCTAATGCATTGGGTAATGATTTATATCTCATGAGATAGACATGGCTAGAACGGAAGGTTAATCCGGTTTAGTGATACAGGAATGATATGAGGAGTGAACTCGGTTCAGAAATGGACTTCATCCGCTAGGATAGTCTTGGAAATGAGTCCTGACTACTAGGAAATGATTATCTATGATTATGTGTGTATTAAAAAAAGTTTTATGTTTTATGTTATGATTATTGGGATTATATTTCACTACCATGATTTATCCCATGGTATGATATTATGATCTCTTTTGTAGGTAAAGATTTTCAAAATGTTATTTTCTTATGAATATGATATGATTGATATTTCATTTATTTACCCTTAATGAGCATTTCAGCTCACCCTTTTGTATATTTTATTTTCCCTAGGTTAGGAAGAAGGGTATTAAGTAAGATATTCCAAAAGTGACTCTAGATATGATAAAATAAAAGGGAGATAGTTTAGATGATTTATGAACCAATTTTTTATGTTTCCCAGTTTCTAAAGACACTATACCTATACGGTCCTTTCATGGTTTTGTTAAACATTGTAATAAGTGTGCTTTAATTTTGAAGTAATAAAAGTGTATGCAATGTATGGGTCGTTATGGTTGGTATTAGAGGAAAGGTATAGTCAACCTTTGGAAATTAGGATGTGAAAGTCTCAGTAAGAACCCTAATGATATGTCTAAGCATAGAACACAATCTTAGTGTTTTAGAAATGGCGATTAGTAACCTATGATAAGACCTAATGTGTGAAATTTTATTACTGATTATGTTGTTTGACTAATATAATTAGTGCTTCTCACACTATTCTTCTTGGTTTTAGTCAATGGATGGAACCCGAAGGAACCGTTTTAATGCGAAATGCGATGGGAAATGCAATGATTTCCCCCTGAGAAACCAAACGTTATGGGAGATGGAATAAAAAATATTGTAGCCATGCTCACCCAACTTTCTCAATCTATGAATCATAAAGGACTTCCAAAGGAGAAAAGGAAGGAGAAACATTCTGTTGAATCCCTCATGAGGCAGCCTCCACCCTCATTCAGTGGGTCTAATGATCCATTAGTGGATGAACAATGGATCAGTACAACTGAAAAGATATTTTTAGTTCTACAATGTTTGAAACATGATAAATTCATCTTAGCAGTATATCATTTGGAAGGTGATGCTGATCAATGGTGGAATCTTATCAAGAATACAAGGCCCCAATATGAAATTGAATCCATGGAATGGGATGAGTTCAAGAGCTTGTTTTACAATAAGTACTTCCCTCGTATTATTCAAAAAAAGATGGAGAAGAAGTTTCTGGAACTAAAGAAAAAGGATGATGAATCTGTTGGTACCTACGAAGTAAATTTTACAAGACATGCAAGGTACGCTTCCGGAATTATTATCCAACCTGAGAGTAAGATCGATCGATTTTTTAGTGTCTTAAAACCAACTCTTCAGAGGGTGTTAGCCATAAGGGACTTCAATAGCTACGAAGAAATTGTTCGATGTGCTCTCAAGGATGAGATGGAGATTGGAGTAACCCATCTGTCATATGGGTTTGATAAAAAGAGGAAAATGGAATTCAAAGAGAAATCTAAAGACCACACTGAAAATACGATGAGTTTTTCCTTATGCTCAAAGTGTGGAAAGAAACATGGAGGGAATTGTCTTAAAGGGACAAGTAAATGTTTCAAATGTAGTAAATAAGGTCATCGGGATTTTGAATGTCGTAATGACGGGAAAAAGATGTCTAGTGATGCAAACAAAGAAAAGGCTACACAGAATGCACCTCCTACACTTCAATGTTACAAGTTCAAGGAAATGGGGCATAATGATAATCAATCCCCTAATCCACGGGTTTTTGATGATGATCGACGTCAACAAACTCTTAAGGCCAAAGACATAGGAAAGTCACATGCAATTTCTATCGGAGATGTGGAGTACGATAACGAAGTTGTGAAAGGTACACTTTATATCCACTCTAAAGTATCAAATGTTTTATTTGATTTTGGATCCACTGACTCTTTTATTTCTGAAGAATTTTCTAAGAGTATCATTGTATTACCTCAACAATTAGATGTTGAGTTAGCTGTGACCACCCCTAATGGCACAACAGTCACGTCAAATGTTTACAATTCTTCTCCGATTGAAGTTTGTTGGAAAGTGCTTCCTGCAAATCTTGTGATCCTTCCTATATTGAAATTTGGTGTGATCCTTGGCATAGATTGTCTTTCTTTATATGGAGATCATATCGATTTCCAAAGAATAGAAGTCACATTTCATATTACTGATCAATCAATGATCATCTATCGATGCGAGGATGAATATAAACTTCCAGTGGAAATTTCTTCAATCTTATGGGTCTTGATCCCAATAAATGAAGGTTATTTATCTCAAATGATTGGAGAGAAACTCATGATTAAGAATACACCCATTGTACGGGAGTTTGATGATGCCTTTCTAGAGGAATTTCCCGGGCTTCCACCAAATCGTGAAGTTGTGTTTTCAATAGAACTCATACCGGGTTCTATGCCCATTTCAATGACACCTTATAGAATGGCCCCAATTGAGTTACAGAAATTGAAGAAGCAACTCCAAGAGAATATTGATAAGGGATTCATATGCCCTAGTGCATCACCTTGGGGAGCACCTGTTTTGTTTGTTAAGAAGAAAGATGGATCAATGAGACTCTGCATTGATTATAGAGAACATAACAAGATCACTATCAAGAACAAATATCCTCTCCCATGCATTGATGAATTATTTGAACAACTACGTGGAGCTAAATTCTTTTCCAAGATTGATCTTCGTTCAGTGTATCGTCAATTATGGGTCAAAAGGGAGGATATACCAAAGACGGCTTTCCGTACAAGGTACAAACACTATGAATTTATAGTGATGCCATTTGGTCTTACTAATGCCCATGCTATCTTCATGGATCTAATGAGTAGATTCTTTGGAGACTATCTTGATCAGTTTTATGGTAGTATTTATAGACGATATTCTTGTCTATTCAAATAGTAAGGAAGAACATGAAGATCGCTTGAGAATTGTATTAAAGACCCTAAGAAAGGAGAAGCTTTATGCCAAATTTACCAAGTGTGAATTTTGGCTTCAAAAGGTTTCATTTCTGGGTCACATATTCTAAAAAGATGGGATATGTGTGGATCCAGCAAAAAACAAAGGTTATTGAAAGATGGTTGAGACCAATAATAGTAACTAAGATCTGATGTTTTCTTGGTTTGGATAGATATTATCGACGTTTTGTGAATGATTTTTCACGATTATCTAATCCACTCACCAGGTTGACTCGAAAAGGAGTTAAATTTGTTTGGATGAAGGAGTGTGAAGATAATTTCAAGGAGTTAAAAAGAAGATTATCCAGTGCACCTGTGGTCAGCCGGCCTTGTAGTGGAGAATGGATTGTGATCCACAGTGATGCATCCAAGAAGGGATTGGGGTGTGTTCTCATTCAAAATGATATGGTGATAGATTATGCCTCACGACAATTGAAAATACACGATCAAAGTTACCCAAATCATGATTTGGAGTTAGCTGCGATAATATTTGCATTAAAGATTTGGAGGCATTATCATTATGGTTAAATGTTTGATATTTATAATGATCATAAATGTTTAAAGTATATTTTCACACAAAAGGAGCTGAATATGCACCAAAGAAGATGGTTGGAGCTGATTAAGGATTACGACTGCTCAATTCATTACCACCCTGGGAAAGCAAACAAGGTGGCAGACGCATTAAGCCGACAAGACAATTCTAGCTTATCCATGAGGAGGATCACAAAAGATCCAATATTTATGGATTTACAAAGGATGGATCTTGGCATTATAATGGAAGGGGAAAAATATTATCTTTCTCAAATGAATGTTCAACCATCTATACATGTGAAGATTAAAGAGGCAGAGAAAGAAGATGTAAATTTAGAAAAGAAGGTGAGAAATGATCTTGATTTCCACATTGATTGCGATGAAATAATAAGTTTCAAGAATCGGGTTTGTGTTCCTCCCACCCCAGAATTAAATAAGGAAATATTGGATGAAGCTCATAGTTATTCATTCTCTGTTCACCCTAGAAGCATGAAGATGTATAGGGACCTAAAACGGTACTTCTGGTGGGATGGCCTGAAAATAGATGTTTCTAAATATGTCTCTCGATGCTTGGTTTGTCAACAAGTTAAATCTGAGAGACAGAAGTCTAAGGGGATGTTACAACCATTACCCATACTAGAATGGAAATGAAAAAAAATCACTACGGACATTGTCACTAGACTTCCTAAAACATCCAAAGGAAATAATGTTATCTGGGTTATAGTTGATTGTCTTATGAAGTCGGTACAATTCATTGCTATTAGAGAATATTTTTCCCTTGATCATCTTGCCAAGATATATATAAAGGAAGTGGTAAGATTTCATGGAGTAATACTTTCCATTATATCTGATCGGGATCCGAGGTTTACCTAGAAGGTTTGGAGAATTCTTCAGCATACTCTAGATACAGAGTTGAGTTTCAGCACTACTTATTATCCTCAGACAGACGGTCAGTCTGAGAGGAAAATTCAAACTCAAGAAGACATGTTGAGAGCTTGCTCTATGGATTTCAAAGGTTTTTGGGATAAACAACTACCATTGGTGGAAGTTTCTTATAATAATAGCATTCACTCTAGTATTCATATGGCACCTTATGAAGCTCTATATGGAAAGAAATGCAGAACTCCAACTTTCTGGGATGAAGTTGGGGAAAGAAAGCTATTAGGACCTGATCTTGTCGATGAGATGGTAGAAAAGGTCAGATCTATTCAACAACACATAAGAGCAGCTCAAAGATGACAAAAAAGTTATGATGATAACCGAAGAAAAGACCTAGAGTTTGAAGTGGGTGATAAAGTGTTCCTACGAATATCTCCCTGGAAGAGAGTAATGAGATTTGGAAAGAAGGGCAAGCTGAGCCTTATGTATATTGGTCCTTTTGAAATAATGGATCATTTTGGGAAGGTAGCTTACCAATTGGCGCTTCCACTTAATCTCTCTCAAGTTCATGATGTGTTCCATGTATCTGTCTTGAGAAAGTATATACCCAATCCTTCACATGTACTCAGCTCATAAGTTGTACCGCTAGAGCAAGATATTTCTTATGAAGAACAGCTGATAGAGATTCTGGATCTTAGCGAAAAATTCCTACGAAACAAGACCACTCACTTGGTGAAAGTTATATGGAGGAACCACCAATTAGAAGAAGATACATGGGAACTTTAGGATATTATTAAGGAGAGTTATCCTCATCTATTTGTTACAAAGTGACGAATTTCGAGGGCGAAATTCATTTTAAAGGGGGTAGAATATAACACCTAAGATTTTATGAGAAGTATTTTGTTTTTATGTATTATGTTATATGCATCACCAAAGGAATCTTTCACTATACACAACACTATCTTTTCATGTGTTACACACAAGAGAAACCTTTCTCGATAGGTTGCGTTATACGAAATACTGAGTTTCACTACGCAATGATATGTTATTAAAATATTATATAAACTAGACGTAATGAATAGTAATACCCACTTTTTGAAATTTAATAAATTTTATATTTCAAAAAGGGCTTCATTTTTGGATTCACAATATCAAAATTAGCCTAGGGTGAATTTTTATTATTCTTTTGAAAACGTTCAATTTTTGATGAATAGTGAAAACACTGAGTTATTAGTTAAAACTGACTTTTTATTTAAATAATAATTTATTATATTTAAATTTATTTTATGCCAAAATAGATACATAATACCTATATATGTTCAATGTAATTCATTGGAGTAATTTTTTAATAATATAGATACATAAAAAATTTATAGTACTTTTTACTGTCTTTTACCCACCTCCTAGGAGCATTTGCAATTGTACATAAAACATAATTTTACCACTTCTGTGAGTTTAATTTAGAAAATATGAGAGACATGGTTAATATCAAGAACTAAAATGTGGTTCAATAAGATAAAAATATTTTTTGGTGAATAATAACTTTCTACTTTTATTTACCACGGTTAAAAGTAAATATGGTAATTAAGGGTAAAAATGATATTATTATTATCCTAAAACATGTCCTAATTCTATTGGATAAGTTTTATTCGACGAAAAACAACCTTAGTAATAAAATATTACCCTTTAGGTCCACTTGGATTAGATTAGGAAACTTATTATTATTTTATTTAAAGAAGAGTTAAAATAGTTAAAATCAAAGTTTAATAACTAAAACATTTTTAATATATGGTTATACATAAGATAAATTCGAATATAAATATTCATTAGAAATATAAAAATATTTCCTACATAATTGTATTTTATTTATAATTTTTAGACATTAAATAATTTAATTTATTTATGACACAATGATGATGCACTAATTACCTTATTAATGAAATATTAACATAATTGATATTATAAATACCCATATAAATGTAATTTGAGACTTTTTATGAATTAAACTAATTTTATAAGTTAATATGACATGTTAGTATTGATTTAATTAAATTTTTACGAACTAATAATTCTGTTATAATTTTCACAAAATTCAATTACCAAATAGTGTCAAAATTGACATAAAATAGTTTTTTTTAAAAAAATTATATTATTAATTGTTATTTTATTCCTAAAAATCTAAGGTTACGCCAAATGACTTAGATACGGTTGTATATATTAATAATGAACCACTTGGGGTTATTTTGGATTGTTATAGTATGTTTATTAACCATATAGTGTAAGAAAACAAGAAGACACAATATAAGTTTAATTATATAACTTAGAGTTAAATATAAATGATAAGGTTAAAATAGAAACCTAAACTTGTCTAAAAACTATTGGTTGAGATTAATTCGACCCATAACCACTTTATCTTATAAATAAATCAATTTTGAGCTATTATAAACCGAATATGAATTTATTATAAAATAATATTTTATGTTTTTCTTAAGGTGCCCCTCTCCTCCCTTATAAAAGGGCACCTACTACCTCTCCTATTTACACAATTTTTCGGCTTCTTGATCGGCCAAACACTGCCCATTTCCCTTCTCAATATCCATAGAATTATAATAGTGGTTTTGGTTTTCTAAAAAGGCCAGCTTTAGTGCCCTAAGAGGAGGTTTTGGAGAGGCACGTCAAAGAAAAGGTAATATCCCTTACCAATTCTTTCAAATTCATTTCTTCTTCTAATTCGTCTTATTTTTTTTAATAATAAATTAATAACATAAGTATCAATAATATACTGATATGTTATTAAAAATATTAAACAACCCTATTTTACCTTATATCCATCCTATGAAAAACAAAATCACCGCGCGTGCGTACGTACGGAATACCGTCTCCACGCTGTGGTGTAATCTGTTTTTCCAACACCACCTTACATGGATGGGTATAATGGTGTAAAGAATAACTATATATGGTTATTATAACATGATACTAATTTTGATACATTACATAATACAATCCAATACCATTCAATAATTATGGTAACGATATCATCGCTCGTGCATACGTACGACCTAGCGTCTCTACGATGTGATGCGACTCGTTCTACATGATCTTCATTGAATAATGATTATATAAATCAATTGAATGAATAAATATAATATATATTATACTAAAACCATTATTCAAATGATTTATCTATAACATAAAATGAATAATAAGAATTTATTCGACGAAACACAAATAAGAACATAAAGCAATGAACACCCAAATAGTAAGTAGCAATGAAATATTACTAATAAGAAGATAAGAATATGACCATATATGATATCATAACAATGAATATGATTCTGTAATAAGTCAATGACATTATTTAAATAATTATACATGATGTTCAGATATGTAATAACCATATCGGACCTAAGGTAAGGGAAAATCTCGCAATCTTATTTTTATCTGAGATTGTTTATACTTCAGAATTTACTGGGGAATATTTATCCTCCACATCCATGTTTCCTCAATATGTAATATTATTTCTATCCCCATAAAATTGTTTAAATCAAATTTTACCCATTGGTGAGTTTTTCAGTATAATATATGAAAGGAATCTTTTGTCATTTTTAGTACGAGATACTTTTTGACGTTTCTGGCCAAAGTATGAGAAGACTGTTTTTTTAACATATAAAACATGAATGGATTTTTATGATTTCATATATCATTATTTCCATGATGCTTCCTTTACAAGTTTTCAAGTTTATTTTTAATCAGCTTATTTTAGTTTAAAATTGTATGACATGTTAAGAAAGGAAAAAAAAAATTTGAAGTAGAAAGGATATTTTCCTCAAGAATGGAGTTCAAGTGTTTTATCAAAATTATTTTCGATATAAGATAATATAGGGTTCTATTTCTATCCCAATTTTTACTTTTATTTGATTTTTTATGATGGAATTATTTTTATGATTTCCTTTTATCTTATATGAATTATGTTATGATGGCATGATGTTTAAGAATCCCATTTTTATTACATGGGTTATGCTATGATTTACGATTTTGTGGAACACATAAGAATGTTTTCATTATGAGATGGGTGGGAAATATATATCCCTCAATTTCTTTGGGTAAATATTTATATCTAATGAGATAGACATGGCTAGAAAGGCAGGTTAATCTGGTTTAGTGATACAGGACTGAAATGAGGAGTGAAATTAGTTCAGAAATGGACTTTGTCTGTTAGGATAGTCTTGTAAATGAGTCTTGACTACTAATAAATGATTCTATATGATTATGTGTGTATGACACAAAGTTTCATGTTTTATTTTATGATTATTGGGAATACATATCACTACCATGATTTATCCCATGTTATTATATTATGATATCTTTTGCAGGTAATGATTTTCAAAATGATATGTTCTTATGAATATGATATGATAGATACTTACTTTGTTTACCCTTACTGAGAATTTTAGCTCACCCTTTTGTATGTTTTCTTTTACCTAGGTCAAGAAGAATGGTATTATGTAAGGTATGCCAAAAGGGACTCTAGATATGATAAAATAAAAGTGAGACAGTGTAGATGATTTATGAACCAGTTGTTTATGTTTCCTAGTTTCTAAAGCCACTATACCTATACGGTCCTTTCATGGTTTTGTTATATTTTGTAATAAGTGTGCTTTAATTTTGAGGTAATAAAAATGTATGTAAAGTATGGGTCATTATACTTACCATAAATTATATAGAATTAATTGTTATGTGATTATTATGAATTTGAGAAAGTGATGGTTTCTTGAGGCAATGAAGCCGATATGAGGCTTTATTTTTTATCTTTTAAAAATTATTTATATGATGTTCATATGTATTACTGTTTTCTTAACTCTATTTAGATATATCATGGGAAACGAAGCCAACTATGTTGGTAATAAAAGTTTATGCTACAAAATATTAGATTATACACAGGCTAGTGTCCCCAAATATAGATTACATACTTTTTGGTTTAGTTCCTAGGGATACTATGATATTGAGTTGGGATATTATATCATTTTGGATTGAAACACTGTCAAATATTTTATTCCACAAGATTATGTCTTTGATCATCTCTTATTAGGACCTAGTGTTTTACACATGATGACTAGTCCATTGAAAATAATGTTACCTTGGTGATTCATAATTACACATTATTTTTTACCCTTGTACCCATCTTGGGTTTTTGGAATAATTTTCTTAATTTAAACTTAATAATACTTGTTGATTTATATTAACGTGTTTGCTGAATTATATACCTTATTTATTGCATTATTTCATCTATATTTTAACTTGAATAAGAATTACTGTTATATTAATGGTTATTTGGGGAACCTTAGACCCACACTCCCATGTTAGATGCTAAAAACATTCATTAAACTATATATATGATACAATGTGAAATTATACAATATAAATAGATCTTTTATACATCATCACCATAATAAAAACATTACACCTCACATAAATTCTCTCAATCCCATTAATAGATGGTTTAGTGTTTTTGATGATCAACCACATAAGAAATATATTTTAAGAAACAAAGGAACATTTTTCTATAATCGAGCCAAACTAAAACCCCTTACAGGATTCTTATAATTTATACTCATCAACATAACATCGGTAAGGGAAAAAGAAGAAAATGAAAATATCAAACACTTAGTAAAGGAAAATTTATCAAAAAGTCATCAAGGTTACGCTCATAAGCATATATGAAAACTTGATAATGGTATAAATATCTTACTAAAAAGAACATGGAACAATAATATTTTTCTACAAGTAATGATGGAAGGATATGAAATCACAAATGAATAAACATGTACCAGGAATTGACAGTGTGAGATAATAAACATGAGCCATAGATCATAATCATGTGCATATAACAATATGAAATTTCAAGGATATATATCATAACATTGACTTATGAAAAAAACACTAGAACATCGAATATTCATATTTTGAGTATATAAAATATGTACTCCACTTTATGTTGTAAACATAATAAAATAAATATTAACTTTATATTATTATCATAATCCTACATGGATCTCCCATTGTGTTGTTAGTGTAATCAAAGAAGGCTCACATTTTATGTTGTGAGTGTAATCCTGGGAGGATCACCATTTATGTTATAATCACAATCCAAGAAGTCTCTTCCCTTATATTATGAGCATATTACAAGAAGGATATCCCTTAATGATATGATCATAATCTAAGAAATCTATCCCTTTATGTTGTAAGTTTAATCCAAGATGGATAACCCTTAATATTGTGAGGGTAATACAATAAGGCTCACCCACTATGTAGTGAGCATAATACAAGAAGTACCACCCATTATTTTGTGAGGGTAATCCATGAAGGGTCACCCATTAGGTTGTGAGTGTAATCCAAGAAATATCACCCTTTATATTGTTAGTGTAATTAATAAGGCACATCCTTTTTGATATGAGTGTAAGAAAGAAGGCTCCTCATTTATGTTGTGACTGTGATCCAAGAAGGATCAACTATTATGTAGGGAATGCAATATATGTAGGCTCGCCCTTTTTGTTGTGGGTGTAATCTCACATGTACCACCTATTATATTTTTAGAATAATCCATAAAGTCTCACCCTTTTTTATTACTAGTATAATAAAATAAGGTTCACCATTTATATTTTCCGCATAATCCAAGAAGTCCCACACTTTATATTATGAACGTAATCTAAGATTTCCTATCATTTATGTTGTGAGTGTAATGCAAGAAGTCTCAACCTCTCTGTTGAGAGAGTAATCCAATAATATTCACCCTTTATGACATGATTACAATCCTAGAATGGTCTCACTTTATGTTTAAGTAAATCTAAGTACATCCAAAAATCTTTATCAAATTAGATATAAAATATTATCCAATGAGTTGGAGGTTGATTTAGGGCCCCACATATCAATCATCCATAAACTAGTGTTCCAATTGAAAAAATAATTCATCACATCATTAAGAAACCATGTAATGAAAAGTTGGTTACATAATATTTCTAAGGGGCCTTTGATAAATTGGTTTCAAGAATTTTATCAACTGATAAAAAATTTAGTCACCCAAAAATAGTATTTAGTAAAGGCATTTAGAATGTGATTTATAAAAAAATCTCCCTGGGAGATAAATATTCATTATTTAAATATAAAATATATGTGAAATGAACATAGTATTTAAAAAACTATTCTTAACATTTCCATTAAAAGAATAATTCATTCACTAGTTTCTAAAGGATCAATTTTGATAAATTGAGAAGATAAAATTATTAAACGAAATATTTGGAAATAAATAAAAATAATAAAGCCAAGAAAAATACATAAAGGTCTCAAAAAGGTGAAGTGAAATCATTTTGAAAACATTTACATTTAAAAATAATATTTTATAATGGATACTGGAAAGAGACAGAAATGTTTACAAAATGATAAGTTATTTTTTTTAAAACATTAACTTTCAAAATAAATCTTTAAAAATGTAGAATTAAAAAAAGATGGTTTGAAGAACTACAGGTGATATTGTTTTGAAAATATTTATTTTTAAAAATAATAATCAATAATAGTGCCTTTGAAATAGAATACTGTTTATATAAAGTTAATATGGAGTGGAATATAGAAACATTTGATTGAATACATTTTTAATATTTTGAAATAAATTTATTGAAAACCCAAATTATAGAAAGAGTAATAGAAATTACATTTCAAAAGTGGAAAATGGAAATGTGATGTTCATATGAGAAAACACATAATTATATCTCCAAATACAAAGGGGAACATTAGTAGGAAATGAAAATATAAACATGGATGGTAAATCGTCGTTCAAGAGATTGAGAATTATTATTAATGATTTCATACTCTTATGAGAAATAAATCCATCAAGGAGGAATATTTGATTAATAAATTTTATGTTATCTTGAGATATATAGTAACTATAATATAAAATCATATGATGGAAGAAAAAAACCATAGAGATATTATGTTAAAGATAAGGATTTATAACTCAAAGAAATAGATTTAGATTTAACAAAAACCCTTAGATATTTTTCATTTATAAAACAAATTTACCATAAAAGGTATAACATTAGAGGGGTTCTTAAATACCTTATATTTCATTATGAATTATTATAAAATAAATATATAGCCCACATATTTTCATCACAAAAAAGAAACAGGTTTTGAATACACATCATATCTCAATAAAGTAAACATCTGATTAAAAAAAAATTAATTTCAATCCCATTTAGTTGAGCATGATCGACCACCCTATAAAAAAATAACATAATCAAATTTTTATAACCTTATTCATACTTATAACCTTTTATAAACTTCATTTATAATAATTTATTAAAATTTGTTTATCAGTTATATTAAATTTTCATAACTAGATTAATCACCTATTTGTTATTGTTTGTTTTACATTTTTTATATGTTTTTGGTCTAAATTTTTTTGATTTATTATCATAACTAGGTGGATATATTTTTTGGTTATATAATTGAACTTGAATTTATATTTTTTATTGATTTAATTCCTTTTCTAGATATCTAATATGTTGTGATACTTATTTTTATTTTACTTTTTTTTCAAAACAATATGTAATTTTAGTATTAATTTTTATGAATTCAGAGGACTGTATGCATAAAATGTTTGTTTCTATTTTTAATTTTTTATATAATGTAGACTGGTCTATGTACTAGTTATATTTTATTTTTTTAATAAGATATTATCAGTTTTGATAGTTTTTAGTACATGTTTCATAATGGCCATGTCGAGTCATTTTTATAGATTCAATGTTTAACGTTCAAAGATTAGTATAGGTACTGTAATATATATTTTATAAATATTTATAATTTTATAATTTCATTTCAAAATTATTTTATGTATAATTATTGAGGATGATGTTGGTGGTGATATTTTTTCGATATTATTAACAAATAAAGAGTGGTATTAATAATGAGTAACATATTAATATAAAAATTACATAATAATAAAAAAGTTTATTTGAACATTAATTTATAATAATTCTAAAATTAATGTTTTTATAGTCATCCATTAAAGGAATTTATAATTTTTTTTTCATGTAGGTGCTAAAACCTACCCAAAAAATTAAAAGCTATAATATTTGGGTTAGTATGGTTAAGAAAAAGATTATTTTTGAATAATATCCTAAAATAGAAGTATAATTATATTATATATATGTTTTAGTTTTATTAACCCTATTTTAGGTGATTTTTATACTTAATAATTGACTAGAGTAGAAACCCAAATGTATCACTTTTGGGGAGGCAGTAGCCCACACATACACTAGAGGGACGTGTTTGTTTCCCATAGACTGGTATAAAGTTAGGAATGGATTATAATTATATAATTTTATTAATGTTATAAATTTTATATCATTCCTCTAAATATACTATTATAAAAAGTTATATAAATAAGTGATGAAAAATCATCCATCCCATTAATGGATGTGGTAGTTTGTACGTATGAATGATGACATCTTGATTTTTAATAGTTTTGGAGAAAAGGTGAAATTTTATATTATAGTAGTGTTATAAAATTTCAGCATATTAGTAATACTTATTTTATCATAATATCATTGATTTAGCAGTTTTGAGGGGTTAAAAGAATAAAATGTTTAAGAGTGCTTAGTTGAGAATGTTATCTCTCCCATTGGATAATCTCCCATTAGTGGTGCCTTAAGGATCCATAAATTTGTATTTTTTTTTGAATGAATATATTAGGAAATTAATTTAAACAATAATTATTCTAGTATAGTTATAAAATATTTAGTTTTATTATATTACTAAACATTTTTATGGTTTTTAATTTTTTATAATTTGGTTATTAAAATTATATAATAAACTCATACATAAAAAACTGAACACTTCTATTTAGTATCCATTTTTTCCACAATATAAAGCATTTAAGTTATAAATTTTTTTCTTATCATGAATCTTATTAACAAATCTTCATCTTTAACTAATAATTATCCCTACTCATCCATAAAACCTATTTATTTTTTTAAAATGTTGTATTGGAATATAAATCTCATAAAGAGACATTAAAATAATGAAAGTAAACATTATTCCATGGATACAAATAAAAATTTACTTTGTCAAAATAATATTTGGGATCAAAATAAACATCTTTTTACCCATGAAACCAACTCCCATTACCAAATATTTTCTTAAAACATTTCATATAAAATACTAAAGGAATAATAATTCTTATAAAGTTTTATTTTCAATAATAACAAATTCATGATTTTTTTTTCAAAATTTTATATTTTTCACCCATAAGAAGTAGAAAATAAATTTCATTGAAAATACAATTTTTAGCTTACCTTGTAAAATAAAAATATTTCCATAAATTCATATAGAGAATAAATAAATCATGTATGTAACCTGAGGAAAATATTTAATGTAACTATGATATATATAGTAACCATTATTTTTAGAAATGGAATATCCCTTATGGTTACACATGGAATAACCTTCATGGTTATACCTTGAATATCCATCATAGTTACAGTTGGAATAACCATCATGATCAACTTCTAAAAAAAATATTACCCAATGAATTAGAGAAATATCATGAACCTAATCATACATTTTTTATAATAGAACCACACCTCATCATAAAAAATTATCAAAAACCATAACATAATCAAAATATATAAACTAGTTCATCATAAAAATATTATTTTCACATGTAAGAAATAATTTTTCGATGTTGATATATATTTCTCCTTAAAAACTCAATTTTAAAAACTAAAATTACCATAATAAAAGTAAAAATAATTTTTATATCATGAAATAATAGAGGATTATAAAGGAATTAAAATATCTAATAATGGTTATGGTGGCAGGAAAAGTCATTGTCATTGTACACATTAAAAAAGAACATTCATTTTGTCTTTTAAGAAGAATTTCAAAATGTTTAGTCTAAAATAATTGAAAAGATTACATTATAAAACAGGTTAATTAAAGTAAAAATAGACAAAAATTTTACTATATAATTAATTTATGTTCATATAAATACATTTGTAAAATAATTGTAAAAATATTTACATGGAATAAAATGTTTTTTTAAGAGAAACATTTAATGATGGGTTTTAAATGAATCTCCCTTACATTGAGTCTGAATCATCACATACATTATTTATCTTCTTGGATTAAAAAATAATGTTAATTATTTAACATATTAATAACCCTTTTCATGTTAAGTTTTACTTTTATTTTCAATTCCTTGTTATATATAATTACTTAGTTAATTATGTTCACATAATATGTTTTGATGTTTCATGACTTATATTTCCAAACTGACTTTGGCTGGTTGAATATTGTCTTAGAGGTCATTATTCCATATTATCCAAAAATAATAATAATGAATAAATTTTATTTTTTATTAATCAGTTATACCTTAATAACCAACCATGAAATATGGTATTGGAAAATGAACTATGTTACAATCATTGATATGGTAGGCCATACGTATGTATGAGTAACATTCCCATTTTATAACGATCATTTTGGAAATAAAGTAATTATTATTTTATATTTATTTAATTATAATTATATAATAAATAACATGTTATTTATTTTAAATATAACTATTTATATTATCCGTGTGATTTAGTGATAAATAATTAATCATATCACATTATGAAGGTTGTAGTTCACATGTACACAAAAATGACATTACAATTTTTCATGAAGATAAAGGTAAGACTGTAAATGAAATAGGTTTTTTAATAGTGAAAAATATTTCATGAATATCATATATAAACATTAAATTAATCATTACCACAATACATAATATGGGGTGATGGAGAACGAATTACATTGGTTTGCATTGTGGTAGTCCTCGAAACACACGAATGATGGATATGTTTCCCATTTGATGGAAGAAGAGATGGATATAGGTCATGAAATTAACATAATAATATCTTGATTTATGTTATATACTATTTTTTATTAATGTTTAATAAATTTATGATAACTTATAAAAAGAAACAAAATGAAAACTATTGTTTAAGAACAATATCACTTCATCAGACAAACTATTAAGTTTTACACTAAAATATTTCCTAGGATAAAATTATGAAAAAAGGACTATAGAAAATGGTAATGGATTTATGAAATAGATATGGGAAGATATTTTCTAAATAAAAAGGATTTTTAAATATGAATAAAAGAGGAGAGTGTGTTCTCTTTTATATGTCAGGGGACAAGAACTCTTAGAATTACTAAAATTTTAAATTAATATAAATTAATTTTCTGGTCCAAATGAATAAATATTATTTATTTTGTATATATATTGAGTATGGGTTGAAATAATTTCATAAAAATAATAATTTCATATGTTTAAGTGATTCTTATACCCTTATATTCTTTTCTTAACTGATGTTAAACCCTTGATGATTATCACAATAACCATGTTTTTTAATCATTAGGTGTTAATATAGTTTCTATAAAAGGTAAAAAATCCATAAATGGGTTATTGATTATTTCATAAAACATATAACAATGAATTTCTCATTGATAATTTTTTTATTATTTTAAATCATTCTATAAAACATTATTTAAGAAATAACAATCATTAATTTCATTTTAGACACTATTAATTTAATTTCACCTTAAAAACATCATAAAAATAATAAAATTGAATAAAAAAAATAAAAAACGCCTAAAATATGTTATAATTATTAAACAAGTTGTGGGACACTATAAATCACTCAAATAATAATATGTTGAGAGTTTTTAAAATCATTTTATTGATATTTTTACTGCTTGCATAAGAACTATGTTAGTGTTGCATAAGAATTTAAGGAAACTATTTCATCACTAAAACATAGAAATAAATTACATTGATAAAAAATAATTTCTCTCTCAAAATAATTTTTAGAACTTAATATATACATATGTTTTACCTATATAAAAAATTGAGATAATAAAATAATGAAAATGGAATTTTTGAATTTTCTTTATATAAAATAATATAAGGGTCAAAATAATGTCTAGTTGGAAAAAATTAAAATATTTCAAGTTTATATATTTATGATTGATACATACTTATAAAATAATATTAATTCAAGTATTATGGTCTTTTTTTTATTTTTTATCATATTACTTTTAACCTAAATTTCAATATTTACCATTATCAAGGGACATAAATTTTCCAACATTAATATTCATAATGAATAAAAATTAAAGGGAATTATTTAAAAAATTTAGGCCTCCTCATTCAATATATTTAATATTATTTTCACTATTCAAAACAAATTAGTAATTTAATTTAATTTAAAATTAAACTGAAAAAAACAACGAAAAACATGTTTTCAGAAAAAATCCTTTTATGTATAAAATATCTTTATACAAAATTCATGTAAAAAATTCACTTAAAATACCATAATTGGATTATTTTTAATAAAAATAAAATAAATAAATTTTAATAAAAATCCAAATTTAATATTACCTTATAAATTATTTAAAATATAATACGGTTTTCAAGAAAATAATATTATTTTTTACTACTTATTCAAAATCAATATTTTTTTGGAAATTTATAAAAAATTCTTTATATGATAATTTTTACATGATGATATCAAAAATAATTACATTTAATTCATCACTTCGAAAACATAGGATATTTTTTCCTTGTAGATTTTTTAGATTCCCATGTTTTTTTTCAACCATATGTGTTTTGCAAAAAATATTAACCAAGTGGATCGCCTTATTACACAAATATTTCTCTCAATATTTAAGAATTCATACTATTTATTCCTCATAATAAATGTTATCTTCTAATTGAACTACCTTTTTTCAAAAAACAGGATAATAATCCCTCAAATATTTTATTATATTGAAATAATAAATACATTATATAAATGTGATAAAATCCGAGGCAAGGACACTCAGTAGGATGTTAATAAAAAATTCACAAAGATTTAATATCATAAATTGAAATATGGAATTAATGTTATATTTTAACCAAAATCTGTAACACTTTTCTATGAAGATACTTTAATAAAAACATGATCACCTACCTCAAAAGAATGATCTTTTCTTTGGTTATCAATATAAATTTTCTTCTTTCTCTAATAATTCCTAATATATTGTTAAATCAACTTCTCTTTCACCACTATTTTCCATACAAAATTTAGAGCAAAAAAATCCCTTCCCCTACATAATCCCAAATTTTTTGATTCAAATACATCTTTCTATATAATTACTCAAAAGGTGTCATATTAATGTTATAATGTGAACATTTATTATATGAAAACATGATTCATAAGAGGTATTGACCCCCCCAATTCCCTAGTAATAAATTAAAATTTTATATATAATGTTTTTTGGGTATGATGTTTTTTCAAATCAAGAGATAAGAATAAATCTAGTTTTATGTATAAAAATGTATTTTGTGTCCAAAAAAGAAGTTTTGTTGCATTCAGAACAATTATTTTAAAACTAATTTTTACTAATTTTAGAAAATGCTTTTAAAGAAATTAAATTCATGAAATAATCTTATCAAAATTATATCAGAGTTAATTTTGATAATTTTATAAAAATATTATATTTTCAATGAATAGTAAAAAAATACATATTTTTATTGAAAACTATCTATTGATTTAATGTATTTAAAAAATTATATTTTATTTCAAAATGTGTTAATAGTAAAATTAGTAAAATTTTATTATAATTAATATAATATAGGACATTATAATTAATTTATAATTTATTTTTTAAATATTTTATTTTTATATATATGAAAAAATTTCATTGGAAAACCATTTGTTATTGCGTGTGTGGATTTTATTTTAATTTTAATTCTTATTATTATGTTAATTTTATTTTATAAACTGTATTCCATATTTGTAATAATAATATTTTATAAAATAAAAATTGTTCGAATTAAACTTTTTTTATTAAAGATTAGTTAAAATAATTAAAATTAATTACCACCATTATGGTTAAAACCGAGTTTTGTGTGTTACATATGCGTGTGTTAAAATAAATTTTGGACAGAGATATTATATTAATTAAATAAATTTGATTTTAAATTTATAAATTTTGGGTCCCAATTATATAATAAGGCCCATTTTAATCATTTTCTTAATGGATAAATTACGAAAATAAATAAAAAGAGACCTGTTACCATGTTGAACAGTAAAATGGTAAAAGTTAATGAACTTGGAGGCTAGAGAACAATATTTTTAAAACATGATTATTTTTGTGGTGGAGGTGTGTATCAACAATATAATCTATAAAATATATTATTTATCATATTTTTAGTCACATTGAATGAGATTTACATCCCATTACTGAATAGTTTGGGCTTTTACCAAAAATGACACTCCTCCTCAATTATATAAGAGGTCCTCCTCCCCTTAGTACTTTAAACCTCAAGCTTCATTTTTCATGACCAAAACCTAAAAAAACATCTCCCCAAAATTCTTATTCACATTAGAGATCTTATTTTCTCCCCAAAGTACCTATCCTAGGATCCTTATTAAGAGATACAAAAGAGGATTTTATAAGAGAAGTTAATTATCTTCACTAAAATCTTTCTTTTAAATTATTCTCTTACCACCTTCAATCATGTACTAATAAATACTATATAATTAATATAGTATATAAAATATAAATTCATAGACACACACGTATATATATTTTGTGGATTTCATAATATAGATCCATATTCAAATTCTCTAAATAGATAAGGAAATTGTCTATCGTGTGTACGATGGTCTACCATGCCCCGAATTGATGTAATTTGTTTTCCATCACTGCCTATCATGAAAGGATATAATGATGGATTTAAATTATATTTATGATATTAATAAAATAATAATACTTTTTTAATTATAATATCACATATAACTTATTACTTTCCAATCCATGGGAATTGGATAATGTTGCTCGTGTTTATGGTAGACTACCGCCTCACGACGTGATGTGATTCAATTTTCACAAAAACTATAAGTGGATGGTATATGAATAAATTTATTGAATATATGTGATATATATATATATATATTAAAAGGTAAAAAGTCTATAAATGTGATATATTATTTACATTTATTTCATTCCATCAATCGATAAAATGAAATTAGTGTTCATGCATACATAAGACTTACTGTCTTCGTGAACTTTGTAATTAAATTTATATCCCAAAATTTTATGGATTACTATATATAAATATATAATCAATGTTTATGATATTGATATTGTGGTAAAAATTTTGGGTGTGATTGAACAATGATCAAGGTAAAAGGAACAAAAATACTAAACAAAATCGTACATGAAAAATGAAGCAATTATTAACCAAAACATTATTTTAAAAAGGTATTGTTAATTAATAGGAAATATAAGTTCATAAGTTAATAATATATGATATTATATATAAAATTATTTTTTTATAATATATTTATAATAAACCTATATGTATTACACAATATTTTTGAATGCATATGAAGGAATTGGATACGTAAGGTAAGGGATTTCTAGTCTCTCTTTTATTCTTAGGAAACTTATTCCATATTCACCACTCGTTTATTTTGGGTGGTGTATATACTACCAATTTTATATTTTATATAGTTAATAAATTTATTTTCATGAAAATTAATGTTTCATTCTACGTTATTCATTAATTAGGCTTACAATTTAGGAGATTACCAAATTGGTATGGGATTTTCGTCTCACTTTTATTTATATGGGACATATGCCTTATACACCACTTTTTTATTCTGTGCTGTATATATAAGTAACTTGAATAAATTTTATTATCCTTATAATGATAATTATAGGATATTCATATCCATATAAAATTCTTTCTTTAATGGGGATTACGATTCAAAATATACCAAAGTGGTAAAGGATTAATGTTATATTCTCATTATTTTATGGGATGATTTATAATAAGCTTCCAATTATGAGATTTTATAATCTAACTACCAATAAACTCATGAATTTTATTCTCCTCATGTTATTTCATAAAAATTATGGGTTTCCTTTAATTTTATATACTTTATGTACTCAAGTGTTCAAAAGAATTTTGCAAGGAAAAATTATCATTATTTCTCTATTTCGTCAAAACCCCATTTTCTTCCATATCCATACTTTTAAAAAAATCAAAGAAATATTTTTTATTATTATTAAATAATTTTAAAATAATTTTTCCCCATATTTTAATTTCTAAAAAATTGTTTAAAATAAATCTTATTTTAATTTTCTAAAAAAGGCCCTTTTGGATTTTACTCGAACTGTGAAAGTTAAATTTGTTTCAATGTGTATACCATTTATGATATTTCCCATCATCATAACCAATGAATGTTTTAATGATTTATCTTTTAGGTTTAAAAGGTTATTTTTCAATTAAAATAGGTTTTATAATATATTTTTAACTTTTAGTATTGAGAGGGTAATTTTTAAAGTGAAAGGTTATTTTCATCCTGAAATCTTCAAAGTGATCATTAAAAGTAATTTTCCATATAAGAAAACATCATTTGGTGTTACATATGTTTAATTTTGGTATGAACGAAATTTAACATCCTTATTATTTATTTTGAGAGTTTATAATTATTATGAAGATATTTTAATGAGAACAATTCTTTTTCTATGGTTTATGTTATGATGGATTTATGATATGATTATGAAACCCCTTTACTTTCTATGTGTCATGATATGTTGAAATGTTTTTGAAACCTATTTCCTTTATATAGGTTATGCTATGATAAAATTATTATAAAACCTATTCCATTTCTATTGGTTGTGATATTATAGATGTTTTATGATATTGTGGCATAAAATGTATGGATTATGTGGTGGGTGGGACCTATATCTCTTTCCAATACATTAGATAATGATTTATATCTCATGAGATAATGATGATAAATAATCCAATATATTTTATCCACTATTGGAAATAGGTTGAAGTGATTGATACACTATGGGTAACAAGTGATCATTCCAAATAAATAATTAAATGAATAATATGGTATGAGGTCTGAACCATTATGAAATGTTAAAATGGTGATGATGTATGATCCATCCTGATTTGATGGTCTTGGTTGTAAAACTTGACAAATGAAATGGTTTAAATACCTATTTTAGTGCCACAATTTTATGACATTAGTTTATTATTTATCAATTAAGATGATTTCACACTCTTATGGCTTGGGTAATTTGGATTTATAATTCTTTATGTCATAAATCATGTTTATTATCTATGAAAGGTTGTGTATGAACTATGTATGTTAAGTTCATGAACTAACTCCATTATTTGTATATTATTAATTCATATGATATTTGAATTAAATCTCCCATTTTAACCCTTACTGAGCATCTCAATTGATTCGTTATTATGTTTCCGTTCCTCAAGTTAAAAGAGAATGGTTTTATGTAAGGTTTGTTTATGAATAGTACATAAGGGGAAGATATTTATGGAAGATGTTATAGATATTTAATTAAATCAGAATATTGTGTATAAATTATCTAATGATGATAAAACATCATGGTCCTCAAACATGTATTTGTGAAATGTGTTGAATATTCATCTAAAAGGTGTAATATTTATGTATGAATATCCTAGGTCACTATAGTCGGTATCAGAAAAAAATTATACTTAGGTTTTCAAACATAGTGAGAAATAATTAGTGATGTACCTATTGATATGTCTAGGGATATGTATTGGGATATGTCTAATGATATGTATAGGTATATTTATAAGGAAAAGACTAAGGGTCATTCTATGTATTGGAAAATACCATAGAATTTTTGGTGATGGTTAAAATGAGTGGTTTCAAAGCAATTATATCCTTTAATGGATATGAAAAGTAGATCTGGATCTAGAAACGATGTACCTAATGGTAATAAATTTGAAATTGGAACATTAAGATTGACTTGATCATCACCTGGTGAATAAAAATGGTCTTTACTAAACACTCGGTTGGGCACTCCCGGGGGATATGTTATTGTAAATTCACAAACACTTTATGAACCACTATGAAGGATTTTAATAGATTATGATCATGAATGTATTATGTTAAACATAAGTTTTGATACACTTAAAATAAGGTTTCATGATTTAGATTTCATGAATGTTATTTTTAATGATTATGTGGTTTCCCACTATGAATATTTTATCTCGTGCTATGCTATTTGCTTTTAGTTAATGGAAAGAACCAGATGGATCTTGGTTGACATTGAATGTGATAGAAACTCTATTAATGAGAAACTAAATGTGATGATGATTGAATTAAAGGATATTATGATTATTACTAATCATTTCTAATGAAATATGATTAACAAATTTCACCCTAACAAACTCTCATAATCACTAAAGAAGAGAAGGAAAGAGTTTAATTAAATCATGGGTGGTGGATACCATGAAGGAAAGAAGATTTATATTTCTATATGTAGACTATGTAGGAAGAATAACTCTAGGGAATGTATTATAGTGATGAGATGATTTTTTTTGTATGGGGATGAAGAGAATATATAATGATATTGTCTATGAAAAAATGATATGTTTAGTTAATATAATTTTTGATAATGATGGTTTACCTATAGAATCATAAATGTTTAAATGTTATAAATGTGGAAGGTTTGGGAATTGTAAAAATTGATGTTCTAGGGGTAAATCTCAAGAAGAGGATCAACAAGGTAGTACAAGTAAAGGATTTATTATTAATGAATAGGAGACTAAAAATGATATATTAAATTAAATTGGTATTAATTAATAATATGATGATGTATAATTATTGGTTTAAGAATGAAGTGGGGTGATTTTGTTTAATGTATTGGCACTAAATAATTATATTATATGAATCATGTAATATATATAGATTTTTCTATAGAAATATTTCATTGAAGGTCTTAAAGAATATATTTAACGGTTCCAATGAACTAGAATAGTGATTTAACGTCACTGTGATATTTTATAGAAAACACATGATTAACAAAAAGATAACCCTTAATATGTTCCTTCTGTTGAGATAATAGTGTTTAGTTATGATAAAATAGATAATTGATAGGGATAAAGTTAATTGGAAAGTATTGATGAACATGGAGCTGATTAATAATCTGATTAATTAATGGTTTATGTTATCATTGATTTAGTTTACAACATTCTATAATTTATTGAATATATTCACTAATATATGGTTTTATTTAATGAATGAGGAAGAATGTAAGCTATCATCGCGGTTTTATGGTAATTGTGGTTATTATCATGTTTCAGGAGAATATATGACCAAGTTGTTCTTATATTTTTTATGTGGAAATTAATAGTTACTTTATGATATTTAGGAGATCATTGTTATGTTGATTTTGGAAATTTAGTATCCTTACTTATATTTTTTTTTGAATTTTTGATGGTCCGTAAAGTTAACCATTTGTGGAAATTTTTTATTTGAATTTTAGATGAGATTTTAGAGATTATTGTATTATTTCATAAACTGAAGATTTATCAATATTGGATAACTTGTGATAAAATTTTTGGTTTTGATGATAACAATAAAAAGAAATAATAAATTATTATTTTTTATAGACCTTATGATCCGTTAGTGTTTCATGAATGATGCATTCATCTTGAATAGTCACCGTTTATAGGAAAGTGTTTGATTGTGGTGGAAATTGAGGACATGGTGAAATTATACTTATCAAGAAATTATTTCTCCCTATGTTTGACTTGATAGTAAAAGAATCCATCAACATTAAGAAAAGGGCCTCGAAGTGATAATGTTATTCATTTTTGATAAATTTGTGGTCGCTCCTCTCTTAAATAAGAAAGGGCATAACATTATCCCATAAATGGATATTATTTCCAAATATGTGTTTTCACATCCCACTAATGTTCTCCTATTTAGAAACCCAATTTTTTTTCTTTCAGTATGAAAATCATATTTAACTTTATATCCTTTATTGATGATGTTTTATTAACCGTTTTATGATGTGGTATTTTCAAAATAGAATTTTCAAATTTCAAAAATATGGTTACCAAGACCATGTTAAAATTGAATGGATGAAATTTATTTATGTGGGGGGGGGGGTAGAATGTAACACCATAATATTTTACAAAATATTTTAGTTTTTTAAATAAATTTATTTTCTTAGATATCTTTCATTACATGAAACAACAAATTTTAGTGATTCATAATATATTATTACTATTACTATTTGAACCTAGTTACTGTAAAACTACTACTAAATTGAAGGTTATGAATGTGAATAACTAAATTATAAAATTTATTTGTTTTATAAATTTAAAAAGTAAATAAAATTTTTCATCAATTGAATGAAAATTAAAATTTAAAATTATTTGGGAGTAAAAAAATGTTTTTTTGAAGAACATATTTTAAACGTACAAACTATTTTTATGCAAAAAAAATTAATTTAGTAAATATTGGTGAATGATTTTAAAGTAATTTAAGTATTATTTGTTGAATAAAAATTTTTATCCATCTTTTAATATTTTTTATAATCATGGGATAAGAATAAATCATGTTTTATGTTAAAAGAATATATTTATTATAAAAAGTAGTTTCATCACATTCTATAGATATATTTTAATTTCTTTCACATATCTATTTTTTTTAAAATGAATATAAATTTTTTAATAATATTTTCTAAATAATCATTGAGTGAATTTTTGATAATTTTCTGAAAGGATTAGTTTTTTGATAAATTGTAAAAAATAAAATTTTTTATTGAAAACTACCATTTCGTTTGATGTATTTACGAAGTAAAATTATATTTTAAAATGATTTAAAAAAATATAGTTAAATTATATCATAATTAATCCAAATTGGGTCATTATAATCAATTTAATTTTTAATTTTTTATATTTTAAATTTTCATAATTACAAAACATTTCTCTTTGGAAAACCATTTTTTCATTGCTTATGCCGGTTTTATTTGAAATTAAATTCCACCAATTATATGTATTTAATTTGATAAAATATATTCCATATAGGAATAAAAATAATTTATATTATATAATAAGTTAAAATTAATTTTTGATCATTGGTATTAGTAAAAATAATGAAATTTAGTATTTTGGTTCTTGTTAAAATGGGGTTTTGTGCATTACATAGACATGTGTTAGAATAAATTTCCCCCAAAAATAAGATCATTTTTTAATAAGTAATATTTAAAATTTATAAAAAATTAGTGTAAATAATCTAATAAGTCTCATTTAAATTTTATTATTAAAGGATAAATTTCCTTTGTTAATAAAAAGAAACTAGTTAGTGTGATGAAAAATAAAATGTTAAAAGTGAGTAAATATTAGAGTTAGGGAATGAAATTTTTAAAAAATGTGTATTTTTGTGTGTGGTGGATTTATTGATTGACCATAAAATAAATACACTCCTTTATTTATCTAATTCTTTTGTCCATGGAATAGGAGTCACTTCCCATTGCTGAATAGTTTTTAGTATATTAAAAAATGACACTCCTCCTCAGTTATAAAAGAGGTCCACCACTCCTCACATAATAACACCTCAAAAGCCATTTGGATAGACCAAACCCAAAAAATATATCTCCCAAAAATCCTTATAATATTATTGTTCTCTTTTTATTCCCCAATGACCAATCCTTGGGTCTTTATTAAGAGATCCAAAGTTGTATTTTCAAAGAGAAGGTTATTGTGTTCACTAAACGTTTTATTATTAAGTCTTATATTCCCAAATTGGTTCATGAAATAATAATTACATAATAATTAATATAGTATTTAACATATAATTAGATATTATAATGTTTATTGAAAAACCTATATCCATCCTCTCCTCCATCAAATTGGAAGCGAAACCATCCATCATGTTTATGGCAGACAACTACCTTAGAAACCAATGTAATTCATTTTCCATTATCGCATATCAAGAAAGGATATACTGATGGATTTAAATTTTATAAATTATAATAATAATATAATTATTTTTTTTATTTATAATATCACATATACCATCTTACTTTCCATTCCTTGGGAAAATGATAACAACACTCGTGTGTGTGATAGATTACCGACTCACGAAGCGATGTGATTCATTTTCCACATACTATTTACCTGAAAGAAAATAATGTTAAATTTTACAAATATATGCATATATATGAAATCATAATTTTTCTATATAGTCTATATATTATTTAAAATTCTTTCATTACATCCATCGATAAAATAGAAACAACGTTCATGCATTTGTACGACCTACCATTTCGATGAATGGTGTAATTCATTTTAAGAATACAAATTTTATGGAGTAATATAAATACATATATAATGAATATATATGATATTTATATAATGGTTATAATTATAGAGATAATTTAATCACGATCAAATTAAAATTTTCAAAAATTCAAAAAAATCATATATGAAAAATGATTTATTTTTTCCCGAAATAGTATTTTAGCAATGCATTATAAATAAACAGGTATTAAAAAGTCATGAATAAAATATATGTGGTTTGATATATATATATATATAATTTTGGTTATTTAATTGATTTATAATCAATCTATATTTATACAACCAATTTTTTTAATATGTATGAAGGAAGTCAATACTTATGGTAAGAGATTTCTAGATTTTCTTTTATTCTTGGGAGACTTATGCCATATTCACCACTAGTTTATTTTGAGTTGTTTATATACAAACCCATTGAAATTTTATATAATGATTATAATTATCTTAATTCTATTTAATTTTTATTTTATTTTATTCGTTAATGGTTCTTATGATTCAAGAGATTACCAAATCAGTAATGGATTTTCGTATCACTTTTATTTTAATGGGACATATGCCTTATACACCACATGTTTCATTTTTTTTGTGGTGTATATAGTAACAATGAATTTAGTCTTTGGTCCTTATCATGTTAATTATTTAATATAAATATGCATATAATTTTCATTATTTTTTGGGGTTTACGATTCAAATGATACTAATGTGGTAAAGGATTAATGTTATAATCTCATTATTTATCACAATTATTTATGATATGCTTCAATTGATGAGATTTAATAATCTAACTATCAATAAATTAATTAAAATTGTTATAATATCATTATTTTATTGAAATAAATGGTTTCCATTAATTTTATCTGCTTTATGTACCCAAGGTTCCAAAAGGGAATTTTTTGAAAAAATTGTCTCTATTTCTCTCATCAGTCAAAAACTATTTTTCTTACATATAAATGTTTTCTAGAAAAGTTTTAAAGAATATTATTACTATTCTGTAAATACTATTTAAATACATTTTTATGGATGTTTTAATTTTTTAAAAATGGGTTGAAAGGAATATAATTTTTGTTTTTCATACGATGACCTTTTAGCTTTTACTAAAAATGTAAAAGGAGTATTTTCTATAACACGTACTGTGTGAATGATATTTCCCATGTTCATGAACACAAAATGTATTAAATCATTAATTATATGTTTCAATGTTTATTTTTTTAAAAAATTATTTTAACAATTCCATTTTTAACTTTTAGTTTTGAAATTGTAATTTTCAACGTGAAAAGTTTATCTTCCTCAAGAAATGTTCTAAGTGATATTCTAAAATTAATTTCCATCTAAAACAATACTTTTGGTTTTAATTATGTTTTATTAGGCATATGAACTAGTTGTACAATCCTTATTATTTATCTAGATGGTTTATAATTTTGATAAAGATATTTTCATGAAACTCATTCATTTTCCATGGGTTATGATATGAAGAATTAATGAGATGGTTATAAAACCCATTTAGTTTCTAATTATCATGCAACAATGAAATGTTTATGAAGACAATTTTCTTTATATGGTTTATGATAATAAAAAAATTTTATGATCTTTTGGCTCAAAAATTTATGGATTATGAGATGTGTGGGACCTTACATCTATGTAATCTATTGGTTAAATTTTTATATATAATGATACAATGATGGGAAACAAATTGATGTTTTTGTTCCTCTATGGGAAATAAACTGAAATTCAAGATAAACTCTAAGAAACAGGTGATGATTCCTCATCCATTATGATATAGGAAATAAGTGATGATGCATAATCCTCTATTAAATGTGAAACAAGTGATGATTTTGGATAAATTATGATTTGAAAGTCTTGTTATTTAACATTTAAATATGAAATAGTTTATACACCTATGTTCATGATACACTATTCTAAAATAAAATTTCGGGTTCAAGAATTATGATGATTTTACGCTCATATAGATAATGTATTTTGGAATGATAATGGTTTATTACATGACTCATGTTTATGATCTATGATAGGTTGGTTATGAACATTGTAAATTTTTTTCCATAATAACATACCCATATGCTTATCTTATGATTTCATAAGATCATAGAATGATATATCCTATTTTTACCCTTACAAATCATCTAATCTCACCCTTTCTCGTGTTTCCTTTCCCCATGTTATGAATAAAATTTTTAAATAGGGTATGTTTGAAAAGTGTATAAAATGGAATTATATTTATAGTATATGTTGAATATCATTCATTAAATAATAAAATTATGTTTCTAGTCTCCAAAGGTAGTAAACAATTATGGTCCTTGGGCACATATTTTTGAAATATATTGATAATTCATATAAAAAGGTGTAGTATTTATGTATGAAAATACTGGGTTTATATAATTTCTCTATGAGATAAAATAAATAAATCTAATTGAAAGACATAATATCTAGAATAGGAAGGAAATGTGAAAATTTAGTTAAATTATTGAAATTAACCTAAATCATAATATTAGATCACGTTTTATTTGGTAATTTCATCACAAAATCCATGGATATATTTTTTCATTTCCAATATAGCAATGTAAAAGGATGAATCATCCCCTTCAAGAATTCTAATTTTTCTTTAACTTATTGAAAAGTAAAATATTTTATGGAAAAATCATCAATATAAATTTTGATTTAATCCAACTAGTAATACACTTTATTGTATTTTTACATCTTTTTGCTTCTAGGGTGAATGAAAAATAGGTAACTATGAGCTTCTCTAAATAATTATATCATTACCTATTTATAACAAGGAACACAAAATTTTTCCAAATCGGATGACAACTTCTTCAATAAAATTAAACTTTAAAAACATTTCATTATTAATAGATTCTACATTTTCCAATAAAACATGATCATCCTTCAAATATTTCATAATTATTTATGATAGAGATTATTGTACTGACACCATAAACAAAGTAGAGGATGTTTCTCCATACAAAATTTCTATGACTAAATTCATAAAATCACTCACCAAAGGGTCATGTTCCAAATGTAACATGGTTAGTGTAGAATTATTTTTCCAAATTGAGGAATTAGTTACATAGTTTTCTTTACAGAGATGGAAATTATTTTTGAAGTCATAATCATTTATCAATTCCATCAACGTCCTCTGTCTTGGATTCAATTATTAAGAGTGAATATATACATAAATTTTTTTCGATCAATATATAAGTTACACTTGGGTCCATGTGAATGATTTATACATTTTTTAAATGAAAACAAAAGAATCTAATTCTAGATCTTTTGTATGATAATTTAATTAATGAGGTTTCAATTTCCATGAAGAATAAGAAATTAGCTATGAATTCTGCATTACGACACAACCAAGTTTAATTAATGAATCCTAACTAAAGATTAAAAAGTCATAATTTATATAAGGAAGAACCAAATTTTTAGTATTCACCAATATTATTTTTAGTTTTTTGAAATATTCATCCATTTTTTCTATTTTAATTTACCCCTTTTGAGTTAACTTAGTCAATGGGATAGATAACCATGAAAATATTTCAAATAAATGTTAGTATCTTATAAATCAAAGAAAAATACAAATCTTAGTAATTTTTTTGGTTTTATCCATTCATAGAAATTTTTATTTTTAGTGGGAGAAATTATTATGCGCTATTTATTTATGATGTGTCAAAGAAATGAAATCTTTAGTACCCATAATCAATTTTTCAAGATTTTATGTATAACATTCATTATTTCAGGGTTTATAGAAAAATATTTAGATGTTTTTCTTGATCCTTAAATTTTTTTAATAAATTAGTATATCATCAATACATATAACAAAAACTATTCCAAATATTTAAGGAAAACTCTATTCATAAAAACTATAAATACATCTAGAGAGTTTTTCAACCCATATGTAATTACCATGCACTCATAATTCTAGCATCTATCCCAAAATGTTTTTTTAATTTCAGTATCCTTATATTTCATAATATGGTACTAATTCCTTAGATAAACCTTCAAAAAATATTTATCTCCTTGGTTCTAATCAAAAAATTCATCAATATAAGGAAACATATGCTTATTTTTTATTTTACTATTTTTTAATGATATATAATCAATGAAAATCATCATGGAACCACATTTTTTTAACAAAAAATATGATGTCATCATGTTTAATTACTAGAAAGAATAATACCATATTAATAATCCCATACAACCACTTTATAAGTTCAATGTGTTCAACTTGAGACATTCGATATGGGGGTTTTGAAATTGGAATAACATCAGGCATTATTTCAATAGTGAAGTCAATATCCAAACCTAGTAAACATTAGGGAGATTTTTAGAAAAATTATCAATGTATTATTTTACTATCGAAACATAATTTATTAGTATAATTCCCTTATTCTCAGAAATATGTGAAAGATAATATTTATTCTCATATATAAATATTTTATCAGCTTCTTGATATATTATAAATGGTATAAATACATTCTTGAATAAAAAATGATATTCTTTTGAAAAAAAAAACTTCTTTATCTCAATAACATATCTTATCATGGTAAATAGAGAGGCAATAAATAACTACAATATTTCAAAACTAGACTTGGGGAAAGTTATGATGGTTTTTAGATAATTTTTTTCCGCATAAAATAATAAATATATAATTATAATATCTTTTTTTATTTAATAATTCTCTCTTGGGTTTTACCAAAATTTATGGCTTCATTTCTAGAGTTGTAATTTCAAAGTAAATTGAAAATATCTCATAAATGAATGAATTTGTATACCGAGAATAAAAAAATAGAAAAATATAAATAAACTAGAAATGTACATGTTTCTATCTCATTTGATAGAAAAACATCTATATATAGAGTTTCAATGTATTTCACAAAAAATTTTGGTATATAATCTAACTACTTCCCATCAATCATATCCCTCTTCGGACACTCATGCACATAATGAACCATCTCACTACATTTAAAACACTTTACTTCCTACTTATTGAAATTGGTCTTACCTCTACTAAAATCATATTCATTAAGATCACGAGACATATTCCCCAACATACCATATTAGAATCACTCCCTAGGTTTCAAAAGGAATTACCATGGGTTCTTTTTTTACTTCACCTTAAAACAAACTATATATGAATTTTCTTAGCTATATATCTTTTTGATGGGTTCTTTCCGATTGCACGCCATCTGGACCGCTATTTTTTATTGTTGTTTTAGAACCCCAGATCATCTCCAAATACCATATCCACCTTCTTGGCTGACTAAAAAATTATATCATATAATTTAAATTTATAGGAATCCATTCCTTTGATATCTTTTCCTTAATCACGAGTAAAAAGAATTAATTTTACTATCAATATCCCAAATAAAACTAAGTGTATAAATCTCCAAGTGAATAAAGTTTTACTCATATGTGGACAATTAATCATCATCATTCTATTTAAATTCCCATAATTATTCTCACATCATAAGTCAAACCATCATAGGAAAATATATCTCATGGAAAGTAGTCTTAAATTAATCCCATTACAAGGCCTCAATCTCTTTTATTTCACTAATATTCTTAACCATTAACCACCATTAGTATGATTTCCCTTCAAAACATTAAATATAAAAATTTTCGTCATAATGATCCTAATAACCAATGAAATTTACTATATTTTATATGGTTTTAATAAATTATTCAACCAACTATAGGTTATATGATCTGCCGAATATTCGAGGGTTTCAACACATAAAATGCTCTACTATCAAAATATTCCACTCAGGTAGATTTGTATGATATATATCAAGGTCAATTCCACTATTAATAGCTTTTATCAACTAATACATCACAGATACAAACTCCTATATTCCAATTCCAACTATTTCATACTATTGATTTGGAAGGATGTTTTCTCTTGGTGACTTTGCACTTTAGTTTCCATGTTTCCTCTACCAAATATTATTACGAATATAAAATTTTTATTGAAGAAACATGGTAATTATTAAATTATATAACATGGTAACCATAAATTAAAATCTCTTAATGTAACATACCTACCTGACTGACCACTAAGATTGTAGTCGGACTGGTGGGTCATATGGCCTCAAGTTGATCTCCCTGTAAGCAAGAGGTTGTCAACTTGCAACGAGGGTCTAAGGAGGTGATGGTGTGGAGACAATACCAATATATTAGAGTACCACATTGGTAAAAAATAAACTAAATATAATACAACAATATAAGTAGTAATTAAATGAAAGAAAGCATCAAAAGACAAATAATAACATTTTAATAAAAGTCTCCAATGATAGTTTATATAAAGTATTCATGTACAAATGGTGACACATAACTGGAAAAGTAAGTATACAACAAGATTTAAAATTCATATGTGTACCTTGCTCAAGTAAATAAAATAACTAAAAATCCCAAAGGAAATCTCCATGATCATCTTGACCTCCAACTCAATACTCTGCACGTAACTCCTAGGTACAAGCACACAATAAAAAGCAGGGTCCAAGATCCTACAAACAAGAAGGTCTACTTAGGTACACTAGTGAAATGGAAGCCTGAGCAGGACGTGAGATATAAATATCAATAGACCATCACCCACAATTTCATTCCCAATCACTAATGTGTAATAAAAATTAAGTAGTGTGTAGGTATAGTAGGAATAATTAATAGAACTGAATAAATATACAACAACCCATCCGTATACCTAATGGATACCAGATGGATATACCTGCTTTGGTTCATAAACGGAATATGTATGAACATGTTATAATGTGTGTACATATATATATATAAATAATATATATACATACAAATACATATATACAAAAATATATTTGTTGGAGTGGACCGAGTCGTAACATGCACGCATCCAACAACCAGTCTATGAGCTGATAAGCTCAACTTAT
Source organism: Viscum album (assembly GCA_963277665.1). Classification (NCBI taxonomy): domain Eukaryota; kingdom Viridiplantae; phylum Streptophyta; class Magnoliopsida; order Santalales; family Viscaceae; genus Viscum; species Viscum album. The sequence goes on from OY728160.1 coordinate 1,856,715,154, forward strand.
AAGGTAGTAAACCTGATATATATATATATAATATATATTAATGGAGAGGATAGGGACGTAATGTCACACCCTGACTTCACATATTTTTTATTTTCAATTACTTTAATTTTTACTTTGGGTTTTAGACTTTTTCCACTGTTGCACGATCATCCCGCGCGGTTAGGAGTAACAGCGCGGTGCCTCCACGGACTCTCGGGTGTGTCAGAGTTATGGCGCGCAACTCACGGGCAATTTATAGAACTGCATGGAGAGAACGTGACTTGACCCTACATGCGGGTAGTACCAGGTGGCACGGTTTGGGCGCAGTTTTCTCAGTAGTGCGTCGGATTGCAGGCGAGCAATGCAACTGCCCGGATTTTCGAAGTAAATAAATGAATTGATTTAAATGGTAAATGGGGAAGAATATATATAAATAAATAAAATAGTGTATGTAAAATTAAATTAAACTATTTTTTTATAAAGTTTTTAATAATTATAACATCAATAATATGTTTTCTTATAATAATATTGTTATTATAATTATTGTGTTATTATTAAATAAAAAAAATATAAATGAAATGAAACCCTAACCAATCCCTCAACGCCCCCCCCCCCCCTCTTCCCTGTTCCTACGCACCGCACCCAGACACCCCTGGACCCCCTCTTCGTCAACTCTGTTTCCCTCCCAATAGCACAGCATACCTCTTCCCCCCTATTTACCCCTATGTAGCAGAACCTCCCGTCACACCACCGCCTTTGCCACAGCCCCCCTTCTTCATCCTCTGTCTGCCAGCCTTGCCTCACCCTCACACACCCGCCACCACCGACCCTCTCTACAAGACCCCACCGGCGCCCCCTACTGCTTTCTCACGAGCCGTCTGAACCCTGCGCCCCCTGATGCACCTAATTGGCCTTCGCCTCAGCTCCTCCCCTACGCGCTGGCTCCTACAACCCTGCCCTCGGCCTCACCCAACTGGCCTCCAGTTCTGGAAACCCTCCCCTCTTCCGTCTCCGGTCGACCACAGCCGAAACCCCTTCGTTTTTCCACACCCTAGTGATCCTCACCCGAGCCCCTCTGTTTTTCCTCCTCGTCGGTCTCCTGCAACAGCAGGCCAGCCTCGCCGGCAACTCCCCCGGTCCGACCATCCCACTCTGATTACTCTTGAGGTTGTTCTTTTGGTTAGCGGGGCATCATTCCACCTTCTGTTGAAGTTCAATCGTGTCCTCTCTTGAATTGAGGTAGCTTAATCCTTGTTTATCCTTTCCATTTCATTATTTTTACACTTACATTCATCAAATTATTTATCATATTTGTTCTGCAGCTTTATAATACCCCATATTTAGTCCATTTCCGAGTTTATAATTCTATTGAATGTGTTAAAAAATATATATATATTTGATGATTTTGTGAAATTTTATTATTTCGTGAAATGATTAGGCCTTAAGTTGATTTGATAAGACTGTTTAGTTGTGAAGTTGGTTTGGTGTGTATGATGGAAAGAAGGGTTTTCGAGTTGGTTTTGTGTGTGAAATGATGTGGTATACTTCTCAATCATATTTATAATCTTTTAATTTTTTTATTAAATAGTGTGTAGGCTATGAGCCTGGTTTTTGAAAATGTGTTAGGTGCACCTGTTTTTAAATGTTTTTATCATCGTGTCATGCGCTTTTGTCAGGTTGTGAACTAGTGTTTTCTTAAAAAGGTCTGATGTCTCTTTAAAATTATTAGTGATTTATTTTGACATTGTGTGGTTTTTCTAAACACATTGTAGATTTTTTTTAAAATGTTTTTAGTAAATAGTGCTATTGGTGTGTTTGGTGTGTTTGGTGTGTTGAATACATGTTGAGGTGGTGTTTGCGCTGTTTGTTTTTTGGATTTTTTTATGTTTTTGTTTACACATTTTAGTTATCTTTGCGGTTGCAGCGCGTTGGCAAGGTTTTTCCACGCTCATGTGATCCTGAGCTTGCATGCGCTTGCGCAGCAGTGTGAGGCACGTTACGTCGTTGTGTTTGGATAGCGAGTCGAGGTAGGACCCCCACTTCACTCACCTTTAAATTTAGAATTTATTTATTGCTTTATGTATTATTAATTTCAATGAATGAGAAATAATATAAGATAATTAATCTTTCAATGATTATTTTTGTGAAAAGAGCCGTTTATTTTATACCGAACACTTGAAACATTTTCTTGATGAGCGGACACCCAGTATTGAAAGAATGTCGGTTTGGCATTTAAACAGAATTCTCATAATTTCAAATGTACTACTAGTTTTAAAGATAAATTATTTCTTCTGAACAAGTGTTTTGAGAATTCTCGGGAAATGAGGTTTTGCTTTAAAATTTGTGAAGGCCTGTTTGGCACTTTAATAAAATAAATTATTTTGAAAAACCCATTTAGGGGTGATATTTGGTGTGCGTTGATTGAGTGAGCTGTATGTGATGTTTGTTCGTCGTGAGTGATTGATTTACATTGTGGACGCACACCTTTTTATAGTATATGTTGACATGGGAACCTAGCATAGTCAGTGAATCTTCTGAGAACGATTGCTGTACTAGTTTATAATACGCACTGGCTAGTGGTCCAATAGTAGGGGAATACTGAGTTATTGCTGCTATGGGGATTGGGCCCCTCAGTTAGTCCATGTAGGGCTATGTCAAGCATTAGGGCGTTTTGACGTCATCGCGTTAGGGCATGCCTTCAGGAGGAGTCACATGTATAGTATGTTCTGGATTGTTCATGATCTCCTAGGTTTGAACCATGTTTCTTTTAGTGTTTATTTGTATGTGGCAGATGATTGAGAGGTTGAGTTTAGTTGCTGACCCATGTGTGCCACTTTTTCCATTTCCCTTATTGTGTGTTGTGTGTGATTTTTCTTTTGACTAATAAATAAAGTTTGGATTTCTAAATTGTTCACAAAATGTTTTAAAAATGAAATTCACCTGTTTCTTTCAACATTAAACTTGTTCTAAATTAATAAGGGAAATGGACTGTTACTTGTTTTAGAAATGAAAGTGTTTGTGGAAACCATATTTTATATAATTTAGTGAAAACCTGGAATTGATAAATTATTTGTTTAATGGTATGTGCATTTGGAATAGAATTATTCGGGCCTACCTACTGAGTTTTAATACTCACGCCAATAGTGTTTTCTTGTTTTTAGTTCTGTTGTAGGTTCCAGCTTCAGTTGTTCTCCTTGAGAAATGTTGGTTGTGGTATTGGAGAGTGACCCACGGGGTCACATGGAGTTTTGGTCGTGGTCAGGTTAGTAGCGTTGTTGGTTGTTATTTATTTATTTTCTTTTGTTCTATTTTTTTCCGCTGCTTAGTTTATTTTCGTTGGGGCCAAATCATTCCCACCTATTTAATTTTGATGCCTGACACTAGTTGTAGGCCCATGGGGATCGGGAACGCCCCTCGGGCCATGTCACGGGCCGGCTCGGGTGACCGGTTTAGGGTCGAACCGGGTTGGTTCATGACAAAATGGTATCAAAGGAGGCCCTTATTATTTGGGAATTCCGGTAGATAGAGATTAAAATTGTCGGGACTTGAGAGGTATGTACGGGAAGGACGTCATGAACCCTCACCCATTTCGCACCTCATGTCACCAGGGATAGTCCGAGAATTGAGTCTTTGTTTCGTTCTGGTTTGTTTTGGATTGAGGGATGACAACGGAGGTAAATCGATGTTATATCGTGATCTCACATGGAGTAGTGACCCATTTGGAGTCCAGGTACATGGTTTGAATTCCTCCTAGTTGTTGACGCTTACTTGGGTCATGACCCACTACCATGTCTCCAGGTTAAGTGTGACCGCCAGTCCTTCACATCTATGTTTTGATGCAAGTTGAGTGATGTTTTCATTCAGGTTGGTGTAAGTGTGTTTTAGGAAATGAAAAGGAAGGGTTTTTGAAAATGGGACTGATTTATTTTAAATGACTTTAAATTTATGAAATGGGTTTTAAAACTGAAAGCCTTTGGTTTGGAAAACCATTGTTTGCATGGAAAGTGGTTGAGAATGGTTTGGGGTGAAACCTTAGGTACCCCTTATGAACGTTTTAACATGTGAGAGGATGAGTGGAAAGTGCATGTTGGTGCGTATGAATGGAAGTGGATGAAGACATGTGAAACGGTTCATGGGATTACCTAAGAGTATTTGAAATTAAAGGCTTGACCTTGTTTTCTAAATTGGATTTTAAAAAGGAAAATAGTTTTGGAAAGTGATTTTGGTTTGAAAAGTGGATTTGGTATTTGGAGAGTGGTCTTGAAAGAAAGCGGTTTTGAAAAAATGGTGGTTTTGGAATCTAAAATGGAATAAAATTTTTGGACAGGGAATTTTGGGTTGTGTTTGTGGTTATTTTCTTTTTTTGATCTGGTTGTTTTTGGATGAGGTTGCCATATTGATGTTTCTCGATTGATATCGATTTCGGCTTGGTGTTAAATATGTTGTTCAGAAATGCCGCCTAGAAAGGTCCCCAGAGTTTTGATGAGTCATGCCCGGTTTTTGGTCTTTCTCGGATGTTATCTGTCCTTCATGGTGATTGGAGTCTGTTAGAGATAGTGGATTGGATTGAGGAGGTCGAGCGCATCTTCAGGTTATTGTGAACTCCCGAAACTGTTAGAGTGCAGGCTGTTTTTGGTCTGTTCGAAGGTCCAACTCTGGATGAGTAGGAGTTGTTCACCCCGCCATTACTGCAAGTTGGGATGATGTGGAATGTCTTTAAAGCCATATTCATTCAATGGTTTATACTTGTGGAGGTGAATATGAAGAAAGTGGAAGATCTCGTGTGTGCTCAACATGTCCAATAGACGGTGAAAGCGTATGATGACCATTTCAAGGATCGTGTGTCCTTTTTCCAGAGGTAGCGTCACAAGATTTTATGAAGACTTCCTTTTTCATCAGGGGTATTCATCCAGAGATCAAGGATAAGTTCCTCCTTTTAGGGGACCAGTGTTTTGAGAAGTTAGTGGATGAGAAGTTTTTAGCGGAGTTGTTATCTGGAGCACAGATGGTTGGAAATCTAGCGTGTTTGGTTGCTTGCAATGGTTCCCCGTTTGGCGAGCAGGGCATGCCAGCAGAACCTGTTTTTTAAGAGTTATCTGCAGTGGTTCTGGTTTCCAGTCCGTTGGACCATTCAGTTGTGTACCACCAGTGTGGCCGGTTCGGGCACATGAAGTCGTCATGTCACATCCCTCCGAAGATGTGACATCGTTGCGGCTGTCTAGGTCGCTTGGAGAAGCTTTAACGGAAGTGTCGCCTGAGGAAGACACTATGACCAGAAGATTCCAGTGCGTGACTATGAGGCAGGATATTCTTCAACCATCAGAGCCCCAACCACGGGTCTTGGGGTGATGCTCGCGCGCAGCCAGGAGTTGTAGGGGTTGTGATGCCTGAGTTTGGGTTTCGTGTTATATGTTTTGGCAACGAAACATTTAAATTCCTTCAATTCTCGTCATTCCACTGTAATGTTTTTGGTGTTGTTGTAGGTTCATTGTGTCGTTGTGAGGTTGGGATGAACGTGTTCAGTTGTAATCCAAACAGTCTCGTTTGTCTTATTATGGTGTTCTGGATAATCCGTTTTTCGTAAAAATATATTTGGTCCTTGCGTGGGTTAATCTTAGTTTAGCGGTGTTCGTTTGGGGATATAAGTGCCTAAGGAGGAGTTTAGGTTTGCGGTTGTTCTCGGGTTTACTGCTTGGGTTAAGTTCTGCTCGAGGTTTTTCTCTAGTGTTTGGGCTTTCTTTGGTCTCAGTCGGGAGTTCCATGTTTCAGCGAAGGTGTTGTTTTGCTTATGCTATTGAGGTTATCCTGGATTGATTGGGAGTTCCCGAGTCTCCCCCCCCCCCTTCATGGGGTGATATATGTGGTTGTTAAATTTTAGTACTAGTCAAGTTCTTGTGGTGGGGAGAACCCCTTCGTGTTCTCCCCTCATCCTCGGGCTTCAGTTTTCTCTTGAATCAGTCAGGTGTGACCTGTGTGGAGTATGGTTATCTTGACATTCTCAGTCTTCTTTGGTTCTTCTAGTTCCATTCGAGCATGGATTAAATTCTTGATCATCATATGGAATCATGGCATTCTGGGGGCAGAAAGTGTCTGTGATGGGGAGAATTGTCACACCCGACCTCACAGATTTGTTATTTTTAATTAATTTAATTATTACATTGGGTTTTAGACTTTTTTTCCACTGTTGCATGATCACCCCGCGCGGTTAGGAGTAACAGCGAGGTGCCCACAGAGACTCTTGGGTATGTCAGAGTTATGGTGCACGACTCACGCGCAATTTATAGAACCACATGGAGAGCACGTAACTTGACACTGCAAGAGGGTAGTACTAGGTGGCATGGTTCGGGCGCAGTTTTATCAGTAGTGTGTCGGACTGCAGGCGAGCAATGAAACTACCCCAATTTTTGAAGTAAATAAATGAATTGATTTAAATGGTAAATGGGGAAGAATATATATAAATAAATAAAAGAGTGTATGTCAAATTAAATTAAACTGTTCTTTTATAAAGTGTTTAATAATTATAACAATAATAATATGTTTTATAATAATATTGATATTATAATTATTGTGTTATTATTACAGAAGAAAAAAATATAACAGAAATAAAACCCTAAAAAATCCCTCGGCGCCCCCCTCTTCCATGTTCCTGTGCGCCGCACCCAGACACCCCTAGACCCCCTCTTCGCCGCCTCTGTTCCCCTCCCAGCAGCGCAACATTCCTCTTCCCCCTGTTTACCCCCTGCGTAGCAGCGCCTCCCATCGCACCACCACCTTTGCCACAGCCCCCCCTTCTTCATCCTCTGTTTGTCAGCGTCGCCTCACCCTCACACACCCGCCACCGACGAACCTCTCTAAAAGACCATGCCGGCACCCCCTACTGCTTCCACGCGCACCGTCTGAACCCCGCACCCCCTGCTGCGCCTGATCGGCCTTTGCCTCAGCTCTTCCCCTACGCGCTGGCTTCCGCACCCCTACCCTCGGCCTCACCCTGCCAGCCTCCAGTTCCGGAAGCCATCACCTCTTCCGTCTCCAATCGACCACAGTCGCAACCCCTTCGGTTTTCTACTCCCTAGTGATCCGCACCTGAGCCCCTCCATTTTTCATCCCCGCCGTCTCCTGCAACAGCCGGCCAACCCCACTGGCAACTGCCCCAGTCTGACCATCCCACTCTGATCACACCCAAGGTTGTTCGTTTGGTTCGCAGGGCGTCATTCTACCTTCTGTTGAAGTTCCATCATGGCCGCGCTTGAATTGAGGTAGCCGAATCCTAGTTTATCCTTTCCATTGCGTTATTTTGACACTTGCATTCTTCAAATTATTTATATTATTTGATCTGTAGCTTTATAATACCCCATATTGTGTCCATTGATGAGTTTATAATTCTATTTAATGTGTTAATATATATATATATATATATATATATATTTGGTGATTTTGTGAAATTTGATTATTTCATGAAATGCTTAGGCCTTGAGTTGATTTGATAAGGTTGTTTAGTTGTGAAGTTGGTTTGGTGTTTATGATAGAAAGAAGAGTTTTCGAGTTAGTTATTTGTGTGAAAATATGTTGTATACTTCAAAATCTTATTTATAAACTTTTAAGTTTTTTATTAAATAGTGTGTAGGCTACGAGCCTGGTTTTCGAAAATGTGTTAGGCGTGCGTGTTTTTAAATGCTGTTATCATCGTGTCGTACGCTATTGTCAGGTTTTGCACTAGTGTTTTCTTAACAAGTTTTGTTGGCTATTTAAAATGATTAGTGATTTATTTTGACGTTGTGTGGTTTTTCTAAACACATTGTGGATTTTTTTAAAAGGTTTTTAGTAAATAGTGGTATTGGTGCATTTGGCGTGTTGAAAACATGTTGAGGTGGTGTTTGTACTATTTGTCTATTTGGATTGTTCTAATTTTGTGTTTATGCATTTTATTTATCTTTGCGGTTTCAGTGCATTGGCAAGGTTTTTCCATGCTCATGCGATCGTCAGCTTGTGCGCGCTTGCGCGCCCTTGCGAGGTGTGTTACGTCATTGTGTTTGGATAGCGAGTTGAGGTAGGTCCCCCACTGTACTCAACTTTAAATTTAGAATTTATTTATTGCTTGATGCTTTATTAATTTTAATGAATGAGAAATAATATAGGATAATTAAATTTTAAATGATTATTTGGTGTGAAAAGTGCCGTTTATTTTATATCGAACACTTGAAACATTTTCTTGACGAGCAGACACCCAGTATTGAAAGAATACCCATTTCGAATTTAAACATAATTCACAGAATTTAAAATGTACTACAAGTTTTAAAGACAAATGATTTCTTCTGAACAAGTGTTTTGAGCTTTCTCGAGAAATGAGGGTTTTCTTTAAAATTTGTGAAGGCCCGTTTGGCATTTTAATAAAAAAAATTATTTTGGAAAACCCATTCAAGGGTGATATTTGGTGTGCGTTGATTGCATGAGCTATATGTGATGTTTGTGCATCTTGAATGATTGATTTATATTGTGGACGCACCCCTTTTTATTGTATGTGTTGACATTGGAACCTGGCATAGTGAGTGAATCTTCTGAGAATGATTTCAGTACTAGTTTAGAATTCACACTGGATAGTGGCCCCATTGCAGGGAAATAATGAGTTATTGCTTCTATGGGGATTGGGCCCCTCGGTTAGGCCATGTAGGGCTATGCCGAGTGTGAGGGCATTATGACATCATCGAGTTAGGGCATGCCTTCAGGATGAGTCACATGTATAGTATATTCTGGATTGTTCACGATCTCCTAGGTTTGACCCATGTTTCTTTTAGTGTTTATTTGTATTTAGCAGACGATTGAGAGGTCAAGTTCGGTTGCTGACCCATGTGTTCCACTTTTTCCATTTCCCTTATAGTGTGTTGTGTGTTTTGTGTGATTTTCCTTTTGACTAACAAATAAAGTTTTGATTTCTAAATTGTTCGCAAAGTTTTTTAAAAATGCAATGCACCTGTTTCTTTCAACATTAAACTTGTTCTAAATTAAGAAGGGCAATGGACTGTTACTTGTTTAAGAAATGAAAGTGTGTGTGGAAACAATATTTTATATAATTTAGTGCAAACCTAGAATTGATAAATTATTTGTTTAATGGTATGTACATTGGGAATAGAATTAGTCGGGCCTACCTACTGAGTTTTAATACTCACGCCTATAGTGTTTTCTTGTTTGTAGTTCTGTTGCATGTTCTGGCTTCAGTTGTTCGCCTTGAGCAATGTTGGTTGTGGTATTGGAGAGTGACCCATGGGGTCACATGAAGTTTTGGTAGTGGTCAGGTTAGTAGTGTTGTTGGTTGTTCTTTATTTATTTTCTTCTCTTCTATTTTTTTTCCGCTGCTTAGTTTATTTTCTTTTGGGACAAATCATTCCCACCTATTTAATTTTGATGCCAACACTAGTTGCCTGCCCGTGCGGATTGGGAAATCCTCTCGGTCCATGTCGCGGGCCGGCTCGGGTGACCGGTTCAGGGTCGACCAGGGTTGGTTCATGACACGTAACATGAATGCATCCAATATCTAGTCTATGATCTAATAAGCTCTACTCAATAGGTAGTATTCCTATAATCCTTATATAGTGGGGGTCATCACCCCAATTACTCGATATGGTGAGTGTTCCCACCATGGGAACACTATAGATGGCATGTGGTTCCCAAAATACCACATCCCTTATAGAAGAAGTTGTGAGGGTCTCCATGCCTAACACAGATTTCATGGAGTGTGAGATTCTATGCTCATCAGCCCACTTACCATTATTCCCAAACTTTATAAAGGCATATAATATGTATAAAGGACCTGGTAAATTTAACTCTCACCCATACTCATTTATATAGTTAATTACACAATATAAGAATTTCTACAATTTAGAAGATGAAAATAATGAATTACCTCTTTGTCATGTCCTCAATTCATTCGAAATGACCAAGGAACCATCAAGTATATTTCAGGAGATGTGAGTCAAAACATCTCATGTGTTCATTTAATTAATTTCCATTCCATCAAAACCATTACATTTCAAAAGATTCATTTCAAAAGACATAAATAAAGAGGCATGTTCTTACCATCCCATGGTACCATTTTATTTGAGTACCATTTGGTTTATTTCATTATAAAAAAAACAACCATAATGATTTATCCATTTAATACATTTCAATGAAAAACATTCCAATTGGTATAAGTAATTACACTCAAGCCATGTTACTATATTTTCCTAAAAATGGTAAAAAAAAATTAAGGTACATGTGTCGTTGTCATTTCAATTAAAGGATTCCACTATCTCATTTAATCCATCCTTATCATGTCCATTTAGATTACTTTACGGAAATGAAATCTATCACATGTGATCCTTCCTATAAAATGTAACTAATTTAGGATCATTCATAAGGGAATTGGTCTAAGTAAGCTCCAAAAAATTCCATAAAAAATGTAACAAGAATCAAGGAAGACCAATGCAACAATCCATTCATGATAGGAATCATAATTCCTCACTAGGTTTTTTCAAATACAATGCACCTCTGTTGCGTGGGTTTTATTGTAAAAAGATGAATTTTTTATAAAAAAAACATTTATCATAACTAGGAATTGTTTGAACAGTAACAATTCAATTTTTCAAAGGTGTATTAAGAAGGAAACTGTTGTATTTAAAATTATAATGGAATGAAAATGGATCCTACCTCATGAAGAAAACAAAACTGAACACTCGGTTCCTGATAGTTTTCTCAGTGACCACCTGAAGCCACTCCACACTTGCATGCACATACATTCCAATATATGTATACCCCCTAATCTAATTTACATATAACCCACACCATGAGGGAATATGTGAAATTATATATATATATATACCTATGTAAGTGAGTTCACGCCTTAATAGATGATCAAAATTCACTAAAAAATATACACAAGACTCAGAAAACATAAAATCCCTAACTAAATGGGAGAAACCACATAGTGGGAAGAAAACCTTACCTTGAATGGTGGTGAAAATTAAAATCTACCTAAAACACATAGCCTTATATGAAGAACATCAAAAATCACATGAAGGGGTCCTAGGAGAGGCACCACATGCCCTAACACCATAAGAAAAAAATCAGTCAACCCCAAACCCTGGTGTTTTTGCTGAATGGAATTGAGTGACGAGATAAGATAAAAATACAAATCAAGAGAGGATAAGGGAAGAGGAAGGATTACCATGAAGATTTGAAGAATAGTCATGTAAAAAAATGATGGAATCACCATGAGGAGAGGAGGCCAAAGAAGGGAGGTTATGAGGATAAAGATTTCATTCCTCAGGTTTAGCCAAGCGATGTCATGAAATGTAGGGGGAGAATACCCCTTTTGGTTCATCTTAAAACCTATAACAATCTTAATAATAATAATAACAACAATCATAATAATCATATTATTATTATTATTATTATCATTTCATCATTTTATTCTCCCATTAATTTCCATTTAATTTATTTTTATTTTAAATTTTAATTTATTTAATTCAATTAATTTTTTAAAAGAAATTATACCACACAGATTGGGTTTCATAGTTAGCCAAGCCGTATTCCAACCTTGTGACACCCACTTCCTAAGGAAACCACTTCGCACAACTTGTCCCACATGGTTAGCATAACTGTATGAAAATCGTGCGATAAAGAATGTGAGGTTACTACCTAAGTGGAAAAAACTATGTTCCAATCCTACATGGTTTGGGTATACTATTCATAGCTAGTATGGGGTGTTCTACTCCTCTAAAAAAGGCAACATGATTACTATTTGGGGATGCACGGTTTTAGAAAATCTATGCACCCTCTATAGACCCTAAAAAATTGGGGTTTCCAGCCCCAATGCTACCGATACTCCTCAATTTCATGGGAAACATTTGAGGAATTAAACCAAGTACAAAAACATAGTTTGTAAAATTACAACTTTTGGAATTATATTTTGAAACCTGGTTTGAAAATGGCTCTTTTAGCTGGTGGAATGGTCCCTTCATTGTCTTGTTAAAAATATATCCAAAGGTACTTCCCACCTTGGGGTTTAACATTAAAGAGGGCCAATTCTGTGCCACAACACTTTCCACTATTGGAATTTTAAACAATACAATCGTTTATGAATTCTAGATATGCTTATAATGTGATTCTATAATAGTTAAAGCAGTCGATTCCCATTTGACCTCAAATCCCATGATGAGAATTATTTTCATTAAAAGCCCCTCTGACAACACTGAACTCTTATATACCTATCTACATTCCAAAGATGGTCCTTCACCAATTGTGATCACTAAACAAAGAAACACCCAATAATCTAAATATATTTTTAAGCTTTAGCACAACGTAAGACAGATTCATTATTAGTGCATCTAGGATAATGTCATGGTCAGGGGAATACTCATTGATTTTCATAATACATTTAGAGGATTTAATAGAACTAGCATGATTATACCCACCATTGGAGTGTCGTAGTCAATGATAAATAAGATAAACATTCCACTTACAAGTACACTAGACTAAAAACACCTTAAATGAACATTTGGTGCTCCTCTGAGCCACAATCATAGCAACAAAGGCTTTGGTCATAAAAACCAAAACCGAACCGACCAGTGTGTCAAAACTCCAGAGTCTCGCAAATTTATCCAGAGAAATGGTATGAAAACGATTTCATTTAACGCCTAGTTCAATCTATACTGGAGATAACATGAGGCCAAACTGAATAGAAAAAGACTTAAAAATTCTAACAAACTCAAACGGTTCATTATATCATCTGTAAAAGTTGATAGTACCACATATATCAATGCATTCTACCCCAAGGTTATACATGAAAACAACACCTAATAAATACTACTCATATGCGTATCATTTTTATTCATTAAAGTATTGGATGGACAACACTAGATTTTTAATCCCAAATAACATTTCTATATATAAACTTTTACGTGGATGATTAAATACAAGGTCCTCCATCACTGAGGAAGAATAAAGGGTAATGCACCAATAGTGAAGCTGAACATACTCAAGGCATGTACGTGCTACAGAATTTGAGAATTACTCAATTCTAATTCCCACAAAATGAAAAAAACATAGCAACCACCCATATAAACAAGGGTTTCTTTATTAGATAAGAGTCCTACTTGGGACACTAACACCAGACCGACACTAAACATTAGCTTGCTCACAATTTTTAGCAAGAAAATGAAAACACTAATGGTGCTACATAACATGGGCTATCCCCTTGTTAGATAATTCATTGGATATACCAAAATGTCGCACCAATTGAAGTTACTGGGCTCAAAAGTTGATCATTTAAGAAATTACTAAAGAAAATAACTCCTATAGAAAACAATCACAGTTACATAACTAAGTAACTCATGGGAGAAAATTAAACTACCCTTGCATGATGATTTTAAATTATAGTAACCACCTAGTGTTCCATTTGAAATCCCTTTACATTATTTAAATTTAAAACATTAAACATATAAAATATTTAATTCAAAACATCATGTACCATTTTACAAAAGAAAAGAACAGGGTTCTTGATTTAACTGACACCCCAAGGAAAAAATTGGAAATTCTCATAAATCATCCTTTTAAAATATTAAAAAAATTTAGACATCCCATCATAAATAGTTAATTTAAAATAAAAATAACTTTTTAATAGACAAAGAAAACTATGAGGGTCCCAATGAGCCAACCTAGGTTCTCTAGAAAGAACCCTAATAGAAGTTGCTAAAATATAAAATTTCAAACACCCATACCTAGTCATCTCATAAAAACAACCCCCAACAGACCTAATTTTGTCTAGTTGAGCATTTATATAATTAAAATGTTTATTTTTATTTCAAAGATAAAAAATCTCAGATATATACAATTTTAAATTCAACAATTTCATATAAAAAATTTCAATTACATGGGTTTCTAACACCACAATCTATTAAATCGACATAAACTTTATACAGTCCAAAGTCTATCTTCCATTTAATCGAAAGAAATTTCATTTCAAATTGTAACATTATCATTTATATAATGGTCTAGTGATGTGAGTGGCCATCTACTAATCCATAAAGCACCCATATACATTATGGTTGAGCATTTGGATCCCATTTCCCTCAAAATCATACCATTTCTGAATTTAACCATTTGCATCCATTACATTTTAATCTTATCCTGAATATATATACATATATGTCTATATATATAATTTTTAGGATGGTTTTAATATACGGGAGACCTTTTCTTGGATATAAGTATCACATACGCCTTATAATCGAAAACTCATTCCCGTTTATTCACAACCACTATATTTTCAGACCTTAAAACAAATTACATATAAAATGCATATATATTAACCATAAGCAGTAAAAACATACATATGATATTATGTAGAATCATGTTATAACACATGGTCATGGAATATAAGAAATACATACTAAACAAGAAGCATTCCATAGTAACAAATAATCATGTTATTTATCAAAGCATGACAAGAATTCCCTAAACATGTTATAAGACTAAGCATAGAATATTCATGACATGTTAATTTTATATGTGCATAATATGATTAATGCAATGCTATATCCTTTCCAAACCAAGACAAGGGTAAATTTACTTAAAAGACCATAAATCATTAATAGCATAAATCACACCAGTCACTCTATGGGAAATCATATTAAATGTAACAGAAAATTGAATAAATAATAATCCCATCCCTAACCACTTTGTCTTTTTCAATTAGTAGGTGATCATTCCCATATATGACTATTAACCAAGTGATTAAACATTCCTATTCTTTTTTATACCAACCAAAGCAGAATGAAAAGAGAAAATTAATCCCTGATTTCACATTCTAACCACCTGAAAAGGCTTACCGCTAAGATGGTAGCCAAATCGGTGGGTCATAGGGCCTCAATCACGTCACCTCTTATAGAAGGGGATACTAACTAGTAGTGAAGATATTAGGAGGTGATAGTGGGGAGAATATGCCCTCATATTAGAGTATCACAATGTTAAAATAGATACTAAATAGAAGATAACAATGGAAGAATTAAATAAATGGAAGACAACCATAGAAGAAAAATAAATAAAAAAATTAAAAAAAGGAGAGAACTAGTTTATACAATGTTTTCATGTACAATTGATGACAAATAACTGAAAACAGTAAGCATAATACATGATTTACAATTCGGAATAGTACATGAATCAATTAATGAAAAGAACTAAAAATCCAAAAGGAAGTATTCACGATCATCATGAGCAATATCTCTGCCCTTTTATCCTAACTACTATGTACAAGTGCAAATCAACAAGAAGGGCCAATGGTCTTTCAAACAAGAAGGTTTGATCGGGTACCCTAGTTCAATGGTGGCATAAGCAGGATGTGAAATATAAATCTTAGTATGACAGAAACCACAATGTCTATCCCAATCTAGACAATGCAATAAAAATTAAGTACTATGCATGTATAGTAGAAATAACAAACAGAACTAAATAAATGTACAACAACCAGTCTAGGTTCCTGAGGGACACCAGGCAGTTATACCAGCATCGGCTCATACCCAGAATATGTTTGAAATTTTTACAATGAATATATATATATATAATATATATACATATATATATATATATATATATATTCAGGAGTGGATCGGGATGTAACATATGGACATCCAACAACCAGTCTAAGAGCTGATAAGCTCTACTCATGGGGTAGTAATCCCGATATATATATATATATATATATATATATATATATATATATATATTTAAGAGGACTAGTAAATAACATGTAGACATCCATCGTCCATTTTATGAGCTAATAATATCTACTCTTGGGGTAGTAAGCCCAACATCCTGATAGATTAAGGGTCCTCACCCCCATCACTAAGGATAGTCAGTTTTCACACCATAACATCATACTAGATGGAACATGGTACTAAAAAACCCATCAACTATATTGAATAAGTGGTGAGCGTCCCCATTCTCAACACCGATGTAAAGGAGCACGAGTATATATTCTTAAAGGACCTCCCTTACCATCATTACAAGCCTCTATAAAGGCATATCATATGTATAACTATAATGGATCATTTACCACCCACCCATACAAATTTATATATTTCATTACCCAAAATAAGCATGTCTGAAATTTAGAATATGAACATAAGGCATTACATTTTATGTCACGTCATCAAGATTTTTAAAATGACCAAGGTATGATCAAGTATATTACATGAAACATGATGCAAAATCACTCAGGTGTTTCTATAATTAAGCTCCATTACATCTAAACCATTGCATTTAAAAAGATACATTTCATAATAAAAAAATAAAGGGGCATGTTCTTAACATATCAAGGTTCTATTTCATTTGAGAACAATGTATTTTATTTTATTATAAAGAAAATTACCATCATTCTTTATCCATTTAGTATATTTCAATGAAAAACATACCATTTGGAATAATTCATTCAAATCAAGGTCACCTTACTCAATTATCTGAAACATGGAAATTTTATTTAAGGTAAAAGTTTCATGGTCATTTAAATTAAAGGATGACACTATCTCATTTATGCATTCCAAATCATTCTCATCTAATTTTTTTATAGTAAAGGAAATATATAGCATGTGAGACTTCTTATATAAAGTCAACTAAAT
The DNA here is from genome assembly GCA_963277665.1 of Viscum album. Taxonomy (NCBI): domain Eukaryota; kingdom Viridiplantae; phylum Streptophyta; class Magnoliopsida; order Santalales; family Viscaceae; genus Viscum; species Viscum album. Next base: position 1,856,731,782 of record OY728160.1, read on the forward strand.
TAAGAACATCTATAAGGTCTGTATTCTAAATAGGCTATAAAAAATTACAAAAAAAGTAACAATAATAAAAGAAGACTAATGCAATAATCGAAGCATTCCAGGAATCATAATTCATTAGTATGAGTTTTGAAGACAGAACACCTTTGTTTGAGGAGTTTCTTTATAAAACTAGGATTTTTTTATCAAATAAAAATTTTATGAGAACAAATCATTTTATCAATGATAAAAATTCAATTTATCAAAGGTTCATTAAGAATGAAACTAATGTTTTTTAAATTAAAAGTTAAAGGAAAGGGATACTACCACATGAAGTAAACTAATCCAAACAATTGATGATTGATCATTTTATCAGTGGCCACCCGACACCACTCCAAACATGAACACACATAAATTAATATATATGTACCAGTTAATCCAATTTACTTAAACCCCTATCTATGATAGAATACGTAAGAGGCATATAAATATATATACACATACCAACGTATGTGATTTTCCACATTCAAAGATGATCAAAACCAACTATAAAACATACATAGAATCAAAAACACATAATGAATCTAAATAAACTAAGTGAAACCAAGAAGAAGAATGAAATAATTACCTCAGATAGTATAGGTGAACAAAATTTACTTGAAACAAATTTCATTCAGTGGATAATATTGAAAATAACTTGAAGGGGTCCCAGGAGAGGCACCACACACCTTAACACTTGAAGGAAACACAAAAATCTATCTACACCCAACCCTAGGGTTTCATCCTAATGGAATTGGGTGATGAGAGAATAGAAAAACAAAAAATAAGAGAGGATAAGGTAAGAATAGGTCCTAATATTACAATTATAAAGAGATTCATAAAGTAAAATGGTGGAATCACTATGGGGAGAGGATGCCAAAAGAGGTAGGTCTCAAGGATGGAAGTCGTATGCCTAGGGGTTTAGCCAAGGGATTTCAGGAGAGGTAGGGGAGAAGACCCCTTTGGGTTCATCTCAAAATAAAAAAATAACATAATAATTAAAAAAATCATTATCATCATCCAGAAAATAATAATAACAACAATAATATTAATATTATTAAAACATTTCTTTCTTTTCTTCTCACATTTCATTCCATTTAATTTATTTTTAATTTTAATTTTAATTTAATTCATTTAATTAATTTCATAAATAAAATTATACCAAATAGTCTGGGTCACATGGTTAGCCAAACCATGCACCAACTATGCAGTCCCTACTTTATATGGGAAACACCTTGCATAGTTTGTCCCACATGGTTAGCCTAATCATGCACAAATGGTGTGATGAATAGTTCAAGGTTACTACCTATGTGTCACTAAACGTGTCTTTATCCCACATGGTTTGGGAAAACCATGCATATTCAGTGTGGGGAATTATTCTCCTCTGAAAAAGCATTCACGATTACTACTGCTGAATAATGGTTTTAGATAAACCTTGCGCCCTTTGCAGATCCTCCAAAATTGGGTTTTTTGGCCCTGCCCCTCCTTAATAGCATGTAGATTCTCAATAAACTACCCAGGACTTAACCAAAGTCCAAAAAAATCAATTTGAATCATTACAACTTTTTTATTATGTTCTAAAACTCAGCTTAAAAAATGGTGTATTCAGTAAACACAAAAGTAAAAAATCCTTTGGATTTTTACCTATTTTAAAACACAAATCATTACACTTAAGGGTATTTAATTTTATCATCCTAGCCTATAAAATTTTATATTTTTTTTATAATACCAACTACAAGTAAAAAACCATAAAAAATACATATTCTATTATCTATATACAGGAATTTATTTTACTTAATTCCCAATGATTTATTATTTTTGTATATTTTTTTATAATTAGTTCATTAATATTTCATAATAAACTCTTGTATAAATATGTATAAGCTTTTATTAATTATCCATTTTCCCATAATATAAATATTTTATTATATAGTTGGGGTTTTTAGTAAAACAACTTCATAATTTTTATCTTGACCACATCCTTGTCCATAATCATCTGGAAAACCATATGAAAAACATTTTAAAATGTTCCATAAACACAAAAAACTCATCAAGTGATATAAAAATAATGAAATAAAACCATTTTTATATATATAATCATAATATTTTTCCTTCTTCAAAAGACTATTTGGGTTCAAAAAAATTATATGCCCAAAAAATCAACTTATTTACCCAAATTCTTTCCTAAAAAATTGGATAAGAAATATTAATGGACAAATAAAAAATTAATGGTTTCCTTGAAATCATAATAGAATTACTGATTTTTTTATAAATTTATACTTTTTAAACATAATAAGAATAATATACTTTTATTAGAACATAAAATCTTTATCATACCTTGCTAAATCTTATGATTTCCACAAAAACCAATGAAAGAATAAATAAACAATGCAAGTTACATGAAGAATAATTTTCATATAAATATTTCATATTGAGTAACATTAATATTTAAAAATGGAATAACACGAAAAGTTACAGATAGAATAACCATCATGGTTACTATTAGAATAACCATCATGGTTTCACTTGGAATAACTATCATGATTAACTTCCAAGATAAATCGTACCTAAGGAATTTGAGGGATATCATGTAACAAACTTTCAATGGTTTATTACAAAACCACCTATCATCAAAATCAATACCCAAGGACCGTAAAATAATCATAACACATAAGATTTTTCATCATAAAAAAGTTATTTTCACCCATAAGATATCATTTTGAGAAATTGATATATCAATTTTATTTATAACATAATTTTTGAAACTAAATTACCAAAATAATGGGGAAGAAGATTTTTATTTGAATAAAACATGGAATCTTATAAAGTAATTCAAAATTAAAATAATTATTATCGTGATAAGACAAGTCCGTGGTAATATATATGTTAAAATAAACATTTATTTTATCTTTTATAGATAAAGTAATTTTTTTGTATGAAATAATTATAAAATTCCTTTTAAAAGACTTTCAATGAAATCCACAAGAGACATAAAATTTCATTTTTCTTAATATAAAAATATCCATAAAATAATTTTTAAAATACTCACATATAAGAAAATCTATTTTAAGGGAAACCTTAAAAGAGGGTATTTTTAAAAGAATGCCCCTTACCTCAATTCAGACACATCACATACATTCTTTATCTTCCAAAATAAAGAATCTATGTTAATTATTTACTTGATTAAAAAAATTATCAAGTTCCCTATTCATTTTATTTAATTTAATACAATGTTATATTAAATTAATAAATCAATTTATGCCACATCCGATGTTTCATTGATATTCTAATCTTATGTACAAACTAACTTCAGCAGGACGAATATGATTAAAGATTTCATTATTATATCATCTCTAGATTAATATAAAAGACATAATTATCATATTTATAAACTTATTATAATTTGAAAACCTACCATGAATTATGTTAATGAAAATTGATGAATTTTATAGTCATAGAGATGGTAATCTATATGTATTCATGAGTAACATTTCCATTTTTTGACGATCATTATTGAAAGAAGTTAAGTATGATTTTATATTTATAAAATAGTTATTATATCATAAGTACTATTTTATTTTTTAAAATACACAAACATATATATATCATCCTTGTGATGTGTTGATGAAAAATGAATCATGTCACTTAATGAAGGTGGTAGTCCACACGTACGGACGAACAATGGTATCATTTTCTAGTGAATAGAATGGTAAGAAAGTAAATGATATATTATATTTGAATAATGACAAATATTTCATTATTCTCATATATATATATACATTAAATTCATCATTACAACCATCCTTAAGAGTAGGTGGTGGAAAATAAATTAAAATGGTTCACAATCCAGTAGTCTGCTGTATACAAGAATGATAGATTCATTTTTAATTTGATGGAAGAGGAGATTGATATTGGTAATTCCATTAACATAATAACTTTTAAGTATATAGTTTATAATATTAATTTATTTCAACATGGTTGAATAATATTTGAAGAAAATATAAAAAGAATCAAAATGAAAATTCTTAGTTATGAACTATACATCCTATTCAAACAACATCTTATGTTTTACACTAAAACTTCTCTACATTGTATTTACGATAAATCCAAGTCCTCAGAAACATGATTCGAGATGTAAACTGGTGATTTGGGAAAATATTTTCTGAACTATGTGGCTTTTTATGTGTGTAGAAAATAGGGTAGTAGGTAGCCTTTTATGAGTTATGGGAGGGGAACCCTTGGAATTACGTAATGTTTTAAATTAATATAAGTGAATTTTTATGTAAAAATGGCTAAAAATTAATTATTTAGAATATAGTGTGATTATCAGTTGAAATAATCTCATACAATTAAATGTTTATAAGTATAGGTGACGTTTATACCTTAATTGTGTTGTAACACCATTTAAACCTTATAATTATTACTATTATAAAAATGTTTTTTACTCTTTAGGGGGCAATATAGTTCCAAAAAAAAGGAAAAAATATCTATAAATGAACCATGGTTGATATGAAAAATTAAATTAAATTCATTTGGACAAATAATAGTTTTTTAGAAAATTCAATTTATTTAATACAACATTATTTATGAAAAATAAAATAAATTCTATTTGACACTATTGATTTAATTTGATATTAAAAGGATTGGTTAAAAATGGAGTTCAAATATAAACTTTTAAAAAACATAAAATATTTTATAATTTTCTAAAAAAATCTTATCATTTTATAAATTACTCAAATAATAATAAATTTATTATTTTTGAATAAAAAATATTTTTTTCTACTTGCATAAGCACTATGTTAGTGTTGAATATGAATTTAAGGTAACCATTTCATCACTAAAAAAATAAAATAAATCATAATGATAAATAATCATTTATATTAAATTTTAATATTGAATATATCTTTTATTTATCCCTATGTGAATAATTTATTTATAATAAATAAAGAAAATGAAATTTTTGAATTTTCATTAAATAAAATAATATTATTGTCAAAATCATGTACAAAATCTAAAATATCATATATTAGACATATTGATGTTTCTGTATGAGATATAATCATAAAATAAAATTAATTCAAGTATTATGGAAATTTTTCAGACCTTATCATATTATTTTTATCCCACATTAGCTAATGTACCCTTATTGTGGTGACATAAATTAACTTTAGTTACAATTCCTAATGACAGAAAATAAAATGTCCCTATTCACCAAACTTTAACCTAATGTTTAAAAATACATGACACATTTTATCAAGATTCAAAAAATAAGTATAACAATATAATTTAAAATTAGTCCAGAATCAATGAAATGAATAACTGGTGTTTAAAAAAATTTATTTATTAGTATAAAAATGTTTTTACCCAAAATTAACATAGAAAATTTATTTTAGAGATCATGATTGATTTTTTGTAACAATATTAAATTAATTAAATTTAAAAATAACCCATTATTTAATTTTAAATAGTAAATTATATAAAATAAAATAATGTTTTTAATAAAAATTTGTTTTTTCACTATTTATTGCAAAAAATAAATCTTTCAAAAAATTATTGAATGTTTAACATAAGATAAGTTTTTCATGATGATATAAAATATGGAGTATATATTATTAACATTAAAATTTTATAATTTTGAATTAAATATTTTAAATAAAATTTTATAATACTTGAAGACCAAATTTGATTAAAAATAATGGTTTTTTTATTTTGGATAAAAAATTACCTAATATTTTTATAATGAATATAAAAATATAAAATCTAATTAAGGAATAATAACAAGATATGAGAATTATTTATCATTAAATAACCTTTTTTTATAGACTAAGTATTCTAATAGTACATGAGACAGTTTAAAAGAGACCAGGGGATAATTTTTTATTAGATAAATCTTCGTAATGGGTGACTAAATGTTGGGGATGTAATCTCATATTATATGTGAATAAAATAAATATTTTTGTAGACACACATTTATATTTCAAATATGGAATATAACTATTCAAGGGTAAATAGATAAAATAAATTGTAAATAATGAATTTTAGGGTGATATATGGTTGATAAATCATATACCAATAATTTTATCACATGTTTTAAACATATTTAAAGTCTTTTACCACAATATGTTTATATTTTACATTTTTGTTTTTTCCATAGGAACCTAGTTTTAGCTAGGAATTTTTTATTTTATTTAAAATATTAAGTAACCTCAATTACCAAATTTTGATGTTACAGACATAAATTTAATCCCTATATAATATAATTCAAATTTATAACTATTATAAAAATTAATTTTAAGTAAAAAAAATTAATATATAGAAAAATAGTTTTGTTGGAAAATATTTCTTTGACTATTAAGTGTTCTTAATATTATACAAAATTTATTACCAATTGAATGAGTGATAATACATTTATATATGTGTGTAAACATCATACCAAATACTTTATATACTATATATTAATTTAAATTATCATATAAAAATTGCACAACGTTAATAAAATAATTCGTTGAAAATAACCCTTTCGCCATTATCGAGGTCATTTACTTTAATCATTGTAATATAAATTCTAGGACTCAAAATTAAACTGAACATATTAAATAATATGAATATGTTGATATAAAATATTAAATCTAATTTTTTATATTTAATTCCACAAGATATGAAAACAAATTCTAAATACAATCGAATAATAATAGTGTTTGAAGTAAAGTATTACATAATTTTCCTTAAAAATAAACATGGGTTTTCTAAATTCAACATAGAATTTTTAAATTAATTATTTTACTTCATAAAATTAATTTATTTATATAAATTTCTCAATATCTTTAAATTCATTATTTTATTATTATGATTTAATAAATGTGATTGTATAAGAAAACTGAGTATTTTTTACTATTCACATAAAAATCTATTTTTTAAGAAAAATAAAAAAAAATTCATCCTAAGATAATTTTGATTAACTGATTTAAATTTTTAATTTATGTTAATAAAAATAAAATTCAAAAATTTATAAATTTTTCTTTCAATAAAAAAAAATATATAAAGAAAAAAACATTTTTTGAAAAATTCCCATTTCAAAGCATTAAGTGTTTTTAATCCTATTTTGAATGAATTTATACTTGATTATAATATTTTTATTCATTTGAGATTTTATTATTCTCAAATTGTCTCAATGATATTCATCCAATATGCCATGACTCATTTTAGTTTGTTGTTTCTTATGAAATAAGCTATCAACATATAGTTTATTTAAATTAAAAGTATAAACTAAAATCATAGGGTGTTAAATTCTCTTCCTAAAAAAATAAATATAATATTCATAATTTAAATTAATACTCACTATGAAAATAACTTATTGTATCCATTAGATAATCATAAATTTGTGTATAATTTTTTATGGGATTTGAACCACACTATCTTATTTAGGAGCAAGAAACTCACTTTTTACATCATAATTGTTATATATTAATATTATCATCCATTGACACCCAACATACCTCATTATATATGTATTATGATTTTTTGTATATATACCCTCTAATTATTAATTTTCAATATCCCATTTACAAATTAATAATAAAAATTCAATTATTTTGATAATATCACATAAAATCATTGTAAATGATCATATGAATGTGATAAAAAAAATCCTATGATGTATTCTATAAAGAAAACATCATTTCAACCTATGATACATTCATTTCAAATATTATATAGTTGGATCAAACTATAAATCCTTCCATTTTTCCAAGGGTTTCCAGGCACATTTCCTTATTTGGTTTTCTATCCTAACATATTTTCAAATTACTATATATTAAAATCCACTATAAGAGTTCAAAAAGAGTATATGATCAACTAAATAATATATCCTATGTGTTTCTGTCTAGATATGGGTTATTAGGACCACTCAACATGCATTGTGTGAAGATTGATTTGATACTCAAAAAGCATTTTTCTGGGAGATTACCCCATGGTACATCTATTCCACAACTTCACCCATATTCCAGTATCTAGAGAGAGATTTAATTTCTATGAAACCACATAATCTCTACTTTAACAAAAAATTACAATGCTATAAAATATTCATACTTACCCATAGGTATTTTAATAAATTTACCTCATATTAATCATAAAATAACTACATTATCTACAAAAAATAACTAAACATTATGGTGATACCAATAGAGGAACCCTTGATCCATAATCCCTGTTATGTTGCTAAAAAAATTATTTAATTACCATTTTTTATACCAATTGAGATAAACCAGGCTAAAAATATCAATTTTTAAGTTATTATTATAATTTAAAAATTTCATCTCATATACAATAACATAATACAAATAATTTATTGTTTTGTGACTTTGAGGATCAACTACATAAGAAACTTATTTAATGATTCATGATAACATTTATCCATAATGAAACAACCCTAGACCCCCTTATATACTTCTCATATGTAATAACCATCTTCATAACTAGGATAAGTGAAATATAAGAAATGGGGGATGTCAAATACTTTGTTAGGGAAAAAATCACCAATATAACATCAAGGGTTAGATAATGATATAATCATAAAAAAGAAAAGGGATAATGTATCTTATGAAAAAGAACCTAGAACAATGAGATTTCTCTATAAGTCATGTTAGAAGTAAATTCAATATAAAATGAACAAACATGTCCCTTAAAATGAGAGTGTCAGATAATAAACATAATACATGGAGAATAATTATATACATATAATAACATTACATGTCAATGATTTGAATGATATCAAGTAACTATGAAAAAAAAATAGGAACAATAAATCATCATATTTAGATCATATGCAAGAAGGACCACCCTTTATATTATGATCATAATAAAGAAATTCCCACCCTTTATATTATGAGCATAATACAAGAAGGTACACCATTTATGTTTTGAGCATAATCCAAGAAGTATAACCCTTTATGATATGAGAATAATAAAAGAAGGTTCACTTTTATGTTGTGATCACAATCCACAAAGATTCGCCCTCTATTCAATGAGTGTAATCTTAGAAGGTTTACCCTTATGGTGTGATCATAATCCAATAAGGATCACCAAATATGTTTTGAGATCAATCCAAAAAATATCACCTTTTATGTCATGAGTGTAGTTAAAGAAGGATCTCTCTTTATGTTGTGAGTGTAATCAAAGAAGGATCACATTTATGTTATTACTATAAACCAATAAGTCACTCACTTTATATTGTGAATTCAATACATTGAGGAGAACCATTTTTTTGTGTGAGAATAATCTAATAAATATGACCCTTTATAGGGTTAGTGTAATCTAATAAGGGTCACCCTTTATTCTTTGATCATAATTCATGATGTATCACTCTTTATATTGTGAGAATAATCCAATAAGGACCACCCTTTAAAATATGAGTGTAATCTAATAAGATTCTCCCTTTCTGTTATGATTTAAATCCAAGAAGTCACAGATTTTATTTTTGGAGTGTTCTCTAAGTAGGATCTACCATCACATTTTAAGTGAAATCCAATAAGGAGAAACCATTTTATTTTAAGAATAATCTAAGAAGGCTCAATTTTTTTTGTTTTGAGTTCAATACAAAAAGGAACACCATTTAATTTATGAGAAAATCCATTTTCATCTATAGTTTATTATCTCATGAGATATAAAACATTAATAAATAAATTGAAGAGAGATATATGACCCCATTAGTAAATAATAAATACACATTTTTTCCAATTGAGAAAAATCATCCATACCCTCATTAATAACCCATGGAAATAGAAATTTGTTTTATATCATTACCAAGTGGTATCTCATAAATCTACAACAAGAATTAGATTGGTTAATCCCAAAATTCAACCAACCAAAAGGAGTATTTCATTAAATCATTTAAAATTATTTATAAAACATATATCTATAGGACTGAAATCATTTACAACAAAATAAGAAAATTAAATAAAAATTTATGATATTATTTGTAAAACATTTGATAACATTATTTAAAAAATAAGAAGTTATGCATCACTTTAAAAAACACACTTTGGAGAAGTTGAAAAGAATGTATTTTTAAAATTAAAATTTATAAAAAAATAGAAATAATGAATACATGAAAAATATACAAAGGTTTTTAAATGGTTACATGAAATCCTTTTAATAACATTTACTTGTATGTATAAAATTTGATAATGGAGGCTTTAAAAAGACTTAATGTTTTTAGAAAGGTGATGTGATTTTTTGAAAATCATTAGTTTTAAAAATAAATGTGATAATGGAGGCTTGATATGTTTATAATAGTTTCAAAAATGATAAGCAAAAATAGTTTGAAAACATTTCATTTTAAAATTAATCTTGAATATTGGATCCTTTGAAAAAAAATAAATCTTATCTAAAGCTAATGTGGAGTGTAAAATAGAAAAATTTGACATTCATTTTTTAAATATTTTGTAACAAATTAATGGAAAATACAAATCATAAAAACAATAATAAATTTTATTTTTATAAAGTGTAAAAGGGAAAAGTGGATGTCACATGAGATAAAGAATTACCAGGATTCCAAATATAAATTAGAACGTTGGAGGGAATGTAAAATATATAATAGAAGGTGAAACTATTATTAATGAGAATAAGAATTATTTTAACAATAAAATACTTTTATGGGTAAGGAATTCATCGAGGTGGAATATTTCAATCAGGTAGTTCGGGTTACCTAGAAAGAAATATAAAGTAAAATATAAAATCTTTGGGTGTAAGAAATGAATTATAGAATTATAATGTTCAATATGAGACATTAAAACTCAAATAATGGGGTTTGCGTTAAAAATATTACCAATTTCATTAATATCATTCAAATTGAAAACACATGAATTGTATGACATGAGAGGGATTTTGAAATCAATTTTATTTCATAAAAAATATTATAAAATAAATCCATATCCAATATCTATACCAGTAAGTGGAAATCATTATTAAATAGGCACTATATCTTAATAAAGAATAATTGAGATGAAAAAACCATTACCTTTATTACATATTAGAATAGAATGATGTAGCATACTATATAAAAAAATAACTATCTTAACCACCTATTTAATATTATTATTCATACCTATAAACTTTTATTAAAATTATATATAATAACTTTTTATGAATATATTAGTTGTAATTTATTTACATAATCAGATATTATCAGCTTTGATTTTTTTAGTACTTAGATCATAATGGCGATGTCTATTCACCACTAAAGATTTAAAATTCATAATTATTAGATAATTATAGGTAATGGAATATATGTTTTATAATGATTTATGATTTTTTGATTTCATTTTAGAATTATTTTTTAGGATTTATGTTGACAAAGTTGGGGGAGATATTTTTTCAATAAATTTTTAACAAATAAAGAGTTGTATTAACAACAAGTTAAATGTTAATGTAATTTTTAAAAGACATTAAACCAATATTTATTTAATCATTAATGTAAAATAACACCAGTAATTATGTTTTCATATTCATAAGTGATATAAATTTCTTGCATTGTTCACATATGTGTTTAAACAAACCCACAAAATAACAAGTTATAATCTATGGGTGAGTGTAGTATAGAAATGGTTATTTTATAATAATATAATTATTAAATAATAATAATGAAATTAATTATATTTTTGAAGGTGGTGAACATTATTTTATGAGATTTGGATACATAAAAATGACTTGAGTGTAAAAGAAAATATACCACTTTCATGGAGGTGGTAGTCTACACATACACACAAGCGATGTGTTAATTTTACATTGATCATGAGAAAGATAGGGAATAGTTTTTTATTAAATAATATTAAGAATTTTATAAATATCATAATAATAATTTGTTAAATAGGTGTTTAAAACCATCCATTTAATGAAGTTATGAAAAATCAAGCGAACCATTCATGGAGGCAGTAGTTCACATGTATACAAGATAACGTCTTCATTTCATGAATATTTTTGGGGAAAATTATAAAATGGATATTCCATTTTTATAATAAAATTTTATCATACTTTTGTGGATAAATTGGTTTTTAAGGGGTATAAGAAGAAAATAATTTCATGTGCTCAATTGAGAATATTACTCATCCCTTTAAATTCCCTCCATTGTAGAACAACTTAAGGCTCTTTATTTTGGTATTTCAGAAATAAATAATTCTTTTAGGATATGTAAAGAGTGTTTAAGTGGGACTAGGTTATATTTTTGGTTGATATAAGTCTTTCTAATGGGTTATGAAACATGGTTAAGGTGGTCTTTTTTTATATGTGAAGAAATGGATTTATTTGTAAATAGACAATACTTTTTCAATGACGACATGGAACTATTCAATTGTAAATAAATCAAGAAGTTGTAAATAATGATGTTTTGGGTGAACTAAGTACATTAAATCCTCTTAAATATATTTTCATAGTTATATTAAACATTTTTCATTTCTTTTATAGCAATTTTTTTTACATTTTACTATTTTTTGTTTTTACCTTGGTTACTAGTTTTTCTGTAAATAAGTTATATTTCCTTAAAAATATAGGGAAAATAATCATAATGTTTTTTGATATTATGGAACTAAATTAAAGATAAATATAATATAATTATATTTCTAAATAATATAAAATTAAATTTTAGATAAAAAAATTAAATATATAGAAAAATTAATTTGAAGAAAAATGTTGTGTTAACTATTAAGTGTTCCTAATCATATAAAATGTTATTTAACAATTTATTTAGTGATAATATATTTTTATACGTGTTTATAACAAAAAAGAAAATTCCTAACATTAAATAGAAAATTTTAATTTATTAGATTAAAATTATAAAACATTAATACAAAAAATATTCTAAAATAACCCTTTCATCATTATAATGTCCATTAGCTTTATTCATAGTTATCATTATTTTATGCCTAAAAATTAAAATAAAAATGTTAAATAATATGAAAATTTTCACTAAAAATATGATATATATAAATATATTATATTTTATCTCTATAAGTGATCAAAGATATTCTTTAATATAAATAAATAAAAATAGTTTTTAATTTAAAGTATTATATAAGATTCTAATGTTTTAAACAAGAGTTTTATAAATTCAACATAGTATTTTCAAATGATTTATTTTATATTATAAAAATATTTCTTTTATATAAAGAAGGTTTTATAAGATTGTAATTCATTTATGTGTCATAAAGAAGTCATAAAAGGGATTTTGTTAGTAAAATTCTTATTTTTTCTCTATTCTCCTAAAATTTCATATTTTCTGAAAAATATACAAAAATCACCCTAAGGTAATTTTGAAATGATGATTAAAAAATTGATGTACATTCTAAAAAATAAAAATTATGAAATTATGAAATATTTTTTATGAAAAAATAAAATATATAAATCAAGACTAATTTTTTTGAAAAATTCACTATAAAAACAATAAGTGTTCATGAATCTATTATGTTTGAATTTATAATTGATTATAATATTTTTATTTACAATAGGTTTCAATATTCATAATTTTTTATTTAAATCCATTTAATAATCCATGACTCTTTTTGTTTACTGTTGTTTGTTAAACAAGCTATCAATGCTGTAATTATTTAATGGAAAATTATATAGTAGGTTATTAAATTTTAAAAAAAGGAAAATGGTTTGGTTTTGATTATATAAACTTGGAATCTTAAATTTTTAAGTATTTAAGGTTTTTTAAAAGTGTTTTACCCCATGTTTTTTAAAAATATGCTTTGATATAGAAAATTATATGAAAAGGGGATTTGTCTTTCTGAGTTTAACACCACTATTTCAATGATTATAATATTGTTTTTTTTTTCAAATAGAGTTTTATATGGATTTAGAATAGTTTAAACGCATGATTCCTTCTATCATTATAAATCTAATTTGAAAAAACATATATTATAGACTGTTTTAAACTATAATTTATAAATTATTTTATAAAATGAATTCCATAGACTCTATGGAAAAATCTTATAAGGCTTGTTTACCTAAAACCCTATATACATACCATTTTGTGTATTCATCTCTTATGTTTTTATATAGGTTACATGGTTTTAAAAATAGTCTAAATTTTGTTTTTTTAACCAATAATTGACATTGTGTATTAGGTGAATGATCATGGGTTATAAAAAGAGGTCTCATGCTATCTCAAATGCTAGGATCATCCTAGAATTTTTTATCATCCAATTCAACCACATATTTATTTTTATTTTTGGAATTCCATTATGTTTGAATATATATTAAAATGTAAATGATTTTTTATTTTTCCTATTAAAAGCGATTAGGATGTTTATAATAATTATTGCTTGTTTGGTTAGGTTGATAATTTAGAACCATTTATTTTATATGCATTTATATCCAATAAATGAAGACTCTATTATGAATTCATAATAATATTCAAATAGATAATTATTATTATTTAAGGATAAAAAAGTCTACCTTTGTATTTTTTCAATTCCTTGGTGATTGTTTCTAGTATGTGAAGATTAGGAACATTCTTTGGGCCTTACCATGGACTAATCCAAATGACATTGTTTGTTAACCAAGTAATGTCCATAAAAAATGGTATTAGATCCCCCAATTATTATTTGGTCATGTCATTGTTGTTTAGACATATGATATTTAATACTTGGGACATTGGTCATTAGTAGGTTCATGATCACTTCCGAAAGAAACTTGATTTCCATGTGTAGTCTAGATTCGAGTCATGAATTTAAATTCCAATTTTTGTTATATTAAAAGACAATCATCTAAAATGATGGGGTTTTAATCCATATTGAGTTATTTCGTACACATTATGGGTTGAGTTTTTCTTTTACGACTAATGTATAAAAAATGATTCACGGTTAACTCACATGGCCTTTAAAATAGTATGGGGCCTATTTACAAATTTTTGGAAACATCCCCATTTTTTTCATGTGGCTAATGCATGGTTGGATAAACAACATGATCACACTACACACAATTCAATTTCCCTCATACAATTTTTTTCCTATTTTTTATTGGACTCTCTTAATGTGGGATTCATTTATTATATATATATATATATAAATGATAGTGTTTTTGTTTCTATTTTTATTGTTTTTGAAGATTAATTTATATATATATAATTTCCCTAGAATAGAAATTGTATATTTTACTGATAAGATAATCGTGAAATGGTTTTTAACTTATTTTGAAAATGATTTTAAGTACGTTCATGGTGCATGTGATTCTGTAATTTTATTTAATTCTTTATTTTATTTAGGTGGTTTTAATAAAATTAAAATTTTTCCACATGTTATTTTTTGGTGTATTTTGTTTTTTGGTTTAACCAATTGGTTATATTGAGATTATTTCACTGGAATTATGAAGAATGAATTGATTTTATTCTTGTTTAATTTTTTAGAATATGATTCCTAGAATTTTTTATGGGATCATGGAATTTTTTCAATAGGGGTGACAATTTGGGAAATTATAATTGGAATATTAATGCTACCCTTTCAAGAGTTGACTCTACCCATACTCTGAATAGGGTGGTGGAGCCAGAATTGTCTATTATCTTGGACTCCCTAAAACATTTTTTAAGTCATAGAGAACCTAATTTACTTAGTGATTAAGGTTGGGTTGAGTTGATGCAGTATTTTGATAGGATTTAGGGAGTCTTTAATTATTAAAAACTCATAGAAACTTGAAATAAAATGTTCTTGTAGGATTTTTTAATGGTCTGAGCCATGTGTGATTGGAAACCATTGTTCCCTCCGAGTTGTGTAAAAGGATATCCTAGGAATAATTTACAATATCTTTTATTTAGTTATATTATTCTTATGATATAGAGGTTTATAAATACATTATTTTCATGAGTCATTAATATAGAGAGTGAAAAATAAAGGGACATTCAATATTTGATTCATTTAGGTTATTATTTTCTCCCAATCTATTCACCAATGACACTATAAAAGATAGTTTATAAGAGAGAAGTTTCTTCCCAGACAACATATTGGTTGTGTTCAATTCTAGCTTGATATTTTTTATTTATGTGGTTCAAAAGTCCTTGTTGGTGGAATCAAATCAGTTTAGACAAAAAGTAATAGGTGGTTCCGCGATTCCACCTATTTTGGTTGATTAGGGGTGGTATACCTAGATCCATGTTAATACTCATATGAAGAAGGTGTCTCTATTATGTTTTAATTGTGGGTCTCCAAGATAATATAATACGTATTTCATTAGAAAATTTAGGATCTATATTTTATTGGTCAATCTATGTTATCTCCAAAATGTTTCTAATTTGAATTATCAATTCAATATGTAACACATTTGGATAAATCCTAGAATGGATATGATTATCTATTTTTTAATTTGTGTTTGATGAGTTTAGGGATGATTGAGATTTTAAGGTAATTTTTTCCATTTATTGTTTGGGAATATCCTTTATCCTTATTTTATGAAGTATTGGTTTGATACAATAAATGATTGTTTATTTGTTATGCCTCTTGAGAATTATATGTGATTTTATCCATGTTATGAAATTTGAATTTTTATGATTTGATCATGGAAAACCTTGTATGTTTTCATGGATAACTTGAAGTGTCAGAAAATTTTATATTATGCATTTGATAGTTACATTAATGAATATTATTCCCTGGTTTTTTGTGTTAGTTTCAATGTGAGATAGTGTTATCAGATTAAGGTCACATTTAATTTTTTTCCAATAGTTTCTTTCCCTGAGGTTAAGTCCAATGTTTTTGTATTATTATTTTTTAATTGGCGTATCCTTTCCATTACTATGTTATGACATATTTATGGACTGGTTGACCATATATTATGGTTGTTTGGGTATACTATTGTGTCAAACTCATTTTATAGAATTAAAGAAACTATTTCTTGAATGGATTTTCATAGTTTGGGGAGAATTATCAATTCCCTTTGGTTATATTAGGAAACATGTTTTCCTTGGTGATATATTATTCACAAGAGTTTTTAACTTATTTATCACCATTTTTATGACAAATTGTATATAGTTTCCCACAAACATAACCATCTAATTACATGAATTAATTTAATTATTTCATTATAATACATTACCAATTCCTTTTAAGTTTATTTTTTACATAATTAGGATAAAACATTAAGTAACCGAAATCATTCTCTTTTAAATAATGGTTATTTTTTCCATTATGAGACAAAATACTCCACCTAAAACAAATCATTAAAATCTACCTCTTATTCTCCACAAAAGTTACACTTCTTGACTTATCACACTTTTATTATCTTTATAACATGGGGAAATTTAACCTTCAGAAATGGGTGAATTTAAATGATCAGTAAGGGTAAAAAAGTTATAATAATCAAATATCATAAGGGACCATAAGCATTTGGGTATAATCATGATATATAAGATATTTATATAAGACAATGCATAGATCAAAAATCATGGCATAAGGCTTAGAATTTTATAATATGTTAATCAATTGTGTGTGAAAGTATGATTCAATAAATATGATCCATGATATCATTACATAGGCTTAACAATAAAAATAAATGTAATTAATATCATGTAAATCAACTTGGAAATATAGCACAACTATAAGAATATTAAATCCTTTGTGAGAAATCCCATTATTCCCATGACTATCTGAACATACTCTTTTTTAGATGCTTGAAAATGTAAAAAAAATCCATCACTGCCATGCATGTGTGAAAAAACACATTATTCCCATGAATAGATTTATCAATATATATAAAGTTAAAAAAATTCACAGGAGGGTGATATATGAATACACCAATCATAATTAATAAATATGTGTTCCATGTAAAATCAATCATTCCATAAAGAACTAATGGAAAAATGGGTTTCATAACCTTTTTAAAAATAATCTCATAAGGAAAACATTAATAATTCCATCAACTATCATTTCACGATATACCCATGGTAAATAAGATGGTATTAAAAGATATAATATAAACTTTTCGGTAAATAACATATAATCAAGATTATAAAGAATATTGTATTTATACTATATAGATAAAGTGGATATGGTTATGTTAACAATTAACAAAATCAATAAATTATTACATCTTGTTGAAAATCCATCAATCAATGAAATGGAAAAAAAATGTATTCACAAAGGAAATGAATTGGATGAAAAGTTTTATCTATTCATGGTGGATGGTTAGGAAAGACAAAGTGAGTGATAAAACATATCTTTGATTGAAAAGAACATTACATAAGGCATCCAAAAAATAAGGTGGATGGTAATATTTGATGAATAACCTTGAACTAAGAATAATAAGTACCAAAGTGTTGAAATAGTGGGTTCCCTAGACCCAACTATTATGTGCTTTTGATTACCATATCGTGTAAGGTATGCATGATGTCTTCTTATCATTATAGTGTAGACTTTTCTGCATCCACTATTGAAATGGTAATGTCCAAAGATTAATTGTCGTATCGAAAGGTTATAGCAGTTCCTAGGCTATAATGAGAACCTCTAGATACTATGACATTAATCTTAAATATATATGTTCTGTGGTCTAGATACATCTTACTAATTGGACATAGTATATGTCTGACCATCAGGTGATGGGGTATCATAAGCATTGAGACTTCTTCTCATGATGTTCGCACTTGATGATCTCTAGTAGTGAGATCATGAGGACTGGCCCGCCAATAGGAACACCACATGTTTCAGGTGTCATTGGATGTTCCTATCTACAATCATGTGTAATGGTCTCCTGACTTGAGATTATTACCAATGTATGTCATTTGATTGCGTACTTTGATGTAAGATGAAAACCATGGCAATGAAGTCGTGGCGAGGTAGTTTGTGTCGGGTGCATCATTAGTGGAATGTCATTGGTTGAATGGTCAAGAAAGGATTTGTCGCTTCCAGGTTATGGAAGTAATATATCTCTGGCCATGTTGATATAGATGGAAGTACCTTTATAAGACCATGGCCATGACAGTCGAGGGTAAATCTATCCAGTTACATCAACAAACAATAAAGCAAGAAAAGGGTGATGACATGAGAGTGCGTCCTGCTTTATGAGATATTATAGACAAAGAGATTATATTACACAGTGCATGTTCATAGGTTGGTTGTCACTGCTGTGCCAATCCTTATTTCTTCAGGGGCCATGATGGGTTGCTAGATCCCGCTCTTGGTCTGTGAATACTTTTCACGGCTGTCGAAATAAGGTCCTAGAGGGTCACACACAATAGCATATTCAAGAATCTTCCCTATTCAGTTGAATATGAGTATTGGACATAGTGGGCCCCGCCACAGGGGTCCAGGAATTTTCCAAAGTTAAACGATCACCAATGCGATAAATAGATTCATATTATTCGAGTTTAGAATAATGAGTATTGAATTTATTTATTAAATGTATTTACGAGTTTTGAGTAAATACATGAAAAAATATTAATTGACGAATATTAAATTATTCAAGGTTCAATTAATATTTATGGGAGTGACGAGTCGGGTTAATGACTTAATTATTATCATGTAATATATTTTAATATATTACAAGTGAATGATAATAATATTTATGGCTCAGTTTAGTAGTCATAAAATGTCGTTAATAGTGCGTTAAGTATTCGGGGCCGGCGAGGCGATACCAGGTATTTTAATTGAGCACTATAAATATAAGAGGAGGGGCATTTTCCAAATACTATTAATGGAATTTATCTCTCCTCTCCTCTCTCCCACATTCTAGAGAGAGATGCTTTGGATCCAAGGAGCTCGGATGGAGCTCTCTCTCGGGCATCGCTAGCGAAGCGATGCGGTGGTCGTTGGAGCGTCGAAGGCATCGTCACAAATCTACGTTAGCACCCGGATTATGGTGAACGGCGCTCCCGCGGATTCCTTGAAGCGTGTGTGGACGATCTAGAGGAATTCAACTTCGGATTCTTCGAGCAGCGATCACCAACGACGAGCAGACGTCGTGCCCGGCTTTGGATTTAAACCAGGTATTTTATGGTTTAATTTTGTGCTTAAAATCATCCACGCGTGGTCCTCGGCTTTGACCGGGCTACTCTTCACCGACGTCTGCATGTTTACAGCGAATGACGGTGGAAATTTTTTAAAAACCCACCTATTTGGGGCTTCCGCTGCACGCCCGGTTCCAACAAGTGGTATCAGAGGGAAAGTGTGTCGATTTTAAACCAAAATAATTAAATTTGCATTAAAATATAAAGATGTCATCGTTACGGTCCCAACGTCACAGACCGCGTTTGAATCCGATATCGGATGACCCATCTGCGGTCATTCGAAGTTTAAAATAGGAGTTAACCCGGATATTTGATGATCACCGGGTGGACATCCTATTACCGGAATAGTGTTTTCCGGTGATGTTTAATAATTATTATTATAATAATTTAATTATAATAATAATAGTTTGATTATAATAATATTTTATTATTATAAGTTTTTATAATTTCTAGTCTAAATATAGAATTAAGAAATAAAAATAAAATTTTAAAAGACTTACTTTGCAAGACTTATTTAAAAATTGGAAAGGGGAAAGACTGCAAAGCAGTCTAAGAAAAAAAAGGGGGGAGGACCTGCTTTTACAGGTCATTAAAAATCAAAAAAAAAATCCAAGGGGGCGACGGCCTGCTACCTGCTTCAGCCGAGCCGGCTCATCGGCCTTCCCTGCGGGTGCAGTCCACTCCCACGCAGCGCGGGCAGTGCCTACCTCGCATCCCACTCGGCCCATGCAACCATGCGCACTGCCTCTTCTCTCCCATCATGGAGGCAAGATACAACCAGCTGCTTCAGGAGGAGCACCCCGCCCGCTGGTTCTTCCTCATCTCCTGCCTGCTGAAGTCCGCCGAGCCCCCCCTGTTCATACGCGTGAACCAGGCAGACCCAACGCACCCAGGCCACCTTACGGCCACCTCTCCCTCCATGCGTGAGCGGCCCTTGCCTCGCCCCATGCCTCCTCATGTTGTTCCACCGGAGCCACTAGCAGTAGTGCTTCAGTCGGCCAGCGCTGCAACCTCCTATTTTGGCCGCCCCTTGAAGTGCGCTTTTCCCTCTGCGGACTAGGCACAGTAGACCGACACCCCGCTGGCCACCTCTCCATCCCGCGGCACTATGATGGCGGCCCGCCTTGAGCCCCTTCCAGCCACGGATAGTCCCGCTAGGTTGTCTCCCTCCAGCCAGCCAGTCCCTCCACCCATGGTTCGACCTCATCCCTCTAGCCACCGCCGCGGTCCGGGACCCCGTCCAACGAGGTAATCCCTTTCCGCTTCATACAGACCAGACCGATTTCGAAACGGGCATTTGCGGGTCTTCTTAGCCCGGAACGGGTTTGGACGCGCCTGACCGGCCCAGAACACCGTCGCACAGGGTCTGCATGGCACGGGTAGAGCTTGTGTGGGTTCACCCCGACCCGCATAGGCCTTGCTCGGTTTTCCGAGGGCCTGGAAATTAAATTTAATCAAAAGATAATTAAAACAATTAATTTAATTACAGTTGATAGTTAAATTAATTAAATATTAACTTTGGTTTATAAATTAATGCGGCGTAATTAATTTAATTTTCTGATTAATTAAATTAATTAATTAATTTAATTTTTAGTTTTTAAAATTAAATTAATTAAACGGGACCGAACGACGTAAATATTGGATTAAAAATTAGAGTGCAATTTTTAATTCAATTAAAATGCCCTCAAGTTTAATTTTAATGCAAATTTAATTTGTATTCTGCACTTATTTAATATATGAAAGTTTAATACGTATATAACTGATCATGAGCTGAGACCGACCAATGCATGTCTGGTGTTTGTTTATTTATTTAATTATTGCATCTGGTTTTGTAATAATTATTTTAAATAAAAAAAAGGCGATCTGCATGTCGTCTCAGAGTCATTATATGTATAAGGGCATGTGCGCCAATTTTCAGAGTTGTATATTTATACCCCGAGACCCCCTCGCCTGCGTGCGAGTATAATTGTGTGATGACGAGATGACCGATGACACATTTCGCGGCAAGTGACGGCGACACACCAGACAGGAGTTGGATTCATTGATGAGCAGACATTTCTATTCAAGTTACAAGCCACGCGACTAAAGTTATTTACCCCTAGGGTTTTGGTTGGTCCGTTATAAACTCAACGGATCAACCAATAGTACCGGCTCATAATCAGGTGTTCGTTTTATTTCTACATGGTTTATTATTTTGTTCATGTGTAATTTATTGCGCGATCACTTTGTATAATAATAAACAAGCATGCAAGATAAAATGAACATGTGACACGATGAGATTTCTATTTCTTGCACGACCAGTTGTGAGTGCGATCACATAGTACGTGCTTATAAAATTAGAAAATGATTTCTTTCATCACACTAAAAATAATAAAACCCTCAATGATATATTAAGTCTAAACAGCCTTCCGTCATTAAAATTTCGACAAAACCAACTGTTTGAGATGTCGGTTCATACCTTAGCTGAGGGTGCCTCTTACTACTCGGGAGTCCTTATAATCATGAAGGGTCAACTTAACTAAAGTGCTAGTAAGGATTAGACCTATCTAACTTGCTATCATTTTAGAGGCAAGCGTTGAGTAAATCAAGTTTTGATTTTAAGAAGCTGGGACTTCACTCAACAGATCAAGGAACCGCAAGTTAAAGCGGTTGGCCAGCCAAAAGCCTACCTAGAACCCTCCAAGTAGTGGCGTATCCTTAGCTTGTCGACTATGAGGGGTGGTTCCGGGATCCTTTCCACTAGAATAATCAAGCGACAGAGTATTCTGATTCTAGCACAGAGGGTTCCTAGAATCCGATAAAATAGTGGGAGACATAAAATTATTTAAGTAATTAATCAAAATGTCTAAACTGGTAATCCAGATAAAAGGGCACTTATCTGCTAAAATTTATTTTTGTAGAAAAATGGCAAGTTATACCACAAGATTAAAACAGCGATATTATAATGGACAAAGTAAATGTCCACAGTGACACGATTATCCATGAATAGTACAGGTACGTGCGCATAGTACTATGATATAGGAAACTCAAGGTGTTAGTGTCCCCGACATTGTTAAACTACCTCAATAAGCGATGGTAAAAATTGCTTACATGAGACTAATTTACAAAGCATATGATAGTTATATCATTATGCTTTCATCAACGTCCGGTGTCAGTTGCGGTCACTACACCTGGACGTAGATGATATAACATAAAGTCTCATCTCTGAGATGTTTGCAAGGAGAAAGTGAAGCAGTGATATGATTAAGGTGAAGTTTACACCGGCATGTGTAAATTTAAAGATTGATCATGATCTTTAAATATCATTTTCACCACATTACTCAAGTCTCGTTTTCAGTTACAAAATGAACAAGTATAGAGTAAACGCTTCATTACCTATCTTGGTAAGGTTCGCCAAGTGAATAAGAATAAAATACAATTAAGCTTTAATTCTTATGGCGGATAAATTAAAAGACAATGTGAAAAGGTTAAAGTCATTTAATGCCAATGACGCATTCGCGACGTCCTTCAATTAATGAGGTATTAACAATGGTTATATGCATTGCATATTATAAAATAATGCTTTGGAAGTTTAAAAGCAATAAACTGATTTAAAGAAGCAAGTTTCCGCTTCTACATCAGGCATATTCATCATTATAATGTTTCTATTTTACTACTTGGGTATTAAATACAATATGTTGGCAACATATGTGTATTTTAACACGATAAAAAAGTTAGTAAAGAAACCTTACTAGAAGTCAGGTGTATTCTCCAAGTGGCTGTGAAAGGGTGATACCTAGGCCAGTGGTGAGAAGCACATGACTTCTTTAATTGCGAAGTGAAAGATTCGTGTTGAACTATTGTTGAGTATAACCACAAACATTAATCTCATGTGTCCTTGGACGCAAGGAGAAATTCTTTCAGTTTCTGAAATGAATGTTGTTTTTGGTAAACTCAATCACTAGTTTAGTGATACATGAATCATATGCAATTAGTGATGAACATAAATTTAAGACTTATACCCAGTTGTGACAAGATAATTCTTTGTCATGTAATACTAAAATGGACATCATGAATATACCAATTATGGTATTTAGGCTCGGCACATCTAAATACTTTTGGTATTATCAATGTCGTTAGTTTGGACAAAGGAGCCTTTAGAAATAAAGGTACGTCAAAAAGCTTTTGGAAATAGTTCAACATGATAGTATAAACTATTCCAAGTATAAGATAGAGGTATATATACTTCATAAGATTCTTTTAAGTAATTAAGGAATATCAAAGTGAAGTATTTTCATGGTCAGGAGATGTGAGTTACTTCGGGTTGGGATACTGAAGAATATCTTGACCAAGCATTCATCAATCATGATAATGTAGCGTGGAGAAATTCCTAAACGCACATTACCTTATCGACATCTCGACATTGAAGTTAATGGGGAGGATTGATGATGAAGTCTTACATATCAACATTGATCAACAAAATGTAGCGTGGAGTAATTCCTAAACGCACATTTTATACATCAAAGTATTGATGTAAGTAATATCAATGTTGGAACTAGCAGAAACTTCCACTATATTTCATGAAATGCTTTGCAAATAACAGCAATATCCCACAACCGTATGCCAACTATAATGACAAATGGATATCATACGAGCCATAGTATGATGTAAACCCATTATGTCATAAGAACATGTGTTTGGATGCAAAGAGTTTGTTAGGACATAAACAAACTAGCGTCAAGACAAACACATTGTGCATTTAGTGTAATAATCCTAACAGTTGTTTAGGATGTTACAAGATAGAAGAATAGGTAGTCAAGAAAAAGACTACACTTATATAGAAGGGTGCACATCTCTATTAAAGATAGTGGGAGCTATATTGACTTGTGTTTAGTCAATGCTAAAGATGCACAAAATAGCTGGCATTGGAACTAGTTCCACAAGCACATGTGGAACAAAGTATTTTCTAGAGACACATACTGCGTAGGAAGTATAAAACCATGGTGATGATTTTTATATTCACCACGGTCAGTGATCTATTACTCAAAGTGAATAATATTTCCTACAAGTAAGCAGTATATGGAAATTAGCTAAAATTGTTAACACCAACTAAAATTCAATTAATGGATTCCATGTATCAAAGTGAAAAAGGGGCTTATTATTTTGAATACTGCGGTGGGTATTCAAGTGAGTTGATACATGGATGGTACGAGCTTAGTACCAATAAGGATCAATTGGTTTCACCAATTTGTCATGCCTAAATCCGTTAGAATTTTACTTATCATAGCTAATATCTATGATCAATTTATTTGGCATTAGATGTCATGACCACCAATCTTGGATGGTGTCTATATGACACAACTAGAAAGGGATGATCACATCACAGAATACTGATAAAGGTTTCAAGTTACTAAAATCCGGTTTAGGATTAATGTAAGAAACATGATCATAGTATATACATTTAAAACAAATGTTTTCCATGTGTCTACTAGAGGTTAGTGGGAGCGCTAAGGTTTTCCAATAAGAAATGTGTTCGGTAACATATGCAAAACAAACATTGGTCTTACAGTTAGTTAAGACCAAAATGAAATTTACTCTCCAATGATTGACTTAAAGTAGCAACCTATGTTCTAGGGAACATAATCTACTAAGGTAGATCTATAGGTTTCTTGGTTTTAGTCAATCGTACATATAGTGACATTATATTGAAAAATACATATTGGAACAATTCAAAAGATGAATTTTTGCCTATGTCACATGGCATAATCTCTCCATGTTGACATGTCCGTGACATGGGAAGAGATAAATGTGGTGAGTTGAAATCCATACGTCGGAGCGATGGATCAATCACGTATGCCATGATATGTACAAGAACCGATATTTCCAAGGTATATTTTACAATAGGAAAATATCAGTTATATCTAGGAGCACTGTAAGGGATGCAGTTAGAACAATCTAATTGTACTTCGGCAAGTACAAACGATTTGTACCTGGTAAGTAGAGAAGAAAGGATACTAGTTTTTGGGGATAAAAACTAGTATTCCATAGATCAAGAGATCTAGTATTGCAGTTAGGCTAAAGTGTATGAGCGAGTCAAGATCATATAAGCCTGTGGTGGCCATATCTACAAGACCGAGTACATTTCAGCTTCTAAGATATCTAAGAAGTAGTTAAATGCAATGATTTGTTCTAGTTCTTGGAATCGCACCTGGTGAGAAAAGTTTTATATTATGATATTCTTACTAGCCAAGATGTCATGTTATGACAGTGGAAAAAAGGTATATACTCGGGATTCCATCTCTAAATAATTTTTAATCAAAGAGATGAGGTCGTTATAGCATAATAGCCATGCGGCGGAACCATGGTGGACCTAGTATCTAAGGCCTTTACTCAGCAGAAACATGATGCTTATCGTGTGAGTAGCTAACAAGTTTGGTTAGCAAGTTGGCTCTAGTGCAAGTGGGAGTGTTGAAATAGTGGGTGCCCTAGACCCAACTATTATGTGATTTTTATTACCATATCGTGTAAGGTATGCCTGATGTCTTCTTATCATTACAGTGTAGACTTTTTTGCATCCACTATTGAAATGGTAATGTACAAAGATTAATTCTCGTATCGAAAGGTTATAGTAGTTCCCAGGATATAATGAGAACCTCTAGATACTATGACATTAATCTTAAAAATATATGTTCTATGGTCTAGATACATCTTACTAATTGGACATAGTAGATGTATGACCATCAGGTGCTGGGGGATCATAAGCATTGAGACTTCTTCTCATGATGTTCTCACTTGGTGATCTCTAGTAGTGAGATCATGAGGACTAACCCGCCAATAGGAACACCACATGTTTCAGGTGTCATTGGATGTTCCTATCTAAGATCATGTGTAATGGTCTCCTGACTTGAGATCATTACCAATGTATGTCATTTGATTGAGTACTTTTATGCAAGATGAAAACCATGGCAATGAAGTCGTGGCGAGGTAGTTTGTGTCGGGTGCGTCATTAGTGGCATGTCATTTGTTGAATGGTCAAGAAAGGATTTGTCGCTTCCAGGTTATGGAAGTAATATATCTTTGGCCATGTTGATATGGATGGAAGTACCTTTATAAGACCATGGCCATGGCAGTCGAGGGTAAATCCATCCAGTTACATCAACGAATAATAAAGCAAGAAAAGGGCGATGACATGAGAGTGCATCCTGCTTTATGAGATATTATAGAAAAAGAGATTATATTACACAGTGCATGTTCATAGGTTGGTTGTCGCTGCTGTGACAATCCTTATTTCTTCAGGGGCCATGATGGGTTGCTAGATCCCGCTCTTGGTCTGTGAATACTTTTCACGGCTGTCAAAATATGGGCCTAGAGGGTCACACACAATATCGTATTCAAGAATCTGCCCTATTCAGTTGAATAGGAGTATTGGACATAGTGGGCCCCGCCACAGGGGTCTGTGAATTGTCCAAAGTTAAATGATCACCAATGAGATAAATAGATTCATATTATTCGAGTTTAGAATAATGAGTATTGAATTTATTTATTAAATGTATTTACGAGTTTTGAGTAAATACATGAAAAAATATTAATTGACGAATATTAAATTATTCAAGGTTCAATTAATATTTATGGGAGCGGCGAGTCGGGTTAATGACGTAATTATTTTCATGTAATGTATTTTAATATATTACAAGTGAATGATAATAATATTTATGGCTCATTTTAGTAGTCATAAAATATCGTTAATAGTGCGTTAAGTATTCGGGGCCGGCGAGGCGATACCGGGTATTTTAATTGAGCACTATAAATATAAGAGGAGGGGCATTTGCCAAATACTATTCATGGAATTTATCTCTCCTCTCCTCTCTCCCACATTCTAGAGAGAGATGCTCTGGATCCAAGGAGCTCGGATGGAGCTCTCTCTCGGGCATCGCTAGCGAAGCGATGCGGTGGTCGTTGGAGCATCGAAGGCATTGTCGCAAATCCGCGCTAGCACCCGGATTACGACGAACGGCGCTCCCGCGGATTCCTTGAAGCATGTGTGGACGATCTAGAGGAATTCAGCTTCGGATTCTTCGAGCAGCGATCACCAACGATGAGCAGACGTCATGCGCATCTTTGGATTTAAACCAGGTATTTTATGGTTTAATTTTGTGCTTAAATTCCTCCACGCGTGGTCCTCGGCTTTGACCGGGCTGCTCTTCACCGACGTCAGCAAGTTTACGGTGAACGACGGTTGAATTTTTTTAAAAACCCACCTATTTGGGGCTTCCGCTGCACGCCCGGTTCCAACAAAAAGGACAATTAATTAGATGATATAAAAATTTTCAGTGTTCTAGAAAAACCAATTTAAAAATATGAAATTTCAATTCTTTTTAAAATCAATATTGGAAAAATATTTTTTAAAAATACTACACTAGTAATTTCTTTTAGAAAACATGAAAATATAGAGATGATGTTTCACATAAAATGACATAGTCTATCTGAATAGGTGTTCACAAAAAACTAAAACCAAAAAAGAATCTTTAGAAAACATTATTAATATTATCCTAAAAAGAAGATGTTAAGTGTCACATTAAAAAGTTATTTTATAAAAGTTTCAGTGAAAACTTCAAAATCATTCAATTTAAAAAATTAAAATACCATAATATATCCTTTAAATTATAAACTGTTTATCAAAAAATGTGAAGTGTAATACAAGGCATTTGGGATGGGTATTACTTCACGTTGTAGACTCTTGATGGACCGTGCTTATGGTGATTGGTTTCTTTTTCTTTTTGATGCGTTTTCTACTGCAATGGTGGTGGTTTCAGGAGTGATTTGTATGAATTTCATCCTTTTTTGCATTGGTCTCAATGGCTATGTTTTCTCTTGAGCTACTGATATCTTTGTGAGTTCATTTTTTCCATGTTGCATTTGGCATGACACAACTTTCTGCAGGTGTTGCTGGGTGGGAGGCCTCAAATGAGGGATGGGTGTGTTGATATTCATCATCCAGCCATTGGTCATCATCTTGATGGACTAATGGGTGCCTTACCATGACTTTTTCTCAGTGTTTTTTGTATGATCTTTCATCACATTAGGTGACATTTCTTGAATCTTTTTCATGCTTTGTCTGGGAGGATGACTCTTTTGAGAGAAGGGTGTGCTGGCGCCATTTATCCAGCTCTACTCCACACTCCTGGTTTTCTTGTTGAGGTGCTCTGACACGTTGTACTGCCATCACGTTGCAACTTCTTGGAAGAGGGGGTGATGCAACCTTTGGACTGATCTCACTATTTCACTATCTAGTGATGGGGGCAATGAGGCTTTTACATGAGCTTGTTTGGTTTTTTCTTCCTCTAATCTTATAGCCCCATTTTGACCTTTGTCTTTTTTGTTTCCGTTGGCATTTTTCCCTTCATTGTAATAGGTTCCCTATTACCAAGTCATAAGAGAGGTTCCTTTGGTTTTTTTCAATAAAGAGGGAATGAACCTCAACCTTTTAGAAAAAATATAAAGCATTTGATTTTGAAATTCCAAAAACCTCTTTATTTATATATTTTGGAATAACATTGTTTGAAAAGTCACATCATAAAATGAGTGTTAGATGTTACTTTTGAAGATGGGTAAAAATAATTTTTATAATCATGGAAAATAATCCAACTTATATTTCATCAAAAAATGGGAGAACATTGGTAGGGAGAAAATTATGGAAATGTATGAAAATTATCTCTAGTAATAATAAGAGTTATTCTTCACAAAATTACACATTTATTTTAGAAAAAATATATCAAATAAGTGGTTGATAATAATGATATATAATTTCCCAATATAATAAAATGTAATAACATATAAAATTAGGGAATCATAGGATCAATGAAAATATAAAAGATATATTTAATTAAAAAAGAATATTACAAAAGTAACCAAAAATTGAGTTGACAAAACTATTGAAAAATTATTAACATAAAAATAAAAGGGGATTGAGTTGAAAATAAAGAAATATAAATTATGATATCAATAAAAGTAAAATATTATTTTATATGAAAGATTTTGTTTTTGTGAATACACCATAAAATGACTATGGTATACAACAAAAAACATGTCCCATAATGTTAATAATGTAAAAAAGTAACAATTACCTTATTTCTAAGATTATCCAAATTCACACTATGATCCTATATTAAAAAAACTAATATCATAATAATCCATTTGATAAAAATTTTCATATACATTAACTTTTGTAATTTTATTTTTCTTAATAGAAAAGGAACAGTTGTTAAATTATTATAAGATAATTATAACAAAATACTAGTAAAATAATGATACTTATGTTATCATTTTAATATTTTTAATGGAATCTGAGGAAGAATGAGTGCACATGCATAAATATAAATGAGAAAGGATTGGTTAAAAATTTATACCTCAGTTGTTAGATTATCTCGTTTGATAAGGGGTAAGAAAACATTGATTGAGGGTAATTTTAGAATATAAAAACCTAAATAAGGCATTTAAGAGTGTTTAGGAGAGTTTTTGATAGGGGTTGGGATAAAATTTGTAGTTTGTGGTGTGAGGGGAAGTGCGGCGAGAAGTGCTCCTTTTATAAGTGAAAATTGATTAGATTTTTGTTAATGGAAAAAACTTTTCAATAATGGGAATTCACTCTAATGTAATGTGGATCCAAAAATATGAACTAATGGATTGGAGAAGTTATAAGTTCAATCAAGGACCTAACCACATATTTCTTCAAGTGTGTTAAACAAGGTTTGGTTGTCTACTCTTAAATTATAATCTTTTATCATTTATCATTAACCTACTAACTAGTTTTTTCCCAATGTAACATATCCATTATTAAAAAAGATAAAATTCTACTTATTTAATTATTTGTTCCTACTAATTCCGAATTTAAATTTCATTTTTTTAGATACAATTTTTTGAGTCATAAAAATTAAGATTAAATTAAAAAATTTGTAAGGATCGAAAACATATTTTTTGAAAAATATATTCTATGTTATAAAATGTATTATATAGGTTCGTATATTAATGCGATTTTTTTTGAAATTATAACATCACTTAAAACGACATATTTATTATTATATTTTTTTAATAATTTTAAATTCATAATTATATACTAATAATTCATAGAATATATTTTATTTTAAAAATTTTTTTTTACTCTACTCACTGAAAAATATATTTTTTTTAGAAAATTTTAAAAAATTAAAATTAATATAATGTTGAATTTCTAAATCCAAATAATCATTATATTTTTTCTTATTAAATTTCATGAATTTTCTGTTTTAACTTTAAAATAAAGTCATAAAATATAACATGAAACTTTTTTTATAGGAACATAAATTTTTAAAATACTAGCTGTTCTTATTATTAATTTCAATAAAAAACTAATAATGGTAGAATTAAAAATATATATAATATTTCATCCAAATAATCATTTAATAATAATATTCTTTGTTTTATTTAATAAAAAATATAACATATACAAAGACTGATTGTTAATAACAATATTTAATTAAATAAATTTTCCTAAAATATCATATATATATATATATATACATATATATAAATATATTTGGAAAATCATTTTCTGATATTTATGTATACTAATTCAACAACTAGGTTTTAGAAGGCTAAACATACAATGTTTTCATTTTAGTTTGGTGTTCAATGTGGAAGAATCTATTAAACACATTTTTTATTTTATGAAAATGTATTGTGAAATCTCATGTCATTACATTCTGTCTCTTAAATAAATTATAACCTCAAAATTTTAATTATTACTCATTGTACAACAAAAGTGGGGGTATTCTTAACATATTCATAACTCAGGATAAAACCTGTAATATGAAATTTACTTTAATCTCTCAGGATATATCAATTTTATTATCTTTCTCTAACTAACATTATCTATTTGTACTATCATATACCATGTCATATATATACTTTAATAATATATTCACAAAAAATACCTCTCATAATACCAACCGATTCTCTAACACATAAAATCACTATATGAATATATATTCCTAAAAAAATTAAACCAATTTTAACCATGAAATATAATAATAACTAGTTCGTATGTAATGACCCGAGACCCACGCTTCCAGATGTGGTACAAAAATACTGTATTTTTTTTACAAAATCAAATAAAAAACAAAAAACAAAAAATTACATTCGAAAAAGGATGATATTTTTCAGTATATTTTTTAGAGGACTGACTGAAAATGAATTTTTATTGAACTTGAGGAAACTAGGTAAACATAAACAGAGAGAGACCTCAAGGGGGTCATATGTTGTGTGGACTAAGGGTATCCCTTGTAAAACTACCCTACACTCTAAAGGAAGTGATCCCAAGCCAGCATAAAAAACAAGATTCTTATCCAAGTTTCCCAAAAGAGGAAGTGAGTCTACCGTGAAGTTATCCTACCTCAAAATATGATGAACATTCTTCCTGAGGATAGTCTCCACGATGAATCTAAAAATCAGATATATGAAATCCTATGGAACTTCATGACACCCATGAATAGACCTCACCATAACATCCGAATATGACTCTATCTCTGCCATCTCAAAATCACACTTCCTAGAAATCATCATTCCTGATAAACGAGCCTACCCCTACGCACCAAATGTTGTTCCCAGACTATAGTAAGTGCTGAAAACCATAAGAAATAAACCATATGATTATAGAAGAACCCCTCCGCCTCTCATCAACCGCCCATAAATGATCCATCCACATTCAACATCAAGAATCTAATAGGATTCATCCACCGAAACCAATGACCCTCCATCCTGTTAAGTATGTGGTGTCTGTTAAGGAGGTCACATATTGTAACTGAAAGCTGACTACCATTTAACAAAAAACAAAGCTCCAAGTTCAACAACTTTAAGCCCATTTTTAGGAATATATAAGACATCCTAGAACCCAGTGAAACCTGATTGCACGCCTCCAATAAAGTCCAGAAGATTAAAGCAATAATGACATCCCCAACCCTGCATTTAGTGGCCCTTCCTTCCACATTGTGAAACAAGGACTCCATGCATATTTGAAGCGAAGGTTTCAATTTTCCAAGGTAGGGGTGAGGGGAGATTAATGACAAAATATAATGCTCCCTTTTTCTCTAGAAGAAATGATCGGGAGTAGTTTTAGTCTGTGAATTCTCAAAACAGAAACAATGAGACCACAACATATCCCCTTCAATTAAATATTCTTGTCTATTGGATGTTCTTTATTCCAGATATGAAAAATGAGAAAATGAATTTTATTAGGAATCTCCTTACACCAAACTTGGGATGACCACCCATCATGAGGTACCTCCGCCTAAATAAGTCTCATGTAGTCCTGAGTGAAAAAACAACCCAAATACGATCCCATGAATCAGAATTTATCTGGTTCTTCATTCATAATAATACCTTAATGAACCTTAACCTAGTCAGAGTTAAGAATGGAATGAAAAATGGAGGTCGAGCACAAGTATAAGGCCCCAGCCTTAAACCTTAATTAATCTTGAGTTATTACAAGATTACACATTGAGGATCTTTTCAGGTTTAGAGTTTTAGAGAATTAGATCATGAAACTTGCATTACATTCCACATTTAAACAAAGTGGTTACAAAAAAGACAGTATTCATTCTTCCCATCAACGGGAACCTATTTAAAATATAACACGGATTCTTTCTTGACACATCCTTGACACTATCATCACATCATGTACCTTTCCCTTGACCTATGAAAAACATTTCAAAAACTTGGGATGAGCATAAAAAGCTCAGTAAGAGTTATAAAAATTTGGAAAGGAAACATGCGTTCATATATACATAAGAATGAAATCATACTTTACCCATAAAACAAATGCACTTTAACATACCTCATTAAACCATGAATAAATCATAGAAATCATAAGACATAAAGGTAACTTGAGGCATTCATAACATTCTTACGTAGGGAGTAACCCTCTTGGTTACGTTTGGAATACCCATCACAGTATATTCCCTAAATCTCTTCGGAGAAACCTTAACGTTTCACTCCTTCGCGTTACCCAATGCATTGGAGAGCTATATCGGGCTCACCCGCCCTTAGTTTATCATGGAACCACCCGTTCTTCATAACAATTCCCAAGAAACATAACATAATCGTATCACATAAACATGAATAAAGGAAACATTACATTTCCACATTTCAATCACAATATAACATTTTAGGATATTGAAATAATGAATCCATTCAAAAAGAAACCATTTCCAAAACCATTTAAAACATTTAATAAAGAGATTTTTGAATCAAAGTGTCCCATACCACCTTGAAGCTTTTACCATTTTAAACCATTAATATCCATATAAATAAATCCTTAAAACCAGTTTGAAAACATGGATATTAATAAGAACAAATAATTAAAACATTTAAAACGATATTTTGGTTAAAGGGGTTTTACCAAAATTAGAGACACTTGAATACAATAATCGAGGAATAACATTTAGTCAGAACTTTATAATATCATGAGAATAAAAGGATTCATGATATAATACTCCAAAGGACAGTATATACACCATATAAGAGTGAATTGCTGCATAACAACAATGAACCCTCAATAGAAATGTCAAATGTGATGAAATCCCTTATAAAGAAGGTATCCTTAAATTAAGGACAAATAAATCTCAAAAATATGTGTGATAAATATATATACACCCAATATAAGTGGATATTAAGTGTAAAACAATAAAAGGTCATTCACACATATTCAATGGATGACATATTCAATGACTACAAGTTGAACCCAAAGAAATCGAAATTGGGCTAAAAAGTTCCCTTGACAGCCTAACGGCATCACATCAAATTGAGTTGATGAGAGATAAAAAGTGTATCTCATCACTTGGACATAAAATTTACATCAATAAGGATGTATGAGAACATATCCCAACATAAAAATATGTAAATTAAAAGACCCAATAAAATAAGTCTTTTAAAAAAGAGGAGGGTGAAAGGTTCCCTTACCGACTTGGGTATCTTTCAAAACATACACCCCATGAAAGAAAGACAATAGTTCATTGATGTAAATACTCATAAACGAATGTATATTACACAAAGAGTAGAATAATGGGCAGTACATACACCACTCAATGGAATTTGTGGCGAATGTAGCATAAATCTCATGGGAATAAAAGTGAGATGAAAAATCTCTCACGAAAACTCTACAGCCTAACGGCGCCACATAAAACTTCAGAATATGGATTGATGAGATCAAATAGAGTATACCATCATATTACAATATAATTTACAGCAAGTGGAATATAAAAGATCATCCCAATAACAAGAAATATGAGCTTTAAAAGGAATGACATAAAAGTGTGCTCTTAAAAACAAAGCGAGGAGTAGGATCCCTTACCTCGGGTCCGACTTGACTCGATCGTTCTTTAATCTCCTGAATAATAAACTTGAGTTAATTTATAATTCCTTAAGAACCCTTTTTCAAGTTCATTATTACTTTTATACCACTTATTACCATGTCACAAACATTATGTAATCATTTAAGTTAATAATATTTGTTTTGCCGATATTTGGTTCTTAAGTCGAAAGTGGTCTTCTTACAATTACATGTTGTTCGTGTGGCCAAATGTTTATTATATCCAGAATTTTATTCATTATTTAGATATCATATATGTCATATATATCCAGTACATGCATGCATTTATAACATTACATAATCATTTAGAGGTAAGAAATGAAATGCACCGTTCATGGAGACGGTAAGCCGTACGTACGCATGAACGCTACTTTTATTTCTATTTCGTATTTTATAGAATGGAATAATAATGATATAAATTTATATTATAATTCCACTATAATATCATATATAATATCATATATCCATCCTTTATACATCCCACATATGGTATTTAACGAATCAAATCACTTTGAGGGGGCGGTAGTCCGCACTTCCTTAAATGAAGATATCACGTATACCCATAATGGAAGCCATAAAGGTAAGACAAAAATGAAAAATACAGTTGCATAAATAAAACATAAACATATTATATATCATATATAAATATAGTGACATCATAATGGCCACCTTTGAAGGTGTTAAATGAGTATTGAACAATCATCGTTTCGGGAGGCAGAATTTCACCATCCACGGAAACCGTATGTTCTTTAACCATTTGATGTAGTTGTGTGAGAGTGTAGCTCTAATAAATATTAAAACAACATCCTAGTATATTTAAGATACTAGTGTTGTTACAAAATAAGAAAATAAAAAGAGTTTAGGGGGTTGGAGAAGAAAAATAAAACAAATGAACATGAGAGAATGAATTACCTTTAAAAGTGTATCTCCTTTTGATTTGAGCCAAAAGGCTTCCTTTGAAAGGATTCTGCCCAAAGGGAATCCTCTAGGATGAGGAGAGGGATGTGGAGAGAGTAAATGGTCAGGGTTTGGCCGAGCCAAAGGCTTGAGAAGTGTGTGAAATGAGGTAGAGATGGGGGCCTTTTATAAGAGGAGAGGAGGGGCACTTTTGGAAAGTAAGGAAATATTACTTTATTTGAAAATGTGTTTCGGTTTTAAAAGGTCCCACATTGATATAATTCGTGGATAAGGTGATAAGGCTTAGAAATCCACTCATCCAATTGGTTTTGGACATGTGTAGGTTGTAGATTTTTTCATTATCTTTCCATTTTAATTAAATCGTCAAATAATGATGTTATCGCTGCATCATTATTATGTCATAAATAATTTAATTTCGTTAATGTCTAAAAATTATAAAAAAAATACTATGATATATGAAATCTTTTTATCTTTCCAATTAGTATTTATAATAATAATTTGGACTTGTATAACCCCACTTAAAAATTGTTTTCGTAAAACATATTATGTTTGTGTCATTTTCACTTTAACATTAAATAAAAATATCTTAATGTCATTTTCCAACTAAAGTGGATCCATGGGGTCCCCAAGTTGTCCCATGGCTTTTCTTGGTCGGCCATGACTCACCCAATAGGTTTAGGACAAGTTTCATGGTGTTTTCACATTCTTATAATATCATTTTTACCTTAAACTACACTAATTACCACTAATCGCGATTAAAAACTTAATAAGTTACTATTCACCAAAAAATTATTTTAATCTCATTGAACCACATTTTACTTCTTAACGAAAACCATGTATGTCGGATTTTTGAAAATAAAAACACAATTATGGCAAAATTTCATTTAAATGAAAAATCAGTTTTTATAAGTACCACTTACTGGTTTCACTATTCATCAAAAATTGAAGTTTTTCAGAAAATTACCAAAAATTCACCCTAAGCTATATTTGATATTCCGAATTCAAAAATGAAGTCTATTTTACAAAATTTAAAACATATTAATCACATTAATTAATTTAATAATTAATTCCCGATGTCAGAGCAAATAGCGTGTTTTTATAAAACAATAAGTATCAAAAGATTGACACTAGTTTAAGTCTGATTTCAAAGTGAAATTAATTCCAATGACCACTATTGGATTTAATGGTAAAAATATTTTCTAATTTCACTTTAAAACCAATTCAAAATATTATCTAATCATATAAATAAATTAGATTAAAAAGAGGTTTTGAATTAAAACACAACATTCTACACTATTCATTAAAAAATGAACTTTATCGGAAAAATACCAAAAAATTACACAAAGTAAAATTTGATGTCCCGATTCTTAATAAGAGTTTTATTTGGTCCAAAAGAATGTATAAGAGTGATCAAAACTATATTTAATGACAGTTCTCCATTAAAAGGCGATAAGTGAACCTTTAGTGAAAACTAGGGCATATACACCTAAAATTTAATTCTTTCCGTATTTTAAGCCTTTAGCTTTTATTGGATAAATGTAAAAACATTAAAAAACATATATAATCATGTTTTAGTTATTTATATCCATTCCCGCCATTATAACGGCTACATGTTA
The DNA here is from genome assembly GCA_963277665.1 of Viscum album. NCBI lineage: Eukaryota > Viridiplantae > Streptophyta > Magnoliopsida > Santalales > Viscaceae > Viscum > Viscum album. Next base: position 1,856,769,691 of record OY728160.1, read on the forward strand.
ACTACCATTTAAAATAATATTATTTTATTATTAGAGTGCAACGTAAGATTCCCAAGAAACTCATTGTTGCGTGTTGGGTACGCCATCGAGCATAGCATCCCCTTTAAAGTCATATTAATATTTTATTCACAAATATGGATAAATATGAAAATTTCATATTCATCATTTACCTGGGGTGTTACATCCTTCCCCCCTTTTGGGAATTGCGTCCTCGCAATTTTAAAATTGCGCTTGGAAACATCCTTGAAAGTCCCACATCGGAACAAGAGTCGGTAAAACAGTCACTTTAAAATAAAGAAAGATAAGCACAGAGGTCACCCGAGATAACCCATACTAGGATTCTAAGTATGAAAATATGGACATGGAGGAGAAAACATAGGGTCATGTTCCGATTGAGAGTGATAGAAAACATGTTTAGGAGAAAGTTAATAAGAAGAAAATCACAAATTTGTGATGGGTTAAACGGTGTTGGGTTCCCCAGTAGGAAAAGTTAATAGAAAACATTTTTGTTTTATGTTACATTTTATTGAGGAATTTATTCATAAGGAAGCATAATCACTTATCATGTTGACTTTCAACTTTTACTAGATTCCTTAGTCAAACTCATATTTTTTCCAAAAGACGAGTATTTAGGGAGACTTGTTCACATTAAGAGTATTATAATCAACTTCTAGAGAATTACCTAATCCCCAAAAGAGAACTATATACATCCCATGTATTTAGGCTTTAACCAAAACCAAAACCAAAAAGGTTAGTACAAGATCAGATAATCCAGAAAAGGATAACCCCTTATAAAAAGAAAATCTATTCTTAATCTCCAAAATTTGTCCAACAAAACCCAAAGTTCAACGAGGACCATCCGATAAACAATTTGTCCATAAAATTCTTCAAAGTAAACCTAATATAATATTGAAACCCAAATATTTGAAGGATTTAGTCACATAGTCTTCCATGTTAAATCGTAACATTTATCTCCAAACAACATTAGTTGCTCCTAAAGTCTCGTATTGAAAAGTAATTAACCTAATCACATATCCTCCATGATAGGTTAATCATTTTTATAAATAACCCAAAATAAACTTACTCTTAATTCATAAAATCATATAACTAGAATGAATCAGTCAAACTAACCAGGGACTTCACGTAGTCCAGTGGTAGGCGATAAATACCAGTCGCACTTTGGTTGTGGGTTCGATTCTCGCAGCTTTGTCCGACGCGACGGGTTGTCACACGATCTGTGTGTTGTCCTTTTTTCAAAACTATATAATTCTCAAAACATTCCCCAAAACGAGATAAAATCTTCAAAAATATTCATAACAAATTTTAACCTCAATTTTATCTCATGCCTTCCACTTCAATCATAACATTTAGTATCCCATAATTTCCTCAAAAGTAAGGATCATATAAACCCAAATGGTTCTTTATAACTATGTCCACAAAAGAAAATATATCTATTCCTTGGATAAAATTTTCCTATATTAAACATCAGGGTTACACATAATATAAAAAGTCTTCTAATGTAACCCCATCATCAAAAGAGACTTGATAATCTTAAGAATTTCACCATAACTCTTGAAGCCCTTATATGTTGACATCTTACTCATTCAACATTCTTCATGATCCATTATCCATTCCTTTCCAACCTATTCCAAAATACCTCTTTCCTACAAACAAAATCATGAATCATATCCTAAGATTCCAAAATAGGAAAACAATAGTCATGAAATAGTACATACCTTTGATTGGTCATTGTCAGTTTCTTCATCCTCAATAGGAATGGCATTAGGTATTGGTAAACGAACATTTGTACGCTCTTGGTGACCCCATTCATGAAACTTCTTCATAGAACATGTGTTTGCATAATGACCATGCACACCACATTTAAAACATTCAATTGATCCCTCAGAAAGAACTTCTTTCCCTTTCCTCGAGTCAACTGGATGCTTCCTTTTTCCATGGCAGGTTCTTGCTTTATGACCTTCATTTCCACATCTATAGCATATTTCTGTCCCTTTGAAACATTTTCCTAGGTGTTTCTTTCCACATCTTTGACACATAGGTTTTTGAACACACATACCTTTATGATTATTACCTGTACTTCCGTAGGGATTTGTTTCTTGCATATATGATGCCTTAGAGAAAACTACAAGGTTTAGGTGGTCAATCATGACTCCAGATAGTTGGTTGAGGATAATTAGAAGAGTTCTCATTACAGCTCCCATATCATTCAGTTGCTTGCTCAAAAAACTGTCACAGTTTCCTTCACATCCACTGTTACTTTGGTGCCTGCTAGATCCAGTCATTTACTAAAACCAAAAAAGGTCAGTGTGAGTATATCAAAAAAACCATCATGTACTAATGAGAAAGATAAACACTATGATACACTTACTCATTCACTTTATCTAAAACTAGGACTCTTTATGAAATCCTAACCATTATGGTAATGTCACTTATGCTTAAAGAGTACCCTAACCTCTAAAGTTATCTAAACCGACCTCTGATACCAACTATAAGGCCCCAGCCTTAAACCTTACTTAATCTTGAGTTATTACAAGATTACACATTGAGGATCTTTTCAGGTTTAGAGTTTTAGAGAATTAGATCATGAAACTTGCATTACATTCCACATTTAAACAAAGTGGATACATAAAAGACAGTATTCATTCTTCCCATCAACGGGAACATATTTAAAATATAACACGGATTCTTTCTTGACACATCCTTGACACTATCATCACATCATGTACCTTTCCCTTGACCTGTGAAAAACATTTCAAAAACATGGGATGAGCACAAAAAGCTCAGTAAGAGTTATAAAAATTTGGAAAGGAAACATGAGTTCATATATACATAAGAATGAAATCATACTTTACCCATAAAACAAAGGCACTTTAACATACCTCATCAAACCATGAATAAATCATAGAAATCATAAGACATAAAGGTAACTTGAGGCATTCATAACATTCTTACATAGGGAGTAACCCTCTTGGTTAAGTTTGGAATACCCATCACAGTATATTCCCTAAATCTCTTAGGAGAAACCTTAACGTTTCACTCATTCGTGTTACCCAATGCATTGGAGAGCTATATCAGGCTCACCCGCCCTTAGTTTATCACGGAACCACCCGTTCTTCATAAAAATTCCCAAGAACCATAACATAATCGTATCACATAAACATGAATAAATGAAACATAACATTTCCACATTTCAATCACAATATAACATTTTAGGATATTGAAATAATGAATCCATTCAAAAAGAAACCATTTCCAAAACCATTTAAAACATTTAATAAAGAGATTTTTGAATCAAAGTGTCCCATACCACCTTGAATCTTTTACCATTTTAAACCATTAATATCCATATAAATAAATCCTTAAAACCATTTTTAAAACATGGATATTAATAAGAACAAATAATTAAATCATTCAAAACGATATTTTGGTTAAAGGGGTTTTACCAAAATTAGAGACCCCTGAATACAATAATCAAGGAATAACATTTAGTCAGAACTTTATAATATCATGAGAATAAAATGATTCATGATATAATACTCCAAAGGACAGTATATACACCATATAAGAGTGAATTGGTGCATAACAACAATGAACCCTCAATAGAAATGTCAAATGTGATGAAATCCCTTATAAAGAAGGTATCCTTAAATTAAGGACAAATAAATCTCAAAAATATGTGTGATAAATATATATACACCCAATATAAGTGGATATTAAGTGTAAAACAATAAAAGGTCATTCACACATATTCAATGGATGACATATTCAATGACTACAAGTTGAACCCAAAGAAATCGAAATTGGGCTAAAAAGTTCCCTTGACAGCCTAACGACATCACATCAAATTGAGTTGATGAGAGATAAAAAGTGTATCTCATCACTTGGACATAAAATTTACATCAATAAGGATGTATGAGAACATATCCCAACATAAAAATATGTAAATTAAAAGACCCAATAAAAGAAGTCTTTTAAAAAAGAGGAGGGTGAAAGGTTCCCTTACCGACTTGGGTATCTTTCAAAACATACACCCCATGAAAGAAAGACAATAGGTCATTGATGTAAATACTCATAAACGAAAGTATATTACACAAAGAGTAGAATAATGGGCAGTACATACACCACTCAATGGAATTTGTGGCGAATGTAGCATAAATCTCATGGGAATAAAAGTGAGATGAAAAATCTCTCACGAAAACTCGGCAGCCTAACGGCGCCACATAAAACGTCAGAATATGGATTGATGAGATCAAATAGATTATCCCATCATATTACAATATAATTTACAGAAAGTGGAATATAAAAGATCAACCTAATAACAAGAAATATGAGCTTTAAAAGGAATGACATAAAAGTGTGCTCTTAAAAACAAAGCGAGGAGTAGGATCCCTTACTTCGGGTCCGACTTGACTCGATCGTTATTTAATCTCCTGAATAATAAACTTGAGTTAATTTATAATTCCTTAAGAACATTTTTTCAAGTTCATTATTACTTTTATACCACTTATTAACATGGAACAAACATTATGTAATCATTTAAGTTAATAATATTTGTTTTGCCGATATTTGGTTCTTAAGTCGAAAGTGGTCTTCTTACAATTACATGTTGTTCGTGTGGACAAATGTTTATTATATACAGAATTGTATTCATTATTTAGATATCATATATGTCATATATATACAGTACATTCATGCATTTATAACATTACATAATCAGAGGTAAGAAATGAAATGCACCGTTCATGGAGACGGTAAGCCGTACGTACGCATGAACGCTACTTTCATTTCTATTTCGTATTTTATAGAATGGAATAATAATGATATAAAGTTATATTATAATTCCAGTATAATATCATATATAATATCATATTTCCATCCTTTATACATCCCACATACGGTATTTAACGAATCAAATCACTTTGAGGGGGCGGTAGTCCGCACTTCCTTAAATGAAGATATCGCGTATACCCATAATGGAAGCCATAAAGGTAAGACAGAAATGAAAAATATAGTAGCATAAATTAAACATAAACATATTATATATCATATATAAAAATAGTGACATCATAATGGCCACATTTGAAGGTGTTAAATGAGTATTGAACAATCATCGTTTCGGGAGGCAGAATTTCACCATCCACGGAAACTGTATGTTCTTTAACCATTTGATGTAGTTGTGTGAGAGTGTAGCTCGAATAAATCTTATAAAAACATCCTAGTATATTGAAGATACTGGTGTTGTTACAAAATAAGAAAATAAAAAGAGTTTAGGGGGTTGGAGAAGCAAAATAAAACAAATGAACATGAGAGAATGAATTACCTTTAAAAGTGTATCTCTTTTTGATTTGAGCCAAAAGGCTTCCTTTGAAAGGATTATTCCCAAAGTGAATCCTCTAGGATGAGGAGAGGGATGTGGAGAGAGTAAATGGGCAGGGGTTGGCCGAGCCAAAGGCTTAAGAAGTGTGTGAAATGAGGTAGAGGTGGGGGCCTTTTATAAGAGGAGATGAGGGGCACTTTTGGAAAGTAAGGAAATATTACTTTATTTGAAAATGTGTTTCGGTTTTAAAAGGTCCCACATTGATAGAATTCGTGGATAAGGTGATAAGTCTTCGAAATTTACTCATCCAATTGGTTTTGGACATGTGTAGGTTGTAGATTTTTTCATTATCTTTCCATTTTAATTAAATCGTCAAATAATGATGTCATCGCTGCATCATTATTATGTCATAAATAATTTAATTTATTTAATGTCTAAAAATTATAAACAAAATACTATGATATATAAAATCTGTTTAGCTTTCCAATTACTATTTATAATAAAAATTTGGACTTGTATAACCCCACTTAAAAATTGTTTTTGTAAAACTTATTATGTTTGTGTCATTTTCACTTTAACATTAAATAAAAATATATTAATGTCATTTTCCAACTAAAGTGGCTCCATGGGGTCCCCAAGTTGGACCATGGCTTGTCTTGGTCGTCCAGGACTCACCCAATATGTGTAGGACAAGTTTCATGGTGTTTTCACATTCTTATAATATCATTTTTTCCTTAAACTACACTAATTACCACTAATCGCGATTAAAAACTTAATAAGTTATTATTCACCAAAAAATTATTTTAATCTCATTGAACCACATTTTACTTCTTAACGACAACCATGTATGTCGGATTTTTGAAAATCAAAACACAATTATGGCAAAATTTCATTTAAATGAAAAATCAGTTTTTATAAGTACCACTTAGTGGTTTCACTATTCATCAAAAATTGAAGTTTTTCAGAAAATTTCCAAAAACTCACCCTAAGCTATATTTGATATTCCGAATTCAAAAATGAAGTCTATTTTACAAAATTCAAAACATATTAGTCACATTAATTAATTTAATAATTAATTCCCGCTGTCAGAGCAAATAGCGTGTTTTTATAAAACAATAAGTATCAAAAGATTGACACTAGTTTAAGTCTGATTTCAAAGTGAAATTAATTCCAATGACCACTATTGGATTTAATGGTAAAAATATTTTCTAATTTCACTTTAAAACCAATTCAAAATATTATCTAATCATATAAATAAATTAGATTAAAAAGAGGTTTTGAATTAAAACACAACATTCTACACTATTCATTAAAAAATGAACTTTATCGGAAAAATACCAAAAAATTACACAAAGTAAAATTTGATGTCCCGATTCTTAATAAGAGTTTTATTTGGTCCAAAAGAATGTATAAGAGTGATCAAAACTATATTTAATGACAGTTCTCCATTAAAAGGCGATAAGTGAACCTTTAGTGAAAACTAGGGCATATACACCTAAAATTTAATTCTTTCCGTATTTTAAGCCTTTAGCTTTTATTGGATAAATGTAAAAACATTAAAAAACATATATAATCATGTTTTAGTTATTTATATCCATTCCCGCCATTATAACGGCTACATGTTAACTACCATTTAAAATAATATTATTTTATTATTAGAGTGCAACGTAAGATTCCCAAGAAACTCGTTGTTGCGTGTTGGGTACGCCATCGAGCATAGAATCCCCTTTAAAGTCATATTAATATTTTATTCACAAATATGGATAAATATGAAAATTTCATATTCATCATTTACCTGGGGTGTTACAACAAGATTCCTTAAAGGGGAAAATTTGCCGTTGGGGGGCATTTTTTTTATCAAAATGGGTTACCCATTTTCTTTTTTAAGAAAATGGGTCACTCTAGCGCCACTTCAGGTGGAGCTAATGGAAAAAAACGCCATAGCGCCACTTGAAGTGGCGCTAACCGGGAAACCGGTAAATATGCAGCGGCGCTGATCGTTTTATCCCGAAGGGATCAGCACCACTTGAAGTGGCGCTGATCTTTCCCCACACCTATAAAACCCCTCTCCCCCTCCTCCTCTCCTCATTCCCTCCACTCCACTCCCCTCCTCTTTCTCCCTCTTCACTCTCTTCATCCCCTCTCCCTCATCCTCCCCCTCTCCCTCATCCTCATCCAACCCCTCTCCCTCATCCTCATTCTCATCCAACCGAGGAGTTTTTTGGGGATTCGAAGTTCTGCAAATTCGAGTTAAGTTTTTATTTACATTTGTTTAATATTTTAAATTGTTTATTTAATTGTTTAGTTAATGTAATTAGATTATTGAATTTGTTTATTAATTTATTTGTTTACTTTATAGAATTAGTTTAATAATTAATTATAATAATTAGTTAATTAATCAATTTTAATTAGTTAATTAATAGTAAGTAGTTAAGTAATTGTAATTAGTTAATTGTAATTAGTTAAATGTAATTAGTTAAATGTAATTAGTTAAATGTAATTAGTTAAATGTAATTAGTAATTACATAATTGTAATTAGTTAATTGTAATTAGTAATAAGTTAATTGTAATTAGTAATTAGTTAATTGTAATTAGTAATTAGTTAATTGTAATTAGTAATTATTTAATTGTAATTAGTAATTATTTAATTGTAATTAGTAATTATTTAATTGTAATTAGTAATTAGTTAATTCTAATTAGTGAATTAATGATTTGTAATTAGTCAATTAATGATTTGTAATTAGTCAATTAATGATTTGTAATTAGTCAATTAATGATTTGTAATTAGTCAATTAATGATTTGTAATTAGTTAATTAAGTAATTATAATTAGTAAATTAAGTAATTATAATTATTGAAGTAATGATTTCTAATTAGTGAAGTAATGATTTCTAATTAGTAATTAATCATTTCTAATTAGTTAATTAATGATTTCTAATTAGTTAATTAATGATTTCTAATTAGGTAATTAGTGATTTAGAATTAGTTAATTAATTAAATCTAATCAGTGAATTAATTAATTGTAATTAGTCAATTAATTAATTCTAATTAGTGTATTAATTAATTCTAATTAGTGTATTAATTAATTCTAATTGCTGAATTAATGATTTGTAATTAGTGAAGTAATGATTTGTAATTAGTGAATTAATGATTTGTAATTATAATTAGTGAAGTAATTAATTATAATTAGTGAATTAATTAATTATAAATAGTGAATTAATGATGTGTAATTAGTGAATTAATGATGTGTAATTAGTGAATTAATGATTTGTAATTAGTGAATTAATGATTTGTAATTAGTGAATTAATGATTTGTAATTAGTGAATTAATGATTTGTAATTAGTGAATTAATGATTTTTAATTAGTGATTTCTCATTTGCTAGTTAATTAATTATAATTAGCTACTTAATGATTTCTAATTAGTGAGTTAATTAATTGTAATTAGTAAGTTAATTAATTGTAATTAGTGAGTTAATTAATTGTAATTAGTGAGTTAATTAATTGTAATTAGGGAGTTAATGAACTGTAATTAGGGAGTTAATGAAATGTAATTAGGGAGTTAATGAACTGTAATTACGTAGTTAATGAACTGTAATTACGTAGTTAATGAACTGTAATTAGGTAGTTAATGAACTGTAATTAGGTAGTTAATGAATTGTAATTAGGTAGTTAATGAACTGTAATTAGGGAGTTAATTAATTGTAATTAGGGAGTTAAGTAATTGTAATTAGGGAGTTAATGAATTGTAATTAGGGACTTAATGAATTGTAATTAGGGAGTAAATTAATTGTAATTAGGGAGTAAATTAATTGTAATTAGGGAGTTCATTAATTGTAATTAGGGAGTAAATTAATTGTAATTAGGGAGTTCATTAATTGTAATTAGCTACTTAATGACTTCTAATTAGCTACATAATGACTTCTAATTAGCTACATAATGACTTTTAATTAGCTACTTAATGATTTATAATTAGCTAATTCAACTTAAATAATCAATTTTATTTCAACTTAAGCAATCAATTCTAATTAGTTAATTATGTAATTTTAATTAGGAAATTAATGAACACTAATTAGGTAATTAACTAAATTTAAGTAGGTAGTTAATTAAATATACTTATTTAATGAAATATAATTAGTTAATTAATGAAATCTTATTAGTTAAGTAATGATGTATAACTAGCGAAGTAGTTACAGTAATTAGAAAAGTAGTTACAGTAAATAGAGAAGTAGTTACAGTAAATAGCGAAGTAGTTACAATAATTAGCAAATAGATGGCACATTTCTGTATAGAAAGTATACAGGAACTTTATTGATTGCTGCCACACAAGATGGAAATAGAGCCCCTCTACCTTTGGCATTTGCAATTGTGGAGAAAGAGAACTTCTCGTCATGGAGTTGGTTTCTCGCATGTCTTCGTGAGTTTGTTACGGGCGAGGAAGGGATTTGCCTTATCTCAGATCGTCACCGTGCAATCAAAGAGGCAGTACAATCTGAGGGACTTTTATGGAGACCACCTTATGCTCATCATCGATACTGTATTCGACACATTTCTAGCAATTTACGAAAGAGATTCAAGAATGAGTCGATGAAGAAAGCAATCTTGAAAATTGGTATGAAAATCATTTTTTGTACTAACAAATCCTATCATAGTTATGATCATTATTTGTTCAGATTTTTTCTTGTATGATAGCATATGAGCCTCAACAACAAAGAATACAGGAGCGTCTTCAAGATATTCAAAGAGTTAATCTGGATGTTTATGATTATATGATGCAAATTCCAAAACAGAAATGGTCGTTGGCATATGATGATGGGAGGAGATATGGTCATATGACTACCAACATCGTAGAATGCATAAATGGGGTTTTCAAGGGAGTTCGAAAATTACCAATCACAGGTAAATATGAATATTTAATTATATGTTGATCAGAAAAACATAATTATAATATACTATTAGTATAATGACTTAAATCTAAATTGTAGGTTTGGTACAAGAGACCTTCTATCGTAGTGTCAAGTATTTTCTGGAATGAGGAAAGCAAGGTGAAGAGGGATTGAACAGAGGGATGTGTTATGGACACCATTTCCAACGCGATTTAGATACAGTTCTTCAGGAAGCTGCAACTTATCGTGTCACCGCATTTAATCGTCCAGAGCAACGATTTGAGGTCGCTGAGCCCGGTGATGTTGTGGCTTGTAGCAATGGTCGGATCCGAATTGTTTTACTGGAGAAGCGTTACTGTGAATGTGGCAAGTTTCAAGCATTGAGATATCCTTGTGGCCATGTGATTGTAGCCTGTGGTTACGTACACGTATCTTGGGATCAGTTTATTGATCCAGTTTATCGACTTGACAGTATCAACTCATGCTACAATACTCCCTGGATGCCAATCGGAGAATATCCTGATGGCACCAGGACAACCAGAGGGGTTGCATTCGATTGTACTTACAGGTAGACAGTCGACGAACTGGCGGCTATTTCATGCATCTCATATTGGGATGTGGGACGCGCGTGCCCGATATGGTATTTCTCGATATGGATATCCCACAACACAATATCAGTTATCTGCCCAGGGGGATTATGCAGATTTGTATTGACGTCATACCATCATGCATCTTACACGTCAGGGGATTGGCATTCAGCATATGGTAAACTTATTAAGATATATTATATTTGTTTAACTCTTTTATGGTATTAATTTGAATGTCATTTCATTTTCAGACAGACATCATTGATCATCTTGCACATATCACACATCCTCAGGAGGAAGCATATATTAGACGTGATGTAGTTCATCGAGATGTGTTGGCTCTCTACGACCATCTCCGGATGATACGAGACAATTTTTATGACGAGGAGCCACAGTTATATCTTGATCCATATCCTCTAACTGGAGCTCCTGAGGGTGGGGGTGATGATGTGCATGTTATGCCTGCTGATGACGATGTACCGCCACCACCGCCGCCAGCTGAGAGACGGAGAAGAGGACCTCGGGAGGGGCAGAGGCGGCGAGATAGACATCCGAGAGCACCTCCTGCAGATGTGGAAGAACCACATAGAGATGATCATGCCCAACTTATTGATGAGGTTGCACAGTAGGGAGATGTTTATAGACCACATCTATCATCTCTGATGACTACTATGGACTATGAGCTGGATCAGGTGACACAGCTTGTGGCAGCCCCCTCTCCTCCCGGCGAGGACTTCTTCAGTATGCCATTTCTACCATTTTTAGGAGCCTCAGGACCATATGGCTCGACGCATGATTATGGGCAGTCATCCACGTATGATTTTGGGCAGTCATCCATGCATGATTTTGGTCATCCCTCTACACAGCATCATGAGGAGGCACCGGATGCACCAGTAGTAGAGGATCCCGTTGATAGGACACCGGAGCGACACGTACGCCGAACACGGGGAGGACGTGAGATTCAGATGCCACGTTGTGGTACCGGGGGGCATCAACGTTGATTTATTCAGATGTCATGATATATATGTTAAAAACCCTCTTTATTTAGAGAAATGAATATTATTTAGACATATAATTAGAAAATAAAATAGATAGTGTATACAAAATAATATAAATGAAACTTTTAACATTGATTAAACGTATAAGAAATACTCGAAAACAACATAAAACATGGATTAAACATATAATAAATAGTTTAAAACAAAAGGATTTTCCAAAAAAAATTGTTAGTGAAAAGTAATCTATAAGCTTTCAAAACCGCCTACTTGAAACTTAAAAATGGTTCAAGTACGTGACTTTGAAAGACTATAAAATATATACTATGAAACGAATAAAAAACAGAAACTTTAAACATATAACAAATAGTTAAAAAAAGGAATTTCATAAAAAACGTCGACGAGAACTATTTTTTAGGAAATCAGACACTTATTTGAAACTTAAAAATGTTTCAAATACTTGTCTTTGAAAGACTATAATAGATAAACTATAACACCGATATAGATTAGACTTTAGTCATTGATTACACATATAATAAATATTTGAAAACATAATGAATTTAATGAAAAATGTTGAGAGAAAATAATTTATAAGATTTCAATTTGAAAGACTATAAAACATAAACTATTACACGGATATAACTGAAACTTTAAACATTGATGAAACATATAATAAATAGTTGAAAACAAAAGGAATTTCCAAAAAAAAATGTTAGTGAAAGATATCATTAATTATTAAATTTAAAATAGAGAACTTTACAACAGTAGAAGGGTTTTAGATAAAACAGTAAGTGTGTCTTCCTCCACTCTCACTCGGAGGTTTACCATGGACGTCTCTCCTTCGTTGAACGGTACGAACCGAGGGGCGTCAAAATTGGGGGGTTAATTTGGATATGTGATAGATATTTCGGTAAAAATGTGGGTCTGTCCAGATTTAACGAAACTGAATTGAAAAGTTAAGTTGCATGTAAGACACTGTGGTGGTGTTCCCCCCAAAACGAAAGACGACTTCAACCTTTCTTGACATCCAGTATAGATTTTGATATCCAATTCACTGCAACAAATACCAGAACCTCCACATAAACACACCATTTCTGGTATTTGTTGCAGTGAATTGGATATCAAAATCTATACTGGATATCAAGAAAGGTTGAAGTCACCTTTCGTTTTGGGGGGAACACCACCACAGTGTCTTACATGCAGTTTAACTGTTCAATTCAGTTTCTTTAAATCTGGACAGCCCCTCATTTTTACAGAAATATCAGTCACATATCCAAATTAACCCCCCAATTCTGACGCCCCTGGGTTCATACCATTCAACGAAGGAGAGACGACCGTGGTAAACCTCCGATTGAGAGTGGAGGAAGACACAGTTACTGTTTTATCTAAAACCCTTCTGCTATTTTAAAGTTCTCTATTTTAAATTTAATAATTAATGATATCTTTCACTAAATTTTTTTTGGAAATTCCTTTTGTTTTCAACTATTTATTATATGTTTCATCAATATTTGAAGTTTCAGTTATATCCGTGTAATAGTTTATGTTTTATAGTCTTTCAAATTGAAATCTTATAAATTATTTTCTCTCAACATTTTTCATTAAATTCATTATGTTTTCAAATATTTATTATATGTTTAATCAATGACTAATGTCTAATCTATATCGGTGTTATAGTTTATCTATTATAGTCTTTCAAAGACAAGTATTTGAAACATTTTTAAGTTTCAAATAAGTGTCTAATTTCTTAAAAAATAGTTCTCGTCGACGTTTTTTATGAAATCCTTTTTTTAACTATTTGTTATATGTGTAAAATACAATTATTACAAATTATTATAAGTAATTATATTTTTAACTATTACAAATTATTATAATTGTAAGTTATTATAATTATAAATAAGTTATAAATAATTAATTGTCATTAATTAAATTACAAATTATTTATTATTAATATTTGATTTTTACAAATTATTCTATCTTTATATATACATTATATATTTATTCTATTTATATTTATATAATTATAATAAATATATAATTATAATTATAAATATTATAAATATATACTTATAACTCTAAATATAATAAATATATAATTAAAATAAATAATTATTATAGGCATATATTAATTATAATTACATATTTTTTATAATTACATATTTATAATGTAAAAAATATATATAATGTATATATATAGAATTATATAATGTATACATATATACTAATAACACTAAATATAGTAAATATATAATTAAAATAAATAATTATTCTAGGCATATATTAATTATACATTATATATAATTAAAATTGCATATTTACAATGCGAAAATATATATGTAATGTATACATAAATATATAATTACATTTACACTACATTTATTATATTTATTACATTTATAAATTTTATTATATTTATATAGTTATATTTTTGTATTTACTGTATTTGTAATTATATAATTATTATATTTTTTTTTACTATATTTATATATTTATTATTTTTATATATTTATCATAATTATTATATTTATAATTATAAATTTATTATAATTCTATAATTAATATTATATTTAATATATAATAATTATAAATATAATAATTATAATAAATATAAAAATTATCTAATTATAGTAAATATAACATAATAAATATAAAAAAACAAAAAAAAAACAAAAAAAAACAGTTTAGCGCGGCTTCAAGTGGCGCTATTCATTTCTTTGAATAGCGCCACTTGAAGGGGCGCTAAAGGCACCCATTTCCCTAAATATTATATACCCTACCCCATTAAAAAAAAGACCCCCCAGCTAAATCTGCCCCTTAAAGGAGATGTCTAGATGGGGGAGCCCGCTTCTCACCCCCCTAGTTAACCTTCCAGAAACTAACTTCCCCTTTTCCAATAATGCACCTAGCGGAGCCAGAAAGGTCCTGGAGATGAGAGACCATACACCGTTCCAGGCGTGAGAGGTAAGGACCATGAACACCGGGCGCCACCCATTGTACTTTATACCGCTTCCTAAAGAACGACACCCACAACGAATCACCTGTGATGATATCCCAATCCAGCTAGCCTTTCATGCCATGTACTGCTATAATGATGTCACAAAGCCACACACCACCTTCATCCACAGTTCTGGCCATACAAGACAAGGAGGCCCAAAGACTTCATACCTCTTGATAGGAATCCCACAAGAAATATTTCATAATCTTTTCAATTCGCTTGACGACCCCTTTGGGAGGATTGAGATGTGAAAAAACATGCATCGGAATGGAAGTTACGACGCTGTTGACCCACATCACCCTCCCACCAAATGACATAAATTTATTTTTCCTGCTAAATATCCTTCCATGTAGCTGATTAATGATATCCTCAAAGTGGTGTTTCTTGATGCGGCCATAAGAGATCAGGACACCCAGATAAGGCACAAGAAACTACCTTTGTTAACAACCAAGGATGTCTTGAATTCACCTACATTGACTTCTATGACACCTCTTAGATATAAAAACATAACTTCTCAAATTTTTAATCCCTTTTCCACTCACGAGTCCATATGTAGAAAATATCTCTATGAGATTGAGAAAAGATCATCGCCTTCCATTAGTTTAAATTAATTTATCATCAATAAAAATTAAATGAGAGATTCTTTCCGTTCCACTTTGACTACGATATGAGGCCAACCTGCCCTTGTCCATGACTCTCTACAGGTTTCGGGAAAGTGAATCTTGAGCCAAGATGATCGGACTTGGAAATAATGGATCCCCCTATCGAACCCCACAGACTGACTTGAAAAAGCCGAAGTACCTCCTCATGAGAACAATGTAAAGCCAAGGTGAGGAGAACACCTAAAAAATATATCAAAAAATGACTCATTAAACCCATACATCCACATCACACATATGATGAAGCTCTACTTAAATATATCATAGGCTTTGTACATATTCATGTGAAGGAAAACATTTGAGCCAACAGACCTTTTTTTGATGTCGTTCAGCAGTTCACTTGCAATCCCAACTGGCACTTGAATTTTCCGTCCTGTTATGAAACAATGTTGTTCCCTCAACCCTTATTTTGGGAAAACCCTGCTCAGCCTTATTGAAATGAGAGAGGATAGAATCTTGTAAAAAAAATTGAGAAGGCTGATGGGTTGACAGTTTCCAATGCTCGTGGGGTCTTTTTTAATAAGAATATGGACTATCCCGGTAGCACACACAACCCTATTTAAAGGGCCACCACAAGAGAGACAAAAATAATCCACCGTGGAGATTCACAGGTGGCCTGGATCTTCTTCACCACGCCCTCCGGGAACAGGTCCTTATGCATTTTCCCATGGAAGTCCCAAAGAAGATTTCTAAAAACATATCATTATTGGAACTCCGGGGATAACTGAGACGTGATGTGGATCGATGGAGGGGACAATGATAATGACCAGGGAATGTGCAGAAAAGAGCTGGATAGAAGATCACAAGAGTCCCAAGAGAATGTGGGATCTCTCATGGGGGGACAAAAGCTTCTAAGGGCCAGGTATCGGAGGTGGAGGCTGGTGATAATACGACCAAGTTCGCATGTTCTGATGCCATACTCGACCAGAGACCACCCTAAACTGCAAGATCCAAGATTTGTTGGTAAGGTATGTTTTATTTACATTTCTGTTTAGGCCTTTATTTTGGCCAGTTAATTGCTTTACAAAGTCCATAAAGAGGTTGGGGGTATTTTGGTGGTTCGGGACATGAAAAAGGGGGAAAATGTATTTTCTCAGCTAGCCGCACGGTCTACGCACAATTAGTGCTAATTGTGCAGGCAGCGCACATAAACCGTGTAAGAGGAAGGTTTTTAGATAGTAGCATCTGCAAGGTTAGCACGGGGTTTGAAAAAACCGTGTGTGTAAACCGTGCAAAGGGGCTCTTTTGGGACATAAGAATCCACACAGTTTTCGCACGGTTTTTCAAAAAGTGCGGGCAATCCGTGCGGCCCAAAAACCTTTAAAAATTTCACTACTGGAAAGGGGAGTTTTCTCAACAGTTGTATACCAACGGTTCAAAGGAACCGTTGGCATATGTTGTCTTTCCCAACGGTTTATATAAACCGTTGGAAAAGACCTTGAAGAACTTACTTTTCCCAACAGTTTTATGAAATCGTTGGGAAAAGTGGGGGGAAAACAAAGTTTTCCCAACGGTTTCATAAAACCGTTGGGAAAGATTGGGTTTTCCTTAGATTTCCCAACGGTTTTATAAAACTGTTGGTAAAGATTGGTTTTTTCCAATGGTTTTTAAGAACCGTTGGGAAAAAAAGCCCCAAATACCAAAATGCTGGCAGCGGCCTCCCCACGATTCCAGAAGCCTTCCGCTCATCTCCTGGAGCGATTCCTTGACAGAAGGACTTCCCAATCCCCACATATTCCATCTGATCAGCACCTACCAGGTTAGACTCCTTCTATATTTTATCAAGGATATAGTTCCACCTCTTATAAATCATATCCTTCTATTCTCGATTTCGTTATTCCCAATTTTTAGGGTTTTTGTAAAATTTTATGATTGTTCCATGAATTGTGTACTCAAATCCCTATATCGGTGTATGTCCAATTAATGTTTTCATTACACATTTACATTTATAAGGGCATGGTGTCTCTTTATTGTGTCCTAATTTTGAAGATTCATAGTTTTTTTTAATCTACTTCAAATATTATAGCTTCATGTATATGAACTAATAAGAAATTTTTTGTAATATTTATTGATATTATTTAATGAAAATCACTCCTTTCATTAAGATCATGCCAAACATGAAGATCTTGTTCATCTTAATTTTTCTACTCTATGTGTATTACATAACAAGTATGTATCATGTTTCCATCAAAATCTATATATATATAAAATGACACACTGTTCACTTATCCTTTGCACAATAGAACATATGGAGTTTCTTCTTGAACTTTTCCAAATAGTATGTGGTCCCTAATTAGTACTTCTTCCTTCTTCATGAAACTAATTCACAGAATGTCAAATTCGCAATATTAGTGAATATTAGTTTTTCTAATATAACCATTAATTATTCTGCCTTCGACATCATACATGTGTTATTCAATCACCTTTTTAAAACACAATGACCATTTTCACTGATTTGGGGTTCCTCAAAATGCTTGGGAAAATAAGAAAAATGCATGTATTGAATCGTGTTTCTCATATGGTTTCATGGATACAAGTTCATCTCGAAAATCATGACTGCGGGTTCAAATATCATGAGGACCATGAGATTATTATTCTTCACACAAATGAAGTTTTTTTTCTACAACTATGTGTTTTTGTTTTCACTTTTGATTTGGACGAAAGGGGGGCTTTGTGGTCATTAATCACGGTTGTGGGTGGTCATTTATGATGTAAGATAGTATGAATTCATTTTACTTGATATATCCAATATTATTATTGATTTATGTTCAATTTGATTATCTTTAACTAGTGATGTTATTTAATAAGTTGTTATTAATGGTTGTAATAATGAAGATATGGTATAAGGGTTCATATGGTGTGTATAAGGGTTCTTGTGGTTTGTATAACGGTTGACATGGTATCAGTGAACTCAATTCATTAATTTAAGACCTCATTCTCACTAGCATGTAAGAAATTGAGTGATGTCAACTCATCCTCACATGATTTCTTACCTTAGATAGTGTCAAACATATGGAATACGAGCTTTTGAATTCATCAGTTAACCAAGATCATATATTCCATTTCCCCCAAGATGACTGTACTAATATAACTTTAGGGTCAACTAAATATGGTTCTCATTGTACGTTGGATATTATGTGTCCTTCTTGGCCAATACTCACTTTTATGAGCGTGGGGTGCTTTTCACTACATCGACTAGAAACTTCTTCCTTTATCGTTTACTTAAATGTATTTTCTATTAAAGATCAATCCTATTGAATTGTTTATGACAAAATGAATTATATAAATTCTTTTTACAGAATGGACAGAAGTTGGATGTATGAAATCGATCGGATATCAAGCGATTTTCAAAACAATTTGGAGAGCTTTATAGATTTTTCATTTCACAATGCTTCAGATAGTGGTCGCATACACTGCCCATGTTCCAATTGTGTTGGTAGACCTTGGTTGAGCCGTGAAGAAGTGAGCTACCACATAACCAAAAATTGTTTTCAAGCAAACTACTTTGTGTGGTATCACAATGGGGAGAAAATGAAATCTCAAATTGGTGATGATCGAAATGAAAGGACTGGAATAGAGAATTTGTTAGATGATCGGTTTCCGTTTATTCGTCATCATGAAAAAGAAAGGATTTCGACTCAAGAAGACTTCGATATGAGGACAACTGATGCATCTAGTGAAAATGATGATATTGATAGGGTAAAAAAATTGAATGATGATGGCACGACTCCAGTATATCGACAATGCGATAAAATGAAAAGGCTGGAATTTTTAATCCGATTGTTTCATGGGAAAACTATGTATGAAATTTCTAATACAGTAATCGATTACATTCTTACCCTCTTGAAGGATTTACTTCCAGATGATGCAGATATTCCCTCAAAACACTATATGGAATGGAAGTTAGTTGAGGAACTTAGATTTTCAAGAAACAAAATTCATCCTTGCCCGAAAGATTGCAGTTTATTCTGGGACGAAACCGCTGAAAGAAATGATTGTATAAAATGTGTCACATCCCGCTGGAAGGCAAAATCTGATGGAACACCATCTCGCGTTCCACAGAAAGTAATTTGGCACTTTCCATTGATCCCAAGACTTCAGAATCTTTTTATATCTGATGACATATCAATAAAAATGAGATGGCATGATACTGAGAGAAAGAAGACTAATGATGAGTTGGTTCATCCTACAGATGGATTTTCATGGCAGAGATTTGATGCTCGACATCCTGATTTTGCAGCTGACATGCGTAATGTGAGGCTGGGTCTTTTATGTGACGGTTTTAATCCGTTTGGGCAGATTCTTACTTCGCACAACACATGACCAGTTTTCATACACATTTATAATCTTCCCCCATGGTTGTGTATGAAAAAACCTTTCACTTTCATGAGTATACTCATATCTGGTCCTTCTGATCCCGACATTGATATTGATGTATACATGAAAACTTTAATAAAATAGTTGAAACTTCTTTGTGATGTGGGTGTGCGCACATACGATGCATGTTCGAAAGACATATTTCAGATGCGTGTTGCACTTATGTGGACGATCAATGATTTTCCGGCTTATGCAATGATGTCTGGTTGGAGTACGAATGGAAAACTGTCATGTACAGTTTGTATGAAGAATACACGATCCAAAAGACTGAAACATCGTTGTAGTTTCAGTTTTATGGGACATCGACGATTCTTGCCAAAGGATCATCCATATAGAATGAATCGTCGAAGATTTGATAATACCATAGAGACCGATGATCCACCTCAGTGTATGTCTGGAACTGATGTGCTTAATGAATTGAAAGATTTCAGTTTTTCATTCAGGAAGGGTCAAATGAAATCTGGAAAGAGAAAGAATGTTTCCACTGAAACCTGTTACAATTGGAGGAAGAAGAGTATCTTTTTTGATTTGCCTTATTGGTCAACCAATTTTTTACTTCATTACTTAGACGTAATGCATATTGAAATGAATATATGTGAAATGTTGCTTTAGGTTCTTCTAAATGTCAAGGGGAAGACAAAATATGATTTACGATCTCGGCGTGCCTTGGTGGATTGGGGAATCAGACCAGAATTGCATCTTTTGCGTATTAGTGAAAATAAATGGAAACTTCCATGTGCTTCTTATGTGATGACATCTACGAAAAAAACAATTTCTGGAAGTATTAGAGACTATTAGAGTTCCTGATGGCTACTCAAGAAACATATCTAAACGGGTCAATAGAAGAGAGTTGAAGCTAAAATCTTTGAAGACTCATGATTATCACATTCTACTACATGAGTTGCTTCCAATATAAATCCGTCATCTTTTGTCCAATAATGTAAGGGTGGCTGTTATTCGGTTGTGCCATCTTTTTAGAGATATTTGTGCTAAGAAGTTGTCCAAGTCTTTCTTGCAAAAAATGTTGACAGATGCCCCATTAATTTTGTGTGAGTTGTAGAAAATATTTCCTCCATCATTTTTCACATGCATGCTGCATCTGACTGTCCATATTCCCACTGAAATACTTCTCGGAGGACCTGTTTCTTTTTGTTGGATGTATCCAACTGAAATAAATATGTTCACATTAAAGTCTTATGTCCGGAACAGAAATCATCCCGAAGGTTCTATCGTGAATGGTTACTTGGCTCAAGAATGTATGGATTTCTGCTTGATGTATTTTTCTGATCTTACTACAAGATTGAATAGACCATTGAGATATGAAGAAGAACAGTATGAGAAAATTGAACCCAGTTTTCCTTCACTTCCTCAAACAGGAGGAATTCCTGGATCATATACATTGCAGACATTAAGCCATGAAGAGCGGGAAATGGCACATCGCACAGTTTTGTTCAACTGTGATTTGTTCGATGACTATATCAGGTAACTAAATTTATTATGTATATCTTACATATATATCTGTTAAACTATTAATATTTTTTATCTATAGGTAACATAAAACAATGATAAATTGGATGCATCGTTCTTTATCTTTGAGAAGGAGAGAGACTTTTCATAGCAAAGAGTTTTATGCTTGGTTAAAATTGAAGGTATAAAAAAATTAATGTTTAAAATAATTATATCAATATTTAATTAAGTTTAATAGTCATTTATATTGCAGGTATTAAGTTTGTCTGCTGACTCTGTCTCTGAGGAAATAAGAGCTTTGGCTTTTGGTTCTAATACCGTGGTTCGTGACTATAAATCAATTGTTATCAATGGGTACAAATTTATTTTCACTGAACGAGCAAAGAACATGAGAACACAACATGATGGTGTTATGGTTACTGCCACAACAGATTGTTATGCCAGTGCATCAGATAGTAGACCGCGATTTGAAAATGTGGGTTATTATGGATTTGTTGAGAAAATAATAATATTGAATTATTACTCTCATGGACGAGTCACAATGATGAAATGCCATTGGTTTGATTTGATGATGATACATGGCACATTTATTGATGATTGTGGATTTCGAATAATTAATATGACTCGCACTCTTGCTACTGAAGAACCATATGTGTTGGCATCGATGGCTAAACAAGTTTTTTATGTCAGAGACCAACTTCGGCCTGAATTTGGTGTCATAGTTGAAGTAATTCCAAGACATATTTTTGATGATGGTGATGATGGAATTGACACTGTCCCTAGTGCCATTGGAACCAATCCATTTATTTCTTTTGATGACTCAAATAGCTCAATTGTCAGAGTTGATTGTGAACCTGAAGTTGTGGTTGAAAATATATAGAATCATTCACCCATGTTTTCAATTCTTTTGGTTTACCTCGAGTTGGGTTGTTAAGGTTGGTAATATTCAAATTGATTAAGTATTGATCACAAATATGTTTTAGCTGACTTGACCGTTACGTTAATTTTCAATGTTTATTGGTTGTAGTTTTATTTGAATTTCATTTTCTAATTTAGAATTGAACTACATTCAAACATAGTCAAACAATATTTCTAACATGGTGAACATTACAACTTGTATGATTTATTAAATCCATTCAAGCTCTTCTAAAACAATTGATAGGTGACTTGACCGTTATGTGAATTTTCAATGTTTATTGGTTGCAGTTTTATTTGAATTGCATTTTCTAATTTGGAATGGAACTATATTCAAACATAGTCAAACAATATTTCTAACTTGGTGAACATTACAAATTGTATGATTTATTAAATCCATTAAAGCTCTTCTAAAATAACTGATAGCTGACTTGACCATTATGTGAATTTTCAATGTTTATTGGTCGCAGTTTTATTTGAATTGCATTTTTTATTTTAGAATTGAACTGTATTCAAACATAGTCGAACAATATTTCTAACTTGGTAAACATTACAACTTTTATGATTTATTAAATCCATTCAAGCTCTTCTAAAACAATTGATAGCTACATTACTAATTAATCCCCCTATTCCCTCATATATTTAGTTTTTTGGGTTACACATTAGTTTTCTTTTCCTAATAAATTACATATTTGTTTTCAAAAGAAGGAAATGAAGCCAATTGAAGAGAGACGAAGGAAAAAAATGATGGAGAACAATCGTCAAATGACAGAGTTGGGAGTTCCATCATTAGTGCCTGCAGTGAGTACTTTATTTCAATTTGATATATTTAAAGAATAAATAATGTCATGTGATTATTTTTTTGTAAACATTTTTGTAGGATCCACCTATACGTCGACAGTTATTTGACCAGGAGCCTAGTACTGGTCCTAGTACTCAGGCTGGTGGTACGAGGAGGGTTCGTACCAGATGTGGATGAGCAGCTGCGCGTACCCGACTAGACCCCGCCCCTCTCACTGACATGTCATCCTTCCCACATTCTGATCCCGGTGTGTCGTTAGGGACACACGGGATATTTAGGCCTCCCATGTTTTCGCTACCTTCTGCATCTTCTGACCCATCATTTTCACATCCCATGATGTTTCCCACTCCCCAATCAGCATCCGGTCAGACAGCTGTCCCATCTTCTTTTCCTTCTACTTCTGTCTCTCCGAGCTTCTATATTCCATCGTCTTCGACTCCTGTTCCACCACAGGGCGTTCCATCGGTTTCTGTGGATCCAGCGGCGCTCAGCGATCAGACCGGCACAAGTATATATTTATAGAACCCTAACAATTTTTTATAGCAATAGTTATTTTCATTATAACATGTTTTGATAAAATATTTTTTTTCCTTCATGACAGATACATCTACTGACAAGAGGCAAGGGTGGGGCCGTACACGCATGCGTTCGGTGTGGAACCACCACACACAGGTTATGGTGGATTATAATGAAGACAACCAAATGGTTGAGAAAACAGGGCAGCAATGTCAGAGTTTTTTGGCGACGCTTGCCAAATACTCCGACATCATTCCCGTTAGCCCGCTATCATGGAGACATTTGCCACATGCGGTCAAGGATAGATCTTGGACAGAGATATGGGTAAAAAATTCTGTTCTATTTAATGCCATGAATTATTTTT
The DNA here is from genome assembly GCA_963277665.1 of Viscum album. NCBI lineage: Eukaryota > Viridiplantae > Streptophyta > Magnoliopsida > Santalales > Viscaceae > Viscum > Viscum album. The sequence goes on from OY728160.1 coordinate 1,856,793,586, forward strand.
TTATTTATATGAATTAATATTTTGATTTCAGCTTCGATTTAATTTTCTCGATGGTGAGGGTGCACGACCGGAACGTCTAATGGATTTAGGAATGCTTTGGAGAGCCTACAAGCATGAGTTGTATATTGGCTGGGTTGGTAGAGTTGGCACTGAGTTAGAGGTGGTACCAGTGGTGGATGATTTTCCTATAGAGCAGTATCGTCAGATGATTACTCCTTGGACGAGTACCCAGTTTAAGGTATTAATAAAAATTGAGGTATTTAAATAATAACATTCATGTTTTGAATTAATACTATCTGTTTGATTTTCGAATTTTATTTAGGAATAATCTGGAAAATATAATAATAATATTGATGCAAAAAATACCTCCACACACTGGGACACACTACGATGTGTGATCATGAGAGGAAGCAGGTATGTCAATTGTTTATAAGTTTTCTTTACGCCTTATACTTTCTTTTGTTTACTCAATTATTTAATAGTTTGCTAAAGTTTTCATATAACATTAGTTTTCAATGTCATTGTAGAGGCAAATAAAAAATATTGAAGGACGTGTGCCTCGATCAAAACTGTTTTTCTCAAGTAGACGGAAAAAGGATGGAAGTGCCGTCAACGAAGCGACTCAGCAGCAGATTGTAAGTTTTAATATGTTGAATTTATATTTTAATATATATTTTGTAACTTAATGATATATTTATATTTGTAACAGGATTCTTTAGAGGCCCTCGATGCCCAAGAACCAGACAATTTTGGTCCAACAGATCACTTACATCAGGTCTTGGGAGAGGGGCATTCTGGCAGAGTACGCCGCCGACCTAGGATAGCCCCGATGAGGTATTTTCCATCCTTAGGTACGAGCTGTAGTGCCACCGTGCTGCAGCAAGTTAGGGCGCAGGCAGCACAGGCTGAGAAAAGGGTCACAGAGACGGAAGAACAGTCTGCTAGGGAAAGCAGTGCGTTTATGAAATTTATTGATGTTCTGCATCCTACACTTCCAGCAGAGGCCAGCCCAGCTTTTGATGAGTATATGTCGTCGATACGTTCTTTATACGGTGCACCAGGTGGCAGTTCTAGTGGTGGTTAGGACGATGTCTAGATTGACGATGATGATGGCGAGGAGTCTGATGCGGAAGAGGAGGGAGAGGAGTAGGGCGAGGCGGGTGGCGGGGGCGAGGAGGAGGGAGAGGACGAGGAGGAGGGAGAGGGCGCGGACGATGATGGGGACGAGGAAGAGGGTGATGATGATGATGGTGATGATGGTGATGGTGATGTGGGATAAGTTGATCCATTACATTTTTGACTGATATTACTGAGATTTGATATTTAATCTATTCTAGTTGTTGGTTTTATCTAGACTTGTAGTATAATATTGGAGTTGAGTTATTTTTATATATTATCTGTTTTTATGGGTGTTGTTGTCTTTTAGTGGTTGTGTGTTTGGGAACCCCCCTCCTTCCTGGACCCTGGAAGACCCCCCACCCTCCTCCCTGGACCCCGGACAGCCCTGCCGTACAGGCCCCCAGACAGCCCCCCCGGACAGCCCCCCGGACAACCCCCCCCCCCCCCCCCCCCACCATCCTCCCTGGACCCCGTACAACCCCCCGGACAGCCCCCCAGACAGCCCCCCGGACTGCCCCCCACCCTCTTCCTTGGACCCCGGACAACCCCCCGAACAGCTCTGGACAGCCCTCGGACAGCCCCCCGGACAGCCCCCCACCCTCCTCCCTGGACCCCAGATAGCCCCCCGAACAGCCCCCGGATAGCCCCTCGGACAGCCCCCCAGACAGCCCCCCCACCCTCCTCCTTGGACCCCGGACAACCCCCCGAACACCCCTCGGTCATCTCCCCTCATAGCCCCCCACCCACCTCCCTGGACCCCAGACAGCCCCCCGGACAGCCCCCGGACAGCCCCCCAGACAGCCCCCCGGACAGCACCCCCACCCTCTTCCTTGGACCTCGAACAACCCCCCGCACAGAGGATTCTCATAAAATGGACAACATTTTAAGTACATATGGAAAATTGACCAAACACATTTGGTTTCCATTTAAACTTTAGGATACGATCCATGGGTCATATGTGATGTGTACGAATCAACCCTGCCCTAATCCGAGAAGCGGTGTGGCCGCCACTACTCAAAGTGTCTGCCTTTTGTTTCAAAAAGACGTCATTTTAATTGAAAAACATCAACTGGCATATGGAAAACCGACCAAACGCATTAGTATTGTGTCGATACATTTGTAAAACGATCCATGGGTCATATGTGACGTGTAGGAGTCAACCCCGCCTCAATCCAAGGCGCGGTGTGGCCACCACCACTCAAAGTGTCTATCTTTTGTTTCAAAAGGACGTCATTTGAAGTGAAAAACATCAAATGACATATGGAAAACTGACCAAACGCATTCGTATTGTGTTGATACTTTAAAAAAACAATCCATCGGTCATATGTGACTTGTACGAGTCAACCCTGCCTTAATCTGAGGCACGGTGTGGCCGGAATCACTCTATGTGGCTCTCTTTTTCTTAAAATGGACAACAATTTAAGTACATACGGAAAACCGACCAAACGCATTCGGTTTCCATTAAAACATTAGGAGAACGATCCATGGGTCATATGTGACATGTACGAGTCAACTCTGCCTCAATCTAAGGCGTGGTGTGGCTGGCACCACTCAAAGTGTCTGCCTTTTGTTTCAAAAGTACGTCATTTTAATTGAAAAACATCAACTGGCATACGGAAAATCGACCAAATGCATTCGGATTATGTCGATACATTATAAAAATGATCCATGGGTCATATGTGACGTGTACGAGTCAACCCCGCCTCAATATGAGGCGCGGTGTGGCCGCCACCACTCAATGTGTCTGTCTTTTGTTTCAAAAGGACGTCATTTAAAGTGAAAAACATCAACTAGCATACAGAAAACCGACAAAACACATTCGGATTGTGTAAATACTTTATCACAACGATCCATGGGTCATATGGATGTGTACGAGTCAACCCCACCTTAATCTGATGCATGGTGTGGTCGGAATCACTCTAATTGGCTCTCTTTTGCTTAAAATGGACAACAATTTTAGTACATACGGAAAACGGACCAAACTCATTTGGTTTCCATTGAAACTTTAGGATAACGATCCATGGGTCATATGTGATGTGTACAAGTCAACTCCGCCTCAATCTGAGGCACGGTGTGGCCGGAACCACTCAAAGTGTCTGCCTTTTGTTTCAAAAGTACGTCATTTTAATTGAAAAACATTAACTGGCATACAGAAAACCGACCAAATGCATTCGGATTGTGTTGATACATTAACACAATGATCCATGGGTCATATGTGACGTGTATGAGTCAACCCCACCTCAATCCAAGGTGCGATGTGGCCGCCACCACTCAAAGTGTCTGTCTTTTGTTTCAAAAGGACATCATTTGAAGTGAAAAACATCAACTGGCATACGGAAAACCAATCAAACGCAATAAGATTGTGTCGATACTTTAGAAAAACTATACATGGGTCATATGTGACGTGTATGAGTTAACCCCGCCTTAATATGAGGCACTTTGTGGTCAGAATCAATTATAGTGGCTCTCTTTTGCTTAAAATGGACAACAATTTAAGTACATACGGAAAACCGACAAAATGCATTCATTTTCCATTGAAACATTAGGAGAACGATCCATGGGTCATATGTGACGTGTAAGATTAAACTATGCCTCATTTTGAGGCGCGGTGTGGCCGACACCACTCAAAGTGTCTGCCTTTTGTTTCAATAGGACATCATTTTAATTGAAAAACATCAACTGACATACGGAAAACTGACCGAACGCATTCGGATTGTGTTGATATATTAGAACAACGATCCATGGGTTATTTGTGATGTGTACGAGTCAACTCCGCCTCAATACGAGGCGTGGTGTGGCCGCCACCACTCAAAGTGTTTGTATTTTGTTTCAAAAGGACATCATTTGAAGTGAAAAACATCAATTGGCATACGGAAAACCGACCAAACACATTTGGATTGTGTCGATACTTTATCAAAACTATACATGGGTCATATGTGACGTGTATGAGTCAACCCTGCCTTAATATAAGGCACGGTGTGGTCGGAATCACTCTATGTGGCTCTTTTTTGCTTAAAATGGACAACAATTTAAGTACATACGGAAAACTGACCAAACGCATTCAGTTTCCATTGAAAATTTAGGAGAAAGATCCATTGGTTATATGTGATGTGTACAAGTCATCTTTTCCTCAATCCGGGGCATGGTGTGGCCGAAACCACTCAAAGTGTCTGCCTTTTGTTTCAAAAGTAGGTCATTTTAATTGAAAAACATCAACTGGCATAAGGAAAACTGACCAAACACATTCGGATTGCGTCGATACATTAGAAAAACTATCCCTGGGTGATATGTGACGTGTACGAGTCAACCCCGCCTCAATCCGAGGCGCGATGTGGCCGCCAACACTCAAAGTGTCTGTCTTTTGTTTCAAAAGGACATAATTTGAAGTGAAAAACAGCAACTGGCATACGGAAAACTGACCAAACGCATTCGGATTGTGTCTATACTTTAGAACAATGATTAATGGGTCATATTTGATGTGTATGAGTCAACCCAACCTTAATCTGAGGCACGGTGTGGCCGAAATAACTCTAAGGGGCTCTCTTTTGCTTAAAATGGACAACAATTTAAGTACATATGGAAAACTGACCAAATGCATTTGGTTTACATTAAAAAATTAGGAGAACGATCCATGGGTCATATGTGACATGTACGAGTCAACACCGCCTCAATCCGAGGTGCGGTGTGGCCGGAACCACTCAAAGTGTCTGCCTTTTGTTTCAAAAGTACGTCATTTTAATTGAAAAACATCAAATGGCATACGGAAAACCGAAAAAAACGCTTTCGGATTGTGTCGATACATTAGCACAACGATCCATGGGTCATATGTGACGTGTACGAGTCAACCCCGCCTCAATCCGAGGCGCAGTGTGGCTGCCACCACTCAAAGTGTCTGCCTTTTGTTTCAAAAGGACATCATTTTAATTGAAAAACATCAACTAGCATATGGAAAACCGACCAAACACATTCAGATTGTGTCAATACATTATAAAAACAATCCATGGGTCATATGTGACGTGTACCAGTCAACCCCGCCTCAATCCGAGGCGCGGTGTGGCCGCCACCACTCAAAGTGTCTGTCTTTTGTTTTAAAAGGACGTCATTTGAAGTGAAAAACATCAACTGACATACGGAAAACCGACCAAACACATTAGGATTGTGTCGATACTTTAGCACAACGATCCATGGGTCATATGTGATGTGTACGAGTCAACCCCACCTTAAACTGAGGCACGGTGTGGCCGGAATCACTCTATGTGGCTCTCTTTTACTTAAAATGGACAACAATTTAAGTACATACGGAAAACTGACCAAACACATTCAGTTTCCATTGAAACTTTAGGAGAACGATCCATGGGTAATATGTGACATGTAAGAGTCAACTCCGCCTCAATCCGAGGCGTGGTGTGGCCGGAACCACTCAAAGTGTCTACCTTTTGTTTCAAAAGTACGTCATTTTAATTGAAAAACATCAACTGGCATACGGAAAACTAACCAAACGCATTCGGATTGCGTCGATACATTAACAAAATGATCCATGGGTCATATGTGATGTGTACGAGTCAACCCTGCCTCAATCCGAGGCGCGGTGTGGCTGCCACCACCCAAAGTGTTTGTCTTTTGTTTCAAAAGGACATCATTTGAAATGAAAAACATCTACTGGCATATGGAAAAGTGACCAAACGCATTTGGATTGTGTCGATACTTTAGAAAAACGATCCATGGGTCATATGTGATGTGTAAGAGTCAACCCCTCCTTAATCTGAGGCACAGTGTGGCCGTAATCACTCTAAGTGGCTCTCTTTTGCTTAAAATGGACAACAATTTAAGTACATACGGAAAACTGACCAAATGCATTCGGTTTCCATTGAAACCTTAGAAGAACGATCCATGGGTAATATTTGATGTGTACGAGTCAACTCTGCCTCAATCCGAGGTGTGGTGTGGCCGGCACCACTCAAAGTGTCTGCCTTTTGTTTCAAAAGTACGTCATTTTAATTGAAAAACATCAACTGGAATACGGAAAACCGACCAAACGCATTCAGATTGTGTCGATACATTATCACAACGATCCATGGGTCATATGTGACATGTACAAGTCAACCCCGCCTCAATCAGAGGCGCGGTGTGGCCACCACCACTCAAAGTGTATGTCTTTTGTTTTAAAGGACGTCATTTGAAGTGAAAAACATCAACTGACATATGGAAAACCGACCAAACGCATTCATATTGTGTCGATACATTAGCACAACGATCCATGGGTCATATGTGATGTCTTAGAGTTATCCCCGCCTTAATAGTGTCACGGTGTGGCCGCAATCACTCTAAGTGTCTCTCTTTTTCTTAAAATGGACAACAATTTAAGTACATACAGAAAACCGACCAAATGAATTCAGTTTCCATTGAAACTTTAGGAGAACGATCCGTGGGTCATATGTGACGTGTACGAGTCAACTCCGCCTCAATCCGAGGCGCGGTGTGGATGGCACCACTCAAAGTGTCTGCCTTTTGTTTCAAAAGTACGTTATTTTAATTGAAAAACATCAACTGGCATATGGAAAACCGACCAAACGCATTAGGATTGTGTCGATACATTAGCACAACGATCCATGGGTCATATGTGACGTGTACGAGTCAACCATTCTTCAATCCGAGGCACGGCGTGGCCGGTAGAACTCCAGGTGTATGTATTATGTTTAAAATGGACATTATTTCAGGTAAAAATATATGGTATACAAAAAACCAATCAAATTATGAATTGACTTCTGGATTCCATTTATAATTGTCATCTAAATTTTTAATTGAATTCTAAATGAATTGTGTATGATTATAATTACATTACGAATTCTAATTTAATTATGGATGTGTATAGTTCCACCATTATATGTTAAATGTGTATGAATTTGTTCTCTATATGTATGTTTTAGTTGGTTATTGTAGGTAAAATAATTGTATATGTATGTGTTAGTTTATTGTAGGTAAAATAATTGTATTGAAAATGAGAGGGAACCACAAAATGAGACCTGGTGGGCAAATTGGAGAGCTGGTTGCAAATTGGGGAGCTGCTGGGCAAATTGCAGAGCTGCTGTGCAATTTTCCCATTAGAGGCCATGACAATGGTTCAAAACCATTGGCATAGAATGTCTAGGTTTTGTTTTACCAACGGTTCTAAACCGTTGGAAAAAATATGGTAATTTTCCGCACTTTATCCCAACGGTTCTGAACCTTTGGGAAAAAGATTTCCCAACGGTTTTCCAGAACCGTTGGGATAGGGTAATTTTTCTCCACCTTATCCCAACGGTTCACTGTAAACCATTGGGAAAAGTTTTTCCCAATGGCTTACTTCCCTACAGTTTGCAGAACCATTGGTATAACATATACCAACAGTTCTGCAGCCTTTCCCAATGGTTCTAAACCGTTGGGAAATCCTGTATTTCCAGTAGTGTTTGCTGACAATCCTCTCTGGGATTTTATAATCCACTCGGTATTTTCCTCCATCTCCACCCTTATATCCCTATGAATGAACCAAAAGGACAAAGTACACCCAAGGATCAATCTCTTTTCATTATTGGACGTTTGGAGTGCCTTTAATTTTGGATTGATGATCTGGGTTAGGCTAATCTCCCTCTTGATTTTCTTTTTAGATTAGGGTTTCTAATTCTTTTCCCTCTCAATTAGACACTCTCAAACCCTACATTTTTTGTGAGTTTTAGGGTAATGTTTCAGTGGTTGGTTGAATTGATATCCAAGGCATTGTTTGGGAGTGCATTTTCCAATAGATTTGAGGTAGGTAGTCTACAAAATTTTATCCCATGGATTTAGTGTAGATTTTGGCATGCATGTTTTTTTATTTCCCTCTTTTGAATATTTCTTGGTGACCTTGACATGATGTGATATAGTGGTGTATAAAAGGAAAATTTAACCCCTCTTGATCCCCATGGGATTAAAGGAGGATGACTCTACCGAATTAGGGCCACCCGAGGGGCGTGCTAATATTTCTCTAGACGTAGAGTTAGCTATGTAAGTGTAGGCCATTGTGAAAGATTGTAGAGCCCTTGATTATTATGCTAATATTCTTAAAGGAATTGAAATTGGTGTCTAGTAATACATCTAGGATGGGTAATTACCCAAGAGGTTGTTTGGTTGGCACGAAAAAGGGTTAAATGGATAAATGGGAAAATTCTATGGATTAGCTTTATACTTGAACTTTCATAGCGAGATAGGCATTGAATATGGGAATGGGGCTAAAGGGGTTGAGTAATATGAAACATTAAAGTGTTAATAGATTGAGGAAAAATTTAAATTCCCATTTATTGAGATTATTATAACGATTGTAAATGATGTTGGCTATGTTGTTGTGATATGTTGTTTGGTGGTGAATGATAAATAAGCATGTGCACAAAGCTTGGTTGAGTGGGGTATTGAATTGATGTTCTACACCCACGAGTCGAGTTGGACCAAGGTTCTAGCTCCTACCCTAAATGCACAGGTTAGGGAAGGGGATGGAGTTCTATTCTCCTAACGGTGGCATTCCTCCCAGATTGAGGCATCGAGGTGAGGGTATTGGGAATTTTTATATTGTGATGCCTAGTCATATAGATATTGATTTTATTTCCATATAATGAATATTCATAATCCATTGAACTCATAAAAATTGGATACAGAATAATGAAATGCCTAAGTAGTGAAGCAAAATTGATTGGTAGTTTAAATAAAACGAATGTAGTTTAGAATGACCTGTTGAACTGTTTACCATAAATTGCCATTATTTATCATTTTCATGCACTATCTATCATGATTGATATTTTTTAGACACCTTTGTTGGTGTCCTACTATGTTATACTCACACCATGCTCGGGCTGTTGTTGGGTACCGAAGCAGATTTCATGCTTTCAGGTTAGGATAAGGGCAAGGGCCCTATGCTAGGGAGATGAGTTGGACATGGGACATGTTTAGGTGGGGTTCATAGTTGGAGTCCATGCCATTTTTGGGATTATACCATTTTCTTTCTTTTGGGTTTTGATCACATTACACATTACCATGACATGACATATTTATTGTTTTTATGATTGTACCTAGTTTTGGGATTTGGACATTATGCATGTTTTAGATTTTTCTCTTATGTTTCTGCTATGTAAATTGTTATCTGTTGTGACTCACTCTTGTATTGAAGGTATAGTCTCCTCACATGACCAATTGAACCCTCGCTACTAGTCGGAAACCTTTGGCATACAGGGAGGCACACTTGAGGCCATGTAACTACCCAGCTCAGGGCACCAGTTTTGTGGCACCAGGGCCGGGGACAAAAAAACTGGTATCAAACGAGGTTCTTTTCTCTTTCATACTAATTCAGGATGGTAGAAAGGAAATTAGTAATATTTTGGGCCTTAGTAATGAGCTCGTGATTGGGAGTATCTAACTCATATACAGGGGAAAACCCAAGTCAACCTAGGAAGGCATTGTTGTTCTTGTTGTGTGTTATTACATTTGATTATATTTACCCATTGGGTGATACACTTATTGTGCAATTAGATAGTTTTATGATATTTCTCTCATGGTAGGAATGATACGAGGTTGTGCATTCATGAATCATTCTAGGAACCTATGTAAGAAAGTGACATGCATCATGATAGTCACTAACACGGGATGGGTGTGCGGGATGTAAATGTTAGGATGCATATATTCTTTTAAAAGTAATGAATTATTCCTAATAAGATGTTATGAATGAGTAAAAAGAGGATGTGAAAATATCTAGTAGTAATTAGAAAAAGGATTTTGATAATGAAATAAAAGTGGAATAATTTGTTGTAGGGGTAAATTGGAATATGAAAATGGTTCGATTAGGAGTAAAAGATAAAGCTTGTAACCCTAATAATTAGATACCGTGTTTGTCATAAACATAGGGATATGACCGAGGGTAGTGAAAAAGTTGCGAGTGGGCTCTTTGGAGTAGTGTAAATGAACTAGTTTGGTTATCACAAGTGATGAGCCTATTTATACCTCTTCCTTCTCATAGAATCTTTATGGTGGTATTCTAATGCTCGTGTTTGACATTATATAGAATTTCCACCTCAAAGGCATACACTGGTTGGGAGACATGAGGATGTTGTTGAGAAATATCCTCTAGTAGTAGAGAAAGAGAAAATGGTGATCCAAGGGTATAGGGAAGTTCAGTTCCATGAGAACTTTGCTCATTTTATGTAGATGATGGAATGAGACCCAGGGCGGGTTGCGTCGAGCATGTTTTACATTACCAGGGAGTTTTAACTGCAGCACCCTTCAACCTTTATAGGAGAGGGTGGGCTAGAAGAAGTAGTGTTTTGGATAGAGTCCATCCAAACTATTCTTGACCATATATATACTCCTCTCAATAAGTGAGTCAAGTTATCATCCTATATGATGATGAGGAAAACAAAACGTTGGTGGGAAATTATGGTTTAGAATGATCAGGCTGAGGGGTTGATGTGGAATTTTTTTCAAGAGACGTTTTTTGAGTACTTATAACCAAAAACCATGATTCATGAGTATAATGACCCATACTTTACATACATTGTTATTACTTCAAAATTGAAGCACACTAATTACAACATATAACAAAACCATGAGAGGAATGTATAGGTATAATGTCTTTAGAAATTGGGAAAAATAAACAACTGGTTCATAAATCATCTACACTGTCTCCCTTTTATTTTATCATATCTAGAGTCACTTTTTCCATATCTTACTTAATAGCCTTCTTCCTGGCCTGGGGAAAAGAAAAAATACAAAAGGGTGAGTTCAAATGCTCAGTAAGGGAAAAAAAGGAAATATCAATCATATCAAATTCATAAAAACATAACATTTTGAAAATCTTAACCTGCAAAAGAGATCATAATATCATATCCTGGGATAAATCATGGTAGAGAAATGTAATCCAAATAATCATAACATAAAACATTAAATGTTTTGTAATACACACATAATCATAGAGAATCATTTATTAGTAGTCAAGACTCATTTCCAAGACTATCCTTGCGGACAAAGTCAATTTTTGAACCGAGTTCACTCCTTATTTCAGTCATGTATCACTAAACTGGATTAACCTGCCGTTCCAGCCATGTCTATCTCATGAGATATAAATCTTTACCCAATGCATTGAAGGTATATATAGGTCCCACCCATATCATATTGATACCATTCTTATGTGTTCTACAATATCATAAATCATACATCATAGCATAACCCACGTAATAAAAATGGGATTTTTAAACATCAAGTCATCATAACATAATCCATATAAGATAAAAGGACATCATAAAAATAATTCCATCATAACATAATAAAATCAATGTAAAAATAGGGATAGAAAAAGAACCCAATATTATCTTAGATGGAAAATAATTTTGATAAAACACTTGAACTCCATTCTTGAGGAAAATATCCTTTCTACTTCAAAAATATTATTCCTTTCTTAACATTTTATTAAATTTTAAACTAAAAGAAGTAGATTAAAAATAAACTTGAAAACATGTAAAGATAGGTTCATGGAAATAATGTTCTATGAAATCATAAAAATACATTCATTCCCTATAAGTTAAAAAAACATTCTTCTCGTACTTCGACCAGAAAAGTCAAAAAGTACCTCATACTAAAAACAACAAAGGATTCCTTTCATATATTTTACTAAAAAACTCACCAATGGGTAAAATTGGATTTAAAAAGTTTTATGAAGATAGAAATAATATTAAATATTCAGGAAACATGGATGTGGATGATAAATATTCCCTAGTAAATTCTGAAGTATAAACGATCTCAGATAAAAATGAGATTGTGAGATTTTCCCTTACCTTAGGTATGATATGCTTCGTACGTATCTGATCCTCCTGTATAATGATTAAAATAATTTCATTGACTTATTACAGAATCATATACATTGTTAGGATATCATATATGGTAATATTCTTATCTTCTTATTAGTAATATTTCATTGCTACTTGTTATTCAGGTGTTCATTGCTTTATGTTCTTATGCATGTTTTGTCGAATAAATTCTTATTATTATTATTAGGTTATAGATACATAATTTATATAATGGTATTATTATAATATATATCATATTTATTCATTCAATTCATTTATATAATCATTATTCAATGAATATCAGGTGGAATAAGTCGCATCACATCATGTAGACGATAGGTCGTACGTACGCACGAGCGATGATATCGTTCCCATAATTATTGAATGGTATTGGAGTGGATGATGGAATGTATCAGAATTTGTATTATGTTATAATAACCGTATATATTTATTCTTTACATCATTATACCCATCCCTGTAAGGTGGAGTCGGAAAAACAGATTACACCACAGCGCAGAGAGGGTATTCCGTACGTAAGTACATGCGGTGATTTTGTTTTTCATATGATGGATAAAAGGTGAAATAGGGTTGTTTTATAATTATAATAAAATATAAGTATATGAGTGATAATAATGTTATTAATTTATTGTGAAACAACAAAATAAGAAGAAGTAGAAGAAGAAATTAATTTGAAAGAATTGGTAAAGGATATTGCCACTTCTTTGACGCGCCTCTTCTAAACCTCCTATTAGGGAACTAAAGTTGGTCTTTGTAGAAGAACGAAACCTTTATTATGTTTCTGGGATGTTGATAAGGGAAATTGGTAGGGGTTGGACAAGCGTGAAGGCTCAAAATTGTGTAAAGAGGAGAGGGAGGAGGTGCCCTTTTAGAAGGGAGGAGAGGGGCACCTTAAAAAAACATAAAATATTATTTTATAATAAAGCCATATTCAGTTTATGAGAGCTACAAATTGATTTATTTCTAAGTTAAAGTGGGTATGGGTCGAAAAACTCTCAACTAATAGGTTTTAGAAAAGTTTAGGTTACTATTTTAACCTTATCATTTAGATTTAACTCTAAGTTAAATAATTTATCATTTACCATGTCTTCTTGTTTTCTAACACTATATGGATAATAAACTTACTATAACAAGCCAAAATAACACCAATTGGTCCATTTTTAATATATATAACCTTATATAAGTAATTTAGCCTAACCTATGATTTTTAAGAATAAAAAAACAATTAATAATATAATATTTCTTTTAAAAAATATTTTATGTTAGTTTTGACACTATTTGGTAATTGATTTTTGTGAAAATACTAATAGCATGATTAGTTCTAAAAAAGTTAATTAAATAAATACTAACATGTCATATTAACCTATAAAATTAGTTTAATTCCTATAAAGTCTCAAATTACATTTATTTGGGTATCTATAATATCAATTATGTTAATATTTCATTTATAAGATAATTGATGCATCTTCATTGTGTCATTAATAAATTAAATTATTTAATTTCTAAAAATTATAAATAAAATACTATTATGTAGGAAATCTTATTAGATTTCTAATTAATATTTATAGTAGAATTTATCTTTTGTATAACCCTATATTAAAAATGTTTTAGTAATTAAACTTTCATTTTAACTCATTTAAATTTTCTTTAAATAAAACAATAATAACTGTCCTAATTTAATACAAGTGGACATAAAGGGTAATAATTTATTCCTAAGGTTGTTTTTCGTCGAATTTCACTTATCCCATATAATTAGGACATGTTTTAGGGTAATAATAATAACATTTTTACCCTTAATTACCTATTTACTTTTAACCGTGGTAAATAAAAGAAAAAAGTTACTATTAACCATAAATTATTTTTATCTTATTGAACCACATTTTACTCTTTGATATTAACCATGTCTCTTGGATTTTTGAAATTCAACTCACAAAAGCTGTAAAATTAAGTCTTACGTATAATTGCAAATGCTCCTAGGAGGTGGGTAAAAGATGGTAAAAAGTTCAATAAATTTTTTCTGTATCTATATTATTATAAAATTACTCCAATGAATTAAATTGAACATATATAGGTATTATGTATCTATTTTGACCTAAAATAAATTTAACTAAAATAAATGAATATTTATATAAAAAGTTGGTTTTAACCAATAACTCTGTGCTTTCACTATTCACCAAAAAATTGAATGTTTTCAGAAAAATACCAAAAATTCACCCTAGGATAATTTCGATATTGAGAATCCAAAAATGAAGTCAATTTTGAAAGATAAAATTCATAAAATTTCAAAAAGTGGGTATTACTATTCATAACAGCTAGTTTATATAATATTTTAATAACATATCATTGTTTAGTGAAACTCGGTATTGCGTACAACGCCAGTTATCGAGAAAGGTTTCTCTTGCGTGTAAAGCAAGCCAAGACAGTGTTGTGTGTAGTGAAATATTCTTTTAATGATGCATAATACATAAAAAAAATATCTCTCATAAAATATCATGTGTTACAATGAGAAGGCTGCAGATTTTATGATTTTGACTCAAGGGAAAATGTTTGTGATGGACTATGCTAGTTGTTTCACCAATTTGTGGTGCTTTGTTCTGACGTTGATGGGAGATATATCAGCTATGGGGAAACGCTTCTAGGAAGGTATGAGACATGAGATCAGGTATTGGGTGAATATATTTGGACTAAAATGGTATGCTGAAGTGTTTGATAAGGCCCTTATATCAATAGGAAACCTGAAGGGAGATTTTGGTAGTGAACCTATGGCACCGGTTGGGCGAACAAGTGGTGCAGCTTCTGATAGTAGAAGAACCACTTTGGATCCTTCCAGCAAGGGGGAAGCACACAGAGTAGTCAGAAGAGATGGTCATCTTCTTAGGGTGTTGACCAGGTCTTCTGTTTTTAGTGTGGCAGGTTGGGGCCCAAGCATGACTAGTGTCCCCACCCACCAGTTAAGTGCCGAGCATGCGGTAGGATAGGCCACGTGTAGAGATTCTATAGGAACCCACTACAGTCAAGGAATGATAGAGGTCATAAGTAGATACCATGTTTAGGTAGGGGTCGGTTACCCCGTATTGGGAAGGCAGTTGGAGCTCCATGGGCCGTACTGGAAGGGTCGGTGGATGTGGAACTATGGGGCGAGATCACCCTTACCAACACAGTAGTCCAGTGTTGGGTACTTAGGCTATATCCTAGGTTAAAGGGTCAGGTCAACTCTATTCAGGTCAGGTTACACCTGATGGTGCTAAGGTAGGACCATCTACTGTTCGAGGTACGATTCCTGTAGCTTCCACGTTGGCTAGTGCATTATTCGATACAGGTGCTACGCATTCCTATATTTTTGCTCAGTTTTTAGTTGTGTTGGTCTTAAAAGTAGAGACGTCATGTGGGGTTATGTCGCTTGATACTCTTCCAGGAGTGTGAGTCAAGGACGTTAGACAGTGTTAGGGTTGTGCCCTAGAGGTTAGTGGGTATCTTTTTCTATGGGATCTATTTGTCCAAGGTATGTCAGGTTTTGACCTAATCTTGGGAATGGATTGGTTGGTGTTATATCAAGACCTTACCAAATGTTATAAACGTTGGGTAACATTCACATATCTTGATGGGAGAAATCATGTCATTCGTGGTGTGTGGGATACTCGGGTGGGACACGCAGGGCAACTACACCATCAGATGGGAGAGCTCACAGCGCAGGTGGCATGCATTATGATAGATTAGGGGGGAAAAGGACATCCAATCTTCCCTTTTGATGTAGACCGGTTTCATGATGTATTTCTTAATGACATATTAGGGTTACCACTTGAGAGATATGTTGAGTTTATGATCGAATTGTTTCCTGGATTGGAGATAGTTTCCATTCCACCTTATTGAATGGTGCTAGCAGAGCTCCAAGAACTGAAGGTTCAGTTAGAGGAATTAGAGCGTAATGGGTTTATAAATCCTAGTACATCACCTTGGGGATCTTTTGTGCTATTTTATAAGATGTATGATTGAACACTGAATCTATGTTTCGATTATATGAAGCAAAACCAAATGATAGTTAAGAACTAATACCCTTTTCCCAGAATTAATGACCCGTTTGATCAACATAGAGGTTCCTCAGTTTTTTCCATGATTTATTTGATATCGGGATACCATCAGTTGAGGGTGAGACCTTATGACATACCCCATATGACTTTCCAAAGTAGGATCAAGTTGTATGAATTCCTGGTAATGCTGTTTGGTTTGACCAATGCACCAACCGTGTTTACGGACTTGATGAATTGGATATTCCACTAGTATCTAGATCAGTTTATAGTTGTTTTCGTTGATGAAATCATGGTGTAATCTATAAGTCATGAAGATTATGCCAAACATATTGAAATCAACTTGACTACACTAAGAGAGCATATACTTTAGGATAAGCTATCAAAATGTCAGTTTTTGATTGATGAGGTGCGCATTTTAGGACATATCTATCTGTGTCAGGCATGTCAGTGGATCCAAAAAATGTTCTAGCTGTGTTTTCATGGGAATATCCCAATAATATCTATGATATTCTGAGACTTCGGGGTTTTGATGGTTATTACCAATGTTTTATTAGACATTTATTTCATTTGGAAGTGTTTCTCAAAAGGCCAAACCATGAATGGGGTTCTGTTCGATTGGTCAGAGGCTTGTGATAATGATTTCATAGAGCTGAATAACCAGTTGACTACCACACCTATTTTGGTCTTACCTAATCTAGGTAAGAAGTATACCTTGTTCTACAATGCATCCAGTGTTGGATTTGTGGATGTGTTGATGCAGGATGATTAGGATGTAGCATATGGGTTGAGGTAGTTGAGGCCACAGGAAAGAACTTATCCTACTCATGGCCTAGATCTAGCTGTTGTGGTTTATGCCTTAATGTGTTGGAGGCATTATTTACTGGGATTACCCTTTATGGTGATTACTGACCAAAAAAGTCTCAAATACATCTTCTCTCAATGTGATTTGAATCTTTAAATGCGACGGTGGGTCGAGTACTTATAGTCCTTTTATTTTGAATTGGTTTACACACCAAGAAAAGTGAATAAAGTCACTGATGATCTGATCCAGAAGACTTAGAATCATGTGGTTCAATAATCCATTTCTGAGTGGCCGATGATGGCCCTGTTTGTGGAGATTCATTTGGAGGTATAGGAGGAGCACTGGAAGATGACCCTTGAATATATATCAGTTGAGTCCACACCATTGAGATGAGTTAAAGAGAGTCATTTGGTAGATCCTGACTGCTTGGATATTAAGGAATGTCTTAAAGGTGGGGAGTCACCACCTGGTTGGACCATTGACACTGATGATGTTTCTTATGTTCAGGGTCATGTTGTGGATCCAGCAGATGTACGGGAAGAGTTGATGCATGAGTTCTACACGTCAAAGTGGTAAGTGAATTCGGGCTTAAATAAGATGTACCATGATCTACATAAGCAAATCTAGTGGCTGAGAATGAATATGTAAGTGGCGAGTTTTTTTGGCATGATGCCTTACTTGTCAGCAGGTGAAGGATGAACATTAACACCTATGTGGGTTGTCGTAGTAATTTCTTATTCTAGAGTAGAAGTGGGATTACGTCATGATGAAATTTATAGTGGGTCATATAAGGAAGCCTTGGAAGAATGATTCCATTTTTTTGGTAGTAGATCAGCAGAACAAAGTGGCCCATTTATTTCCAATTCAGGAAACCTACATAGTCGAGCAGTTGGGGGAGTTATATGTTTATGAAGTAGTATGATTGCATGGTGTGTTATGAACCATAGTTTCAGATAATGATCCACATTTCCCCATGTTCTTCTAGAAGGGACTACATAAGGAACTTGGTACCTAGGTGTTTTTGAGTATGACATACCACCCACAGACAGATGGGCAGTTGGAGCATACAATTAGGGTATTATAAGAAAGGTTGAGAGCTTGTGTTCTAGATTTCATTGGTTCATGGGAAAAGCAATTGTTGTTTTCTGAGTTTTCTTATAAAAATAGTTTCCAGGCTACAATCCAGATAGATCCTTTCGATGCACTTTATTGGGGACAGTGTAGATCACCATTGTGTTAGTTAGAGGCCAGAGAGTCTGAGCGGTTAGGGCCGATTCTTGTGCAGGAGAAGTTAGGGAATTTTTGTTTGATTCAAAAGTATATGGAAGTATCTTAGTGTAGGTAACAGTCATATTCTTATCACCATCATAGACCTCTTGTGATCTTGGTGGGTAATATCGTGTTTCTTTGGACATTTCCCAAGAAGGGTCACCATTGAATTCTGAAGCAGGGAATGTTGGCACTTAGATATGTGGGGCCATTTGAGAGTTTAGAGAGAATTGGGCTGGTGGCTTACCAATTAGATATTCCATAGTGGTATAGTGGGATGCATGACTTTTTTCATGTTTAACAACTCTGACAGTACCACCTAGATGAATATCATGTGATAAATTCCAAGGATGTTGATCTTAAGGATGATACGTCCTTTGAGGAGCACCTGGTTTGTATTATAGATCATAGTGCGAATGTTTTGTGGGGTCAGGTTGTGCCCTTGGTTCATGTTCTATGGAAATATGGAAATGTTCAGGAGGAAACATTGGAGAGGGAATTGAATATGTGGGTCTAGTGGGTGAATCTATTTCCTTTACAAACTCATGATGCTCGGGAAGAGCGGCTTGGGGACGAGCCATTATAATGTGGGGAGGTTTTAAGATTCCAGATTTCTCCATAAGGTATGTTTTATCTACGTTTCAGTTTAGGCTATTTATTTTGGTCAATTAAGTGCTTTTTAAATTCCTTAAGGAGGATCGAAGGTGTTCCGGGGGTTCAAGACACAACAAAGGGGGGAAAAGAGTTTTTTGGGATAGTCGCACGGTCTGTGCACGGTTAGTACTAATCGTGAGGGTAGCCTATGTAAACCGTGCAATAGGAAGGTTTTCAGAAAGTATCCTCGGCACAATTTGTGTATGTTTTGGAAAACCTTGAAAATGGGCTCTTTTTGAACAGAAGCATCTGCAAGTTTTGCACACGGTATGGAAAATAGTGCTGAAAAACTGAAGAGCCCAGAAACCATTAAAAAAATTACAAAAATGCCACTCCGAGATTTTATAACCCACTCAGGATTTTCCTCCTCCTCCCTTGAATCCCCATGGACGAACCAAGGGGACCGAGATCTCCCAAAGATCAATATCTTTCAATTCTTGGCCCTTTGGAGTGCTGTTAGTTGCAGATTGAATATCTGGGTAAGGTTAATCTCCCTCTTCATTTTCTTTTTAGTTTAGGGTTTCTAATTATTTTACCACTCCACCAAAAACACTCAAACACTACCATATCAGTGAGTTTTAGGATAAATCATAAAGGGTTGGTTGAATAGACCTTGACCAAGATCCCCATGGGATGTAAAGAGGATGACTCGACCTAATTAGGGCCATCGGAGGGGCATTCCGATATTTCCCTAGACCAAGATATAGCTAAGTAAGTGTAGGCCATTGTAAAAGAACGTAGATACCATGATGATTGTGTGAATTTTTTTAAAGGAATTTCAATTTGTGACTGGTAATACACCTTGGTGGGGTAATTACCCAAGAGTTTGTTTGGTTGGCATTAAAAACATTTAAATGGATAAATGGGAAAATGCTAGGGATTAACTTTATACTTGAATATGCTTAGTGAGATAGGAATGAAAAGTGGTAATGGGGATAAAGGGGTTAAGTAATATGATCAATGAAAGTGTTAATGGATTGGGGAAAAATGCAAATTCCCATTTATTGAGATTATTGTGATAATTGTAAATTATGTTGGCTATGTTGTTATTATATGGTGGTTGGTGGTGAATGATAAAAAAGCATGTGCACGTGGCTTGGCTGAGTGGGGTATTGACAAGAGGTTCTATGCCCATGAGTAGAGTTGGACTGAGGTTCTAGATCCTCCCCTAAATACACGAGTTAGGGAAGGGGATGAAGTTCTCTTCCCCTAATGTTTTCATTCCACCGGGACTAAGGCTTCAAGGTGGGGATAATGGGAATTTTTATATTGGGATGTGTAGTCACATAGAGCTTGATTTTATTTATATACGATGAATATGACTAATCCATTGAACACATAAAAGGAGAGAGTGAATAATGAAATGCCAAAGTAGTGAACCCGAATTTATCAGTAGTATAAATAAAATGAACATGGTTTAGAATGACCTATTGGACAGTTTACCATAACATGCACATATATATAATTTTCATGCACTATGTAACTCATTGGATATTTTGTAGACACTGCTGGTTTGACCTACTCAGTTATACTCACACCCTGCTCGGGCTGCCATTGGGTACCCAAGCAGATTTGATGCTTGCAGATCTTGACAAGGACATGGGCCCTATGCATGGTAGATGAGTAGGACATGGGACATGTTTGAGTGGGGTATTAGACATGGAGTCCAGACCATTTTGGGGATTCTACCATTTTATTTCTTTTGAGTTTTGATCACTTGACACTATAGATCGAAATGTCATATTTATTATTCTTATGATTGTACCCAGTTTTGGGATTTGGTTATTATGCATGTTATGGATTTTTTATTATGTTTATTCTATTTTAATTATTATATATTGTGACTCACTCTGGTATTGTGGGTATAGTCACCCCACATAACCCATTGGACCCTCGCTGCTAGTCAGAAACTTCTAGCGTACGGGGAGGCACACTTGAGGTCATGTAACTACCCGACTTGGGGCACCGGTTTAGTGGCACCAAGGTCATGGAAAATAAAAAGAGGTATCAAAGGAGATTGTTTTATCTTTCATACTATTTGGGGATTGTAGAAATGAAATTAGGAATGTGTCGGGACTGGGTAATGAGATCATGCTTGGGAGTATCTAACCCATGTACGGGGGGAAAACCCAAGTCACCCTAGGATGGTATTGTTTTTCTTGTTGTGTGTTGTTACATTTGATGATATTTCACCCTGGGGTGGTTCCATTATAGTGTGATTTTATGGTTTTGTAATATTTCTCTCATGGACAGAAAGGTATGAGGTTGTGCATTCGTGCTTCATTCTAGGAACCTATAGAAGAAAGTGACATGCATCTTGACAAGCACACACATGGGATGGGTGTGTGGGATGTAAATGTAAGGATGTATATGTTATTTTAAAAGTAATGAATTATGCCAAATAAGATGGTATGAATGAATAAAAATGGGAAGTGAAAATATCTTCTAGTATTTAGAAAATGGTTTTTTGATAAAGAAGTAAAAGTTGAATAATTTTTTGTTGGGGTAAATTGGAATATGAAAAAGGATTGAATGGCTGTAAAAGTTAAGCCTTGTAACACGGATAATTAGATAATGTGTTGGCCATGAACATATGAAGATGTTCGTGGGTAGTAAACCGGTTGCGAGTGGTCTCTTTGGACTACTGTAAATGAACTGGTTTGGTTGTCACCAGTGATGAGAATATCTATAACTCTTCCTTCTTATAAAATATTTGTGGTTATATCCTAAATCTCATGTTTGATGTTGTAGAGAAATGCCACCTCCAAGACGTGCACTAGTTGGGAGACATGAGGACATTGCTAAGAACGATCATCCAGTAGTGGAGAAAGAGAATGTGGTGATCCAAGGGGATATGCAAGAGATGTTATGTGAGAAATTTTCTCTTTTTATACAGATTATGGAACGAGACCTAGGACGGGTCGCGCCAAGCATGTTTGAGCTGACCATGGAGTTTCGGTTATAGCACCCTCCGAACTTACCTAGAGAGGGTGGGCCATAAGCTACAGAGTTTGGGATAGAGTCCATCCAAAGTATTCTCGACCATCTAGAGACTCCTCTCGGGAAGCTAGCCATGATAGCGCCCTTTATTCTAGGTGGTAAAGAAAAACGTTGGTGGGACATTTTGGTTCATATAGAGCAGGCTGAGGGGATGATGTGGAATGAATTTTAGGATATGTTTTTGGGCACTTCTATCCAGAAACCTTGAGGAAGAAGAAGGCTATAGTTTTTATGAGGATGAATTTGGGGACAATGTAATTGATGAACTATGCTTGCCATTTCACCAATTTGAGATGCTTTGTTCCGATGCTGACGAGAGATGGGGATGCTATGGAGAAACACTCCCAGGATGGGTTGGGACATGAGATCAGGTCTTAGATGAATATATTTCAAATAAAAAGTTTTTCTGAAGTGGTGGCTCACGCCCTTATCTCAGAAGGAAACCTGAAGAGTGCTTCAGGTTGTGAATTTGTGGCATCGTCAGGGCGAGCAAGTGGTGTGGTTTTAGATATTAGTAAACACCACTTTGGAACCTTCCAAAAATGGGGAAGCACACAAAGCAGTTAGAAGAGGGGGTCGGGTTCTCTGGGTGGTGAACCAGTGTTTTGTTTTCAGTGTGTCAGGTCGGGGAACAAGCATGACCAGTGTCCATGCCCACCAGTTGAGTGACGAGAAAGTGATAGGAGAGGCACATGAAGAGACTATGTAGGAACCCTTAGTTTTTGGGGAATGATGGAGGTCAGAGGCAGATGTTGAGTGTAATAACGGGGTCAGTTAACCTATATCTAGAAGATATTTGGAGCTCCATGGGCTGTACTCTTAGAGGAAGTGGATGTGGAACTATTGGACGAGATCACCCATTCCAACAGAGTAGTGTAGTGCAGGGTACTTAGGCTAGAGCCCAAGGTAAAGGGGCAGGTCACCTCCAAGCAGTTCTGGCTACACCTGAAGGGGTTGAGGGAGGACTGTCTACTATTTGCGGAATGATTATTGTAGCTTTCACATTTTCTAGTTCTTTATTCAATACAGGTTCTACACATTCCTTTATTTCTATTGAATTTTTAGTTGTGTTGGGATTAACCGTAGAGACTTCATGTGGGGTAATGTCGCTTGATAATCCTCTAAGAGTGTGATTCGAGGACATCAGGCTGTGTAACGGTAGTGCCTTAGAGGTTGTTGGGTATCGTTTTCTGTGGGATCTGTTGGTCATAGATATGTTAGGTTATAACCTAATTTTGGGAATGGATTGGTTGGGGTTATATCAATACCATATCGATTGTTACCGATGTTGGGTAACATTCACATCTCTCAATGGGATAACTCTTGTCCTTCTTGGTGAGTGGGATACTCCGGTAGGCTATGCATGGTTGCTACACCATTAGATGGGGGAGCTCACATCCAGGTGGCATGCCTTATAATAGATGATGGGGATAAATTATAGCCAGTATTCCCTTTTGTTGTGGATCTATTTCAGGATGTGTTTTTAGAGGACTTCTCTACGTTACCACCTAATAGAGATGTTGAATTTACAATAAAATTGTTTCTTGGAGAAGAGAATGTTTCCAGTCCACCTTACTGAATGGTGCCAACAAAGATCCAACAACAGCAGGTTCAGTTTTAGGAATAAGAGTATAAGGGGTTTATACGTCCTAGTACATCACCTTGGGGATCTCCTGCTCTATTTTCTAAGAAGGATGGTGGATTAATGAGGCTATGTGTCAAATATAGGAAGATGAACAAGATGAAAATTAATAACTGATACCCTATTCCTTGAATTTATGACTTGTTTGATCATCTCAAAGGTTATTCAGTGTTTTACAAGATTTATTTGATATCTGGATACCATCAGTTGTGGGTTAGAACTTCTGACATACCCTGGATAACTTTTCTAAGCAGGTACGGGTTGTAGGAATTTTTGGTAATGCTGTTTGGTTTGACTAATGCATCAGTTGTGTTTATGGCCTTGATGAACTAGATATTCCAATTATATCAAGATAAGATTTTAGTTTTTTTCATTGATGAAATCTTGGTGTACTCCAGAACTCATGACGATCATGCCAAAAATATTGACATCGTCTTGATTACACTAAGAGAGCATAGGCTTTATGCTAAGATATGAAAATGACAGTTTTGGATTGATGAGGTGAAATTTTTAGGACATATCATATCTAATTCTTGTGTTTTAGTGGATCCAGAAAAGGTACAAGCTATGGTGTCTGAGGAACAACCCAAGAAATTCGATGATATTCAAATTTTTCTAGGTTTTTCCACTTATTACCGAAGGATTATTATATATTTATCTCATTTGGTAGTACCACTCATAGACCTAACCAAGAAGGGGGTTAAGTTCTATTGGTTATAGGCTAGTGAAAATGATTTCCTGGAATAGAAGAAGTGGCTGACTACTGCACCAATTTTGATCTTACCCAAACCAGGAAAGAAGTATACCTTATTCTATTTTGTGTCTGGTATTGGAATTGATGATGTGGTGATACAAGAGGATCAGGTTGTAGCTTAAAAATTGAGGTATTTGAGGCCACATGAATGGAATTATTTTACTCATGACCTAGAGCTAGATTTTGTGGTTTAGGCCTTAATGTGTTGGAGGCATCATTTTTTTGGAGAACCCTTTATGGACTTTACTGACCAAAAAATCATCAAATACATCTTTTCTAAAAGGGAATTGAATCTTCGGTATGAAAGTGGGTTGAGTACTTATAGTCCTTTGATTTTGAATTAGTTTACACACCAGGAAAATGGAATAGTGTCTATGATTCTCTGAGTCAGAAGACTCAGAATCAAGTGGTTCAAGAATCTAGTTCAGAGTGGGTGATGAAATCTTGTTTATGGAGATGCATTTAGAGGTACTAGAGTGGCCCTGGCAGATGTCACCTACATCTATAGTAGTTGATTCTGCACTTTTGATCTGAGTTAAAGAGAGTCAGTTGGTAGATCTCGAGTACTTGTCTAAGAATGAAAGTCTTAAAGGTGGAGAGTCACCTTCTGGTTGAAACTTCGACACTGATGATATTGCTTAAGATCATGGTCGTGTTGTGGTACTGGTAGATGTATGAAAAGAGTTTATGTGTGAGTTCCATGCTTCAAAGTGATCAGCGCATCCAAGATTGACTAAGATGTACCACGATCTACGTAGGTAGTTCTGGTGGGTGGGAATGAAGAACGAAGTGGTGAGTTTTTTGTCATGATGCCTTGCCTATCAGTAGGTGAAGGCTGATCATCAGCACCAAGGTGGGTTATTTCAGTAATTTCCTATTCCATATTGGAAGAGGGATGATGTCATGATGGGATTCTTAGTGGATATTCCAAGTATGCCTCAGAAGAATGATTCCATTTGGGTGGTAGTATACCGGCTGACCAAAGTGTCCCATTTCATGCCAATTCAGGAAACCTATATGGTCGACCATTTAGGGGAGTTGTTGGTTTGGGAAATAGTATGGTTGCGTTGTGTGTTGAGAGCCATAGTTTCAGATCATGATCCACGTTTCACTTCAAGCTTCTAGAAGGGACTAAAGAAGGGACTTGGTACCCGGGTGTTTCTAAGTATGGCTTACCACCCACAGAATGATGGGCAGTCAGAGCGTATAATTCTGGTATTAGAAGACATGTAGCGAGCATGAGTTCTGTATTTCAGTTGTTCATTGGAAAGGAACCTGTCACATGTAGAGTTTTCTTATAAAAATATTTTTTAGGATACAGTCTATATGGCACCTTTTGAGGCACTTTATGGGAGACCAGGTAGATCATCGTTGTGTTCGTTAAATACTAGAGATTTTGAGCTCTTAGGGATGAGCCTTTTGTAGGAGTGTCGAAGTGGGATTGTTTGATTAAATTAGTATGAGAATAGCTTAGAGTCAGTATAATTCATATGCAGATCAGCCTTGTAGACCCCTTGAGTTCGTGGTGGGTGATAGCGTGTTTCTTAGGGTGTCACCAAGGATGGGTCACCATCGAATTCGGATGTAGGTCATGTTGGAACCGAGATATGTGGGGCCATTTCATATTGTGGAGAGAATCAGACTGGAGGCCTACATATTGGCTCTTCTATATTGGTATAGTGGGATTCATGATGTTTTCCATGTTTCACAACTCTGACAGAATCACCCAGATCCATCTCATGTGATTAATGGTGAGGATGTTGAGCTTGAGGCTGATGCATCTTTTGAGGAGCACCCGGTTCGTATTGTCGATCATTGTGATAATGTTTTTCAGGGTAAGGTTGTGCCCTTGGTTCATGTTCTATGGATACATGGAAATATTCAGGAGGAAAATATAGGGCGGGAATCAAATATGCATGTATAGTGGCCCAATCAATTTCCTTTTGAAACTCATTATGCTCAGGAAGAGCGACTCTAGGAAGAGATGTTATAAGGTGGTGAGGTTGTAAGATCCCAAATTTTTCTGTAAGGTATGTTTTATTTTTGTTTCAGTTTAGGCCCTTCATTTCGGTAAATTAAGTGATTTACAAAGTCCATAATGAGGCTTGATGGTGTTCCGGGGGTTTGGGACATGAAAAAGGTGCGGGGAAATGTCTTTTCTGGGCTAGTCGCATAGTCTATACAAGGTTAGTGCTAACCGTGCAGGTATCCCTGGTAAAATGTGAAAGAGGATGGTTTTCAGATGGTAGCCTCTACGTAGTTTGTGCAAGGTTTGGAAAACCAAGAGGGTAAACCATTGTAAGGGGATATTTTGGGACAGAAGCATCAGCATAGTTTGAACACGATTTGGAAAAATATGCGGGAAAATAGTGTGGCCCGGAAACCTTTAAAATTTTTACAAAAATGCCACTTCAGGATTTTACAACCCAGTTGGGATTTTCCTACCCCTCCTCCCTTGAATCCATATGAATGAATCAAGGGGACCACGAGCTCCCAAGGATCAATCCCTTTCAATTCTTGGCTGTTTGGAGTGCCGTCAATTGTATATTGAATATCTAGGTAAGGCTAATATCCCTCCCGATTTTCTTTTTAGTTTTGGGTTTCTAATTATTTTCCCACTCCATCTGAAGCTTTACAACCCCATATTTTTGGAGAGTTTTAGGGTAAAGCTTCAAGGGATGGTTGAATCAAATTCCAAGGCTTCATTTGGGAGGATTTTGCCTACAGATTTCAGGTAGGTGGTCTACAAAATTATATCCCATGGATTTTGTGTAGATTTTATCATTTAGGGATTTGTTCGTGCCCTATTTTGAGGAGTTCTTGATTCCCATAACATGATGAGATGTAGTGGTGTCTAAATTGATTATTTAACCCCTCTTGATCAACATGGAATGCCAGAAGGATTACTCGACCGAATTAGGGCCACCTGAGGGGCGTTCTGATATATCCCCAGACAAAGAGTTAACTATGTAAGTGTAGGCCATTGTGCAATAATGTAGAGCCCTTGATGATTTTTTAATATGCTTAAATTAATTTCAACTGGTTTCTTGTAATACACCTAGGTGGGGTAATTTTCCAAGAGGTAGTTTGGTTGTCACAAACATGGTTTAAATCAGTAAATGGGAAAATGCTAGGGATTTTATTTATTCTTTAATATGCTTAGTGGTATGGGCATGGAAAATGGGAATGGGGATAAAGGGAATAAGTAATATGAAAAATAAAATTTTTAATGGATTGGGGAAAAATACAAATTCTCATTTATTGAGATTATTGTGTTGATTGTAAATGATGTTGGCTATGTTGTTGTGATATGGTGTTTGGTGGGGAATAATTAATATGCATGTGAACATGGCTTGGCTGAGTGGCGTATTGACTAAAGGTTCCACGCCCACGAGTTGAGTTGGACTGAGGTTCTTGATTCACCTCTAAATGAACGAGTTAGGGAAGGGGATGAAGTTATATTCCCCTAATCTTTGCATTCTACCTGGACTGAGGCTTAGAGGTCAGGATATTGGGAATTTTTATATTGTGATTCCTATTGAGATAGAGGTTGATTGTATTTCTATATGATGAATATTCCCAATCCATTAATCACATAAAATGGGGATATTGAATAATGAGATTCCAGAGTAGTGAACCCAAATTCATTAGTTGTATAAATAAAACAACCGTAGTTCAGAATGACCTATTGAAGTGTTCACCATAAATTTCCTTTATTTATCATTTTCATGCACTGTCTACCTTGATGGATATTTTTTAGACACCATTGGTGGTAGCCTACTGAGTTATACTCACACCCTTCTCGGGCCATTGTTGGGTACCCGAGAAGATTTCATGCTTGCGGGTCAGGACAAGGGAAAGGGCCCTATGCTAGGGAGATGAGTTTGACATGGGACATTTTTGGGAGAGGTTCCAAACGTAGAGTCTAGCCATTTTTGGGGATTCTACCATTTTTGTTATTTTGGGTTTCGATGACTTAACACTGTAGCATGACATTTCATATTTGTTGTTGTTATGATGGTACCCAGTTTTGGGATTTGGTTATTATGCATGTTCTGGATTATTCACTTACGTTTCTACTATTTCAATTATTATCTGTTGTGACTCACTCTGGTATTGAGGGTATTGTCTCCCCACATGACCAATTGGACCCTCACTTCTAGTCTGTAACCTCCGGAATAGGGGGAAGCACACTTGAGGTTATGTAACTACCTGGATCAGGGAACAAATTTAGTGGCACCTGGGCTGGGGACATTACAAAAACGATAGGGTCAGGCATAACAGGAACCACCTATGGCATGTGGGGACCACCTAAAGAATTCAAATTTGAAACCACCACCCCAAAGGTAACTCCACATACTTCACCGCCCTCGGGCACGATGGCTCCTCCATTGATCACGATAGACCCCTAACTATTGTAGCTTGATCATCAGCACCTAAAAAACATGCCACCAAATGCTTCCTCCTACAATTTATTACCGAATGGCTATGTAAACCACATAAAACACCGAACCTTAAGGATAATTGTAGAAGATCTGATGCCACCATTTAAAATCCATTGTCCGACCTCAAATGAATTCACAAGGGCCGATCCACTGAGAGATCCATCTCCATAAAGATGTAGGGATTAGAAGACACTTGAAGAAGTCTGGTGTCCATATCAGAGCATAAAAAGGATCCCATAGTATCACCTACTAACTTCAGGATCATCAGATTATGGAAGGGAAGGGGAAGGATGTGGAATGTTAACCAAATTGCCTATGAAGAAGATTCCCTACCAAATTGAAAGTCCAAAGACCACCAGGATAAGGTGTATTTCCATGAACCACACCTACAATCATCACAATCCCAAGCCGTAAAAAATCCTCTCTAGATAACAAAATAAGAAAAAAATCCACCATGGAGAGCTCAGAGACTGCTACAGGTTTCCAAATACCCCAGGAATCTATGAATATAAACACCTTTGAAACTACACATGATCTTATGGAAAAATTTTAAATGGTTGGGTGAGTATACAGTTTTCCATTAAGGGGATTAAAAAAACCATTGAAAAATAATTTTTTAAATACCATTTGGAAACTCTGTTCAAAGTATTTTTTTATCAAATATAAATATTTGATAAACAATTTAAAAAAACAAATCTATGTTTTTTAAAATATATATAAAGTAAATTTAAAAAACCATTAAAAATATATATCACATTAAAAAAATTATTTTGAAAACACTTTTCCTTTAAATAAAAACATTTGATAAAATAAAATATTTTCAAAAAATATTGGATTTTTAAAATATTAACGAAAAAGTAATTTAAAAAATCCTTGAAAATGTATATCATTTTTAAAACCTTAATCATTTAAAAATAATATATATTTCAAAAATGAATAATATTTTTAAATATTTTAATCATAATTTTCAAATTATTTTAACCATTAAAAATACATGGAAATAATTTTATTATAAAAACAATCCAATGTTTTTTTGGAAAATATTAAGAAATATTTGAAAAAAAACCCTGAGGAAACATGGAGGATTGAAGGTTATAGAGTTTGTAACCATCTTAGAGGTCTAGGTTCACTCCATCGATATGTTTCATGTTTACAATGTTGAGGTGCTAAAATTTTATAAAACATTTTGAACTTGAACATGTTTAATTTTTCACTAGAGTTTTAAAATATTGAAAACATGGAAATGAATATAATTATATGTATATAAATACATGTACAAACATCCATGAAATTTAAATAATATAATTAGTGTATGGCCATAACTATGAAAATGAATTATATTTATATGATTTAATAAAAAAACATGTTTAAAATGATATCCCTAAATTCCATGTGAACATAAAAAGAACGTAAAATGAAAAAATTTGTCATTATAAATTAACATCTGAATAAATAAATAAAATTTTATTTTAGAAGTACATAATTTGAAAGTAAGGTGTTAAAAAAAATACTATTTCCTTATGTAAAATATTAGTTTGGAAATATTCAAATCCGTTACACAAAATAGTAGTAATTTTAATCACTATTCGATACATAAAATTATATGGATGTTTAGTTACATAAAATAATAATAAAAAGGTTATTTTAAAATTAATATTCCCATTAAATATAATTTTGAAATATAGTTATATTAAACATAAATTATAATTCAGTATTACATTTTTTTAAAATGATAACAATTTAAATAATGAAATTTACCCTCATTTTAAAAGGGGTTTTAAAGGAAATCAAATATGTTTTGAAATTATAAAAAATTAATCAACATTTACATATATATAATTGTTTTGAAAAATAGGAAATCCCTTTTTCAATAGTGAGAAATCAATAATGGATTTCTTCACCATTGATCTTAGAATGAGAAGGTGCAAAATAAAAGTATAAGGAAGGTTCTATTTTCTTCTTATAGAAAATCTTGATCAGTCCTCACTTCCAATTATTGAAATAATAAACTAGTGGTAAAAGAGGAAGTGATAGGGGTAACTTGGGTATGGATTATTCTAGGGGATCTAGGGAGTTACTTCTCTTGTTGATACGATTATAGGGATTTAGATACATGCATATCCATGGATGGGGCTTTCAAGTGAAGCTAATATTTCTGATGATGTCACCTGTTGAAAATATAAAATTATACCTATATCATATGAACCACGAATGTGGGGTTAAAAACCATTAGTTAATGTATATTAAACCTAAAGAAACATGGTTTAAAAATTATCCCATTTTTGTTAAAAAATACTCGATTTCAAATTCAATAACTATGCTTTGTGTTTAATGTGAAAATTTCAAGATTCCTTAAAAAGAAATAATTGTAACTCGTGTTCATTGTTTTATGTAGTACAAACACCTATGATTTTTTTTTCTAAGATCTGTGTTTTTTTTTTCAAATAAATCTGTAGTAGGTATAGGAAACTAGGTATTGGTCATTCGTGATGGTGTTTCATTACATCAGAAGGAGATGAATATGTCATTTTCTAGGAAGATGATTGAGAGGATTGTGAAAATAAATTTGGATAAATCCTTGGGATACATGGCATGAATTATAGTGTGGTCATGAGGAAGATGAAACCTCATGATGAACATATGGCTCTGGTTCAGTTAATCATAAAAACATGATATAAATGATGTTTTTAAACATGAGTTAATAGTACCAGCATACAGTGATCCCACATTGGTTTCTCCTTTGGCGGGGAATTGGTATAATAACATAGTGCTCTCTATTGATGGGTAGAAGAGATTAATAGTGTATGATCATGAATACACACAAACATGTTGGTTGAAACCCACTAATACCAATGCAATCTCATGGGAATATACATGGAAATATAGGTTCTTAATCCAAACTATCATACTCCACATCTTATGAGGAGACTAATCCTACCCTACCACTATGATTGCGGGTAATGTTCGACCCTCCCCATGTGTTGAGATTTCTCCCCAAATTGGAATGAAGTGTTGTCCCAACCATGTTTTCATAGTTAGCCAAATTTTAATTACTAATATAAAAAAATAATATTACTTATATTTACTTATATAAATATATTTTGTTTCTTAATTTTAATTTTAAAAAACGAATTACTACATTAATCATTGTTCATTTCTAATTAAGAACATCATAGTAATATTATTTTATTTACTACAATTGTTTATTATAATTTTAATATTAAAATGTTAATATGAATATTATTAATTACATAAATCATGTTTTTATATCATTTTATAATAATGGGTTTAAAACTAATTATTATTATTATATACTATTACTCAAATAAAAATAAAAAGCTCTATATTTGTAAAAAAAATTAACATTTAATTAAACCATATAATTGTCCTATGTTTTGAAAATTGAAAGTTATTCAATGGTAATAATATTATAAAAATAATGTTTGGGAAATTATAAAAAAATATTCTTTAAAAAAAAATCATCATAATTTTAAATATGATTTTTTAATAAAAGGATATTATTTAAAATGAGGATAATATTAAATTTTCTATTTTATAATTTAAGAATTACTTATATTTTTTACTAAAATGGATTGTAATTTTTTAAAAAACTTTAAAATGTCATATTAAAAATTAAAACATTAATGTTTAAAATATAAACAGCCACATATTTCAGATTTTTTAAAATTAAAAAAAATTATTTGAAGAATTTTTTAATATTATTATTATTTAATTAAAGTGTTTCTCAAAAAAATACCATATATATGAAAACAATTATAATAATTTATAATTTGAATATTTTAAATTTTAACTTATAATCCAAAACACATTTTGACTATTTTTTTAGATTCATAAAAAGTAAAAAATAAAGCATTATCGTAGATATTTTTAAATTAGTTTAAAATCAATACATTAAACATTAATTTAAAAATAATAAAATAAAATTCATTGGATGTTACATTCTACAACACAAAAATTTAAGTTCACCCTCAAAATTCTTCATTAATTACTAAATGAATTTTTAATTTCCATTTTTAGAATTTTGAAAACAATAATAAGTGAAATTTAATATTTTTAAGAGTCACTGAAAATTTAACTACCTAGAACCTCAATTGAATATTTCGATCTCTTGAACTATCATATAATGAAAAACCATAATCCCCAATGTTTTCTAAAATGTACATTTGATACAATGGGTAGAGGCTCGAGACCTGTGGTTCTGGATCTCATAAAATTAATAATATATATATATATATATTTTAAAAATAAATAGTCTTACAAAAATATGATGATTTTTTCCAATAATTGTTTTGGAGGAAATGGAAAAACAATTACAATATACCTAAGTTTAAATAATTAATAATCAAAAAGGTATTTTGACTTTTCTCATGCAAGATCCTTAACGAATATAAAATTCTTTTTAATCATATAACAATCCTTTGAAAAGAAATTTAAAAGGAACAGTGAGCATAAAATTTTCCATTAAGAGGTTTCAAAAAAACTAGTGTAATTTTATTTATAAATACCATTTGAAAACTCTTTCAAAAACATTTTTTTTCAAATATAATAATTTTAAAATACTTTTTAAAAATTTAATTCTATGGTTTTTAAAATATATATAAATAAAATTTCGAAAAAATTTTAAAATACATATCAATACAAAAAAAACAAATAAGTTGGAAAACGTTTCTTTTATATTAAATCATTTGATATAAAAAATTATTTTTCCAAAAAAAAATTTGTTTTCAAAATATAACATATAAAATTGATTTAAAGTACTTTTAAAAATATATATCATTTTGAAAAACTGTTTCTTTTATAAATACAATATCTTTTAAAAATAAATATGATTTTCAATACATTTATAAATTTAAAAATATAATAACTCTTTAAAATAATGGAACACACATTTCTTAATAAATGAATCGAGTGGTATTTTTAGAAATTATTATAGAAACTCAGAAAAAAAACCATGTGCCCACTTGGTTGCTTGAAGGCTATCAAGGTCCTACCCATCATGGAGGGTTGTCTTACCTCCCCAAATCCTTATCTTTTTTACACAGTCCTAGTGCTTAATATTTTTAAAATACATTTTAGGATGCTATTTTTTCACTAGATTTATTTAATTTAGAAAACATACAAATTAATATATATATATATATATATATATTCATGTACATAAATTTATAAAACATAAATAATTTCATTATTGTATGGACATAGCTATGATCATGAATGAAATTAATAAGATCTAGTGAAAAACTCATGCATAAAATAATATATTTAATATTTATTTGAACATGAAAATAATAGAAAATTATAAAATTTATTATTTCAAATCCACTTTTGAATAAGAAAATAAAAACACCATTTAGAAGGACATAAATAATTTAAAAAATATGTGTTAAAAATATAATTTCCATATATAAAATAATAACTTTAAAAGATATAAATCATTCACCTGAAATAATAGTAATTTTAATTAAAATTCCTTACATAAAATAATATTGATTTCTACTTCCATAAAATAATAATAACAATTGGTTTAGAAATATTTATTCCATTTACATAAAATTATAAAATAAAATTATAATATACCATAATTATAACTATGTGATAAAGAGTTCTTAATATAAAAAAAATTTAAATAAAAAAATTACAGTCACTTAAAAAAGTGCATTAATGGAAATAAAACATAGTTTATAATTTAGGAAAAAGAATTAAAACGTACATAAATATATTATGTTTAAATAATAGTAATTTCTTTACCAAAATATGGAAACCA
The DNA here is from genome assembly GCA_963277665.1 of Viscum album. Classification (NCBI taxonomy): domain Eukaryota; kingdom Viridiplantae; phylum Streptophyta; class Magnoliopsida; order Santalales; family Viscaceae; genus Viscum; species Viscum album. Next base: position 1,856,827,940 of record OY728160.1, read on the forward strand.
AATATGGTTTTAATCACACTAGGTCTTGGAAGGAGAAGGTGAGAAATAGAATGATGAAAGAGATTTAATTTTCTTCTTGTAGATGGTCTTTAATAGTCCCCACAACCAATGCTTGAAAGAATAAACTATTAGGAGGTGAGGAAGTGAGAGGGAGATATTTGGAAGGGAATCTTCTAGTGGCTAATGGGAGTTCCTCATCAATTAGATATACTTATATGGGTTTGGATACATGCATATTCCTTTCATGGTCTTAAAATAGAAGTTGGGATTTTAATATAGGGAGGTCATTAAAAACAAAATAGCACAAAAGCATCTTATGAGCCTCAAACAAGGTTTTAAAAATAAACCATTGGTTCATGTACATTCAACCTGATAAAACTGGGTTTAAATGAAAACCATTTTTTTGATATAGAAATACAAGATTTTAAATTTTATTACTATGATTTTTGTTGAATTTTGATTTGTCAAGATTCCTGGAGAAGTAAGAATTTCCAATGGTGTTTGAAGTTGGATGTAGGTAGAACACATACAATGTGTAGTTTGAATATCTATGGTTCTATTTCCATGAAAATTATTAATGTATGTAGGGAATTGTGTGAAAGTCATTTATGATGAAGTTTCCTTTCACTGTAGGGAGATAGAAATGTCATTGGTTGAAGAAGATGACAAAGAGGAGTGTGAAGATGTCATTGGACTAGAATTAAGGATAAGAAGAATGAATATAAGGGGATCTCAAGGAAGATGACACCACAAGATGATCAAATGCTTCTCATTGATTTTATCAAATAGACACGATATCAAAAATGTTTTTAAGCATGGGAGAACAATACCAATAGACAATGACCCCACATCAGTTTCTCATTGATATGGAAATATATATAAAAACTAAGAGATCTATATCACTAGGTAGAAGAAATTAATGGTGTATACTCCTAGATGATCACACACACACACAGAAACACACAAAAATGCAGGTCACAACCCACCAATACCTATTCACTCTCATGGGACAACACACAACCCTACATGAACATAGCGTAAACTATCATACTCTACCTCCAGTGTGGTGATTGATCCTACCCAGACACCAGGATTGCTGGTAAGGGATGGCCCTCCCCATAGGTTGAGATTACTCCCCACAATAAGTTGAAGTGCTGGCCTAACCAATCTTGCATAGTTGGCTAGATTTGAATAACTAAAATGTAAAACATTATTGCAAATATATAAATATATCTATATATATTTTTATTTTTCATTTTATGTTCAAAATTATAATTAATACATTATTCATTGTTTTATTTGTAAAAATTAACATCTTAGTAATATTATTTTAATAACCATAATTATTTACTGAAATTTTAATATCAAAATATCAATACTAAAAGTATCAAACATATAAATAAATGTTTCATATCATTTTAACCTAAGGGTTTTAAAAATAATAATTAGATATTATTAGTCAAATAACAATATTATATTTATTATTTTTCAATATAAATTAATCATTTATTAATACTTATACATATTATAATTTTTAAAATACTATGTTATTCAATGGGAATTAAATTATAAACATAATGTTTTGAAACAATAAATAAATATGATTTTAAATAAACTTATAATCATCTTAATTTTTAATATTCTTTTATTAATTAAAGGGTATAGTTTAGAAAGAAGATAATATTAAATATCCTTTTATATAATTTAGTAATAACTTGTATTTTTTTCCTAAAATAACATTTAATTTATGATATAACATAAAAAGTTCATATTAACATATAAAATCATTATTTTTTTCAAAATATAATATTATGTTATATTTTATCTTGTTTTAAATTAATTACATTTATTTAGAGAATTTTTTCCAATTAGTATATTTTAATTATATTTTTACTCAATAAAAATAATATATATTTCAAAATAGTATTAATATATTATAATATGGATATTTTAAATTTTAACATACAATATAAAACTTATTTTTTGTTAACAAAATTTGGAGTGATGAAACATTGTATTAAAAACATACTTTGTATGTTTTCAATTTTAGAAGAATCAATTCAGTAAAATTTAATTTAAAAATAATATACTAATTTTCCAAGGATGTTAGATCACGAATTAACAAAATTAATAAATATATATAATAATCCAAAAAATTAGATAAACTTTTTAAAAAATATCATGGCTCACTTTATACTTAAATCAATAATAAAATTTATCATAATCAATAATTTTTAACACAATTTTCTCAAAATAATTCTATATGTTATTACCTAAAACTCCAACTTATATTAAACCTATGAGTTTTTGTACCCCAATCCTGTGTTCTCCACTTGTTATCCCCAAGTTATAATTTTTTTAATAAAATAACTTTTTTAGGTTGTTGATAAAATTTAATTAATGATTTAGAAAATTGAAATAAAATATTATTAGAGAAAAATCATGAGATGCTTCACATAATAGTCATAACATTATGAATATACAAAAATGTCATCAATATATGTCACTTAGTAGTGAAAGTATCTAAGTGTATCGAAGATTAATTTTTATTAATATATCATCCTAAAATTATTAGGTAATACTAGTATACTCACTTTTACTATTATAATAATATTATATAAGAATCTAAAATATTTAATAATTATACCTTATTTAGTTATAAGACATATTGGTTTCTAGATACATACCTTTATTCTCTTCTTTTTAATGAACTTATTTCAATTAAACACAAATTCCAAAATTGTTATCAATAAAATTAGAGTAAATTATCATATGAATATGGAAACTCAATCCTAATAGTCCATATAAAATTAAACTTTCATTTCAATATTTTATTCTTTCAGTTCAATCATAGTTTCTTGAATTTCGGTTCTCATATATTTCTTAATTGAATCCCATAAAGTAATTAGGTAATAAATCTTTCACAATGGTTTTTAAAGATAATATGATTGAACATATATTATTATCCTAATGTTTCATAGTGGGTGTGAATTTGAGCTTATTTTCTTGCACCAGGTGGAAATTGAGTTAATACCAAATATATAATTTTTAGGTTTATTACCCCTAGGTACATGTTTCTCAGAGATTGTATTTACTTGTACAATCTATACTGGGATTTTATTTCAAGGAAAACCACAAAAATTCTATTTTACCAAAATTCAATATGTAAACCTATACATAAAATCATCTCATAGACTTATCCATTTAGTTTTCACTAATGTTATCTCATATTAATCCACATAATATTACCCAAACTAACCTAACTGGTTATATATACCATTGAAATTATAATCAACCATACCTTATCAACCATTGATGACATTTCTAACTCCCAATTCACCAAATATTGATATCATCCTAATCTACAATGTTATCCAAACCCTACTTTTATAAAAAAATAACATGGAATAAATATATGACCATCAAATTACATGGAATAAAGTAATTATTTCATTACAATAAATTCACAAGAACTTTTTTGTTTTGAGTTTCAGAGAAATGATAAACAACATTAACTAAAAAAATAATTCCATTTTAACTAGTGGAAAATTTTACTACTATATAATAAACTACATAATCTATAAAAATCTTTACCACCTCCTAGATATTCTCCACATAATTTACTCTTCTAGAAGTATCAAAATTGTCTTATATTTATAACATTGGGAAATTAAAACATAAAATGGGTTAATCAAAGATGAACAATAAGGGTAAAAAACATGATTAAAATTAAAGATCATAATTTAGTATATGATTATAATATGGGTATAATCAATATATATAAGAGAGTTATGCACAAAAAACCATACACTGTAAATCATGGAACAAGGCTTGATATATCATAATACACGAATCAAAAGTGCATGGACACATTAATGAATACAAAGGATCCATGAGAGCATAACATAAGCATTAAAATAATATAAAAAGTATGGAATATCATGGAAAAAAACTTAGAAATATGATATAACAACAAGAATAGAAAATTATTTATACGAAAACTCATCAAGCCCATGCCTATGTGAAAAAACTCATTATCTACATGGATGGATATGTAACCAAATCCATCATTCTCACACTCATGTGAACAAACTCATTGTGTACAAAGTTGATTATCAGATGATATATACTAAAAAAAGAATTTATGGGTAATATAGGACCCAACCAATCATTATCAATACACATTCATGTATTTTAAAATCCATAATATCATAATAAACCCATGGAAATTAATTTTGTTTTATATCCATTTCAAATGGAATCACAAAGGGGAAAAATTTATAATTCATATAATTATGATAAAATTATGTACTCATGGATAATAAATGGGTATCCAATTATTTTATGTGACATTAGAGGTAAATACCATTTAATAAACATAATATAGCATATGGTATTTACAAAATATAGATAAATGGTATATATTTAACTCAAAAATTTCGCTAAACAATCATTTTTTAAAATATATAAACACCCTAGATTTGGATATATATAAAAATAAGGGATTAAGAAAGGAAAGGTATCAGATGAAACGTTATTTATATTCACAGTGAATGGTTTTGCATGAAAAAAGAAGTTTTGTAACATATCTTTGATAGAAAAAAATACACAATCGATTTACATAATGAAGTAATATGATAATATTTTAATACCATCCTTAAATCAGGCACATAATGTGTTAAATGAAAATAACTTATATGATGAATACATTTGAATATTTTTTGAAAAATGATTTTGATAAAACTAAATGTCCTTGATCTTATGAGAGAATTTTAAAGGAAGTATATTATAAAAATAGTGTAAAAATAATTTATTTTATAAACCATGAAAATATAGTGGCAATGGTTAATGTAAAATGATATATTTGGAATAAATATGTGTTTATATATAATTAAAAATTAAAAAGGGCCGTTAGAAATCGTTTTTGATATTATTACAAAAAGATTTTTCATGTCACATTCCAAATTTATTTTATAAAAGGTGATGTGAAAAATTATAATCTTTTTATTTTGAGAAATTTAATCCAAAAATATTTTATGGAAAGAAAAATAGTTTATCAATAAATTTTCATGGAAAATAAAAAATTTGATTTTGAAATGATAGAAAACAATTTTTGAAATATTTAGACACACCATTGTTTGAAAACCATCATCATAAAAAGAGTATGAAATTTTATTATAAAATATGGGTAAAGAGAAATTTAAGAATCATTAATTACAATAAAAAATAGTTTTTATAAATATATTTGTGGACATTGGTTGGAATGAAGTTATGGGCATTGAAAAAAGAGCCATTGGTAAAAATCAGAGTTATTCAAAACAGTGATACAATTTTATTTAAAAAAATTTATTAGAGAAGTGATTATTTATGATGAGAATTAATTTCACATGAGAAAAAATGAAATACCATATATAATATAGGTATGTTAGAATCAATTAAATCCTTAAAGGTATATTCAAGTAAGAAAGACTATTACCTAATGAATATTAAATAGGGTCGATGAAACCCTTTTGTTATTGGTAAGAAAAGAATCAATGGATCTTGAAAGGAATATCATAAAATTAATATTAAAATATAATGAAATGGAAGATATTTTCATAGGTGAATGAAATTGCTTAGTTAATGAACCATATAAATAAAATTATGGTGAACAATATCAAACATATCCCATGTAGTTAAAAATGATATAATGAAACCCTTACCATGTTTAACTACTTAGTAAAATACACTTTAAGATCCTATATAATAAAGTTAAATAACATAATAACATATTTCATAACATTTTTAATATAAAAAACATTTTATAAACTTTCTACATTATAGTTATTTTATTATATATTTTTAATATCGGGAAAGAGTGACCAAGGTCATTTTGTATGAGTTTCATAATCGTGGTTTTATTCTTCATTTTTCACAAATGTAATAATCAATATATATGAATGGATAGATTAATTTTTGTTTTATAATTATTTATGATGTAATAATTTCATTCTAGAAAAGTATTGGTTACGTTCATTAACTATGAATTTATCGATGTGATTGTTTCAATGATTCTAAAAGAATAATGATTGTTTTTAAATAATGTGTGAAATTTTCATGTTACAATTATAGAGTAAAAAAAATTATTAAGTTGTTTATGTCATAAATTATAGAAAATTAAATTTATATATTAATACATGATATAAATTTATAGCATGGATCAAGTAGGTAGTAAAACCAATGCGAACAAGATAGTACCATAATTAATTGATTATTATAAATTGATTTAATTTTAATATCATTTTTCCATAATCATAATGATATTTATAAGTGATAATTATTGTGATATAACATAGTTTTATATAATTATATGAAGTAGATAACCTTTATGAATATATTTTATAGTATTAATAAAATATTTATTTTATTTAAACTTTATTTTCTGCGGTTTAATTTACCATGGTTGTTTATTCCTCATCCTGTTTTTAGGTTTCCAAATTTTTCATTAAAAAACATAATAATTTCATGAAAATAATATTTAACCATTTAAACCACCCTTATTTATATCCTTGTATAAAGTTTATGAGAAGAAAAAAATAAATCAATCATTCTCTGGAGGCAGAAGCACATACACACACTTAGATTTTTATTTCATTTTCAACCGAATGCAGAAAATGTGTAATATGATTTATCATTTAAGATATAAAATATGTCATAAATATTATTATTATATTCAAAATATACAGTTAGTATAATCTTGGTAAAGTAGTTATAGAAAAGAAAACACATTGCACTGTGTAGGTGGTAGTCTGTACAATGCAGGAATTCCAATTTTGTGTTTCTAAATAGAAATGGGAAAGATGGTTAATTATTGTAACATCACTATAAAAAAAATATTTGTATAATAATTTTATTGATTTTATAATTCTAATATTTTATAATGTAATTTTAGGAATAAGTTCATGTAAATAAATATAAATGTTAAATGAGTGATTATAAATTTATACCTCACTTCTTGGATTATCTCCTTTTCAATGGGGGTTAAACATACGAGGGATTTTATTTGTAGAATAAAAAAATTAAATATGGTTGATATGAGTTATGGGGATTTGATTGAGAATATTTTGGGGTGAATATATGTGGGTTGTAGTGTTAAGGTATGTTAGGAGAGAATTTCCCCATTTATAATTGAAAAGGGATGACATATTGGTAAATATCAAAATATTTTAAATAATTGGAAGTGAATCTCAAGGAATGTGGCTGAAAAATTGAGAAATTATGAATTGGAAAAGTGAAAATATTTATAAAGGCCTCATACATACATTCCACATTTTCATTAAACAGGTTTGAGGTCTTTTACTCTTAAATTATTTACATGGAAAACATTAGATTTTACTGTGGTAAGTTGTTTTAAGTAAGGAAACTTATCCTTTATAAAAAATGTTCATTATTACATAATTTGTACCTAATAATTAGAAATTTGTAATTATTTTTATTTTATTTCACTTATAATAGGGGTTATAATTTATTTTAAAATAAAAAATTTATAATGTCCTAAAACAATATTCTAGAATACATAACATAATTTATAAAATCAAATATTTGGGTATATTAATTTTTATTTTTTTCAATTTATTTAATTCACAGAGAAAATACATATTTGGTGTTATAAAAAGGTTTCCTTAATTTTAAATTCATACTTATATTCTAATAATGTTATAAAAGTAATAGAATTTACAAAAATATATATTTTATACTAATCAACTAAAAGTAAATCTTTTTAAATAATTCATAATATTCTTATTAGATTAAAATTTACAATATATATCCAAAAATGAAGTTCAATTTTCTGAATTATGTTTCTATAAAATTATAATTTGACTTTGAAATAAAATAATAAAATATAATGAGAAAATGTTTTTATTGGAAAATCACATTTTAAAATATTAGTTTTTATTGTTTATAATTTTTTTAAAATAAAAATAAAGTTATAAATAATAAATTAATATTATATATTACAGAATAATCATTTAAAAATATTATACTTAATTTTCATTAACAAAATTAAAACTCATAAAAATGATGATTCATAATCATAATAATTAATGATGTAATTTTTCGTAAAATTATATATATATATATATAAATAAATTTAATAATTTTTTAATCCTATTTATAGATACTAATTAAACAGAGATGTTTTAATTGTATCAACATTTCATAGTTTCATTTTAATTTTTTGTTGCATGTGGTGAAGACTATTGGACACATTACTTATTCAGAAAAAATTTACAGAACAATTATGGGTCGCTATATTCTCCCACCCCTTAATAAATTGTAACATCATAATTTTTAGTATTACTCACATAACAGAGTAAGTGAGGTTATTATTAATGTATTCATTATTAAGTTTATATAATCTAATATGAAATCTACCTAACTATACTAGGATATATCAAGTTACATAAATATTATCAAAAAAATATCATTCATGCAATCATATACCCAAGTATATATATTCCATAATAATATATTATTCATAGCATAACTCTCCTAAAAAAATTGAATCTACAAGACATTAAACCACTACATGATTTTATATTCCTCAAAATTTAAGTCTATTTTTATATAGTTCATAAATTCACAACCTATGGAATATATATCATAATAATAAATTTTTTTTAAATTTTACCAAAAACATCATCGATCGCTTTTTCATTAAATAATTATTAACCTCCAAGGCTCCTAATTATAACTATTTGACTTGAATAAAAATAAATAAAAACATTATTACATCATCCTCAAGACTATATTAAACCTATGATTTTTTTTACCTTAATCCTATGTTTTTCATTAGTTATCCAAAAAATATAACATTTTGATAAAATTAATTTTAATGATATTGATACAATTTAATGTCTATTAGAAACACATTAATGAAAAAACATATTAGAGAATAATCTTGACATATTTTACATAATTATCAACACATTTATAATATACAATAATGTCATTTAAAAATATCACCCTTTATTGAAAATAGATAAGAGTATAAAAAATTAATTTCCATTAATCTATCATCCCCATTACCTTAGGTAAAATTAAGATACTCATATTTTATATAATTATAGGAATATAAAATGATTTTCAACCATTTTTTTATGAAAAATTTTGTTGTTATATGAAATAGTTGTTTTCAGCCACATAAATCTATCAGCTTCATTTTCATGGTACTATTTTGAAAAAATAATAAATCCAAAATAGTTTTCAATAAAATCAGATTAAATGATCATATGAACTTGAAAACTCAATACTAATATTTTTTTGGTAATTAAAAATTCATTTCAACATTTGATACTTTTTTTAGTTTACCTTGATTTATGTTAGGGTTTCTTTTACTTCAAAACCTAATCGATTAAACTAATTATTAAATAAATCCTTTATAATGGTTTTGAAGAGAATTTTATTAATAAAAGAATATCCCATATGAGTTTCAAACATAGTGTTAAGTTAGGAATGTTTTTAAATCATCATGTTGTGTTTCAGTTAAGAACCATTACACCCATTTTAGGGTTACCACCACAAGTAAAATCTATTCAATTGCATGCATCCACCTATAGTATCTAGATAGTGATTTTATTTCCTGTAAAATCACACAATCTCTACTATACCTAAGTTTCATGATGTTATCCTATACTTAGACTTATCCCATAGACATATCACTAGTGTTTTCACTAAATTTATCTTACCATAATCTCCAGAGTATTACCTCATCTAACCTAAATAGATATATATACCTTTGAAATTATAATCAACAATAAATTATAAACCTTTAAGGATATTTATAACTCCTAATTTATCCAAAAACTGATATCATACTAATATGAAATTTTATTTGAACCCTTCACTAATAACAAATAAAGCAGTCCATAGATGAGATAAACTAATTAGAAAAATTAATGATATTATTTTATTAAAATAAATTCCCAATATCTTTAATGTTGAGAGTTTTATAGAATTTGGAAAGACCAGTAACTTGAAAAATGAAGTCCTTTTTGAACTACTGGTAATTTTTCCAACAATATAAAAAATATATAAACCATAAAAACCATCAACATCTCCCACTTATTCTTGATATATGTTACTCTTTTAGTCATATCATATTTTTCTTGTCTTTATAACATGGGAAAATGAAAACATATGAATTGTGTGAGCTTAAATTATCTGTAAGGATAAATATAATCAATACAAAATATCATAAGTGAGTATAAGATTATCATATGGGTATAAACAGGATACATAAGAGGGTTGTACCATACAAATAACAGATCTTAAATAAACAAAACAATGCAACACCTTCTAGAATTCATGAATCAAAATTATATGGAAACATGAGTCAATAAACATGAGAAATGGTAGAGTAAAATTCAAATAGTAATAAGTATAAAATCATGAAATATCTTGTATTTTTTTGAAATTATCACACATTTTTAAGAATAGGAAAAACATTGTGTGTAAACTTATTAGGCCCACACGTATGTGAATACACTCCTCATGTCCTTTCCTAAAGTTGTGATAAAACCCCTCCTTCTCATTCCAACATGTAGAAATCATTATGTCCACATATTATTATCTTAGGAGATATAAACATAAGATATTCCATTAGAGGGTGATATAGGGCCCCACCTGTTATAATCTATGCATATGTGTTCCATATAGAATCATTCATATCATAATGAACCTATGAAAATAAAATGGGTGTTATATATTTTTCAAATAGAATCTCATAAGGAAAGAATTTATAGTGTTATAAATTATCATAACATGATATACACATGGTAAATTATTGGCCATTGAAATATATCAGGTAACCTTGTAGTAAAATACTATTCAATCAAGAGAATAGTTCATAGGGTAGTTACACTATATTGATAACGGGTAAATGTTTAAGTTAATTATTTCACAAATCAATAGATGTATGAAATCTAAGAGAACATAGTAAAATAAAATAAATAGAAAAATGTATTCACAAATGAAAGGCTTTGGAATAAAATTTATTCCAATTAACAATGGATTGTTTGGAAAGACAATGGTAGTGATGGAACACATCTTTTATAGAAAATAAAATTAAATAATCCATCTAGAGAAATTATGTGCAGGTAATATTTTAATAATATTATTCAATAAAAAATGATATGTATCAATAGATAATGGATACAATAATAACTCTTTTTAGGGGTTATAAAAAAACAAATTTGGAAATAAGAAATTCCCTCTAGCTTTTGAATTTTTTTAAAAGAAATATTTTATAAAACTAGAAGGAAAATAATGTATTATAGAAACCATGAAAACATATAGGTAATGTTTCATATAAAATAATATATTCAAGATAGATATTTGTTCTAATAGAATAAAAAATTAAAAATAGACATTATTATTTTAATATTATCATAAAAAGATGAAGTTATGAGTCAGTTTAAATAGTTATTTTCCCAAAGTTGAATTGAAAAGTATGAAAATATTTACATTTAAAAAAACTAACATAATAGATATTAAAAATAAAGAAATTTATCAAATAAAATGTGAAGTGTAAGATAAGACATTTTATTTAGAATCTATGCAAAAGTGTTTTTAATATATTGGAATAATTTTTTTTGAAACCCCATATCCTAAAATGTGTATTAAAGTTTCATTCTACAAATGGGTAAAATGAATTATGAGAATCATAGAAAATAATCTATGTTACATTCCTATAAAATTGAGGAAGAAATTATAGTGAAGGAAATTGTCAACATGAAATAAAAGAGTAATTAGTAAGAATGAGAATTATTCTTATAAAGATAACACTTTTATTTTATGATTTTTTTATCAAATGTGTGGTTATTGATGATGTGATGCAATTTCCATAGAGAAAAAATGGAACACAATATAATATAAGGGAATGGTAGGATCAATTAAATCTTTAATAGGTATATCAAATCAACAAATAGTATGACCTAATTAATTAGAAATTGAGTCGATGAAGCACTTAAGAATTTGTAATGTAAGAATTAGTAGACCATGAATGGAAGATCATTAAATGGGCATTAAAATAGTAAGAAATGAAATATGTATTTATATGGGATGTAAATTGGGTAGGGAACACACCATATAAAGGGAACTATAGGAAAAAGTATAAAACATGTCACTTGAGATAGAAAAAGAGACAATGAAACCCTTACTAAGTTTCCATATTTAATCGAATGTGGTTTAAGATCCTACATAAAAAATATAAATATCCTAATAACATATTTAATGAAATTTTTCATATACATAACAGTCTCTACTCGACCCAATGAGGCTCGGGCCATAACTACCCCATGTTTGGATCTATAGGTCAAGGGATAATGACAAGTGACATATGTGAAAAATAATACAGGAGGCCTTTTCCTAATGTACTTTTACGCAAACACTAGAACATATCCATGTATAAGTTAAGACGAGTAATAATAAAATATTAAAAAATAAGGAATAAAATTTCATAAAAAACCTCTGGGGAGTACAAGATTATAACTTCATAAACTGGAAATTAAAATGGAAAAAATATAGGCCCAACATGAAAGATGATCCAACTAGACAAAACTGAAAACGTAAAGTGATGTGGGAGGAAATCTATGAATCTCCAAGACCTGACTATCGTATATGGTAAAATTCTCCAAATATCAATGTTAATATTTGGAATCACTACATACCTATCAATCATCTTCATAAGACATGGCACAAGTTGGAAAATACCTTATAGGGTTGAGTATATAGATACCCAGTAGGTTTCCTTGAAATCTTAAGCGGGATAAGTAAGAGACTTGATTTGAATAAACGAATCAATACATAATAAGTGTATAAATAAATCCAATAACATGGATACATACATACATACATATATATATATAGTATTAATAAAATAATCCCAAATGAGAGAGAAAGGGGAACTCTATCCCATATATCATCCTAAAAAAGAGTGTCATCAGCTCTAAAGGTCCGTTAACAATGCGTGACATCTCGTGTGTCTGTCTAATAGAAACATCAAAGTCAAGATAGACCTTATCATTCTAAAAAAAAATTAAGGGAAAAAAATCTCTAGGTAGAGTAAGAATTAGCTAGTTAAATATAAGGGCGATTCTTATTATAAATAATAACTATTCCCTGAATCCAAAGGAGGGTTCCACTCTACTAGTTGATAGTATAATCATGCCCACACTCTATAAGAGGGTTAAAATATTATAGTTGTGGACCCATACCATGATACCCTAAGAGGTTTCCACTCGAATAGTCAGTAGAGGACACATTCCCTTCTCGGTAGGAGGATTCCACTCTTGTAGTCGAGGACCCATACCCTAATACAGTAAGGGGGTGCCACTCGGATAACAAATAGAGGACCCATACCCTAACTAACAGGAGGGTTCCACTCTAGTGGTCGATAGAGGTCCTATGCTCTACCTAGTAGGACGTTTCCACTATAATGGTAGAGATATGACCCATTCCATGAATAGTTGGAGGGTTCCAATATAATGGTGGATCGATGACCCATGTGATTCCTAATAGGAGGGTGAAAATTATATAGTAGATAGAGGAAGCCTACCCTTCTTAGGAGGAGGATACAACTCTAATCTCCCTAGTAATTTTTCTGGATCACTACTATCATCAATTTTCACATAAAGAAGGGTCATGTATGGAACCTATCAAATCATATCTTAAAATCCACCATGATGGAAACAATCACCATTTATATGTGGAAAACTCAGGATATGCTATTTGAGGGCCAAAATTTGAGTCCAATAGAAGGAGATGCAAGAGGTAAAATTTTGGAAAAAATGAAAGTAGGGGTACATGATGTGAAAGAAGAACAAAATAAAACATTGTCCCTCCTTTCAAAATAGATGTGTCTCATCTGGTACTCTAATAAAAATACATGTAGTCCTATATGGTATGAAAGGGGACTACATTGTGACCTAGGGTCTTTCCCATGTTTGTTACCGTGTTTGTATAGCCTTTCTCGTGCTACTGTGCATTGGTACATGTTTAATCTCAAATGGGGTCCTTCCTTTGTACTCCAAAACACTGCATATCTATATGGGGAGGGCCAAACGACATGTGTCCTGGCCACATGGCATGTGTTCCTTAACATTTTCTAAAACACTAGTTCCACAACCGTAGGGGTACTATGAGGAGTGTGTTCATACCTATAACTTATTTATAGTTGGGATTTCCACATAATTCAAGATATATTACATGAAAATTCTGTATTTACACTGGATACATCAAGTCTTAGTTCCATGATGCCCAAAAATGAATGAAAGAATCTACTTTTGTCCTTTTCGGTCATCTGGTTGATGTAAAACAAATTTATGATTCACCGATCCAAAGCCCATACACACCTCATACATCTCCTGTTCCATGTTATATCCACATTGGATATCATATCTATGAATAGATAAATTTTAAACATAAAATCCTATGAATCCATCCCTAGTTTGACAATCATTTCATCATAGGTGAATCTTCCATGAATTTGGGGGTCCGATCAGGCTTAATCCCACCTTACAATGTTGAACTAATACAATGTAGGAGAATCATTGAATAATGAGAAGAATATAGGTGTAAAATAAAAATAAATTGATGTGAATCAATCTTTGATGATGTTTTCATGTCCAAAAAACACAAATAAGGATGTTTCGGGGGAGAAAACAGAATAAACAATTTAAAATCAGTTCACAAGCTCATGTAAAATATCAAATTGAATGCTTATCAATGAAATTGTATGATCATGATAAATAATTTAATAAATTTCAGTATAATAAAAAAAAGTAAGAGTTATACCACACTTTGGATCATTATTCAATGAATAATGATCTTTCCAACAAAGAAGAGAATTTATTGCATACATTGTCCCTTGATTCCCCCAGATATAGAGGCTCATTGTCACTGATTTTGATTTTCTAATGGTGGGTGGAAGAAAATACTCCCAATGATACCATGGTTATTATGATAACACTGTATATATACAATAACAATCCATTTATATAGGGATTCTATTTTTTTTCCTTTTAAATATACTAAACAATTTAATTTTTTATTTAACTAAATACACCCACCAACAACCACTTTTATCCAAGCATGCCATAAAGACCAATTTTATGTCACTATTTTGGGTAAACTCACTTTCCTTATTCAACCATGGTCTCAAATATATGATTCAAGAGATAGTTTAAGTGATATCCAATTTTCCTTAATAAATATTGCACACATTATATAATATAAATTTAATATGTTTAAAAAATTAATTCTGAGCACAATGGGCTGTAGAATCACATTTTGTCTCAATGCTTGGATGCAATAATATTTATATTATTATTCGAAATAATTAAAAAGGAAGAAACACGGTCTCTAAAATATCATTTTATAATCTTCCTATATATTACTCAGTTTATTATCTATTTTCAATATCATGTGTGAGTGACCTTGGTCATTGTAAACTATTATCGTAATCACTATGATATTCTTCATTATTATCAAAAAGATAATCATAACTAGATAATTAAATATATTTCAATTATGGTTTAAATTATTTATAATGTTAGTATTTCATTCTATGGGAGTTTTGTTTTGAATATTTTATGATGAATTTGACGATGAAGAAGTTTCGATGATTTTTAGCGAAAAAAGTATGTGTAATTGAATAAAAAGTTACATTTTTATATTTAAATTCTTGAAAAAAATGAAACTCAATATTTACTTATTTATATATATATCATATAACAACATAAATTAAAATCCCATACTCATACATGATATAAAATTATTTCATTGTTTAAGTAGGTGGTCAAACCAACCCACACAAGATCGTACCCTAATTAATCTATCACTATGGAGTGATTTAGTTGGAATATCATCATAAAAAAAGAATAATTCTACTATTTAGTGTTTATAATTGTGATAAATCAAATTTTTAATGATGTATAAAATGAATATAAAATTCATGAATATATTTATACTATTAATGAATTATTTTTTTCTTATAGAGTGCAATTTTGGACAGTTGAATTTACCACTGTTGTTTATTTCTAATATCATCAATAATATGTTCCATTTTCTATTCAAGAACCTAATAATTTCATAAAAATATATTTATACATCAAAACCATTATCAATACCATCCATTTTAGGCATTGATGAAATGAAAAACGGAAATAAATTATTCATTAGAGGTGGTAGTCCAGACATTAGCGTGGATAATGATTTTGTTATCCATAAAATGGGTAATATGATTTATAATTTTGAAACCTAAAATATTACATAAATATAATAATTATATGTTAAATTCTCTATTATGACCATCCTTATATTGTGTCGAGGGGAAACGAAACATGTTGTATCATGGTGGTGGCAATCCGAATAATAGACAAATTAGAGATTCATTTTTCTTAATAGGAGAGGGGAATGTTGTAATCTCTTGTTACATTATTAGAATAAGATGGAATTAGACTTATGATACTGATGTTTCAATTTTAATATGGTTTAATTTAATTTTATTATTTGTAAGTTCACACAATTAAATATAAATGGGAAGGGAGAAGTTAGAAAATTATACTTCACTTCTCGGATTGTTTCCATTGATAAGGGGTTAAAAATTTATAGGATTTTCTTATGATAAGATAATAACCTAGTTAATATGTATAGGAGTGGTTATAAGATTTTTTACAGATTTTGGGACAATATATATGGGTTGTGGTGTGAGGGGGAAGTGAGGAGAGAGGTTCCCCATTTATAAATGAAAAGGGCGACATTTTTAAAAATACCAAAAAATTATCAATAATGGGATGTCACCGTCAAAGAAAGTGGATCCAAAATAGAGAAATAACGGAGAGGATTAGTGATAAGGTTGATAAAGGCCTCAAACACACATTACCATACCTTTTTAAAAAAATGTTTCTTGTATTTTACTCTTAGATTCTTTACTTTTATCTTTTTATTTTTAACGTTATAACTAGTTTTTACCAAATGTAACTTATCATTTATAAAATAAAATAAAATTTAACATATTAAATAATATGGAAATAGTGATTTAAAATTCAAAATTTATTTTATTTGATTCAATTTTTATAATTGATAAAAAATAATTTTAGAATACTTAATGTCTTAAATATTGTTTTTTGAAAAATATAACCTACTTTAAAAAACGTCGAATGGGAGTTTTAAATTTTTTTTAAAAAATTTTAAAGTTACTTATAAAACAAATATATCATCTTAGAAAAATAAATCATGAATTTATAATTCACAAAAAAATTTAATAATTTCATAAAACTTATGGCATTTGGGAAAATTATATTTTGAACTATTACCTAAAAATGAATATTTTTAGAAAAATAAAAAAAGAATAATTTTTAACTAATATTGATAATTATGTCAAAAAACCAAATATATTTATCAAATTAAATTTCAATAATTTTATATTTTATATTTTAAATAAAATAAAAAAATATAATGAGAAACAATTTTTATAGGAAATTGATTTTTTATATACTTGTTTTTCATAGTCATAATTTATATAAAATAGTAATAAAGATCTAATTAATCAATAAATAATATATTTTATTAAAATAATAATTTAACAAAATTATACATTGTTTTCAACAATAAAAAATTATAGAGCATAAAATATTTATTCCAAGGCACAAGAGTGAATAATGAAACTTTTTATAAAATAGCATATATATATATATATTAACACATTTTTTAATTTAGCTAAACCTATTTATATATAATAATTTAATGTATTGGTTTTTTGGCTTAAACATATCATGGTTTCATTTTAATTTCATGTTGAATGTGGAGAATGGTATTGAATGTATTGTTTTTTATGGGAAATGTACATTGAAATCTCAGGTCTCTACATTCTCTCTCAAAAATAAACCGAATCCTTTCAATTTGAATTATTACGCATTGAAGAAATGAGGTGATAATATTATTATAATATTCACCATTCGACATATATCCAATAATATGATGTGTAACATACACTATTACACTATATTAGGTTACTTATATTTCTTCAAGAGACATTATCATTCATACAATCTTAAACTAGAGTATGTAAATACCCTTATAATATATTATCCATCAAATACGTCTCCCAAAATCATTTTAATATCACATACATTTAACCACTATCATATTATATATTCATCCAAAAATTAACTCTATTTTTAACCCTTTAAAGTATTAATCACTAGTTCATAAAGTCCAAACTAATAAATATATGTAATGGCAAAAAAATTTGATAATAATTACAAAAAATATCAAAGATCACTTTTTTAATATATCAATAATCAATTCCAAGGATATAAATACTATAAAACTTGATTTTATAATAATCAATCAACCCTTTATTACCACAAGCTCATGCCAATATTAAACCACACAGTTTTTCATATTCCAATCAACTGTTATTCAATAGTTATCCCAAAAATGTAAATTTTCAAAAAAATATTTATAAATTATATTAATACCTTCTAATATATGTTTCCAATACTGTTTAAAAATTATTGGGGAAAAATACTACGATGTTTCACATAATTCTATTAAATTTTATAATATAAAATAATTTCATTAGATAATATCAATCACTAGTAAAAATATAAATGATTATCAATAATTAATTTTAATTATGATAATATTATCATAATTTAGGTTTGACTATACTGTTCACATTTTCTATCATTAAAAAAAATATTATGACTCTCAATAAATTAAGTAATCATTTTTATTCATCTATAATACATAGTGGTTTTTATATACATTCATTTATCTGCTTCATTTTTGGGATCCTATTTCAAAAAAATAGTAAATCCACAATGGTTATCAATAAAATTAGAGTTATTGATCATATGAATCGGAGAACTCAAACTTAATATGTATTCTACAACTACACCTTCATTTCAACCTTTTATACATTATTTTCAATTTACTTTTATTCACGTTTTCTATTCTTGTACTTCTTAACCCAACCCCCTTACGTAATTTCGAAATATATTGTTTATAACGGTTTGTAATGAGAATGTTATTTACCTTTTAATTTTTCATAGGAGTGTCAAACTATGTATATAGTTTGTACAATTTTTCATTCACCAAGTGAACATTGAATTAATATCCAACACACTATTTTCATATTTATTACCTTTAATTACTTCTGTTCTAGAATCTTCACCCACTTGTGGTAGTTAAACATAGGTTTTATTTCCAAGAAAACCACACAATATCAACTTTACCATCATTTAAAGATCTTAACCAATACTTAGGATGACCCCTATGATTTTTGCTAAAATTATCTTTTCTTAATACCCATAATATGACCTCTATATGCCTATAGGATTATTTTTAATAGTGAAATTATTATCAACTATAACTTATCAACCATTAATGAAATTCTAACTCATAATTTTTCCTAAATTTATATAATCATAATCCACAATTTTATCTAAAACCAAATTTGATACCAACTATAGATGATTGTACATGTGACTATCTAGTTATAAGAAAAAATGTAATTATTTAATTACAGTATATTCCCTATACCATTTATGTTTAGTGTTTTTTAGAATAAGGATAAAAAATTAACTAAAAAACTCATTCCTTTTTAACTAATGGATGCTTTCCACTATAGACAAAACAAATTATTCAATAAAAGATCGTATACCTCTGCCACTTATTCTTTATATAGGCTACTCATCTAGATGTATAATATTTTTATTTTATTCATAACCTATGGAGATGGAAACATAAGAAACTAGTTATCTTACATTCTTAGTAATGGTAAACATAATCTATAAAATTAAAAAATCAAAATTGATTATAATATGACCATATGGGTATAATCGTGAAAGGTAAGAGACTTATACCTAATAAAGAATATATTTTAATTCATGGCATGAAGCCAGTAATATCATAATACATGAGTCAAAATAGCGTGTAAATAGGTTAATAAACAAGATCCACGAGGGAATAAAATAGGCATGAGAATAATTATACAAGTATAGAACATCATGGAAAATAACTAATATTTATGTCAAAAGAAAAATCATATGAAAATATATTTTTGAAATTCCATTAGAGCCAAAAAATGGTAAATAAATCATTATTATCATGCCAAAAATATGAGAAAACCCATTATGCCCACCCCTATGAGAACAAAATCATTATGAACATATTGATCATCTTAATTTAAATTTACTTAAACTAATGCATTAGAGGGAAATATAGGACAAAAACTGACATCTACAATACACATGAGTACCAAATAAACCCAATCTTATCCTAAAGAAACCATGGAAATAAAATGAGTTTTATATCCATTGAAAATGTAATTACATATGGAAGATATTCATAATTTCATCAGTTATCATAACATTATATTCCCATGTAAAATAAATTGTTATCCAAATATATTCAGAAGCATTCTATGTAGATAACATTCAATCAATAAAATAATGTAAATTGTATTTACACCATATATATAAATGGTATAAAGTTAGGTCAATAATTTCCCTAATAAATCTATGTATGAAATCTAGTTTAACCCCATTTTTTTAATTTAATATAAAAATGTGTATTCACAAAGGAATGAAATTAGGAGAATAGTTTTTCATATTTGCAGTGGATTGTTAGGAAAAATAAAGGCAATGATGGAACATATATTTGATATAAAATCACATTAAATAAGATAAAAATAGAATTCATGTAGGTGTTAATATTTGAATATTATCATATAATCAATAATAATATGTATCCAAGGAAATGGATTAGATGAAATACACTTTTTAGTAGTTTTAGAAAAACAACATTTGAAATCAGAGATGTCTTTGATCTGTTGAATTCATTTTAAATGAAATAATTTAAAAAACTAGAATAAAAATGATTTATTTTAGAACCCATAAATAATAGAGGGAAATTTTCATATAAAATTTCATAAGCGACATGTGTTTTCACATAAAAGAATAAAAATTAAAAAACTTATTTATAATTTTATTAATATTATCATAAAAAATAAGACATTATAAGTCACTACGAAAAGATATTTTCTAAAAGGTTAAGTAAAAAAATAGAAAATAATTACTTTTTAAAATAATACCTCTTAATAGATATTTTAAAAACAAACAATTTATCCAAAAAGTATAACATTAAAGAGAAGACATCTGATTTTTAAATGATTTTTATTAATATTTTAAAATAAATTTTTTTAAAAACCGACATCGTAAAATTATTTTGAAATGTTAATTTCAAAAAGGGGGAAATATAATTCTTATAATAATATAAAATAATCCATATTAGATCTCTTAAAAAGATAGAATATGGATGTGAAGGAAATTATGCACATAGATGAAAATAAATATTGGTAAGAATTTGTGTTATTCATACAAACACTACACTTTTATTTTAGATTTTTTTATATAAGATGTGGTTAATGATGATGAGAAGTATTTTCCCAAGAGATATAAATGAAATAAAATTTTAAAATAGGGTAATGGTAGGATTAATAAAATCTATAAATACATATTAATGTAAGATTAACAATCACCTAATAAATTATAAATTTAGTCAATTAAACTATATCAAGATTGGTGACATAATAATAAATGATTATTTACAAAGATATTAGGAAATTGAAATTAAAATACATAGAAATGGAAGATAATTTCATATGTGAAATCAATAGGGCATGGAATATGCCTATAAAATAAATAATGGTGCATAATATCAAACAAGTCAAATAGAGTTGAAAATAAGGAAAGGACGCCCTTATCTTATATTCCTCCTTAGTAAAATTCACTATATTTCGAATATAAGAAACATAAATATCATAATAACCTATTTTTTAGTATTTTTTATATACTTAATAATTTAGAAAAATCTCGTATATTAGTTACTGTATAATCAATTTTCAATATCGGGTGTGGTTATCCTTAATCATTTTGACCTAGTTATATAATCATGGCATTATTATTCACTATTATCACAATGTTCATCATTTTTTTGTCATTAATTGTACTATAATAATTTTTTTATAATTATTTATGATGATAATATTTCATTCTAGGGTAGTTTTTATGAAATTTAATGATAAATTTGAAGATGATCATTTTTTAGTTATTCTTAGTGAACAAAATGTGTTATATAAATTATTGAGTTACATATCTATATTTCTTTTTTGAGCCAAAAATAATAATAATATAATTATTTATATGATATGATATCAGAAATTAAATTCACATATTCAACCATGATATAAATTTATAACATTGTTCAGGTATGTGGTTAAAAAAACCCAATAAAAAACATATCACCACTAATGGATGATAATGAAGTGATTTAATTATAATATCAATATAACAGAATCATAATGATATTATTTAATTTTAATTTGTTTGATATATAATAATTTTAATGAATTATAAATATAATATTAAATATACAATGTTTTTTTATAGTATGAATATATCTTTTTTTATTTTAGAACCCTCCTTTGGATAGTTGAATTTACCCTTATTGTTCAATATTCATATTTTTGATAGAATTTCACATTTATCATCTTATAGCCTTAATAATTTCATTAAAATAATATTTATCCATTAAAACCATTATCATGAACATACCAGTATGTTGTTGACTGGGGAAAAAATAAAAAATCAATCATTCCACAAGGCGGTAGTCAACACATATTCAAAAATGTTGATTTCTTTTTTACATAGAATAGGTAAATTGATTAATATGGTTTGTCATTTATGAATATAAATTATTTATTAAAGACAATACTTATAAGTTATATTATCTATTATGAATATCCATGTATGTTTGTAAGGGAAAACAAAACACATTTAAAAATTGAGGCTACTGTCCTCACAACACATGAATGAGAGTTTCATTTTTCTCAATAGAAAATGGAAAAATATTTAATTATTTTACCATCATTAAAATATATTAATTTTATATTAATGAGATATATATTATTATTTAATGATGTTTTAACCTAATTTATTTAAGAATAAGTGCACATATTGAAATTAAAAAGTGAAGGGATTTGTTAGAAGTTTATACATCACTTCCTGGATTTCCTCTTATGAGATGTGGGTTAATATTTTGAGGGATGTTATTTTTATAAAAAAAAACTCCTCAAGATTTATAGGAGAATTCATGAGGGGTTTGGTTAGATTTTTGAACAAACTACATGGTTTTATATG
This sequence comes from Viscum album, assembly GCA_963277665.1. NCBI lineage: Eukaryota > Viridiplantae > Streptophyta > Magnoliopsida > Santalales > Viscaceae > Viscum > Viscum album. The sequence continues at coordinate 1,856,851,189 of OY728160.1, forward strand.
TGAGAGTAAGTGAGGATAGTAGCTTCACTTTTACATGTGAAAATGATGATATTTTAGTAAATACCGAACACTTTTTCAACAATGGGAACCCTTCTCATGTAAAGTGGAAAAAACGTTAATAAAAAGTATATAATATAAATTATAAGTTCAATGAATTACTAAAACACACATTACCACACGAATTTAAAACCTATTTTAGGTCTTTTACTCATATATTATTTTATTTTAACATTTTATTTTTTTACTATGCTAACAGGCTTTTACCTAAAGGGACTAATTCTTTAGGCCAAAAAAATAAAATTTCCCATATATAATTATTTGTACCTACTATTTCCAAATGTGAAATTAATTTTATTTGATTAAATTTTTAAATAAAATATAAATTTATATTAAAATTTTAAATGTATTGTTTATTAAAAACAATTTGTTGAAAAATATAACTTGTGTTCAAAAATGTCAAATACAAGTTTTTAAATAAAAAAATATTTCTAATAATATAACTAACATATAGAATACATATTTGATCTTATAAAAAGGGTTTATGAAATTTCAATTCATTATTATATACTAATAATGTCATAAATGTTATAGTTTTTTGAAAGTGGTATTTTAACTATTCACCTAAAAATAAATATTTTTATAAAACCCACAAAAATTAATATTAAACTAATATTGAAATTCTAAATAAAAAAATAAAGTTTATTTTTTAAAATTAAATTTATAGTATTTTCTATTTTTTCTTTTATATAAAATCATTATATATAATGAGAAAATATTTTAATAGGAAAACAAATTTTTAAAATGACAGTTATTATTTTTAATTCATATAAAACTCTAATAATGGTATAATTCATAATGAAATTTTATATTTTATTGAAAATTTCATTTAAGAATAATAAATTTAGTTTTTTAATAAATGGTAATAACATAATAAGATAGATTATTAAGCCTCATAATAAATCAATTAAATTTTAATAAAATTACCAATATATATATATATATATATATACTCAAAAAATCTGTTACTCTTATTTAAACTTAAAAATTCAAAAACTATGTTTTTCCATTCTAATCATATTGTGTTTTCATTTTACTTTGATTTTTTATGTGCATTAAGCTATCAAAAACATTGCTTATTTAACGAAAATGTAAAGTGAAATCTCAAGATGTTACATCCTAAATAATGGGGTGACCTATTGTATCTCTTCTTCACCATTGGGATTCATGATTCTTGAATTTTGGCTGGGGTGTTTCTTGAGTTTAACTTGTGATGTTTTAGGACTAGTTGCATTTATTTTTGATGAGTTGTGTGATGTATGGAATCCATTTCTCAATGGACCTATTTATGTTTTTCTCAAGCCTCCCACCCCATGTAGAGGTGTATTAATGGGTCATAGTGGAAAATTGTTGTTAATATCATCTAGTATGTTTGAAATGAATACAATGTTCCTTCATAAGAGAGATCAATTTTTTCCACATAGTTTATTTCTTTTATATTCCACTAAACCATTGACTAGACAAAGATATTTTGATACTCGTTTCTTTCCATACATTCCAATAACTTCCAGGGCGTATAAATTGGCATGATGGTAAGAATTATGACACCCCCTTTTCACAATTGTATTAAATATTATATAATTATGACTTATTTTTATTTTTTTTAGGAATTACATAATTTGATGTTTAATTTTTATTGGTTTTTTATTTCATGGCCGGAATATGATTATAGGCAACCATCCATTAAACCTTATATTCAAGGGTAATCCATAAACTTTGTGGATGAACTGTATATATTGGTGTTTTAGTTAATTATTATTTTTAATTATTATAACATGATTAAGGGATAAAATTCTAGTTTTCTTTATATATGGGAATAACTCATACATACATGTGTTCCATGTGGTTCATAGTTCTAAAATGGCCATGAATCTTTTAGTTATAACATTGAGAATACTCTTATGGATGATTTTTTTGTCAGTGTGTCAGAAATCATTTTCACATTGTTTTTAGAACTATGTGGATCATTTAGTAAAGGTTGAAACCTAGATCTATGGGTGTATACATAGTTATTGCTAATATGATTTTTAGGGGTCTAATAAAACTTCTTTGAACACATAGAAGTGATCAATACCCCATTACCCAATATCTCCATATTAAAATATTGAAACCACAAAAAAATCAAAATTTAAACTACTATAAATTCTTACCTTACAAAAAATAAGCCAATACATTATCTATATCATTATTTTATGGTTTATGGGAGATCAATAGAGTGGTAGATGAAATACTCCCATCATCAGAGGTATGAGTGTGAAAACTGATTCATTTTGACACTCAAAATAGGATTTCCACTTCAACAAAGAAATTCGGTTATTTATTAACAAAAAATTGGAATGTGTAGAGATGAATTGGATCAGAGTTTACTAACGAGTCACTTAGAACTAACCACCATTTTCATCACAATATAGAAGTATATTTATACTTCCTTTGCAGATTAATGAGATTTATGAATATTAACTCATGTGTTGTTAATACCTCATTCAATGAATGAATCCAAGAAATTACTCCTACCACATTAAAACTCTTATAAAATTTATTTTATGAAAACCAATCATATATAAGGATTTTGTTTCATAGAAATGAATCCCATTCATGATACATGCATGCTACATGTAGAGCCATATTATTATATCAATATAAAAATAACCTAAAATCCATAATAAAAAAAATCATCACATGTAATATTGGATTTAGGGTATACTCATTTCAATAACCCACTTTCACTATAGACAAAAAGTCATTGTTCTGTTTCACTATACATTGTGTCATATAAAATAACTTATAAAATCATATCAAATAATCCATTTTGATATATTAAAAAATAATTTTGGAAATATATCATCAGCTGAACCTTATATCACATTATATCTAATACAATGTGTGTAACCATCCATTTACATTTCAGATCAAATCTAAAACACATTTATAGTATATATATGAGTCAAAAACCTTCCTCGTTAAATCACATAAAATGTGTAACCCCATGGGCCTTTATATAGTTGAAAAAAATATGAATCACTGGATTTATAAATATAAGCAAGGATCTACCTCTATTATAGATTTAATGATACCCAATCTACTAAGAGATCTGACTTGATATCCATCAAACGCATATACCTATATACCTATGCCGACTATTCAAATCACATAATACCATTCATTCATATACATTCACTTTGTCCAAGGTTCTTAGTAACCATGGGACACTGTATATTTCCATCCCATATGGCCAAATCATGTGTTCTCAATTCTACAAGTATATAATGACTAAGTCGATGAGTACATCACATGCCCTTCATCTTTAAGGATGTGTACATCACATTACCCTTATCTTAATAGATAAGAACATCATATGGAATATATATGTTAAGACACAAATTCTGTATTTCATCCCAATCCAAGTCTCAGATTTTATACCTGTCATACGGGTGAAAGAGATCCCATGATGGTTGAGCTATAACCGACGATATGATCAATAACAAACCCAACCACATACCAATTAGTTAAGTAGATCCCAAATTGTGTTATAAATTTATTAAAGTTTGAAGGTTCTCATGGTAGTTATATAAACAATATTTGGTGGAAGGGACTGAATATAATCCATGAAACCCTTGTATACTAAGGAAATAATAAATTACACTCCATGTGGTATACCTTACGGTCCATCCTACCCACACAAAAGAAAATATTTTCATTTGTATTTATACATAATGAGTATATTTGATATATTTTTATGAGAATCCAACTCAATATATCCGTATGATATTATCATAACCTATAATAATTTATGATGAATATTGGTTAGGGATAACTCTAAGCCATACTTTAAGAGGTTAATATCATTATAATTCATGTAATGTATATCTACATATACATATGTTAAACTAATGTGATAGAATGATATAATGGCGATTGATTTTTATATGATACATTTTATATTATTAAACTATATTAATAATATTTAACATATCAAACATAAACTATAAAAAAATTGTGTAATTTCTATAATAAAAAGTAGTATAAATAGCCCCACTGATCATGGTTATAGCCTATGTCCATAACCGGGGGCATTGTAACAGTTGTCTCCATTTACATAGTGTACGTTAATAGATATAAACCAACTATGTAAAAATACTTTCTATAGAAAATATAAAGATGAGGGGCTATAAAAATGTATATTCAAGACTATGGTCACATTAACCTATGTCCACGACTAGAGATCATGTCCATAGGTATAAAAAATGTCCAATAATGTTTCAAACATATAACATCCATCTTCATTGGCTGATACATTACTACTAATTTGGGATAGATTTTATGGATATATATATATATATGAATAAATTTGTATATATTTTTATATATATTCTAATAAATTCCATTACGACATCATCCCTACACCATTCCTTTATTATCTGGAGTTCCAATCCACTCCTACCATGGTGACCCATTGTGATCATGGTTGCAGACACCCATATGCCAAGCCTATCATGAAATACCATTTGGAACATAGCAGAATGTTGTATATGTCCATAATAATGGTTTAAATATGTCTGTAGAATACAATAAAACCATGGTTTTACTGATCATGACTATAGGATTTTGGTCGTAACCTAGTTTTACACTAGTGATAAGAATCTATCAATTATATAAGATATGATAGATTTCCAAATCATTCATGTGTATTATTCTCTTTTAGGTTTTCTTTCTGTAATCAAATCTATATGTAATACTTCCCACATCCCTATGTGACCATATAATAAAACTCATCACTAAACTATTTGGTGAGTAGCATCTATAAAGAATTAATGTTTTAATAATGGTGAGATTAGGAATTATATTCCAAATGTTCAACTCATTGTACAAATTTTAATCCTATAAATCCATTATATAATATTTATCATTTAACAATTATTTATCTAATTTAAACGCTTTCAATGTTTAACATCATCAACCTTAAAATCCAAGTCCATCCATATCATTTATTAAAATAATTTAATTATTTACATTATTTTCCGTAGCACATCCTAAAATTATTTAGACTGGAAGAAAATTAAATTTTTTATTGGAAAACAATTTTAAGGAAAAGTGAGAAACACACAAGTTCATCTAGGAGGGAAGCCCTCAAAATATACCACAATGTTATTGAAACAAAATATAATCCTATTAGAAGCTTCCTCCCTAAAGAGTTTCCATGAGGTAGTGTGAAACTGTGGATCCAGCTCGCCGAGGATGAAGTCTTCAAAGAAATACACTATATTTTCCCATGTTTGAGAGAAATATTCCACAATTATCCTCCCTCTATAAAAAATATCTTAATAGTTTAATATCTTTCTTGTCGATCCATGACGCTTTCTCACTATTGACATCCACCCGAAGCGGTCTTCCCATCATCTTATCTGCCTCTTCTTGTGTACCATTGAAGTAGAGAAATTACACCACCATTTCTTCATCCGAGTGGTCAAGAAATTCCAGTGGATTCTATTTAGCTACTTCCTCCTCACCAATTTTCCCCCACCAGCCTCAAAAAAATTTACCATCACGTATTTAGGATTCCCCTGTAGGTTAACACTAAATACATACATGGATTCCTTCTCCTTGGAATTCATATTTTTACCTAACTTGGTCATTATTTGTTTGGGTAGGTACGAGTAATCGTTGCACCCTTTTCCTTTCTTTCCTGTTTACAAGAATTTAGTCTCTATCCCACCTATTATTTCAACTTCACTGTCAATATTTTGGTCTTGATTCAATCCCTCCAGACATGAAAAACGATTAATGGTATGGATGTTCATCTGGATATGTCTATGACCTCCAACCTAGTGTCCCATTAGCCCCTATAGTGGACCCTTCTTAAGAAAAATCAATCTTCCATCATCAGAATAATTCTTTGCATCCAAAATTATTCTTGTATTATTCAAGATCCCTTCTTAATTATATTTTTTCTTGGAATCAGCTTTCTACTACACCTACAACTCTACTGATGAACCTTGTTTAGAATCCTCTTGTGGTTCCTTAATAGCATATACCTGATCTTTATCCCTGATACCATTACTAGAACATGAATAAACACCTCTAATGTCCTTATCCTCCTCTAATTTCCATTTTCCCAAGACAGAAGGCCGTGAAATCTCAGTCTCCCCTAAAGGACCTGCCAAATCAAGTTTCAGTCTATTGAAAATTTCTGTGACCTTTAGGTTAGAAGGTGTCACCACTGCTTGTTTCTGTACCATTGAAATATCCACAATACCACTACCAACAGCTCTACTTCCACAATTTCTAAGGCCTACCTCATATCCGGTTTCCACATACTTTGACCCGGGAGTAAAATCCACTACTCATTGGTTCAACGTACTAGCCTTACATTTACCTCCACCCCTACAGTTCACCAGTTTGTGCCCCAAATTATTATAAGAGTCATTGAAACGTACCCATGATTCATAGTTGACTGGATACTTGAATCTAAATTCTTCACCAATAGAAATCCCTATATAATCAACTAGTCTATGTGAGGAATCAGCTTCAAAACATATCCAGGGGAGACTGGATGGAACACATATCTTTTTTTACTATCTGAGAAGAAAAATATTCCTACCAAGTTTCCTAAGATGCAGATAATGGATGGGTTTTATATTTGGATGGGAAGTTCTGGGAATCTTACACATATAGATGTCATAGGAGAATCACATTTCATGTGAATGTATTAGTTCCATAAAAGAAGAAAGAACAAGATTCTGTTGAAATTGTGAGGTGCTGAAGACCATGCTTGAATAAAATCATCTTCTAAGGTGAAACAGATCTTAAAGTTATGACAATCCGGGATCCCCACTGTCACTCAATCATGAAGGTTACATAACCCACAAACATACCTAGTATACACATCCACCAAGGGGAATCGGTCTTTGAATCTAATGATTAAATTTCATAGGAGAAAAGATGTGGCCTCATTGAACTCCAAAAGTGAAAGGGAGATCTAAGGCCACCCATGGAAAAGATCAAACACCTAAGGGATGATCTAACTTCCCTGAAATGTCAGGAGGTAGTCCAGGATTGTGAATGGAATGAATCTATTGTGGATTCCCCCTAGGGGTGGCGAGTGAACCTCCCTCATCATGGTGGGAGGAGGAGCTGAGTCGGCCACTGCCCCCATCTAGGTTTTGAGGGGAGTCTACACGGAGAACCGCTCACCTATTTCATTATTTACTATATCTTATGATGTCTCGCCTAACATAAAACTTTTAAGGATAAAGAAATATTTTCATTAATATAGTAACTAAATATAACCCTTTAGAATCCCCATTACCACCATACCATAAACAATTTAAGTATATTATGTAAAATTCACATAGAAAATTGACTTGAATATCCCTTTAGAGCTTAATGATATTTACATTATAAGGTATCTAAATATAACTATTTATATTTTTTTTATCATAAATATCCTAGAATATTTATTATATTTGATGAAATCAATTTATATTAGATTTCTGTAACAATTTATTTATTTCTTTTGAACATCCCTATGTTCAAACAAACTTTAACCAACCTCTTAAAAACTATATTCTCTTCAAAATATATTTTCTAAGAATAATTTTTTTAATTGTGTTACGAAATATAATTTATTTTCTTTTATTTAGAATATATTACAAATAAATAATTGTCTAAATATTATATATGGTATTCTATGTGTCCGAAGAGTTTTTCCCTTGAAAGGAAGACCATGTAATTTTAATTGATGGACGATAAGAATATATTAACTTAAATTTGGATAATAATTTTTTATCTTGGATAAAACATTTTTATTATTGTTTCCATTTCAAAAATGTTTATTCAGTTCTACTAAATCTTCAAAAAATTATATGTAATCAATTATCTCATTTGTTTCATAACTATTTGTTAATGATCAATTCATATTATCATATAGGAGAAATGAGATAAATATATTTATCCTTTTAAGATATATCTGAGATTGATATGTTCCTTTACATCTAAATCTATGATGTAGAAAACTTCTTATTTCAACATTTGAATAAAAAATTTATGATTTATAAATTCATCCCTTGATTTTGAATTTTTTTATAGAATTTATAAAACATATATTTAGTATCAAATATCCTTTAAGAATCAAAGAATCAAAATTTATGATAGTGATACCTAACATGGACATTCCCTGGTGTTTCAAAACACCTTAAGGTATCCTGGATAGTTTTTCCTCATGAAATCATTATTACATCTTGATAATACCTTTAGGTTTTAAAGACCTTTATTATCTACTAAAATAAATTTTATTGGACTTTCTTACCAAATTTTTTTCTTCTATTTTAAATTTTTACCAACATTCAATTTATACATAGAACTAAAATAGAATTATCCCATTCCTAGTTAATTTATTATAAAAATATAATTAAAATCAAGGAAAACATTTCATAAACTCCTTAATTTTGATGGAAAATTTATATAGATGAGAACATAATGAATTATTCAACCAAAAAATCCCCAAGGAAACCATTAATATTAATAATTCATTTCCATATAAAATCATATTGAATAACATTAATATACCCAATCATATTTTTTATATTAATAGAGACTAAACATCATATAGTTAATTTTCTTGTAATTCCTTTAAAACCCTCGGAAAGTAATTCTATGATTTTTAAGAAGCTAGAATCACCTGTTGAATAATTTCAACATGTGGTTACTTAGTACTGTGTTTCTATACTACATATAATTTTTTTAATTATGAAATTTACATAAGTTACCAATATAAGGATTTCATTAAATTATGATTTTCCTTATTAAGTATTACAATCCATGTTAAATTGTGTAATTATGATTCTATTATCTATAAAAAAATCTTTTATAATATGAGTATCTTGTGTTAGTAATAAAAAATTATATTCTTTATTAAAAATATTCCCACTAAAATGATTGCCTTTTTAATTTCAATATACTTAAAAGTATATAAAGAACCATATTTTACTATGAAATGTCTCTGTATTGGAACTCCTATCACCCCCTAACTATTTAGATAGGGAATCAACTCAATAAAATCATACATTAATCTTTGATAGTCAAGTAGAAAAATCTATCTTCAATCCATCATATGAGTAAACCTAACTATATTCCTCTCAAATACTTCCCAATTGTATCCCAACTAATTTTAATACAATATAAATGTGAATAATATTCTAAAAAAAGACAATATAGATGGACCCTTATTTGGAATAACCCTCTAAAGGTCAACCTAGTATTACTCATTACTTTCTTTCCTTACATAATAAAATTTTGGGGCATTGTGCTTTGGAAGAACCTACCTAGTTAAATGATTTAGGGATTGAAAATGTCGCTTTTTAAAGAATTGATCAGTGAGTATTCTAATTAGGAATAACTAACAATCATATCTCATGTTTATTCCCTTTTATATTCACGTTTCAAAAGAATTTGTTTTGGAATCTTACTACCTTTTCCAAATCAGTATGTTCAAACCATATTGACGAGTAACTCTTTACATGACACACATGATTCTATTAACAAACCAAATTTAGGATCCAATCATATTAATAGATATCCAAATAAGTCTCATACATATGTTAATTGAACTCTTCTTGTAAATTTTGAAAATTATGTGATATTGAAAAACAAAAAATGAGTATGCATGAAGCCAAAAACTGCCATCCCCCACTTTTCTAGAAAAATAAAACACCTCCAAATTAGTGGGATATTTGACCCAATGTCCATCTACCAGAGTATTCTTTACTCAATAGAGAATAAAATTCATTAGAATTATAAAACAAAATATATATAAAAATATTTTGCAACTATCAACATGAAAATAAATTCATTTTCAAAATAAAATATAGGTATATGGAAACTAAATATTTTTATCATAGTTATATTTGAATCAATTTATATTCATAATTGTAATTTTCCTAGGAAAATTTCTGTAGAACTGTAGATGAACACACCCCATATTTGGGTACTGGATAGATCCCGTACCCCTCCCCATTAAATTCCACTAATACATTAGTTATAAATAATGAATCCAACAATAAAAAAATGACTTAGATTCTCTTCCCTGTGCTCTCAATACACCTGTTAATTACACTAAAACTCTGGCTTCCACTCGCCATACTATAAAATCTGGGAAATTTATGACTAACCCAAAGGCTATTCAGGACAATTCACAACCCATTATTATAAGGTAACTACAACTTTTTCCAAGGAAATGGAATATGTTAAACTATTAAAGGGAATTACACCTTTGGTATTAGATCCTATGAATATTTAAGAACTCAATGGCTCCACTAAGTAGATACAACCCATAGAGGAATCTAGGGTGGAGAGAAAAAAGGACCCAGGTACAACCATTTCAACTTCAAAAAATTTCTCTTTTGATGGTTTTCAATCTATTGACAGTATTGATGGTACTGAATCATTGATGCTATGTAATATGAACTCTATAGACCCAACCATTAATTCTTTAATAACAATTCCGACTTAGAGAAATGTTACGGTTAAGAACAACATCCCTGTCATATCTAATAATGATACTACTATAGTGATAAATAATGAAACCAAAAATAATGATAATGCATTAGTTTCTTTTCCATATACTGACATTAGACCTTCTAGAAGTCTGTTCAAATTTATTAAACTGACCATTATCCCTATGGACGCTCAGTCCGATACACAAACCATAATTTCAAAGCCTATTAATAATTCTATCATGACACCAGAATCTGTTAAACTTGGTAATACACCATCGGTATAGGACCCTAAGAATATTAAAGAAATTAATGAATCGTTGGAACATATGCAATGTACTCTATCTGATCAGGACAATGTCAAATAACATAACGTAGATGCTTTAAGGGTTCCAGGTACACCTACTTATCTATCTATAGATAATGATGACTCCTCGATGAAGCCTAGAAATTTTATTTCTTACAAAAATACAAATTCCATGTTGTTGTGTCCTAAGGGTTCTACAGACTTAAATATGAATGTTCCAATAAAATAACATACAAAGAAGAACCCTATTATATCTACCAATGAATAGGAATAGAACACTAATAGAACTCAAGAAGATAGAAGGTCTACTAGAATTAAAGGTTCTAGAAAAAATAAAAAGGGGAGTTCTAACTTTAAACAGAGGTTTAAATGAAGATCCTTTTTTGGAATTGTTAGGGTATTTCTAACTCTGACACATTCATTGTTTTAAAAATAATTGTTAACATTCATCACCCTATGTTATTTTCTATTACTAAGGGAAAAATTATTTTTTCCACTAAATACTCTCATTTATGTAAACATAATTATGTGTTTACTTGTGCAATCAATAATAACCTCAATAATGAATCTTTATGGATTTTCTCGCAATATTCATCAAAGAATATTAGTGTTTTCAATATCTTTGACCAGACTTTTACATGAAACTTTAATATATACGGAAGACATATTCTCTACTTCTATGTTTATTCTATGAATAAATACTAAGATAGGAGAAATATTTTGAATGATCTCTTATATATAGGAACTAATATTAATACACAATAGTTTCTTATTAGAGAATTTAATTCCATTCTCAATTAATGCAAGAAAATTGGACCATCTCATGATTCTATTTCCATGAGATTATTTAAAGCATCGATCAAAGACAACAATCTCATTGAAATTAATATCACTCGTGCAAAATACACTAGGTATGGAAGAAATTACAAAAAAGTGCTTTCCTCCAAGTTGTATTGAGACTTCACAAATGTCCATACTTTAGATAAGTGGGACACTATCTCTAAAACCATTATTCACATGATGAACTCTGATCATCACCCCATCCGAGACAATGTCTCCTCCAAAGACATGAAACCCTAATTTCCATTCAGATAAAAATGTGTGGTTTTTTTATGATGAGTGCACTCATATCATCCAAACTATTATTCCGCAATGTCTCAAAACAGTGATTCCCTTTCCTATAAACTCAAATTAAAACATCTTAAACAGACTCTAAAAACATGGTACAGATCTAAAGCCAAAGAAATTAACAATGACATCATGCTTCTTGAGAAATAACTAAAAGATATTCAAAACAAAAACACAACCTCTGACCTCAACACTGATCCTAATCACGAACTTTACATTGTATTCAAACTCAACTCCTTACTCATGTTTAAAGAAAATATGAGAAAACAAGAATTTATAGTTAAATAGTTTATAGACAGTGATTGAAATAATAAATTCTATAACTCTTTTCAAAGACTCATGAAGTCCTATAGGCCATTAACCATTCTAATGTATGGGTAAAATCTCCTTGACAATGATTATGGAATCGCTCATCAAATCATCTCCTACTATGAATCCATATTCAATTTCCCTTATAACAACAAAGTCCTCCTTCCCAAGGTCATTCCTTTAATGATCACTGATAAAGACAACACCTTCATTATTAACACTTCCCATGATCAAGAAATTAAAGAAACTTTATTTAGTTTGAATCCTCATAGTTATCTGATACCTATTGGATTTAATAATTGTTTCTTCTAAAATTATAGGGAGTTGATTCATATCGATGTTTGTAAACTTGTAAAATCCATTTTTTTCAATGGGGTTCCTCCTCATGATCGTAATGCCCAATTTCTCACCTTGATATCTAATGTGGATAATGCCTCAAATATTTACCTATTTCGACACATTGATATTATCAAGAATCTTTATAAAATCATCACCAAAATCATTCTTAACAGAGTTTCTTTTATCATGGACAAAATTTTATCCAAGGACCAATTTGGTTTTATAAAGGGTATATCCATTCAAGACTTCATATATCTTTCCTCTAAGTGTATCAATAAATTGAATAAAACTAACATGGAAGGAAACATAGCTATTAATAATGAAATCAAAAAAGCTTTTGAAACCATGGATTGAAGCTTTATCTTCAAAGTCTTTCAAGGATTTGGTTTTAGTTCCTATTTTATTTATCACTGCAATAAAAACTCTTTTCTACTCGACATCTATCTCTATTTTGATCAATGGATCTCCCAAGGGATATTTTAAATTCTCCAAAGGTGTCAAGAATGGTGAAACACTATCTGCCATTATCTTCTCGATTGCAGAAGACTACCTCAGTCGTCTGATCAACAATCTGTTGGACCAGAATATGTTGAAGCCCATCCATGTCTCTATGAGTGTGAATGCTCCTACCCATCTTTTTTCCGAAGATGACATCATCATATTCCTTAAAGGTGATAAAAGAAACATTAGTAACCACAAAACTTCACTCCCACACTATGAAGACATTTTTGGTCAAACCATTAGTTGAATCAAATATTTCATCTTATTTGGGAAGAACATTCCTCCAAGTACAAAATGTAACATTATCAATGACTTAGGTATGAAAGAAGGTATGATCCCTTTCACTTATCATGGTGTACTCATATTTTGTGGTAGGCCCATGTCTTGTCACTTTGCAACTATTTTTTACCATGTTCCAAACTAACTTTATTCTTTGAAAGGTAAATGTTCTTCTATGGAAGGTAGGAAATATCTTGTTAAATCCACTATTTTATCCAAGATGGTTTACTCCAGGATTTTCTACAAATGTCCTGTGGGTCTTATTAAATATAATGAAAAAAACTATAAATAATTTCATCTGGAATGGTAGTATTATAGAAAGAAAACTGGTGACTATTCCTTGGACACATTATTTCAAGCCCATTGAGAATGATGGTATTGTTATAAAAAATATAAAATACCTTAATGAATCCATTCAAGAAAGACACACCTAGAACCTTTTTCACAATACTTCTGAATGTATTACCTTTCTCAAAAATAGATTTCTTGAAAAACCTAAGATGGGAATTCAAACTTCATTAATTCTTCCATATAGCCATCCATCAGATGCTCCTTCACCAATATTATGATTAATTACATATGGATGGTCTCCAAAGAATCCTATAAAAAATTATGGTTGGATAACTAGACATATACACCTTTAATTTCTATGTTATATCACGATCAAACTCTAGAAAATACCAATAGCTATATCAGAGAAATTTTAAACTCTCAACATGATCATCTCCCTAATACTAGTATGAACGTCATTGAAAACTACTCTTTCACTTAAAATAATGATTTATTGACTTGGGAACCAGTGCACAATGGTATTATTAACTCAAAAAACATCTACAATCATTATTTCGATAACTCTGAGAGTGATTACAGGTGGATAAAACCTTTAAAAAAACCTTGGATAAAACCATCGAGATTAAATCTCATCAAGCATATTTCTCACAATAGAGTTCCTACTAAAATTTTCATCCAATCATTCAGAATCCAGGTCTTCTCTATGTTTAAAATCTATAATAAACACAGAGAAGATTCTAAATATATATTCCTTTCTTGTGCTACTTCTTATTCTCTTTGGAACTATATTGTTTACATTTTTGATTGCAGACGGTTGATTATTGACTCAATCAAAATTCAACTAAAGAAATGTACTGAAATGGATGTCTCTCAGAAAATCAAGATCCTTTTCCTTATTGTAGTTTTTGAGCTCCACCATGTGATCTGGTTTGATCAAAATGCAATTATTCATAAAAATTAATCAGTTAATCAAAATGAAGGTCAGATGCGGATATTTATTTCCATACATCAAGCTGCATTGATGCTAAAGGGACATTCCCAGAACACTGTGCATGAGTTTGGAATATTAATACTTCTATGTATTAATAGAAATTTCTGTAAACTACATCACACTCTAGAGGTGTTCTAGAGAGAGCCTCTCCATGGGTGGATAAAAGTCAATATTGATGGCTCATCTAAGGGAAATCTGGGACCTGAAGGGTGTGGTTCTATCTTCAATAATCACCACGGTAAGATACATGGATGTTTCATGTGTATATATGTCATTCCACCTCCCTTGAAGCTGAGATATTGGGTTTGATATATGTTATTTCCTTTTCCACGATCTTTGTTTAGAATAACCTCTGGATTTAATGTGACTCGACAACCATCGTACATGATATTTGGAATGGAATAACACATATTTCATTGGAAATTACTACCCATTGGATGGAATGCACTTGTTTTCTTATCAATCATAACTATATCATCACTCATGTTTATTGAGAAGAAAATGTGGTTGCAGATGGCCTGGCCAACATGGAGTAAATCCAGACATTACCTGGTTTGATGACCTCCCTACTTCTCTTATTTCCTTTCGTGAAAAATATGGTAATACGATCTCGTATTTTAAACTCAGGTGAACTTTGATTAAATAATAATTGTTCTTCGGTCGTTCTGGGCCAATGTATCACTTTATATTTTTTTATTAAGCTAATTATTAGGCATATTCTATAATCTTGAAAATAAACATTTTATATTGATTCTTATATGAAACCTTTCATATTCATCATCATATAGAATTGAACTTTAAATATGTGATATTTTTAATAATTATAAATAGTATTAAAATCATATTTTAATCATGTAAACATTTTCAAAAATAAAAATATAATACACATAATAAATATTTAAACAACGATCAAATAAATTATCAAAAAACATTTATGAGGTTTAACTAGTTTCCCATATAGAACCCCTTTTAATTTGAATAACTGAATATAATTATTATAACCATTTCATATGTTTAACATAAAATTTCTTTATTTTGGTACCATTTTGTAATATATCAAATATATGTAAATTAAAATAATATTTTTTTTAAAAATTATATTTCTAGATCACTAGTAATTCAATTTAGTTTAGTAAATGGTATTTTAAATATTACCATTTAATAATTATAATATTTTATTAGTTAATGCCAAAAAAATATTTATATATTTTATTATATACAATTTATATTTAATTAATTCATAAAACCTTTATAAATTAAAATATTCAAAAAATACCATTCACTATGATTTATAAACATTTTATAAATCAAAATATTTTATAACGAAATATTTTTTAAACATTGAATTATCCTTTTTTAAATTCTAAACTATGTAATAGTAGTCAAGAACTAACCTTACATAGTGGGTTATAAGTATGTGTAAATTTATATGACCCTTATGAAGAATAATATGAGTAATGGTTGTCAGTGTTGATCCTTACACAAGATTCTTATATGTAAGGTTAATCCAAAACAGCCTTATGCAGAACCCTTCTGCATAAGGGTATGCTCAAACGAACCTTATGCTGAAACATTCAGAGTATTGGAAAGTTGAAAGGATTCTTACAAAAATCCATATGCATAAGGTTATATCATGATGACACTTATGCAGAAATCTCTCATGAAATAGTAATTAGGTTTACTTCTTATGTTAACAAAAAGGGAAATGATGCTCCATTTTCTACATGTCTTCTTTTCATGCATGATTGAATAAATATAAAAACATAGATCACATCGATACCACTGCAAAAAAATACAAGGGGTATAATAACAGTTATTATAACAGGTGTATGTGAATAAAATACCATGATCAATATGTACATGCTTATAATATCAAAACAACACAATACAGGAAATGAAGAAATTTTTGTAAATGATTTCATTAGACTATAGAAGACAATGCATGACCTCCATAGTAATAATATGGTTTATTGAAGGTCACTAGAGTGGAAGATTAAAGACTCATACTTTTATACAAATTTATGGGCCAATATAATCACATCAATAGTTAAAACATGACTACCTCTTCCCTTATGATATACAAGTGTATCTTGATGTAACAGATGATTGTAAAGAGAGATGAGGTATAATAAAGTATTGATTAAGCACAAGGAACTCACCACACTTTGAATCACATGGAATATGGATCATTATTGATCCTTAACAAATTCATGATAGTATGTACATCATGATTTTTAATACAAAACCTAGTCACTATATCAATTCATTCATTATATGAATTACCCTCTTTACGGAATAACTCTTATAACACGTCGTTAATGACAACTAAACATGTATGGTGATTTGTTTTGGGATCCTTGATTCTCATCATGATTGTATTCCTACCATACATTGATCCAACATGTTACATTATTATTAACATTATTATAAATCCATATCCCCCCCAAATTCATCAATGAAATATTAGATTAAGGGAATACCCCTTTTAGGTGCTTAGTTTTGTGTACCATGTGACCAAACCATGGAAGCTATCTAAAATTTTAATTATTGAATTACCCTTTATAATCCTATTTAATTTTCCAACACTTATCCATATTATCATCATTATTTTTCTTGGATTAATAAGGGAGATATCAAGGGAGCTTCCCAAATTTTTCTACTTGCATCAAATACCATCTTACCTAAATTTGATGTTGATGTTGAATAAAAATTCCTCATTTACCCTATTATATATTCATTTTTCCATTTCACCTTATTTTCTTATTTACCCATGAACTATAATGGCCACTATGAACAAACACAGGGTTTAGGTTTAGTATAATTATGGTTATTTGGTTATCGAGGGATTATAGAGGTTAATATTTTTTACGGACTTCATTCCCCACCGAGGAAGAATATTTTTTCAATGATTGAGGTTTCTATTTTTGGATAATGATTTTATTTTAAATTTAATTAAATGAATTATATTATAAAATTAATTTCCTCTCAAGTGTATACCTATATGTGATGCTCATGATGGGTTTTAAATTGGTTTCAATGATTTCTATACACAACATGATGAATTTTTAATGTATTTCTTGTATTTATTTTAATCTAAAATGTTAAATATTTTTAATATTTATGATATTGACTATTATTCTCCTTTCAAATGAATTTGATTATAAAATAAGGATTTTGGACATGTTTTGACTTCCATATAGTGTAACCCGTATTTTCAAAGGTCTTTCTCAACCAAATATATGGTTTGGTTTTCAGTCGACTCCCAAGGGAGGCATAAAATGTTTTCAAAGTTATGAACCATATTATATTCTTAAAAAATTCCTATAATATGGAATTCCATGTTGGAATTTAATTCCAATTTATCTCATGATAAATGTATTCCTAAGATCATGTGATATGAATGGTTTTATAATTTATAATTTTCTATTGGTTTTAAAGGATTAATTTTCAGATAATAAAATGTGTTTACTTGATGATTATAATATCCAATTTGTGAACCCAATTTTTTATTTGAATAGTATAACCATTCCCCTAAAGGATGTTTAATTGATTATTATATAATGATTATGAATATGTGAAAGGGTTAATTCTTTGGAGGGTGTTAGATAAGCGATGATGTTCATTTTTTATGATTTATGAGGATCACATGGATTGTTTCATTCACTTTCCCACTTGTCTATAAAATGGGAACATATGGTAACTAATTGGGTGATCTATGTTTATTTTACTCAAACGTATATTTCTCACTAGCGAGTGTCCCATAGTGTATATTAAATTATTTCTTGATGACTTCCTTGATGAGACTATAAGTTTAACTAAAAGGCTATATTTTATTGGAATTTAATATAGGTTAATAATCGATTCCTCCTGTGTATGTTTAAGATGATCTAATATTATGACCCAGTGTGTTTCCAATGATGATTATTTGGTTGAGGAGGATTTAATCATGGGATTCTTAATTCCCTCTTTATTTTTATCCCCTTGTACATTTATTGGTCTGTGGTATAATTTTCATGATTATTACTTACATATGATTTTTTTCTTGATGTTATAGTCCTATATTGATTCAATTTATTCTTTATTTTATGATTTGGTTTAAATTTGAACTATATTTGGAATGGTATTTCTGCCAAATGTTTTAAAATAAATAAATTTTTTTTATTACATAAACCTAGACACCCTTATTTTTATGGATTTAAGGTATATTACATTTAATGGTGGTTCCAAGACATTGTTTATAGAAACAAAATTTGAAATAGTTATTTATATGAAATTTGGATTTATTTTTATGAGTTTAAAATATTTATTTAAATATTTCTAGGGATTTTATTTCCCAAAAACTTTCATCCTTGGATTAGGAAAAGGTTAAATGTATGATTCTTATAATATATTTTTCATTGGGAAAACCTAATTTTTTAAATGATTTCCAAATAATATTTTTTTGAAACATTTAAAAATAATAATTGTATAGATTATTTTATGAATTCCCACATAGCCTATTTTTCTCTCCCCCAAGATACACACCATTGTGGGTGTTTCTATTATATTTTATTAAACAAGTTCCCATGTTGGGATTTCATATTGGGTTTTATTCATGTGGTCTACCAATGGACATTGTGGATGTGGTGAGTGGCCCTGGTTCACATGTGGATGTTTCATGATGTATCTGGTTCTTGGTTCATCATGGGATACTATGTATTATCAAATTAATCATATGACTATATATGTAAATATATATATTTATAATTTATATTAGATTATTTTTCTGTTCTAGATAATGTTTTTGTCTTTAAAAGTGATTTAGATGTTTAGGTTAATTATTCCATAGTTGGATGGATTTAATATTTTTTAAAATTTATTTTTAACATATATAAGTCAAATGTACAGATTCAGCATTCCCTAATCTTGTATGGATCCAATTTTTTCATTATTATTCTATGAGGGTGGAATTTTTCCCAATTAGTTATTTTTTCATTCTATGGTTATTCTTGGTAGACCCTGGTGATCTAGAATATACTTCAAGACCTATCATAAACTGAATCAGGTGATGTGGTTGGTTGACCCAGGATAGTTTGTAAGATAATTGATAAATTTATTTAGGGACTCCTTCAAAAATGAACCATTCTCATGTTTTCTAATGTCATCATCCTTTCTTACCTTTGATGTGGATTATGAGTTTACTACCTTCATGGATCCAAATTTAGAAATATTTTCATTCTCCTTGATCTTCTCCTCCTCTAAAAATATCCTAGAGTAACTCATATTAGTAGTCCATTATAAATTTGAGAAATATTTTCATTGATTGTATTTATTTATGTGAGGGTTCATTCATATACCATCATCAACAACTGATTTATTTCCTTTCATAACACATGATCAAAAATAATTATTCCCAATATATCATGCTTTAAATATATATTTTGAATCCTTTAAAAAAATCCATGATCGTTTTGATGACCATGATCCTCAAAATTATATAAAACATCTATCAAATTATTTAAATAATCTTGGATAACAATTACACATTAAAGATCAATTGGTACTTGTAAAAGATATTTAGCACCAAAAGGTTTTGGATTATAATTTTTTTAACTTTATCATAAATAGAATTAGAATTTTATAACACTAACTAAGAAGAATTTGGTACTATAGATTAACTAGGTATCTTATTTGAAATATTAATATAATTTTTCCCTTTATTGATATAAAATTATATCTATTTAGAAGGAGGTTCAGAGGTTTGGTGTATAAAACTTCTAAAAGATTCAAGAGAGTGACAAATTTTGATGTAGCGAGTATAATAAGTAGGGAAATTTTTATATATCACCTATTGAAATAATCATGAGTCACTATTATGAATCAAAAAATATGATTGAAAAATATGAGTGAGATCAACCTTAATTAAATTCATTAAAAAGATAGTTATAGTTGTTTTCAGTTACTATGTCTATTTTAACAGGTCTACCAATCAAGTTAAAAATAGGAAAATGAGAAATTTTCCTAAACTAGTGAAGAGAATGTTCAATAAATAATAACCAAACAGAAATAATAAGCGGTTGAAAATTATTATTTAATTTAATATTATATTTTAATATTTTTATTCATAAACCAGTAAACATAGACAAACATATTATGAAAAATCAACAACAACAAAAACAAAAACAACAAAATAATAATAATAGTAATTTTAATAATAATAATTTAACAAGGTATGGGTAAAATAAAAAATATCCTCATACCAAAAAATATATTAAATAAAAAATATGAATGAAACAAGGGGCGTTCAATGTCTGGTTTACAAGTCTACCCATGCATTAAAAATACACAAGGTTAAACATTATCATTAAGAGAAACTAAACAATATTATTTTAAATCATACATTACATGGTTTTAAAATGAATGAACCACCATATTTAAATCCCTAAAAATGTGTGTGTTCTAGTAGTTAATCCATTCAACGTATGAAATTTTTTTCATCCCTTCACTTAAGAACTACTATGGGGACATTTATGATATAATTTTATGAAAATTGATTACCATGGTAGAATCAATTTCAATCTAATTTTTTTCTTTTTTAAAGTGTATTTTATAACTTATAACATAAATTACCCCACAATGATTGATCTATACAGTAATATAAGACCAAATAAGTTGCTAAAAGAACCCTTTAACAGTGGCCATGTCTGTTCTTAATACATCATGACATATAGGAAGTTTAGGTGCACCAAGGTCCACACCGTCAATATTTATTTTTCTTCATGATAGTAGATTAGGAATCAATGTAAACAACGTGGGTTAAACAAAAATCTTAAGAACACCCATCACCCCCAAAATTTGAATTTTAATGAAGTCCTCCATGGTGTTGTACAAGATTCCATGTTGGATTTTAGAATCTATTTGGACTTCAACCATTATTCTTAAAATGATTTTTTTGAGTTTAGTATTGATCCTGTCACATTTGAGGGTGTTTCTACCCATCCATATATGATAAAATACTACAAATGTGTATGAAAACAAGTGATTTTTGTCTTGGGAGCTCTTGGATTGGAATAAAATAGAGTCCATAAGATCCAATAATGTGGTATGTAAGAGAATATTTAACTTAAATTATTGCTCACAATTATTATATAGATTCATAGTGAGGGGGAACCCAAAGAAAATCTACATAAGGAACTCCCCACTTCTCAAAAAAATAATGCACAGAAAGAGGGATATTTCGAGCCAACATGTTGGATCCAGTCATCTATTGGATGTTAGTTAATCCAGAATCTCTAGATAAGTACCTACATAGATGGTGGAATGATGAAAAACCTAAAATATTGACAATTCTCATTGGGTCTTTTCTATATTCAGAAAATTAATGATAATGTATCATTGCATTGAGAAATCCAAGAAAATGAATTCACCAAAGGCCACATCCTCTACCTGAAAGTTGAAAGAAGTAATAAGCTATTTGATCAAAGTGGACATAAACTGTATATATTATTCAAATCCTCGGAAATCATTGAAAATTAATAGAAAAATAATATTAGGATGGGTCTAGTAGGACTATAATTTTTTTGGGATCCATTGGTGTTATAGAAATTCAATTTTGAGGTTTTAGATGGAATCCATTGGGTATTCATCATGATATCAATATACTAATTTATGATGGAAGACTAATAAAGGATCCTAAAACGAAATTATTTCCCATATATATCCTATCAATAATTTTGGAATATATAAAGTTAAAAGTGGGTTGTAGAGAGTATAGGTGGTTCCAAGTGTATATGGGACAAGAGATTTTTTAACCATTAAAATATTTTATTTCTAGAGCCACCAATATCAAATTGAATTTACACATCAACACCAAGAAACTATCTGAATTTTCCTTTCATGTACAATATTAATATAAAAATTTTATTTCATCTCAGTATCCAAATAAGTATGAAATTTTCTAGTCTATTTGTAGATTTTAAAGGGGTAAAAAACATGGATGTAATAATCACATTAACAAAGAATATTCTACCTACTTGAGAAAAACATATTATGTTACATCATGATATATGAGTGGTGATACTAATTTAAATTCCTTATAAATAATAGGAAAAACTCCACTTGATAAGAGTGGTATACCCAGGTAGGTGAAAGGAAGTACCACATTCCAATTCTGAATAGAACCTATAATTTTATTTTTCCTCATTTAAAAACACCCCTATCAAAAAATGATCACATATTTACTCCATGACATGAATTATACCCATAAAAACTAATAATATAATATAGTATTTTTAATTTAATTATGTGATGTTTCACAATCCAAACTAAAGTGTAAAATATTATTAGAATAAAATAGGTGTGGTGGAACATTAAGGTTCTAATAAACCATTATAATTTTATGTTCATTCAAAAAATAGAATAAAGAAAACATATTATTATGATTTCATAAAAAATATCAATCAAAAGATAAAAATGGGAATACCATTTCATGAAAATCCATGAATTGGAGAAATGGCCATTGGAGAACCACTCATAAAAATAGACCATCTTGAACTCTATAGAAATGATTGGATAAAACTGAGGAATTTGTTATAGAATCTCTATTTTTAATGACCTTCATAATGAAACTCATTATAAAGGTTTCAAAGACTATAGAATTTCAATTTGAGGGAAAAAATATCATATATAAAGGGATTCAAAATAATATCAACTACCTCTAAGGCTATATGAAGAGGATGTCTAAAATTCTCTTCTTGGGAATGAAATTAAATTTATAATGTGAGATAAGGCCACTAAAAATATGTATAAGAATAATTAAATGTATGTTATCTAAAATTAGTAGAAGCGGGTTTAAAACAACAATGAGTTGGTATTCCTTAACACTCATAGTATAATCCACCTTTGGAATGATGTAGACAAAATGAGCATGGAGTCCAGGTGGAAGGTGACATATAATGAAAATTACATTGAAAACCTAAAACAAATCTTATATAAAAGTATCCCAAATTTAAGAAAAAAACTTATTAGTGAACCCATATGGCCTGGTAGTGATATCCACGTTAAGATAAAATAAGTATTCATTAATCTCCTCATCAAGTGGAGTGACTGTGAGGATAGAATTCTTATTTATATTAATAAAACAATAAAATAAATCATATAAAGGGTGATTGGGAGGGTTATTATAATAATCATTAAAAATAAATAACAAATAGAAGAGATGACCCCCATTGATAGGCTCTTCTGAATTTTTGATATTTCTGTTGATGTTAACAGATAATATATCAATTTGTTATCCCTTTCACAATAAACAAGGTGGAAAAATTTAGAACTCTTGTTTTTATTCATTAAGACATTGATGTCTAATCTATTCCTTTATAATATAATATATATTTTAAATAATAATGTCCAATATATATTCACCTGGGATATCTTTATAGGATGAGGAAGCTTTCATTTAATTTCAATCCAGGAATCCTAGATGTTTTCTATCAATATTAGAGATATCAATGTTGAGGTTTCTGAAAATAGATTTGGTCCCGGATTAAATAAATGATCTAGCCCTAATGAGTTTTTTGGTGACCCATGAATAAAATTTATCAACTAATTTAAATTATATTAATCAACAATAATATTCTTACTATAATATTCCTTGTTTTATCAATGGAATGGCAAGCATTGTTGAATCTAAAGGATGATGGTCAGTCAAACAAATCACAATTATAGAAAATAGAATGGAATTAAAATTTGTGTGTAACCATGGTATTTCCATATAATAGAAAAGAGGAAGAAAATATCCACATTTCAGAGAGATAAAATCTAGATAAATTATTCAAGCCTCCCTACCATTAATGGTGATCCTCGACTAGGTGATGCTAGTTCTCGATAGTCTAACATCATATTAGAAAATTAGGTCGAATAAAATTTATAATTCCATTGAATCCACTCTAAGGATTTTGTTCTATATCTCCTCATCAATATTGAGAATACAATTGAAGTCTCTATGTAAAATTCAATTTTCAGTAACGAGGTTTTAAAGGATAGATAGAGAGATACCTCTCCAAGATTTATTAATTTATATATTTGGTAGATGAAAAAATAAACGATTTAATAAAAGTTAAATTTAAAATGTCAACATTATTACTAATATACTACTATCTAGTTAGGAAAATGAGGGCTCATAAATATTTCAACTTATGAACCCAATGTGATTCTAATTGTGAAATTATGATACTATAAACCATGAATTTATAGCCAATCTTTCCCTAATAAAGGAGTGTGAATTTTTTATATCATACCTTTTGTTTGAAAATATCAGAAATAGTCTCATTATGTTTGGTGATGAAGATACTAAGGGTATATTATCTTTCATTATTGTTGTGAACTTGAAAATTCCTGAATTAGAAAATAATTTTGGGGATGACCTTCCACTCCATTAGAGAAATCAGTTATTTTTTGAATTTGAAGATTAATATTTTATTTCGATTTACCCTTTTATCATTTACCTTATGGCCCACCAATATTGTATTAGTTGTTTTAAGAGACCTAGGAACCTAAATCTCATTATAAAACCCTTAGGTTGATGCATTTCAAATTCATCTTTCTAGAATAATCAACTCAAAAGGGAAAAATTATTGTTGGAATCTTGTTTTCCTTAGGTGTTAGTGTTCAGAAGATTCATTCTGGAGGACGTATCATAGGGGACCTGAGTAAAGGATAATTTTTCATCATCATGAGTATTTTTAAGAATAACATAGGTCAACTCTAAGAATAGAGGGTCAGTAAAGATATAGTATATAATAGAACATGGATTATTGGGTTTGAGATTCTGGATTCTAGTGCCCTCTTTCCCAAGGAGTGGGGGGGGGGGGGGGGGGCAGTGATTCCAAGAGATATATCCCCATGGATGGATAAAGGAATAATGGTGTATCAAGTCTCTCCAGAAATAATAGGTCTTTGTAAGGGTTCTATCAAGAGGCATCCAAAATAAACCATAACATCAAGTTGTTAGTAGGGGGAGTCCCTATGCTTGAAACACCCCAACTATGGGATCACCACTCCTCTTTTCCTTGAGGGGGTTTCAAAGTATAGATCCATTAACCCCTAAAGGATTATGAAATAGGGGGATAATTTTATCATTTGGATTGTCTGAGGGTTGAAGGATCATTCTACCTCCACCATCTGGTCATGGATCAGGATCCACATATGTACTTTTAATAGTATAAACCCTCTAATAATCAAAGGGGCCTGATGTATTCTTAATGGTAGAGCCAAAACTACATTTAATAATAAGATCCATTTATATAGAATTCAATTTTGAATTGATTTTTCCAAGTTAGATTTAGAATGAATCATGATATAAAAACCTAAATTTATTTTTCCCTCCTACATTAAATTTACACATCACCAATGAACATTCATTCAACTTAAAAATGGGAATCTTTCACATTAAATTATCAAATTATTGAAATCCCACATTTTTTTGAAGATGTAATCATCAATCATGGTGGATAATCAATCAACCTTCACATGATTGTGGAAATTTTTAGAATTAAAATATATATCATTCTCAATATCCATTTTTGCGGGGATAAAAATTGAAAAAGAAATGTTCCATAATATCCTTATATTATTATAGAACCAACTAAGACAATGGATTTAGATCTGGACCTATTCATGGGTATTGATGACATTGAATGGATCAAATTTGATGTCCCATTATTGAAATTTGAGCATTCCATTTTTAAGGGAGATCATTCCAAAACCCTACACATTCATTTTATTAAAATCAAAGGAGAAGACTATGTGATAAAAACACACCCTAATGAAATAATCCTCTATTTACAGAATCCCTATATATTAGATATATGTACAATAAAATCCGTGATATTCCATGTATATTAGCATCTCATACGGATGATATTTCCAAGAATAGAGAATTTATAAAATTAATTTCTTTCTATAACAATCACATGGATAGAATCAACATGCACCACTAGTCCCTTTCAGATTATTCTCCTAGGTGCTAAATCAATATTCACAATGGAATCATAAATATTATGAATAATAGAAGAGTGTTTTTGATTGATCATATTCCCAACCCATGATTGTTCAATATCACAATCCTTGGATGTTTTCTCCATAACCGATCATTCTTATTTCTTAACATGAGTATTTGGGATGAACAAGAAATGATTCAGGAAGCTATTATTTTGATCACTAAACCATTCATTAAGATTTTCTGAACCTCCGTGATCCATCATATTCAATCCATTATATAGTCATAGAAAAAATAAGAATAATAATAATAATTATTAAAAAAAATTGGGTGAAAAGGAAACAAATAGTTATAATAATAATAATAATAATAATAATAAATAGTTAGGTTTGTGCCCCTTTACTATAGAAATGAATTATCAATCCCCAATTGGACTAGTCCAGGGGAAACCATTACTTATAAAAAGACAAAAATGCACTAAAGGCCCAAAAAACATGAAGTATAAATCTCAAGAATCCCAACGAAACAAGTTCAACAATATGACTAGATGACCTATTAAAAAGATTTACAGTAAGCCTAATGGAATATGAAAAAAATCAAACTTCCACAACCTTAAACCTCAACGTTACTACCCTAATGACACAGCTATCCTCATATCCAAGAATGGATCATTTCCATCAACCATCACCAACCCATCAAGAACCACCAAGCACTAGAGACATGATCTACAACAATAATTCCAGTAACAAACTTATATTCATTTCTAACACCATTGCAAAATCATAAAATCATCACACTCACTACCAACCCCAACATCAATCAGGGTTCAAATATCACATTTAAACCCCTCATCGAGTGGGGTTATTCCATCACCACCATCCACCTCATCGAGAAGGGGTCTTCCTTCATGGAAAATCCCTTTATCGAGTAGGGGTGTTATTTCACCACCTACCCCTTCCATCAATAGGGGTTTTAGATCCCATCCCAAGCCCCACATAATATTATTTTCCTCTTTTATCACCATCGAATTCATAAATCATGGGTCTTCCCTCAACACTAGACCCACCATAATGTGAGGATTCAGATATCACCACATACCCCCATATTGAGTGAGGGTTATCCTTCACTAGAAACCACCATAATTTTTGTTATAATAGTAGTAATAGTATTAATAATATAATATATTATAACAACAAAAATTTATTAATTCTATTAATAATTATATATAATTATATGATATGTACCGATAGTTTTATAGATAGACACATTAATGAATTTATGATGATTCAAATTTTATTAATCTATATTCAATTATTTTTTTATAAAAAATGGATACAGTTCAATTAAAATTGTTGTAGGTAGAGGCATAATTGAAATCTATCTAACCTTTTAAAAGAGGATTTTCCTTCAGAAATTTCATGACCAAGAAGCTATCTCATGAGGGATAAACATCAAAGTTGGCTTCTCATGATCCATAAATCACAAAATCAACCATTAACCAGTATGATCTCAATGAAAAATATGAATGTGGGATGTTCTTCCTCATTAGTATATTAATCATAATGAAGGGTGATAAACCCCAAATATGGAGGAGATGAATGAAAAATTTAATTATATCTTGTGTTTTAAAAGATATAATAACATTACCATTTGACAAGGACACTTTTATTTTATATATATATTAGAAATTATGAGATATAAAACATATGACTCTAGATTCTATAATATGATCCATGGTATTTTCATATTTTCATAATGGGATACTAACAGTAATTCACACCATTATAAACATGCAATTTTCTAAATTTGTTCTAATATTTATAGTTTTATTTGGGTGTATTGGCATTGTTATATATTAAAAGATATTTTATCCTATAATAGTGTACCCATAAAGTGAGATGAAAACACAATTGAAGGAAATTTCAAATATTTAGATAGTTTATTAGATGATGTGGATCATTTATATCCTTGATCAGATGGTTCTACAATGATTGGAAACGGATAAAAAATGAAATTGAAATTTAATATGGTTTATAACTTAATTATTTATTGATTAAAGTCTTATAGGCCATGAGGTTTCAAATTATAAATAAGTTCGAAAATATAATCTCAAGAATCTCGTTAACTCTGTGGAAGAATCACGATCTATATAAAGGTTTCATATCATGAAGGGAGTCGGTGCATCCTCAAAGACTCATGAGACAATGAATAAGGATCTAAAGGAACATGAAGGAACCTATAGAAAAGAAAAAAAATGATAGAGACAATATTAAACCAAAATTCTATCATAAAAGGAGTGAAATATACAGGTTTGATCAACCACTTATAACTAGAGATATGATCTAAGAGAAATAACAATAAATCAAAGGGGAGGTTTTCATATGGAGAAAACCTACTAATAATGTGTAAATATTTCAAGGGAAGAGACTATGTTTTCTAAGGAGTGGGTTGAGTGGGGTGGAGGGATAGAGAAAAAAGATCCCACTTCCATAGAATATAATGAGATCCCATGCCACAATTCCTCTCTTAAATAGGCTTTTAATGATCTTGGTAATGAGGGAAATATGGATATTGTTAAATATCCAATCACTCTATAAGCTGAGTTAGATCCATATAATAGAGATAAATTTCCATAATCGATGACATAAAAATCTATGATCACATGCTTGATCTAAGAGGCTATTAACAAAAAAGGTAAATGGCCTCAATGGATATCTAATGAGGCACCATCGCCCAATTGGAGCCCTCCACCTCAAAGAATAATTTAGTAGAAATTTAATGATAAAAATATCATTTATCATTAAGAACACAATCTCAAGTCATATGAAATAAAAATAAAAACATTGGTAAGTAAAGTATACCCTATATTGAAATTTCCAAGGGATAGAAAATCTAGAAACTACTAGAACAATAAAAAAAATTATTACTAAATCATCAATCCTTAATAATTATAATTATAAAACCAATTTCTTATTTGAGATCCCCCAAAGGTATTAATTTCAGGTATCTGCTTTATTATACTATAAGGAATAAATAGTTATAGAACCATTGGAAACTCTATCATCTATTTAAATTAGAATATGATCACCAAAAATATATTTATTAATATTATAACCTTATTTTCCTACTTATTTTTTGATATTATTAACTACTAAGGGATAAGATACACCAGAGAGGACATCGGGAAACTCAAGATGGTTATTAAGGGGTTTTGGGTTCTCTTAGGTGACTTGAATTCAATTATGGGGTGTCATGAAAGGATGGTAGAACCTAACATGATGTTTTTCAATATAATATTTAAGGGATTTATTAATTATAATGACTAGGTGGAATTCACTCTACATGGGGATAGATAAAGCTGGAATAAGATTTCATTGAATAAGATAGTTTCAATAAATATGGATTGATGTTTTTCTAACTTCACTACTCTATATCAGTGGGTAGAAGTGAATTTGAGGCTGAATATGAAAAAAAACTATGACCATCACCTCAGCCAAAATACCATAATAACATAATAGGAAAAGGTCCCTTAATTTAAGGTTTAATACATCATGGGTTAAGAATAAAAAATATAAGATATTTTTTCAAGGGGTATGGTAGAATTCAAAATGAAATGACGATCAATATGAATCTGTTTTAATTATAGGAAACTAAATGTCGATATTAACAATATCGATTCAATATAATATTTCTTCCACGGATAGGAGAAATATAACTTTGGAAAATGAGTTTTAAGATCACTAGAACTGGAATATTAAAGGGATCCATATGTCGCAATCAAACAGGGACATGGAACGATTTTGATGGATGAATTTGAAAATTAAATTGAGTGGTAAAATCTTAAAGAGAAACATTAGTATTAAATTATTTAAAGATAGTGATCTGAATAATATATTTTTCAATAATACCTAAAAATTTAAAAAATCTTCACAAACTATTACTTTCTTGAAGAATGGAAGTGAAATTATCACTGGGATGAAATAAATAATAGAGTATATAGTACTTTATTATAAATAAATTTTAAAAGTGGTTCTCTTGTTAACCCTACAAAATTTGGAAATTTCAATCCTATATTTTTTGATCACTTTGATAATGTGATGTTCAATACGTTTCTAGATTAGGTGGATATCAGGGCTACTATTTTATATCTTAACCAATTGAGTGATACAAGACCAGATAGCTTCACAAAATATATTCCTTATGAATTTATAAGATATTATTTAGGATGACTTAATAAATTTTATTTCAATAATGGAATCCTCCAAAAGGGAATAAATTCTCAATTTCTAGGTCTATTTCTTACGTTTAATACTGTTAATTTCCTCAACATATTTAGAACTATTGTTTTAGCTATTTCTATTTATAATATTATTAGAATGATCCTATATATAAGAATCTATATCATTATTAACATGAGGGTTTCTTTTAATAAATATTGTCTTGTTCAAGTCATAAATACCCCGAACTATCTTTTTCCTACTTCTAAATGTATCAAACAACTGGTTAATCCTAGCAGGAATGGGAAAAATGCACACAAGGAGGATGTATATAAGGCCTTGAACACTATAAAATAGTGTTTTATAACTATGTCCCTCTATAAGTTTTTATTAAATGGGATTTTAAAAGATATGACTCTCTATTTTCATAAAATCATCTTAAATTTTTTACTCTTGTAAATAGAATTCATGATTATTATTTCCCATGGTTTGGTTGGATGAGACAAGGTGGCCCTTCGTCTGAAAATATTTTTATCATTTCTGATGACTATTTAACTAGATTCATTAAATATATTTTAGAAAATGATAATATCAAACCCCTTCGATATGGGACATAGGTGAATGAACAAACTCACATATTTTATACTGATAATATAATCTTGTTTATCCATGGTGATTTATAGTATATTGATTTTATCCTATATGTCTTATAGAATTATGTTTCCATTTCCCAGAAACATATAGAATGGAATAAATCCAATATTTTATTTATCCATACCAGAATCTATCAGGAGAGGGTAATTATCAAGAGACACCTAAAAATTAAAAAGGCAAGTCTTACATTAACCTATTTAATCATACAGTTATTCTGAAAAAGGATTATGTTTTCTCACATTAGGGAAATTTATAATAGTATTAAGTAGCCACCCATATCATAGTAATATAAACCTATATCACTATATGGAAATATCTTTATTATAAACTGAATTTATATCTCTAATATTTTCTACTCCGTTATTGATTACAAACAGCCTAGTGCCTTAAATAAAAGGGGGAATCCCAGGTAAAGAGATTACTCTATACTGATTTAGCTAAAATTCATCCATCTTATATGGTGGAATAGTATTGTCAATTGTTATGATAGTCGTACTATCAATATAAAAATGGTTAATAAGAACATAGTGTATGCTATTAGGTTGGATACCACAATTAATAATAGTTTGGATATGAATTAAATTCAGGAATTGAATACTTTTGGAAAGATGGATGTGTGGGGCCATTATAAAAAATATAATGTCTTCCCCTCTTTTATTAAAAATCTTATATAAAATTTAGTGAAATATCAATGTGGATTGTGATTCTAAATGGAACCCCAGGCTTAATGGGTATGGTGAAATTATTAGACACATGAAAGAAGAATCAATATCATGATTCTCTAATGGTTATGGGAAAAATATCACCTTTCAAGAAGAGAAGGAAGGTGTCATACTGGTGATCCAAATAATGATATTCAACTATAGGAGAAAATGATGGCTTTCTAGGAACTCCCCATTCCAAATACATTCCATCATGTTTAATTTTTCCACTAAATATTGGATGGTTGAACTGGCTTGGGAAAATTATCTGGATTACTGTAGAAAAAACAACATTCTTTTTTCACATACTTATATATATAGAAATATAATTTTGGACACATTAAAAAACATTGGTGTTGAGTTTGGTGGATGTAACTGGTATCAGTCCACACCAGGCTCTAGTGAGGAACTCTTGTTCCTTTACCTTTATAAAACTCCAAATTTCCATTTTTTACAATATTTTCTAAGATATTGAAATTTACATTGGGGAGGCCTATTTTAATCAATAATTAAAATTGAAAATATTATTTTATATAAATTTAATAATATATATGATTATTAATAATAAGTGTAATATTATGTACAATTATAAATAGTCATATCATGTATAATAATAATATTATTATTATTAAAAGTAATAAAAGTAATATTTTACATTTTTAATAATTAAAATAATATAAAAATATATATAATATATACCACAAAAATAAACAAAATAAATACAGAAAAAAACAACAATAACAAAGTAATAATAAAAAATAGTAAAAAAATAGATACAACAACAATAAAACCCCGAAATAATTGGAATTAGGTAGATTATAAATCAAATATTTCTCATTACACATTTTTTAAAATAAAAGTTAAGTTTAAAAAAAGTAAAAAAAAATTGTTTATATCTTCTCCTTCAAGTTCATAAATATAAATGTAAAAAACATTATTCCTCATAAATAAATTCAATAAAAAATCATTAACTCTTGATTTTTTCCCCATTCCCAGTATTGGATTGGACCCTGTCACCTATTTACCATTGTATGATTCAAATGAGGGTAGTCCTTCACCTATTAAGATGGATATTTTCGAATCCCTCACAATCATAAAAATTATATTTTTACTTTTACCAAATCCCTCTTAAATCTACTTTCTTCATATTCTACTAAGTAAACCTAACCACCAACTGTTTTACCTTCCATGTACTTGTTAATCTCATCTTGACTATGAGAGTGCAACAAATCTTTATTCTATTTATCTTCACCCTAGAAATCTATCTCCCTTTGAGGATAAGAGTCCAAAAATTTTCCTTATATGATTAGACAATGAGGAATCCTGCCAACCTATTGGATATCTTCCTAGTATCCTTTCTCCATCCAAGGCTAATATCCTTCCACCGCTCTTTACGTAAAAGGTCCCACCCATTTTGTTTGAGAGCTCACCTCATCTTATTATATAAATGGACTATAAAATCTTTTGTAATTATTTAAAATCAAATTCTTGATATCTTCCTTTAATCACTAAACCTATATAATTTTATCCTAAGTAATATGATCCTTCTACTGAATAGTTAAAATATTGAGTCCCTTCTCACATCTCAAAGATTTTTATTTCTCAAAAAATCCCTAGGCTTCTAAATTACCATATTTATTCATATATATCATTCAACATTACTATAATTCACATCCTTCCATTTTATTGAAAGAAAAACAAAATCTTTATAGTAGTTATCCTTTACAAGCCATATGATTTTACATGCAAGACTGTATGGGGGTAGCCTCTCATGAAAAATACACAGGTTCAATTCATAACATATAATTGAAAGAATAAAAATATTATTTTGGGTAGAATTAAGATACATATAAACTTTATTTTTCGTGAAATTTACAAGATTAACATCTTATATAGACATATCTATATTGATTAGACCACTTTCTGAATATGCTATATAAAGAAACAAGGATACCAATGACTCTAATTAGGGATAAAAACAAAAATAAATACATGAAATCTTATTTTTTGTAAATGAAAATTTACTTAAATGGGATACCATTATTATATAGAGATCATTCCATAATTAAGAGTAATTAATTTAAATCCCCATGCCCTCCTTTGAAAATATTATAATGGAAATATAATTTGATAAAATCCCTTACATATATGAATTTCATTATTTTGAGAGGATCCCAAAATAGTTGATAAACATCTTAGGAATACATTGAACTTTCATGAAATGATTCAGAAATGTAAGACCACTAATGAAATTACAATGTATTGAAAAATCATAAATGTATCCCAAATTTCACCTTGGTTATAAATCACCTGTGTTGTTGATCCCTTTAAGATTATCCTTACAAGGGACACATCATGAAAATATTAAAAACATATCCGAGGAAAATAAATTTATTTATGGTTACATCACTATTTTTTTAATCATTAATCCTAACACTCTTCAAATCCTTAGATGAAAAGATTGAGTAGAATTGAATCCCTCAGTTTAGAAGATCAACTGGAAAGTCATATTAGAGAGTCATCCTAATAAAGGACCTCTAATCATATTTTTCTAATTAAAGTGGTATCTCTCAAACACCAATATGGATTTTTTATTATAATAATGATAATAATTTTTATGATAATTAGGAAATACTCAAAACATGAGTTCAAAACTCATGTTCAAAAAAATTTATAAAATTAAAGGAAAATATTGTGGTTGTATGAGGCGAAATGCCTTTTCACTTATTAGAGATTAGTGAAAGTAGATACAATGAGTAAATGGAAAAAAAATAAAATGTATAATTTAGATGTGGATAATAATTTCATATTGAACTCATGACTAGACATTCCTCACTATAAAAAACACAATAGGTATAGTCCTCATGTAGCTCCATATTAATTCAGTCATGTCCCTACCTCATCTTCATTAAAATAAATCACATATTTTATTCATTTTAGAGACTCTAATTTTTTATTCTATGACTTCCACCATCCTCAATAACAACCATAAATGTGTGAATAATGATTAAAAATAAATAGAATATAATATAAAATTTATAAATAATAATGAATATCATTATTATATATTTAAGACTAATTATAAAATTATCTAAAATGTGGAAAAAATAAATAAATAAAAAATAAATTTAAAAATAATTAAACTAAAATAATTGAAAATATCTCAAATATATATAAAAAGTTAAAAAAATGCATGTTCCCCAAATACATTATACTTGACGTCTTGTTCTCATTGTTAAACATTGAACAAAAACGTTTTGATTCACCTTTAGTCAGATAACAAAAATAAAATTAAAAGTTTAAAATTTACAGAATTATATTACTGGGAAATTACAATGCTTCATTTAAATTTATATTTTCGAAATTATTATCTTATATTTTCATTATTTTTAAAAAATATATATACACTTATGAATCACTGTAACCTGCCATATAATTACTCTCTTTGATTAATGAATATTTAATCATTGTTGTAACGCTGCACCTAGACATGGCTGTGGCACTAAGAAAAAATATAACATAGCCTCAAGCAAACTCAAAAATCACTAGAGACTATTGAATGGTGAATAGGGTATATGTGTATTTATCTGATAGTCATTTACCCTCAAATGGACCATCACATTAATCATATTACAAAATAAAATAATAATAAAAATAAGAAGAAAGTAAACCATTATAACTAAAAACTAAAAATATATAACAAAAATTCATAAAGATAGTATTTATATAAGCGATATGAAAATAAAACCCATGTATAAATGTTATAAAAATAAATCTAAAATACTAAAAAAGTGTATGTAACCCTTATAAATGACTCTAAAATGATACAAAATAAATTCCAAGATATCTCTAGAAATCAAAACCCTTCTAAAAAGGTCCATATCCTTTCTCAATATCCCAATCCATATAATCTATAGACAAAAAAGGTGTGTATTTAATGTTTATGATAAATAATATCCTTATTAACCAATATAAACTCAAGTATCAATAATAGTTTAAAATTTTCTTATATAAGTGATGTAATTAGTTATAATCAACATTAATATATAAAAATATTATTATAAATAAAAAATTTAGTGGCTAATCAAGAAACCCAATGATCACATTACCATTGTTTAGAAAATGAAATTGAATTATTTGGGACTCATTAAAACTAGGTAATTTCAAAATACATGGATCATATACAATCTCATCTAATAAAAAGGAGAAAAATATATCTTTGACATAAAAGTAAAATAAAAAGTATTTATTCTAAATAAATGGCATATTTGAGATCTCATGGATTAACCGAAGTAAATAATAAAAACATGACTCTCTCTATTTCATATCATATCATGGAATAAATAAGTAATTCATTTGTGCTATCTCAACTTAAAAAAATCACAATAAACATAGTTATATAATAATATCACAAACAGAATTCCAAATTTTGTATAATCATAAATATTAAATTACAAACCAAAAAATTATAATCATCCAATACCCCATTGAAAATTTACACACAAATTCAAACATTAAAACATGATATTTGTAATAAGTATTAATCATTATATATATATATATATATAATAATTTTAAATTATCTTTTTAAATAAAAATATAATATTCAATTTGAAAACATTCTTATAATTAAATATTTTCCAAACACTATTCTTTTTATTTAAACAAAATTTTTGGGTTAGTAATTTAGAAATTTAATTATAATTTAAACCACATTGTTATTATTTTCCCCATTAATAATAAATAAAAAGTTATGTAGTTATTTATTACCCTCTTGTATGTACCCAATCACAAATTCATTATTTACACTTCAACTCATAAAATGGAATTTCCACTTTAAAATTACCTGAATTCATATGGATTGACTATTTAACCATATTTACTCAAAAATGATTAATAAATGCTCAAACAATTTTTTTATAATTTATTCACGAATTAAAACATTTTAAATATTTTTGATGAAGAAAAAATTTCAAAAATACATTTAAAAATTTTATTTTATAATTAATAAAACATACTGCATTTATTTTAAACACCAACAATAATTCAATGGACTTAATCCCATGAATTTATTTTCAAAATTAAAAAAATTTTGTTTGAAATTTTGTTTTTTAGAACATGTTATTGATGTAGAATATATATATATGCTTTGTTTCTTTTGTAAAAATTCATAAAAAATCACACAAAATTAATGTAGATTAAAATTATTCTAGGAAAAATCTCATAAGATTATTTGATAGTAAAATTATTATTTTTAGTAAGGAAAACATCATTATTAATGTCTCTTATATTTATTAAATCTTATTATTGGTTATAATCAATAAAATTCAAAATTATTAAACATTAATTTAATGAAAAATTATAATTCATAGAAAAAATAAAAGACTAAAAAATCATTCAATTTTTTTTAAAATAAAATATTATTCTCAATATATTTTATTTAATCTCTAATAGATTCAGTATAAACATTATAAAAATCATAAATAATAAATAATAATTCATTATTCAAATTAAAAGAACTAATTAATCAATATGAAAATGAGAGAGGTTACCTAACTCCTGTTAATCATTCAATATGCACAAAAAAAATGTATAATTCCTTCACAATTATAAGTGATCACGATTATTAAAAAATTATGGGAGGAATGAATGGTTAGAATATGACTGTATCAAAACTTCGAGACATTTTAATAAAGTAAAAAAGTTACATAACTCTAACAATTATGATTGAAATTCCTATATCAGATGATAATTACATTAAAAACAGAACATATATCACTTAAGAAATCTGTGAGGGGAATGATAATTTTTAGTGTGAAAAAATAGTGTAAGATTTATTTTTAGAAGAAATAAAATTTAAATTCAATAATAATATAATGCTAATAAATTTTAAAAATTAAACTCATTAAAAACTATCATGAAATATACTAATTACTCAGTGGATAACCACTAGATTCTAAGGGGCTACCAATCTCTTGGGGACTATCTATCAAACAGTTAGAGGTCCAACCTGAGCTTACAACATAACTACAAGAACTAAATAGTAATTGATACAAGTTTTCCAAGTTCACGATGATTCCTATTGATGTGTTCCTTTAAAAAAGAAAAATTGAACTTCTTTATATCCT
This sequence comes from Viscum album, assembly GCA_963277665.1. Lineage (NCBI taxonomy): Eukaryota > Viridiplantae > Streptophyta > Magnoliopsida > Santalales > Viscaceae > Viscum > Viscum album. The sequence goes on from OY728160.1 coordinate 1,856,889,555, forward strand.
CTCTTTGACAAAAAAATGAAAATTAATTGAAAAAACCATTTTTTCATTAAAATTGAAATCATTTATATTAATATCATTCTTATAATACTTTCTGAGGAATAAAAAACATTTCATACATAAATATTAAATTATTTGATACTAAGAATCAATAAATATAATAACATTACACACCTAAGGACCATTAAAAGTTTAATATACTTGGATACTAGAAACATAAAACATTATTTCATGATAACAATTTGACAAAAAAATATAAAGTTCTTATAACATTACACAATTATTTGAAATGCCGTAATTAAAAAATTTATTCACAAACTGATGAAAGAAAGAATAAGAATGGATGATCTCAGATACTATAAAAGGGTAAACATGGGAGATATCAATCGATGATATTACGAATGAATACGATAAGAGTAAGGGTATTTGATCATGATCATAACATAAAAAATTCATACACAATATATCATAGATCCTAAACATAATTCATTTAAAAAATATTATCATTTCTGAAATAGATGAATCATAAGAGTTTCGAATCATCTTAAATAAATAATGAAAAATGATTTTAAATAATTAGTAGAAAACATGTCATAATAGTGTGGCACAATCATAGAAATAGAAGACATGTCATATAAAAAGGTTAACTACCAAGGTTATCATGTCATAATATATCTAACATCAAATGTTTTTCTATAATATAGCTAATGATGAATCAACTATTGTTTCCCATTTTATAGTGTACCAAGATTCCCTATTTTTTTAGAATAATGGATCAAGAACATTGACTCATTTTATATATTTTTGGAATGATAAATAATGATTTTCCTATTATATAGGATGGATATAACGAACCCACCTATAACATTAGGAATACTATACATATTACTGTTACAAAATCATAAATAATTCATCACATTAACATATCATAAACCATAGAAAATAAATTGGTTTTAAATGGATCTCATTATACAATAGATAGACCATGGGAAGGAAATGTGTTTCATAGAGTCATAATCATAATTTGTTATCTATAAAAGTGGATGGAATTGTTTGAATATATCCTTGGTGAAAAATAAAAATCCTTAAAGAATACTGATAGATATTAAAAATTCTTTTAAAATAATATTCAAATCATTAAATGAGAACAAGAGAAGATATTTCATTTTATTTTTACAAAAAATAAGCTAAAAATTACTAGAATATTGAGAAAATTAGTTTCTTTGAATATAACATTGAAATAATGTAATATAATATTCAAAGTAATGAACTATCCCATCGGTGGGAAAATCCTTTCACGTCGTTTAGCTTTAAATAAAACCTTCTAATCACACCTTTATAAAAACTAAAAAACAATTTATTCAGAAAAAAATTATTTAAAAATAATCATTTTCAAAATACTATAAATATAGGTAATGGTGGTGAAAATAACCTTTTTAAGAAATTTGATTTATTGTTAAGAACTTTCATTAATAAATTTTTAAGAGTATGAACATAGAAACAAACATCATCAACCAAAGAAGAAAAATGGTATGTTTTTTTAAAATATTTCCTAGATCATTTTAAGTACCAAGAGAAAAAGATGGTCATAATACTAGAAAATTATAGAAATAAATAAAGGTGAATATAATATATGAGGATTAAAGGACGTGATCCATAAAATTTCTCTCAAAATAAATTTAGAATAGATAATTGAGAAATGAAATAAGATTGAAACACAAACCATTACGACATTGGTAGTCATAAAATTCAAACTTTGTAAATAAAAGGAACACATATGGATTTTTTTTAAAAAAATATTTAATGATAGTAATTATAAAATATATCCATCTGATTTATATACCCCATATAGAAGAAATAATTTTGAATATTCCATATGTCTTATATATATATAAAAGTGAGACGAGAGTCCCTTATCTCAAGTTTTGTCTTTCTTTGTACACATAAAAAACTAAACTATTATAAATATATATTTAGTATATATATAATACTTCCATATTAATATATATCCTAGGACATAAAATTTACCTATCACATTTTTCTGACCCATTTATTTTCAATTCTTTATTAAAATCACTATTCTAAGTGATAACTGCTTCAGTTTTAAAGCATGATTGAGTTCAGAAGTCCTAATCCTTTTACATTGATCATCATTTCATCATATCTAAAATTTTAATAATGTCATGAATATCATATTTATTCATTATATATACATTTATAACTATGAATTTATGTCATTGATGAAAAATGAATTACATCACTTTGTAGAGATGATATTCCTTAAATAAACAAGATTGATGTTTCCACTTTTCAATGGATGGAATTAATGAAAAGTAAAAAATAATTCAAAAAACTAGAACTATAAAAATATCTAAAATATTATATATATTCATTAAATTCATCATTATAACTCTCAATGTGAAGAAGTAATGAAAAAAACACATAGATTTGTGGAGGTGTTAGTCCACACGTACGCACAGGAAATAATTTCATTTCCCATTTTATAAAATTTAGGTGGATAATAGTTTTTTCATAATACTAATAAAAATTATGTATACTTATAATAATTTATTATTTTAAAAATTATGCCATGAATTTAGAAGTGGTGGAAAAGGAAATAAAATTTAATGTTCTCAGTTAAGATTTATACCCATATTGAGAAACCTCTCTTGGATTACACCTTAAGACATGAAAGGATGTGGTTTTCAAACTAATATTATATTTAATATGTTTTAAAGGAATATATAAAAGTATAATGACAGGTATTTTCTGATATATAAGACTCACACTTTGTCAGTAATGAAGAATAGGATGCGTCCATTTATAAGTGGGGGAAAGACAAACATTGAATTATATAAAAGATTATATATATATATCAAAATCCTTTACAGTGGTTCCATGGAACCCCAAATTATAATAGGAGATTATAGAGGATATAAATAAAAAAAATAAATCACATTTTTACAAGTGATGGATATAATTTAAAAATTATCTTCTAGCTAAACAACTTTAAATTCAATTTAACCTTAACCATGTTAACTTTATTTTATACCAAGATAAATACAGTATAAGTCAAAATGTGGTATTATAACCAAATTTTTACTTGATGAATCCAAATTTTTAATCCATTTTATCATAATAAATTTCAGTATATTGTATAAATTACATTTAAGAAAGAAAAAATGCATGAAAAATAGTTTTTAGAAAAATAACTAATTAATGAGTAAAAATGAATTTATATTGAAATAAAGAATAAAATTGGATTTAAATTATTATTTTTTGTTATGAAATAATGAAAAAAATTAATACATTTTAATCAACATAAAATTTAATGGAACCTTCAATCATTACTGTCAAATGAATATACCAGTTTTTTTAATTTAAAAAATGATAACCAATCGTTACAAACATTATGGAAAGCTTCCGAAATTCATAATAATGTTTTAAAATAAATTATTTTACCCCTTAAAAAAATATTTGGAATAAAAACATATAAATTTTAAAAAATTAATGTTTTATGAAGATTTTAAATCATTACGTCATTGTTTTATCCTAGGTTTACCAATTTGAAAAATCTTTTCCATGATTACTCTTCATAATGACAAAAATTTAAGATGTCCATATCAATTTGGGGTATTTATTTTAATTAAAAATAAATAACCCATTTAAAAATTTAAATTTATTTAAGTAAAATAAATTTATTTTAAAATAATCGTGCAAAATGAAATTAAAGCTGTTTTTTAAGAAAAATGAATTTTTAAGAAAAAATTGTTTTATCCTTATTCTATTCTTAGTAAAAACCATTTAATGAATATTAAATTTTTTATTTATTATAAAAAATATTTAATTCATTAAAAAAATTCACCAATAGATATTAATTTAATTTCATAATTTGAAAACACATAGTGTGAATAAACACCAATTTTTAGAGAAGTGACACTTTTACAACCAAATGATTTTATTTTCATTTCTATAAAATTGAAAGTCAATGAATTCATGTGTAAAAAATATATTTTAATAATTTATTTAGTCCTATTCATACCAATAAATCCCTTTCTAGGAAATAATAGCCACATTATATAATAAGTTTTAATATTATATTGTGAGTTCATAAAACTCATTGTTTCATGTGAACAATGCTAAAAATGAAATCATATTTACTTAAATAAAGATAGATATAAAATAAATAATATCTATTTAATAATAAATATACCATAAAATATTATGGTGTAACATTCTACCCCAACTTAAAATAACTTCACTCTCAAATTTCAATCACTTAGATATAAACAACTAAGGATACTTTTTCCATATCACATCCTTAGGTTAAAACATATCTTCTTATACTTTATTGTTTCACCACATAACTGTTACAAGGTTAGTGGTCATATATCATTAGACATTCTCACTATTGTACTAAATCTCCAATGGTTTTTCCTAATAAGAGAGATCTTTCACTAGTGGTATGAAGTATGTGTCCAGTTCATGTGAATGATCAGAAATGTATTTCTTATGAGAGAAACATATAACACATCATGAACATGAGAGGTATTCATTTTAATTTACAAATGATAAGATAACATTAAAATATTTTCCATTTTCTCTAAGGGACTGATTTATCTAGAGATTATATTACTCATATTTCTAAATCACATTACTCTATTCCCAAGAGATATTCATAGGAATAACTTATCAACAACATCGAACACAATAAATCATTGATGATTTTCAGCAATAATTTTCTTTTTTAAATTTGGATTCCCATATGTTTTTATGAATGAAACAAACCTTATATTCAATTTAATCAGTTATATTAAGTCCCAATAATTTTTTTTCTATAAATTCATCATAACACATTGGAGCTATGAACATACTACCATACAAGGATATTATTGTATTAATATTACACCAAAGTAAGGTGTTGATCCCAACCACCTTTGAATTATATTGGGAAAGATCTCAAAATATCTTATAGATTTTGGATTTTCTTCTCAAAGTGACCATCAATGTGAGGATGATATGTAATATTGAAACTCAACATTGTATTCAAATCCCACGGAATAATTCTCCATAAATTCAAGGTAAATATTATATCCCACTTTGATATAATATAAGGTGGTACTCCATACATACTTATAACTTCATTAATGTGTATCCAGTAAATATGTACATGAGATAAATATTCTCTTATAGATATTAAATGTCTTGGTTTCATATAGCGATTGACTATATCCAAAATAGAATTTTTCCCGTCGGACATTTTGGAGAGTCAAATGATGAAATCCATGGAAATTTATTCCCATTCCCATTCTGAAATGGGTAATGGTTTTCATATTCCCCTATAATTCTATACCCTAGTCTTAATTTTCAAATATACCAAGCACCGAGATATAGACTATATAATACCATTTTCCTTGTTGTCCCACCATAATTACTCTTATAGAGCTCTAAATATCTTCATACATCTAGGATTAATTAAAAATTATGATCTATGAAATTCACCTAATATAACATTCTTAATTTTCTATGGCAAGAAAACCCATTCTTTCTATACATTGATGATACATCTTATTAGATGAGTATTCAATACATAACATAATTCTCCATTACAGAATCATATAGGTATAGTGCCTTGGGAAACATGGAAACATAAACCACTAGTTCATAAATGATCTATATCATCAACCATTTAGTTGTGAATAACTTGATCCCTTCATAGAAATATCATACATAATATAATTATTCATAACCTATAGAAATTAAAACATAATAAATGGTGAGGATAAATGATTAGTAAGGGAAAATGAAGGAGATATAAATTATTAATAAAGCATAACAATTCAAAAAATGCATGATAATCGAATAATTACATTGGAAAATCATACCCTTCATATCATAAATTATAATATTGAGTCCTGAAATCAATGATGGAAGTTCACAAGGCATGAATCATAAAGTAATCAAAGAACATGAGTCATGAGAGTGTAAACATATCACAATACATAGTTTTGTGGCATGTAAAATATTATCACACTATAAAAATGTTTTAATAGAGATTAGTTCACTCATTATTTTAAGGACATGAAATCTAGTTATCGAAAAAAATTATGGACTAAAATCCAGGTCCTTGGATAAGATTTTGGACATAAAATGATGGTCTTTTTTTAAACATATAGACATGAAAATCATTTCACCACTTAAACATACATTCATTAAAATAGGGTCCAAACTTAATAATATAAACATGAATAGTAGGCTCATATATGAAATTTTGAATATTAAAATAGGGGCATACATATCATATATACCTCATGAGTTATCGATATTTACCGAATTCATTGTAGTGATATATAGGTCCCACCTATCACATAACGAAAATCTAACATATTGGTTTTAAAATATCTTAAAACAGTTATCATATAAGAAACCATGGAAATAATGGGTTTCATAAATAGTAAATTATAGAGTATCCTTTGGAAAAGAAAGGGTTTGATAAAAATTTCACTATATCATCATACTAAAACTTGTGGAAAAGGAACATTTTTCATAAAAAATTTATCATCATAGACGTAAACCTTCTAGGGAAGGAATAATCATCGTATCCATGGATCATATCTCCAGAAAAGTAGATATGATATCCAGGGTTACTGTATTTTATAAATATAAATACCATTAAATTATCATTAAAAATTTCCTAAGGAAAATATTATTTCCAATTTTAAATTAATTATTTTAAATATATATTATTTGAAAAAAATTTAGAAAAAATTTTATTTGAAAATATCCATATAAAAATATAATGGAGGCTCAAAATATTGATTGGTTATGATGGATGGTAATTTCATTCTTACTTTATATGTTAAAAGTCATCATTCCTTTCATATTTATGGTAAAAAGTAAAGGCGTACCTAATTTGAACATAACAAGAATATTTAATTTAAACGGATTTTTATAATTTCAATCATGTATAAAAATTTCTCTAAAAAATAATTGGATAATAAAATTATTTTTGAAATTGCTTTAAAGAAATGTGGATATGAAAGAAAAAGTTTTTCAATTGAGTAGTAAAACATAATCTATTTTCTTTAAAAATGTTCATTATATATCATGAGTATCTAAAGAGAGGGTAATTAAATGAAGAAAAACATATTCTTAATATATAAAAAATAAGATAAAAAGATAAATTTATAAAATAGACAAAGATAATATAATTTACCATAAAAAATTTCTACAATGAACAATCTCGATTAAAATAGGGATGAATCGTTAATACCATAGTGCATTGGTAATAATTGAATCATATGACACCTGAAATAAATATTCATATATTGATATTTAAATCCCCATAAGATTCATTATAAAAATAAAAAAACATTCCTGGTCATTATATACACCATAAAAAAATAAATAATTGTTGAATATGGAATGTGGCTCATCGAAATAAAAGTGACACAAAAATAACATAACTTATATCTAACTGACATTGTATGAATTAGAATCTATTGTATAAAAAATATTGATTTATTATAGATATATTATAGAAATATAGTCTTATATATCGTACCATATATTATTTACTTATAACCTTTTATGTCCTGTTTATTAAAATATCATAATTTAAATCATGGTTTCGTGTGTTATATACTTCGTTCTTCATGTATGTTTTTGTTCATTAGTTTTGGTCCATGTAATTTTATCATGATTACATCATCTAGGTATTTTTAATAATAATATAATGATCATATTTATAAATTCATTATAAACATATTTAGTGTCATACATAAATAATGAGATATAGAAATGAATTACACCATTCATGGACGTGGTAGACCGTACGTATTCATGAAAATTGTAATTACTTTTTGAAGGTATGAATAAAAGAAAAGAAAAGATAAATAGAATTTCTAGAATAGTTATTATATCATATAAAACATACATATTTATTTAATCTGTCCCTCTTACTATCAATGAAAAATGAAAATGAGAAATAAATCACATTTCTTCGTGGAAGTTGTAGTTCACATGTACACATGAGTGAAGTTTTAATTTTCTAGTGGATGAGAAAGTAAGAAGGTAGATATGATATTATTATTATAGAGATATAATAATTTCATAATTATAATATATAAACATTATCCCCATAAAAATTACAATTAAAAAATATGGATATGGTAATTGAATTATATCGACACATGGAGACAACAAGTCCTACTTACGCTAAAGTGATATTTTAACATCCCATTTGAAGGAAAGAGGGTGGATAAAGGAGGTTTAATAATAATAATTATAACATGTCAGTATATTCATGATAATTAATATATAATATTATGAATAATATAATTGATTTAGAGAAGGCGATAGAATAAATTTTAAAAAGTGATCGTTTAAAGGGATCACCTATCGTTTGAAACAACTCCTCTAGATATCCTATTATGGGTCACATGGGTGGACTTTTGGGAGAATAATAACCTCCATAATATGTCTAAGGATGTTTTCAAGTTTTTTTTTTCATGTTATGGTAGATATAGAAGGCTCAAAGTGGTGTAAATAAGAGAAATGAGGGGAGGCCTTTTATAATTGAGGGGAGGGGCACTTCTGTAATTCTATAAAATATTAAAATAGTATAAATTAATTTTGATATCAAATAGATCCAAATTAATAAGATTAAAATATATGATGATAATGAGTATAAAAAATCTCAAAAAATAAAACATGGAAAATTATTTGTAATGTTTTTAACCCAATATATTAGTTTAAACCCCCTATAATCCTATTGGCAATTACCATAACATTAATTTTATTACCCCTTAGGGGTTAAAAATTCTATTTTAAAATGAAAAATGAACAGTAAATTGACCAAAGTTTATTTTTGACGCCGTATCCCATTTATTTGGTCAAATATATTAATTTTCGGAATTTTAATAATCAAATAAAGTAATATTGTTTATAAGATATCAACAATGTCATTTTTAACACTATACATTTAATTTTACTTAAAATACCTCTAGGAAAAGGTGGAATATGAATATAATTATAAAAACCATACATAATAACTCATCTAGATCAATAAAATTATTAGGACATATTCAAATTATATAACATTCATTTTTTAAAAAATAATTTAATATATTTTTCTACTAATGAAGTAAATATTGTACTTTCATTAGAAAACCTTTAATGTAACTATTTAATAACTAACAATTAAATGTAAATTACCATAATGAATATAATTTAATTATAAAAACTTATCCCTTAATATTCCTTCACCACTTGTTTCTTTCACCATTTGAACACATTGTAATATATTAAAACTAAGAGAGGGACATTTTGTAACATTTAGTGATTTAAATATTATATTGGTATTTTTCATGAAAAAATGTATTTTAAAAAACCTAATTTCTAAAATAAGTTGATAAGGGTCGAATTAAATTCCTAAAATAATAATTTTTAATAAAAAATATTATCTTATCACTTAGTTTTATCCCAGATTAACTTGATTTACCCTTTACCAAGTAGAAAACTTTTACCATGATTACTATTCCCATTAATGAAACATAAAAGGTTCATATTTAAAAAAATATATCCTTATAATTTTAGTTGTAGAATCCATTTATTCATAGTCAAGACCTGAAATTTTGAGAAACTTATTTTGGAAATAAGCACCAAAAATGCGATGATGACTATTTTTTTTGAAAAATACCTTTTAAGCACAGAACCAAGTTAATTGTCAACCCATGCTAAGAAAATTATTAAATAAATGTTAAGATTTTTTATTGAATATATAATATATAAATTTATTTAAAATAATTTACTAATTATGATAAATTTAATTAATTAAGATATAAATTGATTACACACATGAAAAGTGTTTTTTAGAAAAATTCCTTTTACTAGTAAAAATGATCTTATAATTAAATTAAACATAAAATTGATTAAAATGAACATAATTGCATTATTCAAATCCTAAGGTAAATAATATTAATTTGAATTTTTTTTAATTATATTTAACATTTTAAATTGTTTAAATGAAAATACTTTTTCAATAAAAACATCATTTTTACTATTATTCATTAAATCATCATACATTTTGGTATCTTTTTCAAAAAAAATCATAAAATAATTTTGATATTAGGAATTTAAAAATTATATACTTGTTATGAAATATAATTTCTATTTTTTACTAAAATTAATTACAATATTTATTCACAAAAATATATAAAAATCATTTAATGAATAATTTTTTTTAAATGACTGAAATGAATATTATTATTGAGTGATTATTTTATAAACAATTATCAATAGATTTATATTTATTAGTAAATCTATATATATTTCATAAAAAATTTAATACAATTTATAATTACCAATTTAATTTTATGGTCTTAACTACTATATTTTAATGACAAATATTCACTGTTCATTTTGGCTCGGTGTGGCGTATATTGTACATTATAGAAAAAATTAAATTTAATTGAATAATATCTCATAATATATTTTTCTATTACATTCTGCCTTCTCAATTTGGACTTATTCTCAGAAATGAAATGTATGATATCTTGAATTTTTTTTTTGTGGAAAAATAGCATCCTAAAAAGGGTTAATAAAAAATTTTCTAAAAAAGAGGGTAAGGGGAAATAAAAAGTTCACTCCAAATATAGGTTTATAAATAGGTTAAAATTTGCGTGGTGTGAAAATATGGCCATGAAAGTGAAAAATAATTCTCAAGGACTAACAGAGAGTGATAGAGAACATGATAAAAAGAACATTAATGAATACATAACCATGAATCAATTATGGTTTAAAAAATCATCAAATAATCTGAACTGAATGTTATATGACCACATTTCTTTTACTATGATCCCATTCCTAGAGTTGAGCAATTACTTTTCCATATATTGAATATGAAAATTATTAAATACACATACTTTAAATGTATAATTTTATTATTTAATAAATTCCCACCACAACCTAATATGTTTCCCCAAACTATGAGTATTTGCTACAAATTTTTCATTCCTAAAAAACAAAGACCAACATATAGTGGATCAAAATAGTATATCAATCTATTAATTCCATATTTAAGCATTATAAAAGAATAAAAATGGTTATAATTAGATAATTATAAAAAGTAACAAACCATTACATGAATAAATAAAAAATTAATCTTAAATACCTTAATTAATCAATAATTTCATCATCAAATAATGTTTTAATATTAAATTATATATTATACCTTCAAATTACATCTTTGATAATTTAATTTCATTCTTCCAAAATAATATTTCATGTTTAATCACTTATTAAACAAAAGATTTACATATAACTTAAGCCAATGAAACAACTCACCAATATAAATAATCACCATGATCAATCAATATATAATCCTTTAATGAAGTGAACTTCACTAAAATATCATGAATAAAATTCAGATAATATCATGAAATGTAATCAATAACTTGACTATAAATTTTTCATAAAACATCATTACAATGAAACACTTTTCAACAACCAAGATTCTATATATCCCAAAATCATGTAGACCATAATTTACATAACATAAAATCTCAAACAAACTCTAAAGGGTTATTTATACATCAATAGTGTATTCTTTAATATAGAGTAAAAGTTTAAAATCAGTTAAAAATACAATAAATTAAATCATTAATAATTCCATGATTATAGATTTTAACTTATGATCAACCTTACACTTATAAACCCATTATGGTATCCCTAAATATTTAATTATCCTCACTTGAAAAGATATACATTTAAACCAATTAACAAAACATTTATTCGTTATGTAAGTTCACAAACTACTGAATATATTCACTAAAAAAATTAATTAAGAAACATAAAAGATGAACTAAATCATGTTTTCATCAATGAGTCAATTTCAAGGTCACTAATAATATTATACCAATATTTGTCATCTCTTCGTCCCAACTGAGCATATTTTTTTGAATTATTCTATAAAACAATACTTTGATATTTCATGATCCTTATTCCAAAATATCATTGATATTGAACATCTGAAACATAATTCTCAAATCATAATACTTAAATCCATTAAAATCATTGGGTTAAACAGATTCTTGGATTTAAAAATTAGATTATATTATTGGATTGAGTAATTCCCATATTACTCATACATAATACGTTAAACTATAAATGTTTGAAGTGGATGATCTTAATTTCCCTCAAAAAAAGTATTAATTTTTATTCTATAATTAATTTCCCTATTCAATTTTTTTCACATAGAAAATACATTATATCTCTTTTGAGACATTAAATAAAATGACTATTCCCATATTCTATACAAATATGATGCTGGATATTATTTACTTAATAGTATCCACAACCCAAGATATTCATCCACTGAATAATTATCTTTTTTGGTGAGTAAGAGAGTTGATTAAGGTGAAGGTTGTTAATATTATGAAACGAGAAATTATTTGGCATAATTCCAATGTTCCCATTCTATAAATCATTTCATTTGGCTTCTCATGAGGAAAACAATTTCATTGTCCGTTAGTGTAAACATGAATTCTCTATGGTCTAACCATTGACTAAAAAACAAAAAAAAAGTATGAGTAATAATAGACATAGTGTGTAATCATGAAAAATCATTTATAGTAGTTCAAAATGATGATACCACATTTTAAATTTCTGAAACTATAGGCTTGACCTAGTTTATCCATGGTCATTACCCAAACATTAGGATGTTATCCTATACATAGGCGTATCCCTAGGGTTCACAAGAAATTTTTCACCTACTAGATTTCAATGGTTAATTAACCCTTTTTTCTGACACTAACTATAGTTACCCATATTATCCATACATAGATATTATGTCTTATTAGATTAATATTAAATACATAAAATAATTATTCACATGACAATTGTATATGTCAAGATTATTTTGAATCATAGAGAAGCAAGATAATGGTTCTTAAAATATCTACATCATATCCCACTGTATTCTTCATATATAGAATATTTCTCAAACATATAATACATTATAAATTTCTTCAAAAACTAAGGAAAAGGAAACATAAGAAATTTTGAGCTCAGATGGTCACTAAGGGTAATGAAAGGAGATATCATTCATCACTCGAGAATAAAAAGAGACTAAGGGTATGAAAACATGGGCATGAAATTTGAAAAATGATACCATGTATATCACTGGTCAGAATCTTGTGCCATGGAATAATTATTTCTAGTATATATTGCATGAATCAACAATTAATTATTGATAATAAGTCATTATAGCTTAGCATTATAAAAATACATGATTTTTTAATATATAAAATTATAACTTTGTGAACATGTTTAAATGGAAAAGAGTTTACTCATGATGTTAAGGAAATGAAATAATAACCTCTCAGAAATATATGGACATGAAACCCCATCCACACATAATCTTATAGACATGAAAGACATGTCCTTGCTTAAAATTATAGACATGAAAATGGGGTCTATGAATAAACTTATAGACATGAAAACCATGTCCATTCATAATCTTATGGACATGAAAAATTAGTCCACACAAGAAATTAGGAACATGAAATCAGGTTCAAAGATATCATATTTACATAATGAGTTATCCATATTTTATAAATACAATAGAGTGGGACATAAGTCCCAACCATCGCATAATGATAACCATAAAAATGTGTTATTTAAGATCGTAAAATATTCATCCTATTAGAACCCATGAAAATACATGGATTTCATCAACAATTTATCATGTATTACTGATGTAAAATAAATGGATTTCTTAAACATTTCATCAATCCACCATAGTACTACTTATGGAAAATGAATGAGTTTCAAAAACATATTATCATCATAAAGATAAAACATCCATTAAAAGTTCAATGATGGTATCCTTGGATTATATCCCCATTAACCCATAAGTGATTTCAACGTATGTCATCTTTAATTAATATAAATATAATTAAAAGATCATTAAAACATTCTTGTGGAAAAATTAAATAACTTCATTAAAATATAAAAATTTCAAAAATGTCATGTAAAATAATTTAAATTAAGAATAATATTGGAAAATTTTAAAGGATACTTCAAAAACATGAGTGGTCATGATGACATAAATTTTTTTATTCCATTTAACTAAAATGAATCAATCCTTTTATATTTTTGTAAACATTAAAAAAGAAACTAATTTAAGAAAACAAAAAGAATATTCCATTTAATTTTTTAATCAAAATTAAATAATGGGTAATAAATTATTTATAAAACATAGGTAAATAATAAATATATTCTTTGAATCATTTTAGAGAATCCAGGATATAGAAGAAAAAATTTTCTCACAGAGTAGTAAAAAATTATTGTGATTCCTTAAAAATGTTTGTTCAGTATCTTGATTATTTCAAGATATTGAAATAAAATGAATAAATATATTATTAATAAAATAAAAAATGATATTAAAAATGAAAAATATTAATCAAATAGGGATCATGTAATTTTATCTAATCAAAATTACACTATAAGAAATCTCAATTATAATAGGATTTAAACATAAATACCTTACCACCATGTTAACAATTGAAACATAAGTAATAAGAAATAAATAAACACATATATGGATATATAAATAATTATATATTTCATAATAATGTTCAGAAAATTCATTCATTGGTAGAATATTAACTACATAAAAGAAATAAGTGGTGAATATGGCATGTGTCCCAACGAAATAAAAGTGAGACGAAAATCTCTTACCTTTGGCATGACTTCCTTCATATGTTTTGGAACCAAAATTATAATAAAAATATATTTACAATAATTAAGTTAAAGAAACATACTAACATATATCATAATATATATGACTTTATTATAACTTTTTATCTAATTTTTATTAATTATTCATTATTAAAAACACTATTCGGGGTGATATCTGGTATGTTTTTAGGTATGTTTATGTTTAGTAGTTTTAGACTATATTCTTTGATCATTATTCAAAAATATAAAAACTTTTAACCAATATGTTTGTATCATATATATTCATTATATAAATATTTAGATTCATCCCTAAATTTAGATAGGGAAAAAAAAATTACACGGACCATGGGGATGGTAGGTCGTACGTATGCATGAATGATGTTTTCACATTTCGATAAAAAGAATAAAAGAGAAATAACAAAAAACTCACATTTATATAATTATTATAATATAATATATATCATATATATTCATTAAATATATCCTTATTACCTTTAATGAAAAATTGAATTCAAAAATGAATCACATCACTTTGTGGAGGTGGTAGTCCCCACATATGCATGTGGGACGTAATCATTTTCCAACGGATTGGAAGGTAAGAAGGTAGATAAGATATTATAATTTAATAGTTATAATTATGTTATAATTTTCATATTGAAAAATTTTTCTATCAAAATACCCATCCAAATAAAACGATGATTACAAATAAATTGTGTCAATATGTGGAGAAAATAAGTTGTAGGTACGCACAAGAAATACATTAATTTCCCATTTGGTGAAAATTTGGTGAATAAAGTATGTCTTCTAATCATAATAAAATTTTATTATATTTTTTATATTGAATTTATTATATTATGAATAATATAATCTATATAGATGAGTTATAATAATAATTAAAAAGAAAGTGCTCCGTTAAGGTAATAACCTCTCCTTTGAAACAAATCCTTTAGATTTACTATTAATGAATCAAGGGCTGGTATTTTGGGATAACCACCACATAAAAAAGGTGTATAAGTATATTTAGAATGTATTTAAATAGGTTATTGTTGATATATAATGTTCAATGTTATGTTAAGATGAAAAAGGAGGGGTTCCCTTTTATAATTTATGGGAGGCGTACTTTATGAATTTCTTATAATATTTAATTAATATAAGTTAATTTTGATGTCCAAATGGATAAAACTATATTATATTAAAATATAATATTGGTATGATTGTAAAATCCCTCATTTAATAAAATTTTGATGTGTTTTTTGTGATTTTTAACCAATGTAATTTAGTTTTAACCCCCATTAATCCTTTTTTAAAATTAATGTAATATGAAAAATTTATACCCTTTAAGAGTTAATAATAATACTATAAATTGGAAAAACTGGACCATGATTTATATTTTAAGCCATATAATATTCATGATTTATAATAAAATAAATTTATGAATTTTAAAAAATTTAATAAATTATTATTTATTATATAATATCATTAATTTCTTTTTTAACAGTATTAATTTCATTTAACATTAAATGCATGGGGTCAAAAGAGGAATTCAAATATAATGATTTAAAACCTCCCAAATATTTCATGCAGATCTAGAAAATACATTGTAAACCTTATATTATTTTGATTACATCAGTTTTGATTTCTTTAAATTAAGTTATTTTATTTTCCAATTAATTGAGTAAATAA
Organism: Viscum album; assembly: GCA_963277665.1. Lineage (NCBI taxonomy): Eukaryota > Viridiplantae > Streptophyta > Magnoliopsida > Santalales > Viscaceae > Viscum > Viscum album. Next base: position 1,856,905,977 of record OY728160.1, read on the forward strand.
TGTATTATCATTTCACATGAATTTAAGGTAATTATTTAATCAATAAAAATTGTAAATAAATTACCATAATGATGATAATTTAATTATCCAAAAAAATCCCATTAATTTTCATTCACCACTTTATCATTTACCTATGTGAACACAAAAGAGTTATTTTAAACAAATATAGTGATATTTTATATCATTCTTTGATTTAAATTTTAGATAATTCATTTTCATGGAAAAGCATAAATTAAAAAAAATTAGCTTCAACATAACATTGTTATGTATGATTTTATTTCCTCTAATTAATAATATGATTAAAAATTAGGGCCATATCACTTAGTTATAACATATAGTCACATCATTTACCCTTTACCGAGGTGATAGTTTTAAACACCATTACTATTCAATTTGATGAAAAATAAAAGGGGCATATTAAAAAAATTTGGACGTCATAATTAAAAATATAGGATAATTTTTTAAATTAAATACATATAATTTTAATAAATTCATTTTAAAAATTATAATTAAAAATGTGATGTAAGCCACTCTTTAGAAAAAAAAATCATTTTCTAACCATAAATATTGATTTATTCGCACACCATGCTTAAAAAAATACTAAAAAAATATTAAATCATTTTATAAAATAAAAAATAACTAATTTTATTAAAACTTATTCACCAATACTGATTAAATAAATTTATCATGATAAAAATACAATTCTCACTTGAAAATTGTTTTTTAGAGAAATGCCACTTGTGTAGAAAAATGTATGTATAAAAATTTCAGACATAAAATATATTTAAATGAACTTAATTAGATTATATAAATGATAATATAAATAATTATTCTTTGAAAAAATGTTATAACAAAATTAATCATTTTACATACATGAAAGGAATGTAATATTTTCAATAAAAATCATCATTTGGTTACTATTCATGAAAATTCATACTTTTAAGAAACCTATCTGAAATTAATCCTATGATAATTTTGAATTTAAGAATTCAAAAATTATATCATTATATCATATATATTTTATAAATGTTCTAGAAATTTTTATAATAATTTATCATAAAAATAAATAAAAACCTTTTTTCATAAAAAATGTTATTTTAAGAATAAAGTGACTTCATAAAAAAAGAGTGATTATTTACTAAAAAAATTATCAATTGATTTATATTGAATAGGAAATATATATATATATATATATATATTAAATTGGTTAATCTTATTAAAACCCAATAATTTATTTTCTATGTTATAATAGTAATATTTAAATATTAATATTTCATGGTTCATTTAGGCATGGTGTTTCATATATTGTATGATGGAAAAGATCTGAAATTTAAATGAAAAAAATATTTCATAAATTCATGAGGTGGTATATAAGCAATATATACTTAGTTTCTAAAACTTATCAGTCCATCACCATAATGGTTAAACTCAAGAACATTCCTGATGTTATTCTACAATTGTACATATTCCTTCTTTGCCTCTTTAATAGACACATGGTTGGATGATTGAACATTCATCTAATAAAGATAAGATATTTAAAATTTCATTAGGATTTTAAATTAAAACTTATATAAATCCATATGTAGCATATATCCTTTAATCCTCATCATGAGAAAACTATTATGGTCATTCCAATATAGAGCATCCACCACTTCGTTCATCTTCATAGGGTGGTAATGTGTTGAGGAGACATAATCATTAATTAGCTACAACAATCATCTCTGGTTCATATTCAACTATTTCATTATATATATATATATAATTCAACAGTTTTTTTCTTTATATATTTCATACATTTTTTCATATAGATAATACATCTAAATCTTAAAAAAAATACCAACTATTTCTCCAAATCACAAGTCAAGTGATTTCTCTCATTAAATTTCAATTTGAGAGAGAAATATGTTATAACCATATTATTATGAATGATAAAACATACAATAACATATTTTATACATCACTATAGATCACAAATACTTCCCTACAGTAGGTTAGTTTGATAATATTTACACTAATCAACATTTTCCCCAACTCGTTGAAAATATATTCAAATACACCTATCCACAATAACATAACTCCCATATGAGATAATATGGTGAGTGAATTATAATTTCATGAGAAATTTATCAAGATGCATTAGTAGTACCCATCAAACCCATGAGAAGTACAGATTTTAGTGAAATTGGTTGGATTAGTCCATTGATCAATTGCTTATATCTTTAAAGGATACATTGATACAACTTCACCTGATATTATATGAACCATGAATGAAACATTATGAAGCCAAAATTTAGGAATTGTAATTTTTTTTAGACAAACATTCCTTTCTCTGGGTCATCAGAACAATTCTGAAATGACCCTCATGATTTTCTCTACTATTTTAATATGTAAGAATATAATCTATAAATATTATTAAAAATTGATAAAGGTAATATATAAAGTCTCTATTTAGTAAATCCACAAATATTTCTGGGTAATTATTATATCCAAATGGAGTCACTAAAAATTCATAATACCCATACCACATACAAAAGTATGTCCTGTTTATACCCTCTTTAACCCTAAATTTTTTATACCAAAAATGAAGTAAAAATTTTTAAATGTGTTTTTATCCTCATAATTCATCAAACAAATCATCAATAAAAGTCATAGGATACATTTTATTAATAGTGATATTGTTTTGTTCTATATGATTAATGAAAAGATGCATTGACCCATATTTATTCTCAAAAAATTAACTTCCACAACCTATGGTGACACAATAGGGTGTGTGACAACCCTTCATTTTATTACACAATTAAACATAATTTATTACATAAACTTCAGTTGATATAACAGAAAATATCGAGAGGTATAGTGTATTTGGGGATTATGATCATTACATAACAATAGAAAACATGAAATGCAACATCTTTATTGAAAAATTCCTTTACATGACCACTACATTTCCCAGTCATTATCATTGCATGGGATAACCTGAGGACATGCATAATAAAATGGTGAGATATAAAGCCCAGTAAGGGAATAATAATGGAATATCATGAGGAATATAATAAATTTTTGAAAATAGTAATATCAATAGACCACAAGATAAGAATAAACATAAATTCATGATAAAGCGTGATAATCATAACATGGAAATGTGGTAACAACACTAAACATGGAATTTGCATGAGCCAAGGTTCATTGCGTATGGAGCATGAGTAAATACTCATGGAACATGAATCATGAGTAAACCCTTATTTCACTGGAATTATCATGATTAAACAACCATTGCACATGACGTATCACGATACTATACTTCACCCAATGCATTGGAGCACTATCAGGGCGCACTCTTCTAAAACATTTCATTTCACGCATAAGTGTGCCACATGGATCATAAAACATTGAATCATTCAACATAATCCTTCATTACATGATAAAATAATGTGGAATACATACATGAAACTCTTTAAAAAATATTAAAATGTGAATAAAGGTGAATACCCTTGATAGAGAAATGGGAATGGTATTGACTACACAATTACTTAGGCTTGGAAAAGCACAGTGCAATTTCAGTAGCATAATGACGGGACATAAGAACTCATAAAAATGGTTGATTAGAAATAAAGGGGGTTATCACCATATTTAGATGAAATTGAACTTAAGGGAGTCATATATATACATTTCCCAATAAATTTAATGGAATTTAGATTCATGATAAAAAATAATTGCTTGAATGTAAATGAGGAGAGAGAAATTCCTTTTGGAATTTCGGCATAGTTACAGGTGTACATGGGAGGAATTTAATGAGAGATAAAGGGGTCTCCCATCATGAAAAAATAAAGGGGGAAGTATGGGGAGGTTCAAAACCATACCGAAATATTTATAATTAAAATTAATAGGGCATAACAATTTAAAGAATATTGGAAAAATGAGAAAGGAAGAAAAACCCTTACTTAGAAGTGCTCTTCCAAAGGCTTGAGAGAGGCTTGAGAGAGGCTTATTTGGAGCTTTGGGAAACTTGGGAGAATTCTAGAGAGAAGAGGGTAGAGTTTGGAAGAACTTCAAAGGCTTTTAGTGAGGAGGAAGTGGGAGATTTGGGGGGTTTATATGGGAAAGCCGAGGGAATTCTTTATTATTTAGGTTTGGGACACCTCACATTAAACTAATCCAAACCACAAACCAGACCGTGGTTTTTTCCCATGGTTTTTGTAAAAGGGAAGTGGAAGACAATATTTTATATGGACAAAGTCCTATCTTATTAAAATAATTCAGTTTCTTATGTGGAGATGAGTCACACTCCAAAGGAAAACAATTTAAAAAGACAAAATATTTAATACGTCTGGAAGGGTTCACTAAAGCTTTGTAAAATAAATAAAACAAACCCAAAATAACAATATTTTAATTTTAAAACATATATTTTCTGAACATAACGTTTTTAGTATTTTATTACATCATTATTGGGTCATTATGATGTTATAAAACACATTATATATTTAAACGGTATTAAATTTGTACCCAAAAATTTGACTCGCATAGAAAATTATGAAAAATTCACCACTGGATAATTTCGACATCCTGAATCCATAAATAATATTCATTTTATCTAAATATTTTTATAAATAAGTTAATTTTCAATTTTAAAATAAAAACCAACATTTATCGAAAATTCAGGGGTTTTGACAAAAATAGCTTTCAAACCTTAAATAAAAACTACAATTGCATTCATAGAATTATACGATCATTTAGATTTAATAAAAAATTAATTTAATGATAATAATAATATTTTATTAAAATATTATTTTTTTCAAAAATCCATTTATTCATCAAAATAGATTTCTTAGTTGAACTTGAACTAAAAATACTATTAGATCTTTAAAAACTATTTACAATGTAACAATAGTAAAATGAAAGTATATTCATTATTATATACAAAAAAATGTACATAACCTTAATACTAGTGTCTTATTACATAACCCCTTATAACAACCACATAAGACCGAAGAGTAAGGTATGTGATGCTGACAGACTCTTGGGGTGGCATGGATAACATTGCTCGGGTGGTAATATCTATCAAATTCCAGTTCTCTCATACGAGGACTTGCTTGAGCTTAACATATTCAAGCTCAGATTGGGATTTCCCAAGAGCGAAGCCCAAAGATGAAACCTCCTTTCCGAGCTATGACAAATGAGATTTTTATGGGGCACATCTACTGGATGAGGCCATCACTTCCTTTGTCTGAGTAAATTGGATTTGTTAAAGCCCTATATTTATATTAATCATGTGATCACTATTCAAAGGCTATGTTAGAAACATTCACAATTCTTAATAGTATTTCAAAATCCAAAAACATAAAATCAATGAAGTTGTCATTATATATAAACATTTTATGTAAAGATACATTTAATTAGATCAAGAGGGATTTCCATTAATGAATGTTTGGGTTGTTACAATCTTCCCCAATTAAGAAATTTCGCCCTAAAAATTTCCTTTTCCCACACTAAAACAGATTTGGGTAACTCTGCTTCACCATTTCACCAATTCCCACGTAGCTTCTTCAAACTTGTGGCTTCACCACGACACCTTGATGAGCGAAATTGTCTTATTTCATAGAAATTTTTCTCTACAATATAAGATCTTCACTGGTTTCTACTCTTAAGAAAGATTATCCTCTAACTGTACCACCTCTGAAGAGAGTACATGTGAAGGGTCCGATATGTACTTCCTTAATAGGGATAAATGAAAGACATCATGTACTTTGGCCATGGTACGTGGAAGTTCTAGTCGATATAATACAACCCCGACATGATCAAGAATCTCGAAGGGGCTGATGTACCTTGGAATTAACTTCCCTTTCTATCCAAACCTCATGACATTCTTCCATAGAGATATGTGTAGAAATACCATGTCTCCAACTTCAAACTCAAGGTCTTATCAATAGTTATCTGCATAAATCTTCCGTCAACTATGGGCTTCCTTGATATGCTGCTGAATGGTTTTCACCTTCTCCACCATTTCGTCGACCATTTCTAGTCCAAGAAGATTATGCGCACTAACCTCATCTCAACACGCCAGTGTTCTTCACCTTTTCACATAAATGGATTCATATGGTTCCATTTGGAGGGTCATGTGGAAACTAATATTATAAGAGAACTCAACCAGAGGATGATATTGACCCCACACTCCTTTAAAATCCATTGAGAACATTCTCAACATGTCCTCAAGTGTTTGGATAGTCCGCTCGGATTCACCATCAGTCTGAGGATGATTATCTGTACTGATGTTCAGTTCAGTATTCATATCATGTTGAAGAATATTCCAAAACATAGAGGTGAATCTTGGATCTCGATCGAACACAATATTTAATGGTACTCCATGAATCCTTACACTTACCTGATATATATCCATGCGATTTGATCCAATGAGAAATCCTCCTAAATAGCAATGAAGTGTGCACACTTTATAAAATGATCCACAACAACCCAGATTGTATTGTTTCCTTTGGATGTCTTCAGAAGTCTAGTGACAAAGTCCATGGTGATGTTATCCCATTTCCATTCTGGTATGGGAAATAGTTGCATCATCCCCTTATACTTCTTCCTCTCTGTCTTAACTTTTTTACACACCAGACACATTGATGTATATTCAGTTATCTCCTTCTTCATAATATCCCGCCAATAATACTCTCTGGGATCTCGATACATCTTTGTTTTTCCTGAGTGAATAGATAAATTTGAACTATGTGCATCATCCAAAAGTTACTTATTCAGCTCCAGACATGATGGAACACATAGTCTTTTCCCAAATCTCTCAATTCCTTCATCATTAACATTAAACTCTGAGGATTTTCCTTTTTCGATAGCTTCCATTTTTCCTAAATTCTCACTTTATCTTCTTGAGTGTCCTTTAACCTTTCCAAAATTTATGGTTGAGAAATCATTTGTGAAAGGATTGATGATGTTCTATTTTTTATGATTCCCATGTCCATCTTCATCAAATCTAATAAGATTGGATTCTTTTCAATTCTAATCAATGATAGAATCACTGGGTCCTTTCTACTTAGGGAATATTCCACCTTGTTCACTTCCCTAGGGTGGTAATGGATTGAGCAGTCATAATCTTTAATCTGCTCTAACCATCTTCATTGGTTCATATTCAACTCTTTCTATGTGAATATATACTCGATGTTTTTGTTGTCCATATATATTTCACAATCCTGCCCAAAGAGATAGTGCCACCAAATTTTCAAAGCGAATATCACTGCATCCAACTAGAGGTCATGTTTTGGATAGTTCTATTCATGAACTTTCAATTGCCTTGAAGCATAGGCAATGACTTTTTCATTTTTCATCAAAAAACATCCCATGACCTTCTTCAAAGTATCACTGAATACAACAAAAAGTTCTCCACTTATTGGTTAAGTGAGAATGGGTGTAGTGAGAAGACACTATTTTAACTCCTAGAAGCTTTCTTATTATTTATCACTCCAAGAAAACTTTACTCCCTTTCGAGTTATCTTGTTAATAGGGTTGGAAAGTCGTTCTAAATTTCTTAGAAATATCTAATAATATCCAGCTAACCCTAAGAAGCTATTGATATCTGTTACTGATGTTGGCCTCGACCATCCCTCAATTACATCTGTTTTGGAGGGATCCATAGATATCCAATTTCTTGTGATGATATAGACCATGAATGAGTCCTCCTTCAACCAGAACTCACACTTTCTGTACTTTTCATAGAGATTCTCCTTCGCAAGGTCTCTAGTACAGTTCATAGATGCACCTCATGATCCTCCTTCATTTTGGAGTATATCATAATATCATCTTTAAAGACTACCAAATTTTTTTTGAGGTAATATATAAATACTTTTTTCATCAAGTCCATGAATATTGCGAGAGAATTAGTGAGTCTGAAAGGAATTACTATAAATTCATAGTGCCTGTATCTTGTACAAAAAGTAGTCTTGGGGATATCATCCTTCTTCACCCTTACTTGATAATATCCCAACCAAAAATTCACCTTGGAGAATTATTGTGATCCACACATCTGATCGAACAAGTCATCAATTTGTGGGAGAAGATACATGCTCTTTATCTTGATTTTTTTGACCCCACGATAATCGATGCAAAGGCGCATTGACCCATCCTTCTTACTGACGAAGAGGACTGGTGGACCCCATAGTGATGCACATGGGTGTATAAACCCTTTATCCAGATTTTCCTGTAGCTGTTTTTTAGCACCTCATGCTCCACAATAGCCATTCTATATGGAGTCTTTGATTTTGGAAACACCCCTAGTATAAGATCAGTTGAGAATTCAACATCTCTTCTAGTAGGAAGGCCAGGAAATTCCTCAGGAAACACTTCAGTGAATTATCTCACAATAGTCATTAATTTTATAATGGTTACCTTCTTAAACTCAATCATCGGAGACATATACGTGTCCTCATAGAGATGTAATATCCTCACTTGGGATGATAGAGCTAAAGAAGATTCTTCTTCCTCCTTCCACTTTTAAAGAATCAGGGTTCGATTCTCCACATTGAGAGTGATTTCCCACTCACAGAAATTTCTTTTGGCTCTATATAAGGAAAGTCAACCCATGCCAACAATTGCATCAAATTCCACCAATGGGAGTATGATGAGGTTCTCTTAGATGTTTAGTCCACATATTATGACAGGGGAGGAGTTACATTCATGGAATGAAATGATTTCCCCATTTTTCATCCTCACTGACATCTTCACTTCCATGACTTGTGGTGGTGCTAGGATCGTTCTACAAAACATTCGAGATATAAAAGAATTTGTAGAACCTGAATCAAAATTACATTCACTACTATTGAATAAATAACTAGTGTAACTATCACCACTTCATTTTCGAGGATCACATCAGATGTAGTGATGGAAAAATCTCCCTCTTTCTGCCTTGGAGGTTGTTGGTTGCCTCTAAAAACCATTGGCTTAGGGAATTGATTTGCAAGATGCACTGGTTCATTGTAGTTGTAGCAATGAACCGCACGTTGAGGTTTGAATGGAGAGTTACTCTCCCCTGTCGCAGTAGTGGGTCTTTCTTGCTGATTTTCAATAGTCAAGTTCCCTTCTCTTCCACACCTAAAGCATTTCCTCCTCCCCTTCCCACAATTTTCGGGGTGCTTCTTTCCACACTGTTGGATTTATCCATCAGACCACCAGAATTGAAGTTCACCTTATGCTTCTTTTCCCCATGATACCCCTGATATTCTCCGATCTCTATTTTGACCTTGAGGGCACATTAGACAATTCCTTATAGCTTCCAAAGACACAGATCGACAGCGCTTTCTGCCGGCAAGGTTTCAGCCCACCAAAGAAGTGGTCAACCTTGCATTCGGGGTCAATGACAAAGAGGAAAGCGTATCATCCAAGCCTTGTGAAGTTTTCCTCATACGCTCCAATAGATTCGTCATCTTTTTTCATGAGGGAAATGAAGTCCCATTCCATCTTAACTAGGAGGGTGCGTGGAAAATATGTAACAACCTGAGATTTTATGAAAAATATTCTTCTAATATCATTGATGACTTGTGTTTTATGCTACAACAAGATTACCTTGCGCTATACACAACACCGTATGAGCTTGCAGTATACCCAACACTATTTTTGGATCATGTTACACACAATTTTGATAGTGTGTATATATATATATTCAATGTATAAATGACATATGGTTGGATTCTATTATACGAAACAACAGAGGAGTCTTGCACAACATGCAACCCTGACTTGGCCTGCATTACACACAATCGCGACTTTCCTCAATAGCGTGTGTTGTACGCAATACCAGGCTTCACTAAACAATGATATATAGTTATAATATTATTATGAACTAGCCGTTATGAATAGTATCAAATACATTCTGAATTTTATAACATTATTATTCATCTTACACATTTTCTAGAACACTATATGAGAACAAAATCAATTTTTTCGAGTAAAATAAGTATTTTTCAAAAAATGTAGTATTGCCACCTTTTGATGGAACACCCACCTTAAATCTTGTTTTTGAAATGTCTATAAGTTCAATTTGACAAAATAAAATTTTTCCTTGGAATCAGGGTATAAAAATTTACTTTGGATAAATTTTTCATATTATTCTGATAACTTTCATATTTTAATTAATAGTAAAAACACGCTATATTTTAATTAATTTTTTTTTCATCGCAATAATTTATATGGTTAGATTATCTTTTTAATTGGTTTTAAAGTGTAATTAGAATATATTTTTACCATTTAATCCTATGTCGGTCATTGGAATTAATTTCACTTTGAAATTGGATATAAACAAGTATCAATCTTTTGATATTTATTGTTAAAAACACACAATTTGTTTTGACGACGGGAATTAATTTTTAAATTAATTAATGCAACTGATATGTTTTGAATTTGGTAAAATAGACATCATTTTTGAATTCATAATATCAAATATATCTTAGGCTTAAATTTTGGTATTTTTCTGGAAACTTTCATTTTTTGATGAATAGTGAAACCACTAAGTGGTAGTTAAAAAAACTGAATTTTTCCTAAAACTTAATTTTACCGCTTCTGTGAGTAGAATTTCGAAACTACGAGAGACACGGTTAATATCAAGGACTAAAATGTGGTTCAATGAGATGAAAATAATTTTTGGTGAATAGTAACTTTTTACTTTTTTTTACCACGGTTAAAAGTAAATAGGGTAATTCAGGGTAAAAGTGTTATTATTATTACCCTAACACATGTCCTAATTCTATTGGATAAGTGTAATTCGACCAAAAATAATCTTAGGAATAAAATATGACCATTTAGGCCCACTTGGATTAGATTAGGACATTTATCATCGATTTATTTATAGAAGCGTTAAAATAGTTAAAATCAAAGGTTAATAACTAAATCATTTTTAATATAGGGTTATTCATAAGATAAATTCAACTATAAATATTAATTAGAAATCTAAAAAGATTTACAACATAATGGTATTTTATTTGTAATTTTTAGACTTAAAATAATTTAATTTATTTATGATACAATGATGATGCAGTAATTATCCTATTAATGAAATATTGACATAATTAATGTTATAAATACCAAAATAAATGTAATTTGAGACTTTTTATGAATTAAAATAATTTTACATGTTAATATGACATGTTATTATTTATTTAATTAATTTTTTTAGTACTAGTCATTCTGTTATGATTTTCTCAAAAATCAATTACCAAATAGTGTCAAAATTGACATAAAATAGTTTTTAAAACAAATATTATATTATTAATTGTTATTATATTCCTAAAAATCTAAGGTTAGGCCAATATACTAATATCATGATAGGTTTATCATTAATGTACCACTTTTGGGTCTCTTGGATGTATATGGTAGGTTTATTAACTATATAATATAAAATACAAAGTGACCTGGTAAATGTCAATCTAATTAACTAAGAGTTAAAACTAAAAGTTACGGTTAATATAATGACCTAAACTTGTCTAAATTCTATTGGATGAGAGTATTTCGACCCATACCTACATTATCTTCGAAATAAATCAATTTTGAGATATTAAAAACCGAATAAGACTTTATAATAAAATAATATTTTTAGTTTTTCCAATGGTGCCCCTATCCTCCCTTATAAAAGGGCACCTCCTCCCTCTCTTCCTCACACCACTTTGAGCCTTCAAACTCGGCCAACCCCTGACAATTTCTCTTCTCAACTTACCTAGAAACATCCTACTGGTCCTGGTCTTCTTCAAAGACCAATTTTAGTTCCCTAAGAGGAGGTATCAAAGAGGGTCTTCAAAGAAGAGGTAATGTCCGTTACCGATTCTTTCATTTTTATTTGTTCTTCCACTTCTTCTTCTTAGGTTGTTTCATTATGATGTAATAACAACAGTATCAATCATATATTTATATGTTATTATAATTATGAAACAACCCTATTTCACCATCTACCCATCCTACGGAAAACGAAATCACTGCGCGTGCGTACGTACGGAATACCGTCTCCACGCCGTAGTGTAATCTATTTTACACCACCACCTTAATTGGATGGGTATAATGGTGTAAATAATAACTATATATGATTATTTTAAAGTGATATTGATTCTGTAATAGTATACATACACTCCAATAATATTCTACGATCATGGGAACGATATCATCGCTCGTGCATACGTACGGAATACCGTCTCCACGACGCGATGAGATTCATTCTCAATGATTAACCATTCATAAATGATTATAAAGTATATATAATAAGTAGTCATGAAATATATGACATAATAATGATACTGTATTTATGTATATATATATGTATGTCATCCAATTAATTCCATTCAATTCAACGAGGAAACGAAAAAATGTTCATGCGTACGTACGACCTACCGTCTCCATGAACGATGTATTTCTTTCCATTTATCGATCTATTATATATATGTATATTCTGAATATATATTATATATAAATCATTTTTATATTCTGGAATTAAGTAATCATTATCCAAGTAATCATATGAATAATTACAAGTCAAAACACGAACGACAAATGAAACGATTTTACCCAAAACGCTCTTTAACATGGAATTTAAAAAAGAACGGGTAATATAAAGTCATAAGTAAACCATATATGATATCATAACAATGAATATGATTCTATAATAAGTAAATGTCATTATTTAAATCATTATACAGGAGGTTCGGATACGTACGAAGCATATCGGACCTAAGGTAAGGGATAATTGTGCAAATCTCATTTTTATCCGAGATTGCTTATTCGTAAGTATTTACTGGGGTTATTGCTATCATCCATGTCCATGTTTTATAAAAGTGTATTCATGTATTTTTAATTTCCTTTTTACCCATTTTGACTTTTACCCCATGGTATGGAAGTAATCTTTCTTTTATTTACCCTACAAGGTACTTTTTTATTTTTCCGACAAAAGTACGAGAAGAATGTTTTTTTAACCTATACGGAATGAAGGGGGTTTTTACGGTTTTATAAAGCCTTATATTCATGAAGCTTCCTAAAAAATATTTCATGAATATTTTCAACAAAATATCCTTCTTTTAAAATTGCATGACGTTTTGTGAAAACAAATTGATTTTAAAGAAGAAAGGATATTTTCCTCAAGAATTCATTTCAAATGTTTTATCAAAACCATTTTCCATATAAGATGAAATTATTTAATATGTGTATGTTTCAAGTTTAATGTATCTATGATTTAAATGGTTTCACTTTTCTTATGATGAAATGTCCATTTGTTTTATATGGATTATGAGATGATGGGTTGATGTTTATGAAACCCATTTTATTCTTTAGGTTATGGTGAATGTTTTATGTTTATTTTGTGGCAAAAGTACGAATGATTTCATTATGAGATGGGTGGGACCTATATCTCCCTCCAATGCATTGGGTAAATATTTATATCTCATGAGATAGACATGGCTAGAACGGTAAGTTAATCCGGTTCAGTATTACAGGACTGGAATGAGGAGTGAACTCGATTCAGAAAGGGACTTTGTCCACTAAGATGGTCTTGGCAGAAATTCCATGGCTACTATGGAAATCATTAAATGTGCTTAATAGATGCCACAATTACATGTTTTATTCCAATGTTATTTTATCATGATTTATGTTCCATTATGATCTATGCCTTATGTACTTCCATGTTTTATGTCGTTGCTCAAGATTTTGATGTTTAAACATTATGTTCATGTTTTTAAGTTCAAATGTATGTGGTATGTTTTATTTTATCCATGCTCACCCTTACTAAGAATTTGAGCTCACCCTTTTTATGTTTTATTTTCCCCTAGGATTAAAAGAAAGGTTTTAGGTAAGGAAACAAAAAGTGGAATATCTTTATGGTAGATGTTGAAGATCTTTAACCACGATTAGAAGATTATATTCCGAGTTTCCGAAGACACTAAACTATTACGGTCCTTGTGTGTCTGTTTTGTTTATGTACTAAGTTTTCCGCAAAAGTAATGTAATGTCCATGTACGTCAGGCTTCGGGTCTCTACAGTTGGTATCAGAGGAAAGGATTAGTTAACCTTTGGAAACTAGGATGCGAAAACGTTAGTGAGATCCCTAGAGATATTTCTAAGGTATGACTAGGGATGTCCCTAAGGATAAGTATACGTATAGGATATAGTCCTAGAACTACAGAAACGATCTTAGAATTTAACCTAAGATGTTAGATATTGAGGGAACTCACCCTTTACTATGTTATTTTCTTTAGCATGATTTTTTCCTCTCACACTATTCTTTTTGGGTTTTAGAAAATGACTGGAAACAGGAAGATTCACAATAATGACGGATATGATGGACAATGGAATGATATTCTTCATGAGAAACCAAATGAAATGGGATGTAGATGTCCAAACATCATTATTATGCATAATCAGCAATCTCATAATATGATCAATAATCTCAACTTTGGTAAGTTTCCCGACTCAGATAATAAGAGAAAGATGGAGTTTCATGATGATTATTGAGGAAATAAAGTTCAATTTCCCTCATGTAAATCATGTGGGAAGAGGCATCAGGGAGATTGTTTCAATGGAACTGGAAGATGCTTTGGGTGTGGAAAAGAAGGACACAAAGCCAGTAAGTGCAAAGGAAAAGGTCCAGCTAACACCATGGACAAGGATAATGGTATTGCTACGACATCAACAATGATTAGCTGTTTTAAATGTGGAATGTATGGGTATTATGAAAACCAATTCCCTAATGGAAAATCTAATGAAGAGAATCAGAAAGGTCATATGGGTAGTATTTATGTGGATGATGATGAGGAGACTAAAAATGATATATGAGCTAAAAGAAGTGTTGAAGCTCAGTCAGTTGTTTTAGAAGGTAGTGGAATGATTGTATGTTTATCGAGAGTTATGTTGTATAGTTAATGGTACTATGGAATAAAGAATCATCTAAGGATTGTTACACTGTTGTTTTTCGTAAAAGTATTTGAAAGTAAATGTTGAATGGTACCAGTAACCATGGAAGGTTATTCAGATATTTTTGTAAAGTAGATGATATGTGCATAATGAAGGAATAAGAAGATAATGAGATGTTTGATTGTATTCATGAGCTCATGATTGATATAAGGACTAAGTGATATCATGGTTTGAGTATATAGAATTTTGAGGATTTTGGTATGTGGAAAGTGTTAACTTTTAACTGCATTCATGTTTTCACTAAGGTTCAATGGGAATTCATTTTTCAAGAGAATACACGATTACGACCTTCAAATGTTTGTAATGTGACCAACAAGAAATATCTTCTGATATATGGGGATGAACGATGGTATTAAATCTCTGGTAATAGTTTTCACTATATTATGAGAGTGGACTGCAGTATTATGGATAAGCCTAAAGATTGGAATGGATTATGTTGAACATATGTTAGTATTGTTTAAGGATAAAAGTTTTTTTCGATATTATTGATGGGATGTTATAGTAATATAGTTTTTGAAAAAGGACAACCTGCAGGACGGGAGACATCCCATCGCGTCAGACAAGGATGTGGGAATCGAACCCACAACCGAAGTGCGACTGGCCTTTATCGCCTACCACTGGCCTACAGGAAGTCCCTGGTTAGTAGAAACTAGTTTTATTTTATTAAGAGGTATGATATATGAAGTATAAGTTCATTTTTGGAACCATATATGATTAATCTAACCGTATGATGGACTTATAACTTTTGTGAACCTTTTTTTTGAAACAGATGGAATGACCCATCATTATATCACATGATATGCTAACACATCACGAATAACAAATTCAACTTCATTTCATTAAGGGATGAAGTGGAAATTGTTCAATTCACGAACAACTGTGAGATTGTACCAAAATCACGTAAGTATTTCTTTTAATTCATCAAATTTAGGGAAATGATCTTGAAAACCAAAAATGTTGTCTTAGTGACCTTATATCCAATGAATCAGATGGTACTTAGATCATCACAAATTTATGGCTTTGTGATTGTTGGCTTTTTTATAGCCATGTTCTCTACCACTCTCCATCAGAACCTGATGGTTTGATTTCTCTTCCATATCCATATTTTCACCTATGTTTTCCTATGTGGAAACCCAGTGATTAGTTAATTTGGGTAACCGTTATGTTTCATACTTTAGTTTTTAAAGATTGGTTTTGGTATTCCTTTTTACGATTGGGTTTCTATTAAAGAAACATTCGAGTAGTAAACCATTTATAACCCCGAAGAATTTCGAGGGCGAAATTCATTTTAAGGGGGGTAGAATGTAACACCCTGAGATTTTATGAAAAATATTCTTTTAATATCACTGATTTCTTGTGTTGTATGCTACAACACTATTACCTTGTGCTACACGCAACACCGTATGAGCTTGTAGTATACACAACACTATTCTTGGATCATGTTACACACAATTTTGATAGTGTATATATATATATATATTCAATGTATAAATGAAATATGGTTGGATTCTGTTATACGAAACAATGGAGGAGTCTTGCACAACACGCAACCCTGACTTGGCCTGCGTTACACGCAATCGCGACTTTCCTCGATAGAGTGTGTTGTAAGCAATACCAGGCTTCACTAAACAACGATATATAGTTATAATATTATTATGAACTAGACGTTATGAACATTATCAACTACATTCTGAATTTTATAACATTATTATTCATCTTACACATTTTCTAGAACATGGTATGAGAACAAAATCAATTTTTCGAGTAAAATAAGTATTTTTCAAAAAATGTAGTTTTGCCACCTTTTGATGGTACACCCACCTTAAATCTTGTTTTTTACATGTCTATAAGTTCAATTTGACAAAATAAAATTCTTCCTTGGAATCAGGGTATAAAAATTTACTTTGGATAAAATTTTCATATTATTCTGATAACTTTCATATTTTAATGAATAGTAAAAACACGATATATTTTAATTAAAAACAACTTTTTTCATCGCAATAATTTATATAGTTAGATTATTTTTTTAATTGGTTTTAAAGTGTAATTAGAATATATTTTTACCATTTAATCCAATGTTGTTCATTGGAATTAATTTCACTTTGAAATTGGATATAAACAAGTATCAATCTTTTGATAGTTATTGATTCTTAAAAATACGTGATTTGTTTTGAGGACAAGAATTAATTTTTAAATTAATTAATGAAACTTATATGTTTTAATGTGGTAAAATAGATATCATTTTTGAATTCATAATATCAAATATAGCTTAGACCTAAATTTTGGTATTTTTCTGGAAACTTTCATTTTTTGATGAATAGTGAAACCCCTAAGTGGTAGTAAAAAAAACTAATTTTTTCATAAAACTTAATTTTACCGCTTCTGTGAGTGGAATTTCGAAAATCTGAGAGAGACGGTTAATATAAAGAACTAAAATGTGGTTCAATGAGATGAAAATAATTTTTGGTGAATAGTAACTTTTTACTTTTTTTTTACCACGGTTAAAAGTAAATAGGGCAATTCAGGGTAAAAGTGTTATTATTATTACCCTAAAACATGTCATAATTCCATTTGATAAGTTTAATTCGACCAAAAACAACCTTAGGAATAAAATATGACCATTTAGGCCCACTTGGATTAGATTAGGACATTTATCATCAATTTATTTAAAGAAGGGTTAAAATAGTTAAAATCAAAGTTTAATAACTAAATCATTTTTAATATAGGGGTATACATAAGATAAATTAGACTATAAATATTAATTAGAAAGATAAAATGATTTCCAACATAATGGTATTTTATTTGTAATTTTTAGACTTAATGAATTTAATTTATTTATGATACAATGATGATGCAGTAATTATCCTATTAATGAAATATTGACATAATTGATGTTATAAATACCCATATAAATGTAATTTGTGACTTTTTATGAATTAAAATAATTTTCTATGTTAATATGACATCTTAGTATTGATTTAATTAATTTTTTTCGAACTAATCATTCTGTTATAATTTTCACAAAAATCAATTACCAAATAGTGTCAAAATTGACATAAAATAGTTTTTAAAACAAATATAATATTATTAATTGTTATTATATTCCTAAAAATCTAAGGTTCGGCCAATATACTTATATCATGATAGTTTTATCATTAATGGACCACTTGGGGGTCTCTTGAATGTATATGGTAAGTTTATTAACTATATAATATAAAAATACAAAGTGACCTAGTAAATGTCAATCTAATTAACTAAGAGTTAAAACTAAAAGTTAAGGTTAATATAATGACCTAAACTTGTCTAAATTATATTTTATGAGAGGATTTCTACCCATACCCACATTATCTTCTAAATAAATCAATTTGGAGCTATTAAAAACCGAATATTATTTATAATAAAATAATATTTTTTGTTTTTCCAAAGGTGCCCCTCTCCTCCCTTATAAAAGGAAACCTCCTCCCTCTCTTCCTCACACCACTTTGAGACTTCATGCTCGGCCAAACCCTGAAAATTTCTCTTCTCAACTTACCTAGAAATATCCTATAGGTCCTGGTCTTCTTCAAAGACCAATTTTAGTTCCCTAATAGGAGGTCCCAAAGAGGCGCTTCAAAGAAGAGGTAATGTCCTTTACCGATTCTTTCAACTTTATTTCTTCTTCCACTTCTTCTTCTTAGGTTGTTTAATTATGAAGTAATAACATCAGTATCAATAATATACTGATATTTTATTATAAGTATGAAACAACCCTATTTCACTATCTACCCATCCTACGGAAAACGAAATCACCGCGCGTGCGTACGTACGGAATACCATCTCCACACTGTGGTGTAATCTATTTTCCACCACCACCTTACTTGGATGGGTATAATGGTGTAAATAATAACTATATATGATTATTGTAAAGTGATATTGATTTTTTAATAGTATACATACACTCCAATAAAATTCTACGATCATGGGAACGATATCATCGCTCGTGCGTACGTACGGAATACCGTCTCCACGATGCGATGAGATTCATTCTCAATGATTAACCATTCATAAATGATTATAAAGTATATATAATAAGTAATCATGAAATATATGACATAATAATGATACTGGATTTATGTATATATATATTTATGTCATCAAATTAATTCCATTCAATTCAACGAGGAAAGGAAAACAACGTTCATGCGTACGTACGGCCTACCGTCTCCATGAACGGTGTATTTCTTTCCATTTATCGATATATTATATATATGTATATTCTGAATATATATTATATATAAATCATGTTTTATATTCTGGAATTAATTAATCATTATCTATGTAATCATATGAATAATTACAAGTCAAAACACGAACGACAAATGAAACGATTTTACCCAAAACGCTCTTTATCATGGAATGTACAAATGAACGGGTAATATAAAGTCATAAGTGAACCATATATGATATCCTAACAATCAATATGATTATGTAATAAGTAAATGAAATTATTTAAATCATTATACATGAGGTTCAGATACGTACTAAGCATATTGGACCTAAGGTAAGGGATAATTGTGCAAATCTAATTTTTATCCGAGATTTCTTATTCGTAAGTATTTACTGGGGTTATTTCTATCATCCATGTCCATGTTTTATAAAAGTGTATTCATGTATGTTTAATTTCCTTTTTACCCATTTTGACTTTTACCCCATGGTATGGAAGGAATCTTTCCTTTATTTACCCTAGAAGGTACTTTTTTATTTTTCTGACAAAAGTACGAGAAGAATGTTTTTTTAACTTATACGGAATGAAAGGGTTTTTACGGTTTTATAAACCTTATTTTCATGAAGATTCCTCCAAAATATTTAATGAATATTTTCAACAAAATATCCTTCTTTTAAAATTGAATGACGTTTTGTGAAAAGAAGTTGATTTTGAAGAAGAAAGGATATTTTCCTCAAGAATTCATTTCAAATGTTTTATCAACGCCATTTTCCATCTAAGATGACATTATTTAATATGTGTATGTTTCAAGTTTAATGTCTATATGATTTAAATGGTTTAAATTTTCTTATGATGAAATTTCCATTTGTTTTATATGGATTATGAGATGATGGGATGATGTTTATGAAACTCATTTTATTCTTTGGGTTATGGTGAATGTTTTAAGTTTATTTTGTGGAAAAATTAAGAATGATTTCATTATGAGATGGGTGGGACCTATATCTCCCTCCAATGCATTGGGTAAAGATTTATATCTCATGAGATAGACATGGCTGGAATGGTAAGTTAATCTGGTTCAGTATTACAGGACTGGAATGAGGAGTGAACTCGATTCAGAAAGGGACTTTGTCCACTAAGATGGTCTTGGAAGAAATGCCTTGGCTACTATGGAAATCATTACATGTGCTTAATGGATGTCACAATTACATGTTTTATTCCCATGCTATTTTATCATGATTTATGTTCCATTATGATCTATGCCTTATGTACTTCCATGTTTTATGACGTTGCTCAAGATTTTGATGTTTAAACATTATGTTTATGTTTTTAAGTTCAAATGTATATGGTATGTTTTATTTTATCCATGCTCACCCTTACTGAGCATTTGAGCTCCCCCTTTTTATGTTTTATTTTCCCCCAGGATTAAAAGAAAGGTTTTAGGTAAGGAAACAAAAAGTGGAAGATCTTTATGGGAGATGTTGAAGATCTTTCACCACGATTAGAAGATTATATTCCGAGTTTCCAAAGACACTAAACTATTATGGTCCTTGTGTGTCTATTTTTGTTATGTACTAAGTTTTCCACAAAAGTAATGTAATGTCCATGTACGTTAGGCTTCGAGTCTCTACAAAATATTTATCAAAAAACATATTCCCTAAATCCTTCCATTCAAACACCTTGATCTCCTCCAAAGGCTTCATATTTTTGATCAAATTAAACCATTGATCATCTTAACCCTCCATATGATAAGCAGCCAGGAGAACCTTCTCTTGTTTAGAACATTGAAGGATGGAGAAGATCTTTTCAATGGAGTTGATCCATTGTTCAGAGATTGAGGGATCATATGATCCATTAAAAGTAGGAGTCCGTTTTCTCATGAAGCTCTCTAGAGCGACTTGTTCTTTCTTGGGGGAGGGGGGTTGAACGTTTCTATTGAACCATGTTTCTATTCAAATCATCAGTTAACTGAGAGAGAAGCATGAAAAAGTTCATGATTCCCACTCCCATTATATTGGGAATCTCATTAGTACAGTCATCACATTGATCATTACATCTGTTGTTAGCCCGAGCCATCCTATTACCGGCCATTAGCTATAAAGAAAGGAAAGTTAGGGGTAATACATAAAGGGTAATACAAGGAAAAAACTAATGACCTATAAATAACTTTTATTTCCTTAACATATGAATATATTGGCTTCATTCTATGTTATCCATGATCTACTTTCTAACATATATTCTCAGAGAATTTTTTTGGTCCTTTAATAATGGTTCATACTAATCTTGTGAATTTAAAAAATCATATCCCCCAAGAGTGTCGTAAACAAGAGTGAAGCATGTCCCATTGTTGTGCACCAGTTCCCGTTTGAGTCTAGCCCAAAGCGGTGTTTACGGGTTTTACCCCTAGGATACATTTATTCCAGAGCCACCTCTACCTGCTCTCATCCTAACAAGGATGTATTTTCTTGATAACCACCTACTTAATACTCACCAAAACCTCAGGATTTTTTTGTTATACTTAGTCTTATCTATAAGTATTTACTAGGGTTTTCTAATCCTAATCCCAAAAATAACTAAGCCTATCCTGTGATGCCAACTGTGAAAACCTTGCTTTTTATTACACAATTAAACATAATTTATTACATAAAAATCACTTGATATGACATAAAATATTGAGAGGTCTTGTGTTTTTAGGGATTAGGATCATTACACAGCAACTTAAAACATGAAATACAACATCTTTATTGAAAACATCTTTTACATGACCACTATATTCCCTTGTACTTTGCATTGCATGTGATAACCTGAGGACATGCATAAGAAAAGGGTGAGCTATAATGCCCAGTAAGGGAATAATCATGGAATAACATGAAGAATAAAATAAATGTTTTACAATCGAAATATCAACAGAGTAAAGATAATCATAAACATAAATTCATGATAAAGCATGATAATCATTACATGAAAATGTGGCAACAACACTAAACATGGAATTAGCATGAGCCAAGGCTCATTGCGCATGGAGCATGAGTAAATACTCATTGAACATGAATCACGAGTAAACACTCATTTCACTAGAATTATCATGAGTAAACACCCATTTCACATGATGTATCATGATATTATACTTTACCCAATTCATTGGAGTGCTATCAGGGCACGCCCTTCTTAATCATTTCATTTCTTACAAAAGTGTGCAACCTAGATCCAAAAAACATTGAATCATTCAACATACTATTTTATTCCATGATAAACTATTGTGGAATACATACATGAAACTCTATAAACAATAATTAAATGCACATAAAGGGGAATACCATTGATAGGGAACTGGGCATGGTATTCACTGCACAATGACTTTGCCTTGGAAAAAGCACGGACAATTTCAGTAGCATAACATTGTGACATAAGAACTCATAAAAATGGTTGATGAGAGATAAAGGGGTGTCTCATAATATTTACATGACATGGATAGTAAGGGGGTAATATAGATACATGTCCTAAAAAATTTAATGGAATTTATATTCATGATACAAAATAATTTCTTAAATGTAAATGAGGAGAGAGAAATTCCTTTCGGAATTTCGGCATAGTATCGGGTGTACATGTGAGGCATTTAATGAAAGAGAAATGGGTTTCCCATCTTTTAAAAATAAAGGGTAATGTACGGGGGAGGTGGGAAACTATACCCCAACATTTATAATTGAATCTAAAAGGGTATAACAATTTAAATAATATTGGACAAAAATGAGAAAGGAAGAAAAAACCTTACTTGGAAGTGTGATTCCAAAGGTTTGATAGAGGCTTGGGAAAGGATTCTTAGGAGATTGGGGAACCTTGGGAGGATTCTAGAGAGAGGATGGAAGAGGATGGACGAACTAAAAAGTCTTTGAGTGAGGAGTAAGTGGGAGTTTGGGTGGGATTATATAGGAAAGGTGAGGGAATTATTTATTATTTAAGTTTGGGACACCTCACCTTAAACTAAACCAAACCACAAACCAGCCCATGGTTTTTGACAATGATTTTTGGAAAAGGGAAGTGTAAAAAAATATTTTATAAGTCCAAAGTCTGAACATCTTAAAATAATGGGGTTGCTTATGTGGAGGTGTGTCACACTCCCAAGGAAAACAATTTAAAAAGGAAAATTGATTAATAACTCTTGAAGGGTCCACTAAAGCATTGTAAAATAAATCAAACAAACCCAAAATAACAATAATTTAATGGTAAAATATTTATTGTCCGAACATAATGTTTATAGTATTTTTTTTACATCACTATTGGTTCATTATGATGTTATAAAATACATTATATATTAAAACGGTATTAATTTTTTACCCAAAAATTTGACTGTCTTAGAAAATTATTTAAAATTCACCATTGGATAATTTAGACATATTGATTCCATAAATAATATTCATTTTATCAAAATAATTTTATGAATATTTCAATTTTCTTTTTTAAAATAAATAAAGACATTTATCGAAAATTCATGGGTTTTGACAAAAATGGCTTTCAAACATTAACAAAAATTACAATTGCATTCATAAAATTATATGACCATTTATATTTAATAAAAATTAATTTATTAATAATAATAATATTTTATTAAAATATTATTTAATTAAAAAATACATTAATTCATCAATGTATATTTCTTATTTGATCTTTAACTAAAAATACTATTTGAGCTTTAAAAACTAATTACAAGGTAATGATAACAAAATGAATGTATGTTCATTATTATATACAAAAATAATTTACATAACCATATTACTTGTGTCTTGTTACATAACCCCTTATAAAACCCGCACATGACCAAAGATTAAGGTGTGTGATGGTGACATACTCTTGGGGTGGCTTGGATAACATTGCTCAGGTGGTAATCTTTATCAACATTCACTTATTACATAGGTGGTCCCGCTCGAGCATAGAATATTCAAGATCAGCTTGGTCTTGGTTAATAGAGAAGACAAATGACGCATCCTCCTTTCCGAGCTCTGAAAAATGGGCTTTGTATGGGGAACGTCTACTGGATGAGGCCATCGCTTCCTCTGTCTGAGTAAATTGGATTTTTTAATTCACTGTATATATACTAATCATGTGGTCACTGTTCAACGACTATATTAGAAACAGTGACAATTCATAACAGCATTTTAAAATCATAAAACATGAAACCAAAGATGTTGTCATTTTATATAAACATTTTACATAAAGAGACATTTAATTAGATCAAGAGGGATTTCCATTAATGAATGTTTGCGTCGTTACTGGGTGTATGAATGTCATATCAATATTTTTCAATGATTTCATTATTTAATTCCTCTAAACTAATCAGCGATATTATATATGAAGTATTTGAAATTTTTGTAACACAATTTATGAGTTCTATAGAAATCCCAATTTCACAATTCAATGGAAGAAATCACAAATCTATTAGAAAGACATCAATAAACTCCAAAACAACAGTTATTACCTTAAAATTTAGTTTCTACCAAACTATATATGATAGAAACTAATAATTGATATTAATTAATAACCATGTGAGAGAAATAAATTCCATATAATTTTTACATACATCCTTAAACTGATAAAAAATCATTGGTTCTTTGGTAATAGGAAACGTGACTTCTATTCCTCAACAATTGACATATGATCAATAAAAATAATGATAATGAATGACTAAAATAAAAAAACAACAAGAAAGAGAAAATTTTTTTTAATGAAGAACATTACCTCAAACATCAACTAGAGAGGAACTATAGGCTTCAGATGCGATAATAATATCATTAGAAAATTTCAATACTAACTTAATATATAATCATTAAAGTGGTATTAAGATAACATTAAAAAATACATTAAATATAAATGAGTGCAGAGAATAATAATTATTTATGAAATTAGCTATTATAGAGTGGTTGATAGGCACACCTTTCACCACATCATTCTTGTAACCCACTTTGGCAGTTTTGATCTCAAGTGATTTCTATTTTCTATTGATATTAAGAGGTTTTTGATGTTGATCATCATCATAAACCTTTACATTTATGAACAAGTTTGTGAAATTCTCATAATCCTTACATTTTATGAATTTGAGTTTGGGTGGTTGAATATCCATAGAAAAAGGATAATATTCATTATATATAATATAATATTTTAGAGCTTAATTTTTCATAAACACCATTTTGGTGAATTTTAAAATTTGAACATTATTTCAAATCATGATTGCAATTCAATCATAAAGTGAACAATTACTGGTTACAATTTGTTACACACTGTTAATACCAAAATGAAATCAAATGAAATTTCATATTTAATTTTTAGGTTTCTCATTCCATTAAGAATATTTCATTCTTTTGTAGAACTTAAATAATCACATAGGAAGATCACCGATGTGGGTTTTCATACAAACACATTTTGGGCGAAGTAAACTCGAAAACTACCCAAAAAATTACTGTAGCAACATGGATTGAATCCCAAGGATTCTTAAATTTTAACTATATTTATAGAAAATACTATAGAAAATTTAATTAAATAGTATATAGAGATAATTCTGATTTTTAAGGGATTTCATTGTGGCCCAATATGAAGATGAAATTTTGGGGTCATATTCAATGTCCCATAAAAACAACAAAACTTTTAGACCATATCCTGAAATCTTAACATCCATTTGGGATGAAGATTTATTGGATTTTAGGAGATATCTGTATCTTAATTTTATACTTCTATGGACCACCCCAATTCGACCATATATATGGATGTTGCGAAACATGTTTTTGGTGGATGAAAGTTGGATCATATTTTTTTCAGGTTGGGAATGTCTTTTATCCAACATATTTACACACACCTAGGCCAATTACCAGTAGTTTCAGTTACATACACTTTTGGAGAATCGATCCTAGGATTCAGTAATTACTATTTAAGGTAGTTGTGTTGGTTGATTTAGGTATATTTTTGTGTTGTTTTAATTTTAATATTATGCTGCCAATTTGATGTTGTAATCACATTTCTCAAATTTTATGTTATTTAATTCAGCTTAGTTTATTAAGAAAAGTAATTCTTACATTTCTATTATGTTATTAATGATATAAAGTTGATATAGTTTCTTCATGGTGGAAACATATTCACACCAAACCTTGTGAAATTCTACACATAAATGTGGAGTGGTCGTTATTTCCCTATTTTTCACTTCTTTAATTCCTTCCTCATGAATATACTTCCTGCATCCAATGAGAGCATAAAATAAATGGAGGGATAACCCTAATATTTTTTGATCTAATAGAGTATAAAGGGGTTGTATTGTATGTTATTTATAACTCAATAAATGATTAATAATTTCTTTTATTTGAGTTGTTTATTCAATGATTTCTCTCTTTCCCTAACTTATTTAATTTTAATGCCTCAATTTTCTTGTGAGTATAAGATAATTTACCTAGGTGTTCTTAGGAAAATTATTTTCTATCTGTAAAGGTGATTATAATGTGAATTTGAAGGTTTTAAACCAGTAATATGGGGATTTTATATTTATATCATTGAATGAATCCTTCTTGAGTTTATGAAATTAAAATAATTTAAAAAGAATTTAATCCAACCCATCCCTAATAATAACCTAAAATCAACCATTTCTTATAATTTGAATTCACATATGTTTCTTAGTTCACATTTAATCCCATTTAAATCAACCCAATGTTGTCCACATTATATTTAAAAACTATCCATATATTGTACGTGTCCATAGGTTTCATCTTAGGTCTCTAAGGATTCGACAACAAAAATTACATAAAAAACTATTGTAAACCCTAAAAACATGGGTAAATTTGGGAGAGAATAAAATTTTGTGCTGATTCTGGGTAACCATGTAAATCATCTCAATAGTCATTATATTCTCCCAAATTTTCCTTATCTGACATCAAATTCTCAAATTTTCCTATTTTATCACTTTTGGTAGCACATGACCCCTATACTATTGTCCATTCGAACAACTTGTTAGGGTTGATAATCAAGTGGCTAGTGAGTCAAGTAAACCTTGGAGTTTCTTTACATTATATCCTAATATAACTAATAATCTAGATTCAAAAATTTATTCCATTTCAATGGAGTTTCTTCAATGAAACCATCCCATAAACTCAGGTGGAAACTAAAATGGAAAAGAAAATGTGGCTGCCCCAAACATGGGAAATACAGTCAATCAAACCATGAATGACAAATTTAAACTGACAAAGACCATTTGAACTCCTAAATTAGGAATTAAACCCTAGTATAATCCCACTATTTCTTTAAAACTCATTTCACAAACCACCTTCTAACCTTCCATTTGTTGGAGTCGGAAATTCAATACCTTCTTGTCGAAGTGATCGTCAACATTATTGAAACCATGTTCCCTCAAATTCAACATGAGCTAGCTAAGATGATTCTGTCTCCTTTATCACTTAAGGATAAAGAAAACAATTTATTAATTAATATTATTACAACATCAATTCACTCTTGGGACCAATTGTAAAGATAATTCTACAAAAAACATACTTCCCCCATCAAAAAATCAAACTCAAAAAGGGCGTCCAATGTTTTTTTGAAAAGGTAGGGGAGCCATTTTTTAAAATATCGAAATTATTAAAAGAAAAAATCAACATTGAACCTCCCCATTTATTTTAAATACAATAATGAGACCAAATATTTTATAATGGTATGCATCCGGGAAACAAATAATTTATCAATATGATGTACAATGTAACCTTAACAAGCAATGCACACAATGTTACTTATGAGTAACAAGAGGGAATAGATAAACAAAACCAAACATAGGGAACATCAATTTACTATGATAAGCCTCCCAAATCAGGTGTAATTTACACCCTTAGTAAATATGAAATCTTTTGTGATTTTTTTCACTGACATGGAAGGTCTAGGATATTAATCACATGAAGGACTAAGAAATTCAAACTATTGAGCCTATTTTCACAATTTGTGAAAAACTGGACCAAAAACCCATCAAATTCCAAACAATCTCTTCAATTAAGGATGTAATTTTAGGAGTTCCAAAAGTGGAGCTCAATGATGTAAAAATTCAAAAGAAAAAATACAAAAACACTTTCAATCTAAGGTATAATGACCATCCAAAATTCCATTGGAATGATAACTAGCAACCCAACCAACAATATAGTTATTCCCAAGGACCAAGCCCAAACTCTCCATAATATTATAAAAACCCTAAAAGTTCCAACATCGTCCATTCCAATACAAACATCCTCCTATCCAACACAAACATCTCATCCATCAAACCATTGAACAACCAAATATCCTCCAGGGATAAGCCAACCTACTCAAGACCCAACCAAATTTGTACCTCTACCAATACATGAATATTTTTGTAAACAAATGAAGAAAATGAACCCAAATGTTTCATCTATTAAAAAAAATTGTAAACCATTAAAACCAAAAATTCCCTGATACCTTATCCTGTGGTACCACCCACATCCTTATGGGGAGAATCCAGTTACACACAACCCTTTTATAAACAAATTGAAGCTGTGACAGCCTTAAGAAGTGGGGAAAAAATTGAAAAACATGAAAAAATAAATCCATATCCATTTAAATCATAAAATTCAAATGAAAATGACGGATAAACACCAAAATCTTATGAAAAACCCAATGAGAATGTGAATGAACCTTAACCTCACCAAACACTCAAACAACATGCTCCCTTACCTCAATGCATTGGATGTAAATCTAAACCATATCTGAATGAAACATCAAGGTAAATATTCTCTTAGTTTTGGTTGAAAATTCCTCTAATTGATAAAATCCAAAAAATTACTTCATATTCCATGCCTCAAGAGGACCATTGTACTTTCACAATCATTTTCTCACACAAAAAACAATTCCTTTTGGTTGCTAATTTTAGTACCACCATTCAAGGGACCATTATTCCGATGTTTAAAGACCAATTATTTCATTACATCAATGTTGAGTTAGGAGAGAATATTTTTTTAATGACCGTTGTGATCAAAGATCCTTTGTGAACCTTATTCTATATTCCATATATTTCTAGTTATGGATCAAGGAAATCCAACCCACATATGTCACTATTCAACTAGATAATCATAGTGTTTGAGTTCATAAAGGTATCTTAATGTATGTCTTGGTAAAATTTTAAAATTTTATTTATCCCACCAATGTCATTTTTATTGAAAATCAACCAAGATTAATCCCTAGGGAGAAAACCCCCATCATCCTTGGTCATCCATTCTTAGCAACAATCAACATAGTCATCCAATTTTGGAATGCTAATATGACAATAACCACTAAAAACAGGAGCCTCTGTCTAATTATCTATAATTAATGTTCTCAAATTGGTGATGATAAAGAGATCAATGGGTTAAAAATGATATTTAGTGTTGATTATAAATGATAATTACATCTAGGATTCATTTAAGGATGTTTAAGTAAAGATGAAATTGATTTTCTTTGTTCTTATGAAAGAAATTTGTCTCCTTTGGATTAATCTCTTTCGGATGTCGTCATTGATTATTATTCAGGATCAATAATCAATGGTATAATTAGTTAAATAAAAAACATGAGTCCATACCCATTCATGACACTAATCTGGTCGATTTGGTCGACGAAAATTCCATTTATATGGAATCGATTCAATCACGAATCTTCAAAAAGGAAACTAGGTATGGTAAAAATTACAATCCTTATTTTGAATTTGATGACAATTATGATCTCAAATTTAAGGTCCTACCAATATCACTAAAGTATGCTTTCTTAGGGTATAATTGGGAATTTCCTATTGTTATTTATTCTAATCTGGAAGCCTATCCAGAGAGAATGCTTCTAGATGCCATATGATATAATTAAAATGAAATTGTCTAGAAACTTTCTAAAATTCATGGTATTATCCCACTCATTGAAATTCATAGGATATGTCTTGAATCTGACTCAAAAACATTTCATCAACCTTAGTGGAGACTCTATCCCAATATTATTTATGTGGTAAGGAATTAACTTATCTGTTGTTGAAAGAGGGTATCTCCTATCCCATTACTGAGAGTGGCTAGATAATCCCAATTAATGTTGTTCCAAAGAATATATAAATCTCTATAATCAATATTGAGGTTTGTTATATTTTCCCCACAAGATATAGTAGTACATGGAGAGTTTTCATTGACTATAGAAAGTTAAAATCATGCACTAAGAAACACAATTTCCCCTTTCCCTTATTTTACCATGTCCATGAGCGAGTGGTGGGTATTGAGTTCTACTGATTCATTGATGGATTATCAGGGGATAATTAAATTGGGGTATCCTTATAGGATCAAGAAAAATCAACCTTCACATGTCCATTAAACACTTTTTCATTCATGAAAATTGCCTTTGGGTGATGTAATTTCCCTGGTACCTTCCAGCGGTACAAGGTTGTTATATTATCTAACATGGTGTGAGATTGTCTATAGGTCTTTATAGATAAATTATCAATATTTGGGAATACTAAAAAGGTATGAATTAGGAATGTTGAAAGGTTTTTTTAATTATTTCAGGATAATAATCTCATTTTATATCGAAAAACATTATATTTTATAGTAAAGGAGGGACTGGTCTAGGGCCATATGGTCTCTGGTAGAGGGATTGAAGTTGATTAAGCTATGGATGATATCATTCGTCACCTTCCCTCTTCAAAACATTTCATGGAAGTGAGGTCCTTATTAGGACATGTTGGTTTTTATAGAAGGTTCATTAAGAATTTCAAATCTATTTGTAGACCATATTGTGCCTTTTTGGTGAAATATTCATTATTTATATGGAATGGGATCTATGAGTAATCATTATAAACACCCAATTCATCTCTTATCTCTCCACCTATCATGAAATATCCCAATTGGAAACTTTTTTTCAGAGTCATGTGTGATGTGAGTGACTTCGTGGTAGGATTCGTATTCAGGTAACATTGTGAGAAAAATCAATATGTCCCTTATTATGAATGTAAATAAATAAAATATGCACAAACCAACTAAAAAACCACTAAGAATGAGTTTCCTATTTTTGAATTTTCCATACAGAAACTATGGTATTATCTTTTATGATCCCACAACAATGTCTTCACTGATCATTTAGATCTAAAATTTCTTTTCATAAAATAGGATGTCAAGGCTAGATTGATTAGGTGAGTCTTTCTTCTTAAAGAGTTTTATTTAACCATTAAGGATAAAAATGGTGTTGAAAATGATGTATCTGATCACCACTCTAGGATTAAATTCAATGAAAACACACATCAACGTTATATGTCTAATACATCTCTTGATGAGATCCTTTAATCTATGATTGATTTCTTATTATAAGTTGACAATGAAAACAACTTGGTTATGGGTGATACTCTAAAATTATTCCCGAGAGATTCTAAGCGTAATTCCTTTGATGATGTTAAACACAATGTGTTTGATGATCCATACCTCTTCATGTTTTTTTCCTGATAAAATCATTAGGATATGTGTTCTCGGGTCCTAGTAAGAGTCTATTATAAAATGTTTTCATCGATAGGCATGTAGATTCCCTATTAAGACCATGAAAAACATTGAAAAGGTCCTCCAATTGTTTTTTCAAATGTCATTACCTCACAATGAATTCCTACAAATTCCTCAAAATATTTTCTTGAGGGAAACAATTTTGATCCATAAATAAAAGGAATCAAATTCCCCTTACTACCATTCTAGTCTTTAAAATATTTGTTTACTGGAGAATTGATTTCATGAGACCCCTTCCAAAATCCGGGTTATATATCAATAACCACTTTAAAGTTTATTATGTCAAAAAATGGGTTGAGTTCATTCCCACAATGTCTAATGACCATCATCATGTGAACCAATTCTTGAAAGAACACATATTTTATAGATTTGGAATTCCTAGGGTGATCATTAGTGACTATGGAACCCATTTTTGAAACCATCCCTTCCTGAAACACATGTTTACATATGAGAGTTATGACAAATTTTTCACTACTTACCATCCTCAAAACAATGATCAAGATGAGTTGGAAAATAGGAAAATTAAGAACATCCTTTAAGAAACGTCAATCCCTCTAGGAAATATTGGTTATATAAGCTCTTGGATACCCTTTGGTAATGTCTTATTATATTTAAAACCATACTAGGAATGTCACCATAAAAGTTGGTTTATGGAAAATCAGGTTATTTAACCATTGAAATTGAACCCAAAGCCTTTTGTCAAATTAAAAAAAATTACATTTAAATGTCTTTGGCAGAAACAAAGAGGAAATTAGATATTAATGAATTTTAGGCACTTATGATGGAGGCTTATGAAATCTCAAGGATATATAAATCTATAGTTAAAGCATAAAAATCATGGAATATCAATGTCGAATAATTTGAACCTGGAAATTCTTTTCTCTTGTATTGTTCCAAACAACATTTAAACTAGGGAATATTAGGGTTTAGATGGCCAGGTCCAGGAACAGAACATCATATTTACACCCAGGGAAAAATAGAGATTTAGGATAGCACTAGTGTACAGATATTAGAAGTTAATGGTCATATGTCAAAACCATTCATGGAATCATTACATAGACAAGAAATAACAGAGGAGTTAACTAAGCTAATATATGAATGAGAAACATGTTGATAGATTTAGGTTTTATACTGAGATAAAAACATTAAACTAAATACTTTTTGGGAGGAAAAACATCATAAATATGTCATTTATTTTATTAGTTCTATTTATTTTTTATGTTTTTAGGTTTTGAAAATTGATTTTTTTAAATATTTTCCACTCTTTTTCATCTTATACCTTTTTTTATACTTTTATTTTATTTATTTTCCTTCTTATGTTCTTCTCTTTAATATATTCTTTATGTGATTGTATATTTACATATTTGTATGTATATTTAAACAAATGGAGATAGAAACTAAAATTATAAAATGATAAAATATTTATTATATATTTATATTTTTTTGAAAAATTACACACCATAGGTTGTAGTGAAAACCCCTTCACGACTGGAGAAGCCACGGGATCAAACCCATGACTGAGGGGTGGCATGGGCATGCACCTTCCACTAACATACAACATATAATGCTTCTTATTCTATTTTATTTATATAAATACTTTCATTTTAATTTTAAATACACACAGAAACAAAAATATATATATATATATATAAAGTTTACTTGTTCTAAATATCAGTATTTAGTGTCATAAAATAAATAGTTATATTATTTCTCTTTTTTTATTTGTTCGTTTTTCGTTAAGGTAACATTTAATGGTTTACATGGTTTTAAATTTGGGTGGTTTGCGAGAATCATGGCCTATTGAAGTTGAATTTGGTTTTTCTATAGAAATAATTACATCCAGAATGTCCACACCATTCTACCTTCCACACCGGTGTGTCCATGAGTGACATGGGGTTATAAGGATAAATTAATTCTAGAATGACCATCTTCATTATACCATTAGGAGAAATTGTTCCATAACTAATTTTAAATTTTCGGGTTGGAACTCATTTCCTCTACCTCTACCCCCTTCTAAATTTTCATTTCCTTAAACAGTTGGGAGAGTGTTATTCAATGTTGGTAGGTGGGGATGAAATAAAAAAATATTCATAAAAAATCTTAGAAATGAAAAATAATTTGTATTATAGGAATGGATATTTTATTTAACCTTGAACATAACAATACACAATGTATACTTCAAAACTAAACATTATATAATTTTTCTTACCTTTCTTATGATTTTAATCCATGTTTAAGTTCATGAGGATATATTTTGGACGGTGTGGCTGTCTAATGTGAATTTTCACCATTTTAATTTTCATTAAATTAATAAAAAAAATTCAAAATGCATGTCCTTTGGACTGTGGGTATTAATTTGAGTTCTTGGGGTCCAATTATAAATGCCTTAGGTTTGGAGGTCATTTTAATTTTAATATGCATATGAAAATTATTATAATTTAATGTAGGGAAATGTATTTACCTAATGTTTGGATATAAGAACATGGGAATTATGAATCCATAGTTTTCTAGCCCATATTTTTTAATTTTTCTTTATTTTTTGTAATTTTATTTTTTTATTGAGATAAATCTCGATGATGTGAGAGTATGTGAGCATCACTGGGAGCCTTATGGACTTTGAGCATGAGATTAATCTCTAAAGTTTCATTATATGGGTTTACTTGATTGAGTTCAATTTCAATTACCATGGAAAAATTGAAAAGAAGGCAAAAAAAATTGAAAAATGAAAAAAAAAATACTCATGTTCATATTAAAATTTGATTCCACCAAGTGCATTAATATTTACAACCTTTAACAAAGATGAACATCATGTATATTGTGACACAAGACACATCATCATGCTTAATTCAGGTTGGATAAAATGTGGTAATTAATTTAGAATACTTAATATTATTGGGATTGGGATATTCTTTTGAAACTATATTTTGTTGAATGTTGTTAATGGGTTTCATAATTTTTTTATATAAGGATTTTTGTGAGCATTTTGTATGAATATTTTTTGGGAAATGGGATGTCAAATTTCATAATTTTGAGAAGAATTTTTATCAGGACTTGAAAAACTAATGTGAGGGGTGTGATTGGCCACTAAAATAGGGTAATATTCATTTAATATATTATAGTATTCTTGTGATTCATTATTCATAATCCCTATTTTTAGTGAATTTTTCAATTTTAACATTATGTGAAATCCTGATTTCAATTCTTTCTTAAATTAAAATATTACGTTGTACATTTTGATTCAGATTAGTTATAAAAAATTGATATTGATATGAATTTAATATTTAATTTGATGATTCCCATTACATTGGTAATATTTCATTCTTTTTGTAAACTTGATGAATTACTTTGAATGATCATTCAAGTTGGCTTTAATGCCAACACATTCTAGGACAATTGAACTGAAAATAAAAACAAAATAAAATTGAAGTAATATCCATGATCCAAACCCAATGATTCTAAAATTTTAATTGGATATGGATAATATTATGGGGAACATTTCTTAAAATAGTGGATAAAGACAATTCTTATTTTTAAGATATTTACAGGCCTCCAAATTTAAAGATGAAATTATGGGCCAGATTCAGTGGCCCAGAAAAACATCCCACTGTTTAGACAGTATCTCAAATACAAAACATCCATTTGGAATGAAATATTATATTATGTGTAGAAATATTCTTATCTACATATTATTTATCAATTTAGCAGCAAAATTATTCCATCTAGAAGTTAATTTAGACACCTCTGTGTGGTTGATGAATGTTGTATTAGATTTTGTCCCAGGGTGGAAAAGTCTTATATACATTAACTTTACACCCACACAGGCCGACCAAAATAAATTAGGTTGACTTCCACTATTTGAGGCTCAACGTAAGGTGTAAAAAATTACTATTTAAGATAATATTGTCTGAGAATTTATGGATATATGTGTGTTGTTTTCATTTTATAGTTATAATGATAACTTGATGTTATAATCACATTTTTCAAATTGGTAGTTGTTCCATTGACCTTAGTTTCTCAATAAAAGTTGAAATTCTCCTATTATCGTGTTCTTATTCATATCATGTTGGTATTGTTTCTTAATGGTGTAAACTTATTAACACTAAAACTTTTGAAAATATTTATATAATGGTGGAGTGATCATTATTTCATTGTTTTAACTTATTTAATTCCTCCCTTAAGAAACTACATCCCACTTACATTAATAGAATAACATCAATTGAGGGATAACCAGAATAAGATTTTATTTAAGGGAGTAGTAGGGTAATGGATTGGATGTTATTTATCACTCCATAAATGTTTGATATTTTATTTTATTTTAATTTTTCCTTAAATTATTTTTATTTCTTCCTCCTCCTTATTGAATTTTATCACCAAAATTTCCATGTTCATAATAGATCCTTTAGTTGGAGTTATTATAAAATGATATTCTAATAGTATAGGTTATTATAATGTATATGCGAAAGTGTTAAACTTATATATTATTAGTTTATATTGATTTTAGTGAATGAATCGTTCTCGAGTTAATGAAATTTAAATAATTTGATAATAAATTCATCTAATAAATACCTTATAATAACCATGGAACAACCCATTATTATAATTTTAATTAACTTATGAATAATAATTCATATTTAAACCTATCTAAAATAAAACAAATTGGCCACTTCATATCAAAAAACAATCCATAGAATGTACATGTATGTAGTTTTCTTCTTAGGTCAATGAGGATTCAACAGCCCATGCAACACTACATGATATCACTTAACCCTAAATACTTAGGTAAATTTAAACGACACCATCGTTGCATTAGTTATAATCTCTATTTACTCCATTTTATCAATCATACTATTCATTTCCTTTTAACATTCACTGTTTTAGGACTAAAACATTTACATTTAATGAACCTCCTTGTTCCATTAAATAAATTATATTAATATTTATTCAGACATTTATGGAATTTTTTTTACTATAATTTCATTACATAGTGTGATTTATTCTAGTTTTTAAGACATTGCATATTTATTTTATCATAAAAACTATAAGAATCATGAGAATATCCAATTTTCATTTCTACCAGGATTGTACATTAAATGATTTCTTAAAAGAAACTAATGTTTCTTATAACTTATAACGCCCCGACCCTAGATACCCAGAGTCAGTGCATTATTACATAACATTGGCATGATCCCAAGAAAGATCAAGTCTCGAAAGACCGATTAGTTTAGTAGCCTTGGAATAACTAGATACATTAATAAAGTTTACATTACATCATAAAATGAAAACTACAACAATATAGTCTCCATAGTCCACACTCTTATCCCCTTATACTAACCCTGCAGGTCATTCATAAATTACTTCTTCACATCCTGGGAAAAATAAAACATAGAAAAGGGGTGAGATCAAATTCCCAATAAGGATAACAATATAGCAGAAACTTTCATAAATAAGAATAAACATTTAAGGAAATGTATAAATAAAACAAAATCCTTTTAAACTTGAACTTCAACATAGTATGGAAAAAATAAAATGAAATAATTCCATTTACTTATTCACATGGATATTCTACTAATAGAATGATCACATGCAATATCAATAACCACTTTCATAATGATGGAATGCATAATTCCAGACTACCATAACCACATAGCCAAGGCCTTGTGCCAAGACTACAATTAAGATTTTGCCTAGGCCTTGTGCCAAGACACTAGTTTCTCTCACGAGACCTACCGATGCATTGAGGAGCTATAGCGGGATCCACCCATCACATATTAAGTCCAATGCCTTCCCATATGAAAAGGATTACACATAACATAAACATTCGTATTAAAACTAGCATACGAAATGTAAATACTTCATCCATAAACCACGAATGGTATTAAAATAACACATCCACTTTCAAACTTATCACAAAACATTAAATACAATATATTAGTTTTGTATCATAATAAATCAACTTCAAATAAGCTTAAAATCCATCAAAGGATGTTGACATAGATGAAATCAAAACTCTTCTTAGAGAAATATATCTTTCTATTTTGAAATCATTTAAGAGTCATATATCTATAAAATAAAACATTTTCTTTAAAAATATTCTTATAAGATTGTAAGGGAAGCTTCAATGATTTTATAACGGCAGAAAGTAGCTGCACCTTCCGTATAAGTTAAAAATACATTCTTACCTTAATTCTGTCGAAAAGGTTATAAAGGACCTTGTTTTGAAATCGACAAAAATATTCCTTTATAAACCACTTATAAAAGTCAACAAGGGTATAAATTACTTTAACCCATATTCTAGTAAATAGTAAAAAAATGTTTTGAAATACATCTTTATGAAACATCGATGTGGATGATAAAGAAGTCCCAGTAGATTATTAGATATAAACAACCTCGGATAATGAAGAGAATGTGAAATAAACCCTTACCATGTACTTTTCATTGTTTGGGGTAGGTTAAACTCCTATATAATGGTGAAATAATTTTTATTAAATTATACAAGAATAATATACATTAATATGATATCGTATATGATCTTTTAACATTGATTTGTTAATAATATCTTAGTATAATCGTTGTTTCGGGTCTTAACTTACTCATTTTCTTTTATATGTTTTGTTACGTAAGCCATGTTTGTCATGGATAGGTTGTATCTTAATTATATCCACAATGATATCAAGTCCTCAGATACTATTATTAATCATCAAATGTGAATTAGGCTTGAATGGATACGATGGAGAATGAATCTCATCGCGTTCGTGGAGACGGTAGTCCGTACGTATGCACGAGCGTCAACATCATTATTTTGATATTAAAATAATATATAATTGGATGGTATATCATATATAAAGAATCATTATCAAGTTATATTTATTATTTACATTAATTAAACATCATTATTATACCGATCCAAAGAATAATTTATTGAATAACAATAACACCACGATATGGAGACAATAAGCCATACGTATGCACGTATGGTGACATGTCATTCAAAAGATGGATAGAATAATGAATATGGTTGTACCATATTTATAATAATATTAAATTATATAGGAGATACTGGATTGATTATTTTATAATGGGAATAACAAAGAAAGACGAAGTTGACGAAGAATTGAATTTGAAAAAGGGTGGTGAAAACATTACCTCTTCTTCGGGTTCTTCCTTTTGATTTGATAAAAAGGGCTCCTTATATTGGCTTTATGATCAAACTAAGGCCTCTAGGTTGTAGTGAGGGAAGTTTAGAGAGTTTTTTGTCAGGGGTTGGCCGAACCAAAAGGTTTTGAAGGTGTGAATTAATGAGAAGGGGGAATTCCCTTTTATAAGACGGGCGAGGGGCACCTTTGGAAATACTAGAAATATTATTTTATAATAAATTCACATTCGGTTTATAATGGTTACAAAGTGGATTATTTAAAGGTTAAGGATGGGATGGGTTTAAAATCACTCAACTAATAGAATTTAGACAGGTTTGGGTCATTATATTAACCTTTATCGTTTAGTATTAACTCTTAGTTAATTAGTTTGACACTTACCATGTCACTTTGTATTTTTATATTATATAGTTAATAAAATTACTATATACCTCCAAGAGACCCCCAAGTGGTCCATTAATGATACAAATGTCATGATATAAGTCTCTTGGCCGAGCCTTAGATTTTTATGAATTGAATATCAATTAATAATATAACATTTGTTTTAAAAACTCTTTTATGTCAATTTTGACACTATTTGGAAAATTGATTTTTGTGAAAATCATAACAGAATGATTACTTAGAAAAATGTTAATTAAATCATTCCTAACATGTCATATTAACCTATAAAATCAGTTTAATTCATTAAAAGTCTTAAATTATATTTATTTGGGTATTTATGATATCAATTATTTTAATTTTTCACTATTATAGTAATTACTACATCATCATTGTGTCATAAATAAATTAAATTATTTATTGTCTAAAAATTATAAATAAAATATCATTATGTAAAAAATCATTCTATATTTCTAATGAATATTTAAAATCAAATTTACCTTATGTATAACCCTATATTAAAAAATTTTTAGTAAATAATCATTGATTTTAACTCTTTTTACTCTTCATTGAATTAAATAATAATAAATGTCCTAATCTAATCCAAGTGGACCTAAATGATAATATGTTATTCCTAAGGTTGTTTTGGGTCGAGATACACTTGTAAAATAGAATTAGGACATGTGTTAGGGTAATATTAATATCCTTTTTACCCTTAATTACCCTATTTACTTTTAATCGTGGTAAATAAAAGTAAAAACTTACTATTCACCAAAAATTATTTTCATCTCATTGAACCACATTTTACTCCTTGATATTAAATGTGTCTCTCAGATTTTTGAAATTCCACTCACAGAAGCGGTAAAATTAATTTTTATGAAAAATTCAGTTTTTTTAACTACCACTTAGGGGTTTCACTATTCATAAAAAAATGACGTTTTTCAGAAAAATACAAATAATTCACCCTAGGCTAATTTCGATATTCCGAATCCAAAAATGAAGTCCATTTTGAAAAATAAAATTTATAAATTTCAAAAAGTGGGTATTAATATTCATAACGGCTAGATTGATTTGTTATGGTGTGTTAGAACTCGATGTTGCGTACAACACACACTATTGAATTATTCAAAGGGAAGCGTACCGTAGATGCTTGGGGTGTTACATTCTCCCCTCCTTCAAATAATTTCGTCCTCCAAATTTCTAGAATACTACCACATGAAAAGACTCTGGTGGTTCTTCATAATATGTTCCTCGGGTTCCCACGTTGCCTCTTCCATCTTATGGTTTCTCCACAAGACTTTTACCAGACGAGTCGTCCGGTTTCTCGGTACTTGTTCTCTCGTATCAAGAATCTTGACAGGCTCTTCGCAATAAGACAGATCAGGTTCAAGTTCTAATTCCTCATAGGTGAGTACATGCGTTGGGTCAGGCATGTATTTCCTCAATAGTGATACGTGGAATACATCGTGAACTTTGGAGAGATTTGGCGGCATTGCCAAATGGTAAGCTACAGCCCCAATTCATTCTAGAATTTTGAAAGGTTCGATATACCTGGGACTCAGTTTACCTTTCTTACCAAAACGTATGACTCCCTTCCATGGAGATACCTTTAGGAAAACATAATCACCGACTTGAAATTCCAAATCCTTCCTTCAATTATTGACATTGCTCTTCTGCCTACTTTGAGCTGCTTTGATATGGTTTTGGATTACCTTCACCTTTTCCATCGTTTTCTCCACAAGTTTTGGGCCTACAAGTTTTCTTTCACCAACGTCATCCCAACAGGTTGGTGTACGACATGTCTTTCCGTATAACGCTTCATAGGGTGCCATCTGAATACTTGAATGAAAGCTATTGTTATAGGAAAATTCTTCCAGAGGTAAATATTGATCCCACATACCCTGAAAGTCAAGTGAGCAGGATGTCAACATGCCTTCTACGGTTTGAATAGTTAGTTCTGATTGTCCATCTGTTTGAGGGTGGTAGGTAGTGCTTAAATGAAGTTTAGTATCCAAGGCTTTTTGAAGAATTTTCCAGAATC
The DNA here is from genome assembly GCA_963277665.1 of Viscum album. Classification (NCBI taxonomy): domain Eukaryota; kingdom Viridiplantae; phylum Streptophyta; class Magnoliopsida; order Santalales; family Viscaceae; genus Viscum; species Viscum album. Next base: position 1,856,947,209 of record OY728160.1, read on the forward strand.
TTGAAGTAAAATGGGGATCACGATCAGAAACAATCGATAGGGGTACTCCATGAAGTCTCAAAACTTCATCAATATATAGTCTTTCTAGACATTCTAGTGGTAGATCTTCTCTTATAGCAAGAAAATGTGTTGACTTGGTAAGAAGATCAATAATAACCCATGTTGCATCATTCCTTCTAGGAGTCTTTGGTAGTCCCATGACAAAGTCCATCGTGATATTATCCCATTTCCACTCCGGTATGGGAAGAGGTTGCATGACTCCTCCAGGTTGTTGCCTTCCAGCATTCCCTTGTTGACAAACCATACATCTTGACACAAAATCAACAATCTCCCTCTTCATGTTGTCCCAAAAAAAATGTTCCTTCAAATATTTATACATTTTGGTGCTCCCTGGGTGTATAGAGAAATTGGAACTATGAGTATCATCCAACAATTCCATTTTTAGATCAAGTATATTGGGAACACAAAGTCTCTTCACAAATTTCAAAATTCCTTCTTCATACACAAAGTCTCTCAATCTCCCATCATTCACAGCTTTAATCTTCTTTTTAAATTCTTCATCATCAGTCTGAGAACTATTAATCCTTTCTAGTAAAGATTGTTTGGAAACCATTTTAAAAAGCATTGAGGTTTCACCTTCCCTAGTTATTCCCATGTACATCTTCACTAGATCCATGAAAATTGGATCCCTTTCAATTCTCATATTGTTCCAAACTCCATGATCTTTTCTGCTCAAAGCATCTGCCACCTTGATTTCTTTCCCTGGGTGGTAGTGTATCGTACAATCATAATCCTTGAGTAATTCAAGCCAACTGCTTTGCCTCATGTTGAGTTCTTTTTGTGAGAAAATATACTTCAAACTCTTGTGATTAGTATAAATCTCACAGTTTTCACCATAGAGGTAGTGCCTCCATATCTTCAAGGAAAGATCACAGCTGCTAACTCAAGATCATGAGTAGGATAGTTTTGTTCATGAATTTTCAACTGTAGTGATGCATTGGCAATAACCCTATCATTCTGCATAGAACACAACCTAGTCCTTTCTTCGATGCATCACTATAAATAACGAACCCATCATTCCCCAATGGTAGAGTAAATATAGGAGCATTGACTAATATTCTCTTCGGTTCTTCGAAACATTCTTCACACTCTTTTGTCCAAAAAAATTTAACCCTTTACGTGTGAGCTTTGTTAATGGGTTAGCCAATCATGAAAAATTCTGGATGAAACGTCGATAATAACCTACCAAACCAATAAAACCGCGTACCTCAGTTATACTCGTAGGTGCTGGCCATTCTTGGATTGCCTTGGTCTTAGAAGGATCAACAAAGATTCCACCTTTAGAGACAATATGGCCAAGAAAAGAAATCTCCTGACACCAGAATTAACACTTTCTAAAATTTCCATATAATTTATTTCTTCTCATAGTCTTCAGGATAATGCGCAAGTGATTTTCATGATCTTCGTAGCTTTTGGAGTATACCAAGATATCATCAATAAATACCACCCCAAATTCATCGATATATTCCTTGAAAACTCTATTCATCAGATCCATGAATAGAGAGGGGGAATTAGTCAATCCAAAAGGCATTACTGTAAACTCGTATTGCCCGTACCTGGTTCAAAATGCTATCTTCGGAATGTCTTCCTTCTTCACATAGAACTGATGGTATCCATATCGAAGGTCAATCTTTGAAAAGTATTGAGCTCCATGCAGTTGGTCAAATAAATCCTCAATGCGAGGTAGGGGATACTTGTTCTTTATTATTATAGCATTGATATCCCTATAGTCGATACATAACCTCATATATCCATATTTCTTTTTAACAAAAAGAATAGGGGATCCCCATGGAGAAACACTAGGGTGAATAAATCACTTATTAATCAATTCCTATAGTTGTTTCTTTAGTTCAACTAATTCTACAGTGGCCATTCTATAAGGGGTCTTCGATATAGGCCTTGATCCAGGAATTAAATCAATGGAAAATTCAACTTCTCGTTCTGGAGGATGTCCAGGTAAATCTTCCGAAAACACATCTACATATTCTTTCACAATAGGTACATCCTCTATTTGAACATTCCTTTCCTCACCCACAGTCATTTCATTCTCTTCCTCCCCAATAATTTAATTTAGTTGAGCTACTGGGGGTGGATCTTGATAAGAATTAGGTGGTGACGATTCTGCTCAAAAGATAAGGTGTTCCTTATCATCATCATCAAAAATCATAACCTCCTTCTTCTTAAAATAAATCTTTGCATCATGGTATGAAATCCAATCCATACCGAGGATTATATCAAACTCAATCATAGGTATGATGATGAGATCAACAGATAAAGAACATTTATGTTCTCTAATGGGGACTGATTCAGAAAACATTATTACAATGATACTTCCCTTAGGAGTTTTAACTAACAACTCCCTTGTTAAATCAAATTGGAAATATCTAATTTTCTTATCAAATTGTGATGATATGAAACAATGCGATGATCCCGAATCAAATAATGCATTTGCTAAACTTGAGGAAACCATTAAATTACCTGCCACCACCTCTTTCGGAGCTTCTACCTTAGCAGTAGTGATAGCATAAGCTTGGAGTGGATCCCTTGGCCTTTTTTGAGGTAAGTTCCCATAACGCTTAGGATATTCATTTGCATAATGTACCATCTCCCTGCAATTGTAGCACTGAACATCGGTAGCTTCCTTCATTCCTTTGCAATCACGAGATTGGTTGCCTTTTTTACCACACTTGTAACAGACACCCATTCCCTTTAAGCAAGTGCCGTGGTGTTTCTTCCCACATTTACCACATGATAGATATTCAACCTTTCCCTTATTCCCCTTATTTATATTCCCAGATTGATCAGCAGATCTATTCTTCTATTTCCTTGCTTTCTAGTAATAAGACTTAAATAATTCCTTTTCTGTCTTGATAGCACATGAGACAATGTCTTCGTACAATGAAAAGAATTGTGAGACTAATTCTCAAGGAAGAAATGGTTTTAAACCATCAAAGAAACGATCAATATTACTTCTTGGGTTACATATATAATCTCCAGAATACCTTGATAACCTTGTAAAGTTAACCTCATACTTTGCGACATTCTCATCCTCCTTTTGTCTTAGACTCAGAAATTGCCTTTCCATATCTACTCGATGGTCATGAGGAAAGTATTTTTCTAAAAATAGATCTTTGAACTCCCTCCATTCCATATTAGATACATCATCATCTTCCTTCGTGTTTTGAATCAATTACCACCATTGATCAGCATCTCCAGTGAGGCGGTAAACTGCCATGATAACCTTTTCCCTTTCACTACTTACCAATGCCTGAAGTATTTTCTCTAGGGAAATTATCCATTGCTCAGCTACTAATGGATTTTTACTACCATTGAATGTTGGTGGTTTCTTCCTCATGAAGCGATCTAACATTGATCATCCATGATGTGGATCAGGGTTCTCTATATGGGTAAGGTTATTATTCATAACCTGAGTGAGTTGTCCCAGTATGGTGATTAGTTGATCAGCACCAATTGCATCACCAGCTCCACTATAATTATCTTGAGTAGGAGGTAAATCCCTACATGGAGTGCGTGCATTGGTATAGTTTCCATTTCTTCCACTAGGCTCCATTTCTAAACAATGTCATAAACCAAATCAGTTTATGAATCAAAATACATAATTCCATACTTATAAAACACTTAACATAAATTATACTATTTATGGATATAATCCATAATCATAAAAATGTTTTCTTTGAGGAAGTATATACTCATAAACCATTCATAATGATTTGTAAAGAAAATGAGAGTTATCCTAAGAATATCCCCCAGGAGTGTCGTAACCAAGAGTGCAGCAATGTCTGTTGTCATGCGCCAGTTCCCATTCGAGTCTAGCTCAAAGCGGTGTTTTCGGGTTTTACCCCTAGGTACATCTGTGCCAGAGCCGCCTCTAACTGCTCGTATCCAGATAAGGATTTATTTCTCGAAAAAGTCAAAAAAATATCTACAATACCAAAATTCTAGGAAGTTATTCTATACTGATCCTCAAATTCCATCTTAAATCTACGTGCTATAATCAGAGTTTATCTAAATCTAGCTTCCAAGGTTTGTACTAAACTTCCTTTGATACAAACTGCAATTCCCTGACCCTAGATACCCAGATTCGGTGCATTATTACATAACATTGGCATGATCACAAGAAAGATCATTTCTCGAAAGACCGATTAGTTTAGTAGCCTTGGAATAACGAGATACATTAATAAAGCTTACATTACATCATAAAATGAAAACTACAACAATATAGTCTCCATAGTCCACACTTTTTTTCCCCTCATACTATCCCTGCAAGTCATTCATAAATTACTTCTTCAAATCCTGGGAAAAATAAATCATAGAAAAGGGGTGAGCTTAAATGCCCAGTAAGGATAACAATATAGCAGAAACTTTTATAAATAAGAATATACATTTAAGGAAATGTATAACTAAAACAAAATGCTTTCAAACTTGAACTTCATCATAGTATGGAAAAAATAAAATGAAATAATGTCATTTACTTATTCACATGGATATTCTACTAATCGAATAATCACATGAAATATCAATAACCACTTTCATAATTATGGAATGCATAATTCCAGACTATCATAACCACATAGCCAAGGCCTCATTCCAAGACTACAAATAATATTTTTCCAAGGCCTTGTGGCAAGACACTAGTTTGCCTCATGAGACCTACCGATGTATCGTGGAGCTATAGCGGGCTCCACCCGTCACATATTAAGTCCAATGCATTCCCATCTGAAAAGCTTTAAACATACACTACCAGAAAATCTGGTTTCTACGCCTCTGGACACGGGCGACCGCCAAAGGCGGTCGCTATTGATAATATTAGCGACCGCCATTGGCGGTCACTAAAACTAATATTATTTTAGCGGGATTTTTTCCGCCCCCGCTTCTGTCTTCTTCATTTTCCCCGCTGCAACCCGCCGCCCACGCCGTTCTGCAGCAGCACCAGTGTCGCCCCCCACCGCCACCCCTACCTCGGCCACCACCGTCACCACCCCTCGAAGCCTCCCATTTCCCCGCTGCAACCCCCACCGCCACCCCTACCACACTCGGCCACCACTGTCGCCACCCCTCCCTCCGACCACCGTAGTTCTGCCATGGCCGGCGGCCACAGTCCACCATGTCCACCATGGTTGTCCCTGCGTGCCCATCGTGTTTTCTGTATAGGGACCTTTAGCGACCGCCATTGGTGGTCTCTATTGGTCTTTATCGACGGAGCAACAGTGACCGCCAAAAGCGGTCATAAGGCGGCTTCTAAAGACCATTAGCGACCGCTTTTGGCGGTCCCTAAAGGTGAAAATTGTAGTAGTGATAACATAAACATTTGTTTTAAAACTAACATACGAAATGTAAATACTTCATCCATAAACCAAAAAAGGTATAAAAATAACACATCCACAGTCAAACATATCACAAAACCTTCAATACAATATAGAAGTTTTGTATCATAATAAATCAACTTCAAATAAGTTTAAAATCCATCAAAGGATGTTGACATAGGTGAAATCAAAACTCTTCTTAGAGAAATATCTCTTTCTATTTTGAAATCATTTAAGAGTCATATATCTATAAAATAAAAAAAAAATTCCGAAAATATTCTTATAATCTTGTAAGGGAAGCTTCGATGATTTTATAATGGTGGAAAATAGCCGCACCCACCGTATAAGTTAAAAAACATTCTTACCTTAATTCTGTCGAAAAGGTTAAAAAGGACCTTGTTTGGAAAATGACGAAAAGATTCCATTATAAACCACTTATAAAAGTCAACAAGGGTATAAATTACTTTAACCCGTATTATAGTAAATATTAATAAATGTTTTGAAATACATTTTTAAGAAACATGGATATGGATGATAAAGAAGTCCCAGTAGATTGTTACGTATAAACAACCTCGAATAATGAAAAGATTGCAAAATAAACCATTACCTTGTACTTTTCCTTGGTTGGGGTAGGTTAACCTCCTGTATAATGGTGAAATAATTGTTATTAAATTATACAAGAATCATATACATCATGATATCATATACGATCTTTTAACATTGCTTTGTTAATAATATCTTAGTATTATCGTTGTTTCAGGTGTTAACTTACTCGTTTTCTTTTATATGTTTTGTTACATAAGCCATGTTTGTCATGAATAGGTTGTATATTAATCATATCCAGAATGATATCAAGTCCTTAGATACTATTATTAATCATAAAATGAGAATTATACTTGAATGGATACGATGGATAGTGAATCTCATCACGTTCGTGGAGACGCTAGTCCGTACGCATGCATGTGCGTCAATATCATTCTTTTGATATTAAAATAATATATAATTGGATGGTATATAATATATACAGAATAATTATCATGTTATATTTATTATTTACATGAATTACACATCATTATTATACCCATACAAATAATAATTTATTGAATAACAATTACACCACGACGTGGAGACGGTAAGCCATACGTACGTACGTATGGTGACATGTCATTCAAAAGAAGGATAAAATACTAAATATGTTTATACCATATTTATATTAATATTATAGTATATAGGAGATACTGGATTCATTATTTTATAATGGGAATAACAAAGAAATAAGAAGTTGAAGTAGAAATGAATTTGAAAAAGGGTGGTGAAAACATTACCTCTTCTTCGGGTTCTTCCTTTTGATTTGATCAAAATGGATCCATAGGTTGGCTTTCTGATCAAACTAAGTCCTCTAGGTTGTATTGAGGAAGGTTGAGATAGTATTTGGGAAGGGGTTGGCCGAACAAAAAGGCTTTGAAGGTGTGAATTAATGAGAAGGGGGAGTGCTGTTTTACAAGAGGGGTGAGGGGCACCTTTGGAAAAGCTAGAAATATTATTTTATAATAAATTCATATTCAGGTTTATAATGGCTCAAAAGTGTATTATTTAAAGGTTAAGGTGTGTATGGGTAGATAACCACTCAAAAAAGATAATTTATACAGGTTTGGGTCATTATATTAACCTTATCTTTTAGTTTTAACTCTTAGTTAATTAGTTTGACACTTACCATGTCACTTTGTATTTTTATATTATATAGTTAATAAACTTACTATATACCTCCAAAAGACCCCCAAGTGGTCCATTAATGATACAACTATCATGATATAAGTCTCTTGTCCGAACATTATATTTTTAGGAATTCAATATCAATTAATAATATAATATTTGTTTCAAAAACTCTTTTAAGTCAATTTTGACACTATTTGGAAAATTGATTTGTGTGAAAATCATAACAGAATGATTAATTAGAAAAAAGTTAATTAAATCATTCCTTACATGTTATATTAACCTATAAAATTAGTTTAATTCATAAAAAAGTCCCAAATTATATTTATTTGGGTATTTATCATATCACTTATTTTAATTTTTTACTATTATGGTATTTACTGCATCATCATTGTGTCATAAATAAATTAAATTATTTATTGTCTAAAAATTATAAATAAAATATCATTATGTGTGAAATATTTTTATCTTTATAATGAATATTTAAAATTGAATTTAACTTATGTATAACCCTATATTAAAAATGTTTTAGTAAATAAATATTGATTTTAACTCTTTTAACTCTTCTTTGAATTAAATAATAATAAATGTCCTAATCTAATCCAAGTGGACCTAAATGATAATATTTTATTCCTAAGGTTGTTTTTGGTTGAGATACACTTGTTCAATATAATTAGGACATGTGTTAGGGTAATATTAATATCATTTTTACCCTTAATTACCCTATTTACTTTTAACCGTGGTAAATAAAAGTAAACAGTTACTATTCATCAAAAATTATTGTCATCTCATTGAACCACATTTTACTCTTTGATATTAACCGTGTCTCTAAGATTTTTAAATTATACTCACAGAAGCGGTATAATTATGTTTTAGGAAAAATTCAGTTTTTTTAACTACCACTTAGTGGTTTCACTATTCATCAAAAAATGAAGTTTTTTTCAGAAAAATACCAAAAATTTACCCTAGGCTAATTTCGATATTCCAAATCCAAAAATGAAGTCCATTTTGAAAAATAAAATTTATAAATTTCCAAAAGTGTGTATTACTATTCATAACAGCTAGTTTAATTGGTTGTGGTGTGTTAGAACTCGATGTTGCGTACAACACACGCTATTGCATTATTCAAAGAGAAGCGTACCGTAGAAGCTTGGGGTGTTACATAACTAATTCCTTTTAGTGAAATGGTTTTAATCTAAAAAATAATTTATAAATTTTTATTTCAGTGATGACTATATAATGAGAAGCATGCATTCTAGTCTTGTAAAATTTTCTTCATAGGTTCTAATGGATTCATCATCCTTATGCTTAATCTCACAAAATTCCTGCTCTATTTCCATACAAATAATATAATGAAAGTAAATACTATAAAATATCATCTCAAACAAATCCCATACTATAGATTAAATTTCTTCCTATAACATAATATTCTTAATAAAATTCCAAAATTAAAATTTTCCCCTTATAAACAATAAATGATTTGAAATTTTTTCCCTAACCATAACACTAGATAAAAGATATTATATTCTCAGTGGTACTAATAAAGCACATAACCAACAATGAGTTATAATACCATCAAAAATACTAATTATTATTACACATGAATGAATAAAAATACATTTTTCCTCATATTTATAATTTGGAAGATAATCATTATTATTAGATTAAGAATGTTGTATGATCATAAAAAAAGGATTATTCATTCTAGTTCCCATAGAATTTGGTTACATTGGAGGATAATCATTACATTTTCTTTAACATTGATTGTTATCATTATTCCATCTTGATTTATCCACTAAATAAAACCAAAAATTAGTATGAAAGAGTTATGTTATGATTATTTTAGTGATAAACCATATAATCATGAAAAATCATTCAAAATATGTGTAAATTATTACACAATATTTTCAATCTATGAGACCTTAGATTTAATATAATTAATAAATAATCATTTTAGAGTAAACATATTCATAATGTTTCATAACAAAAATGTGAATTAACACAAGAATGTACCCTAGGTGTATCAAACTAGGTGCGTAGTACATGCCTATTCACGATGAACTAGAATAATGGGCATGATATACTCGATGAACTATTTTCCAGCTTATTAGACATAGGTTAAACTATATAGAAACCAAATACACTTCTAGTATCCATACTAGGATGTATTGGTAAGAAAACTATATAATCTCTACCTTAAAAAAACATTATTATGTTGTCTTATACTTAGGATTATCCATAAGGTTATCACCAATGTTTTCTAATCAAAATCTACAAAAGTAAATAAATCGTTGTAAGAAATCAATAGAGGTAAACCAAGAATTTATTTGATATATATTTCATCTATTTAGATGATTATTTGATAAATATAATATCATTACATCCCCCATAACTGTAAAATGTTTAATTTACGTAGAGACAAGATACATAAAAACATATTTAAGGATAGATCATTAACATCTCCCTTAAAGTTCTTCCCACATTCCACTCTCCTTTGAGATAACCTACAAAAAATAATTTTTCATAAAATGGGGAAAGGAAAATTAGAATTATGAGCTCAAATTCTCAATAATGTTAAAAATTTTAATACCTAAAAACATTATAATATATTTATTTTGGAATAAATTAAATTAATATCTTGTAATATACACAACATCGAGTTAAAAAAAACAATCTCTTAAAATTTTATTTAAACATCATCACGGTAACATAGATATTAATTTGGTAGGTATTAATAGTAATAAATAATTATCAAAATTATGGTTTAATATTTATTGGAATAAAATATCAATCATTTAAAAGAAAAATATGTGTTTCTTGGAAAACATCTTTTTCCAAAGGATAGTTTAGTCGCTCTTTATTTATATAACATAGAATTATTTTTTAACACTATTATAAAATTAATTTGAAAAAATTAACTTCATTTTTGAAATCATTATATCACAATTATTTTAGGATATATTTTATTGATACTTCTGAAATGTTTCTTCTTTTGAGGAATAGTGAAAACTAAAGAATATTAATTGAAAACTGAAAACTCGTTTAAATTATTTAAAATGTTGAATTATATTTTAAATTGTTTTTCTAGTAAAATTAGTTAAATTAAATATAAATTAACGAAATTAAGATCATTTGAATTATTTTAAAATTGAATTTTGATATAAAAATGCAGAAATGTAGTTGTAATTTTCTCTTTATGAAACCCTCTTTCTCATTGCATCTATATGATTAATATTAAAATAAAATTTTAGATTTATGTGAATTTAATTTCCAAAAAGTATTATATATATGTAATAATAATAGTTGACAGTATTTAATAATTTACCTTATTGAATAATCTAAAATTATTTAAAAAAATGAATTGTAAAAATTGTAAAAATTAATTACTATGGTTATTGTAAAAATCGATTTAATTGGTTGTTAAAATTAGAAGATAACAACTAAAATGTCCCTAAATTTTTAGAAAATTTATTCTATATCCATATTTATACATGATAATGTGTAAGTGTCCATAATAATTCGTTTTTGATCTATTTTCTAGTGAAAAATGTCAGTAAATCATTTTATTTTTAAACAATACAAGTGTCAATGTTACCTCACTTATAAAAGGCCACCACATCTCCTCTCTTCGTAAAACATTGAATACTTTTTATTTGGGAAATAACTTCCATAAAAATTCCCAACTTGAATTTTAGAATACTAGTTCCCTTAGTTTGGGAAAAAATCCAACCTAAAAAATCTTTAGTGGAATCCTATAGGGAATACCGGAAGAAGTCGTAATGTTTTTCAACAAATGTTTTTGTTTAATTAATTCCTACCCCACTTCAATTCATATTAAAAAATTATTATATAATAAATTAATTATCTTCCATATAATTATATGATTTTAAGTTTTGTTAATGACCTACAACCACCCCAACTTCTATCAATTGGGTTACGAAATCACCGTTCATGTGTATGGAGAACTACTGCCTCGTGAACCGATGCCATATTTTTCCATTGCCATATCAATGTCAGGTATGATGAATGATATAATGTATATATATTTTATTTATAAATCAATTATATATCTAGATTCAATATATCATATATACCTTTTTAGTTTTCCATTCAGTAGGAGATAGGATAATGTTTCTCATATGTATGACAGATTACCCCCTCATGAAGTGACGTGATTCGTCTTTCATTAATGCATTACATGGAAAGTGATATGGATAAATTTATTTATTATATTTGATATATTATATTCGTGGAATATTTATAATTATTAAAATCTAATATATTTCATTTTCTTTTTTAACTTTTTCACTCAATGAAAGATGATAACGTTATTCATGTACGTGTGGACTACAACCTTCATGAAACAATGTGACTCTCTTTTAATCCCCAAACTAAATGAATTATATATATAATTATAAATAAATAAATTATATTTTATAAATTAAATTTTTATATTTCTATAAATATTGTATATTACTTACATTCCTTCCATAATGATTATTAGAAAAAGGAAATGTTACTCTTGCATAAGTACGACATTCTGTATCCTTGATCTAAACATACATCATTTATGAAAACCATAATTCATCATTTGTATTAATAGTATAATTTATATTTTATTATGATAATTATTTTATGATTATAATTCTTTAGATGATGGGACTATATAATTTCAATAAGCCCTAGAACATTCATGACACACTATAAACGAGGAAACAAGGCATTGAACACCCAAATTAATGAAAATAATGATTTATTATTAAAAAATGAGGGATAATATGTTACAAAAAGATCATATATGGTGTTATAAATATTAATATGGTTCTATAATAGGTTAATAACATTTTAAAACCACTATACATGAGGTGAAATAATGTTAAACCAAAATTAAGTGTGAGTCAAGGGACTTCATCTCAATTTCCATTCATTAAGGCATATAATAATGTTTTCCCATAATTTATTTTATTTGATGTATATACTACCCCTTTTAAATGTAATATCAAGATTCCTAAATAATTCATAGTATTTTAGTTTTCAACTTTAATTGTTTCATCTATGATTATTTGTCAAGAAAAATTCCATGTGGTAAAAGTTATTGTATCATATCACTTTATTTTTTTATTGTTAACATTCTCTTGAAAAAATAAAATCCTTAAAACAATTTTCCATTGTACATTAAATATATCATAAATATATATATTATTTTACAATTTATATGGTTCCCTAACTATATTACATTTTTATATATGGTTTTTACTTTTTCAGTTATTTGATTAAGTGGGGAAATATAAATAAATCTATATCCTTAAAACAATATAGATATTTGATGATAAGAAACATTTTACCCAAATTCAATTGATTATTTGATACATTAGTAGTGATTTAAAAATAAAAAAATTGGGGATCAGTTATTTATAGCCCCTAATTTCATTGACAAGTCTCATGAGACAAAATAGTTTACCAAATCAGATGAGTTTTTAAGCATTATTTTTAAACTGTCTTGAGGATAATCCATCATGGTTGAGTTATCAAGTTCTTAAGGAAACTATTAAAACTCTATTTTTTCACATGTATTAAAAGGAATAAATTTTAAATAAACTAGGATAAATATAATAATATAATTTAAGAAGGATAAGGATCACTTAATCCTGTTGAAGGTCTTCTCTCCAAAGAAACCCAAACATTGTCGGCACACAAGGTAACTGCACAAAACCGCGCGTGACTGACCTATGTGTGGAACCGTTGTGAGATGAAATTTTTTCCTAGGGTCCTATAATTTCTTATAAATAGGAACTTGGGGACATAGTTTATAGGAATGAGAATTACCTCAGGCCAACTGACACACTGTTCGACTTATTACATCGCTCTATCCCCCTATAACCTTCTAGGTAGCTTTCTGAAACTCGAAGAAGAGAGAATAAGAGAGGGAGAGAGAAACCCATCAAATGGTTTAAAATAAACAACACCTTTGAATTAAAATGACTCAAATAATAATTAATTGAGACTAGAATGAGTTACCCATCCCCAAATAGGTTTCTATGCAAGTCACCTCTGGGAACACTAGTGGGAAAACTTTAAGTCTTAAGAAAGGTCTTTTGTAAGAGTAGTTTCCTAGGTATTCTATCACCTATAGTGATGCCAATTCACCAAATCCTTCCAGTGTGGATCACCCCCTACATGATCCACATTGGTTCACCCTAAACTCCAACCCATGTGATCAATTTTTATGCCTTATTCAAAGCCATTCGTGGTGTGACCTCTCCTCAATTGGATCCCTTGTATGAGAGGGATCAACTCAAAGCCACCACATATGCCTCTTGACATGAAAAACCATGGGGAATGTCACAAAATCATTTCTACCATATGTAATTGTATTTATATGGTTAGAGATTTCACACACTTTTATTACCAAATGGTTAGGATCCTTAGGTCATGTGAGAATTTTTATTTTTCATTGTCATGAGGACCCTTACCTCAAGGAATGTGTCGGGGTGTTCCTAGTTTCAGAAACAAGGGTTAGGATCATGTCCAACCCTTCTCATATATGACACCCGAATCCTCATATTCTAATAGGGATGGTGAGTATTACACTTTCTTTTCCATTCAACAAGGAATGAAATCCTCCTATATCTCTACCAGACCAAATTTAGGGAATACCTCCAGGGGTAATCCCATAGCCTTTCTCGTAGGTGGTTTCAATCTTGCACCTCTCTACCTCCGGGAAATTGTGAGAGAGAGGGGATGGTCACCTGAAACCTATAACCTATCTCATTTAACACTCCTTCCACCATCTCTATATCCAAGATTCAATATCGGGTAATTTTAATAATGGAAAGTCCCATTGTTCTATCCTCATCCGCAGTCACCCATCCTCCTCCAAAAATGGATGAGGATAAGTGTTTGGTATATTATATCTTCCATTATTCCTTATTTCTCACAGTGATCATGCCTCACATGGCCTTAGAGTTTAAGGATAATCATGACATCTTCATTATTTGTGTAACCAATTAAACATTGATATCTATGATTCTTATTACAATCACGATATGTATGATTCCCAATTAGGGCCCGAGATCAATTGGTATCCTACTCAAGAATAATACCCAACAATAATTCCCTTAATAGAAATCATTCTCAGTAGTAAGCCTTGAAATAATACTCCAAACCACCATGAGTTGATACATTTGTCATGGTCACTATTTTCTGAAATCCACATCATGAGTAAGCCCCATCATAATCCTCTCAATGGTCCACACTCCCATATGAGACAAACTTATAGAGGGCCTATATAGGCATTGTTAATTATTACCAAACTACATGGACTTTGATCCAATCCCAATGAGATACGTAGAAATCCTCAATGACACCCAATCCCACAACCCCAAATCAACCTTTTTCTCCCTCTACTACATTCCCGGTAGAGTTTAATTCAACATGGAATCCATATTTCTCCCATGTTCTATGATCTTTTTAGGTTTCTTTACTACACCAAATATTGACAAGGAACCTTCCCCTAGATTTCCTTACAATATGAAGTTAAAATTTACGGGTGGGTCCTGATCATATGACCTTAAAAGGTATGTTGTTCCCCATTAAGTGTTACCAATCTACATGGGCTCTGATTCCTTTCACATGGATATGTAGGAAGCCCAATTACGGGTTAAATCCCAACACCAAAACAACTCCCACATCCCTGGATGATGATACAATAAAGACATCCCCCCTAAGTGGCTAGGAAACCATCATCATCGTAATAACGAGAAAAGAATCTTCATGTAGCATATAAGAGGATACCATTTATATAGAACCTCAAATACATACAAATATTCACATTGACGGAGAATCTGACATACATATAGAAGATTTTATGATCTATAGATGAAAATAATTGACTTATAATTCAAGAGAAACCTATTTCATACTTGGTAGTTAATGAAGGATACATGAATGTAACTTAAATCTATAATAGAGTCTTAGAGTAGAAAATAATTACCCCAAAAATATTGTGATGAGACCGATCTCCCATCATATCGACAAATGTGAGTTCATAAGAATTGTTGGTCAAAACACCCAATGAGATCCTACATTGGGAAAAAGGTCCCTACTGTATATAGAACTATTGGGTGTTTCTGGTTCCATGAACAACCCTATTGGAAACCATTTGAAATAGAAAATTGACATGAGGTGTGTATTACAAGGGGAAATAATTGTGAAGTCGAAATAAATCCTTAACCAAGATGATACTGTAACCCACCTTCTTGGATCCATTAACTTGAAAAAAGAGGGTCATACAATTACATTAATCATGAATGTGTTCATTTTAATTAGATTCTAAATTGATGTAGTTCCTTGTTTCCATTATTCATATCTCTAAGAACTTATTTCCAAGAACACCCTTCAATCAAATGGAATCATTCAATCTTTTACCAAAAAACTCCTTGGCTTCTACATGAATTGAGTCTTCATCTAGGTGGGGGATTCCATCACTAAAATAGTGTATTGAATGATGGGTCCCAAACTCAATGATTTAAGAATACCATCAATGAAATAAAATCCCAACCATGGAGGCCACTTGACAGGGCCTATAGTTTATAAAGCCTAATCGATTGTCTAGTTAATGACAATTGGTGTCCATGACACAGAAGGGGCCGACCACTATCTTTAACCATTTTGGGAGCCGATCCACAGAACATGATAACCAATAACTCCCATATCTCAAGTAGGTGGATGAGGAATCCATATACATCATTATCCAGAAGACACATGGGTCCTTCTCAAGGGCTCTATTGAGAAATCATCACCACTAACCCCACATGGTAGTGAACCCTCAACATGATTCTTATGTTTTCCTTGGATATCTATCCCATGAACTTCATAACTAGTAATGCGAGATAACCCTTCAGGAAGGAAAATCATCTAATAGGGAGAAGGTTCACATCTCTTCCCCCTTTAGAGAGGCCCAGATACCCTATTTGGGGGAAAATTGTGAACCATAACATACACCCATCCACATTCATTCTCTTGCTAGCAGGCTCACCTGGAGGAATTCAAAGAAGCCCTCAAATCATCTCTGGAATCATACTGCAAGCAGACACATAAAACTACTGACACCCACCAAGCCTTCCAGTAGCCACATTTTTTAGCACCCAGAGAAGTCTATCAGAAAGTCTTGAAAATATGATGGGGCCGAATCAACTCTCTACCACCACATAGAAGTACTGTTAGTATCCACTAAAAGGTAAGGGAGTAAACGAGTATGCATAAAAACCAACTAGAGATGTTGAAAGAGAATATATCCTAATTACTTTCACAAAAGTCCCCAATAATATCCTAGAAATCATGAAAGGGAATATGAAAAACCCTACCCATAGCTTACAAACATTCTAGTACATCATAAAGGTCATGATAGTAGTTCCTGAAGGATGGACACCGAAATCTGTCCCTAAAAATGGGGTGTCCCATTAGCATATGACCCCAGAGCATTTACACCCCTCTACTCCCATCAAGGTGGATTATAGGGAAAAATCTCCCATATTATTCGAACAACCTGGTCATGAACATACACATTCCCCAATTAGAGATAATTTTCCCATCCCAATAGCCACTACAAGGTAGTCACAAACTCCTTCCTCTGAAAACAAGTTCTCCCAAAATCTGTCTCTATTCGCTCGTAAGAATGAATCCAAGAAAAATCCACATCGAACATGATTGAAAAATAAAGAGTTAGTTTACGACATGACTCTACATAGTGTTGGAGTTATTGAAGCCTTCAGATGCTTATTTTTTGCAGCTCTAGATCGTACCCTTCCATTACCAAATTATGAGAGTAGTAGTTGTAATTCTGAAGGACCTATTCAGAAACCTAATCATGAAGGATTGCTTCATTCCAGCAATCCAATCAATATCGAGATCCCTTCTCCTGATGAGAGTTGCAGTTGCGCTCCGCATGGCTAGAAGATCGATAAGAAAGAGGGTATCCCCCTTACTGTAATCCACCATAGTGGTCCTCCACATGATTTCATTCGCTGTTAAATGTAACTATATAGTAGTTTTCACATTGTTAATATAATTCTACAATTGGAATCCTGGTGATGAGAAATACTTCTTATCGTGAAGCACATTCGAACACAAGTCCAGTCAGGTATGATGCATTTTCACTAGAACATGAAATCCTTTCTAAAAAAAATATAAAATAAGGTGCCAGTCATTCTCTGATCCACCTATGGGTTACTTGACTTCCATCATAGAGAAAATCCCAACAAATCACCATTATTGTTGTAAAACAATCAGGATGCGTCCACTCTAGTTGGGTTAGTTAATAGAACCTCTAATAAAAGATGAATTAGAAATGCTAAAAATTAGGAAAAAACATAATAAAGATGACATGTTGGTCCTATTATGGCCTTTGTCCACCCCTAAATACAACATTACAAATGTGTTTTTAGAAGACTATATACAAGACATCCACTTTAATATATGGAAAAATATTTATCATTTAAAATAAAAGGTATTACTTTATGATGAGTTTCAAACCCCCTTCAAGGTAATAGAGGGGTTTATTTTCCAAATTTACATGGAATATATCCTAGATTCATAACATCCAAATATTTGGAAAATTCAAGGATCCATTCAACACACATGCCAAATCTCACTAATGAGGTTGCGAAAACTGATCGCAAATACCCTATCTAGTGTTCGCATTAGAGGGTGGAGCACATGGAGAATTGAATTTCATTACACTCCCTAACAAGAAAATATATCAAAAGATGGTATCATGAAATTACATATCCCTAGGCTATCTTAAAGAAAAAAAACTTGTTCATGGTCGAGGAAGTGATTCTGAAGAATAGGGATCGACTGACTCTCACCGATGCTGGGACAAAAGAGAGGAGAGTTTTGAATCAAGAATATTCAGATATTTAGAAAGCCTCATTATTAGAGAATTTGGGTAATCAAAAAGTGAAAATATCATAAATATAACATTGGTATTCCGAAATGGCAAATTTATGTGCATAGAAAAAGATGCACCCAACCCACGTTTGAACAAAACTTAGTTAAATCCGAAGTGCGGAAAAAATAATATCAGCCATGATTTTTTAGGAACAACCCCATCTATCGGGGATGTGGTTTTTTATCCTAACCCTTGACGTTATCTAATCAAGATTTAGGGGTTGTGAATCAGAATAAGAATAGCCCCATCTCTTAGGTATGGGGGCCTTTTCACTATAAAAACCACCTCCTCAGCGGGAATCAATTTTCTTATGATTAGGGGAGATTGTGTAGAATAAATACTCATATTTCATCCCATCACATGATTCATTATTTTCAATTGGAACATGAATGACTAAACTATCTAGAGATTCCCTTTTGGTTACTATCCACCAAACAGTTCCCAGAGAATCAGCAAAGAAGAGGAAAAGTCCTCACAGAGGGTGACAAATAAGGTGGTCCCACAAAGTCACTGATAGAATGAACACAATGCATTTATCATTTATTAATATCATCAATGCCACCCTCACAGACATTGTACAATATGAGTCAAATTTATAGGAGACCAAAGAGGATGTTACCATTCTTTATGAAGTCCACATGAAAACAATAGAAGGAGGTGTGTTCACCTGAAACCAAAGGCTTGCCATGAATTTATGAACTCCCTCAAACAATCCAAATTTACCTAGTTTAATGAAGAAAAAATATAAGGGTCAAGTCATTTATTACCTCCCTCTAAGGGAGGTTAATTCCCTTTCATTAGATGAAAGATTTTATTAGCAATACAAAGAGATGAAATAATTAAGGAGACTCAACAAATAATTACATTGAGGAAACCTTCTAAATGGGTACGTTTTGAAAGAAGATACTCAACCTGAACTCCATGTTGACACACCTCAACAAATAGTGTTTTTAGTGAAAACTGATGTTGACCTGGAATATCCGCTCAATGTAGGGTACTAACAATAAATATATTTGGATCTCATAGAATCATATCCTAAATTCCATCCATTTCACTTGAAATCAGAGTATGCCAAGAACATCCTTATAGTTATACCCATATTGGTTAACCATTAAAGGTACCATCAATGCCACCACCAATGGTCCTACCTGCCCCTGCACCTATTTATGCATGATTTTTCACACCTGTCCAGGATCCATCTCGGCTATACATTCCTCGAATGATTATGAACACCATTGAGTCACTAACAGTTAGATTGGAATCATTGGAGGAATGAAACACATCAATAAAACTCTAAAAGAATCCATACCTAAAATGGTTATATCTAACACATCCCCCTCTAAACATTAGGAATCATATATTTTCAATCTTTAATGGATTGAGAGTCATAGAGAAGAACTTGATGCATTTCATCTCTCACTACGATACCATGATGGGTAACACTGAATTGTAGGAGGCATTGAAACTCATGTGCGTCTTGTAATAATTTCATGGGATTTCCATTATGAGGTACATAAATTTTCTGTCTCATACAATTTTAGGGTGGGAAGAACTCAGTAAGAAATTACATTTCCAGTTTTTCTCAATGATGTAGAAAAATACAGTACAAGATCTAACAAAATGAAAATAGTAGTACAATGAAAGGGAATCATATTTAATTTTTAGTGTAAAGGATTGAAATAATTCTTAAATATACAACTACCTCGAGAAGAGTTTATTTTGATCTGTTTATATAATCTCTGTGATGAGTTGCACGGTCTATTCATCCATGTAAAATAAAAAGGAGGTTTTTGGGACCTATCATTAATTGTTAATAAGGTTTAAAACTCCCTAACATGGAAAAATGAAATTTCCCATGTAATTATTTCAACATAGTGATGTAGAATTGGAAAAGTTGTGGTCTCTATAGTTACACACATGTAGGACCTTGTACTCACACCAACTTGAAATCTTACATCATACCATACAGATCAACCTCTTGAGCCTTACCAGAAACACTCTCCCCATTAGAAGGATGAAGGGGACAAGATGTGGAAATAGTGTGAGGAGATTAATAACATGTTATATTCTCATAGAAATCACTAAGGCTAAGCTACATCATCTCGACATTGGGAAATAACTATGTCAAGATGCCAGAGCCCATGATGCCTAGAAAAGATGGTGATGATGTTCTCCCAAACCATTTCCCCTTCTATAAATTGCTAGGACACAACATTAAGGAAGGTTTTGTCTTCAAATTACTCCTATAAATGATGGAGAACTTCTATAAAGTGAAGAAAATTGTTCAAATTCCCATGTTATATATGTTTCTTCCACCAATCCAAAGGAATAAAATGAATGGAAAGAGGTCAAGAGAAAGAGTTAAAAGAAGTTCAGTGGCTGTATAGTTAGGAAAAAAACAACCAGACTCATGATATTCTCTGAAAATAGTTGAAATGACAAACTGTGCATCTAAAAACATTTAATATAGCACAACCTAGTCCAACAGTAGCACAATCCTCTGAATTGTAGTCCTCAAAAAATTAACTAGACAATAGGTTTTGATGAAAATTAAAGAATATTAGGCCATGACAATGTTGATTCTATTCTTATCTTTAGATAACTTTATGAAAGTAGTCCCAAAATAATGGGCACTACCCCACCAATTGGAAAAATGAGTGTCGAAATTTCATATAAAAACTCATTTGATGAGGAGTTAGTTTTTTAGTTCCACTAATGTTATTCACTTAATGGATTCATTTTCACTTAATGATGCTTATTATGGACTTGAATTACCCACACAAGGTCGTTAGAACTGAGGGTACAATGAAGGACATGGTTGTACTGGAATGAAAAAATTCAACCATGCCAATGTTATATCCATCTATGTGGGAGAAATTTCTGGAAGACATCTCTAATGAGATCAATAGAAACAAAATAATTCTGCCATGCATGATAGGATACACCCTAACACAATCATCATGGAAGAATAGTTTTAGGATGTTTCATCACCTTGCCAACTTATTCATTTAGGAATTTTACATCAACCTAATCCACTATGAGAAGAATCACCTTTCAGTCCTACTCTCTGGGATGTTCCATCTACATCCTGAAAATCTGCTCCAAAATCACATGCGAAAGAACACCCATGTTGGGTAGCATAGACCATTAGACCAGATGTATGATGTTTTGATGAAACAAACCAATGTACTGAATAAGTTATAAATCCTAGATTCCCTGAGTCTATAAAAATATCTATGGGAAGCGCTCATTGTGTTCATATCAATCAATAATTAGTTTAATGTCAGGGTTGATTCTTCTGATTTATATCACACAAATAATGATCCCACATAATTCTATACAATAATATCATTTATAGAGTAAGATAAGGATGTTTTCCTATAAGTATATGATAAGCCCTTGTACAAATCTAGCTACATAAATGAAATTTATATTCAACATGTCTTTATTGACAACAGATCAGGTTTCAACCTCATTCTAGTCAATATAATTCACTAATTAGGTTTCAATGAATATAACTTGTCTCCCACCAATTTGACATTAAAGGTTTATGACCAGAATGATAATGTTCCACATGGAGATATCAGACTCAAAACTCAGTTTGGGGATCTCATGCTTGAATCAGTGTTCATGGTTGTTCAGTATGATACAACTTTCAATTTCATAATGGGAAGACCAAGAATGCATCAACATGCTACCATTCATTCGTCATATCGCCATTTCCTCAAATATTGTATCAATGGTCAAATTGGGAAATTTCATAGTGATAATTCCCCACACAAATCTTTTGATCTATAATACATTGAAATATATTCTTATAGAATGGATGGAAAAAATCCATGGATGATAATTTTTCTTAGATTAATTCCCCCAAGCAGTCTATAGATGATCCCAACTAACCCTTTCAAGAAGATCAACAAAAATTAAAAGCTTCCCATTAATGAAATCTAAGGGTTGGATCTGAATTCATGCACTCACAAAGAGACATTATTGATGTTAGTTCTGATATATGAGCCTGATTTTTTTGAAGAAGTTATCAATTCTCCAAGTAATAATGATGGATTAAATGAAAAATTATTCATTCCATCCCGTAATCATCAAAGAAACCTAGTTCTTTTAGATAGGCTAGAAGATGTTATCATTGAAATAGGATAATATTTTGAGGCTCATTCATAATCAACTTTTTCCCCTTAGGATCTCCATAAAGGCCTATCACAATTGATTGATGCTTCTTCTGTATTCCCAAATGTAAACTCCCCTATTTCCTCATAAGAACTTGATTCATCACCTAATACCAATGTACTGGTTAAAGATGTAAAGACTAAATAATATGAAGAAGAGGATGACCTAAAGGAAACCCTTCATAATTTTAGGAAGGTTTCTCCACCACCATAGATGAATTTAGAGAGATGAATCTGGGTACATAAGAATATCCACAACCAACTCTGACTAGTGTAGTGATGACCCCCAAAGAATAAAAGGTGTATACACCCTTTCTGACGCAACACTAGGATTTGTTCACCTAGAATTACATAAATATTCTAGTCCATGACCCTGAGGTGGTCACCCATCAATGGGGTTTGCTGGAAGATTATTTGGGAAACACACAGGTATCTAGATGGACACACCCAACTTACACCTCCAAAATTGAGGCTGAAGTGGACAAGATCATCAAGGATGACTTTAAAAAAGTGGTGCAGTATCTGAAATGGTTGGCCAATATTGTCCCAGTGAGGATGAAGAATGGGAAAAATCATATTATTCATCAATTTTGGAGATCTTAACCCACATTTTTCAATGGATGACTTCCCAATTCCCTTCACAGAACTCCATATTTATGCATGTGTCTTTTATCAATCCATCTATTTCAAGGATTACTTTTCAGGGTGCAGCCAAATTCATATGGCCCTATATGATGAAGAAGCCACAACTGTCAAATACCCTCTCGGAGTATTCCTCTATCAGGTAATTCCCTTTGGCTTATTGAATTCTGGTGCCACATACCAACATTCCATGAATTAAATCTTCAAGCCTTTATTGGGTATGTCTGTAGAATGCTACGTTTATGATATAGTAGTAATGTAATGAAAATTTTATGATAACTTGGTTGAACTAGAAATAATCTTCAAAAACACGTGACAACACAGTTTAATGATGAACCCCTTGAAATGTGATTTTGGGGTATCCTTCTTGAAATTTCTAGGCTTCATTGCATTCCATAATGGTACCAAAATTGATACTAAGAAGACTAAATCTATCCTTGACCTTTCACCTCCTCAAAACCTAAATGAGTTGAGAGTACTTCTTGGTAACATGGCCTACTTTCGGTGCTTTATATCTCTCCTAGTAGGAAAGTGTTTACCCATAACCGAATTGATGAAGAAGGGGGTCACATATCATTGGAACAGTGACTGTAATGAAGAATTTTAGACTCTCAAGATATATCTCTATATCCCACCAGTATTGATGCCACCATATAGAGGAATATATCTCAACCTTTATGTGAAGATCTATGAATGATCACTTGGGGAATTCCTCACATATAATAATGATTCTAGGAATGAAAACAACATTACATATCTCAGTATAACCAGGCATGATACTGAGAATCATTACCTAGATATCGAGAATTGATGTCTGGCATTAATCATTACAGTTCAAAAGAAGAGGAACTATATGTAGTACCATTAGGTCCACTTGATTCCTCACAATTACATGTTGAAATTTAACATCAGTCATCCTGTACTGATAGGATGTTTGGAATAGTGGATAGTTATTCTGAAGTAGTTCAATATACATTTGGTGCCTCCAAAATTACTGAAATTCTAGGCCTTGGAATATTTTTATGAGGAATACGTGTCTACAAAAGAGACTTTATTAAATATTGAACTATGTAATGAAGAGATATTCTATTTTAATGGGGCCCCTAAAACAAGGGAAATGTATTTTGATAGTGCATCCAGGAGCTCACTGGGGATGATAATAAAAGACCCTATGCTCAATAAATATTTGTTATGAATTTCGATTAGCTCCCTAGAGAAGGTGGTTTTTCCATAATCCTTCCTTTTATCAAAAGGTTTACTAATAAATAAGTGGAATATTAGACTCTAACTGTAGGCCTAGAATTGGAACTTAAAATACCATTAAACCACTAGGAAGGGAAAGGTTACAGGTCGTTGGTAATCAATAAAATCAATGGGGATTACACCATTAGAAAATATGAGATAATTCCCCAATAAAATTATTTTCTAGGGTTAATGTCAGAATTCCTCTTAGATCTAACATTGAATAACATACCACAATCATAAAATGGTTAGGCTGATGTATTGGAAAATGTAGCCACAACACTAAAAGATCCAAACGTGGATGAAACAGTCATTAACATCGCCCCTCACTGGAAGGTCTCACTACATGTTCATTTTAGAAAAGAGAGACTAATAAAATCAGACCCATCCTTGATTCATATAGTCCTACAATGTAATGGATGATTCCAATCATGGGATTTCTTTAATATGGGGTGATCCCAAATCATAGAAATGGAAGGGAGAAGATATAGTGGAAAGTAGAAAATTTCACACCTTTTGATGTCTCAAATAACGAGAAAGTATTCTACAAATGATTATTTTATAGAGTCCTTATAATATGTGTCAATGGAGAAGAGACTATGAATATTATGGGAGAAGAACATGCATGAGCCCGTGGTTCCCCCAAATCAGTGTATATGCTTTCTTATAAAATTTAAAGGCTTGAATACATCTAGCCTTTGATGAATCAGGATTATACATAATTCACCAATAAGTATCATTTCTATCATGTGTAGGACAAATTCATCCATAAACCCCTATAGTTTCTACATACATCCAAATAAACATGGTCATTTTCCATATGGGGAATGGATGTAGTAAGGGAATACCCCAAACCATGTCCAAGCTGTTTATGTATATCATTAACACAACAATTTTTTTCTGCAAATGAGATAAGGTAATTCATTTCAATGAAATTAGGGCCAAAGAATTTTTATCTTCTTCAAAGATAATTTAATTACAAGATTTGGTGTCCCTCATACGATACTAATGGTTAATAGAACTAATTTTTGTTTTGCTGATGTTGAAAATATATATTTGTAATAAAAAATTAAATCTAACCATTAATCACGCTATAATATAGAGGAAAATGTGAATATATAGGCCATTAACCACACCAAACCCAAACATACTCTAGAAGATGTTGGAAAAAGAAAAAATTATTGACCTGGGAAGCTCTTTAATGCTTTATGGTCATACCAGACTATGACTTGTACTGCCACACGAGCAACCCTATATTCAGTGGTCTATAGAAAAAATGATGTCCTTCCTATTTAAGATCAATTTCTATCACTCCGTATTTCCATATGTGACCAGATATCTATTGATGAACAATACAAGAAATGAACGGATGAATTAGAGTGAATGATGAAAAGATATGTGATAACTTGCATCACCTGGATGTTTACCAGAATTGGATAAAACAAACCATTAAAAAGAAGGTCAATATCCATTCATTCCTCCAAGGATACTCAGTATTATTCCTTAGGTGTAACACCCCAGGTAAATGATGAATATGAAATTTTCATATTTATCCATATTTGTGAATAAAATATTAATATGACTTCAAAGGGGATGCTATGCTCGATGGCGTACCCAACACACAACAACGAGTTTCTTGGGAATCTTACGTTGCACTCTAATAATAAAATAATATTATTTTAAATGGTAGTTAACATGTAGCCGTTATAATGGCGGGAATGGATATAAATAACTAAAACATGATTATATATGTTTTTTAATGTTTTTACATTTATCCAATAAAAGCTAAAGGCTTAAAATACGGAAAGAATTAAATTTTAGGTGTATATGCCCTAGTTTTCACTAAAGGTTCACTTATCGCCTTTTAATGGAGAACTGTCATTAAATATAGTTTTGATCACTCTTATACATTATTTTGGACCAAATAAAACTCTTATTAAGAATCGGGACATCAAATTTTACTTTGTGTAATTTTTTGGTATTTTTCCGATAAAGTTCATTTTTTAATGAATAGTGTAGAATGTTGTGTTTTAATTCAAAACCTATTTTTAATCTAATTTATTTATATGATTAGATAATATTTTGAATTTGTTTTAAAGTGAAATTAGAAAATATTTTTACCATTAAATCCAATAGTGGTCATTGGAATTAATTTCACTTTGAAATCAGACTTAAACTAGTGTCAATCTTTTGATACTTATTATTTTATAAAAACACGCTATTTGCTCTGACAGCGGGAATTTATTATTAAATTAATTAATGTGACTAATATGTTTTTAATTTTGTAAAATAGACTTCATTTTTGAATTCGGAATATCAAATATAGCTTAGGGTGAATTTTTGGTAATTTTCTGAAAAACTTCAATTTTTGATGAATAGTGAAACCACTAAGTGGTACTTATAAAAACTGATTTTTCATTTAAATGAAATTTTGCCATAATTGTGTTTTGATTTTCAAAAATCCGACATACATGGTTGTCGTTAAGAAGTAAAATGTGGTTCAATGAGATTAAAATAATTTTTTGGTGAATAGTAACTTATTAAGTTTTTAATCGCGATTAGTGGTAATTAGTGTAGTTTAAGGTAAAAATGATATTATAAGAATGTGAAAACACCATGAAAATTGTCCTAAACCTATTGGGTGAGTCATGGACGACCAAGACAAGCCATGGGCCAACTTTGGGACCCCATGGAGCCACTTTAGTTGGAAAATGACATTAATATATTTTTATTTAATGTTAAAGTGAAAATGACACAAACATAATATGTTTTACGAAAACAATTTTTAAGTGGGGTTATACAAGTCCAAATTTTTATTATAAATAGTCATTGGAAAGATAAAAAGATTTCATATATCATAGTATTTTTTTTATAATTTTTAGACATTAAAGAAATTAAATTATTTATGACATAATAATGATGCAGCGATGACATCATTATTTGACGATTTAATTAAAATGGAAAGATAATGAAAACATCTACAACCTACACATGTCCAAAACCAATTGGATGAGTGGATTTCGAAGAATTATCACCTTATCCACGAATTCTATCAATGTGGGACCTTTTAAAATCGAAACACATTTTCAAATAAAGTAATATTTCCTTACTTTCCAAAAGTGCCCCTCCTCTCCTCTTATAAAAGGCCCCCACCTCTACCTCATTTCACACACTTCTCAAGCCTTTGGCTCGGCCAACCCCTGCCCATTTACTCTCTCCACATCCCTCTCCTCATCCTTGAGGATTCCCTTTGGGCATAATCCTTTCAAAGGAAGCCTTTTGGCTCAAATCAAAAGGAGATACACTTTTAAAGGTAATTCATTCTCTCATGTTCATTTGTTTTATTTTGCTTCTCCAACCCCCTAAACACTTTTTATTTTCTTATTTTGTAACAAAACCAGTATCTTCAATATACTAGGATGTTGTTATAAGATTTATTCGTGCTACACTCTCACACAACTACATCAAATGGTTAAAGAACATACGGTTTCCGTGGATGGTGAAATTCTGCCTCCCGAAACGATGATTGTTCAATACTCATTTAACACCTTCAAAGATGGCCATTATGATGTCACTATTTTTATATATGATATATAATATGTTTATGTTTTATTTATGCTACTGTATTTTTCATTTTTGTCTTACCTTTATGGCTTCCATTATGGGTATACGCGATATCTTCATTTAAGGAAGTGCGGACTACCGCCCCCTCAAAGTGATTTGATTCGTTAAATACCATATGTGGGATGTATAAAGGATGGAAATATGATATTATATATGATATTATACTGGAATTATAATATAACTTTATATCATTATTATTCCATTCTATAAAATACGAAATAGAAATGAAAGTAGCGTTCATGCGTACGTACGGCTTACCGTCTCCATGAACGGTGCATTTCATTTCTTACCTCTAAAAGATTATGTAATGTTATAAATGCATGCATGTAATGGATATATATGACATATATGATATCTAAATAATGAATACAATTCTGGATATAATAAACATTTGGCCACACGAACAACATGTAATTGTAAGAAGACCACTTTCGACTTAAGAACCAAATATCGGCAAAACAAATATTATTAACTTAAATGATTACATAATGTTTGTGACATGGTAATAAGTGGTATAACAGTAATAATGAACTTGAAAAAGGTTTATTAAGGAATTATAAATTAACTAAAGTTTATTATTCAGGAGATTAAAGAACGATCGAGTCAAGTCGGACCCGAGGTAAGGGATCCTACTCCTCGCTTTGTTTTTAAGAGCACACTTTTATGTCATTCCTTTTAAAGATCATATTTCTTGTTATTGGGATGATATTTTATATTCCACTTGCTGTAAATTATATTTTAATATGATGGGATACTCTATTTTATCTCATCAATCCATATTCTGAAGTTTTATGTGGCGCCGTTAGGCTGCCGAGTTTTCGTGAGAGATTTTTCATCTCACTTTTATTCCCATGAGATTTATGCTACATTCGCCACAAATTCCATTGAGTGGTGTATGTACTGCCCATTATTCTACTCTTTTTGTAATATAATTTCGTTTATGAGTATTTACATCAATGACCTATTGTCTTTCTTTCATGGGGTGTATGTTTTGAAAGATACCCAAGTCGGTAAGGGAACCTTTCACCCTCCTCTTTTTTAAAAGACTTCTTTTATTGGGTCTTTTAATTTACATATTTTTATGTTGGGATATGTTCTCATACATCCTTATTGATGTAAATTTTATGTCCAAGTGATGAGATACACTTTTTATCTCTCATCAACTCAATTTGATGTGATGCCGTTAGGCTGTCAAGGGAACTTTTTAGCCCAATTTCGATTTCTTTGGGTTCAACTTGTAGTCATTGAATATGTCATCCATTGAATATGTGTGAATGACCTTTTATTGTTTTACAATTAATATCCACTTATATTGGGTGTATATATATTTATCACACATATTTTTGAGATTTATTTGTCCTTAATTTAAGGATACCTTCTTTATAAGGTATTTCATCACATTTGACATTTCTATTGAGGGTTCATTGTTGTTATGCACCAATTCACTCTTATATGGTGTATATACTGTCCTTTGGAGTATTATATCATGAATCCTTTTATTCTCATGATATTATAAAGTTCTGACTAAATGTTATTCCTCGATTATTGTATTCAAGTGTCTCTAATTTTGGTAAAACCCCTTTAACCAAAATATCGTTTTAAATGTTTTAATTATTTGTTCTTATTAATATCCATGTTTTCAAAATGGTTTTAAGGATTTATTTATATGGATATTAATGGTTTAAAATGGTAAAAGCTTCAAGGTGGTATGGGACACTTTGATTCAAAAATCTCTTTATTAAATGTTTTAAATGGTTTTGGAAATGGTTTCTTTTTGAATGGATTCATTATTTCAATATCCTAAAATGTTATATTGTGATTGAAATGTGGAAATGTTATGTTTCCTTTATTCATGTTTATGTGATACGATTATGTTATGGTTCTTGGGCATTGTTATGAAGAACGGGTGGTTCCGTGATAAACTAAGGGCGGGTGAGCCCGATATAGCTCTCCAATGCATTGGGTAACGCGAAGGAGTGAAATGTTAAGGTTTCTCCGAAGAGATTTAGGGAATATACTATGATGGGTATTCCAAACGTAACCAAGAGGGTTACTCCCTACGTAAGAATGTTATGAATGCCTCAAGTTACCTTTATGTCTTATGATTTCTATGATTTATTCATGGTTTGATGAGGTATGTTAAAGTGCCTTTGTTTTATGGGTAAAGTATGATTTCATTCTTATGTATATATGAACTCATGTTTCCTTTCCAAATTTTTATAACTCTTACTGAGCTTTTTATGCTCATCCCAAGTTTTTGAAATTTTTTTCACAGGTCAAGGGAAAGGTACATGATGTGATGATAGTGTCAAGGATGTGTCAAGAAAGAATTCGTGTTATATTTTAAATATGTTCCCGTTGATGGGAAGAATGAATACTGTCTTTTATGTAACCACTTTGTTTAAATGTGGAATGTAATGCAAGTTTCATTATCTAATTCTCTAAAACTCTAAACCTGAAAAGATCCTCAATGTGTAATCTTGTAATAACTCAAGATTAAGTAAGGTTTAAGGCTGGGGCCTTATAGTTGGTATCAGAGGTCGGTTTAGATAATTTTAGAGGTTAGGGTACTCTTTAAGCATAAGTGACATTACCATAATGGTTAGGATTTCAGAAAGAGTCCTAGTTTTAGATAAAGTGAATGATTAAGTGTATCATAGTGTTTATCTTCCTCATTAGTACATGATGGTTTTGTTGATATACTCACACTGACCTTTTTTGGTTTTAGTAAATGACTGGATCTAGAAGGCACCAAAGTAACAGTGGATGTGAAGGAAACTGTGACAGTTTTTTGAGCAAGCAACTGAATGATATGGGAGCTGTAATGAGAACTCTTCTGATTATCCTCAACAAACTATCTGGAGTCATGATTGACCACCTAAACCTTGGAGTTTTCTCTAAGGAATCATATATGCAAGAAACAAATCCCTACGGAAGTACAGGTAATAATCATAAAGGTATGTGTGTTCAAAAACCTATGTGTCAAAGATGTGGAAAGAAACACCTAGGAAAATGTTTCAAAGGGACAGAAATATGCTATAGATGTGGAAATGAAGGTCATAAAGCAAGAACCTGCCATGGAAAAAGGAAGCATCCAGTTGACTCGAGGAAAGGGAAAGAAGTTCTTTCTAAGGGATCAATTGAATGTTTTAAATGTGGTGTGCATGGTCATTATGCAAACACATGTTCTATGAAGATGTTTCGTGAATGGGGTCACCAAGAGTGTACAAATGTTCGTTTACCAATACTTAATGCCATTCCTATTGAGGATGAAGAAACTGACAATGACCAATCAAAGGTATGTACTATTTCATGACTATTGTTTTCCTATTTTGGAATCTTAGGATATGATTCATGATTTTGTTTGTAGGAAAGAGGTATTTCGGAATAGGTTGGAAAGGAATGGATAATGGATCATGAAGAATGTTGAATGAGTAAGATGTCAACATATAAGGGCTTCAAGATTTATGGTGAAATTCTTAAGATTATCAAGTCTCTTTTGATGATGGGGTTACATTAGAAGACTTTTTATATTATGTGTAACCCTGATGTTTAATATAGGAAAATTTTATCCAAGGAATAGTTATCTTTTCTTTTGTGGACATAGTTATAAAGAACCATTTGGGTTTATATGATCCTTACTTTTGAGGAAATTATGGGTTACAAAATGTTATGATTGAAGTGGAAGTCATGAGATAAAATTGAGGTTAAAATATGTTATGAATATTTTTGAAGATTTTATCTCGTTTTGGGGAATGTTTTGAGAATTATATAGTTTTGAAAAAAGGACAACACGCAGATCGTGTGACAACCCGTCGCGTCGGACAAAGCTGCGAGAATCGAACCCACAACCAAAGTGCGACTGGTATTTATCGCCTACCACTGGACTACGTGAAGTCCCTGGTTAGTTTGACTGATTCATTCTAGTTATATGATTTTATGAATTAAGAGTAAGTTGATTTTGGGTTATTTATAAAAATGATTAACCTATCATGGAGGATATGTGATTAGGTTAATTACTTTTCAATACGAGACTTTAGGAGAAACTAATGTTGTTTGGAGATAAATGTTACGATTTAACATGGAAGACTATGTGACTAAATCCTTCAAATATTTGGGTTTCAATATTATATTAGGTTTACTTTGAAGAATTTTATGGACAAATTGTTTATCGGATGGTCCTCGTTGAACTTTGGGTTTTGTTGGAAAAATTTTGGAGATTAAGAATAGATTTTCTTTTTATAAGGGGTTATCCTTTTCTGGATTATCTGATCTTGTACTAACCTTTTTGGTTTTGGTTTTGGTTAAAGCCTAAATACATGGGATGTATATAGTTCTCTTTTTGGGATTAGTTAATTCTCTAGAAGTTGATTATAATACTCTTAATGTGAACAAGTCTCCCTAAATACTCGTCTTTTGGAAAAAAATATGAGTTTGACTAAGGAATCTAGTAAAAGTTGAAAGTCAACATGATAAGTGATTATGCTTCCTTATGAATAAATTCCTCAATAAAAAGTAACTTAAAACAAAAATGTTTTCTATTAACTTTTCCTACTGGGGAACCCAACACCGTTTAACCCATCACAAATTTGTGATTTTATTATTGTTAACTTTCTCCTAAACATGTTTTCTATCACTCTCCATCGGAACAGGACCCTATGTTTTCTCCTCCATGTCCATATTTTCATACTTAGAATCCTAGTATGGGTTATCTCGGGTGACCTCTATGCTTATCTTTCTTTATTTTAAAGTGACTGTTTTACCGACTCTTGTTCCGATGTGGGACTTTCAAGGATGTTTCCAAGCGCAATTTTAAAATTGCGAGGATGCAATTCCCAAAAGGGGGGAAGGATGTAACACCCCAGATAAATGATGAATATGAAATTTTCATATTTATCTATATTTGTGAATAAAATATTAATATGACTTTAAAGGGGATGCTATGCTCGATGGCGTACCCAACACGCAACAACGAGTTTCTTGGGAATCTTACGTTGCACTCTAATAATAAAATAATATTATTTTAAATGGTAGTTAACATGTAGCCGTTATAATAGCGGGAATGGATATAAATAACTAAAACATGATTATATATGTTTTTTAATGTTTTTACATTTATCCAATAAAAGCTAAAGGCTTAAAATACGGAAATAATTAAATTTTAGGTGTATATGCCCTAGTTTTCACTAAAGGTTCACTTATCGCCTTTTAATGGAGAACTGTCATTAAATATAGTTTTGATCACTATTATACATTCTTTTGGACCAAATAAAACTCTTATTAAGAATCGGGACATCAAATTTTACTTTGTGTAATTTTTTGGTATTTTTCCGATAAAGTTCATTTTTAATGAATAGTGTAGAATGTTGTGTTTTAATTCAAAACCTCTTTTTAATCTAATTTATTTATATGATTATATAATATTTTTAATTGGTTTTAAAGTGAAATTAGAAAATATTTTTACCATTAAATCCAATAGTGGTCATTGGAATTAATTTCACTTTGAAATCAGACTTAAACTAATGTCAATCTTTTGATACTTATTGTTTTATAAAAACACGCTATTTGCTCTGACAGCGGGAATTAATTATTAAATTAATTAATGTGACTAATATGTTTTGAATTTTGTAAAATAGACTTCATTTTTGAATTCGGAATATCAAATATAGATTAGGGTGAATTTTTGGTAATTTTCTGAAAAACTTCAATTTTTGATGAATAGTGAAACCACTAAGTGGTACTCATAAAAACTGATTTTTCATTTAAATGAAATTTTGCCATAATTGTGTTTTGATTTTCAAAAATCCGACATACATGGTTGTCGTTAAGAAGTAAAATGTGGTTCAATGAGATTAAAATAATTTTTTGGTGAATAGTAACTTATTAAGTTTTTAATCGCGATTAGTGGTAATTAGTGTAGTTTAAGGTAAAAATGATATTATAAGAATGTGAAAACACCATGAAACTTGTCATACACCTATTGGGTGAGTCATGGCCGACCAAGACAAGCCATGGGCCAACTTGGGGACCCCATGGAGCCACTTTAGTTGGAAAATAACATTAATATATTTTTATTTAATGTTAAAGTGAAAATGACACAAACATAATATGTTTTACGAAAACAATTTTTAAGTGGGGTTATACAAGTCCAAATTTTTATTATAAATAGTCATTGGAAATCTAAAACGATTTCATATATCATAGTATTTTTTTTATAATTTTTAGACATTAAAGAAATTAAATTATTTATGACATAATAATGATGCAGCGATGACATCATTATTTGACGATTTAATTAAAATGGAAAGATAATGAAAAAATCTACAACCTAGACATGTCCAAAACCAATTGGATGAGTGGATTTCGAAGCCTTATCACCTTATCCACGAATTCTATCAATGTGGGACCTTTTAAAACCGAAACACATTTTCAAATAAAGTAATATTTCCTTACTTTCCAAAAGTGCCCCTCCTCTCCTCTTATAAAAGGCCCCCACCTCTACCTCATTTCACACACTTCTCAAGCCTTTGGCTCGGCCAACCCCTGCCCATTTACTCTCTCCACATCCCTCTCCTCATCCTAGAGGATTCCCTTTGGGCAGAATCCTTTCAAAGAAAGCCTTTTGTCTCAAATCAAAAGGAGATACACTTTTAAAGGTAATTCATTCTCTCATGTTCATTTGTTTTATTTTTCTTCTCCAACCCCCTAAACTCTTTTTATTTTCTTATTTTGTAACAACACCAGTATCTTCAATATACTAGGATGTTGTTATAAGATTTATTCGAGCTACACTCTCACACAACTACATCAAATGGTTAAAGAACAAACGGTTTCCGTGGATGGTGAAATTCTGCATCCCGAAACGATGATTGTTCAATACTCATTTAACACCTTCAAAGGTGGCCATTATGATGTCACTATTTTTATATATGATATATAATATGTTTATGTTTTATTTATGCTACTATATTTTTCATTTTTGTCTTACCTTTATGGCTTCCATTATGGGTATACGCGATATCTTCATTTAAGGAAGTGCGGACTACCGCCCCCTCAAAGTGATTTGATTCGTTAAATACCATATGTGGGATGTATAAAGGATGGAAATATGATATTATATATGATATTATACTGGAATTATAATATACCTTTATATCATTATTATTCCATTCTATAAAATACGAAATAGAAATGAAAGTAGCATTCATGCGTACGTACGGCTTACCGTCTCTATGAACGGTGCATTTCATTTCTTACCTCTAAATGATTATGTATTGTTATAAATGCATGCATGTACTGGATATATATGAAATATATGATATCTAAATAATGAATACAATTCTGGATATAATAAACATTTGGCCACACGAACAACATGTAATTGTAAGAAGACCACTTTCGACTTAAGAACCAAATATCGGCAAAACAAATATTATTAACTTAAATGATTACATAATGTTTGTGACATGGTAATAAGTGGTATAAAAGTAATAATGAACTTGAAAAAGGGTTCTTAAGGAATTATAAATTAACTCAAGTTTATTATTCAGGATATTAAAGAACGATCGAGTCAAGTCGGACCCGAGGTAAGGGATCCTACTCCTCGCTTTGTTTTTAAGAGCACACTTTTATGTCATTCCTTTTAAAGCTAATATTTCTTGTTATTGGGATGATATTTTATATTCCACTTGCTGTAAATTATATTTTAATATGATGGGATACTCTATTTGATCTCATCAATCCATATTCTGATGTTTTATGTGGCGCCGTTAGGCTGCCGAGTTTTCGTGAGAGATTTTTCATCTCACTTTTATTCCCATGAGATTTATGCTACATTCGCCACAAATTCCATTGAGTGGTGTATGTACTACCCATTATTCTACTCTTTGTGTAATATACTTTAGTTTATGAGTATTTACATCAATTACCTATTGTCTTTCTTTCATGGGGTGTATGTTTTGAAAGATACCCAAGTCGGTAAGGGAACCTTTCACCCTCCTCTTTTTTAAAAGACTTCTTTTATAGGGTCTTTTAATTTACATATTTTTATGTTGGGATATGTTCTCATACATCCTTATTGATGTAAATTTTATGTCCAAGTGATGAGATACACTTTTTATCTCTCATCAACTCAATTTGATGTGATGCCGTTAGGCTGTCAAGGGAACTTTTTAGCCCAATTTCGATTTCTTTGGGTTCAACTTGTAGTCATTGAATATGTCATCCATTGAATATGTGTGAATGGCCTTTTATTGTTTTACACATAATATCCACTTATATTGGGTGTATATATATTTATCACACATATTTTTGAGATTTATTTGTCCTTAATTTAAGGATACCTTCTTCATAAGGGATTTCATCACATTTGACATTTCTATTGAGGGTTCATTGTTGTTATGCACCAATTCACTCTTATATGGTGTATATACTGTCCTTTGGAGTATTATATCATGAATCCTTTTATTCTCATGATATTATAAAGTTCTGACTAAATGTTATTCCTCGATTATTGTATTCAAGTGTCTCTAATTTTGGTAAAACCCCTTAACCAAAATATCGTTTTAAATGTTTTAATTATTTGTTCTTATTAATATCCATGTTTTCAAAATGGTTTTAAGGATTTATTTATATGGATATTAATGGTTTAAAATGGTAAAATCTTCAAGGTGGTATAGGACACTTTGATTCAAAAATCTCTTTATTAAATGTTTTAAATGGTTTTGGAAATGGTTTCTTTTTGAATGGATTCATTATTTCAATATCCTAAAATGTTATATTGTGATTGAAATGTGGAAATGTTATGTTTCCTTTATTCATGTCTATGTGATACGATTATGTTAAGGTTCTTGGGCATTGTTATGAAGAACGGGTGGTTCCGTGATAAACTAAGGGCGGGTGAGACCGATATAGCTCTCCAATGCATTGGGTAACGCGAAGGAGTGAAACGTTAAGGTTTCTCCGAAGAGATTTAGGGAATATACTGTGATGGGTATTCCAAACGTAACCAAGAGGGTTACTCCCTACGTAAGAATGTTATGAATGCCTCAAGTTACGTTTATGTCTTATGATTTCTATGATTTATTCATGGTTTGATGAGGTATGTTAAAGTGCCTTTGTTTTATGGGTAAAGTATGATTTCATTCTTATATATATATGAACTCATGTTTCCTTTCCAAATTTTTATAACTCTTACTGAGCTTTTTATTCTCATCCCAAATTTTTGAAATGTTTTTCATAGGTCAAGGGAAAGGTACATGATGTGATTATAGTGTCAAGGATGTGTCAAGAAAGAATCCGTGTTATATTTTAAACATGTTCCCGTTGATGGGAAGAATGAATACTGTCTTTTATGTAACCACTTTGTTTAAATGTGGAATGTAATGCAAGTTTCATGATCTAATTATCTAAAACTCTAAACCTGAAAAGATCCTCAATGTGTAATCTTGTAATAACTCAAGATTAAGTAAGGTTTAAGGCTGGGGCCTTATATTAGGACTCTAATGATTCTAGGAAAGAAGCCACCAAATCTTGAAATGTAGTTGGAAGGACCTTACTGCATACACAATGTCCACTCTAATAGAGATTATTCATGTATCTCAATGGATTGTGAAGTCATCACTACTCAACCCAATGCATGGTTCTTGAAGAAGTATTTCATGTAATAAAATGATGCTCGTCTCAGTTGTAGGATAGTAAAATACATACCACCATATACTCCCAAAATAAAGACATTAAATTGTATAGTTGATCTAATTCGTATGACCCAAAACTAAAAGATATAATTCATCCTTACCGTATGACATTAAACTGCAGAATTAACATATTTCTTATATGATGTTAAGAATCCAAAAAATACCATAAGTTGACAGTCCATGTAGGCCCTCAAATATGAGGATGAAATGATGAAATGTTCCCATTCATAATCCCCACCAACATCACATACACTCTATAGTGGTTCTTAGGATCCTTTTTAGGTATAATTTAAAATTATATCACATCCTTATCAGATGAAATCAAACTGAATGGTACTTCTATGAAATTTTTTTGGCTTGATTATCATTCGATTATGATACATAGTGATGCTTAGATTTATATTTTTAGGTTCATCCATGACCACAAAAAATAAAAAAACCCCTTCACTACCTATGTGTATGGATCAAGCCTGTAGAGAGAATGCTTTCAAAAACTACGTGTGGCATGATTTAAATGATTAATGAGATACATAGTGATTCCTAAATCCCCTATCCTAGGTCATGCCATTATTTAAACCCTACTACAATTTGGTATGAATGAATCAGATAAACATAGAGGAACTTTCTTGCACATGTGGCTTGATTCCCATTATAGTAGTGTACAGAATGATGCCTAAAACATAGGTTTCTTTCCCAACCACCATCCTAGATAATTTTAAATCCCATACCACATGTCAAAAACCAATTGGAATGGGGAAACATCTTCAAAAACTATTTGTGTCTTGGTTCTTGGGTTTTCGAGATACTTAATGATGTCCATATAAACAATATTGGTTCCTGCCACATTTAAACCTAAAAATCTAATTTATTCCCATTTTATTAATTCAAACCTACCTATGGAATCTCTTTTTAGAACTATATGTGGATTTATTATTTCCTGAGTAAGATACTAGGTGATGTAAAGGTCTTATACTCTAGTTCAGTCCCAAAAAATTCCCCTTCACATCTATATATCTTCTTGATTTATGTGTATGGATTGGTTGTCTAGTTGATGAGATACATAGTGATTCAAAGATCATATCTCCTAGCCCAGCCACCACATAATTGGAATTTTGATATCCTTCACTTCGGATAACCTTTTTTTATAGAATAATAATTTACCAGACCGTTTTTCCCACACAGAACACATCTCATGTTGGTTTTGGAGTTTGGTAAAGGATTTCTCTACATAAATAGGGTTCATCAATTCCCTTGGGGGTTATCATGATCCTTGCTAGAAGACCCTAAAAGGCACACTGGATGTCCTCAGCGCATGACATTAAGCTGCGTGATCTACTTAAGAACATTGTGTGGATTGATTATTTCCCAAGCAAGATATGTAGTGACGCCTAGGTCCTACACCCTATTCCCTTTGTAATATTCTTTTTCACATCAGAATCAAACATGTTGTTGACGCATTAAGATAAATAGAATGGTTCTTCAAGAACAACATGTGGCTTGATTCTCAACCCTATGAGATACGTAGTGACATCTAGTTCTTAAATCATGGGCCCAACCACATCACAACATGATAAATTCCTATACTCCCTCATGTACGAGTCATATCTACGTGAAAAGATCCAATAAAAGTTATCACCCAACATGTGAACCCATATACAGACACCCCATGTCCTCCACAGATGACTTCAATCAGTGTGGGGGACATTTATTGTAAGAACATAATGTTTTTTGATTATTTCCCTAGAACATGACATAGTGAAAATTATACCCTAATCCTAGTCGCTACCCTGAGTTAACAAAAAATTTCCCCTTTCCCCCAAACAAACAATGTTCCTTGCAAAAAACTTTATTTTAGGTCCCCTCATTTGGGGGCCCACCAAGAAAACAGAGAAGTCCCCCTTCTATATATGAGTCTAATCTATAGAGAGGACTCCAAATATTGTCCAATATCTGTCCAAACGCTTCCTTTGTTGTTGGATATATCCCTTACACATGTCATACTCCTAATCTTGAATACTTTTAGAAATTTATAATCTTTCCTCGGCTTCTGATAATAGAACGTCTTCTACCTAAGATATATTTTTCCTAACTATGCAGTACATTCCCTAGATGTCCACGCATAAAAAACCCACAAAATGGGGTGATCAGTTAATAGATATCACTATTTGACTATTCAATATGCGTCTGAGATTGACTTTTATAAATTAGCCCACGAAATGAATTTTTCAAATAGCGGTAGTTTCATACTTGGGGGAATCCTCTTCTATAACTATACGCTTTGAAGAAAATATGCTAGAACCCATGATTCAATGTTATTGGCCATCCCCTGAATATTGTTCACATGTTTTTTCTCTTAATCTGAAAACCTATATCATCATGGTTTTAAATTTCTTCCATCATTAGCAAAGTATATTGAAATGACCTTGGTCCGAAAAGGACACATATCATCTATCCTTTCCATGATATTGTGGTCCTAGTCACACAACCTGAAACTACAAGCCCCACATTTCTACTGCTTTGGACAAACCTGCATAGAGTGAACATTCCCACAATTCTTTGGAAATTATGACCTAGAATACCCATTATGCATTTAGGGACTTTACATTATAATTTAAACTCTATTCATTTATGGATTAGAATCTATGAAAACCTCCATATCTATTAGTGATATAATGTTGGGATTCTTATGTATTTATTTTCCTAACTATGCGATAAGATTCCCCATTTGTCTTTGAATAATTTTCTCACACATTTTAGTGAATATTAGACAAGGGATGGAACTATTGACTTTAAAGTACACACTATAGTTAGACTTTCATTAAATGACCTTGAAAACGAGTTTGTCATTCGATGGTAACTATATACCCAAAAGTGAAATAATATAATTCCATAATTCATTTTCCCCATACCACTCTTCATATCCCCAAATCTCGAAATCATTACTTACAACATTCTCCTCTCACACCTGAATATAGAATCACATATCAAGATTGTTTTCCAAGAATGAGAGAACCATCAATCTATTAGTCAAAGGTAAAGATCCTAAATTTTATGCATCACAATTTTCATGGTGTATAAAATTAAACATCATGACATCATTTCCTTGTTTGAGGACTTTAAACTACATGAATTTTCAACCCCTTTAAGTATGAATCCTTCCACTTTTCTAACATCAGTAATATGAAAAAATGTTCCCGAATTTACATAAGACAAACCTATCCGGGAGATGTTTCCAATTCATTTCCAATTCCAATTCATATTCTCTCATCATTATCAGATATCTTCCATTGTGAAAACCACCTATCAGGTTCTTATGAAATTTGAATCTCCGTTAACTTATTTCATCTATGAGAAATAGAGTATTATAATCCATGAGAGCTCCTGAACATGAAAATTTTGTAAAATGACCATGTTGTATTTTCATAATTCCCCCAAAAAATAGGTTAGTTTATCTAAGGATGCCACTAATTTACTATTCATCATGTGCCCTAGTTGTCCTTTCATCAAACAACCCATGGAATTGGTTTTTCAACAAGTGATAACTTTTTTATCAAGAGAGAAATCATGTGTTCTTGAATATCATTTTTTATATTCTAAAACCACATAATCATGTTTCGAGATTTACCTTCAGAGCACCTAAATAATTTTAGAACATTCATGGAAATCATGCCTTATTTAGATTATTATTTCATAGCGTTATGGTCAAAGATGTTCGGCCAAAAACACTAGTGGGGAGAGACCTAAATTATGGTGTCAAAAGTGTCATTGGGAATATGAGATCCCTATTTATTAGTGTGGAAAACCCCTTGGTGGCATGTATGTGTGACCCACCTATGTGACAAGTTTTAACAGATTACAAGCACATAAGACTTCCATGGATGACTTTCACTGGTTACATTAGTGCTTCACCCTTCGTTTTCATACCATTAACTCAGGATTAGACCCTCTCCCTTAGATGAAATAAAATCATGACGGGGGATTTTGTTGACACTCCATTTTCTTACATCGAGGAAAATTAAGAAAAGGGATTTAACCTAGTAATAATAGGAGAAGAGAAAGGAAAAAGGCTAAGGATCTCTTAATCCTATCAAAGAACATTTCTCTTAAGTACCCCAAACACCATCGGCACACAATGTAACTATTTGGAATCATGTATGAATAACCTCCGAATGAAACCTGCATGAGACGAATCCTTTGACCAGGGTTTTATATTTTCTTATAAATAGGAACCCGAGGTATTCATTCGTATAGAAACAAATTTCCTATGTCCAACTGATTTATTGGTCACCCTAGAGCTTTCCTAAATCCCTCCATAACCTTCATGGTGGATTTATAAAACTATAAGAATATGTAACTAAAGAGGGATAGTTATCCTAAAGTCCTATTAGGGATTAAAATAAATAAAACCTATTCAAGGAACTAGGTCACCTCATAATTAAAAAAAAGACAAGAACAAGGTAACCTTCCCCAAACAGGGACCTATGAGATCCACCAGTGGTAACACCTGTGGAGACCCTTGAAGGATTGAGAAAGGTTTACCCATGTATAATATCCTAGGTTTTCTATCACCAATGGTGCTAACAATTTACCCAAGCCTACCTTCATGGAGCACGCACTGGGCAAGCCACTTTGTTCAACCCTAACTGCCAACCAGTGCATGTCATTCTATAGGACTTCTTTAAAGCCATCCATGGTGGGAATCTACTACTTTGGGTAATATATCTTATAAAGATCAACTAAAAACCTCCACCAAATCCTCGTAACATTCAAAACCATTGGAAGAGGCGCACTAGTGTGACACCCATTTGAATATGTATATCTATAGTTAGAGGTTTCTCATACCTATCCTACAAGACGGTTAGGATCCTTAGGACTCGTGTGAATTTTTATTTACATGGTCATGATGCCCCAACCCAAGTGATAGTATTTGGGTTTTCCCATTCTCAAAATCAATTTTTTGGACCATGTCCTCCCTTTATCATGTCTGAGAACCATAACCTCTAGTTCCATGTATGGAGGGTGAAGATTACACTATATTTTCCTTTCAATATAGAATGAAATCCCCCTCCCTCATTATGTGACCAATTTTAGGGAATCCCACTTTGGGTAATGAACTATAATTTCATATAGGAGGTTCCACTATTGAACCTTTATACATCTTAGACACTAGGTAAGAGAGGGTATGGGAACCCAAACAATCTCCCCTCCCTCCCACAGCATTCATTAATCTCTCTCCATACCCAAGACTCATTCCTGGGTAAGGTGAAGAGAGGGAAGTGTCATAGTCATAACCTATTCTTCCATCAACCTGTCCTCTTCCACCAGTTTTGGATGAGATTTTTTGGTTGGTTAGGTATTCTATTTCTCCTTGATTATTACACTGAGTGTGAATCACATGGGATTGGATTTTAACGATTATCTTGATGTCCACATGATGCACGTGACTAATTGAAATATGATAACTCTAATTCCTGTTGTAATCAGGATATATAGGATGCCCACTTAGGGTCCAACCTCAATGTTCATCCCTCTTAAGAGTGAATACCAATAACAATTCCCTTAATCAAGACATTCTCTTCATGAGTAAGCCCACAGAAAAGTATCCAAACCACTAGGAGTTGAGACATATATCATGGTATATTTTTAGGGACTCCT
Organism: Viscum album; assembly: GCA_963277665.1. NCBI lineage: Eukaryota > Viridiplantae > Streptophyta > Magnoliopsida > Santalales > Viscaceae > Viscum > Viscum album. Next base: position 1,856,990,296 of record OY728160.1, read on the forward strand.
CTAGATGAGGAATCCCCAAAATAATCCTCTCAAAGGGACATAGAAACCTATAAGAAATATATATATAGGGCCTTTTTAGGAATCAATAATAATAACTGAACATTGTGATCTTTGATTCCCCTCTAAGACCGATATGTTGGAAGCCACCATGTGGTCCAAATCCAACACCCTAAGTAAACCCTATTCTCTCTAAGAAAAATTCTTGGTAGGGTTTAATTCATCATGGTAATCCATGCTCCTCTCAGGTTCCTTGGGATTCTTCATCATAAGTCATGCACTAAAAATTGACTGAGAACCTTCTGGATAGTTGTCTTTACAAATGACATTAAACTGTATGGTGGGGTCCTTATATCATAACCTTAAAAGGTATGATGTGCCCCATTAAGAGGCATTTTACTGTGTGGGTTCTGATTCCTTTCATAATTATACTTTTGAGGCCCATTTATGGGTTCTATCCCTACACCAAAACAACTCTTGTCTCCCTGGATGAAGGTATACTCCAGAGTTCCCCACTGAGTGGATATGAAACCAACATTATCTTAATAATTCCAAATAATATCTAGGTCGTATATAAGGGGATACATTCTATGTGGATCCAAAGATACATACAAAGGTCTCCATTAATTAAGAACCTTAGATATATATATGATTATAAGATCTATACATTCTAATAATTGAGTTATGATTCAAGGAAAACCCATGTCATACTTGGGAATTATAGAAAGATTTGAGATTATATATTACCTCTATAAGAGATTCTAGGAGTAGGATATAATTCCCCCCACAAGGGTGTGATGAGATCGACCACCCATCCTTTTGACCGATGTTAGTTCTTAGGCATCATTGAACAAAATACCAAATGAGTTTCTACCATTGGAAATAATTTCCTTTTTATATATAGACCATTGGGATTTTTTGGTTCCATGAACAAACAATTTGAACCCATTCAGAAATAAAAAAGTATCACGAGGTTAAAATTTATACTGTAATAGTTACATCAAATAATTAATCAATTAAGATATTAATAATTCAATTATCATTACTCTTTATGATATTTCCCCTATGATATTATCTCAAGAAGTATTTAATTCTCAGTTTTTGAAAAAATGGAATGTGTTGTCATTTTTTTACATTTCCATATTGATAATCCATTATCTTATCATGATAGTAATGTTTTATTATGGGAATGCGGGTTAACTTATCTCCCATTACATGTTAAATATTTTTACTTTTTCCTAGTATCAACGAATTTACTTAACCCTTACGGATAATTTGAGCTCACAATTATGTTTTTCCCATTCCGTAGGATATAAAGAATTATTATTAGAATGTATTTTAAAGGGTGAAGTTCATTTTATTTTTCCATGTATAATATTTTATTTTTTGTTATCAATGTAAAATGGGTATTATGTATGTATATGGATCTCCAACACTACTATATTGGACATTTCTTTGGGTATTGGACCTTTGTATTTATGCCAATGTTAAAATGTATGAAATCGGCCCTGGGTTACTCGAGTTGGGTTGTTATAGTTTCTATTAAAGGATGTTTATCAGAAATAATGGGAACTAGATTATGGGAACCATAGATTAGGGATCATAACACTATGATAATATTTAGGATAAGAAAATAATAAAATCATATAGTTTTTTTAAGGAATATATTATATTTTTTCCCTAGTAATAAATCCTCTTCTGTATAGTACATGTGAATGTCCTTTGTTTAAATAGGATCCTAGGGGTAATAACACTTTATAGGGTGAATTGGGTTTGAAAAAATCATCACATAGTTCCTGAAAAATGACCTTAATGTGCACTATGTTTAACACTCCAGTGGAGATTCTTTTGATAAAAAAAATATTCATTAAAATACATTTTGAAGGATTTGAAAATAATGTTATCGCCAATGAACCCCTATCTACAATTATGAGATTAACCATGAACAGATTCTAATTATGGTTAGGATCTAAAAAATATTTAGAATTCTATAATTTTATTTAAATTTAAAAATTTTATCATTTTATCATGTATGTTACAGTATTTAAAAATGGTTTTCAGAAGGAATAAGTGTATCAACACTCATGGGAAATGTAGAGGTCTCCTTACTGTGGAAGCCAATACTTTTGGTACTGGAACTGAGAAAATTATGGCTATATTAGGGAAACATAATCATGTTATGAAAAATTACCATTCCCAAATGGTAAAACCAGTTCCATAGTATGACTTCCCTATGTTACATTTCTTCATGTGATATAATCCCACTTCATTTAGTGGGACTACTAATCCATAGGTAGTTGAGAAATGAATTATGTCTATGGAGAAATTATTTAAGGAATTAGGATGTGGTTAAATGTCAAAGGTTACACATGTAGTATACTATCTCAAATATGATTTTGCTAAATGGTGGTTGTTGATGTAGAATACTAGGGAGGAGGACGAAATAAAACTCATAGAATGGAATCATATTAAGGAGCTAGTCATTCAAAAATATGCCCCTCATGAGAAAAAACTAAATATAAGATAAATTTATGTAGACTAATTAAAATTTAAGAAGAATGTATTGATGAGTATCAGGACACCTTTACATGGTTAGTTAGGTATTCAATAGATTATAGATTCAACACAAAGTTCAAGATTAAACAATTATTCAAAGGGATTAAGCCCTGTTTTTAAGGGAACTGGTCTCTTTAACATTTTCATCATATTACTAAATAGTTTTTTTTTCAAAAAATAGAGAAGGAACTATCTAGATTTTACATATTAAAAGAAAATTATGTGAATAAGAGGTCATCTGAACATTATAAATAAGGTAATGTTGCAAATAAGATGTATAGAACACATTTAATTCCATATTGTGAATAATGTGAAAAAATAACCCTGGAAAATTCTTGAAGGGATTATGAGTTTAATGTAAGTGTATAAATACGCATAATTAGAAAATAGAATCAAATGGGAAGAATGAAAAACTACTATTTAGTGTTTCAACTATAGGGATATGGGGAAATATGAAAATGAATTTCCCAAACATGAAGGGTATCCCCTATAGAAGGGTAAAGGGGAAAATTCCTAACTTATGTGTTAACTGCAGTTGAGGTGGATGTGAAAAATGATGTGATGGAAGATACATTAATCATATAATAAAATTTTGATATTTCTTTATTTTATTTTGTATCCTAACAGTCATTTAAATATACCCAATTTTCAAAGAAAATTAAATATATAACTTTTAATTTAGGAGGGTAATTTCTAGTTAAAACTCCTAGGGGATGTATCACTACAACAAAGATGTCTTAATAAGTCCCCATTATGACTTTAAATGTGTATTATTTTCTTTCTTTATTATCATATATATGGTTTAATTCGATACGATCCATAGTATAGAGTGGATTTCAAAATATGATGAAAAAATATATTTTGCGAAGAAGGAAATTATGATTTGTGAGGGAGATGTATAATTTATTATCAATAGCGAAGAGACACAATCTTCTCAGCTATATCTAGATTCACACATACTAGATCTTCTATCTGAGGTTCTTGGTAAAGAATAGAATAAATATGGTGGTGGATAAGGTAATATTAAAATTGAGGATGAACCTATTGTACTCGAATGCATTGATGTATTTCATAAGGATTTAACATGACATCCCCAAGAGCATGAATTTTAGTTTTCCTTTTATTTATTCCCATATTAATTAAAAATATCGAATACAACTTATTGAATGGAAACTATGAAACATGGGGATTTAAAGAAATTACTATAGGAGTTGGTAGATAATGGATTATTTTCCCTTGTGTTTCACCATAGGGTGTCCCTATCCTCTTCATCAAGAAGAACGATGGTTATATAGGGTTATTTATTTATTATAGGGAAATAAATTCCATTAAAATAAAGACGAAGTATCATATACCTTTTATTGATGACTTATTCTATCAACTTAACAAGGCCAAATATTTTTTAAATTTTTACATATGTTATGCGAGTCCTAAATTTTAAGTAAATAAAGAATACATTTCAAATATATTTTTTTTGAAAATTGATTGGAAATTATAATTTAATAGTAATACCATTTGGACTAACTAATTCACCATATATTTTTATGGATAAATAGATATAGTATTCAAGAAATATCTTGATAAATTTTCTATGATATCCATTGACGATATTTTGGTGAATTCTTAAAAATATGGGGGCCATTGGAATTAAATAAAAATAATTCTCAAGACTCTTTGAAGGAATGAGTTATTTGATAAATTTTTTATGTTACATTTTTTCATTCAAGAAGTTTATTTTCAAGGAAATATTGTCTCTAGTGATGAAATCACATTTCAAACTGCAAAGACAAAGGCAATAAAGGAATGACTTACACCAAAGAACATATTTGAAGAATGTTTTGATGAAAAAAGTAGGATATTTCTCAATTATCTGATTTTTGTTATTCCATTTGGAAATGATGTATTTTTATATATAGTGATTCATTGAAGAATGTATTTGGTTGTTTCAAAATGAAAAATTATAAACATATTTTATTTTCATTAAAGAAACTAAGGACTCATAAACAGAATTATCCAACATTTGATATTGAGTTGGTAAATCTAATCTCTGCTTTAGAGATATGGAATCATTATCTCTATGGTGGTATATGAGAGATATAATTATACTATAAGAGCCTAAAATACAACTTTTTACAAAAATATATCAAGATGATTCAAATTTTATGGCTTGAGATGCTCATGGATTATGATTTCTCAAAAAACTACCACCCAGGGAAATTAAACAATGGAGCAGATGTATTATAAAGGAAAGATCATTTAGTTTTTATCCCAATGATAATTGATTATGATCCTATGCTCCTGGATATAGTAAAAGAGGACATGGCAATTAATATTAAAGGGGTGACATCACCCTTATTTCAAATTATTTCAAAACTATCTTTATTATAAAAGATAAAAAATTTCCCAATATAATGATGAGAATATTTAGAATAAAATTAATGCTTTGAATGATGAGAAATAAGAAAACTTCTTTTGGGAAGATGGTTTTCTAAAATTTTGATAGATATTATGTTTTCCATATACACCATAAGTAAAAATATAATTATTTTTTGTTACTTATAGATCAAATTTATTTATACACTATTCTTTTACAAAGATGTATTGGGTTTTGAGGGAATATTTTTGTTGGTATAACATGAAGAGGGAAATCCCTTATTATGTTTCCACATGACTAGTTTATTAATTAGTGAATGTGGTGAGAAAAAATCCTAGAGGAGTCATGAAACATATTCCAATTCTTGTTTGGATGTGGGATGACATTACTATGGACTTTATCATAGGTCTACAAAAGACTCCTAGAAAGAATTATTAAATATGGGTTGTCATTTACCACCTAAACAAAACTCCATATTTCCTTATTTTAATAGATGATTTAACTACTAAGAACCAGAAAATTCTCTATATTAATGAAATTTTAAGATTTCATGGGCACCTCTATCAAAAATGTCTAATCATGAACCCTATCTTACATCAAAATTATTTATGTTTCTTCAAAAGGTGATTGATAATATGATTCGTTTGAGTACACCCAACCATAATCAAATAGATTTATAGTCCAAAAGGATGATTTAAACAATTTATGTCATGTTGTGGCCATTATTAGTTAACATTATGTGCATTTGGGATCTTGATTTACCTTTGGTATAGTTTTACAATAACAATAGATTCCATTAAAGTAATCAAGTGGAAATATATTAAGCACTATATGGAAATATATGTCTTACTAAAACATTATAGGATGAATTTAATTGATGTATATTTATCGTCTAAGAACATGTTAAAGAGACAATAAGAAAGGTAATGGAAATCCATCCTCACATTAATGAAAATAAATGTAGGAAAAATAGTTGAACTGATAATTAGAGGAAAGAATTGTAATTACAGGTGGGAGATCATGATTTCATGAATTTATCTCCATGAAAGGGTGTTATAATATTTTTTAATAATTGGAAAATGACCACCAGGTAAATCATACCCATTAAAATTAATGGAAGAATTCAGGTTGTTTCTTATCATTGGTAAATGCCACTAAATTCACAAAAGTACATGATGTGTTACATATATCATTGTTAAGGAAGTACATGTCCTGCCCAACATAAGTTATCACCCCTAATAAAATATAATTGAAACCTTATATATTTTACTATTATAAACTCATCCATATTCATGATACTAGAGAGAATGTATTGACAAATATGACAAAATTTATGGAAAAATTACATTGGAGAAATCAAAAAATTAATGATGCAATGTGGGGACCGGATGATATTAGGAAGAATATCTTACACAATCTCTTTATAACTAAATATCCATAAATTGTTTTTTTGATGAATTTTTTATATGTGGTGATAATGTTACACCCTAATACTTAAAAAATATTTCTTTCATAATAATGTTAATCAATAGCTTATGATGCACACAATTTTAGGTTTAAAAGAAAATACTAAATTAAAATACTATTAGATGTGAAAATTATAGTCTAGATATTTATTTTTTTGTGGTTATTAATAGTAAAATGTAGTTAGTAATAATAGGGTTACATAATGATAATAAATAACAGAAGAAGCATTTAATAGTAAAAGATGTATTTTCAGAAAAAATGATATTTTTTCTAATGGATGGTTTATTTGTGATTTCAACACATAATTTAATATAATTTTTTACCACTTTTAGAAAATTTAATTGATATAATTCACTTAATTTTCATAATCATAACATCAAAATTACCATATTTCTATGTTTTGGGATTTTTCGGAAATGTATCATTTTTTGATGAATTGTGAATACAACTAAATTTTAATTGAAAATTGGAATCTCAATAAAATTATTTATAAATTTATATACATTTTTTTAATATAATAACATTTAAAATATTTATCAATTAATCCAATTTAGGAAATTTTAATCATTTTCTTTTTGAATTTTGATATAAAAAACATTTTCATCTTTTTAACATATTCTCTTCAAAAAACATGCTTTCTCATAACATTCATCGAATTAATTTTATATTAATATTTCACACATAGAAGAATATATTTTGAAAAAATGGATTCCATATTTTGAATTAGAATAATTTATGTTATATTATAAGGTCAAATAAATTTTTTTTACTTAAATTATAAGTGAAAATAGTAAAAATTAATTACCATAGTTAAGGTAATGAACAATTTATACGATGGTTAAACTAAGAATTCAAGGGTTAAAATAAAATAGAAACTTATCTAAAATATGTTTTATGTATATATATATACCTTATTATGTATAGTTGTTTATATTTATTATTGTTATACCCTTTTATAATAATAAAAATGCGGGTTCACCTTTTTCTTTCTTAAAACAATATGTGTGCCATTCACCTCACTTATAAAGGGACACACCTCTCCCTTCTTCATCAATCATTCAAAACAATTTATTACAACCAATACCTTCCAAAATATCTTCCCAAATTATATTTTCTCCTTACGTAAGACTAATTTTCTTTGAAAATCCAACATATAATGGTTTTAGGGAAAACTTAATGAGGATTCCCGAAGAAGAGTTTACATTCTATGGTGAGCGTTTTATATTATTTTTTTTCTCCAAACAGTAATATTATTAATAAAACATGAAAATATAATAACCTAAGTATATTAAATATAATTTTTTGTTTTTAATTTAATGTAATAACAAACATCCACCACCACTTCTATGAAATGGGTTATAAAATCATTATTTGTGTTTATGGTGCACTACCGACTCGTGGACCAATGTCATTCATTTTTCCATTTATAGTTCTCAAGATTGGGAATAATGAAGGATATAAAGTATAGATATGATATTTATTACATAATTATACTAATTTAGTAATTATATCATATAAACCATTTTAATTTTCATTCTCTAAGAGATATGATAACGTCATTTATGTGTACCGTGAACTATCGCCTCGCAAAATGATGCGATTCATCTATCACTAACAATTTACCTAGAAGTTGATATGGATAAAATTAATTATTATAAGTGATATTAATGATATATTTATTATATTAATGACATATTTATAATTATTAATGGACAAAATATTAAATTTTATTTCATACCTTTTCACTCTATGAAAGATGATAACATCATTCGTCTACTTGTGGACAACTGCATTTACAAAACAATGTGACTCTATTTTCCACACCGCACATAATGGATGATATTTATTAGAAACATTTAATGAAATAATGTGGTATATATTGTATTAAAATTATTATGGTAATTTAATATATTACTATTTCTTTCCATAATGATAATTAGAAAATTGAAATCGTACTCATCTGTATATACAACTCACCATCTCAATGATCGTAACATATTTCATTTATAAAAGAAATATTTATTGACTCATATTAAAATAATAATTGTCATATAATTTTGATAACTATTTCAGGATTATTATTCTGGATAATATTAAACTATATAATATCCATAAGAACAAAAATATTCATGAAAAAGCACGAATGAGAAAACATGGCTATTAATACATGAAACAAAGAAACTACTGAATGATTATTTATAAATGAGTGATAAGATGTTGTAAAAGGATCAAATATGGTATTATAATTATTAATATTATTCTTTTATAAGATAATTACATCTTGAAAATTTTGATGGAGGTTAAAGAATGTTAAGCCAAATAGAAGCGTGACGTAAGGGACTTCATCTCAATTTCCCTTCATTGAGGCATATAGTAATGTAATCATCTTAATTTATTTTATATAGTGTATATATTTCCAATTTGATATGTAATATAATGATCTAGTAATAATTAATTTTATTTGAAGTTTTAATTTTATTTATTTCTTATAATAGGATTTAGAATAGAAATTACATAATGGTAAAAGTTTGTGTACACTCCCACTTTATTTTGTGATTATTAACGTTATCTTGAAATAATCACGTAATTTTAATATTTTTTCAATTTACATTAAATTTATCTTAAATTTAAATATTCTTGTATAATGGATATTATTATTTTCAATTCCATATTACATTTTGACATATGATGTTTACTTTTTGAGTTATTTGATTTACTGGTGAACTATTGATAAATTTGTATCAGTTAGTAAGTAAAAATATTTGATGATAAGGAACAGTATTCAGGATTTAAATATATTAATAGAATTATGAGTAATTGTTTTCCATTAAGGAATGGGTGGTTCCCAGATGTAGATAGTACCTTGATGTATTGATATGTCTCATGAGAGAAATGTGGTTGCTAAATCAGATGTGTTTTTATACCGTAGTTTTAAACTGCCTTGAGGATAGATTGTTATGGTAGAGGTATCATATTCTTATGAAATGACATCAAATAATTATGAATTTTCATTATTTAGATTTTTTTATTTTTATTTTCAATTATATTTTCACAATATTATTATCTCTAGATAAATTTTATTTTTAGTTATTGATTAAATGAAATGTGTTTTCTGTTATTTATCTTACCATATTGATTATGCTTTATCCAATCATGAAATTAAAGTTATATAAATGTAATGCGTGTTAAGTTATTTACCTTTATAAGTTCATTTTTTATTGATTCATGTTGTCTTTCCCTTTACGTAACCCTTATGGAGTTTTCGAGCTCACCCTTATTGTGTATCATTTACATATGATATGAATAAGAATTATTGGAATGAGTTTTCAAGGATAAAAATGATTCTATTTTTTTATATATTATGATTATTTTATATTCCCAAAGTAAAGTAGGTATCATTTTTATATCTAGTTCCCCAAAATCACTAATCTAATAGTTCCTATGGGATTTAACTCTTTGTATCTATGCTAACGTGATAAACTAAGACACAAACTCTAATTCACTAAATAAGACTCATTAAAAACATAGGAGATATAAATTTATGGTTATATTAATGAGTAATATAATGTTATAGGATCATTATCATAAATTAAAAAGTTCATACCCAATATTTCACAAATCAAGAACATTATTCATGGAATAAAACATTATCATTTCAAAATACATGAATCATAAGTGTAACTAATCATCATAAATTATTCATGTACCATAAGTTTAAATCATAATCATAAAAATGTTTCATTAGAGTGTGGCATTATAGTTGGCATTGAAACCATATTAGATATCATGGTTATATTCCAAAACAATCATATAATATTATATTTGAAATAAACACCTATTCCCCATATCATACAAGATCATGAATGACCAGATATTTCCCATATCATAGTGAATTAGGAATCCCTACCTATTTCCATAGTGGACTAATCACATCAACTCATTTTACATAATTATATCATGAGATATAAGTCTTTAATAAATTACTTTGAGGTCCATAATAAATGCACCAATGACATAATGAAAACCATAAATATATGTACTATGAAATAATAAAACATTAATCACAGAAATATATTATAATCCATGGAAAAATAGGTTTCAAAAATATCAAATCATAAAAAAATTAAACCTTGGTAGAGAAACAAGTTTCATAGAGTCATAATAATAATCATAATTTTTTTTTTGAAAAGTGGATTTAATCATATGATAAAATCCCTGGTGAAACATAATAATTGTTAAAGTATATTTAAACAGATGAAAAATACATTGAAAAGAATATTGAAACCATTCTCCAAAAACATGAGAATACATACCCTTTTATTTTGACACATTTTGATCTAAAAAGTAAAAGAATATAGAGATATTTCTATTATATGAAAATAACCATGGGAAATATTAACGGTAGTATCTATGGAATTAATGATCATGATGGTGTAAAAATTCAATCATTTCATATAAACTAAAATATAAATTCCTTTCACACCTATTTATAAAATTAAAAAAATTATTCACTAAGAAAAATGTCTATATAAAATGATTTCTTTTCATGACATAGAAAATAAATTCAAATGTAGTTAAAAGTATTTTCGAAATACATTTTATTTATGTGTTTGAACATTCAATAATCAAATTTTACGTTTTTGGATACGCAATAAACAGTTTTTTTACCAAATATGAAATATATGCATATTTTATTTTAAAACAATATATCAATAATTTCAAGTAATTATGGACAAAAATGGTTCTAAAATTTAAAAATTATAGGAATAACCATAGGATATATAAATTTATGGGGTTTTGAGGATAATATTAATAAAATTTCTCGCAATAAAAATTTATAATTTAGAAAAAGTCTCACGAAAGTAAATGTGAGACAAGAAACCCATACCAAAAATATTATCTAACTTCATACACATTCAAGAATAATATATAATAAATTTATATTTATTATAAATATATCAAATAATAATATATTTTATACCATATATGATTTACTAATAATATATTTTTACAAGTTTATTGAAACTTCGTTATTAAAATTATTGTTCAGGGTTGAAACTACTTCATTTTTCATGCATGTTTCATATTGATAGTCCGGGTCCTGGTAATTTGAGCACAGTCACATAATAAATAGTGTTTTAATGATTTATTTAATATCATATTTAACTATTATATTCACTTTTATAAATATTTATTCATAGGAAAGTTGAGAAATGAATTACATCACTTTCTGGAGATTGTAGTCAGGTTGTATACACGAGTGATGATTCCACATTTTTATAAATGGAATGAAAAATTCACCATTAATTAACTATAATTATATCATCAATATAATATTTATTTGATAAATACATCATTATAAAAATCAATTTGAATCAGTTAAGAAAAACGAGACATATCTCTTCATGGAGGTGGTAGTCCACACATACAAATGGTGGATACTTTCAAATTCTATTTGATTGAAAGTAAGTAGATAATGGTCATTAAATAATTACAAAAAAATTAATTATATAGAAGAAAAATAATTCATTAATTTAGGAGTGATTTCATAAATTTAGAAGAGGTTGAAAAATAAATAAAATATAATGTACTCAGTTAATAGTTATACCACTTCATGGAGAAACCTATTTTAGATCACACAATAACCCTTGAAAGATTATTTTTTGGAATTAAATGAATTTTAAGGGTGTTGGTATAGAATATATAAATGTATTATGGTTGGTATTTTTAGACATAGAGGGTCAAACATTGTGAAAAATGATCATGATGGGCTTCCCTTTTTTAAATTGTGGGAAATGACACACTTGGAATTACTTAAAAGATTTAATAATATATATATTACAATCATGTAAAGTGGAACTAACGAACACAAAATTGACTATAATAAGTGATATAGTTTACAAATTCTAAAAAATCACATTTTCACAAGTTTTGAAAACATTATAAGCCTTATCTACTACTTATCAACTATATCCCATTTCAACCATAACCATGATAACATGATTATATGAAATAAAATGAAAGGTTCCTTCTAAAAAAATTTGTAAATAATTATTCTTAAATTTTAATTCATTATTTTTTACAAAATTTCATTACATAGAAAAAATTACTTTTTAAAAAGAACATAAAACTCATGAAAATAAATTTTTAGGAAAATAAACGATTTAAGCTTAAAAATCATTATGGAAAAAATAAAAATTGGTATTCCAAGATATTTATTATTTAGTATATAGATTAATGTTTTCAAACATTTGGGTCAACATAAATATAAATTTAACCTTTCAAACATACCATTAAATGCAATTACCAAACAATAATTTTAAATTTGATTAAAAATAATTTATCCTTTCAAAAGTCATGAGTTGGTTCCCCAATTCAAAATAATGTTTCGAAATAAATTATTCACTCATTAAAAACATATTTTTTTGAACCCTGCTTACACAATAGGACAGGATAAGGTGTTATATATATGTTAAAGCTTTATCCCATTGTTTTAACCATGTTTTACTAGTTTTAATGAGGTGATAAATTTTTACCATTGATAATACTCATAATGACCAAAAAATAATTTTCCATAGTATGATATATTATTTATTTTAATTCAAAATATTGTACCCATTATTCTAGTGTCAATTTATATAAGTCGAATTAGTTCATTTTAAAATAAGCTTCATAAAAATTAGCAATGAAGAATTTTTTTTAGAAAAATGTATCTTTAAGCATAAAAGTAGATTCATTTTTATTACAATATATTAAAAACCATTAAATTAATATTTAAACATTTTACTGAATATATAATAATTATTTTTCATTAAAATTATCTGAAAATAGAGATTAATTTAATTTTTTTAGTTAAAAACACATTGGATTAATAAAATCCATTTTTCAAAGAATAATATCTTTTACCTATAAATGTTTTTTGTTTTATTTCCAACCAACTGATAACTAATGAATTAAATTTTTATATGACTAAAAAATAATTTTTTCCGATTTTATGTAGTCTCATTCAGAGGCATAAGTCTAGTGTTTAGGATATATCATTCAAATTGTATAATAATTTTTCATTAGTATACCATTGTATGTTAAAAATTGTTGTAGCATGTAAATAAAGCTATAAAATACAACATATTTATTTAAATATAAATATATAAAAATATTTCAACGTGTTACAGAATGAGTTATTACAAACTCTTTTCAATAAGGATTCTTTTTCTCATGAATTATTATTAAGTATCCCCGATGAGTAACTCTAGTTATTGTGACCTCATGTCAGCTTCTCATCAAAATAAATTCTCATATTTGTGACTATACCACTATAATATTCATACTAGTTCCATTGGATTTCACTATAGAGTCTTATCAATGAGTTCAATGATATTCCTTGGATTCTTGATAAAATAAGTATAAATCTAAAATTCCCCATCTTTAAAATGAATTTTATGATACAGATTTTGTTCATATTTATTCTACTAAAAATATGCACTAAATTATAAACCATGTTTTTTTGTGTGTGACTATGATATGGGTTGTGTTTTTCCTTGTTTTATGAAACTATATCATGGTTTTCACATAATCTATTATTGTAAATCATGTGACCAACTCTACATTGTCTATTATTATGATTAAATTTGGTTATTTCTCATTATATGATGAATTTTTGTTTAAATAAATACTAAAGTGAGTTATAAAAAGTCAATTAGTTAATGTTGTTGATGTTATAAATTTTTTAATATTTAATACTAAAGGATGATGAATTTAACAAATTAAAAACATAAAAAATTCCAACAGGATAATTTATTCAGTAGAGGATGCCTCAAAATTAAATCTTATTAACCTCATTTTTTATAAAATATTTCAGTATTTATAATCAAATGTTAACTCTATTTATCTTTTATTTATGTTTCATTGAGTATGTATCTCTATAAAGCTTTTTTGAATAATAGTCCCTAAAAAGTATTCAATGATTCTATTTGTAATGAACCGCCTTCTTAAAAAGGTATGACTTAGTTATTTCTTGGATAAATATCTTAAATGGACCATCTATTGTTACCTAATGGAGTTATGAAGAACAAAAGGGTGTACATGTCTTGATCAGAGCCTAAAACCCCATGAATTTGAAACAAAAACACCAGGTTACATGGTTTAAAAAACCATGAATCCCATATCGCATAGTCTCTCCTAACCATGCAGGGTGTAATAGATGAGAGCAGGGGGTCTCATGGTTTGTTTGAAAACATGTGACTGAGGCCCTTTCCCATTAAAAAAACTACAATTTTTGGACATATGATTTTTTCATAGTTTTATTAGGGTTTGGGAAACCACGTGCCTTAATTGTCAAGGGAATCTCCTCTGATATTGGAATTAACATGGTTTACACGTGGATTGGAAAAACATTATGGCCAAAACATGCACCCTTGATTTTTTTTGTGAAATTTCCAATTTTACCTTTATGTACAAAAATCTATGCCTCCTCTTCCTCTTATCATTATTCAGCAGAATCCCTTAGTTTCTCCTCCCATGATATCTCTTATTCCTCAACCCAAGGTTTTCAATAACTCAATAATTTGAACACCAAATCGAGTTCTGAAGGAGGATTTGGATAGAGAGAGGTTTGATATTGAGTTCTCTTTCATGCATTCTAAATTTATCTTTGGATATATTTCACTATTTAGGTGCAATATCTTTTTCCCAATTTTCTGGGTGTTGGAACATTCCATTAATTTCTCCCATTCTACTATGAATTTGAGGCTTCCATCAAATAAGGAGTCGTCAATGACCATAAGGTAGGTACTCTAATTGTTTCCCAAAAAACCTATACTGTATTTATAGCATCCCCATTGTGTTTTATGCCTTCTTTTGTCACATAATGCCTTAAAATAAATTTATTCATTCTAAACAACTATACACACCTTATTATTCTTATGTGGATACTTATTTAGTAATTATAGTATTATAACCTCAATCATGGAAACCCCTTGGTGGATACAGCTTGAAATGAACCTTTATAATTAAATTATTAAATGGAAAAAATAACTTATAATCGATTATCTTGGATTATAAATTGAATTTACCATAATTAAAAAAATGTATGCAATAATAAATATCCTCATAAGTACTTGGATTTACTTTTAAATGGAATTTCCCTAGTATGTAATTACCCAATTGATAAATTCACCTTCTATTTTTTTCATCGATCCTTATAATAATGAATTCCCATGTTTTGGTTAAATATATTGATTGAATATATGGAATATATTTCTTCATGATTTTTTAATTACATAATGAATTAAATGGTTTAGTTGAAATGGTTTATAAAGGGTGTCAAGGCCACACTAACCATTTCATGATTTATGAAGTATATTAAATTAATTGTAATGCCTTGGTTACAATGGGATTGGTGAATATAACACATGAGAGGCAATTATTTATCATTATTATTATTATTATAATTATTCCAGTAATATTGGATGTGGAATGATGTTTTAGGGAATTTTTGGGCCCAAAGATACACTCTCCCTTACATCAGGTTTTTAGTATGATGTCACAAAAAAATTGAAACTATTTAGATAATGGAAATGACGTACCACATTCCATGTTGTTGATGTTTACATGAAGACACACCCACCACCTCAAGTGATGGGTAGGACAAATCTTATTCATTATGAGATATAGGGCATTCACCCCTTTAATAAAGCATATATGCTTATTTAGAATGGTTATAGATGAATGAGTTATGCCTTAGTCTATCCAAAATCTAGTATTCTAGTTATATTGGCAACTTACAGACACACATACTTATTCCATATAGATAGATGCAGTATATAACTAGACTATGTATATATTATTTCCATATACAAATGGTTACTATTCAATTCATAATTATGGACATGAGATGAAGTAGGTAGATCCACAATATGTCAATGAGAAACCTAATAAGGATAGTTATTTATTCCTTATTTTTTCTTATTATATTTATTCCTGAACTGTAGTGTTGTAATGTACATTGCTTGGATTAATTCAAAACAGTATTGGTGGTGGACTATTGAGAGTTTATATCACATGCTACTCAGGACACCTATGGTAATTGAGTTTGTTAATTTTATGCAGGTATGGATAAGGTTAAGTCCCCTTAGAAAATTAATTAACATTCTCTACCTTTATATAGACAATAGGATAAGGTGACTGAGCATATTATTGAGATTCTAGTGGCGTATACTGCTATTAATTTTTTTATAGAATTTTATATATGTTGTCCCATGTTCCAATTTTTTACATCAACATGCCATGAATATAAGAATATGAAATTTCCTAGTAAATTCGGATATTATTATACAACTATTTAGTTATCTATGATTCTTGTAGATTATTAATATATAATTTGTATTTTCTTTGGTTTCAATGGGTAAATGATCTAGTCATTTAGTCTCTGTTTATTTCATGATTCCATTATTGTATGATTATTGTTTTTATATGTCATACCACCCTGATATGAGGGTATACTATCCAAACTATACAACCTTTATACCCTCACTTCTAGTCGGTAACATCTATAAAATGGGGAGGCATGCTAGAGGACGTGTGATCCATCGCCTCGGGGCCCCAATTAAGTGGATGCCTGGATGAGATTTAACACAGTGGTATTATTGCTATTTTTTCCTATAAAATATTTCTTGGGTATTATACTAGATACTATAAGTTAACGGAATTTCTAAATGACCCTATTCCTAGACATAGCTAACCCATGTATAGGGGAACCCCAAATTTCCTAGGATGGGTAATCATTATTGTTGATTAATCCTTTTATGGTTGATATGACTTCATCGTTGGGTGACACACGTTACTTGTGATGTTATTGATATTGGTATAATTGAAGTGATGATTTATTTTACCTCAGCCTGATGAAAGGATGTAATATAATTGCATGCATAATTATAAGAACAATTGGAGTATTATTCCATGACCTTTCCATGCCATGTCTATTTTTAGTTGGCATTTTACAATTTAATAGTAAGAGTTCCTTTATTATTTATGTAATGGTGATAAAATTACATGAAGGGAATATAAAAAATAATTGAAACATAAATTTATAAGTTCATTCCAACACAGGTTAAAGAAGACACTATAAACAGTCAATTATGACATGTTGGTTCTTGGACCATTGGTCACAAGGGATGGAATGTGTCATGGTGATGGTTTAGTGGAATCCATATTTTATTTCATGAGGATTATGGATCCTATGGATTCAGTGCTGGTGATATATCTAATTAAACTATGAAAAGTGGTTTGAATACATAAATGATTAATTAGTAAAATATTAATACCATTCTAAGAATTAAATAGTGACCTTCTAATTTGATATGAGAAAAAGTCATAAACCCAAAATTATTAGTGGGTAGTGGTGTGTCTCTAACATTAAAATGTCTATTATGGTCTTTTCGTTACCAGGTAGACCAAGATTTAGATATAGAAAGAGAGGTATAATCTGTTCATAGGAGGTCTTGAAACTCTTCCTAGTTATTTATCTATGATATCTAGACTATTATGATCTCTTCTGAGGCATGCATTTTTAATTTTATAAACATGACTCCATGATACCCTCGAGTCATAAACCCTAATGGTGGTTAGAACCATGAACTATATGTAGAGGGCCTTTCGCCACCTGTTATCCTTCCTTCAGTACCACCTATAGAACATATCCTTATTCTTAATATGTGAACCAAATCCCAATTCTTTTGGGGTTTATTACACAAGATGAAATCTATGAAAGGTTTCTCTTGACCTTCCTTGAAAATTGGAGATTTGACTCTGGATTTCCAATAGAAGTATCCTCCCACCATTTTGGGGGATGGAAGACCACATGCTACTGATTCTTGGTTCAAATTTTTTCTTTCAATATTAAAGCATCTAGAGATGCATCTAGAGTGGTGATTAAAGATTACACCTTATATTATATGTCATTTTTCATGTGATGGTGGGATGTTCTTACCCAGGAAGACCAATATCATAATATGGTTTATAGAGATTTATATTCTATCTTCTATAACAATTTCATTCCATAGTCTCAAAGGGATAACCAAGACAAGCTGATTATGAACTTTGCAGGGGTTTTTATGTATTTCAGAGATTATTTTACACATTTTATGGATTTGAATAATTTTTATCCTACTCTAGTAGGTGATGATCTTATGAATACAAGTGGATTTGATGATGGGATGGTATATTCAATCTGATCTCTATTCAGTGTATTCATTTTGACTACTATTATGGAAGACGTAAACTAGGACCTTATTATAGAGTATAATCTCAGTAAGGATGATGGTGTGTGTTGGGGTGGTTCATCACCTAAATCTACCAGTGGTTCTTCTTGTAGATGCAAGTGTCACTTTAAGGTTTCTCAGAGTGGGAGAAATAATTATGTTCCTTGTGTAGAATTTTTTTTGATATGACACTACAACAAGAAGGTGGGACATATGAAACCACATTTCTTATGAAATCTAGTGGAATATAGAAGATATAGAAGGATATCATATAACCAATGATTCTGAATGAGTTTTACACTAGTACCTATCGAGCAGGGATCTACACTTACTCCATATTTAGGAGTGGGGCTTGTATAATATCATCTATTAGGTAATTGGAATACCACCAAACACTCATAATGAGGTGGAGATTGAGGTAGATGTAGTCAGAGTCAAGATTATAATCCATAGGAGAGTGGGATTTCTTAGGGGAATTAGGACGTGAATCAGGGCCACGTTATGAGCCAGTTACATGTAGTGCATCCTATGCTGAATAAGAAGAGCACCAAACCATCTACTATTAGAGGTATAATTTTAGTAGTATCCACCTTAGGGTTCGCTTTATTGGACATAGACGCAACTCATAAATTTATATCTGACAAGATTATGGAGTGTCTCGGACATGATATTGAACCCTTTGTTGGTGTGATGACACATGATTCCCTATTAGGTATCTGATTTGAGAGCGTACACTGGGGAAATTCTTATCCCTTAATGATATTATAATTCCTTTTTGTAGGTGATATTGTAATCCTTGACATGACGGTATTTGATTTAATCATTATGATGGACTGGTGAGATCTCTATTTAGCCCATATAGACTACTATCATCGAAGGGTGATATTTACATTACCTTTGGAAGTTACGAATATACATAAGGGAGAATGTTATGTTTGTGAGACTCAATATAGACTTGAGTTTCAGAGGCTGGGATGTCTGAAAACTCTGATGACCAGTATTTTACTATATGGTAAAAGGTTATGACCGATAATTTTCCATTCAATGGTGGAGATTTTCATTGAGGTCTTTCTGGATGATTTTTCTTACCTACCTCCAATCCAAGAAGAAAAATTTACCATTTATCTTGTTCTAGGAGCAAAATCATTGGTCTTTACTCCTGATAGGATTAAACCTATGGAGCTTACATATCACAAAAAATAGTTAGATGAATTAGAGGATAAAGTATTTATATTCCCTAGTACATCTCCCTTGGGATCAGTGGTACTTTTTAGGAAGGTGGACAATACCATCAATATTTTTATGGATTACCATAGATTGAACAATCGCACGAAAAATAATTGGTATACATTTACTAAAATAAAATACATCTTTGATAAACTCCATGGAGTGAGACTTTTTTCAATAATATATTTGTGTTTGGGCTATTGTGAGGTGTTTTTCAAGTCATCAGACAAATATCACATAGCCTTTAGAATCTTGTACGATCTATTTTAGTACCTAGTCACATCGTCCGGTCTCACAAACCACCTATAGTTTTTATGGCTCCATTGAATTTGTTTTCAACCTAAATCATTATTTATTCATGAGAGTATTTGTTAACAACATATTTTTGTATTCATGATATTGGTGTGAATAAGATGTATAGGTGTGATTAGAGAGTGATTACAAGACATAGTATGGAAAAAACACAAACCCTTAACATATGTGAATAAGAGATATAGGTGTGTTCCATGAATGTTAATATAATAGATTAAAATAATATCTCATACTAGTAGGACACAAATGATGGTTCTTAGAGACTATAATTTCTTTCATTAGTTCCATACCAGATGTATCTTAAAACATAAACCCAACACATCCTCCAATATTTCATTTTCTAAAAACAAGTATAACACATCCCCATTGAAATAATTGTCAAATTCTTGATGAAAAATCATTTCACACAACCTTCTTGAGGGAGAGCCGACTGGGATCAACCTGAATAATCAATTTCCTTGGAAATATTAACACAATAGAAATATGTTCAATGATAAAATTTATAGGTCAATAATCATGTAAAATTTGGAATGAAACCTAATAAACCTAAGAAACATGAAACAATCAAATGAAATTGTCAAAAAATAATGCGATCAAGCATCAATAATAATGTTATGAGCTACACACAAAAGTCAAAAATCATGCCATGAACCCTTATAAGACATATAGTAAAGTAAAATAATGACAAACACAAGGTATTTTAAGTAAAATCATGTTTTTATAAGGAATCATCCCCCAAAATCATGTCTTAGTTTTAATTGGTTGAAACGTCCCACCATGGATTCCGAGAACAGATTCTAAATATGTTTATTTATAAGATAAATAAAAACACTAAATGTGTCAATGTATCCCCTCTCAAAAATAATTTATAAATTATCAATTTTTATAATTCTTACCGATTTCTATCTTAATGAATAGTTATAATTTCCTATACGATAATGTTTTATTTATCTAGAATAATCTTAGAAAAAAAATGATAATTATTTTTTATAATTTTATTCGATAATTTTAGGATATTTATTATTTAAGGATGTTTCATCCTTTTTAAAGAAATATTATAAAACCCAAAATTCAAAAATCATTCAATAAAAATGATAATTGGAACAAATATTCATACATGGAGTTTTCCATTAATTGTAACACCTAAGAAGTGGATGTGAGAGGAGTGTTCTACCACACCTAAAAACTCGATGTTGAAATTATATTCATCAATGAAGAATCAACTGACCATTGGATTATAAATTATCAAAAATAAGGTGACATGAATAGATCCAAAAATGAATTCATTAGGATTAAGACAATTTTAAGAGGGAACCCACTTAAATTTTCATAGTACTAATATCCAAAAATTAAATTAACAATTTAATTGGACGTTTACTCAAATACTGAATTTTTAACATCAAAAATATTCAAAAATATTATTTATGAAATTTAAATGAGTTTAAATAATAAATTCCAAATATTTTAGGGTTTTGAAACCATTTAATTGGGTTATAAGGTCATTCCTGGAAAAAATTGGGATTCTAAAAAATAATGAAAAGGGAACTATATTTGGGTTAAATGACATTATTCATATCTATCTCATTGATGTCACATGAGGGTAATGAGTTTTACCCTTTCATAGAGATCATACCCTTATATAGCATATACAAATTCTAGTTTACCCTTATACATGTAGAGAATTTTCCAACTAACGATTACATGAACCCTTCTTTATCCCTAAGTTGGTTGAAAAAACCTTTGATTACCCATATAAACCCTTGATTTATCATTAAATGAACATGGTTTCCCCTTATGAACCACTAAGAATGTTCACCTTATCTTTATATAGCTAAAGAAAAACCACTATACCCTTATGTAGGGTCTTAAAAACATAACCTACCCTTAAGAAACCTTTGAAATCAGGGAGATACACTTACAAAGGGTATATAAAAAGGGATCTCCACTTACATAACTCATCAAAACAAGGGTTTACACTTACAAAACCCATGAAAACACCTTTATACCTATAAAAAACACTATTTGTGTTTAAATTTTCACTTGAAAGTCTTATTAATTAAAACGAAAATATGGTTTATGGAATATTTAAGACTTATAATGTTATAAATTTAGTGAATAAAATTAGAGCATTTGTTGGAAAATTAGATCTCGTACATAGTGGCATTTAAGGACAACTGATTACTCAATCAATTCATGGATTTTGATACTATTTTAACCATTATTAATGAGTTATGTTAATATGGTTATGTGTTAATTATGAGATAAATGTCTGAAACCATTGAAATGTTACATGAGTTTCAAAATTAAGTATATAATCAATTATAAAATAGTATGGAGTATATCTGATCAGATCGAGATAGTGAAATCTTAATAATATAATTTACTACAAATATGATATATTTTGAAATTATTTTCTAAATCACTCATACTAGAGAATAATAGTCTATCTGTAATCCACTAATATATTAAAATGAATACTCTGTTAGATATAATTCACGACACACAATAATGATCTTAGACAACACTAAAATATATAATTTTCAAATAGGAATGTTATAAACAAGAGATTGAATTGGTGGGTATGAATTGGATTAATGATATTATAAAGTCTATTTATAAATTTCACCCTTAGTACAAATTAATTTATTAATTATTTGGATATAAGACTTAAATTTTTAGTTAAATCTTTTCATACTTCAAAGATACATTTTTAATAGAAATGGGTTTTTTTGACTTTTGGGGAAAATTTTATAATAAATTTAGGACACATTTAAAAAAATGTTTTGGGGAAAATGAAATTAATTTTTTAATTGATTAATTAAAAATTAACTTATAATAAAATTTTGAGAATTACTTTCTGAAAAGTCGGGTTTTCAATGAATAGTGAAATGATAATAATTTATGCTGAATGATATATTTTCTATTTCAAGAATTTAAAGAGTACCATTTTGTTTTAAATATGTTTCAATATAACCTTAGTTAATTTATGTTATCAACAAACTAGTTATGTTCATAAGAAATAAATTTATTTATGAATTTTCTATAAAATATTTTATACTTAAGAATTTTTTTTTCTAAACAACTGCTTCTCTTCATGTCTTGTTGATTTATTTCTAAATTAAATTATGAAAATTAATTATATTTTATTTTATTTTATAGATATAAAATATAGATTAAAAACACAATATTAGGGAATATGGCCAACTTATTTTTTATTGATAATGAACAGTACATATATTAAAAAACTATTACCCTGGTTAATTTTAAAACAAATTTTATTTGGGGGGGGGGGAATCTAATGTGAGAAGAAATAAAATGAACTAAAATATTTTCTAATTACTATTTTATGGATTTAGTTTTAACATTATCTGATTTTATTTAATTTTAATTTTTTATGGGTCACATTTCCATAAAAATGGCATAATAATTTTTAAAACATTTCAAAAATACAAAGTGTGTCTTCCCCCTTCACCTATAAATGGAATAAATCTCTCCTCACATCAACATTATTAAAGATAAATGTTTATCTTCCTAGACCTAAAAATTAAATTCCTAAATCCTAGAGGTCATACTTTGAGTATAATTCAAACCTTAGTGGGATAGAGATGCAATTAAAAGAAATTTGTACGATGAAGAAATATAACGTTTAACTAAAATTTTGGTTTTATTTCTTATTCTGCCTTCTTCAAAACATTTTTAACTATTTTGATGTATTTAAATTACTATATACCATATAATAAAGTGTTTATATATTTTTTCTTAATCATTATCAAATTATTTCATCACATAATTATTAACGAACGAATCATTTATGTGTACAACGAAGTACCTCATCAAAAACTGATGTTATTTGTTTTCCATAACTTCCTCTTATGGCTAGAGAAAATGAAGGATTTTAAATATATTATATGATATATATAATATAAATAATTTTTTTTATTTTAAAAACAATCTTTTCACTTATTTTATTACATTACAAAGGAAAAATAAAAACCTCACTCACACATATGCACAAACAACCACCAGATGAGATGATGTATTTAATTTTCTCCTACTACCTCACATGGTTTCTATATATATATATATTTAAAAAATGAATATGAAATATATGATATAATCATCTCATTGAAAAAAATAAACTTCACTTCGTTCCCATATGCTCATTAAAAAAATGAAAACAATAGTCATGGATATGTGTGGACTACCCCTTCCTTGAAACCAGATATATCTTTTTTCATATATTACATTTATACGTGTTTATAAAAATGTAATTAATGTTTAAAAATTATTATTGATTCATAAATATGATTATGGATATGTTGTAAACATGAATATTTTACATCATTATCATATCGAACTTATTTCAAACCTATGAACTCAACACCCTCAAATTACATTACATGGCCTTTATTAATAAATTATTTAGAAATTAAATTGAGGTAAGTGAAGTAAAGCTAATAGTAAACCTAAAAAAGGTAATTAATAATGTAAATAAGTTATGAATTTTATTATTCAGTAATATAAATAGAGTACATTTCATGTCAGGTAATTGAGTAAGGGATTTCTTCCCAATTTCCATTCATTATGAAATATTTTAATGTTATAGACCCAATTTATTTTATATGGTGTATACAATGTAAATTTACATATTATATCTTGAATAATTAATATTTAATGTCATTTTATGGTTATTTCATTTTATTTCTGATGTAGGGTCTTTATTTAGATGCAACCAAAGCGATAATGGGGTTATCAACTAAATTTCCTCTAATTGGGTTATATCACTTCTTTAATGATTACAATATACCAATATTATGTGTGAAATGGACCTTCATTATATATATATATATTTTATTTTCCATTAATTTTATGGATTTACATTTTTCAC
Organism: Viscum album; assembly: GCA_963277665.1. Lineage (NCBI taxonomy): Eukaryota > Viridiplantae > Streptophyta > Magnoliopsida > Santalales > Viscaceae > Viscum > Viscum album. The sequence goes on from OY728160.1 coordinate 1,857,015,374, forward strand.
ACATTATATCTCCGTTGATTAATTATTAATTGAATCATGTGATCATGTGATCATTGTATTAGTTATTCATATCAGATTTTACCTCTTTTGGAAATATGTTTACGTTATTACCCTATATTATTTTATGATGTGTATATAATTACACATGAAATGTTAAATCATGTATCTCCTTATATTCATGGTATTTAATGTTTATTTTTTATTTTAATTTTTCACAAGATTATGAATCCTAATATACCAAAATAGTAAGGTTTTTTAGGATATGATCTCAACTTATTTTGGGTTTTTTGTTGTTTAATGTTACATTGGGAGGGATACTATGACATTTTTTTATAAAAATATACTTTATTCTAGTTTCATTTTGAATTTAATTTACATGTTTAGTCTTTATTTCCTCCATTATTGATTAAATAAATATCAAGAATGCTATATGTATCTGATACTGATCATGTATCTTCTTTTAGACAAGGTATATTTCTCTACCATATCCATGTTTTAAAAAATCAATTATTCTCTTATTTAAAACACAATGGTTTCTTGATTTCATTTTCATGTATCATTAATATTAACTAAATAGAGTTTAGAATGTTATATTTTTAACATTTTCTTATGATACATTTTGAATTTATCATTCAATGGGTTGAAGGATTATTTTATTTTAACATAAACATATTTAAAAATATTCTTTAAAAAATATATTTTATTTTAATATTAATTTTAATATATCGAATTTTATTTAAAAATAATTTACTCGTCATACAATTTTAGAAATTTTAAGACTGTAAAAATTATATTCAAAGTGAAGTTGGTATTTTCTTCAAATAAGTATTAATGATCAGTAAATTATATTTATATGAATTACGGAAAAAAGTCATTGATTTCCATATTTTTATAATTGGGATATATTATATTTATACCAACCATATTATTTCTATAGATGGATTATGATTTTTTCAAATATATTTTTATTTAACCCATTTCTTTTCCATGGGTAAATCAATCTAAAAAATAAAAATTGTTTTTGGTACGTTGAAAAGTACAAGATTATAGTTGTTTTTCTAATTCTATGGTACATGGACATATGTACGGATTATTGATATGTGGATCTATTAAAAAAAATTATTTGTGGTTATGTTATAAACTAAGGATGGGTGGGTTAATTATGGAAAGCCACTGAATTGGGTATAACAAGGTATTTAACTATTTTAAATTTCTACTAATAGAATGAGTTAGAGAAATCTCTTAATAGAGAATCAAATAATGTTATGGAGTTAAATATTTTATGTTAATCCTAATATAATTTTTTACATATCCTTTTCTGGTTATTCAATGATGAATTTTTTATTTTCCATGTTAACAATATGTTTCTTTTATTCATGCATTATATTTTAAATATTCTTTTGATCAAGGGTTATTATAACAAGGATCATGATTATTGACTTATAATACTTTCATATTTAGTTTTATCTTAATTCCATGTAACAATGATTATAATATAAGTGAGCATTGGTATGATTTATATTATTTTATTCTTCTCACTTTTAATATGTTATCATACCCGTATCCCTATATTGTGATCAATAATGATTTCAATTGTTATGACCTATGATAACCATTACCAAGAATTTAAGCTTAAATAACATTTGTTTCTTTTCCCTATGTGTTAAATTTCATGTAATATAATTTTATATGGGTTCCATGTGAGAGATCATATATTCATAAATTACAATAATAAAATATGGGATTAGTGGGAAAAATTACTCATTTAAGGACATGGAAAAATTATGTAAGGGTTTTCTCTAAATATATAAAACTCTAAACCAAAAATATCCCTCTATATATGTGATGCAGTTTTTCCATTTGGTGTTCTATGTTTTTTATTTTTGAAATTGGGAGTTATTTTTTGATATCAATTCTAGAAATGACATATTATGTTTTAAGTATTGGATTCTAGGATTGTGGGTTCAAGGCTATCACATTTGGTATTAGTGTAGGTTTTAGATTAATTTGGAGAGAGGGATGTTTTTATGCAAGGTCAACATAAGAGTTATTGATTTAATCATGGATTTAGAAGATTGATTATATATACAATTTTAAAGGAATATATACACCTTTTACGATTTTATATGATGGTATTTTAATGTTTTTAATGATATTTTTTGAGATTTTTTATTATGGTGACATATATGTAACACTTAGGTTTAACGTAACAAATTATTTCAGACGAATGCTATTAGTTTTTTTGGGATATATGATTAAAAGTATGGGAAAAACATTGAGGTTAATCATTATTTAATTTTGAATATATTGAGGTCAATTCATATATAAGGTTATTTATATATAGAATTATCTATATTGAACTTTTTGGATGATTTCAAAACTATAAATATTAATGTTTCATTTCTTCATGTAAGGGTTTAGACATTTTGGATATTATCTTACATTGTGATAATAATTATGGTCTTGGATAGTGTATAATGATAGTAGGAATTTTTTTTTACTATTTTTAGGATATTTAATCAATTAGAATTTTATTTTAGTGTTTCAGGGGTGAAAAATTCATCTTGAATAATCATATATTGGAAAAAGAGACGTGTTATAAGTGGAAATTGATCGAAGAAAAACCAAAGGATTAAATTATTCTTATGAAATGTAAGAAAATCAAGAATGTATATTTTCTTATGATAATGGAATTCCACAAATATGGAAGAAATATAATGAAATAAAAATGTTATCCTATTAAATTCATTTCAAATGGATTGATAGTCTTTTAAAACCTTATTGGTTTATGATTTTTGGCAACTGGCTATCTCATTCTCATTCACTTTTTTGCATGATGTTATTTTCAACTATGTGTAGTTATTTAGAAATAAAATTTCCCCCCATTTCCATATTTTCACTTTATACTAATGTTATCATATTTTAAACAAAATTTATTTTTTATTCTAGATAATAATTATATTTCTAGTTCCCTCTTTTCAAAATGAATTTGTATTAATCCTTTTTACAATGTGGGTTTCAGAAATGCTATTTTGAAATGTTAAATCCCTTAGTACCAATATAAATAAAGAATTATGAGGATAAAATTTACTAAATACTCAGGTTGGATTTAATCAGCTAATATTTTAAAATGAATATTATGATCTATATAGTACAAGACATCCAATATAAAGATTAAAAACCCATTATATATTTTAACTCAAATCAGACCATTACAAAATATCCATTAAATTGGAGGGTCTGAATAGAAAAAAATTATGAAATATATGTATAATTTTCTAACTCAATAAAAATTAATTGATTTATTATTTAGAATTAATAATCCAGTATTTAGTAATGTTAATCATTTCTTCACAACATTATTTTTCCAAAAAATTGTTTTTATTGATTTTTGTGTAACAATATTATAATGAATTTAATTTTTTTTTAAAAATTCATTTAAATAAATGAAATTCATTTAATAATTTCAATTTTAATATTATTTAAGAGTTAATATTTGTGAATTTTCTAAAAAGATTGAGATTTTGATGAATAGTGTAATATAATGAAATTTATTGAAATGTTATTTTTTCATTCAATCATTTATAATGTTATATTTTATTTTAATATAGTTTAAAATAATATTTAGTTAACTTATATTAGGAATAATCTAAAAATTTTCATTTTATTTATATTTATTTTTGATTTTTGTATAAAAAGCTTCATACTTAAGAATAAATTTTTTCGTGAAAAATGATTTTTAACATATTTCATGGGTTAATTTTCAAATTAATGGTTTCACCTATATGAATTTTATTTAATAAAAAATATTCCATATATTTATTTATCATAAATCATATTAGTCAATAATTTCAACTTATTTTTTGGTCATAATTAATAGTAAAATTAGAAAAATATTTTACCACAATTAATGTTAAAACATGTTTATTGCAGGTTAAAACAATAGTTATAATGATTAAAATGGAATAAAATATTTTTTATTCCCAATTTTATGGATTTATTTCTACCCACATCACCTTATCCTCACAATTTAATTGTTTATGGTATTTTTTACATGAAAATTAATTAATAATATTTTAGTATTTTCAAAAAAATCCAAGTGTGTCCTCACATAACCATTAAAAGGACACCCCATATCCTATTATATCTATAATTAAAGAGTAATTTATATTAGAAAATCCTAGCCAAAATACATTACTATCATCACTTAAAAATATTATAGGGATTAGTGTTTATAAAATACAAAATACAGTGTCCAGTTTTCCTCCAAAACTGAGGGGTCACTACCTATAAAACATAGAAAGTGCGCTCAACCGACTCATATCATCTTATTATAATTCTAGGGGAACCTTCTAGTTAATTCATGGCGCTAAAAAAAGGTCACTTTGAGGTATGTGCTCCATCATATAGTACTATATTGAATACTTTTACATGTTGAATCATTATTATGATCATTCTATGGAATCCTATATGGATTTCATCATGGAGGCATACTACAAAAGTCTCAATGAACCAAAATCAAAGAGTATATCAGAGGATATAATTAAATAATTAATTTGAAACAAAAACCCCATTTTTTATGATTCTTATTCCAATGTTTTCCATTTACCGAGTTTCTACATGTACTAAGTCAGTAAGAAGGTCATCAGAGTCCTAGAGAATGGATAAATTGACCACCACACCAACCTTAGGTTCCCTGTTCTATGATCTAGACTCCATGCACATTAATACTATTTTTATTGTTCCTAAACTAATAATCACATCTAAAAATATCTAAATATTGATGCTTAGAAGACCCTTATATGATACTGCTTGGTTATGATCTGACCCACTATGGCCTGCCAGATTGACAGTAATATTAGAGTGACATCTGAAGACTACCTCTATTAGGCATGGGGTGGGAGGAATGTGTTGAGTAGGCATATCACAGAAATGGTAGAATTTATCCTAAGGTACATGTATTCATGTAAACATATTCAACCCCCATGGTAATATAAATAAGGTAAAACAAAATTGATAATAGAATCCACATAGAAAACTAAAGATATAAATACATAGATTGGTGATCTCACCCTAGAAGTATTGGGGATACCTTACCCTACCTGATGTAAACCCACTAGGGTAGGGATCACACACCATGATGTTGTGTAACAAGATTCCTAATCTATCTTAGGTACTAAATGATAGAGGATAAAACCCTTTTTCACATGGACTGATCCATGAATCAAACTCATAATAATTATGTAGAGGGTATCACTCATCCAATGTTTAGTACCTGGTGCCTCACATTGAACTCATAGGTATGGACCTAAGGAATTAAGCCTCCAGAAACTGGTCCACACTGAAGTGAATAAGTCCCTCAACAAACCATAGAAAATGTACATGGAATGTATAAGGGATATAGCACATTTCATATATTCCATGGTTATTCCCAAGTACCTTGGACCATGATTGTTCACTATAGACCATCCCCATGTACTATGGTTATTCCCTTGTACCCCATCCTTGATCATCTAATCTAGCCATATCGACATAAGATAGCTGTGTCCCTACCAATGCATCGTAGATGTTCCCGTGTACCTAGTTGTTCCTATGATCGTGTACCCCTAGGTTATACAACGAGTCAACAAAATTAGGTAACATGACATAAACATATACTATACAATATATGATATTTAATTCTGTGTGAAACCCTAGTTAGCAAAGAAGGGGACTACATGATGTGTCTTATTTTGAATTAAATGGCACGCATATTTAAATTTTATTAAAACTCTTATTTGTTCTATGATTATTCAAACACAATAATTACTAAATATTCTAACAAGAATTGTGATAATATATCTCATTTATATGGATGATAATCTCCTTCCATTTCTATTGGCCAGATTCCGTCCACCCACCTTTTCCCTACAACACCTCCTAAAATCAAAATCAAAAAGTGAAGATCCCCAAACCAGTCCTGATCTTCGATCATAATCATATCTCTTTGATCGTTCCATCAATCCAAAACCTAAAATCTTGGAAATGACCCATTTCACCAAATATCAATTTCACAATGACATATTTCTAGTTATTTGTCAAACCACTAACCAAATTAAATAATGATGATGAAGACACAATGAACAATAGTAGAAAAGCAAGAAAAAAATGTGAAGAACAAATTTTTTTAATTTTTCTGGTTGTATTCTATTTTTATTAAAAATAAATTATCTATCAAAAGGTATAAATAAGGATGATCATTAATATCAATTTATAATTTAGGTAATATAAAACAACACCCACAAATCCATGATCCACCAATGAATCAATTTTTCGGAAGGGATGATTCATGTTGGATATGGGATACTCAATGAAGGAATAAACCAATATAAAAAATTCTTAACATGTGTTTGGATCATCATTGATGAATAAAGATTCTATATCATCTTCATTTTTTAGATCCAAAATCTTATTGGAAAGCTGATCTTCCACCCTAGATCTGTTGTCATTTCTTAGATACAATCCTCCATACCTCATCTCAAATCCTGTGGGATATACAATTAACCTTGGGGAATTTCCATATATGGGATTATATAAATTAGTGTTATTTCTGAAAATATTATAAATAAATAATACCTCAATAAATAAATCTATTAATTTACAATTCCTACAGCGACCACTCTTATAACAAACACCAAACACACACAATGTTAATGTCTTGTATAGGGAAATAATCGCATTTCAGATTCAACAATGGTCTTATTTTTCAAATATAACACTTTATTTGGGAGGAATTACATTATTTTCAGAAAACTATTCATATGTAATATACTATATTTAATATTTTTATTATATAAACACCAAGGATCCTAGGACCAAGATTCCCATATTGACTCTACACCCATATTTGAAAATACTATTTAAAATATTAAATATCATCACCAGTAAATAAATGAGTTGTTATAGTCACTGTTATAACTAGGTTGAGTACCCATATAGGATTTAGGTTCATATCGCCAGCTCCTAATGAAAATTATATCAATCCTCTCTATTTTCCCACTTTATCTTAAGGGAAGGTTTTTACCTTATAGGATAATGAATGAATTAAATCTCTAAAAATGGACCAACTCATTAGTACCATTTTTTCTAAACACTATTCTTTCATAATATATGTTTTAAAGTCATCATTTCATTTTCTTCACTTTCCCCACTGAACAAGAATTCAAAGGATACCAAATTTCATTGGCAAGGTCAATAATGAGTGCAAAAAATTTCATATACTATTCATCTTAAGAGAATTCCCAATAAAAACTTTCTTAAAACATTCCCTATTTAAAAAAAACTTTTATATTTCTAAAAACATTATCACTGTAATAAAAATTTTAAATTTTTCATTTCATTAAATAATTCTGGAAATATATTTGGTAAAATTTACAAAATTCCTCTCCTAAAGTAACTCATGTAAAATATATTATTTCTTTCAATAGATACATTCATGAAACTCTTTCACGAATTCATATCATTCATATCCTCAAGGAGTCCATCATAATATAAACGAGGGTGGTAATAAACAATTATTAAACCCCATAACCCTTCATAAAACATTTTTACTGTCCATCACCTTTCATGAAACACTTTATTTTTTTCATGTGACTCCCTTTATTTAGGAATATAATGGAAAAAACATCCATATGCACGCACATTTGAAAAGCATGGGTTCTTTACATAACATTTGTCTTTCATGAATATTTCCTCTATTAAAAAATAGTTTTATGATTTATCCAATCTTCATTTAAATAATCTTTCTTTATTTAAAATCAAAAATTTTTATTCATTTTGATGATAAAGTCTGAAAAATTCGTTTCCTTTGATATTTTTTAATTCCATTAGAGTATTTTGTTTCACTTGAATGAGAAAAATTTCAATTTCCATATTTCCATAAGATTGTATAGAATCATCTGATTCATAAAACTTCTAGATATCATGATTCATCTTCCCTTTCGATATTTTTATATTCTAGGTTCCCCCACACACTCAAACAGTTCCATGCCATTTTCTTCAAGAATATATATGGGTCTCTAAAGGCTCGTAACTTCTCAATGAACATTTCCTGATGATTACCTATTTGTGTTCCCCACTTTCATTGATATCTTCCACCCATCTCTCTTTAGAATTAGAAGTGATATTCTAAGACTACACATTTCTTCATAAATTCCAATTTTTTCTCTTTATGAGGAACAACCTCCTCGCCTGAAACTATAACTACATTACCTTTATCAATAATATATTATAAAATACAATAATATTATTTTAATGGGAAAATCTCATTATCATGGAGATATTTTCATGGTGAAAAAATATAATTTTCTCTCACACACCTAGTTAATGTAAGAAATATATCTAACACACAAAAAAACTATGGTTAATAGAGATAAGGTTGATAATGAATCCTACACACAACACATGGAAACACAAATTATCATTAGTGTCCAAGAGTTTCTCTATTTGGGTTTGTAGGATAAACATGCATGAATCCTTTAACTCTATATCTATTCCACCTAATAAAACATTTTCAATAAAAACATTCCATGAATGAAAATATCTATTATATATTTTTTATTATTATTACACAATTCTTGAAACATATGAAGAAAACATTATTCAACACCAAAATATAACTATTTCCATGATAGACTATTTTAATGATTTATTTTTAATGATTTTTTTGCATCATCTAATTTATGTAATTCACTTCCATGTACCCTTATTAGTGTCTTGTTGAAAAAATACCTTGATTCATGATTCATTATTTATTGAACATAAACTAAACATGGATTCATGATCCTTTCTCCCCCCTTGGAAATCAAATTATGAGTACAATTTTAATATATGAACTTGGATATAAAATTCCAAGAGGAATTATCCCTTGGTAAATATGGATAAAACTTTTAGAGTTGTATCAATCTCTCCATATTTTATTGATTTCAGACAAGAAAATCTTTCTTTCATTCTATACTATTGAGGCCATGCGTTACATTGTTTAAATCTATCTCTTTTATCTACAATGTGAGTTTGAGAATATTCACATCTCCTTTTTCAATAGAGTCCTTGCATCTAATAAGGATGGATAATACCCCCTATGATATAAAACTCTTCCACTTGTTAGGTCTACTAGTTAGAACAACAAATTATCTTCATTCCCTGCATCATTCTTCTAAACATCAATATAGGTTTACGCAATACTTCCATCTCAAAAATATCATTCTTCAGTAGCTTCATTCATAATGATTTTTAGTGGAACGTCTTACCACATAAATATGATCCATCAACAAAAAGATCTAATCCCACTAATTTATTGCCTGGTTTAAGAAAAAAGAGATAAAGATAACAGAACCATCACTATCCTTTGAACTCACTTACTTATATAAAACCCATGTTTGAAAATATGTTTATCTTTATTCATGGAATTATTATTGATTTACATTTTAGCTTTAGAAACTTAGCAGATAAAAAATGTTGAAATGGATAAAAACTATAGTAGATTACAAAATGATAGATAATTTCATTTGTTTAGTCATTATCTATACCTAATATTGATAGGATTACAAATTTTTTAGATTTGGAAAACATTTACTGAAACATACATGATAAATAATTTATTAGATCTTATATAGGGTGTATTTCCATGATTGTTGTGGAAACCATCTATAAAATGTTCATGTCAATACTCCTCCAAACATTCTCATATATTTCAATAAATATATCACTAAAATTTAGTTAGATATTTTTCCATAAATTATAGACTATGATATTATGAGAATAGCTAGATGATATCACTTTTAAAATAAAAAATATAAAAAATATGAGATCTCATTTTGTTTCTACTTCCCCACATTTTATCTTTACGATATTGATTAAAATATATTAGGTTCTCTTGAAATCACTGATTCATGTATATTGATACCACAATATAGCAATTGAAATATCAAACATAAAATCCCGATGCCAAACATTTTAAAAAAATGTTATTGGATTTATTATTCTTTTTTCTCATTCATTATGTTTCTAGATATAGAAATATTCTTGTTGGAACTCTAGATGATATTAAAAATAACCACTTTTCATTTATTAATGAAACTTAATTATTTATATTACCTTCCCTGAAACAAAAAAACACTTCAATATAAATGAATAAAACATAAAAAAAGTGATATGGTATTTGAAACATCTGAAATATGAGGAATGAGGATGGTGTTGATAAAACTTCCCTTAAGTATCACATTTTATTTTCCCCTATTTTATATTTGGAGAAATGAATGGCCACACCTCATTATACCCCAGTTCTTCCTATTCATTTTTCATGGTAATCTATTTTAGTGCCTTATAAGATGCTCACACATGGGTGATTCCACTTAAAAAAACATTATTTAGGATTCATAATTTAGCATTCCCCATTCATGGATTGGTAATTTCCAATTCTTTATTTCCCAACTCACAAACTCTTCTTCATTGGGAAGTATAACCAATGAATATTTCCATACATGTTACTGATTCAATATTTCTTCTATATATCATATTTATCTCAAATTATATCTTCCTAATTTAGAACCCTTCACAACCTTGGGATTTTTTTAGGATATATCTTTCACATAAGAGGGATTTAGAGTCCATTTAGTTTTGTATGTATTTTTTTTGTCGTCCAATAACATTCCTATTTAATATTGAATTTAGACCTCATCATAAATCCAGTATTTCCATTTTCCTAGGAACACTAATAGTAATTTTTTGATATTTTATTATTCTATATTTTTCAATCCCATATTAGAAAAACATGAATATATCCTATTTGAAAGTGAATATATCCACCTCAGATATTTTATTCCTCGGTGGATCCTTCTTTGTATGCTCATCCATCTTTTTGAAAGCTAGATAAACTTTGTTCTTTTTCTCTATATTTATTCTTTTTCATTATTAGACTGATTAAGTGAGTAAACTATTGATGGATGTTGAAACATCATTCAATGATATCGATTATTTTTTTCCATTTTAGAAAATTTGCTTTCTAGGATAAAAATATTTCTATCAGTGAATTTATTATTTATGTTAGTCATAATAATGGAGGAATTCGATAAAAACCTTCCAGTTCCTTTATAACCATATTTTTTATCCATATGACCATGAATAGAACATATAAAAAATATCACATTAAATACATACCATTAATAGTGCCACATTGGTTGAGATGTTGTTACAATATATTTACTTCTACTTATTAGAAATTTTGATTCTATGAAAAAACTAATAGAATGTACCATGACTCTATTATAGTACAACATAATGGCTGCCTTTCCCTTAGATCAATTTAATTTATTTTTGGAAAGATATATCCAATTACTTACAAAATTCGGATTTCAACATTTATAGAATCTTCTTGATGATGTTTCCATCATAGGGATCTTATTTTTCTCATATAAGGTTCTCAAATTTACATTGAGATCTATTATCTTACCCAAATTCTCCTTTAATTGTGTAGTAATATCCTTCATAGGTGATCTTGTTTATTTTTTGGATTTTAACCTCTCCTCTAGATGAGTTTTGGGAGGGATAATTCTATATGTTAGATTCTTATATGTAGATATTTTCTATTCAACTTCAGGTGTGTTTTTTTTCAAATAAGTTTATTCGAGTCTTTGTTATTTCACCCATATTAACAATGTAATCATTTAGGGACACATTAACATGATTTAGCACTTGGTTCTACTCAACCATATTTTCCTTGTGTGTGTCTAATTCATCCTTCCTAGCCTAAATATTTTTATCCTCTTTTTAGTCAAGGATATTTTCTTTGGTAATAGATTTACACACATTAGCATTGAAGGTATTTAATACAACTCCTAGGTCTGGGCATCATTCTTCTCCGTTTTATCTGTATTAATTTTAGTTTCTCATTAATTGAGGCTTTTATGTTTTTATGAACTCATGTTTTATAATTTCAACATGAGTCCCATGAGAGTCATTCTTCATTCTTATCATGGTATTTTCATATTCTAACCCCTGTTCATGCTACTTTAATGTGTGGAAAACATAAAACATTAAATCTATTAATATATCATAATGATAAAAACTTCCCCCATATCCTGGAATATTAAGATCTTAAAATACACTGGAACAATCATTTAATGAAAATGTATATATACAATAATTCTCATTCATACCTTCTATTTATGAGCTATTAGAATCATTTATCTTGATCACACACTTATTAAAAAATCTTCCATTATATTTAATTCCTTTATATTTATGTTTCCTATTGAAATTAATTATATTTCCCATGATGCAGAGGAATAAAATATTCCACCTCCCAAGTTAGGTCAGATCAACATAGATAAAAAAATCCAACAAGATGAACCTTCCCATGGATAACAATTATTGGGCCCATATGGGACATTAGTGATAGATACCTCCCATTATAGTAGCTCTAGTCTTGTTTTAACGTATTATTTTATCATATAATTAACTATTCTACATATATTAACCTTATTTCAATAATATCAATGAATTATCAATCAATATGCACTAATTAACATCATCTAGAATAAAAGAAATGAAATCACACTAGTCAAAAGTATTTTACAAGTTTAACCTTCAATAGGATATGACTAATGATCACACAACAATGCTATTTTGTTGTGCCAAGAACAACTAATAATATTTCAATGGTGGATTTAGGCTAGTTCAGTCTTATGTATAGGGACACTTCCTTTACTAGGTTTGGGGTTGGATCACTACCACCTTAGGGTCACTCTTTTTTCCTCTATATTTTCTCAATACTTCAAGTGGGAATTATTTTTATCTCTCAAGATAATGTAAAATTTCTATATTTGATAGTTGATCCATTAATTATTTTCCATTAGTATTCACACTAATCATTCAAAAACTATTTGGGAACATTAATATTGTAGAAAATCCAAATCCTATATTGAAAAATACTTTTTGTAATACCAAATTATATTTGAAATGTCTTTAATGAGTTCCAGTCACTTTCTATAATGTTTTCATTAAGAGAATTAAAATTACATGCATTCAAAAATCGTTCACTATTTCATGAAACACCAAAATTTGATTAAATATTTTCTGTGTCACCAAACTCCAAACATTAATGAGAATTTCAATCTTTCACAAAACTCACTTGGTCAAATTGGAACAAGTCCCATCATCATGTAAGTAATGTCATCATTACCATTTTACACATAAAATACCTTTGCTTAACTCTAGCATGAATTCATAGCCTTACATTATTCAATGATCTCGTATTAGTTCAAATTGGGGGGGTGGCCTATTTATGATCACTTCCACAGCTTCCTAAAATTTTCATTCTCACCAATGCTTTTTTTTAACTCTTTATTGTATTTGTATCCCATTATTTCTTCACCAAGCATCTAGGAAAACCTTTCATTCATTTATGATTTTAAAAACATGGTTCATTTTTATAACTATTCCCCCTCAAAAAACCAACCAAATTTATGAAACTTAATTTTTTGAATCATCCAATCATTCATGAATTAATAATTAAATCATGAATATCATGACTTTTAAATATTTTTATGAGGCAGCTTGAAAAAATCATTTTCTGAAACATTTGATTCCATTCATGAAAATTGTTCACATGTGATAAAAATTTACTTTTATATATTTATTTGATATGGATTGGAATAACCTTGTCCATACATCATTACATTTTTACAAGTGTTCTTCCCTTTAATTATTTTTCAATGCAATATTTCTGCAGATGATCAAAGGCTTCAAAAAAAATTTGTTCATGAATTTATCAACATATTATTTATCCTGAAACTTCATCATAAAAATTTCTAATTCAAACCTCCCTAGGTGCTTTACATTTATTGATAGATTCAACCCATATAACATTGTAATTAGAATCAATATTTTTTGCTCAAACATTTCTTCAAGAAATCCACAAATTTCCATGTATCCAGAACACCATATTCACATAAAACTCACCTCATTCCATTTATCATAATTTCATAATGAAATCATCCACATTCCATTAAATGGGAAAACAATATTCTCATTATGATATTGATATGTTTAATATAAAATCCAATATTCTCCACCCCACCATATCAATGGAAACAATGTATCTTGCGTAAAAAAAACAAGGTTGATAATGATTTCTTCAATAATGAATTGAAAAAACAACACATAGAAACACTAATTTTTATTGGATTCTAACAAGTGATAGTTTAAATTGTTTACAATTATATTTTATCCACAATATATTTGATTTAGAAAAATCACAAATTTTATTATTCACACATCTATTCAGAATCATCACTGTATGTTTGATGCTATAAGTTAGATTCACCAATGTCTCCCTCAAAATTGTATTTTTTCCTTCATTATTATACTAGATTCAAAACATCAATATAGACAAGAAAACCCTTTAAAAATAATCATGAAAAAGTTTTGTGATCAGTATGCATGAGGTAGTATCTCCAAACAACTTAAGATTCCCCATGTTATAGAATTCATTTATATTACAATCATATATGATAGAAATCACTTTCTAGATGGAGTATTCAAAATGAAATTGAGTCTTTTGGAGTTCCAAATCATCGAATATTAGGGGAAAAAATAAAAACATAGATTAGATTAAAAATATATAATGATTCATATTATCATGATTATGGATTTTGGTACGAGATATCGTTTATATGAGTTGGGATTGTGGTGAAATTATACATTTATTCTTATAATTATTAAATAATTCCCAATATTGACATTTTCTTCCACTACTAAATTGATAAATGACTTTTCTATTAGAAAATGTATTCCTAAATAGATCTCATAGAAGAGTTTCCTCATTTGGAATATAAAAAAAATCCCAATTGCATGTTGTATGAATTTCGGTAAACCACTAATTCTAATCACTAATTAATCCCATTTGGTAATATCAATGTCATTTATATAAGAGTAGTAATCGAATAGATTACTTAAATTATATATAATCTAGTCATCATTCAAAAACATGAGGGAAGATTTATTTGAATCAAACCATCTTGAATAAAGATTAATGCTTAAATAAGATCTAATCTGAGATAGATATACCGTGGATGTAAAATATTAATGATTATAATATTTATGTCTATTGAGGAGTATATATTTTGGAAATCCCATAATAATCAATATGTTTTTTAGAATCATACTCATGAAGTGATAATTAACTTCTATGTTAAACTTCTCTAAATTATTTATCTACAACCCCCCAATCTAATTGCCCCAAAAAATTCCACCCCTGAGATATATTCCATTTTTTGTAAAAAAATTCTATCAACAGTCAATTTTTTTAATTAGACTAATAAATATCTTGTGAAAATATAAATTAAATTTGTAAACTATAATGGTATATGACAATTTATATACAATGAAAAATTTAACCAAACATATTCTTCTAGAAATCAGTATAGAATTTCCCTTTCATGGAAAATTTTAATCATTGATTGAACATAACACATTAAGAAAATATCATTCTTTGGGTATCCCATGAACAATGGAAATCCAATTTAATTGAATAAAAGGGAAATATACCTAATTATATGATAATTTATGTTGGGTTTATTTATAGCAGAAGGAAAATTATTTATAATATAAATAAATGATTTATCCTAGCAAGTAGACTAACCAAAAACCCCCTTTACAGTGATTGAAAATATATTTTTTTCATATATATATCATGTGTATGACCATGATATTACAAGATAATATAATGACTGTAGAGAAGAGGTGAAGGTTCCACTGCACCACGTGTTAGCTGAATCTCCCTAAGTTATTCCTCGTTGACCACTTTAGTAATATATTTGTTCTAGTAGTCCTTATCTTATTGAAGTAAATAATAAAGATATGATCTCGTTTCCAATTTCCCTTGTATGAAATGTATCCCACATAAGATCCATCAATTAGAATAGAAATCCAATATGTAAACACAATAATTCTCACATGATTAATGAATTCATTGTAGAATCCAAACCAGCATAAGATATTAAAGATAAAATTACATCTCATAGTGTCAAAATCCTTCTTGTAATTGAACTTCAATAACTATTGCATAATTTTATTGATTTCCTTAAAATATTAACACCCTTAATGGAAATTATCTAACATTATTTAACCCATACCACCAGAATCTGATTCTTAAAACAAAATCATTAATTTTTTTGGGTTTGATACCAATAAAACAAAACCCAATTTAATCCATCCTTAATATAAAATATAAAATGGAAAATTTTTATCAATTATATACCTATGTACCTTTTAGGTTTATATTTTTAATTTAGGACAAACAATTTTGTAACATTTTTCATTTCCTTAAATGAGTAATTTTTCCCACTACACACAACTTTTCTTATTCCAATATTTTCCAATATGATCGGTCATATAGAACCCATATAGAGAGATATTATGTATCATATTTATTTACAACTTGGGAAAAAACATATGCAGTATAAGCTCTGAAACTAAATAAGGGTAAATAGAGGTAATAATAACTGCATATATTTGATGAGAATAAGATAGGGATAAGTAAATGATAACTTATTCTATGTGAATAAGCATAAAATATGGAAACTTGTACCCATAATAATTTGGATAATAGGCATTGTGACAAAACATAATGAATTATAATAAAATAGAGACTTATAAGTAAATTTTTATGAGCCATGTTATGATAATATTCAATCAAAGGAAATATTCTATATTAATACAACCATTATTAAAAAAATTTGGTAACTTATAACAACAAATATTCATCATAGAATCACATTAATAGGGAAATTCGAACATTCTCATAGGATTAACACATGCTTGTTAACTCCATTTCTTAATAGGATTGCCTATCAAAATATAAATTCATGTCACTATCGTAGGATTAACTTATAATAGTTTGATTCAATACTTTGATATAAATAATTGGAGGGATATAATATACCTTCACGTCCTTAGTTTACTACATTACCACCCATACAGGGTTTACAATGGTACCACTTATCAATTATTTATAATATAACCATCAATAAATCAACCATAATTATTTCCATGTTTCATATAATGAAAAATAATATGAATCATTTACTTTTCAACATAAAAATATCCATTTGCCTTTCATATCTTGATATACCCATGGAAAATAGATAGGTTCCATGAAAATATATTTGAAAAAATTAAAAACTTATAGGGAAATAATAAATATAGTGTCATTATAATATATCACAATTGTATAATAAGAAAAATCAAGGTTTATTATCATTGATTAATATAATTTACTTTAAATAGTCAAATAAATTGAGGAAAATTCCCTTTTATAATTTAAATTCAATTTTTAAAACAAAAAAATTCATGAATTTTAAGAATTTTTTAAAAATAAACATGGAATAATTCAATAAATTAATCAATGAAAAAATAATCATGATGGTCCAAAAAATATTCACATACATATATGTTAAAATAAAATATACCTTTCAAACATTATTCTATAAAGTCAACATGCATCATATGAAAAATTATTAAAAGATAAATTTTTAAAACATTTCGTAATTAGGGAAAATTAGAATTAAAAATAACATTAATAATTTTTTTAATTTTAAATAAGAAAATTCTTGAAAAAAATTTGGGGATATGGATATGGGAGGGAATGACTACTAATATAACAGAAGATAAAAAAATCCACATCATTTAAAAATAAATTTCATGATGTTTTAGTAATAAGTAAAGAAGGGAATTGTAATTAGATATTTAAATTAAATTAGTAATTATAAGGGAAGAAAATATATTTGGATCTGGAAAAAATTGAATATGATCTATCTTAATGGATACTTTAACATAAATAATGTTGATATAATATTAGATTATATAATAAAAAAATCTTAACGTTTTTGTAACTTTTGAATAATAAACCCTTGAAATAATTGATTTATAACGAAACATTGATTACAATTAAAATATTTGGATCCATGATATAACAATTTTAAATGTGGTATATAAGCCTCATAAATGTATAATGTTGAAAAACATAAACATATCTCCCAAACAAATGAATCATTTTGGGGAATAAGAATTACAAAGGACGTATAATTATGTTTAAAATTATTGAATATATAAATTATGTATAATAAATATAAATCCTCTAAAAAGGGACATAATGAATAAAAAATGCCATTTTACACATAATCATTGGTTAAAATAATCAATGAAAACGAGATATAACAAAATGAAAAGAAATTGAGTTAAGAAACTCGTTAATGCTATGGTACCATTAAAATCAAAACTCTTTGGATGTAATAAAATTAACTAAAAGTAAAAAATAATTAATAATGAAGGATTTTATATATAGATAATAAAATTTTTATATATAAAAAATATTAATTAAATCAGGTGTATAACATTAAAACATTCCTCAAGGAATGGGAATTGTGATAAAATCCCATACCCCATGCTCTTACATGACAACCATATTATTTATCTTCCTAAATAATAAACATTTATTAATTATTTACTTCATTAATAATCCTTATAAAGTTTTTTAGTCATTTTATTTCACTTACCTCAATTTATTTATTAAATACAACATTAATTAGTTTATGTTAGGTGTTTTGAGGATGTTCCCTTCCTAAATCCAAAACGAGTTTTGTAGGTTTTCTGTTGTTAAGAGGGTCATAGAACCAATATCACTAGAATAATATTTATGAAAAACAATAATTTTTATATGATAAAAATATTTATAGAACCATCCATAAATGGATAACATTAAAAATGGTAAATTTTGTATATGGGAGGCTATAGTCCGCATGTATGCAAAAGAAATGTTTTCATTTTTTAATGATCATATTAAAAAATGGTTAAGGATGATTTTGAATATCAAGAATTATTATTATATTATATGCATCATATTAATTATTTTAGTATATATATATATATAACAATCCTTTTTAGTAGGTTATGGATAATAATTTACTGTCTTGAAATGTGGTAGTCCACATATGCGTATGAGCGATGTTTTTATTTTTCATTGGGATGGTAAAGAGTTAAAAATTTAATATTCCATTACATAATTGAATTTATATAATATAATATCATATATATAAAATTTTTTTACTAGAAATAATAAGTGGTGATTTAAAATGAATTACATTAGTTCAAGAGGAATTAATCATCTATACACACAAATAACGGAAAAATAACGATTTCTTTTCCAATTAGATGGATATAGATTAGGATTAAGGTTAATAACGAAATATTATAACATATTACTATATTTTATATGTTGATATTATTATATAATAGTGATTATAAATAGTTTGAAGGAGGTAGAAGATGAAATAAAACTAAAACATTTGGTTAAAATCTATTACTCTTATTCAGTCAACATCCATTTCATTACACATTAAGTGTTGTACAGTCTATATTATTCCAAATAAATCAATATATGAAATGGGGATTGATTTTAGGAGGGTATTTTTGTTGATATTAGTTGAACTAACTACCTCATTAAGTGTAAATAATATTGGAGATGGGGTTTCCTTTAATAGGTAAGAGAGAAGACACACTTCATACTTTTAAAAATATATAAATATTTATAAGTTATATTATTGTAAATGTTTACCATAAATAATTAAAATTATAGAATAATGTCATAAGGGTATAAATGATTAAATGAATTTGGATCTAGATAAAATTTTTGGTTACTTTAACCCCTATCCCATTAGTTTTATCCCGGGTAACTCTTTTTTAACCTTAACAGTGAGATAATATTATTACTATTTTTAATTTTAATTCTAGAAAAAAATTAATTTAAACATATTAAATAATATTAATAATTATAAATATAAATATATAATCCATTTTATGAAATTTTACAAACCAATGTAGAAGAATTAAATTTTAAAATAATCACACAATACATGATGAAAAAAATGTTTTTTCGAGTAATTGACTTATTATATATAAATTATTTTTTATTCCAAAATTAGTCATTATATTGATTCAAATAAAAATAATTCAATTAATAATAATAAATAAGAACTAAATTCTATTTTAAACTATTTTAATACACAACGTGTATTTGTAAATTCTTGAAGCAGAGAACAAATTTCAATAAGAATCAGTATTCTTCAATATTCAACAACAGTCATCCTTTTTAAAAAATTATCAAAAATTATATCTGATCTAATATTGAAATTTTGAATAAAAAAAGGAAACAAATTTATTAAGATAAATTTTATAAATATTGGAGTAATGTTTTATAATATTTTATCATACAAATAAATTAAAACCATTTTTTAGAAAAAAGATATTTTTGACGCATCAAAAGATTATACAAAAAAAATGAATGCTTATTTCCTAAGACATAATAAATAAATTTTTATTGAGTCGGAACATTATAAATATATTTCATAATGTGTTTATTCCTATTAATACCCATTAATTCTATAACTGGGTTGTAATTGATATATATTAAAAAAAATATTTCATGGTCGTTTAAGATCTGTATTTTGTGTCCTGGACACGCTTGAAGATCAAATTATTTTTGAAATATATAGGTATTAATAATGATGAGATAATCGTAAATTCCCCAAACCATGATGAATTAAATTTATTATAGGGATCAATTAGTCTTATGATCATAGTATGTTCTTTATAATACTTATTGTTGATAATTTTGTAAAGCTTGTTAACAAGATCCAAATGTGTAAAGTTTTTAATGAAACTGACATTATCCACTATGGTGATAAAGGAGAGGAAATGTGAACTTATAACTCTTTGGTAGGAAACCATTCTTGATGAATCCATGGTCATGATGATAATGTCCTAAAAAGAAATGGGAAAAAATATGTGAAACCATTAGTTCTAAGGGAAATATCTGAAATGAAGAAGAAGATTTCCTTCTTAGTATTCAAGGGGGGGTTAACATGGAATATATTCTCATTTGAATATAATAATATTATTTATAAATTTTATAATTTAAGAAATTATCAAATTATTAATAATATATATAATTAATATAGAATAAATAATAATAATGATATTACCTTATATTATTAATAATAAATAATATTATTATAAAATCTTAAAGGAATTTTAAAATTGATTAAAATTATAAAAAATAAATAAAATAAAATATTAAAATGTCATGGAAATCCATATTAATCATTATTTGATATTAATTGTAGCATACCTATCCCAAGAATCACCGTAAGGGTCCACCGAGAATGTTTGGACACATAACCTAAAGCGCATCTTCCCAAATGGAAAAGGATTCTGACTAGAAGAGAGGCACTTTTTAATGCATCCACAGGGAAGAATATTCCTTCATAGGTAATATGTAATATATAGGGGATGAAAACAAATTTATAAAAAATATTAGAAGAATATAGATAATAAAACTTCTGGAGAATAAAATAAATAACCCTAACTAAATAATAAATAAGTGTTGAAGATCATTAATAAAAAAGATACATAATGATGTCATGCTAAAGTAATAGTACCAAAAATAGGAATAAAATCATGCAATCAATGTTGTAATGAAAATAAATGAAAGTGCAACAACTGCGTCTCAAGAAAATTCTTGGTC
Source organism: Viscum album (assembly GCA_963277665.1). Classification (NCBI taxonomy): domain Eukaryota; kingdom Viridiplantae; phylum Streptophyta; class Magnoliopsida; order Santalales; family Viscaceae; genus Viscum; species Viscum album. Next base: position 1,857,036,993 of record OY728160.1, read on the forward strand.
CACTTCCCCAAAGATCTATCCTAAGAAGCAAGCAATAGTGAAGCATGATAAGTAGTATGCTTCCCACTATCCCTACCCGAATGCATAATGAGTACTCTGGTACCAAACGATGCATGAGCAGGGAGTGAGATAAAATCCCAGCAGGCATACTCCCGCGATGTCAAAACCATTCTATTTCTTGCTGAAAAAAAAGGAGTGTGCCAATATATGATAAATTAAGGCAATTTAAAAAATAATTATAACTTTTTTTGGGTTCTAAATGACACCTGTCCATACTAACTACTTTAGCCGAAGCCAAGAATTTGAATAATGTACCTATAATAAGCATGATATATATATATATATATATATATAATATTGAAAAATAGAAGGCCAAAAAAAAGGAACATACTCAAAGATTGTTCTCAAGTTTGGGTCTTATTTTTCTGTCATCAATGTGCACTTGAAAGCACAATAAGATATCAAAATTCCCACAAAACTAAAATTAGCATCAATAATAACCATCCATGTGTTATCATTATTATTATATTGAAGTTTCAATTTGGAGTTTTCTCTCATCTTGAATGTATCACTTCTGTACATCCATAAATTTATCCAATACCATCGAGCACATCTAAGGAAATCTTCTGAATGAACAAGTATCGCTTGAGGCATGGTTTTATCATGAGTCTGTCTCAGTATCCCACATAAGAGGTAAATTATCACCAAAGTCATGAAGTAGCCACATTTCTAATGGGTCCTTCCCCAAATATTCATTTAGTAAGCTGTATAACTAATGATTATATAGAAACCCAGAGAAAACCTCATTTGGAAAATCCTAATGCATCACCTCCCTGTCATAATGCATAACCAATAACAAACAGAGAGTCCCTATGTGGTCGTTTATAAGAAACCCACATTGTATCACTGCCCTGAAATAAGATAGATTTTAAGGAAGAAGATATTAGAGATAATTCATTTATAATTGCAAAAAACAATTTGAACAACAAAGTGCCACATACATCCTAATCATTCAAACCAGAGAGTCACGGTCAAAACACATTATCAGCAAAAGTAAAAAAATGCCCAATATAATAAAAACTGTAACACTATAAATATATTAGGCATAAATAAACCAACTAAAGCGAATGTACATAGTAAAGAATTATCCAAAATAATTTATTTAATTAAAACACTATAAAAATTGATCTCATAACACATGCAGTTAATTAATTTAATTATACAGGTTTAATAGAAAATAGACCAAATATGTCAGCACACCCAAACGGGTGTCCATGATGTGGCGACATATTAAACATGATAGTTTATCTAAAAAATGGTCTTATAATTAATCCATAAATCTAAAATAAATTAGAATAGGTGAAATTAAATATAAATGGTAGACACCAATGCTCAGAATAATGTGTGACAAAAAAGATGCAAAAAAACTAGGGTAAAGAGAGTATAATACCTCTCTCTTAAATGTAAAGGATCATTCCCTCCGTTAAGATCATTGAATTGACATATAACAAAGGAAATAAAATGATTTTAGAAAAACCCCAATTTCGGGTTATACAATTCTATAGAAAATTACATGATGGATAGTGGATGAGATCCTATGATTTTGGTTTTGTGAGGTTATCCTTGCAGAGAGATTTATTATGCACCATAGAACGTCGAAATTGGAGAAGAAATGGAGTCACTGTGGGAATCTAAAGGGATATGAGGGGTCGTGTGAACCACATAGCAGGGGGGTGCTATACACCAATGAGGGGGATTAGAGGAAACGAGAAAGAAAAAGAAATAAAAGAATGAAAATGAAAGGATAACAAGAAGAAAATAAATAAATAAAATGGAAATATATAAAATAAAATAATTAAAATATAAATTAAGTCAGAATAGAAAGTAATTATTAAAAATGTGTTTACACTATTTTAATTATTTTTAATTTTTTCCAATTGTTTTCTTAGATATTTTTATCCCTCTTTAAATTATTTTTAATTTAAATTAAATTTTTTATTCATTTTTAATCCAATTAATTATTTTTAACACAAATGCCAAACTACGGTGTGATGCATTTTTTTACATAAACCCCAAAAAATTATTAAATTAACATTAATAGTTTCACAGGACCTGTAATAGGGTGATAATGCATGCCTCATGGGTTGCTTTAAATATTTGGACTAAAAATTTTAATAGATCATACCTTGATTAAATCTGTAAGGTTACATCCTCTCCTCCTTAAGACAACACATTCATGATTTTCCCATATGAGGGTAGTAGAGTTTCTTCTGATAAATTTTCTAGCCACGGTGCACAAACATTAGTCTCCTGCTCCCAGGTATCGTCCTGGTCCTGTTAGTCTTTCCATAACACTCAGATTAGAGGAACCGACCTCCCTCAAGGAACCATAATGTTATGTTCAACGATACATATTGGAATCTCCTCAAATGATGCATCCATCTCGAGTTTGATATCATCAGGTAGAAAAGAATCAGATTGGCCGGGATGATATTATTGAAGTTTAGAAACATGGAATATGTATTTCATGGCACGATACCGTTGATGGAAGCATAACTGATAGGCTATAGGACCAACCCTATCAAATATCTCCTACGACCCAATTTATCTTGGTGATAACATCCCCTACCACTTGATCCTCTTGTGACCCTACCTTGGTCAAACACATAGAAAGACTCAATGTCCAACCTCAAACTCAAGAGGTATTAGGCAATGATTTTTATAAGATTTTTGTCTAAAATGAGCTGTAGTTATATGATTTTGAATCAGCTGAACATGATCAAACATCACCTGAACCAGATGAGGACCCAACAAAGATGCATCACCTACTTCAATCAAGAATAAGAGTGAATAGAACTTTCTAACATAGAGGGCCTCATACAGATCCATTTGAATTGTCTCCTAAAAGATGTTATTATAGGTAAAATCAAAATGTGGAATATTTTTCTCCTAGGAACCACCAAAATCAAGGATACAGACCCATAGCGTATCCTATAACACTTGTATGGTCTACTCGGACTACCCATCGGTCTGAGGGTGATATGCAGTACATAAGAGTACCTATGAAACTAGTGCTTTCTGCAACCCTTGATAGAACCACGATGTAAAGAGGGTGTATCTATCCGAGACAATAGAATTAGGTACTCCATGATGTTTCATTATCTCCCAAATATATATTTTTTCCATGTAATCAATATAAAATGTATCCAAGAGAGGTTGGAAGTGCACAAATTTGGTCAATCTATCAACAATTACACATACTGCATCACTACCTCAAGGAGATCATGGAAATCATATAACAAAATTCATGGTGATGTCATTCCATTCCAATCAAGAATGGATAGATGTTGTAGAAGTCTAGTAGGTCTTTGGTGCTATGCCCTCACCTGCTGAAATATGGAGCACCGAGTGATGAAACCTTTTACCAAGTTTTTCAAACTTGGCTACCAGTTTTGATGACCCATGTCTTTGTACATTGTGGTATGTCCAGGTTTAACTTCCTTAACTACGTTATGATATTTCTTCAACAGTTCTTCTTTTATATCAGGAGGTACCCATACATGATCATGGTAAAGTAGAGTTTCAATACCATCAACAACCCAACATGGAGGAGTGTTCTCTCCAGTGATGCTTTCCCTTAAAAAGAGTTCCTATGGATCAGATAAAAATCACATAGAGGCTCACTATAGAATATAGGATGTCATTGTAAGAGATGTTAGAACTGGTATCCCATGATGTTCCTAAACTTCGGTATGCATCCCAAAAAATAAATCCATCATTTTCCCGTCACTAATGTCTGCCTGGATGGTTAGAGTCTACGTCTTGTGGCCCAAATCATTATCCATGACATTTTTGTAAAGAGGGGTATATGAAATCTCAAAATCGAAAGACAATAGGTTTTTGACAAACCTACGTGGATTAAATTCAAGTCTCACTCTCTAGAGATATACTTCAATATTTTATGATCTGTGTAAACAATGAACCTCTTAACCAAGAAGTTGTGTCTCTAAAAATATAAAGCATAAACTACATCTGCTAACTCAAGGTCTTCTGTTGGATAGTTATTCACACGAGGTCTTAGCTAGATGGTTCCAAAAGCAATGTCTCAATCTCCCTGCATCAAAACTACACCATGTCCGATTCCTGAAGCATCACAGTAAACAGTATAGCTTCTTCCTAGCTCAGGAAGAATCATAATCAAAGCTATGGTTAGTCTTACCTTTAACTCCTGAAAATACTTTTCACAAGATTCTAACCATATGAATTGTATACCCTATTTAGTCAGGGTCGAAGGGTATGGTTAAGTAGCAAAAATATGGGATGAAACACTTGTAATAGATATCAAGACATAAGAAACTATGAATGTTGAAAACATTCATGGGATGCTCATAAACAATTATGAAGTTCACTATTTCTAGGTCAACTGATTCGCCTACATCAGATATTATATGACCCACGAAGTGAACCTTATCAATTCAGAAGTGGCCATTGATGGGCTATTCATATAGCTGGTTCTCTCTTAGTGTTCTCAGTATGATCTCATAATGGGCTATATGGTCATATATAAAATGAGAATACGATGAGATATATTAAAAAAACTCAAAAAAACAATCAATGTATGGTTGAATACCCAATTCATCAGATCCATGAAGACGGTTGGTGCATTCGTGAGGCCGAATAGCATAACTAGATACTCGTACAAGCCATACTTGCTCCGGAATTCCATACATGGTATGTTAGATGGTCCCACATGCACCCGGTGATATCCCAACATCAAATCGATCATAGGGAAAATAGTTAATCCTCAGATCTGGTCAATGTATTTTTCTATATGAAGCAAGGGATATTGATTCTCTAATATAATAATGTTGAGACAATAGTAAACAATACAAAATCTGAGGGTATTATCCTCCTTATTGGTAAAAAGAACCACTTAACCCCAGAATGATATATTAGGTTAGATAAAACCCATAGTCTAAAGGTATTCAATATTCTTTTTTTGAGATCATGTAGCTCTATAGGTTCCATCCTATAAGGACAAATAGACACTACTGCTTCACCTAGAACAAGATAGATAACGAACTCACATTCTTTATTGGTGGTAACACATAGAAATTTTTAGGGAAGACATCCCTGAAATGATACAAAAGAAGAGGAAATTACACTAGCTTCATTCCCCAATCGCTCATGAAGAGACTTGATAATTGACCCATCTCTCTACGCAGAACTACACATTTAATTATATAAATACCTTATTTTATATTCCGTTCTCATTTTTGTATATATGTCTTACCATCATGGGATGTGATGGACACTCTATAGTGGTATAAATCCTCTTGGGATTGATAAGGAATGAGCCTGTCAATTCTGAGAATGAAATCAAAGCTGGTCGTCTCAAGGATGTAGAGATTATAGAAGAAACGATACCCACCCATCTCTAGGAAAAATCTTGGCACTGGATTATTCAATCTACCATTACCCCTAATAGTGTGTTGAGAGACATGACACTAAAAAGGTAATCTATTGTAAAACTAATGCATTCCACAACATTAGTAGATAAATAGGAATGCGATGAACCGATATCAAAAAGGGGGGGAAATGAAGAAGAGGATACAAGAAATGTACCTCTAATTGTAGATGGTCATGCACTCTACTCCTATGGTGCTGATTGCACTACATACATATGACCTAAACTACAACCCAAAGATGCTACCTAACTGGCAAGAGCAGGTTTGCTCTGCTGACACTGATAGTCTGAAACTTTATTTCCTCAACCATGGCCTCCACCAATACCACAACCTGATATGCCCATGGAAAATGAATTTCCAGCTTGCTGTGGAGTAATATATCCCATAGCTAGTATAGGTTCTTGTACAGATCCACTTCAATTGGATGCTGACGAGAATGAATGGAAGAAATGCTAAAGGTGACCCATCTTGCTGCAAGCTCGACATTCCATTAGGTCTCTCGTGCACCATGGCTTATTATGGACAACTCTTCCACAATGACGATATACAGTGGAACTGTTAAAATGTAATTCTTGGATGGAATTTCCTCCATGGGTACTTTCAAAATGGAACTTCTTATTTATTAAATAACTATCACCATATCTAAGAACTGAACCTCCTTGGCTCACAGGATTAGCCTCCCTGACATTTCATTCCAAAATTTGTGCCCAATTCACAATCTATGTAATAGTGTTCCAAAGAATTTCATTAACCTACGAGAGGATGATATATCTAATTCTGTACTCAAAGCGTCTCACTGTTGTCTTTCTGTCACCAGTTAGAGATGGGGAAAAACTGAAGATATGTGAAATAATTAGAATACTCTAACACTATAATATTTCTGGGATGAAGATATAAGAATTCCTTAACATGATCATCTCTTAGAGTCTACAAAAATATGTGATGATAGAAATATGTTTGGAAGTCTTACCATGTAACACCCCAATCTTTTATGGTATGTTTCCCTTTGAATAATGTAGTATCTTGCGTTTTACGCAACTTGTAGTTTTAACACAACACAACCAATAAAACTAGCCATTATGAATATTAATACCCACATTTTGATATTTCATAAATTTTATTTTTCAAAATGGACCACATTTTTGAATTTGGAATATCAAAATTAGCTTAGGGTGATTTTTTTTGTATTTTTCTGAAAATATTCAATTTTTGATGAATGGTAAAAAACAATGCGTTATTGTTTAAAACGTACATTTTATTTAAATAATTAATTATTTTATATAAATTTATTTTTGGTAAAAATAGAAACATAATACCTATATATGTTTAATGTAATTCATTAGATTCATTTTATAATAATATTATATATATATAAATTTTGTTGAACTTTTTACCGTATTTTACACACCTTTTAAGAGCCTTTACAAATTTGCATAAAACATAATTTTACCGATTCAGTGAATTGAATTTCAAAAATCCAGGAGTCACTGTTGATATTAGTAATTAAAATTTTGGTCAATAACATGACAATAATTTTTTGTGAATAGTAACTTTTAACTTTTATTTACCATGGTGAAAGGTAAATAGGGAAATTAAAGGTAAAAATGATATTATTATTACCATAACACATGTCCTAATTCTATTAGATAGTTTTATTTTGACCAAAATAAACCTTAGGAATAAAATATGACCCTTTTGGTCCACTGAGAATATATTAGGACATTTATTATTATTTTATTTAAAGAAGAGTTAAAGGTGATCAATTCAAAGTTTATAACTCAGTCATTTTTAATATAGAGTTACACATAAGATGAATTAGACTATAAATATTAAATAGATAGATAAATGGACTTCCTAAATAATGGTATTTTAATTATAATTTTTCAGATATTATATAATTTATTTTATTTATGACACAATGATGATGCTGTAATGGCCTTTTTAATGAATGATTAAAAAAATTGATATTATAAATATCAAAATAAATCTAATATGAGACTTTTGATGAATTCCACTAATTTTATAGGATAATATGACATGTTAGGGTTTACTAAATGAATTTTATTTAAAGTAATCATGTTGGTATGACTTTAAGAAAACAAAATACTAAATAGTTTCAAAATTGACATAAATTACATCTTAAAACAAATAATATATTATTAAATGATATAATAGTAAAAAAAATATATAATATTCATCCAAAGGACTTATATAATAATAGATATATCATTAATGAACCACTTTGGGTTCTCTTGTCATTTTATTGTAATATTATTAAACATATAATATAATATTACTGGAATACATGGTAAAAGTTAACTATTTAATTATGAGTTAAATCTAAAAGATAAGGTTATTATGGTGACCTAAACCTATCTAAAACCTATTGGTTGAGAGGATTTCAACCGATCAATACCTTAGTCTTGAAATTAATCATTTTGGAGCCATTATAAACCGAAAATGTGTTTATTATATATAATCATTTTATGGTTTTCTTAAAGTGACCCTCACCTATCTTATAAAAGGGTACTTCCACTTCATTAAAAATCACACCCACAAAGCCATTTGGCTCAGCCAAACCCTACCCAAAATATAATCCCAACTATCCTCAATTCTACCTAGATGCCTTAGTTTGATTATAATTTCATCCTAAGGATCCCTTTTGATCAACTCAAATGGAAACACCCGAAGAAGAGGTAATAATTTCACCACACACTTTCAAGTTCTTTTCCTCTTCCACATCCTCTTTCATGATTTTTTCAATACCAAAATAATAAATCCAATACCTTCTACATACATTTATGTTATTATAAATATGTTATAACCAAATTATATATTCTATCCATCTTATAAATTACAAAGTCACCATATGTGCATACGTACGGCTTACCCTCTCTATGTCGTCATGTACTTTGTTATTCAAACACTTCATTATTTGGATGGGTATAATAATGAGTATAACTGATGAAAATAATAAATATAACATGATAATGATTATTTATATATGATATACCATCCAATTATACATGATTTTATCATTAATATAATGATATTGTCGCTCGTGCATACGTACGGATTACTGTCTCTACGAATGCGATGAGATTCATTCCCAACCATAATCATTCAAGAATAATTTTCATTTTATGATTTAGAATAATTTTTAATAACTTAATATCATTCTATATATGAATCAAATACATCCTATACCTAAAAAAATGACTTCTGTAACAAAACGTATAAAGGAAAACAAATCAGTTAAAAACCAAAACAATGATACTACTAAAATGTCAATAACAAAAAAATATTATAAGATCATATATGATATCATATTTATGTATTTGGTTCTTTTATAATTTAATAACAATGATTTAACCATTATATAGGAGGTTAACCTACCCTATACTAAGTCAAAGTACAAGGTAAGGGGTTTCTTATCTCACTTTTAATTTCGTGAGATTTCCATTCTTCACCACTTATTTATTTCATGTGGTGTATTGTGTATTGACACATGATATATATTATCTGGATTTGATTTATATTCATGGTATTATATGATTCATTTGGTGGTTATTAACTTTTGGTCTTATGACTTGATTGATTATAACGTGGTAGGCGGTTATCATATCTCTTTTATTCCCATGAGATTCAGGCTATATGTTCCACTATTACCTTTTTTGTGGTGTATGTACTTCCCATGATTGTATTTTATGAATAATATTCTTTAAAATATGGGTATTTACATCATCATTTAATGATCCTTCTTTCATGTGGTTTATGTTTCGTAATTTACCTAATCAATAAGGTAATTTTAAATTTCAATTTCCACTCATTCGATTTTACACAATCTTCATTGATTATTTTACTCCAAGATTATGTGTGAAATCAATAATTATTTACTTATGTATTAATTTACCCCCCTTTGTGGGGATATAATTTTGATACACATAATAACTCCATTAATAAAGTCTCAATTCATCGATTTAAACTTGATAAGATTAATTTTAACTCAATTTCTATTCATTGAGTTAAACATCCAAGTCATTGGTGTTGATTTTACAAGAATATGTGTGAATGTCCATTAATTGATATTCACAGAATATCCAATCTTATTGAGTGTATTTATATTTTTCAAAAATAATTATTTCACTGATTTATCCTTAACCTAATGATATAGTCTTTAAAAGGGAATTCATCTTAACTTACATTCCGTTGAGACTTCATTATTGTTATGCACCAATTCAATTTTATTTGGTGTATATACTGTAATCTGACATTGTATATCATGAATCCCTTTCTTCTCATGATATTATAATGTTTTTATTACCTTATTTATTTTTATTCAAGTGTCTATTATTTTGTTAGGAACTCTAACTAAAATATATTTTTGAATGTTATAAAAATTTAATCTTCTAAATCTTTCTCATTAATATCCATATTTTAAAAATGGGTTTAAGGATTTATTTATAGGGAAAATAATTTTTAATAATTAAAAATATTTTTAAAAGTTTCAAAGTGTTATGTGACACTTATATTCAAAAATCAATTTTAAACAGATTCTTGATAAATACTGAGACTTTTAAATGTTTTCAAGAATACATGGAATATTTCTATCAAATAGTTTTGATGATTATTTTAAAATATGTCAATATACTTCATTATTATCGATTTAGGATAATCTATTATAATAAAATCTTTTATATTGTTTTTAATGAGTTTTTTTTTGTATTTGGATGTGCTATTTTTATACCATTCATTGTTTGTGGTTAAAATATTGACATTTCGTATGCAAGTTTTAATATGATTGTTTAGATTAAGTTTACACCTTTTAATATGATTAATGCATTGGACTTATTAAGTGATGGGTGGATCCTGCTATAGCTCCTCGATGCATCAATAGGTCTCATGAGACAAACTAGTGTCTTGGCACATGGCCTTGAAAAAATATAATTTTTAGTCTTGGAACAAGGCCCTTACTATGTGGTTATGATGTCCATAATTATGAATTCCGTCATTATGAAATTTGATATTGATATTACATGTGATTATTAGACTTGTAGAATATCAATGTTAATAAGTAAATGAAATTATTTGATTTATATTTTCCATATTATGCTGAAGTTTATGTTTAAAAGGCTTGTGTTTTAGTGTTATACATTTATTTAAATGTTTATTCTTATTTATGACAGTTTTCGCTATATTTTTATCCTTTCTGAGCATCTTATCTCACCATATTCTTATATTTTATTTTTCCCTGGATGCAAAAAAGAATATTATGATTAACCTCCAAAAACAGGCCAAGGGATATAAGAGAGTTCAAAGGGGACACCATGTTGTTCTTTTTATTTATTGATGTAATGTAAAACTTATGTATGTATCTAGTACTTCCATGGATACTAAACTGATTGGTCCTTCGGGACATGATTCCTTGTATACTTCTAATGTTATTTCATAATGCACTGATTCTGGGTAACTGGGGACAGGGCATTATAGTCGGTATCAGAGGAAGTTTAGTACAATCCTTGGAAAATATATTTAGAAAAACTCTTATTAGAAAACACTACCCTAAGATAGACATTAAGGATTAGTATAGAAGAACATAAAACAAATTAGTAATGTAATTATTATGTTGGTTTTCCATGAACTACATCCCTGTGTGGATATGAGAAGGTAGAGGTGGCTCTGGAACATCAGTACCTTGGAGTTAAAACTCTCATAATGAGTTTTGGGCTAGACCCGGGGTATCCTGGTACACGACAATGGGCCTTGCTGCTCTCTTGGTTATGACACTCCTGGGGGATATGCTTAGGATAATCCACATTTTCTTTACAAACCGATTTAATGGATTTTAATATAATATGAGAATAAATATCCTTGGTTAATCCTAGGTATTTTAGATTGAAAATAATATGTTATAATATTCTCTAAATGATTTTATGACTCACACTATGCATTCTTGTGATATTCAATTACTGGATTCCAAGGAAGTCATTGTAACATTGACCAAGATGTACAAGGTGGGAATAGTTGTGGAAATGAGCAACAAAATGGAATCTTGATCAGTGTAAATGATATTGTGTTTATGACGAATTATTTTTCGACAAATATGATAAACAACATATATGTTAACCAACTCTCGGACTCAACAAAGAAGAGAAAGGATGTGAATGATAAGATTCTATAAGTGGAGACAATTGAGAAAAGAAAGCTCAATTTCCATCATGCATGAAATGTGGAAGGATACACCTATGAAATCATCTCAATGTAACAAAGAAATTATAAATGTGTGGGAAAGAATGACATAAAGTAAATAATTTATGAGGAAAAATGATGTGTACTATAGAAGAAAATAAAATTGATCCCTTGAATCCATTTATAGTCATTTTCTGTAAATGAAGAGTACCTAGTCATTAACCGAGTGGATGCCCTATTCTATAGGATAACCTCTTGGTCAAGGAAGAAACAATGTGGAAATAAATGGATGGAGAAATGTGTAAATGCATCATTCCTCTTTGTTGATAAGATTACATTGGAAAACTTTTCTCTTGTATGTGTAACCCTACAATTTTTAATTTGAAAATTCTATTTTAGGAAGAATTATCTTTTCTATTGGGGATACATGTATAAATAACCATTTGGGATTATATAATCCTTAAATTTGAGTAAATTAAAAGATATTAAATTTTGGGATGAAAATACGAGGTATGAGATAAAATTTGTGGTGATATTATGTTTTGGTTATTTTTAGGAATTTATCTCATTTTGGGAATGTTATTAAAAATAGTTTTTGAAAAATGAAAACATGTAGACGTTGTGACAAACTGTCACGTCGGACAATGTTGCGGGAATCAAACCCACAACCAAAGTGCGACTGGGATTTATCACCTACTACTGGACTACGTGAAGTCCCTAGCTAGTGTGACTAATTCTTTTTAGTTAAATGATTTTATTGTTTAATAATAAGTTGATTTTGGATATTATGTTTTTCAAATAGATATCCTTAGAATAGGAACATTATTTGATGATTAAGTGATAAATGTTATTTCGAAAGATGTTCGCTCTGTTGGGGACACTATATGACTAAGGAAAATAGAATACTATTGGATTTATTTTGAGGATTAATGGTGGATTTTTATCTATGTTTTTATTGTGGACTTACAGAAATTTAGATTATTTATGTAAATTATTAACCAATCATAGTGAATATGTGATTAGGATAATATCTTTTAAGTATGTGACTTTAAGAGTATTCGATGTTATTTAGAGATACAATTTAATGTGGAAGATTACATAATCAAATTCTTCTAAGTTTTGAGTTTCAATCATAGTTTTTATTATATTGAAGTATTTTAAGAACAATTGTTTATTTAATGATATTTATTGAACTTTGGATATTGTTGGTTTAATTTTAGAAATTATTATTAGTTTTTATTTCTCTAAATGATTATACTTTTTTGGAATCATCTAATCTTCTAGTGACCATTTTAGTTTTGGATAATATCTAAAGATAGTGGGAATATATATTTCATACTTTGTGGATTATGTGATTCTCTATAAGATTATTCTAGCGCTTCAGGTGTGACCAAGTCATCTTGAATACTCATCATTTGGAGTGAAAGATGATTTTGTTGTAGAAATTAGTTAAAGTATGGAACTCTTACTATCAAGTATTTTTTTCTTATTCATTGAAGAAATTAATTCTTAATCTTTAGGGAAATGATCTTAATCACAAAGATGTGTTATCCTAATACCTTACATTATTCATCATAGATTTATGGCTCTATGGCCATCAATTTTCAATTCAATTGTTTGTGATTGATGACCTCAATCACTACTTATAAGTATTTACATTTTTACACAAATTAAATTTTCCACAAATTTTCTCTTATTCAAAATCCTATTTTGGTGGTGACTTTTTAATTTCCCCCTTCCTCTTATTAAGGTTAAAATTTATTAACCCTATTTCTTATGTGGGTTTTCCACAAAGGTATTTTCTAATTTTTTAACGTTTATTTCTGAAGAAAAATATAAAATTTTGAGGATTCAATTTATTGAAGGAGATAAGAATGTAACACCCCATGATTCTATGGTACATTTCCCTTTGAATAATGCAGTATCTAGCATTGTACGCAACTTGGAGTTTTAAAAAACCATGACCAATCAAACTAGCCATTATGAATTGTAATCTCAAATTTTTGAAATTTTATAATATTTTTTCTTAATGGACTTCATTTTTCTATTTATAATATTGAAATTAGCATAGGAGGAATTTTCGGTATTTTTTTGAAAACGTTCCATTTTTGATGAATAGTGAAAAACATTGTGTTATTGTTTAAAACTGGCTTTTTATTTAAATAATAAATTATTTTATATTAATTTTTTTTGGTAAAAATAGATACATAATAGTTATTTATGTTCAATGTAATTCATTGGAGTCATTTTATAATAATATTAGATATGTAAAATTTTATTGAACTTTTTACCGTCTTTTACCCACCTTCTTGGAGCATTTGAAAATTTGTATAAAAAATAATTTTACTGCTTCTATGAATTGAATTTCAAAAATAAAAGAGACACAATTAATATCAGTAAGTTATATGTGGTTCAATAAGATGAAAATAATTTTTGTTTAATAGTAACTTTTAACTTTTATTTTCCTTGGTTAAAAGTAAATTGGGTAATTAAAGGTAAAAATGATATAATTATTACCCTAACACATGTCCTAATTCTATTGGATAAGTGTATTTCAACCAAAATCAAGCTTATGAATAATTTATGATCCTTTTGGTCCATTGGGATTTGATTAAGACATTTATTATTATTTTATTTAAAGAAGAGTTAAAAGTGTTAAATTCAATGTTTAATAAATTAATCATTTTTAATATTGTGTTACAGTGAAGATAAATTCGACTATAAATATTAATTAGAAAGATAAATATATTTCCCAATAGTTTTAGTTTAATTATAATTTTTAGGCATTATATAATTTAATTTATCTATGAAACAATGATAGTGCAATAATTACATTAAAAATGAAAGATTTAAATAATTGATGTTATAAATATCAAAATAAATGTAATTTTAGACTTTTGTTGAATTAAACTAATTTTTTAGGATAATATGACATTTTATTGTTGATTCAATGAATTTTTATTCTATGTAATCATGATGTTATGACTTTAACAAAAACAAAATACTAAATAGTGTCAAAATTGACTTAAATGAGTTTTTAAAACAAATATTGTATTATTAAATGATATAATAGTCCTAAAACTCTATGGTTTGTCCAAAGTACTTATATATTAATATATATATCACTAATTAACCACTTTGGATTCTCTTGGAATTTTATAGTAATATTTTTACCCATATAATATTATAATACTAGAATAAATGGTAAAAGTTAAACTATTTAACTAAGATTGAAATCTAAATGATAAGGTTAATATGGATACATAAACATGTCTAAAACCTATTGGATGAAGTTTTTTCGACACATACCTACCTTATCTTCTAAATAAACAATTTTGAACCATTAGAAACTGAAAATGAGTTAATTATAAAATACTATTTCAAGGTTTTCTTAAAGTGACCCTCACCTCTCTTATAAAAGGTTACTTCCCCTTTGTGTCAAAATCATACCTTAAAATCCATTTGATTCAGCCAAACCCTACCCAAAATATCTACCTAACTATCCTAACTTTGATCTGGATTCCTTTTTTTGATCAGAAAGAAAACCTATGGATCCCTTTTGAAGAACTCAAAAGAAAACACCCGAAGAAGAGGTAATAATTTCATTACCTTCTTTCATGTTCGTTTCCTCTTACAATTCTACTTTATTTGTTGTTTCCATACCAAAATAGTAACTCCAGTACATTATACATACAGTTATGTAATTATAATTATGGTATAACCATATTCATTATTCTATCCATCCTATAAATGACAAAGTCACCATACGTGCGTATATACGACATTCCATCCCCACGTCGTTGTGTAGTTTGTTATTCAAACAATTTATTCTTTGGAAGGGTATAATAATGAGTATAATTTATCTAAATAATAAATATAACATTATAATGATTATTTATATATGAAATACCATCCAATTACATATGATTTCCCCATCAATATAATGATATAGTCGCTCAAGTGTACATACAGATTACCGTCTCCACGAACGCGATGATATTGAACGTGATGAGATTCAATCTACATCATAATAATTCATGAATAATTTTCATTTTATGATTATAAATAATTTTTAACAAGATAATATAATTCTGTATATTAATCAAATACACCCTATACATAACAATCATGACTTACGTAACAAAACATATAAAGAAAAACGAATAAGTTAACAACCAAAACAGTGATACTACTAAAATATCATTAACAAATAAATATTATAAGGTCATATATGATATCATATTTATGTATTTGTTTTTTTATATTTTAATAAAAATCATTTCACAATTATACATGAAGAAAAAAATACCCTATACTAAGGAAAAGTACATGGTAATGGGTTTCTTATCTCACTTTTAATTTTGTGTCATTTCTGTTGTTTACCACTTATTTTTAGGCATGTGGTGTATTGTGTACTAACACATGATATATATTATCATGATTCTATTTATATTAATGTTATTCTATGATTACATTGGTGGTTATTATCTTTTGGTCTTACAACTCGATTTATTACAACGTGGTAAGGGGTTTTCATCTCACTTTTATTCCCATGATATTCATACTATATTTGCCACTATTACCTTCGTATGGTGTATGTACTTCCAATGATTGTATTTTTTGTGTAATTTAATTTAATTTATGGGTATTCACATCATAATTGTACTATCCTTCTTTCATGGGGGTATGTTTCGTATGTAACCAAATCGGTAATTTAATTTAAATTTTCAATTTCCATTCATTCGGTTTTACACAAACTTCATTGATTATTTTCCTCCAAGATTATGTGTGAAATCACTATTTATTTTCTTATGTAGTAATTTACACCCCCCTTTGTGTGTATATAATTTTGATACACATAATAATTCCATTGATAAATTCTCGTGTCATAGATATGAACTTGATATGAGAGATTTTAAATCAATTTCTCTTCATTGAGTTAAACATCCATGTCATTGGTGCTGTTTTTACAAGAATATGTGGGAATGTCCTCTGATTAATCTACACTGAAAATCCAATCATTTTGAGTGTATTTAGATTTTCCACATATAATTATGTCATTGATTTATTCTCAACCTAAAGATATGTCCTTTATAAGGGAATTCATCTCAACATACATTCTATTGAGACTTCTTTGTTGTTGTGCGCCAATTCACTCTTCTTTGATGTATATACAGTACATTGACATAGTATATCATGAATCCCTTTATTCTCATGATATTATATTGTTTTTATTACCTTAATTATTTGTATTCAAGCATCTCTCATTTTGTCAGGAACTCTAAATAAAATATTATTTTAAATGCTTTAAAATTTTATCCTTCTAAATCATTCTCATTAATGTCCATGTTTTAAAAATGGTTTTAAGGATTTATGTATATGGAAAATAATGATTTAAAATTAAAATACATTTTAAATGTTTCAAAGTGGTATGGGGCACTTTGACTCAAAAATCTATTTTAAACAGCTTCTTGATAAATAGTGATACTTTTAAATGTTTTCAAGAAAAAGGGGGATATTTCTCCCAAATAGAATTGATGATTATTTTAATCTACATCAATATCCATAATTATTCTAGATTGAGTTTAATTTATTATAATACAATCTTACATATTTTATTGAATGAGTTATGTTTCACTGTGTATGTGCTATTTTTATACCATTCATGGTTTGTGGTTAAAATACTGACATTTCATATGCTTGTTTTAATATGAATGTTTAGATTATGTTTCAACCCTTTCATATGAGGAATTCATTGGACTTAATAAGTGATGAGTGGAACCCTCTATAGCACCTCGATGCATCGGTATGTCTCATAAGGAAAACTAGTGTCTTGGCAGAAGGTCTGCACAAAATTTTATTTGTAGTCTTGGCATGAGGCCTTGACTATGTTGTTATGATGTCCAACACAATGAATTCAATCACTATGAAATTGGCAATTGATAACACATGTTATTATTTGACTAGTAGAATATCAAAATGAATAATTAAATGGAATTATTTGATTTATCTTTTCCATATTATACTGAAGTTTAAGTTTAAAAGGCTTGTGTTTTAGTCTTATACATTTCCGTAAATGTTTATTCTTATTTATGACAGTTTCCGCTATATTTTTATCCTTATTGAGCCTCTGAGCTCACCATTTTCTTATGTTTTATTTTTCCTAGGATGTAAGAAGTATATTACGATTAACCTACAGGAATAGGATAAGGGATATAAGAGTGTTCAAAGTGGACAAAATGTTTTTTATATTTAATGATGTATTGTAAAACTTATGTATGTATCTAGAACATCCTAGGATTCTAAACTGATTGGTATTTCAAGACATGATTCCTTTTATAGGCTAATGTTATGTAATAATGCACTGATTCTAGGTAACTGGGGATGGGGCGTTACATCCCAAACCATGTTTATCGTGTGCTCCACCTAAGAAATGGCATCCCACCAATGCTTAGTGGAGTCACAGAGCATGTAGACTGCATGTTTAACCCTTGACTCTGGAAGAGTCATATGGTGGTCTAAGATAGACTTCATGTATTCTATCCATGAATCTGTAACATGATGACCACCACTCCTCGATGTGGTTGGAGGGTTATTCTATAAAGAAGGATCGTGTATGCTCTTCCGTTGACGGGGTGGTTCTGGGAATATTTGGAACTAAATGTGTAATCCAAAGTTGACTATCCCTGAACTGAGAATCATGTCCTATCAGAAGATCAATAGGAAGTGGTACTACAGGAGGAACCACGGGTGGTACTACATGTAACACTATAGGAGGAACTACAAGAGGCACATCTGGTGGATCAGGACCCACCATATCAGGAATGTTCTCAATGCCACTCTCTTGAGGTATGGCACGAAGACATCAAGGAAACATTGGTATACAATATCCAAAAACACACCATTAGAAAGAATAACATAATAGACCTGTAAAATAGGTTAAATTGAAATAAATAGGTGAGGTACATAGCCTACCAATGAGCACAACACAACCTATTTCCCCCTCCAAGAGCCCGTTCTAGATATGGGAGAGAAACATTAGAAGGATAACTAAAGAGATCCATACCACAGATTTTTCAAGTATGTATAGTTAACATTTAAAAACTACCACAAATTTGTCTTTAACAAACATGATGTTCAATTTTTTACAACTATGCATAACATGACTCAAAGGAAAACCGGTAGATGCACGCTGATTGTATACATAGAATGAAAATATACATTTCATTTTAATCCCTATGGTTCCTAATATGATGCAAGTAAATTCATTTCACTCATATAATCAGGATATAATGTTAAAAACCCTTATCTCAATAATACCATTATCAACAACATGACAAAACAAGTGCTCCATACAACAGGGAAATCATATCCACAATAATTCTCATAATCAATAATTGCAATCCCAAACTAGGAATTTATGTTTCTTAAGTACATGGGTTAGCTATGTATAAGAACATAGTAGGCTTCAAATCCCTATATCCTAGTCTCCTTTCTATCCCAAAAACAAATACCAAATGAAAAACAACCTTTGATACCACCTGGTAGTGTCCCCATCCTGGGAGCCACTCGAAGGGTGCTCCGAGCCAGGTCGACAACATAAAATCAATCACATCTTCTCGAACTACAGAGGTTTCTGAGTGGCAGTTAGGGCCTTCTTAATATGGATTTAGGGAAGAATATGACCTCATTGGTAATATGTTTCATATAGTGGAAGAAAAACAATTTATAACAAATAGTGGAAGCCTGTAGATAATCAAACTGAATGATAAGAAAATAAAAAACCCCAAATGAATAATTAATAAGTGGGGAAGTTATTAAATAAACTAAATAAAAAATGATGTCATGATAAAGTAAGAGTATGTAAAACAAGAATAAAAGCATGAAATTTAAGCTATAATGAAAATGAAACAAAGTGAAATAACTATATGTCGAGCAAATGATCGGTCCTCTACCCCCATGATCCATCCTATGCAGAAAGAAACAATCAAGCACCAGAAGCATCATGATTCCCATTATCCATTCCTTTGAGTATAAAGTCTATTCATGTATGAAAAGGCGCCGTATTAGGGATTGATATAATATACCATTAGGAAAACACCCACATTTTGTAAACATTTCCATTTCATGCTGTAATCAAAAGCATTCTACCAATTCAGGATAAATGTATGAAATTAAATAAACAAAGTAATATAAGTATAGCTTAGTCTGGGTTCTCAAAAAGACCTATCTATGTCACTTACTTCAGTTTAAGCCATGAATTTGAATAACATACCTATAATAAAAAGGATGTTTATATATCTAAAAGGAAAAAAAAACATATGGCAATAAAAAATGAATATTCCCCAAGCTTGTGATTTAGCATGGGTCTAATTTATGTGTCAATAGAGTGTGATTGGATGCACCAGAAGATATCACAGTTCCTATAAAAATCAATGTTTCATCAATAATAAACTTCTAAGAATTATCATGATTATTATGTTCAAGTTGACTGTTGGAGTCTGAGACCTCCCTAAAGGTACCGTTGTGGTATATCATTCAATTTAGTCAATACCACCGAGACCATCAAAGGAAGTCCTTTGAAAGACCATGTATCACTCAAGGAATGGTTTTATCATGATTATGTCCTAGTATCGCACATAAGTGGTCACGTATCAATAGATACATGGCATAACCACTTCACCTATGGGTCCATCCTCAAATGTCTCTTTGGGAACGGGTATGACTCATGAGTATACAGAAACCTAGGGAAACCCTATTCTAGAAATTCCTAAGACATCGCCTACCTAGAGTAATGTGTAATAGGTTGGGAATAGAGAGTCCCTGTGTGGTCCTTAACACAGAACCCACTTTGTCTCACCACCCTAAATTTAATTAGATTTTATGGAAGTAGATATTACAGAGTGTTCATTTTTAATTTCACAAAACAATTTAAGCAAAAAAGATCCATGTACTTCATAATCATTCAGTATATAAAGTCACAGTCAAGACACATTATCAAAAAAAGAAAAAAAATTCACAACATAATAATAATTGAAACAATGAAAATTCATTAGGAAAAAATAAACCAACTAAACCCGATGTTCTTGGTTCACAATTATAATAAATAATTTATTTAATTAAAGTTCAACAAAAATTTATCACACAAAACATGATGTTAATAAATTAAATTATATTGGGATAATTGAAAATAGGACAAATATGTATCCACACCCAAATGGATGTCCACAATGTTGAAACAATTTAAAAAATCTAGTTTATTTCAAACAAGTGTGTAAATGTTAAGCCGAACAATTTAATTAAGTTAGAGTAGGTGAAATAAAATATCGCAGGTATGAACTGACGATTGGAACTGATGATTGGCACAACGTGTGATCATAAAGATGAAACAAAATAAGGGGAAATAGAGTATAATCCTAAAATCGTAATGATTGACGATCCTACACTCCAAGAAGTTCATTGTTTTGACCTAGAATTGAAGAAATTAGACGATTTTATAAAAACCCCAATTTTAGGTAGAAAAATTATGCGGACGATTTCACAATGGATGGTGGAGGAGATCATACAATCCATAATGAATGAGGTTGACCATAGTGATAGATTTACTTCACACCATAAGACATTGATTTTAGAGAATAAAGAGAGACGCATCAGGCATCTGAAGGGAGAGGAGGGGTGTTGTGCACCACTTAACATGGGATAGACACAGAAAGAGGGGGATGAGATGAAGAGAGAAAGGAAAGAAAAAGAAAGAAAACAATAAAAAGGAATGGGAAAAAAGAAAAGGAAATAAATAAATAAAAAGGATATATAAAAATAATAATAAAATTAAAAATGGAGGGAGAAAAGAATATAATTAAGAAAAATGGGTTTACCATATTTTAAATTTTTTTAATTATTCTCCAACCATTTTTATTTAATTATTTATTTTTCCCTCTTTAAATTCATTAAATGTCCTTTAAAATTATTTTTATTCCTTTTAAATCATTTTAATTAATTTTAACATGAATTCGGCTCTTTGGTGCATTGTTAATTTTTTTCATAAAGCACATACAATTTTTTAATTAATTTTAATAGCTTCATGGGTCCTAGAAAAGGATGTGAAAGTGCAGTCCCTAGGTCACACTAATGATTTGGACTAATAATTTAAATGGTATGTACCATAATTAATGCCATTAATTTACATGAATGTTCATTGAAATTTTAAAATACTCTATAAATTTAATTTTATCATAGATATCATTAATTAAAATGAAATATAATTATTGGGTTTTGAAAGACATAATATATTTCAATCATACTAAAAATAATTGTTATAATATGATAAATTCAAGATTATTTTAGAAGAATAATATGGAAAATAATGAAAATGCATTTAAAATGTTTGGTTGAATCTTTTATTTGGATGGTGCAGGATGAAAGATCAACAAAAAATATAAAATAAACTTTTATTAATATGTATCTACCAAGTTTTAAATTCTAAAATCACTTTTGGTAATATTTTTTAACTCCCTAATATGTTATTACCATGTGTTTTAAATGATAAAGGGAAAAGAGTGCTATAAACTCAGGTAAAATTTATTTAATAGAAATCATACAAACTTTTCATCAGTCCAAAACTCTATATAGATATCCTTGGACAATATGAGGATTGAGTAAAATCCAAAGAATTTTAAAAATGATCCACTCTATTTAATTTTTGTAACATATAAAATTTCAATAAAATCAAACCCACTACGTATAATCTTCAAAAATTTATTTTGATGAATTATACACCTTTAAATTCAATTTGATGATGTTTATACTAAACAAGTGATAATATAGGAGGAAGAAATAAATTGTTATATCAAAAATTTCTTCATATATATCACTCGAGGTGATATAACTAAGAAACTAGATATCACTATCTCTTCTATGGTTATATCACTAGATATTATGTAACAACCTCAATTTTATGGTATTCTTTATTTTATGATTTGATATATCTTTAAAGTTTTAAATAATTTTGTTGATTCTTATTAGAGGTTTTAGGAGAAGGAAGCGAGACAGAATATGGAAACATATATAAGAGTTGAATAACTTTGTGAATAGATATTCAGAATTTTGAATTTATTCTGGGTAAAATCCATGAATTTTCATCCAGGATGTGAAACTATTTATTATTGTAAAATCTTATTCATGGATTGAATGGTTAGTTCAATATTTTATGCTGGGGAGAATTTATTTTCAACTTATCAGCTATTCCTACATTTCGTATCAAGAATCCATAAATCTCACTATGAATAGAGTATCTTCCAGTAGATTAAATGAAACAAGTGCTCATTACTTTTTTTTATTCATTAAATTTCTTCCCCGAATCATAGTATTTCCCTATAAAATTTTGGCTATCCACTCCTAACTCACATTCAATTTTCATTGCATCTTGATGCACTAGATCTATAAAATTGGATTCATCTTCATATTTGGACCTAGACTATTTATGGTAGTGGATCTCGTTGAGCATGTTCTTTATATTCAAACCATTTGGTGTAGTTTTCCTCTTATATCATGATCTTAGTGTTGTCATTTAACAGTATAAAAGTCTTTTAAAGGATCATTTCTATTAAAATATAGTTGATAAATGATTCATGACATCATATTGTCATTTTTTATTGATGTGTTGAGTCGTTACCATATGAGGAATGTGAAAATGTCTCCTCCTTGATATTATACTGTGTGTGAGTAGCCCAATGAGACATAATCTTGATGTAATTCACACGTGTTGTGTGTTTATCCTTTGTGATTTATGATTGATATTATTCACATGTCGATCTATGTTGGGTACATGATTCTTATATTATATGGCATGAATATGAACCAAATTATTGTGGTATTCTATGTTACATATATATTTTTGTTATCTATGAAATTTAATTAATAATTTGATTCATATGGTTTAGTCGATCACATAGAGGGGTAGGGAAGGAATGTGATGGCCTAACCAAGATCCATGATATTAGGTAGTTAAGTAATGGTATGGCTTCCCTAGAGCTATGATAGTAGGTCAATATGTGATGTGTAGATTCCCCTAGAGCTGTAAATAGGGTTGATATTAAAATATCATTAACGGTGGCCAACGAGCTCGTACCTAAGTGGTAAGGGATAATGCATGGCATCTAAGAGACCTAAATTCAAAACTAGGTAGAGGAGAAATTATGAGTTACTATAGTAGTACTGTATCAGGAACTGTTTTATATAGTAGCAGCTAGAACTATTCACCCGATTTTTCACTTCGGGCCACTGATTTGGGCCTTTGGGTCACTAGGCCTTTGGGTCATCAAAGGACATTGGGCCTTAGGGCCTCCAAGAAACCTAGACCATGGAGTGGCCCAGTTCACATAGAGAAGTCCCTAGAAAAGAATCAGATAAAAGAGTAGTAGTCACCAGAAGAAGAGATGACCAGATTGGAAGAATGAGGGGGTATGGCAACCGCCATCGGGGCCAGGCACCGTGCATCTTTTAACAGGGAAATGCTAGCCGATCAGAAATTCCATGTGGGGAGCTAGGTGATCAATGATGCAGAATCTAGGGAGTGATAGTTCTAGTGGGTTGGGACTATGCTTCATAGTATGCCTCTGGGCCTTCAGGTCATGTATTGGATTTTGGGTCATGTCAGGCCTTGTTCCTTGGGCCTACGAGTCATGTATGGTTTTCCCTTCAACCCTAAAAGGGTGATTATCAATAATAAAATAAAAATAAGGCCTTTTGGGAATTTTTAGAAAATGTGGGAGTGTATTGTGAACCTATTATTATACATATAAATTACATGATTTTAATCATAATTAAACATCAGAGTACAATCCATGGATCCTAAAGACTATTGTCTTGGAAGATTAGGCTCATAGAACTAAAAACATGGAACTAAATAAAACATTTCGTTATTTCATCTCCACAAAGATCCCCTAACTGCCATTTCTCTTAGACATATCTATAGGATAAATTGGGGGTAACATGAACAAAGGGATGAGCTAAAATCCCAGTAAGGGTATAACAATAAGAACAAAGAATTATCACAAGAAATAGAAGACATGACCTGATGAAACAAAAAATAATGTAACGTATGAAATAATAACAGATAAACATGGGATCATTTAAAAATGGAATCACAGAAATGTGATGGAAACATAAAACATGAATTTATTATGATTCAAGGATAACCGCCAAGACCATCTCCCATAGTATCACAAGCCAAGGCTAATCGCCAATACCATTACACATAGTTGAACAAGCCAAGGATAACCGCAAAGATTGTTTCACATAACACCTCATGAGACTAAACATTACCCATTGAATTGGAGCACTATCTAGTGGAAACCATATTACATTTTATGAATATTTTTTCAACATAAATAATCATATATAACCAGTCATCCATATACATAAGGTTTACCCAAGGAAACAAATGGGTACCACAATCATGACATAAAGTATAACCAATGGGAGTATCATGAAAATGTCCATGAACGAAAGGAATTAGAACCTACATGGAATTTGTTAAGGTAAAATAGGAATATATCAATGTATGTGATTTCCATCAGAAGTGAAAATGTATAATAAATGTATTTGAGAAATTTTAGAATTAATATATTTTGGAGCCGTTTTAAGGAAAATGCTATAGAGCATTCAAAATAGAAAAGGGAACAATATTTTATATAAAACCAGAATTGAAACAATAATTTTTTTCATAATAAAAAGATGTATTTTTATAAATACAATGGTGTATTAGAATAGAGGATAGAATTCACTTGAAAATGGGTTAAAATTTGGGAAGTTCCTTTAAAACAGGTTTTCTTATAGGGATGTATTGATGAGGGATTCACATGAAAGCATGTATTTCCACAAATGATAATGAGGTGTGGATCATGAAACATGATTTTGGATCATATAAAAATTATTTATAAGTTTTATATAAAAATAAAAGACAACTTAATTGGGGAAAAAGAAAAAAAGGGCATCTCGAATGAATTAAGGAGGTTCAGGTATAATTACAAATATATTATCGGCGTGATATTAGTAGTACTTAACAAAGATTAATGAGAGAGAAAGGGATTTACCATAATTTATAAATCTTAAGGAAGGTATTTTTAATTTTCTAAATCATACCCCATCATTAGGGATTACACATAAAAAGGCACAACATAGGGGACATTCTTGAATAAAAGTGAAATACAGAGGATCCCTTACCTTAAGTCAGTTGGTGTTTTCCACTTGTTATTAATTACTTGAATAAACAAATAATTTTTTTAATTAATAAGTAAAAAACCCCTTATATACATAAAATATTTATTACAAACCTTTTAAGGTCATTTATTGCCATTTTGATTAGTTAAGAGGTTCAATTTCATGGTTCAGGTCTGTTTGCTTGCTTGGGTTTTAATGATTGGTTAATGTTCGATTAAGCATGTATGATGAAATTATTTGTCCATAATTGAAGTTATATTTTATCATTGAGCCACCAGATATTAACATGGTTAAAAAAGTTAATTTGGATACTAGGAGTAAAGTTGAATCATTATGTTAAACCTTTAGTAACATCGTTTTGGGTTAATTGGCGTTTTTTGACCACAAAGAGAAAAAAAATTTATAATCCAAAAACATGTTTACAAAAAGATTATAGAAAAAAATGAGGACTAATACATAAATTATGGTCAGGCTCAACCATGAAAATTTTTTCATGACCAGAATTGAAGATGGAAATGGAAATTGATAACCCGTCGTCCTTGATTGTGCTAAATTAACACATCTCAAATGGTGCTTCCATTTATTTCAAATAAACGATGAGGAAAGGAAAAAGGATAATGAATTATCACATAATCATAACAAAATTACATTACATTTATGGTTCTAGATTTTTCATACCATTTTGATGAGTAGAGTTTATGAATGAAAATAGAACAAAGGAACTTAAAAATTAAAGAAAAGGAAAGAGGAATTTTACCTCATGAAACAACCTTACTTGAGAGCTTTTTAAGAGGAGAGGATTTGGTATTTTGAAGAGAGTATGTTCTATTGGACGTGGGGAAAGAGTTTTGGAGGATATTTGAGTAGAATATTTTCAAGGAACAAGGCTTGAACGGTGTGGAATACAGAGCAAGTAAGGGGGGTTTTATAGTGGAGGGGAGGAGGGGTTTCCAAATTTTTTAATCATTAGTTTATTAATATTCCACAAGACCAGAAATAGTGATGATTAAAAAATAATTAACTGAAATATGTGCATGTGAGTTATATATAATGGACTTACTTCATCCGTACAGCAACTGAGGACATCATAATTTATGTATTTATCATTTGTCGTAAGTTATCATATTTTACTATTCATAAAATATTGAAGTATTTTTGAAAAATCCACAAACTTCACCCTAAAAAATTTTTAACATGTAGAATCCAAAAATAATTTCCATTTTTCAAAAATATTTTTCTAAATATTATTAATATAATTTTTAATTAAAAATAAAAGTGTCTTAAAAACAACAATTTTAAAACATTTATTTTCTTATTCCAAGATATACATATATCGTACTTCCTATTGAATGTTATTTATGTAGTCCCATAAGTAATTTTAATATTCATTAGGGTATGAGTCTATTCATAAAAGTAACATTACTATTAATAAGGTTATGTTACTATTCACCAAAAATTAAGTTGGTCATATTAGACTCCAAATAATTTAGTGATTATAACCGTGTATGTCGAATTTTTGAAATTCACATCACAGAAGTGACAAACATATGTTTAAAGGTCATATAGCACTTAGTAGATAGTTATTTTGTAATTTAATGTGATTATATGACATAATTATAAGAAGTAAATTCCCATTAAAAAACTTTGAGCATTACATTCTCCCCGCTTAAGAAATTTCTCCCCCGAAATTTTGTTTTACATTTTAATCCATAAACATATGCGGGTACTTTTCCTTCATTGAATCCTCCACATCCCACGTTTCCTCTTTATAATTATGGTTTATCCATACTACCTTGAACAAGTGAGTTGTATTGTTATGTTGAAATTTATCCCTAGAATCCCAGATCTTCACTAGAGGCTCCTCCTAGCAAGGATGTTCCTCTATCTGAACCACCTCTGAAGAGAGTGCATGTGAAAGATCTGGTATGTACTTTCTTAAGAGGGATACAAGGGCGGCATAATATACTTTGTCCGTGGTAGGTGTTTGGTCCATTCAATAGACCATAGCTCCGACTTGATCAAGGATCTTGAAGGGGCCAATGTACCTCAGACATATCTTCCCTTTTATTCCAATCCTCACGACCTTCTTCCATTGAGATATGTGTAGAAATACTATGTATGCATGTTTAAAATCAATTTCTCTTTTATGATTATCTGAATAACTCTTCTATCAACTTTTGGATTTCTTGATATGTTTCTGAATGGTTTTCACCTTCTCCGCCACTTCATCTACAATTTGAGGTCTTAGTAGCTTTTTCTCACCTACTTCATCCCCAAATTCTAGTGTTCGACACCTTTTCTTATAAAGGGATTCATATGGTATCATTTAGATGATCGAGTGGAAATTGTTGTTGTAATATAATTCAACCAGTGGAATTTGTTGGTCACATCCTCCTTTGAATTCCATATAACATACCTTAAACATATCTTTTAATATCTAAATTGTACACTCAGATTGGCCATCATTTTGAGGATGATATTCCACAATGAAGTTCATTTTAGTGCTTAGAGCAAGTTGGAGAATTTTCCAAAACATCGAGGTGAATATCAGATTATGATCAGATAAAATATATAGTGGTACTATATGTATCCTAACCAAATCTTTGATGTATATTTGTGAATGTTTATAAAATGAGATTTCCTCTCAAATTTTTATAGAGTGATCTATCTTTGTATGATGATCCACAATGATCCATATTGCATTTTTTTCCTTTGGACTTCCTTGGAAGTCTGGTGGAAAAGTCCATGGTAATGTTCACCCACTTACTTGTTGGTATGGGTAGTAATGGTGTCATACCTTTATAATTTTTCCTCTCAGCCTTCACTTTTTTCCATACTAGTAACTTTGTTGTATATTCAGCAATTTCCCTTTTCATATTGTCCCCCCAAAAGTTTTCCCAGATATCTTGATACATCTTGGTGCTCCCTAGGCAAATAGAGAAGGTCGAGCTATGTGTGTCATTATGAAGCTTCTTCTTTATCTCTAGATCACAAGGTACACATAATCATGACACAAATCATAAAACTCCTTCCTCATAAATCATGAACTCTGACGATTTAACATATCTGATAGCATTCACGCTTTTCAAAATTTCCACATCTTTTCATTGAGCGTCCTTTTTTTATCCACAAGGGATGGTTGAGAAATAATTTGTAAAGGAGTGATTATGTTCCTCCCTTAATCATCCCATGTTCATCCTCTACAAATATAAGAAGATTGGATCCTTTCAAATTCTCAGAATTGACAAAGATGTAGTGTCCATTCAACCTAGATCATCTGCCACCTTATTTTCCTTATGAGGATGTTATTTCATTGATAAGTCATAATCCTTGATGAGCTCTATCAATATTCATTGGTGCATATTAATATATTTTGTGGGAATATATTTTTGAGACTCTTTTGGTTAGTATATATATCACACATCTCCCCATAGAGATAATGCCTCTAGATATTCAATGTAATGATTACCACCGCCAACTCTATATCATGAATAATATAGTTTTGCTCATGGAATTTGTGCTGCCTTGATCCATAGGCTATCACCTTTTCATTTTTCAATAGCACAAATCCAAATCCCTTCTCTGAAGAATCACTACACAACATAAAAAGGTCTCCACTTTTTTGGAGTGTGATTTATAGTGGATTGATTACCCTCTTTTTCAAATCCTTAAAATAGTCTTCACATTACTGAGTCTAGAAAAACATTAGTCCCTTACGTGTCAGCTTGGTCATTAGGGTTGATAATCGTGAAATGTTTTTAAAAAATATTCGATAATACCCAACTAGATTAAAAATGTTGCTGATCTCTATTAAATATTTTGTCCTAGGCCACACTTCAATTTCCTTTTCCTTGGAGGGTCCACAAAAATCCATTTCCTGGCAACAACATTCCCCAAGAATGATACTTTCTCCATCTGGAACTCACAGTTAATGTACTTTGCACACACCTTCTCCCGTTAAAAAGTCTATTACACAATATTAAAATGCTCCTTATATTCCTCCTTTCTACTATAGTATATCAAAATTCATCAATAAAGACAACCACAAATGTTTTGAGGTAATATTTAAAGACTACAATCATTAAATCCATGAAAATTGTTGGAGCATTAGTGTGTCTGAAGGGCATCATAATGAACACAGAGTGTCCATACATCGATCGAAAGTCAATCAGGGTTGTATCTTCCTTCCTCACCATTAATTGGTGATATCCTGATGGAATTTAACCATTATATAAATAAGAATCCCAACGAAGGTGATCAAACAAGTCATCTATCCTTGGAAGGGCATACTTGTTCTTTATCATGATTTTAATGATCTCACGATAATCAATGCAGAGGAAAAATGATCCATAATTCAACTTGATGTAGAGGACTAGAGCCCCACATATGGAAGCAATTGGACATATAAAACCCTTCTCTAGATTCTCTTTTAACTTCTTCTTTATCTCTTCTAGCTCTATGGTGGCCATTCTATAATGTGTCTTTGATATAAGTATAGATCCAAGAATAAGATCAACTGAGAACTCAACCTCTCGATCAAGAGGGAGACCAAGAAACTCTTCAGGGAATACATCCGTGTAATCCCTCATGACGAAAATTTCTTCAAGCATGATTATCTCCTTTTCCTCAATCATTTGAGCGAGATATTCTTGCTCATATTGTTGAAATATCCACATTTGAGACAGTCGAATTTTTGTTTAAAAATTAAATACTATTTAAATATATAATGTGTTTATGAAATCATAATTACCTAATAGTGATGTAATAAAATAATATAAATTGGATGTTAAGCTAATATATGTTTTTAGTTTAAAATAGCGAGATTTTATGTGTGTCATATTTAAAAAAAAAGCTTTAGTGGACCCTTCAAGACATATAAAACATTTTAACATTTTTAAATGATTTCCTTGAGAGTGTGACTCACCTCCATAAAAAAAACCTAAAATTTTAATATGTTATTCCATTGAATATATAAAAAAAATTTTACACTACCATTTGGAAAAATCAATGGGAAAAAACATTGGGTTGGTTGGTGGTTTCGATTAGTTAAATGTTTGGTGTCCAAAACTGAAATGAGAATGAATTCCCTCTCTATTCTTATATAAAGCCACCAAAGATCCCACTTCCCTTCATATGAAACCCTTGGATAACATCCTAAATCTTCCATCATCTATCTAGTATCCTACAATGGTGCCCCAATCTACCAATAATCCTCTCTAAAGCCTCTCCCAATCCTTTGGGATCACACTTCCATTTAATGGATTTCATCCTTTCACATTTTTGTCAAAATCTCATTATATTTTTAAGCTGCTTTTTTAACTAAAAATGTTAGGGTATTATTTCTCACAACCCCTATACTTCCATAATTATGTTAAATTGATGAGATATCCCTTTTTCTCTCTCTTTTGTTTCTCCCATTTACACTCGTTACCATGCCATAATTCTATAAGATATTTGTCTCTCCTCATTTACAATCAAGAAATTATTTTATAGTATACACCTAAATTCCTTTATATATGTTCGGACATGAATATTTATTACCCCTTATGGTCCATTTCATTAAAATATGATGAGATACCCATTTCTCTATCCTCTACATTTTTATGAACTCTTATGTCACGTTGTTTTGCTTCCAAAGTTGCATCACAATTTTCCATGCCAAATTCATTGTGTGGTGAATAACATTTATATTTTTCTATCAAGGGTATTCCACATTATGCGTGTCTAATTATTGATTATATATTTTCATGTATGTATTCCAAATTCAATTATAATGGAATAAATGATGATTTTTAATCATTTTATATTTTATGATCCAAGTGGCACACCTATGCATGAAATTAAATGATTATGAAGGGTGCAACCTGATAACGCTCCAATGAATTGGGTAAAGATTAGTATCATGATTTATGTTGGGAAATGAGGGTTTACTCATGATAATTCTATTTCAATGATTGTTTACTCATGCTCCATGTGCAGTGAGCCTTGGATCAGACTAATATCATGTTAAATATTGATTCCACATTTCTATGTTATGATAATCTTGCTATATCATGCCTTTATGTTCATGTTCTATTATGATCAATTGGTATGCATATTTCCTAACATGTACTGTATTCTTCATGTTATGACTTGTTTACTTCCTTACTAGTCATTATAGATCACCCTTTTCTTATTCATTCAATCAGGATATCCCATGCAATGCTAAGTATGAAGGAATGTGTGTGGTCATGTAAAAGATGTATCAAAAAAAGTTTTGTATTTCATGTTTTAATTTGTTATGTAATGATCCTATTCCCCAAATAAACTAAACTTCTCGATCATATTGTTGTATTAGGTGAAGATTTTAAGTAATTAAATATGTTTATGTGTGAAATAAAGAGGAGGGTTGTTGTAGTTGGTATTATAGGATAGGTTTAGTTATATTTGGGACTAGGATTAAAAAACACCAGTGAAAGCCTTAGGGATAAGTATATGTATAATAAAAAATACCTAAATTTTGGTGAGTATTTTGTAATTATTTTGTCAAGAAAATACATCCATGTCTTGACATGAGCAGGTATAGGAGGATCTGGCATAGATGTATCTAGGGGTAAAACCTGAAAACATCGCTTTGAGCTAGACTCAAACGGGAACTGGTGAACGACAACAGGACTTTCTTCACTCATAGTTGTGACACTACTAGGGGATATTCTATGGTAAATTCATAAGCTTAGTATGAACCATTGTTAAGGGAATACAAAAATTCCAGTAAGAATATATGTTAAGAAGTAGATCATGGATAACATAGATTAAAGCCTATACATTAATTAGTTAAGAAAATAAAAGTAATTTATATTTCATCCATTTTTTTATTTGGATTACCCTTTATGTGTTAAATATAAATTTCCTTTTATTATAGAAAATTTTTGGTAATAGGAGGACTCTGGCTAAAAATTTATGCAATGATCAATGTGATGACTTTTCTAATGAGATTCCCAAACTGATGGGAGCGAGAATCGTGAAATTTTTCATGATACTCTCTCAGTAAACTGTAGTTTTTAATAGAAAAATAAGTCAAGAGGAACATTTAACCCTCCTAAGAAAGAACGTGTCTCAATAAAGAGCTTCATAAGACAAAGGTATCATAATTTTAATAGATAATCTGATCCCTCAATCTCTGAAAAATGAATCAACTCCATTGAAAAGGTATTCTTCATCCATCAATGTTCCGAACAAGAGAGGGTTCTTCTGGCTACCTATTTTATGGAGGGTGAAGCTGATCAATGGTGGACATTGATAAAAAATATGAATCCTTAGGAGGAGATTGAGGAATTGTAATGGAAGGATTTCCAGAAAATATTTTTTGAAAAATATTTTCCTCACACTCTCCGACATAAGATGGAAATGGACTCCCATTCCCTCATGAAAAAAGATGATGAATCCATCAGGTCATATGAGGAAAACAACCCAACGATTACATGATATTCCTAAGGCTTTGTCATTACCCCCAAATGCAAGGTTGACTGTTTCATTGGTGGGTTAAAAACTGGCCTATGGAAAGATCTAAAAATCCATGACATCATGATCTATAAGGAAATTGTCTGATGTTCCCTCAATGATGAAATGGAGATCAGAGAATCTTAGGTGTATCATAAGGATAAGAAGCGTAATGTAGAATTAAATTATGGTGGTCTTATGGATAAATCCAATGGTTCTATGATATTACTGCACCCCACTTACCAAATGTGTAGAAAGAAGTACCCCATAAATTTGCTGCAGAGGACGCAGAAATGATTTAGGTGTGGAAGAGAAGGGAATGTGGCCTTTAACTGCCAACAAGAAATACTAGTGGCTACAATAGAGGTGAGGAACACTCCTTTTAAACCACAATGCATTGTTCATTTCTTCAACTACAAAGAACCTGGGAACTTTTCAAACCAGTTCCCTTAGCCAATGGTTTTTAGTGGAAACCAACAACCTCTAAGGTATCATGGGAGATCCTTTTTCGTCTTTACTGCAGAATTAATCCTTAATAACAAAACGGTGAAAGGCACGCTAGTTATTCATTCAAGAATATCGAACATACTTTTTGATTCTAGTTCAAGGAATTCTCTTATACCCTGAATTCTTATTAGAATAATTCCATCACCACCAAAAATCATGTATTTAAAGATGTCAGTAAGAATGGAAAATGGAGAAGTCATTGCATACCATTAATATAACTCCTCCCCTATCCAAATTTGTGGATTTAACATCTTGGTAATCCTCTTCATACTTACTCTGGTAGAATTTTATTTAATTAATGTCATGGATTTTCTTAACCTATATAGAGCCAACATAAATTCTCGTGGGAGGGAAAAAACTCTCCATATGTTGAGTTGAACCCTGATTCTGTACAAGTGGAAGGAGGAGGATGAATCTTTCATAGCACCATCATCTCAAGAGTTGATATTACTACTATGATAACACATATCTTTCATATATTATTGAGTCTATGGAAGCAATCATCCTTGAAGAAATGCTTATTGTGATGGAATTCACTGATGTTTTCCTGAGGAATTATTTGGTCTTCCTCATAAAAGAGATGTTGAATTCTCAATTTATCTTATACCTAGGGAAATGCCAATATCCAAGAATCGATATAGAATGGATATTGTGGAGCTTGAGAAACTGAAGAAACAACTAAATGATAATCTATATAAAGGTTTTATATGACCATGTGATTCACTCTGGGGTGCACTAGTCCTATTCATCAAAAAGAGAGATGGGTTAATGCGCCTTTGCATTGATTTTCGCAAGCTCCACAAAATCATGATAAAGAACAAGTATCCACTTCCATGAATTGATGAATTTTGATATTAGATATGTGGATCACGATACTTCTCCAAGGTGTATTTGCAGTCAATATATGACCAAGTAAGTGTGAAGAAAGAGGATATCCCCAAGGCTTCTTTTTGAACCAGACAAAGGAATAATTAATTCATAGTAATTATTTTACGACTCACTAATGCTCCAGATATAATCATGTACTTGATGAATAGAGTATTTAGATATTACAATGAAAAATTTGTGTTAGTATTTATAGTTTATAGTATAATATACTCCAAAACCAAGGAGGATCATGAGGAGAATCTAAGAACTGTACTAGAGACATTGATAATGGAGAAGCTCAATGAAAAGTACAACATGTTTGAGTTATGGTTCAAGGAGGTCTCATTATTGTGTTATATCATCACAAGAAATGAGATATCTATAGATCCCTCCAAGATAGATACAATTGAGGGATGGATGAGGCCCACATTAGTAACAGATAATCATAGCATCCTAGGTTTAGTTGGATATTATTGTCAATTTGTGAGAAATTAATCACAATTGTCCAACCCTATTTCCATGATAACTCAAAAGGGAGTAATGTTTTCTTGGAGTGATGAATCTGAAGAGAGATTTAAGTAGTTGAAAAATAGGCTTATCACTGCACTCGTGATCACACTACCTACAAGTTTACAATTTTTTTTGTATTCAGTGATCCTTCGAAGAAGGTCATGGGATGTGTTTTTACGAGAAATGAAAAATGCATCGCCTATGATTCAAGGAAATTGAATTTACATGAGCAAAAACAATCCAACACATGATCAAGAGTTGGCTACTGTAATATTTTGATTGAAAATTTTTCGATCTTACCTATTTGGGGAGAAGTGTGAAATATAAATAGATCAAAGAAACCTCAAGTATATATTCAAACAGAAAGAGATGAACATGATCCATCGAAGATGGATAGATATGATCAAAGAATATGACTACTCAAACCATTACCACCCATGGGATTGTGAACAAGGTGGAATATTATCTGAGTAGAAAGGACCCAATGATTCTATCATTGATAAGAATTGAAAAGTACCAAATCTTCATATATTTGATGATTATGGACATGGTAATCATAAATAATGGAACATCATCAATCCTTTCAAAAATTATTTATCAACCGTCACTTTTGGAATGGTTAAAAGATACTCAAAAGGATCATGTGGGAATTCCGAAGATAGTGGAAAATATCAGAAAAGGTAAATCCGTAGAGTTCAATGTAAATGACAAATGAATTTTGAGATTTGGGACAAGACATTGTGTTCCATAAAATATGATGTTAATGAATGAACATTTGGATAATTCACATATTTCGTATTTCTCTATTCACGGAGGATACACAAATATGTATCGAGATCTCTAAGAGGAGTATTTGTTTGATAACATGATGAAGGATATTGCTGAGTATACATCAAATTCCTAGTATGTCATAAAGTGAAGGATGAGAGCTAGAAGTCTAAGGGGATAATGAAAACATTACACATACCAACATGGAAATGGGATAACATCACCATGGACTTTATCACATGACTTATGAAGATATCCAATGGATATAATGATATATGTGTTCTTGTGGATCATCTTATAAAGAATGCACATTTCATTTCAATTCGAGATGATTTCTCATTGGATCAACTAGAACAGATATATATCAGAGAATTGGTAAGGCTGTATGGAGTACAACTATCTTTTGTATCCGATTGATATCCAAGATTCACCTATATATTATAGAAGAGTCTTAAACATGCTCTAAATAATGAGATGAGCTTCAGTACATCTTATCATCCTCAAACTGTTGGACAATTTGATCAGAATATCCAAACACATGAATAAAAGTTTAGATCATTCTCAATGGACTTCAAAAAAGAATGGGATCAAAATCGTCAGTTGGTTTAGTTATCTTATAATAATAGTTTCCACTCAAGGATCCAAATGGATTCTTATAAATCCATGTATGGGAAGAAGTTCAGAGCACCGATATATTGGGATGAAGGCAAGTAGCAAAAAATCCTTGGTCGAGAAATGTTTGAAAAAATGTTAGATAAGGTTAAGACCATCAAACATCACATTAAAGCGGTTCCGAGTCGATAAAATTCGGTTGCTTATAAAAATTGATGAGAACTAGAGTTTGATGTTGGAGACATGGTATTCCTCCTCATATCACTATGGAAGAGAGTTATGACACTTCAGAAGAAGGGAAAGGTTATGCCAAGGTACATCAGCCCTTTTGAGATCCTTGATCGCATTGGAACAGTGGACTATCGACTAACCACCCCAACAAACCTATCTCAAGTACATGATGTATTCCATGTATAACTCTTGAGGATGTATATTCCTGAACCATTGCATGTACATAATCCATAGGTGGTACTACTGGGAATGACTTATCCTATGAAGAGAAGTTGGCAAAGATCTTAGATCGTAGGGAATATTTTCATTGAAATAAGGTAATACCCCTCTTCAAGGTGTTGTAGTAAAACCATACATTCGAAGAAGCAATGTTGGAATCAAAGGAAGTGATGAAGCAGAGTTACCTACATCTATTTTAGTGTGGGAAGAGGAAATTTTGAGCGTGAAATCTCTTACAGGGGTAGATTGTAATGACCCAAACTTTTATTAATGAAAATTCATCTTGATCTAATTAAATTTAATATTATGTTAAATAGTTATATAACATATTCAATTATTTGGTTTTATGATTTTTGATTTTAAAATACCAATAGGAGTTGGGACCCTTTCTAGTATAGCCATTGAATAGTGATCACTTGATTTGTATTAATATAGGGCTTTAACCAATCCAATTTACTCAGATTAAAGAAGCGATGACCTCATTTAGTATAATTTCTCCACACGAAGCCCATTTCATAGAGATTGGAAATGAGGTGTCATCACTGGGCTTTACTGTTGACTAAGCACAAGCCAAGATTCAACAAGTTAAGCTTGACCAGAATAGCCTATAAGAGAAGTGGAAGTCAACAGATATTACCACCCGAGCGATGTAATCATAGCCTCCCCAATAGTCTATCTTCATCGCACACATTATGATTCGGTCTTATACGGGTGTAATAAGGGGTTAGGTAACAAGACCCTAGAACTATGATTATGTACACTATTTTTTTATTGATAATATATATTCATTTTATTATTGTTACATTGTATATAGTTTTTGAAGCATAAATTGTATTTTTATATAATATTCAATGAAGAAATATATTTTGAGGAATTAATGAATTTTTTGAATTAAATAATATTTTAATAAAATATTATTATTAATTAATTAATTTTTATTAAATATAAATTATTGTATAATTTTTATGAATACAACTGTAATTTTTATTATAGTTTGAAAACCGTTTTGGTCAAACCCCATGCATTTTCGATAAAATCCGGTTTTTATTTTAAAAGTGAATAATGAAATATTTTGAAAAATATTTAGATAAAAAGAATATTATATTTTGTATTCAGACATTGAAATTATCCAATGGTAATTTTTTTATAATTTTCAGAGACAATAGAATTTTTGGGTAAAATTTAAATACCGTTTAAATATATAATGTGTTTTATGACATCATAATGACATGAAAGTGATGTAATAAAATACTATAAATGAGATTTTCATCCAATATATGTTTCACCATTAAAAATGTGATTTTATGTTTCTTTGATTTATTTGAAAAATCTTTAGTGGACCCTCCATGCCTTATAAAACATTTTAACACTTTAACACGATTTTCTTGAGACAGTGACTCACACCCACATAAGAAAATATAATATTTTAATAAGATTAGCTATTTGAATTATAAAATTAATTTTTTCCACTCCACTTGTGCAAAAACCATGGGAAAAAACCATGGGTTGGTTCATGGTTTTTATTAGTTTAATGTGTGGTGTCCAAAACCAAAATAAAAAATAATTTCCTTTCTTTTCCTATATAAACCCACCAAAGAAACCACTTATATTCACTAAAAAATATCGATCATGTCCCCACTCATCCATCATCTCTGTAGTATCATCAAAATTCACCCCATTATCCAAATAACCATCTCTCAATCTTCTCCCAAAATTTTGGGATCACACTTCATAATAAGGAATTTCTTCCTTTCTTATTTCTATCCAAAATTCATTATGTTGTTATGCCCATTTTTCAGTTAAAAATTTTGGGGTATGATTTCAAACATAACCTATACTTCCCAAATTATGCTTTAATTATGAGATACCCCTTTTCTCTCCCATTACTACCTTCCATGTACACTTGTTACCATGCTGAAATTCCGTAAGGGATTTCTATCTCCTCATTTACAATCAAGTAATTCATTTACATTATGCACCTACTTCCCTTTATATATGTTGTGACATGTATCTATATCACCCCCAAACTTTAAATTTCATTTAAATATAATGTGATAACACTTTATCTCTCATCAACCATTTTTATGAGCTCTTATGTCACGCCATTATGCTATCGATATTGCCCCGCGATTTTCCAATCCAAAGTCATTGTGTAGTGAATACCATGCCCATTTCACTATCAAGGGTTTTAAACATTATGTACATTTAGTTACTTATTATATATTTTCTTTTATGTATTCCATATATATTTATCATGGAATAAATGATGATGTAGAATGATTCCATGTTCTATGATCCATGTGGCACACTTATGCACGAAATGAAATGATTAAGAAGGGTGCGCCCTGATAGAGCTACAATGCATGTGGTAAAATTAGTATCGTGATACATCATGTGCACTGAGGGATTACTCATGAAAATTAAATTACAATGAGGGTGTTCTCAAGTTCCATGTTTAAGGAGACATGGCTCATAATGATATCATGTTAAATGTTGTTGCCACATTTTCATGTTATGATAATCATGCTATATCATGCCTTTATGTTAATGTTATCTTATGCTCCATTGATATAGATATTTCCTAACATGTACTGTATTCTTCATGTTATACATTATTTAATGCCTTATTGTGTTTTATATCTCACCCTTTTCTTGTGCATGTCCTCACATTATCCGATGCAATGCTTTATACGAAGGAATATATGTGGAAAAGTAAAATAATTTTTCAATAAAGATGCATATTTCATGTTTTAAGTAGTTATGTAATGTTCCTAAATGCCAAATACATTAGACCTATTGATCTTCTATGTTTTATCAAGTGAAGATTTTATGTAATGAAATGTGTTTAAGTGTGAAATAAAGAGATGGATTGTTATAGATCGCATAAGCCCTTCCATGTTTCATTGGATGTTATTGTTGATTGCCTCCGACAACCCGAGGCTTAGGGAAATTGTTTGCGTAATGACCATGCCCCTTGTAGTTGTAACACTTCACCACTAGTTAAGAGTTGATCTGAACCTTCCTTTCTTCTTCAACATTAGCAGGATTTTTAATATCCCTTTGACATTTCTTGGCTAGATGTCCCAACTTTCTATATTTGAAGCAATTCCTAGTTCCCTTTATACAGTTCCTAGGATTCTTATTTCCACAACATTTACAAGTTGGATATTCTGGCTTTGATCCATAAATGGATTTTTTGTTGAATCTCAAATGTTTTCTCTATTTTTCTCTTCTTTTGACTAGTCCCAGTAGACCACAGAGAGTCTCCAATATCCACTTCAACTATGAGGGCACAATGTAAAATATCCCAATAACTATTGAAGTCTTGAATCACTAATGATTTTCATTGAATCTACTTTATCCCACTAATTAAGCAATCTATATTACTTTTGGTGTTCATGAAAAATCTAGAGGTGTACCTAGCAAGCCTTGTAATGTTTGTTTCATACACCCCAATGGGCTCATCTTCCTTTTTCTAGAGTCTGAGGAACTCTCTTTCCATCTTGTGATGGAGGGTTTGAGGAAAATATTTATTGAAAAACATCCTCTTGTACTCCTCCCAATCCATGGAATCAATTCCCTCATGGGGCATTGTATTGTTGATCAGTGTCCACAACTGATCACCTTTCCCATCAAAAAGATAAACCACAAGTATGACATTCTCTTATTCTGAGCACTAGAGGATGGAAAATATCTTTTCAATGAAGTTAATCCATTGTTATTTGAGTAGGGGATTAGAAGATCCACTAAAAATTGGAGGCCTTTTCTATAAGAAGGATTATACAGAATCATTCTCTTTCCTTAGAGGAGGATGGAGTTCCGCATGATTCATGTTATTATTCACAACTTGAGCCAGCTATGCAAGTATTCTCATGAAGTTTTGAGCACCCGTTCCCATCATATCAGGCATATCCATATATAAATATTCACAGATCCTATAACATTGGATGTTGGAACATGTTATTTTATTTCCTACCATTAACTAGGAAAAATGACGTTCAATTTGAGAACCTCAATACATATTTTTTGAACATAAATGATACTTTAGAACATAAAAGTATAAACATGTAAAGGACAAGTATATACTAACTTGGGATTCCTTAGGATTAAAATAGGTTTATCCGTGATCTGTTTATTATCATATATTCTTGTGGTATTTTTTCATTCCCTTATTAATGGTTTGTACTATTCTCATGAATTTACCAAAGTATATCCCGCGGGAGTGTGAATACCAAGAGTGAATCAAGGCCCATTTTCATATACCAGGATACCCCGGGTCCAGCCCAAAACTCCTTGTCAGTGTTTTCACACCTAGTTACATATATTCCAGAGCCGCCTCTACCTGTTTTCATTCAAACAAGGATGTATTTGAATGATAAACCACATACTATATACTTACAAAAATTTTGGTTTTTTTTCTTATAGTTAATCTCATTCTTAAGGTTCTCACTAAGGGGCTCTATTACTAATATCCACAATTAAATATACCATCCTTTGATACCAACTATAGCGACCCCACTATTTTACATATAATATTTCATGATTTTAAGAATAATTATACATCATAGAACAAGACAAGGATCATGAAGTCTAAGGTCTTGGAAGGATATTCACATAAAACTAAAAACATGGAACTAAAGAAAACATTAATTTATTTAGTCATCATAATGATCCCATAACATCCATTGTTCTCCTACATAATCATAAGATAACTTGGGGATAACCTGAATAAAGAGTTGAGCTAAAATCCCAGTAAGGGATTAACCATAAGGACAAAGTATTAGTACATGGGATAGAAGGTATGACATGATGATACAAAAATTCATGTAACATATGAAATCATATAATATAAACATGACATCATTTAAACATGGACTCATAGAAATGTGGAAGAAACCTAAAACATGAATTTGGTACAGTTCAAGGCTAACTTCCAAGACCGTTTTCTGTAGCATCACAACCCCAGGCTAACCCCATGACCGTTGCACATAGTAGCCCAAAACAAGGCTAACCGCTAAGACCATCGAACATAATTCACAATGAGACAAAAATTTTCACAATGATTTGGAGAGCTATCTGGACACACCCATATTACATTTCATGAATATGTTTTAAACATAAATAATCTTTTATAATCAATCTTACTTAAATATAAGGGTTACCCATGGAAAGAATTGGGTACC
The DNA here is from genome assembly GCA_963277665.1 of Viscum album. Lineage (NCBI taxonomy): Eukaryota > Viridiplantae > Streptophyta > Magnoliopsida > Santalales > Viscaceae > Viscum > Viscum album. The sequence continues at coordinate 1,857,079,246 of OY728160.1, forward strand.
ACAATCATGATATGAATCATATCGAGTGGGTGTATCATGAATGCGTCCATAAATGAAAGGAATTAGAGAATAAAAGGACGTTCATAAGGTAAAATAGGAATATATTGTGGTAAGCTATGTTAATTAGAAGAGAAAACATGTATCAAATGTATTTTATAAATTTTAGCATTAAAAAATATTCGTCCGATTTTAAAGAAAATACTATAGATATTTTAAAATATAAAAGGGAAAAATATTTTATATAAAACTAGATGTGAATAAATAAGTTTTTCATAATAAAAATATTGTTTTTATAAAGGAAATTTTTTCTTAAAAAGGATAGAGTGAACATGAAATTGCGTAAAAATTTGTGAAGTTTCCTTAAAAAAGATTGTTATTTGGATGTATCGAGGAGGGATTCACTAAAAATAATGTTTATCCCAAAAAGGGAATGGGGGTATGTATCGTGAAACATGAGTTGGGATCATATAAACAAAAATTATAAGTTTAAAATAAAAAAATAAAACCGCATTTGGGTAAATATAAAGATTGAGAAACCTGAAGGGATAAAGGCGGTTCAAGTAGAAATCCTTACAGATTATCAGCGGGGTATCGGGTGTACTTAAGTGGTATTAATAAGAGATAAAGATATTTCTCATCTTTTATAAATCATGACTACATTATGTGGATGTGAAAAATAATTCAACATCATTATGGATTACACATAAAAAGGCATTACAAAGAGGACATTCTTTAATAAAAGTGAAATGGAGAGGATCCGTTACATTATGTCCATTTGTGTTCTCCACTTTTTATTAATGATCTGGATAAAAAAATTCAGATTATTAATTAAAAATTCCAAAATTTCTTCTATATGTAAAATATTTATTACAACCCTTTTAATTTAATTTATAACCATTTTTATTCGTTAAGAGGTTCAATTTCGTTGTTCGAGTCTGTTTGCTTTCTTGGTTTATAATGATAAGTTCATCTTCGGAAAACATGTGTGATAAAGGTGGTTGCATATAATTGAATTTATATTTTTTTATTTAACATATATAGGTTTTCATTGTAAAAAACATTAATTTGGTTACTTGGAGTGATGTTTAATCATTATGTAAAACCTTTAGTGACATCCTTTTGGGTTAATTGGCGGTTTTTGACCACAAAGAACACATTTTGTTTTATAAACCAAAACCATGTTTACCAAAGGATTACAGAACTTTAGATGATTTGTAATACATATATTGTAGTATGGCTCAACTATGAAATGGTTTAATTACCAGAATTAAATATGGTAATGGAAATCGATAACCTGTCGTCCTTGATTATGCAAAATTAACACATCTCAAACGGTGTTTCCATTTATTACAATAAAATATGGGTAAAGTAGAGAAAATATTGTATTATCCAATTAATATATTAAAAATACAGTAATTTTATGGTACTGAATTTTTCATAACATTTTGATGAGTATATATTAGGAAATAATATAGAACAGATGAACTTAAAAATGAATGAAAAGAAAAGAGGAATTTTACCTCTTGAATCAACCTTCCTTGAGTGCTTCTTAAGATGAGAGTATTTGGTATTCTGAAGAGACTAGGGGCTTTTGGACGTGGGGAAGGATCATGGGAGGATATTTTGGTAGAATAAAAGAAAGGATCACAGATTTAGAGGAGGGGATAGAATAGAGAGTGGGGGGGGGGGTTATAGTGGAGGAGAGAAGGGTTTTCATAATTTTTAATCATTAGTTTATTAATTTCCATCAAGATCAGAAATAGTGGTCCTTCTATGAAAAAATAATAATAATATGGGCATCTCATTTTGAGATAATGGCCTACATCTGCAATACATTAGCCGATGAGATCAAAATTCATGTATTTATCATTTATCATAAATTATCATATTTTACTATTCATAAACAATATAAGTGTTTAAGAAAAATACCCAAAATTTACCCTAACAATTAATTTATGTTTTGAATCCAAAAATTATTTCCATTTTTAAAAAATAAATTTCTAAATATTTCTAATTTAATTTTTAATTGAAAACATAATTTACTTGAAAAACAAAAAATTTAAAACATTTATTTTCTTATTCCAAGATATAGGCATATCATACTTCCACTAGAATATCATTTATAAAAAATAATACGTAATATTACTATTTAGTTGGGTATGTAACTATTCATAAAGGTAACATTAATATTCTTAAGAGTATGTTACTATTTACTAAAAATTAAATTGGTTATATTAGACTCCAAATAACTTACTGATCGCAACTGTGTATGTAATAATTTGAAAATTCAAATCACAAAAGTGAAAAACTTAGGTTTTAAGGTCATATAGAACAAAAAAGTTTATTATGTTGTGATTTTAGGTGATTATATGACATAATTAATATAAATAAATTTCCATTTAAAAACATTTGGTCATTATATAGTTATTGTTCAGTCAAGGGGGATTTTGAAAGATTATCAGTTATCCAATTACATTGTGCCAATGTCTGAAATTACCTTAATCTTTAAGACAACGTAGATAGATCTGGTAACCAAGGATCTAAAATTTTGGTGCTGATGTATGGTTACTTGTTGTTTACTAGTTCATTGATTTTTTTCATGCAATAAAATTGTGTTTTTAGGAATTTATTGTAAATATCATTGGAGGTGTCCAACTAGGTTTTATTATCATTCCATATTGAGGAATCCGAGTTAGTATGTAGACTATATGATCAAGGACTTGGTTTATGGTAAGGTCTATACAATGGGATATTGAGAAGGTTTAGAAGGAAGTTGTGTGGTTATTTCTATATGGAAATTAGCTCTTATATTTTTTGATGCATATTACTTTTTTTAATATTTTTATTTCATTATTCTGTTTCATGTCAGGATCCTTTATTTTTATTTGGATGTTAGGAATGTCATGTAATATTTTTATATCATGGGTTAATAATCTCATTTTATTATATATTTTATTATTATTTTTATTATAATTGTTGTTACTTGTGTTTATTCTATATAGATTTTCCATTTCATAGTGCATAAACTCCCAAAAAATTCTCTTACTCCCTTTGTACTAGTTGGTAGCCTCTTGCATCTGGGGAGGCACACATGTGGTCAAGTGAAACTGTGGCCTGATCTTGTTGATTTCAGTAAGGGGGTTATAAAATGTTATCAAATACTTCACATTTTTCTTCACTTATTTCAATTCATTTACCTTTATTTGGGACTTGGTAGATAGAAAATTTTGGAGCTAGGACTCAGGTAGAGGATTCATGTTAATTCTTATATAGAACTAAATAATAGACATTTGAGTTTCCATGAAAGTAGAATAGACATTCCTATTGACTATTGTTATCACTATTTTATTATCCTTAGGTGATATACATGATGTTGACATTCTAGTTTAAGTGTTCTCAGGTGTGTCCATTCATTATGGTTATAGACATAGGCTCATATGTCACACTCATGTTAGTTGAATTAGATGTGGTTCAGTTAGAAGAAGTCATGTTGAAATTGTGATTTGTGACTTGTTTGTATGTTCCTTCTTACATTTAATTACTTAAATATTAGAATATTTTTCTTATTGTGTGTATATGGATTTGACTAATGTATAGGTCATAGATACAAGGAATTGGACATGGGTAGTGCTATGGTGGTCATGCATTTTTCTCATGGGTAGCTTCATAGTATGAGTCTCCTGTATAAATCCTGGGTTGTGCCTATGAATCTATTAGGTTGTTACCTTAAGAGAGATACTATCTATTTTTTTAACATTCTTTTGTAATTTCAAATAATCATTCACAAGATATGTTTGATTGGATCTCCTAGTAAATAATCCTAGAACACTCTCACTAGGTGGAATTCCCATGATTCCCCACCTAATATATATGAGGGCAATATTGGGAATTCTTTAATATTTTCTCCCACAGTTCATTCTATAAAACATATCCACCATAGAGTATTATTAGAGTGGCTAAATGGGTATGAGGAAATAAAATCTAAATGATAAACTATACACAGGATGTTTAGCTCCAACATCCCATAGCCTTACAGGGAATTATAATAGCTATGATACCATATAATAGATAAATTTTTTGAGAAGATATTTGACTTTATAAGGATACGGGATGTTAAAAAGAGAAAAATTCTACATTTATATTTTAGTGAATATCTAGGTGGTGGAAGGAATTTATTAACTAGGAAGAGGAAATGATTGGATAACATGGGAAACAAATATGGACTATTTTTTGCAATAAATCTCCCTTAAAGCATTTAATGTAAATTATACTATATAGCTCAGAGATAATTATCTATGGGGAATATTGATATCTTCATATTATACATGCCTCACTGAGCTACTTCATGTTCCCATTTGGTTTGTTTGGAATGAGGTGAAGAAGGAATTTTTTTAGATATTTTTCTTGGTCATGAATTTAGAAACCATGTTAGAGAATGGGAGAACCATCTCCCTTTGACAGTTTTTTCATTTATTCATTATAAATAAAATAATTTGTCTAGATTTTATCAACTACGAACATAATCACTATTCCATGGGTGGAGTTGTCATCATGCATAAATTTTAGTAGGAAAATAATTTAAAGAGAAACAACAAATATCACATACAATATAATATTCCATCACTAAGAATAAACTCAAAAATAGAAAAATTGAAGAAAAAATAATATTTATTGAAGAAAAAGATTGGTTACAAAGGCAAAACACAAAGAAACACAAACTTGAAGTGGGAGAGGGCTGCCTTCTTGGAATAAATCCTTTCACAAGGGATTCATTAATAAAAATTGTTAGAGAGTGAAATAGAACCTGTAATTTTGGAATTATTATCCACAAGATTATACCATCCCTCAAAATGACTGGAAATATAACTTAAACAAAGTTATAGAGGGTTAGGGTTTCAAATTCCTAAATAGGATCATGCATAATTTAGTTAAAAAATTTATTCCATACCTATCCTCCAATTTGATTGTGTTCACATGAGAATTATATTTCAATCTATCTTAACTGAACACATGTAATTAGTTCTATAATATATTAAAAATTTTAATCCCATTACATTAACATATAAAAAATTTATGGCCCAAAATTAAAGTAAGGTCCAAATTTTTAAATCTACCCCATATCATCATTAATTACCTATTTTTTACTCCAAATTAGTGATTAGGATTTCATCTTCACAATGAAATATTTATATAAATTATTTTATAATACTTTTGAGAAATATAATAACAAAATTAATTCCCCATAAAATGTAATGAGAAAATTACTATGGTAAAATTAAATATTAAAAACTAAATTTTCCGTAAATTTTAAATTTTAAGATAAAAAAAATTATTCAAATAAATATTAAAATAAATATTAATATAGGTAAATTAAATCAAATATTATCAAAAATAATACATATAAAATATGCCTTATCACTATCTCTTTCCTGTAATAATATGCTTTTTTGGATGATTCTCGAGATCCATTCCCCCTTCCAAGAGAACAATTTTTACTAGATATTCAATATCTACATCTAGTGAATTGGATTACACATCTAGTTTAGACCTATCCCATTTAATCAAGTTTCTCTCCCTAGCCCTATTCATTATATTCTACCATTTAGTGTGGGGTTCCTCTTATATCTTGATCCTTGAGTTATGACATGATGGAATGGGTGTCATTCTAGGGATTGTTGGTGTTCAACTTGACATGGGATGTAATATTTAACATAAGAACGATTTTGTGTATGATATAGAGAGTCCTAACCAAATAGTGATTATGTAAATGGTTTTTATTTAATTTCAGGGTTTGATTGTGTATCCCCATGAGACATATTCTTGATGCGATTCACATGGGGTATGTTTATATAGCATGTAACATCTATAAATTATATGATTCATATAAGGACATGTTTTGTCTGTAAGATTCTTACTTGACATTATGTGATTATGCACTACCATATTTTAGCATTGTGTATTACATGTGTAATTTCTAAGTATCTATTATTGAATGACCTTGTCGATCTATATTGTCTATTCGCTCTATTAGAAGGGGAGTTTGGATGATGTGATGGATTTCCCCAGAGCTAAGATATTGGGTCGACATTTGATATATTGCATTCCCAAGTGATATGGAATAGGATATTATTATTATTTATCTTAATGGATTTCATAAATATCCCTTAAAGGATGATGCTGAATTATGATCAGGTGGCTGAGTACATCAGGCACATATGTTACATTCCCTATGGTATGGAGCTGAAAATGGATGAGATAGTTTCCAAGGAACCTTTATTTTTGTGTATATGTATAGATACTTATTATTTACAAGAAAATTGTTTATTATCATTTGCTATAGTTTTTTATATCATAAAAATATTACAATGATCATTTATGGTGTCCATTTAGGTTTTATTCTCACACCCTACACATGCATATCAGTGTCTGTGTCAACATTATGATTAGGGAACTAATTTTTTGAAAGGGCCCAATAGTGTTTACTTGACTAGGATATGCATGGATGTATGGGGGAATCATTGGGACCAACTCCACGCTAGATGTTTTTCTCCAGGTTAATAATTTTATTTTCTCTAGTTTACTATATTGAGATTATATGTGAGGGGATCCTTTATTTTACATTAAAAATTTTGATCACAATCTCATATTATTATATAAAGAGCTAATAATCTCATTATTTCATACCCAATGTTTTATTGATTATTTTATTTAATATTATTTAATACTAATTTGAATCATTGAGAGTTTATAGAAATTTTTTTCTAAAAAATTTTCAATTTTGAATGTTTTAAATGGGCTCATGGTTTGATAGCCTTGTATATAAAAATGGGTGAAAACATGTGTATCTGGACCATATTGAACAAAGACACTTTTCATAGTCTTAAGACAGTTTAGTAAAGCATTAAGGATCCTAGGAGTAACCTATTTAAATGTTTTTGGTCCAGTTCAATTTTTATGATTTTTATATCATTTTGTGAACCATAGACCTTAACAGTGATGGTTACCGAATTTTTTAAACCAATTTCAGATTTTTTAAATATTTTTTTCTTTTTTTCTTTTACCCTTATTGAATTACACCTTATCCCTCCCGATTAAATATATTAATGCATGTATCTTTCCATTGTGGGATTTCTACTCATGAGATTCCATTTAGTTTCTTCACATATTAGGGTTAATTTTTTGGATATAGAGTATCTATTCCTTACACCTTCTATATTTCTATGGTGTTACCGTTCCCTCTCATGATTTTAGTTTTGATATACCCTATGTGCGTTGAGTTGGACAATATATGATTTTCTCTTTGTTTCTAGGGTTAGTGTGGGTCTATTCTACCCCGATCAGGTGTTCAACATCGAAGGTGACAAATTTTAACTCTAATACCAATGAGTTTTGGTATATTTCCACAAGTTTAGGATTCAATGTTTTGAACATTATATATCTTCTTATTAATTTTCATATTTTACTAAATATTCCTTTTAATAATAAAATAATGTGTTTTATAAATGATTCAAGGTATTTTTCCTTTGGATTAATTAATTTACATATAATTTCAACATTAACATGAAGTTACAAGTAATTAAAATGTGTAAAAAAATTAAAAATAAATTTAAATGGTTGAATTTTTTTTTACCTTATTTAGATCAATGATTAAATTAAACATCCCAATTTTGAACCTTTTATGATTGAATTGAATATTTAATCAGATTATTTGAAAGTGTTCTCAAATGTCCTTTCCTTAATTGGATTTAAAATAGAATTGGAAATGGATTTTGAAATGTGTTTTTCAAAATCTTTGTTACCATTAAATATTTCAATTTCTGGTTTAAATAGAAAGGTTATATTTGAAAAATTTTCCATCATATATATATAATGGTTATATATATACATACTTTCACACACAAAAATGTATTTTTTATGAGAAAAATTAAAGGGTAATATGTGGATTTGAGCAATGAGATAAGTAGATATATTTTTAAAAATTTCTTTGTGCATATGATTACAACAAGAAAAAAGGGTTCTTTATAATTTTATTTCTAAAATATAATTGAAGGGATCATTTTTATATTTTAATATATTTCCATATGTGTGTGTGTATAATATCCTCTAAAAAACTATTTTGATTTAATTTATAAGGACTGCGGTCCTTAGCGAGTTCTTTGTACCTTATATTGCATGATGGTTATGAAATAAAGAATGTTTTTTAATGGGAGATATAACTAAGGGTAAGGTAATAAGTATAATATGTGGATTTAGTATTTCTCTCTATTTAAAATTCATTCATAAATTGGTTTTTCATGTTGATAGTCAAATAACCATTTCTATAGTTTAGTCATGCGATCCTTGTTTTTATGATAGGATAACTGATTTTTGATGATCTCCAATTCCAATATGTATGCTATTGAAGCCCATATATTTTTACACTAGCCAATGATGTGATATAATACCTTTTCGTTGGATGTTATCAAAGAAAGTTTGACATTATCTTACCTTGTTAGTCATAGGGTATATCCGATGACACAAATTCCATCATATATGATTGAAACTGTAGGATCTTCATTCTTATTTAGATTCTATTGTGTACATGATTTGTGTGAAACCATGGTATATTCTCCATTATTACCTGTATTTTTTCCTTTGAGGAAATAATTCCCTATAATTTTTCTGTTTTTTTTTCTTCTTTATTGTGGGGTTTTCTAGATAGTTATTATATATTCAGAAAAAGGATTATTCAACATAATAGGGTAATTTATAATGAAATTATTTCAATTGACTATTTTTAATTAATTAAAATAAATGGAATATTTATAAAATGGATTTGGAAATAAATAAGAATTATATTTTTTGAACTAAAAAATTATATTTAAATAACTAATTTCAAACTGTAACTATGTAGATAATTATTTTAATGTTTACACTTCGGGTGTGATTTCTATTTAAAATTCTTAATATAATGCCTTAGGTTTTATGAAGAAAATTCTTTTTATAAACCATATGTTTACAATTCAAAAATATATTGGTTCAATGGAATGAATATTGATTTGGAAATAAGTTATATGAGATAAAAATTAATCTAAAAATACTTTATTCATTCATAAGTGAAATGTTTCCATTGAAGTACATAAAAAAATTTAAATAAACCATGGTAAATTACTTACCATGGAGAGAATGTATCCATTTAATGTGCAAAAATCAATATGGGAGAATAGATAGAATAGAATAAAATATTCAACACTATGTAATCCCCTGGTTTACCTTTAACCTTGAGGATCCCCAATATCCCATCCAAACCTATGGTGGGGAAGATCACCCAGAATAGAGAAAAAATACGGAAAAACTAATAATATGAAATAAGAACCATGTCTTGGAATGTGATACTGGAATGGATAAATTATATAATATAGAATGGAAATATGACCAAGGAAAATATGGCTGTTACAAATATAGTCATTGAAAATGTGAGAATTCTTAATATCTTTGTGTGAAATATAGTCATTGGTCAAATATAAGTTATATATAATAAAGTTTGTTATTGTTATAAAGTATATTTAAAATTATATAACTTCAAATGATATAAATATTACATTAAAATATTATAAATATATATTTATGTGTAAACATTAAATTTAAATATTATTATTGAAATATGATATTCCATATATCTAAAAATTTAGAATAAATATTTTAATGTAAATATAGAATTAAAAAAATTAAAATATAAATAATTATATAATAATAGTATTTGTTCAAGAATATTTATTATGAAATTGATATCTTTTTTTCAAAGAACCATTTTGTTAATTATTGTATATTTTACCATAATCGAGAAGAATTAGGTAGATTCGATCTCCAAAGTCATGAAATTTGTGTGTACATGTATGGTTACATATTTTTTTTTATTTTATAATTATTTTTGTCCAGGCATAAAATTATTTTTATTGTGAACTCATTACAATGACCATTGAGAGTGTCCTACTAGGTTTTATTCTTACACACTAGAAAAGAATCTCAATTCGCATATAGAATTTATTATTAGGGACCTAGTTTATGAAATGGTCCCTAGAATATGTAGTTTAATAGGTGTAACTGGACTATGTTAGGAGATGTGAGGATAGACTCTGAGTCCTTGTTGTTTTGTCAGATATTAATTATTTTTTACTATATTTATTAAAATAATCTGATCCATATAGAGATCCATTATTTTCCAATGGATATTATGCTTAGAATTTCAGATTATCATGTCATGGGTTGATAAACTCATTTTATCAAAACGTAATTTTTTAATTATTATTTAATATATTATTATTTGTTATTAAATTGAGTCTTTGGGAGTTTTTGGGAATTTTGGTTAGATATTTTTCAAATTTTCAAAATTTTAAATGGGAAAACGGTTATCCATTTCAGTTGTTAAACCGTATGATAACTGTTTTCATTGTTTTTTTCTTCACAAAATATTAATACTAGGAATTTTATGAAATTTTATTCAACAATTTTTAATCATTTAGATTTATTGGTACATAAAACATAGATATTAACTTTTTATTACACATAAAATAGATTTTATCATTCAATATATTTAAAAATGAGTTTGATATTGGTTACAAAAAACATTGAGTTTTTCTTACACTACATGAAACATTGTGTTCATTTTTTTTATATGCACCTCAATGTTTAAATGAAACATGATATCCTATTAAAATAGTATTATATACGATGATAGTTATCTACCTTCGAATGGAATGGATGTTATGAATAATATTATCAAAATTATGAAACATTATGGTTCTTACATGTATATAAAAAAAATACTGTGGTGGCTAATTTATTATAAATTAATATAAAAACTATTTGAATATTAATGAAATCATTTTCGGAAAAACTATTTTTAAGCAGACTAGATTATTTTTCATCATTAAATTAAGAAAAAGAAAATTTTTAAAATTAGTTTAATTAAATTATTATTTTATATATTTATAAATTTTAATCATTAATCTTATGAATTTTATAGAAAATAGATAATAATGAATAAAATTTTACTCCTAAAAAATATTATTTAAAAAGATGATTTTTATCTTTGAGAAATGATTAATTTTTTTTCAAATTTTTAAAATTTATATTAAAAAATAAAAATATTTTTTTTAAATCAAAATTTCAAAATTATCTTATTTTAAATCATTGATTATTTTTGAATAGTACAAATACTGGTTTTTTCAATGAATTTTATTTTTTATTAATGAATATAAAGACCAGAAATTTATTCCATGATGGTTTTAAAAGTAAATTTACATTATATATATTTATAGAATTTAGGTTATTTTAATCAATTTCATAAATAATTTTTATTAAAAAAATTAAATCCTTTGAGTATTTTTTAAATGGAAAACTACATTTTGTTGTCTTTGAGGGATTACATTTACAAGAAATTCTATCACTTATGTGAATGTAATCTGAAAAAATGAATTCTATATTTAGATTAATAAAAATTTATATTATCTAATAAAGTAAACTTAATTTTTTTACCATAATTAATGTAAAAAAATAAAAAATAACTACCATGTTTAAGGTTAAAATAGTTTATCGGGTGGGGGAGGTTATAATATATAGAAAAGGGGTTAAATGACCTCAAAACAAGTAAAAAAATATTTCAAGGAACTATTTTGACCATAAAACATATAATGTTTTCTGATGTCCCATTTTGGAGCCTTTTTCTAGGGAAAAATGGTTGCACATCATATTATTCTATAATATTACAATGGTTCCCCACACCTCACTTAGAAAAGGCCACCCCATATCCTTTCCTATTTAAACGTAGAAAATAATTTTGTTCTACCTATAGGTACAAATATTTATTACATATATTCATCATAAAATTATAATGTTCATAGTGTGATCATAATAAAAATAATGGAAGGCATTACCTTTATCCAAGAGAGGATAATTTAATAAGAGGTGATATTTTAACCTATATGTTTTAATTTTAATTATTCATATCAACCCGTTAAATCTATTAAAAATATGATAAAATAATTAAACTAATATATACTATATAAATATATGTTATTATTTTAATTTCATAACCTGTACATCTATCCACATCAATCAAATGGGATACAAAATCATCATTCAGGTGTATAAAAGACCAATGCCACCCGAATGAAAGTGATGCGTTGGTCATTTCTGTTTTAATCAAATGATAATAAAGATATATTTTATTAATAAATATGATATATTTAACATAAATATTATTTTTAACCATTATATCTTATATACCTTCATACTTTCCATTTAGTGGGGGATAAGAAAACCTCAGTTGTGGGTATGGAAGACTACCACCTAACAAAACGATCTGATTTTTTCTTTAGTAATGAATTCCATGTATTATAATTAGTGTAAATTAAATTAGTATTATTATTATATAAGACATGAAAAATATTTTTTAATGTTAATATATTTTTTATCTTTCTTTTATTTCATCTATCCAGAAAATGGAAAAAATACTCTTATATACATACGATCAACTATATGCATGAATGGTGTATTTTATTTCTATCTATAAATTTTATGCATTACTAAAAATACCTATATAATAAATACGCATTATATTTATACCATGTTTATTATTATTGATATTATATAACCATGATTAGTGTAGGAGGACCGAAAATAAAAAAACAAAACACACATGAAAAAGAAAGGACTTATTGGCTAAAACACAGTTTTAATAAGGAAATTATAATAAATTTTTAATAAAGGGTCAGAAGTAAATAATATATGGTATTATACATATGATTATGGTTCTATAGTATATTTATAATAATATTATATCTATTATACAATATTTTTTAATGTTTATGAAATAATTCAAGACTTAATGTAAGGGATTTCCATCTCACATTTATATTCTATTAGACACTTTTTATGTTAACCATTTGTTTCATGAATGTTGTGTATATAATATCCAATAATTTAATTCATTATTATTATCCTGAAAATTATGGTTATTTACATGTCCATTTTATGATCTCTATTTCATGGTGTTAATGGTCCAATATTTTCCAATGAGGTACGATATTTTGCCATAATTTTCCTTCTTTGAGTCATATGTTTTTTTTTCTGCACCCATATTCGATTATGAGTTTTATGTAATACTCCTTTGAAATTTGATATTATGAAAATAAATATATTCATAATATTTAGAGTTTCAATTTATTTTATTATTTAATGGGGATAATGATTTAAATTTTACTAATGTGGTATGGGTTTGATGTTATAATATCACTATTTATCAGGATTGTTTATGATAAATCTTTAGAGGTTTAAATATTATTATCTAATTATCATAAGTCATAAATTTTTTACTGATATGGTTATTCATCTAGGATACATTTTTCCCTCAATTTATACTTATTATGTACTGATAATTCCAAAGGAATATTTTTTTTAAATATAACTTTATTTTTCTAATCAGTCAGAATCCTTTCTTCTTCCATATCCATGATTAATAAATTGTTTTTCAAGAAATGGTTTAATGTTAATCTACATTTTTTAAATTAAAAAAAAAATCCATTTTTTATAAGTAATTTTTTTGAATGGAATATTCATTTGGTTTTAAAAAACTAGTCTCTTTTGTATTTTACTAAAAATTTGAAAGGAATTTTGGTTTTAAAATTTAGGGACGAAAGGAAATTTCCTACCATAATGACCATTATTTTGTTTGATTCATAAATTATATTTTTGGAAGTTAAATTCAAAAAATTAATATGAAAAAAATAGTTTTAATTTTTCTAAATTATTAAGGATACTTTTCCTCAAGAACTATTCTAAATGATATTTAATTATTAATTTATAATTATTAAAGTTTATTTTAACTCAAATGTATTTTGAAAATGGTTTATATTTGAAAATTTCTTCTTCAACAATGAATGGTTTTTTTCTAAAAAAATTAAAAATGATATTTTAAAATCATTTTCCATTAAGATGACATCGTTTCATTTTACCAATGCTATACTATGGATATGATCAAATGATACAATTTTTACTTTTTTCTTGAATAGTATATATTTACGATTAAATTATTCTTATGGAGCTTGCTTATTTTTGAATGGGTTATGCTTTAATGAAATGATGAACTGATTTTGTTACCTTTTTATTTTTCACAGGTTATAATAGGATGAAATGATTATGAAACTATTTTTTTTTCATGGGTTCTGATATGACGAATATTCTATGATATTGTTTAATAATGGTGTATCAATTATGTGATCGGTGGGAAATATATCTCCCTCTTGTTCATTGGGTAGTGTTGGATAAATCATGAGTAAGTATGTTATGTGTGAACTTGCTAAGATGCTCATGAAGTTATTCATGAACCTCATGAAATGTTCACAATGTTATTCATGAACTTGATTACATTTCCACAATGTTATGGATGAACTTGATTACATGTTCAAAATATTATATTAGAAGATAATTAAATGGTCATAATGTTATGCATGGTCCTAGATTTTAGGTCTATAAGGATATCAGTATACATGGTTTCAAGTACATTAGTTTTTGATAATTCTTGATTTCACGTCCTTAACATAATGAATTATCATCAATATATTTAAATATGTCCACAAAGTTATAATACAATGTTTATTACAAAATTATATGACTTATAAAAATTTATTTTTCTCAAGGAAAATTTTCTTTTATACCATTATGATTTAAGTCATATGATGAACGAATTTTTATTCCATGATAAGAGATTTTGATCTTTGATATGTAGGGTATGGTTTTCATATGTTATTATCATGTTCTCATACCCTTATGTTAACATTATGTTTATGTATTTCCATGGTTTACCATTACTTTGATTTTGAGATCATTATTTATATGGTTTAATTTCCAATGTTTTGAATAGTGGTTTTATATATGGTATTTTTTTGAAGATAAAACGGTACGATATTTATTCAAGATGTTGAATATCATTCAATAAATAAGAATATTATGTTCCAATTCTCAAATGGAACGAAACCATTATGATACACAATCACGTGTTTTGTTATGAATATTCAACTTAAAGATGTAATATCCATGTGTAATATGTTTGGGTATCAATAATTGGTATTAGAGGGTAGGGGTTTTTAACCCTTTTATATATGGATGATAAAGCATAAGTGATATCATAGGGACATTCCTATAGATATTATATGGATATGACTAAGGATAAGTCTAATGATTATTCAATGTATACAAAAATATCCTAGAATTTTGGTAAAGGGCAGAGTGAATGGTTTCAAAAAAATTAAATCCCTTTCTGGATACTATTTCTGAATTCACAACTATCATAGAGGTACCTATGGGTAATATCTCCAACCTGGAATGTTGAGCTTGAATTGATCGTCATCGGGTGCACAAAAATGGTTCTTGTAGTGCACTTAGTTCTACACTCCTTGGGATTATGTTTTTTAAAATAAAAAACTCTATATCATACATGACGATGGACTTTAATAGTGAATATGAGTGACCCAGGTTAATCCTATGTTGTAACATATTAAAATTATATTTTCAGGATTCAAAATTCCTATAATTTGTTTTGATTATTTGGTTCCCCACTATGATTATTATTGCATAAACTATAATATTTAGTTTTTTAGATGTATTGAACATAAAGTAACTATTGCAATGTTGAGTTCAATATACAGTGAAATGATTTTCTTCCTCTGAATCAAAAAGATATATGAGATGGATTGAAAAATATCAGGACTATGATCAAAAAATTTCATGAGCTACTAAAAATGATGAACTTAAAAATGAGAAAAGAGGAGAAAAATGTCATTTTGAGCCATTTATAAGGAAACATCAACATTCATTTTGTGGTTCTAATGTTCCACTAGATTTTGAAAAATAGATAATACCACTGAGAAGGAATTTTCTATTCTCCTGTTTTCAGTGCATGAAAATGTCATTTTGGTGGTCTATAAATTGTAAATGGAAGTGGATCAATGGTGGAATCTTATACAGAATAAAAGTAAACAAAATGAAATTGGCTCAATGGAATGTGATGAGTTCACAAATTTCTTCAGTAAGTAATTTCATAATTTTTTCTTACAAAAATGAAAAAGTAATAGCGTGAACTAGAAAAAGGATAATGAATTTTTTTTATACAAATGGGAAAAATTTAAAAGACTTGCGAGGTATGATTCAAGTATTATCATCCAACCTTAAATATTATTTGATTGATTCTTCGGTGGCTTAAAACAATGACTTTGGAGGGCATTGACCATAATATTCATTGAAAGATATGGATAAATTATATGTTTCTATATCTCGGACCATTGCTCCGATGGCGTCTGCTCCTCCCCCGATGAACTTCTTGCTGCAGCAGCCGGCGTCTTTCCCTGCTTTACCTGGTGGTGCTCCGGCCCCGCCCCTAGATCACCCTATCGGCTTGTCGTTGGCCCTGGTTTCAGCCCCACCCCTAGTTTTTCCTACTGGCTTGTCATTGACTCCAGCTCCCTCCCTTACGGAGGTCCTCTTGAGGCCTCCGCTGGCCCCCTTGTTTGTTTCCGGTTTCCCGGAGGTCTATACCGGTGACACTTGGTCGGGTAAGGAAGGGTTTTTTCCGGCGGTCTCTCTCTCGGATGCATCATTAACAACCGCTGTTGACCTCCATCGCTAGTCATTGGTGGATCGTTTTGGTGTGGACAAACCTTTGATTGGCGTCTTCAGGAACTTTGTGGATTCATGGGGACTCGCTGAAACGGCTCGGGTTTCAGAACTCTCCAAGAAGGCTTTCTGCATTGTGCTTGGATCCAGGGACCACTTTGTGCGGGGGTGGTCGAGACGGGTCTGTGCTGTGGGAAGATGGAGATTTCATCTTTTCAGATGGTCTTTGGAGGTGCATCAGGGCCTTGACTCCCCCCAAGCGGCTGCCTGGAACTCCTTTCCTGGTCTCCCCTTACCATTCTTGAACCTGGGGTTTTTGCGGGGCATTGGAGATTCCCTTGGGTTGTTCCTGTGTGCGGATATGAATACATCTCAGCTTTTGGACTCCTCCTCAGCCATGATCTGTGTTGAATTGGACCTTTCGAAGCCTTGTCCAGATCGGATTTTTCTGCAGGTGGGGGACTCTTTTTCATGGTGGAAAAAGATTTTCTATTCAGGGCATGGGAGCTTCTGCACGGCCTGCCGTCTACATGGTCATTCCCATTCAGTTTTCAGAAAGCTTCGCTAACCTACTGACACTCCTCGTCCGGTTCTATGCTCGGAGCCTTGCCCCTCCTCTAAGCTCGGGAGACTCTATATTTCCCCCACGGCACAGGGACCCCTGGAGGTCTGAAAAGGTACTTCTGGTTTCAATGTTGTGGCTCCCCCAGTCTCCTCCGGGTAATTTTTTTATATGGGTTTTAAAAAAACAAAAAATAGGTAAAAGGGGTTAGGGTTCGCATATTTTTAAAACTGGGTCCGAGATGCGTGAACCCCGTTCACGCATCACCGACCCCGGGAAGATGCGTGAACGGGGTTCACGCATCTTAACCGCGCTGAAGGATGCGTGAACCGCGTTCACGCATCCTTCACGAAGTTGATGAAGGATGCGTGAACGGGGTTCACGCATCCTACAGTAACTTTTTTTTTTAAAATTTTTATTTTTATTTTTATTTTTTGTTTTGTTTTGTTATATATATATATATATATATATATATATATAAAACAAAACAAAACATAAAATTCAGCAGAATTTATCTGCTATTTAATATCCAGCAGAACTGCCATTACAGCAGTCTGGATTCTGACAGAAACCATCACCCAGGGCTCTCTTTTATAAGAGGGCTTGCCCAGGAAATCATACTGCATTTCCGATGTGGGATTCAGGTTCTCTTTTCCTGCACAGAACATTCTGCATTTCCGATGCGGGATTCTGTTTCAAGTACGTGACTTTGAAAGACTATAAAATACAAACTATACGACCAATATAAATAAAACTTAAAACATGAATTAAACATATAATAAATAGTTGAAAATGAAAAGAATTTCGTAAAAAAGGTTGATGAATAATAATTTATAAGCTTTCAAAACCACCAACTTGAAACTTAAAAAAGTTTCAAGTACGTGATTTTGAAAGACTATAAAATAAAAACTATAAGACCAATATGAATGAAACTTAAAACATGGATTAAACATACAAGAAATAGTTGAAAATAAAAACAATTTCATAAAAAGTGTTGATGAATAATAATTTATAAGCTTTCAAAACCACCAACTTGAAACTTAAAAATGTTTCAAGTACGTGTCTTTGAAAGATTATAAAATACAAACTATATGAACAATATGAATGAAACTTAATATACGGATTGAACATATAATTATTAATTACATAATAATTAATTAGTTAATTAGTAAATTAGTAATATAATAAATAATTATAAATATTCATTACAATTATTAGTTATTAATTATCAAAAATTAATTATATATTAATTAATTAGTTAATTAGTAATATAATTTTTAATTATTATTATAATTATTAATTATATAATTAATGATTATATTACTAATTAACTAATTAATTGTTATGTAATTAATAATTAATAATTATATTACTAATTAACTAATTAATTAATATATAATTAATTTTTAATAATTAATAATTATATTGGTAATTAACTAATTAATTATTATCTAATTAATAATTACTAATTATAATTACTAATTATATTACTAATTATAATAAATAATTATATTACTAATTAATATATAATAATTATAGTTAATAATTATAGTACTAAATAACCAATTAATTTTTAATAGTTAATCATTATATTGGTAATTAGCTACTTAATTATTATATAATTAATAATTAATAATTAATAATTATAATAAATAATTATAATCACTAATTATATTACTAATTAATCAATTACTTATTTTATAATTAATAATTATATTACAAATTAACTAATTAATAATTATAGATAAATAAAAAATAATTATAATTAATAAATAGATTACTAATTAGCTAATTAATTATTATATAATAAATAATAAATAATTATATTTAATAATTATATTATTAATTAACTAATTAATTATTATATAATTAATTATTAATAATTAATAATTATAATTATAATTAATAATTATTATTAAGATTTATATTACTAATTAACTAAGTAATTATCAATTAATAATTATACTACTAATTAACTAATTAACTATTATATAATTATATTACTAATTAACAAATTAATTATTGTGTATTAGTAATTAATAATTAATAATTATATTAATTATTAACTAATTAATAATTATATTACTAATTAACTAATTAATTATTAACTATTTGTAATATGTTTAATCCATGTTTTAATTTTCATTTATATTGGCTTTATAGTTTGTATTTCATAGGCTTTCAAAGGCACGTAAACGTATTTAAGTTTCAAGTTGGTGTTTTGAAAGCTTATAAATTATTTTTCATTAATTTTTTTTTATGAAATTCTTTTTATTTTCAACTATTTCTTATATGTTTAATCCGTATATTAAGTTTCATTCATATTGGTTATATAGTTTGTATTTTATAATCTTTCAAAGACACGTACTTGAAACATTTTTAAGTTTCAAGTTGGTGGTTTTGAAAGCTTATAAATTATTATTCATCAACACTTTTTATGAAATTGTTTTTATTTTCAACTATTTCTTTTATGTTTAATCTATGTTTTAAGTTTCATTCATATTGGTCTTATAGTTTTTATTTTATGGTCTTTCAAAGTCACGTACTTGAAACTTTTTTAAGTTTCAAGTTGGTGGTTTTGAAAGCTTATAAATTATTATTCATCAACCCTTTTTACGAAATTCTTTTCATTTTCAACTATTTATTATATGTTTAATCCATGTTTTAAGTTTTATTTATATTGGTCGTATAGTTTGTATTTTATAGTCTTTCAAAGTCACGTACATGAAACAGAATCCCGCATCGGAAATGCAGAATGTTCTGTGCAGGAAAAGAGAACCTGAATCCCACATCGGAAATGCAGTATGATTTCCTGGGCAAGCCCTCTTATAAAAGAGAGCCCTGGGTGATGGTTTCTGTCAGAATCCAGACTGCTGTAATGGCAGTTCTGCTGGATATTAAATAGCAGATAAATTCTGCTGAATTTTATGTTTTGTTTGTATATATATATATATATATATATAAAACAAAACAAAACAAAAAATAAAAATAAAAATAAAAATTTTAAAAAAAAAGTTACTGTAGGATGCGTGAACCCCGTTCACGCATCCTTCATCAACTTCGTGAAGGATGCGTGAACGCGGTTCACGCATCCTTCAGCGCGGTTAAGATGCGTGAACCCCGTTCACGCATCTTCCCGGGGTCGGTGATGCGTGAACGGGGTTCACGCATCTTGGACCCAGTTTTAAAAATATGCGAACCCTATACCCTGTTAGAAAATTTTAATTTTTTAAAAACCCAGATAAAAAATTTATCCGTCTCCTCCCCTTCTTTGTAGATCTCCAGATAGGCAGCTATTACCGTGCTTCAGGAGACATGCCTGGCTTCCTGCTTGGCCCTGATTCCCTATGAGCCTCCTAAGAAGGTCGGGTTTGTGGATGGATGGCCCCCAAACCTTGTCCCTCCTAACACCCCCTGCTGTCTAGATTTTTTTGGCCCTCCGCAAGCGCCTTGTCCTCCCGCGAGTCCCTCCATTTTCCTAGAAAACTCTTTCAGTGTCCCATCACAAGAGCAGAATGATCTTTCCTCCCTTCCAGTTACAGAATCACCCGCCACCCGTGGGGTGGTTACCCATTCGAAATCTAGAAGGCTTTCTCCGGGTTCCTCCACTAATGCAGAAGGCTGAGAAAAGCTTGGGGCCAAAGGTAGGCTTCGCAATGTCCAGTGATATCTATCATAGTATGGAATGCACGCGGCCTGGGTGCCCATGTTAATACAGATTTTATTTCGTCAGAATTCCTTAAGTCTTATGCTCCTATCTTCGCAGTTCTTGAGCCCAAGCTTCCTGTGTCAAAAATCAAGGACTGTGCAAGCAGAATTAAATTTCTCAATTATATGCATGCTGAACCTCTTAACTGTCACATCTGGATATTCTGGCAGCATGATGTGTGTGTGGATTATATAGCGGCTTCAGATCAATATGTTACTGTCATGATTACCTCTGAATCCATCACTATTTTCATCTCCTTTATCTTTGAAAAATGTGAAGTTTAGGATAGACGGAGCTTATGGGATGATCTCAGCACCTTTGACCTCGGAGACACGACTTGGCTTGTTAGTGGTGACTTCAATTGTATCCTGGACCCGACTGAGAAGAAAGGTAGAGGTGACTTCCCCCGGAGAGCTAGCATGGAGTTCGCGTCTTGCTTATCATCTGCATGTCTCATGGACTTGGGGTACACATGGGGTCAGTTTACTTGGTGCAACAACCAGAAGGGAAGAAAATGCACATGGTGTCTTTTCGATCACTACCTGGCTAATTGCAATGCGATATCGTCCTTCCTGGATGCCAAGGTCTCTCATTTGTCCTGTGCTATTTCAGACCACTCTCCCATTTTGGTCTCTCTGAGTCCTGGAATAAGACGTGAAGATCGTTTCTTCTATCATCAGTGGTGGTCTGGCTTTAGCGGCTTCCTCTAGGCAGTCCAATCCTCTTGGATGAAACCCTCTCAGGGTAGGTACTAGACCAAGCTTCACAACAAGCTTCGTCACCTAAGAGGTGATCTCGCTCAGTGGAGCAATTCCCATCCTTCCCGACTGCGGGTCTTGGACACAATTAAAGAGGAAGTTAACCAACTGGAGATTTCTCTAGATAATGGTTGGGATGCGTCGATTCTTGGGGTCCTTAATCATAATAAATACATTTTGGCAGATATGCTTCTCTTACAGGAACGAGTTGCTTGGGAGAAGGCTCGGGTCAAATGGCTACGGGAGGGAGATCGCAATACTACCTTTTTTCATGCTTGTGTTAAAGACATAAGTAGAAAGTTTCACCCAAATATTGTCCTTCAAGACGGTTCATTCACTGATGACCCTACGGTGATTGGCAACATGGCTATGGCTCAATTCTCCGATTTTCTTGCTGGCCCCAAGACGAACATGCAGAATGGGTACCCTTCGGGTCATTCAAACCTTTTTGACGCCATTCCTTTCCAGGCCTCGAGTCACGTCAATTCGGTGCTCTTTGCTATTCTGGATGATGAGGAAATCCTTGAAGCTGTCAAATACCTCAACTCAGAGAGCGCTCCGGGCCCAGACGGGTTCCCTGGATTCTTCTACATTGCCTCGTGGGACTTGGTTAAGGAAGACCTATCCAATGCCATTTGAGACTTCTTTCGGTGTGGCCACCTCCCACGTGTGGCTTGTGTTACCAAGATGGTCCTAATTTCCAAAGTCAAGAACCCATATTCTATCAATCACTTCATGCCTATTAGCATGTGCAATTTTTCTGTACAAAGTGTTGGCTACGGTGCTCAACAGATGGTTGGCGCTTTATCTTCCCCTTTGGATTTCCATGGAACAACACGACTTTGTTAAAGGAAGAACTATTCAGGGATCAATTAGGTTGGCTCAGGAGATGGTTCATGACCTCAACGTCAAAGCGAGCGGTTCGAATATGATTCTTAAAATTGACATGGAGAAAGCCTATGATACACTTGAGTGGAATTTCATCATCAAAGTGTTACATTGTATGGGTCTATCTTCCTGGTCCATCGAACTTCTATTCAGATGTTTCATCTCACCGGGGTTTTCTATTTCTTTCATGGGAGCCAATTGTGGCTTCTTCAAATCAGTGCGTGGACTAAGACAAGGCGACCCTCTGTCCCCGAGTCTCCTTATTATGTCCCAAGATTCTCTTTCTTTTCTTATCAAGAAGAGCATTAGTGCTGGTGGCATTTTTCATTACCATTGCAGGCCGACCTCCAACGGGATCTCGCATCTGATGTTTGCTGACGACACTACCTTTTTTCTTAATGCCAGCAAGCGATCCATTCGGGGTATTAATCTGGTTCTGGATTCGTATGGGAAATGGAGTGGGCAGTTGGTCAGTAGGGAGAAAAGCAGTATGTTTATCTCCAAGAACTGTTCTAGCAAACAGTTGGGGAAAGTGGAGAAAAGCCTAGGTATTCTACGAAAATCTTTCACTTTTGACTATCTTGGTGCTCCAGTGTCTCCTTGGAGACTTAAGATTCAGCATTTTGACAAAATTGTTTCCAAAATCTCCGATTGAATTACAAATTGTAAAAACAGATTTCTATCTTTCGGTGAAAGGATCACTCTGGTTAACCATGTTCTCTCATCTATTCCCATTCACATCGTATCTACCCTTAATGTCCCAAAAGGGGTCCTGTATATTCTTAAAAATATCCTTAACTATTTCATCTGGGACGCACACTTGGAAGGGAGGCTTCATTGGGTGTCCTGGAAAAGGCTGGCAAGACCTACCCAGGAGGGAGGTATCAATATGAAAGATCTGGGCACCACTATGAAATGATTGCATGGAAAGCTTGCCTGGGAGGCCATTACGGGGGATACCCTCTAGGGAAAATTCATACATAACAAATATGGTAGGAATCTCGAATCTATTAGGGGGAGCTCGTCTCCTATTTGGCGTACTGTTCAGGTCCATGTTGCTACTATCCAGGAATATAGTAGATGGATTATTGGGAGGGGTGACATTAGCATATGGCATCAAAATTGGGATTGCTCCAAGCTGGCCTTCCCAGGTTGCCCTGCTCCTGATATCACCTTCAGACATGCCAACACTTATCCTTAGCTTATCAACGCTATTCTGGATGACATGCAGTGGGACCTTTTTTACTCCATTGTTCTGAACAATGAGACAAATTACATTATTTTTGATACATCTTCAGGGGGTGTTTTCTCCAGAAAGGGATATCATCATCTATTGGGGGGAAATTCTTTCTCAGACCTGTGGGGAGACCTGCTTTGGTGTCAAGATGTTTCGGCCAATTTTAATTTCCTCCTGTGGCGTGTTAGGAACCAAGCTCTTACCACCGACGACAACATTAAGCGCAGAGGCATTTACCTGGTGTCCAGAAGTGTTTGCTGCCCGGTTTCTCAGGAAGAAACACTGGATCACCTATTTTTTGAAAGCGCATGAGCCCGGTCGGTCTGGGAGGCCTTTGGTGCTTCTAACGGGTTTGCCTTCCAGGTTTGTAGCAGCAACGTCTTCATGCAATCCTGGTTCCCGGGTGCTGATTACTTCACCATCAAAAAGGCTCGGGTGAATATTCTGCTGGCCGGGTGCTGGATCATTTGGAAAGCCCGAAATCGTGCAAGGTATGAGGGTATCACTGCATCGCAACCTATGCTCATCTTCATAATGAAGTCCATGATCGTTGATCTCAATCGTCTTCTCAATGCTGGAGAAGGGGCAGCCTCCCTCAGAGATATTCTGACGAACAGAGCCCCTCTCCCTAGAGACCCTCATGGTCATTGGGTGCGTTGGATACCACCCAGCTTCAGATTCCAACTGAACACAGATGGCTCCTGTGGAATGGGGGTCATTCACGGTGGAGGTATCGTCAGGGACCACTCGGGTTCTGCAATTATGGTGTTTTCATCTTTCTTTGGCAGCGACAACTCTCTACAAGCAGAGGCGAAAGCTATGCTCACTGGTCTTACTATTTCCAGTGAGAAGCATATTACCCTCTCGGACATTGAAACTGATTCCACTATTATTCAGCGTGCTCTGCAGGGCTATGGTACTACACCCTGGTGCATTGCATATCCTATTTGTAAGTGTCGCAGCCTCATTAACTCACATGTGGAGGTTCTTCATACGTGGAGGGAGGGCAACAATGTTGCTGATTTTCCTGCCTCCATGGCCGGCCCCAGTGATAGGCTCTCATTCTATTCCAGTCTCGGCTCCCTTCCTCTAGAGTGTATGTATTTTATCATTGGGGATGCAATAGGTCTCCATCATTATAGCCCCCCATGATCCCTCTCTTTTATGGCTTTTTGTCTATTTTTATTTGTTTCCTCCCTATCCTTTTCTTATGAAATAAAATAAATATCTTTGGTGGTGGTGGATATGAAAATAAAATTTAAATTTAATGTAAAATAAAAAAACCCAGGAAAAAAGTAAAATGAGCTTCCCCTTATGCTTATTGTCTGAAAGGAAACATGGATTAATGTTTCACAAAGGGGATTTTAATTGTATTAATTATGGAATGAAAGGTCATCATGTGTTTTAATTTCGGAGTGATTGGAATAAATTTTATATTAATTCAAATAGATTAAATTTTATTTAGAATGAACCACCCACACTCTAATGCTTCATGTTCAATGAGTTTTTGAATAATGAAAATAAATTCCCCAATAGAAGTGCTTGTTCTTCTAATAATCCACAAAAACCTATAAAGAAAAAGAAAAACTAAAATTCTTATGAAATCGTAATGTATGACACGTATCATGATAATTAGGGAACACTTATCCCCTCCTCCTTTATGGAGAAGTATGTATTTTATTTTTTATAAATGATCCCAATATAAGTTTTATTATTAATATTCTAAAAAAATATCATGTCATTTTGATAACTGATTATCTCCCTCTATATAGATTCTAGATTTACAAAGTCACATTTTATACTATATCATTACAGGGATGAACAATTTCTTTAAATGAAAATATTTTTAAACTAGATATGATATTATTTATAGAATAAAAGGTGATTTATCCTTTAGAAACATATATGTATCTAGGAAATATTAATTTAATAATTATTTATACCATCATGGGTTTTTGACTGTATGGTTGATCATATGTTCAATGAAATAGACACAATTTTTAGGTTTTATAGAATATGACTCTATAATAAGATTAAGGAAATTTGGGGAGCCATTTATGGTAATAAACCCCTTCTATTTTGATTATGTTTTTCGGAAAAAATTATTAAAGAAGGAATGCATTAAAATTTTGTGGGCAAAATATTAATCTTTTGGTAATATTTAGAGTTTATCTAATATTTTATGTTATTGTAATTGTGGGATATTGTAATTTTTGAGAATTTGAGGTACTATATTAATATATTTTTGTCAAATGTATATGCCAAAATATAGGAGATGACCTCTTTCATCCAAAAAGGCCATAAGGGTTCAACTAAAAACTGAAGGGTGGTAAGGTTACAACTCCTACCATTGGTCAACATGAATTATTATTTTCATTGGGACCACATAAAGAGATATTTTACTGATTATGATTAATATAATCACCAGTTATAGCTATGAAAATAATTTCTAAAAGGATACTAAAACCGTTATCCGTACCACAATTGAAATGTGAAAAGATAACCTTAAATATTTTTGGACACCAAAAAAATCTTCTGGGAATAATTATATATAGGTTTTAGACGATATCCTTACAACGTCGTCTCACTTTGTTGCTATTGAGAGGATTTATCCTTAGACTTTGTTTGAAGAATATACAATCGGAACATTATAAGGTTTAATGGAGTACCAAATTCAATATTATTTGATAGATATCTATGGTTTTCCTCGATGTTTAGGTGAATAAATTTTTCAAGATATTGATATAGAGATGATTTTATTCAAATCATGTCATCCTTAGATAGATGGTCAGTTTGAGAGAACTATTCAAACACTAGAGCGTATGATATGATATTATTCTATGTATTTTAAATGTGTTAGGATCAATAGCATAATGTAGAAGAGTATTTTTCTACAATAAAAAAATTTTAATTAAGAATTTAGATGGTTCATTAGGAACCCCTTTATAGAAATATTTCTAGGAATCTAAAATTGTGGTATGATGTTTTATAAATAATTCTATTGGGACTTCATCCAGCTGATGTAATAAAGGAGAATCATAGAGACATACTACAAAATATATGGTCAATATGATGTTGAAAATATTTTATGTAGATAATCATATATTTTTTTTATAATTTTAATTTTGAGAGAATATTTTTCTATGAATTTATATATGGATGAGGGAAGGGAAAACTAATAACTCGGTATATTGATCCCTTTGAAATTATTGATCACAGTAGGACTCTAGATTATCAATTAATGCTCTCCATATTTTCTCTCTAATTCATGATGTGCTCCTTGAATGTCTCTTGAGGTAGTAAATTCATAACCCTTAATAAGTATTTAATGTCGAGGTTGTTCCTTTAAAGAATTATCATTCTTATTTAGAATAACTTGTAGAGATTCTATATCAAATTAAGAATGGTCTACAAAATAGGACCACCCACCTGGTGAATGTATTTTTAGGGAGACTAATAGTTTGAGGATGTTATGTGGGAACTTCAAGATGCATTGTGGAAAGTACTATCATTATTTTCTTGGTACTAATGTGATGAATTTTGATGGATAATTTCATTTTTTGGGGGGTATAATGTACCACATGAGGGTTTTTGAATTTATTATTTCAAATAAATTTAATATTTTTTGTATTTTTCTTTACAATATAAACCATGTTTAACAAGAATTACACAAATCACTTACTTTAGACTACATTACATGGAAAACTAAGTTTAGAATTCATTATACAAAATAATAATTTTAAGATAGGTTACACCTAACACAAATTTTATCATATGGTATATGGAAGACTGAGTTTAAATGAATTGTGACATAATATAATAATTATATTATTAAACATTAATGTTATTTCCTAGATTTTTTGAAATTGGGAAAGAATATGATTTAAAAAAATGTGAAAATATATGGTATAAACAAGTATATAAAATGAATTAATTATGAAAAAATTAATTATAAATGAAACAAAACAACTTTTTGAAAATAAAGGAAATAATTTTCTATAAAACTATTTTTATGATCACAAATGTGTTTTACCTCAATTAATTAAAGAAATCACTTTTTATTAAATATTTTTTATGAATTTCATATATTATAAATTTTAATAAATTTTAATCAGTCATATAATATGTTTTCTATATGAGAGATAATAATAAAAGATATTTTTTGTCTAAAACTATTTTTTTTATAAAAGTGCTCATTTTTCCATTTTTGTACTTATTTTGAAATTAATTTTTATTTTGAATTTTTTAAAACTTTTTTTAGAAAATAATTTTTTTAATTAATATTGAAAAAATTTTCTTGATGTGAATTTTTTATAATTTTATGTAAAAATAAACTTTTTGATGAATAGTAAAAAAATACTGGTTTGGATTAAGAATTGTCACTTCTATTAAAATATTTTAAATAAATTAAAACCATTTTAAGAATGAATTTATAGAAAAATTACATCAATAATATATCTATTAATATATTTTATTTTAATGGAATCAATTTCATATTAAATTTTTATACAAAACTTTATAATTATTTGAATCATTTCTCCCTGGGAAATGGTTTTTCATCACATTTGTGAGATTAATTTGAAATTATATTTTCCAATTTTTTAGGTGGAATTTGAAAAAATGGATCCTATAATTGGAATAATAATAAATTATATTATTTAATAAGGTCAACTTAATTTTTGATCAAAATGAATAGTGAAAATAGTAAAAATAATTATTATCATGGTTAAGGTTAAAATTTGTTTACCAGGGGTTAAAATAAAAATATTTAACGTACAATAACCTATAAAATTAAACAAAATCCATTATATGGACACGTTTATACCATATAACCTCTAATTTTATATAATAAAATATTTTGGATCCTTTTGGCATGTGGAAAATGTGGGTTCACCTTTCACTTTTCAGAAATTACAAGTGTGTTACTGTCCCCATTTATAAAGGGCCATCAACTCTCCTATCCTATTTAAGCATCTAATAAATTTTGTTCTGCCAATAAATACAAAAATGAATTCCACAATTCCCATCCAAAATCATGGAGGATATTTTGGGATCATAAATCCAATCTATTAATGATTTCTGATAATCATAAAGAGGTGGTTGGAATAAGAGGTAATGTTTTTAACTACATGTTATTTTACTTATTCAAAATATATAAAATATTTTACAACTAGGATAATATACTATCACTAATATATCATATACACATTTATGTTATTATTTTAATGTAATAACATATATCTATCTCCAATTTCATCAAATGTGATTTTAAATTGTAATTTTAGTGTATAGTGGACTATCTTCCCATGAACCAATGTGATTTTTTTAGTTATATTTTAGTTAGATGTTAATAATGTTAAATTAAATGCACACACACACACACACATATATATATATATATATGATATTTTTAAAACAATTTTATTTATTTCATTATTATATCACATATAACTTCTTAAATTCCATCCAGTGGAGATACACTAACATCATTCATGTGTATTGAGGACTACCGCTTCACGATACGATGTGAGTTGCTGCTCACTAACACTTTGAATAAAAGGTGATTATGGAAAAATTAATGAATATATAAGATATATATAAAATAAAAATGAACCTTTTAATGAGAATATATTATTTATATATCTTTTATTTTATTCTTTGATAAAAAGGAAATAACGCTCATGTATACAAATGACCCACTTTCTCCATGAGTAGTATATTTTATTTTCTATCTATAAATTTTATGTATTATTATAATTAAATATATAATAAATATATATTATCTAAATATAGATTTTAGGATCACTTATTTATGGGGTTTATGGTTCAAAAGTTTTCAATGCAGTAAGAGATTTTTATCTCAATTTTCCTTATTCGAGACATATGTTTTGTTATATGACTACCTAATTTTATAAGATATATATACTCACCCTTTTAAACATTATATCCTGAATATACTTATATTCTTGAAATTTATAGTTTCATTTTTTGTTATTATGTAAGGGTAATTATGATTCAAATGTTACCAAAGTGGTAAGGTATTAGTTTTACAATATAATTTTTTGTTGAGATTGTTTTTATTACAATTTTAGGGATGAAATATTATTGTTTAATTCTCATTAACCTAGTGAATTTTATTCTCATATAGTTATTCCATGAGAGAAGAATTATCTTCATTCTCATCTCATTATGTACTCAATATTTGAATGTAGTTTTTTTTAATGAAAACAAATTTTATTTCTATCATCGGTCCAAAAACCATTTTTTTTCACATCCATGTATCTAAAAATGTTTTCAAAAATATGTTAATGATTCCATATGATATTTTAAATAAATTAGTACACTTTTTTGGTATTTAAACAATGATTTAAAAGGAATATTCATATTGATTAAATAATAGGGATTTTTTGGATTTTATAGAATATGTGAAGGAAATATTTTTTAAATGTATATGGAATCAATGAAATTAACCACTGTTAAGACAATTATTTTAAATGAAGATTATATTAATAATTTACATGTTTTTTTTAAAATATAAGGATTTTTATTATTTAATTTTTTTTTAATTTTATTCAATGTGGAAGTGATATTTTCCTCAAAAAAGTTAAAATTAATTTAAAGTATCTTCTTTATGTTTCCTAAGATATATTCAAAGAAATGTATTTTGAAAATCCTTTTGTTTTGAATTTTTTTTTAAATTATAAAAGACACTGTCCCTAAATAATTATTCAAAATGATATTTCAAAATCATTTTCTATATAATATATAATAATTTTATGTTAATTATGTTTTAAATGGAATATGATCATCTGATACCATTCTCTCTTTGTTCTATTCTGCTTTATTATTTATGATGACATAATTCTTAGGAAACCTAATTCTTTTTCAACATATTATTCTATGATGAAAATATAATTAAACCTATTTCTTTTCCATAGATTATTCAAAGAATAATGTTTATAAAATCTATTTAATTTAATTGGTTTTTATAGGATTACTCTTTGATGATATTGTGAATCAAAGATGTATGGATTATGTGATGGGTGGGACATATATATCCACCAATGACATGGGTACTTTTGGATAAATCATCAGTAAATATGTTATGTGTGAACCTAATTAAGTGTAATATATTTCATGTGCGAACTTGATTACATTTTGAACATTTTAAGTGTGAACATAATGTAATTTTCATAATATTATGCATTAAACTAACTAAATATTGATAGTATTATTTGAGGAACATGATTTCCTTTTTATAAGGTTAAGTTTGGACCTTTTTTCTTGTCAATAAGTTAATGTGAGGGCCTAATTTCAATTCCTTAACTTAACGAGTGAACCTATATCAATTTAAACATGTTCTAAATACTATAAATTGATGTGTACAATACAAATATAACTCACATTACAATATTATGATATCATGTATCATGTTATTTTATTGAGTTATGATTAAAGTCATATAAACTTCCAATTAAAATGTCATCAAATTAGATTTTGATATTGGAATGAAAGGTATGATTTTAATATATTATGATCACGTTCCCATACACTTATTCACACACTATATTTAAATATTTAACATACTTGCACTTACTCAACCTATGATTTCACAAATTTTTTTGTTTCCATTCCCATGTTATGAATAATGGTTTTAATTATGGTATGTTTTTTAGGAGTGCGAAATTGGAAGACATTTAACAGTGATATTGAAGATATTTTAATAAATAAGCCATTTTTCTACCTAGTCTCTAAAGGCTCTAAACCATTATGATTTTATAGAGTATGTTTTGTAATAAATATACATATAAAATATATAATATTTATGTATGTGAACCTTGGGTCTCTAAAAAATCCTTTTTAGGGTTTTCATAATGTTATTAAACTATGAAGCATCCTATTATTAATTGTTTATATTTTTTTTGGTCCAGTGGGATTCACGTTGATTTCTAAACAATTTTCCATGATAGTGTTGGTTTCTTGATTTTAAAAATATTAGTTTATTTTTTTCCTTTAATTTTATCCTAGTTTATTTTCCCTCTCCAACATTGTAACTCATCCCTATCTCTATTGAAGTCCCATTCAAGTCTTCTCTTCAAATATGTCCTCCTTTCCTCTTGAATATTTCTCTTAGTTTTTTTATGGATTAATTCTATTTATTTAAGATCATAGGTCTTCTTCCTTCCACCTTCCTTATTTCTACATTTTCACATTCATTCTTATGATTTTGGTTTGGATGAACCATATAGGTTTTAGGTTAGTAAATGTCTCATGCTCTCCTTTTTTTCGAGGGTTTTTGTGGATCTCTTATTCCCTATTTGGGTGTACTCCATGAATGGTGACACATAAAATATTGGGTGAACTTGATTTGAAGTAGTTTTACACATTTTTAGGCTTTAAATTTAAGAAAACATTATTTTTTGATGTATTAAAATTATTATTTAATTAATTAATCATATGAGTAAATGAAAAATAGGGCTTTCTTAAAGTTTCAAGGTATTATTCCTTTGGAAGAATTATTTTAATTTTAATTTAAATCAGAACATGAAATTATAGTAATTTAAATGTGTTGAATTATTATTTTAAATATATTTAAACTTATGGAATTTTTTTTACCCAATTTGCGTTTTTGATTAAATTGAAATGCTTCATTATTTATCTTTGAGGATTTAAGTGAACAATCAATTCTATTATTTTAAGGTGTTTTAAAATATTAATTTTTTTAAAATACACTTATTAATGAACTTTTAAATAAATTCTTTAACTTTAAAGTATTGATAAATATTAAAAAATAGATATTTTTGTATAAAAAGATGAATTTTAAAAAATGTCTCTTCCTATGTCTAAAAATATGTCTATATTATGGTTCTATAATTATATATATATAGTTATAATTATAAATATTCTAATTTGTACAAATTTATAACTGAATATGTGAATTCATGGAATGAAATAAATCTATATATATAAATGCACAAGGGTATATGGGTACAACTAGAAAAAAGGGAATTTCATATTTTTATTTATAAAATATAAATAAAAGTCTCTTTTAAAGCATTTAACAGATTCCAATTTGTTTGTTTGTGTGTGAGATCCTATTGAATGATGTTAGTCTTGATTGGAATAAAATATGGCCCTTAGGGAGTGATTCGTATTTTTTGGTGTGCAAATAATAATGGTTATTTCTTGAGAGGGAGTTATAGTCGAGGGTGACAGCTTTTATATACATTTTGGATTTGGTATAGTTCATTTTTTGTTCATACTTATTATTGGTTGTATTCATAACTTTTTTACTCCCTATTTAATTACATTAGTCATGGGTTTCCCAGTTTTATGATAGTATAACGTAGAGGGAATGATACCCCTTTCCACTAAATATGATTCTAAGGACTGTATTTTTACACCATATTATGGAGTGGTACTATACCATTATTCAAGATTCTAGTGATATAATTTTTAGGTTATTGAGACTTGAGGACCACAGGTTAAGGACCATGTCAAAAATTCTATAACATTACCAAACCAACACTCATGGAATCTGGTGCTTAAATCACAATATTTAAATTTATTTATTTGATACCAATAATTTTTACCAAATTTAAACCATCCAAAACATAAAACATAATTTGTAAATATCAGATCAATTATATTCCCAATGTGTTAGGTTTATAGTGTTAGATAATTGGGACAATCTATTATATACTAATACTTATATCTTTAAATGATTATTTTATGTAATATACCCAGCTTTGTCTATTCTAAATTAATTCTTTAAAATATTCCACAGTTTTTTTAACACATAAAATATTACTTGACATAATTCATTTAGAACCATTCCTAATAACACATGTAAAATAAAAATATAATGGGGTTGTGTTCAAATTATCAATGAGGGAAAACAAAATCCAAAAAAAAACAATTCCATTAGTGAGTGTATGATGATCATAAGGGTGTGATGATTTGAATGAATGAAATGATCTTAAAAAAAGATAATTTAGACCCCTCAAAACTTGGATCACAAAACATGAAACATGGAAAAAGATTAATATAATATAAGAGTAATATAAGTCAAAAATAATGAGCCATGTGAATATAATACTTGAGATTAGGATCCATTAGAAAATAATACAAGATAAAATAGAAAACACCATGTTATCTTAGAGCATCATTTCTATAACACTCTTACAACTAGTCCTAAAAATTGAATAACCTACATAGTAACTCTAAAAAATCACATAGAATAAACCTATAACAGGTTAACTTCATCACATTTACCATTTCATTGGAGAGATAAATAGGGTTTATATATATTCATGAGATATATTTGGATCTTCCATCTTCATAAAAAAGTCCATGAACAATAACATATACATAATACATGAAAATATTTCATTTTTCAACGTGATAATAACTATTTTTTTTATAGATTCAATTACTCATGTAAGATAAACATGTTCCATGACCACATCTTTGAAAAAATCATTAGACAAATGAATAAAGAATAAAGACAATATAATTAAAAAATATCACCAGTGGATAATAAATAAAATAAATGAAAATTTTAATTTATTAATATAAATACAATTAAAAGATCATTAAAAAAATTATGTAGGAAAATACTTTATTCATTTTTGAAATCATTTTTAAAAACTAAAATGTCAAACAATGTTTCAAAAATACTTTCCATTAATAAACATGGAAAATTATAAAGGAATCCTCAATGAAAATAATTTTCATAATAGAGGAATAATGAATGAATTTGAAAGACATAATAAATATGATAAGGTAAATATTTTAAAAAATATTCCATTTTTCAATTACTTTAGAATACATAATTATATGGAAGGAATAAATGGTGATAAAATAAATCAATATAAATAGTTGATTCAACTTGATACTTATCCGTGTATATCACATATAATAAAATAATCACAAGAAATTCAAAAACTAATCTCATAATTAGTGAATTAAAAATTCAGGACACCATAAATTTATCATCCAAGTCTCATGATAAGAAAAATTACATAAATGGGTAAGGCCTCTACCGAATAGAAAATCCGGCTTTTCTCTTGAGACCTACCAATTCGTTAAGGGGAGAGAGTATACCTCACACATCACTTACAATGCACATTTCATTCCTCATATAAAAATTGTGTAACATAATCTACATAAACAATCATATTAAAATACTAGCATAAAAAATGTTAATAATTTCTCAAATCAGTAAACATAATCCAAAACTATGCAGAGTAACATTGATAATTGTATCAAAATTATACATCCCTAGTAAAAATAATCACAAAAAATATATAAAAATAAAAAATAATGGTATCTTTACAATATATACCTGGTAGAGAATAAATAAATTAAGGGGTTTTTGTCACCATGGAAAAAAACTACCATAAAAATTCTGTTATATCTTTTTTTTGAAAAACAACACTTTCACATAGAAAATTACATTAAAGAACATAAAAATTATAAAAATTAAAAAGGAAATTATAATTTTAATGAACAATGAAATATTTAATATAATATTTAAATAAATTATGGTACGAATGGAGGGAAATTTTTTTAATGTTGATAATGATAAAATAACTATTCTTATAATATTTTTGAAGGAAATGTAGAAAAACCTCATTCATAAAGTTAAATGAAGAATCTTTTTGAAAAATATTTTAAATAATAAACATGCCTATAAAATATATTTACTAAATAATTGGGAAATAATAAAAAATTGAAAATATTTTTTGAAAACATTGACATGAAAGGATACATTAACAATTATAGAGGAAATAAATTCAAATTTTCCAATGAATTGTTTTTTGATCTTTTGAGCACATAAAAGTGGAAAAAAGAAAAACATATATTTTATTAAAATGGATAGAGAATAAAAAAATATATTGGTTTTAATATATAAATAACATATTTTCACCCAAAAGATATAATAAAAATAAATAAAATAAAATAATGATGATATTTTGAAATAAACCCTTACCATTATTATAAGATTCAAATAATTACCCCTATGAAAAAATTACATGAAATAAAACATTAAATGAAATATCTCAAGATATTATAAAATATATTATAGGAATTTTTTTAAAATTCATTAATATATTTTTTTTATAGGAAATGAATATTTTATCTTACATCATATAGTACTCCATGTTTATCTTATGTTGCATGTAACATCGAGGTCCTTAGATTATTAATATTACACAGAAGACCGTGTCTTACCGAAAAATAATATACTATTAATACTAAAATGATAGTTATCACATATCCATTAGAATGGAGGGAATGGATAATATTAAATAAATTTTGAAAAAATATCTTACAAAAGTTTATAAACTTAATTCATTGCTAACAAATTAAATACAAATGTATATAAAGACGTATTGAATATAATGAATATGTTTTTATCAAAATTATTTTTATGACCAGAATTGTGTTTTATCTTAATAGATTAAATTAATCACTATTATTGAAATATATTATTTTAATATATATTTTATATATTTAATATTTATTTTCAAATTAATCGAATAATTTTTATATGGTTAAGAAAAGAATAAATCCAATTTCAAGTATAAAAGGATATATATTTTTAAAAATAATCATTATCGTATTTTAATGGTGAGCTTATTTTAAATATAATTTTTGAGAATTTTATATTTTTTATTTTAATAAAATAAACTTATTTTCTGAAATTTTAATATAAAAATAGACATTATGATTTTTTTTTATTTTTTTAAGAACAATCATATTTTGATTAATAGTGATGGACAATGATTTTTTTGTTGAATAAATCTTTCCTATAAATAATTTATATATTAAATTATATTTTTAATTTGTTTTAACATATAATATGATAGATTGAATATTTTTTAATAAAATTTATCTGAGATTAATCATTTTAATAATAATTTTTATATGAAAACATATAAAACATTTGAACATTTTTTACATAAAAAACCCGTTGTCTCATCCAGTATATAGTATTATTTTTAAATTTATTTCAACCACTTTTATTATTTTAATTTTTAAAAATTGATACCATATTTTGAATGATAATTATTTAGAATTTCTATTTAGTTAAAATTATTGTTTACCCAAAAATATTGGTGGAAAAAATTCTAATAATTTACAATGATTAATGTAAAAGAATGTGTTTACTCAGTGGTAAAACATTAATATTTTGTGGTTAAATGACTTAGAAACATGTCCAAAATACATTTTTTTTGTAAATATTAGATCCTATACCAACATGGATAAATTTTGATCAATATTGGGTGAACATTATGTAAGGGAGACCTCCCAATATTGGTTACCTTTTTAAATTTACGATAATACACCTCCCCCACCGCTATAAAAACACACTCACCCTCCCCATATGTTCACACCTCTCAAGGAAATTGGATAATAAAAACTATTCCCAAAAAATCTAAAAGAAGTCCTCCTATAATCCTTGATGATTCACATTTGTAGGAATGAAAACCAATGATTTTTTTTTTCAATCCAAATGGAGTTACTTGAAAAAGAGGTGACATTATTCAACGATTATCTTTTTTAATTTATTTACAAAATCATTTAAATTATTATAATTACAATACTATATAACCTAATATGTATCATAAATATAATTAGGTAATTTTATGTTATAGTTTATTTCTAAAATTCACACAATTCCATCAAATTGGCTATATAATCAGCATTCGTGTTTATGGAGGACTACCGCCTTGCTAATGTTGTCATTCATTTTTCCATTTCCACAACTCCAAAATAGGAATAATTATTTAAAATTTATTTTCTTAATATATATATATATGATATTTATAATTTTATTATTTATATTTAATTTTTATATTACATATATTTTTTTAATTTTGCATTTTTTGGAATTTTATAACATCCTTTGTGGAACTATAGACTACAACCTCTTCAATGGGATGCGATTCATTCAATATTTACATGGATTGTATTAAATATGAGTTTGATGAAAATATATTTTATAAATTATATATTTATGATTTTAATAAAATAATTATATATCTGGTCATATAACATATCATTTAATTCTTTCCATTTCACACCCTAAAAATGTCATAACGTTGTTCATGGACATGTGGAATACAACCTCTTTAGTGTAATATTAATAATAATTTTTAATCACCACATACCAAGAATGATATATATAAATAAATAAAATTTTGTTTTCTATATAAAGTTAATTTTTTAAAAAAAATATTCTTTACCATATTTCCATAATATTCAATGAAAAATGAGAACATTACTCCTTACTTAAAACCTACAGTCTCCATGATTGTAATGTCGGTTCATTTTTCATAAAAATATTTAATTTATAATTTTAAAATTATAATTGATGTAAAAATGTGATAATTATTCCATTTTTATTTTTTTAGATATGTTTAAAAATTACATTATTGACAATAGTTAACCAATAATAGTTAATTTTGACACATAAGAGGAATATGGTTAAAACATCATACATAAATACTATTGTTTATGAAATTATATATATATTATTTTTAAGTGAATTAAAACTAATAATAAACATGGAAAAGGTTATGAGTAATTTATATAATGAACATATATTTATTATTCGGTAATATAGAGGATATCCCTGACAAATCAGATTGAAGGCAATGGATTTCTCAACTCAATTTCCATTTGATGTGTCAAACTTATATATAATTGGTTATTTTATGTAAATAATATACATAAAATTACCTATTATTTTATTATTATGTATTTAAAATTTTATATTGTTTTTTTCACTTTTCACATATAATTTTTTCGTTGATTTATTCTCACACGACTGATACTATCTTTATAAGGGTATTTCTAATGTCACTTTTATTTCTATGATATATTTCCCAGATTCTCCACTTAATTTTGTTATGTGGTGTATATTATTGTCATGAATATATTTGATGATTATTATCCTTTCAAATATGGTTGTTTATATATCCTTTTTATGATATCTCTTTCATGGGGTTTATGGTTTCAATTTAATCAAAGAGGTAATGGTTTTTTTCCCAATTATCTTTATTTGATATTTTTTGTTATGTTATAAAATAATATTATTTTATGATATTTTTATACTTATCCATTCACATGATATATCATTAATCTCCAAATTATCGTGATATTATAATTTTTATTAAATGTCATTTATTTATTGGTCTTATGATTCAAATGTTTCAAGGTGGTATGAGACACTTTGAAATATTTAAATATTATTTTCCTCGTGAATGTTTCTAATGATATTTAAATGGTGTGAACATTTATAAATATCGAAAAAAGTTGTTGTTATTATCATAAATTGATGATATTTTTTGTAAATACATTTCTCATTCTTTTATAAATGGATTAATATTTTTTAAATGATATTTTAAGAGAAGATGAATCTTTTCCATGGGCTAGTCATGTTTTGAAGTGATTATTATGGATCTCATTTGTTTTACCTAGATTAATCATGATTCAATAATATTATTTTGAAACACATTTAATTTACATAGTTAAAACTTTTTTGAAAGATAATTTATGTAACCCATTTATTTTCCATTGGATAATCTTGTTTTAAAGAAAATATTTTTGAAACCATTTCATTTCCATGGGTTAATTTTATTATAAAGAAATTGTTTTAGAAAACATTTATTTACCCTGGGGTAATGATTATTCAAAGAGATTTTTTTGGAAGAAATTTATTTTATAGGTTTTAATAATGTTTCACTAATATTGTTTTAGAAACCATATGTTTTACATGTGTTAATCATGTTTTGAAGAGTTTGTTATGGAACCCATTTCCTTTACATGGGTTAACCATTACTTAATGATATTATTATAGAAACCATTTATCTTTCATGGGTTAAGTATGTTTTAAATGAGATTTTTATAGAACCCATTTTTTTCAACGTGTAAATCATGTTATATAACATAAAATGGCAGTTCATATGTGTTTTGGTTGAAAATAAAATTTTCATGTGTCCTGGTTTTTTCAAAATACCTGGACATGTGATGTGTGGTTGAATGATAAACCAATTATGGTTGGGTATATGATATCCATCCAATGCATTGGGTATAGTAGTTGGATGTTTGTGAATTCCATTTGTAAAAGTGAATGTAATAGGGTAGTAAAAATGATTTCCCTAGTATGTACATGTTTTACATATTCTGTATAGGGGTTTGTAATATTTAAAATGATCGAGATTGATATGAAATGGATTTTAATTATTTATTCTAAAGACTCATGAACTTTTTTTATGTCATCATAACTTTATAAACTCTTGTTCTCATTGATGGAATTCTATTATTTCTAATATTTCTTACCCTTATGAAGACTCTAAGATCACCATTCTTTTGTTCAATTTTCTCTAGGTTTTAAATAATAATTTTGCACAAGCTATGTCTAGAACGGACTTCAAAAGGATTATGATGATGTAATAATATGAAAAAGAACAGTTGTGTTAATTCAGAGAAATGTTCATTTGAAGTCATGTGAATTTTTTATGTAGGAATTTGTTCGTGGTATCTAAAAATATAAACCTATATGTTCTTAGAGAAAGTATATGATCTAAGTTTTCCATTCAATGTTTTAATGTTTAGATGGAAAATTTCGGCCATAATTATCGGAATAAAATCTTGCAATGTAAAGTTATGGATTTCTGTACAGGATCTGAGAGTGTGGGTTATAGATTGTTATATAAAATACCATGAATGAAATGGTATATATGATATAACATATCTAAGTGG
Organism: Viscum album; assembly: GCA_963277665.1. NCBI lineage: Eukaryota > Viridiplantae > Streptophyta > Magnoliopsida > Santalales > Viscaceae > Viscum > Viscum album. The sequence continues at coordinate 1,857,119,826 of OY728160.1, forward strand.
TTGTAGATTCACCTAATAGAATATCATTGGTTCATAACTTAAAATAAGTCCGAAAAAAGAAAAATTGAGACAAATAACAGTAACAATGATCATAACATTGAAGTGAGAATTAATTAATGAAGTGATTATTTGTATAATAATAATATCCACAAAAAACAAAGGTAGTTAAAAGAATAATAAAAATCCTTTTTTACAAAAAATATTTACATAATATAATCAATGAATAAGTGATATATCATAATGAATAAAATCAAGTAATTTATCACTTACCACTTTGTATCATTCTAGTAAAATCCCATTGAATGAAATAAATTTAATTAAAAAATATTATATGATTAAGAATGAAAGAATCATGATATAACTTTTTAATGGGGATGTATATACACATTATAAAATAAATTATGTTTATAGAAATAAAATATGCCCCAAAAAAGGAAAAATGAGATGAAATACCTTACATTATATTCAAGTCCATTCATAAGTGTCCAAAAATCCTTTTTAATAAAAAAATTATTTTAAATCAACTAGATATCAATAATTATATATATCATATTTTAAATTACTTTATTTTAATGTTTCAAAACCTGTTGATTAATAATTATTTGCTAAAATCATTTTTTTGGGTAAATATGCTTTATTTTTTCATATATGTTCTGGTTCAGATGAATTTGAAATTTTATAATAATCATAGTTATATAATATAAATAATTATATCAATTTAATAAATTTAATGAATATTAATTATATAAATATTCAAGGCCATCCTTAAAATATATGGATACATTAATTTATTACACAACTCATAGAGATGATAGACCGCATGTACACATGTACAATCTTTCCATTTTATAAAAGATAGTTAAAAAGAGAGGTAAAAAAATACCTTTAAATTATAATTATTATATCATATATATTCATTAAATATATACTTATTACCCACCATTTTTAAATTAAATGAAAAACATATCATATTGCATCATATAGGTGGTAGTCCCATCGTAAGTGCGAGGGACATTATCTTTTTCCATCATATTAAATGGTAAGATGGTATATGTGATATTATAATTACTTAAGAATAATTATGTCTTAAATATAATATAAATACTTTAAATAAATCACTATAACAATCCTTCATTATCAACGATAGAATATGAACTACATCAGTTCTTGAGGCATTGTTCGCTAAACACACGATCAAAAGTTATATTTCCTATTTGATGTATGTGGATATATATATATATATATATTATACCATTAACATAAAAAAATATTAGACTATGTAATATAACTTTTCTTATTATATTTTCAATTTTGGATAAGATTTTAAGTCGATAGAAGAAAAAGTAAAATGAAGATGCATGGTCATTAACTATACCTCTTCATCGGAGAACCTCTATGGGTTTTTAACAATAGCCATAATAGGAAGGAATTTTGATAATGAAATGAGTATAGATCATGTGTAGGGATATTAGCATGGTATGATACCATGTATTAAAAAAATAATTTTTAGTGTGGATAGGAGAGGAGAGGACATATCCTTTATTAATAGGGGAGGGAACCAGCTTTGAAATTTACGAAATGAATAAAAATTGTAAATCCATTACCAATAAAAATTCCAAAAATTGAAAATTATTCAATGGTGGTATATGATAAATTCAAAAATAAAATATGATTTATAAAATTTTAATTGAAAAATATATCCTTATCTTTAGGATTAACGCTCAAAAATCATATTTTAACCTTAATCAAGGTAATAAATTTTATGTGTTTTTTAATTTTAATTATTACCAAATTTGACGTTGAACTTATTAAATAATATTATTTATTTTTATTAAAATATTTTAATAAATTTTATCAGATTCAATTCCCATAAGTGGAACAATTTAATTGAATATCAAACCTACATGTGGAGTGACAATGCAATTTTACAAAGATTTTTTAAGTCAATTATTTTAATCATAATTAAAAATAAATAACATAAATTATAATAATCCTAATATTATTATAATAATAATAATTTTAAATAAATTAAATTAAAATGGAGGTTTGTAAACTATTTAATTGAAATGGACGTTTTTATTAAAAACTAGTAATTGAAAATATTCAAGTAAAATATTTTTCTGTTTTGAAATTAAAAAAACACATTATGTTAATTATGGAATACTAATTTAAAATTATTACGTTCATTTCTTGAAATAAATTTTCCAAATCTTGAAAAAAAATTATTTTAAAAGGTTTGAAAAACGTGATGGAACCTTTTTTTAGAGAAATAGAGTTTTTTGGCATAAAAAATGATTTATTCTTATCACATTCATAGAAAAAATAATTGATTAATTATATAAAAAAATATTTATTATATAGTATATAAATTTAATTTAAATAATTAAAAAATGATTCTTAATTTTATATATTAATATAAAATAACATTGTACACATAAGAACGATTTTTAAAAAAGTTGATTATGTGAAAAAGATTTTTATTTTCATTTCTAGTAAAATTATATCCAAATAATTTATTTAATATATTTTTAAACGATATAATTTTTATAATTTAGTTATTTTTATACATAACCACTAGTTTAATAGCTATTTTATAATGATATACTATATTATCGATCATTTAGACTAGGGGTTTCATGTATCATAGGGTATAAAATAGATTAAATTTATTATAAAATTATATATAATAATATATAAGGGTATTACATTATCAAATAACATTCATATACTTTCCTTAATTGAAATTAAATCATAACTAATCCTGATTAAATGAGATACAAACAGAAACCAATTTCAACTTGGTAACCTTTGAATGATAATCCTAGGAAATAATTTCATCAAATGAAGCATTATATAGTACTTACATAAAGATATTCATGATAAAAATTGCCAAAGGGTATTTTTATAATCCTTATTATAGAATGTAAGTGAATAACATAAACATATTTCCCAAAGAAGGAAAATTTTAGGTCAATAACCTTTATAATGATCATATCAATGAATTAATAATTAAACACTATATCAATTATGTGTAAAATATGAAAATAAAAAATGGAAAAGAAATATAAATTAAAAAAAATTCATTTCACACATATTATTAGAATAATATAATCAATTAAGAGGTGATATCAACCAAAGTTAAAATATTGATTAATGAAATCCTTACAACTTGGTAACTTTAATGTCAAATCCACTTGAAAAAATAATTTTAATTTAAAATTAAAATACCATAAACTATGATAGATTAATTATATATCTTGTAAATGGGTAATTATATACACTATATAAATTATATTTTTTAATAGTATTAAAATAGTCAGTAATGAGTGGAAATTGTGGTGAAATCCTTTACCTCGTGTCTTGACTAGCCACATATGTCCTTTCACTCTTCTATAATCAACTTATATTAACTATTATATTCCTTATGAAAATTTTATTAGATAATACTTTAACCATATAAATTTTATTTCATTTATTTTATTAAAATATTTGATTACATAATTAGTTAATTCCATAATGGGTGTTTTTAGGATGTTCAGTTCATAACCTCAAATTGAAATCATTGTGTTTACCGTTGTCAAACAAAGGTAATTTTTCTATAAAATATTGTATATAAATATTTTGATAATTATTATTTTTATACATTAATTTAAATATTAAATAAATCCATTAAATAACTCTATGAAAAATGAATTTTTGGAAAAGCATGGAGACTATAAGCCCTATGTTTTCCTGAGTAGTATTTTAATATTTATATGAGTATGAGGGAAGGAAGGTAAGTATCATTTTAAATTTTTATAGTTATTATTACATAATTACTATATAATTATCTCTATAAACAAATTTTTATATTCCAATAATGTGATGTGGTGATGAGAGTTATATCATATCGCTTCATGGAGGTGGTAATCCAAATGTAAACACGAAGAACATTATAATTTTACAATTGATGGAAAGGTAAGTAAATAGATGATATATTATTTTAAAGAAATGGTAATATTATAATTAATATCCTATATATACATTAAACCCATCATCATAACCTTCCATGAGTGGTGGTGATGGAAAATGAATTACACCGGTTGATAAGGAAGTTTTCTTCCATACACAAAAATGATGGTTCATCCCTTTAGGTGGATTATCATATAGATATAGGTCAAGAAATTTATATAATAAAATATTTTTTTTTCGAAGGCATTGACGATATTATTTAATAATGGTTGAAGAAGATTAGAAAAAGGTAGTAGAATAAATAATACCAAAATGCGTGGTTAAGAACCATACCTCTTCTTTAGAAAACCTATTTAGGTTTATACATAAATCCATACTATACTAGTTTTTTGAAAAAAAAGTCTTATAGAATACTTTTAGGTATTTTAAGAGTTATATAGGTATTTATTGGCTGAAACAAAAGGAACTATTTATGCGGAGAGGATAGAAGTGGAGAGGGGTTTCCTTTTATAAGTGAATTGATGGGCTATATTTGGAAATACATGAAATAGTTTAATATTATATGTGTCTAACTCATGTAAATGGTTAAAATATTTTATTTATTAAATGATAATGATTATAATTTTCTAATATAATCACCCAATAAATTTTTTACATTTTTCGATATCATTTTAAACCTCATATATTGTATTAAACCTTTAACCGTTTTTACCTTAATTGATGTAAACAATTGTCTATATCCAAGGGTTATAATTTTTTTAAAAAAAACTTTAATAATGGGATAATAAATTTCCACGGGATGAAATTTATGAAAATTTATAAATTCAATATTATTCCTTCATGATATTTTTGGGTTTTAAATAATTTATTGAAATATATTTATCGTAAAACACTATTAAGGTCATTTTAATAATTTTTCACATAATTTGACTACGAAAACAAAATTTTAAAAATATAATTTGAATATAATTAAATAAAAAATTAATAATAAATTATAATTAAATCTAAAATAAATCTAAAACAATTATTTCTGAAAAAAACATTAGATTTGATGTTTCTTAAATCAATTATATTTAATTTTCTTATGATGGAAAATGTGCTATGCAGGTGTTGAGTAATTTTAAGGTAATTATTTCATTACTAAAAATTGAAGATAAATTTCTGTAAACAATTAATTATTTATGCTAACAATAACCATTATTAAGGTTTCACCCCTTATGTTTGTCCATATGTTAACATATAATTGAAATTTAAAAGCAAGAGAGTGACATTGTGTATTTAATTTACATAAATAAAATATATAAATCAGTTCAAATAAAAAGTGAAAAAAATCAATAACATAGAATATTGTGTGATTATGGTTTAAATACACTGACAAAAATGATTAAAATCATTTATTATTGACACATCTGTGTTTGATATTTTCCTTGGTTCTAGCTCAAGCGGGGGTTCAGGGGAAGTGCTCATTTAAATTTTTGAATTTTTATTTAAGGATTTGTCTTTTGGGCTTAGTGGCATAGAGTGTATGGGTAGGGCATAGTTTGGAGATTGTGCAGCCTTCCCAATTTTGAAAGTAAATTAAAATTTTAAAATATAAAAGAAAAAAGTCAAAATGAGTGTTAAAACATAAGGTAATAAAATATAATATTTTAAAAATGATAATAAAATTATAACTATTATAGATAATATCATTATTATTATTATTAAATTTTCATTATTATTAATCCTTATAAATATTATTAATATTGTTATTGAATTTTTTACTATTAAAAATGAAATGATAGGGATTATTATTATTATTAAAAGTGCCATTAATACTATAATAATTAATAAAAATGTTATTAATAATATTATTATAATGAATGAAACATGAGTTAAAACTAATGTTTCCATTATTTTGTCATTATTATTGTTATTGTTATTATTATTATTATTTTGGAAAGAGCACTAGCACCACATGGTTAGCAGAAGCGGTGCTATCAAACCAGGTTCTTACGTGATTGTGTAATTTGAATTGACTAAAAAATTAAAGTGAATGACTTGAAAAATTAAAATTGAGTTAAATAAATAATTTATTGTAATAATGATAACATTATCACAGATATCATAATAATTATTATTATGAAATAAATTGTTATTATTATTATATTTTTATTAATGTTTTTATCATTATTATTATTATTTGTATTATTATTACTATTTTCATTATTATTAATATTATTATAGGTCAAAGTCATTATTAATTTTTTTTGTTAGTTTTATATTGATTATTTTATTTATCTCTTTTTCATTTCTTCTCCCCTAGGGTTTTCTCTCCACTTTGTTTAGTTCTACCTAGTACATAGCCACTCTCCTAGTGTTGTTTCTCTTCTCCCCATCCCCTTAAAGCTATACGACCTGCTCCATTACCCTCTCGTTGCTGGCGTAGCCCTCCTGTGCCCTCTCCAGCATGAGACACTACCCTCTATTCCCTCTCATGTGTGACCTATGGCTTCTAAAGTCCCCCTTATCTTGCACACCAACCACCACTGGTGAACCCTGCTCTGGAAAGCAGCCTTCCACCATACCTTTTTTCTGGTTGAGAACACCAGCCGACTCAATCTCCAGCCGAACGTGTGCCTCACAAATGCATCCTCTCTATCCGGCCATGCACTTCACTGGTGCACCCCCAATCCTACCGACCTCCACCAGTCATGGGGAGATCCAACCTACCCATCCCCTCCCTACACGCGACATCTGGCCAACTATCCTTCTTCACCAGCAACACCCTCCCTGTCGTCGCACCCCCGTCCCAACCTTCTTGGGCATGGAGACAAGTCCTTTCAGCCCCCCTGACTACTTTCTTCATGCGACCATCTATACGCCTCCTCTATTGGGAGTTAGAAGGATTTCTGGGTCAAATTAGCTTATGTTTTGACACCCACCACCAAAGGCAAAAAGTTTGGGTTCGTTCCGGCACACCTGTTGCTGTGTCAAGGTGAAATTTATGCTGAAACTTTTTATGGGATATTTTAAAGAAATGTTCATATGTTTTCATATTCCTTGAACTTGTTTCATTGTGTTCATCAGGTAAATCTTTGATGCCCCAGTCTTTGGCTTGCAGACACTTATGCGCGAGTGCAAGGTGAGCTCGGTCATCATGATCTAGCTATGAGTTGATGTTTTCTTCCCTATGCATTGACCTATAAATTTGATAATAATTTATTTCATACTTTTCACACCTAGTTTTAAAATTAATTATTGATATAGAATTTTTAATAATTTTTTTGTCTTGATTTGTAGTGGTTACTTTCTTGGGATGTATTTTATTAAATAGTTTGATTGAGCTATCACATCAATAGTTTTTTGAAATGTCCCATTTGCCTTTATAATTTTATTTAGGATTTAGAATGGTGATTTGGATTTCATAAATGTGTTAGAAAGTGTGTTTTTGGTTTTCAATGTGGTGTTCATGTGATTCTTTAAGAAATTGGTTGGCATGTGAAAATCATGTGAATTCCTATTAGAACTCCTGTAAAACTGGTTATCTTAAAGAAAACTCTCATTGGATCTTGTCCCCTTGATTTGGTTGAGTGGTATGTAATGGGAGGTCCTCCATGTAGGAATCACCTATGATTGAATGGTTGAAATGTTACAAACATATTCCATGGGGTGACTCAGGTGATGCATGTCATGTGTGTGTATGTGTATATATATGTCTACGTGATTTGACACTTGTCTGACATCGGTCAGCTCACCCTTTTTATTATTTATGCTAATATAGGACCATAGCAATGTGTCATAATTTTTTTGTGAAATATTGATTCCCTAGTTTAGATTATGAATTGGCTAGAGGCCCATAGCACGTGGTGCTTAGGTTTATTGCATTGTGATTGGTCCCCTCAATCAGGATAAGTAGGGTGAATATCAGGCATTTGGGTGTTATAATGTCATTTGGTAGGGATTTCCCTTAGGATGAGTCACATGTATAGTACGTTCTAGATTATTCATAATATCCTAGGTCCTCCTATGTTTTCTTGTACTTGGATATCTAAGGCAGATGATTGAGGAGCCTAGTTAGGTTACTGGCTATCAGGTGCTACTTTTTTATTTCCCTTGTTCGATGTTTTGTGTGGTTTTCCTCCTAGCTAACAATAAAATTTTGTCTTTTGAATTGGTGGCTGAAATGTTTTAAAAATGTAATGTATCCTTTTCCTTCAAAAATTAATCTTTTACTTCCAAGTAACATCAATTTTTAAATTTAAAAGGGAAATGGATAGTGATTTACTTTTACAGAGAAATTTAAGAATACCATGTTTTATACATAGTATTTCAAACTAGAAATTGATGGATCTTTTATTTCAAGGAAATTTATTTGGAATAGATTGTTAGGAATGCCTAATAAGTTTTAATACTCATTCCCATATCATGTTTCATGTTTTACACCATGAACCAGGTTTCATCCTAGTTTGGATCACCTTAGGAGACCTTTTGTTTTGGTATTGGAGATTAATCCATGGGGTTATGTGGAGTCTTGGCCATGTTCAAGTTAGTCGTGTTTTCAATCAGTCTTTACATTTATTATTTTTTTAGTTTTCATTATTCTATTTCTTTCAACTAAATTTTTTATTTTATTTGGGCGACATCATTTCCCTTGGTACTCTATTCATGCCTTGGTGCTTGTTCGCAGCTAGGGAGGATTTGGAAAGTCTCTCAAGCCTTGCCATATATTGTCTTTGGTGACCTAGTCAGGGTTGACCTGGGTTGGTTCATGGAAAAATGTTATCATAGGCAGGATGAATCTTTTCAAAACCTTTCTTTTTTGATCACCCATTATTACATGGGTTGGTCATGGTATATTGAGTAGGATTTCTAGTCTCGAGGTATAAGAGTGGGAAGGATGTCATGAACCCTTTCTCCTTTTGAACCATGGGTTACCATGGGCTATCTGGTTGGCTGGTGTCCATTTTTCTTGTGGATTGATTTGAATTGGGAAATGGAAAGTTATTTGGGTAGTTGTCTCTATGAGTTCTTAGGGTCTAGAAATACATCTGGATCTAGGTAAATTACCATGTAATAATCTCCATGATGGTGTCATGATTGGCATATGGATTCCAACCAAATGACTGAGTCAATCATCGACTCTAGTTTTATGTTTGGGAACCATTTTTGGATTTTATTAATATTGAAAATTGGTTTTGAAAATTATTACTTTGAATTATCAAATGTTAAATTTAAAATGATAATGAATTTTTCTTATCAATTTCCTTGATTCATTGTTTCTTAATGTCCACCCCCATGAATATTTGATGGATCTCCAAGGTGAAGCTCTTTGTGATGCATATTTTGAAAACACTCGAGTTGGTCAGCCTAAAGACTATGTTTTGGAATTCTGAATGTCGAACCCTCATCTCATTTATGGTCATAGGGATCCTATCAAAGAGGAGGAGTGAATGTGGAAGATTGAGAGAGACTTCATTTTCCCTGTGTTACCCAGGTCATTAAAGGTAATGTTTGTTAACATCATGCTCTGAGGCCCTACTTGGAAATGGTGGAAGATCGTGTCTCGATGATAGTATTGTGAAGATCATACATGGGAGTTCTTCATGTATTCCTTCATCTATCAATATTTATCAGAGATGAAAAAGATGAGAAAGTGGACGATGTTGTGTGGTCTTCAAGAGGGTGACATGTTGGTATAGTAATTATATTGACATTTCTTGGATCTAGTTCTGTATGAAACATGGTATGTTGCATATGATCTCAAGAATACTTGAAATTTTGAATTTGAACTCCGAACTGAACTATATTCAAAGGTGGAATAAATCAACCTAACCACCTTCTCATACGTAGTGAAACCAGACATTCGTGCTGAAGCTGAGTTAGTAGGAGGGCATGGGATGAAGAATCCTTCTCTGGTCTTTGGAAGTGGCGAAAAGGATTTCGATATGATGTATGGGAAGTGGATGGATGATGGGGTTGCAGGTAGGGTAATTAAGGGGCCTTCTGGCCTCCTATCAACTTCTTCAGAGCACAATGCCATGATCTATCCTCAATGTGGTAAGAAGGGTCACAAAATGCTGGAGTTCCCGAGTGGTCCAAGAACCTTCCAAACATTTGGACACTTGGGTCACTGACACCAGTTCTATTTGTGTGTTTCCAAGAAGTTTCATGAATCTAGAACCAACTTTTATAATATCACACCATCCAGTTTTAGGAGTAGGGTGATGTGTGTGATCATATTGGGGGTCCTTTTTCTGTAATATTCTATTGATGTAATAGTAGTTTCTAATGGAATTTTTTGGGGTTTAACATCATTTAGTTTTAAAAATGAATATTGGATTACCCATTAAATATATTATTTTAATAGAAGTGAGTTTTGGGAAAATTTAGTTTATGTTTTACGTACATGGGGTTCTAAAGACGAACTATGAGGATGGAGATATTCAATACAATAGAGCTCCAGTAATACGTCTCGAAGTGAAGATGTCACATAGTCCATGAATCCCTTGTGGGATAAGAATGAATTGGTATTGTTTCTATACCCTCTGTCACTTTGGTTGTTTTACATTGAGGGTGTGATGTTTTTGGTGTTGTTGGATGTAGTTTTGATGCATATTTAGTTTGGCTTTTCCCTCCCCCCCTATGGTGGGGGGTTTTGGGTCCACGTGGAAAGTCATCAATTTTGGTTAATCTTGTCAGTTCTTATTGTTAGGAGTCCAATCACAGGTCGGTTATAATTAATTGATAGCATGTTTCTTATGGTGGGGATTCTGTTCAGGACACCTAATTCCAATATCCCAGTTTTGTTCATAGTATCAGTTTGGGGGGTGGTCGGTCCTATGTGAAACCACCTGATGCGATGTTCCCCATTGAGTAAACTCAAATATAATATTTCTCTATTGGTTTGTATTGTTTTTCTTCCACTTGGTGATGGTTAGGATTTCCATGTTTCAATGATAGTTATGGTGTTGTGAAAACCCAATTTATTTTGGACTGATCAACTAGGGGTGTCTAAGCATTTGGTGGAGGGTGACTCTTAGCGTTGATTTCATTTTGGGTCTCCAAGTTTGGTATTTAAGTCTCCTCCTTTGTTGATAGTGTTCTAGACTTTTCTTGATTTTTATTCACTAGAGATCTAGTAGGCCTGTGAAGGGGGTATTATTTTCTACGTTGGGGTTAGGGCTTGTTACGGCTTTCCAGGGGCGTAAAGCATTATTGTGGGGAGAATTGTCACATCTGGTTTTGATTTTTTTCCTTTCTTCCAGCTCGGTTCAGAGATCAGCGAATATTCTTGTTTAATTTTGGAATTTTTAATTAATGATGAGTGTTTTGGGCTTAGCAACACCTGTGGCATGAGCATGGCAGTGATTAGAGACTGTGCATCCAACCCAATTATAAAAATAAATTAAAATTTTAAAATAATAATAAAAATTAGGTTAAAATTATCGTTAAAATAAAGTAAATCAATCGAGCGTTATAAACAGGATAAAAAAATTATTACTATTGAGTGTAATAGTATTATTATTATAAAATTTGATTTTTTATTAATCTTTATTACTATTTTTAAATTTTTTATTTAAATGTTTACTATAAAAATTAAATGATGATTATTATTGATATTATTAAAAGTTCCATAAATATTATCATAATTATAAAAAAATTTACGAATATAAATATTATTAAGAATGAAACAAGCATTGTAAATAATTTTAAAATTAGGTAGTTATTATTATAATTTATATTCTAATTATTAATTTTATGTCCAGTGTGCAGGCACCACATGATTAGCGGAAGCCATGCGGTCACTCCGGGTACCCCTGCCGTTGAAGTATTTGAATCAACCAAATAAAATAAAGTGAATGAATTAAAAAATTAAAATTGAGTTAAATCAATAATTTATCGTAATAATGATAACAATATTTCAGACAATAATAATAATAATATTATTAAATAAATTGTTATTATTATTGTTATATTATTATTAATGTTGTTATAATAATTATTATGTCTACAATTATTATTATTTTCCTTGATATTATTATTATTATAGGTTGAAGTTATTAATAGTTTTTTTAGTTTAGTTTTTTTTATTTATTTCTTTTCTATTTTTCCCCGATAGGGTTTTCTCTCCCTTTTGCTCGGCACTACCTGGTGCACAGCCCCCATCTGTGTGTCATTTCTCTTATCCCCTTTTCCTTCAAGCTATGTGACTTGCTCCACTACAGTCTATTGGGCAGAAAATCCCTTCACATTACCTCTCAAGCAAGACCCACCAACCTCCCCTGCCCTCTCTAGTGCAACCTGCAGCATCTAAAGACCCCCATCTCATACACGCCCACCACCACTGGCGCACCCTGCTCCAGCCAACTGCCTACAGCTCTGCCTTCGGTTTAGCCAGGCTCACCATCTAACAAGAACTCCAACCCGTCATGTGCCTTGCATCATATTCTCTCATGTCGGCTATGCACATCACTGGCATATCCACAATCTAGCCAACCTCATAAATCAGGGGCGCGACCCAACTTGCGTAACCCCTCCTTACACGTAAACTCCATCTATCTAGCTGGCTACAACAACTCCATGAACCCTATCACTAGACCCACTTCTTGGCCTTATTGGGTGCGAGGAATAAACATGTTGCCCTGCCACTACCTCCGTTGTTAATGCAACCTGCCACACGCCTCCTCGATTAGGAGTGCAATGTATTATTAGGTAAAATTAGATTATGTTTCGACATCCACCACTAATGGTGAGCAGTTTGTGATCATTCTAACCCACTTTCCACCGTGACAAGGTGAAATTTACACTACTTCATTTCTTGGGTTATTTTAAATAAAAGTTCTTATGTTTCTAGATGCATTGAAAATGTTTTAGTGTGTTGGTGAGATAAATATATGATTCCACTATCTTTGTCTATCTGGTACTTATTCAAAAGATCAAGGCATGTCGTGTCGTTATAATCTAGCTGTAAGTTGAGGTATGATTCCTTATGTGATTAACTCTAAATTTGAGAATCATTTATTTCTTTCTTTTCACACATAGTTTTCATATTAATTATTGATATAGAATTCCTAGAATAAATTTATTTTCTTGAATTATAGTCTTTACTTTCAAGATATGTATTTCATTAAATAGTTGAGTTGATTTTTTTACATCAAATGTCTGTTGAAATTACCCTTTGGACTTTATAATTTTATTTCAGATTTAGGATGGTGATTTGGGTTTTTTAAATCGGTTTCCAAGTGCATTCGTTGTTTCCAAATTGGTGTGTGTGTGATTCATTATGTAATAGTTTGGCATGTGAAAATAATGGGAAGCCTAGTTGGTATATTTGAATAACTGGTTATATCATGAAAACTCCTATTGGATGTGGTCCCCTTACTTTGGTTGAGTTGTATGTTTGGGGTGGTCTGCCGTATTGGACACCCCTATGATCAAATGGTTGAAAGGAGAGGGAAATATTTCTTTAGGGGACTCGGGTGATCCGGGTTGTGTGTTTATATATATGTATATGTCTACGTGATTTGATACTCGGCTATTATCGGTCGGTTCACACATTTTATAGTATATGTTGATACGAGAACCTAGCATAGTGATCAAATTTTTAATGAACAATTTCAACACTAGTTTATAATAAACAATTTCTAGAGGACAATATGATGGGATACATTGGTTTATATCTTTGGGATTGGGCCCCTCGGTCCGGCTAGGTAGGGTGACAATTAAGTGTTTGGGCGTTAGGACGTCATCGGGTAGTGCCTTCCTTCAGGATGGGTCACATGAATAGTAAATTGTATATTATCCATGAACTCCTAGGTTCTTCCATGTTTCTTGTTTCTTGGTAATTTTTGATAGTTGATTGAGATTCCTAGTTCATTTACAGGATCTCGTGTGCTAGTTTTCTATTTCCCTTGTTGGGTGTTGTGTGTGGTTTTCCACTTGAATAACAATTACATTTTGGATTTTAAATTTTTGGCAGAAATGTTATAAAAATTTAATTCATCCTTTTAATTATAACATTAAAACATTATCCCCTAGTGACTTGAGTTTTTAAATTTAAAATGGAAATGGACCGTGATTTCCTTTTATAGGAAAATGTGTAGAAACCTTGTTTTATACATTGTATTTCAAACTAGAAATTGTTGGATATTTTATTTCAAAGAAATGTTTTATGAATACATTGTTTTACATGCCTACGGAGTTTTAATACTCATTCCTATATCTTGTTTCTTATTTTTATCCTTAGTGCAGGTGTCAGTATGGTTTGGATCACCTTTGGCGATGATTGGTTTTGGTATTGGGGATTGACCAATGGAGTTATGTGGAGTCATAGTCGTGGTTAGTTTAGTCGTGAGGTTGTTCTTTCATTCCTTTTTGTATTTATATATTTTGTGTTATTCCATTTACTTCTAGTTATTTGTTTAATTTCATTGGGAGTAATCTTTCCCATTATTACTCTATTTATACCCTAGAACATTTCACCGACCCAAGAGGATCAGGGATACCTCTCAGGTATTTCCATCGATTGGATTTGGTGATTGATTCAGGGTTCACCCAGGTTGGCTTGTGATAATTATAGTCATTTTTTGTCTTTATCATTTTATTTTTAACCTTAATTACATTATTTTCCATTATGGAGGTGAAACCTATTTTTTGTGAAAACTATTCATAATAACTAAAAATAAAATATGACTATTTAAAAAATTGAAAACAATTAATTATTTATGTGGGATTCACATTATCACTTTCCATTCAAATATTAGAATAGTTTGTTATAAAATTAATTCAGCAAAAAATTATAATTTTTCTCAAAAAATAACTTTAAAGTAAAAAATTATTTTCATACCAAATTAAATTATAATCATGATTAAAATAATATTTATTGGCTTGTTTATTATAAAAATTAATTAGTTAAATTTTAAAACTAATCCAAAATTGAATGTTATTTCGTAAATAAAAGAAAATTAAATACAAATTTAAATAAAAATAATTATTTTCACTATTTATTGAAAAAAACATTTTTAAAGAGTATTAAAAATTTAATTATATGTTAAATTTTATGTGATAAATTCAAAAAATTTGTTCATTTTTTATATTAAAATTATATAATTAAAAATTCAATATTTTATATAAAACCATATAATATATGAGAAACAAATTGTTTATAAATAAATATTACTCCTTTTGACTAAAAAACTAACCAATATTTTTATAATGAATATAACTCTATAAAATATATTTAATGAATTATAATAGAAAGTGATTTGAACATTTTTAAAATAAAACCAAAGGAGTTGATGATAAAATATTTTCAACTAAAAGAAAAATATTTTAATATTTAAAAATATATTTTTTGAAAATCCAAATCATAAAATGGGAAAATAAAACGTCATCTTGAAGAAACAGAAACGGAAATATAAAGGCGATCTAGAATATCACATAACTAGGCATCCAAATTGGAAAACATTAGTGGGAGTTAGATATATGGGCTGGGAGGAAAATATTAATGTGGAAATAATGATAGAGACTGATAGGGAAATTTTATCTCAAGAAAGTGAATGATCATGAGAAATTCAATTCACAAAATACCATAAACAAAGGAGATATGAAAAATCCCACCATTTTAGAAAAAATAATGGTAATATTTTAACATTTTATCTTAAAAATTCCTTTTTAGTGTCAGGGAATTACTTTTAAATATAGAATAAAAACATATGGAAATAAAATTAGTTGAGATTTATAATTCCATAATTTAATAAATTTATAGTACAATCACATATTTTCATCCAAAAAATGAGTATGCCAGATAAAATTTCAATTCAGGACGCAGGGAAATAATCCTCTAAAATGTCATTTAATTTATGATAGGATAACTAGATATTACTCACGACCTCAAAAATTAAATAAAATAAAATTTTTATACAAGGTGATATAATATCCCAAAGGTATAAATCCTCATATAAAGAAAAAATAATTTAATATCCAAAATTAAAAAAATAACACAAATGTTTTAATATAGATCATTAGATAAATAAATAAACCTATATCCCAAATAAATTCAGTAACATGAACATTACAGAACATTTTAACCTCAAAGTTTATGTCATACCATTCAGTGTGCATCCCCAAAAATGTTATATCATTATTTTGAAATAATACTTTATTTTAAACATAAGGATTATATTTACCTCATCCTACTAAAACAAATCAAAATGATATTATCAATCACATTAAAATCCCATTACATAAAACAATTAAATTTGTGTCTAATTCATCAATCTTATGATCAAACTTATATTTTTAAACTCATGAAATTATAACTAACTCTCGTGTTAACATCACATAAAAACTTCATAATCTCTAATGCTATCTAAACTATCATTTGATTCTAACTAGAAAACCCCAAAATCGAGATCCCAATATCTAATGGTTATATAATTATCTTTATCATTATGGTTTTGATTCAAATAAATGTTACCCAATATAAACTATTCAAAAATGACACCATACAAATTATATATTGGATCACTCATTTACCCAACAATATTTTCAGTTTATATTCTTAGAGAATTAGAAAAAAATCATAAATAAAATCACACATGACAAAAAATAATAATTTTTTCTAAAATCCATAGATTTATATATTACACAAAAAAATGTTACATATCTCATAAAATTATTCACACATGATATCTTTCTAAAAAATAATTTATTTAACATCTTTCCTCATATCCTATGAAAAATGAAAACACAAAAAAGGGTGAGATAAAATAGTTAGTATGGGAAAATATAAGAATTATTAATTAAACCTCATGAATGAGTATAATATGATAATAAATATAAGATGAAATAATAAAAGTGCATGAGCCTAATATAATATAATTCAAACTCATCATAACTTAGTTCATAAAACATCATAAATTGAATAATACTTTTTCGTAAGACAAGATTCATATATGTCAATAATCATAAGCTATGTAAAAAAAATCAATCAGAAATTGATAATCGGAACATGATGAAAGAAAAATGAAAATGTATTAGAAACTTGGAACATCATTTTCATGACACTCATAAAATTGGAATAAGTTTCTAGGTAAATTCAATAATTCTCTTCGGATAAACCAATAATTGATAAAATTTGTCACTTTTCCAAATGAAATGGAAAACTATGTTTGGGTAACCCATCATCATGAGCTATATCAGGCTCACAATTAATTATAAAAAATTTCTATGAACCATAATATAAAAATAACACATGAATGATTTGGTTTTTCAATATAATAATAACTATTTTACTTTCACAGATTGAGTTACCCATTGAAAAGAAATAGGTTTGTATAGGATCTATTTAAATGAATCATAATATGTACAGGAAAAAAATAAAGTTTTAAAATTATATAATATCCATATTATATCTTATGTAAAATAATGTGTTGTTATCATTTATGAATATAAATACTGTTAAATTTCAATTTAAACAATCTTGATGAATATACAATTTCATTATATGATTTTTTTTTAAAATTTATATATAATGTAAATACATTTCTTTTGAAAATAATATTGAATACATGTAAAATAAACATCAAGTAAAATAATGAAAATGATTCTGGGAATATCCCTTCATTTCCTAAACGTAAAAAATAAATATTTATTTCAAAATTTTGTAATGAGTGTCAAAAGTGACCCTAATGGAAATTATTTTCAAAGTTCCTTTTAAAATGATGTAAAACTATATTAATGATCATGAAAGTAACTCTACGAATTAATGTTGGTTTAAAAAATAATATTCTTGAAAACATTTTAGAAAAAAATGATGTGGAAGAGAATCATTTTCTAATAGAAAGAGGTTAAAATAAGATCATATATTCATAAAAACATTTACTTATTCATTTTTTGTTCTAAAGAGACAAAAATAGAACTAAAACATTAAATTTTGGTAAATAATCATTGGAGAATAAAAATTAATGGGGTTTTATCATATAAAGACAAATATTTTCTTAATGTAAGATCAATGATAAATAATTCAAATTAAGTGATATTATAAGTTAAACCACACTCCACTTTTTTAAATTTTGAATCATATTCCACATTAAAGAATAAAATCAAATGAAATATTAAATATCATGAACATGAGTATATTCATTATAGTACTTGTAAAAGGGGTAGTATATACATATCATAAAATAAGATAGGTGTATAACAATAACATTTTTCACAAATAATGAAAGTTTGAGACAAATAACACTTACAATAAACATATCACTGAATTGAGAATGAATCAAATGAGTGATTATGTGTAGAAAATGAAAATCATGAAAAATTAATTGTAAAAACAACAAAAAGTAAAACAAAAATCATTTCATAAAT
Source organism: Viscum album (assembly GCA_963277665.1). Classification (NCBI taxonomy): domain Eukaryota; kingdom Viridiplantae; phylum Streptophyta; class Magnoliopsida; order Santalales; family Viscaceae; genus Viscum; species Viscum album. Next base: position 1,857,138,129 of record OY728160.1, read on the forward strand.
AATCTTTGGATAATATATTCAGTTAAGAAGTGATATTATCCAATAAATGATTATTTAGTTGAGAAGCACTTACAACTTAGTAAATTTCAATTCAAATCCACATAGATTAAATAAATAGAATTGTATATTAAAATTATAAAAAGAATGAATAATTAATGTTATTACATTTAATGGGGAAATTAGTTACACTATTTAAATGAAATTAGGTTAATGAAATTAAAATATTTGTTTACGAAAGGAAATTGATAAGAAATATCTTACCTAGAGTTTTCAGATTCGATGTATATCATTTAACTATGGTGTAATAATCTTATACCAATTATTTTATTTCTCATGAAATTTTCCCAGATTAATCCTGTTGATTCAATAAGGTTATCTTATGAATTATCATTTCCTTATGGTTTTATGTTTTGAAAATAACAAACACTTTTTCTTAAGTTATATTTTACATACAGATTTTTCATTCCATTTTAATTACTGATTTGTTATTATGTTTTACTTATAGATTTTTCATTTCATTTTACTTAAAAATTCTCATTCCGTTTTACATAAAAATTTTTCATTCCATGTTAGTTAAAAAAATTCATTACATTTTACAAAATCCTATGTAATACCAATTTAGTGATACTGGTGAATTTGTGATACCATTTTTTATAATAACATTGTCAGTTGGTAATGAATGACAATATTTTCATTGTTATGATACCATTTTTAAGGATATTAATACTGGTGAAAATTTCATACCAACTCTATGATACCAGTACCCTAAACTAGTAATACAATTTTCTTAATCCAATTTAGGTCTTCATAAGAATCTGTTTTCATAATAATGTTAGAGTTATTTAATGTATCATTTCAATATTATCTGATTCTTTGTTTTCTTAAACATAATATTTATCTTAAACTTTACATCATTTCTTATACATGAAACAATGTTGTATATTTTGTTATAAAATAACCATTTTCTGTTTGAAATGTTTATAGTTTCCTTCGAAATGTTAGGAAAATATGACCGTTTGAGTGGAGCCAAACACTGAGAAGTTTTACCTATAAATAAGAGTTTATTTGGACAATAAAAGTAGAAAAATTGATAGTAGATGTGAAAAGTATAGTGAAGTGATATAATACTATGATGTGATTTCTATAGAGATATGTCATTATAACTCTCAGTGCTTCATGAGGATGTTGTGAAAAACTTGTTCAAGGGTGAAAAACTTGTTCAGACATGCTTTGTGAAGACTCTGATCGTGATGATCATGGGATTCTAGAGTTTAATGATAGAGGGTCTGATTTTCTCCTAAATCGAGGGCTTGTAGGGATAGTAAGACAAATACAGATATTTTGATTGAGGAATTACATGGGTTTGGGTAAGATAGATTTTCATGAATGTATAAATGAGGAAACCTTTATGCAAGGTTGTTCCATATCCTTATCTTTGGGTTAAAATAATCTTACTATTACTTGTTTGTATATTTCATGTTTTTTTATTCTACTGTGATTTTAACATTGAATGTACACATTCATATAATTTCTAATTCCGTTATTGTAATTATATTAATGATTCTATACGCTTTAATATATAATCTTTCTTTTAATAAAATCTTCCTTATGTTTTTATCTTATGGTTTTAAAGTATATGAAAAGGAATCTCTAAGAGGGTTTTTGTATTTTTGGTTTAACATTGTTAAAATATGTTTTATTAAAGTTAAAATCTAACCCTAATAAATATATTTCCTTAATTTTGCGAAAATTTACTTATGAATGTTTATATCAACTTTAATGGTTCCAAAGGAATTTTTAAAGTATACAATTATCCCACACTTGTATTCGAGTATCTCATTTTACATATTCGATCCTTCAATTGGTATCAGAGATAATATCTATGGTATACAGATACTTTAAATTTGGTATCAACATGTCATTTCTAAGATACTCATACTCACATATAAGTATCATGAAGAACTTTATTAATGTTTTTTTCTTAATCACTCTCTTATAAGGTTTTACATTACCTTTCTTAAGAATTTACTTCTATAATATTTTTAAATGGAAAAGGATTTTTTAATAGTAGGAATTCATTTTGGATTTCTGGTCAATCTCAATCTTACTAGACCACCGATCCTCGATGGAAATTACTATAAGTAATAGAGAGACATAATGAAGACCATTGTGATAAACATAGGTGTTTATAACTACATTATGTTAACTAGAGATTATAAGATTCATATTAAGGAACATAGAACCTTCAATAATCTAGAAGAGTTGGAAAACCAAAAAAACATTAAGGTACAAAATACTTTTCCTTGTTCCATGACTAGAAATATATATAGAAAAATTACATCTTTTGAAGCTGAAAATAGAATTTGGATGAATATCTAAGATACTCACTTTGGAACTTCTAAACACATTGAACCTAGAAGAGCCATGCTCAGCGTTGAGTATCATCATTTCTGTTTTCTTTATGGAGAACCCATATGTAAGGTAAAACAATGATTTATGACTATAATGAATATATTAAAATCAATGAGTGAAGAATTTATAGATTATAATATTCTTGTAGATAAGATTACAGACATCTTTCCTAATGAATGAGAATCTAAGAGGACAACTATAGATGAGAATTATAAAGTTACTCAAATTTCCTTGGATGAGTTATTTGTATCACTTCTCCAACATGAAACAATATTGAAGAGAGTTATAGATCATATTAAAACGAAGAATGGAAATAGAGGCGTTAATTTATAACTACTTGAAATCATATGAAATCCAAGTATCCTGATTGAGTTACAAGATATAAATCTAATAATGTTGTTATTAAATATTAATTTAGTCAAAGAGAATTATCAGAAAATGAGTTTTTGAATATTTATTTGAGAATAAACAAGATTTTGGATAGAAGATATTTAAATATAGATACAATAAGAAAGACATAAAAGAAAATAAAGATAGAGAAGTGACATGTTATTAATGTAGAAGAACTAGTTATATTTGATCAAATTGTCCCTTGCTTATGAAAATAGACAAGAAGGATAGAAATTTAGAGATAATCAAGAATAATTTCTACAAATAAATGAATAAGAATTTCATGAAAGACATTGACACTTGGAGTTCCAATGGTGGAGATTATTCTGATGACATTTTAGAATATGAATCTTTTAAGTAAAAGAATATTGGTCTAATAGCCAGAGATCCATTTAAAAATCATTGTCTAATGGCTATGTTAATAATTGATGAATCCTTATCCAATATGTATTTTAGAAGAAATTTTCCTGGTAATGGTTTTTAATCAGATGAATAAACCTTTTCATCTGACAATAATAATGATATAACTTCCTATGAGGAATTTTATAGATTTTCCAAGCTGCTTGAAATGAAAAATTTTAATGTTTCCAAGAAACATGAAAAATCAAATTCTAGATAATTTATATTATAAAAATAAATTTCAGATCATACCAATGATCCTAATAAGAAAAATAATGTTTTAGAAAATCATTCTATGGAACTTGGGGATGTTAATTTTTAGAATTTTTTTTACGGATCTTAAAAATCTGATTTTAGAAAAATATTCTTTAGAGGATAATCTAAACTATAAATATATTATTCTAGAGGATAAGAATTTAGTCTTTATATGAATATCTAAAATATTTTCCTTGAAGAAATTTCTTGAAAATTTTACCTCTGGTAATGATAATTTTGATAAGTTGTATTCTCAGATGTGACATCATGGTATAAATCAATGAGTATGTATTCTCACAAAAAATCAAATTTTAGACACAATTATTTTGTTCTGTCAAGATCTCACATTTCTGCTAAATGATAAATTAGTGGGAATTAGATGAAGATTTGATTTTTAAATAAAATTAAATCCCTTGGGTTTTATAAAGCATACATTTCTAAACAAATGTGGATACCCAAGATTTTATTATCTTACAATTCTGGATCCAAGCATGTTTGGATTCCAGAAACCAAAAGATTTCAATTTTAGGATAATGAAGGAAGTGCCAACAACATATGGTACATGGATATTGGATGTTCTTGGCACATTACTGGCAACAAATACTATTTCAAAATTATTTTAAAGACTAAAGGTTGAAAATTATCTTTTGAAATAACTCTCAAGAAGAAATTTTCGGTATAGGGAACATTATTCTTATTGTTAAAGATATTATTTAAAATGATCTATTATGAATGTCCTTAATCACAGCCTCATTAGAATTATTTAGTTATTTGATGAAGGATACATTGGGAAATTTAGAAATAATAAATGTTCAATTTAGAATTCCAATGATGATTTTATTCTCTCGGCCCTTTAACATGAGAATGTGTACACCTTAAACCTAGAAGACTTTAGAGGTCATGATCTACCAAGACTTAGAGAAATTTAAGATCAATAATTTCTTTGGCATAGAAAACTAGGACACTATCTTTTTATGGAATCTTAGTAAACATTATAATAAATTACTTTTTATGGATCTATCAAACATTAGGGTTGATAATTTAAAGGATTATGATTATTTAAAATATGGAAACTGACATAAATCTATCTTTAAATCTAAAAGTTAAGATTCAAATTATAATTCCTTACATTTTGTGAACATGGATTTATTTGTTCCAACAAAAATTGGATTTACTGGTGGAAAGTACTATGTGTTTGTCTTAGTAGATGACTACACTAGATTTACATGGTTCAATTTTCTTGAAATAAAATCTGAAGATTTTTCTTATTTCAAAATCATTAGATCTTATGTTAAATATGAGAAAAGTTTTCCTTGGATAACTATTCATTGTTATCATAGTATAGAATTTGAAAAATCAGACATTGAAACTTTTTGTAGTAAGAAATGTATTAATCAGAAATTTTCAGCTACAAGAACCACTTAACAAAATAGTGTTGTCGAATGAAGAATTAGTATTCCTCAATAGATGAATAGAACCATGATGATTGAATATTATATAGCTAAACATTTTTTTTCTAAAGCTATAAGTACTCCCTATTATACTATAAATTGAGTTTTAATAATAAATTTTCTTAATAAAACACATTATGATTTATGGATTGGCCAAAAACCCAAAGTTTCTTACTACAGTGTTTTCAGTTGTAAATTATTTATCATGAATACTGAATATTACATACATAAATTGGAACCCAAATCTGATGGATGAATTATCATATGTTAATCTACTAACACTAAGGCATATAGAGTTTTTAACAAAAACACATGAACTGTGGACGAAATTGAACATATGAAATTTTATGAAACCGGTCCTTTTATTTTTGAAACATCATGAAATTATTTCTAATATATTTTATAAAATAGATATTCAAAATTTGATCAATGATTTTTAAGATATTTAAAATTTCCACAAAAATATTTCTGATACATTTACCCCTAATGATTTTTAAACTATGTGGATGCACACATTTTATGAAATCCAAGTCAGTGGTTACTTTGGAATCATCACAATGATAATATCATTGGAAATGTTAAGCAACCAGTAAGAACTAGAAGTTCCATAAGGAATGTAATTGAACATGTTTCTTTTATATACCAATTTGAACCAAAGACTCTTGATTAAGACTTTGGTGATGAATATTGGATAAGGTCCCTGCAAGATGAACTCAACAAATTCAAAAGGATTCAAGTATAGAACTTGGTTGAAAGACCTAAGGAAACATTTAATATTGGAGTCAAATGGTTTTTGAGAAATAAATGTAATGAAAATGGAATTATATTTAGAAATAATGCAATATTAGTTGTTAAATGTTATAACTAACAAGAATACAATGACTATTAAGAATACAATGCCCTTGTAGTAAGACTTGAAACTTTCCGTATTCTTCTATAAATTATAGCATTCATTAATTTCAAACAATATCATTTGGATGTGAACTATGCTTTCCTCAATGGTTATGAACACGATGTGGTCTATGTAGAACAACCCATAGTTTTGATGGAAAAAAATCATAATCATGTATACAAACATACCACATATTTAAATGGGATAAAACAAGTCCCTTGAGCATGGTATGATATACTTACATGATTTTTGAATCAAAACAACTATGTTAGGGTAACCGTTGATCCAACACATTTTATTAAGAAATAAAATAAATATGATTTTATTGTTCAAATTTATGTTTATGACATCATATTTGGATCAACTCCACAATCATTAACACATTATTTTGTGAATCCTATGAAATATGAGTTTGAGATGAGTATGATGGGTGAATTATCATTTTTCCTTGGTTTTAAAATTTCTCAAAAACAAGAAAAAACATACATATCTCAACATAAGTATATCAAATATCTTCTTAAAAAGTTTGGGTATGACAAAAATAAGAGTATATGTATTCATATAACACTCTTGATATTGATGAAGTAAGGAAACCTATGGATCAAACATCTTATAGAGGAATATTACGATGTTTACTTTACCTAACAGCTAGTCAACTTGACTTAAGGTTTTCAGTGTGTTTTGTTGTATGATACAAACCACATCCAAAAGAATCCAAATTATAGGTTGTGAAATTAATTTTTCAGTATTTAAAGGGAACATTAGATTTGGTACTATTTTACTCTTTTGGATATGATTTTGAATATAAAATTATTTCGGATGCTGACTTGGGTGATTGAAAAATGGATAAGAAAAGTATATATGGAACATTTGATTTCGTAGGAGATTCTGCAGTTTCTTGGTCTTGAATGAAACAACATTCTATAGCACTTTCCACTTCTAAATCTAAATATGTAGTAGTTGGATGTTGTTTTTCTCAAGTGGTGTGGATGCAACAAAAACTCATAGACTATGGTATGAGTTTTAATAAAACTCAAAGAATGTGCGATAACACAATTTACATTTCCCTAAGTAAAATCCCTACACATCACTCTCGTTCAATGCACATAGATATTTGACATCACTTTCGTAGGGATCAAAAATTTAAAGGAGATATTATTCTTCAATTCATCGGAATGCAATAACAACTTTCTAACATTTTTAAAAAACATATACCATCTGATAGACTTTAATACATTAAACAGAAGCTAAAAATGATCATTGTAAGGTAATAATTTAAATATACTTCTTGTTTAAATCATCTTTTAACATTAAGATACTCCATAATTTCGGGCGAGTACATATTCTTCTTATTTTTCTTTCTTTATCATTCATGATATAAGAAAATTTTTCTTTCTTTATTAAAATATATTTTTCTCTAAGAAATATATTTTTCCTTACCTTACGAAATTCAAGGAATAGGAATTCACGGAATGAAAAATCAAGGAATGAAAATTCACTGAATGGAATTTCACAAAATTTAATTTCATAGAATGGATATTCAATGAATCAAAATCTTCCAAGAGAGTTCTTATAATAAAGATAAATTCTTCATAGATTTCAATAAGGTACACATTCTAACTCTTATTTTTATTCTTTAAATGATGGTATCTCAAAAAAAATTATATTCAATTCATTATTTATCTTACCTCATAATTTTATAAATCATATTTTCTACAATTATCCTCAACTGTCAGATCATATCAGGTTATTTTTAGACATTTGAATGTCATATGGATGTTGAAAGGTCATCACTATGTCTTTATAAAGGTTGCTTCATTGATGAGCACCACACCATCTTCCTGGCTCTTTGTGCCAATGTTCAATTGTATTCAAAGTATTAATTCTGATTATTCTATTTCAAACACTCCAAATGACTCTAGGGTATACAGTATATTAGATGCTGATTAGTAGGGAAATAATGGATTCATCAATCCTTATAATAATACTGTTATGCCCTATTTTCTATTTAAAGAATGACTGCCTCATCCCTAAGGTCGTATGAACTAATGGATGGGATAGTGTATATGTGGATAAGGAGAAATGTTAGGAACTAGTTTACCCTGACTTATTCATAAAATTCTATGAAACTATTATTTTCTTTGAAAAGGATGGAAAAGTTATGTTTGAGTTCAAATGTTAAGAGAAGACTTATACAATTCATTACAAAAAGGTGGGAAATGTTTTCAGGATAACTTATAAAGGAGATACTATTCTATGCACTCACATAATTCTGACAATGGAATATACTTTTGTGAAAGACAAGGCTCTGGATTACCTTTGTCTAAATAATATTAAGCATCTATAGATTACTAATCTTACAAAAAAATAAAAAACCGCTAGCCCTCTAGATGCAAGGCTTTCTTATTCCAAGGAAAGGGGATAAGGACTATTTAAAGATATGTGATATCTTTTTATTAGACATTCTTGTTAATGTAATGTGGATAAACTTGATTAAGTACATCTTTCTCACCATCCATGTAGAAAAAGGAAGAATCATCAGGTCCAAAATAATTATTTATCTGACAACTATCTCCAGGATAATCATAACGTGCCTTCAAAAGAGAATATCCCTTTTCGATCAATTTATAATCTGTTCAAGATTTTGTTACTCAGCAATGTCACACTACGGAGAATAATGTTTTATTTTTAATAAAATCCAATATATTTGAAGAAATTGTTTTTCAAAACAAGGGTGATGTTCCAGAATCATTAAAATCGGTACCTAAGAAAAGGAAACATAAAGAACCATGATTACCAACACATGTTCGTGCTGGTCTGGTAAAAGCACCTCCTCCTGTAAAAAAGCACAAATCTTATTCTGATGCAATAGTTACAAAATGGAGAGAGATGGATTCTACTATAAGGGAAGGTAATATTTCCTTTGGATTAAATCTTGAAGAGGCTAAGGACATAAAAATTAATAAATATGAAATTACTTATAATGAAAATAATGATAAGAACATGAAGAAAAAATCCTTGGAAGCTCAAGTATGTTAGTCTTTACCAAAATAATTCGATGATAAATCTCAAAAATTACTGAAATGTCGAGTATTTCTTATGAAATTTGTTGTCTCTCTAGAAATCCAGAAATCAAAGAAAGTGTTAACAATATCAAAACTTCTTCATGAAATGGGTGATCATATTATTTAAGAATAAAGTGATGATATTCTAAGGGAAGTGGAACAATATAATGAAAACCTCAGACATCAGTTTCTAAATCCATTTCTGAAGAACAAGATATTGAATAAGTAGATGAAATTAATGTTGAAGAATAAATTGATGTTGATGTAAAATAAGTAGAGGAAGAAGTTGTTGAAAAAAAAAGATGATAAAAGAGAATAGATCATGGAAGAAGAAAGACAATAAATAACTCAAGAAGAACAGCTTTAAGGGGAATAATATGAACATGGAGATATATATGTTATCCATGTATCTGATGAAAAAACCATAGACCGAAAATATGAAAAAGTTAAAAGTGTTATGGTTGCCTCATCCGATAATGAAATTACTCAGATATATTCTAAAAGTATAGAAAAACTGGATTTGTTGAATCCAAAAGGTAGTAGGAAAGGGAAAAATGATTTAGACTCTGAGTCCTCATCTGTTGTTGAGTATGTCTTTTTCATGTTTTCCTTAAAAAGTTCGTTCATCGCTATTTTAGTTCTTTCCAATATAGATTCCCGGAGTCATATGATGCAAGAGACCCTGAATCAAAATCAAAATCAACTAATATTCTAATGGACAAGGTGGTCATGAAATAAGAATATTTATACAGTCTTTTGATTGATTATAATGCTCAGAAGGTAACTTGAATGAATTTATTTAACTACATCAAAACCATCAGAGAATTAATTAAACAATTCAACGACTTCATGGATTCAACAAATAAAGAATTCAATACTTGCGAATCTGAGTTTAAAAAAGTTAGATAATCCATCTCTGAGAATTTAAGCCAACACAATTCCATTTTTTCAGTCTATATATAGTTAAAAAAATGTTTTAGATGAATTAGTTAAAAAGGTGGATTCTCAAGAAGAGTACATTAAAAATCAAGATGACATGATAAATGATCATGAAGAAATGATCTTGTCCTTAAAAAAGAAGAACTAGGATTAAGATTTTTTCTTCCAGAATCTTCAATAAGAAAATAAGGAAGTAAAGAAAGTGAAATCTTTGATGAAGAAAATGATATTGGAGAATAAGAAGGAATGTTTAACCTTTTATTATATTATGATGTTTTCTTGTAACATAAACATCATCTAAAAAATTTCCTTAAATTGTTTTCTCACATATCTATGTTTTGTTTTCACTTGTTTGTTACCTTAAACTTATAGGTACATCATATACTTCTCCATTTCTTTTTGATAATCACAATGGGAGAGACATTATTTGAATGTTGAATTTAATGAAGACTTCAAAAGGGGAGAATATTTTAAGGGAGAGTATGGTAGAAAAGGATATTTCCCATGTAAGGGGGAGAATGTTTTTAAAGAACATATGTTTATCTAGGGAGGAGATATTTCTATAAGGAAGAAAACCAGATACTAAAGTTCAAGAATACGATCCTTAGGAAAAATAACCTAAGGGGGAGTTAGTAATATTAATCATAAATCTCATTCAAATGGGGAGATAATATTTCATTACATGTTTTTTCTAAGTCAATATATTATTCCTTAGAAAAGTTTTTGGTGCTTTCCCATAAGGTGGGGATTTTTGAGTTAATAAATTTTTCTTATAACTTATCCTTTCTTTACGGTCTTATGTTTTGTTAATCAGAAACACTTTTTCGTAAGTTCTGTTTTACATTTATATTATTCATTCCATTTTAAATATAGATTTTTAATTCAGTTTTACTTATAGTTTTTTCATTCCGTTTTACTTACAAATTTTCATTCTATTTAACTTACAAATTTTTCATTCTTTTTTACTTACAAATTTTTCATTATTTTTTACTTAAGACCATGTCATACCGATTCAGTGATACCAGTGAATTTGTGATATGATTTTTATAATAAATTTTTCACTTGAAAGTATATGAAATTGTTTTCATTATTATAATACAATTTTACATGATACTGATACTGGTAAAAATTTCATACCTACTTTATGATACCGGTACCTAAAAATAGTAATATACTTCTCTTAATCTGAATACATTTTCTTAAGAATATATTTTCTAAATAAAGTTATAGTTGTTTAATGTATCATTTCAATATTATTAGATTCTATGTTTTATTATAATTAATATTTATCTTAAACATAACATAATTTCTTATACATGAAATGATGTCTTACAATTTTTTATAAACAAACCGTTGTATGTTTCACATGTGTTCAGATCCTTCTGAAATTTAAGGAAAATATAATAATTGTAGTGGAACCGACCATTGAGATGTTTTTCCTATAAAAATGAGTTTATTTAAATGAGAAAAGTAGGAAAGTGATAGTATATGTGAAATAGAGTGTGAAGTGATCTGTTTTTTGAAGTGATTTATAGAGAGAGACTCTTACAACTCTTAGTGCTTCGTATGGATGTCATAAGCTACTTGTTCATGTATGAACAACTTTTTTAGACATGTTTTGTGCAGACTCTGATCGTACCGATCACGGGCTTCTATGTTTGGAAGGTAGAGGTTCCAATTGCCTTCTAAATCGAGGTATTTTAGGGATAGTAAGACATATTCCGATATTTGGATTGAGGTTTTACCTGGGTTTGGGTAACACATATTTTACTGAAAGTATAAATCAAGAAACATTTATCCATAGTTGTTGGAAATGATTCTATTTGGGTTTAAATAATCTTATTATTACTTTTTTTCTATATCAAGATGTTTTTATTTTGCTACAATTTTAACTTTTAATGTATAAAATTCATATACATCCTAATTCTGTTACTCTGATTATATTAATTATTCTAGGTACTTTAAGGTAGAATTGTTATTTTAATAAAATAATTTGTAAGTTTTTATCTTAAGGTTTTGAAGGTTATGAAAAGGTTTTTCTTGGAGGGTTTTGTATTTTTGTTTCACTTTGTTAAAATAAGTTTTCTTAAATTTAAAAGCTAACCTTAAGATACATATTTCCATAATGTTAAGAAAATTTCATTAAGAAAGTTTAATATACACTTTAAAGGTTCCAAAGGAAATTTTAAAGTATAAAATTTACCCACCTCTTATACTTGAGTATCTCATTTTACATATTCGATCCTACAATTGGTGTCATTTCCAGTAGCTATTCTATACTAATACTTTACAAATCCCTTACCCCTATACCATTTTTTTCATTTATTTTAATGATATATTGAATTACATAATTGGTTAATTCCACATTGGGTGTTTTAAGGATTTCTGATACATGACATTAGAACCCATTTGGTATGTTGACTATGGTAAAAATGTAACACCCGAAGATTTTATAGTATGTTATCTCTTCAAAGTAATTCAATTAATTGCGTTACGTGCAACAAAGAGTACGAGCACACTAAGACATAACAAACTAGCTGTTCAAAAAGAAGTTATGAATAATATTAACTGAATTTTGAATTACATATATTTCCTATATAATATTAATCTTCATATTTTTTGTTTATTATACAAAATATATGAAAAAAATTCAATTATTTAGATAAAAGAAGTATTTTTCGAAAAATGAAATTTTAAAGTTTATTTAAAGGATAATCTTTTTTAAAACAAATATTTTACACTTTTATATATTCAATTTAACTAAATTAAATAATTCATTATAATTGGTACATTAAATTTATGTTTGGATAAATTTTTTGTACTTTTTTGATAACGTTCATATTTTGATGAATAGTTAAAAATACTGAATTTTAATTGAGAAAATATTTTTTAGTCAAAATAATTTATAATGATAAATTATGAAATTGAATGGTTTTTAAGTATAGTTAGATTATATTTTTATCATTTAATAGAATTTAGGCCATTATAAGTAATTTCACATTTAAATTGGAAATAAACAGTTGTCTATATTTTGATTGTTTTATCTTTTTAAAAACACGCTTATTGGTTTTGAAAATGGGAATTAATCTTAAATTAATTAACGTAACTTATATTATTTTTTAATTTGGAAAAGTATTATTCATTTTTGAATTCATAATATCATAATTAGCTTAAAGTGAATTATTGGTATTTTTTTCGAAAAAATTCAATTTTTGATGGAAAGTGAAAAACACTATGTTATTATCTTAAACCAACTTCTTATTTAAAAAATTATTTATTTTATTCAAATTTATTTTAATTCAATATAGATATATAAACACTATATATGTTAAATTTAATTCATTGGAGTGATTTTATAATAAAATTATATGAATAAATTTGTATTGATCTTTTTACTATATTTTACCAACCTTCTATGAGCATTTACAAATTTGAATAATACTAAATTATACCTCTTCTGTGAGTTGAATTTCAAAAATGTTAGAGAAACGGTAGACATCAGTAAGTAAAATCTGGTTCAATAAGATGAAAATATTTTTTGGTGAATATAAACTTTTGACTTTTATTTACCACAGTTAAATGAAAATAGGGTTTCTAAAGGTAAAAATGATATTATAATTACCCTAAAACATGTCCAAATTCTATTGTATAAGAGTAATTCGACCACAAAATACCTTATAAATAAAATATGATCCTTTCGATTCTCCTGGATTAGATTAGGACATTTATTATTATTTTATTTAATGAATAGTTAAAACTGTTAAATTGAATGTTTAATAACTAAACCATTTTTAATATAGGGTTATATATTAGATAAATTCGACTATAAATATTCATTAGAATAAAAAACGGATTTCCTATATCATTTTATTTGATTAATAATTTTTAGATATTAAATAATTAAATTTATATATGAAAAAATTATGAAGCAGTAATTATCTTATTAATGAATGAATCAAATAAATTGTATTATAAATATTAAAATAAATAAAATTTCAATGTTTTTATGACATACAATAATTTTCATGGTAAATATGACATGTTATGGTAGATTCAACATATATTTTTCAAGGTAATCATGTTATGATGACTTTCAGAAAAACCAAATACAAAATAGAGTCAAAATTGGAACAAATGTGTTTTTAAAACAAATATAAAATTATTAAATTATATAATATTCATAAAAATCTAAGGTTTGGAAAAAATGTCTTAAATAAAATTATATATGTTATTAAGGAACCACTTGAGGTTCACTTGGATGTTTAGAGTATGTTTATTTACCATATAGCGTAAGAATATATGAAGACACAGTAAAAGTTAAACAATTTAAATTATAGTTAAATATAAATGATATGATTAATATAGTAAACTAAACAAGTCTAAAACCTATTGGTTGAGAGGATTTTGACCCATACTTACCTTAGTTTCTAAATAATTAAATATGGGTCCATTATAAATGAAAAATTATTTTATAATAAAATAATATTTTAATCTTTTCCTAAAGTGACCTTCACCTCTCTTATAAAAGGTTACTCCCCCTTCTCTCAAAATAAAATATCCAAAGACATTTGGTTCAGCCAAAAAATGCCAAAATCTCCTCCCAACTACCCTAAATTCGTCTGAGAGTCCTTAATTTGATCATAAGTCTAACCAAAGATTCCATTTTTATCAAATCAAAAGGAAATACCCGAAGAAGAGGTAATAATTTCTCCACCCTCTTTCAGGTTCTTTTCCTCTTCCACTTAGTCTTTCTTTGTTGTTTCCATTCCAAAATAATAAATGCAATTCCATAAACATACTGTGATGTTATTAAAAATATGGTACAACCATATTCGTTATTCTATCCATCCAAAAGATGAAAAAGTCAACATGCATGTGTACGTATGGCTTACCGTCTCCATGTCGTGTTGTAGTTTGTTATTCAAACACTTTATAATATGGATGGGTATAATAATATGTATAAATGATGTGAATAATAAATATAAGATGTTAATGATTTTTTATATATGATATAACATCCAATTATATAGTATTTCACCATCAATATGATGATATTGTCGCTCGAGCATACATACGGATTACCATCTCCACGAATGCGATGAGATTAATTTCCCATCATAATCATTCAAAAATATTTTTCATTTCATGATTAAATATAATGTTTAAGGACATAATATCATTTTGGATGTGAATCAAATACTTCTTATCAATAACAAACATGGCTTATGAAACCAAGCATATAATGGAAATGAATTAGTTAACACCCAAAACAATGATACTACCAAAATAGTATTATAAAACAATATTAGAAGATCATATATGATATAATATTGATGTATATAGTTCGTGAAAAATTAATAAAAAAAATTAACTATTCAAATGGATGTTAACATACCATCAACTAAGGAAAATTACATGTTACATTTTAATTTCACAGTCTATTTATTATCCGAGGTTGTTTTTATGTAAGTATCTACTAGGAAATATTTATTGTCCATGTCTAGGTTTCATAAATTTTTTTCAAAGGGATTATTTTTAAGGGACTCGTTAATTAAAACATCATTTTAAATGTTTTAATGATTTATTATTCTAAACCGTTCTCATTAATGTCAATGACTTCAAAATGGTTTTAATGATTTATTTATATGGAAATTAATGTTTTAAAATTAAAATTCCTTTTAAAAGGGTGAAAATGGTTTGGGATACTTTTATTCAAAAATATATTTTAAATGACTTCCTAAAAAAATAATGTGACTTTTAAATGATTTCATGAAAAAGGGATATTTGTCACAAATATTTTTAGTAAAAATTTTCAACTATGTCAATATCCTTTATGAGATATTATTCTTGATCGAGGTTGGTTTATTATAAAATCTTCCATATTAAATTGAATGAGTTATGATATGTTTTACTGTGGATGTGATATTTTTATTCCATTCATGTTTTATTATTAAAGTATTAACGTTTTGTATGTTAGTTTTAATACCAATGTTTATTTTATGTTTCACCTTTTTTATATGAGGAATGGATTGGACTTAGTAAGTGACGGGTGGATCCTTCTATAGCTCATCAATGCATCAGTAGTTCTAATGAGACAAACTAGTGTCTTGGCACAAGGAATTGACAAAATATTATATGTAGTCTTGGAACGAGGTCTTGTCTATGTTGTTATAATGTCCAAAATTATGCATTCCATCACTATGAAAATGGCTATTGATATTACATTTGATTATTTGATGAGTAGAATATCCTTGTGAATAAGTAAATGGAATTAGTTGATTTATCTTTGCCATATAATTCTGAATATTATGTTTAAAAGAATTTTGTTTTAGTTTTACACATATCCTTAAATGTTACTTCTTATTTGAGAATTTTTCCACTATATTGTTATCCTTAATGAGCATCTGATCCCACCCCTTACTGGGGTTGATGTATTCTAGTTGTTAACTTATGAATTTTAGCAATAACCATGGAAACTAGATTTTGAAAAACTCTGATTAGAGAACATTACCCTAAGATAGGCATTGAGGATTAGTATAGAAGAATATCCTAGAATTCTGGTAATGTAGAGATTTTTTTAATTTTTCAAGAAATACATCCCTGTCTAGATATGAGAAGGTAGAGGAGGCTCCGGCACAGAAGTACCTAGGAGTGAAAAATCCGACAAGGATTTTCGGGTTTGGCCTAGGGTATCCGGGTACACGCAATGGGCCTTATTTCCCTCTTGGTTTTGACACTCCCCATGGATATTCATAGGATAATTCACATTTTCTATACAAGCCATTATGAATGATTTAGGAGTAAATACTTCCTCAAGGAATTTTTTTTATCATTATAGACTATATTCATAATCTTTTCAATTTACTTTAGATATTTTAAACATTTGTAATTATGTATTACGATTCATAAAACTAACCTAGTGTATGCCATTGTTTAGAAATGGCTTCCAGTAGATGGTATGTGAACTCCAGCAATATGCATGATCCAAAGTGTAAGAAGGATGATATATTTTATGGTATTAATCCAACATTTAGATAGGATGTATTATCCCATGTATAATCTTTATACGATGAAATAATATCTTATGTTAAAAATATAAGCAAAGAATTATCTGAGTCCTATATCTTTGATGGGAATCCAGAGAATAATAGAATTGTAGAGGGAATGATGGATAATTAGAATAAGGGAAAAAAGATTTTCCCATATGTGATAATTGTGGAATGAATCACCTTGGTAATTTATTAAAATGAATGGGATTTTGTTATAAGTGTGGAGAAAAAGGACACCAAGTACATCATTTAAAGGGTATGAAAATTGTTTCAAATGTTCAACGTTGTAACTGCAAGGAGTAGGGACACTATGAGAATCAATGTCCAAATCATCAGAGTGTACCCCAAATGCTGTTATTGGATAATAATCATGTTATGATACTACTAAAGATGAAGAGGAATGATTAGAGTTCTTATGTTGTTATTAATGTATTGTGTCATTTGAGTATTTTATTAATTATGAACTTGTTATAAGAATTATAGGGTACATAAGGATTGTACTGCAATACTATTTCATTAAGGACTTGAGATTGTGTGGAACTAAAAAAATTGACTCAATAACAGGTTATTTTTTTTGAAAATATATGGTCGAGGGAATAATAAACCATAATATAGGTTTCATATTGAGTTAGTGATTTTGTAATATGATATGATTTATTTGGATAAATTATATTGCATATTCTTTACTACCATGAAACTGACCAATGATTTGTATATTCCATCATTGTTGGAGTTTACAAAATTTTTGGATATAAGGAGTGTATCCTGTATCCTATAAGTAATATGGGACTATGAATGTAATAAATAAGGTTTTATGGTAATTCATGGTGTTACCATGTTTTAAAAGAATACATTATGATGGTATCCACATGTTATTATGTGGGAAAAAGGATCTTCATTGTGTTTACCTTCCGTATTAATTTTGGACTATGAGTTTGGAAAAACATATTTTCGATAAGTCTAGAGGTTGGAATGGATAAAGTTAAACATTGGATATTATTATGTATGGTAAAAAAACATCTTAATATTATTTTTTGGATTGTTACAAAATGGATAACCGATAGGTCTGGTGAAAACACGTCGTGTCTGGCTAGGCTGCGAGACTTGAACCCGAAACTGATGGGTGACAAGGGGGAATCACCTAATACTGACCAACTTGATGTCCTGGTTTTTATAATTTTGGTTTTTAAATAGTTTGACAAATGAATTATAAATTAATTATTTTTGGAACCCTATATGATTGGGATAAATAGAATATTTTTTAATTTTGTTATCTTTTTTAGTGAAAGATGAGTTTGTGGTAGGAATTAGTTAACAGGCAAAAATACACTTCCCTAGTATATTTTTTCCTCTAATTCTATGAATTAATTAATTATTAAACTATAGGGAAGGGATATTAAAACAAAAATGTGTTATCCTAATACCTTATGTTTTGTTGAACCAATGATATTTTAAATAATTATAGATTGATGGCTTTGAGGATCTCAATTGTACACTTGTTTGTGATTGATGACATCAATCAATCCCTATTTATTTACATTTTCCCTCCAATTATGTTTCTTTAATTTCCATCAATATTATCCTAATCATGATAATAATTTTTTGGTGACATTTTTATTTCCCTTTCCCTCTTATTAAGAATAAATTTTATTAAACCAATCTCTGATGTTGGTTTTCCAAAAATGTATTTTTTTAATTTTAACATTTTATTTTTGAAGAATAATTTCAAATTGCGATGACAGAATTTATTGGAGGAATTGAGAATGTAACACCCCAACATTTCATTGTATTTTATCTCTTCAATGTAATTCAATAACTTGCGCTATAAGAAACAATGAGTTTGAGAGCACCACAACTTACCAAACTAGCCGTTCAAAAAGCAGTAATGAATAGTATTAACAACAATTTTAATTTTATATATATCCTTTATAATTTTAACATTCATATTTTGTGTTTCTTAGGCATAATATTAGGACAAATTCAATTTTTCTGATAAAAGAATTATTTTAAAAAAAATGCTATTTTATCGACTATTTAAAGGAGAATATTTTAAAACAATTATTTAACAATTTTATATATTCAATTTAAAGAAATTTAATTATTCTTTAGAACCGGGTTATAAAACATTAGTTTAGATAAATATTTTGTACTTTTCTGATAACATTCATCTATTGATGAATAGTGAAAAACAATAAATTTTAATAGAAAACAACTTGTTAATCGAAATAATTTATAGTGTTAAATTATGAATTTGAATAGTTTTGAAGTATAATTAGATTATATATTTATCATTTAATACAATTTAGGTCATTATAAGTAATTTCACATTTAAATTGGACATTAATGCTGTAACACCCCAGGTAAATAAAGAATATGACATCTTTATATTTATCCATATTTGTGAATCAAATATTAATATTACTTTAAAGGGGATGCTATGCTCGATGGCGTACCCCATACACAACAACGAGTTTCTTGGGAATCTTACGTTGCACTCTAATAATAAAATAATATTATTTTAAATGGTAGTTAACATGTAGACGTTGTATTGGCGGGAATGGATAGAAATAACTAAAATGTGATTATATAATTTTTTTAAATGTTTTTACATTTATACAAAGGCTTAAAATACGGAAAGAATTCAATTTTAGGCTTTTATACCGTAATTTTCACTAAAGGTTCACTTATCGCCTTTTGATGGCGAACTGTCATTAAAAATAGTTTTGATCACTCTTATAAATTCTTTTGGACCAAATAAAACTCTTCTTTAGAATCGGAAAATAAAATTTTACTTTGTGTAAATTTTTGGTATTTTTCTGATAAAGTTCATTTTTTAATGAATAGTGTAAAATGTTGTTTTTTAATTCAAAAACTCTTTTTAATCTAATTTATTTATATGATTAGATTATGTTTTGAATTGGTTTTAAAGTGAAATTAGAAAATATTTTTACCATTAAATCCAATAGTGGTCATTGGAATTAATTTCACTTTGAAATCGGACTTAAACTAGTGTCAATCTTTTGATACTTATTGTTTCATAAAAACACGGTATTTTCTCTGACATCGGGAATTAATTATTAAATTAATTAATGAAACTTATATGTTGTGAATTTTTTAAAATGTACTTCATTTTTGAATTCGGAATATCAAATATAGCTTAGGGTGAATGTTTGGTATTTTTCTGAAAAACATCAATTTTTGATGAATAGTGAAACAACTAAGTGGTACTTATATTAAACTGATTTTTCATTTAAATGAAATTTTACCACTTCTGTGTTTTGAATTTTAAAAATCCGACATACATGGTTGTCATTAAGAAGTATAATGTGGTTCAATGAGATAAAAATATTTTTTTGGTGAATAGTACCTTATTAAGTTTATAATCGCGATTAGAGGTAATTAGTGCAATTTAAGGAAAAAATGATATTATAATAAAATGAAAATACCTTGACACATGTCCTACCCTTATTTTATGTGTCAGGGACGACCAAGGCAAACCATGGGACAACTTGGGGACCCCATGGAGCCAATTTGGTTGAAAAATGACATAAATACCTTTTATTTAATGTTAATGTAAAAAATGGCACAAACATGTTATGTTTTAGAAAAACAATTTTTTAATGGGGTTATACAAGTCAGATTTTTTATAATAAATATTCATTGGAAAGATAAAAAGATTTCCTACATCATAGTAATTTTTTTATAATTTGTAGACATTAAATAAATTAAATTATCTATGACATAATAATGATGCAGCGATGACATCATTATTTGACGATTTAAATAAAATGGAAAGATAATGTAAAATCTATGAACTACACATGTCCAAAACTTATTGGATGGGTGTATTTCGAACCTTTATCACCTTATACACGAATTATAACAATGTGAGACCTTTTAAAACCGAAACACATTTTCAAATAAAGTAATATTTCTTTACTTTCCAAAAGTGTCACTCCTCTCCACTTATAAAAGGCCCCCAACTCTACCTCATTTCACACACTCCTCAAGCATTTGGCTCGGAAAAACCCTGCCAATTTACTCTCTACACATCCCTATCCTCATCCTAGTGGATTCCATTTGGGAATAATCCTTTCAAAGGAAGCCTTTAGGCTCAAATCAAAAGGAGTTACACTTTTAAAGGTAATTCATTCTCTCATGTTCATTTGTTTTATTTTGCTTCTCCAACCCCCTAAACTCTTTTTATTTACTTCTTATGTAACAACACCAGTATCTTCAATATACTAGGATGTTGTTATAAGATTTATTCTGTGCTACACTCTCACACAACTACATCAAATGGTTAAAGAACATACGGTTTCCGTGGAAGGCGAAATTCTGCCTCCCGAAACGATGATTGTTCAATACTCATTTAACACCTTCAAAGGTGGCCATTATGATGTCACTATTTTTTTATATGATATATAATATGTTTATGTTTTCCTTAAGCTTCTGTTTTTTTCATTTTGGGCATACCTTTATGGTTTCCATTATAGGTAAACGTGATATCTTCATTTAAGGAAGTGCGGACTACCGCCCCCTCAAAGTGATTTGATTCGTTAAATACCATATGTGGGACGTATAAAGGATGTAACTATGATATTATATATGATATTATACTATAATTACAATATACCTTTATATCATTATTATTCCATTCTATAAAATACGAAATAGAAATGAAAGTAGCGTTCATGCGTACGTACGGCTTACCGTCTCCATGAACGGTGCATTTCATTTATTACCTCTAAATGATTATGTAATGTTATAAATGCATGCATGTACTGGATATATATGACATATATGATATCTAAATCATGAATACAATTCTGTATGTAATAAAAATTTGGCCACGCGAACAACATGTAATCGTAAGAAGTCCACTTTCGACTTAAGAACCAAATATCGGCAAAACAAATATTATTAACTTAAATGATTACACAATGTTTATGACATGGTAATAAGTGATATAAAAGGAATAATGAACTTGAAAAAGGTTCTTAATGAAGTAGAAATTAACTCATGTTTATTATTCAGGATATTAAAGAACGATCGAGTCAAGTCGGACCCGAGGTAAGGGATCTTACTCCTCTCTTTCTTTTTTAAGTACACTTGTTTATGTCATTCCCTCTAAAGATCATCTTTCTTGTTATTGGGATGTAATTATATTTTAAACTTACTGTAATTTTTTTGTTCATGTGATGAAAGACCCTATTCTCTCTCATCAATCCATTTTAGAAGTTTTGAGTGGCGCTGTTAGGATGCCGAATTTTCGTAAGAGATCTAACCTCTCTCTTTATTTTTAAGTACTCCCCTTTATGTCACTTATTTTAAGCTCCTATTTGTTACGATGGGGGATGTTATTTCATATTTCTCTTGCTTTAAATTTTGTTTTAATTTGATGAGATACCCTATTTGATCTCATCAATCCATTTTTGGATGTTTTAAGTGGCGCCGTTAGGCTGCCGTGTTTTCGTAAGTGATTTTTCATCTCACTTTTATTCCCGTGAGATTTATGATACATTTGCCACAATTTCCTTTAAGTGGTGTATGTACTGACCATTATTTTACTCATTGTTTAATATTCCTTCATTTATGAGTATTTGCATCAATGATGTATTGTCCTTTTTTCACGGGTCGTATGTTTCGAAAGATACCCAAGTCGGTAAGGGAACCTTTCACCCTCCTTTTTTTAAAAGACTTCTTTTGTTGGGTCTTTTAATTTACATATTATTATGTTGGGATTTGTTCTCATATATCCTTATTGATGTAAATTTTATGTACAAGTGATGAGATACACCTTTTATCTCTCATCAACTCATTTTGATGTGACGCCGTTAGGCTGTCAAGGGAACTTCTTAACCCAATTTTGATTTCTTTGGGTTCGATACGTAGTTATTGAATATGTCATCCTTTGAATATGTGTTAATGAACTTTGATTATTTTACACTTAATATCCACTTATATTTGGTGTATTCGTTTGTCACACATAATTATGTAATTGATTTATCCTTAAACCAAGGATACCATCTTTGTAAGGGACTTCGTCTCAATCTCTTTTCATTGAGGCATATTTCATTTTATACACAACTTTCTTTTATAAGGTGTATAAACACCTTTTAATTTTACTTTTATACAAAAGGAATCTTTTTCTACGAAGCGTTTTACTAAATGACAAAAAGGAATGTTTTTTTAACGTACGCGGTGACAACGACCTTTTCCGCCGCCGCGAGTATTATTTGGTATTTGGCTTCCTCAACAAACCGTAATGTTTTTAAAATAAAATAAATACCATATACTCTTTTACGTATTTTGGTATTGAAAATGGTTTTTATAAAGGATTATATTATGTCAATATATTTATGATATATTGTGATTGAAATGTGGAAATGTTATCTTTCCTTTATATTGGGTTTATGTTTTATGATTTTATAATGGTACTTGGACATTATGACGGGTGG
Organism: Viscum album; assembly: GCA_963277665.1. Classification (NCBI taxonomy): domain Eukaryota; kingdom Viridiplantae; phylum Streptophyta; class Magnoliopsida; order Santalales; family Viscaceae; genus Viscum; species Viscum album. The sequence continues at coordinate 1,857,161,442 of OY728160.1, forward strand.
TGACGTGAATTCCAGGACGGGTGGTTACGTTATAACCTCCAATGCATTGGGTATGGAAGTCGGCCTTATGGCTATTCCATTTAGTATGTATGGAAATTGGCCGTATGGCTATTCCATTAAGTGATATGTGTGGGAGTCGACCGTATGGTTATTCCACTTAAGTATGTTTATGTCCCAAGTTACCTTTATATATGTTATGTGTTCTTTATATGGGTTTTACGGTAATCCTTTGGTTACAAAAAGGTAAGTAATGATATTCTATTCAGTGAACAGTTTTTACTACTTCATAAAGGTGAAAAGTAATACCTTGACAAAGTATACATGGTTTACTTTTTGTTTTGATAAACTAACAGTTTTTTGTGTATCCCTTACTAAGTTTTTATGCTCATCACAAGTTTTTGAAATGTTTTTCACAGGACTTAGCGTGGAATAGGGTCAAGGATGGGATCAAGGGAAAGTCATGCTACCTAAAACATGAAACTTGACATGTTTCTTTTTAAGAGTTTTTTATTTTATGGAAATTTAGTAGAAGAGACTACATTGTAATCTTATGAGATGTAATAGTTATGTCCTAATTCTATAAAACTCTAAACCTGAAAAGATCCTCAATGTGAATTATTCATTTAATTCAATTTTAAGTAAGTTTTAAGGCTGGGGCCTTATAGTTGGTATCAAAGGTCGGTTTAGATAACTTTAGAGGTTAGGGTATTCTTTAAGCATAAGTGACATTACCATAATGGTTAGGATTTCAGATAGAGTCCTAGTTTTAGATAAAGTGAATGAGTAAGAATATCTTAGTGTTTATATTCCTCATTAGTACATGATGGTTTCGTTGTTATACTCACACTGACCCTCTTTGGTTTTAGTAAATGGCTGGATCTAGCAGGCACCAAGGTAACGATGGATGTGAAGGAAACTGTGATAGTTTTCTGAGCGAGAAACTGAATGATATGGGAGCTGTAATGAGAAGTCTTGTGTTTATCATCAACCAACTATCTGGATTTATGATTGACCACCTAAACCTTGGAGATTTCTCTAAGGCATCATATATGCAAGAAAAAAATCCTTACGGAAGTACAGGTAATAATCATAAAGGTAAGTGTGTTCAAAAACCTATGTGTCAAAGATGTGGAAAGAAACACCTAGGAAAATGTTTCAAAGGGACAGAAATATGCTATAGATGTGGAAATGAAGGTCATAAAGCAAGAACCTTCCATGGTAAAAGGAAGCTTCCAGTTGACTCGAGGAAAGGGAAATTAGTTCTTTCTGAGGGATCAATTGAATGTTTTAAATGTGGTGTGCATGGTCATTATGCAAACACATGTCCTATGAAGAAGTCTCGTGAATGGGGTCACCAAGAGTGTACCAATATTCTTTTACCAATACCCAATGCCATTCAGATTGAGGATGAAGAAACTCACAATGACCAATCAAAGGTATGTACTATTTCATGACTATTGTTTTCCTATTTTGGAATCTTAGGATATGATTTATGATTTTGTTTGTAGGAAAGGGGTATTTCAGAATAAGTTGGAAAGGAATGGATAATGGATCATGAAGAATGTTGAATGAGTAAGATGTCAACACATAAGGGATTCAAGAGTTATGGTGAAATTCTTAAGAGTATTATGTCTCTTTTGATGGTGGGGTTACATTAGAAGACTTTTTATATTATGTGTAACCCTGATGTTTAATATAGGAAAATTTTATTCAAGTAATATTTATCTTTTATTTTGTGGACATAGTTATAAAAAACCATTTGGGTTTATATGATCCTTACTTTTGAGGTAATTATGGGTTACTATATGTTATGATTGAAGTGAAAGGCGTGAGATAAAATTGAGGTTAAATTATGTTATGGTTATTTTTGATGATTTTATCCCTTTTTGGGGAATGATTTGAGAATTATATCGTTTTGGAAAAAGGACAACACGTAGACCGTGTGACTACCCGTCACGTCGGACAAAGCTGCGGGAATCGAACCCACAACCAAAGTGCGACTTGTATTTATCACCTACCACTGGACTACGTGAAGTCCCTAGTTAGTTTGACTGATTCTTTTTTTAAGAGTAAGTTGATTTTGGGTTATTTATGAAAATGATTAACCTATCATGTAGGATATGTCATTAGGATAATTACTTTTCAATGCAAGACTTTAAGAGAAACTGATTTTGTTTGGAGATAAATGTTACGATTTAACTTGGAAGACTATGTGACTAAATCCTTCAAATGTTTGTGTTTCAATCTTATATTGGTTTACTTTGAGGAATTTTATGGAAAAATTGCTTATCGGATGGTCCTCGTTGAACTTTGGGTTTTTTTGAACAAATTTTGGAGATTAAGAATAGATTTTCTTTCTAATGGGTTATCCTTTTTTGGGTTATATGATCTTGTACTAATCTTTTGGGTTTTGGTTTTGGTTAAAGTCTAAAGACCTAGGAATTATGTAGTTCTATTTTTTTGGGTTAGGTAATTCTCTAGAAGTTGATTATAGTACTCTTAATGTGAACAAGTCTTCCTAAATACTCACCTTTTGGAGAAAATATGAGTTTGTGTAAGGAATCTAATAAAAGTTGAGAGTCAACATGATAAGTGATTATGTTTCCTTATGAATAAATTCCTCAATAAAAAGTAACTTAATACAAAATTTTTGTCTATTAACTTTTCCTACTGGGGAATCGAATATCGTTTAACCCATCACAAGTTTGTGATTTTCTCATGGTTAACTTTCTCCTAAACATATTTTCTATCACTATCCATCAGAACATGACCCTATGTTTTCTCCTCCATGTCCATGTTTTCATACTTGGAATCCTAGTATGGGTTAACTCGGGTGACCTTTGTTCTTATCTTTCTTTATTTTAAAGTGATTGTTTTACCGACTCTTCTCCGATGTGGGACTTTCAAAGATGTTTCCAAGACCAATTTTAAAATTGTGAGGACGCAATTCCCAAAAGGGGGGAAGGATGTAACACCCCAGGTATATAAAGAATATGACATCTTTATATTTATCCATATTTGTGAATCAAATATTAATATTACTTTAAAGGGGATGCTATGCTCGATGGCGTACCCAATACGCAACAATGAGTTTCTTGAGAATCTTACGTTGCACTCTAATAATAAAATAATATTATTTTAAATGGTAGTTAACATGTTGATGTTGTATTGGCAGGAATGGGTAGAAATAAATAAAATATGATTATATATGTTTTTTAAATGTTTTTACATTTATCCAATGTCTTAAAATACGGAAAGAATTCAATTTTAGGCTTTTATACCCTAATTTTCACTAAAGGTTCACTTATCTCCTTTTGATGGCGAACTTTCATTAAAAATAGTTTTGATCACTCTTATACATTCTTTTGGACCAAATAAAACTCTTCTTTAGAATCGGGACATCAAATTTTACTTTGTGTAAATTTTTGATATTTTTCCGATAAAGTTCATTTTTTAATGAATAGTGTAAAATGTTGTTTTTTAATTTAAAACCTCTTTTTAATCTAATTTATTTATATGATTAGATTATATTTTGAATTGGTTTTAAAGTGAAATTATAAAATATTTTTATCATTAAATCCAATAGTGGTCATTGGAATTAATTTCACTTTGAAATCAGACTTAAACTAGTGTCAATCTTTTGATACTTATTGTTTCATAAAAACACGCTATTTGCTCTGACATCGGGAATTAATTATTAAATTAATTAATGCAACTTATATGTTGTCAATTTTGTAAAATGGACTTCATTTTTGAATTCGGAATATCAAATATAGCTTCGGGTGAATTTTTGGTATTTTTCTGAAAAACTTCAATTTTTGATGAATAGTGAAACCACTTAGTGGTACTTATATTAAACTGATTTTTCGTTTAAATGAAATTTTACCACTTCTGTGTTTTGAATTTTAAAAATCCGAAATACATGGTTTTCATTAAGAAGTAAAATGTGGTTCAATGAGATAAATTTTTTTTGGTGAATAGTAACTTATTATGTTTTTAATCGCGATTAGAGGTAATTATTGCAATTTAAGGAAAAAATGATATTATAATAAAATGAAAATACCTTGACACATGTCCTACCCTTATTGGATGTTTCATGGAAGTCCAAGAAAAGCCATGGGTCAACTTGGGGACCCCATGGAGCCACTTTGGTTGGAAAATGACATAAATACCTTTTATTTAATGTTAATGTAAAAAATGGCACAAACATGATATGTTTTACTAAAACAATTTTTTAATGGGGTTATACAAGTCAGATTTTTTATTATAAATATTCATCGGAAAGATAAAAAGATTTCCTACATCATAGTAATTTTTTATATAATTTTTAGAAATTAATAAATTAAATTATTTATGACATAATAATGATGCAGCGATGCCATCATTATTTGACGATTTAAATAAAATGGAAAGATAATGTAAAATCTACGAACTAAACATGTCCAAACTTATTGGATGGGTGTATTTCTAATCCTTATCACCATATCCAAGAATTATAACAATGTGGGACCTTTTAAAACCAAAACACATTTTCAAATAATGTAATATTTCTTTACTTTCCAAAAGTGCCACTCCTCTCCTCTTATAAAAGGCCCCCACCTCTACCTCATTTCACACACTCCTCAAGCCTTTGGCTCGGACAACCCCTGACCATTTACACTCTAAACATCCCTCTCTTCATCCTAGAGGATTCCCTTTGGGCAGAATCCTTTCAAAGGAAGCCTTTAGGCTCAAAGCAAAAGGAGTTACACTTTTAAAGGTAATTCATTCTCTCATGTTCATTTGTTTTATTTTGCTTCTCCAACCCCCTAAACTATTTTTATTTACTTATTTTGTAACAAAACCATTATATTAAATATAGTAGGATTTTGTTATAAGATTTATTCGAGCTACACTCTCACACAACTACATCAAATGGTTAAAGAACATACGGCTTCCGTGGATGGTGAAATTCTGCCTCCTGAAAGGATGATTGTTCAATACTCATTTAACACCTTCAAAAGTGGCCATTATGATGTCACTATTTTTATATATGATATATAATATGTTTATGTTTTCCTTAATCTTATGTTTTTTTTCATTTTGGGCATACCTTTATGGTTTCCATTATGGGTAAACACGATATCTTCATTTAAGGATGTGCGGACAACCGCCCCCTCAAAGTGATTTGATTCGTTAAATACCATATGTGGGACGTATAAAGGATGGAACTATGATATTATATATGATATTATACATTAATTATAATATACCTTTATATCATTATTATTCAATTCTATAAAATACAAAATAGAAATAAAAGTAGCGTTCATGCGTACGTACGGCTTACCATCTCCATGAACGGTGCATTTCATTTATTACCTCTAAATGATTATGTAATGTTATAAATGAATGCATGTACGGGATATATATTAATTATATGATATCTAAATCATGAATACAATTCTGGATATAATAAAAATTTGGCCACACGAACAACATGTAATTGCAAGAAGTCCACTTTCGACTTAAGAACCAAATATCAGCCAAATAATTATTATTAACTTAAATGATTACATAATGTTTATGACATGGTAATAAGTGATATAAAAGGAATAATGAACTTGAAAAAGGTTCTTAAGGAAGTATAAATTAACTCATGTTTATTATTCAGGATATTAAAGAACGATCGAGTCAAGTCGGACCCGAGGTAAGGGATCTTACTCCTCTCTTTCTTTTTTTAGTACACTCTTTTATGTCATTCCCTCTAAAGATAATATTTCTTGTTATTGGGATGTTATTATATTTTACACTTACTGTAATTTTTATGTTCATGTGATGAGAGTCCCTATTCTCTCTCATCAATCCATTCTGGAAGTTTTGAGTGGCGCCGTTAGGCTGCCGAAATTTCGTAAGAGATCTAACCTCTCTCTTTCTTTTTAAGTACTCCCCTTTATGTCACTTCTTTTAAGATACTATTTGTTACGATGGGGGATGTTATTTCATATTTCTATTGATGTAAATTTTGTTGTAATGTGATGAGATACCCTATTTGATCTCATCAATCCATTTTTGGAAGTTTTAAGTGGCGCCGTTAGGCTGCCGAGTTTTCGTAAGTGATTTTTCATCTCACTATTATTCCCATGAGATTTATGCTACATTTTCCACAATTTCCTTTGAGTGGTGTATGTACTGACCATTATTTTACTCATTGTGTAATATTCCTACATTTATGAGTATTTACATCAATGATGTATTGTCCTTCTTTCACGGGTCGTATGTTTCGAATGATACCCAAGTCGGTAAGGGAACCTTTCACCCTCCTTTTTTTAAAAGACTTCTTTTGATGGGTATTTTAATTTACATATTATTATGTTGGGATTTGTTCTCATATATCCTTATTGATGTAAATTTTATGTCCAAGTTATGAGATACACTTTTTATCTCTCATCAACTCATTTTGACGTGACGCCGTTAGGCTGTCAAGGGATCTTCTTAACCCAATTTTGATTTCTTTGGGTTCGACACGTAGTTATTGAATATGTCATCCTTTGAATATGTGTGAATGATCATTGATTATTTTACACTTAATATCCACTTATATTTGGTGTATTCATTTGTCACACATAATTATATAATTGATTTATCCTTAAACCAAGGATACCGTCTTTGTAAGGGACTTCGTCTCAATCTCCTTTCATTGAGGCATATTTCATTTTATACACAACTTTCTTTTATACAGTGTATAAAAACCCTTGACTTTTACTTTTATACAAAAGGAATCTTTTTCTACGAAGCGTTTTACTAAACGACAAAAAGGAATGTTTTTTTAACGTACGCGGTGACAACGACCTTTTCCGCTGCCGTGAGTATTATTTGGTCTTTGGCTTCCTCAAAAAGCCGTAATGTTTTTAAAATAAAATAAATACCATATACTCTTTTATGTATTTTGGTATTGAAAATGGTTTTGATAAAGGATTCTATTATGTCAATATATTTATGATATATTGTGATTGAAATGTGGAAATGTTATCTTTCCTTTATATTGTTTTATGTTTTATGATTTTATAATGGTACAAGGACATTACGACGGGTGGTGCCGTGAATGCCAGGATGGGTGGTTACGTTATAACCTCCAATGCATTGGGTATGGAAGTCGGCCGTATGGATATTCCATTTAGTATGTATGAAAATTGGTCGTATGTATATTCCATTAAGTGATATGTGTGGGAGTCGACCGTATGGTTATTCCACTTAAGTATGTTTATGTCCCAAGTTACCTTTATATATGTTATGTGTTCTTTATATTGGTTTTATGGTAATTCTTTGGTTACAAAAAGGTAAGTAATGATATTTTATTCAGTGAAGAGTTTTTACTACTTCATAAAGGTGAAAAGTATTACCTTGATAAAGTATACATGGTTTACTTTCTGTTTTTATAAACTAACAGTTTTTTGTGTATCCCTTACTGAGTTTTTATGCTCATCCGAAGTTTTTGAAATTTTTTTCACAGGACTTAGCGTGGAATAGGGTCAAGGATGGGATCAAGGTAAAGTCATGCTACCTAAAACATGAAACTAGACATGTTTCTTTTTAAGAGTTTTTTATTTTATGGAAATTTAGTAGAAGAGACTACTTTGCAATCTTTTGAGATGTAATAGTTATGTCCTAATTCTCTTAAACTCTAAACCTGAAAAGATCCTCAATGTGAAATATTCATTTAATTCAATTTTAAGTAAGCTTTAAGGCTCGGGCCTTATACACACATGTAAATCTTTTGATAGTTTTTACTTATTAAAAACCTTCTTTTTGGTTTTGACAACGGAAATTAATTTTAAATTTATTGGTAAAACTTTAATTTCTTTAATTTGGTAAAATAGAATTAACATTTGAATTTATAATATCAAAATTATCTTATGGTGAATTTTTTGTATTTTTCTGAAAACATTCAATTTTTGAGGAAAAGTGAAAAACAATACGTTATTGTTTAAAACCGAATTTTTATTTAAATAATATTTATTTTATTAAAATATATTTTAAGTCAAAATAGATATATAATACCTATATAATTTCAATTTAATTCATTGGAGTGATTTTATAATAAAATTAGATGTATAAATTTTTATTGATCTTTTTACCGCCTTTTACCAACTTTTTACGAGCATTTAAAAATATGCATGAAACATAATTTTAACACTTCTTTGAGTTGAATTTAAATAATCAGAGAGACAATATTGACATCATTAAGAAAAATTTGGATTTATAAGATGAAAATATTTTTTGATGAATAGTAAGTTTTGACTTTTATTTACCATGGTTAAATGTATATAGGGTATTTAAATATAAAAATGATATTATAATTACCCTAAAAAATGTCCTAATTCTATTGGAGAAGTGTAATTAGACCAGAAAGAACATTATGAATAAGATATGATCCTTTTGGACAACTTGGATTAGATTTAGACATTTATTATTATTTTATTTAAAGAATAGTTAAAATTGTTCAATTCAATGATTAATAAATAGACAATTTTTAATATAGGGTTTCAATAAGATAAATTAAACAATAAATATTCATTAGAAACATAAATATATTTCATATATCACAGTATTTTATTTATAAATTTTAGACATTATATAATAATATTTATTTATTACACAATGATAATGCAGTAATTACCTTATTAATGAAACAATCAAATAAATGGTATTATAAATATTAAAATAAATATAATTATAATGTTTTTATTACATAAATAAATTTTCAAGGAAAATATTACATGATAGGGTTGATTAAATGTATCTTTTTCTATGTAATAATATAGTGATGACTTTCAGAAAAACCAAATACTAAATAGTGTCAAAATTGACATAAATGAGTTTTTAAAACAAATATTATATTATTAAATTATATAATATTCGTAAAAATATAATGTTTGGACAAAGGGATTTAGTAATATTATATATGTCATTAATGACCAACTTGATGTTCTATTTGATGTTTACAGTAAGTTTATTAACAATATAGTGTAAGAATACAAGAAAACAAGGTAAAAGTTAAACTATTTAACTAATAGTAAAATCTAAATCATAAGGTTAATATGTTAACTTAAAATTGTCTAAAACCTATTGATTGAGAGGATTTAGACACATCCCACCATATATTCTAAATAAATTAATTTGGATCCTTTATAAACCCAACATGATTTTATAATAAAATAATATTTTAAACTTTTTTTAAAGTGACACTCACCACTCTTATAAAAGGGTACTTCCCCTTCTCTCAAAATCACACCTCCAAAGCCATTTGTCTCAGCGAAACCCTACCCAAATATCCTCCCAAATACCCTAATTTTTACTTATAGTCCTTAATTTGATCATAAATCCAACATATGGAGCCATTTTTATCAACACAAAAGGAAACACCCAAAGAAGTGTTAATAATTTCACAACCCTCTTCAATGCTCTTTTTTTCTTCCACTACCGATTTCATTGTTGTTTCCATAAAAAAAATCTCGTACCTTATAAAAAATGTGATGTAATTATAAATATTTTACAACAATATTCGTTATTCTATCCATCCTATAAACATCAAAGTCACCATATGTGCGTACGTACGGCTTACTGTCTCCATGTCGTGGTGTATTTTATTATTCAAACACATAATTATTTGTATGGGTATAATAATGAATATAAATGATGTATATAATAAATATAAAATTTTAATGACTCTGTATATTTGATAAACCATCCAATTACACACGATTTCACCATCAATATGATGATATTGTTTCCCATGCATACGTACAGATTATCATCTCCACGAACACAATGAGATTCATTCCCCATATTAATCATTCAAGAATAATTTTCATTTTATAATTAAAAATAATGTTTAAAAACATAATATCATTACAGATATGAATCAAATACATCCTATCTATAACAAACTTGGATTTCGTAACCAACCATATAAAGGAAAATGAATCATTTAACACCCGAAACAATGATACTACCAAAATATTATTAACAAAAAAATATTAGAAGATCATATATGATATCATATTTATGTATATAGTTCTTGTATAATTTAATAACACTGTTTTAACTATTATACATGAGGTTAACATACCATCAACTAAGGAAAAGTACAAGGTAATGGTTAATTTATCAATCTCTTTATAATCTAAAGTTGTTTTTATGTAAGTATCTACTGGGAAATATTTATTATCCATGTAATTGTTTCATAAAAGGGTTTTAAAAGGGATTATTTTTAATGGAATCATTTACTAAAACATCATTCTAAATGTTTTAAATATTTATTCTTCTAAACATTTCTCATTAATGTCGATGTTTTCAAAATGGTTTTAAGGATTTATTTATATGGAAATGAATGTTTTAAAATTAAAATTCCTTTTAAATGTTTCGAAGTGGTATAAAACACTTTAATTAAAAAATATCATTTAAATGAATTTCTTTTTAAATTATGTGACTTTTTAATGATTTATTGAAAAATGGATATTACTCAAAAATATTTTTACTAATCCTTTTCAACTATGTCAACATCCTCTACATGATATTATTTGTGATCGAGGTTGATTTATTATAAAATATTCCATATTGTATTGAATGAGTTATGATATGTTTTACTATGAATGTGATATTTTTATACCATTCATGGTTTATTATTAATGTATTGACATTTCATATTCTATTTTTAAAATGAATGTTTATGTTATGTTTCAACTTTTTCAAATGAGGAATTAATTGGACTTAGTAAGTGATGGGTGGATGCCGCTATAGTTCCTTGATGCATCGGTAGGACTCATGAGACAAACTAATGTCTGGAAATAATGCCTTGAAAAAATCTTATTTTTTTTCTTGGAATGAAGCCTTGACTACATATTTATGATTTCTAGCATTATGAATTAAATAATTATGAAATTATCTGTTGATATTACATGTTATTATTTGACTAGTAGAATATCTACGTGAATATGTAAATGGAATTATTTGATTTATCTTATCTATATTATATTGAAGTTTAAGATAAAAAGATTGTTTTATAGTTTTATACATTTTCTTAAATATTTATTCTTATTTGTAAAATATTATGATATATTGTTATCCTTACAAATCATCTAATCTCACCCATTTCTATGTTTTATTTTTCCCAGGATGTGAAGGTGTATATTTTGAATGACCTGTAGGGATATCCTAAGGGAAATGAACGTGGTCAAATGAGACAATGTTGTTTTTGTTTTTCATTTTATTACATAATGTGAAACTTATATACGTATCTAGTATTTCCAAGGATACTAAATAGATCAGACTTTTGAGTTTTGATCCCTTGTGGTCATGAAAATGTTATGTAATATTGGAACGACTCTGGGTAACTGCGGTCAGGGCGTTACAAAAAAAATTAAATATTCAATATATTATCATTGTAAATTTAATTCTATATTTTAATGATTTAAACAACATTCTTGGTGTTTTAATGTCAAAGTGGTACCCTGGTATTTTTCTATAATTTATTTAGTGGGAAATGGCTATAGAGAATGATCATAGTGTGAAAGTAATTCATTTCATAAACCTATTATTAAGAGGGTTACATGTGTTAGGATGAGAATGTGAAGGATATGTATGTCATGGTTTCCATTAATGATATGAGTTCATCAACCATGTTTTATTAACAATTGTGATTACCTTTTAATTATACATGTAACACCAAATATTCTTATCTTTAAATCATGATTCATGTTGTGAATATATTGTTTGAATTTGGGTTTGTGACGCTATATACCTATATCCGATTAATAAACTTCCTCCTCCATAACTCAAACCCAAGATCTATCCGATGTTATTTTGGTTGGTTTACCCTTTTTTGTGTTCCTCTATTCGATTCTCTATCTCAGGATTAGTATTTTTCTTCTCTTTTGGTAAGTGTAGTTGTTTCATTTATTTTATGTTATTTTTGGTAGTGGTGTTAGGTTGTAGTTTATGTATATGTGAACATGGTAATATTAATATTCAATCCATTCCAGATTTTTTGATTTATCATCTTCCAGAGAATGATTATAGTGTTTTTTTGTGATGCAACAGAAGAAATTCTAGATGTATATTTTTATCTATACCCTATGCCAACCAATTGGTTCATGGAATTTGATTCTAAGATGTGAGAATAATTAGTTAGGCCTCAATTAATTTCTTTTTATTTTCAATTATTCTCTTGGTGTGCATGGATCTCATTACTGGTGGTTTTCAACTCAAATTTTGGGTAGGTTGTTCCTTAACTAGCCTATGTTTGGTAAACTATAATTTCAATTATTTTTATAGTTTTTTGAATAATTTGACTTATAATAGATATATTTATTTTTAATGTTAATGGGTTTTTTTAGAATTGATTGTTTTAAAACCTGTTTTAGTAAATGAAAAGTGATTTTCAAAGAATTGTGATATTGTTTGGGATAATGGGGTTTAAAATAAGTTTTTATAGAGAATGGATTTTGAAATTTTATTATGAAATGTAAAAGTAAATTGGAATTATTTAAAAAATAAAACTCATTAGAGCCTTTGGATATTAGGTGGATGGTTTGTTATTAGAGATTTCCATTGGTATTACATGTTGGAACAGTTTCTCATGCTTTCATCCACTAATTGAATGAGATGTATTTAGTTCTAAAACATTATATTATTGTTAGGAGGGTTATTTTTTTGAGGCATTCCAATATTCAATATTCCTTTATGATTGGGTTCTAGGGAATTTTAGTGTGAATTATTCGTAATTCAGATATAATTGATAAAGCTATCCAAATCGTGAGATATACATAGAGAAATTTACTATTTTCCATGTATTTTTACTGTTTTTTCGTTGATATATCCTTTTGTAAAAATGTATCATGTGATTGTTAAAAAACTATTCAATAGATTATCACACTATTTTTTATATAAATTGAAAATATTGGGATTATTTTATATATAATTTGAATAAAAATTATAGGTAGGATACTATTAAGCCTATTTATCTCACACTATACACATTCCCAAGAGGATGTGTTGGATGTACCATAGTGAGGCAACAAGGTTTATATCAATTGGGTATGAGTATCTAGTGGTGAGATAATGGGTTGCTTCCCATGTAACACATGGATTAGTTTCTTTCTATTTTAGTTTTTCCATTTTTATTGATGGGAATGCACCTTGGAGTTTTTCTTGATGTTTTATTGTTTACTTTCTATCACTATATTCCCCTAATTTTGGAATTTTTTCCATTTCTAGTTTTCCATATATATATATATATATCATGTCTATTATTTTAGGTCATGCTGGATCATTCCTTTGTTTTTTGTTCGATTCATGAGTGCTAGTCACCAACTTGTAGGGACTGAAAAGGCCCTTCATGTTGGTGGAAAATATATTCAGATGCCAGTTTAGGGGTTATCCCAGGTAAGTTAATTATTATTATTGTTAGTTGTTTTTTCCATCTAGTGTCATTTTCTTAGTATGTATGTTAGATAAGAGATAATAATTTCATAATATGATATGTATTTTTAAGTGAGATACTGGACACCTATTACCATGAAATCCTCCAATTTATATGGGATTTGTGGATTTGTATCTATTAGGTTGGGTTTTTTATATTGATAATAGTTTCAAACAATATTTTTTTGGGTTTAATGAATTATTTTATTATTATTTGATCATTTTTTTTTGATTCATGGTAAATAAAAACATTCCTCACAGAGGTATTACATGAGTTCTATAGAATTGTTCAATTTGAGATTCTCCTCACGATAATCCATGAATGGATTGGAATTTCCTATAAGTTATAATACTAAAAGTTAATTCCGTGGACCAGATTGTATGGTGAGTTCAAAACCCTACTGTTTTTGTACATCCATCAATAGGAGGAGTGATGGACCAATAATTAGTGTTCCATCACAAAATTCCCCCATCCATTAGTGGTAATAATGAAACTCTATAGCTTGAGGAAATTATATGAATTATTTTTCAATTATTGTACTTCTCATATAGAAATGATGTTCTCAAGGTGAAGTGTATAAAATTCAGGCTCAAGGGACCCACTATGTTGTGATGAGATTCTATGGTATAAATAAATCGGCACATGATATAATATTTTAAGGGCTTCAAGACCGCTTTATTTGAAAATTTCTTCCCTATGTTCATGATGATTAAAATTCCATTAGAGTTACCTAAATTTATACTAGGAGAGGGCCCGATTTTAGATGAAATAAAACAATTTTTTGAGTTGGTTATTTTTTTCTGTTGGTGGTAATGAATGATTAGCTGAGGCAAAAAAAAATACATGTAAGGTTTTCAAGTAGATATCTAGTCAAATTTATATATGATAATTCATTAGAACTATGTATATATAGTTGATAATTTTCTAATGGTAGAAATAGATATTGTTAGTATTTTCGGAATCTCTAGATCTTGGCTTCCACCAAGATATAGTTTCAATGGTTCATAGGTGGTGAAAAGAAAGTGGCCTGATTATTAAAAGGTTGGTGGTGGTAGTCCTCAGTAGGTGACCTCATCTACCATATGAAAAATAGATAGTAGTGTTCCCCTAATGTTCTATCCATGAATAATGGTAGGGATCATTTGATGTACCTATCCTACACCAATTAAGATATACTATTCTTGTGGCCACTGATGCCATTTGTAGAGATTCTCATATGTTATGTCTATAACCCATTATGGTCATCGATCATTATCTCGGAAGCTAAATGTGGTGTAGTTGGAAGCATCAAACTCCACATAGCTCCATCAATAGGAATTATGAGTGAAGCAACTCAAACTATGAATGTGTTCCGGGTATAGGATGATGTTGTCTTAGAGATAGTGAGAGGTACCATTTTTTTTACATATTTGAATGTAACTAATCTACCTGGTACAAGTGATCACACTCAATTATATCTACCATTTTTTTTATATGACAAGAAATTACAACGAAATCATATATTATGTTATGAAGCTTTAGAATCCTCTTTAAATGTGTATGAATCATTTTTTTTCTCCTACATCATGTTCTCTATTGATAACTGATGCAGAGTTAGTATGGTATTTATTGGTTTTTGATATGGATATGTTCAATGCAATCCTAGAGATACATTGACTTAATGATAATCATGATAAAATTTGTTGTTATAATCAACATATTTTTTTTTCTATATTTATAATCGGATAACTATCATGTTTCAAGGATGGTGGGATTTGAGGTTTGGTTGTATAGGAACTTCCTTCCCAAATCTCAGGAGTCTTCTGTATTACCTAAAATTTGAGCCTGATATTGATTATTTTGTTGTTGGTTTTCCCCTAGTTTTTTGGGACTCCCTCAATGTTATCCTAGAATAATTATCTATTATTACTCATAATAGATATGTATATTTTATGACTAATCTGGTTCATCTTATTTGATTGATCTAGCTAACCTCTTATTGCATAAAAAAACCAAGCTTATTGAGTTCAAGGTTTTGTTGGAATTTTTTTGAGTTGGGAATTATCTTCTCAGTGTTTCCCCATGAAAACCCCATATAATATTATAATATAATTCCAATGGATTATTTTTGTTGTGAAAGTATTAATGAAATCTGAATATGGTGATCATTATGAATAGGTAACATTTTCCCCATTTGGATGAATTATATAATTAGTTAAAGGGAGTGAAGTGGTTTTCAAAAATAGGCCATTGTTCGCGTTATCATCAACTCTAAGTATGGGATTATAAAATTTTTATTACCATTTTCAAGAGTATTTATATACATTATTAAAATCTTGTGATACATTTTGGTTTGAGTAATACTAGTGTTGTTTTTATGGGTTTGAAAAACTGGATATTCCATTAGTATCTATATAGATTTATCAAAATGTTTGAAGATGATATCAATGATTATTTGAGATCCATGAATGATCATGGTCACCATTTTTTTAACACCTTGATATTTTATGATATATATATATATATATATATTTATATTATAAAATTTAATCAATTTGATAGCTAGTGATATGAAGAACCCTTACTCTAAATGAATTATCATATAATATACCATTATAAGTTATCCATTAAATTCTTAAATCCACACATGAAAAAATAAATTATGAAAATTATATAGTTAATACATGTGTATGATATATTTATTAGTTATTAATTGATTATAAATGATAAGAGTCTTTTGAAAGTTAAATAATTAATTTTCAGAAAAAATATTTTTTTTGCGCCCAATGTATTATAATCTTAAATAATTAAACCAATATCTATTGGTGAATTATTATTATTAAAATTTTAACATTATTTATGAGATATAATTATTTATTTTTTATCTAAATTTTTATTCTAGACATTATATAAGAATAAAATCGGCTTTAGTTTTAAAAATTGTATTTTTCTAAAAAGTGGCATAATCGCATTTTTGCGCTTATTTTAAAGTTATTTTATGATTATTTTTAAACTATCTATAAAACAATGAAATTATTTATTGAAAAATTATTTAAAAATTATATTAGAGTTAAATTTGGAAAATTTTCAAAAAATATTTATTTTAAAATGAATAGTGAAAATACATTGTATATTATATCGTGTCATTTAATTATTGAATTTACAATGTTTTATATGTTTTAACAATGGATTTATAAGTATAATAAGTTCATTAATATTTATATTAATCAAATTTAGCTCTTTGGAATCAAGGTCATATTGAATTATTATATAAAAACATTCTATACTAATGAAAAGATTTTTATTGGAAATCCAATTTCTGTCAGGTTTATGGGTTTAATTTTAAATTAAATTATACCAATTTTTTAAATTTAATTTGACAAAATTTATACCATGTCTATATAATGATTAATTATCATTCGTAAATATGTTAAACATATTTTTTATAATAAATAGTAAAAATAATAAAAATATGTTACCATGATAAAAGTCAAAAAAGTTTTACTGAGGGTCAATCTAAAAAGTTATGCATTAAATGACCAAAGAAACGATGAAACCTCATTTATTGGTTGAATTATAGAATTATAATTATTTAATTATAATATTTTTATTTATTGGATCCATTTTCCCTTGAATTTGACTTAAATTATTTTTACATTTGGAAAAATCAAAAGTGTTCCACTCTCCTCAATTATAAAAGGGAATATCCTCCGTAAATTTATTCACAAATATTAATATATTTATCTTACCCCAAACCTAACTAAACATATAATAAACATAATACCCTTGTTTTAGAGTTTCTAGTCTTTCTAGAATACCATGTATATGGTCCTTAATATATGATCAAAAAGTTCCATTTCTAAGCGATGGTTATTGTCTTCACAAATCCCCTTCTTTTTTTCTTCTTTTACCACCTTCAGTTTTGTAATAATATTTAAAATATAATAAAAAAATCTCTACCACGTACTAATATGTTATTATGTTTGTGAACTAACATATATCCATCTCATCTTCAATGAAATGGGAACAAAAACCATAGATCATGTATACGATGGACAGATGGCTCGTGAACAAATATAATTATTTTCCCATAAAAACCTCTCAAAGAGGATACAATGATGGATTTAATGTATATATATATATTATATTTATTAAAGAATAATAATAATTTATTTATAATATCATATTTACTTTTTACCTTATAATATGTTGGAAAATGATAATGTCACTCATGCATATATGTAGACTACCACCTCTATGAAGTTATGTAATTAAATTATCATTTATACTTTACATGGATAGTAATAAACATAAATTTAATGTATATATATGATATATATTATTAAATAATTTTTTTGAGAAGGTGAAATAATATTTACCTTTCTTTTTTCCATCTATTGGAAGGTAAAGACATCATTCATGCAAACGTATGACATACCATTTCCACGAACGGTGCAATTGATTTATCTATTCCTATCCTATAAAGATTAATCTATAGGTATATATATAACGATTATATATGGTATTTATATAATAATTAACACTATGGAGATTATGTAACCATAATCAAATTATAAATAATGGAACAATTTAACCAAAACTCACTTGAAAAAACCAAAAACTTAACTCTAGTAAAAGGTGACTTAAATAATAAAATAATCATAAATGAATGTTGAAAATTATAAGTGTATTATTAATTATGTAATAAGTAATTATATTATTTTGTTATATAATTACAAAAAATATAAATTTGTTATACAGGAGATTAAAGATCTATCATATATAGTGGAATTCAAGTTAGGGGATTTTCGTCTTATTGATACATTTGTGAGAAATATTCAATAGTTACAACTTGATTATATTATGATAAGTATATAGTTCCTATGAACTTAACTTATGATGAAAAATATGAAACTTTTTTGGGTTTAAATGTCCACATAATGCTCTTTCTTTCATGAGTTTTAAATTTTAATGTTTTCACACTTGTAAGGGTTTTATGTTACAATCTCATTGTTTATCAGGATTATTTATGATTATGTTTTTGAGAATGAAATATATTGATTAATCTTCCAATATACTCATGAATTTTCTTATCGTATTGTTATTTATTAATAATAAATATTTTCCTTTAATTTTACTCAGTTTATGTAAATAAGAGTCCAATATAATATTAGTATGGAAACCCCAACATTATTTCTCTTTTTGATCAATGAAACATTTTTCTTACATAACCTTGACTTATAAAAATGTTTTCAATAATGTTTATAATATAAATATATAATTATTTAATGTATTTTTTTACACAATAAAATATTTTAAAAAAATTAAAATTAATAATATTTTTATTTTTAAATGAAGTATTTTTGATTTTCTACCAGAAACATGAAAGATTATTTATTTAAATATTTACAACATGAAAATAATTTACCACCATCATGAATTATCAATTATTAGATGTTTCATTTAAAACTACGCATGTTTAATTATTAATAAAATGTTTTATCTGGATATTTTTGGATTTAAAATAATTGATTTCAATGTAAAATATGTTTTTCCTCTAGAAATTTTCCACATGATCTTCAAAAATAATTATCCATCTAAGTTAGATCCCTTTAATTAATTCAAATATTTTCTAGTGAAATTATCTATTTAATCCATGATTATTCTTTACCTAGAGGGTTTATTATTATGAAGAAATTATGTTTATAAAACCCATTTGTTTCTTATGAGTTATGTTATATTTATGAAAACGATTTCTATTTCACATGTTATAATATGATTAATGTTTTATAATATTACATAACTCATAACTATATATATATATGATTTAAAAAATTTCATTGATGGGTCTAGAATTACATATCTACTTAATGCATTGGGTAAAGATGGATTTTTAATGAGATAAATAGTATTAAATTGGGAGTGAACCCATTTAAGTAATGGAGTCTATCCAATATGATAGTCTTGGGGGTTGACCTTCACTACTATGATTTTTTGGGGAATAAACCCAATACACTATGACTATCTTGTTTGTAGGCCTTGATTATTAATGAAATGATTTTATATACTTATGTGTATATCACATATATATTTATTATGGCTATATTGTACTCTATTGGATCATATTCATTGATTTATTTATGATTCATGTCTTATGAACTAACATTATTTATGCCATGACATAAGATTATGATCGATGAATTATAAGATATAGTTTCACAATGTTATGATCATCATCTCATAACATTATGCTCATGTTATACTATGGTGATCATTTTTATCTCTGTTATCTACTCTTATTAAGAAAATGAGCTATCCCTTTCTTATTTTTATTTTCCACAAGTTATATAGAATTGTATTATATATGATATGTATGAGTAGGATTATTCTTATGATGATCTTTGAGGTAGATAATGAGGTTCACTTATGAACGATTTTTTTAAATTTCCATGATTTCAAGATAATAGACTGATACGATTCTGGAATGGATCATTATTATCTTTTGTGAATACTCATCTAATAATATGTAATATCTATGCATGAAATGTATGTGTCACTATAGTTGGTTTTAGAAAAATGTTTAGTCACCTTCTGAAACTATGATGAGAACACTTTAGTAATAATCCTTAGGATATGAATAAGTATAATTTTATTTTATTTTTATCATAAAGAAAGGTGTGTGGTGTTTCATAGAAAAAATCCATGTTCGGATACTAAAACAAGGAATTTTTATTTCATAGATTTATATAGGGTTAATAATCCTAAAAATAGCTCGTTGAGTATGTCTCATTGATCACTCTGGTGCACAGTGAGTGTGCCTTTACAACACACCTAGTTGGACAATATTAGAGTATATTCTTTGATAACACTCATTTCGGTGATAAACTATTATGAAACATTTTAATTAATAATGACTATGAATGACCTAGATAAAACCTAAGGTGTCATAATTAGAAAATAAGGTTTCTTGATTTAGATGTCCTATGAATTATTTTTCATGAACTATCACATTAATCAAATATTCTTGATGGTAATGAAAAATACTTTATATTTAGTATGGTATTAGAGATTTAATGATGCATTTGAGGTGGCAATAGGTTTTCTAAAATATTGAAGAACCCAATTGGATATTTTTTATAATAATTCCCATAAATCTGGAATATTTGGATTTAATGATAATTCATATCCCCAACTATTAGATATTGAATTATCTTTGAAAACCCCGAATAGTATGTTAAGAAAATATGATGTTTATGATTCTACTCCAGTTTAATTTTGTGTGAATATGCTTCCGTGAAATCTTATTAATCTCTCTATGTATGAATATTATGTTATTATTGGAGGGGATTGGTATTCTATATATAAATACCTAATTAATTTTAAAGCTACATAAGTTACATTTTATATTCATGGATGAATTATGATATTCTATCAGTGTGACGATAAATTTGAACATATGATGGAAATGAAATCCATTGTTGAGGTCTTTATTCCTATTCAAAAGGGGTGTTTTTCCATGATGGTTGTGGAGAAAGTAAAAAAAAAATTATTCTTATTCACTGAAGGTTTGTAATTTCATTCTAGATGATTTTACCCGTCTTCTATAAATGTGTAAAGTTGTGTTCTCAATATAAATCGTATGGGGTGCTCCATCTATTTTAAACACCCCTATATAATGGATGTAAAAAATCTATAGTAATTAAAGAAGAAAAAACTGGGGAATCATGAAAAATTATTTATTCATCAATGTGAATCATATGGGGGTCCAAAAATTATTTTTGTTAAGAATAAAGATGGACCAACATGACTATGAATAAATTTTCAAGAACATAACAAGAACACTTCCAATAACATGTATCCTCTACACTATATTACTGACATGTTTGATCAACTACTTGAAGATAAATTGTTTCACAAGATCAATCATAATTTTGGATATCATTAATTGAGGTCTAAAAAGAGGATATACAAAATAAAAAATTTCTTACAAAGTGTTCACACTATGAATTTATATTGATGACATTTGGTTTTACTAATTCCTCTAGGCCTTGCTATATTGGATGACAAGAGTTATTAGAGATTACCTTGATCAGTTTGTGGTAGTCTTTATAGAAGATAAAATTATCTATAGAAAGGGAATGGAAGTGTATAGAGATCACTATAGGATTACACTAAACACACTAAGGAATGAAAACATGTATGAAAAATTTACCATGAGTCAATATTTGTTGTAGGAAGTTTCATTTCTGGGTCATAAAATGACAATATATGGTATACTAGTGGATCAATAAAAGTAGGATGTTATTGAATATTAGCCAAAACCAACCACTTTGATTGATTCAATATTTTCTCTTGGTTTTGATGGATCTTGTTGTATCTTTGTGGTGATTTTCAATGTAGATCTAATTGAATCGCAATGTTATGTTGGAAGGGAGAAAAGTTCCTCTTGATAGATGAATTTATGGAAAATTTCATGTAACTAAAGGGAAGTTTATTCAGAACACCTATTATTACATTATCATGTAGTGGATAAGGTTTGGTAATATGTCAAGATATATCAAAGAATGGATTGGGATGCATTTACATGAAGATATATATGGTGATTGGTCATGCCTCATGATCGTTTATTGTTTATGAGCTTTATAACCCAACTCATGATTCAATGTTATAAAAAATTATTTTTTGAATTAAATAAATTGAGGAACAATAATTTTGGAGAAATATGTGATAAATATATTGAATAAAAATTTTAAAGAAAATATTCCATAAAAAATATTTGAATTTGTAATATTGAATATTGTTGTTGATGATTAAAGATTATAACTACCTAATACATTATAACCCTGGGAAAAGTAGACAAGTTGATCAATTATTTGAGTTAAAATGATATTGTTTTCTTAAGTATGATGGGGGTCACAAAAGATAAAATAATAATACATTTTAAATGATTTTTCTAAATCATGAATAAATGTAGAAAATATTACCTTTCTCAAATGAGTGATGAACCTTTTATCCTTGTGTTGATTGCAGTGGATCATATGGAAGTTGTGGATCTATAGAAGTTCCTAAATGTTCCCGTGTTCAAACTTGATTGTGAGGTAATGATAATATTTAGAAACTGTATATGAAATCTATCCATTTTAGATTTCTAGGTAGTGTTTTAGAATGTTTCTCATACTACATCATTCTATATTCATCCTAGAATAAAAATGATGCATAGAGATTTGAAAGAGTATTTTTTCTAGGAATACATGAAGAGAGACATTGATGAGTATGTGTCTTGGTGATTGGTATATTACCAATTTATGCATGAGAGATATAAATCTATGGGGATGTTATAAACATTGCACATACAATAATGGAAATGTGAAAAATTCACCATACACATGATCATCAGACACACCAGAACTTCTAAATTACATAACAATATTTTTGTTTTTGATGAATTTCTTACAAAGTTGTTATTATTAAATTCAATTAGAAATGACTTATATCATGATAAAATTTATAAAATTTATATTAAATAAGTTTTCTGTTTTCATGGAGTACCACATTCTATTGTATCCAACCTGGATAAAATATTTACCTCCAATTTATCATGAAGAATTTTGTAGGCTCTAAATAAAGAGTTAGGTTTTAGTACCGATTACCATAATTAGATAGATAGTCAGTATGATTGAACAATTAAAACTATTGGGGATATGATGAGATCATGTTCTATTTTTTTCAATGGTTATTGGGATCAACAAATTCCTCTAGTTGGGTTTTCTTACAACAATATATTTTACACAGGTATTTAGATGTCTGAAAATCAAGACCTATATTGAAATAAGTATAAAACTACAATATTATACAATAAAGTAGGGGAAATTACTCTATTGGTACCCAATATATAAAATGATACGTTATAAAAATTCAGACCCATTCAAGAACACATTAAAGAAGCTCAGTGGGGATATAAATGCATCAAGGAAAATTATCATCCTGATTTGGAATTTGATGTTTTTTATAAAGTCTTTTAGTGAACTTATATATAGAAGAAGATAATTATATTCGTAAATAAAGTAAATATTATCCATATGTATATTGGTCTATTTTTTTATTCTTTATTGATTATGGAAAGTATCTTATTGCTTACCGCATCCACCGAGCCTCACTCTCCTTGATGATATTCTCTATATATCTATCATGAGGTAGTAAAAACCAAATACATCTCCAAAAATGAACACAGATTCTATAAAATAGGATCATGAAATTTCCTTTGATGAATAAAACCTAGAAATAATGGATTGTATAGATAGTAGGCTATGTAATATGACTACTCACATGATTAATGTTCTCTGGAAGAATAAAAAATTCAAAGATGCTATGTGGGAACCATTATATATAATGAGGTAAAGATATATTTTCTTGTTTGTTTAGATTAATAGAAATTATGAATTTATATTTATTTTAAAGGGGGTATAATGTATCTTCCCAATTTTAAAACATATATTTATTATTTAATAAATGTATTCTCTTTGATAGCATGTAACACATGAAATCTATAGTCTGAATGAACATTAATATTGAATATCATTTTATACTAGCTAATAGATTATATAATAAAAATATAAATAATTGAATATTGAAAATTATATGGATTAAACGTGATAAAAAATATTTTATTGGTTATCAATTCGTTAAAAAGGGAAAAATCAGTTAAAAGTAAACGAATTGTTTTTTTCCCTAAAAAAGTATTTTTATGTTTGAATTTGTTTTCATATTAATATAATTAATTAAAAATTATTTAATCTATTTTAATGAAATTAATATATGTTATATTCAATAAATTTATTTATCATTCATCTTGTATTTGTTTTCAATGCATGAGATAATAATTAATATAGTTTTAGGATTAAAAACTTTTTTTTAAATTGTTGTTTCATTTGATTTTTCACACAAACTTGATAATTAAATTTTTATACTTTTAAAATTGTTATTTGAAAAAAGAAATTAAAATTTTTAAATCCCACTGTGAAAATTATCATATACTAAATTCTTTATAATTTTATAAAATGGGTTAATTTTTTAGGGATAGTGAAAATAATGATTTTAAATAAAAATTACTTTTCAATTTAAAGGATTTATAATGTTAAAATATTCTATAAAATGAATTTAAATTTAAATTTAATTCAAGGTTAATATTTTTAATACAATTGACTTCATTGGAATAAATTTTATGTTGAATTTTTATATAAAAACATTTTATACATAAGAAAAAAAATTCTTCCGAACACTAATTTTCATCATGTTTTCTATTTTACATTTTAAAATAAAATATTCCACTTCAATGAATTAATTTTTTTAATATATTTCATAATTTGAATCATCATAATTAATTATATTAAATAATACCATCTTAAATTTTTCCCATAATGAATTTTAAAAATAGAAAAAATTTGTTAACATGGTTAAAGAAAAATATGGTCTAACAAGGGTTAATCTATAATATAATGGGTTAAAAAGAATTTTTTTTAAAAGATAGATTTTATTGTATTATTTAGACCTTACACTTATCACCATCTAATATTCACATTTTTAGCCATTTTTCCATGAAGGTCACTTCACATTTTTTTAAATCTTTGAAAGATGAGATGCATGCACTAACCATAATTTTAAAAGGAACTAAACCGATAAATTATTCTCTCCTATCATGAAATTCAACTAGAAACCCATAAAACATATACCCCCACCATTCTTATCCATGTAAAAGATTTTTTCTTCTTCTTAAAATATCATCCCTAGGGACTTTTGTAGTAGATCCAAAGGATATATTTCTAGTAAAAGGTAGTTACCCTCACTAAGATAATTTTTATTTACATCATCATTTACACCATTAAATATGTATTACTAACTGAGATATTATAAAACCTATATCTGACATATAAATATATTTTATTATATTGATTTCATAACATATATCCATCTCCTATTCTATCAAATATTAAAATAAACAGTCGATCATGTGTATAATAGGCTACTACCTCACTAACTATTGTAATTAATATTAAATCACTACCTCTCTGGATAGATATAACTATGGATAAAATTTTTATATATGATTTATATGAAATAATAATACTTAAGGAATAATAATAGAACATTCACTATATTATATTCCAATCCATTGGAAAAAAATAATGTGGATCC
The DNA here is from genome assembly GCA_963277665.1 of Viscum album. NCBI lineage: Eukaryota > Viridiplantae > Streptophyta > Magnoliopsida > Santalales > Viscaceae > Viscum > Viscum album. The sequence continues at coordinate 1,857,187,075 of OY728160.1, forward strand.
TTCGTATGTGAGTACTACCACCTCCACGAAATGATGTGATTCATTTTCTATTATTCATTAAATGGATAGTAATAAGGAAATATTCTATGAATATAATATTTATATAATTTATAATAATATTTTTTAAAATCTGAATTAATATTTACCTTTCTTTCATTCCATCCATTGAAAAAGAAAAATAATGTTCATGTCTACGTACAATATGTCGTCTCCAAGAAGGGTGAAATTGCATTTTCTATTTCTTACCAAAATGAATGAATATATATATTTACATTATATATATATATAATTAATATATATAATATTAATATAATTATTATAATTATTAATAATAAGTAACCATGATCAATGTAATTGGACCAGATCTTTCGAACTGATACTCTCATGAATAAAATGAAATAATTAACAAATGAAAATGAAAACATTAATAAACAATGATTAATACATGGAAGTTGAAATATTATTTGTGGATATTTTATATAAGGCCCCAACCTTAAACATTACATAATAATTAATTGAGTTAATAATTCACATTGAGGTTCTTTTAGGTTTAGATATTTGGATACTTAGATCACAACTTATATATAACATCATCAATATTACATGTAGATACTTCTACCCACTATCTATTTTTTTCATAAAAAAAATAATCTTTAAAAAGAAGAAAGAAATTGTTTTGTGTTTTAACAACAGAACTTTTCATTGATCCCATCCTTGACTGTATTCTTCTTTATGTGTTGGAAAAAACATTTCCAAACTTCGGATGAGCATAAAAAGATCTGTAAGGGATACATAAAGAATGTAAACTATTTGTTTTTAAAAACAACAAGTAAACAATGAATACATTATGATAAAGTAATACATTTCACCTTAAAGAAGAAGAAAAACAATTCAATGAATATTACATCATTGGTTACCATTTTTGAAACCAACATATTTCCATCAATCCTATATAAAGAAAAATATATAATATAAGGTATCATTGGACCTAAACATACTTAAATGGAATAACCATATGGTCCACTTCCACACATTTCACTAAATAGAATAGCCATAGTGCCCACTTCCATACCCAATGAATTGGAGGTTATAACGTAACAACACATACTTGGTTTATCACAGAACCACCCATCATTTGGTTTATCAGGTAACCACCCAACATTGGATTCTGACATAACCACCCAACAAATGTCCAAGTACCAATATATAATCATAACACATAAAAATAATGAAAATATCAACATTTCACTAATAACATTTCAATTGAAATAAGAAATAGATAATTTCAAGATATTGAAATACTCAATCCACTTCAAAAAAACCTTTTCAATTCCAAAACAAAAAAATGGTAATAAGGTATTTCTTTTTCTATTAGGCCTATAAAGGAAGCCAAATATCAAATAACGATTACGACGACAGAGAGGTTGTTTTCGTCACATAAGTTGAAAACATTCCATTGGTCATTTAGTAAAATGATTCATAGAAAAATGATTTCCTTTGAATGAAATAGAAATCGAAAGATTTTTGTTTACACTGTATAACATAATTAGGTGTATATTATCAGAATATGTCTCAATAAATGGAGGTTGAGATAAAGTCTCTAACCTTGAGTCTGATTCTTCATATATGTTACTTTTTTTCCTATATTATAAACCTATGTTAATTTCATCATGCTTAAGAACCCTTTTTAAGATAATTACTCCATTTATATCACTTATTACCAAGATATAAAAATAATAACTAAATATCGGTCGTTTTGTGGATATTGGGTACTTGAGTCGAAAATGAACTTGTTATGATTACAAATTGTCTATGTGGAAAAAATTACATTATCTTGAGAATTATATTCATGATTTAGATATTATATATATCATATATATCCAGTATATAGGTATTTATAATAGTCCATAACATTTGGATACAAGAAACGAAATGCACCATTCATGGTGAAGGTAAGTCGTTCGTACGCATGAATGCTACTTTTATTTATTTTTCATATTTAATGAAATGAAAACTAAATGATACATAGGTATACTATAATTAAGTTATAATATCATAAGATATATATTTTACATAAGTTCATTAATTACATCCTTTATATATTCCATGTAATTCATTAATGAGTCATATCATCTTGAGGGGGTGGCAGTCCGCACATCCTCAAATGAAATTATAGTATTTACACATCATGAATATAATAAAACATTTCTTCAAATAAGAACTAAATTATGATAAATACAATATAAATAAAATATATATCATATATAAATACATTTCCATCATAATGTCCACCATGGGAGGTTCGAGGAGAAAATCAAACAATCATTGTTTTGTGAGGTTGTAGTTCACCGTACATAGAAACAATATGTTTGTATCCATTAGATGGAAGTGTGTGTAAGTGTAGTTATAATACATGTTATAACCCAATACTATTATATTTAAGATACTAGGGATGTTATAATAGAATGTAATAAAGAGAGTTTAAGGTGTTGTAGAAGGAAAATAATTGAATGAAGTTTGAGAGAGACATTACCTCAAATCCGGTAGCTTCATTTTATTTTAGATAAATGGAATAAATAAATTGCATTATGCCCATGGTAAGGCTTCTAATAGTAATAGAGAGATTTTTGGGAGCTTATTTGGTCATTGGGTGTATGATCCAATGGGGTTTTGAGGTCTGCGTAGGCGGTTTGAGGTGGTTTCCTTTTTTTAAGTGGGAGGAGGTGTACATTAGGAATGTATTGAAAGATTTTTTTATTATAAACTGAATTTAGAATTTCAAAAGGCACATAACTCATTTAATTAAATGATTAGATAATTATTTTTCTAAATCTTTCGTCCAATAGATTTTAGTCAGGTTTAGGTTTCAAATTTAACCTTATCATTTAGCTTTAACCTTTAGTTAACATATTTAACTATCACCATGTCTTCTTGTATAATTATACTATATGGTTAATATAGTAACCATAAAAATCCAATTGAACCTCAAGTAATTAATTAGATACATTTTAACACTATATTTTTCATTTTTCTGAATATTATATTTTTAGGAATATTATATCCTTAAATAAAATTGTGTTTATTTTAAGAACTCATTTAGGTCAATTTTTATACTATTCATATCATGACTTTAGATAAATCCATAAAAACATGAATCATTCAAAAAATCATCACTAATTCATATATAACAATTCATAATAATCCATAAAATTATTTTATGGCATAAAATGTTTCCAAATAAATTTATTTTAATATTTATAATCACATTTATTTAAATCATTCATTAATAAGGTAATCACTACATCATCATTGTTTCATAAATAAATTTTTTATTTGATGTACAAAAATTATAAATAAAATAACACAATATATGAAATATATTTAGAATTACAATTACTATTTATATTCTAGAATATCACTTATATATCACTATATAATATTTGTTTTACTAAAAGACACAGGTTTATTTTACATTTTTTGTTACATTAAAATAATTTTTATAAAATGTCATTTTCACATCAATGTGGCACCATGGGATCCCAAAATAGACCCAAGTATGCCCATGGATGGATATATATGATCTAATATGAGTAAAACACCTTTTAGGTTAGTTTTATATTAGTATAATATTAATTCATTACTCTCATTTACCAGATTTACCCTTTAATCATGGTAAATAAAATAATTACGGAGCTACTATTAATAACGTGTTAAAATAAAAGGTACCAATTTACACAACTTGGACCTCCTTATTCAAAATATGGAATTAATTTTTCCAAATTCAAAACACAGAATTATAAGAAATTAATTTAAAATTAATCCCTGTTGTCAAAACCAAAAGAGAGTTTTTATGAAATAATAACTTTCAAAAGATTGACATGGGTTTATGTCTAATTAAAAAGTGAAATCACTTCCAATGATAAAAAATAAATTTAATGGTAAAAATAAAATCTAATTACACATTATAACCCATTAAAAATAAAATATATCCAAGAATATAAATTATATGAAAAGACAGTTTTGACTTAAAATGAAATAGTTTTAACAATAAATTAAAAAATGAACATTATCAGAAAAAACCAAAAATTAACCCAAATAAAATTTTTATGACCCACTTCTAAAGAGGATGTTTATTTTTTCAAAAGGAAATTATAAAAGAGCAATGAATTAAATTTAAAAAGGGATCTCTATCAAAAGGCGGTAAAACTACCATTTAAAATATATTAAATTATTTCATTCTTAAAATAGGAATCATTCTAATTTTAAGCCTCTAAACATTATTGGATTAATTTATAGAGATATAATAAACATTTATAATAATATTTTAGTTAGTTGTATTCATTCTTTACAATAAAATAACAATGCATTTAATACCATTTAAAATAATATTATTATATTATTTTTTTGTATTAATCAACGTTGTGTGAAAGGTAAAACTTTGAAGAAACCTGTTGTTTCGTGTTGAGTACGCTATTAGACATAAAATCCATTTTAAAGTAAAGTTAATATTTAATTAAAAAATATTAATAAATAATAAAATTTCATTATCTTTATTTACTTATGATGTTACATTTTATGATTATATAATTGTAATAGATATTATGTAATATAATTAAAATAAATTTAAATTTATTATAGAGTAGAATAGAGTGATTTAGATGTTAGAGGAACTAAATGGTAAGGGGTTCTTGCCTAACCTTTAATTTTACATGACACATGACATATTCAACACTTGGTTTTTTATGTGTTATATATAATTCATATGAATATAATTTATTATGGTAATCATGAAAACTATAGTGTTATAAATATCAATATTATATTCTATCTTTATTGATGGTTAGATTTTAATTTTACCAATGTTTTAAGGGTTCCATGTTACAATTTTATTGAATTTCCGAACAGTTTGTGATTATGTTTCTGATAATGAGATATAATGATCCATATGTCATGTAACTCATAAATAATTCTATAATATGTTTATCTCAGTAGACTTCATTTTTTCCTTCATTTTTCCACTCTTTATGCAATTTTGAGATCTAAAGAATATTATTAAATTAAAATCATCATTATTTCTCTCTTAAGTTGAAGATCCTTTTTCATCCTTATCTATGCCATAAAAAAATTATAGAATATTTTTGAAATTATCCAATGATGATATGAATTAATTTTTAATAATTATTTAATTTTTTAATAATTGGCTTAAAATTAATCTTATTTTCATTTTCTAAATGAGTTAATGTTTTCTTTTTACAAAAAATTGTGAAATATATAATTATTTTATGTTATAATAAATGAATATAATTTCCCACTATCATGAACACTGAAGACATTTAATCTTTATTTATATATATCAAAGGTTAATATTAAAGAAAATTTTCTTTAATATTTTGGAAATTTTTAAATTTTAAATATGTGATTTCAAAGTATGAAAGTGTATTTTCATGAAGAAATATTTCATGTGATATTTAATAAAACAAACATCTATAATGGAATAATTTTAGGCTTCCAAAGTATTCGGGGAGATATGATTCATTAATGTAATCCTAATAATTTCATCATATAGTTAAGGATTATGATGAAATGATATGTATAAAACCCATTTATTTTCTATAGGTTATAATATTTTTATGAAACCTAATTACTTATAACAAGTAATATAAGATGAATTTCACATTATTTTATAATATATATATATATATACATTTCATTATGTGATGAGTTGGACCAAAATTATATATACCTTTATTGAATTTGTTAAATAAGAATATCTCAAGAGGTTAATTATACTAGAATGATGAGTGATCCCAACCCAATAATGGATTCTATCCCCTATGTTAGTCTTGGGAGTGAAACTTGACTACAATGATGGTTTAGGGAGTGAACCCAGTCCACTATGATAGCCTTATAATTAATCCAAGAATAATAAGGAAATTAGTTTCTATTTTTATGTGTAATCCATATAACTATGACTTATTTCTATTTTATACTCTCTAGGATCATGTTATATGATTCTTGTATGATTCATGTTTTGTCAACTACCAATATTTAAGTCCTGAATTTGGAAAATTGTCTTTGATATTCATGCTATAGTTTTTTGAATGTTATTATCATATTATCATACATTCATGCTCATGTTATTTTAAAGTGATTATTGATATATCACTTTTTTTTACCAATACTCAGTATGTGATATCAATATTTCAAATGTTTTTCCCTAGTTTATGAAGTAAGGTATTTTTAATCTAATTGAGAAGGGTGAAATTAATGAATATCATAGGGGGGGATGATGTGGTTAAACATTATAAAAGTTTTTTATATATCCTTGTATCATAAGATACCAATCCTATACAATTCAAACATGGATATTTATATTGTATAACGAATATTCATATAATAAGATGGAATATATATATCTGAAATTCACAGGTCACTATAATTTCAACATGTTTTTAGAGATTATGAGGAGTCAACACAATTATGGGAACCTATTTAATTTGAATTTATGGATCAAGGAAGTGAAGTTGATGGGGGATGTGATTTCTAAACATGGACTTTCTTTTGATCAATATAAGGTGAAGATTGTCATGTCATGGGATGAACCACTTGTAATATTTGAGATAACCAAATTTTTTGATCTATGTAGATACTATCGATGATTCATTAAGGAATTTTCAATGTCAGGATCACCCATAACTACTCGTACCAAGGAAGGTGTGAATTTCACATGGGATTATAAATTTCATAATTCAATTAATGATTTGAAATGGTTTCTTACATCAACATGTATGTTGATATTATTGGATCCTAGTATGGGGTTTTTGGTGTTCTATGATGCTTCTCATGCTGGTATGGATTGTGTGATTATGCAAGATGGTCAAAGTATGGCCTATGGTTCTTATCAACTTTTGTAGGAAGAAAATAATTTCCACACTAATGATTTGATTCATTTCAAGTATTTCTATGTTCTTAAATTTTAGAGGAAATATCGACTTATGAGGGGGGTTAGTATCTTTTATGATCATAAGAATATGAGTTATATATTTTCCTAGAAGGATATATATGTCAAATAGAAATTTTTTGTGCCCTACCTTAATAAGTATTAAAGATACATATACTACATCATAGTGAAGGTTAATATTCTTGTTGATTCCCTATATATAAATGTTCATCTACATGATATTTTGGAATTTATGAATGATAAGAACTTCATAGTGATTTTCACCGATGAGCATATGTATACTAAGAAAGATGTTTCAATTACATTTCTAACATATGTAAAGATACCATTATATATCATTGACTCTATTATATAGATCTAGCAGTTATATGGGTTTAGTGAAGTTAAAGAAAACCTCTATTTTGGAGATATCATTTCTGGTTGGTCTCTCCCTTATGATTGTATTCACTGATTCAGGTGTTAGTTGGATGCCCAATAATCATATGGAATCCATTCATATAAGGATATAATAGTTATTAATTATATTTTCACCTATTAAATATGAATATGTATTATGATAATGGATAGTGTTTATAGTGATTGGGTATGTAGTGTTATATTGATTATTATGTTTCCCATGGTTACACATTCCCTCATAAAAAAGGAGAGTACATGAATCCTTATGTGTTTTCCATCATCATTCAGTGTTAGATAATAAATGGGATGGGGGTGTAAAAGATCTATTTTGTTGGATTTCCACAGATTCCATGTGGAAAAAATGATTTCTATATATTGATGGATTCATTGATGAAAAAATACCTTTTTGTTATGACTAAGGAAATTACGTGGTTTGTCAATATAGGAAATATGTATATATATAAGATCATGAAGATGAATGGGATTTCCTCAAGCATTTTCTTAGACAAGGATCCCAGTTTCACTTCCACATACTAGATGTGTCTCAAGACGTGATGGGGACTCATTTTAGGTTGAGTATATCTCACCAAACACATAACGATGGTTAAAATGAGTATTCTATTCGGATACTAAAAGATATTATTCTTGCATGAATCTTCGATTTCATTGAATTATGGGATATTCATATATAGAATTTTGAATTTTTATTTGACAATCACTACTAATCATCGATCAGAATGGAACACTTCAAATATTTGTATAGTTCTCCATGCATGTGACCTCTTTGTTTGTAAGATGTGGGAGAGGCCTCTCTTGTGTGGCCGAGTATCATTGAAGATATTTCAATCAGGATTCAAGATATACATCAATGCATGGTAGTAGCTCAAAGTTATAAGAAATTGTATACATGTCCTTGATGGCATCATTTTGTGTTTTTCTTCTAGTGGGTGGGTTTTATTGAGTTTTTATTTGTGGCATGTTCACCATTATATTAGGAAATTGAGAAATTTAGCTTCTAGATTTGTTGTACCATTTAGGAAAATTGAGAGGCCTATAAATATTAATTATCAATGGGAATTTATGGATTGATTGATAGGTATTCAGGATGTTTTCCACAAATCTCATCTCAAGAAGTACCCCAGATCCCTCTTATGTTTTGAGTTAGGAGGATAATGGGTTGGATCAAGATATTCCTATTATAGGGAAACTAGTAGATATTTTTTCAAAAATTTAAAAAATAAAGGGGAAATATATTATATTGGTCAATGTGTTTGGGTGGAAAAAAATTTGATTCTAACAAGATATTGGAGCATGAATCATTGATGAGGTAGAAATGGACTCACCTTTTTCTAGAATCAATGCTCTTTTGTGGGACTTAATGGAGATTAAATTTCATATTATAGATATATTTTTACATCCTAGTAAAAGTTACATGTTCTTTTAATGATTCTAATGGTGTTCCTTAGATTTAAATGGAATGAGATATAGTCTGGGAGTTTTTTATAGGGTAGCTTCTAGGAACTAATAGTAGAGAAAGTTTATGTTGTTAATGTTATTCATGACATAATCCCATTACTGAGTTGATTCCAAAAGTAAGTATCGAGAATTTAAAATGAAATAATAAATGAATTCAATTAATGATAACAGTTAATTTCCCACATTTTATTAACTGTAGTGTCACCTTTTCCGCATACATGAATCCAAGGAGATTTACATCATGAACCCATGATTGAAGACATGAATGTATTTGGGAAAGTAGGATTTATTATGTTTTATGTCATTATATAATCTTTTTAATGTTTTGTATCCCTTCCTATAACCTTATGTATCTCCATGACACTTTTGTGTGGTTTTCTAACATCTGATTTCATCCATTCTGTGCTCGATCTACAACATAGTCAATAGATTCTCTTTTATTAAGTGTGGTTGTACCCATAATTTATCTTTTTTTTGGACATGGAGTTGGGATTTGGTTCAAGGATTTTTGATCATCTACTACTAATTCTTTTTTCAGTATAGATCTATTGTACGATCATCTTCTAGACGCTAATTCTGTTGTTGTGTCATGACCTGTCCCCCAGGGCACATGCTGTGACAACCCCAAGCCTGCCTACCTTAGGCTGGGGCTGGAGACTAGCACCAAAGGCATAATTCTCTAGAACTAGGAAGGAATTGACTTTATAACTTGTAAACACACAACCAAGCACACATCAAGATACAAAATCAGGTAAACTAAAAAGTAAATAGAGTGAGTACAGTAAGTAAAAGGGTCCAGAATACAAGCCCAACTGGAATATGCAAGGAAAACTGAAAGGTACAATATTACTGATAGGTGAAAAGAAGCTCTTGGATTATCCACCATGATTCCTACGTGAAGGGTAGGTACATATTGCCTCGTCATCACTCCACGTCCACTCGTCTCCTCTACGAACTGACATGCTGTATGGTGCACCTCTGAGCACCGCCCGGTCCTGGTACCCTCATCCTCAGTCAGCGATGTCCATCGTCTGCATCCAACACAACAATGTGCAAGAATATCCAATGATATAGTGAGTATAATGATACTTATTAGGGACCCCAAGACCCTCACGGTCTCTCAAAATCCACCAACGATAAACCACAAAGTATGAAATCAACAAATAACACTCCTTAGGTATATTCCAATACATATACCTATGTTATCAAGTAATAAATCTTGATCATGAGGAAACACAGAGGTATTGACTCAGATCACACCAGGTATATCATTAGGTACAATAGTAGAGATGATTAGATGTAGTTGCTAAATATTCTAACTCCATTAAGAGGATCTACTGCTAACCTGCACAGAATCGCTAGGTGTCAACCCACACAGGATCACTAGAGATGACCCTCACAGGATCGCTGGAGATGAGCCACAGAGGAATGCTAGAAGCTGACCCACATAAGAATTCTAGGAGATGACCCACACAGGATCACTAGAGCTGACCCACACTGGATCGCTAGGAGCTGAACCACACAGGATTTCTAGGAGCTGACCGACACATGATCGCTGGAGCTAACCCACACATGATCGCTTGGAGATGACCCACATAGGATCTCTAGGAGCTTACCCACACTAGATCGGTACGATCTGACCCACACATGATCTCTGGAGTTGACCCACATAAGATCTCTTGGAGCTGACCCACCCAGGATCTCTAGGTGCTGACCCACATAGGATAGCTAGGAGCACTCTTCTCGTCACAGCCATCTAGAGGGTTTCCGCACTAGGATTTCTTATCTCCGAGAGAGTCTGCTCCCCAATCCACTAGTTGATTCTACAACTTCTATGATTTCCCACAAATATGTATCACAAAAGTCTTCCAGGTCAAAGTGGTCTCAATGCAACAGACGGCGCGTCAATCGGACTCCCGGTTTGTGAGTTTTTAGCCTTTTATTTCTAGGGGCCATGTTTCATTTGTGCTCGATCCAAACTTACTGTAACTCAAAATTACATAAAACACCAATGGGGTATACTCAAAGGGACCATCTCTCTCCATGATTTCCAGCACCACTGAAGGTTTGTCAAATGGACGTCCGGTGCCAAATTTATGGCTAAAAAATTGTAAATGCATCGTAGTGGGCCCTGGTCTGGTCCAAATCGGTCGGACTGACACAGCCCGACCCGGCCTGACCCACTGGGTCTGGATTATCCCTATAGGTTGTCCGGATCGTTGGGATTGTCTTGGGCCACTGGGTCTAGACTGGTAGGCCGCGAGGGGCCGTGGAGGGCTATGGGTGGTTGTGAGGCCGCAGAGGGCGTGAGGCCGCTGAGCTGCTCGACCAGGGCAATTCAGTTAGAAGGGAAGTGGTGGTTCGACCCGGACAGAGTTGGCGGCTCGGCCCAGACGACAGCGAAGGATTGGACAGAGACGATGGCTCGGGCGGTGGCTCAGCTCGGCACAGCAGTGGCAGCTCAGCTAGATTTCCCGACTCGGTGGCTCGGCTCGGCAGTGACATCTCAGGTAGTGGCTCAGCCCGTATGAGGGTAGCATCTCAGCTTGACATGGCGGTGGCGGAGTGTAGGAGGCCACAAGGAAGCTAGGCGGCATGAAGAGGCCGCAGGCAGTGGATCACCATGGGGCACGGAGGCCACATGCGATGGAGACTGCATGCAGCGGAGCGACATTGGCTTCATCGCCTTCGTCCATTGTGGAGAAAACACAAAAGAAGCAGAACGTCGGAGGGGTCGGGCCATGTATGTTTGGCCTGCACCCTCTGTGTTAGATTAGTTTCCATCGGTTCACAAAAATTGAATCGTGAATGTGTATGGAAGATATTTAAAAACATCAATCCCCACAACCCTCATCAATCTCTATTACAAATCCCATAAAATAATTAGAAGGGGAGAACATGGTAAGTGATAATCATAAAGAAATAAACCCCTACCTTAGATTGTTTGATGAAATTGGTACAAAAAGGAAGCTGAATTTTTTGATGGTCATCTCATCCCCAATAGACCTCCAATCCTGGGCTCGTGCGCCGGTTTGTCGTAGTCAAAGACATTCCACATTGGTGGGTGTCCCGAGGTATAAGTCGAAGTCAGTGTTCTTCATTGGAGGAGCATTCTTCATGGATGAACGTGTTCTTAGTTGGAGAAGTGTAATCCTCCTTGGGTTCTCCTCTCACAATCCCAACCAAAAAATGAACGAGGTTACAATATTATTAACATAAAGGATTAATTATAATGGCACCACCAAGTTGGAGTAATTAATGTACCGTGTTGGCACAATTAATTAGCTTAATTAATTGGCCCAATTTAATGACTAAATTTAATGGGAGGGGTGGAATATTGGTGAGCTAGGAGGATTCTCCCCATTAAGAGGGGTCGGGTAGTCCTCACCTCTAAAATACAAATTGGGGGTTTAGGCTCAGGGGGTGCCCACCACCATAACCTCACAAGGGAGGTTTAGTTTCGGTGAACCCCACCTCTTATATTTAAAAGGGAGGTTTAGTTATAGTGGTCCCCACCTCTTAACATCAACATGGGTGTTTCAAATAAAAATAAATTGTTACACAAATTTTTTTTATTTTATTATTTCACGAAAAAACCAAAAACTAACTTTCACCCTCGACCAACAGCAGTCGAGGTGAAAGTCTCTTTAAGAGAATATCGGCACTGCGAGTTCAACGGTGCCCTCAGATTTCAATTTTGAGCACCAGTTCAAAAGTTATAAAAACCCCCTCGCACATTTATTGAATGTACTCGAAGAAAAGTTCAGAAATTCATTCTGGGCACTCCGAGACATGGAATCACTCACTTTCAATTTTCACGGACTCGTAAAATTCCAATTTATTTTAAAAAAATTACATGAAAATTCCAGGTCTTTACATTCTCCCCACGTCAGGGATTTATGTCCCCGTATGACACAACAAATAACTAGGTAAACAAGTGCTGGTACAGAGCACACATCTAAGCGTCCTGCTCCCATATACTCTCATAAAGGTTCCCGTGATGCCAGCAAACTTGTACCAAAGGTATCGACCATCCACGAAGGACTCACTCGTGTCGACCCTCAAGCTCTACTAGAACCTTTGTCAATGTCACCCCATCGTCAACGTCCAGCTCACCATGGTCGATGATGTGAGAAGGGTTGTGCACATATCTTCTTAGCTAGGATACATGGAAGACGTCATGCACTCGGTGCAACTAAGGTTGAAGAGCTAAGTGGTAAGACACCTCACAAACTTTGTTGAGGACCTGAAAAGGACTGATTAACCTTGGAGATAACTTGCCACCTTGGCCAAATCTCTCCAAACCTCGTCGAGATGAGACCTATAGAAAGACGTGGTCGCCATTCTCGAACTCCATAGGTCTCCGTCTCCTGTCAGCATTAGACTTATACCTTCTCTACACAGTCTTCATCTTCTCCTAGATGATCTGTAATTTCTCTGTGGTAGCCCATACCAACTTTGTTCCAACTAGTGCTGACTCCCCTGGGTTTTTCTAGCACAAAAGTGGCCTACAATGTCGCCTGTAAAACGCCTCAAAAGGTGCCATCCCAATGGTTGAGTGATAGCTGTTGTTCTACGAAAAATCCACCAATGTCAGGTGATCCTCCCAACTACGACCAAAGATGAGGACACAAGCACGCCACATTTCCTTGAGGGTCTGAATGGTCCGCTCAGTCTGACCATTCGTCTAAGGATGGATGGTGGTGCTCAAACAAAGTTGTGTACCAAAAGCCCCTTGAAACCCCTTCCATAACAGGGAAGTAAAACATGCATCATGATTAGGGAAAATCTTTGAGGGTACACCAAGGAGCCGTACAATCTCTTACACATAGAGGTGTCCTTATCTCTCAACTAATCCATGCTATCTGATCGGTAGGAAGTGGGCCGACTTGGTGAGTCAGTCAATAATCACCCAAATCAAGTCATGACTCCTGGATGTACGTGGAAGTCATGTCACGATGTACAGAGATATCCCATCCCACATCCACTATGGGAACTCAAAAGGCTGAACAAAGCCTGTTGGTACCTGATTCTCCGCCTTCACTTACTGAAAAGTGAGGCATAGAGAGACAATCTTTGATACTTCTTTCTTCATTCCCAACCACCAGTGCTATCGTCGAAGATCCTGGTACATATTCAACACTCCTGGATATACCGCGAGAGGGGATTGTGTAAATCCTTCAACACATCATTCTGAAGTGACAATAGTACCATGGTACATCCTCTGAAGAGGATGATGTGCTCCCCACCATTATAAAATCCATCAGGTTCCTGTCCTGTGGATATCTGAGCACATCGTCCCTCACAGTCAGCGTCCCCACGCTGCGCCTCCCTGACTCGCTGAAGAAGTGGGGGAGTGACTGTAAGAGACTAAATGAAAGTTTCTCCATCACGTTCCATGAAGGATATCTACAAATCAGCATTCTACTATGTTGCCTCACAATGTAGATGTATACAAGACCTTTGGCAGAGTGCATCTGCTAAAATGTTCCCCATCCCAGGAGTATATACTATCTAAAAGTCATAGTCCTGTAGGAAATTAATCGAACATCGTTGTCTCAGTTCCAGGTCCTTCTGAAAGAAGATATAACTAAGACTCTTGTGATCATTGTAAACTATAATATTTTCACCCATGAGATAGTGCCGCCACATCATCAAAGCGAAGACCACTGCTACTAACTCTAGGTCATGGGTAGAACAATTCTTCTAATGTTGTCTCAGTTGTTGAGGACCATATGCGAGCACTGATCGTTCCTGCATCAAGAAACATATGATTCCAGTCACCGATACATCATAGTAGACTTTTTACCCTATACCCTCAATTGGAAGCCTCATGATTGGGGAACTAGTTAGCCTCTACCTCAGATTCTGAAAACTCTGTTGGAATTTCCCCGACCAAATGAAGGGTTTCCCCTACTTCGTCAATACTGATAGTGGTGCTGTAACTCTGAAGAAGTATTTCACAATCCTCTTATAGTATCCAGCCAGACCTAAAAAATACTAAACCTCCATTACACTTCGGGGTGGCTCCCACACTAGTACCACCTCAATCATCAATGGATCAACTACAACTACTACCTCTGATATGATATGTCTCAGAAATTGAACTTCTCAGATCCAGAACTGGCACTTCAAGAGCTTAACATAAATATAGTTATCTCCGAGTGTGTACAGTACTACCTGTAAATGATAGCCGTGATCCTCCTCAGTAGCTTAGTAGATCATAATATCATCGATGAAGACTACTACAATGCGATCAAGGTATAGCTGAAAGATCCTGTTCATGAGTCCCATGAACACTGCTGAAGCATTGGTTACCAGGAATGGCGTAACCAAGAACTCATAATGGCCATACTGACACCTATAGGTCGTCTTCTGCACATCCTCGTCCTGTACTTTGAGCTGATGATACCTTGACCTGAGGTCTATCTTTGAGAACCATTGTGATCCCTTCAGCTGATTAAAGATGTCTTCAATCCTCAAAAGTGGGTACTTGTTCTTCATGGTCACCTGTTTTAGGTGCCGATAGTCAACATAAAGCCTCAATATTTCATCTACCTTCTTGGAAAACAGAATCGGGGCTATCTATGGTGAAAAATTTGTTAGGATGAACCCCTTACCCTATAAGTCCTCTACCTGTACCCATTGCTCACGAAGCTCCGTGGGAGCCATCCGATATGCGGGTATAGATATTGGTGCCGTCTTGGGGTACAAGTTAATGTGAAATTCCACCTCTCTGCGAGAAGGTAAACCCATGACAACATCAGGGAAGACATCCGCGTATAGGTCCACCACTACAAGATAATTTGGACTCTCCACATCAACCACCCCGAGGGTAAGGATATCCAACTATTGAGTGGTCCACTGAACCCTCCTATGGGAAAGTCCATCATGCGCTACAAAGTATCCCTTCTCAGCAGTGAAGGTGAACATGGTCCCATTCGTGCAAAGACACTGCAATTTGTGCCTAATATAGTCAATATCTGCATGGACTATAGATAACTAGTCCACACCTAAGATGACGTTGTAAGGCCTCATCACTACTACTAGGAGATCCCAGGCCGTGTCTATAAAAACTATAACAAACGTGGAGTAGACACAAATCATACCTCGTATTATCTCCAGAGCACCATTATTATAAGACTCAGATGCCTGGAGCTGAGCTCTTCTCTATCCACCTGCTCCATACAGTCAAGGTGGACCTCCTGGTGGTGGTGGCAGTAACCTCTCGAATCGTCACCCACCGCCAGCTGAACGACCAGATCCACTACCACGTTCGCCTTCTCCCTGCAGAACTCCTCGTTCGAACCACTGTCTCTACCTGGGTGGTCCCTCAATGATCCTAGGATCATCCGTATGGCGGGTCAGACTATCATGAGCCATGTGACCCTGCCTTCTACATGCGTGACACTGCCCACTCCTGGTATGATTGGCTCTGTCTCGGGTAACCTGCACAACCAGTCCTGATTCATGCAGTCGTCCACCTGTATGTCTTGTCATGTTAGACCTCTACCACATATGTCTACTCCCATCTAAACAAGACTCTGCTACATGATGAATATTTTTGTATCTCGCTGCTGGAGACATCTCAGTAAGGAAACTATACACTAGGAGGGCTCTCTCTAACACCCCCAACTTTGTCGATATGGTATGTGAGATCATAGAAGCCCTGAACTCCTGCCCGAGTTCCTGCTCGAAGGTTTGGGCCCTGAAGAATGGGACTCACACCATATATGTTGAGTATCATGAGAGGTGAGTGAACCTTGCTGAGTAATGAGCCGCAATCATGCTACCCTACTATAGATTAATGAGCTCCTATATGCGCACTACGCAAAGGGTCACTGGGATAATCTCTACCCAAAACAGGCTCCTAATGTCTGCCCGGAGAAGTGATGCCTCATCGTGAACTTAGAGCATCAAGATTCACCATCTTCCAACTGCTTCCTGTAGAAGGTTGGTTGAAAGGATCACCATATGATCAGATGGTGTCCCTACAAGACAAAATTCACTCACTATAGTCTCCAGAAAATCCTTAGCCGCCTGTGGGTACGTCTCTCCCCTGAACCTGGGTGGCCTCTGGCGCTAGAACTTGTGGAACGTGATCAAGAGACGTGCACCCTCTACTTAAGGGGCTGGTGGCATCAGTGGCCCAACAGGTAATGGTACCACTGGAGCCTCCACTGGTGACTCTACTGGAAGAGGGCGCTACACTGAGGCATCGTTTCTCAGTGGGATATCAGTGCGTATAACTCTAGGATCCCTAGATGGATGCCTGTGTGGAGGCATCCTAAAAAGTAATGGGTGCATCATGGTCAATAAGTTATTTCTAGGGTCCTGACTCAAAATAGCATAAGGAAAACTTTTGAAAACAAACATGAAATCAGTGCTTTTGTGCACCGAGTCGGAAATCCGATGTTAGGGTCCTGGTGTGTGGATACATCGACCGCCACACCGACACTAGATTCCCTAAACTGATAACCACACTCACTATAGTTAACACTATTTCTGTTAAAAAAATATTAGAGTCCTATATTCTTCGGTAGAACCGACTCCTATGATACTCATTTGTCATGACCTGTCCCATGGGGCCTGTTTCGTGACTACCCCAAGCACGCCTTCCTTAGGCCAGCAGCGGGCGACTAGCATCAAAGGAGTTAATACCTAGAACTGGAAATGCATTGACTTTATAACCTGTAAAAACACAACCAAAAACACAATAATATACAAAATCAAGTAAACTTAAAAGTAAATAGATTGAGTATAGTAAGTAAAAGGGGCCAGAATACAAGCCCAACTGGAGAGTACATGGAAAATTGAAAGGTAAAAGGTGTCCGATAGGTGAAAAGAAGATCCTAAATCATCCAACTCGATTCATACCTGAAGGGTCAGTATAGATTTCATTCTCAGCACTCCACATCCACTCGTCTCTTCTATGAACCGACATGTCGTATGGTCCACCTCTGACCACGGTCCAATCCTGGTACACACGTCCTCAGTCAGTGTTGTCCATAATCTATATCCAACACAACAAGGTGCGGGCATAGCCTGTGTAGGGGTGAGTATAAAGATACTCATTTGGGGCCCTGAGACCCCCAAGGTCTCTCAAAATCTACCAAGGATAAACATCAAAGTATGATATCAACATATAACCCTTCTTAGGTATATGCCCATACGTATACCTATGTTATCAAGTAATCCATCTCAATCATGAGGAAACACAGAGGTATTGACACATCTCACACTAGGTATATCTTTAGTTACAGTAGTAGAGATGATTTTATGTAACTAATAAATCATCTTGCTTTGTTAAGAGGCTCTGTTACTAACATGCACATAATCACTAGGAACTGACCAACGAAGGATAACAGTAGCTGACCCACACATGATCGCTTGGAGCTGACCCACACACGATAGTTAGGAGATGACCCACACAGGATCTCTAGGAGATGACCAACACAGGATCTCTAGACCTGACCCACAAATGATCGCTAGGAGATGACCCATATAGGATCTCTAGGACTTGACCCACACAGGATCGCTGGAGCTGACCCACACATGATCACTCAGAGCTGACCCACACAAGATCGCTCGGAGCTGACCAATATCGGATTGCTGGGAGCTCACCCACACAGGATCGCTGGAGCTGACCCACAGAGGATCGCAAGGAGATGAGCCACACATGATTTCTAGGAGCTCACCCGCACAGGATATCAAGGAGCACTCTTCTCATCAAAGCCAACTACCGGGTTTCTGCACTAGGCTTGCTCGTCTCCGGGAGAGTATGCTCCCCAAGCCATTTGTCGATTCTCTAAATGCCACAGTGTCCCAATAAGATGTATCACAAAGGTCCGCCTTGTCATAAGGGTCTCAATGCAATAGACTACATGTCAATCGGACGCCTGGTCTGTGAGTTATTAGCCTTTTATTCTCGGGGACCCGGTTGGATTCGTGCTCGATCCAACCCGACCGTACCTCAACATTACCCAAACCTCCAATGCGATAAACTCAAATTGACCTTCTCACTACATGATTGACATCACCGCTGATAGTTCATCAAACGGACGTCCGGTGCCAAAGTTATGGCCAAAAGAGTGTAAACGGGTTGTAGTGGGCCAGAGTCCGGTCTGACCCAGTCGTACAGACCCAGCCCGACCCAGCCCGTTGGGTTCGGCCCGGCCCACTGGGTGTAGCCTGACATGCCACGAGGATGGTTAGAAGGGTAAAAATATACAGTATGGTTTAAGATAAACATTGAATGATTTTTTAGTGATTAAAGAATTATATTGACATATAATGAATTATATATATTGGAAAACTAGTGCGAATCATTTTTCTGTGATGATAAAAAAATATATATGAATGGGCTTATAATTCTGCATATGAATCATATGAATGATTAGTTCGTTAGGAATACAATAAATCTCCTTCACTTTAGAATAAGTGATGACATGGAAATTGATCAAGGCACAATAAAGGGCGAGATTTTCCTAAAATCATATAACTATATATTCTAAAGATAATTATTCAATATTTTAAAAATGGACTTTAAATAATTTTTTCTCAATTATAAATTTGTATTTATGGTATCAATGACCACTTTCATGTTTCCTTATTTAATGGATACGTGATTGTTAACAT
This sequence comes from Viscum album, assembly GCA_963277665.1. Taxonomy (NCBI): domain Eukaryota; kingdom Viridiplantae; phylum Streptophyta; class Magnoliopsida; order Santalales; family Viscaceae; genus Viscum; species Viscum album. The sequence continues at coordinate 1,857,206,546 of OY728160.1, forward strand.
TATCTAGATCACCCACTTTTTTATGTTAAGTGATATTTGTAATTCTCTATGATTATTTACACATTTCTTCCCTGTATATGTTTTCACATTCCATATATGATATCCTATATACAAGCTTTGATATGTGTTACTTGGGGTTAATGTTATGATTCCAACCTTATTTTTTAATGGAGGTTTTAGTATTCAGTTTGAAAATGTGGGTTTCTATGTATGGAACATTAATGTACTAAAATATTTAAAAATAGATGAATTTAAAGGAAAAAATTTATTTTACGGGGGGGGGGGGGTCGAATGTAAGACACTGATATTTTATGAATTATTTCTTTGAATTTATTTAATATTTTTGATAAATAGAATTTCCCAAAACACCTATTTTAGATTTTTTTATATGAAAGTGCTAAGTTTGTCATGAATTATACATTACACCATGCAAATATTGCACTAAAAAAAATACATATAGTATATTTTGGAACATTAAACACTATTTTTAGTACTTGTTAAACACAATAAAATGTCCCATAGATAGCTTCATTAACACATAATGCTGAGTTTTACCAAAATATAATATAAATTAAATAATAATATATAAATATTATTTTTGTTACCACCTTGTTGTTGGTATGGAAGACAAAAATGATTAACTGAATTTAAATTTTTTTTATAAATTTATATAAAATGAATCCATTTCATATAAATAATTTCAATTGAAGGAAGGAACTGTTTGAAAATAAATAAATTACTTTTATATGAAATCCATTTTCTATGAGCTATCAAAATTTTATCTCAATAAATTAAAAAACCATTTGGAATATTATTTTTAATAAAATTTATATATTATATATTAAATAAATATTTTTGATACTCATACATTAGATTATATATATATATATATATAAGATAAGATTAAATCTATTTTTGTTAATGAAAAGATGTATTTTTCAAAAACATAGTTTAATCACCTTTTGATAGAGAATCCAAATTGAATAATATTAATAAAAAATTTATAGTTTTCAATTTAAAAAATAAACATCATTTTTAAAAGAATAATTTCAAAATTTACTTGGGTGGATTTTTTTTATTTTTCTGATAAGATCTATTTTTTGATGAATAGTGAAAACACTAAATTATAATTCAAAACTTCTTTTCCATCTAATTTATTTATAAAGTAAAATTATGTTTTGATTTTGTTTTAAAGTTTAATTATTTGAATTATAAATCAATTAATATTATTTAGGTCATTGGAATAAATTTCACTTTGAAATTTGGTATAATAAAATTTCAAAATTTGGAACATTTTTATTCATGAAAACCCGGTTTGTCGTCCAGTTAGTGGGATTAAATTTAAGTTAATTTTAGTTAATTATGTGTTTTAAATTAAAAAATGGAATTAATATTTTGAATAATCTTAATTTATAATTTTGAATATTGTCTACTTAGTTTTTTACCAGAAATTTTTGTAAAAGTAATTAAAATTAAGTACGGCGATTAAGAGAAAAATTAGCTTAACAAAGGAATAAACCTTAAACATAAGGCCCAAAATGTCATAGTAACTTCCCAAAATCCATATTTTTCATATTGATACCCTATAATATGTTTTATTTGTTTTGGAACATTATAGGATAAACTTATTATGGGAAGGGTGTCTGTGGATTTTGTTTTTATAATATTTAAAAAAATGACCCTCCACATCAAATATAAAAAGGCACTCAACCCTTCCACTTATCCATGCATCTCTAGAAATTTGGCATGAAACAATCTCCCTACATATCCAAAAAAATCCTAAATTCATCCTACAAGTATCTTTGGGATAAATCCATCCAAGGTATCCCTTTAATGCTAACCAAATGGAGTCACCCAAATAAGTTGAAACATCCTACCACAAGCTCTTTGAATTATATTAATTCTCCTTCCCATAAAGTATAATTATTACATGATTATTTATTAAACTCAATATCCTCAATATAATTATATTTATAATTCAATTATTTATACCTAAACATAAACACGCTTCCATCTAATGGGCAACAAACATACCATTCTTATGTGCAGAGAACTACCGCCTTATGGAACAATGTTGTTGGTTTTCCTCTACCACCACACATGGTTGTGAATTATGAAATAATCTATATTTATATACTATATATGTGATATTTGTGATGAAATTATTTTTATGTGATTATTATAAAACAAATAATTTCATGCTTCCAATTTTGTGTAAATACGGTAGATTTTTTTGTGAACATTTGAACTACCACCTCCTCAAAGTGATAGGATTCATTCACACATTACCCAAAATCTAATAATGATGGGTTCAGTGAAAATATATTATATATATGTCATATTAATGATATTTTCATGATAATATATATATATTCATATAGTTTACTTACATCATTTCATTCAGTATGATTAGAAAATGAAAACAACGTTCATGTATACGTATGACCTATTGTTTCCCGGAACGGTGTATTCGATTTAATATTTATATATTTTATATATTATTATAAATATTTATATTCATAATATAAATGATATTTATATCATATTTACATTTTTTAAATAATTAAATCATGATCTATGTAAGAGGATCAAGAATAAAATGTTAAATCATGTATGATAAACAATGTGTTTACTACTTATAATGTCACTTTAACATGGAATAGTGAATAAATGGTTAATATAAAGTCATAATTATAACACCCAAAGCTTCCATGATAGGCTTCCTCTTAAATAATTCAATAGATTGTGCTACATGCAACACCGAGTCTGAGAGAACCATGACCTATCAAACTAGCCGTTTAAAAAGATGTTCTGAAATGTATTTACCACAGTTTGAATTATATATATATATTCTATATAATTTTAACATTCATATTATGTGTTACTTAGATATAATATAAGTAATAATTTAGCAATTCATATAAAAGAGGTATTTTACAAAAATCATTTTATAGGCATTTCATTGGCATACCCTTTTTAAAACCAATATTTGACACCTTTTTATATTTAATTTGATGAAATGAAATTACTCATTATATATTGGTCATAAAATCTTATTCTGGATGAATTTTTGGTACTTTTACGATAACTTTCATATTTCGATGAAAAGTGAAAAATACTAAATTTAAATTGAAAATAAGTTTTTTAATCGAAATATTTTATTATATTAAATTATACATTTGAGTGGTTCTAAAGTATAATTAAATTATATTTTTATCATTTAATATAATTTAGATTTTTTAAATTAATTTCACATTTAAATTTTACACAATCACATGTTAATCTTTAGAATGTTTTAACTTCTAAAAACCCTCTTTTTGGTTTTGACCACTGGAATTAATTTTAAATTAATTTCTATCAATTTTGTGTTTTGAATTTGGAAAATATTATACATATTTGGAAATATAAGGCCCAAATTGTTTAAACTTGTAAATTTTATTTTTGAACATTATGAATAGTAACTTCAGTAATTATTTTTATTTACCATGGTTAAAGGATACATTTGTTGAATAAGGGTAAATAAATAACATTATAAAAATATTAATCTACCCTAATAAGTTCCCTAATACTATTGGATGATATTTGTCCTACCATATGAATACATAGGCCGAATATTTGGCATTTGTAAGCCAATAGGTATTGAAATTGACATTTTAGAATATTTTATTTAAAGAAAAATGAATTATAATGTAAAAATTTATCATTTACTAAATCAATTTTATTATATGGTTATATAACTAATATCAACGACTATAAATATTCAATAAAAATCAAAAACTATTTTCTGCATTATTTTATTTTTAATTTTTATTAAATAAATAATTTTATTTATTTTTGACACAAGGACAATGCAGTGATTTACTTATTAATGAAATATTCAAATGAACAAATTTAAAAATATTTAAATAATATAAATTTAAACATTTTGAGGAAATCCACCAATTTTATGGATCATATTGACATTTTAGGTATCATGTAAAGCCTTTTTTTTTGAATAAATCGTGTTTTTATGACTTGAACAAAATTCAATTACCAAATAGTGTCAAAATTTACACAAATCAGTTTGTAAAACAAATACTATTTTATTAAATGATATAAAAATTAAAAAAATATTAGATTTATAAAAATAACATATATAATTTTACAAATTTACGTTACTATCCAGATTGGGTTCTATTGGAATTTTATAGTAAAAAAATGAACAATGTAGCAGTAAAATAAAAGAAGACACGGTAAGAGTTAAATTGTTTAACTAAGGGTTAATCCCAAAAGTTAAATTTAATTTCATGGAAGAAATATATCTAAAAATTATTTTCTAAGAGGATTTCGACCAATACACATATTTTACTCAAAAAAAACTTACTTTGGTTTTATTAGGAACTGAAAATAAATTTATTATAAATTAATATTTAAGGGTTTTCCTAAAGATCCCCCACATCTCTTATAAAACGGAACTTCTCCATCTCTTAAATTGTCACTTCAAAATCCATTTGTCTTGGCCAAACCCTTACCATTTTCTCTCTCAACATCACTCATATAATTTTAATGGCTATAATTTTGGAAGAAATCCATCCTATGGATTTCTTTTGTGCAAATCCAAAAGAGACACCTGAAAAGAGGTAATTGTTTTATCATTTCTTTCAGTGTTATTTTCATCTTGTAAATCCTATTTTTATGTTGTTCCCATAATAAAATAATAACTCCAGTACCTTCCAAATTATGAGATGTTATTATAATTATGTGAAAAGAATATTCATCCTTTTACCCATCTTATGAAAAACAATATCAATGTGTGTGGGTACGTACGTCATACCATATCCACGTCATAGTATAAATTGTTTTTCTAGTACACATTATTTATATGCGTATAACAATGAATGTAACTGATGTAAATAATTAACATAACATGATATTATTTCTGTACAATTCATTTTCCATCCAATTCCATACCATTTAACAATTATGTGAAGGATAGTTTCACTCGTGCGTATATACGGCTTATAATCTCAATGACGTGATGCGACTCATCTTACATGTTCACCATCGAAGAATGATAATGAGAACAAATATTATTAATAAGTATGAAATATAAGACATAATAATTCTACTGGTATAATATATATATATATATATTTCATTCACATACTTCAATTCAATAAGATAAGAAAATGAAAAAAATGTTCATGCCTACATATGGCATACCATCTCCACGAACTGTGTGTTCCATTTTATTTATCTATCTATTATATATAATTATATACTGAATATATATTATATATAAATCATATTTCAAATTATAGATTAAATTAACGTATTATATAAGTAATACGATAAAAAACAATAGGTCAAAACACGTATGATAATGAATGTGATTATTACCCAAAACGTTGCATTAACATGGAAATTATTAATAAACATGTTATATAAAGACAGAAATGAATCACATATGATATAATAAAAATATACATGGTCCTAGATTTTTTAATAATATTTTTTATCCATTATACAGGTGGATAACTCACCCCCGACTAAATATAAGTATTAGGTAAGGGTTATTTTCACAATCTCATTATTATTCAAGATTTTTGACACGTAAGTATATACATAGACTTCTTTATCATCCATGTCCATGTTTCTGAAAATGTTTTCATAAAACGTTTTACTATAATCCAATGGATTCTAAAAGTCATTTTTATGAATTTTTCACTTTTTATAAAATGTTTTGAAAGGAATATTTTATTTGTTTTCCAAATGAGGTACTTTGTGAACTTTTGGACTTATTAAGGAAAGAATGTTTTTTAAACTTATACAGTGTGGGAAAATATTTGCTGCCCTTATGTCACCTTTCCATTTTTACGATTCCGTTACAAATTAAAATGTTCTTTTAAAAAGAAATGTGTTAATTTAAAATTCCACATCTTTTAAATGTTTCAACGTAAAATGGTATATTTAACGCAATGATTTGTAATGAATTTATTAAAAAAACATCTATGTCAATATCCTTTGTTGGATTTTATGCTTATTTCAAGTTGAGTTATTAAGATACAATCTCCCATATTGTATTAATTGTTTTGTATATGATTGATTGCAGATGTGATATTTTTAAACCATTCATTGTTTATGGTTAAAGTATTAACATTTTTAATACTAGTTTGGAAATAATTGTTTATGTTATATTTTATCATTTTCATATGAAGAGGTCATTAGACTTAGAATGTGATGGGTGGGGCCTGTTATAACCCCACAGTGCATTAGTAGGTCTCATGAGACAAACTAGTGTCATGCCACAATGCCTTGAGAAAATATTAATGTATGGTCTTGTCACAAGGCCATGACGTAGTGGTTATGATGTCCGACATTATGCATTCCCTCGTTATGAGATTAGTTATTGATTTTACATGTGATTATTCAACTAGTATAATATCTATGTAAATGTGTAAATGGAATTATTTTTTATTCATTACATATTATATATAATATTATGTTTAAAAGGATAGTGTTTCAGTTTTATACCAACCCTTACAAGTTAATGCTTATTTAGGATACCTCATGCCATATTGTTTATCCTTACTAAGCATCTGAGCTCCCCCTTTCTTATGTTTTATTTTCACTAGATGCTAAGAATTGTTTTATGATTGATATGAAAGGTTAATCTAAGGGAATAACATAATTATAAAATTATTATTTATGATTTTTTCTATGTTAAAAATTGTAAGTAAAAGTTCATGTGTGTAATATTTTTTTCCAAGACTGCTAAACTGATTGGTCATTCAAGAATGGATTCCTTGTATTCTTGACAATGTATTTAAATAATGCACTGAAATTAGGCTTATGGGGTCTGTGCATCACAATTACTGAATAATTTATGTTGTGATATATAATAAAATAGTTATGTGTTTTTTTAATAAAGATTAATTTATTATACATGGGGTTTGAACATGTACAAATAAAATCAAGACCTAAGGTATGAGTTTTCTCATCTCAATTCCTTTTATCCATGAGATACCTTCCATGTTCACCATACATTTCTATCATTTGTTATATATAATTCACATGAATTTATTCTATGATACATAGAATTATATTTATGTTTATTTATATATATAATTTATTATTTATATTTCATGGGGTTTATGTTTTAAAAGTTTCCAAATTAGTTCATTTGTTTTGTCTTCGTTTTCCTTCTTTATGAAACATGATGTGTTATCTATAAATATTTTTATATGAGGTGTGTGTACTAACTTTGACATGTATCATCATGGATTTTATTATTTTAATGATATTGTATGCTTCATGTAATATTGTTATCCTACAGGGATAATTATTTAATATTACTAACGTAGTACCATATTATTGCTACAATCTCATCATTCATTGCGATTATTTATGATAATACTTCCATTGATAAAATATTATAATCCATATCCCAAGAACAATCACAAATTTTATTCCCCTCCGGTTATTCAGATATATTAATTTATTGGTACCATTTTCCAACTCAATTTTACTTAAGATATTTAAGAAAGTGATTTTAGGAAAATTTGACTTTCTCTCTCTTTTTGGTTGAATATTTGTATTTTTTGAAACCCGTGTTTTTCAAAATGGTTTGAAAAAATTAATTTATTTTTAATAGGTTTTTAAAATGTTTTCAAGAATTATGAATTTTTTTAAAGTATATTTCAAATATTTTTTTTGATAATGATTTTCATGATTCTATTATATGTTTTAAAGGAAAAACTATTTCAAAAATGTTTTTCATGATTATTTTATATATTTTCTAGGAAAAATGTTTTTATGGGATATTAAATATTCATCTATAGTTATTTTAAATAAAAATAAAATAAAAATGTTTGGTAAATGAATTTTGTTTTAAAAATCATTTTTCAAAAAATATATCGTATTTTACTCTAGAAATGTTTTAAATTATATTTCCTGATACAGTTATACATTTGGAAAGTGGGTTAAATGAAAATGACATTGAAAATGTAATATTTTTTTAAAAGTGTGTTTCAAAGAGATATATCAAAATGATTCTCTCTCTAATAAAACATTCTTGGATATAGTTTATCATTTACTAGGGATATGATCTGAGGACAAAATTAATATTATTTATTTTAATAGTTTATTTTTTGAGGTCTTGATGTTTATGAAAAATATTTCTCTCTAATGGGTTATACTATGTTAAATGGTTACGAAACTTGGCTTCCTTTCAATAGTATGTCTAGGATGAAATGGTTATGACACCTATCTGTTTTCTTTAGGCTATCAAATGGTAAAATATTTATAATACCCATTTCATTTCTAGGGTTATGATATGATGTTTATAAAACCCAAAATTTTTAATGTTCATGTTATGATGAAATTTTTATTGCTAACATAAGTATGAGTTCATTATGAGATGGTTCGGTCCTATATCTCTGTCCAATGCATTAGGTTATGATTTGTATCTCATGGGTATAATAGGGATGGAATGAGATGTGAACTCATTAAATTAATATAGGGATGGAATGAGGGGAGAACTAAGTTAATTAATACATGGTTGGAATTGGAAGTGAACCAGGCTCAGTAATATAGTTCTAGAAAGGGATGTCAATGAAGCTCAGTATTACATAGCTGAAATTGGGAGCGAACCCACCTCAACAGGGGACTTCTTTCACTAATTTGGTCATGGGAGCGAACCTTGACTACTAAGATAGTTGGGAGAGTGAACCCATTCCACAAATATGTACTTCACACAAAGTCTCAAATACTATGGAAGTCATTTTATATTATAATGTGTTGGTAAAAAATTCTATGTATAATTTATAGGTTATGATTTCATGGATTATTTTCTAGATTCTCTAATGATTCATGTTTTATGAACTACCAATATTTTTTCTTTAACTCTTTTATATAATCAATTATATTAAGGGTATGATATTGAAATGTAATTCTCATTTTCACATATCGTTAAACTTATGTTTTTCTTAGGTATCACTTTTTTTTACACATGCTGAGCATATGATCTCATCTATTTCTTATGCTTCCATTCATAACTTTTTGAAGAAAGGGTTTATGTAGAACATCTAAGAGGGAAAATATTTGTTGGAAACATTGATGATATTTCCCCATGTTAGAATATTTAATTTCATGTTTCTAAAGAATGTAAACAATTTAGGTCCAATTGCATGCATTTTTTTAATTTTTGAACATTCCTAAAAAATGATATACTATCAATGTTTTTTATCCCTAGGTCCTTATAAAAATCAACATCCAAATAATTAAAAAAAATAAACTTATTTTCGACCAATATAACGTGTTTTATAACAAGAATCTATTAATTCAAAAGTACATACATCACTGAACATTATGTCATTATCCTTAACAAATTCTCTCCATCTCTAAACACGACTCAACCACAAAGGCTCCATGACAAACTCAAAAAGAGATGTACCTAGAAAAAGAAGTTATCTTAAAATATGGGATGGATTGATTTGTGTGTGTAAATTATTTTAAGAAAGGATATTACCCCTATTTTTATAAATTAAATTCGATTTTCCAAGATTTATAAAATAGTTTAAAAATGGGGTTTTCATTGTATGTTTTTATAGATAAGGGGTGTAGAATTGGTATTTCGAAATGGGATAGACATTTGAAATGAATTGATAATAACATATTATAGGATCATTGGATACATGTATTGAAGGTGTATTATTATGGATCATCCTTTTGTATTGTAAAGGGCTCACCTTATGAGTGCTATTTTCATTCCATTATTAAGAGGCATTTGGATCTCGGAATTTATTGACATTTTAGGTGGGTTCACATTCTGTGGTGTTCCTCTGTTCCAATGACCATTATACATGTGTTCTTGGTACTTTTTTTTAAAATAGTCATAACTTATGTATGATTGATCTAACCATCATGATCATAAGTAATATTTGGAGTGTTTTACCATTATGATTTTTTGTACTCTTTTTTCATTGATATACCTATTTTAGGAATTGTAACTAGTTTGTGAAAATTATGCTTTGGAAACCGTTTACATGGATTGTTTTTGGAACACATAAAATTGGGAAATTTTTACAATCCTATTGATATAAAACTTCTTTACAACTTCTCATGAATTATTTTTATATAAATTGATCAAATTTTGAATATTGAATAGAAACATGATATAAAATCTTGGGTTAGATCCTATAGAGCATGTCTAGATCACACACTATAAATTCCCATGTTGATGTGTAGACCTTATATTTTATTTAGATATAGGAATAATAAAGGAAATATATATAGGTGGAGGGGATAATATCAAATGGTTATGGGTAGCTGGTTGTGAGATAGTTGGACTATTCCAACATATCATATGGATTTTTTGTTTACTGTTTGAGGTAATATTGTTATGGTTATTGAGCATTTACATTAGAGTTTATCTTTATTTTTATGATTTATACCACTACCACATTATTTATTTGATAAGGGAATGCATTTTTTTTTAATTTTTACGTCTTTAAATTTATACCATTTGTCTTATTTTAGTTTGGGTGAAATCATTTCCTCTATTTTTTATATCTCTAAGGAGATATTCTATTGCCTTTGGAGATTAGGAACACCTCTCTGGTCAATGTTGAATTAGTTTATATATTAGTTCAGAGATTATCCAGGGTAATTTAATTATATTACATAATCTATTGAATAATAATCCTGAAATAATCATCATTTTATATATTAATTATACTTTTAAAACCAACAATGAATTATTGTTTTGATAAAGGATTTTTGATACAACCATGGGGATGGTAAGCCGTAGATATGCATATGTAATGTTTTCATTTCGGAATGATCATGAGGGAATGAAGGTAGTCACACTTTCATAATTACATAATGATTATTGTATCATAAATATTATATTTTCATTTTATATAATCATATATATACCAACAAGGAAATGTGTTGATGAAAACAAATCAGACGGCTTCATGGATGTTGCAATCCAAATGTACACATGAATGACGTTATTATTGTTCAATATATAAATATTTATAAATATTGATGATATATTATATTTTTAAAATTATATTTTCTTATAAATATAATAGCTACACATTAAATCCATCATTATAACTATCCTAAAGAGGTGATGATAGAAAATTAATTACATCGGTTTGAGTGGTTTTACTCTTCTTTATAGATAAATGATGAATTCATTTTTAATTTGTTGGAAGAAAAGTTGTATATAGGTTATTCTATTAACAAGATATCATATTATTATATTTAACATACAGAATTTATTACTTCATCTTTGTTTATGAATATTTAATTTAGTATAAAAAGAATAAAATGAGGGAACTAACATACTAACAATACCTTTTATTTAGGAAACCCAAATAGGTTAATAAATAACACCTACCTAGGTTGGTTTTATGATAATAAATTGTTCTATAGGAAATGGAAATAGATGTTGAAAATTGATAATGGTAGGTATTGGATATTCCCAGATCCTATTTAAGTTTGTGTAGAAGAGTATTGGGGTGTCCTTTTATAAGTGAGGGGAGGGGAGGTTTTGTAATTAGATGTCATTTTATAATATTATATTCCTGAAAATAATGTAAAATGGTTATAAATGACATAGATTATAATACATGTAGAATAGGGTCTCAATATAGCCATCCAATAAAAATTTTATTGGTTTATATATCAATTTTAACCTTATCTATTAGATTAATCCTTCTGTTAACCATTTTAATCCTTAACTATGGTAAAAACTTTTTCTATAGAAATGGGTTATAAGTTTACTTATAATCTAAAAATGTATTCATAAATAGACAATAAATGTCATTTATGACCATTTATAAAACTAATTGTCCTATTTATAAACTTTAATGGTTTTTATGTAATATAAAAATATATATTTAACATAAAATAGTTTTAAATTCAATTTAAGAACAATTCACAAAATTGGATTTTGAAAACAACATGAAAGAAATGGATTTATATTTTAAAACATTTAATCACTAAAAATATATTACCAATAACAGTAAATTGTTTTCTAACAACCTATATTATCCAAAAAAATTAGTTTTGAATTTTTTAACTCATTTACTATGATTTTTTACTACTTGCACAATCACTATGTCACTATTATGAAAGCATTTAATGTAGTTATATTATTAAAATAATATAAATAAATTACCAAAATAAATATATAATGTAATATATATTCAAATCATAATGTTATACCAATGTGAACAAATAATAATTTTAATATAAAGAGAGATACATTTTGTATCTTTCCTTACTTAAAATAATATAGACAAATTTTTAAAGTTAAAATGGAATAAAATTACCATTAACAAGAATATTGGATTATGATGGTATAACCAACTTATCAAATATATTATTGTAAGGTTTATTTTTCATTTTATGTCCTTATCATAGTAATTTTTTACATTAATTACTAGATTTACAATTACTAAGGTTACAAATATATAATAAGTTAAATATTCATAATTACCAAAAGTGAAACAGTATTATTTAAAAATTTGAGAAAAATGATTAAAAATATGATATAAATTTTTCAATTTAATTCATATATGTTGAATAATTTATTTTATAATTAAACCCCCAAAATAAGATGAAAACATATTTTTAGACAAAATGCGTTTTAAGTATAGAAATATTTTTTACCAAACTATAATATAATACTGATTAAAATAAAATATATTAGATAATTTTTAATCAAGAGACAATTTCATTTTAAAACTAATCCAAATTATAATTTTAATTTTAAATTACAAGAAATTAAAATACAATTTTCAAAAAAATTGAAATTTTCTCTATTCAGTGAAAAATTATTTTTTTAGAAAATTATAAAGATTCATTCTAATATAATTTTTACGTGATTTATTGAAAAATAATTTTCATATTTTCAATTTAAAAATAAATAATTTTGAAATATATATTTTAAAATTTAAAATATAACACCAGAAAACCAAATTTAGTTAGAAATAATTCTATTTCATTTTGAAAGAAAAACTACATTATATTTTTATAAAAAATACAACTAAATAAAATATAATTAATGAATATTAATAATACATTGAAATTATTTATATTAACACTAAATTATTTTCAAAATATAACTTCTTTGGTGGATTGATGTTTTGGGATCCTATTGGTTCTATAAATTCCCATTTACTTGATATGTGTGACACCTAAACTGATTCTACCTTATTTATTATATTTTTTTCTTATATTATATTAAACCCTATAATTATTCCCTTTTTTACCAATGTGATTTGGGTTTTCTATATATTTTTGGAATAATTTTTTGAATTAATATTTTACCTAGTATGGTGATATCTAATAAGATGAATTCATGTATTTTTTTATTTAAATTAAATTCTAGGAATAATTAGAAAATTTATTTGGATATTAATGTATTTTTTATTTTTAACTAAAATCCAACAAATAATCAATGTATTTTAAAATATCACTAAAGTTATCTTTATTTTAATGTTTATAATTTGTGTCTGGATTCTGTTTGACATGCCTTGAGTAACACCCACCATTTTTGGGATGTATATTATTTTTATAAACAATATTTTTATTTTTATATGTTAGTATATTTATTGCATAATGGAATTTAAATTGATTATGAAATTATTCAAATGAGATATGAATTTAATTTAAAATAAATAAGTCATTCCCAAGTGGAGTGCTACAATAAATGTATGTGAAATTATGTATTGTATACTAGGAGATATTACTCACTATGGATAAAATACAAACATTGAAAGTGCATGAATCAATAGCGAAAAACATTTACTCAAAAAAAATCATCAAAACAAGGAAATACCCTAGATATTTTTCAACCATTAGGATCCCTAATATCCAAAAGAATCCTATAATGTGGAATAACATAATTAATTGATAAATAATTATTTAAAATCTGTAATATTTAATAAGAACGATGCCTTGTGAAGTGAGATTATAACGAACAAATTATTTAGTATAGTAATAAAATTTCTCCATAAAAAATATGAATATTGAAAGTAAATTATTTTAAAATATGTTCATTTCCCATATGGGCATTGGTTATATATTAAATAGGTGTACTGATGTCATGTATTGTTAAGTAATAAATTAAAAAATAATATAACCAATAATGAATGAAAAATTATGATTTTAATATATTATAAATATATATGTTTATGCATTACATATTAATATTAATATTATTTTTAAAAATTATATTATGTATATTATATTATTTACAATTATATATTCTAAAATCAATTCAGTAAAAATGAAAATTTTAAAATATGAATAAATTAATTTTAATATAATTGTTCAATGTATTTTTTATATAAATATAATAATTATTTTTATAAAATATATATTATGTTAAGTGTTTTATATTTATTCATTATTTAACATTTGAAAAATATTATTATATGTGACCTGATATATATCTTTTAATTTATAAATTGATATGAAATAATATTATGAAAACAAAATTCCTTAAAACAACATTTTTTTTCGATAAAACAAATTCACATTATATTCTATATTTTCAATTAATATTTTTTAAAAAATTTATAATCTAAATTTAGTAAATATAAATCAATTCAAATCCTAATAATGTAGAAATTAGTTTAATATGATATTTTGGGATTTTTCTACAATGAGTTATTTTTAGGGGAATAGTGTGAAATTATATTTTGGAAAATAACACGACGATGATGACATTTTTACAATATATTTATGAAATATAAATTCATTATTTTATTTATAAGGAAAATTTGTGTTTAATAACTAATTTAATAGTTTTAAATATATTTCAGTTCATATACAAACCAATATTTGATAGTTTATCAGTTATGTTAAATTTTTCAAAAACAAGTTTGTAAAAAAATATAAACTCATAATTTTAAAATGTAATTTTTTCAAATTAAAAAATTGTACAATAATACGGGATTAAAATTTTGTACAATTAAACACAAAATATATAATTATTGATATTTTAAGCATAATTTATAAATATTTTTGTTAAAAACTAGTCACCTTGGTGAAATCCAAACTAGTAAAAATTAGTAGCCTAAGAGGAAAATGGCCAAATTCATTTAGAAAGTTGTTTAATTGAATATTTGAGGTGTATATAGACCGTAAATATTATCCAATATATTAATTATCAATTTTATTACATTTTCCATTATTTTTACATTTTATTATTGAACTGTTTATAGTTTTTGTGAAAAGGTCACTCATTTTCATTTCTGAAGGTGGCTTTCCAATACTCACTTCCTTGCACATATAAAACCCTATTATTTCATACCATTATATTATTAAGCCTCTCTATAACACTCCTAGTCATCATAATGAGGTTATGGTATTATAAAAATACCACCTATTAATTGTTTAACTCCAATCATAATGATCATAACCGAAGTAGGCAGGTGCCTGTTTCTAACCGCATCATCATATTTCATTTTTCATTTTGAGAATCTATTCATTATAAAATATATATTATCCATATAAAAAAGAATAAAATAAATGTGAATATTATAATTATATTTTATTATAAAAATGGTATAATCTTTACCAACCCTTCACCTTTTCCTTATGAAAATTGAAAATGACATTTGTGTGCGTGTGAGAAACAACCTCCACAAAATTCCACATTTAATTTTACCAGAATTTTTTTGACAATTTTAATAATGTTGAATTTAATAAATAATTATTATCTTTATAACATATTTTAGATTCATAAATAATAAAACAAATTATTGAAATAAACCATTCAATATAAAATGAAATGGTCCACAGTGTGTATGTGTGGACCACTTCATTTAAGGGACTATTGATTTTTTTGTTTTTCCCTTCATCACCACATTATGTAGGTGGTCATGAGAATGGGTTTAACAAATAAATATAATTTTTAGTATGTAATTAAAAAAATTTAGAATTAATTAGTTAAATTATTAATGATATTATCCTTAAATGTTTATCATTATGTTAAAAATTTAAAAAAAACCGACTAAGAGTATATTATTAATTCTAATTATGTAATATTTCCACAAACTTTAATTTTCTTTTAAAATACTTTATAATTATGATGTATCACACTAACAAATACTAAATTAAAAAATTATTCTCCTAGGGTAATGATTTTTCAACTAAATAATCTTATATTAATTAATATTATTCAATAATCATGGTATATGAATGTTGGGGTAGGTTTAACCACGTACATAAAAAATGATAAAAATTGAATCATAGATGAATATAAATTCATAATTAGTTGTTTAATATGATATAAATAATTGTATAAAAATATTGTTTTAAAATTTCTATGTATACGTCAATATTTAACTAAATAATTTTGAAAACATCTCTTGTTGGTTAAGAAAATCACTGATGTACGCTTATTATCGATTTCATTCACAAGGATAATGTCGGAATCACACATCCAAGGAAATTAAAAATTTGTAAATTGTTATAATCCGTAAATTAATACAAAATTAATGAATGGGTAATGATGAAATTTTGTATGACATGAATACCATCAACAATCCCATGAAACTAGTAAAAAAATTAGATAAATAAATAGATGATGTGGGAAAATAGATAAAAACTAATAATATATATTTTAATAATTATTATAAATTTATATTATAAATATTTTTAGACATGAATATGGTTATAAAATTAGGTATTAAGGTAGTTTTTTTTGTAATAATGGAGGTTGAAGAACATATTTATCAATCATGATTAAATTTATGGGGTTCTTTATCTCAATTTTAACATTATGAAACATATTTCTTAATATACACCATAATACATTACTATATGTGTTATTACCGTATAATAAATTTATTTTAACATACCTATATGTTTATAATATTCATATTGTTTAATTTATTTTAATATTATTTGATTTAAAATAATGAAATGAAAATGAATTTTTATGATTAAAATGATACCAAAACCATAATAGTTTCAATTTAAAATCTAATTTTCAAATCATGATTATTTAATAATGAAAATAAATATAGTTAATTTTTATTATTTATAAAATCCCAAAAAAATCATTGGTAATTCATTGGGTTTTACATGTCTCATTAAAATTTAGTTTTCTATTTGACTCAAAAAATTTCCATAGTATCCTTTAATGTGAAATTTAAATTTCTCTCCTTGGTCAAGAGCCCCCATTTTTACCTATATATATTCATTATATTCACCTTCCATTTTTCTTATATATTCATAAAGAATTTTTTGATGTCATTTTATACTACTTTATCATCATTAAAAATACTAAATAAAATTATCAAATCTTTGGAATGTGTTGTTTTAACCAGAGTGTAAAAAATATATTTTTAGTATTTTCGATGTGAACGCCTCATTTTAATTTATCTAATACAAATTTTCTATGATTATATGGATTTATAAAATATATATATTCATATTTATTTTTAATTTTTTTACAAAAGATAAATGTTTTTTTATTTCCAATTAAATTTATGATAATAGTCATAAAATGGTATTCATCTAATTCAACATCCTTTGAAAAAAATTATTCTTGTTCAAAGATGTTATTATAATGTTACCATACACTATATTTATTTATATGACATATTTAATTTCACCAAATTATTACATTTTGGTCCATCAATACATTTTTATTGTATAAAAATCATCACTGTGTGATCCAAACATTTCACCCAATTACTTTCCATTGAGAATAACCTAGTCATTATTCATTTAAATAAATGGTGTTCACATAGATTTAATACCATAATTTATTTGTGAAAATTATTGACTTAATTTATACCCATTATATAAAAGATTTAAATACTATATACCTTACTACCTTTATTGAATGTAATTTAACTATAATATTTACAAAGACCCATACTTTACATACATTTTTGTTACATTAAAATTGAATCACACATATTACAACATATAACAAAACCATGAAAGGACCGTACAGGTATAGTGTCTTTAGAAACTAGGAAACATAAACAACTGTTTCATAAATAATCTACACTTTCTCTCTTTTATATTATCATATCTAGAGTCCCTTTTGTCATATATTACTTAATACCATTATTCCTGACATGGGGAAAAGAAAACATACAAAAGGGTGAGCGCAAATGCTCAGTAAGGTTAATCAAAGGAAATACAAATCATATCATATTCACAAGAACATAACATTTTGAAAATATTAACCTACAAAAGATATAATAATATCTTAACATGGGATAAATAATTGAAGTGAAATGTAATACCAATAATCATTACATAAAACATGATACTTTTTGGCATACACACATAATCATAGAGAATCATTTCTTAGTATTCAAGACTCATTTCCAAGACTATCCTAGCAGACAAAGTCCATTTCTGAATCAAGTTCTCTCCTCGTTTAAGTCCTGTATCACTGAACCAGATTAACCTGCCATTCCAGACATGTCTATTTCATTAGATATACATCTTTACTCAATGCATTGGAGAGAGATATATGTCCCACCCATTTCATAATGATACCATTCTTATATGTTCCACAATATCATAAATCATATATCGTATCATAACCCATGTAATATAAATGGGATTCTTAAGAATCATGCCATCATAACATAATCCATAAAGGACCCCATAAAAATAATTCCATCATAACATAATCAAATCAATGTAAAAATAGGGATAGAAACAGAACCCTATATTATCTTAGATGGAAAATAATTTTGATAAAACACTTGAACTAAATTCGTGAGGAAAATATCCTTTCTACATCCATTTTTTTCCATTCATAAAATGTCATACAATTTTTTAAAAAAGAACTTACTTAAAAATAAAATTTAAAACTTTTAACCGAAGCTTCATGGAAATAATGTTCTGTGAAATCATAAAAACTCATTCATTCCGTATAAGTTAAAAAAACATTCTTCTCGTACTTTGGCCGGAAAAGTAAAAAAGTACCTCGTACTAAAAACAACAAAAGATATCATTCATATATTTTACTAAAAAACTCACCAATGGGTAAAAATTGGATTTAAAAAATTGTAGGAAGATAGAAATAATATTACATATTTAGGAAACATGGATGTAGATGATAAATATAACCCAGTAAATTCTGAAGTATAAACAATCTCGAATAAAAATGATATTGAGAGATTTTCCCTTACCTTATATTTGATATGCTTCGTACGTATACGAACCACCTGTATAATTATTTAAATAATGTCATTGACTTATTACATAATCATATTCATTGTTATGATATAATATAGGGTTATATTCTTATCGTCTTATTAGTGATATTTCATTGCTACTTGTTATTCAGGTGTTCATTGCTTTATGTTCTTATGCGTGTTTTGTCGAATAAACTCTTATTATTATATTTTGTTTATAGATACATCATTTATAGAATGTTATTTTTATAATATATATCATATTTATACATTAAATTCATTTATATAATCATTATTAAATGAAGACCATGTAGAATGAGTCGCATCACATCGTGGAGACGGTAGGTCGTACGTACGAACAAGCGATGATATCATTCCCGTAATTATTGAATGGTATGGAGTAGATGATGGAATGTCTCAGAATTAGAATCATGTTATAATAACCAAATATAGTTATTATTTTCACCATTATACCCATCCATGCAAGGTGGTGTTGGAAAAACAGATTACACCACAGCGTGGAGACGGTATTCCGTACCTACGCACGCGTGGTGATTTTGTTTTTCATAGGATGGATTGAAGGTGAAATATGTTTGTTTCATATTTATAATAACATATTAGTATATGAGTGATAATTATGTTATTACTTTATTATGAAACAACAAAATAAATAGAATTAGAAGAAGAAATGAATTTGAATGAATTGGAAAAGGATATTACCTCTTCTTTGACGAGCCTCTTCTAAACCTCCTCTTAGGGCACTAAAGTTTTCTTTGTAGATGAAAAGAACCTCTATTATGTTTCTAGGGATGTTGAAAAGTTAAATGGTCAGGGGTTGTCCGAGCATTATGGCTCAAAATTTTGTAAAGAGGAGATGGATGAGGTGCCCTTTTATAAGGGAGGAGAGGGGCGCCTTAGGAAAAACTTAAAATATTATTTTATAATAAAGACATATTCTATTTAAAATAACTAAAAATTGATTTATTTATAAGATAAAGTGGGTATGGGTCGAAAACGTCTCGAAAAATATGTTTTAGAGATGTTTAGGTTACTATTCTAACCTTATCATTTAGATTTAACTCTATGTTAAATAATTTAACTTTTACCGCGTCTTCTTGTTTTCTTACACTATATGGTTAATAAACATACTATAACAAGGAAAACTAACCCCAAGTAGTTCATTATTAATATATATAACCATATCTATGTATTTTGGCAGAAACGTAAATTTTGTGTAACAAAATAACAACTAATAATACAATATTTGTTATAAAAACTATTTTATGTCAATTTTGAAACTATTAGGTAATTGATTTTTTTTGAAAATAATAACAAAATTATTAGTTAAAAAAAGTTAATTAAATCAATACTAACCTGTAATATTAACCAATTAAATTATTTTAATTCATAAAAAGTCTCAAATTACATTTATTTGGGTATTTATAATATCCATTATGTCAATATTTCATTAGTAAGGTAATTACTGCAACATCATTGTGTCATATATAAATTAAATTATTCAATGTCTAAAAATTATAAATAAAATACTATTATATAGGAAATCTATTTAGCATTCTAATAAATATTTATAGTCGAACTTATCTTATGTATAACACTATATTAAAAATGTTTTAGTTATTAAACATTGATTTTAACTCTTTCAACTCTTCTTTAAATAAAATAATAATAAGTGTCCTAATCTTCTCCAAGTGGACCTAATGGGTAATATTTTATTACCAAGGTTGTTTGTGGTCAAATTAAACTTATCAAACAGAATTAGGAAATGTGATAGGGTAATAATAATATCATTTATACCCTTAATTACCTTATTTACTTTTAACTGTGGTAAATAAAAGTAAAAAGTTACTATTCACCAAAAATTATTTTTATCTTATTGAACCACATGTTACTCCTTGATATTAACCATGTCTCTTGTATTTTTTAAATTCAACACACATAAGTGGTAAAATAATGTTTTATTTACAATTGAAAATGCTCCTAGAAGCTGGGTAGAAGACGGTAAAAAGTCCAATAAAATTATTATTCATATATATTATTATAAAATTACTCCAACGAAATACATTAAACTTTTATAAGTATTATGTATCAATTTTGACCTAAAATAAATTTAAATAAATTATTATTTAAATAAAATGTTGGTTTTAACCAATAACTCAATTTTTTCAGTATTCATCAAAAATTGAAAGTTTTCAGAAAAATACCAAAAATTCACCCTACGCTAATTTCGATATTGCGAATCAAAAAATGAAGTCCATTTTGAAAGATAAAATTGATAAAAATTTAAAAAGATGTTATTACTATTCATAATATCTAGATTATATAATATTTTTATAACATATCATTTTTTAGTGAAACTCGGTATTGCGTACAACGCAAGCTATCTAGAAAGGTTTCTCTTGCGTGTAACGCAAGCCAAGAAAATGTTGTGTGTAGTGAACGATTCCTTTGGTGATGCATATAACATACTACATAAAAACAAAATATTTCTCATAAAATCTTGGGTGTCACATTCTACCCTCCTTAAAATGAATTTCGCCCTCGAACTTCATCACATTGTAACAAACAGATGAGGATACCTCTCCCTCATCATATCCTCAAGTTCACATGTAGCTTCTTCTAATTGGTGGTTCCTCCATTAAACTTTTGCCAAGTGAGTGGTCCTTTTCTGTAGAACTTTTTCCCTATGATCACAATCTCTATCAGCTCTTCTTCATAAGAATGATCTTGCTCCAGTGGTACAACTTCTGAGATGAGTACATGTGAAGGATTGGGTATGTAATTTCTCAGGAGAGATATGTGGAACACATCATGAACTTTAGAAAGATTCAGTGGAATATCTAATCGGTAAGATACCTTCCCAACACGATCCAGTATTTCAAAAGCACCAATATACCTAGGGCATAGCTTTCCCTTCTTTCCAAATCTCATTACACTCTTCCAGGGAGATATTCGTTAGAACACTTTATCACCCACTTCAATCTCTAGTTATTTTCTTCGGTTATTGGCATAAATTTTTTTTCGACTCTGAGTTGCTCTTATGTGTTGTTGAATAGATCTGACCTTTTCTACCATCTCATCAATAAGATCAGGTACTAATAGCTTTCTTTCACCAACTTCATCCCAACAAGTTGGAGTTCTGCATTTCTTTCCATAGAGAGCTTCATAAGGAGCCATCTGAACACTGGAGTGAAACCTATTATTATAAGAAAATTACACCAATGGTAGGTGTTGATCCCAACCACCTTTGAAATCCATTGAGAATGCTCTCAACATGTCTTATTGATTTTGAATTTTCCTCTCAGACTGATCGTCTATCTGAGGATGATAAGAAGTGATGAAACTCAACTCTATATCTAGAGTATGCTGAAGGCTTCACCAAAACATCGAGCTAAACCTCAGATCTCAATCAGATATAATGGAAAGTGGTACTCCATGCAATCTTACCACTTCATTTACATATATCCTAGAAAGTTGATCAAGATAAATATCTTATCTAGTAGCAATGAAGTGTGACGACTTCGTAAGATGATCAACTATAACCCATATATCATTATTGCCTTTGGGTGTTTTAGGAAGTCTAGTGACAAAGTCCAAAGTGATTTTTTCCCATTTCCATTTTAGTATGGGTATTAGTTGTAACATCCCCTTAGACTTATGTCTCTCAGCTTAAATTTGCTGTCAATCCAAGCATCGAGAGACATATTCCGAAACATCTCTTTTCATTCCATCCCACTAGAAGTACACATTCAGGTCCATATACATCTTCATGATTCCAAGGTGAACAGAGAATGAAGAACTATGAGATTCATCCAATATTTAATTCTTTAATTCTGGGGTGGGACGAACACAAAACTGATTCCTAATCCTTATTATTTTATCACAATCAATGTGGAAGTCAGGAACATTTCTCACCTTCTTTTGTAACTCTACATCTTCATTCTGTGCCTCTTTAATCTTCATATGTATAGATGGTAGAACATTCATTTTTTAAAGATAAGAGTTTTCCCCTTCTATTATAATTTTAAGATCCATCCTTTGTAAATCAATAAATATTAGATCTTTTGTGATCCTCATCGTGGATAATATAGCATGGTCTTGTCAACTTAATGTGTCTGCCACCTTGTTTGCTTTCCCAGGGTGGTAATGAATTGAGTAGTCATAATCCATAATCATCTCCAACCATCTTATTTGGTGCATATTCAGCTCCTTTGGTGTGAAAATATACTTCAATATTTTATGATCAGTATAAATATCACACATTTCACCATAAAGATAATGCCTCTAAATCTTTAGTGAAATGATTACCGAAACTAACTCCAAATCATGAGTTGGGTAATTTTTCTCATGTATTTTCAATTGTTGTGAGGTATAAGCTTTCACCATATCGTTTTTCATGAGAACACACCCCAATATTTTCTTGGATGCATCACTGTAGATCACAAACCTTTCTCCACTACAAGGCAGTGTGAGCACTGGTGCACTGGATAATATTCTTTTAAAGTAATTGAAATTCTCTTCACACTCCTCCGTCCAAACAAACATAACTCCTTTTCGAGTCAACATGGTGAGTGGATTAGATCATAGTGAGAAATATTTCACAAAACATCGATAATATCCATCCAAACCAAGAAAACATCAGATCTAAGTTAGTATTTTGGGTCTTGACCATCTTTTAATAACGTCTGTTTTTACTGGATCCATGAATATCCCCTCTTTTGAAATTATGTGACCTAGAAATGAAACCTTTTAAAGCCAAAATCCACACTTTGTAAATTTTCCGAAAACCATCTCCTTTCTTAGGGTCTTTAATACAATTCTCAAGTGATCATCATGTTCTTCCTTGCTCTTTGAATAGACAATAATATCGTCTATAAAGACTACCACAAACTGATCAGGATAGTCTCTAAAGACTCTATTCAATAGATCCATGAAGATAGAAGGGGCATTAGTAAGACCAAATGGAATCACTATAAATTCATAGTGTCTATACCTTGAACGGAATTCTGTCTTTGGTATATCCTCCCTTTTGACCCTTAATTAATGATACCCTGAACTAAGATCAATCTTGGAAAAGTATTTAGCTCCATGTAGTTGGTCAAATAAGTCATCAATGCATGGTAGAGGATATTTTTTCTTGATAATGATCTTGTTAATATCTCGATAATCAATGTAGAGTCTCATTGATCCATATTTCTTCTTAACCAACCGAACAGGTGCTCCCAAAGGTGATGCACCAGGGAATATGGACCCCTTATCAAGATTCTCTTGGAGTTTATTCTTTAATTCATGCAACTGAATTGTGTACATTCTATAAGGTGTCTTTGAAATGGGCATAGCACCGGGAATGAGTTCTATTGAAAACCCAACTTCACGATTTAGTGGAAGACCTGGAAATTCCTCTGGAAAGACATCATCAAACTCTTGTAAAATGGGTGTATTCTTAATCGTGAGTTTCTCTCCAACCATTTGAGATAAATAACCTTCATTTATTGGCTTCAAGACCCATAAGATTGAAGAAATTTCCACTGGAAGGTTATATTCATCCTCGCATCGATAGATGATTGTTCATTGATCAGGAATATGAAATGTTACTTCTCTTCTTTGGCAATCGATATGAGCTCCATATAATGAAATCCAATCCATTCCAAGGATCACATCAAATTCCACTATAGGAAGTATCAGAAGATTTGCAGGAAGCACTTTCCCACAATCTTCAATAAGAGAATAATTTTAAACTTTTGACGCGACTGTTATGCCATTAGGGGTGGTCATAAGTAACTCAACATATAATTGTTGAGGTAATACGACGATACACATAGAAAATTCATCAGAAATAATAGAGTGGGTGGATCTAGAATCAAATAAAACATTTTATACTTTAGAGTGGATGGAAATTTTACCTTTCACCACTTCGTTATCTTACTCCACATCACGATAGAAATTCCATGTGACTTTCCTTTGTTTTTGGCCCTATTAGTTGGTTGATGTTGATCATTATCAACAACCCTTGGATTAGGGCATTGATTATCATAATTCCCCATTTCCATGCACTTGTATCATTGATGTGTAGGAGGTGCATCTTGTGTATCCTTTTCTTAGTTTGCTTCACTAGACAACTTTTTCCCATCATTGTGACATTCAAAATCTCTATGACCTTATATTACACATTTGAAAAATTTACTTGTCCCTTTAAGGCAATTCCATCCATGTTTCTTCCACACTTTGAGCATAAGGGAAAAATCATCTTCTTTTCAGTGTGGTATTTAGATTTCCCTTTGAATTCCATTTTCATCTTTTTATCAAACACATATGACTGATGGGTTACTCTAATCTCTATCTCATCCTTGAGAGCACATCTAACAATTTCCTCGTAGATATTGAAGTCCCTTAGGGCTAACGCCAGTTGAATACATGGTTTTAAGCCACTAAAAAATCGATCGATCTTACTCTCAGGTTAGATAATAATTCTGGAAGTGTACCTTATATGTCTTGTAAAATTTTCTTCATAGGTACCAACAGATTCATAATCCTTTTTCTTTAGTTCAAGAAACTCATTCTACATCTTTGTTTGAAGAATATCAGGGATGTACTTATTGAAAAACAAGTTCTTGAACTTGTCCCCTCCCATGGATTCAATTTCATCTTAGGGACCTGTATTATTGATAACATTCCACCATTGATCAGTTTCACCTTCCAAACAATATAATAATAATATGACTTTATCATGTTTAGAACATTTTAGAACTGAAAATATCTTTTCAGTGGTATTGATCCATTGTTTAGCCACTAATGGATCAGCAGACCCACTGAATGCGGGTGGACAATGCCTCAGGAAGGATTCAACAGAATGTTGCTCCTTCCTTTGCTCATTTGGTAGTACTACATGATTCAAAGCTTGAGAATGTTGGGTGAGCATGGCTACAAGATTTTTCAATCTAGATCCTATAATGTTTGGTTGCTCAGGGGGACAATCATTTCATTTCCCATCGCATTTCTCATTAACACGGCTCCCTCAGGTTCTAGCCATTGACTAAAACCTTAAAGAATAGTGTGAGAAACACTAATTATAACAGGAAAAAAACATAATCAGAAATAAAATTTCACACTTTAGGTCTTATCATAGGTTTCTCATGTCCATTTCTAAAACACTAATATTGCGTTCTATTCATAGACATATCCTTAGGGTTCTTACTAAGGCTTTCACATCCTAGTTTCCAAAGGTTGAATATAACTTTCCTCTAATACCAACTATAATGACCCATACATTACATACATAGTTATTAATTCAAAATTGAAGCACAATTATTATAACATATAAAAAAACCAAGAAAGGACCATATAGGTATAGTGTCATTAGAAACTAGGAAACATAAACAATTGGTTCATAAATCATCTACACTATCTCCATTTTATTTTATCATATATAGAGTCCCTTTTGGAATATCTTACTTAATAGAATTATTCATGACCTAGGGAAAAGAAAACATACAATAGGGTGAGATCAAATTCATAGTAAGGGTAGACAAAAGAAATATAAATTATATCATATTCGTAAGAACATAACATTTTGAAAATATTAAACTGCAAAAGAGATCATAATATCATAAAATGGGATAAATCATTATAGTGAAATGTAATCCAAATAATCATAACATAAAACATGATAATTTTTGGCATACACACATAATCATAGAGAATCATTACTTAGTAGTCCAGACTCATTTCCAAGACTATCCTAGCAGACAAAGCCCATTTCTGAATTGAGTTCACTTCTCGTTTTAGTCCGGTATCACTGAACCAGATTAACCTTCCGTTCCAGCCATGTCTATCTCATGAGATATAAATCTTTAACCAATTCATTGGAGGGTGATATAGGTCCCACAAATGTCATAATGATACCATTCTTATGTGTGCCACAAGATCATAAATCATACATCATAGCATAACCCATGTAATAAAAATGGGATTCTTTAGCATCATGCCATTATAACATAATCCATAAAAGGAAATCATGAAGATAATTCCATCATAACATAATCAAATAAATGTAAAAATAGGGATAGAAACATAAACCTATATTATCTTAGATAGAAAATAATTTTGATAAAACACTTGAACTCCATTCTTGAGGAAAATATCCTTTATACTTCAAAAACATTTTTCCTTTCTTAACATGTCATACAATTTTAAACTAAAAGAGGTTGATTAAAAATTATCTTTGAAACATATAAAGGAAGTTTCATGGAAATAATGTTCTATGAAACTATAAAAATCCATTCATGCCCTATAAGTTAAAAAAACATTATTCTCGTACATTGGCTGGAAAAGTCAAAAAGTACCTCGTACTAAAAACGACAAAAGATTCCTTTCATATCTTTTACTAAAATACTCGCCAATGGGTAAAATTAGATTTAAAAATTTTAGGAGGATATAAATAATATTACATATTTAGGAAACATGGATTTGGATGATAAATATACCCAAGTAAATTCTGAAGTATAAACAATATCGGATAAAAATGAGATTGCGAGATTTTCCCTTACCTTAGGTCTGATATGCTTCGTACGTATCTGAACCTCCTGTATAATGATTTAAATAATGTCATTGACTGATTACATAATCATATTCATTGTTATGATATCATATATTGTCATATTCTTATCTTCTTATTAGTAATATTTCATTGCTACTTGTTATTCGGGTGGTCATTGATTTATGCTCTAATGCATGTTTTGTCGAATAAATTCTTATTATTATTTTTAGGTTATCGATACATCATTTAAAGAATGTTATTAGTATAATATATATAATATTTATTCATTCAATTCATTTATATAATCATTATTCAATGAATATCATGTAGAACGAGTCGCATCACATCGTGGAGATGGTAGGCCATACGTATGCATGATCGATGATATCGTTCCCATTAATATTGAATGGTATTGGAGTGGATGATGGAATGTCTCATAATTATAATAATTTTATAATAACCATATATAGTAATTTTTTACACCATTATACCAATCCATGTAAGGTGGTGTTGGAAAAATAGATTACACCACAACGTGGAGACGGTATTCCAGACGTACGCACGCGCGGTGATTTTGTTTTTCATAGGATAGATAGAAGGTGAAATAGGTTTGTTTAATATTTATAATAACATATCAGTATATGAGTGATAATGATGTTATTACTTTATTATGAAACAAAAAAATAATAATAAGTAGAAGAAGAAATGAATTTGAAAGAATTGGTAAAGGATATTGCCTCTTCTTTGACACGCCTCTTCTAAACCTCTTCTTAGGGCACTAAATTTGTTCTTTATAGAAGTCCAGAACCCCTATAATGTTTCTATAGATGTTGTGGAGGGAAATTGGCAAGGTTATGTTGGGCTTGAAAGCTCAAAATTGTGTGAAGAGGAGAGGGAGGAGGTGCCCTTTTATAATGGAGGAGAGGGGAACCTTAGGAAAAACTAAAAATATTATTTTATAACAAAGTCGTATTTGGTTTATAATAGCTCTAAATTGATTTATTTCTAAGATAAAGTGGGAATGGGTCTAAAAAATCTCAACCAATTGGTTTTAGACAAGTTTAGGTTACTATTTTAATCTTATCATTTATATTTAACTCCAAGTTATATAATTTAACTTTTACTGTGTCTTCTTGTTTTCTTACACTATATGATTAATAAACGTATTATAACAAGAAAAAAGAACCCCAAGTGGTTAATTATTAATATATATAACCTTATATAAGTCATTTGTCCAAAACTTATATTTTTAGGAATAAAATAACAATTAATAATATAATATTTAAAAAAACAATTTTATGTCAATTTTGACACTATTTGGTAATTGATTTTTGTGAAAATCATAACAGAATGATTAGTTTGAAAAAAGTAAACTAAATATATAATAACACATCATATTAACCGATAAAATTAGTTTAATTCATCAAAAGAGTCAAATTACATTTATTTGGGTATTTATAATATCAATTATGTTAATATTTCATTAATTATGTAATTACTGCATCATCATTGGGTCATAAATAAATTAAATTATATAATTTATAAAAACTATAAATAAAATACAATTATGTAGGAAATCGTTTTATATTTCTAATGAATATTTATAGTCGAATTTATATTATGTATAACCCTATAGTACAAATGTTATAGTTATTAAACTTTGATTTTAACTCTTTTAACTCTTCTTTAAATAATATAATAATAAGTGTCCTAATCTAATCCAAGTGGATCTAAAGTGTAATATTTTATTCCTAAGGTTGTTTTTGGTCTAATTACATTTATTAAATAGAATTAGGATATGTGTTAGTTTGATAATAATATAATTTTTAGCCTTAATTACCCTTTTAACTTTTAACCGTGTTAAATAAAAGCAAAAAGTTACTATTCCCCAAAATTATTTTTATCATATTGAACCACATTTTACTCCTTGATATTAACCGTGTCTCTTGTAATTTCTAAATTCAACTCACAGATGTTGTAAAATAAGGTTTAAATACAATTGCAAATGCTCCTAAGAGGAGGGTAAAAGGCGGTAAAAATTTCAATAAAATCCTTATGTATCTATATTATAATAAAATTACTCCAATGAATTACATTGAAATTATATAGGTATTATGTATCTATTTTGACCTAAAATAAATTTTAATAAATTATTATTTAAATAAAATTTCGTTTTTAACCAATAACTCAATTTTTTCACCATTCCTCAAAAATTGAATATTTTCAGAAAAATACAAAAAATTCACCCTAGGCTAATTTCGATATTGTGAATCCAAAAATGAAGTCCATTTTGAAAGATAAAATTTATAACATTTCAAAAAGTGTGTATTACTATTTATAACCACTAGTTTATATAATATTTTAATAACATATAATTATTTAGTGAAATTCGGTTTTGCGTACAACGCAAGCTATCGAGAAAAGTTGCTCTTGCATGTAATTCAAGCCAAGACAGTGTTTTGTGTAGTGAAAGATTCTTTTGGTGATGAATATAACATAATAAAAAAATATATATATCTCATAAAATCTCGGGTGTTATAATATAACATGGTTCTATTGGATACCAAAGTTTTTTACATATGGTTGAAGAATTAAGATTATTGATGAAATTATTAATTATTTAATTATATAAACCCATATGAAACACATTTTATTTAAATGGTTTCTTTACTATGTTTTTAATGTGTAATTTTTATTTCCATGTTTTATTTATTCTATAAAATGGAATTATAATTATTATGAATGTTTTAAGTAACCCAGTTTATTTTTATGGGTTATTTTTGATGTGATATGTGATTTTTTCTAATGTAAATCATCAGTATGTATGATAATGGATGTGTTCCTATGCATTAATTTGAAGGTTATATCTTGTGAGATTATTACTCATGTGCATATTTTAGTTTCCAGTAACTATGAGCACTAATGGTTTTCTCATGAATGTAATGTTAACAATAATAATGGTTTTTCCAATTTCGAATGATGTTTTATCTTTTCTATTTTATTCTCATTGATGTATTAATATATCATGGACAATATATTTTGAATCATGTTTTTATGCACTTTTGATTCATTACTATGTTAGGCTATGTCTAATTCCATGATTTGTGATCTATTCTTGGTTGATAATGAATTTTCTTTTGTATCGGGATTATATAGATATGTGAATCTTAGAGTCACCTAGAATATTCAATTTTTCTCATTTTGTGTTACTATTTTAAACATATAATCTGACCCCTTTCTTATTTTTTTTATTTTTGAAGGTTATAAAGATAAGAAAATTATGAAATGAATATTGGAGTAACATAGGGGTTCAATTTTTGATTGATTTGTAAAACATAATATAGATTATATTTATTATATAAGAAGAAACTGTCCAATTGATATAAAAATATTAGTCTATTTAGTAAGTTCATTTTACCATGTTTATAACAATTTTGTAAGAACCCATTTTTTTACTCAAGTATGGATCCTTTATTTTTTAGTCTAAATCCTTTATTTGGGACCTAATATGGATTCCCATTGAGTTAATAAATGATCCATGGGTTTTAGGGGATTTTTTTTGCGTTCAGAACCCATCGTTTTGGAGAAAACCGACCCTGTGCATGGTTTTGTGTTAACCATGTGGGATTTCCGTACGGTTTACCAAATCGTTTTGATGGTGTTTTTTGGATAGATCCACCTTGCACTGTTGGAACATGACCATGTGGCCTAACCTTGAGGTATCCTATCTTTACTTGGTACACGTGTATGGGTTGCACACTGTTTTATCAAATAGTGCAGATTATGTGATTTTGGTTAGAACCTTTCCACATGGTTTGCGCACGGTTTGAAAAACTATACAGACAAACTGTACGTGGTTTATTTATAGTAAAATTCCTAGTTTTTCCTTGAATGATCTAATTATGTCACCCCTTCCAATACAATCATATTATATATGGGGTTGACTATCACGACCTTCCCCCCAAGGCCCATGTTGTGACTACCCCAAGCCCACCTTCTATAGACCAGGCATTGGTGACTGGCACCAGAAAGGCATATCCCTAAAATGGGAAAGAATTTCCTCAAAACCTGTAAACAAACAGATAGGACAGACTATGAAAAAGTAAAACACAATGGAATAAGAAAGATAAAACCGCAACTAAAATCCACTATTGAGTGTAAAAGTAAGTACTAAAGAAAAGGGGCCAGTATACAAGACCAACCAAATAGGAGGTACAACAAAAAGGGAAACCCAATTCCAGATATTGTCTACTAAGGATCCAATTTGAAGGGTATGTAAAACCCATCACTATGGCTCTCCATGCCAATTGGTCACCTCCGTACACCATCTTTTCCTGGGTCCTAGGTCTCGGTCAAAGTTTCCCATCCTCTGCACCAGACACAACAAGGAGCGGGAAAAGCCGGTGTAGGGGGGAGTATGACCACACCCAAAAGGGACCCTGAGACCCCTGAAGGTCCACCAGAATTCTATAAAGGAAGACCTGCAAAGCACGATCTTAATCACAAAGCACAAGTAAGGACTCAACTCAAATCAGGTATACAACCTAAAGAACATGAATAAATATGATTAGTCATAAATCTACATCATCTTATTGTGTCAAGAGGCTTTTGTTTCAAGGCCGCACAGGGTTGCTAGGTGCTAACCCACAAAGGATTTCATGGTGATGACACAAATAGGATCACTAGGTTCTGACCCATAGAGTGTTTCTACATGATTACCCACAAAGGATTGATATGTGCTGACACAAAGAGGATAATTATGTGTTGACCCACACCAGATCGCTAGGTACTGACTAATGAAGGATCCCTAGGTGATGACCCACATAGGACCTCTAGGTTCTAACCCACCCAAGATTGCTGGGTTCTAACCCACACAGGATCTCTAGGTGCTGACCCATGCCCACTGCTAGGTGCTGACCCATAGAGGATCGCTAGGTTATTACACACGGAGGATCTCTATTATTGCTTGACAACACAACATGCCAATAGATTACCACAAAAAGCACACCTGATTTAGGGAGGATCAGATCCTTAATCCATTGTTCATAACTCAACCTCCATGAAGTCTCCTAAATATGATACCCAATGAACAACCATATCATAAGGGTTCCAATGCAATAGACAGTTTTTAAATCAGACGCTCTATCTTTTAGTTATAGACATTTTAGTGTTGGGGGACAGGTTGGATTCAAGACCGATCCATTATGCCCATACTCAAACATTAACCAAAAATCATATGGTGTATCTCAAAAGTCACTACTCTTACAATGGGTCTCTGTGCCGCCGATGGTTCATCCAAAGGACGTTTGGTTTAGGAGATATTCCCATTTTTGCGAAACTAGGCCGTAAGTGGGTCCGGCTCCGGTCCGACCTGGTCAGACCGACCCCGCCCAACCCAATTGGACCGAACTGATGCGGCCCACTAGGAATGGATAAAAGGGGATAGTATTAGCCTTGTTTATCTAGGCCCAGTCCGACCAGCTGGGTCGCGGGTTCGGCTCGACCCACCCAGCGGGGCGCGGCCCGCAGAACTGCCCTACCCACTGGCCGGCGTGGGGGTCCGATCCCCTACCGAATAGCATTTCCATTTAGTTCTTTCAATGAAAGGCCCTATTTGATATCTCTCCACCTAGAGATACCACATGGACTTGTCATTTGAGGACTTGCGGGCACGAGTCTGCCTTTCCCTACTGCTCGGAGCCACTGCCTTCGTCTGCGGCGCGCTGCCGCAGCGTGCTGCATAGCTTAAACGCAAAAGGAGAAGGCCAGCCTCCCCTATCTACTATTGTACCTTGAATGGCCATGGTACCTTCACAGCTGGCGAGAGCCTATCTCCAGCTCTTCTATGCTGGAAAAATTCTATGGGCCAATAGTGAGGCTCCGGTGGTCTGATTTTCATCTCGTATGCGCCGATGGCCCACCCGGGATGGCGCCTCTACTACACGTCCCTCAGTTTCAACTTGCCACCATATTTTTCAGTTTTCCAAGAGGAACAAAACCAATATCGAGATCATATGAGGGTAAGATTCTTGTTAATTAGGCTCGCACCCTCCACGTTAGAATTATAACATAAGAAGCAATTCAATAATTAACTACTCTTAGCTAAAAAATGAAACCCCTACCCCGAATATGTTGGTAGATGATACAGATGAGAAAGATAATTATACAATAGAATAATGTTCATTAGTGTTCATTGATCTCATGATTTAATCCTTAAAGGCGTAAAAGCACCATTCTACGATGGTGGAATACGTCACCAACACACCATCAAAAATTATCTTGTGGGTTCCCAAAACTCACTACAACCTCTTGTTTCAATAATATAAAGGGGAGTTTAACATGTCACACAATTAATTTGGTTCATTAATGAGTTTAATTAATAATCCCATTAATCTATTAATGGTCTGGTTACAAAACCATGTGTAACCATCCATTAAATGATCTGACAGCCCATCGGTCCCACCACCGTCTCTCATTATCTACAATTAATGAAATACAATAACTCAGGGAGTTATTTTTTTTATTTTTTGTAAATTCCAAAAATTAAAATTTTGATCTGAACCTTTGTAGCTGATGTTAGGCTTCGCCTATGAGAATCCAATCATTATGAATTCAAGGGTGCTCTTGAATTTTCAATCCAAACATCGGTAAAAAAATGTTAGAAATCGTAGCTCGCACGTTTACTGAACGTACCTATTATTTTTCAAAAATCACTAACAGTCACCGTCATCCTGCGACGGTGGAGGTGAGTTTTGGACTAAGGGAAACACACCCACAAAATCGTAATTGTACTCTTGGATCTCCAATCCGAGTTACCATTTAAGAGTTAATGAATTTAATAATAAAATATTTGTTACTTAATTATTTTAGTTATGGCCAAAAACTTACATCCATTATTGGCCTGGGCTAGCCAAGGTTAGGTTCAACCTAAGTAAAGTATACCCCCATGAGCTCAACGGTGGTCTCATATATTTAATCCAAAACACTTTTCATGAGTTATAAGAATTTGATAAATAAAATAATTTTATTTAATTATTTTATTTTTAGTTATTCCATTGTATGGTTTCTCACTGGAGGCCTACACCGAATAATCTTAATTCATGCCTAGGGTAAACCCGCCATCATGAACGCAACAGTTCCCTCATATTTCTGATTTGGGATAATGTTTATTATTTATTAATCTTTTTCTAGAAAACTACTCACAGTCACTATTTAATGTTTTAATTTTTTTTTCAAAGGATCATTCTAGGAACTCCATGCCTTGGAATCACGTTCCATCAATTTTTATAGTCTCATAATAATCCCATATAATTAAAAAAATTAAACAGAAATTCTAGGACTTTACAACCTCCCCACCTTAGGGATTTACGTCCCCGAAAGCCACAATAAATCTAGGGAAACAAATTAGGGCACTGAGAACTTATCAAAGCCTCCCACTCCCATGTGCTCTCATAGGGCTTCCCATGTTGGAACCGAAATCGTACCAGAGGAATCGACCTCCTAGAAAAAACCAATTCATGTTGATCCTCTATATCCATCAAGAACTCCATGAATGTCACCCATCATCAACGTACAACTCTCTCTAGTAATTACCATGCATTGGACCATTCCCGTACCTCCTCATCTACTACAGATAGAAAATATCAGTCACCTGGTGAATCTATGTGGGAAGAGCTTGGTGGTACACCACCTCAAGTACTCTGATAAAGATCTGGAAGGGTTCGATTAACCTCAGAGATAGATTTTTGTCCCGGAAAAATCTTCGTAATACTCATTTGGGTGAGACCTTTAAGAAGACATGGTCTCCCTTCTCGAACTCCATGGGTGTCCATCCCCTGTCGTCATAAGTGTTATGATGGCTCTGTGCAATCTTCACCTTCTCATGGATGATCTGAAACTTCTCAGTGGTATCCCATACAAAATTTGGACCCATAAGTGATGAAGACCCTAGGTTTTTCTTGTATAGATGTGATTTACATAGTCTCCCTTATAAGGCTTCAAATGGAGGGATGAAAACAATTGAGTGATAGTTATTGCTATATGCGAACTCCACCATATCTGTCTGACGGTGAAAGGCAGTGCTCAAGTGTATTTTACTGCTGAATTCCTCATGTAATCCCTTTCAAAACGAGGATGTATAACAAGCATCATGATATGAGACGATCATATATATGACCCTGTGAAGTTGTACTATCTCCTGTACGAAGAGGCGTCCAAGAACTCTGCTGATCCTCCTCTTGGATGGGTAAGATGTTTGATGACAAGGTGAGTGAGTCAATGATCACACATATGGAATTTTGGACCATGGAGGTATGTGGTAGCCCTATCACGAAGTCCATGGATATGCCATCCCACATCCATTATGACAACTCAAATGGCTGAGTTAAGCCAGAAATAACCTGGTGCTTGGTCTTCACTTGCTGACATGTGAGGCATCACAAAATGAACTCTTCCACTGATTTCTTTATCACTGGACAACAGTAATAACTCCATGATTCCTTGTACATCTTATCCACACTAGGATATACCTCCAAATAGAATGTGTGGAACTCCTTCAAAACCTCATCTTGTAGCATAAATGGTACTATGGGGTGTCCTTGGAAGAGGATGACGTTCTCCCCACCTTCAGATGATTCTTTAGGAGACTTTCATGAGGACATATAAGCATGTTGGGTATCATACTCAATGTCCCCTAACTATGCCTCCCATAATCGCTAAATAGGTGGGGGTTACTATCATAGAATAGAGGTATGAATTTCCATCACTATCCACAAAGGATAACTGTAACGTGGCTAGCTGCCCTGTTACCTCGCTCAGGAACTGTAACCCAGACCTCTAGATGAGTGTGTCTGCTACTATGTTCCCCTTACCAAGAGTGTAGACCATCTCAATGTCATAATCATGGAGGAACACTAGCCATCACCGATGTCTTAGGTTTGAGTCCTTTTCTGAGAAGTTATATCTGAGACTTTTTTGATCATAGTAGAAAATAGACCATTCATTCAACTATACTCTCATCTACTAGAGATCTATGGGATCCATTTGATAAGATGTTTTAGATATTGGTGCCATCATTAGGTACAATCCAATTTAGAATTCCCTCTCTTTAAAGGGAGGTAATACCAAAGACATCTTTTCATAGTATGTTTCTGAACTCTTCCACAAATGTTGGGTATTGAAAACTGAAACCAACTACTACCACAATGGTAAGGTTGGCCGACCCAAGATTGATCAGATACACCCACCTATGCATGAGTTTATCTCATGCGTCCTGGGATTCCTTTCCTACTGACCAAGGAAAACCTCATTCCAATGCTGTAGATATAATAAAACATGTTTTCTTAATATAGTTAATCTGAGCATGAACTATTGAAGACCAATCCATACCCAAACTAACATCATATGGCCTCGTCCCTACCACTAAGGGGATCCAACAAAAACTATCACCTCAATGGTAAGATCACACCATTTGCATAAGTGGGATTATAGAGTCTCCTCTCAAAGGTATCTCCATATGTAAGGGTCGTGTTAATGGTTTTAAAGAAAAATCTAGGTCTTGAACAAGAATTTTCACAAGAAGGAATGATTAGTCCATATATCTAATAATTATCACTGTTAGTAGTATACATAGACCATAACTTGAATCATTCATGTAGCCCTTGTGTGACAGTCCCTGGCTGCATGTAGCTCTTACCTTCCCCTATCATCCATCTCCGTAAGACTGGTGGGGACCACATAGGGGTGGTAGTTATAACATGTCGAAATGTACACCACCTCCTGCTACTATCCTAGCTCCACTTTCATGTCTGATTACCTATAGATTCAACTATCCCTATCACTTACTCTTCCCGAAACATTTTACATGTCTACGACTTTGAGACTGATGTCAGTTTTATGGTTTCCCACTGCTAAAATTCACTTGATGTACTGCTAAGCTAAAGAGTGTTCAAGCAAAATTGTTCTCTCTAGAACCCTACAATAAGTAGGAATGTATAAATGAATAGTGCTGGCTTGGATGTCCCTAAACACATCTCACTCAAAAGTTCGCACCCTAAAGCACTATTCGAATCATATTGATCGAGTACCATTAATGGTCGGTATGCCTTGAATAATATTTAGCTACCAACATTTCGTCCTATCAAAGCCATAGAAGCTCATGGGAACACATACCCCTTAGCTTTTTATGGAAAGAGACCCTTTATCTATTAAAGGTTATCAACCTCTATCCACAAAAAAGTCACCTCATCATTTGAGAGGGGTATTCTAAACCATTTCATTTCCCTTATGAGCCATGTAGAATTCTCACTTCTAGGACCGCCATCAGATCTAATGGTTCCCTGGCTAGATGGAAACATTGTCACCACCACAAGCAAGTCCTTAGCCGCCTGTGAGTTGGTCACTCCTTGAAACATAAGGGGTATCTATCAAGGAAACTCATGTAAGGCACTAAGACAACATGTGTCCTCAATCGGTAGAGCCGATAGTAACTGCTGTCCAAAGGGAAGTGGTATCGTTGGGACACCGCCCCAAGGTACCATCTCGGGTAACAATCCTTCTATTGAAGCCTCATAGCTCTACAGACCATCTTCATGGTCACACATTGGAATCCTAGCTTGATATATGGGAGGATTAATCTTGAAAGATAATAAAGATGAATAACTGTGAATATGTTATATCTAGTGAGCTAGCTCAAAAGGGAAAAGTAGAAAAACATTTCAAAAACACCCACAATCTGTTTTTTCGTGTACCAAGTCAGAAAATAGAATTCTAGGTTATGGTGTATGGATATGTCAGCCACCATACCAACACTATACTCCCTGTACTAAAATATGAAGTCAAGACACTTAAAACTATTGCTCCATTGAAAACATAGACTCTTAGTTCTTCTGGTAGAACCGACCACCCTCTGAAACCACACTGTCACGACCCATCCACAGGGGCCCGTGCCGTGAATACCCCAAGACCGCCTTCCATAGACCAAGGGTTGGCGACTTGAACTAGAATAGCATATCCCTAAAATGAGAAGTCATTGGCTCAAAGCCTGTACACACACATACAAGTAAGATTATGCAAAAGTAAAACAAAATGATAAAAGAAATATACAACCACAACTACAAACCACCACGGAGTGTAAAAGTAAGTAATGAATGTAAAGGGGCCAGTATACAAGTACAACTAGAAAGAAGGTATAGGATAAAGGTAAAACTCTCTTGAGATCATCTTCTAAGGATCCTACTTAAGGGTAGGTACAACTCGTCTCTGCGACTCTCCACGCCAACTAGTCAACAACGTACACTGTCTAGTCTTAGCTCCCATGTCTCAGTCAGAGGTGCCTTCTATTTGAACTAGACATAAAAAGGTGAGGCCGTAGCCTGTGTAGGGGTGAGCATAACAATACCCAGTAGAGACCCTGTGACCCCTGAAGGTCTCCCTGAATTCCAAAATGGAAATACCACAAAGTACAATCTCAATCACAATGCACAAGTAAAAAACTCATCTCAAACTAGGTATACA
The DNA here is from genome assembly GCA_963277665.1 of Viscum album. Classification (NCBI taxonomy): domain Eukaryota; kingdom Viridiplantae; phylum Streptophyta; class Magnoliopsida; order Santalales; family Viscaceae; genus Viscum; species Viscum album. Next base: position 1,857,245,792 of record OY728160.1, read on the forward strand.
ACTTAATGAAAATGAATAAAGATGATTAGTCATATAGATATATCAACTTATTTTGTCAACATGATTTTCTACTAGACCGAAAAAGTCTTTAAGTGCTGATCCATATATGATCACTTGGTGCTGACCCACTGAGGATCGCTACGTGATGACCCACAAAATATCGCTAGGTGCTGAACCATAGAGGATCGCTAGGTGGTCACCAATAGAGGATCACAATTTTATGACCTACATAGGATCACTATGTGATAACCCATGTATGATCCTTGGTAGATGATCTCAAGAGTTATTTTTCTCTTTTTGTTGTACCTTTTTTATGGTTGGTTATGTATGCTGGCCCCATTACTTTTAGTACTTAATTTTATACACAGTGGTGGTTTTTAGTTATTATTGTATATTTCTTCTTTGATTGTGTTTTACTTTTGCATAGCGTTACCTATCCGTGTGTGTATAAGTTTTCAAGAAATGCCTTCAAATATTGGGGATATCCCTTTCTGGTGTTAGTCTCCAACCCCGGGGCTATAAAAGGTGGGATTGGGGTCGTCACGACATGGGCCCCAGGGGATGGGTCATGAAATTGACATATTTCTCTCTCAATATTGAGATTTTTGAAGGCCAAGTCTAGAGATAATGAGATAACGTTCATCCAACAACTGGTCGAGATTTCATTAATCAAATTGTATGGCAATGGTAAGTACTCAAGTCCTCATTAGGCACTCTTCTTCTCATTCTCTCTCGACCTAGGTATCGCCATGTGGATATTTTCACAGTTTCATAGATTCACACTGATCCAAATAAAATCAAGGGCCAATACCTAAGGAGGATGATTGTATGACGATAAGGTGGGTGGTCTATATCTCATCCATAATGTTCATTGATTTTGGATTGTTTGTGGGGGGCCCGCTTATCCCATCAGCAACCATCTATAAAATATTCATACCATGATTATACTTGTTAGAATCATATGGGGTTTCCCTTTCCAAATATGTGGTTACTTTTTAGTTGTTACATCGACAAATAAATCCACCTAATGTCAAAGTATATCGCATAATTGGGTTTTTAGTGTTTTGACATGTTCAAAAAACCATTTGGGTGTGCCCTTACTTGACTATCCAAATGGTGAGCCTTCCTATAATAAATGTATTGTTGTTAAATGTGAATTTCATAATGGGATGTACCATGTATTTTCACCACCTGACCCACCTACAGTAAGTGCATCAAATGATTACTAAATGTGAAATGTTGAATGGATGGTTGGTTACATGTTCGTAGCACCCCTTCCATGTTGATGGAAGGTGGCAGAGAGAACCTAAAAAATTGATTATTCTATAATGGTTAATTTAGAGAAAACAAATATTTCGAAGGCTTCTTGGCCTATAAAAACTAATAAAATAAAAGTCTTGGACCAATAAATAAAAAGTACCATCTCCAATTGACCTATACACACTAATGAAAATGAGGAATTGAACCAAATAAATTATATAATGATTACAATATCAAATAGGAATGTACTAACTCGAGATCACCTTGGATTCTAAGAGGTGAATAAATTCAGTCGCAGGAACCCCATTCGGATTCAAGGAAGCAGTTTTCTATGGTTTATACCCACCTTGATTCAGGTTCATGTCTATTCCTTGGATTCCTAGTATACTACCATATGATCCCATTTCATTATTTGAGGATACCCCGGATACACTCCTTTGATCCAATATTGACAAGTAGGTGCCTCTGATACACTCCTCAGACCCCATCCTTTCATAGCCTTGTTTTACCTTGGAAGAACTATTTGGACTCAGTTAGAACCTTATTGTGGAATGCCTTGGATTATACTCCTTGGATTTCACTATTAACCCTTAGATAGACTCAGATACTACTGATTTATCATTCTTTAAATTTACATTAGCTTTTTTATTACCCTGGACCTCCCTCACTGGATATCAATTTCAGGATGCTTTGTAATGTCTTGAGACCATCACTACTTATAATATCATGAAGGGATGTCAGTGTTGGCAATGCCTCATATGACCTATTAACATTAAATGGTAACTTCATAATTAATGAACTGTTTAAATATTCAGACCCCAACCGAGGGATAAAGCAGGTAATTGTTTATATATATATATATATATATTCATTACATTATATATGCATGGGTGCACATTACTATATTCCATTACACGGGCATGAGGTTAGAGACACCATTTGTGGTGGACCTCTAAGATTTATCTCACACCCTCCCCGAACACTTTTTGGTACTCAGGGAAGATTACATGGTTGTAGGTATTTCCAAAGGGAATAATGTAGCTTCCAATAATTGATTTCATGTTGATAGGATACATCAAGATACTAGATGACCATATAGGATCTCAAGATGCTTAAAGAAGACATTGTTTTCTATTACCTTGTGGAACATGTTTTTCTTGATATCTTATATCCATGCCTTCCAATTTTCCAGTGACATGAAATTAAATCATAATTGTTCTAGTTGATATGGTTATTGTCATTATCGTTTATCTAGTGCATCATTTTTCTTCTTCTGATTATTTATAACATTTATATTGCTTCTGTTGTTTACTACATCAATTATTTCATTTTATGTGATACAATGTACAAATGAGGGTATAAACTTCCAATGGGAAAACACTAGGAACTCGCTACTTGTTGGATGCCTCTGGAAATTGGGAAGATGCACTTGAGGTCATGTGGCCCACTAAGATCAGGGAATTGTTAAGTGGCATCTTGGTTCGAGTCGTCACAAAATTTTATCAATGGTGTTTTCTTTTCTTTATTTACTATTAGAAGACATTACATTGGATAATATAAACACTTGGGATTTGTTCATAAGCCATTCTTGGGCATTGTGAACCCATGTTTGTGGTAAAATCCAAGTTACCCATAATACAATTTTTGTTCAGTTTTTTCTATTACATTTGATATTATTTCACTGTTAGATAATTCACATGCTTTGTGGTGTTTTCGATTATTACTGTTTTGAGAAATTATTTAATTCTTATCCCAATGATACAAGAGAATGGAAAATATCTACATGCATCATTATAGGAACCTGTAATTAACATTTCATGCAAATTTCCATGCCATATATGTTCATTTTATTGTATTGTATTTTTCGATATGCCTATAATTGCTAAGTAATTGTATGGAAAATGCTAGTACTTGTATTACTTTGGCATCAGTTGAGTGATTTTCAATCTCAATTCATGAAGTGTATGGGCCCTCATGGGTTGGGATGAGTAATTTACTAAGTCAATCAATTATACTATAAAAACATTGGTGTCATTTCCAGTGATAGGGGTATGGGCACTAATTCATTGGATGTCGCTATCCATTATAATGTGAATCATGAAACCTAGAATAAATTGGTTTCACATCCTTATCCTACGTTTTCATGTTTATGAATGGTAATAGAGTGAACATGGAAATTAACTGAAAAATGACATAAAACTTATTCTTGATAATTTACCGATGCCTGGTCGTCTATGCGGGTTGTTTGGGAAGTATGACATGGGTAGTGAGTTTCCCATAAGGCCAGTTTCCCCTAGTGATGCAATAATATGCTCCTATGATTTTTCTACGATTATTTCTTGTCATATGTCGACCAATGTCGTCACGTCATCCTTGTTTCGTTCTCCAGGAGGGTGGTGAGAACCATGCTCCTGACATGGTGGGCCCTAAGATGCCAATCTTACATCCAGGAGTGCCACATGAGGCACCAACTGTTGTACCTAATATGATAACTAATGTCAAATTCCATGATTGTTTCTTATGTCTAATGCAGTCCATGTGAGGTGTTCCATTGGTTACACCTACAATGGATGATCTGACTCGGGTGTTCCAGTAGCAGCATCACCCTACGTTTTCAGGGGATGGTGGTTCTACAGCTGCTGATTCTTGGCTAGAGGCCATGCTGTCTATATTTTGTGATATGGAAATTCCTCCAAATATGAGTGTCAATATTTCTACATACATGCATCATGATTCGGCCAAGCCTTTGTGGGATGTGGTTACATAGTATGGTCGTCATCATTGCATGTTATAGGTTGATTTCTAGACATCCTTCTATGATCAGTTCATTTCTTAGGAACCTAGGGGGGACAAATCTAGATATTTCATGCAGCTTGAGTTGTTCTCTATGTCAATTATTTGTTATTGAACATGTTTCACTGATTTACAATGCTTTTCACTGCTTCTAGATGGCAATGATATTTTGCATACTATATGTTTTGAGGATGGTCTCTAGTACACCATTTGAACATAGGTGAATGAATTTTTCATTCCTACCTCTTATACAATATTTTATTAGGTCTTTATCACTAAATGTAACTTAAGGGATGGTGAAGGTATCGAATTTAAAGGATCAGTGTCGCGTCGGGCCAGTAGTTCATCTGGTTGTAGGAAATGTTCCCTCAAGGTTTTTCATCACGGAATTGGTAGACAAAGTATCTATTTTGATAGCTCTATGGTGTGTCATCAGTGTGGAAAACTGGGAAAAAATAATCCCCAATGCTATAGTGATCCTATAGAGTGCCGAGATTGCTTCCATATATGTCATCTTCTTTGTTTCTGCAGGACCATTCAACCGGATTCGAGTGTAAAAGGGTTTGTGCATGATCCACCTTCATGAGAGAGTTATTTTACACTGCATTAGGCATGGAGTTAGAATAGAACTGGCAGTACTGTATATGGAGGAGGTCATGTCCATTGAATTCTGATCCCTGATCGCTATTAGCACCAGCTGAGTAGTCATGATTGTCGTAATCCATCTTTAGTACATGGCCATGGATCAGGTCAGCTGAATGACTTTCCGCTAATACATGGGGATCAAGAAGTGCCGCCATCTCCACTACAATGTACTATTATTATTTCTTATACAATTGTCTCTTCTTTTTTGATATAGGTGCTTCACAATCATTAATTTCTATATCTATCATGGAAAATATCTATCTAGAGATACATTATCACTATAGTATTATGATGTTTGATACACCATTGGGAATTCGAAAGGTGGGAATATTTCAGTTTAGGGACTATCCCCTTGAGGTAGGTAGTTACACTTTCTTGTTGAATATATTTTTTCTCGAGATGATGGGCTTCGATGTCATTCTCAGGATGTACTGGTTAATCCACTATCATGCATTTTTAGACTACAATCACTGTAGGTTTTCTTTTACATCTAAAGAAGGAATCAGTTATCTTTTTGATGGTATGTGGGATGTCAGGGCTGCGAGATCTGGACCGATTCATCATGTTTTAAGTGAATTGACCACTCAGATTGAAAATTTTTTCAGGGAGGATAAGGGTTTTCTTCAAACCGATTTCACACTAGTAGTTAATAATTTTAGATAAGTTTTTATTGAGTACATTTCAGTCTTACCACCTAATAGAGAGGCATATTTTACAATATATCTTTTTTCAAGACTAGGTACAGTGTCCATTCATCCATATAGGATTGAACCTACTAATCTTCAGGAGCTCAAGAGACATATAGAGAACCTAGAGGCCAAAGGATTTATATATCATAGTACATCCTATTGGGGTTAACCCGTGATTTTTTCTAAGATGGAGGATGGAAATCTTCGTCTATGTCTGGATTACTAAATGTTAAACCAGCTTATATTCAAGAAATGTTATCCAAATTCTAGAATAGAGGATATCTTAAACTAGCTCTATGGAAAAAAGGTGTTCTCTAAGATTGACCTGATATCGGGTTATCATTATGTTTGAGTCAGACCCTCAGACTTACCTTGTACAGAATTCTACAGTATGTATGGTATATAAGAGTACCCTAATATGTCGTTCGAAAAAATGGGCAATGTTCTTTATCAAATAACCCATTTTTTATCCCAGATGATAAAGGAGAGAAATACTACGTTCAAAATGATTAAAACCACCACTATATATATATGGAATTCATAAATATCCCATTTCATTACTACTTTAACCCTTTTTAAGCCCTAAACTATCCCTTTGTACCTCCTTGATGTTATCTTAGATAGATGATTGGGAAATCATTTGGGAAATATAGGAAGTATTCCTTAATATTGTGATTTCTAAATCTATCCATTGTTTATCAAGGATGATTGGGTATTTCTCAATGAAAATAATGGGTAGAGTAACATGTTCTTTTTTTAAAGAGAATAAAATATCTTCTACTACTTTCCTAGACAATATGGAATATATAGATCATAGAACATTATTATCTTTGACCATATTATTTGAAAAATGTTCATCTCATTATCCATGAACATATAATTTACACTCACTTGATTAATATTTATGTCACACTTCATTAAATAGTGGTAGTGTCACTGATTCATTGAGATTATGATCTCATCTACTAACTCTAGATTGTTTGTTATGTTTTTCATCTTAGGATGTCTAGTTTTTAATGGGTGTAGGCTATCAGTTTGTAATTATTCATGAGTACAAAACCAAATCTTTTCTTCTAAGAATCACCATATATATCAATACCTTATCCATATCATGGTACATTGATTACATGCACATTGATTAACCTCTTCTTGAGATCCTAAAATACGTCCACACATTAATCCATCCATTAATCCATTATCCATTTCTAAAATTTCTTAGTTAGAGAGATATAAAATCATTATACATTTATCAAAAAATGTTTGTATTAACCTTATATCCCTAGAATGTGATATATTACCATGAAAGTAGTGGGTATGGGACACCCCTAAATAGCCATTTTTTTGATGTATCTATATAAATTCTATTAATAATGATCACATACCACTAGAAGGTGACTTAAAATATCTAATACCATACCTCCGAAACATTGAAAACATTTTCCTATATTTTAATTTTTTTTTCAATCAGTAGATTCCATTATTGTTCATACTTGACCATTGTGTAAATGAGAATATAATCATTAAAAACTACAACAATTTAATTGAGGTATATTCTAAATAATATATTTATCAATTCCAGAAAGATCATAGGGAGTTAGTAAATCTGAAGGTAATCACTATGAACTCGTAGTGCCTATATATTGGAAAAAATATAAATTATAAATATCATCATTCTTTACCTTGAACATATGAAATTTAGAATTAAGATCAATCTTTGAGAAATACTATGCTCCACATAGTTGACATAAAAATACTTAAATGTAGTAAGGGGAAACATATTAATTATGGAGATCTTTTTGGGATCCTAGTAAATGGTACATACCCTAATTTATCTATCCTTTTTCTTAAAAATGATCAATTGTGAACCCCAAGGTGATACACTAGGGGTGTATAAACGCCTTTTCCAAATGATCTTTTATCTACATCTTTAAAATTTCCAATTTGATAAGGAATATCCTATAGTAGAATTTGGAAATAGTTGTAGATTTGGGTATTAGATAGGTTTATAAATATACTTCATGATATGGTTTTTCCCCATGAAAATCATCTGAAAATAAATCCATGTATTACCATAATAATGGGAATTTCTTATATGTTTATACCTTTATTAAACATAACCATTTTGGAATGGAATTATTATTCAAAGGGTACGAACAATGAAACCATTGAGGTATTTTAAAATAGATGTTCATGATCTTACTAGAATTTATATATAATAAAGAAATATTTTGGAACCTGGAATGATAGTTTCATGTCCTAACAATTGATTTGTTCTCAATATAATGTGAGTGAATCCATGCCATTTATGACATCAAAATCCAATAAGGTTATAATTATGATATTTTAAGCAATAATATTCACATATGTGACAATAGGGGGATATTCTAGCACTTGGGTAGCAATGGTCACACAACCTGGGGTTTTATAGATATATACACTTAATGGTATTAGGGATTCAATTAAATATTTATATGAAACTTTTCTAGATATAAATGAATTCAATTATATATATAAAAATAAAATATTTCCCATTATTTAGTAAATATTAAGTGTTCCTTATATTACATGTTTAACATGATCTGAATCAGCACTACTGATGGAATAATCTTTCCCATTATCCTTTGGATTTGGTGGTTGGTGATGTGGAATACTCTTAATGACTCATGTTTTCGTGAATGAGCTTTCATAGTACCCTTTCTACCAAATGTTTATTCATTGAACCATGGGTGGTAAATTAGGATGTTCCCTCATTTAATGCATCATTTTGTCTAGATTCCTTATTTTTTATTTATATTCAGGAGCCTGGTGGCATTCTCTACCGAACATGATGTATTTCCCAGTAACTTTGAGGAAATTCTCATGATGCTTCCTCCCACATTTTGACATGTGGGTTGTTGTATCTTCTTTATTACTTTTCATTTAACCTACAATGTTGAAAATAAATTATTATATTCTTATATTCATAACCATAGGACCGTGAATGAAAGTCTATGTATACTTTGAGAGGACATCAAACTACAACATTAAAAATCGCAATGTCATGGATAACCAGAGCCTTTTGTAGGGGTAGTTTTATACCACTATAGAATACATCTATTTTGAAATAATTTTTTATAACAAAACCCGAGACATATTGTGAAATCCTAGTGATCATTTACTAAAAAACTATTATTAAGTCATCTTTTGTTATATCCAGCTCTATGAATTCACTCTCTATATGTGTTTGAGTAGATCTAGGGATATACTTGAAAATAAATATTTTCACCAAGTCTAATGACTCCATATCTTCCATTTTGTCCTTTATCTAGGTGTTATTTTTCAATTCCCACTATTAAATGGACTCTCTATAAAATAAATAAAATTCTAGTGTCATCATATCATTCATATAATATAAGAAGAAAAAAATATAATCTTAATTGAGTTAACCGGAATATCTTTTATAAGTGGATTGGAAGACCAAATAAATATTGGTGTCTATTTATGCCGAAAAGGATCAACATCTAGCTTCCTATTATTAAATGAAGAAGGAAATCATGCATTATTTTGGTTATTATTCATAGCCTCATACAGATGGATAATAACATCTATGCCGTATTTTCTCCACCACCAATGGAATTGGGGATGTAATTTGGAGAGTCATTGAAATTTCTCACTCATGGGTAGATTCCGTGTTTTCGTCTAGTTCCCATCATGGTATAAAATAATATGTTTTTGAAAAAATTATAGATTTAAATAAGTAATGAAGAATGTATTTATTCATATGACCAAATTAACTCTAAAGTAACATGTTATGGGAATCCCATGTTGATCCATTGTTTAAAATGATTCATCTAGGATGTTTATTGACACATTGACTTATATATATTTGGTTCACAAAAATTTTATAATCTTAATTCACAAATTTACTAAACCTTAGAGATGATACAAATTATAGAAACCCATATTTTCCTTACAAGATGATTACATCATTTTATAATATAATTATGATAATATCATTCCAATCATAGATACAAAGGTTCAGTGTAATAGGAAAATTAGTTTCATAAAACACTTTTAATTAACAAATATAAAAAATTTATTCAAATAATTAAAATTTATCCTTAAAAATGGTCATGTTCCCTATTGTAAATGTAATCACCTGAGTAAATATATAAAATGGATGGGATAGATGAAATCTCAATAGTGTGACGAATTAGGGGAATGCATCAATTGTATGTGGATAAGAATGATCAACATCATCATATCACAACCATAGGTTCATTATAAACATCACATGTGAAATATTAAATAATGGCATGGAATTTGGAACATGCATAATAATGAAACATCATTTCATAGTGTTCATTTTCCACACATTGTTTTTAACAAATCTAATATCATGTTCTTGTATAACATATGTGTATAAATAATAACATCATCAATGTGAACAAATATAGAATCATGTTCACACATATTACACATAATTTCTTGAGATACATCTCATTACCAAAGTCATTGGAGGTATTCATAATTTTAGGCCCACCAGTCATATCATAAGGTCTCATATTATTGCACGCCAACACTATTTTATAACAATCTATGTCATGAAATAACCCATGGAATAGAATGGGTGTCATAAAAATCACATAATGAATACTTTCACGAGTTATCATTCATGTTAAAAAAGGAATTTTTATTTTTTTTTCTTATAAACATCATTATTTATGAGTGAAGATGAAATAAATGAGGGTAGTCAAAGATGTGTTTTGGAAAAAAATTCCTTTTCTAAAAATCATTGTATTTAGATTAAAATTATTTTGGAAATGAAGGAATCATATATAACGAAAATAAAAGGGTTGGAATTAAACTAATATTTAAGGAATATTAGGTAAATATATATATTTAAAATGATGAGAAATGTGGATGAAAAAAAGAAAAAGAGTTGGTTTCGAGAATCCCATTACCATAAATCATAATTTATTTCATTATTTTTCCATCCCCAGATTAAAAATGATCGATTTATTAAAACATTTATCAGGAAGAAAATTATTTTCATTTAAATTTTTTTATCAATTATAATAATATTTCTATATTTCCTATTTCTAATCATTAAAAAGGATGATGTTTTTATATCATGTTTTCCTAAAAATAAATTCATTTTTCTTAAATTTCTTTAATTTTGATAAAGGAAATTCTAAATTTTGAATAATTAAATAAAAATCTAAAAAAATATACATTAATAATTTTATATATTGCAAATAATTTATTATAAAAATCAATATGGGTGGGGATATGAATCAATTTTGAAACATCCTCTTGGTTGTTGAACAACCATTTTCACAAACATTGTCCAAAGGAGAAGAGAGAGGGAGGTATAAAATATAAATGGTTCAAAAAAATATTTTTGTAAAGTTGGTTGAAATATTTAATATAATTTTATCATACTGATTAATTAATTTTATATGTTTTTTTAAAATTTTGAAAAAGAATAGATGGTGAAAATGAGAGAAGGGTTGCTAAAAACCTTATATTTTTTGGGTGTTTCATAACATTAATTGAACAATAAATCTGTAATGTATGGAGTTTTTAACACCTAAAAATTGTAAAATTATAACATTATATTAGATAGTGTGTGAGACATGACTCCCTAATAATAAATAACCCCGTAAATATATTTCATTAAATTGAATATCTTTGATATCTTATGGAACACAAAACTCTGAGTCTAAATGAACAACTATATAATATAACATTATAACATAGCTGTTATGTGGGTAAAAAAGATACTAATAGACCACTAATATTATGGTTATATATTTATTATAAATAATATAACAATCATTTAATTTAAAATAATTTTTTTAAACAAACATTATTTTTTTTCATTAAGTCTATTTATTCGATCATTAAAAAAATAATTTGAAATTAATTTATTTGACTTTTATTATATTTATTTGAAAATATTATATTTATTTTTAAAAATAATAAAATAAAAATAACTTCAAGTTGATTTTTTTGGGTTTTTTAGAAATGTATAATATTTTGATGGGAAGTATAAAATACTATTTTTTATTGAAAAAATATATTCAATTTAAATAATTTACAAAGTTAAATTATATTTTAATTGTTTAAAAGTAAAATTATTTCAATTATATTTTATTTTTAATACTATCAATAATTTAAATCATTTTTGTCTTGATTTATGATATTAAAACCGTCTATACTAATACTAATTTTATTTTTCGAAGCCCTCTTGTTTTTTGTGTCTACAGGTCATTATTTTAAATTTAATTTTACTAATTATGTGAATATAAATTTGAAAAATTTATATATGTAATATATATGAAATTATTATGATATAAATTTTAAATTTTAAATTTAAATTATAATTTATTATTTTTTTACATTTTCAATCACTAAACCATGATAATTTTGTTCGTGTATATGTGTACTACCACCTTTATGATGTGATGCGAACTACTTTCATCAGCACACCACATGAAGTATATATAAATGTTTATTAAAATAAATAATATCTAATTTATGATATTATTACAATTAAGGTTATATAAAAAGTTACTTACATCTTTTCCATAATGATTTTTAAAAAATTGGAACATTAGTCCTACTTACATACAACCAACAATCTCCATCATAGTAATGTACATAATTTCTAAAAACCATATATCATTATTGGTATAAAAAAGATCAATTTATGAATAAATATTATAATTATAGCAGGATTATAATTCTATATCTGATGGAACTATTTTATATACACATTAACAAAGACTTTTATGATAAATCAAGAATGATAAAACACGAAAATTAACTGCTGAAGAAATGGAAAAAATTAAATATTAATATTGAACAGGTGATAAGATTATATAAAAAATGATAAATGAAATTAAAAAATTAGTAAGTTTCAATTATAAATTAACAAAATGTTTAATACCAAAATAATGGAGGTTATATCATGTTCAACCTATGTAAAACAAGAGGAAATGGACTTCAACTCATTTATTTTATATTTTTTGTATTATTCTCATTTTAAATGTATTATCATGATTTAAAAATAATTCATGGCATTTTTAGTCGCATTTTCAGTTATTTTATCCAAGTGGATTTGACATGAAATTTACTAAGATATTAAATAATTTCATAACATGATTTATTTTCATTGGATTATATTACTTCTTCATAACCTTTTATATTATAGAATTATGAGTCTAATTACTTATCATATGTTGTAATTGAATTTATATATTGGTATTTATTTTTGAAACATATATTTGAATCACTACTTAATTCTCACTATAATGTTATGTTAATTGTAAGGTTTCATTTTACAATCTCATTTTATTCAAGACTAATTATACGTGAGTTCATGCTGAAGGTAATTATATGATAATTTTCTAAAAAAACCAAATAATGTTCTTACCCCCGTTTATTCATGAATATTTAAATAAATAACACTATTTTTTACATTTTATTAGTTATTGTTAATGGGAAATTGTTTTTAGTAAATCGTGACATCATTCCCCTCTTCGGTCAAAAATCGTATTTCTTCCAAATACATTTTTTCAAAAAATATCTTCCAAATTGTTTTTAATATTAATAATAATGAATTATTAATGACATTTTTACCCATGTTTTACTTTTTTATTTTGATTTATAGAATGTTCATGTCATTTTAAAAACAATTTCCATTTGTTTCCTACCAAAAATGAGAAAATAATATTAGTTTTAACTTTTATAGAATGAAAGAAATTTTTTATATCATTAACAATCAATGATGTAATGCTTCTTTTATAAGTATTAATTTTTTTCAACGAATTGTTTTGATTAATTTTCGATTTAAAAGGTGATTTTCAAAATGAAATGGATATTATGAAAATAATATTTTCATAGGTTATTTTATGGTATTTATATTAATCAATGAAAAAACACACTTATTTCTCATGTACTCTCCTTGGGATATGTTTTATTGATACAATGATTATTCTTCCTGTTGATGGTTTATGATAAATTTTACCATAGATAGTAAAAAAACTCACTTAATTGATTCATTTTATGTAATCATTAACATTGCCTTGAATTTTTCACTTTTATGTGGTCATTTCACATTAAATATCCCTTAAATATCAATTTTGGTTGTCATTTATATGTTTATTTAATAACCCATATAGATTTTAAAAATATTTTTTTATATGCTAAATGTTATTTGTTTATTTGGTAAAATATTGATAATTCTGTATTCTTTACATAATAGATATATTTGACGATAAGTAATATTTTTCATAAATTAAATCAATTGTTGAATATATGAGAATTTAGTTAGCAATGCAGTGATGGGTGGGAATAGAATTATATATCCCCTAAATTCATAAATATTATCATTATGAGAATATTTAAGAAATAAATAAATGGGTTTCTACCAGTATCCTTAATCTGTCTTATAAAATTTCATTACATTAAAGTTATCATGTTCTATAGAAAATGATTCCAAGTAATAAAAAATTCTATTCCGTTTGTTTTCAGTTGTTATTACATGATATATTCTCAATAAAATTATATTCACATTCATTTCACATGTAGATTATTAATTAAATGGAATGACCTTTTAGTTTTTTACCTTTCTATATTGATTTGTTCTTATCGTGCTATGATAGTGATTTTATTGATTAAATGTAATGTTCTTTTAGTTATTTACCTTTATATAATGATTATGATACAATTGTTTTTAAATTAAATTTTTGTTTTGTAATTAAACATTCTATATTTATTTTTTCTTACTAATTTATGATAGATTCAACTTAATTAACCCTTATAGAGAAGTTGTTGTCACTTTTATTTTATTTCCTTTTCCTACAATCCCTGAAGTGTACTATGATTTATACACGAGGATACGATAGTGTTAATAATTTTATTCTTTAAAAAAAATCTATTCTAAATTTTTCAAATTTAATAAAACATTGATATATGCATTCAAGTCATCAGTATTAGTAATGTATTCAGTTTTTCTGAATGTGATTCCTGATATGTTACTTCAATTTGACAAAGAAGACACTGCCTATAGGTTATGAGAGTTAGGATTTATAAAATTGGTTTCAATAGAGTTTTAGTAGACATTTTTGGAACAAGATTTAGCGAACTTAGTATAGGGAACATAACCCTATGGCTGAATTTGAGGATATGTATAGAAGAACATCACAATGTTTTTTATAAATAGATTATATTTTTTACATTAAATACATCCCTACCTTGATACAACAAGTGGATATTGTTTTGTAAAAGTCATTCCTTTGGATAGTAACTATGAAAAGGGTACATTGGGTTTCAACCAATGATCACCATGTGAAAAACAATAAGCCTCACTGTATAGATTGTTTGGCACTATTTGGAGATATGATTATGTTAATTCATATTTTCATTGAAAATATTATGACACATTTGAATAGATGATGATAATGAATATAATTCGTTAACCCTATGGGGTCTTATATTGAAATAATGGTTCCATTATTTAAAAATTATATATATGATTATATGGTTTTCCCACTATGTTTTTTTTATTACACTATGTTTTTTGGTCTTTGTTAATGTAAGGAACAAAAATAAATAATTTTGACATTGAATTTGAATGAAAATGTCACTATGAGAAACCAAAAGTGTTGATTTATAGAGTAAATGATATCCTGATTACTCCTAATAATTTATCTTGAGATAAGATTAAAAACATAAACCTAAACCAATATTTATACTCACAAAATAATATAATTATGATGTAATCGAAGAGCATCATTGACAGAGACATTGGTGAGGGGGGGGGAATGATAAATTTTCTTCATATCTAAATCTGGGAAGAGAAAACCAGGAATGTATCTCAATGTAAAGATTTATTTCTTTATGTGTGTATAATAATACAATAAAGAGATAAATCACTAAGGAAAATTAAAAAAATGTGATTATTGGGAATAAATCGCATCCTAGGAATCTATTTATAGTTCGTTTCATTAAATTATGGGAACCTACATATTATTTGTGTTTGTTCCCTATTATAGAATTTATCCCTTATACTAAAGATGGAACTATGTGAAAATAAAATAGATAAAGTATTTATGTACTGTCATTCAAGAATTAAATTGTAGAAGTATTTTACAAAATGTACATTGGTTATATGAATCATAAAATATATAATGTTTATGTTACATATTAAAAATATATGTCTTTAATAAATTATGAATTATTTATACCATCATGGGATCATTAGTTTAATGTTTATCTTATGTTTAAATTCATAAACAACCAATCTTAATTCTTACATGATGAGTGTTTATAATAATTTAGTATATGTTTTGAAAAAAATTTATGGGAATTCAAAATATTGGATCATTATGTGAAAATTTTATTTGGTGATGGATGCCCTTAAATTTTTAGACAAAATTTTAATGGTTTAGGTATCCTTTAGTTTTGATATCATATTTTATTTTTAGGTAATTTTGGGTAATTATGTATTCGTAATGTTATAGAAATTTTGTTAATATTATAAAATAAAATTTATAAACCACATGTTGGGAGACAGCCATTGTATCCACCGAAGTCCGTAGGTTATGAACTCATCCCCAAAGGATGATAAGGGTTTAGAACCTACCACAAGACACTGTATTTTCGTAGTAAATATGCCATTTTTTACTTAAAATATTTTGTTAATAAATAATATTAAAGAACCAGTTTTTTTACTATTATGCTTTAATTATTAATATATTATATTTGATAACTTGTGATAACCATAATAGTTTTGGAAAATTTTTAGTGACATACAGAATGTATTATCACTCTCTTATTGATATAATGATCTATTAAAAGTCAATCTTAGTGCATTAGGAAAAAAATATGTTTTTGGTTACTCATTTCTTAGAGTAAGAGTTGAATTATAGATTGATTAAAGAAATATAAAAGGGGGAAATTATTATTATAAAATAATAACATTTCAAGTTATTATATTTCATTATATTATTTTAATGTAAATTAATTCAAAAACCATTGGAAAAGGATCTTTGAAAAAATAATCCTTTTAACATCATATCGGATGATTCAATTTTTCTTTTAAGTCGTCATTGATTTATGGTTTTGAGGTCTTACACATTCCATTGATCAATCACTTTAATTTTTTCAATGAACTCTATAACTCTCTATAAATATTTATACTTTTCTTCCATTTCCATTTATTCACAAACCATTGATTATATCCTACATAGAAACCTAGAATTTTTTTTCCAATATTACCCTTTTTACTTCCCATTATTTATAATT
Source organism: Viscum album (assembly GCA_963277665.1). Taxonomy (NCBI): domain Eukaryota; kingdom Viridiplantae; phylum Streptophyta; class Magnoliopsida; order Santalales; family Viscaceae; genus Viscum; species Viscum album. Next base: position 1,857,262,474 of record OY728160.1, read on the forward strand.
AATAGGATATTTTACAAACCCATTTACAATGTGAGTTTTGTAATAAAGAAATTTTCAAATTACAAATATTTAATTTTTTAAGGGAATTTCAAATTATGATGATTTTTAAGGTCTGGAGAATGCAACAAACAAAAATTATAAAGTAATAATAGTTTATTTAAAAGAATATGTGACAAACAACACCGAGCTTAAAAACGAACATTATATTTATTTAAATTTAGTCCCTTAAATAGCATGTGGAAAATTCAACCCCATGTCTAAATAATGATTAATATAATATATGATTTAAAAAACATTTTTAAAATTGAATTATTAATAGTACTCTCTAAATTAATAAAATTAAGTTTATATATTTATTAAAAATAATAATAATAATAATTTGATTAAAAAATATTTTAAAAAAACTGAACTTCTTCTAAAAGGTTATATAATTGTTATTTCCACACAAAATAAAAAATTAATGTTTACCAATTATAATGAATTAATTTGACAAAATGAACTTAATTTTTGAACGAAATATATAAAAATTATATGTTGGTGAATTCTTTGTATTTTTCAAAGATTAATATTTTGATGAATAATCAATAATATTGATTTTTATGGAAAATTCCCATATTGTTTAAATAATTATCAACATTAAATTATGTTTTATATAAAATTTTAGGTAAATTCAGTTCAATTATTTGAAATTTTAAATAATTTCTGAAATTGGATTCAATTTCATTACAAAACTATATTAATACCTTTTATAATTATGATAATTTTCTCTTTAGGAACCCACCTTTTCATCACACTAAAAATTATAATTTTAAATGGAATTATAAAACATTTATGAATTGAAATAGAAGAATTGATTATTTATTTTTATTCATAATACTTTTTATTATATAAAATTTTCAAATGAATTTTTGAAAAAAATGAATATAGAAAATAGTGAAAATTAATTATCATGGTTAAGGAAAAAAAAAGTTTACCGAGGTATTTAAAAAAAGGTTAAGGGTTAAAATTACTTGAAAACATATTTAAAATATAATTTTTTGACATATTTAGACATAAAAATGTGAATTTATCCAGAAAAATCCATTTCATAGAAATTTGTTTTAGAAAAAAATGTGTACATCATCTCAAAAAATTACAAGTGTGTCAGTCACCTCACTTATAAATGGCCAACCTCGCTCCTATCATTTTCACACATTAAAATCATTTTAGTTTTTCCATTACTAATAGAAATTAACACCAATAATCCTTCCCATAATCATCAAATTATTGGTTTGATCAGGAATTTTTTCTAGTAATTCATTATTTATAATTCTGAAGAGGTTTTCTGGGAAAATAAAAAATTATGAAGTATGCATGTTTGTTTTATATTATCATCCACCTCATTCACAAATTCATCATATATTATTATATAATAACATATTTATTTCACATATTATAATATGTTTAATATGTTTTTATAAGGACCTATATACATTTACAATTAACTCAAATGAAATATATTAATGTTGCTCATGTGTACCGCAGACTACAGCCTCCTGAACCGATGTGATATTTTTTCAATAAAAAACTCTAAAAATTTGGTATGATGATAGATATAAAGTATAAATATGAAACTTATAACATAATTAAACATATAGAGTCATTATATAATATATATCTTTTCACATTCCACTCTATTAGGGATACGATAACGTTACTCTTATGTATGGAAGACTATTGGCTCCTCAGGCGATGTGTTTCCATTCTCACAAATGCGTTACATGAAATGTAATAAATATAAATTTAATTAATATTAGTGATATAAATAAAATAATTATGATATTAATGATGAATGTATCGCTATTAAAAGTAAATATATCATTTTATTTATTATATTCTCAGTCACTAAATGAAAATAAAATAATTTGTGTACATGTGGACTACCACCATCATGAATTAATCTCGCTATTTTCATCACCAAACACATGGATTGTACATAAATATTTATTTAAATAAATAATAATTTATTATATATATTTTAATCATTCATTAATGAAATAATATTACTTACCACTATTTCGTAATGATGATTGAGAAATGGAATTGTTACTCATGTGTACTCATGACCTACCGTCTCGATGATAATCACATTCCCCATTTCTCAAATCTTTCATTCAATTTTTTATCAGAATTATGAGGGATTTGTATATGATAATTATTTTTTTATTATTATTCTAGATATAATGCAACAATATAATATGAAAAAAAAACTAAAACTTTTATAACAAGGCACAAACGAGAAATCATGGAAATTGACACCAAATCAATGAAAATAATGAAATATTATTAACGAACATCTGATAATATATTATAAAAGGGTCATATATGAAATAATAAATTTTAATATTTTTCTTTTATAAATTAGTAACCTCTTTAATACCAATATAAATGATGCTAGTGAATGAACCTCCAAAAGGAAACATGAGGTATAAGACATCATCTCAATATATGTTCCTTAAGGAATATTGTATTGTAATTCATATAATTTATTTTATATGGCTCATATATATACCATTTGACATGTAATATCATAATTTATTAATAATTAGTTGTTTTTTAATTTAAAATATTTTATCAATGGGGATTTGACATGAAAATTATAAAGTAGTAATGAATTTTATAACTCAATTTATTTTCTTTCAGATATATTACGTCTTCATTTTATATGATATTATAAGATTATAAGTCCAATAAATTTTTATTGGATTATTTTTTGTAATCAATTTTAGATGGATTTATATTTGTGACACATAATTTATTAATTGATAAATTCACACTTATACGTTATGATATTCGTAGGGCTTTATTATAAAGTTTCATTTTTATCAGGATCTTTGATACATGAGTTTCCATTGAAAGAAAATTATATTATTATTTTATAATAAAACTATTTAATTTTATAATCCTCTAGTTATTTATGATTTTTTCATTTAATATTACTACTTTCACTCCTTTCCAAATAAAAACAATGATAAGATGTTTTTAGTAAAAACAAATATCATTTCTTTCTTCAGTCCAAAATCCTTTTTCTTCTGAAAACATGTTTTTAGAAATGTTTTTATGGTTTTTAAAAACATTCATAAAATAAATTTTAACCCATTTATGAAATTTTTACATAGTGTTTTTAGTGTAATATTCATGAAATATTCCAATAAATTCTTCTTTGAATGTTACTGAAAAATTTAATGGAATATTTCTTCAAACATTTTTCGAATGTACATAATTTTTTATAGTGATGACCACTTAATGTATTAAATATTGTATTGTATGTTTCATTTTTTATTTAAAAAAAAACAATTTTCCATTATTTTTGAACTTTTAGTTTTAAAAGGTGAATTTGAAAATGAAAAGGATATTTTCTACAAGAATTATTTTTTAAAATCATTTTTGGTGTTTGTATTCATTAATGGAAACAACAATTCATTTTATATATACTACATTAGATATATTTTTTGTTGGAACTGTCCATATTACTGTTAGTAATGGTTTATGATTGCGTTGACCAAGGAAAGAATTAAAAATTACATACTTGATTCATGTTTTTAGTCATTAACATTCCCTTGAATAATTTAATTTCATGTAATAATTTGAAATTAAATTTTTATAATATACATATTATTTATGATAGAAATGTTTATTTATTAAAAGAAATCATTTCAACATATTGTGTTATACATTAAATGTTATTTTCTATTTAGGTAAATATTGATAAATCTATATTATTTACCAAATATGGATATTTTTTGATAAAGCGCATAGTTCAATAATGTAGTGAATTATTTGAAATATGTGGAATGATTTGGAAATGTTGTTATGGATGGGGACCAAAATTATATATCACCTCAATGAATTGGAAGCCTCCTGAGTAGAATTATTATGCTAATATTAAATGGGTTTCTACATGTTGTTTTAAAATTCCATGTGAAAGGTTTTAACAATAGTCATATCATGTGCCTGAGAAAATTTAATCTAATAATTAGACATTTCCTTCATTAATTATTAAATTATAATTAACCATTATATTTTTCCAATGATATTATCTCTAGATTAATTTCAATATCAGTTAATTTATTAAATGAAATGATTTTTCAATTATTTACCTTTCCATATTTATTATGCCTTATCTTGTTATGATTGTATTATTATTGATTAAATTCCATGGGTTTTTGGTAATCTACATTTACGTATTGATTATGATTGTAAAATTATTTAAATTGAATGTGTGTTAATTTATATACATTTATAAGTTTACTGTTATTATTTATTCTTATTAGACTTAAATATACTTAACCCTTACTGATAATTTGATCTCAATATTATTTTGTTTCCTTTCCTAGGAATCCATGAAGTGTACAATGTTTGATATTTGTGGATATGATGGAGGGAATAACATTATTTTAAATAAATATGTTGTAATATGTGTTTTCAAATGTAATGAATGAATAAAGTATATAGTATACTAAGATTTCAAATGTATTTAGTCATTTTGGATGTGATTCCTTATTCCTTATACCAAGGTAATGAAGCAAACATCTGCTATAGTCTACTTGAGTAAGGGTTGCTATAGAGTTGGATTACTCTGACATATACCTAAAGTTTTAATTAATAATTATAGAGTATTTGTGTTGATCATTCACTTTAGAATGTGTGGGAGTAGTGGGTTTACGAGGGGAGTTAGAGAGGTTATTTATTCATGAGTAGAGGGGAATTTTTAGAATAAAATAATGAATAAATTACTATATGAATGGTAAACCAACTAATATTTAGTTTTTTCTTTACAAATCATATATCAATAAAATAATTTTTTAACGTAATTTAACCACATTAAAATTTTAATTCATTAGTTTTATAATAGAGAAAGTAAAAAAATGTGAAATTTTTTTATATGAATAATGTTTTAGTTTAGGATTTGGAAATTAATTTTTTGGTTTGAAAATAGTGATTATTATATTTTAAGGACCCATTTTAAAAATAAATATGTTTTTGTTAAGGAAAAAGTCTGCAAATTACGTGCACAATATTATATAACGAATGATGTAATTCAAGATACACTGGTTATAGAATAAAACTATGTTTTTATTATTCTTATTAAAATTTATTCATTCCAGAAAATTACCAAAAGAAATTCATAGGAAAACTTCAATGTAATGATCTAAAAAATTCAAATCATATTATCAAAATTATTTTATAGCATATGTAGTTAATATCTATTTTAAAATTGAAGAATTTTAGTAAATAAATTTAAAAAAGTTGTTTTAATATTTGATTAATTTTAATTTTAATTTTTAGATATTGTTTTTTATTTTATGGAATTATAATATTTATATTTACATAAATAAATAAGAATAATTATTATTGATGTTATAGTTTTTATTTTGAGGAAAAATACATTTCCAACAGTCAGGTTACTATTCCTAAAGATTATATTACTATTCCAAATAGTCAGGGTACTATTCCAATAGTTACATTAATATTACAAAGGTCTCATTTTCACATATAAATATGAATTCATTCCACTATTTATTATTGACCTCAATTTTGATCTGGGTTTAGTATTTCCATTTTCTTAAAATTAATATTGTGTTACTAATATTATTTTTATTTCTGTATTTTTTTTCTCATGAGAGGGATGATTGTAGCCGATCTTGGTGATCCAAATTTTCCAATTTTAGTTTTTATATTTCAATTTTTTCCACCCTTTTATTATGTAGAGTATTATTGGGTTTAATTTCAAATGAATTTAATGAATTCCATCAATAAAATAAAAAATGTTCTATTTATTAATATTCTGTATTTTTATAATATATATATAATATTTTATAACACACATTAATTTAGGAATATATTATAATTTAAAAACAATAGTGTGTTTTTGTGAAATTCCATTATTGAAGAGTTTTTGGTGTTTCTAAAAATTAAAATCCCTTATATTTATAAAAGGGGTTGTCCTCTTTTTTCTTCCCCACACACAAAATCACACTTTGATCATACAAAAAATAATAAAAAACTCTCCTAAAATATCTAATACCCTTTAAGGATTTTTTGTTTTTCTACAAAGAAATTCCTTTAATGGTTAAATCCCCTTTGTAAATGAGATAACCTAAAAAATTAGGTATTGATTTCTGACCACTTCTTCCAATTTTATTTTTATTACATTCATTTATTATTTCAATTATTTATTCCAAATATATCAAAATAATATAATTTTTATAATTATAATATTATGTAATTATATTGAAATTACAAGATTTAACGATCTAACATTTTTTCCATGAAATGTGAAAACAACATTTGTGTGTGTAAAGACTACTACCTACAGAAAACATTGTGTTCTATTTTTCATATCTAAGATAAAAATCTTGTAAAAATGATTAAATTTTTAGAAAATAATGATATTTAAAAAAAAATTATATTCAGATTTAATTACACATATTATTCATTTACCATAATATATATAGAAGAAAATCATGAACCATGTGTCTATGGACTATTTCCTACATTGGATAACTGATTTTAGATTTTCTATTCAATAGTACCTTATATGGATGTTCAGGAGAATGGGTATAATATATAATATTACTTTTATGATTTAATTATGATTATATTATCAAAAATTAAATAAAATAGAAATGATATGACTAATGAATATTTATGAATTATTCAGTAGTTTAAAAATAGCATAATAAGAGGAAAGTATTTAATTTAGATTTGGTAATATTATTCTATCCATTAATTCATATTCTAAATCATTTAAAATATCGATTTATCAAACTAATACAAACTAAATTATATCAATATTATTTTAATTATATTTCAACTTAATCACCTTATAATCATTAAAATTTTTGCAATATTTATGTTGGAGATGGTTTGACCACCTAGAAGAATGTAACATCCTAGCATTTTAGTGAGGTATGTTATTTTTAGTTTTTGTTAAATTAAAGACTATGATATAGGAAGATTAATTCATTTATATAGAGGTGCTTTCTAGTTGGTTGGAAACTAGTTGTAGACTAAATTACATGGACTGTATATAATCACATGACCTGTTTTAAAAATGTGATTTTTTTTCAGCTAGAGAGACCTCATTCACATCGTGAAGAGGCTTTTTTATTTTATTTGTAAGACCAAGAATTAAACAATGTGTAATGAAATTAAACATTCTATAAATTCTTGACCATTTTTTTCAAGGTATAATTTTTTTATCTACACAACAGGTGCATCAGGTGATAACTCCTCCCGACGACTTTCCATGGTTCATCAAAGTCTCCTTGTTTTGGACTCCAAATCCTTTAACATTAATTATGGTATAATGATTTGGGTTATTTCAAAACACATCTTCATTATTTTTTTCATTTCACTTATCTTGGTTTCACTGTTTTAGTGTGATATCGTTTTCCCTATTTTTAGTTCATTTGATTTTTTTTTTGATAAATCTCATTCTAACTTGATTTGAGGGCAGACAATGGATGATTGGTCATCTGTGATCATAATTTAAGTAGAAAAGAATATTTCCCCATGTTTTATCTGATTTTATACCTTGCTACATTATGACCTATGCATGACCCTTCATAGAGTACTTCAAAATTGTTAAATTAATTGAATGTAACACATTACCATGTCTAGTGAGACACTTGTATGTGGAGAATCAACCCAATGTGTTAACAACCTTGATTTATTCCACCCAAATGGATGAGTGATATATTTTATAACTATTTTTTTTATTTTTCTTGATGTTTATAAACAGCCCTTGTTGGGGTGTTTATGTAATTAATTCCCTGACATAATAAATTTAATTAATAGAATTGGTTAGGACCTTATGCATTATAAATTATTCCATAAAATAAAATGTGTAGTAAAATGTTGTGTCCAAATTACTTATTTTATTATAGGTGTTTCATCGATTAATAGTATGGCAAGGATATCCAAGACGTGTTCTTACCCTATTATGAGGGTGAACAGCAGTCCCAATAAGGGGGCACCTTGGATGGGCTCATTTCACAATAATGCAATTTTTAATGAATTTGTAAATACATTAGGGGAGACACTAGATAATCCATGGGAAGGCTCTCTAGGAATTTTACATATTACATCTATATGAGTGGCATCATTTTACATGGGGAGATCCTATGGACATGATAATTGGAATGATTATTTTACCATTCTATGAGAAAGACATGGACCCTACATGCAATACCATGGATGAACACAAAGGTTTGTTCTTTAAATCATCACACAAATCTTGGAGCGAAAATTAGAATTTCATTTATAGATTTCCTTAGATAGAATCTCATGAAATTAGACATATTTAGATCCTCTAGAGAGATACCTGGGATTCCCTTGGTATCTCCTTGGATAGGCTCAGGGTTCTTCTTAATAATTTAGAAAATATGGTAATTAAATAAATGAGTAATAATGTGGACCTAAAACTCCGAGGATTCATCTAACAAGAAAAACCACATTCATGGGGATGGTCCATCCTTTTCCACATTATTTATATCATATCTTACTATATTTTATACATGTGTTGATTGATCTTATTCAAAGGCTCTCAGATTAGGCAGAACTACATAGAAATGGATGTGTGTCACAAGTGAAACCCATTCTGAAGGATCTAGTTGGTAATTTATTTTACGCATTAAAGTTATTTAAATTTTTAAAATACTCAATTTTTTATTTCATGAAATGGTTTTATCTAGACACCTTTGGTGGGGGGAAATTGATAATTTCTCTCACTTTACAAGGACCACCCCTGGTACCCAAATGGGCTTCAGGATTGCAAATTTAGATAAAGAGACATCACTATATTTTGATGCTTGATTACCAATACATGGATAAGACATGAGAGTATAGGACCAATCTTATTCCCATGATGCAAGTATTATATTTTTTTTATTTTTTTATTTTTTGTAGAATTTTGTATACACATATTCCAATATATAACATTTCCTTCATTTTTGGTATAGAGACAAGTCACATTGATCATCATCATTATTTGTATATATTAATTATCCATATACCATTATTTATTTATCTTTTATGGTTAATTATTATTATTTTCTCTACTATTTATCAATTGTTACTGATTCAGTTATGGATGGTTTTTGGACCGATTGTTATAGCGTATGATTCTATTGTATCCTATTTCTTATAAGTATATTACACTATTCAAAACTATGATCTAGGAGGGAATAATCTTCCGATGGTTACACTTTAGGTCCCCATTGATAATCAGTAGCCTCTGGTGTATGGTAAGGTTGTATTTAGGTCTTGTGCCCCACAATATCGGGGTGCACCTAGTTGAATTTGGGGAGGGACACTACCAATTGGTATGGAAGGGAGCTTTTACTTTTATCATATATTTTTTGTATTTGATATATGAAAGGGATATTGAAATTTTGTAATGAGTTGATGCTTAAGAGTATCTAACCCATGTATAGGGAATCCCAAATTATGTGGGTTGGGAAAATGCTATTATTTATACTGCTTCATATAGTTTCATGGATTTCATCATTGGTGGACACTCTTGTTTTATGAATTTTTTTTATTTATATCATTATTAATAGTATGGGTTGGATACCTTGTCCTGAGGATATGAGGGAATATTAAAAACCAGGAATCATACTAGGCACTATATAACTAAAATAACATAAATTATTTTATTCCATATACTATATTTGTGTTCATTTATTATAAAATTTTATTAGATCATCTATTACTATATATATAAATGTTATGAAATACTTTGAAATATTGGGGAAACATAATTGACACATAATGCGTCATCCTTATCCTACTAGTGTTATCATATTAAAGTTAATTAATATACATTATTTAGCCAGTTATGACATGTTGATCGATGGACCATTTGTCTTATGTGTTAGAACGTGTCATGGTTATGATTAATTGGATGAAACATACAATTTTATGAGGTGTATGGGTCCTTATAAATTAGAAATGGTGATCCAACCAATTCAACCATTTAATGATATTTGAATACAGAAATGATAAAAACATTATATATAAATATAAAATTTAGAATGAAAATGACAAATTATATGTGTGATATGAGACCTTGAACTTGAACCAACCATATTTATGGGTATTAGGTTTTTTATCCTTAGTTCCCTCCATGACCCATTCTTATCACCTCGAAATTTATGTAAGATGTGGTAGAGAAGTGAGACCAATTCATAGGAAGTCATTGCACAAGTTCCTTAATTTATCATTTTTCCTTATCTATTTAAAATATTATAAGAGGAATGAACATAGATATTGTTGATTTATTACACTGAGAAGTCCATGTGTTTTACTCCAAGATAGTGGGGTTGAGAACACTCTATAGGTGGTGGACCTTAAGCCCCCATTGATACCACCTATAGTTCCACAAGAAGAACCTACTATATAACTTCCACTTGGTGATGATGATAAGTTACATAAAAACATATTATCTTTAATGTAGTTGGTATATGGTACAACTTGACAAGGTATTACCATATTAGAGATTACATATGAGTTATTGTTGAAGCATCCTCCCAACCTCTCAGGGATGGTAGACCTCAGGCTACGGAAATTTTGATAGAGTATATACTATCAAAAACTGAGCATAAAGCGATTCCAAAAGTATGTTTGTTCATGATCACTAACTATATGATATATGAAGAAACCAATGTCATGTGATACATAATAAATCAAGGGAGTAAACATAAAGGAATTGTCCTAGATTACTTATAGATGGCCCTTTTCAACTAATTCTTTGTTAAAAACAAGAGAATAGGCCACTCATGTGTATTCATGCACCTTTACATTGGTGACATGTTATTGTGGGTGTAATCAAATTGCTTCACCGAATTATAGAGTTCCTCACTAACCTTGGCTATTTACGAGATGACTACTACAAGATGAATAAAGTATGAGATTTATTACATGACTTAGTTATAGGTCAACATTTTCTGGTTGACCATGATTTCTAATATTGTAAACCATGCCCTCATTGCTATGCAGGACCAGAGGGAATATGACCATGGGGTTTAGGTGGTTTAGTTTCTATACAGGGGAGTGGTTTATCCAATGATAGTAAATATCATTTTGAGGGTTTATGAAATGGTACCAATAGGTAGGTTTCACACACACAAATCTATATGGTGTGGAACCACTATGGAAGGCTCGTCCATAAAATCCCCATTTCACAGGGAACCTGATTACGTACTTCTCTTATAGCAAGATGTGTCACCTCTTGTGATTCTTCTGGTCCTTTCCAATATTACACAATGACGGGGGATTTATTTTGACATAGATATTAGGTATTAGATGAAAAAATAGATGATGGATTTGGAATTGGTATTATACTATCCAAACATTCCATTGAAGTGGTCAACTCTTGGGTAGCTATGCTTCAGAGGCACTTCTCTAGTAGAATTTAACTTCTTATGCTACAGAAGATTCATCTCAAGGTTTTCCTTCAGTTCATGTAAATGAAATGTATCCTACACATAAGGAGAAGATTCTTAGTCCATCTATGTTGAGAAGAACTATTTATTAGCCACTACATTTGTTTATTTCTTATTAAATACATACCCAATAGACGTATATATTTACTTCTTTTATGAATAGTTTTGAACTAGAAGTAAATTAATTTTTTGGCATTATGTATCTTGATAAAAAACTAGGGGTCTGATCATGTTGAATATTGTAGTTCTAGGAGAGCCCGTTGAGATAGGTGGGTATCAATTCATGTAAAGTTTGTCCATACATGAGATGATCAGTTTCTTGTTCATTATCAGAATGGTTTGTATTAGGCATTATTATGACTAGTTGGGTTGTGTAGGATCGACATAAAGATGTAGATGCTAAATATACAAGGGGGGGGGGGGTGAATTGTACACTTAAAAAATTCCATTGGAACCTTTAAAGTAAGTTATGAATAACTATGGTTTCCTTAAGCAAAGGAAAGGGATAAGTTTAACGAATATTAAACTAAGAAAATTCAAAAAACCTCTAACACCAAATGAAAACTTGGAAAGAGATTCCAAAAGTGGGTTCCGGAAATATGGTTCTGGAAATTGAAACTTAACAAAAGATTACAATATGAGATTCTACCTTAAAGCGTATAGAATCTAAATGAAATAGAGTAAAAGTAAGGAAGTATAAGAAAGTTATACTTTCCTTATAATACAAAATGCAGCGGAATAAAACAAGTAATAAAACTACAAGTAACAGGATATAATTATTTTAACCCAAAGAGAAGGGTATCCAACAACCTTGGATAAAGGTCCCTTGATTTATACTTTCAAGCAAGTTTGTCTTACCCACACCAGGGTAATCCCTCTATACGAAGATCAGAGTCTCTGTCTTGCTATCCCCGCAAGCCCTCAACTTTAAGGTAGTTGGCAACCTCTGCCTTCCTCAGCAAGGAAGCCCTCGAACTTCAAGGTAGTTGGAACCTCTGTCTTCCTATCCTCGGAAGTCCTTGAATGTAATCAATAACATTCGGAGTCACACGAAGCTTTGAGAGTTAATAAGAGCCTCTCTCTCTCTAGAAATTACTTCAACAGCATGCATGCACAATGTCGAAGAAGTTATTCATCAGTCAGCAGTTTTTCTTCGAGCTCTTTCAAATGAGATCTTATTTATAGGCAAGGTCGGCCTCCTTTCCAACGATCATATTTTCCTAAAAAATCGGACGGACCTGTACACGTGTAACTTAACCAACAGTTAGTTTATAACAGAATAGATGACATCGTTTTATAACAAAATAAATGAAACAGAAAGTACGACATCATTTTAAGTCTTAATAATGTTCGGAGTGAATATTCAGAGTGAAGTTCGGAGTGAGAGAAAAATATTAAAGAGTAGACAGATTATACCAACGTAAGTAAAGTGAACGTTTGGAGTCTAACCAAAAATAATTTTTGGAGTCTAAATAAATTAGGAGTGTATAAAACAAATATGATCAGGTTCTGTTTATTAGGTGAATTCAGAATGAGTATTCAGAATGAGAATTTGTCATCAGAATTCGTAATGAGAATTTGTCATCAGAAATCGTAATGATAATTCGTCATTAGAGTTCGTAATGAGAATTCGATGTCGAACTTCATAAGGATTCGTAACCTAAATTTGGAGTAGAACTTAATCAGAGTTTGTATCAGGAATTCAGAATGAAACTTTATCACAGTTCTCATCTGGAATTCGGATTGAAACTTTATTACAGTTCATTCAGAATTCGGATCCTAAAACAGAATACTTCATATCAAATTTTCAAACAATTCCGAGAAAATAGAAATAAATCTGAATCTTATACTTAAGAAAAATATGGATGAAAATATGATAAGGATAATTTTTCTTTCAAAATCAATTTTCCTTATAAAATCAATTTTCCTTATAAAAACAATTTTATTAAAGATAAGGTGTTTGTAAATTTCAAAACAAGAAGGAATGGAAAAGTCATAAGGAAAACCTTATTGACTCAACAATCTCCCCCTTTTTGGAATGCACAAAGATCCTTTCAAAAAAGAAATTCTAATAAGAAAGAAAAGCATTAAGGATTATCTCCCTTTTCTTTACGGATATTGATGAATATGATTAACTCCTCCTTAGGCTTTGAAACTCTAAGGATCATATTCTAGATTTCTGGAATGACATTTCATTATGAATAAGAAAGTCTTCTTTAATGAAAAACTCCCCCTTAGATAAACTCTTATTAGAGTTTTTTTCTTTCTCACCCTTTGTTAAAATTATTTTTCCCCTTTTATTAGAGTTATTTTCCTTCTCCCCCTTTGTGATTTTCAAAAATAATTCAAGGAAATGGAAAATATAACAAAGTACCTGAAAATCAATTAAGCAACAACAAAAGAAACGAGAAAGCACAAATTTTCATTAAGTTTGAAAAATCTCAACAACAAAGAAATTTAGATACAATATAAGATAGGATTTGTCTAGTTTGGATCTTTTTCCTTCGCCATGAGACCCCTAAGAATAGTCTTTATCTTTTTCAAGTCTTTATGGTCTTCCTCGGCTTGATTATCTAACACAACAATTCTTGCACTTTGAGCTTCAATATTTTCTTCCTGGGCTTTAATCTTTTCTTCATGAGATTTAAAATTTTCTTCCTGAGCCTTCAATTTCTCTTCAAACTCAATTCGATGATCCCTTTCAAACTTCCAATTTTGAGAAACAGAATTCAGCTTCCCATTCAGATCTCTGACTTCTTGAATCTAGAAGTTCTTTTTATCTGTCAACTTTTCTTCAAAGGATGAAGTATGTTCATTTATCTTCATGTCTCCTGTCTCGAAGGAATCCTTCACATTGTCTTGGAATTCATCAAAGAGCATCATCTCTTCCACAGTATTCCTCGACCAACTAGTCATCCTCTTGCAAGATCTTTTGTGGGATTCATAGCCGACAACGAATGTTTTGAATTGAGCCCCTATTTCAACACACTTGTCCATAAACATAGATACAGAGTCTGTTTTCTGATTCAAAGCATGTTAGAGCATCTGGCATCTTGAATCAATACTTGAGAAAGTCGGAATAGTACCTACCAACTTCTTTAAAGACTGAACAACAAAGTCATTCCCCAACGAAGATAACTCCGAATCTTAAACTTTGCTTGGATAATATTCTTCTCCAAAATGCTCAACCTTCTTCTTAGAAGAGTCACCAAATTCCCTTCTCTTTACTACCACAGATCTCGGGGTATCAACAACAAGTTCCTTTCCCTTGTCCTTTTTCGGAATGGAGTCATGTTCCGGAGTTCTCTTTTCACTATCAGAAACTTGACCAACATTGTCTTCCTCATCAGGAACTTTCTGATCACCAACCTCTACATTCTCCATTTGAGAAATATCATGTAGAAGTTGTTCTTCCTCTGCATGATAAGCTACTTATTCTTCTCCTTTCTCCTCATCCATCGCAGGAGTGACTAGCTTTGATGATTCAGCTTCTGATGTTTGGAGAGATTAATTTTCCGAAGGTGTCCCCTTATAATCATCTACTTGCTTTAAAACATATCCAGTTTCACCACTTCCTTTAGCAACAACTTCTTCTTCTTCCACTTGCTCAATCTGCTCTACTTCCTCAACAGGCTTAGCTACTGCCTCTTCTAGAGCAACAAAGTTCCTTCCTAGAGTCTCAGGTAGAGATTCCAAAGAAAAAGATCTTGGAATATGAATATTTGCTGAAACCATCTCATTGAACTTCAACAATGCCTGAGCTACCTCTGCTTTAGACAGCTTCTTCTTAAGCTTATTTTCTTTGACTTATTTTTCTAGCTCATCTGCAGTTCTTTCCTTCAAGGCCTTAGCCTCTTCCAGATCCAAGCCAAACTGAGGCTCCCCCTGCACTCTCTTCTCTTTGATCTCCCTCCATTTAAAAACTACCTCATATAGGTAAGATTTCTTCTTCTTTGGTTTTGGAGGTGCGGAATGAACTTCCTTAGACTTGGGATTCCCTGCTTCAACTTCAACTTATTTCAACTTTCCCTTCTTCACTGGCTTAGAGGATTCCGGAAAAGAAACTTTAGTAACCGTTTCTTCTTGATTAGGTAAATCAATAAACTGACCAGTCTTCTTGTCAAAGGATACATACATCATTTTGAGTGTACCATCACTCACCAGCATAATTTTGCAAACTCTTGGCTTAGACTTGCATGACTCCTTAAAAGACTCAAGGCACCGAACTATCAACTTTGAGAGGATTTCTAGATACATTATGATCCGAGCTCTCAGATTCCCTTTCTTAACATTCTCAAGAGTAATGATAATGTGCTTCATTAGGTTAAACTTCCTCAGATTTATCAGAAAATCTAGGATGTAGATCTCACTCTTCTTTAAACTATCTTTGTCACCCTTTCTTAGTACGATAAGACCTTGTACCCATAATTCTAGAATCCGGAAATTTGTAGATAGATAAGAAATCTTCGAAGCCTTATCATCTGACAGTCCAAGAGTCTCCAAATCCTTTTCCTTGTCGAAGCTTCCCTTTGAATCCGGAAAAACATGAGAGACGAACTCGGATTCTCATTCATAGGTCAGCCCTACCATGCTAGCTGCCTTTACACACGAAAGTTTATAAGTCTTTCCATAAGTCATAAAAGAAAACTTCTCCCTATCATTTTACTTAAAGAAGGAAACTGTCTCATAGAATTCTATATGAAAATCTGAATAAACTTCATCTTGATTTCCTAGCTTGGACACAACAATATCTTCCCATCCGTTAAGCTTAATATTCTTGGATATAAGAGAATCATACTTGTTGAAGAAGTCAGGATGAACCAACCTTTCCTTATATACCAACCAATTCAAAATCAGCTTAGAGGAAGACATGTCTTGAGAAGCTACTTCCACAGACATTCGGATCTGAAGACCTCTGAGAAGTTCGAAACGGAGAAAGCTGATGTTCGGAACGGTCTTAAAACAGAGAGGCAGAGCTTCGAGACGCTGGAGCTTGAAAACCGATGTGGGACAACCATTTGTGGTCCCCTTTATATAGGCAAAGAGAAAACGGTTCATCTTCCACGGTTGATAGAATGGTTGTGACAAGCTGAGATCAGATCTGACGGTCGAAACCCAATTCTCATGAAAACTTGAATCCAATCTTTTGAGGTTTTATTAAAACAATGATTTAAGAAAATTATAATCCGAAAACAAAATATAAGAAAATGCCAGTAAGTAAAGTATGACTACGAAAACATGAGTAAGGAAATCATACCTTTCTGATTGGGTTAGGAAGATTATTCGTACTTGGTAACATTCTTAAGAAAACTACGAAAAAATCTTTACAACGAAAAGAAAAAGTTTGAAAAACTCACTATGAAAAAAAAACTCAGTACGGAAAACTCAGTACCAAAATTTCATTACAAAATTTGAAAACGAAAAACTCATTATGAAAGATTCAGTATGAAAATACTGTTATGAAAATACCAGTACAAAATTTTCCATTCCGTAAGTTTTCAATATGAAAATTTCCATTCCATAAGTTTTCTATATGAAAATATCCATTCTTGAAAATTTTAGTTCTGGAAATTCCCATTCCAGAATTTTAGTTCTGAAAAGTTTTAAAAACTAACTTTGAAAAATTTAGTAACTCTAACAATCAAATGTAATCCCCCTATGAAAAGGATTTTATTACTGTAAGGATACTTTTTCAACAGAAAGATAATTAAGAAGGATTACCTTACGGTTATCATTCCTAAATTCTGTTTAATGTATTCAAATCTATCAGATGGCAATGATTTTGTGAAAATATCAGCAAGTTGATCTTGCGTTCCGATAAACTGAAGAATAATATCTCCTTTAAGTGTGTGATCCCTAAGAAAGTTATTCCTAATATCTATGTGTTTTGCACGAGAGTGATGTGCATGGTTCTTACTAAGGGCAATGGAACATGTGTTATCACACAAAATTTTAGTTTTAGTAAAACTCATGAAATAGTCTATGAGTGTGTGTTGCATCCACAACACTTGAGCACAACAACTTCCAGCTGTTACATATTCTGCTTCAGCAGTGGAGAGTGCTACAAATTGTTGCTTCTTGAAAGACCGAGAAACTAATGAATCTCCTAAGAAATGACAAGTTCCGGATGTACTCTTTCTATCCATTCTACATCCACCAAAGTCAGCATCAGAAAATCTTTTTAGAATAAAATCATTTGTAGAAGTATAAAATAATCCTAGATCCATGGTTCCCTTAAGGTAGCGAAAAATTCTTTTTACTGCCTTTAAGTGAGATTCCTTAGGATTGGATTGATATCTTGCACATAAGAATACTGAAAACATTAAGTCTGGTCGACTAGCTGTTAATTATAGTATACTTCCTATCATACCTCTAAAGGATGATTGGTCTACTGGCTTCCCAGCTTCATCAAGATCTAAAGAGTTTGAGGTACCAATAGGAGTACTTATACTCTTAGTGTTGTCATAACCATACTTTTTTAAGAAGATCTTTTATATACTTATGTTGAGATATGTAGGTTCCTTCGGGTTTTTGAGAAATTTGAAAACCAAGGTAAAAATTTAACTCACCCATCATACTCATTTCAAACTCAGATTTCATTAGACTTGTAAAAGAGTCAGTTAAGGATTGCTGAGTTGAACCAAATATGATGTCATCAAAAAAAAATGAACAATCAAAACATTTTTCTTATATTTATTTATAAAAAGGGTTGGATCTACATTTCCCTTAACATAGTTATTTTGAAGAAATAATCCAGTGAGTCTATCATACCTTGCTCGTGGGGCTTGTTTAAGGCCATATAGAGCTTTGGTATGTTTAAAGACATAATCAGGATGTTTTGTATCTTCAAAGCCAGGAGGTTGTTCAACAAAAACTTCCTCTTGAACATAACTGTTAAGAAAAGCATATTTCACATCCATTTGAAAAGGTTTAAAATTAAAGAATGCTGCAAAGGAAAGTATAATACGGATATATTCAAGTCTGGATACTGGAGAATAGGTTTCTTCATAGTCTATTCCCTCTTGCTGATTATAACCTTTAGCAACAAGTCTAGCTTTATTTTTTACTATGACTCCACTTTCATCAAATTTATTTCTGAAAACCCATTTTACACCAATAATAGAAGTTTCCTTAGGTCTTTCAACCACGGTCCAGACTTTATTCCTTTCGAATTCATTTAGTTCATCTTGCATGGCTTTGATCCAATCATCATCACCTAATGCTTCATCAGTGCTTTTAGGTTCTAATTAGGAAAGAAATACTGGATGTTCTACTTCATTTCTTAAGGAACTTCTAGTCCTTACATGTTGATTTACATCACCAATGATACTATCACTGGGATGACTCCTAAGAAACACATGATTTGGGTTTTGAAAAGCCTGTTCATCAACATAGGGTAGAAAGTCTTCCGGGGTAAATGTTTCAGAATTATCTTCTTGAACATTATCCTTATCAGAAGGTTGACAATCAGTTTTTGAAAACACATCCGAGGATGTAGACTGGGATGTTTTAAAAATAAAAGGATCAGACTCATCAAATTTTACATGTACTGTTTCTTCAATAGTACATGTATTTTTATTAAAAACTCTATAAGCCTTAAAAGTTGTCGAATAACCTAAGAAAATTCCTTCATCAGATTTTGGTGTGAATTTATGTAGGCTATAATTAGTATTAAGAATGAATACTTTGCAACCAAAAACCATGAAGTAGGATATTCTTGGTTTTCTACAATTCCATAACTCATAAGGAGTTTTATTAAGAAAAGGTCTAATCAAAACTCGATTTATAGTCTAGCAACCAGTACTTACAGCTTCAGCCCAGAAATGTCTAGCTATAGAATATTCACTCAACATGGTTCTAGTTATCTCTTGAAGAATTCTATTTCTTATTTCAACTACACCATTCTACTGAGGAGTTCTAGGTGCTGAGAAATTGTGAGTAATACCTTTTTACTACAAAAAGTTTCAAAACCAGAATATTGAAATTCTCCTCCATGATCACTATGAATAGTTTTCAAAGGAAGTTTTTTCTCATTTTTAACTTGAGCTCTAAAACTTTTGGAATATGAAAAAGCTTCAGACCTCTTTGCTATAAAATAGACCCAAGTAAATCTAGTGTAATCATTAACTAGAACAAACACATCATATTTTACTCCAATACTTCCAGTTTGTGTTGGACCAAAAAGATCCATGTGCACTAACTGTAATGCATCGGTTGTCAAGACTTTACCGATTGATTTAAAACTAGATTTATATTGCTTTCCATATTGACAGGGATCAAAAACTTTAGAAGAATCAAATCTAAGCTCCAGTAGATCCTTAACTAGTTTCTTCTTAGAGAGTTTACATTGGTTTCTAAGGTTACATTGACCTAGTCTTCTATGCCATAACCAGGAGTGATCTTCCATTTCACTTAGACAAGGTAAATCATGACTCATAAGGTCTTATAAGTTTAAGGTGTAAACATTCTTAAGACTATTGGCTGAGAGAATAAATTCTTCCTTGTAATTGTGAACTAAGCACTTATCATTCCTAAAATTCACAAGGTAACCTTCATCACATAACTGACTTATGCGAATGAGGTTGTGCTTTAGACCCTTAACTAAAAGAACATTTTAAATCAAATTTTTACCTAAAATAACAATATTACCAATACCAACAATCTCACCCTTAGCATTATCTGCGAAATCTACCTTTCCTCTATTCATTTTGATAATATTTTCAAAATAGATTTTGTTACCAGTCATGTGCCGGGAACATCCACTATGCATGTACCATGTATTTTTGCTGGTACTCTCATTATTTTCCTGAAATCAAGAAGATAATTAGATATTCGGAATCCAAACTTGTTTGGATCCGAGATTACCAGATAACAAATATATAGGAACCCACATCTTCTTAGAAAAGTAAGCTTTGTGAAATCCTAGAGATTGGGTTTTGTTTAAGGAACAATTCTTTTCATAGTGACCACCACATTGACACTTAGTACAAAATGGGGAACTTTGAGGAACAAAATAAATGTTACTAAAAATTGTTTTTTCATGGGTATAACCAAATCCATATTTATTTTATAAAGGTCATATTTGGGAATACATTTTATCAAAATTTTCTTTACAATGGGTAAAGTTTGAAAAACTCTTCTTTGAGGAAAAAATTTCAGGCTTGAGTTTTATAACCAAGTTTTTATCCTCAAATCATTAGTTTTAGAAATAGAGCTAGGCTCGAAAAAAAATTTCTTAGAAATTAATTTTTCTAATTCTTTAGAAAGTTTGTTCTTCTCAGAACTTACTTCCTCATGATTTTTTGAAATACTTTCAAAATCAGCATTTTTTCTATCAAGATCTTTTGAAAGAACTGATATCTCTTTTGTAAGAATATAATTCCTATAGTTTGCTTTATCAAGTATTTTATTGAGTTTAGAATTATCAATCTCAAGATATTCAGCAAACCTAGAAACTTCTTCATAAGTAGGTAAAGTGTTTTCTTCATCAGAAGAAGATTCTTCATCAGAAGAGTTATAATACTTACTATCATTAAAATTTAAAGAAACATTGGTCAATGATTAAGCATTTCATACCATAGCCATAAAACAATTATTATCAATAGGTAATCTGGCTATAAGACCAAGATTCTTCTGTCCTGAAGATTCGTAATCAGAAGATTTATCTGAAGAATCACCACCACTGGAACTCTAGGTGTCACTAGCTTTCAGAACACTCTTAGCTTTGGATTTATAATACTTCTTTCTATTCATGTCTGAATGCCTTTCTTTCCTTTCTTTCTTTTTGAGAAAAGGGAAATCTGTTCTAATATGTCCAGTTCTCTTGCATTCATAACAAGTAACTTCTCCATCTTTCTTATCTTTCCTGTCCTTTTTCTTATACTTGGATTGGAAATTTCTCTGGCCAGCTATCTTGTTCATCCTTCGAGTAAGATTTGCTAATTCATTTTCTGATATTTCACTCTCACTAGAATCTGATTGATCTACCATCTTCTTAGACTTGGATCTGGTTACTCTCTCAAGAGTCTTAGCTTTCATATGATTTGATGTTGTTGTAAAATCAATAGTACCATTTCCATTTTTCTTTTTGATTTTTTCATCATCTCTCTTCATTCTAGTTTCATGTTGGAGAATAGTTCCAAATAACTAATCAAGAGAAATTTGAGTGACCTTCCGGTTCTCATCTATAGCAGTTCTTTTGGATTCCCAGTCATTAGGCATGATATCAAATATATTATCCACAAGTGCTTCATCATCTAACCCTTTAGCTCCCATAGACTGTAGGCTGTTGATGACAGTTATAAATCTCTGTTGAACTTTATATATTGGTTCTCCATAAGGAAAATTGAAGCCATGATATTCAGCTCTAAGCAAAGCTCTCCTAGTCTCAATCACCTTATAAGTTCCAAAGTGTGTAACCTCTAACTTCTTCCAGATACAATTAGCTTCTTCACAAGAAGATATTTGGCTATATATATTTCTGGTCATTGAAAAAAGTAATGTATTTTGTACCTTATAATTGAGTTGATACTATTTCATTGCCTGGTTAGTAAAAGTTCTAATTTCCTTGTCAGGAATTTTATAATCTCCAGTAAGCATAAAAAAATTGTCCACTCCAGTATTGATAAAAAAAGTTTTCATTTGATCTCTCCAGTAATCATAGTCATTACCATAAAATATTGGTGGTCTTGTAGGATTCATATTATCAATGGAACCAACAACGACTCTTCCCATACTAGAACAACCTTTGGAATACTAACTTACTAGCAAAAAAAATTCGTAATAACAAAGTCCGAAATGAGAAAGGTTGGAATGGGAATGTTCGGAATGATAAAGTGAGCAAGAAAAACATATACGTGAGTACAAGTATTTCAGAGACCTTCTCTGATACCAATTTTAGGATCAAAATAATGATGTAGATGCTCAATATACAAGAGGGGAGTGAATTGTACACTTTAAAAATTCCTTTGGAACCTTTAAAGTTAGTCATGAATAACTATGGTTTCCTTAAGAAAAGGAATGGGATAAGTTTAACAAAGATTAAACTAAGAAAATTCACAACACCTCTAACACCAAATGAAAACATGGAAAGAGATTCTGAAAGTGGGTTCCAGAAATATGGTTCCGGAAATTGAAACATAACAAAAGATTTCAATATGAGATTCTACCTTAAAGTGTATAGAATCGAAATGAAACAGAGTACAAGTAAGGAAGTATAAGAAAGTTATACTTTCCTTATAATAAAAAATTTAGTGGAATCAAACAAGTAGTAAAACTACAAGTAACATGATATATGTCTTTTAACCCAAAGAGAAGGGTATCCAACAACCTTGGATAAAGGTCCCTTGATTTATACTTTCAAGCAAGTCTATATTACCCACACCAGGGTAAGCCCTCGATACGAAGATCGGAGTCTCTGTCTTGCTATCCCCACAATCCCTCAACATTATGGTAGTTGGCAACCTCTGTCTTCCTCAGCAAGGAAGCCCTCAAACTTCAAGGTAGTCGGCACCTCTGTCTTCCTATCCCCGGAAGTCCTCGAATGTAATCAACAACATTCGGAGTCGCATGAAGCTTTGAGAGTTAATAAGATCCTCTCTCTCTAGAAATCACTTCAACAACATGTATGCACAATGTCGAAGAAGTTATTCATCAGTAAACAGTTTTTCTTCGAGCTCTTTCAAATGAGCTCCTATTTATAGGCAAGGTCGGCCTCCTTTCCAACAGTCATATTTTCCTAAAAAACCGGAGGGACCTGTACACGTGTAACTTAACCAACGGTTCGTTTATAACAGAATAGACGACATCGTTTTATAACAAAATAAATGAAACAGAAAGTACGACATCGTTTTAATTCTTAAAAAGGTTCGGAGTGAAGATTCAGAGTGAATGTTCGAAGTGAGAGAAAAATATTATAGAGTAGACATACTATAACAACGTAAGAAAAGTGAAAGTTTGGAGTCTAACGAAAAATAATATTCGGAGTCTAAATAAATTCGGAGTGTATAAAACAAATATGATCAGGTTCGGTTTAATAGGTGAATTCGGAATGAGAATTCGGAATGAGAATTCTTCATCTGAATTCATAATGAGAATTCGTCATCAGAAATAGTAATCAGAATTCGTCATCAGAGTTCGTAATGAGAATTCGATGTCGAACATCATAAGGATTCGTAACCTGAATTCGGAGTAGAACTTAATCAAAGTTTGTATCTGGAATTCAGAATGAAACACTATCACAGCTCTCATCTGGAATTCGGATTGAAACTTTATTACAGTTCATTCAGAATTCGGATCCTAAAACAGAATATTTCATATCAATGTTTCAAACAATTCCGAGAAAATAGAAATGAATCCGAATCTTATACTTAAGAAAAATATGGATGAAAATATGATAAGGATAATTTTTCTTACAAAAGAGATTTTCCTTATAAAAGAAATTTTCCTTATAAAAGCGATTTTCTTATAGGTAAGGTGTTTGTGATTTTCAAAACAAGAAGGAATGGAAAAGTCATAAGGAAAACCTTGTTGACTCAAGAGGTTGTTGTTGTTGGAGGATATCGTTTACATCACACGATGGAATACTGTATATCCATAATAGAGATTAGGATACTTAGGCTAGATGAGATGGACTTAATCATAAAGGGTCAGTATGGGTTATTGTTCATAAGGTATTCTTTTTCAATAGTGATAAGGGAATAAACATTGTAGAATTAAATCCTATTGTGGGTCACTTTGTGTACATATTCTATAACAATTTTTGTAGATTACCTCCTAATAGAGAATTTGTGTTCATAATAGAGTTTGTTCTTAGTGTAGCACTAGTGTCCATCCCTCCATATAATATAAAACACAAAGAGCTGTGGAAAGATAGGAAGTTTCTATAAGATCTTTCATAAAAAGGTTTTATCCAACCAAGAACTCTCCTTAGGGGTTCATTTAAAATTTTCTATAAAAAGGTCGATGATACCCTCTGTGTGTGTATGGATTACCGCCGATTAAACTAGATTATTGAACTGAAATTTTATCCACTACCTCATATAGATAATCTATTCGACCATCTCTGAGGAGAGATAGTTTATCCAAGATCGATTTGAGGTTGGGTTACCATCAGGTGCATTTGAGGAAATCAGTTATTCCACATATTTTTTTACTTTAGAAGGTTAAACTTGTATGAGTATCTGGTAATGCCATTTTGTCTTAAAAGCATGGTGGTTGTTTTTATAGATCATATGAATCAAGTTTTCCACCTTTACATGGATTCAGTAATGGTATTTCTTGTAGAACACATGTTAGTTTATTCTATAATTAGAAACAACCATGATTACCATTTTAAGATCATGCTGAATACTTTAAGAATGACCATCTATATGAAAACATTTGAAAATAAAACTTTTGGATTGGTGTGGTTCACTTTTGGGGTCATATCACTTCAAAGTTATGTGTATCTATTGATCCCGAGATGGCAAGAGCCATGGTTTTTGGGGATCATTTGAGGAATGAGTTTGATAAAATGGACTTTATGTTAGATAATTGGATCTTATAGGAAATTCATTAAAAAATTATCCCTCATTGGTGTGCTTATTGTAACCATAATTAACAAGGTTGTAAAGATCATTTTTAAATAGTGTGAGACAATTTCCATGGAGTTAATGGTTAGACTTAGTTTAGCATCAACCTGATTTTTATTGATATGGGAAGAGGATATATTGTTTCTTTTTATGATTTAGGGGTTTTAATTGGATTATTTTTAATTCAAGGTGACCGGGATGAAAAATATGGGTAATACTAGTTGAATCTTCATGAGTGTAATTACACTACACAATACCCTAATCTAATAGATGTGGTTAATTAATTACTCTTATAAAGGAGCTACTTATTTGGTAAATAGTTTATTATCTACAAGAAACATAAATTTATCAAATATATGTCCACATAGTGGGTATTGAATCTCATGCAGTAGAGGTGGGTTCATACAGTCCTTTAAACATATTTTTTATTAGACACCCGATATGGGTAAGGCTTTATCTAACACCTTCATCATGATGAATCGAAGATAGATGGTCATGAATCTAGTAGTGAGTGGAATTTTATGGATCTTTTTTTATGATACACTAGGAGGTACATGAGAGGTATGGGAATATTATAATAGTTTCCCAGGAAGTAAAAACCTCCCTTATGAAGAAAGTTTGGATGCAGAAGCTATCAGAATATGAGGGCCTCATCTTTTGGGAGATAATCATTGGAGAGAACCCACATCCTCATTGGGTCATTGAAGAGAAGTTTACCGTCCACTATGGTGGGTGTTTTTGGGTTACATATGATATACTATAATAGTTGATGATGGAAAATTATGACTCTCTTTGGGACGTTCAAACCGATCATTCCAAGATGAACTAAGACATTAATTATTATTATTGGTGTCTAGGTATGAAAAGGTAGATTATGATCTAACTAAAAAGGTGTTCTACTTGTTATTAGTTGATGTAAGAACACTGACGACCAACTAGAACCCTACATCCTCTATCAATTCATGAGTGAAAATGGAATGATGCCACCATGGATATCATGAAGAGCCTAGAAAGATCCCCTTGAGGATGTGATGTAGTGTGGTTGATCATCGATAGGTTGACCAAGGTTTCACTCTTTCTACTGATCTATGATATCTTCTATGTTATGAGCTCATATAGATTTATATGAATAATATTTTTCATTTTCATGGTGTTCCCTATTCTAGAAGGCACTATTTGGTACTGTAGCAGCCAAGAATATTCCCTCATTTGGGCCTTCAGGCCACTGATTTGGTCCCCGAGTCCTTTAAGGCCTTCGGGCCACGAAGGACTTCTAGTTAGTAAGGCCTTCAGGCCACCTCAAGGTCCTTAGGCCTCCTTTAGTGGAGATGCAAACTAGAAAACCTACTAGGAACACGCATTAGAAGGAGGGGGGACAAAGTACTTTCACTATGGTAGAAGCTATATAGATTGCAAGAATGAGAGGGTATGAAACCTGCTATCGGGACAAGCCTCTGTATGCTTAGGAAAGCTTAGTTGAACAGCAATGCGAAGGTGGAGAGATGATTTCATGATGAAGATATTAAGAAGGAGTAGTTCCAAGTAGTTAGTCTGGTTGGTATGAAATGTTTGAAGCCTGCGGACAATGAATTCCTCTAAAGGCCTATGGGCCATGTAATACTTACGCCAATGGGCCTTATAAGGGTTCCACCTCACCCCTTGAATGGTGGATTATGAAAATCAATAAAAAATGAACGCCTTCGGCAATTGAAAGAGGTTATTTTTTTATTTATGTTTATTGATTAATTACTATTATTTATGTTGGTTTATGTGTTTAGTTACTACTTTAATTATCGTAGGTTATTGGTCAGGTTGAATTAGTGTTTGTTTCCACTATATCCAACTTTATATATATATATATTCTTATTTGAAGCACTCTGATCAGTGATGAAATTTTATTCCAATGGACACACATTAAGACATCACTTCTATTCATTATCCACTATCATACGAGATGTCGTGTTTTAGGTCTTGTGGCCCATCATCTCGGGGCACCCCTAAGTTCCATCTTGGGTGGGAAAAATCATTGAACAATGATAAAAAATAATATCACGGATGTATGTGAAATCAAATTTATTATTAAAATATGAAATAAATAATTACATAATTATTTGGCTTTAGTTCTATATATGAATCATAATTTTTTAACAAAAAATTAGGAAAACACTTTTGTCAATTAAGAAAATAACTCTAATGTGTTTATTGTCAATTTCATCCACAAAAATAAAAAATTAAAAAATCATAAATTGAAATTGGAAATTAATAAATAATTATAATTCATCTATTATTGAAACATTAAAGATCTTTTAATGATGAAATTTTAGAGAAAAATGAATACCAACACTATTCCAATGAAACTAGTATAAATAGTAAAAAAATTAGGCAGTAGATGTGAAAAAATATATAAAAAATAACTAATATACTTGTTGATAATGTTTAATAATAAAATTAGAAAAATTTAATGGTATTAATATTATTATTAAATTATTTATTAATATATTTATGTTTGTTATATAATATTTTCAATCACTTCCTTATTAATCAAGAAAATAGTTAAAGGTTTATTTTCTAATATTTTAATTCTTAAGAAATTTTTTTAAGATGAACTATTATATATTTAATATGGATGGATTACTACATAATTAATTTAATTTACCAAAATCATGGGAAGTGAAGAGCCATATAATTTTTTTTCTTTAAATAAAATTAAATTAAATGGTTTCCAATGTTGAAAATTGGTTTTGATTAAAATGTTATTATAATTGTAATTGTTTTGAATTACAATATAATTTTAATATAATAGTTGTTTTATAAATATAGTACATACATGTAATTTTCATTATTTATAAAAAATTTAATCTGTTTCATTGGATATTCTTGAGTTTTTACATGTCCCTGAAAATTTCATTTTTGTTTGACTTAGATTTCACCCGAAGTGTCCTTATAATTGCAATTGAAATTGTCTCCTCTTCTCAGCTTTGAACCACCTTTTTCCATATTCAATTTCATTAGGATATCCATTAACATCCCTTATATAGGACTAAATAATTTATTAATATAATTTTTTAATATATTATCTTTATAAAATAATTTTAATTAAAAATTTACAATTTTTATTTGGTTATTTTTCATCAAAGCATTATCAAAATTTATATTTAATATTTGCTTTGTAGACACATGTTTCCCTTTATTTTATATTTTATAAGATATATAATTTCTTTTATTTAATTATTTTATAAAATAAAATATTATTCATCCTTATTTATAAAATAACTCTATCTATAACGTTTAAAAAAAATAATGGCTAGTATTTATTTCAAATGTGATTTTTCCTAATAATTCTAAAAATTAAATTTCATTTAAATCTACAAAATTATAATTAAATTAAGATTGATCATATGTATTATTAAAATTTAATAGTCCCCTTCCTTATATAGATGAGCAATTTAATTTCCTTCTCTTTTAGAGGAATAATTCATCACCAACACCGTCTTCCCGAGTAACTGTATCATTATCATTTGGAATGTTTTACGTAACCCATTTTATTTCCATGGGTTCTTTATGTATTGATATGTGATTGAATATAATCTTCACTCATAGGTATGGATGATGGTGGTTTAGGTCCTACATCAGTCTCTAATTCATTAGATTAAAATTTAAATCATATGAGATAAGTATTCACGAGTATATTTTACATTATCATAAGAGTGGGTGTTGATGGTGTGGATCATGAATGTAATGTTCCCTATAATAATTTTTTTCCAATGTTGAATTGAATTTCAAGGTTCTATGCTTATTCTAATGGGTACGATAAGCTCTCATAGACAATGTTTTGTGATTCAT
This sequence comes from Viscum album, assembly GCA_963277665.1. Classification (NCBI taxonomy): domain Eukaryota; kingdom Viridiplantae; phylum Streptophyta; class Magnoliopsida; order Santalales; family Viscaceae; genus Viscum; species Viscum album. Next base: position 1,857,291,377 of record OY728160.1, read on the forward strand.
GATTCCATACCCTTTTGAATTGTTTACTATTTTATGTCATCTCATATATCATCACTTATGATCTATGAAAAGTTTTGTATGAATTTTATTACATATATTATTATACCCATTTTCACATCTTTTGTTCATTTATGATATTAAATTGTAACCTCTTGTGTTTTCCAATCATGAGAATCTATATTCACCACATTCTTATATTTCCATTTCCATTGGTTATGAAGATATGAAATATATGAAATTAATATAAGAGTTATTATTTAAAGAATTTGGGATATATTTTGAGGACACATTTTGGATTATTTTTTTATTTAAGGGGAAATATCCAATAGTTATAATGAACTTATATTTTTTTAATAAATATTATTCCATAAATCTATAAAACACTAAACCTTAATTTTCATTTGGATGTCTTATAATGATATATTTTCTTAAAATATTTTAATTAAATAGTTACATATTTAAACTTTTATACATATAATAATTTTTATCAAACCTTGATATCATAATAGTTTTAAGATTTTATCATGATTTTAGATACATAAGAATGTGTTAACTTAACTATGGATAAAATTATTTTATCAAATTTATTTTATGGTTACTATTACATGTTTTTGAGAATAACATTTAATTTTTATTCTATGTGTTAAATGTGGGAATTTATATTATTTACCATATACAATTAGGATTTCTTTTATTTCTATAGATGGAGGGTAGTGATATCTATTGGTGGTCAATGGAATAGAATCTATAAGGGGATTTAAATACTTTGATTTTTATGGGAGTTAAACTAGGGTGATAATTGGGATGTTTTTTTAGTTATATTTAATACATTATAAGATATTTATAATCACATCATTTTGAACATATGTCTTATATATAGATGATTCATGATTGTTTTTTGTTTGTTTCTTCACATCTTCATTTACTCTGAATCAAGGTATAAATAATTCCCAATATATTAATATAATTCATTGGTTAATGATAGAAACCCAAGATGATTATGAATTCTCCTTGGATAAGTAGAGGGATGGATCAAATATTTAATGGGTGGAAATCATGGGATTGTTTTTGAAATTTTTTTTCTGAGTAGGTGGGGTCTTTTCTACATAGTTTCCTTATCTATTTATTGATTAGATATGATGTTATTTGATGTATCATAGTTTGATTGATATAGAATTTGTTCTTTATAACTGAAGGGGTTAGTTTTTAATGGGATCCTAATCACCACCTACAATTAGAAATCATGAGCCGTTATTGGGAGTTGGGATTTTAATTTATAGAGGGAATTTTATTTAGTTATTATTGACCATTTATTTATCACTATTTCAATGATTGAGTTTATTTAGTGGTCATGTTAGATTTTGATATAAAAAACTAAATGATTGTAAGTGTGTGGATAGTTTATGTGGCATGATAAATAAGGCAGTGACCAAATGATCGATCATGATATTTATTAAGAATTACTGCGTGGCTTGCCCATGGTCCATAAAAACATGTTTTTTTCATTAAGCATGATTTTGTAATCCCTTGTTTTAATATAGATTAGAATCCCTTGGACGATACCTAGTGATGGGAGTTAACTCAAGGATGTCATGTGACATGATTAATTATAGTATGTACATATGATGTTTTTTAAATTATATGAATTTAGTGAAATTTAATTTTAGAGAAAATAATATTTCATAAATCATAGTTTTAAAAAAACTTCAATGAATATTTAAAAATGTATCTTCTTTTACTATAAATTTATAAATGATATTTGTGAAAATATTTAATTTCATCTGAAAATTTAAACGAATTAGAGTTTTGAAATTGAAAATAATAGTATTTGTAAATTTAATATATTTTGAATGTTTGAAAAAGAGAATTATTTTTAAAATATATTTTTTATTTCATTTTACATACTTTAAAATAAATAATTTGTTTAAAAAATTGAGGACTTAATTTTTTTTTAAAATGGTTGTTAATTTTATATTTTAAAAATAGGGTTTATAGTTTTCTAAAATGAATGTTTTGAAAAATATTGAGTTTTTAAATTGGTTTTTTGGAAGCATCATTTTTTTATTATTTAGATTAGTCTCTTATTCAATGAGGTTTCACAGTTGTGTATGTCACATATGGACTTGTTGGGTTGATGTTTCGTAAAATTTGAATTCATAATCATGGAATGGTCATAGAAATGTTTGATTATCTGTTTCATGCGATAAACCTCTAGGTTTTTCTCTTTCTCATTAGCTTTAGTTTTTATAATTGGTGGCCCTACGACGACATAGAATTGAGTGGTGAGGCATGATTCATTTTTATGCTTGATTTTATCTTGTTTTTTCCCTAAAAATTATCTTCATTTTCAATGATAATCTTGTTTGATTATAGGAATCAGTTGATCCTTATTCATAGTAAGATTCTTAGTTTAAGTGGTACCATTTATTGTGGATTCAAAATTGGAGAGATATTTTGAGAATTTCATGATCAAGTTGTGCCATGGGTGTTTCCTTGTGGATGTTTTTGTGATATTGGTTTTTCTTATTATTATTACAAATCAAGGATAATAATGTTCTTTATGGGGTGTTTTTAAGATATGATAAATTTTTCATTGTATATTAGGTTCGTGATTTAGTTGTTTTTGTTTTGATGTGTTCTGAATTATTAATATCATGTATGTTCTTGGTTAACTAGGGTGAGTGCAATTCTTAAAATTGAGCACTTGGGAGGATGATTCATTTACTTTCTTTAATTAAAAGATACTCTATTTTTGAGGTACTAGATTTCCCATTTGAGTAGAGTTACATGGGTTAAAGGCCCATGATGGTTCTTATATCGTGAGTTTTCAAAGATTTTTCTTTTTTCTATTGTTATGTTTGATAGATGTAATTTAGTTTCTGGGTGTTTGGTGGAAATGATTCTCTAAAGGGGTCTTATCTTTTTGGTGTGGTTTTTGATGAACCTCTATTAGGTTATGTCTAAATGGTGTATAAAGTAAAATATATCTCAGTTATTTTAATTCCCTTTCCCCTAATTGGTGGTTTCATTCCATATAGAGATGTAATTTGTTGTCTGAATATTCTCTTCTTTGATTTTGAGGAATCATTATATTAGATTGTTGTTGTCTATTTTAAATGTATTTTGAGGGGTAGAGATATTTATTATGATGATATTTTTCACCTACCTTGTCAGATTTATGAATTTTATTAATAATATTTTATATATCATTGAGTCGTTGATTTTTTCTAGAAATTCTTGGGCCATATATTTTTTAAAATATGATGTTTCAACGGTGGGCATGGATACAAACAACATTTTTTAAAACCAAGTTGCGACCATGAATATTTTTTATTACATTGATATATTTTTGTTCATGACATAAATATGATTTTTAAACATCTTTGTCATCCTAAGAGTAACCCTGAGAACTGTTCTTTTTTTTTCACTGACCTTCAAACAGTTTGTGCATGGTTTGGTAATTGGTTCTCTGTAATTACGTAGGTTACCTGACATTAAAAATATTATTTTCTTTTCCATTTTATTTATCTTCTAATATTCCCCTTACCCATCTAATATAATACTTCACCCGTCTCCTAGATGAATTTCTTCATGGGTGATATACACCCCTAAAAACCACCCCTTCACTTGATGATTCCTCATAATATTTTCATAGATTAGGGATGGTTCTTCAATTTGTAAGATCGTTTTCCCCCATCCACTATTTATTCTATGTTTTCCCCTTCCCTCTCATGATTTTGGATCTGATGAACCATAGTGGTGTCATTTTTTATGTTTTCCGATGTTTTATATATTTATTGGGTTTATATAGTCCATATCTTCCATATTTCTTTATATTCCATTGAAGACGCCATGTTCCAGGTATTGTGATGCTGATTTGAGGTAGGATTCCCCATGTTTAGGCTTTCATTTAAATTAAAACTTATCTATTGATACTCTAATTTTTTTATTTAATTAATTATAATTATTTGGAAATTTTAAATTCGTTTTTGTAAATGTTTTATGGTATTATTCTATTAGAATAATTTTTTAACATGACATTTCATGGGGAGCATGAAATGACATGTAATAAAAAAAATTGAAGTAAAAATTAAAAATTTAATTTATATATTTGAAAATTTTAAACCCTTTTTTTTGAGGAATAAACTAAAATTATTTAAAAAAATATTTAAGTAAAAATTTAACAAAATTAATTAAATTGGGTTTCAAATAGACTTTTTGAAATTTATATTAAAATACAAGTGAAAATGTATGTTCGAATGTATATTTGATATTAAAAGTATAATAAATGTAAATATTTATTTTTGAATAAAAGTGACACTTTTGAATATATATATATATATTAAAGATTTTTACATTTATATATGCACACACCCAAAAATAGAGAAACACACACGCACAGATATATATATATATATATATATATATATCAGAGTGTGAGTGTGTTTAGATTCACTTGATAATATGTTAATTTGTGTAATGGGATAAATCAATATATATATTTAAATATATATATCTGTGTGTGTGTGTGTGTCTGTGTCTCTGTGTGTGTGTGTGTTTATGAGTACAATGAGAAAAGTGTGTAAATATGATTTGGTTTCTAAAATATAATTGAAATACCCATTTGTAAATTTTAAAGTATTTCTAAATTTGTGTGTGTGAAACCATCTCTTGAACAATGTTTGGATTTTATTAACATGGATTATAGAAATTGGGGAATGATATTAATCTTGTATTGTGTGATGGTTATGAAATGAGCGTTGTTTCTTGAGAAGGTCCTATAGGCGATGGTGAGTTATTTTATATTATATTTGAAGAAGTAATTTCTCACCTCTTATTTTTCATGATTATTATTTATCATTCTCACTAATTATTTATTCAACCATTACCTTGGTCATGGGAACCTTAGTGTTACCACGTGATGGAATTAGGTTTTTTCATTAGATTTTTGACATGAATATTGAATTTGGAGGTGATTTATGACATGAAAACAATGTTGTACTTGAGGTAAGGTTTCCATATCCTATATGATATATTTAAAATGTATTGTGATGAGTTTATGGGGTCTATGTGTAGCCCAATGATACAAATTTCTAATGTGACATTCAATTGGTGTGTTTGTGTAGCTCTCGAGACCTATAATTGATATGATTCACATGTGTATGTGTGATATATCTATGATGATTTCATGAAATGAAATTATTATAAACTATATTGTTCTATCATTGGGTGTTTTAGGTGTAGTTTCTTTTCTCTATATTAGAATAAACAAATTGGACCGTTTGGGCCAGTCAAACTGTTAGTGGACGATTGTGGATGATTTGACAAATAGACCTAGTTACGTTAGATTGGGTTGACATGTGATGTGATATATATACACAAATCATTGATATTTGGCTGGCATGTGATGCACAAATTTTCATAGATATATGAATTGGTTCAACATGAGTATTTCCATTAACGGAAGGAATGAATAACCCTTCAAGGGGTAGTGGAAAGATGATCAATTGGATGAGTTAATTTGGTCAATAGGTGAAATTCCCTCCAACATTGTTCCAAATCCATTAGATATGGTCAATAAGGACCCGAAATTTGTTTTTACATATATAAAAAAATTTATGTTTCAATCAAAATAAACTTTGTGGTGTTTTTTCAATAATGTTATTTATTTGTTGACAACTAAAATTTGTTGTTTTCGTTGAAAAAGGTTCGTGATATATAGTAAGATGATGTTTTTTGGTTTTAGGAAGATTTCATTTATAATAAAAATAGAATGAATTATGTTGATGAGTTTTAAAGATGTTGCTAAAAAACGTTTTCCTGTTGTTGCCGAAGAGTTTTTAAAAGAGGCTATTTTTGAAGAGTCAAAAGTCAGAAGTTAGAATATTCTTCAAACTTTGTAACCAAAATCAAATGCTTCTTTTTTGATCAAGAATTTCTCACATATCATGAAAACATTCATGATACATGATTTTACAGAAAAGTTGGAGAAGTTTTGATGAAATAAAAATCACTTTTCTAAGCATGTTTCTGGTACAAATCAGATTGTAGATTTTTCATAAATCGGAACACAAATTCTACACAAATAAGAACCAAAATTCTAGATAGATCAGAACCCAAATTTTGAAAAAATCAGTACTGTAATTCTTCACAAATCATAAACTAAATTATGTACAAATTTTATCATTAATTCTGCACAAATTGAAACCTGAATTGTGGGAAAATCAGAACTTGAATTCAAAGAAAATCGAAACATGAATTCTATGTAAATTGGAACTGGAACTTTGAGAAAATAGAAACCTAAATTCTGATCGAAATTGATCATGCATTATGAGAAAATCCTATACTGGATTTCTAGATAATTGGACCCTTAATTTTCATCTAATTAGAACTTGAATTATTACCAAAATGCAACCAAAATTTTTAGAGAATTGGAACCTTGATTCTAAACAAATCAGAACCTGTTTTATGATAAAATAGGAACAATTTTTTTTTCCCAAATATAATCCTATTTCTTGAAGAATAATGAACCAATTTGCTGACAATTGATCCGTGAAATCTATTCAACTTTCCTGACCATGTTTTTAAAAAACAGAAACAAATTTCTAAGCATATTTCTATGAATGATGAACCACTTTCCTAAGCATGTTTCATGGAAAATGAAACCACATTATAGATAATGTTTTGGAGAAAACTAAATGACTTTCATGAGAATTTTTCTTGGAAGAACTAAAACACATATCTGATCATATTTTTGAGAAAAACTAAACCATATTTCCGAGCATGTTTCTGATAAAATATTAACTACATTTCTATGAATTCTTTCCGAAAAATCATAACCAAGTTGCAAACTTATCATAACCAGTGATGCTTTCAAGAAGTCAAAAATGATTTTAAATATTTCATAAATCTTAGAGAAATTTATGGATGTTTGATGAAGTAAAATTTGTTGTTTTAATGCAATATATTTTCAGAGTTTTTGATATTTGAGAAAGAGGGAATGTTTTTTTAGATTCCCACCATTTTTCCGTGTTTCCTATAAATAGTCTCGTAGAACATTTTTTAATTTGTAACTTTTACATATGCACAAATGTTAGATCTCCAAGGATTTATAAATAAAAATTTCCCACCATATTGAAGAAGGTTTCTTTGTGTTTTTGAGAATGAAAAAATAGGAGTCATCATTAGCATACTGAGAAGATTATGCATAGCCAAATCAGAAAGAGGATTCAGACTGATCATTTTTTGAGAAGATTTAACAATGTTTTTATTCTCTTTCTTAGCTAAATTGTTCTATTAGATAACATGGTAAATTGGTGTGGGTTAGTATAATCTTTATATCAGGTGATAAAAGGTGTCTAATGGGATTTTTCAAAGGATGAATTAACTTCATCATTGTAGTAGATTTCCAACTACCCATGGGAGTTTCTATGGAGATGACATAGGTTTTCACATTTTGGATGATCCTTGAAAATCACTTGTTTCTTTAAATTCATTAATATTCATTCATCTATAAGTGTTTTCTATAGGTTGTTTAGGAAATTAGTATTAATATGATGTTGGGGTTATGTATCTTATTATTATTTGAAACATATAATAGGAGAATAACTGATTCAACGACCATTATTAGTTGTAATTCAATCCTTGGAACATCAATTGGAATCAGAGCAGGTTCCCTTGTGGAATCATTATCATGGATAATATCAGTACTGCTAACAGTAGTGGAATTACTATATTCGATAGAGGAAATTATTATGCATGTTAAAATAATATTATTCATTATCTCCAATCTCTTGTTCTTGAATTTGTTGATGCAGTTACTATTTTTTTCCACCTATTGAGAAAGGTTCACCTATCATGTTTTCTGATTAAAATAAATTTAAATGTTTATGTAAAGGTAATAAATGAAATATTTATTCCCTTATCAGAGAATTTTTATTAGAAGGTAATTGATCTCAAAATATCAAAAATTATGTGGGAGAAGATTGAAAGTGATTTCAAAGCGAATACTAAAATAAAGGAAGAAAATAAAAAAATATAATATTGTAATTATGAAGAAATCAGAATAAGGGATGAATAAAAAATTTATAAATACATCAATAGAGTAAATGAAATTGTTTATAACATCAGAGGACTCAGATGTGTCATTGAAGATTCTAAAATTCTAATAAATCATTTGAAAAACATTCTAAAAAGGTTTGATTCTAAAATTTCTACATTATAAAATAAGAATTATTTATCCCTTTATGAATTGAATATTATTCTTATTTCATATGAATTGAGTAAATCCCCAATGTTTAAAAGAATATGAGTGGTGAAATTTCAATTGAATCTAAGAGAATTATGAAAATCCAATGTATTGAAGGAGATGATCCTTGTGAGTCTGAAGATAAATCGGATTGTGAGATGAATGAAAAAATCATGTCTATCATATCGAAAAACTATCGAAGGGGAAGAAGAATTTATGGAGGAAAGGTTACTCTCAATTGCTTTTAGTCTGGTAGAATTTGGCACATTTCTATGAATTTCCCCCAAGAATTTTTTTTAGAATATCGAGTTGATTCTGATGAAAGACCTTGATGGATGAAGTGGAACAAAAATGATAAAAATGATAAGTCTTCCAAAAAATATATGAAGAAGTATTCTATAATGAAAATTTGTATGAAGAGTAAAATGGTTGAATCAATCTCAACTAACAATGATTATTTTGAAGATGAATGTTCAGAAAAGTTCAGATCCTTCATTGAAAAATTTGAGAAAACAAATGACTCCTTAGTGACTGAAGATGGTGGTGAAGAATATTATAGAGAGTATCAACTCAGAACTGAAATTCTAACAAGTCTAGAGAAAAATAAATCTCTCAAAAAAAAATTATTCTAATGAAGAAATATCCTGAATAATTTTTTGGCGGAAATTTTTTTCCATCAAGTAGGTTGGAGAATACATTCCATAGACTTTATTTCATAAGACTAAAATTGATAAACATGAAAAGATTGTGAAAACCCAACCCCTATAGACCGGAGTCAATGCATTACTTGTTATATTGGTTTGGTTAGAAGGACTAAGAATCCCAAAGGAATGATCAGTTTAGTAGTATTTATGAATCTAAATACATTGATGTTACTCATATTACATTGTAAAATGTTACAAAATACAATACATAAGAAAAACTAAATACTTCCTCCATAGGAACTCAATAAATGATCTCCTATTCATCACCTATTGAAGGTAGACAATGAAAATTGTGAGCTCAAATGCTCAGTAAGGGTTAAAAATAAAATATGCAAGAATCTATAATAACTAAGTCTAAAAGTTTTTTATAGAGTCAATATGGAATTGTAAATAAATGAATACTCACGCTGTTAATAAACTGAGATTGAAACTACATCCATAGATTTTGTCATAGTGAAAAAATCATGGATAGTAATAACTGATAAAGAATAAAGGTAATGAATATTAATTGGATGTCACGTATCTGGAATATGATACCACAATACATTTAAATTAGTTTAGTTTTATGGGTATAAACTCGTCATATTTTTTGCAACAAACTCAAAGGGTTTGTCCCCAAATGATTTGTCTCATGAGACCAGTATATGCATTAAGGGGCTATAGTAGGCCCCAACATCCACTGGAATTCCAAATAATTATTTATACATTGATTTAATACAAGATAAATATGAATTATCAATATCTTTATAGAGTAGAGAATACTGATTTATCAATATTTCCATTGTTAAAATAACTTTTCAATTATATACCATATGTAAAATGGTATACAGTTTAGACAATAAATATAACCATGATATGAGATAATGGATATTTAATAGAAATATAATTTCAAATGAAAATTTATCTCAAATGGGAAGTAGGTACCCCACATAAGGATTTTTAGGTGCACAATACTAACTTAGTCACAACAAAATAGTAGTTGAGACAAAGTCCCTTACCACAATGTAATCAGTCGAATCATATAACTAGATGTTAATAAATATAAAATAAATCACTGAATACAATGAATATAGATAGGTTCATGTTATTATATTTCAAATTTCAGTACACATATACAACATACAAGAAATAATTGGAAAATAATGGGAATTTCAATGAAATGAATGTAAGATGAGAACCCCCTTACCTTGTGATTGAGTGTGTTCTTTGTTTGTTTTAACGACCAGAATAATAAAATTTAGCTTTATTAATGAATAATTACAGAACCTACTATACATGTAATATATTTATTATAACTTTATTAGGTTCAATCATTGACCTTTTTAGGGGTTTAATAGGGTCAATTTTATTGTTTTGGATGCATTTTCTTCCTTGGTTTTCTTGATTCGATTACTTGTATTCATGAATGAATTTTTGATTGAAATGTGGTTAAACATCCAAAATTGTTAATATATATTATTAGTTGTATTATTTAGAAATAAATGATATTATAATTATTCTTGATTATATACATGCAGATAAATCATTAGTTAAAAGCTATCGATAAATGCATAGATTTAGTTTGGCTGTTTTGTGCACAATGAACTTGTTTTGTATTATTATTAAATATTATGACTGTGTAGGGATTAAAAAAAATTAATGAGATTAAATAACTATATTATGATATGGTTAGACCATAAATTTTTTTTCATTTACAAAATTGAATATGGTAATGAAAATTGAGAACTCGTCATTTTTGATTGCGATAAATTAACACATCTCAGACGGTGTTTTCATTTTTCAGTATAAGAGGAGGGAGAAAGAGATATGATGATGAAATATTCCATAATAATAATATAATTCTATTTCATTTAGGGTACATGATTTATCAGAGCATTTTTATTAGGGAAAATGAGGAAAAAGTACAAAATAAATGAACTCAAAATTGAATAAAATCGAGAAATCCCTCCCGAAAATTCAGCAGCCTAACGGTTGTCACATAAAATTTCATAAAATCATTTTATGAGAGATAGGGGTATCTCAGCCATCATAAATAATATGTAAATTAAGGGTAATACTTAATTACATATCCCAAAATAATCCAATTGAAAATTAAATGGAAGACATAAACCAAAGATTTAAGAAAAGAGTATAGTGGTAGATTCTCTTACCTTGTAGAGTTACTCCCAAAACAGGATGGTTGGGACCTTGGAAATTTTAGGATACCTAGGAAGTAATCCTAGAGAAATAATACTACCAGATATTCAAGGATAATGATTTTGGAATGAAGGAAAACAAAGGGGGTGAGTTAGTATATATAGTAATTAAGAGGGAGTTTTTTTATTAATTAAAAGAAACACCTCATTAGTGGATTTTGAAAAACCATGGGCATTCCCATTGTATTTTCCATTGGTTCATAATCATGGGACACATAATGTAATATTTTATTGCACAAAAGTCGACCAAAACTTTATATATATTATTATATCATTATGATGTCATTAAACTACAGAAAACTCAAAATTGTATTTTTACTATTCACGAGAAATTCATGTATTTTAGAAAAATCCAAAAAAATCACCAAAATTTTTTTTCAATGTGTAGAATTAAAAAATTAACACAATTATTTGAAAATAAATTTCTATGTATTTTAAAATAATTTTTTAAATAAAATAATAATTAATGTAAAAAATAACAATTTTAATGGTATAATTAGTTTTATATCAGATTGAAAAATTAATTAAGATCTCATTATCTTATTACATTATGAAAATAATATATTATCAATATTTACTACTTATAATGGTCAGATTACTATTCATATTACTATTCATATGGATTTGTTACTATTCATCAAAAATCAAGTATGTTCCTTGAGTCTCCAAATAACATATTGGTCTCAACTGTGGATGACCATTTTTTGACATTCCAAAAACAGTAGTAAAAAATATATCTTTAATGGATAGGTTATGATGATCTCCTAAATAAACAAGTGTTGTTTCAATGGAACACAATTCATTATGAAATATAGGCTATGAATAGAATGAATTTAAAAGAAGCATACCATAAAATGTTTGGGGTGTAATAATGATGATTCAAGATCATACAAACATGATAGATGCTAAAGAAGAAGATGTCAACAATTTGTAATAAAAACATATTGAGTTTGAAAACACAATGAGGAAGATGAATGAAATCATTAACAATGCTATATAATTAAAATCTAAGACTTCCAAAATTGACAAGAAGACTCATTATGAGAATCATGTGAAATCATATCATGCAAAAAATAATGTTTCGTATGATTCTTATAACAATTCAGGTTATAGAACTTTTTTTGGGTATTGTTGGGTGGAGAATGGATATTATAATCCTATGAAATGAACAAAATTTGAATACTCAATAAAATGAAAAGATGGTCTAAATCTTGAGTATGTTAGAGCTGAAAGAAGCTTTCAACCTCAAAAAAGTTTCAATAGAGAAAGATCATTCTTGAATAAAAAATAGGGAATTGAAGGATATTTCTATTACTATTAAATCTATGGGTTCATAGGATATAATTTTTGGTAAAATTTATCTCTACTTGGAGGAAGGTTTGAGAAATGTGGAAGAAATATTTATAGAATAATGAGTAAATATCCTAACTCACAGTAATTTGAAAAGGTGAATTCTCAAGATGTCAAAAAAATCCCACAAAGAATCAATTAGAATGATTGGAAGTTGTTTGTGGAAGATGTTTTCAGTCTGGTCATCATGATGAAAGATGAATGAAACTCTTTCTAGAAATTTTTTCTTCTGATGGGAATGACATGAAAGTTGAAAATATGTATGATGTGGAAAGATAGTTTGTTGTTAAGATAGATTTTAAAGCAAGAAAAGGACCAAACCATGGATACTTTATAGTGATTTTTCATCACATATCACCACAGATATAAAACTATTGTAGCATGTTGATATTCATGATGGGGGAGTAGTTATTTTTGGTAATTATGGTTCATAAAAAATCAGAGGAATCAAAATGGAAGTGATTGATGTTGAAAAATTATAATCCAGGTATGTTCTACTTATTGATGTGTTGAAACATAATTATATAGTGTAAGTCAACTCTATGATGATTTCAATGAAGTTATCATTAGATATGATTCTTGTATCATCAGATGTGTGAATGATGGAAGAATTATTAAAAAATTATAAAGAAACAATGTGAATCTATTTCAAATTGGAGAACTCAATAAGACATGTTACGTGAGTATGGATGATGAAAACAAATTTTGGCACTGATGACTTGGGAATCATTGACATAAAATGATGATTTTTCCCCAAATATAATGTCATTCATAACCTACAGAGCTAAAATGAAAGATAGGGCTTTTTTCATTACTTTTAGGAAAGGAAACAAGACTAAAAAAAGTCAAAAAAGAGTTTAGATTCAATATAGAAGAAACATTTGAATATTCATTCTGATCTGTCTGTGTCGATCAGACATCAATAAACAAAAGGGTATTTTTACATTACCTCTTAAGTAAATTATTTCATTCGGATGAATAACATCATGTTCATGAATCATAAGTTAGATGCTTTTGAAATGCTAAAATTCATCAGAAAATATGTTGGGAAATAATTTTGAGTCTCCAAAAAGAAGTTGAGAATATGTAATGGTAAGAAATTCACAAAAAAATCTTTTGGAACTTATCTAAGAAAGAATTTTTTCAAACATCAATATAGTTATCACTATACTCCAAAAATAAAAATAGAGTAGCAGATAAGAATAATAGATGCAAGGTGGAAATCGAATGATGTATGTTAAAATAATACAAACACTCAGTGTTACATTGGAGAGAAGATGCCAGTACTACTATAAATGGTCAAAATAAATGATTGTTGAGACAGAAAACCAACGTGACTTCTTATGTAATGTGGTATAACAAAAAAACTTCATTTAAATTATTGAATGATTTTTGGATGTCTATGTTTTCTCAAAATAATAAAATCTAGATATAGGAACTTTTCATGAGAAATATGAGGAAGGAACTTTCATGGGAGATTCAACAAATGGGTGAAGATAAAATTATTCGATTAAATGGTTAAAAATTTTAGTGGACTCATATTATGTTCAACTTATTGAAAACCTATGTTCCATCACAATTTTTTTTGAGAATATAAAGGCTTATAAATTAAAGGATCCACACAAAAGTGTATGTTACTCAGATGAGTCACATGGTGAATAAAGTGATGTTGGGAAAGAAACCATGAGATTTCGTACCTTAAAGAATATTGTATATGAAAAAATTATTGGTAATCAAAAGGATCCAGTTCAAACATGAAGGAATTTGTGATTAGAAAATCAGACTCCAATTATCTCAAAAGTTAAACGAGAATCCGTTTCAAAGGCTATTAAACATAATGAATGGGTTGATTCTAGGAATGGTGTGCTGGATCAGATTCAAAATAATGATACATGAAATTTTTCTAAGCCCATCAAATAAAAATGTTATCAAAACCATGTGAGTTTATATAAATAAATTGATGATCCTAGAGGGTATTTAAGAAAAATGAAAGACTTGTTTTTAAAGTATATGCACATGTGAAAGGTGAGGTTTTTGAAGAATACTTTTCCCCAATTGTATGGCTAGAAACTATTCATATGTTACTTGTAGTGGCTTCTCAATATAATTACAATTTTTATCATTTGGACATTAAGTGAACATTCATAAATGGTGAGATTGAGGAAGAAGTTTACATTGAACAACCTTGTGGGATTTTATTTGATGAGGATGAAAACAATCACTACTAGAAAAACAGGTATTTGCAACGGGTCATTTGCGACGGGATCCCGTCGCAAATAGACTTTTGCGACGGGGTCCCGTCGCAAATGACCCGTTGCTGGAAACGGTGTCGCAATAACAATTTTTGGCGACGGACCCGTCGCTAAAGCCCTTTTCCGCGACGGGGAGAATCCCCGTCGCAACTAAACCTCCATATATTTGTAAAAAACTATTTGCGACGAGGATCGTCGCAAATACCTGTTGCGACGGGTCCCGTCGCAAAAACTATTTTTCAAAAAATAAAAAAAAAATTAATACTATTTGCGACGGGAATAGTATCCCGTCGAAAATACTATAAAAAAAATAAAAAAATAAAATGTTAATAAATTATTTTAGTTAATATAATAATAATCCAATTATAATTCAAAAATAAAAAATAATAAAATAGTAATAAATGATTTTAATTAATATAATAATAGATTTATAATTCACAAATAAAAATAATAAATTATTTTAATTAATATAATAATAATAGAATTATAATTCAAAAATAAAAAATAATAGAATATTAATAAATATTTTATAATGAGACAGAAACTACGAATAGAAAAAAAAATCATATTTTGATTTCACAAATTTTATAACATAAATACAAACTCTAATCTGAAGGAGGGGGGGGGGGAGGGGGGAGGGGGGGATCTGCAGATGGTGGTGGAAGAAACTCCATCCCTAAAGCATGAGTGAGTCGGCGCATGTACTCCATCTTCTCCTGATGCTGCTGCTGCCACCGACTCGTCTACTCCTCGTACAACTGCTGCTGGCGTCGACACTCCTCCTCATACTGCTGACACATCTGCTCCTGCTCCTGTCAGAGACTCTCTATCAGTGCAGTCTGAGATCGCAACTGATCCTCATACTGTGTAGCAAAAGACGATGCACGAGCTCCTCTCGAGCTGGACGCCGACATCGCAGCACTGCCATAATAATCTCCGGGAGTCAGTCGAGAGCTGATACCAACTACCCGGCCCTTCTCGAAGGCATACTGGGTGGCCTACATCCATGCCGCCTCATCAAACTGACGGCCAGTGGTCTGATCTGATGACTCGGCCTGACTCTCAGGCCGGGCCTGTGACGCTGCGGCCTCATATTACTCCTGTAGTTGCAATTTAAAATTAAAATTGTGAATATATTATATACAGTTAATTTTTAAACTTGAAAACAAATAATACTAACCACGATGTGATGCTGACGATCACCTCTTAGCTCCCCAGTAGCAGGATCACTATACATCCTCCGATATACGTCGTACTCCGTAATATCGGGGTGCTCGACAGCCTATAAGAATAAAAAATAAACTGTTAACATTTATAGTTATATAAAATATTTATAAATAATGTACGTACCAGATGCTGTCTATGAGTATGGAAAGAACGACTCCCAGCTCGATGAGTCACCTCCTGTCTCCCCCAATTCTGCCTCCCCACCGATGATCTCCTCTGAAAGGCACCACTCAACCAGTGCGCACATAATCCATCCCATACCTGGGATGAAATGTACTCCGGTCGGTGTGCTCTACATGACTCGTCAAAATCTGACACTCCTACTTCCTTCATCGCAGATTTTCTTAAATTGTGAAAAAAGTGACGAAGGCGATCACGAATGGCCACCTCCCATGCCTCGTGGATGGCGTCACACATGGTATCCTCGATCAGATACCATAAACCCTACAAATAAATCAAAATATCAAGTTAGAAATGAAATAATTTTCAAAATAAAAATTATTTATTTACGTACGTACCAACCAATGGCCGAACATGGCCTGCTGCACATCAATGGGAATCTGCTCCCATGTGGTCCACGACTGAGAGAAAAAGTTGGGCAAAATAGCGCTTCCCTGTCCGACTGCTATATGCGGAAAACTGTAAAAATAATAAACATTTATTATGTGAATAGATTAATGAAATCTTAGTCAAATCAACAGGTTATCACACAGGTTATCACACCTCCGTGTGCGTGGATCAAACCCAAGACGTGGACGTCGCTCAGGGACGGGGTCAGGAATCATCAATCGTGCAAGACCGCGCCCCCTCCTTGTACTCCCTGGAGCGCCTGCAGGCTGAGGATCATCTGGCAGCAACTCATCCGCATCGAAAGTCATGTCAGCATCCGCCAACTCACGAAATGTGGCGTCGTCCATCTGAAACAGAAAAATGTTTATGTTTTTAGCAAATAAATAATAATTACTATTATATATACATATATACATATTATTATTGTATATAAATACCATGGAATTCTATCAGTGTTCATCTTCATCATCATCTTCATATATGTCAATGTCATCTTCATATTCCTCCTCAACATCATCGATATCCATTCGAGTTACAGTTGCTTCATCTCTTAACATTTCAAATTCATAGGTGACATCATTAACATCATCGTCATCACCGACTCTTAAATGTGGGGTGTCTTCATAGATACTCATGTCTCTTTGAAAAAAAGATTGATTTTGAGTAATCTTTTGAAAAACTTCATATCTTTGCACATCAGTGAAAGCACGTTCACTTTGATTAAATTGATTGTCTCGAATTTTGATTTTTATTACACTCCACCAATCAGTCAAGTCTCTTGATGTAGCACAGTACTTTGCATAATAAACATGATGTGCCCGTTGAGCCAATAAGAATGGTTCATTTTCTGCGAGAACACTTTTACATTTAATATCGATGATTCTATGAGTCCGATGAACACGCACGCCTCTCTCTGTATCCAACCACTGACATTTGAACATGGTTATGTAATGTTGTCCAAGATAACAGAGTCCAATGATTTCATCAAGTATGCCATGAAATTTCAACTTCATTTTCTCGATGATGAGATCCTCTCAAGCTAACTCCACTGTTCATTGTTTTTTTCGATTCCCCATATGCATGTGTGTGGAATCGAAATCCATTCACCACATATGCATTATAAGTTTTAACAAGTTTGGAAGGTGGGTTACTCAATACACACAGCCATTTGTCAATTTTATTAGCATGTCGAGACACCTGAAAATTTGTGAAATAATTATCAATATAGTAAACTATACATTGAATGAGTTGCTAAAAGATAAAGAATTTATGTTACCAGTTTTTGAAAGCACTGAGAGAAATTTTTCAGTCGATGTTCTTCGAGAGTAGCTGCTGTAATTTGTGGAATTTGTTTCTTGATATGATTATCATACAACCTATAAAAACCAAAGTTATTTACTGTAACATAAATGATAGAATAAGTGATATAAACACTTACAGTACAACTGATGTCATCTCTTCACAGTTGAGCAGAACATACATATGAGCTCTATGATGTTCATCATCTAAAAGCCAATGTTCATAAACTCCACCAAAAGCAAGCTCTGACTGGTTGAAAACAGATAATTGATTGTCGATTTCATCAATATTCCTCTCGTTCCTTCCCATTCGGTTGTGTTTTGAAGGATACTCAGATTCAAAATAATGGGAGCAAAAAAAAAGATATTTCCTCTTGCAAATAAGCTTCTACAATAGATCCTTCAACATATTCTTTGTTACGTACTTTTCTTTTCAATTTTTTCATGCATCTTTCAAATGGGTACATCCATCGAAACTGTACTGGACCTCCACATTTGGCTTCATATGGAAAATGTAACATCAAATGTTCCATTGAGTCGAAGAAAGGCGGCGGAAATATTTTTTCCAGTTTATATATAATTAGAACAACATCTTTTTCAAGTTTTCCTAGAGCATCATAATCTGCTGTAGCCGCACAAATTTCCCGAAAAAATTGAGACATGTCTGTTATGGAATCCCAAATCACAGAATTCAACAGACCTCTTAATCCAATGGGTAGCAGTCTTTCCATTATAACATGACAATCATGACTTTTTAATCCAGTAGTATGACCATTCTTTACACATCTACCCAAATTGGAAGCACAGCCATCTGGAAGTCTCAAATCTGCAATCCACTGACAAAATAATAGACGGTTTTCTTTAGACAGTGTATAAGCTGCTTTTGGTTTCAGTAACCTTTCTGTTCTGACATTCTCAAACAGTTCCAATTCTGGACGCCTGCAAATTTGGGAAAGATCTAAACGTGCATTTACATTGTCTTTGCTCTTTCCTGGCGTATCCAAAACTGTATGAAACAAAATATCAAAACAGTTCTTCTCAATATGCATGAAATCTAACATGTGTCGGACCAACAAATCAGACCAATATGGCAAATCCCAAAATATGCTACGTTTAACCCAATTGTGTTCTTTCCCAAAACCAGAAATTTTCTGTTGGTTTATTGTGGGACCAAAAGTGATGGGAGGTAATGAAAGTACAACTGATTTTAACTCCGAACCTGATAGAATTTTTGGAGGTCCTTCCCTTTCAACTGTTCCTTTTCTGAAATGAGACCTGTTTCTGCGAAAAGGATGATCAGCTGGAAGAAACCTGTGATGACAGTCAAAATAACAAGGTTTCTTTCCATGAATGAGCATAAATGCTTTGTTCTCTCCCATACAGTAAGGACATGATTTATGACCATGTGTACTCCATCCAGATAACATCCCATAAGCCGGGAAGTCACTTATTGTCCACATCAATGCTGCTCTCAGTATGAAATTCTGTTTCGTTGCAGCATCATATGTACTGACACCAGTACTCCACAATATATTTAATTCATCAATCAATGGTTTCAAATAAAAATCAATATTTTTCTTCGAATGTCCTGGAATTAGTAAAGTCAAAAAGATATATGGCTCCTTCATCAACATCCATGGAGGTAAATTGTACAGAGTTAAAAAAATAGGCCAACATGAATATTGACTACCATAAGATCCAAACAGACAGAAACCATCATTGGAAAGCCCCAGTCGAACATTTCTAGCTTCTAAAGCAAAGGATGGATGCACTCTATCAAAATGTTTCCATGAATCACCGTCGGCTGGATGATTCAAGCTTTTATCGGTTGAAATATTCTCTTTATGCCATGACATCATTGTCGCTGTATTCTTAGACATGAATAAACGCTGGAGTCTGGATGTAAGCGGAAAATATCTCAACTGTTTTACAATAATCAAACCAGACTTCCCATGTTGTCCTTCTTTATATCTCAGTTGCCCACATGTGGGACAACTATCCAATGACTCATTTTCCCCAGAATATAAAATGTAGTCATTTGAACATGCATGAATCTTCTGACAAGTTAGTCCCAAATTTCGAACCAGCCTCTTACTCTCATAGTAATTTGCAGGTAAAACATTTCCTTCGGGTAACAGTGTTTTAAGCAAAGAAAATATCTGGTCAAAACAGGTGTTTGACATTCCGTTATCTGATTTGATAGCCATAAATTTTGCAACTGCTTCTAATTTTCTCATCTTGCAGCCAGGATATAATACATCCTCAGCAGACTTCAACAACTCATAAAATTCAGACGGTGCCAACTCAGGATTTGAAGCTATATCAGCCGGAGTTTCTGTATGTTGAACAGATGAACCTGCAACATCATGTACTAAATCTTGAAATCGGGATGGATCCGGAATCAAGTTGGTATCACCTACTCTGGAACTGCGTTCACCGTGTTGATACCAAAATACATAATCTGATTGAAAACCAAAACGCAAGAGATGTTCTCCCAGTTTGTCAATCGTGTCAAACGTTCTCAGTGCACATTTTCTGCAAGGGCATTTTATTTTGCCTTCTGAAACAAATTCTGGATTTGATGCCGCAAATGATAAAAAAGTCTCCACACCCTCCACATATACTGGATTTAAACCAGAACCGTTTGGATTTCTACATTGATTTATCCATATGCGGTCACCTAATAATGATTGTTGATGACCTCGTTGTTTCATATTTCTCTATAAAATATAAATGCATTACTAGTTTTGAATAATTTGTTAGAAAAAACACTCAAGCTAGGATAATTATAGAATTTAGATCATACACGACTGACGCAAACTTTTTATTTAGATAGACCTAAAAATTGACGCTTTAAGAATTGAATATGTTGAGAATAAAGAAAAACAAGTTACAAATATTGATAATTTTAATATTATATAAATTTCTTATTATTTTCATAGTACTAATATTATTGGTAAGTATTACTAATTATTTCTAATTATTACTAATTATTGGTAATTATTACTATTTATTACCAATTATTGGTAATTATTACTAATTATTACCAATTATTGGTAATTATTACTATTTATTCCTAATTATTATTACTAATTATTCCTAATTATTATTAATTATTACTAATTATTGGTAATTATTGGTAATTATTACTAATTATTGGTAATTATTACTAATTATTGGTAATTATTACTAATTATTACTAATTATTACTATTTAGCGGTAATTATTTCTAATTATTAATAATTATTACTAATTATTGGTAATTATTACTAATTATTGGTAATTATTACTAATTATCGGTAATTATTAGTAATTATTACTAATTATTGATAATTGTTACTAATTATTTGTAATTATTACTAATTATTAGTAATTATTACTAATTATTTGTAATTATTAATTATTATTGGTAATTATTGGTAATTATTACTAATTATTACTATTTATTACCAATTATTGGTAATTATTACTAATTATTACTACTTATTGTTAATTATTACTAATTATTACTAATTATTGCTAATTATCTCTAATTATTACTAATTATTACTAATTAATACAAATTATTACTAATTATTACTAATTATTACTAATTATTACTAATTATTACTAATTATTGGTAATTATTGGTAATTATTCCTAATTATTGGTAATTATTATTAATTATTACTAATTATTACTAATTATTACTAATTATTGGTAATTATTGGTAATTATTACTAATTATTGTTAATTATTACTAATTATTGTTAATTATTACTAATTATTACTAATTATTACTAATTTTTACTATTTACCGGTAATTATTTATAATTATTACTAATTATTACTATTTACCGATAATTATTACTAATTATTACTAATTATTGGTAATTATTACTAATTATTGGTAATTATTAATAATTATTGGTAATTATTACTAATTATTACTAATTATTACTAATTATTAATAATTATTACTAATTATTACTAATTATTACTAATTAGTACTAATTAGTACTAATTATTACTAATTACTACTAATTATTACTAATTATTCCTAATTATTACTAATTATTACTAATTATTACTAATTATTACTAATTATTACTAATTATTGGTAATTATTGGTAATTATTACGAATTATTACTAATTATTGGTAATTATTAGTATTTATTACTAATTATTACTAATTATTACTAATTATTGGTAATTATTGGTAATTATTACTAATTATTACTTATTATTACTAATTATTACCAATTATTACTATTTACCGGTAATTATTTATAATTATTACTAATTATTACTATTTACCGATAATTATTACTAATTATTACTAATTATTGGTAATTATTACTAATTATTGGTAATTATTACTAATTATTGGTAATTATTACTAATTATTGGTAATTATTACTAATTATTACTAATTATTACTAATTATTACTAATTATTAATAATTATTACTAATTATTTCTAATTATTACTAATTAGTACTAATTAGTACTAATTATTACTAATTACTACTAATTATTACTAATTATTCCTAATTATTACTAATTATTACTAATTATTACTAATGATTACTAATTATTACTAATTATTACTAATTATTACTAATTATTACTAATTATTACTAATTATTAGTAATTATTAGTAATTAATGGTAATTATTGATAATTACTGGTAATCATTACTAATTATTACTAATTATTACTAATTATTACTAATTATTGATAATTATTGGTAATTATTACTAATTATTGGTAATTATTACTAATTATTGGTAATTATTACTAATTATTGGTAATTATTACTAATTATTGATAATTATTACTAATTATTACTAATTATTACTAATTATTACTAATTATTACTAATTATTACTAATTATTACTAATTATTACTATTTACCGGTAATTATTTATAATTATTACTAATTATTACTATTTACCGATAATTATTACTAATTATTACTAATTATTGGTAATTATTACTAATTATTGGTAATTATTTCTAATTATTGGTAATTATTACTAATTATTACTAATTATTACTAATTATTATTACTAATTATTCCTAATTATTATTAATTATTACTAATTATTGGTAATTATTGGTAATTATTACTAATTATTGATAATTATTACTAATTATTGGTAATTATTACTAATTATTACTAATTATTACTATTTAGCGGTATTTATTTCTAATTATTACTAATTATTACTAATTATTGGTAATTATTACTAATTATTGGTAATTATTACTAATTATTCTAATTATTCCTAATTATTCCTAGTTATCCCTAATTGTTCCTAATTATTACTAATTATTACTAATTATTACTAATTATTACTAATTATTCCTAATTATTTCAAATTATTACTAAGTATTACTAATTATTACTAATTATTACTAATTATTACTAATTATTACTAATTATTCCTAATTATTGGTAATTATTTGTAATTATTCCTAATTATTCTTAATTATTACTAATTATTCTAAATTATTACTAATTAGTGGTAATTATTAGTAATTATTAATAATTATTACTAATTATTGATAATTAGTAATAATTATTACTAATTATTACTAATTATTGATAATTATTGCTAATTATTACTAATTATTAGTAAGCATTACTAATTATTGGTAAGTATTACTAATTATTAATAATTATTACTAATTATTACTAATTATTGGTAATTATTACTAATTATTGGTATGTATTATTAATTATTGGTAATTATTACTAATTATTGTTAATTATTACTAATTATTACTAATTATTCCTAATTATTGCTAATTATTAGTAATTATTCCTAATTATTAGTAATTAAATGAATAATTACCAATAATTAGGAATAATTACCAATAATTAAGAATAATAACATTATTAGTATATTTTATTATTAATATTAAAATAATATAATTTTCTAATTTATATACAATTCTCCTTTAATCTGTGTGTTTTCTATCTCCATATACAAATTATACATGTGAAGACAGCAAACACACAAATGAAAAGAGAATTGTATATATATAAAAAATTATATTATTTTAATATTAATAATAAAATATATTAATAATTAAAGAATGTTATTATTCCTAATTATTAGTATTTATTACTAATTATTAAGTAATAAAACAATGTAAACATAATTAAATTACAACTAATTAAGAATAATTAAAACTAATAAAACATTAAAAATAAATATTAAATTAAAATAAATCTAAATACCTTGAAAATTGATCCGAGGTTGATATCTGATCGTTCTTCAAAACTTGAATATCAACTCCGAAGAAAAAAATTAAACTTGAGAAAAACTGAACTGTAGAAATAAAATTTAGAGAGAAGAAGAAGATGGAATTTGAGAATGGTTTGAAAAAAACGGATGGGGGTATTTATAGGTTAGATTAGTTGTGACGGGACCATTTGCGACGGTACTCGTCGCAAATACCTTAGCCAGCATTTATTACGGTCAATGGTTAAATAATAATTTGCGACGGGTCCCGTCGCAAATAACCACCTGCCGACATACTATTTGCGACAGGAGAATATTCTCATCGCAAATACCTTTTACCGCCGCCGGTTATTTGCAACGGGAATATTCCCCCGTCGAAAATACCTTTCCCGCGATTTGGCGCGCAAACCGCGCCAGTCCTTTTGCGACGGGGAAAGCTATCCCGTCGCAAAAGGCTAATTATTTGCGACGGACAAATACCCCTGTCGCAAATAGGTTTTTAACAGGGCTATTTGCGACGGGATTTATTCCCGTCGCAAATAACCCGTCGCAAATACCCATTTTTCCCGTAGTGAATGTTTTGAATTGATGAATACTTCTAAAACAAGCTCCAAATGTTTTGTATTCTAAGCTCAAAAATTTTTTGAGATTGAAAAACTTTCATAATCAAAAAGGTGATATAAACTTATCTATGAATTTTGTATAATCCAAACAATAATTGTAATTGTTTATATGGATGATATAATTTTTGTTTGGGATGAAGAAAAGGTTTTTGAAGATTTTTTTAAGGAGATTAATAAGAACATTGAAATGTTAATATTGGGAGAATGAACATTCATCCATGAATTAAAAGTTCAGAAAGGGGTAAATATATCTTCTTATATCATGGAAATTATTCCAGGGAATTTTTAAGGAAATTTGGGTTGGCTGAATCCAAATAGGATTCAACTCCTATTTCAGTAAGCACAATGTTGAGTAAATCTCAATATGGAAGAAGTGTGAATCAGAATGTATTATAGAAGTTGATATGAATTCTTCATTACCTTTCAACTTCAAGGAAAAATATTGTTTCTGATGTGACTTAATATTCCATATATCAACGTAATTCAATAGATTCAAACATATTGGATGCAAATAGCATTTTTGAGTTATGTCAATGAAATAATCTCACATGGGTTATTTCACAAAAGAAACAAGGACATGATGTTTCTTTCTTATACTAACGCTGATTGGGATGGAGATTGTAAATATATAAAGTAATCTTTAGGGGTAACATTTTTTCGAGGTGAATTTTGAGTGAGTTGGAATAGTAAGAAACAATATTTAGTATCTCTGAGCACAACTGAATCATAATTTGTTGTAGACACTCCGACTTATACACAAATTTTTTGGATGGAAGTTCAATCCGAATATTTCTACGTAAATATTTGCAAACCATTGATGACGAAACATAAAAATTAGTGTAGAGACCCGAAGCCTAACGTACATGGACATTACATTACTTTTGCGGAAAACATAGTTCATAAAAAAAACAGACACACAAGGACAGTAATAGTTTAGTGTCTTTGGAAACTTGGAATATAATCTTCTAATCATGGTGAAATATCTTCAACATCTCCTATAATGATCTTCCACTTTTTGTTTCCTTACCTAAAACCTTTCTTTTAATCCTGGGGAAAATAAAACATAAAAAGGGTGAGCTCAAATTCTCATTAAGGGGGAGCATGGATAAAATAAAACATACCATATACATTTGAACTTAAAAACATGAACATAATGTTTAAACATCAAAATCTTGAGCAACGACATAAAACATGGAAGTATATAAGGCATAGATCATAATGGAACATAAATCATGATAAAATTGCATGAGAATAAAACATGAAATTGTGGTATCCATTAAGCACATGTAATTATTTCCATAGTAGTCAAGGCATTGCTGCCAAGTCCATCTTAGTGGACAAAGTCCCTTTCTGAACCAAGTTCACTCCTCGTTCTAGTCCTGTAATACTGAACCAGATTAACTTATCGTTCCAGCCATGTCTATCTCATGAGATATAAATCTTTACCCAATGCATTGGAGGGATATATAGGTCCCGCCCATCTCATAATGAAAACATTCTTACTTGTGCCACAAAATAAACAAAAAACATTCACCATAACCCAAAGAATAAAATGGGTTTCATAAATATCATCCCATCATCTCATAATCCAAATAAAAAAAATGGACAGTTCATCATAAGAAAAGTGAAACAATTTAAATCATAGAGACATTAAACTTGAAACATACACATATTAAATAATGTCATCTTAGATTGAAAATGGTTTTGATAAAACATTTGAAATGAATATTTGAGGAAAATATCATTTCTTCTTCAAAATCAATTTCTTTTCACAAAACGTCATGCAATTTTAAAAGAAGGATATTTTTTTGAAAATAGTCATGAAATCATTTGGAGGAAGCTTCATGAAAATAAGGCTTTATAAAACCGTAAAAACCCTTTCATGCAGTATAAGTTAAAAAAACATTCTTGTCGTACTTTTTTCAGAAAAGTAAAAAAGTACCTTGTAGGGTAAATAAAAGCAAGATTCCTTCCATACCATGGGGTAAATGATAAAATGGGTAAAAAGGACTTTAAAAATACATGAATACACTTTTATAAAAGATGGACATGGACGATAGAAATAACCCTCAGTAAATACTTATGAATAAGAAATCTCGGATAAAAATGATATTTGCAAAATTATCCCGTACCTTAGGTTTGATATGCTTCGTACGTATCCGAACCTCCTCTTCATTGAAGCGCCTCTTTGTGACCTCCTCTTAGGGATCTAAAATTGGTCTTTGAAGAAAACCAGAACCTCTAGGATGTTTCTAGGGATGTTGAGAAGAAAAATTGGCAGGGGTTGGCCGAGCATGAAGGCTCAAAGTGGTGTGAGGAAGAGAGGGAGGAGGTTCCCATTTATAAGGGAGGAGAGGGGCACCTTTGGAAAATGAGAAAATATTATTTTATTATAAAGTCATATTCAGTTTTTAGTAGATCCAAATTGATTTATTTCGAAGATAATGTGGGGATGGGTCAAAATCCTCTCATCTAATAGAATTTAGACAATTTTATGTCATTATATTAACCTTAACTTTTAGTTTTAACTCTTAGTTAATTAGATTGACATTTACCATGTCACTTTGTATTTTTGTATTATATAGTTAATAAACTTACCATATATATCCAATCGGCCCCGAAGTGGTCCATTAATGATAAACCTATCATGATATAAGTATATTGGCCGAACCATAGATTTTTAGGAATATAATAACAATTAATAATATAATATTTGTTTTAAAAACTATTTTATGTCAATTTGGACACTATCTGGTAATTGATTTTTGTGAAAATCATAACAGAATGATTAGTTCGAAAAAAATTAATTGAATCAATAATAACATGTCATATTAACATAGAAAAATATTGTAATTCATAAGAAGTCTCAAATTACATTTATTTGGGTATTTATAACATCAATTATGTCAATATTTCCTTAATAGGATAATTACTGGATCATCATTGTATCATAAATAAATTAATTTATTTTAAGTCTAAAAATTACAAATAAAATACCATTATGTTGGAAATCATTTTAGATTTCTAATGAATATTTATAGTCGAATTTATCTTATGTATAACCCTATATTAAAAATGATTTAGTTATTAAACTTTGATTTTAACTATTTTAACCCTTCTTTAAATAAATTGATAATAAATTTCCTAATCTAATCCAAGTGGGCCTAAATTGTCATATTTTATTCCTAAGGTTGTTTTTGGTCTAATTACACTTATCAAATAGAATTAGGACATGTGTTAGGGTAATAATAATAACACTTTTACCCTGAATTACCCTATATACTTTTAACCGTGGTAAAAAAAAGTAAAAAGTTGATATTCAAATTTTTTTTTTTTCATATCATTGAACCACATTTTAGTCCTTGATATTAACTGTGTCTCTCGGATTTTTTAAATTCCACTCACAGAAGGGGTAAAATTACATTTTATGAAAAATTCAGTTTTTTTAACTACCACTTAGTGGTTTGACTATTCATCAAAAAATGAAAGTTTTTCAGAAAAATACCAAAATTTAGGCCTAATCTATATTTGATATTTTGAATAGAAAAATGATTTCTACTTTACCAAATTCAAAACATATCAGTTGCATTAATTAATTTAAAAATTAATTCTCGTCGTCAAAACAAATCACGTGTTTTTAAGAAACAATAACTATCAAAAGATTGATACTTGTTTATATCCAATTTCAAAGTGAAATTAATTCCAATGACCAATATTGGATTAAATGGTAAAAATATATTCTAATTGCACTTTAAAACCAATTAAAAAGATAATATAACCATATAAACTATTGGGATGAAAAAAGTTGTTTTTAATTAAAATATAGCGTGTTTTTACTATTCATTAAAGTATGAAAGTTATCAGAATAATATGAAAAATTTATCCAAAGTAAATTTTTATACCCTGATTCCAAGGAAGAATTTCATTTTGTCAAATAGAACTTATAGACATGTCAAAAACAATATTTAAGGTGGGTGTGTCATTAAAAGGTGGAAAAACTAGATTTTTTTGAAAAATACTTATTTTACTTGAAAAATTGATTTTGTTCTCATACCATGTTCTAGAAAATGTGTAAGATGAATAATAATGTTATAATATTCAGAATGTAGTTGATACTTGTCATAACGGCTAGTTCACTATAATATTATAACTATATATTGTTGTTTAGTGAAGCCTGATATTGCGTACAACACACGCTATCGAGGAAAGTTGCGATTGCGTGTAACACAAGCTAAGATAGGGTTGCGTGTTGTGCAAGACTCCTCCATTGTTTCATATAACAGAATCTAACCATATTTCATTTATACATTGAATATATATATATATACACACACTATCAAAATTGTGTGGAACATGATCCAGGAATAGTGTTGTGTATACTGCAAGCTCATACGGTGTTGCGTGTAGCGCAAGGTAATCTTGTTGTAGCATACAACACAAGACATCAATGATATTAAAAGAATATTTTTCACAAAATCTCAGGGTGTTACATTCTACCCCCCTTAAAATGAATTTCGCCCTCGAAATTCGTCGGGGTTATAAATGGTTTACTACTCGAATGTTTCTTTAATAGAAACCCACATCGGAAAAAGGAATACCAAAACCAATCTTTAATAACTAAAGTATGAAACACAACAGTTACCCAAATTAACTAATCACTGGGTTTCCACATAGGAGAACATAGTTGAAAACATGGATATGGAAGAGAAATCAAACAATCAAGTTCTGATGGAGAGTGGTAGAGAACACGGCTATGAAAAAGCCAACAATCACAAAGCCATAAATTTTTCATGATCTAAGGTACCATCTGATTCATCGGATATAAGGTCCCTAAGACAACATTTTTGGTTTTCAAGATCATTTCCCTAAATTTGATGAATTAAAAGGAATACTTATTTGATTTTGGTACAATCTCACTGTTTTTCGTGAATTGAACAACTTCCACTTCATCCCTTAATGAAATGAAGTTGAATTTGTTATTCCTGATGTGTTAGCATATCATGTGATAGAATGATGGGTCATTCCCTCTGTTTCAAACAAAAGGTTAGCAAAAGTTATAAGTCCATCATATTGTTAGATTAATCATATATGGTTTCAAAAATGAACTTATACTTCATATATCATACCGCTTAATAAAATAAAACTAGTTTCTACTAACCAGGGACTTCCTATAGGCTAGTGGTAGGCGATAAGGCCAGTCGCACTTCGGTTGTGGGTTCGATTCCCACAGCCTTGTCTGACGCGATGGGTTTTCTCCCATCCTATAGGTTGTCCTTTTTCTAAAACTACATTACTATAACATCCCATCATTAATATCGAAAAAAACTTTTATCACTGAACAATACTAACTTAGGCCTAACATAATCCATTCCAATCTTTAGGCTTATCCATAATACTGCAGTCCACTCTCATAATATAGTGAAAACGATTACAATAGATTTAATACCATCATTTATCCCCATATATATGAAAATATGTCTTGTTGGTCACATTCCAAACATTCTAAGGCCTTAATCATGTATTCTCTTGAAAAATGAATACCCATTGAACCTTAGTGAAAACATGAATGCATTTAAAAGTTAACACTTTCTACATACCAAAATCCTCAAAATTATATATACTCAAACCATGATATCACTTAGTCCTTATATCAATCATGGGCTCATGAATACAATCAAACATCTCATTATCTTCTTATTCCTTCATTATGCGCATATCATCTACTTTACAAAAATATCTGAATAACCATCCACGGTTACTGGTACCATTCAACATATACTTTCAAATAATTTTAGGAAAAACAACAGTGTAAAAATCTTTAGATGATTCTTTATTCCATAGTACCATTAACTATACAACATAACTCTCGATAAACATACAATCATTCCACTACCTTCTAAAACAACTCACTGAGATTCAACACTTCTTTCAGCTCATATATCATTTGTAGTCTTCTCATCATCATCCACATAAATACTACCCATATGACCATGCTAATTATCTTCATGAGATTTTCCATTAGGGAATTTGTTTTCATAATGCCCGTACATTCCACATTTAAAACATCTAATAATTGTTGATGTCGTAGCAATACCATTATCCTTGTCCATGGTGTTAACTAGAACTTTTCCTTTGCACTTACTGGCTTTGTGTCCTTCTTTTCCACACCCAAAGCATCTTCTAGTTCCTTTGATACAATCTCCCTGATGCCTCTTCCCACATGATTTACATGAGGTAAATTAAACTTTCTTTCCTCTATGATCATCATGAAACTCTATCTTTCTCTTATTATCTGACTCGGGAAACTTACCAAAGTTGAGATTATTGATCATATTATGAGATTGCTTATTAGGCATAATAACGATGTTTGGACTTCCAGATCCCGTTTCATTTGGTTTCTCATGAAGAATATCATTCCATTGTCCATTATATCCTCCATTATTGTGAATCTTCCTGTTTCCAGCCATTTTCTAAAACCCAAAAAGAATAGTGTGAGAAGAAAAAATCATGCTAGGGAAAACAACATAGTAAAGGGGGAGTTACCTCAATATCTAACATCTTAGGTTAAATTCTATGATCGTTTCCATAGTTTTAGGACTATATCCTATACATATACTTATACTTATGGACATCCCTAGACATACCTTAGAAATATATCTAGGGATCTCACTAACGTTTTCACATCCTAGTTTCGAAAGGTTAACTAAACCTTTCCTCTGATACCAACTATAGAGACCCAAAGCCTGGCGTATATGGACATTAAATTACTTTTGAATAAAACTTAGTAGATAACAAAAACAGACACACAAGGACCATAATAGTTTAGTTTCTTTGGAAACTCAGAATATAATCTTCTAATCATGGTGAAAGATCTTCAAAATCTCCCATAAAGATCTTCCAATTTTTGTTTCCTTACCTAAAACCTTTCTTTTAATCCTGGGGGAAAATAAAACATAAAAAGGGTGATCTCAAATGCTCAGTAAGGGTGAGCGTGGATAAAATAAAACATACCATATACATTTGAACTTAAAAACATGAACATAATGTTTAAACATCAAAATCTTGATCAACGACATAAAACATGGAAGTACATAAAGCATAGATCATAATGGAACATAAATCATGATAAAATAGCATGGGAATAAAACATGTAATTGTGGAATCCATTAAGGACATGTAATGATTTCCATAGTAGCCAATTAATTGCTGCCAATACCATCTTAGTGGAAAAAGACCCTTTCTGAATCAAGTTCACTCCTCATTCCAGTCCTGTAATACTGAACCGGATTAACATACCGTTCCAGCCATGTCTATCTCATGAGATATAAATCATTACCCAATGCATTGGAGGGAGATATAGGTCCCACCCATCTCATAATGAAATCATTTTTACTTGTGCCACAAAATAAACTTACAACATTCACCATAACCCAAGGAATAAAATGGGTTTCATAAACATCATCCCATCATCACATAATCCATATAAAACAAATGGAAATTTCATCATAAGAAAAGTGAAACCATTTAAATCATAAAGACATTAAAATTGAAACATAAAAATATTAAATAATTTCATCTTAGATGGAAAATGATTTTGATAAAACATTTGAAATGAATTCCTGAGGAAAATATACTTTCTTCTTCAAAATCAATTTCTTTTCACAAAACGTCATGCAATTTTAAAAGCAGGACATTTTATTGAAAATAGTGATGAAATTTTTTGGAGTAAGCTTCATGAAAATAAGGAATTATAAAAACATAAAAACCCTTTCATGCCGTATAAGTTAAAAAAACATTCTTCTCATACTTTTGTTGAAAAAGTCAAAAAGTACCTTGTTGGGTAAATAAAAGAAAGATTCCTTCCATAGCATGGTGTAAAAGATAAAATGGGTAAAAAAGACTTTAAAAATACATGAATACACTTTTATAAAACATGGAAATGGACGATATCAATAACCCCTAGTAAATACTTACGAATAATCAATCTTGGATAAAAATGAGATTTGCAAAATTATCCCTTACCTTAGGTCTGATATGATTCGTACGTATCCAAACCTCCTCTTCTTTGAAGAGCCTCTTTGAGACCTCCTCTTAGAGAACTAAAATTGGTCTTTGTAGAAGACCAGGACCTCTAGGATGTTTCTAGGGAAGTTGAGATGAGAAATTGGCAGTGGTTGACTGAGCTTTAAGGCTCAAAGTGGTGTGAGGAAGAGAGGGAGGAGGTTCCCTTTTATAAGGGAGAAGAGGGCACCTTTGGTAAAAATAAAAATATTATTTTATTATAAAGTCATATTAGGTTTTTAATGGCTCCAAATTGATTTATTTAGAAGATAATGTGGGTATGGGTTTAAATACTCTCATCCAATAGAATTTAGACAAGTTTAGGTCATTATATTAACCTTAACTTTTAGTTTTAACTCTTAGTTAATTAGATTGACATTTACCAGGTCACATTGTATTTTTATATTATATAGTTAATAAAAATACCATATAAATCCAAGAGACCCCCAAGTGGTCCATTAATGATACTAATATCATTATATAAGTATATTGGCAGATCCTTATACTTTTAGGAATACAACAACAATTAATAATATAATATTTGTTTTAAAAACTATTTGATGTCAATTTTGACAATATTTGGTAATTGTTTTTTTGAAAATCATTATCGAATGATTAGTTCGAAAAAAATTAATTAAATCAATACTAACATGTCATATTAACATAGAAAATTATTGGAATTCTTAAAAAGTCTCAAATTACATTTATTTGGGTATCTATAACATCAATTATGTCAATATTTCATTAATAGGATAATTACTACATCATCATGGTATCATAAATAAATTAAATTATTTTAATTATAAAAATTAAAAATAAAATATCATTATGTTGGAAATATTTTTAGATTTATAATGAATATTTATAGTCGAATTTATCTTATTTATAACCCTATATTAAAAATAATTTAGTTATTAAACTTTGATTTTAACTATTTTAACCCTTCTTTAAATAAATTGATAATAAATGTCCTAATATAATCCAAGTGGGCCTAAATGGTCATATTTTATTCCTAAGATTTTTCTTTGGTCTTATTACACTTATCCAATAGAATTATGACATGTGTTAGGGTAATAATAATAACTCTTTTACCCTGAATTACCCTATTTACTTTTAACCGTTGTAAAAAAAGTAAAAATTTATTATTCACCAAAAATTATTTTAATCTAATTGAACCATGTTTTAGTCCTTGATATTAACAGTGTCTCTAGGATTTTTGAAATTCCACTCACAGAAGAAGTAAAATTATGTTTTATGAAAAATTCAGTTTTTTTAACTACCACTTAGTGGTTTCACTGTTCATCAAAAAATGAAAGTTTCCAAAAAAATACCAAAATTTAGGCCTAATCTATATTTGATATTTTGAATTCAAAAATGATTTCTATTTTACCAAATTCAAAACATATCAGTTGCATTAATTAATTTAAAAATTAATTCCCATCATCAAAACAAATCGCGAGTTTTTAAGAAACAATAACTATCAAAAGATTGATACTTGTTTATATCCAATTTCAAAGTGAAATTAATTACAATGAACAAAATTGGATTAAGTGGTAAAAATATATTCTAATTAAACTTTAAAACCAATTAAAAATATAATCTAACCATATAAATTATTGAGATGAAATTTATTTTTTAATTAAAATATAGCGTGTTTTTATTATTCATTAAAATATAAAAGTTATCAGAATAATATGAAAAATTTATCCAAAGTAAATTTTTATACCCTGATTGCAAGGAAGAATTTTATTTTGTCAAATTGAACTTATAGAAATTCCAAAAACAAGATTTAAGGTGGGTGTGCCATCAAAAGGTGGCAAAACTACATTTTTTGAAAAATACTTATTTTACTCGAAAAATTGATTTTGTTCTCATACCATGTTCTGGAAAATGTGTAAGATGAATAATAATGTTATAAAATTCAGAATTTAGTTGATACTATTCATAATGGCTAGTTCATAAAAATATTATAATTATATATCGTTGTTTAGTGAAGCCTGGTATTGCGTACAACACACGCTATTGAGGAAAGTCACGATTGCGTGTAACACGGGCTAAGTTAGGGTTGCGTGTTGTGGAAGACTCCTCCGTTGTTTCGTATAACAAAACCCAACCATATTTTATTTATACATTGAATATATATATATATATATATACACACTATCAAAATTGTGTGTAACATGATCCAGGAATAGTGTTGTGTATACTGCAAGCTCATACGGTGTTGCGTGTAGCGCAAGGTAATCTTGTTGTAACATACAACAAAAGACATAAATGATATTAAAAGATTATTTTTCATAAAATCTCGGGGTGATACAATTATAATTCAATTTATATTTTAACAATTCCTGTCAAATGGTCAAAATCAAAACACATTGATATATCATTTCACTTAATAAACGAGAATGTTGATGCTGGGGATCTTTTCTCGGAATACATTTCAATAAAGTATCATATTGCTAATATCATTACAAAAGAAATGTTGTAGGAATGGTTTGTTGTATTGAGGCTACAAATTCATGTTCATCCACCTTAAATTTCTTCATAATCCTCATAAGGAAAGACCCACATTGTTTGTTGGATTATGTTGACAAATGGGGATGGAAATTAACAACTTTTACTTTTTATGATGTTTTAATTATTTTCAATTTTTTGTTATGAAATTGTTATTATCATATAATTTGGGAGAGAAAAATAAAATAGAGAAAGTAATGGATAATATAGTGTTAAAAATATAAGGAGGATTTATCATTACATGGCCGAAAATTTCCTTATTTTCTGAGGGATGGAATGACTTCAAAAACAATACTTTATCCAATATTGTGGTTTGAGGACACTCCCATTTGAGAATGGAAATGTTTTAATAAATTTAAAAAAAAACATTAGATTCTTTCAAATGAAGAGTTGTGAAAAACTATATGAGTTAGAAAATTGATAAAGGGTGTTTTCAACAAATAAAAAGGGTAGATTGGTGAAATGTTTTTGGGTTTTGTATTGATTTTTATTTATTTATTAACAACTATCCTTTTTTTGTTGAATAATGTTTTTTATATACAAGAATATTGAATATGTTTGACTTATTGTATCAATATTGATGAATTTAGTTGAATATTAGTAAAACATTGACCATTGAATTACATGAATAATAAATAATTGGTGAGAATACATCAATTTCAAATAATACAAGACTTCCCGATTAAAATAATATTAGTGAACACTATATGATTCATTGTTATTTATTTTTTCCAACATAACAATATGATTTAGTTTTCTAATTTTGATTTTTGTTAAAGTATATCTAAATGTAAAAAATTATTTTTTAGTTTTTTCATAAGGTGAGTATGATTAAAAACATAGATAACATGAATTTTAGGATCAGGTTGGGTTGGTTAGGATATGAATTTTAATTTTCCACATTTCATTTACTATAAGTAATCAATTCAATTTTTATAGAATATCCATTACATGGATACTTTTATGGTGAATTCATAATCCCCCTCACATCTAAGTATGAAATTTTTTTGGATTGACCGAGAAAAATGTTATTGCTTTTGATAATGTATTTTTGATATAAAAATATGATGTCTAGTTATTTTACTTATGTATGTACATTTTTTAGTATTGTATTATAAGATGTGTCAACATTATCATCATTATTCGGTATTATTATATGATGGTTTATATTTTACATTGAATCGATGTTGTATTCCACCCAATCTGTTACTTAAGCCCTATTATATAGGGTTGCACATTTTTTAAATTGGATTTCCTATTCCTTAACAAGGAGTTAGATTTACATGTTATGATAAATGTATAATATATTTTTAGATTTCACTATTTAGTAAAATTATTCAGTTATTGAACTATTATTGGAAGAATTTTATGAATAACATCTATCTCATCACCATCCATGGTTGGGTCCCAACAAGCCTAGGATGTATCAATTTAGTTGACACTTTTTATATTTTCTCTAATACAATTGGTATTACATAATTTTTAATGGTAAATAATAATTTTTTATTCATTTTAATATCTTATAAAAAGGATTCCATAACAAAATATATATATATCACTGGGCCTTAATATTTTTATTTTGTAATTCTAGAAATGAAAACATTATATTGTAAAGAGAATTTTTCCATTAGGTATAGAAAAATATGTTTCATTTGACACTCTTAAAATGTTCATATGGTCTAATATAATGTTATTAAATATTTTTACATTTTGTATATAATTGTTTTAATGTTTTATTGTAGTTTTTATTGTGTTGTGGTTTTATATAAATCTAATTATTATGTTTATTTTTGTATGGATTGATTTATTGTATCTATCATAACTCTTGAACATAAAGTAGTAAATATTATATTTCATTAGTTACAAATTATTGAAACAATTATTATTTTAATTAAAACAATATATACAAATAATAAAAAATATATAAATATTATTCAATATAATGACAATTAACCATCATAAAATGCTTATTTTAACAATAAATTAATAAAATGAATTAAAAATCATATAATTGAACACGGGTCATTAATAATTTTTTTCATTATTTTATTATGATTTTTTATATATTTTATAATTTGGATTTAGTGTTGGACATTCAATAGATTTATTTATTTTTGAAACATACATGTAATAAGAATATTTCATTTTGGGAAATTTATTGAAATTGATATTTCATAATAATTTGTAGTGTTCATGACCACACACTCAATTTTAACCTAGGTATTAACCATGATTTTGTTTAAAATGATTTCAATAACTTCTCTCAAACCTTTTGTGATGTTCTATAAAAGTATTATTATTATGAAAAAAAATTACTTTATGAGTTTCAAATATTCTATGAGTTGGTCCAGACTGATATTTAAAATAAAAAGTTTGTTATTCATAAATTTCCTTCCATTTATTAAATAATTTTATGATGTTTTTTTATTCTCACCTAAAAATAATATTTTATAGTTTTATATGGGTCGTATAAAAATTACTACCATTTTTTTATGTGCATCCTCATACATGACATTAATTCCATGAAATTTTTAATGTGATACTATCCTAAAGGTTGTAATGTAATATTCACTAACACTATATAATCTTTTAATAATAACAAATATTTATTTAATACTATTATATGATTAGAAACCTCATTACGAGGATTATATATTTCATTTATTATCCATGAAAATATAAATTGAATTATTTATATGAGATATAGTCATTTGAATCCCATATCTTAATACCTTATAATGAAAATAATTATTCCTATATTATTTTGACATGATTGAGTTTCATTCATATGAATAAACTAAATGAGATGGATTGATTATAAATTAATTTTCACATATATGATCCCAAAAAATATATTTAATTTTTAATAAATTCTATGTATATTAAATCAATCATCAAGATATTAAATATGATAATTTGTTTTTAATCCACTATATTTAATAATTCCTGATGATAATGTTTAATAGAAACATAAAAATAATATGAAAACAACATTTAGGAAATGATATATGATAAAATAAAAAAAATTATTCATTTTTTAAAAAAGAAACACAATACTGATTGGATATGAACTATTTTCATACATATGTAGTGTGGGGAAATAACAATCTAAGAAAAAAACTATAATTTTGTCTTAATTATTTAAAAAATAGTTAGAAAAACCTTGGACAAATTTACTCTCACAATAAAAATACTAGGTGTGAAAGAAATCCTTATTATTTATTATCTAATTTATTATAATTTTTTTTATAATTATTGAATTTGTGTTTAATTTTAATAAATTTTTTATTTACATATTATTATACTTCATTAATTTATACGTAGTTTGAAATTTTCATTATATAATGATAAAAAATAAAAAACAATATATTAATATGTTATATGTTTTAAATATATATGTTTATGTATGTTTGTATATTTTTATTTTACATTGATATACAAATGATAATGTTACAATGATTTTCATAGTTCATTCGATACTAATGAATTTGGAGAAACTATTAATTAATATGAATGGTTATACGATAATGAAAAAAAAAATTTGAATATTTCAATAAAACAAAAAATATTTTTTAATTTATTAAATTTATAAAATATCTCTAATTTTAAATGAAAATTTCATGTTAACACAATATCATCAATTTATTTCAAAACATATTAAATGAATAAAATTTATCATTAGATGTATGAAAATTTAATGTTTATAAAATCGGATGGTAAGAAACAAGAATGTGTTTAGAATGTTCATTTTCCAAATATTAATAAATTACATTTATTTTTTATAATATATATATTTATCTATATATTTTTTCATTTTTTATATCCCCTTTAAATATATTAATGATAAAAATGATAAAAAATAATTTATAGCATGTATTAACCTATTATTTTAACAAATTCATAAAATTTGGATGGAGAGATATAAAATATTGAAATTGACTTTATAAAATTATATATTATTCAAAAATATTATTTTATTTTTTAAATTCTTAAAATTAAATTAATATGTCATGAATATAATAATTTATGAAAAATCTCCAATTTATTGAAAAATATCATTAAATGTAAAGAAAAAGCGTTGTCAATGTTTTGATTAACATTATGGTATCTCTAATTCCATTACTCATTGTATGAGAATAATTTTGAAAATATAACAACAACAAAAATTAATATTTTAATAAATTCTGATGAAATGGTTTGAATAAATAAATCAGTAAATGAACATTTATTTAAAATTAATATTTCAGATCATTATATTCATTAAATATCATTGATTATATTTTTATAAGTGTATATATATGTGTGAATTATGTTACACCCCATGTTTCCATGGTACACTTCATTTTAAAAAATTCAATAGCTTGTGTTGTACGCAACCTCGTGTTCAAGCACACCCCAACATATCAAAGTACCTGTTTAAAAAGCCGTTATGAATAGTAATAACAATATTTTGAAGTTCTATAAACATTATTT
This sequence comes from Viscum album, assembly GCA_963277665.1. NCBI lineage: Eukaryota > Viridiplantae > Streptophyta > Magnoliopsida > Santalales > Viscaceae > Viscum > Viscum album. The sequence continues at coordinate 1,857,331,126 of OY728160.1, forward strand.
TTCAAAATATTTTTAATTTTTGAATTCAGAATATCAAAATTAGCTGAGGGTGAAAATTTTCAAATTTTCTAAAAAAATTCAATTGTTGATGAATAGTGAAAGTATACTCTATTTTAGTTCAAAAATCCATTTTAATGTAAATTATTAATATTGTTAGATTATATTTTAAATTTGTATTAAATTTAATTAGACAATGTTTTAATAATATAATACAATTATGGTCATTGGAAGTAATTTTACATTAAAATTGTACATAATCACATGATAATCTTTTGATAGATATTACTTTTTAATTACCCACTGTTTAGTTTAGTGAACATGAAATAATTATAAATTAATTAATACAACTTCTGTGTTTTGAATTTGAAAAATGGATTCCATATTTTGAATCAGAATTTCCAAATTGTGTATATAATTAACTTTTATTTTTTCGACATTATGAATAGTAAATTCAGTAATTATTTTATTTATCGTGGTTAAAGGGTTAATCTGGGAAATAAGTTTAAATAAATAATATTATACTAACAAAATACTACCCTAAAACATGTCCTAATACTATTGGATGATATATCTTCTACCATGGGAATCCATGAGTCAATTTGGGACCCCATGGATCCACTTGGATGTGAAAATGACATTTTATAATAATTAATTTAAATTTAAGAAAAATGTTTCATAATCATGTATCTTTTAGTAAATAAATTTTTATATGGGGTGACGTAAGTGATATGATCCACTATAAATAGTCTTCAAAAATCAAAAACTATTTTATATGTCATGTTATTTTATTTTAAATTTTCATACATCAAATAAATAAATCTATTTATGACACAGTAATGATGAATTATTTTCGTTATTAATGGAAGTATCAAATAATGGATATGATAAATATTAAAATAAATATAATTAGAATGTTTTGATTCCATAAACTATTTTTGTGGATTATATTGAAATATTTTTTTTGAGTTAATTTCTTTTGATTGAAGCAATGGATTTTTAATGACTTTAACAAAAAAATAAATTCGTAAATAGAGTCCAAATTGTCCAAAATGAGTTTTTAAAACAAATACTATTTTATTAAATGATATAATAGGACTAAAAATAATAGGTTCGCCCAAATAACTTTTATAATTTCACAAATATCATCAATGATCCACTTATGGTTCTCTTTGAATTTTATAGTTAATATACTTACCATATATTATGAAAATACATGAAGACATAGTAAGAGTTAATGTTTTTAACTAATGGTTAATGCTAAATTCTAATGTTTATTTTGTGACCTAAGCTTTTCTAAAGCCTATTGGTTGATTGTATTTTGACACAAAAGAATTTTATCGTTGAAATAAATTATTTTGTGTCCATTTTAAACCAAAAATCAATTCATAATAAAACAATATTTCTAGACATTCCTAAAGTGCCCCTCATCTATCTTATAAAAAAGAACCACCTCTACCCACTTATACACACCTCAAAAATCCCTTTGTATTTTCCAAAAAATACCCATATGTCCTCAAAAATACTATACTTTTATCCTAGAGGACACCATTTGGGATAGAAACTGACTTATAGAGTCCTTTTGTGAAAATCTATAGGAGACACCTGAAAAAGAGGTAATCGTTTTATACCTTCTTTCAATGTTCATTTCTTTTTATATATCGTCTTACTATGTTTTTACCATAATAAAATAATAAATATTACAACTACTATATTGTGAGAAGATTATAGGATAATGGTATAATGATATTTATTTTTTACTCATTAAATGAAAAACAATATCACCAAGCATGCATACGTATGACATAGCATTTTCACGCCATGGTGTTAACATTTATTTATATATACTTCATTATAATGGGTACAGTTATGAATAAAAATGAATAAATTAATAAATATAACATGATATTATTTCTTTAAATTTTATTTTCAATCAAAATCCATACCATTAAATCCTTAAATAAATGATATCTTCCCTCACACATATTTACGGTTTACCATATCCATGACTTGATGAGACTCATCTTTCACGTTCACCATCCTAGAATGATTATAAATATATATTATAAATATTTATAAAATATATGATAGAATATTTCTATTTTATTAATATATATGTATATAAAAATATATGAACATTTATTCCATTCACTTACTTGCATTCATACAATAAGTAAATAGAAATAGCATTTATGCGTACGTACGACCTACAATCTCCGTGAATGTTATGGTACTATATATAATGTATATTTATGAATATATATGATATATAAATCATATTATACAATTTTAATGTAAGTAAATCATGATATACGTAATATGATCAAGAATAACAAGTCAAAACATGTCTGATAAAACGAAGAAATTATTACCTGAAATGTTACAATAACTTGAATTTGTTAATAGTTGGATAATATAAAGTCATAAAAAATCATATATGATATCATAAATATTATTATGATTCTAATATAAGTTAATAATATCCTCATACATGAGTTTTAGACATATATACAGTGTGTCAGACTTACAGTAAAGGCTTTCATCTAAATTTCATTTCACTAAGGCATATTGTAATGTTATGCGCGTAGTTATTTTCATATGGTATATATTATACCCGTAACATTAAACCATCATGTGAATGGTCTTCAAATTAATATATTTTCATGGGATTGATACATGATGTACTTAAAGAATGTATTTCCCTTCTTTAATTTTAGTTATTATTTATCCATGATATTTCACATCGACATATCTATAGAAGTAGTTTATTCTTATATTATTGATTTATGGAATATGTTTTTGTAATTTACATACCTAATTCTTTAATCCTTATCTAGTTTTGTAATGGTAATGTGTTCTTAGAAATTTACATTTCCATATATAATGATTATTGATTCTGTTTTACATTACCTTACTAAGCATTTGAGCTCACCCTTATTATGTTTCTCTCCCCAGGTTATGATGAAGAGAACTTTGATTAAAATTTCAATAACAAATTTTATTTAAATATTGTCTGAAATTTTTTTATTTTGTTTTACCTAATTTATTTTGGGTATCATGTATGTAATATGGATTTCCAAGACTGTAAAACTCTACAATCCTTCAGGATTTGTTTCCTAGTAATGATGCAAATGAAATGTAATAATGCACTGGCTTAAGGTGATCTGAGGTCGTGGAATTAATGTTTGTATTAGGGGAGGTTTAGAAACATCCTTGGAAACTATATTTAGATAACATTGATTAGGAAACATACAATAAGAAAGGCATTGGGGATACACATATGATAATTCTGGCAATGTAATGGAAGTTTATGATTTCTGATGCATAAATTTTTAATTTATGCTATGTGTTTTTTCATATTTGAAAATCATAATTTTATGGGCTAATCTGATATGTCTATTTATATAGATATGGAACCTATAAAGAAAAATGATATCAATACTCGAGGAAATTATAGGGGTTTCTCAGTAGAAGAAACCAATATAGCTGGTATTGGAACAGAGCTAATTATGGAAATACTAATGAAACATAATCATATTATAACAAATAACAATTCCCAAATGGAACAACCCATTCCACAGAGTAAATATTTTATTCTAGATCGCTTCTGGTGAAAAAATATCCCCCATCATTTAGATGGAATACTAATCCAATTGTAAATGAGTAGTGGATTAAGTCTCTAAAAAAATATTTATGGACATGGGGCGAAATGAAATAGAAAAGAATACTTTTGTTGTCAATTTTCTCAAAGGTGATGCTGATAAATGGTGGAAGTTGATCCAAAACACTATGGATGAATAAGAAATAGAACATATAGAATGGAGAAATTTTAATGAGATATTAATTGACAAATACATTCCTCATTATAAACAAATTGTGATGAAGAAGAAGTTACATCGCTTAAAGAAAAAGTAAGAAGATAGTGTTGCATATTATGAAGCTACTTTTACAAGGATATCCATGTTTTCAAAGGATTGTATATGAAACCCAGAGTACATGATCCATCACTGATTTGAAGGTCATAAAACAAATATCTGAAGGGAATAGGTTTGGAAAAAAATTTCATTATATGATGAAATAGTTTTATATGCCATCAAGATAGAGAAAGAATTTTCTAGTATCAATATATTCAAAGGAAAAAATGACCTGAAGAGGCCATATGAGAAACATGAAAAATGGAACACATCAAAAATGAATAATAAGTTTTAATGATTTTCATCTTTTGAAAACTGTGGGAAAAAGCACCATAGGAAATGTTTGATGGGATTGGGAGATTGTTATATGTTTGGAGATAAGGGAAACAAGGATCATGAATGATAATTGAATAAACAAATAAATAATCTCCACTTCTATAATTGTAATGATATGGGACACTATTCAAATAAATTCCCCAAACATCGAGGGAATCTACCATAGAAGAGTATGAGGGGTGATGGCCATGCTTTTGCAATCCCAACTACTAAGGTTAATGTTCCTAATGATTTGGTGGCAGGTACTTTAATCATTTCACAAAATTTAGATAAATCTTTACTGAATTCTGGATCAACACATTCCTTTATATCATCATAGTTTTCATTAAAAATTTGATATTTACAATTCACCACGGAAAAAGAATTATCAGTTATAACTCATAGTGGGAATGATACTACAATAATGATGTGTTGATCAATTCCTTTTTTTCATATAAACATACTTTAATTGCTAATTTTTTAATCATACCATTGGTTTATTTTTTATAATCCTTTTTATGGACTTGATTTAAAAGTATTATGGCCAAATTTATTTCCCGAATGGGGAAGTCTCGATTTATGAGGATGATATAGAATCTATTATGTTTAGATCTTACACTTAATTACCTTATTCTTATCAAAATACACCACCAGTATCATTACTAAATTAAATTATTGGGGAAGATGATAAATCAACATCTTTGGATAAAGGAGGTAATCTTTATATTATGGTAGTACCTATTTTAATGGAACACATTGATGTTTTCCATAAATATTTACCTAGACACCCCCAGAGCATGAAGTTGATTTTTTTTATTTAATCCCAAATGCATCGACATTATCAAAAAAACCCTATAAATTGACCACTGTGCAATAAGTAGAGATACGAAAAAACCATGAAGATTTGTGTCAAAAGAGATTTATCCACCCAAGTGTTTCTCTATGGGGAGCCCCTAATATATTTTTCAAGAAGAAAGATGGATCAATGTGGTTATGTATTGATTATTGGGAAATAAAAGCGATTAAAATAATGAACAAGTATCCTCTACCTCATATCGATGATTTATTTGATCATCATAAAGGATCTCAATTCATTTTCAAGATTGATCATCATTTTGAAGATAATAAATTATGTTTAAATAAGGAAGACATTTGGAAGACAACTTTTTGGATGAGGTATGGTCATTAAAATTTTTCATTAATGGCTTTTTGTGTGACCAATGCACCTTGAGTTTTTAGGGATCTTTTGAATTGAGTATTCATGGAACATATTGATATTTTTTTAGTATTAATTAATGATATTTTGATATATTATAAAATCTTTGAATACCATTAGTATAACTTGAAAATTATTCTTGAGACCCTCAGGAGAGAAGAATTATATGCCAAATTTAACAACTATGAATTATTGATTTATGAAATTTCTTTCCTGAGCCATATAGTCTCCAAGGATAGAATATATGTTGATCCTTTAAAAAAAGAAATAAAATAATTTACAACATTGAAAAATATCATATAGGTAAAATTTATTTTAGTTTAGTAGGTTACTTTATGTGTTTTGTCCAGGATTTCACTTGATTGGCTAACCCATTTACCCAAATCACATGTAAGTGGGTAAAATTAGTTTGGAAAAAATGGTGTGAAAATGTTTTGATGAATTGAAAAAAAATTAGCCAATACTCCAACCTTGACATTACCATCTAGGAATGAAGGGTTTTTATATATAGTGATGTATCAAGGAAAGTTAATGGTTGTGTCCTTATGCAGAATGATATGGTTATTGCTTATCCATTAAGGAAATTAAAAACCCATAAACCAAACTATCCAACTCATGATGTTGAGTTTTCTGTAGTAATATTTTTTCAGAAGATATGGAGACACTATCTCAATGGTGAAAAATGTGAGATATATATTGATCACATGAGTTTGAAATATATTTTCTCACCAAAACAACTCAAAATGAGACAAAGGAGGTGGCTTTAGATACTCATGTATTATGATTTCACAATGCACTACCAACCAGGGAAGGAAAATACAGTGGTAGATTCCTTGAGCATAATGGACCATGGATTTCTGAACAAGATGAGAGTTTAAAGGGATCTTATGTTCATGGTTCTAGTAAATATGGATATGAGAATTAACATTGGTGGTAAAACATCAATAATTTTCAAATGGTTTCTAAACCTTCTTTATAAGATATGGTAAAAAGTTCTCGGATCAATGAAGAGGAGTTTTAAAACGTAATTAAGGATGTGAATGATGGTATATTGATTGATTTCAAATTTTAAGACGGAATTTTGAAATTTGGGAAGAGGCTTCAGGTTCCCTCAATACATGAGCTAAAAATGGAATTATTGGATGGTCCTCATACCTCCAATTTCCCTATACACCCTGGTGGAACTAAGGTGTATAGATATTTTAAGGAACATTTTTGGTGGGATAACATGAAGATGGTTATTAATGATTATGTATTGAAATGTTCGGTTTGTCATCAGGTGAACACTGGAAGACAACATCCTATAAGAGTCATGAAAAATCTTCCTATACTAGTGTGGAAATGAGAATATATTACAAAGTACTTTTTTAGGGGGCTACCAAAGACTCCCAGAATGAATGATGTGATATGGGTTATTGTTGATCACCTTACCAAGTTAGCACATTTGCTTTTTTTATGAAAATATTTACAAAATGAAAATTTAGTATGACTATATATTAATGAATTTGTATGAATTCACAGTGTACCCATATCAATTGTTTATGATCGTGATCCCGATTTTACATCAAGATTATGGAAATGTCATGAGAAGTCCCTAGATACTGAACTTCTTTTGAGAACTTCATAACAACCTCAATGTGATGGACAATCAAAACAGACTATTCAAACTATAGAAGAAATGTTGAGATCCTCACCACTTGACATTTAATGAGTGTGGGATTAGTACCTAGCTCTAGTAGAATTTCTCTGTAACATTATCATCCATTAAAGTATTCATATGGAACCATATGAAGCATTATATCGAAATAAATGTTGTACCAAAACTTGTTGGGTTAATTTCGGTGAAATAAAACTTGCAGGTCCCAAAATTTTTTATTAAAAAATAAGGAAGGTGAAGATCATCCAAACCCATATCATAAGAGATCAAAGTTTGAAAATGATTTATGATGATAACTGATGAAAGGATTTATAATTTCAAGTAAGAGACAATGTTTTCATGAAGGTTACTCTATGGAAGGGTGTTATAACTTTCAGTAAGATGGGTAAATTAACTCCCCGGAACATTGGACCTTTGTAAATTATATAACAAAATGGAGATACGACCTACTATATTGCAATGCCTCCAAGTCTCATGAAATTTCAGGATGTGTTCCATATATCACTGTTAAAGAAATACATGTCAGACCCAACACATGTACTCACTTATGACGAAATAATAATGAAACCCGATATATCTTATTGTGAAGAGTCCATCAAGATACTTGATACCAGAGAATAAGTGTTGAGAAATTGGAAAACTCATATGTTAAAAGTTATTTGGAGAAAATATAAAATAGAAGAGGTGACCTGGGAACCTAAAGAAAATATGATGGAGAACCACCTGAATCATTTTATGTAGTGATATTCTAGAAATTTTGTGGATGAAATTAATTTAAGGGGGAAATAATGTTACACCCCATGCATCCATGGTAAACATCTTTTGAAATAATTCAATAGCTAGTGTTGTACGCAACCCCGAGTTCAATCCCACCATGACCTATCGAAGTATCTGTTTAAAAAGAAGTTATGAATAGTACTAACTACATTGTAACGTTTAATAAACTTTATTTTTCAAAATATACTTCATTTTTGAATTTTTAACTCCCAAATTATCTTAGGGTGGAATTTTTGTTATTTTTTGAAACGATTCAATTTTAGATTAATAGTGAACATATATTGCATTTAAATTCAAAATAGCTTCTTCATTAAATTTTTTAATATTGTTATATTGTCATGAAAATTATTTTACAAGTGTAATTGTATTGATATCTTATCGTTTAATCAAATTATGGCCATTAGATGTAATTTCCCAATTGAATTTAACATTAACACATGACAATCTTTTGATAGATATTACATTTGGAAACCCCAATTTTTAGTTTTGACAATTGGAATTAATTTTAAATTTGTTTCATAAAATTCAGTTTTTTTAATTTAGAAAAATAGATTCCATATATGGAATCAAAAGTTCTAAATTGTGTACACAATCACCTTTTATTTTTCTCATTATGAATAGTAATTTCTGTAATTTTTTTGTTTACCGTGGTTTAAGGGTAAATCTATCAAATATGGGTAAATAAAGAATATTATAATTATATAAAACTACCTTAAAACGTGTCTTAATAATATTGGATGATATATGTCTGACCATGGGCATCCATGTGTCGATTTTGGAAACCCATGGAACAACTTGGAAGTGAAAATGACATTTTATAAGAATGAATTAAATGTAAAGATAATTCTAACTTAATAAAGTATCTTTTAGTAAACAAATTTTTATATAGGGTTATATAAGTGATATTTTATACTCTAAATAGTAATTTTAATGTTAAAAAATATTTCCTACCTCATAGTACTTTATTTTTAATTTTTAGAAATTAAATAAATAAAATTATTTCTGACACAATAATGATTCTTATTTTTCTTATTAATGAATGAATAAAACAAATGATACTATATATGATAAAATAAATATAATTTGAATTCATTGATTCCATCCACTAATTTTATGGATAAAATTGACTTATTAGAGTTGAGTTAATGCCTTTTTTAAGGAATAAGGTTGTAATGACTTTAAAAAAAATTAAATTCTTAAACAGTACTAAAATTTACATAAATGATTTTTTATAACAAATACTATTATATTAATTGATATACTAGTTCTAAAAATATAAAGTTCAAAAAACTGACTTATATGATTCTAACAATTTCATTAATTATCGACTTATGGTTCTCTTGGAAATTTAGAGTAAATATATTTACCATATATTATGAAAATTCAAGAAGACATGGTAAGAGTTAATGTTTTTAACTGAGGGTTAAAGCTAAATGATATGGTTAATTTTGTCACAAAAATTTAAATACAACCTACTGGTTGATTTTATTACGACCCAAAATCATATTTTCTTTGAAATAAATGTGTTTTTACCATTTGAAACTAATAATCAATTTATAATAAAATAATATTTATATACATTCCTAAAGTGCCCCTCCTACCTCTTATAAAAGGGAACCACCTATACCCACTTATTCACACCTCCAAAATCACTTTGACTTGGAAAAAACCAGCCCAAATACCCTAAAAACATCCATTAATTCACCCTATATTCCAAAATTTGGGCATAAAATGATATTAATGAGAATTTTTTTGAATATTAAAAGGAGACACCCGAAGAAGAGGTAATCGTTTTATCCCTTCTTGCGATGTTCATTTCTTCTTCTACTTCCTCTTAATAAGTTGTTTCCATAATTTAATAATAACGGCAGAATCTACTATTTTTTGTTGTGTTTTTATGATAATGGTAAAACCATTTTCCTCTTTTACCCATCCTATGAAAAACAATATCACCATGCGTGCGTACGTACGACATACCATCTACACATCGTGGGGTAAACTGTCATTCATTTATACATCATTTAGATGGGTATAGTGATGAATAAATATGAATTAAATAATAAATATACCATGATATTATTTCTTTACAATTCATGTTCTGTCCAAATTCATACAATTAAACCATTATGAAAATGATATCATCTTTCGTGCGTACGTAAGACTTACCGACTCCATGATACGACGAGAGTCAAATTCAACGTTCACCATCCATGAATGACTATATATATATATACTATAAATAATTATGAAATATATGATATAATAATTCTTCTATAACATATATATGTATATTTCATTCATCACATTAATTCATACGATAAGAAAATGGAAATAGCGTTCATTCATACATACAACCTATAGTCTCCATGAATGGTGTATTCCTATATATTATATATATTTATAAATATATATGATATATAAATAATAATATATATTTACAAAGTATGTAAATCATGATGTAAGTAATATGATAAAGAATAACATGTCAAAACATGTCTGATAAAATGATGCGATTATTACCTAAAATGTTGCATTAACTTGGAATTGTTAATAAATGGATATTATAATGTCATAAAAGAATCATATATGATATCATAAATATTATTATGATTCTAATATAAGTTAATAATACCACCACACATGAGTTTTGGACAAATGTAGTTAGTGTTGGACTTAAGGTAAGGTATTTCATCTCAATTTCATTTCATTGAGGCATATTGTAATGTTATGCACATAGTTCCTTTTATATGGTGTATATTATACTTATTGAATTTTACTATCATGAATATCATTTTTTTTCAGGATATTATATTGTTCCCTCCGTAGAAATTATTCCTAGATCCATAATACTCATTCAAAATGGTTATTTAATAGGGCATGTTATTTATTTTGGTTATTCAATGTGAGAAATTAATTGGACTGGCAATGACGGGTGGAACCCAGTCTTTATAGATCTCCGTGGTGCATCGAAATATTCTCATGGGGTGAATAAGTTGGCCAAATGGGTTTCAACCATTAACATTAAACATTCTAGTGAGAGGACATGATGATAATAGGGGTTCATGTGTTTGAGACATGACCTAGTAAAATAATGTATATCCATAATTTAATATGAGTGAAATTTTATCCATGAGATTTTGCGTCGAAATATCTATGGAAGTAGATTATTGTTAGTTTATTGATTTATGGAATATGCTTTAGTTCTTTGTTTTCCATATTATGTGTGCCTTATCTATTTTTGTAATGGGAAAGTCATCTCATATAATTACCAATCCATATATAATGATTATTGATTGTACTATACATAACATTACTGAGAAGTTGAGCTCACCCTTAATATATTTCTCTCCCAGGTTATGAAGAAGAGAAATTTTATTTTCCTTTCAAGAACAAAGTTTATTTCTGTCGGTGCATGGCATGATTGATTTTGTTTTCCGTAATGTATTATGGGTATCATGTATGTAATCTAGATTTCAAATACTGCTAAACTATAATATCATTTAGGATTTGTTTCCTCATAATAATACTAATGAAATTTAATAATGCACTGGCTTTAGGTGAGATGAGGTCGGGGTTTTACTGTTGATATCTGAGGAGGTTTAGCAACAACCTTGGAAACTAGATATATAGAACTTATATTAGGGAACATACCCTATGGAAGAAATTGGGGATACAATTATGATAATTCACCCAACGTAACAAAATATTATGATTTATGATGCATAATATTTTAATTTATGTTGTGTGTTTTACAATATTTGAAGCTCATAATTTTATGGGCTAATCCTGTATGTGTCATTATATAGAGATGGAACCTGGAAGGAATAATGGTATCATTACCCATGTAAATTATAGGGGTTTCCGTAGGGAGGAAACCTGTAGCACCCCACGATTTCATAGGGTGTTATCTCATTTATGTAATTCAATAGCTTGCGCTACACACATCACCAAGTTCGAGAGCACCCCAACTTACAAAACTAGCCATTCAAATAGCGATTAGGAACAATATTAACTGAATTTTGAATCTTATATACTCTATATAATTTTAAAATCCATATTATATGGTTCTTAGACATAATATAATAAAAAATTCAATTTATTTCAGATAAAAGAAGTATTTTTCAAAAAATTCTTTTTTACTACCTTTTAATGGCAAACCCTTTTTTAAAACCATTATTTGAGACTTTTATATATTCAATTTATTAAAATTAAATTTTTATTTAGAATTGGGACATAAAAAATTAGTTTGGATAAATTTTTGTTACTTTTATGATAACTTTCATATTTTGATGAATAGTGAAAAAAATACTATATTTTAATTGAAAACCTTTTTTTTAATCGAAATGATTTGTATTTGTAAATTATGAACATGAATGGTTTTGAAGTATAATTGGATTATATTTTTATAATTTAATATAATGTATATCATTATATTTAATTTCATATTAATATTTGACATAAACACATGTCAATCTTTTGATAGTTTTATTTTTTTTAAACCCGCCTTTTGGTTTTGACAACAGGAATTAATTTTAAATTAATAAATAAAACTTATATATTTTGAATTTTGTAAAATAGACTTAATTTTTCAATTTTGAATATCAAAATTACGTTAGGGTGAATTTTTGGAATTTTTATGAAAACTATCAATTTTTAATGAATAGTGAAACACACTGCGTTATTTTTTAAAATCGACTTTTTATTCAAATAATTAATTATTTTATTTAAATTTATTTTAAGTAAAAATTTATATATAATACCTATATAAGATAAATGTAATTAATTGGATTCATTTTTAATAAAATTAGATGTATAAAATTTTATTGACCATTTTAACCTATTTTACCCACCTCCTATGAGAATTTGCAAATTTGCATAAAAAATAATTTTAACAATTTTGTTAGTTGAATTTCAAAAATCAGAGAGACAATGTTTACATCCATAAGTATAATGTGGTTCAATAATATTAAAATTATTTTTGGTGAATAGTAACATTGGGCTTTTATTTACCACGATTAAAAGTAAATAGGTTTATTAAGGGTAAAAAAGATATTATAATTCCACTTAAAAATGTTTTAATTCTATTGGATAAGTGTAATTCTAACAAAAACATACTTTGGAGTAAAATATTGTCCTTTAGGTCCACTTGGATTAGATTAGGACATTTATTATTATTTTATTTAAAGAAGAGTTAAAAGTGTTAAATTCAATGTTTAATAACTAAACCATTTTTAATATAAGGATACACACAATATAAATTTGACTATGAATATTTATTAGAAATATAACTATATTTCCTACATAACTGTATTTTATTTATAATTTTTATACAGTAAATAATTTAATTTATTTATGACACAATGATGATGTAGTAATTACATTATTCATAAAAGAATCAAATAAATGGTATTATAAATATTCAAATAAACATTATTTCAATGTTTTCTTGACATCCACAAATTTTATAGGTGAATATGACATGTTATGATTGATTAAATGTGTATTTTTTGAAGTAATTAAGTTGTTATGACTTTCACAAAAACCAAAAACCAAATAGTTTTGAAATTGACATAAACTAGTTTTTAAAACAATTCATACATTACTAATTTATATAATATTCTTAAAAATATTAGATTAGTCCAAAAATATATATAAAATAATAGATATTCCATTTATGAACCACATGGGTTTCCCTTGGAAGTTTATTGTAATTTTATTAACCATATAATATAAAAATTTAAAGAGACATGATAAATGCCAAACTATTTAACTATGATTTAAATCTAAAAGATAAGGTTAATATAGTGACCCAAAGTAGTCTATAACCTATTTGTTGAGTGGTGTTCGACCCATCCCCACCTTAGACTTTAAATAATTCATTTCTGATCCATTATTATTCGAATATTATTTTATTATAAAATAATAATTCAATATTTTCCTAAGGTGCCTCTCACCCCTCTTATAAAAGAGCACTTCCACTTCTCTCACATTCATACCATAAATTCAATTTATATCGGCCAAACCCAACCAAAATATCCTCCCAACTATCCTACCTTCATCCTAGAGGCCTTAATTTGGTCATAAATCCAACCTATAGATCCCTTTTGAACAAATCAAAATGAAGAACCTAAAGAAGATGTAATGATTTCACCACCCTCTTTCATGTTCTTTTCTTCATCCACTTTCTTTTTATTTGATATTACCATACAAAAATAATAAACCTAGTACCTTATATATACTGGTATGTTATTATAAATATGGAATAACCATATTAATAATTCTATCCATCCAATGAATGATAATGTCACCATGCGTGCATACGTACAACTTACCGTCTCCACGTCGTGGTGTAATTTTTTATTCAACACTATGTTATTTGGATGGATATAATGATGAGTAATAAGTATATAAAAAATGAAAATAATAGGATAATGTCTCTATAAAATTAATATACCAAAAAATTCCACACCTTTAATGAAATGATGTTGTCATTCGTGCGTACGTACAGACTACTGTCTCCACGACGCGATGGGATTCATTTCCACGTTCACCATTCATCGATGATTATAAAAATAAAAATTACTAATAAGAACATAAGATATGAAATAATAATGATACTGGAGAAATATATATTTATATATATGTGTATATTTATGTACTTACATATATCTTATTCACTTACTTCCGTTCAACACGATATGAAAACAGAAACAACGTTTATGTGTATGTACGGCCTACCGTCGCCATAAATTGTGCTTTCCATTTCATATATCTATCTATTGTAAAACTATATTCAAAATATATGTGATATATAATTCAAGGATTATATTCTAAATGTATTTAAATCATGATCTAAATGATACGATCAAGAATAAAAAGGTAAAATACCTACGATAAAGAAAGCGATTATTACCCGAAATGTTAATTTTACATGAAAGTAATTATCAAATGGGTAGTATAAAGTAATAAATGAATCATGTATGATATAATAAATATTAATACGGTTATGGTGAAATCTAATAACATCCAATGGTCATTATATAGGAGGTTAAATGTACCCTCGACTAAAGGAAAGTGCAAGGTAAGGGTTAATTTCACAATCTCTTTATTATCCTAGATTATTTTTACATGAGTATCTACTAGGACATATTTATTATCCATGTCTATGTTTCATAAAATAGTTATCAAAGGTATTATTTTTAAGGGACTCTTTTACTAAAACATCACTATAAATGTTTCAATGAATTATTCTTCAAAACCTTTCTCATTAATGACTACGGTTTCCAAATGGTTTTATGGATTTATTTATATGGACATGAATGTTTTTAAAATGGTAATTCATTTCAAAAGTTTCAAAGTGGTATGAGACACATTTATTCAAAATTGTCTTTAAATGTCTTCCTTTCTAAATTATGTTACTTTTAAATGTTTTTATGAAAATAAGATATTTCCCACAAAGAGTATTACAAATCATTTTCATCTCTATGAACATCCTTTGATGTATTTTAAACTTCTTTGAAATTGATTTATTATGATACAAATAGTCCATATTTTATTGAAGGATTTTTGATATGTTTGACTATGGATGAGTTATTTTTATTCCATTCATGGTTTATGGCTAAAGTGTTGACATTGTGTATGCTAGTTTTAATATTAATGATTATGTTATTTTGCAACCTCTTCTTGGACTAGTATGTTCCGGGTTGGGGTCTGTTTACAGCTAACCCTCTGGGTTTGAGTTTGGTTACAATGGCTCTCCGGGTTGGAGTCTGGTTGTAGAGTCTCTCGGGAATGGATTTCGGTTACAGAGGCTCTCCAGGTTGGGGGTCCAGTTATAGTTAACATGTAGGCCTTGGCATGAGGTCTTGACAGAAAAATTAAACTCCGGCTTTATGCATTCCCTCATTATGAAATTAGTTAATAAATGTGATTATTAGAAAAGTAGAATATCCATGTGCAAGTTTATATGGTAATGTTGGATTTATTTTTTCCATATTATGTACAAGTTTATGTTTTAAAGGATGTTGTTTTTATGACACATCTTGCATTAAAAGTTTATAGCCTCAGCTAAATTATTTACCCTTACTAATCATCTAAGATCAACCCTTTCTTATGTTTTATTTTCCCATTATATGAAGAAGTTAGTTATGAGTGACTTGCAGGCGTAATCTAGGAGGCTTTTAAATTTATAATAAAAGAAATTACTATTGTTTTTATTTTCAAGATTGTAATGTTGAACTTCATGAAGGTATTCTATTTTAAATAACTACAAAAATAAATGGTCCTTCGCAACTTGAATCCTTGTAATCATTCCAATGTATTAAAATAATGCACCGACTCTGGGTAACTTGAGTTTTGGTATTACAGTCGGTATCAGAGGAATTTCAGTACAATCCTTTGAAACTAGATTTAGATAAACATTGATTAGAGCACATTATATTAAGATAGACTTTGAGGATTAGTATAGAAAAACTTCCTAGAATTTTGGTACTATAGATATTTTGTGATTTTTCCAAGAAATACAACCTTATCTTGATACGAGAATGTAAAGGAAGCTATCTCACAGATGCACCTAACGTACAACCCGAAAACACTGCTTTGAGCTAGAATCGAATGGGAACTGGTGCATGACAACCAGCCTTGCTGCACTCTTGGTTACAACACTCCTGGGGGATATGCTTAGGATAATTCACATTTTCATTATAAGCCATTATGAAGGATTTAGGAGTAAATAATTTCTCAAAGAAAACATTTTTTTGATTATGGGTTATATCCATAAACTTTTTAATTTACGTAAGGTATTTTACATGTTTGGAATTATTAATTTTGATTCATAAACTAACCGAGTGTATGCCATTGATTAGAAATTGTTCCCACTAGAATGAATGTGAACTCTAGGAATAGGTATCATCCAAAAAGTAAGAAGGATAATATCGTTCATTGTATTAATCCAACATTTAGAAAGGAAATAGTCTCCCACATGTTATCAACATATGAATAAGTAGTATCATTTGTTAATAATATTAGTAAATAATTTTCTAAGTCCAATGGTTTTGAATGGAATAAAGATAAGTAAGGTATGGTTGAGAAAAAGATAGATAAATGGAAGAGGGGAAAGAATGATTTTCCCACATGTGATAACTGTGGAAATAATCACCTTGGTAAGTGCATGATTGGAATGGGAGTTTTTTATAAGTGTGGAGAAAAAGGACAATAAGTACTTAATTTCAAGGGTAGGAAAAAGGTGTCCAATGTACAATTCTTCATCTGTAATGAGTTGAGACACTGCGAGAATCAATGTACAAATCATCAGAGTATGCTCTAAATGATGATATTGGATAATAAGAAAGTTATGACACTACCACAGATGAAGAGGATTGATTAGTGTTATTATATTTCTATGAATGAATTATTTCATTTCAGTTTTGTATCAATGATATTCTGGTTATATGAATTATGGAAATAAATAAGGATTATAGTGCAATACTATTTCATTAAGGATTTGAGAATTGTATGGTACCAAGTAAAGTGACATAGTATTTGGTTAAATTTTTTTGAGAATACATGGTTGAAGGAAAGATATACCTTAATATGGTCCTAGTACTGAAGTAGTAATTTTGGAATAAGAAATGGTTGATTTGGATAAATTATATTGGATATTATTTATTATATTGGAACTGATTAATGGTTTGTTTATTTCATCATTGTGGGAGTATTCAATATTTTTGGATATTTAGAATATATCTAGTATTATATAAGGAATAAGGATGAATTAATATAATCAATAAGGTTTTACAGAAATTCAGGGTGTTACAGTCTTTTAAAAGAATACATGATGAAGGTATTCACATGTTATTATGCGAAAAAAGGATCTTCATTGTGTTTTACATCGTTATAAATTTCGGACTGTGAGTTTGGAAAGAACTATTTTGGATAATTCAAAAGGTTGTAATGGATTAAGTTAGACATTTGCTTATATTTTTAATGTAAAAGAATTTCATAAGAATATTTTTTGAATTTTTTATTAAAGGACAACCCAGAGGTCGTGTGACAACCAATCACATTCGGCAAGGCTGCGAGACTTGAACCCACATCTGAAGGGTGACAAGGGTGCATCACCTACAACTGGCCTATGTGATATTCTGTATTGTATAATGTAGTTTTTTTAAAAGGTCTGATATATGAATTATAAATTCATTTTTTTGGAACCATATACGTTTAGGATAAATAGTGTATTTTTATGTTCTATTATCTTTTATAGTGAAAGATGATTTTGTGGTAGAAATTAGTTAAAGGATGGAACTCTACGTGTCAAGTATATTTTTTTTCTTATTCAATGAAGAAATTAATTATTAAAATTTAGTTAAGGGATATTAAAACAAAAAATGTGTCATCCTAATACCTTATGTTTTGTTGAACTGATGATATTTTAAATCATCATAGATTGATGGTTTCGAGGCCCTCAATTTTACACTGGTTTGTGATTAATGACCTCAGTCCCACCCAATAAGTATTTAATTTTTTCCTCCAATTATGTGTCTTTAATTTCCAACAATGTTCCCCTAATCGAGATCATAAATTTGTGGTGACTTTTTCATTTCCCTTTCCCTCTTATTAAGACTAAATTGTATTTAACGAATTTCTGATGTGGGCTTTCCAAAAAGGTATTTTTCTATTTTTATCTTTTTATTTCATTGAACAATTTCAAATTGCGAGGATTCAATTTATTGAAGAAGGGGAGAATATAACACCTCAAGATTTCGTAGTATGTTATCTGATTAATGTAATTCAATAACTTTCGCTCCACGCAACACCGAGTTCGAGCGCACCACAACTTACCAAACTAGCCGTTCAAAAAGAGGTTAGGAATATTTTTAACTACATTTTGAATCTTATAAACTCGATATAATTTTAACATCCATATTATGTGTTTCTTAGACATAATATAAGAACAAATTGAATTTTTTCAGATAAAAGAAGTATTTTTAAAAAAAATGCTATTTTACCGCCTTTTAATGTCGAACCCTTTTTTAAAACTAATATTTGAAACTTTCATATAATTAATTTAATAAAATTAAATTCTATTTTAGAATTGGGAAATAAAAATTTAGTTTGGATAAATTTTTGGTACTTTTCTGATAACTATAATATTTTGATGAATAGTGAAAAATACTATATTTTATTTGAAAAATATTTTTTTTATCGAAAAGATTTATATTGTTAAATTATGAATATAAATGGTTTATATGTATAAATAGATTATATTTTTATCAGTTAATATAATTTAGGTCGTTAAAAATAATTTTACATTAAATTTATACAAAAACACATGTCAATCTTTTGATAGTTATTACTTTTTTAAAAACCCGCTTTTTGGTTTTGACAACGGGAATTGATTTTAAATTAATAAATTCAACTTATTTATTTTGAGTTTAGTAAAATATACTTCATTTTTGACTTTGGAATATAAAAATTATCTTAGGATGAATTTTTGGAATTTTTCTAAAAACATTCATGTTTTGATGAATAGTGAAAAACATTGCTTTATTATTTAAAACCTACTTTTTATTTAAATAAATATTTATTTCATTTAAATTTTATTTTCTGTAAAAATGGATATATAATACATATATAAGTTCAATGTAATTCATTGGAGTCATTTTATAATAAATTTAGATGTATAAAATTGTATTGAACTTTTTAACTTATTTTACCCACCTCCAAAGAGAATTTTCAAATTTGCAAAAAACATAATATTACCACTTCTGTGAGTTGAATTTTAAAAAAACTATAGGCATAGTTAACATCAGAAAGTAACATGTGGTTCAATAAGATTAAAATAATTTTTGGTGAATAGTAATTTTTGACTTTTATTTACCACAGTTAAAATTATATAGGGTAATTAAGGGTAAAAATTATATTATAATTACCCTAACACATGTCCTAATTATATTATATAAGTGTAATTATACCAAAAAAATCTTAGGAATAAAATATGATCCTTTAGGTCTACTTGTATTAGATTAGGACATTTATTATTATTTTATATAAAGAAGACTTAAAAGTTTTAAATTCAATGATTAATAACTAAACCATTTATAATATAAGTTAACACAGAGTATAAATTTGACTATAAATATTAATTAGAATGAAAAGAATATTTCCTACATAATGGTATTTTATTTATAATTTTTAGATATTAAATATTTTAATTTATATATAACACAATGATGATGCAATAATTACCTTATTAATGAATGAATCAAATAAATGGTAATATAATTATTAAATAAATAAAATTTCTATTTTTTTATGACATCCATGAATTTTCAAGGTCAATATGACATGTTAGTATTGATTCAATGTGTCTTTTTCTAAGTAATCAATTTTCCATGACTTTCAAAAAAACCAAATACCAAATAATGTCAAAATTGACATAAATGAGTTTTTGAAACAATTATAATAATATTAAATTATATAATATTCATAAAAATCTAAGGTTTTTCCAAAAGATATATAAAATAATAAATATGTCATTAATGGACCTCTTGGGGTTCCCTTGGAACTTTATAGTATGTTTATTAACCATATAATATAAAAATACAAAGAGACATGGTAAATGTCAACCTATTTAACTAAGAGTTAAAACTAAACGATAAGGTTAATATAGTGACTGCAACCTATCTAAAACCAATTGGTTGCATGGTTTTCAATCCATCCCGACCATATCCTTTAAATAATTCATTTTTGAGCCATTATAATCTGAAACGGATTTTATTATAAAATAATATTTCAATCTTTTCTAAGGTGCCCTTCACCCCTCTTATAAAAGGGCACTTCCCCTTCTCTCATATTCACACTTTAAATGCCATTTGGATCGGCCAAATCCTACCCAAATATCCTCGTAAATACCATACCTTTATCCAAGAGGCCTTCATTTGGTTATAAAGCCAACCTAAGTAGTCCTTTTGATTAAATCAAAAGGAAGAACCCGAAGAAGAGGTAATGATTTCACCACCCTCCTTCATGTTCTTTTCTTCTTCCACATACTCTTTATTGGTTATTACCATACCAAAATAATAAATACAATACCTGATATATTCTGGTATGTTATGATAAATATGGAATTACCTTATTAATTATTCTATCCATCCTATGAATGATAATGTCACCATGCGAGCGTACGCACGACTTATCGTCTCCACACCATGGTGTAATTTGTTATTCAACACTATGTTATTTGGATGGATATAATTATGAGTAATATGTTTGAAAATAATTATAATAACATGATAATTTCCTTTTAAAGTTTACATACCATCTAATTCTACTAATTTAAGGAAATGATATTGTCGCTCGTGCATACGTACGGATTACCGTCTCCACAACGTGATGAGATTCATTTCCACGTTCTCCATTCATCGACGATTATAAAAATATATATTACTAATAAGTATGTAATATATGAAATAATAGTGATACTTTAGATATATATATATTTATATATATTTATTTATGTACTTACATATAATTTATTCACTTACTTTCGTTTAATACGATATGAAAACACAAACAACGTTTATGCATACGTATGACCTACCATCTCCAAAAACGGTGCTTTCAATTCCATATATTTATCTATTATAAATATATATTCTAAATATATATGATATATAAATCATGGTTTATATTTTTGAAGAATTTAAATCATGATCTAAATGATAAGATCTAGAATAACAAGTTAAAATACATACAATATAGAAAGCGATTATTACCCAAAATATTAATATTACATGAAAATAATTATTAAATGGGT
The DNA here is from genome assembly GCA_963277665.1 of Viscum album. NCBI lineage: Eukaryota > Viridiplantae > Streptophyta > Magnoliopsida > Santalales > Viscaceae > Viscum > Viscum album. Next base: position 1,857,352,818 of record OY728160.1, read on the forward strand.
AGTATAAAGTAATAAATGAATCATGTATGATATAATAAATAATAATATTGTTCTTGTATAATCTAATAACATACAATGGTCATTATATATAAGGTTAAACGTACACTTGACCAACAGAAAGTGTAAGGTAAGCGTTAATTTCACAGTCTGTTTATTATCCAAGGTTGTTTTTACATGAGTATATACTGGGACATATTTATTATCCATGTATATGTTTCATAAAATAGTTTCAAAAGAATTATTTATAAGTTAATATTTCACTAAAAATCATTTTAAATGTTTTAATGATTTATTCTTCAAAACTTTTCTCATCAATGTCCATGTTTTCAAAATGGTTTTATTGATTTTCTTATATGGACATGAATATTTTTAAAATGTTAATTCCCTTCAAAAGTTTCAAAGTGGTATGGAAAAATATGATTAAAAAATGTATTTAAATGTCTTCATTTATAAATTGTGTGGCTTTAAAATGTATTTATAAAAAAAGGATATTTCCCATAAAGAGTTTTAAAAATAATTTTCATCTATATCAACATCTTTTGATAGATTTTAAACTAGTTTGAAATTGATTTATTATGATACAAATCATCCATATTGTATTGAAGGTTTTGTGATATGTTTGATTGTGGATGAGTTATTTTCATTCCATTCATGGTTTATGGATAAATTATTGATATTATGTATGCTAGTTTTAATATTATTTCTTATGTTATATTTCAACCTATTATTAAGATGAATGTGTTGGACTGGTATTTTTTGGGTTGGGGTCCAGTTATAGTAGACTCTCCAGGTTGGAGTCTGGTTACATAGGCTCTCTGGGTTGTAGTCGGCTTATAGAGGCTCTCCGGGTTGGAGTCCATTTACAGAGGCTCTACGGGTTGGGGTCCGGTTATAGTTAGCCCCTAGGTCCTGGAACAAGGCCTTGACATAGAAATTAAAGCCAGGCATTATGCATTCCCTCATTATGAAATTAGTTATTACATGTGATTATTAGACTAGTAGAATATACATGTGAATGTTTATATGGTAATTTTGGATTTATGTTTTCCATATTTTGTTCATGTTTATGTTTCTAAGGCTGTTGTTTTAATTACACATATTGCCGTAAATTTTTATAGCTTCTTCTAAAATATTTACCCTTATTGAGCATCTAAGAGAGCCCCTTTATTATGTTTTATTTTCCCAGGATATGAAGATGTTAGTTATGAGTGTCTTTCAGGCATAATCTAGAAGGCTTTGACATTTTTAATGGAATAAATTACTGTTATTTTTCTTTTTCAAGATTCTAATATTGAACATCATTATGTAATCTACTTTCCAAGACTACTAAACTGATTGGTACTTAGGGACTTGATTCCTTGTAATCATGCCAATGTATTAAAATAATGCATTGACTCTAGGTAACTGGGGACGGGGCGATACAAAACCAATACAGATGGTATTGGAATAAAGCCAATTATGATGATAATAAGGAAACTTAATCAGGTTATGACAAATAACCTTTTTAAATGGATCATCCCATTCCCCAGAGGGATTCCACTATGTGAGATCTCTTTATGCAACAAAATCCTCCATTATTTAGTGGGACTAATAATACAATTGTAGAAGAGTAATGGATTATGTATCTTGAAAATATATTAAGGTCCTTGGGATGCTATGAAATAGAAATGGTTACTTTTGAGGTATATTTTATCAAAGGTGATTCCGATCAATAGTGGACATGGATCCAAAGTATTATGGATGAAGATGAAATATAACTTATAAAATGGATAACTTTTAAAGAGATATTCTTCGACAAATACATTCCTTGTGATCAATAAATTTTGATGAAGAGGAAGTAATTAGAATAATTAAATAGGAAGAAGATAGTGTTGAATATTATGATGCTTCTTTTACAATGTTATCCAAGTATTATATGGATTATATTTGTAACATAGAGTGTAGGATCGATCACATTATTGAATGTCTTAATCCAAATCTATGAGGGGAACTGGTTTCATAGAATTTCTCATCATATGATGAAATAGTTTTTCATTCCATCACGATGGTGAATTAATTTTCTAGGATAAATATATTCAACAGAAAACATTGAAAGAAGCGACCATATGAGAACCATGAAAAATGGAATGAATCAAAAAATAAGACAAAGAATGAACGATATGCGTCTTGTTAAAATTATGGGAAAAATAACCCTGTAAATTGATTGAAGGGATTAGGAGTTTGTTATATGTGTAGAGATAAGGGACAAAAGGCTCATAAATTGTTAAGGGATGAAAAAAATAATTGATGTCCACTGCTACAATTTTAAAGTAATGGGACACTATTCAAATAAATGCCTGAATCGTTAAGTGAATCTTCCACATAATAGGCCAATGGGATATGGCCAAGCTTTTGCGATCACAACTACTCAATTTGATGTTTCTAATAATGTGGTGGAAGTAATTTAATCATTTACTCAAATTTATAGAAAGAATTATTCGATTCTGAATCATCTAATTCCAAAATATATTCCTAGTTTTCATTGAAAATTAGATATTTCCAATTCACAATTAGAAGGATATTATAAGTTATAACTCCCACTAGGAACATTACCACACAAAATAAGTGTCGAGTAGTTCAGTTTTTGGAATATAAATATTCTATAATTGCTAATTTTGTTATCATAACTATGGGTGATTTTGATATAATTTTCTGTATTTATTGGATTTCAATATATGACTAGAAAATCTATTTCTAGAAGAAGGAACATACATTTGGGAGGAAGATGTAGAATCCATTATCCTTCGAGAAAAAACATCATCACCTGATTATTAACAAAATCCACCCCCATTAGATTTAGTGAATGAGGATATTGGGGAGGAAGAAAAATCAACATCTTTGGATGAGGGATGTACTTTTCAAATTCAATAAGTACCTATTTTAAAGGAATACTTTAATGTTTTTTTAAAGATTTTATTGTACACCCCCCAAAATGTGAAGTTGAGTTTTGTATTTTTTTTAATCCCTGATGCAAGGCCAATATCAAAAACTTCATATAGAGTGGCCACTATGGAATTAATAGAGTTAAAAAAACAACTTGAACAGTTGGTTCAATAGGGATTTATCTCACCTAGTGTTACTCCATGGAGAGACACTATTATCTTCGTCAAGAAGAAAGATGGATCCATGAGACTATGTATTGATTATAGGGATATCAATAAAATTTCAACAACGAACCATTATCCTCTACCTCATATCAATGATTTAGTTTGTCAAATTTAAGGATCTCAATTCTCTTCGAAGATTGATTTTTTTTATAAATATTATCAATTATGTGTGAAGAAGGAAGACATTCTAAAGACAATATTTCAGAAAGGTATGACCATTACGAATTTACAGTAACACCTTCTGGGTTGACTAATGCACCTTCAGTTTTTATGGATCTCATGAATAGTGTATTCATGGAATATCATGATTATTTTTTTGTGGTATTAATTTAAAATATTCTGATATATTCTAAAATCTTTAAATACCATGAGTATCACTCTAAAATCATTCTTGAGAATCTCAAGAAAGAATAATTATATGGGAAATTTAGCTAGTGTGATTTCTAGCATCTGGAAATTTTATTCCAGGGCCATATAGTCTCCAAAGATGAAATCATTATAGATCCTTCAAAAACAAATGCAATTCAAGAATTTCCAATACTAACCAGTATAATAGAAGGACACAATTTTATTAGTTTAGTAGGTCACTATCTGCATTTTGTCTAGGATTTCACCACATTGGCTTACCCATTAACCAAACTGACATTTAAAGGGGTTAAATTAATTTGAAAAAAAGTGTTCTAAGAATGTTTTAATGAATTGAAAAAAATATTAGTCAATGATACAATCATGAATTTACCATATGGGAATGATCAGTTTGTTATTCATAGTGATACATCAAAGAAATGAAATTGTTGTGTCCTTATGCAGAGTGATAGGGTGATTGCATATGAATCACAGAAATTAAAAAACCATGAACCAAAATATCAAACTCTTGATCTTAAGTTAGATGTAGTATTGTTATCTCTGAAGATATGGAGATATTATATCTACGGAAAAAAATATGATATAGATATTGATCAAAAGAGTTGGAAATATATTTTTCACAGAAATAACTTAACATTAGAAAAATGAGGTGGCTTGCTCTACTCATAGATTATGATTGTACAATATACATACTCTTAGGGAAGGAAAATAATGTTGTATATTCTTTTATCATAAAGGACCATAGATTTCTACACAAGATGAGAGTTTAAAGAGATCCACTGTTAATTGATTTAGTAAAGATGGATATGGGAATTATCATTGAGGGAAAAGCATCACTACTTATTCAAATGTTTTCTAATCAATATTTACTAGAAAGGATAAGAAGTTATCAGAATAATGATGAAATGATTCAAAATAAAATTAAAGTTATGAATGAGGGGAGATTGATTGATTTCATATTTCAAGATTGAATTTTGAAATTTGGGAAAATGCTTTCTCTTGCCTCTACACCTGAGCTAAAAAAAGTAATTATTGGATGATGCTAATAGCTACCATTTCCCTATACACCCAGGTGGAAATATGATGTATAGATATTTGAAGGAACATTTTTTAATGTGATAACATGAAGTGGGAGATTGCTGATTATGTATCGAAATGTTTGGTTTGTCAGTAGGTGAATACAGGAAGAAAACATCCTAGAGGAGTCACGCAACCACTTCTTATATATATATGGAAATGTGATGATGTTATAATGGAAATTGTAATGGGTCTACCAACTAATCATAGAAGGAATTATGTGACATGGTTTATTGTTGATCGTCTTACCAAGGCATCACATTTTTGTTCTATAAGAGAAGATTTACCACTAGAATGTTCAGAAGAACTATATATTATGGAAGTTGTAAGATATCATGGTGCACCCCTATTAATTTTTTCAGATAGTGATTGTAACATCCCAATTAAGTAAAGAATTATGGATTTTAATATCTATATCTATTTATTAATTAGATAGTGTTTTAGAGGCTTGAAAGGAGAATAAATCCAATCTTAAGAAAAGAATACTCTAATATTTTTTAAAAGATCATTTTACCACCTTGTGATGGAAAACCTTTTTAAATAAAACTTTTGACAATTTTATAAGCTCTTTTTGTCAAAATAAAACTTATTATTTAGGTTTGGGACATTTAAATTTACTTTGGATAAATTTTTGGTATTTTTTTGACAGTGTTCATTTTTTTATGAATAGAGGAAAATACTGCATTTTACTTCCAAACTGCATTTTTATCTAATTTAATTATATGGCTAGATTTTCATTTTAATTGATTTTAAAGTTTGATTAGAATATATTTTTACAATTTAATCCAATTTTGGTCATTTTAGGTAATTTCAATTTGGAATGGGTCATAAACAGGTGTCAAACTTTTGATAGATATTGTTTCTAAAAATACTCTATTTGTTTTACAACGGGAATTATGTTTAAATTAATTACTGAAATTTATGTGTTTGGAATTTGGTAAAATGGATTCCATATTTGTAATCACATGTTCCAAATTATGTAATTAAGAATGTTTTTTTGTGGAAATTATGAATAGTAACGATGGTAATTATATTTAATTATCGTGATTAATTAGTAATCGGGTAGTAAAGGGAAATAAAATAATATCATAATAATATAAAATTACCAAACATGTAACCTAATGCCATTGTTTGTATCATGGCCGACCATGGGATGCCTTGTGCCAACTATGGGACCCCCTGGAATAACGTTTTTGTGTTAGTGACATTTTATCATTTTATTTTTAAATAAAGGAAAATGTAACAAAAGTATGTAACATCTATGTAAAACAATTTTAATTTGGTGTAAATAAATGAACTATTATACTATAAATATTAATTGGAAAGATAAAATGGTTTCCTACATCATATTAGTTTTTTATAATTTTTTTATTTTAAATAAATAAATTTATTTATGACACCATGATGACGTAGTAATTACCTCATTAATGAACGATTTAAATAAAATTAAAAGATAATGTAAACTCTAATATTTACACATGTCAAAAACCTATTTTATGGGTGGATTTCGAACGCTTATCACCTTATCCTAGAAATGTATCATTTTGGGACCATTGAAATCAGAAACTCATTTTATAATAAAGTAACATTTCATGACTTTCCAAGAGTGCCCCTCCTCCCTCTTATTAAAGGCCCCCAACTCTACCCCCTTACCCACACCTCTCAAGACATTGGCTCGGCTAAAATCAGCCCATTTTATCTATCCACATCCCTCTATCCATCCTTGAAGCCTTACCATAGGCAGACATCTCTTCAAGAAACCCTTTTGGTTGAAACCAAGGGGAGTTACCCTATTTAAATGTAATGTCTTCTCTTATGTCATTTTGTTTTATTTTGATTCTCCAACCCCCTAAACCCTTTTTATTCCACTATTTTGTAACAAAAAAATAATCTTAAATATACTAGGATGTTTTTATGAGAATTATTAGATTTATACTTACACACACTTCTGTCTAATAGTTAAAGAACATACTGTTTGTATGAGTGGCGAATTACTACCTCACGAAATGATGATTGTTCAATAATCTTTTAACACCATTCATGGTGGACATTAAGATATCACTGTATTTATATATTATATATATTATTTTTATGTTTTCCTTATGATTCTGGATTTTTCATTTATGGCATTCCTTTATGGTTTCAATTATGGGAAAACACGATAATTTTATTTTAGGAAGTGCGGACTACCGCCCCCTCAAAGTGATTTGATTCGTTAATGCCATATATGGGACATATAAAGGATTGAGTTAATGATATTATATGTGATAATATAATTGAATTATAATATACCTTTATATCATTATGATTTCATTCTATTAAATACAGAATATAAATGAAAGTCGCGTTCATGCGTACGTACGTTTTACCGTCACCTTGAATGGTGCATTTCATTTCTTAACTCAAAATGTTATGTAATATTATAAATGCATGTATATACTGGATATATATTATATATATGATATCTACCTCGTGAATATAATTCTGGATATAATGGATATTTTACCACATGAGCAACATGTAATTATAAGAAGTTTATTTTTGGCTCAAGTACAAAGATCGAAAAACGACTGTAATTAACTTTAATAATTACATAATGTTCATAACATGGTAATAAGTGATATAAAAGGAATAATGAACTTGAAAAAGGTTCTTAAGTAGGTATAAATTAAGTCTAGTTTATTATTCAGGAGATTAAAGAATGATCGAGTCAGGTCAGACACAAGGTAAGGGACTTCGTCTCAATATCATTTCATTGAGGCATATTTTGTTTTATACACAACTTTCTTTTATATGGTGTATAAAAACCTTTGGATTTTAATTTTATTCAAATGTAATATTTTTATACGAAGCGTTTTACTAAACGATAAAAGGGACTTTTATTGTCTTATGTATGCGGTGACTACGAATTCTCTGCCGTCATGACCATTATTTGAGTTTCAGATTCCTCTACAAGCCATAACTTTTTTAAAATGTAAAATAAATACCATGTTTTAATTTTCATTTAATTTGGTATTGAAAATGGTTTTGATAATGTTTTGATTATATCAATGTGTTGTATTGATATCTTGTGTTAGAAATGTAGGAATTTTATGTTTCCTTTATGCATGTTTTATGTGATACGATTATGTTATGGTTCTTGGGAATTGTTTATTAAGATGGATGGATCCGTGATAAACTAAGGGTGGGTGAGCCCGATATAGATCTCTAATGCATTGGGTAATGCGAAGGAGTTAAATTCTAAGGTTTCTCCAAAGAGATTTAGGGAATATACTATGATGCGTATTCCAAACGTAACAATGAGTGTTACTCCCTACGTAAGAATGTTATGAATGTATCAAGTTACATTTATTTCTTATGATTTCTATTAGTCATTCAAGAATCATATGATTTAATGAGGTATGATAAAGTGCATATGTTTTATGAGTAAAGTATAATTTCATTTATTCTTATATATACATTGACTAACGTTTTCATTTCGTATTTTTATATACCTTTCTAAGATTTTTATGCTCATCCCAAGTTTTTGAAATGTTTTTCACAGGTCAAGGGAATGGTACAAGATGTTATGATAGTGTCGAGGAAGTGTCAAGAAAGAATCCATGTTTTATTTTAAATATGCTTCCTTTGATGGGAAAAATTAATACTGTCTTTTATGTAACCACCTTGTTTAAATGTGGAATGTAATGCATGATTTATGATATAATTATCAAAAACTCTAAACCTAAAAATATCATCAATGTGTTTTATTGTAATAACTCATGATTAAGTAATATTTAAGGTTGGGGCCTTATAGTTGGTATCACAGGTAGGTTTAGATAACTTTAGGAGTTATAATTCTATTAAATGATTATCCAAAAATATTTTTTATGGTCCAATTGAAATGATATAGCATTTGAAGATTACCATGTTGGTTCATCTAAGATATGTTTGTTCAGAATAGTTTTCTGTAGAGGAAACATGGAAGCAGTGCTAAGAAGGCACACAGAAGGAAATGACTGTCCAAATCAGCATCCTGAGATAGTCGGAAATGGAACTGAATAGTTTGTTGTAGTAATGGTGTAGTTGACTCCAGTAATAAATAGCGTTGGTATCCATGCATAAGATCAGATAGATCAACCACAGAGGAACATGTCTATGGTGGAACATTTCTAGAGGAAGCATCCCCCATTATTCAGAGGATCAACTGACCCTGTGTAAGATGAAGGGTGGATTAAAGAACTAGAGAAGATTTTTGAGGTCCTGGGGTATTCAGAAAATCAAATGTTTAGTCTTGTTGTTTACTATTTGGAGGGTGAATAAGATCAGTGTTGGTCGATGGTTAAAAATATCAGGGACACTAATGAGATTGACGCTCATGACTGGGATGAATTCAAAGTTATGAGTCTTGAGAAATATTTTCCTAACGTAGTTCAACTTAGGATGGAAAAAAAATTCTTCGAGTTGATGTAAGAGGATGACTCAGTGGATTCTAATGAAGAAAGGTTCACTCGATTGGCAATTAATGCTCCAAATTTTATCCAAGACCTCTATAGTAAAATCAATTATTTTTACTCAGGATTAAATCCAAAATATCAAAGGGCATTAGCTTCTTGCGAGTTCAAAAGTTATGAAAAGCTTGTTCAATGTGTTGAGAAGGTGGAAATGGAGTTTTCAATGATCAAGTGTTCTATAACAACCAACAGAAGAAGAGACTGAGGTGGTAGGATAATGGGAAGAATCCTTCCAAAATGTATGATGGTAAGAAAATGAAGTTTTCATTTTGTGATAAATGTGGTAAAAAGCATGATGGGAATGTTTTTTGAATTCTGGAAAGTGCTACTGTTGTGGTAAGATGGGACATAAGGCTCATGATTGCACTAAAAAAGATCAGGGTGATGGTAAGACAAAATTTAATTTACAGTTAGTAAAATGTTTCATGTGAAATGAGATGCGTCAATATGCAAATGAGTGTTTGAAAAAGAGCTCATATGGTGGGAAGCAGTCAGACTACAATCAGAAAGGTGTGGTGAAATACTTTGCAACTACTTTAGCAAATGTTGGGACATCAAATGAAGTGGTATCAGGAACTTTGTTTGTTTTCTTAGATTATGCCAATGTGTTCTTTGATTCAGGGTCTACACATTCTTTCATCTCTGAAAATGTTTCTAGTAAATTGGGAATTCCATCTCAAGAAATGACTCTTGAACTTGTGTTAAAAACACATGGGGGAAATGTTGAGGTAACAAGAATTTATAAGAATCTTCTTATCGATATCCGTGGAAAGAACCTACTTGAAAACCTTCTTTTTTTACCTCTAGTAGCATTTTATGTTATCCTGGTTATGGACTGGCTCTATGTTTACCATGCTAAGATTGATTGTAGAGATAAAGATATTTCTTTTCAGAAAGACATTCAGTTTGTATACAAGAATGAACCCTTACTGTTGATAATATATCAAGAGGCTGAGAAACTTATAAAAGATGGAAATGAATGTTACCTTACAAATATTGTTGAAAACAAAGGAACAATAAAGATTCATGATGTGCCAGTGGTAAATGAGTATCCTAATGTTTTTTCATGACAAGTTTCCTAGAATAATACCAGATTGAGAAGTTGAATTTTCTGTTGACTTAGTTCCTGATGCTAATCCACTTTCAATACCCCCTTATCGAATAGCTCAAATTGAACTTTTAGAGTCGAAGGAGCAATTGCAGGATTGATTATATAATGGTTTCATTCGGCCCAGCACATCACCATGGGGTGCTTCGGTCTTATTTGTTAACAATAAAGATAGTTCAATGAGTCTTTTCATTGATTATAGAGCCCTGAATAAAATCACTGTTAAGAACAAATATCATTTTCCTCATATCAATGATTTGTTTGATCAGCTCTAGTGAGCTCAGTATTTTTCAATGATTGACTTGAGATCGGGGTACCATCAGTTGATGGTAAAAGAGGCAGATGTTCCGAAGACCGCGTTTCATACAAGATATGGCCATTATGAATTTTTAGTAATGCTTTTGGGTTAACCAATGCACCTGCTGTATTCATGGACCTTATGAATAGAATTTTCCATGAGTTCTTGGATAAGTTTTTGGTTATTTTCATTAATGATATTTTGGTTTTTTATAAAAGTAAAGAGGATCTTGAATTTCATTTAAATGTTATTTTGAAAATCTTAAAAGAAAATAAATTGTTTGAGAAATTCAGAAAGTGTGAATTTTGGTTGCAAAAAATTTCATTCCTTGGTCAAATTGTTTCTAAAGATGGAATAACTGTTGATCATGGAAAAACAAATGTTGTTGATGAATGTTCAAGACCCACAAATGTAACATAGATTCGTAGTTTTCTTGGTTTGAAAGGCTATTACCAAAGGTTTGTTAAAAAAATTTCATGGTTGTCTATCCCATTGACTAAGCTAAGTCATAAGGGTGTTAAGGTTATCTGGAAAAAAGAATGTGATGATTGTTTTTAGGAATTGAAAAAAAATTGGTGAATGCTCCAGTTTTGGCACTACCTTCCAGGAATGGTGAGTTTGTTATCTGCAGTGATGCTTCATTGAAAGGACTTGGTTGCATCCTAATGCAGAATGATCAGGTAATTTCTAATTCTTCACGTCAGTTGAAAACATATTAGGTAAATTACCCTACCCATGATTTGGAAGTAGCTGCTATTGTTTTCGCTTTAAAAATTTGGAGGCATCATTTGTATGGATTAAAGTGTGAAATATATATCAATCACAAAAGTTTAAAGTATATATTCACTCAGAAATAATTGAACATGAGATAGAGGATATGGCTATAATTAATCAAGGATTATTATTGTACAATTCATTACCATCCGGGAAAAACAAATAAAGTGGCTAATGCTTTGAGTTGAAAAAGTAACGCTTTATTAACCATGTTACGTTTGGAATGTGATCCTTTGGTTAAGTATTTGAAGAAATTTGGTGTAGAAGTTGTTGGAGGAGGATGTTATTTTGTTTTGTTTCCGGTATTAGTGAAATCTTCTCTAGTAGACCGAATTATGCAAGCTCTGAAGCAAGACAGTGAGTTGCAGAAAAAGTTAGAGCAGGTTCAGAATGGTATGTTACCTGAATTCAACATTGATAAGGATTGTGTTTTGATATTTGGGAAGAGATTGTGTGTGCCATATGATTTACAGTTTAATAGAGAGTTGTTATGTGAAACTTATAGTTCTCCATTTTCAGATCATCCAGGAAGTATTAAGATGTAGAGAGATCTTTGGGAGTATTACTGGTGGGATGGAAAGAAAGGAGATATTACTAATTTTACTGTGAAGTGTTTGACTTGTCAACAGGTTAAAGCAGAGCGGTAGTTACCAAATGGTATTCTTTAGACATTACAAGTTCCAGAGTGGAAATGGGAGAATATATCCATTGACTTCATTGTGGGATTGCCGAAGACACCTCGAGGTAATAATGCAATTGGGATTATTGTTGATCTCTTGAATAAATCTGCTCATTTCCTTATTATATGAGATAATTTCTCCATAGATCAACTTTATCGTTTGTATCTTAAAGAAATAGTCAGGTTACATGGAGTTCCCCTCTCCATTGTATCGGATAGTGATCCCAGGTTTACTTCTAACATTTAGAAAGGCCTTCAGAAGTCATTGGGTACTGAATTAAATTTTAGTACAGCTTTTCATCCTCAATATGATGGTCAGTCAGAACGAACAATTAATTCCTTGGAGGATATTCTACGTGCTTGTTCGATGGATTATCAGGGATGTTGGGACCAACATCTTTATTTGGTTGTGTTTTCTTATAATAACAGTTTTCATTCCAGTATACAGATGACACCATTTAAGGTATTATATGGGAAGCGGTGTCGAACTCCAGATTTTTGGGATGAAGTAGGTGAAAGGAAGTTGATGGGACTAGAATTGGTATAATGGTTGGAAGAAAAAGTTCATCTGATATAGAAACACAAGAGAATATCTCAAATCAGGAAGAAAAGTTATGTGTAGAACATGAGGAAGGATCTCTCTTTTGAGTTAGGTGATTATGTCCTTCTCAATGTTTCACCATGGAAAAGTGTGATATGATTTGGTAAGAAAGGAAAGTTGAGTCCATGGATCATTGGGACATGTGAAATTATTAAAAGTGTTGGATTATTTGCATACCGAGTTGCTTTACCTCTGATTTTATCTCAAGTACACTATGTTTTCATGTTTCAATGTTAAGGAAGTACATTCCAGATCCATCTCATGTTTTGAGTCTAGAGGTAGTTCAGTTGGAAGAGAATCTATCATATGGGGAACCACCAGTCTAGATTCATGACCACATGGATCAAGTATTGCGGAATAAGGTGATTCATCAAGTAAAGGTTTTGTGTAAAAACCACATGATTGAAGAGGCAACATTGGAATCTGAAAGTGCAATGTGGGATAAAACCCCCACCTATTCGATATGTAAATAAATTGCGGGGACACAATTATCTAAAGGGAGGAAGGATGTAACATCCCAATTAAGTAAAGAATTATGGAAATTAATATCTATGTCTATTTAGTAATTAGATTGTGCTTTAGAAGCTTAAAATGAGAATAAATCCAATCTTAAGCAAAGAATAATCTAATATTTTTTAAAAGATCGTTTTACCGCCTTGTGATGGAAAACCTTTTTAAATCACAATTTTGAAAATTTTATAAGATAATTTAGTCAAAATAAGATTATTCTTTAGGATTGCAACATTGAAATTTACTTTGGATAAATTTTTGGTATTTTTTTGACAATGATCATTTTTTTATGAATAGAGAAAAATACTGCATTTTACTTCAAAACTGTTTTTTCATCTAATTTAATTATATTGATATATTTTCATTCTAATTGGTTTCCAATTTTAATTATAATATATTTTTATCATTTAATACAATTTTGGTCATTGTAATTAATTTCACTTTGGAATTGGGCAAAAACAAGTGTCAAACATTTGATAGATATTATTTCTAAAAAACCCGCTATTTTTTTTGACAACAAGAATTATTTTTAAATTAATTACTGAAATTTTTGTGTTTGGAATTTGGTAAAATGGATTCCATATTTGGAATCACATGGTCCAAATTGTATAATTAAGACTTTTTTGTTTTTGGACATTATGAATATTAATGACGATAATTATCTTTAATTATCGTTATTAATTAGTAATCGGGTAGTTAAGGGTAATAAAATAATATCATAATAATATAAAATGACAAAAAAATTTGTCCTAATGCTATTGGTTTTATCATGACTGTCCATGGGATTCCATTTTCCAACATTGGGACCTCATGGAATCACTTTGTTTATAGTAACATTTTATCATTTTATTTTTAATGAAAGGAAAATATAACAAAAGTAAGCAACACATAAGTAAGACAATTTTAATGTTGTGTAAATAAATGATCTCTTAGACTATAAATTGTAATTGTAAAGATAAAAATATTACATACATCATAGTATTTTTTTATAATATTTAGACATTAAATAAAAAAATTTATTTATGAAACCACGATGATGTAGTGATTACCTCATTAATGAACAATTTAAGTAAAATGAAAAGATAATGTAAAATATAAGACTTACACTTGTCAAAAAAATATTTTATGGGTTGATTTTGAACCCTTATCACATTATCCTATAAATATATCATTTTGGGACATTTAAAATCCGAACCTCATTTTATAATAAAGTAACATTTCATGACATTCCAAGGGTGCCCCTCCTCCCGCTTATAAAAGGCCCCCACCTATACCCCTTACCCACAACTCTCAAGACATTGTCATGGAAAAAATCTTCTCATTGTATTTCTCCACATCCCTTTTTCCATCCTAGAAGCCTTACCTTAGGCAGAAATCTTTTCAAGAAACCCTTTTGGTTCATACCAAGGGGAGTTACCCGATTTAAAGGTAATGTCTTCTCTTATATCCTTTTGTTTTATTTTCATTCTCCAACCACCTAAACCCTTTTTATTCCTCTATTTTGTAACATAACCAGTATATTAAATATAATAGTATGTTTTTATGATATGTATTTGTTTTAAATTACACACACCTTCCTCTAATGGATAAAAAACATACTGTTTCTGTGAATGGCAAATTACTGCATCACAAAATGAGGATTGTTCAATATTATTTTAACTCCTTTCATGGTGGCCATTAAGATTTCAATCTATTTATATATGACATATATTATGTTTATGTTTTCCTTATGATTCTGTATTTTTCATTTCTGGAATAACTTTATGGTTTCCATTATGGGAAAACACGATAATTTCATTTTAGGAAGTGCGGACTGTCGCACCTCAATGTGATTTGATTCATTAATGCTCTATGCGGGACATATAAAAGATGGAGATAATGATATTATATATGATAATATACTGGAATTATAATATACCTTTATATCATTATGATTTAATTCCATTAAATACAAAATATAAATGAAAGTAGCATTCATGCGTACGTACAACTTACCATCTCCATGAATGGTGCATTTCATTTCTTACCTCTAAATGTTATGTAATATTATAAATT
Source organism: Viscum album (assembly GCA_963277665.1). Lineage (NCBI taxonomy): Eukaryota > Viridiplantae > Streptophyta > Magnoliopsida > Santalales > Viscaceae > Viscum > Viscum album. Next base: position 1,857,367,925 of record OY728160.1, read on the forward strand.
CATGTATATACTAGATATATATTATATATATTATATCTACCTCATGAATATAATTCTGGATATAATGGATATTTTACCACATGAACAACTTGTAATTATAAGAAGTTTATTTTTGGCTCAAGTTCCAAAGATCGAAATAATGACCGTTATTAACTTAAATAATTACATAATGTTCATAAAATGGTAACAAGTGTTATAAAAGGAATAATGAACTTCAATAGGGTTCGTATTCAAGTATAAATTACCTATAGTTTATTATTCAAGATATTAAATAATGATCGAGACAAGTCGAACAAGAGATAAGGGACTTCGTCTCAATATTATTTCATTGAGGCATATTTGTTTTTATACACAACATTCTTTTATACGGTCTATAAACCCCTTTAACTTTTACTTTTTTTCAAAATTAATATTTTTATACAAATAATTTTAATAAATGACAAAAGGGAATGTTTTTGTCTTAAATATGTGGTGATAACAACTTCTCCACCACTGTGACCATTATTTGAGTTTCATCTTCCTCTACAAGCCATAAATTTTTTTAAATGAAAAATAAATACAATGTTTTAATATTATTTTATTTTGTTATTGAAAATGGTTTTAATAATTTTTTTATTATATCAATGTGTTTTATTGATATCTTGTGATTGAAATGTGGAAATGTTATGTTTCCTTTATGCATGTTTAATGTGATAAGATTATGTTATGGTTCTTGGGAATTGATTATGAATATGGGTAGTTCCATGATAAATTAAGGGTGGGTGAGCCCGAGATAACTCTCCAATGCATTGTGTAAAGCGAAGGAGTTAAACTCTATGGTTTATCCGAAGAGATTTAAGGAATATACTGTGATGGGTATTCCAAATGTAACCATGAGGGTTACTCCCTACGAAAGAATGTTATGAATGCCTAAAGTTTCCTTTATGTATTAGGATTTCTATTAGTTATTCATGAATCTTATGATTTCATGAGTTATATTAATGTGCTTATGTTTTATGAGTAAAGTATGATTTCATTGATTTTTATGTATACATGGAATAATGTTTTCATTCAGTATTTTTATATCCCGTACTGAGCTTTTTATGCTCATCCCATGTTTTTAAATTTTTTTTCAAAGGTCAAGGGAAAGGTACAGGATACGATGATAGCATTGAGTATGTGTTAAGAAAGAATCCATGTTTTATTTTAAATATGTTTCCTTTGATGGGATAAAATGAATACTATCTTTTATGTAACCACCTTGTTTAAATGTGTAATGTAATTCAAGAATTATGATCTAATTCTCTAAACCTATAAACCTGAAAATATCCTCAATGTGTATTCTTGTAATAAATCAATATAAGTAATTTTTAAGGCTGGGACCTTATAGAGATCCCCATTTTACATAATGATTATGGAAAATTCTTCAGAAGGCCGTATATACTGAACTTCATTTGGGAAACACATACCACTATCAAACTATTGGACAATCAAAACAGACTACTCAAATATTAAAAGAAATGTTGAGATCCAACTCCATTTACTTTCAAGGTATGTGGGATAAATATTTACTTATAGAAGAATTTTCCTACAATAATATCTTCTATTCAAGTATTAATATGGAACCATGAAAAGCATTATATAGAAAGAGATGTTGTAAAACAACATGTTTAAATGATGTCAGTGGAAGAAAACTTATAGGTCCATAACATGTTGAAGAAACAATGGAGTAGGTGGATATTATAAAAAAAATATCAATATAGCTCAATATAGGCAAAATAGTTATGTTGATAACCAAAAAAAGGATTTGGAATTTAATATAGGAGATCATGTTTTCTTGAAGGAATCTCCAGGGAAGGTTTTTATATGTTTTTGTAAGAAGGGTAAATTAACTCCTAGATACATCGAAACTTTTGAAATTATAGAACAAATTGGAGAAATGGCCAACTATATTGCAATGGCTCCATGTCTCTCAAATGTTCATGATGTGTTTCACATATCACTGTTAAGGAAATACGTGCCTGACCAAATGTATGTACTCACCTATGATGAAATAGGAATGGAAACCAATTTATCATATTTTGAATGTTCTATCAAGATATATGAAACCAAAGAATAACTTTTTAGAAATCATATAACTTGTATGGTAAATGTTCTTTGGAGAAACCATGAAATGGAAGAGGTAATGCGGGAACCTAAAAAAAATATAATGAAGAACCACCTGAGTCATTTTATGTCATGATTTTATAGAAATTTTGAGAATGAAATTATTTAAAGGGGGGGATAATTTATCACTCCATTCTACCACGGTAATTTTCTGATTAAATAATTCAATATCCTGTGTTGTATGTAACCTCGAGTTCAATTACACCACGACCTGTCAAAGTAGCGGTTTAAAAAGAAATAATGAATAATACTAACCAAATTTTGATGTTTTATAAAAATTTCTGTACAAAATAGATTTAATTTATGAATTTGGAAAATAAAAATTTGACAAGGGTGAAATTTCAGTGATTTTCTGAAAAGATTCAATTTGGGATGAATAGTGAAAATATACTGCATTTTAATTCCAAACACCCTTTTAATCCAATTTATTAATATTGATAGATTCTATTTTAAACTTATTTTAAATTGTAATTCAATTATTATTTTATGATTTTATCCAATTATGGTCATTGGAAGTAATTTAACATTTTAATTGTACATAAACACATGATAATCGTTTGAAAGATATTACTTCATAAAAACCCACTTTTTAGTTTTGACAATGAGAAATAATTTTGATTTAATTACTGCAAATTCATTGTTTTGAATTTGAAAAAATGGATTCCATATTTGGAATCAAAAGGGTAAAATTTTTTATATAAGAACCTTTTATTTTTTGACATTATGAATAGTAACTTCTGTAATTATTTTATTTACCTGGGATAAAGGGTAAATTTCTTAAAAAAATGTTTAAACAAATAATATTATAATAACATAAAACTACCCTTAAACATATCCTAATACTATTGGATGACATATTTCCGACCATGGGCATCGTTGGGTCGATTTAGGGACCCCATGGATCTACATGGATGTGAAATTGACATTTTATAAGAATTAATTTAAAGTAACAAGAAATGCAACATAATCAAGTATCTTTTAAGAAAAAAAATTTTATATGGTGTTATATAAGTGATATATTCAACTAAAAATAGTAATTAAAAATATAAAAATATTTTATACACCATAGTATTTTTTTAATTTTTAGAAATTATATAAATAAATTTATTTATGACACAATAATGATGTAGTATTTTCCTTGTTAAAGAAAGAATAAAATAAGTTTTATTATAAATATTAAAATAAATAAAATTTGAATGTTTTTTTTCCAGACACAAATTTGATGGATTAAATTTACATATCTTTTTCTATTTAATGCCTTTGGTTCGAAGGAATCAAGTTGTTAGGACTTTTACAAAATTCAATTCCAAAATAGTTTCAAAATTGACCTAAATAAGATTTTAAAACAAATACTATTTTATTAAATGATATAATAGTCCTAAAAAAATAATGTTTACCCAAAATAAATATATATTGTTAAAAATATCTTCAATTATCCACTTATGGTTCCCATGGAATTTTATATTAAATATATATATCATATATTATCAAAATTCATGAATACATAGTAAGAGTTAATGTTTTTAACTAAGGGTTAAAGCTAAACAATAAGGTTAATTTTTTGACCTAAACATGTATAAAACCTATCAATTGATCTTATCACTACCAAATAGAATATTAAATTCGAAATAAATGAGTCTGGAAACATTTGTAACCGAAAATCAATTTAAAATAAGAAATATTTAAAGACATTCCAAAAGTGCACCTCCTCCCTCTTATAAAAGGGAACCGCCTCTACCCACTTATTCAAACCTCACATATCCCCTTGGATCTAAAAAAACCTACCCAAATATCATCAAAATAACCATCAATTCATCCAAATGGCCACTATTTTGGATGAAAACCAACTTATGGAGTCATTTTGTGCAAATCAAAAGGAGACAACCAAATAAGAGGTAATTGTTTATCTATTCTTTCAATTTTCATTTCTTTTTATACAAACTATTACAATGTTGTTACCATAAAAAAATAATTACTCAAGATTATATAATATTCTGATATGTTTTTAAGATAATGGTAATACCATATTTATCTCTTACCAATCCTATGAAAAACAATATCAGAATGCGTGTGTACGTACAACTTACCGTCTCCATGCTGTGGTGTAAACTGTTATTCATCTATACATCATTATGATAGGTATCATGAATAATATAAATGAAATAAATAATAAATATGACATGGTATTATTTGTTTAAAATTAATGTTCAATCCAAATCGATACCATTAAACCATTAATGAAATGATATCATCACTCGTGCATATGTACGACTTATAGTCTCCACGATGCGATGAGACTCGTCTTCCACATTCACCATCCAAGAATGATTATAATGATATATATTTCGAATAATTATGAAATATATGATATTATAATTATAATGGAATAATATATCTATAAATATTTATGTACATATATTTCATTCACTTACTTTCATTCATACTATAAGAAAACAGAAATAGCGTTCATGTGTATGTACGACCTACCGTCTCCATGAATGGTGTATTCCTATATATTATATAGATTTATGAATATATATTATATATAAATCATAATATATATTTTTGAAGTATGTAAATCATTATGTATGTAATTTGATCAAGAATAGCAAGTCAAAACATGTACGATAAAATGAATAGATTATTACCTGAAATGTTCTACTAACTTGGATTTATAAATAAATGGCTAATATAAATTCATAAAACACTAATATATTATATCAAAAATAATAATAATATTATAATTTAATTTAATAATACCATCATAAATGAGTTTCAGACAAATACAGAGTGTGACATACTTAAGGTAAGGTATTTGGTCTCAATTTCATTTCATTGAGGCATATTGTAATGTTATATTCCTACTTCATTTTATAAAGTGTATATTGTACCGATTGAATTATTATATCATGAATATTATTATTTTGATGATATTATATTATTTATTTCATGGGAAATATTGATAGATTAATATTACTCTTTCAATATTTTTATTTGATAAGGCATTTTATTTATTTTTGTTATTCAATTTGAGAAATACATTAGAATGGAAATGAAGGGTGGATGTAAAACATTATACAGCTCCTAGATGCATTTAAAGGTTATTATGAGGAGGATAATTTAGACAAATGGGTTTCTTCCCTTAATTTTAAATAGTCTTATCAAGGTCTTGATGGTAATAGGTTTTCATGTGGCACAGATATTATTTCCTTAATTAATGTATTTCCCTCTTTTAATTGCTTTTACTATTTATCCACAAGATTTTGCATCGACATATCTATGGAATTACTTTATTATCAGTTTATTGATTTCTGTCAAATGTTTTAGTTCATTACTTTCCATATTATTTGTTCCTAATCTAGTTTTGTAAAGGTAATGTGTTATTAGATATTAACATTTCCATATATATTCTTTATTGCATCCGATTTATAGAACCCTACTGAGCATTTGATCTAACTATTAAAATGTTTCTCTCCCCATGTTATTAAGAAGATAACATGTATTATGCTTTCAAGGATGTAGTTTGTTTCAGTTTTTTTATGGTATGTTTTAATTTGATTTCTATATTGTATTATGGGTATCTATTATCCAATATAGATTTCTAAGACTACCAAACCATATGGTCCTTTGGGATTTGTTTCCTTCTAATAAATCCAATGAAATGAAATAATGCACCAAATTTTGGTGATCGTAGTTCAGGGAGTTACACATTATAATTTCACATAGTTCTCTTGTTTTCTTGATGATTTTGACTGTTCAAGGATAAGTAATTATGTTTAAAGTATTTTAAATTATAAATTAAATAATATTTATAAAAATATTTATTATCTTTATATATAAATAAATGTGTTCTGTATGTGTTATAATTTTTTGGTCTTTCTTTTCTCTAAAAATTTCTAACTATTCTAAGATAACTAATCTTGAGTAAAGAGTTTTTTGATTACGAATTAAATATTTAATTAATAAAATATTTTAATTGTAGAAGTGTAATTAAATCAGAATCATGGAATTATATAAAGGATATTTTTAAATTTTTTATAACACATTTCCATGTAATGGGAAATTAGAAGGCTACAAAGTGGAAGTTAAACTTGTATCCCAAACTATTTACAAATGGGATACTACTCCTGTATTTATATTGTTTTAATTTTTAGTGGTATTGTTTTATTTTATTGTTATGATGTTTTAAAATTATTATTTTGAACTAAAGGGTGAGATAATATTATAATAATTTTAACTCAATTTCATCTATTATGTATGGAGACTACATTTATATGAAAAATACAAATGATACTAATTTTTTTATATAGAATACTTCACAAAAAAATCAATAATAATTTATTTTGGACTAGTAGTGATTCTTAATTATATTATATATATAGAACGGAACCCAATAACCATCCATAACATAATGCAATGAAAATAATTTAATAATTATTCTAGTAATATAATATAGTAAATTTTAATATTCACTCAACCCACGTCTTTATTTTAAATTTTACTAAATAAAAAAATAATTGAGTGTTTATTTAAATGTATTGTTTAATATTTAATTTTCAGAATATATATTTAATCAATTTTAAATAAATATTAATCAATAAAGAGTTTGGAATTATTTTTAAAAATATATTCATCACATCCCATAAAAAAAATATTAAAATACATAAATCCACTTAACTGTCCATATACTTGTTTCTATCTAATTACTCCTTGTATTATTTCAATAAAATGATAAATTTATTAATAATTATTCATAATCATGTGTCTAAATAATAATTCTATTTTTAAAAATAACGTTTCCAATGTAAATCATGTTTTAATACATAGGTTTCTCATTTTATAGAAAAAACCCATAAATTTATAAATTTATTTTTGTTATTAATATTATATATTCAATTTTATTTCTCAATGATTTATATTTTATTAATTTCACAACCCTAATGGTATTATTTAATGTTTCTATTAAAAATTATTTTGTATTGATGAATATATTGTACATATATTTTTATTTGGAATTTTTTCCAATATTCAAAGAAGTGATTATTGAATGTTTGTAATAGTTTTTTATTGAAATTTATTATTCAATAGGTAAAATTTGAAATTTCTGTGTTAATATATGATACCCATTTTTTCAAATAATGAATTTATGTGTTAAAATATGGAACAGAAGTATAGAATTAAGGGTCTCATCCATTTTTTAGGTTTTTAGTTTGGTTAGTAATTCAATTATTTTAATGAATTCCGCATGTTTTTAGGGTAAATTATATCTTATTCTGTCATGTTCTTATTTCATTTTAGGAATTTATTTATTTTTATTTTTTTAATTTATAAGAATATAATTATATCTTTTATAAAAATGTTCAAGTATCCTGTTAAATTATAAAATACTATTATTTAATAATAAAACATTAATGTTTATTTGGTTATTTATTTGTTTCTTTGGTAGAGTCATTTGGTTTCTCTCTATTGTAATGTGGGGGGATTGGGGGTGGGGGATTGAGCTAACTATTCTTTAAAATGTTTATTTAATTATTTCATATTAAATTTAATGTATCATTATATTATGTTTTTAATTGAGTAAGTGTACGTTTAATGAAATTGAACATTTCATTAGAGATATTTAGCAATACCAAGTCTATTAAAAACATCCATTTTTTGAAACAAGGTGTAAATTGCACAAGTAAAAACATTTGGATGTTAATTAGTTATTTTCTAAAACTAATTAATAAATTATTTCATTTATATATATTTTTATACTTCTCTAATGAAACTTATTATTCTATATTCATTTGATGAAATTCCATCTTTCAGAAGATAATAATAACATGAAATAGCGATACAACCATGAATGCAAGATAAATGTGGAATCACAAAAAATAGTTCTATTGTAGAATTACTTTTTTAGTTATATATTTTTGTTTTCCTATCCATTTGAACTTTTTCATACTTATTCAAATAATAATATAAATTTCTAAAATTTCATATTATTTATTTATTTTGTTATAGTACTTAAAATATTTTGATTGATTATTTTTTGTTTTAGGAACATTATTTTTTATTTTAATGTTAGTTTTTACCATAATATGGGTCATTATAAATCATTATAAAATTTTTCATTCACATATTATAATGAAATCAAATAATTAATAATAAATGAAAATACAATAAAAACAAATAATATACATATATATATATATATATAAATATTTATATGGACCTGTGGTATATTCTTATTCACTAATGTTGAAATCCATCGATAAGAAAGGTACCTTAACTAAGACACCTACATGTACATTATTTGATAGAGATGGATCATAACTAAAGTATATATATTATCTATATCTATATATAGTTGTGTTATAGTGTAATGGAAGAAGGAATAAAATAATAAATTGATATAGGTTAATATGATTTTATTTATTGGTTTTATAATCATATTCAACATAAAAAATAGTTGGAATCTTGTTTATCTCAATATGTTATTGGAATTAATTTAGAAAATTATTTAATGGAAGATTATCCTTATTGGAAAATGGTACTTTCACATACTTTTTAATACCATTGATGTTCTCAAAAAATAATGGATATTTGGGGATTTCATCCACAAAATAAAGATTTCCATCTCAAAATAAGACTTACACATCAAACCTTTTCCATAAGAACATATGAATTCCCAAATATTGATTAAAAATAAAGGATTGTGCTAGTTTTTCTGGATTACATATATTTATTTTAATCATAGAACAATGTTGATTCACAATTAAATATGAATGAGGTCACACTGGATGACATAATTGGTGTATTAATATAGGATTCACGTCAAAAAATATAGAAGATCCATATTCAAAAGAATAAACTATTAGTGAAAATTTTTATGAATTTTATTGAAGATAAATTTCTACCCATATTCTATAATTTTTGAAATTTTGTGGGAAATTTTGGGTATAATTTTTTTAAATTAAAACTATAAAAATAAAATCTAATACAAGAACCGATGATAGAGATTTTAAAAAGGAATATAGGGGTGGATATTTTGGAAGTAAAATACACATATAAATAACACACTATGATATAGAAGAATATAAAAGATAAATAAAGAAATAAAATAACCCAGTGTGTGTTGTTAGTGGATAAATAGGGTGTCTTTTTGAATTTTGAAATTGATCATCATCTCCGAAAATAGGATGGATATATGTACGGGGAGTTAACTAGTGAATATAGAGATAAACATGATAACCTAAAAGAGGTAAAAAAATTAAATGTATATGGTAATGCATATAATGGAAAGTATATTATTTAGTAGGGACTTTAGTTGTGGAATAATCATTCCCTTACGAAGTAATATGGTCATGGGAAATGGGAATGTATCTACACAATTTTCATGGAATAAAAACAATTGGAGTGTCCCTACCCATTTTGTAGGAGGATGTAAATGGAAATTAATTAACACTTTCAAATAGGATGAATCATGTTTTATATAATAATATTCCAGATCTAATAATAGTTTTGTAGAAATTATTTGAATGAAAATAAAGAAAAATGACTATACCAATTAGACCTTAAAGAGAAGTATCAAAATAAGAAAGAAATGAAACATGAAATAACATCTTACAAGAAAAAGATAAAATATAGCGGTGGAAAGAATAAAAAGTCATATAGGAGAAGAATAATTTCATATTTTGGAAATTTTGGGGTATAGATTAAAAAAACAACATGATAATTCTCATTCTCCCCATTCTCTAATTTAATTTTGAAAATTACACCAATTATTATTATTATTTTAGAGTATATAAATTTTAATACTTATTCATCTCATTTTAATTTTCATAAAATTTGTATTGAATAATTAAGGTTTGTTTCATAATATCCATTGAATGATATTTTTGTCGCGTATTCTATATTTTTTTGATTCCTCAATCCATAATTGTTTTAAAAAAAGTATTAATTATCATCAAATGATAAATTAATGGTTATTTTATTATATATATATATGTGATTATAAAATTAATCAAGATTAAATATATCCATAATAGGAATAAGACATAATTATTCTTGAAATTGATCATATCTAGTTTATTACTTGAAACAATCATGCTATTTTGGATATTTAAGTGAGAATTTCTATGATATTATTCTATAATAACTTTTAATAATTTTATGCATTTATTGAATGAAATTAATTTCAACCTGTATATCATTTTTTGGATAAGCATAACAGGTATATAAATTTCATGTATTAGATTACATCTTGGAAAATTCATATAACTATTGTGAATTTTTCTATGTTAGGATACAGGGAGATAATATACTATATATCTCTACATAAATTCAAGTAAGACCACCATCATATTATCACTAATATCATCTTGTGTATTGAATGAATCCCACATAACCTTATATTTTTATTATCTTACTAATTAATACACTGTGTTGGGAGATAGTAAATGAGTATTGAGAGTCGATTTCCTCTATAAATTTCATTAATTACTATTTATGTTAATTGGTTTCTCTAAAACTAAGGGTTAAATCATTTAATATAAATTTTATATATAGAGTATATAATGAAATTATATAATCTAAATGAGAAAATAGGTACCATAAATCATTATTATTATTCTATCTATATGACACATGACCTGAGAGCTAGTGTTATCAACAAGAATACCTAATAACAGTGGGCTGATGACAGTAGACATTGGTGTCACAGGTAATTATTGGGGTTGATTTCACCATTAAATCATAATTAACACAAAAAATAATTTCTTTAAAAAAATTGGCATGTGACATCAATAAGGAATATATCATTGAAAAAATTACATATGATGAAAAAATAAATATTCATATAAAAATTTTTTAACAAATTTTTATAGGTTACATATCCTGAAAATGAAAAATAAATCCTTATGGTTTCCGTCCATACTCTGTTCATAGATGTTACTCCCACCGCTCACCCGTAGTTCATCAACCAATATCATCAGACCCAAATCATGCAACAACTTATAAATATAGTAATATCGACCAATAATTAGGAAAAAAATAAGAAAATACATATATTATTGATTCGATATAAAAATATAGACAATGAAAGGACACATAACATACCTAATTAAGACATTAAAAGTACCCAACCAATAATAAAATATCAATTCTCTAAAAGTTTTAATAATATATAAATAACATGAATAGAAAATTATATAAATAGATTTGGGTAAAGGGATAAATATTAATTTTCAAGAAAATTACACCCCATGTAATGTATTTAAATAAAATATTTTTTTAATACTAATTTGGAAAATGAAATTTTAAAAAGTGTTTTACTTCATAAAAACATAAATCATAATCAATTGAATCATATTGTTTATAATGTTTTCATACTGTTCAATTGAAATGGGAAAATATCTTCTAAATATATTAAAATGTTTAATTCACTATCAATAAATCTGTTATTAAAAAAAATTTAAAGGATTTTAAAATAGTCATTAATAATAAATTTTTATATCTATTTTAGTATATATAAACCAAAAACAATAATAAATTAAAAGGTTAAAAATCATGGGTAGTATGATGCGAGGAATGGGAAAAATAATCTCATAAATGAAATAAATTAAAACAGTTATCATGAGAGAAACCCTATAAAGCCCCATAGTTAAATGAAACTCATTAATAATGTCAATAATTAGGTAATCCCTCAATTATTAAAAGGAAACATTTAACACATCATTGGCTAGTGGAAAACAACCTACATCACTAACATTACTAGTGTAATGGAAGTCTACCCCAAATTTGAATTTCCTAACTAACAACTGAAGGTTCCAATGATGTTTAAATAATAGAAGTTACTACTAAGAAAAGAATATACAGAAAAAAATATAAAATATTATTTTTAAAAAAAATCCATATTTATCATTAAACACAAAAGGAACATTTCATTGTAAGTCAATCAAAGTCGTAAACATTTATTCAGAAGGTTCCAATGGGGCATTATAATTCATTTTAGAAGTGAACATATGAGATATTTTGGAAACAAGGTTTTAACATCAAATTTAAATTTATAATTTTTTATTTTCCCATTATACTCATATAAATCGACACACACACACATAGATATATATATAAACTTCGCTTATAGTAGAAATTATCATATTCCCTTGTCAATTTTTACATGTGTATACATATGTGTATACCCATGTATATATTCATAACCACCCTATTTGTCCAAGGAGATTTTTAAAACTCACATTTTTAATGAAAAAATAGACATGAAATAAATTATCACAACATTACTAATACTAGGAATATCAATTATTATATTAATTTCCAAAAACAATTTAACGATCATTTGATATTTTTTGTTTTAAAATTATCAAAAATATAAAATTTAGAAAATAAAATGTTCCAAACACCTATAATATCTATGTAAATAAATAAATAATTAAATAAATAAAATACAGGGGTTAATGTTTGAAAATTATCTCCACCTTAAAATGTTCTTCCCCTGAAAGGAACAGATGTCATAATGGATGATAAAAAGTACACAATAAATGAGGAATATGACAACCTGATTTATAAACATTGAAATAAGGGTATATGATAAAAATTGAGTGAAATAATAAAAATTTATTGAATAAAAAATGATATTCTAAAGAGGTATCCCCATCATATATGTTTTCTAATTATCATGGCAGGATAAATGAAATCGGAACAACAGAAAACCACCTACGCTTTTGCATATAAAACACATAATACCAATCATGAAACATAACACCCAATTCCGTATTTAAATCAAGATGATACAACTCTATCCAAAAAAGAAGAAGTTGATAAATATCTTATTGAACTACCTTAAAAAATAACCTAAAAGGTTCAATGGGATAATAAATGAGATATCTAAAAGGATCTTTATAGGAATCGTTATCGTCTAATATTTTAAAAAACCATTACTAAATATTTTAGATATGTCAAATAGAAGAAATCATAATCAGAATAAAACATTTTTATGCATCCATAGGCTCAGAAGTGTAACTATATAAGGAGAATAATAACCAGGGAGAAAACCAAGAAACCATAGACAATTCCTTAAGAAAAAACAACCTGAATATAATTAAAATTGGCTCTAGTCTTGAACTATATAAGGCTAACCTTGGAACTACTCTCCTAAAACTAATCCTTAGTGATCCAAACTGATCAAAAGGCCAATCACCCATCATTTTCACCTTGACCACTAACCTAAGACCCCCTAATCAATATAAAAGTATAACATCAGTGTTAAAGAACACATAAAGAAATTAATGATAAAAAAACAATCATCAATTCCTATGTAATAATCCATAGATGACATAGATTAATGTTTATTCATAATTTAATAAAAGTGATCAACATAACTATCCTGAAAAACATAATCCTAAAATAATGATATGTCTCCAAGTACTAAAAATAAACTTTATATTTCACATATAAGGACACATCATAAGGACTGACCATCCACCTCAACCAATAATTTTTTATGTTTTGCTAAAAATAACTCTAAACTTGAATCAATCAAATAATTATTCACATGATGATATCAAATAGATCCACCCAAAATCAGAACACAATTCAAAAATTGAACTCACAAAAACCTAAAAATTAAACACAAAATCCATTATTTCACATTTTAAATCGTCAACATCAAATCAGAAAGAAAAATTTACATTTTTTTAAAAAATACCCCATTAAACCATCTCACACCCTTAGAAAATTTATTAGAACCCATTTGAAAATGTTATCTAAATTTCAATTAAAGGAACTTATGAAATTAAAATTACAATCCCAAAATAAAAAATAAAAAATTCATTTATAATTTTGTAATTCTCTTTTAAACCATCATCAAAACAAAATCATTCCATTATACAACATAAATTGATTTGTATTTTCATTGATCAATTAATTTAATAAATAAATATCAATATTTTTTTTTAAAATTTTTAGAATTATTCTTTATAAAAAATAAAAATCACCATTAAATTTTTTTAGAATATGATTTTAGATAAAAAGACTATATATATCAAATTATAACACATTTTACCATTAAAACAACACTTTCTAAATAAAAAAATTATTAACCTTATAAAATAATGAAATCATCTTGAAACCATTTAAAAATGAATGATTCTATTTATAAATATTTAAAAATCACATAAAAAATATTTTAAAATACAAAAATCCATTTATCATGTACTAAATCAAAACTCATTTACTCAACATCACATAACATAAGGACTATATAAAATGGGCTAGTGAGAATGAATAAAGTAAAAAAAATCTCTTAATAGACTGTTTTCCAACCACAATATTTCAACTAAGAGTAACATGGAAACATATACATAGGAACTAAAAATTTTACTCAGCCATGTGAGATCACTATCTACCACTTGCTCAATTATGTTAAAAACCCAAAAAATAACTGGTCAAAAAATAACCCCCAATGACCCTAAACCCACTAATTCAATCAAAATAAATTTAGAAAGAGTATAAAATAAAAAATATAATTAAACATTTATACCCAAAGAACCCATGAAAACTCTAGGTTCATGACTATGTGTGATTATCATGAAATAACCCATGTCATAACTTTTTAATTCTAACAATCATATCAATATCTACCAAAAAATCCAAATAACAACTGTTACATTAAGATCCTAGGTCCTTTTAATAATATAATATCTGATTCCATTTTTCATAGCCCAACCAAATTCATGTGGCACCCCAAAAATGGAACCATCTAAATTTATGACTTAATTAAAATATTTCATTATAATATATTAGAATGGTATTCTAATTTTAGAGTTTTATATAATTTATTGAGAATATAAACTAAAAAAATCATATATTATTCAAAAAATATGAATTTTTTTACTATATAAGGAACCTTTTGATCCCTAAAATGTATTTAATATAGAACACCAATTATAGACATATTATACTCTTCCAAAGATTTAATAATTATCTTATATTTATAACCTAAGTAAATTTAATCATAATGAAGGGATGGTCTTAGATTTTTAGTAGGGGAAAAAATATACATATCAGCATGTCATCATGTATGAGTTCATAAGTATATGAGATAATATAGTGATGGGAAACTTTCATAACAAGAGTTATAATAATAATATATATGTGTCCATAAAATAATGTTATATAGTAAATTAAATCCATTAAATATTCACATGAATGAATAATGGATATAACATTCCTTCGAAACATTAAAAGAAATTTTGAATCCTAAAGGAACAATATAAGAATTAATAACATCTTTCAAATGTTGTAGGAAAATTTGTATAGGGTATATAACCATCATGAGCCACACCATTATCACCCACACATACGAGTAATTAACACAAACTAGGTAATACTTATCTTGAGATATATATAACAATAAAAAATGACTTAGAGGTAGATAGATTACCCTTCCCATCATTATCCATATATATTGGTGCCACACTAACTCTATAATCATCTTATCATAAATAAAAAATTAAAATATAATTGATTTATTATACTTTTTAAATGGTATCACATATGGAAAATATTCATTATTCCATTAGCAAAAATGATAAAACCATAAAATAAGAATCGGTATCCAATGATACTAAATAATATTCATGATAGATATCATAAATTGATGTACATTGTATTTATAACATATATATATATATATATATATATATATATAATGTCTATGATTTAGTCTATAATTTTCCAAAAAACAATCAATGGATTTTATGTGAACACACATCTATCAATTGAAATGGAAAATATGATATTCAAAAAGGAATGGAATAGGAAGAAAAGTTATTCTTATTCATTGTGGATGGTTATAAAATAAAATTTTAGGGGCAGATCATATGTTTTATAGAATATAACAATACATAATCCATCTAGATAAATATGGTGGATTTCAAAATTTCATGAATATCCTCGATCATGCATAAGATATATAAATGGACAATGAGTTACTTGAAAGAACATTTTAGATGTTTTAGAAATTAACTTTTTAAATAGGATGCATCAATGATCTTTTTAAATAATTTTAAAATATTAGTTTTTTTAATCATGGAGAAATATTATTTCAAATATTTAAAAAAACATAGAGAAAATGTTTCTATTAATATGGAACTGGTTATAGGAAGAAATTCTCATATGTAAACTCTCAAATACACTCACTTTTATAAAAAGACAAATTATAAAAAAATGGGTTTATATTAAAACATTTGATAATAATGTCCCAGAAGTTGTAAATAAACCTTTTAATTTTATGAATCTAATAAAGGGATATCCAAAAAATATGAAGTTGATAAAAATATTTGAGTAAAAATAAATTTCATTTTAATTACATTAAAAACCATTAATAATACCCAAATATCTTAAAATTATAATGGAAATAAAAATTTAAAACAATATCGAGGAAACAAATATCACCAAGGATAACAAGTAAATAATAAAATGTTGTGATATTTGAATGCAACACAATAAAAATTATGCTGAGGGGTTATGAAATTTCAATGATAATTATTTTATAATTAGTTTGGGAATAGAAAATGTATGGATTGATTGTAATCTAAATTCAACTCATTAACGAATAATATGCATAAAAATGAAATTTAAAAACCACAGAATATTTGAAATTCCTGATTAGATATCATAGATACTTATTATTTACACTATATGAAAGTAAAGTGTTTTGTAAATAAAAATTCTCACGAAATTGGAATTGAGACCTAGAAACTCTTTCATGATATATAATATTTGGGAAATTAATTATTTGATATGTCGGATAAAAAGAATAATTGTAAAACTACCTAAAATGAAGAAATAAGATAAAAATATTCATTACGTATACCAAATCAATCATAGAATAGAAAAAGATCAATAATAATGATTACAAATCAATGCATAAATATAAGGCCCCAAACATAAACCTTACTTAATATTGAATTAAATGAATAATTCAAATTGAGGATATTTTCAGGTTTAGAGTTTTAGTGAATTAGGACATAACTGTTACATCTCAAAAGATTACAAGGTAGACTAAGTTTCCCTAAAATAAAAACTCTTAAAAAGAAACATGTCTAGTTACATGTTTTAGATGGCATGAATTTCCCTTTCTCTCATCCCTGACCCTATTCCACATTAATTCCTATGAAAAACATTTCAAAAAAACTTGGGGTGAACATAAAAAGCTCAGTAAGGGATACACAAAGTATAAAAACTATCAGTTTTTCAAACATCAAATAAACCATGTATACTTTATCAAAGTAATAACTTCACCTTCATGAAGTAGTAAAAAATATTTACTGAATAAAATATCATTACTCTCCCTTTTGTAACCAAAGGATTACCATAAAAACCATATAAAGACCACATAACATATAAATGTAACTTGGACATAAACATACTTAAGTGGAATAACCATACGGTCGACTTCCACACATATCACTTA
This sequence comes from Viscum album, assembly GCA_963277665.1. Taxonomy (NCBI): domain Eukaryota; kingdom Viridiplantae; phylum Streptophyta; class Magnoliopsida; order Santalales; family Viscaceae; genus Viscum; species Viscum album. Next base: position 1,857,385,548 of record OY728160.1, read on the forward strand.
ATGGAATAGCCATATGGCCAACTTCCATACATACTTAATGGAATAGCCATACATCCGACTTCCATACCCAATGCATTAGAGGTTATAACATAACCACCCCTCTTGGTATTCACGACACCACCCGTTATATGGTTTATCACATAACCACCCGTCAAATGTCCAAGTACCATTATAAAATCATAAGATATAAAACAAATATAATGGAAAGAAAAAATCTACACAATTTGATCACAATATATCAGTCAAATATACTGACATAAAAAATCCATTTTAAAAACCATTTTCAATACCAAAATACATAAAAGAGTATATGATATCTATTTCATTTTAAAAACATCACGGCTTGTTGAGGAAGCCAAAGACCAAATAATACTTGCGGCGGCGGAAAAGGTCGTTTTCACCGCGTACGTTAAAAGAAACATTCCTTTTTGTCATTTTATAAAATTATTCGTAGAAAAATATTCCTTTTGTATAAAATTAAAAGTCAATGGGGTTTATACACCATATAAAAGATAGTTTTGTATAAAATGAAATATTCCTCAATGAAAAAAGATTGAGACAAAGTCCCATACAAATATCATTTTTTAAATAAAATAGATCTATCATGTGTATTCACTATAAGTACACTTAAAGAAACTAAAAACACAAGATAGTACATAATAGTATCATGACATAATTTGAAAGTAGGAGATTAACCCAAAGAACGGAAATTGGGTTAAGAAGTTCCCTTACCTCGGGTCTGACATGACTCGATCGTTCTTTAACGTCCTGAATAATAAACTTGAGTTAATTTCTACTTGATTAAGAACCTTTTTCAAATTCATTATTCCTTATATATCACTTATTACCATGTTATGAACATTATGTATTCATTTAAGTTGATAACAGTCGTTTGTCGATATTTGGTACTTGAGTCAAAATTGAACTTCTTACAATTACATGTTGTTCGTGTGGTCAAAGGTTCTTTATATACAAAATGACATTCCTGATTTGGATATCATATATATCATATATATCTAGCATATAAATTTATTTATAATATCACATAATCATTTAGAGGTAAGAAATGAAATGCACCGTTCATGGAGATGGTAAGCCGTACGTACGCATGAACGCTACTTTCATTTCAATGTCATATAAATGGAATTAAAAATAAATAAGAGATATGTATATTTAAATTCCAGATTTATATTAATCAGTTAGATGTAACATACATCATATATATCCATTATATATATGTACATACAATAGTACATTACATTTGGGGATAAGAAATGAAATGCACCGTTTATGGAGACGGTAAGCCGTACGTACGCATGAACGCTAATATCATTTCTATCTCATAAGTTAATGGAAATAAATAATAATAATATAAAGGTATATTATAATTACAGTATAACATCTTATAAAATAACTTTTAATCCATCCTTTATGCGTCCCACATATGGCATTAACGAATCAAATCACTTTGAGGGGGCAGTAGTCCGCACTTCCTAGAATGAAATTATCGTGTTTACCCACAATGGAAACCATAAAGGTATACCAAAAATGAAAAATAAATAAGAATAAAGAAAACATAAACATAATATATATCATATATAAATATAGTTACATCTTAATGTCCGCCATTAAAGGTGTTTAAAAGAAGATTGAACAATCATTGTTTCGGGAGGCAGAAATTCGCCAACCACAGAAACAGTATGTTCTTTAACCATTAGATCTAGATTTGTGTAAGTGTAGCTCGAAAGCTTCTTATAAAAACATCCTAGTATATTTTAGATAATTTATTTGTTACAAAAGAAGTGAATAAAAAGAGTTTTGGGGGTTGTAGAAGCAAAATAAAACAAAAGAACACAAGTGAAGACATTACATTGTAATCGGGTAACTCTCTTAGATTTGAGCTCAAATGCTTCCTTGGGAAGACTTCTGCCCAAAGTTATGCTTCAAGGAGTAATATAGGTATGTGTAGAGAAAAAATGGGCATGGTTTGGCCGAGCCAAAGGCTTTGGAAGTGTGGGTAAGGTTGTAGAGGTGGGGGCCTTTTATAAGAGGAGAGGAGGGGCACTCTTGGAAAGTAAGGAAATGTTACTTTATTATAGAATGAGTTTAGGATTTTAATGCTACCAAATTGATGTGTGTCTAGGATAAGGTTATAAGGGTTTGAAATCCACCCATCCAATAGGTTTTTGACATGTTCAGGTCTTATATTTTACATTATCTTTCCATTTTCTTTAAATCGTTAAATAATGAGGTAATCGCTGCATCATCATGGTGTCATAAATATTTTAATTTATTTAATGTCTAAAAATTATAAAAAAATACAATGATGTAGGAAATCGTTTTACATTTCCAATGAATATTTACAGTCAAAACTCTGATTTTTATAACCCCATTTAATAATTATTTTAGTAAAACAACTCATGTTTGTGACATTTTTATTTTAACATTAAATAAAAAGATATTAATGTCATTTTCCAACTAAAGTGGCTCCATGGGGTCCCCAAGTTGACCCATGGATTTTCTTGGTCGGCCATGACACATACAATGAGGGTAGGACATGTGTCAAGCTCATTTCATATTATTAAAACATTATTTTTACCTTAAACTACACTAATTACCTCTAATCGCGATTAAAAACTTAATAAGTTACTATTCCCAAAAAAATTTATTTTAATCCCATTGAACCACATTTTACTTCTTAATGACAACCATGTATGTCAGAGTTTTTAAAATCAAAACACAGAGTTGGTAAAATTTCATTAAAACGAAAAATCAGTTTTTTAAGTACCACTTAGTGGTTTCACTATTCATCAAAAATTGAAGTTTTTTTGAAAAATACCAAAACTTCACCCTAAGAAATATTTGGTATTCGAATTCAAAAATGAATTCCATTTTAAAAAATTCAAAACAGATAAGTTTCATTAATTAATTTAATAATTAATTCCCACTTTCAGAGAAAATAACGTGTTTTTATGGAACAATAAGTATCAAAAGATTTACACTAGTTTATGTCCGATTTCAAAGTGAAATTAATTTCAACGACCACTATTGGATTTAATGGTAAAAATATATTCTAATTTCACTTTAAAACCAATTCAAAATATAATCTAATCATATAAATAAATTAGATTAAAATATATTTGGAATGAAAATACAACATTTTACACTATTCATTAAAAAATGAACTTTATCGAAAAAATAACAAATATTTACACAAAGTAAATTTTGATGTACCGATTCTAAAAAACAGTTTTATTTGGTCCAATAGAATGTATAAAAGTGACCAAAACTATATTTAATGAAGGTTCTCCATCAAAAGGCGATAAGTGAACCTTTAGTGAGAATTAGGGTATAAATGCCTAAAATTGATTTCTTTTCGTATTTTAAGCCTTTATCATTTATTGGATAAATTTAAAAACATTTAAAAACATATATAATCATATTTTAGTTATTTCTATCCATTCTCTCCAATACAACGACTATGTGTTAACTACCATTTAAAATAATATTATTTTATTACTAGTGTGCAACGTAAGATTTCAAAGAAACTCTTTGTTGCGTATCGGGTACGCTATCGAACATCGCAACCCCTTTAAAGTAAAATTAATATTTAATTCGTAAATATTAATAAATATGAAAATTCTGTATTCTTTATTTACCTGGGATGTTACAATAAAAATGGAGTTGTTACAAACCCTAACGATATTAGAAACCTCAGAATAAAAAAATAGAGAATGTGATTTCAAATGAAACATTAAATACCATAATTAATGAGAGTATCATTATAGTAAATATTAAATTGTTTTTATATAAAAATTCAAAATAAAACATGGTGTATAGCAATATATATGTATCATGGGATTTAAAATTTTGACATTAAACCCTTGGAAGTAATATATTATTTGAGGTAATAATAATTTTAAGATTTTTCTATATGGAGTATTTGTAAAAATATAGTAATTAATGTGTAAATATAATTAAATTTATTCACTGAGAAAAATAAAAAAAATTACAATGGAGTTCACTAAGAATGTTTCTAACTATATAGTATAATTTTGGGCTAGGAAAAACCTTTACGATATTAGAAACATTAAATTCCATACCCATAGTGGGGATGCGATTTCAATTAACTTGGGAAATAAATTGTATACTTATAGGATATTGATAGAAAACATTAATTGTGGAATTATTTAGACGATCCCCAATATGACACAGTGAATTTAAGAATTATGTATCAAGGGGCAGATAATTGATATAAGATACCCTTACATGTAAAATAACCATTGGTGTAAGAGTGTTTTGATGATGATTTTATAAGGGATAATTTTATTGACTAATAAAATAAGGTTGAAATATAGTACAAATTACTCATAAAGTATAATAAATAAAAAAATTAATTAAAATTATCAATAAGAATATTTGAAACTCAATTAATGATAATCGAGTTTGAAAAAATCCATATAATAGATATATAAATATAATCATGCTCAAATACACAAAATCCTAAAATAGAAACTCCGGATAAGGAAGGAACCAGAAGTTCCCCTTCCTACCATCCATTCTCACTCAACTATGATCTATCTCAAAATCCCAAACTCTAACTTGAACGTAAAATCATAATGTCTACACTTGTCCAAAAGGTCCCGTGTAGCGTGTGAGTATGAGTCACTATAGGGTACCACCCAAATGTGCATACCCAATGTTGGTCGGAGTGGATACTCTAGAGGGGGGTGAATTGAGTTCCAATTTAAAATTTCTGCTAAAAACAATTTATATTAAAATCCCCCAATTTCAAAAACAGATTAAACTATAGTGAATTTATACAGATTATAAAGGTTAACTAAGTTTCTCAAAGATTGATTAGTTCTCAGTTAACTTAATCTTATGATTAATTTAACTTTTGAAACTAACTTACTGGTTTACAATAAATATAAACACTTGCGAGTTTAACTATCAAAGTAGCCTTGAAAATAAATTATATTTCAAAGTAATAACAGCGGAATATGAAATAGATAAGTATTGTATGGATATAAAATTTAACTAAAAACACAGAGGAGTTAACCAAGAGGTTCAGTCTCAAGACGAGACTTAGTCATCTCAAAAGTTTTATATAAGGATGATCCACACCCTGAATCAGGGTTCAACAGTTTACAACTGTCCAGGTCCAAGACCTCTACCACAGTTATTCGTGGGAACAAACACAACAGCAACCAGCTGTTCAGGTCACACGACCTCTACCACTGTCCCAGTGGGAAAACAATTATGTAAGAGTGTTGAGTGAGGATTTACATATCCTCCAGTTAAAGCACAAGAGACAGTGTGTGTGTTAAATACAGCAGATAACACACACTGCTCAATTTGTAAAAAGATAAATCACAGAGCAAATATTGAGAGTGTAGACATGGCTCTAGTGATCTTCGTGTAGCTCTCGACTCCTTTTGTTGATTAGAATTCGTTCTGAGTCTTCTTCTGGTTTTTTTCTGGAAAACAGAGTATCATCTGTTTCCCTGACTTCCAGGTTCAGCTTGCTTATCGGCTCAGAGAATGAAGAGATTTGTGTAGTTCTTCTTTAGCATAAATTGCTCGACGTATTCTCTATGTTCTGGAGGGTGGTAGTAGTAGTCTCGTGAGTGCAAGTTCTCCAGTTGTTATTTTTGCACGTTTTGATCTTGATCGCCAGCGTATCTGTGCTGTGCTCTTTTCTGCATCCTTCTTTTAAAGCATGAGCTTCGGTAAAAGATATGATTCCCTTTTTGCAAGTACGAGGTACAGTTTCTTGAAAACCAGCAACACATATTAAATAAATGTCAGTGCATTAAAATATATCTAATGTGACCGTTGGTTAGATTAAATAATAATAAAGAAATTTAAAGCATGTCGGGGTTCTGTCTCTGAACGGTTGCTCATGATAACAGTAGACTTTGTCATGGTAGGTCTGAGTATCGGTAGGCATCTGTAATGGTAGACTTGTCTGTCGGTAGACTTGATGTATCGGTAGCGGTGGACTTGTAACAGTAGCAGTTTCTCTGCCTTTACCAGTAGTGGTAACTCTTTATCGGTAGCTGTGGCTCTACCTTGTAATGGTAGCTCTTTATCGGTAGCTGTGGCTCTGCCTTGTAACGGTAGCTCTTTATCGGTAGCTGTGGCTCTGCCTTGTAACGGTAGCTCTTTATCGGTAGCTGTGGCTCTGCCTTGTAACGGTAGCGGTAGCTCTCTATCGGTAGACTTTGCATAACGGTGAACTTTAGCATATCGGTAGCTGTCAGATTTGCTGTAAAGATAACTGTCTACTTCGATGCAGCGGTAGACTTTGAGTATCGGTAGACTTTGAGTAGCGGTGATCTTCGTATCGATAGCTCTAAGTCATAACGGTAGCTACTATCTGTAACGGTAGCTATAAACTGTTTACGCATTCTCTTGGCAGAATGAGTTAAGTCACAGTAAACATATATCCGATAATGCAAAATCAAGATATAAAAAAGGAATGGTTGGGATTATCAAAACATAATAAAGCAACTTAATTCCAGAGGGTTCAAAAATCTCCCCCTTTTTGATAATCACATCTTATGGCAAAAAAAATCTAATTATGATATCAACAGTATAGTATCAGAGAAATCAAAATAAAAAAAAAATTAAAAAAATTAAAAAAATATATATCAGAGGAAAAAAAATGAACAACATTCTCTTTTGGTTTTCCAAGAATTTCTCCCCCTTTGTGATTAACAAAAATATACATTTGGGAAAATCAGAAAAGTACAAAAATACAATGAATCCCATAAAAAAAAGCACTCAATCATCCTCTCGGACATGTGTCTTTCCCTTGGGATCAGTAGAGGGTGCAGAGGTAGAGTCAGCAGGCTTGGGAATTCCAGAAAGAACTATTGGTGGATCAGCAACTGATACAGCACCAGATCTGTAATCTGTCTCTTTCTGAGGGATCAAAGGTGTCAAGCTCCTGATGGATTGAACTGGAGTCAGTTGAGGAGTACTGCCAGAGGCAGAGAGTGGAAGGGCAGGTGGTACAATTACCGGTCGAGCATCCACATGTAGGAAAGGCAGCAAGAGATTCCTGAAATCCATGATGATGCTTCCACCTCGCTCCATAGCAGAGACAAAATCATCTCTGTTCTCAATAAACTTATCTAAAGCAGGAGTAAGCTCCCGGAGCTTACTAACCTGTTCTCTGAAGGCTTGGGTAACAGGAGGTAACTTCATATTCTCAATCAAAAGCTTGAAATGGTTTGTCATTTGGTGCTTGGTATAAACATTGTAAAAATAAGCATCCACCTTATTTTTGATTGCCTCTTGAGAAGCAGTAGCTGCCCGCAGGTGATCACGAACAAAACTACTAACATCCCTAGTGGTAGCAAGAATCTGAGTATCTGATGCACCACTTGGACTGGCCTTAGCCAATTCTTCCTGAAGAATAGTGCGGATCTGGTCAAGGTTCAAACTTGTGTTGGATGAGGGAAGAGGTTTCATTGAAAAGGCCACTGTTTCCTTGAAAGAGTGAGTCAGACTACAAACCATCTTCTGTACAAGTTCATCCTGACTGTTCAGATGTTCTTTAACTGACTTCTTAAAAGCCTCAAAAACTTCCACAAACTGTTTGACCACTTCTTTGATATAGCGAATGTCAGTGTGCACTTGGGTTTGAGAACTGTGTAAAGCAGTCAAGGAGGAAATTGATTGTGTAAGATCAATTACAGCTCCTGTCCAACTCTCAATCTGAGTGTGGCACACCTTAAGTTTGTCCACTATTTTTTCCACAGTACTGGATATACTATATCCAATGGATAACTCAAGGGATTTCTCCACATTTTTTATCTCTTCAAACATACTTTTCTTCATATCTCCCACAGATTCTCTTATTACTTCTATCAATTTGGCTTTTAAAGACTTAAGGTCATCTTTTGTTGCCACATTGTCATTCATAGTGGGTAAGGTAACTGGTTCCCTTTGGGCTTGGTCTTCCTCATCAGAATCACCATAAGATAGTCCAAGAATGATATATCTGGGAGTTGATTTCCAACCTTCTATGTCATATGATACTGATACTGAGCCGAGATTCTCTCATTCTCTTGGAACATTCTCCTGAGGTATCTCTTCCAACTCTTCTCCCTGAGGTAATTCTGTAATTTTCTCCACAATTTCAGCAGATTCAGTAGCCATTAGTTCTAAGTCATTAATGACTCTTTCATCAACAGGTGCTGCTGCTATATCTTCCTGCTCAGGCACTATACTGACTGTACTGACTATTAGGGGACTCAAACTGAGCTCTCTTTCAACATTTTCCTCATCATCTGCTTCATCATCAGCCTCTTGTTCTCTATGATTGGATTCGGTTGTCTCATCCTCCTCAGAGGTGTCCTTGACAACATATTGTCATGATTCTTCTCGTCCTTTTGTAGTCTCTGAATCATTATCCTTCAAGACAATTTCTCTCTTTGTTAGTGCTTTTGGAGGGCTAGCTGCTCCATAAGAAATAACTTGATGCATAGGACTAGGGGGTAAGTCTGGATTTCCTCCTTCCTCAACTGAAATCTCTTCCTCCTCAGCTTCATCATCACTGTAAACTGGTTCTGGTCAATCTTGTCCAAGACCAGGATCTCTAACATCTTTTGGTCTGGATGGATGATTCTCAGGAGTGAATTTCTCATAAATTATTCCATCATCATTTACCCATGATTTCTTCCAAGGATTCCAGCTGACTTTCATGTATTTACAAATAGTTCTTGTAATACAGAAGTTATCCTTAACCACTACCAGCTCATCCTGAGGTCCAACTATCTCCCTCACTTTCAGCATCACAAAAATTAGTTTGGAGACAAACAGGGCATTTGATTTTGACTTTGGTCTAGTCATCTCTTCTACTTGAACCATAATCAATCTACATAGATTGATTTTCACACTGTGCTTCGACAAATGTAACAAATATATGTCTTGGAATCTTAAAGTGGAAAAGTCTCCTCTTCTCGGACTAACAACATGCTGAATAAATTTAAATAACAGCTTATCTTCTCCTTCCATCTCTGCAGCAATCACCTTTCCAGGGGTCCCATTCCCTGTGAGTTTCAGCAAAGCGTCTTCATATTGAAATACATCACTGGTCGAAGGTACAGACTAGGAATAAAAAGTAAAATCACCCTCATGTGGAACTCTTAGGTTCTCATCCAATTCTCCTGAAGTAAACGATACTTCCTGACCATTCACATAAGAAACCATTCTGGTTTCTTCTTCAGACTTTTCAAAACGAACGAATTCGTAGAACTGTTTCACCAATCCTAGATAGTAAGGTCCGTTGTTGTTCGCGAAGCATTCTAGCCAACCTTGTTCTTTTAACACTCTAAGAACCATCGACTTGCTTTCCATAACCCATTCTGCACACACCTCTTTTTCAACAACTATATCGCGCTTCGATAGGTGTGGATTTACCGATCTTCTCTGAGCTAAACTTCCCGTACCACTTCCACTGGCATCAGTACTAGCTACTTTTTTTCTCTTCGGTGCCGGTGCTTCACTTCCATCAGTCATCTGAGGTCTCTTGACTCGGGCCATTATGGATTTGAGGCTAGGGTTCTGATGGTCGAGGGGTTTAGGTTTAAGAGAGTTCGAGCAGACAATTTCGCGATGAGACTGAGTGAGTCTAGTTCGAGTTTTAATATCATTTAGGATTCATAAATCACATAAATCATAAAATAAAATGGTTCGATGTCTCAGACTTAAAAAAATGCAAATGTACTGGTAAAGTTCTCTAGTGGTGAGGTTTCTCTAACGGTGAGGTTTCTCTAAAGGTGAGGTTTCTCTAACGTTGAGGTTTCTCTAACGGTGAGGTTTCTCTAACGGTGAGGTTTCTCTAACGGTGAGGTTTCTCTAAGCTATAGTTAATCATACCTAACTCATGTTTGATGTAATTTAATCTCTCAGAATTCAACAGCTTTGTAAAAATATCAGCTAACTGATGTTCAGTGCTAACGAATTCAAGAGTGATATCACCCTTTTGATAGTGATCCCTCAAAAAGTGATGTCTCACATCAATATGCTTTGTCCTAGCATGAGATACCGGATTTTTTGAAATGTTAATAGCACTTGTATTGTCACAATTTATAGAGACATGTTTGAATTGATATCCATAGTCTAGTAAAGTGTGTTTCATCCACAAGATTTGTGCACAACAACTACCAGCAGCTATATACTCAGCTTCGGCAGTAGATAATGCAACAGAATTCAGCTTCTTACTACACCAAGATACTAGCGATTTGCCTTAGATGTGACATGTTCCATAGGTGCTTTTTCTGTCTAACTTACAACCAGAAAAATCAGCATCAGAATAACTCAATAAATCAAATGATTGTCCTTTTGGATAAAATAGTCCTTAATTGGGAGTATATTTTAGATATTTGATAATTCTTTTAACAGCAGTCAAATGAGACTCCTTTGGGTTTGCTTGAAATCGAGCACACATGCATACACTGAACATGATGTCGGGTCTACTTGCAGTAAGGTACAGTAGAATTCCTATCATACCTCTGTAGTTGCTTTGATTTACTGGTTCTCCAGTTTCATCACTATCCAACTTAGAGGTGGTACTCATAGGTGTATCACTGCCTTTACTACTATCCAATGAAAAACGTTTTAGAAGATCGTTAATCTATTTACTTTGATTCAAAATAATACCATTTTTGTTTTGAAAGATCTGAAATCCAAGGAAAAATTTGAGTTCTCCCATTAAGCTCATTTCAAACTCATTTTGCATTATTTTTGAAAAATCAATACATAAAGAATTTTTAGAAGATCCAAAAATAATATCATCTACATAGATCTTTAATATTAAAACATTTTTAGAAATCCATTTAATGAAAAGAGTAGGATCAGTTATTCCTTTAGTAAATCCTTTTGAAATAAGAAAAGAGCTGAGCCTATCATACCAAGATCTTGGAGCTTGCTTTAAACCATATAAAGCTTTATATAGTTTGGAAACATGATTGGAAAAATGGTGATTTGTAAAACCAGGAGGTTGTTCAACAAATACATCCTCATTTATATATCCATTCAGAAAAGCGCTTTTAACATCCATTTGATAGAGTGTAAAATTCAGATGAGCAGCATAAGAAAGTAATATCCTAATGGCCTCCAATCTGGATACGGGTGCAAAAGTTTCCTCATAGTCTATTCCTTCCTCTTGACTATAGCCTTGTGCAACTAGCCGAGCCTTGTTTCTAATGATAATTACAGATTCATCAACTTTGTTCCTAAACACCCATTTAGTGCCTATGGTTGGAGTGCCCTTAGGTCTTTCCACTAATTCCCAAACTCTGTTTCTTTCAAACTGATTTAGTTCTTCTTGTATAGCCATTACCCAGAATTCATCATTGATAGAATCATTGATATCTTTGGGTTCAAGTTGTGACAGAAAAGCTTGATGTTCAACCTGGTTCCTTAGAGAAGCTCTAGTTTGTGTTCCTCTATTTAAATCACCCACAACAGCATCAAGAGGATGATTCTTGAGAGTTATAACACCTCTATAAGGAGTTGAACTGGCTTCTTCAGAGTTGTCTACAGGTCTGGAATTGGTATGAGCAGATTCTGGAAAATTTCCAGAACTGGATTCTTTTACAGGGGATTCAGTATTCTTATCATTTAGGTCCAGATTTGACAAATCTTCCTCAAGATCTTCAAGGTAGGATTTAGGCTCATGTGGATCAGTCTCATGGAATTTGACATGAACTGATTCTTCCACACATTTGGTTCTTTTATTGAAAACTCTATAGGCTTTACTAGAGATAGAGTAACCTAGGAAAATTCCTTCATCACTCTTGGATGCAAATTTTTCAAGATTGTCTTCAGTGTTAAGGATAAAGACTTTGCAACCAAAAACTTTGAAGTAATTAACCTTAAGATTCCTATTATTCCAAAGTTCATAAGGGGTCCTTTTTAGAATAGGTCTAATTAAAACACTATTAATGACATAGAAAGCAGTATTTACAGCTTCAGCCCAAAAATAAACAGGTAAGTCATACTCATTAAGCATAGTCCTTGCAATTTCTTGAAGGGTTCTATTTCTACTTTCCACTACACCATTCTGTTGGGGTGTTCTAGGAGCAGAAAAGTTGTTATTATAGCCATTGTGTGAGCAGTAGGATTCAAATTCATGATTCTAAAACTCACGCCCATGATCACTCCTCATTGTCTTAATTTTGAGTCCATTAAGATTTTCTACAGTCTTGGAATATTTAACAAAGTAGGAACATGATTCACTTTTGGGAGCTAGAAAGTATACCCAAGTGTATCTAGAAAAATCATCTACAAGAACATAAACATAGTGCTTCCCATTTAAACTTGAAACTCTTTATGGTCCAACCAAATCCATGTGAACCAATTCAAGTGGTTGAGAAGTTGAAACTTCTTTCTTTGGTTTAAAATAAACTTTGTGTTGTTTTCCCTTTTGACAGGGATTGCACACTTTATCATTTGGGAATTCTAATTTGGGTAGGTATCTAACTAAGCATTTCTTAGAAAGTTTCCTAAGTGAGTGAACATTACAGTGTCCTAGTCTCCTATTCCACAACCAAGACTCTTTATAGAAAGCATTTAAGCAGGAAACATTTTGTTTGACCAAGGAATTTAGATCAACAACATATACATTCTCATTTCTAGATGCAGTGAAAACTAAGTCATGTTTTGAATTTAAAACATTGCATGAATTATTTTCAAATTTAACATTAAAACCATCATCACACAACTGAGATATACTAAGTAAGTTATTCTTTAATCTGTCAACAAAAATTACTTTAGAAATCAAAATTGTATCAGGGTTACCAATCTGGCCTAAGCCGATGATTTTTCCTTTTGCATTGTCACCAAAGGTGACATGCCCACCATCAACCTTAATCAGACTCTTGAAGCAAGAATAGTCTCCTGCCATATGTCTTGAACATCCGTTGTCCAAATACCATAGAGTGTTACAGATGCTCTTTAAACAATTTCCCTGCAAAACAGATTAGACATAGGATAATTTTGGTACCCAGATCTTTTTGGGTCTAGAAAGGTTAGCTAATAAAACTTTGGGAACCCATATTTTATTTATAGTTTTTCTAAGACCAGAAGGCATATTTTGAGACAAAAATACTTTGTTGGGTCCTTTAGAAAACTGTTTTGTATAAGATGGTCCTGAACTAGAACTAGCAGAAAACTGTCCAGATTTTGGGACAAATTTGGTTTTGCTTACTTGTCTCTGTCCAGGCTGATATCCTAGACCGGTTGTATATTTGGGAGCAATATGTTTTCCTAGCAGTTGTGTCAAGGTATCCCTACCAGCAGTGAAATTTTCAATATCTTTTCTTAATTGTTAATTTGATAATTTAAGTTGAGTGTTCTCTTTCAATAGTTGAGCATACTTCTCTTTTTCCACACTTAAACCTGTTTCAATATTACTAGTCAAAGCATGTTGTTTCTTCAAGGATTTATATTTATTTTTTAGTTCATTGCAAGTATCTTCCAGCATATTGTAATATTCAAACAGTTCATCTTTAGACATATTTTCCTCATTGTCTGAATCATGGTCATTTCCAGAATAAAAATTGTTTAAAGCTGGTGTAATAGGTACCTCAGATGTGTTAGTCATGAAACACATATTAGCACGATTTCTTTCAGATTCACTAGCTTCTGATTCACTTGTGCTGTCCTCCGAAGCACTCTAGGTTGCTTTCATAGCGCTCTTGTACCTCTTGTCCTTATAGTCATATATTTTCTTGAATTTTAACTTAGGATAGTCGGCTTTGATGTGACCTTTCCTCTTGCATTCATAGCAGACTATATCATCTTCTTTATCTGACTTCTTCCACTTGCCTTGTTGATCATACTTACCTTTGTAGCTAGGTTTTCTAAAAAACTTTTTCTTCCTATAGAACTTCTTGAATCTCCTGGCTATTTGAGCAATTTCTTCATCACTGTCAGAATCTGAATCTTCACTAGACGAGCTTTCAGTAGGCACATGTACTTTCTCCTTGTCTTTACTCTTTGAAGCAGTAGTCTTAAATGCCACAGATTTCTTCTTGGGTTCATCATCATCTTCTTTTTTCACCTTCAATTCTTCTTCATACATCATTAGTTTACCAATTAACTACTTGACAGGCAGTGTTCCAATGTCACAGGATTCTCTTATTGAGACAGACGTGCCTCTCCATCTATCTAGCAAACATCTCAGTATTCTCATGATTTGTTCCATTGCTGGAACACCCTTTCCAAGTGAGATCATTGTGTTGACTATCTCATTAAACATGAGATACATGTCAGAAATGGGTTCATTAGCTTTCATTTTAAAGTTATCATATTTAATAGTATAAGTATTTGACCACATTTCCTTAACATTAGTTGTTCCTTCATGAGAAACAGCCAAGGTATCCCAAATATCAAAAGCCGTTTTGCAGGCAGAAATTCTATTGAATTCCTCATCTCCTAAAGAACAGTAGAGGGCATTTATGGCTTTACAATTATTATTGTAAGCAGCCTTAGTACGTTCATCCCATGTTATTCTTTCAGTTTCTGGAATTTTGTATTGAGATTCTATAGCAGTCCAGATATCAAAACCCATACTTTCTAAATGTATTTTCATTTTAAGTTTCCACTGAGCATAATTATTTCTATTGAAGAATGGTGGCCGGTTAGTAACAGTACCCTCATGTTTATTATCCATTATAAACAAAATTTAAAGTGATAAGAATTTAGAAATAACAGAAATTTTAAGAACTTCAAAATACAACTAAAATCACAATTGAAAACAGAGTAATATAGAAAATATTTTATTTCCTCTGATACCAAATGTTGGTCGGAGTGGATACTCAAGAGGGGGGTGAATTGAGTTCCAATTTAAAATTTCTGCTAAAAACAATTTCTATTAAAATCCCCCAATTTCAAAAACAGATTAAACTGTAGTGAATTTATACAGATTATAAAGGTTCACTTAGTTTCTCAAAGATTGTTTAGTTCTCAGTTAACTTAATCTTATGATTAATTTATCTTTTGAAACTAACTTACTGGTTTACAATAAATATAAACACTTGCGAGTTTAACTATCAAAGTAGCCTTGAAAATAAATTATATTTCAAAGTAATAGCAGCGGAATATGAAATAGATAAGTATTGTATGGATATGAACTTTAACTAAAAACACAGAGGAGTTAACCAAGAGGTTCAGTCTCAAGCCGAGACTCAGTCCTCTCAAAAGTTTTATATAACGATGATCCACACCCTGAATCGGGGTTCAACAGTTTACAACTGTCCAGGTCCAAGACCTCTACCACATTTATTAGTGGGAACAAACACAACAGCAACCAGCTGTTCCGGTCACACGACCTCTACCACTGTCCCAGTGGGAAAACAAATATGTAAGAGTGTTGACTGGGGATTTACAAATCCTCCAGTTAAAGCACAGGAGACAGTGTGTGTGTTAAATACAGCAGATAACACACACTACTCAATATGTAAAAAGATAAATCACAGAGCAAATATTTAGAGTGTAGAAATGGCTCCAGTGATCTTCGTGCTGCTCTCGACTCCTTTTGTTGATTAGAATTCGTTCTGAGTCTTCTTCTGGTTTTTGTCTGAAAAACAGAGTATCATCTGTTTCCTTGACTTCCAGGTTCAGCTTGCTTATCGGCTCAGAGAATGAAGAGATTTGTGTAGTTCTTCTTTAGCATAAATTGTTCGACGTATTCTCTATGTTCTGGAGGGTGGTAGTAGTAGTCTCGTGAGTGCAAGTTCTACAATTGTTCTTTTTGAAAGTTTTGAGCTTGATCGCCAGCGTATCTGTGCTGTGCTCTTTTCTGCATCCTTCTTTTAAAGCACGAGCTTCGACAAAAGATATGATTCCCTTTTTGAAAGTACGAGGTACGGTTTCCTGAAAACCAGCAACACATATTAAATAAATGTCAGTGAATTAAAATATACCTAATGTGACCGTTGGTTAGATTAAATAATAATAAAGAAATTTAAAGCATGTTGGGGTTCTGTCTCTGAACGGTTGCTCATGATAAGGGTAGACTTTTTCATGGTAGGTCTGAGTATCGGTAGGCATATGTAACGGTAGACTTGTCTGTCGGTAGACTTGATGTATCGGTAGCGGTGGACTTGTAACAGTAGCGGTGGCTCTGCCTTTACCAGTAGTGGTAACTCTTTATCGGTAGCTGTGGCTCTTCCTTGTAACGGTAGCTCTTTATCGGTAGCTGTGGCTCTGCCTTGTAACAGTAGCTCTTTATCCGTAGCTGTGGCTCTGCCTTGTAACGGTAGCTCTTTATCGGTAGTTGTGGCTCTGCCTTGTAACGGTAGTGGTAGCTCTCTATCGGTAGACTTTGCATAACGGTGAACATCAGCATATCGGTAGCTGTCAGCTTTGCTGTAACGATAACTATATACTTCGATACAGCGGTAGACATTGAGTATCGGTAGACTTTGAGTAGCGGTGAACTTCGTATCGGTAGCTCTAAGTCATAATGGTAGCTACTATCTGTAACGGTAGCTATAAACTGTTTAAGCATTCTCTTGGCAGAATGAGTTAAGTCACAGTAAACATATATCTGATAATGAAAAATCAAGATATACAAAAGGAATGGTTAGGATTATCAAAACATAATAAAGCAACTTAATTCCAGAGGGTTCAACACCCAACATCAGTGTTAATGAGGGTGTGAACTATAAAGAATAAATTTTGTATAATAATATAATTTAATTAATAAAGTGTATCCATGGTGCTCAACATCCACCAAAATCTATCACCTGCATTGGCCAATGCTGAAATGTTAGTAGAGGAGGGAACCCTTGGAAAATGGACCAAGGAATCCCCTAAAGTAGAATAACATAAGTTAATCCTTAGGTTTTAGCTCTAATTTATCATAACATCACCACATGCTTGATGACACCACATTTCTCAAACAAATCACCATTTCCCCAAAGACATGTCCATGAAATGGTAACTGGGTCCCTCAGACCAAAGCTCTATGGCACCCATCGGCGCAAATCTAAATGATTGGGGGAAAAAAATTACCTTTCATCAAATTAAAACTGCCATTGGCTTATAGCATGATATCCCATGGAATTATGATCTTTATCCTCCAGAAATAGTTGAATCCAAATAGACATTATACATTGTGTCTTATCCCCCAACCAATAGACATAACACAATCATCTAAAGCATCCTAACCATCCCCTGTATTTCTTTATCAAACAGCCCCCAAAAAAATTTTATGTAGCACTACAGGGGGACTCTAACCACACTAGGGGTAGAAATAACCTTATGATTGAGTAAATCTATGATCACTGGACTCAAATGTGTTCTTCTTCCATCATGAGTGAGAAAAAAACTCCAAAATATTACCTACGCCCTATCCATACAACACCTCTTTCCCTTACGACCATTTATCCCATGTCCAATGGCCATGCCATAAAATTTCATGGTCTATTACATTAAACTGATACTCTTACCACCGATATACAAGGACCAAGTAATCTAATATTCTGATCAACATCAAAGGTGTATCCCGAGCCAAGCCCAACCAGACGACCAACATAACATCAGTCTTGATTTCCATGAAACCTCAATCATGAGTATGATCTCATATCGATCCCATAGATCAAATCTACATATCAAAAAAAGTATATATATAATTCAAATCAATTTATCAAAATAATTCATTGTAATTGAATTATACTTCTAAAATTATATAAAATAATTAAATGTACAGAAGAAACCCACCTGACCTTGCTACCCATGTTTTTCAGTGGACTATAACCCAACCTCTCACGTATGAATTTTCTAGGAAATTCACATAAGAATCCGGTAAGATTACACAATCATTTTAACATCATGAAAAAAATTTAAACGAGTCTTACTCTACTACCCAATGGTCCACTAAAAGATGCAACACTAAATCGAGAACCAAAACATGAAGAATGGTATTCACTACCTACCATAGAATCAAAAACATATGTGTGTTTGGAATTAGTCTCTAACTCAAAATTGTTTGGATGATTTAAATATTTCTATTAAATGCCTTAAAAAATGAAATAAATCACTCAAACATATTTAGTTCTCCTTGAGGAAACATAAAATGAGAAGAGAAGCTAGCGTGAGTAGACCCTTACATATACAAATTCAATGCACCTAATGATGGATGAATGAGAGCATGGGCGTGGGAGGGAGAGGAATCCCTAGTTAAAGAGGAAAAGGGACTAGATCCCTATAAAGAATGTGAGAAATAGAGGGAAAATAGGGGGAAAGAAAAAATTGAGAAGTGTGTTTTTTAAATAATTATTATTTAATGTTGAGTACAGTTCGATCATATGGATGGGAAAACCTATGCGGACCATGTGAAACCCATTGCATGATTCTCCGGGTCACACGGTCTCCACACCCGGTTTTCCAATCCATGAAAAAAAATTCATGGTATTTCTATATAAAACTACTAACGTGGCTACATAAACTTTCACATCACCCCACATGGTTTTCCATATCATGCCTTTTTTCAAAATGAGGGTGTACAATTAGCTGGTAGAGTCCACATAGCTTTCCTCAAATTGAGCATATTGAAAAAAAATCCCAAAATAAGAATTTTTCGTCCAACACACCTGAAATCCTTAAAAATACTTGATTCAACCCCAAGACTCCAAAACTGTTAAAACAGTATTATATTTGGTTGATTAAAAACTCAAAATTAGGTTTTTAAGATTAAAAATTAATTTAGAAAAACTGCTAATTCAAAAATAAGAAATGGGATATGTTCTCGACCTGATTCAAATGCCACATATGATACCAAAATTATTAATTTGTAATTTTAAATCAATATTGAAAGGTAAAGAGCTGAAAACAACTTCTTTTCAAATATGAAGTAGTACGAATAATCAATATGGAATGGTATGAATCAGAAACACCTTCCGTTTAATCAATAAATCGGGAATGAAATGCACCAAAATATATGTTGAAAAAATAATATACTGGATAATAATAAAAAACTAATTCTCAATAAAGTAATTTCATAATATTTTTACATCATTT
Organism: Viscum album; assembly: GCA_963277665.1. Lineage (NCBI taxonomy): Eukaryota > Viridiplantae > Streptophyta > Magnoliopsida > Santalales > Viscaceae > Viscum > Viscum album. The sequence goes on from OY728160.1 coordinate 1,857,404,595, forward strand.
TTCTAGGCACATGATAAATTTACTATCAAGATATAATATAAACAATTCTAATATGGCCAACAAATTCCTCTCATGACACTACTAATGCATCGATGGGATTGAACTCACCGGTCCCCAAAAAATTGGTATTTTCATAAATGTTCCCCAAAAAATGTATTTAATGTCCATATCATTTATCATATATTTAATAATCTGTTTAATTTTAAAAAAAAATCCCAATCAAAATGTATATTTATTGAAGTAAAGATACATGTTTATCAATAATTCCACAATTAATCAAATAACTCTCTATGTGAACACTATTTGTAAATATGATATACTGTTTATGAAATAAAAATATAAATCTTCAAATAATTTCGATATATATGTAAATATCCAATGAAAATTTATTACAGTAAATTGATTTGTTGATTAGAAATTTAACTGTCACAAAAGAATGTAAGATTACAAAGATAACATTTAGCACATTGAAATTTTCAATGTAAACCCCTTGGGTGAGATTATTCAAATAAAAACATAAAATAATATGAATAATGATAGAATAATGATAATAAATAAAAAATGGTTTGTATTTACGCCACAAAAGGTAAATTGGTGTATATTATCATATAAGTCTCAATTGAATGTAAATTGAGACGAAAAAATATAACTTGCATTTAATTTTGGGTGATCATCATTTAAAATATTGTATACTGGATTTAATATTGTCAATAACCTATAATATAACCATATTAATATTTATGTTATCATATATAATCAAACTATAGTATTTTATTACGTTTTTTAATATTCTTTTGTTATATTCACTATTTTGGGTTCTAATTACCTATTTTCTCGAGTAAGTTTAAAGATGTTAAATGTTGTTCTTCTTACATAAATAATGATTCCAACATCTCCATAATTTAAAAAATGAACTAATTATCATATATATTTAGTGAATATTTTTTTTATTATAATGTATAATATTTTGATATATGAAATGAAATGTACCGTTCAGGGAGACGGTGGCCGTTTGTAAACATGAAAACTACTTTCATTTCATTATTATATAGAAAGTGTGAAAATTAGATGATATATGAGTATATTATAAATCCATTATTATATTACATTCCAATATGTAACAATTATTTATTAATATCATGATTAATATGTTCCACATATAGAGAGATAAAATCACGTTGTTTTGAGTAGGAGGTAGTTTACACGTCCAAAAAAGATGTTTTTATATTCAAAAAAATTAAAATAATAAATTTATTTGTTGTAAAATAATTAATTAATAAATAAGACATATTAAATATCATAAAAATCATATATAAATAATATTTCTATCAAAACTTCCACAATGAGGGGAGGGAATGGAAAAAAGAACAACATCGATTCTTGAAGTGACATTTCACCGTGCACAAGAACTGTATGTTTTTTACCCATTATATGGAGGTTTATGTATGTTAAGGTTGATACCATAACTTAAAAAATCCTAGTATATTTATTATACATGTGTTGGTATATAATAATTCAAAATGAATATTTTAGGAGGAGGCGAATATAAATAAAACTAATGAGGCCGAGGAAAGATGTGACCTCTTCATTGGTAACACCTTAGGGTTTTCACAAAAGGGGATCATTGGGAGGATTTATTTGAAAGGGTAGTATTCTAGGATGAGGTTAATGAAATAGGGGAGATATTTTAATAGATACTGTTTTAGAAAATGTGGCTGGATATGTGTGAAGAAGTGGGGGAGTGTGGGTCATTTTATAGTAGAGGAGTAACACTCCTGTAATTTTTGAAAAAGGGAATTCCACTCATGTTTTACAATTAAATATGGCTCCCATAATAGTAAAAAATAAATAAAGTGGAGGATATGGTCATTATATGGATATGAATATCTTTTTTGACATGTTTCTTGCTAATTTAGTCCCTTAAGATTATGTTTTAGTCTTCTATCACACATAAATTCCCCTTAATCGTTATAATCAATTTTAATTGTCATCATTGATTTCTTTTGCTAAAAATAAGTTATTATATTATTATAAATTAAAAATTATTTGGATTCATAATATTTAATCTATTTTTTTAAATTAAAATCACAAAAGTGAAATAAATTAATTTAAATTTAATCCTGTAGATGAGACCTCAAAGCAGGGTTTTAAGGTATGAACGTTTAAAATATTGCAAATTTTTAATATTATATTTCTACGTAAAATTTATTTCAATGAACTAACTCGTATTAATTTATAAAATATTAATATAAGTAATATTTAATACCATTTTAAAATATAATTTATCCTTAAAATGAAATTAGAATAAAAATTAGTTTATAATAAAAACACATTTTTTATTATTCCTTAAAAAATTAAACTTTTTTAAAAAATACAAATAATTTACCCTAACCAAGATTTTTTTTCTTATTTTTGAAATAAATTTATTTAAAATAGGTTATCCATAAAAATTTGGTAGAATTTCCTTAATTTAAATATTAATTTTTATGCGAAGTATTGGTTTTGTTCTTAAACAATGACTATCATGTCTTATGTATGAATTTAAAAAATATCTGATTAAATATAATATATATATATATTATAAAAACTCATCACATGGAAGGTGATAAATATAATTTTAATGATTATATGTGTTATAATTAACTTAATTTAGATATTCTATAAATATTTATCATTCTTGGATGATAATATATATCATTTTATTTATTCCATTTTAACTCACGTAATGAAAATAACATCGTTCATGTACTTGTGGACTACTGACGTCACAAAGTGATGTGAGTATCTTTACATTTCCAAACCACATAGATGATATATATATATATTTATTAATATATATATATATGTATATATTTTATGATCATTTTGGAAATTTATATTTTTACATACCTCATTTCCGTAATGATCATTTAAAAATGGAATCGTTACCCACACCTACATTTGACCTACCTTCCTAATGATCATAACATACTTAATCATTCATTACCATCAATCATGATTGGGTATAAAAGTAAATTTGATAGAAAAACGTTATAATTATTTCAGAATTATTTTTCTTGATATGATACAAATATAAAATATGCACAAGAACAAAATCATTCATGATAAAATTCGTATGAGAGAACAAGGAAACTAACACCCAAAACAATGAAAATAATGAATGATTATTAATGAATAAGTAATATTAATTTATTGAATGAACATATATGATATTATTAATATTAATTTTATTCATTAATAATTTAATAACACGATTAAAACCACTTTAAAAGGAGTAAAATGATGATTAACTAAAAAAAAGTGAATGGTATGAAAATTAATATATCAATTTCTATTAATTGGGTTAAAGTTGTACATCATTGAATATATCATGCTAGGATTATGGGTATGATTTCCATTGATTATTTTTAATTTTGTTCCAACAGGTTTTATATTTATTTTTATTTGATATTCATTTTTAATTCATTGATTAATCTATACTTCAATTATATCATCTTTGTAAGGGATTTCATCTCAATTTCTTTTCATTGAGGCATATTGTAATGTTATGAACCAAATTTGTTTTATATAGTTTATATATTTTTCATTTTACATTTAATAACATGAGAAATTTATTAGTAATGGTGTTTTATGTATAAATAAATATTATTTAATTTAAGGGGATTTTAGTTGTCATTTACTAAGTGTTAATGTATTGTATAACCCAATTTTCATTCATTATGTTAACCTTCTTCTTCATTGATTATGAAATTCAAGGATAATTTGAAAAGTTAATTTTAATTACCCTACGTTTTATTTAATCTTTTTTATCAGATTTTTTGTTAAGAAACACGATCAATTATTTTTTTAATTATCACTTTAAATTTTTTAACATTTCAAGCATTTATTTCCCAATGTCATTGTAATCGAGAAAATTTATTATTGAATTTACATTGGGGTAAATTATTTTAAAGTTTATTAATAAACCATTATTTTTTATTATTTTACGGTTATTAATCATATATTAAATTTATAGTATCAGTTTTTCACTCATTGATGCTTTAGAAAATTTAAAAACTATTTACAAGAATATCTGAATTCATTACTCTCTTCGGAAATTAATATATTCTCTTCAAAAAATATTTTTTATAAAAAAATTTTCAATTATTTTATTAACCTTTTCAAAATGATTTATTTATTAATATTTTAAAAAAATTTATTTTTATTTTTTTCATAATAATATTATATAATTTTTAAAACATTTACCTTTTCCATTTTATCTAAAATGCGAAAGAAATAATTTTGCAGTTTTCTATAGAAGGAGCATTCTGAACCTCTTTTATAGTATAAGAGGAATGTTGTTTTCAACTTTTATAGAATTTATGGAATTACCATATATAATGAATTTCATTTCCTTAAGGATTCATTTTCATGTTTAGGAGGATATTTATAAATAATTTTTTTTAAAAAGTCATTTTCAATGAAAATGAATATCAATATGTTTTAAAAAAATGAAATGATTTTTTCATTAAAAATATATTAATTGATCTATTTATTGTATTTATATTCAGTGAAGTGAAACCCCCTTTATTATTGATCCAATGGGTGCATGTTTATACCATCTTTTTTCTTCATCTAGATGGTTTATGATTATTTTGAATAAGGATATGTTTGAAATTCACTTCCCTATTTCATTTGGTACTCATTATCCTCCCATTGTAATATTCAATTTATTGTGATAATTATACAAACAATATTCCACAAATATAAAAATAAATTATTAAAAATATTATTATTTCTTAAACTATATAGAATATTAAAATATGGTTCTTAAAATTAAAGTTAATTTTTGTATGGGGGAATTATTTATAAATTCATATTTAGTACTCAGATGGATATTTAATGAAAAGGGACATTTTTCATGAATTAAAATAATTATTTGATATATAAAGATTTATTTTTAAATACATGGCATGGGTTGAGGGCCATGAATAGAAATCCCCTATATTAATTAGTTGTTTATGGGATGAACTATTTGGCATGGATTGGTTGAAATGGTTTTTACCTTGTATGTTCTAAACCATCTTGGGAAAGATATTGATGGTAATTATGTAATGTGCATGGGAAAAATGACTTAGTATATTTAAGAATATTATTCACTCGATGTACAATTGTTATTATTTAGGATATTTTCACAATTATAATATCTTTGGATGAATTTTTTCTCCATGATTGAATAATTGAATGTGTTTTCAGATATTTACCTCTCCATATTAGTGATTCTTTTTCCAGTTATGATATATAGCTAAATAATTAATTATAATGTGTTTTAACTTATTTAAATTTTAATTGATGATTCAATTAAATTATTTTAATAGAAGCTGTGTTTTGATATTTTCCCTTCAATATTGTTCATTCATTATTGATGATACATCATTTATTGACAAATTGTACTCCTAGGCATAACCCTTACAAAGAATGTGAGATCACCCTTTCGTTCTTTCCCTTTCTCCAAGATTTCATGATGAGTACAATATTTGATATGAAAGGTTATATTAAAGGGAGTAATGTTATATTTGAAATTGATTATGTTGTAATTTTTTCCATTCAATATAATAAGGATAAATTATATATATATATATCATGTTTTCCAAAACTACTAGACTACTATTTCATTAAATATGTGATTCCATGTATCTTATTCTAATTAAATAAATATGACATCAGAACTGAGATACTAGTGTTAGGGTTTCTAAATATATAAATTCTATGAGGTGATAATAATCTGATGATTCAAGAATGAACATTATAACCCAAAATATAAAAAGGATATAATATAAGAAATATTCATTATATAAAAAAAACCAATCATTACAAATAGAGTTAAATTATAATGTTTGTAAACCAAATGGTGAAAACTGGGTTTCCAAAACCCCTATGATATTGGGAAATTACAAATAAAATAAAACTGGAGATATTATTTTAAATGAAATATTAATTTCCATGAGTAATTGGGGACCATGAAACTAATATTAAATGTGTAGTCGATACATGGATTCAAAGAATCATGTAGTATAATAAGTATTATATCTTAAGGGATTGAAAATTAATTCAATAAAATCATATTAGTAACATAATATTCGAGGTAAGAATCATTTGAAATAACATACCAATAAATAATTTTAAATATATAAAAAACATAAAAGGATATAAAATAAAAATTATTCATTATGTTGAAAAATATGACTTATAAAAATAGAGTAAAAAAAATTAAAATTGATTGGGTAGATGTTAGTTAGTATAAACCCAAAAGATATTAGATGCATTTGAATCAAAACCCTCAGAGGATGTTTTTTATATTGAAATATTAAATACCATGAATTATAATGTATTCATGATAAAAATATTAAAGGGGATGTAGGTACCCCATTCTAATGATAAAATGGTTTATAATTAGATTTATGGTTAATGTGAATTTCAAATTAAGAAAAGAAACCCTTACCATGCTCTGGATTCCCTCTATGCATGCCTCAAACTTCTAGAATAATAAAACTATGATTTTTGTATTCCTTATTTTAAACACTATTAATTAATATTTAATTTATCATACAAAAATTATTTTTATATTTTATTTATTTATTATTTATTTTATTTGTGTGTTTATCATTTTTGGTTAAAATTGAATTAGTTCTAACATATTTCGATAATTTTAGCTATAAATGATGATATTATAGTAATAAATTAAATAAATAATATTTATTTAGGAAACATAAATATTTCCTAAAAACATACTAAATTATAATAATATTTGAATTTATATACCTATAGTTGACCATGATAGTGTTTTAAATAGTCATTCATGTAGGTTGTTAAACAGACACAAATGTGAATACATTATAAATCGATCATTAACAATGTTTAATTAATGATTAGTATCATAAAAAATAATTAATAATGAAATTATTTAGATGTTTTTTGTTTTTGATTCATATTTTATGTGTTCTGGATAGAAATAATGTCACAATTAGAAATGAAAAATGGTACTTCTTAGAGGCAGTAGTAAGCATAACACACAATTAACATGTTTGTTTCCTAGTCAAAGAGACACAATGAATGTAGATTACAATTTATCTCTTCATATTCATAATTATATTTTATAATTAAAATTTATTCTTCAATTCCATCCTTACGACAAATTAAGATATGATGTGGGGAAAAACTAAATACTTCATTTTATATAGGTTGTAGTCCACTTAAATAAAAGATATGCATGAATCCGTATTTATAAGTTGATGAGGATGAATTAATAATGATTTTTCAATAATATAATTAAAAATAAGTATAATAAAGTAATTTAGGCCATTATATTTCTTTGTTTATGAGAGTATTAGAATAAAAAAATTAAGATTATAATGCTAATGATTTAGTATTGTTCAATTTGGGAATATGGACCATACAATAAAGGTTCCCCTAGATTTTAAGGGATTAATATATATTACAGTGACTAGTGGATTATCATTGTGAGTTAAATTACTAGAGGGGAATATTTCTGTATTATTTCAAAGAATTTTAGAAGGGTATGTGGTGAATTGAATGAGCGAATTTGATCCCATTATATAAGTGAATAAAATTACAATTTTTTTAATACCCTTTACTTATCAAGGATATTATTTCACTATTTAGAGTTAAATGGTATATAAAAATTTAATTATGAATTTTTGTGGGGGATAAGGTTGATAAATTCTCTAACATTCATTTTTTTAACATTTTGGAACATGTTTCAAGCTATTTACATCTTTATTTTTACAGTTTTTAATTATGGGTTTTATATTGGTAACTTGTTTTCACCCTAGTATTGTATGATTAATAAGAAATATAAAATAATACATCCTAAAAAATTTATAAGTGATGAATATTATTTGAATCCCTATTAAATCTTATTATATTTTTAAATAAAATAAGAAAAAAATTTAATTTAAATAGATAATGTATTGAATATAATTTTATATTTAAAAGTTACTTCGTATTCATTAAGCGTTCCTATTATTATTTAATATTTATTAACAGTTAAATTAGTCTAAAAATATTTCTAAATATGTTTAGTAATAAATATTATATTAATTATTTAAAACAAATATAAATTTAACTGATTAAATAAAAATTACAGAATGTTAATAAAATAATTCATAAAAATAAATAGTAAATCTAATATAATAGTGAATAAACGAAATCTTAGTATTCACACATCCTTGAACTAATAATATTTATGATTATATTTCTTCATGTATTTCAATATCTTGTTCTCAGAAACTGTACAATTTTTTCCTCGAAGCCATATCTGAGACACTATATTTGATTTGGTAAAACCAATAAAATCATAATCAAGATAATAGTTTTTTCTGTCTACAATCTGTGCTTTCTCAAAATAGTGATTCTATGAAAAATTCTGATAATATACAAATTAGTTTTTTTTATAACTCTATACATGATTTTACTATTATTATTATCATTAATATTTGGAGTAACTATATTCCTCCCTCTAGAAACATTTATGTAATTATTATATATCCATTTCTATGTTAGATAAAATGAAATAAATATATTGATTCAAGATATAATACTGGAACCTATAGATATGGTGTTATATTTAGAGATCATATTGGGAATATAATGGGTTTTATTTTTTGTCTATTTGGCTTCACCAAATCTCTTTATCCGTAGATTTATTGAATTATTAATGTAGTGGAGGAAGCAACGAAGAGTGGTGTGATTATATTGTGTCTTGAATATTACTCCACCTCATTGGAACATGAAAATAGAATTGGATTGAAACATATATCAGGGAAGGTAGTTTTTATGTGGATAAATTTCATGTATTATACTACATATATGAAATAAATCATTACTCATTCTTTCCATGAAGGTAACAGCTTGGATGATGGATTAGAAAAAAAGGGGGTTGCAATAAATGAGTTTACATTGCTTAATAGTTCTCTGGAATATGTATTTTCCCTCTGGAAGCAAGTTTTTTTGTAAAAAATATCATTTAAATCGTTATTAACATTGATTTAAATTTAATATAAGAGTCTTTTACTTTGAGAACAATTCTCATTTTCTTCTTTATAAATGTGGATATTTTTAGATAAACCTGTATTTTAAATATTCACATAAAATTCCATCATTAAAGAAAAATATTAAAAATTATCCCTAAGATAATTTTAATATTCACAATTTTAGAATTATTTTCATTTCATAAAATTTTAATTAAAAAATAATATAATATTACCGTTTGAATATAACATTTATCAATAAATTGTATTTATTTGAAAAAAATGTTTGTTTAAAACCCTATGTGTTGTTAATACAATTTTATTATAATTTATAATTGGTTACTTTTTTTATCTAATATAGATTTTATTATTTTTTCATTTTTCTAATCTAATATTTCATTGATAATAATTGTTTTTTTTCATATTGAACATTTCAATAAATAATATTTATTTAAGGAAAATACTTAGAGAAATTCAATGACATTACACTACATTCATCCATTGAACACCCAAACTGGAATGTGATATACTCGAGGGGAGTTTAAAACCCCTATCATATGATAGTAAGAATCATTGGAATTAAAATGAAACAATGATGATTATTTCACCCTTAAATTATAATTCACACATAAAAACAATCGCCTTAAAATTTATAATGACATGTTAAAAATTTGGAAATATATTCCCAAAACCGATATACATAAAAAATAAATTGGTAGATATAAATATTTTAATTAAAAATATGACAGATTTATATATAGAAAATAAAAAAAGAATCCCCCTATTATCCCATTATATGTCAAGTAGAGTTGTATGTCCCTTCCCTCACCCCCATCAAACACTATAAATATCATGTTCAACATATCACCCTAGTATCACATATATAGAGTACAATACACTATTTACTAAAACTAAAGGATGAGAATATACTATTTATATTTTTTGATAAATAATACTAAATAAGATAATAAAAGTCAATATACCACCCAATGAATTCACATGGCTTCATCTATGACTAAAATTTCAGCTTTCCCAGATCGGTAAAACATATTTTGTAAATGAAGCTGAAATGACATATAGTGGAGTGAAAAAGGATCTTAATATTCATTCCAAAAGAAACCAAAATTCATGTAATATCATTAAATTAAACACACATATTATTAAAATTTAATATACAATGTTAAAAATGATTTTTATTTATTAATCACATAAATATAAATCATTTCAACAATATTTATTATCAACATTTCGTTTTTTATTCTCTTTAAATGTAAAAAACCACTTATAATTATATTTACCGAGCTAAACCCTCTATCATTAAATTACTCATTAAAAAGATAGTTTTAATCAAATTTTAAAATAAGATATTCAAAAATTGTTAGAATACATGTTTTCTAATGAATATTAAAAAATTAATAAATAAAAGGGATATAAATTATGGTAATTGTAAATTAAGGGGGGATAAAAGGAACAAATACAGGAAATAATTTAAAATGAGAATCCTTAGAGAAACACTCAATAATTAATAATTCTTTGGGAAGCTTAAAATAAAATGACTAGTTTGGGAGAACATTTATTAGTTTATATAAAATATTATCATTTTACAGTGTAGTAGAAAACAACATACTTCACTAACATAGCTAATAGAAAGAGATCACATACCATACTAGTCTCCTCTAACGAAGTGCATGTGGTTCCCATCAATGCTTAATAATAAAAACGTACAAAAAGTAGTCAATTTATACAATCAATAAAAAACTATGATAATATATGGACAACATATCAAGGATCTTCAAGAAGTACCCATGAAACATTCCATTGGTAACCAATCGCTATATTAATCCTTTCATTGGATGGTGTTAACAATGTCTTTTAATTTATTTTATATATCCACATAAAATATCATTTGGATACTATGTATAAACATAATCGTTGTATTCCCAATGTTTAATTTTATCCTAATACGTAGATACATTTACATATATATATATATATATGTATATATTTATTTATATTCAAAAAACACTAACAAACATACATATAAAAATTTAAAAATTTATTTATTCTCCTATTAGTTTGTCTTTCACACACACAAAAATAAATAAATAAATAAATATATATATATATATCAATGATTATGGTTATAACATCGCATACATCAATGGAAATTTTTAGTCCTTACATTTTTAAATCAATCCTAAAAAATATATTTTTTAAAAGTTATACATACATGGAATTACATATATTATTTGAAATACCTTGTCAAATTTAAGGTCAAATTTCAAATTAACTAAGTCAATTTAGAACCATTTCCATAATTTAAAAACAATGTTTCTTAAACTCCTATAAAAATAAATTATAAAAAAAATAAAAGGCCAAGGTGTGGTAATATGGATATTCAATTTCTCAGCACCAAAAATGGCTTCAATGATATATAAATTAACATGGAAACATTCATAGTATTTTAAATAAATGGCATGTATAATTAAAATAGTGACATTTTAAAATATATACATAGAGAAATATGGGTGAAGGATAAATATCATTATAATAAAATTTTAATATACGAAATTAAGTTATAAATGATAATAAACTATTAGGCAACCTCATAAATTAATAAGCTATTATTTCTAAGAAAAATGAGCTTCCATACTCAATTATTGAATACTACATTGATTTATTTGATGAAAACACTCTTGTGAATAAAATATTATTGGGTAATGACATTACTAGTGTGGTAGTAATGTAGGATAATGGTATGTTAAATTACATTCCAATCAATGTAAGGAAAAAGTCTTCATTCATTTCACTTTACTCAAAATGTAATGATGGTTTAGATTGATATTAAAATATATATTTTAATGTATAATGTGGTATTTTGAATGAGGACACGAAGGTAATACTAAAATATTTATTCAGAGAAGGAACTCATCTTGTTAGATAATTTCCCATTAATAGATCTCATTTAAAAGGAGAGTCATGCTAATGTAATTTTTATATATTGGCCTATTACAACGGTATCACTTTCTATATAATTCCTTGATATTTTTTATCTTTTTGGGTCACCGATACTTTTTTCAAAATTATATCAAATAATTAGTTTAGGTTGTTTCAAGGGAGGAAGGAGAAATTTTTTCAATGAATTTTTTGATCTATATAGAAAATATATTAGAAGGGAAAGTACTTCTCTTAGTATAAACATTATAATGGATTGTAATACAATAATATGAGATTTTATTTTTCAAGTGTTAGGAAATTTTTTGAAATGATATATACATATTTTAATTTAATATTGTTTGATTATGTTATGTTTTTAGTGCTGTTATTTTAATTTCATAAGGTTTTTCTCTCATGCATGGGTGAGGAGACTCACGGTGAATCACTATATTCCCTTCAATTTTATTTATTTGTAGACTATATCGTGGTAAGATGTTCAAGAATGTAAATAAAGGAAATATTCAAGCAATACTTGTTGTAAGTGTTTTTGTTTCTCCATTACATATGATATTTTCATATGATAATATTTTGTTCACGTTTATTTGTAAAAAACAATCAAAATATCAATTTTTAATTCTAAAAATATAGTCTTTGTTATAATTGAAAAACAATTGGTATAAAATAAAAATTTACATAAAAAAATACAGTGTTATATTAAAAAATGATAAACCTATTTAATATAAAAGAATACAAGATCCACTTCTTTTAGATTATAGTTACCATATTTTATAGAAATCCAAAGGCTTCATTATTTTCAAATATTTGGGATTGATTGATCAAAGAATCTAAACATTGAAGGGAAAGATCATCAATATGGATAATTTTCATGTCATTTTTTTATTATCTCAATGATGAAATATTATATTATTTTTTATAAGTTTCCATTAAACATGGTTAGTAAGATCACATATATAATAAAAAAAATATTTAGTGGGATTACGTCGTAATAGAGACATGCAACTGTCAAATTGTATAATTGTGGAAATCCTATAGAATTTTGTGGTCTAGGAATCAATATTATGAGAAACATTAAATAATAATTAAATTATTTTTTATGTGTAGATTTCTATATGTATATAATTGATCAAAAAAATTTATCAATAAGATGTTTTAAAAAAAATCTCAGTATAATAAATAAAATTACATTTATTCTTAAAATATTCAAATGATTATATTATTTTAGAACTCAATTTTACGTAAATCCATATAATTATTTTTCTAATACATTCATATTGAATTTCTATAAATTGAACTATATTTGAACTCATTTTATAGAATTATTGTAGGATGAACCAAAGATTCCATACCTTGATATCAATATCATAGAAAAATTATGATATTTATTAGATGATATTCTAGACAAAACCCATACGATCATTAATGTTATTTTTTATGCATTATAATGATATCCTGGTATGATAACTAAAGAGAAACTGAATTATGAATTATAATTTTATTATATATTTATAAATGGAAATACCCCACAAGATATTAAAATAATTAACATTTCTTCCAAATGGTTCATGGCCTCATTCAATTTTTTCATTCTTTAGAAAATTTATAATGATAGCATTCCAACTAATTTAAAATTCAATCATATTTTTATTTTCCTTTATTCAATTTTTTATTATAAAAATATATTGACGAGACTATAGATCATTGGTATTCATTCTAAAAAATTTCCAATCCATTATGTCACATCCGGTATGATTTATTTCAGGCTCATAATATCCATAATAGTTCTAAAATAAGAATTATTCATCAATAAATATATTTAATTTTTATTAAAAAATATTAAACCTATTTCTCAGTGCCAGGAATGAAATAAATTATTTTTGTATTTTTTAAATAATAATAATGTAAATAAACCAGGACAAGAATTCTTAATTTATAGGGGTATGTCCCATGTGTTATCTAATGAGAGGGATACAAATTATCATGTTAGGGAAATTTGAATAACTAATTAAATGATATATTAGTTCACACTGGTTTTGGTAATCAATGGATATGCATAGAATAAAGATGAATGATATATATCTCTTCGTAGAATATATTATTTTCTTCTTGAGGAAAATATATAATGGAACACCAAATAGTAGACCAATAATAACGAGGATCTATGTGCGGTTATGGGTGTTGAATTATATATAGTAGTGGGAACTAATTGTATTGAATACCTTGGATGATGGGTTACACTCTAAGAAGATGTATATGGGTTTTTAGTGGTATAAATCATTGAATAAAAATATTGTTGGGAGATACTTTGGATCACAATGGATTCATTTTGATTGTTTTGTTGAAAAATAATGGGAGATTAAAAACATCACGAGGTATCCTCATAAGGTGGTATGAATGTTTAAAATAGTTTAGAAATATAATTTTTTTGTTTCCAACATTTTAATGAAAGATAATAACAATTTAGATATCCTTTATAATAACGGGTTGTGTAATGACTCAAACTGTTACAATTAAAATCCACCATAATGATTTAATTAAATTTATTATTATTTAATATAGTTAGAGAAAAAAAACTAACTTATTTCTTTATTATATCTTATCTTATTTAAAATATTTTTAAGAATCTTTAGTTGTGATAATATATCCATGGAACATTGATCATATTATTAGTATAAATATGAGGTTTTGATAAGTCCAATTGATATAGAAAAAGGAAGTAATTTCATCATCCTTTAGGATTGAACCCTATAAAGCCCATTTATTAGAGCTTACAAAAGAGGTAACATCAATGGGATTTTCCCCGAACCAAGAACATGATGAGATCCAATAACTTAATTTCTAACGAAACTATTTATGATGGATGTTCAAGATCATCGATGTCATGACCCAAACCACATATGTCGAACCACCACATGAAAGTCTCATCACTGTGAACCCTAATCATAGATTTTTTTCTTGTGGATTAAAGGAATATGTATGAAGACCATTATATTGAGAATATTTATTTTTATTTCAATAGGATAATGTCTTTATTTTCTTATTATTATTACCTTATAAATAATTTTTTTATACAAATTTTTATTATTATTATTAATTAGTATTCATTTTTGATTAAGAAATTTATTTTTTTAATTAATATATTTTTTATATAAAAATAATTCAATAATAATTTATTATTAATTAATTATTATTAAATATGATGGTTTATATCAGTTTATATGAATCCAGATTTAATTTTTATAAGGTTTTGAAAAGTGTTGTTGTCAATAAACATTACATTTTATAATAATTGTAGATTATTAATTTAAAAGTGAAAAATAACATATTTAGAAAAATATTTTGATAAAATAATATTATTTTTCAAATCAATACAATGTAATTATCTAATGGTGGTTTTTCCTAATTTTTTGAGATTGTCAAATTTCTAGTTTAAAATTAAATATGGTTTAAATTTATGTTGTGTATTATCAAATCATAATTTCCCAAAATTTATTTAATAAATTCTCTAAATTGAATTAAAAACAAAATATTTGTTTTATGTTTAAAAATAATGTTATTATGTTCATTTTATTAATTTTAAAATCACTATTTTATTCCTCCACAACCATTAATTGTTTTATATTTTTAAATTATTTTGATTAAGAATATGAATCATATCCTAATAAAAAATTGGGTTATTTTATTATTTTTGGTGGTTGGACTTTTTAAATTATGAAAATAAATCCCATTTTGAAGAAATTGTGGGAAAACCATCAGATGGTTTGTTGTTTTGGTAATTTTAATATAAAGAGTCCAAATCCAAAGTTTTTGAAATGATTAAAATTTCCTTATTAATTTCCTATAAAAAACCACCAAAGATAATATTTAACATCAAATAGAATATTTGGAACATGCAATTAATTGTCCATATCCTCTCCAGAATCCTCCAATGGTGAATCTAATCTCTAATCAAGATCTTCCCATGTATTTCCTATGACACACTCAATTAATGGGTTATTTCTATCTAAACAATATTAATATTTATTTATTATTTTATTCCTTATATTTCAAATTTCTAATGTTGTGATATTTATTTCTTGGTCCCAATTACATCCCATTTTATTTAAAAATGTTCATATACCCCATTCTCTATCATAAATACTTTTTATGAATTTTTATGCATTGTCGTTATGGTGTCCAAATTTCCTCACAATTTTCCAGGCCAAAACCATTATGCAGTGAATACCATAACCATTTCTAATCATGGGTGTTCACCATTATAAAAATATACTTATTTGAATTTGGATATACATTTACTTCTTCCAAACCTCTTTATGGTGTAATAATATGATGATAAATCAATCGATGTGGTATGATCTATGTGGCACACTTACGAAGGAGAAAGAAAATAATGTGGCAACTGCAATCAAAATTATCTAGCGCTCTAATAAATTATGTAATGTTTCATGTCATGAGACATTATTTTGGGATAGGTAGTGATCCTGATTCCTTTATTGTAATTTTTCAACCAATATGTCATGGAATTTATGATTAACCAATGTTTATGATGCAGTGTTGTATGTTGTTGCAATATTTCCAATATATCCGTTATGATTACTATGTTATATCTTTGACATTTTCCTGTTTATGAGTATTATTCTTTTTTTTATCACATTGATATACCTATAGTATAAAATATATTATAATAATAATTTTATTCAATGTTTATTCCCATATTTGTATTTATGGCTCACCCCTTTCTAGAATATGTCCCCAGGTTATCCCTTGCAGTTTTAAGAGCAAGTGCGTTTAGCGAGTTTTCAATAAAGATGATGTTTTTTCAATTTTATGTCGTTATTTAATGTACCTAATACTCAATGTAACTCTACTTCTTTATCTTCTAAGTGGTATTTTGTGTAATATAATTTAATAAATCAATTAATAATGTGTAATAATGATAAGGGTTATTATAGTTCATATCAAAGAAAAATTTTAGTTATTTTTGGGATTTTGATTAGAAAAATTTAGAGAAAACATTGTGAATAAGACTATGTATAAGAAAAAATCCCTAAATTTTCATAATTATTGTTTATTTGGTTTAAAAATAAAAAAATCCCTTTCTAGATAGTACATGTTGATGTTGATTTGGTACATATGTACATAGGTTTAAAATATGGAAAACCCCCATTGAGAAAGACTCAACCAGGAATTGGTGCACGATAAAAGACCATGCTTCCCATATGGTTTGACACTCCTGAGGGATATTATTTTGTAAATTAATAATAACATTATGAACTATTATTAATTTAATAAAAAAAAATTCATAACAATATATATCACAAAATAAACAAGGAATATGATAAAATTAATCCTAAAAATTCATAGGTTACAAAATACATATAATTTATATGTCATACCTCATATTTTATTATATTACCAAATTATGTGTGCAATAGTCCAAATATATTCATCCCAAATTTTAACTTTATTAATTAAAAGGGATAGAAATAAGAGTAATCAGATAAACAATCAATGTCACGGGTAATGTGATGATGACCCATCGATAATACAATCACAATATGAGAGGGAATAATGACCTTTTTAATTGGAACTTTATTAGTTGAATCAGGTTCTGAATAGAAACATGTATTAGGAGGAGAATCCAAATCCCCTTAATAGATAACAATATTTGATTTAGGAATTTTGGTTAAAAAGTCCTTTGATATTCAATGGATCAAATGATCCCTTTATCATTGAATTATGTTTCCACTCTATTTAGAATATCATGTCCATCCTTTAATGTTCAATGAAAGATAAGTTTCTACTGGATATTTTTCATATGGAGTGAGACGATGAGCAGTGGTTGATATTGATCAAGAATATGATGACTGGTGAAATGATCAATGTGATGGGGTGAATTGAATTCCCTAAAATGATCTTCGATAAATATTTACATGCACTCTCCTTTTTAAAATGTAAAGAGATTACTTTACCTTAAGTAAAAAGACAAAGAATATATTGGAGTGTATAAGGAAAAATTCTCAATACATTTATGATATGCCTCTAGATTTTTTGTTACACCTGACTATATGGTTTACCATTTCTTTGGTGGGATAAGACATATTCTATAAAAACCCATGGTGATGCGATAATTTGATATCCATGATGAAATTTTAAAATGTTCTCTCATTGTGGAGTTGGATATTAGAGAATCACAAGGTTATCATGGGGATAATAATTTTAAATATTATTTTAATTATTTATGTCGAATAGAAAAATATAATGGTGAGAAGAAATTTCATCTTACAACTTATCAAAGGAGTGGAAAGAAGAACCCTATAAATTGGATATGGTGTCGAGGAATTAATTTAAGTTTGAGAATGAATGGTAACTAAATAGATATTATATGTTGGAGAAACCCACTAATTAAATGGATGAAATGAATGCTCTATTAAACCCTCAAAATTTTGTCTATTTATTCAACTGCACATAGCTAGAGAACTTTGCAAACGAATTAACTAAGTTGATGGTTTTCGGAGAGAACTAAAAATATCCAAGGTAGTAAGGGTTAGAATTTACAATCCAAACCACAATGTATTAAAATATATAAATAGTTTTGATTGGTAAAATAGTTATAAATTCAAGAATATAGAGCATCACTTTTTTTCTTATGGTTTTACAAATTCCTTCATATGACAAAATTTTAGTAGAACTATTCAAATTCCACAAGAACACTTGGAATTAGAGATACTGGTGAAAATGAAAAATGGGGAAATTATATCATCCCATGTATATAACTCCCCCTTATAACAATTTATTGGATTAACATCCAAGTGAACTTTTTAATAATCTCTTCGGAAGAATATTATGTAATTATGTGTATGGTTGTATTTCCCTATATAGATCCAAGAAACATTTCTGAGAGAAGGAAATCACTCTCTCTATCATGAACTGTCCTATGATTTTATACAAGTGAAAGGAGGGGGATGAATCTTATTTATAAGCAGAATCACAAGCATGTATATTATTTACTATTGAACAAAAATATATAGTTCGATTGGTTGAGGATAAGGAAAATTCATCCTTGATGACATTACCATTGTAAGGGAATATGTTGATGTGTTTTTGATGTAATTTCACAGTCTTCCTCCATATTGAGAGGTATATTTTTAAATATTCCTTAATCCTGTGTAATTTAAATTATCCAAGACTCCGTATAGAATGTATATTGTGTAAATTGAGGTTTTGGAGAGAAAATTAGGAGAATATAGATATAGGGTTTATATACCCAAGTGCATCACAATGTGATAAACTAGTTAAAGTCATTAAGAAGAAGGATTTTATAATTTTCCTTTGAATTGACTATCATGAGCTCAAAAATATCACAATAAAGAACAAGTATCATTTTCCATGGATTTGGTAATTTTTATATCTTCATTATGGATCACAATACTCCACTAAATATGATCTAGAGTTTGGATATTACTAATTTAGGGTGAATAAGGTGGATAACCCTAAGAATAATATTTGTACAAGGTACATGGACAATGTTTTATAATAATTCCTTTTAGGATCATTAATGATCCAAAATAGTTCATAAAAATGATGCAATGATTCTTTAGTGACTACCTTGAAAAATTATGTGTAGTCTTTATAGATGATATTTAAATATACTCCCAAATAAAAGAGCTGGATGGGGAGAATTAGAGAATTTTGAAAAAGAACTTATGAAAGGAGAATATTTCTTCCATGTAATTTTTTTGAGTTGTGGTTTTAGGAAGTATCATTCAAGTAGTATATCATCCCGAAAAATGGGATATCTATGGAACCTTTAATGAATGAAGCTATTGGAGATTGAAGAGGCCAACATCTATGTTATACATCCTTATATTCAATGGATTATATGGGTTTTATCATACTTTTTTGAGAAATGTCTCATGATTTTAAAACCATCTAACCATTATAACTCTGAAGGGAGTCACATTTTCATGGAATGATGAATGGGAAGAGAAGTTCAAGGAGATGAAAAGGTGGATCATCACAACACAATCACTCATAACAACAACATGTGGAAAATTTTTCATGGAATTCATCAATATTTCAAAGAAGTTCTTCAGTTGTGTATTAATGAAATTTGACAAAGTGATAGCCTTTCATTGAAGGTTTTTTAATGTTCATAAATAGAAGTATCCAACACATGATTTAGAGTTAGAATTAGTGGTATTTGTGTTGAAAATATTTCTACATTACCTATTTGGGTAGAAGTGAGAGATATATATGGATCACAAAAATCTAGTGTATATATTCTCAAAGAAGCATATGAATATTCTCCAAGGAAGATGGTGACCAAATAATATGTATGCTCAATTCAATATTATCTTGATTATGTAAATAAAATGGGAAACTATTTATGTTGCAAGGATCCCTAAAATCTATATATTTGATGATAATTGGTTGGGATCCAATATATATAGAATTAATGAGAATAAAAATGAGAATAATAAAGGGAGGAACATCATCAGTCCTTTAAAATGTGATTTCACAAATAGTAAATTTGGAGAGAATAATGGATTCTCAAATTTATTATGATGAAATTCATTAAAAGGTAAAAGATATCATAAAATAGAAATACTCAGTGTTAAAAATTTATGTGGTAGGCGTCATAAGGTTTGTGTCACTACAATTTGTACCATCCAATAATGAGATAAAATGGGATTATGTGAATTAATCACATAGATCGACCTTCAATATTTACCTAGGTATCAAAAAGATGTATCGAGATCTCTGAGAGAACTATTGGTGGGTTAATATGGTGAAAGAGATCATCGAAATTACATAAAAGTTTTTGGTACATAAGAATTTTAAGGGAGAATGTGAAAAATATAAATAGATGATGTATCCATAACCTAAACCAACATGGAAATGAAAAAAAAATCACCATACACATTGTCACTATACTTCCAAAGAAATCCATAGCATACAATGATGTACGAGTTTTTGTGGATTGACCTAAAAAGACATCTCACATTATCACAATTGGAGAGTAATTCTCACTTGGCCAAAATTGCATGGTTATACATACAATAAGATTCAATTCTTCATGGGTTCCAAAAATTGATTATATATGACTGAGATTGTATATATAACTCCATGTTCTATAAGAATCTCTAAGAATTCATACATACTTAGTTGAACATCATCTTAGCATGTCACCCCCAAACTGATGGCCAATATGAGTGGACTATCTAGAAACATGAAACAATGTTTCTATAATTATAGATTGACACCAATGGGTGATGTGACCAATATATTCATCTAGAAAAATTCGCATAATATAGTAGATTGCACTCCAGCATCCAAATTTCTCTCTATGAAGTGGTTTTTGGGAAGAGTTGCAGAAAACATGAATGATTGGTTGATGTTGGGGAATAGAAAATTCTAGGTCCTAGAATTCATGGAGAAAAGGTTGAAAAGATTAAAACTTTCTTGTATCACAGAACCGATACTTCGAGTTGGATAAAGATCTTTATAGAGAATATTTTATGAGACTGAGAGTTTGATTATAGAGACATGGTATTCCTTTTCATATCTCCATGGACGAAACTGATGAGAGTTCAGAATAAGGGAAAGCTTTGTCCTAGTTAAATTTAATGCTTTATGATCCTTGATCCCATCAGTGTAGTGGAATATTTTCTATCACTCACACTTAACCAATCTAAATTACATGATGTATTCCATGTAAACCACTTGAGAATGTATAAACCGTACTGTTGACATTTCCATAATCGAGAGGAGGTACCATTGGATAATGATCTCTCATATGTAGAGAAGCCAGTGAAGATCATAGAACATAAATACACAGCTCTACAATAAAAGACAATTCACATAGTCAATGTGTTATGGAGAAACCACATCTTTATATATGTGATGTAGGAATATAGGGAGGTGATTAAATAAATCTACCCTCCTCTATTTTAGTGTGGGTATTGAAAATTTCTATGGTGAAATTTCTTATGGTGGGATATTATAAAGATCCAAACTATTATAAATAAAATATTAAATATGATTTAATGAAATTACTTGATTTTTATATAGTTATAGAAAAAACATTCACTTCCTTAGTCTTGTTATATCCTATCAATTTTAAAATAGAATTAATAATCTTTATCATTGATAATATATGTTTTGAACATGGATCTTATGAATAATATAAATATAGGGTTTTGATAAATATAACTGACACATACAGAGGAAGTGATGGACTCAACTAGTAGGATCATTCCATATAATACTCAATTGTTAGAGATTGTGAGGGTGAAAAAATAAATAGGATTTTCCCCTGACTGAGCCCATGTGAATATCCAATAACATCAGATTGAGACAAACCATTCATGGGAGAAGTTTAATCTAACATAGATCATGACCCAAACCATATATTTCAATCCACCAGATGAATGTATCACCATCACCCACCATAATCTTAGGGTGTCTTCTGGTGTATAAAGGGATAAGCATGAAGAAAATAATAATTTGAATACATATATTTTATTGTCAATATAATAAGGTTTATATTTTTTTCTTATCATTATGTTATAATTTATTTTTATTTTTATACAATAAAAAAAATTTATTTTTTATTATCATAAATCTCAATAATGACGTTTATTTTGATGAATTATTAGATTTTTGAAATATATAAAATTCTAATAAAATACTTTTATTCTATAATTTTTATTAAATATAAATGATCATGTTATTTTTTATGAAGTCAAACTTAATTTTTATAAGGGTTTAAAAATTGTTATTGCTAAACATAAAAAACATTTTTAAATAAATTTGAATTCATCTCTTAAAATTGAAAATTCAATTATTTTCAAAATTACTTTGATAAAATTAACATTTTTTTGAAATAATTATTTCAAAATTATCCATCAAATGAATTTTTCTTAATTTTCTTAGTAAGTCAAATTTTTGGGTAAAAAGTTAACTCTGTATAAATATACATTATCTATATTGAAGTCAAAATGACTCAAAATTGATTTAATAAATACTGTAAAATAATTCCAAGAGGAAATATATATTTTTTTAAATAATGTAATTTTATTTATATTTTATTAATTTTATAAAGCCTTTGTGAATCATCTGAAACGTTTAGTATATTTTATAGTTTTTAAATCATGTATTTAATATTAAAAGTCACTTACACATACGAAACGTTATTATTTTATTAATTTTTTCCCAAGGCCTTATAAAATATGGAAATAAACACCTATTTCGAAGAAACTATGGGAATGAATCATGGGAAGGTTTTTGGTTTTCGTAATTTTATTACATAGAGAGAAAATTCTATGTTTGAGAAATGATAAATAATTTCCAACTCATTTTTTATAAAATCCCAACAATGATATCAATTTTTGTCACAAAAAATCCTAGGATCACAACGATATTCTTCCATCCCCTCTCAAAAGTCCTCCCAAGGTGCCCCAATCTCTCAAGAATATCCTACCAATCATCTGGATTCACACACTCTAGTAAGGTTTCTTTTCTTTTAAACATTATTCAATATTCATTATTATCATATCCCATCTATTCCCAATTAATAATATTGGGATAAAAATTTCCATACCACTATTACTATTCATTTTATTTCTATAATATGATTTTCCCTTTTGTCTCTCGTCAATATTTTTTTATGAATTTTTATGTGTTTCCATTATGCTTCTAAAATTTCACCATGATTTTGTATTCCAAAATATTTGTGTTGTGAATACCATTCAAATTTATTATCAAGGTAATTTGATTTATAAACTTATAATTATTTTATATGGGACTTAAATGAATTCATTCCACACTCCTTGATAATTGAATTCAATATTTTGATGAATGAATCCATGTTATGTGATCTATATGTCACACTTAAGAATTGAAATGAAATGAATGTTACGGGTGCACCTTAAATTATATATTTATCCAATGTAGTGAATAATATTTAGTCTCATGAAACATCATGATGTGACTTTTTCCATCAGGATGCATTCGTAGTTATTCATAACCTATGTTTATTATATAGTGTTTTATGTTGTTACATCATTTCCCATTTTTCTTTTTTGATTATCATTATAAATTATATCTCATTGGTAATGTTTATTATTTGTATTCCTTTTATACCTCATTGATTTTCTTATTGTATTAAAGGTATTATTTTCTTCATGTTAGGACATGTTTATTCCCTTACTGTGCATTATAGCTCACACCTTTAATGTGTATGGCCCTATGTTATCCCATACAGTTATACATGGAAAAATGGTAAGGGTATTTTAGATAAAGATGATATTTTTCTAGTTTTAATTTGTTATTTAAATTACCTAAAAAAATCTAGTCATCACGATTTTACAGGTTGTATTATGTGAACTCTTATGTAATAAATCATAATTTAATGTGTAATAAAGAGAATGGTTGTTATTGGGTGAGTGTTAGGGAATTTTTAAGTTAAGAACATTTGAAGTTGATTTGCACAACATTTATTTTTTAAATGTAACTATATATATTTTACCCTATTTTACATAGTTTTTAATCTTCAACTGACATATATTATATTGATATAAGGAATAATGTTCCGTAAAAAATTATTTTATTAAACATATATATTATCATATATATAATTACAAAATAAATTGATCTATACATATAATTTTTAGAAATAGACACATGATACATGCACAATAATAACTAAATATTAATATAATAAAGTAGTTCAAGAAATATTATTTTGATATATTATAATTTTTCAAGGAATTATATAGAATCCACATCAATTCATATTTAAAAGAATAAAATTTTGAATTTATCCAAAAAATCAATATAATGGTATCTTTTAGGGATTTTGATTAATAAATTATAAAAATATGTCACCTTTGATATCATTTCATTTATTATGTATGAATCATATAACAAACATTCTTAAATATTCCTCGTACATGAGAAAACAAACCATTAATTTTTTGTGTACCCCCTCAAATATCCATTGTCTAAATACAATACATGTGGGATATAATTAGATGAAAATTGAATTATTTTATTTTTGAACTTATAATCAATAAATTATATTTTATTTGACATGATGAAAAATATATAATCCATTAATATAATTAAGAAAAATTAAATTAATAAATAGTTCTTGATATTAGAATAATTTACCATTAAAATTCATAAAGGAAGAAATAATAACATATCCTTTTTAGATCACGCAATATATAGATAATCAGCAACCCATTTCCAATCACTACGGTATAGTATTTTGATATCAATGATCAAATCCATGTATAGATCTAATTATCATAAGGAACCTAATATAGGATTATTTGTATACTCACTAAAATTACTATACATGAATTATAATACACATACCTAGTAGTAATTTGTGCCTATTGGTCCTAAAAAAATTATAAATGTAGATATGATGATAACTATATATTGAAATTCTGTTAAGAAAACACCATTTTCCATTTATGGAAAATATGGACAATTTTTTAGTAAATAATTAGTTTTAAATAATGATATTGTATATAAGATATGAAAATAATTAAATGCTTAAAACACACACTGAGAAATAATATTTAATCTAGCATTATAATAAAGTATCATGAGTGTATATTGATAGATCAAGGAAGAGAAATTTAAGATCCTCTTACTCAATTGAAATCCATATTGATGTACATATATATAAATATATATATATATATATCCAATTACATAATGAAATTTATATAAATTGGAATCAATTTCTATAATATAAAATATATATCTATTGTGATATAATAAACAATCATGGATCCTTTAATAAATATCATAAGAGTGTTATTATAACAAGTCGGTCATAACAATGGAGTGAGGCCTTATAAAATATCTTAGAAATTAATCTATGAAATTAGATATAAGAACCAAATATTTCCCATGATGTTTTTCAAAATACATAATAAACCCATTAATTCATGTAAAACCTCAAAAAATTTAAGTGTTATTTATTATTAATAATTGAATAAATTTTAAAAAAAATGCATAAGAAATTTTTTGGTAGTGTCAAATGATGGAAACGATCCAGAAGTATTTTAAAAAATTCAAATCCTTGAGAACTTGTAAATAGTTTATAGAATTTGTATAAATAATAACATATCTTTCCATGTAATTACATTAATTTATTTCATTTTAAAATGTTCTCTTCATTTAGAAATTTTTTTATGCATAATTAGTTTTTAAAATTATAAAAAATATACACTTTTTAAAAAAATACCTCACTATTTTAATTCTAAACGTGATAAAATGATTAAAATACCATTAAACCATTATCATAAATATTTTTACATTCTTTAATGACTCAAAAAAATAATTAAATATAATAAAATACATATTAAAATAATTTTATAGAAGAGGTACAACACCCCTTATCTACTAAATAATTTATAATAAATAATCATAAAAAATATATGACATAAAATTTATCATATTCGCCAATATAAAAACAAATAATAAAAATTATAATTTATTTAAATGATATAATAAAAATCAACAAATTTTTTTCCAAAAATACGTATCATTTATTGATGTTAAAATGAATATGAAGGTGATGAAAGGTAGACAAACCCTAGATTAATCCACCATCTTGAAAAAAAATGTCGTAATTTGTTCTAAAACAGAAATTATAGAAAAAAATATTATATAAATAATGTTTTTAAAAAATATTACTTACAATTATGTAATTCCATGACTATTGATGATAGTTTGTAATATATCAAATATATTTAATCTATTTTTCAGGATTTAAATATAAATTTATATCAAGGGATTCATAGTCCAATAAAGAACCTCAAAAGTTTATTATAAACCATGAATGAATCTGGATATGGGGGAAATAATAATGAAAAAGGAAGAAGGTAAAAATATAAGGATATGTTGAGATATATAGATTTAACCTAAGACCATCAGAGGGGGTGGGTTAATAACCATGTTTCACAATTTGAAATTGATTCCAACCTTATTGTTTTCATTTAGGATTTGGTTCCCATATTAGATGGAATGATGTTCCCCAAATGAATCATGATGGGGTTCTCACTAATCAAACACATATATGTAAGAAAGAAAAACATGCACACACAAATATACTTTTAATTAGTTCAATACTAAGGTCTAATACTCAGATAATGCATATGATGATGTTCTAATGTAAAAAAATCAACTACGACACTAGTTTTGTGGGAACGAGTTTAATCATGGTTAATCCATGTTAGGGATCAATTCCTTCACAAGTTATGGTTCTGTCAGTATTTACCCACCGGTTGATCCCTCGTCAAATCCTCATCCCACTACTTCAGTGAAGTTTTTATTTTTGTATAGATGTGAGGATCTCCCCATGATCATTGTATTCCTCATAATTCTATACATCATCTTGTCTAAGAATATTTCTTATTTATTATTAATGAAACCCAAAATCTTGTTTTTATAGAAATGTGAGATCAACTTTTTATAGAGAGGTGATACATGTTTCTTATACAATATCATTAGCAATAATTAACCAAATGAAAATAATTCCACAGAAGAATTATGTTGTTATTGTTCTTCTTATTTAACTCCTTAAAATAAGGTAATTAATTATTATATTTCTTATTTTTTTATAAGATATATGTATCAATGATACGTCTATCATTACTTATTCATTCATCTAAATCAACATAGGATCAATTATAATATTATGTGGCTACCTTACCCTCTTCTTCTTCTATGACTAATCAATCAATGAGTTCATAACATCTACTTTTTTTATTTCAAATATATATTACCTATTGTGCATTCACTCTACTACTTTTCCTAATGATAATTAAATATTTAATTATAGCTATTCAGACACCCTTTTTTCAAAACCTAAATATATTTAATAATAGTATATTAATTTTATTCCACATCTAATTTTCCTGATTATAAAAATTCAAATAACAATAGCATGATATATAGTCCAATATATTGAATATTGAATCTCAATGAATGAAATTTCAAGATATCTTCTCCACAACTCTACATAAATTTCAGTCTAATAAATCATCATTCATTATTCTTAATAATTTACAATAACCTTTCTTTAATCATCTATAAAATCTATGAGCCTATTAACTTCCTCCGAATCTGTACAGACTAATGTTGTGGATTAATAATGATGTAAATATTTCCCATGAAATTTGAATATTACAACCCATTACATGAACTTCTTATCCATAGTACATGTCTTGGTAAATAAAAGATATTTTAATTTTATATAAATATTTAATTTCAACCATTGAAATATTTTGGTTGAGAAACCGTTTTATGAAAAAAAAATACATTCTTTAACATTGATAATGTAAAATATTATTCATTTATTTGTGATTTAAAATTTAAAATTTAATTTTCTAATATATATTAACCCTTCAATATTTATTATGTTACGTGAATTCCCCATATTCATCCACCATGTACTCTATAAGTGACTTTTATGACATTAGTATTGTTTAATATTTTTCTATAAGACAAAGAATCCTTTTAAGTTACAATGGTTGTATTTTTGTAATAAAATTAGGAATTTTAAAATATTCTAAGAACATTTAATACAGTGTATAATATTGTTAAACCCAAAATAATATGATTCTTGAATAAAAGAATTTTTTTTATCTTTACCTTTAAATAAGGGTTTAGATAGTAACATTACATTTATTGATGATTTTAAATCCTTTCATATGTTAGTTTTTATTACAAATATATATTTTTTTATTTAAATAAATATCCAATAAAATTATATATTATATATATGTGTATATTTAAATAATTAAAATAGTATTTTTCTAAAAAATATATTATGTGAATATGTGTGTTTGTTTTAAAACTAAAATTTTACATCTTTTGAAATTTCATGTGTTAAAATGAAACTCAAATATGAAATTTTAAGATTCAAATTATTTAAAATAATCAAATCTTAATATTTTTTATAAATTTAAATTGCTAATGATAAAAATTAATTACATAGGTAAAAGTTAATATGAGTAAAAGGATAAAAGGAAATAATATTTAAATAAATATTAAAATTCATAAAAATCAATGTATAAGAAGTGGCTTCTTTTAATATTGTTCTAAAACTGCATCATTTTTTACTATTGCGACATTGACCTTTGTCTAATGTCATACCATTATAGGTAAATGTTGTGTGTTTCCTAAGGTTCCCTTTTCTTCCCTTATATAAGGATACCATTTCATCCATTTAAAGAAACAGATAAACATCAAATTAATATTTAAAAATAATATATTTTACTAATTTTGGAACCATTTTCCACCTACATATTATTCTTTTCATCCCATGCACTCATAAAAAATTCACTTCCAATGAGTTTTTTCCTTGAGAAAAATCAGGATTTCAATGTGACAATTAACTTCATTTTTATTTGATTTTATTCAATGCTTAAAAAAATTCTATTCAAACCATATGAATATAATGAAATTAATATCATTATTTTAATCAAATTTGTTTTATTAATTATAATGATATTATTAAATCATTTTCACCCATAATGAAAATAAAATGACATCAATTTTGAGAACGTACAATGTACCACCTCTATAATAATATGTTCTTATTTTTCTATTATCATATTCCTAGGATGGTTCCATTGTGAAATTTTATGTATAAATATGTTTATAATTCACAAATGAAATAATGAAGTGATTATTTTTTATACATCATCGTTATTACCATTCCTGATGAAATGAGGTCTTTAATCATTCATAAATGAAGACTATTTCATTGAGGAACAAGACATTTTGTTTTTCATAACCTCGCTTCAAGGATATTTATATGAATTAGTTTAAGAAATATATATGATTATTATGAAAATCTCAATATTTCGTAAAATTTAAACTAATATTGTATAATAATGTTCTCTCACTCGATCAACCATTATTACACATTCTTGTTTAGTAAATTTTTACCACATACATGAGTGATGTTGTAATGATTATATCGTCAATTATTAAATAATTTCACATTATGGAACTAAAATTTTAAAAATTTTATTCGATATTTCAAAATCACTCTTCATAAAAAATATTATTATCTACTGATTTCATTCATATATCAGATTTAAATAATTAAAATCACAAAACCAAAAACACATTTAGTGTTATTAAAAAAAACTATCATAAAATAATCATTGGAAATGAAATTATAAATATATGAATTATTCTACAATGTAGTATCTAGTACCTTATATGATCTGGTAGTGATTAACTTTAATATAATAATGAAGAAAAACATCTCCATAACAAAACATATTGAAAATGACCAAGATTTATGACACCTAATTCATAAAATAGGTTATAACTAACTAATAATGTTTTTAAAAAATTTATATGTAATTTAATAAAACGTTATATAAGTTAATATAGTTTTGAAATAGTTGATTTAGAGAGTTTTTTGGGATACATTTGGTCAGGGAACATTCAACATTGTGATGGTAAATGTAATTGGTTTTCATGACTCAAACCCTTCCCTTTGAGAATAGTCACTACAATGTTTCTATAAAAATATATCTATGATCATATATTTCTTATGATGAGATTATTATGTATTTAAATGTTATTTTCTAGGAAAATAAATTATCAAACCAAATTCTTCTTCCATGATGAATATTTGTTTATGTGAAAATGAATGTTTGTGGTTGATAATTCCATTTATTTTAATAGATTTTCCCCTCAATATCCAGTTATATAATTCCCAAATAAATTATCCATTAAATAGAAATACATCAATTATTTTATCTCTAATAATAGTTATATTTTCCTTTATTTAGAAGCCATGTTTTCTATGTCTTTTTATAAATGTGGATTTTTGATAAGGTCGCTTTAAAATAAATAAAAGCCTTTTCCTTTCAAGGAATTTTTCTAATCCCTTTTGAATCAAATTTTTACATAAGTTTAATTTATTTTTAATGGCTTAATAATTGAGTTCCTTAACAAAAATATGGTTTACCATGTCTCATATTCAATTTTATTTTTTTAAGTGGCCGTAAAATCATTTAATTTTAATATGATATTATGAAATGTTTATTATAATTTTTTTCTCATTCGTATTCAAATGATAATTCCCCAAAATATTAATGGTTCAAAACACTCCTGATATATACTCCTTTGTATTGATCAATTTTTTTTTGTTTCAAATGACTTTGTTTTTTATGAGAATCTATCTATAAATGTTGAACAACTCATCTTTCTTCTTATTTTTTATTTATAATAAGATAAGTGGTTTGATTTTATGTGACATTCATATGTATGAATGAAGACATGTGGGGTTTTATATTACCTTATAATGGGTTGGTTATGGTTTTGTATCTCTTGAGGTAATGAGGCATGTACATACATTTTTTTTACAAAACTAATGGGTAGTTATACATGGATTTGTTCACAAAAGTAAATGGTGTATATAATTTGTACTTTTTAAAATTATTTATTTTGAAAATTTTTCTTCCAATTAATCTATAAAAGGTTACATATTTTCAAAATATTTCAATTTTTATTGATATACCATGTTATATAGATATTATTATTTTTCATGTATTGATTTCATGTTCTTTATATATTTTCAAGACATGCTTTTTTGTGACATTTATTTAGTGTTATTTTTATATAACATGATCCTTAACATTGAGTCATGTTTTATTACTATGAATTATGAACTATAGATCATATTATTTTATATTACTACCTTAATAATGTCCTCACTCATATTTAAAACCCAACCATAATTACTAGTTGATATATTTCCATTATTGAAAATTCGATCACACCTCTTCTTTTTTAAAATTTCCCAGGTTATTATTATTATTTTGTAACATGGTATTTATATTATAGGGTTTATAGGAGAATTAATATAGAGAAATTTTCACAAGTGTTGTAAAATAACTAGTTTCTAAAGTTAGTTTTCAAGACACTATATATTTTTCCCTTGGTTTGTATAAGTATTTATGGAATGTATTAATTAAAAAATGAAACCAATATATTTTTATAAAATGAATATCTTAGGTTTCAAAAGATGGTATCAAATTTAATGATTACTTATTTTGGTGATTTTTTCAAATAAAATTATTGGTAACCTTATAAAGCCGTCATAGTATTGGATAACATCAAGATGTTTTAAAAATATAGTGATTTTCTGGTTTTCTTATCAAATAATCACTGTTTGGATAATATAATACGAATAAAACTATATAAAAGATGAACCTAGGTGTAATCACTCTAATAAGGGTGGTTGATCAATAATTTGGTCAATATCCTTATGAATGATAAGTGGGAATATGATTTCACAACCATCTAGACACTCATAAGGGATATTCATTAGTCAATATAGATTATATTTATAAACATTTATGATATATTTTAATATATTTATATTGGGGAACCTGAAAATTATATTAATATGGATTAATTAGATTGGAAGATAAAGGGTCATATGGTTGGATATATACATCATTTATAATTAATTTATTACATATGTTTTCTATGAATATTTATTTACCAATTAAATCTATTGATAATGAATAATCTATGAAAAATCATAGAGGTAATATGATATAATTTGGGATATTTAACTCTTCTTTGATATAAATTTGTGGGATGATACTCCCTAAAGTCCTTTTTCTTCTTTCATTGGTTTAATGTGTTAATTTTTTGGATATGCATTGGATATCCCTATTTAGTGAACATTAAAATTATCTAGATAAAGAGATCAAATTTCAATTCCTGATCCACCCTTTGAAAATAAATTTATGGCAAGGATTATTATGATATTCCTTTAGAAGATAATTATACAGTATGGGCAATGATACCAAACAATGGGGGACTCATGGCGGAATTTATTATGTGCTATTTCAAAAAAATAAAATGCCTATTATAAGGGAGTAAAATAATATATTTCTAAAGAATATTCATATTATTAGCCCATAGTGTGTTGTGGATTTTTCAATCAATCTTATACCAATTTATATTCCAATATCAAAGGGTTCTTATGGTATTTCCCCTCATATAGTTGTAATAATTAAATAAGTGACTATAAGATATTTTGGGTAGGTTTTTTTTAATCCCAAGTGCTTCGCCGTTGGGTGAACTAGTGATTCTTGATATGAATAATTATCAATAAATGTGCCTCAACATTGGCTTTGGTGAACATAACCAAACCATGATCATGAACAAATATACACTACTTAATATTTATGATTTGTTCAATAATGAATTAGGACATTAATAATTATCAATGATTGAACATTAATCAAGATATTTTCAATTGATGGTAAGGTGAGAAGATATACTATATAATTATATATTCACAAGGTATAAATGTTTTTATTTTACTGTGTTTTTATTTAGTATTAAAAATAATCCCAATATCTTTTAGTATTTTATTAATATATTCTTTTTGGATTACCTTGAAAAATTGGTGGTGGTCTGTATTGATGATATTATGCATTATTATATGAATATATAGTCACTGAGAGCATTTGTTATTTGTTTCAAGGACCTTATGAAAGGGTAAATTATTTTCCATGTTGAAAACGTGCAAATTTTTGTTGTAATGAGTATAATTATTTGGCCATTTTTTACCAATGAGTGTATTTCTATGGAAAAATCAATGAGAAATGTAATTGAAAAATAGAAGAATGAAACCTATATAACATATAACTGAAGTTTTCTTTGATTTTATAGAATATTATTATTTTTAGAATATTATCATGATTTTCTAGTCTACTAACCAAGATGATCTAGAAGATAGTGAAGTTCTTATGGACATCAAAATGTGAGGAATGTTCTAGGGGGATAATATATGGATTGTTAACTATTCATATATATACACTACCACACATGGAGAATGGATTTTTATATATTTTAAGGAATATTTTAATGGTTAGGAATGTGTTATTATTAAAAAATAAAATGTAATATATTAATGATGATGAATATTAATGAATCAAGAGTATAACTACCCAAATCATGATTTGAAGCTAGTGGTAGTATCCATGGAATTGAATAATAAAACAACATCATCTATATGTAATTAAGTGTGATATTTATACTAGAATAAGAGTAAAAATTATATACTCACATTGAAATAAAATTATATTCCTCAAAGTATATAGTTATATCTGATCATGGAATATTGCTAATAAAAACATTACAACCTGAGGATGGCATATATGGTGGCTAATTCCTTGATTTGGACAGATAATTCTATGTTATACATGATGTCTGTTGAAAATGATTAAATAAACATAGATTTAATATTGATGGATTTTGAAATTATGATTAAAGGATAAAATATTATCTTTCGAAAATTATTACTCAACTATTCATCCGTGATTGGATAAACACTATGTTATATGGTTTGGAACCTGAATATGTGTCCAATAAAAACTATAACTAATGAAGATAAGTTTGGATAATCCTCCTCTCTCATCTTAATATATTCATTCTAGAGTTTTGAATATATTTAAGGATCTAAACAAAACAAAGAGTTTGATAAAATGAAAATGGAAATTGAATAATACAAATCTCGATTCCTATCATGGAAACAAGTTAAGACTAAATCAAAAAATACTAATGGTATATTGAAATTATTACCATTTTTAGTATGGAAATGGGAAAAAAATTAAATGGATTTTGTTTTTAGACTCCAAAAAACAAAAATGGGACATATTACCATATGGGATGAAGTTTATCTCCATATAAATAAAATCAATTTATCACCATAAAATTATATTTATAACTTGATTAGCTATCCCTATAGAACATAAAAAAGTCATAAGACTACATGGGGGTCTAATATCAATTGTATTTGATTATGATATGTTGTTTACCATGAGATTTAGGAAAAAATAATAATAATTTTCGATAGAGTTGAGTTCAGTCACTGCTTATCACTTATCGAATTATGATAAGGCTAAGAGGACCATCCAAACTCTAGAGGATATACTAATACATTATTAGAAGGTCTTCCAAGGATGTTTGGTGTAACACCTTCCCATGTAAGATAGATCATATAAAAAAAATTTACCGTCTATAATTAATTTTGAACTATATAAGACATTATATTCAAGGAATATTTCTCTCCAATTAGTTTGGAATAAGTTTTCGAGAGGAAGAAGACATTTCATGACATGTCAATGAAATTAATGGGAATATTAAAACCATTCAATGAAATATGATAACGATTTTTTTTTGATTTAATATATATATAGCTAACCAATGATGGGATCTAGACATTGAATATGGATATAAGGTATTCTTTTGGAGATCCCTATATAAGAAGGATATAAGATTTGGGATGAAAGGGATGATGAGACCCATGTATATAAGTCAGCTTGAGATCCTTGATCATTTTGAGGAGTATATTTGCAATTAATAATTCATCTTATCCTCTCAAAACTATAAGGTGTATTACAAGTTTCACAATTTAACAATTTTATATAAGAACCATCTTAAGTACTGAATTCATAAAGTTTGAAATGGGAACATGATATCTCATATGATGAATAACCACGGAAAATTCTAGATTAAAGAGGTATGGTTCTGTAGAACATTTCCATTGATCTAATCAATAATTCTGGGTGAAATAAAAACTTCTAGGATACTATGTAGGATCCTAGGTATTTCATGAGAGATAAGAAACATCTCTTGTTTTCTGATATGTAATAAAATTTTGAGGATAAATTCTGTTAATAGGGTAGAATGTAATGAATTGGAATTCATGAATTTTAAAAACTAATATATTTTTTTCTATTACATTCTTTACATACTAAATTAATAATAAAATTAAGGATAAAATTATTAATAAATATATAATAAATTTTCTGATGCTAAAACATTACAAATTTAGAAGGTTAACAATTAATATGTGTTAATATTGATTTTTTTTCAAAAAATCCATTTTTATTGTAATATGTATTTTTTAATATATGATTTAATGTTTTAAAATTCAAATATTGTAAATTAAAATGTATTTTTTAATTCCTCCCTTCAAAATAATCATAGTTGGATTTTTTTATTTTTTATAAAAATGTAGATTTTCTATAAAACTTTTAGTGTTTCAGGAAAATTGTATATTTTTTGAATTTATCATTATATAAAATTATCCAATAAGAATAAATTTTTTTATGTTAAATAATATTTTTTAAGAACAAATATATTCGTTTTTAAATATTTTATGAACATATTATCCAATGTTCAATATTTTTAAAACAAAATTTTAATGTTCCATTTATAAAATACAAATTTCTTTATTCTTCAATACTTATGGCTTTATATTGAGTGATTCGGTTTTAGATTTCCTTAAATACCTCATAAAATTTATTTTTTTAATAATAAATTTATTTATTTCATTAAAATCATTATCTATGATTATTATATCTTATACATAAATTTAATGATTAAAATTTAATTTTTTTTGAAAATTGTTTTACACGATTAATTATATTTATTTTAAAATTTTATTTTCAAAGAATTAAAACTTTTATTAGTAAAACATATTATAAAATTTTAATAAATACAATTTAAATTATGAAAATAGTTTCATTATCAAATTTTTACAACAATTTCAATTACTATATTAAAAAACATATTACTATGCAAAAATTTAATATCGATAAAAGGTTAAAAGTAAAAAAACCACAAATCACTATTAACTTTTCTGAAAATGTATAGATTATAGGAGTTTAAAAAATATATTATATGACACCCCAAATTTTTCCAATTTTTTTCCATTTAACCATCCATATTGTAAGGATATTATTGAATATCTATGTGTATTTCCAGAGGTACACTTTTATATTCTTATAAAAGGATTCATCTCCAGACCTTTAAATATACACCTAAAATTCAATGTAATCCACGAAAATCTTCCATTATAATCTTCATAGAACCCTCTACCACCAATATAAGTTTATATTCACCTTATTATTTATGGACTTCACATCATTTGTGTTTTATAAGTGCAAAATCCGTCATCCAACGTGATTATTACCATATAAAATACTTTTATTTTAATATAATACTACCTAAAATAATTTCTAACCTTATAATTATAAATATATAATTATAATTATTATATATTAATTTAATTATATAAATTAGAAAAAAATATTTAATCCTTTCTAACACTTAAGAAAATAAGATAACACTGGTCAAACAAACATGTGATCTATCACCTCCACCACGTGATGCAGTTTGTTTTTAATATTCATATCTCAATTATATAACCATGTAAGGATTTTATAAATAAATTGGCCCTATTTTTCACAAATACAATTGTGAAATGGTAATTTTCATATTCCATCTTTTATCACACTATTTGTGAATTGAGATCATTAATGGTGTGCACATGTTGACTACCATCTTCATGGGTAATGTATTTCATTTTTCACAAACACCCTTCATGGATAGTTACAAGAATGAGTTTAATGAAGATATATGATACCTATGAAAATATCAATTTTCATTAAAATATATATTATCATTATATTATAACATTCCCTTACTCATTTAATCATTATAACAAACTTTTATTTTTCCCATTTTACCACCTCTGGCATTGATTTCATAATGATTATGTCATGGATTACAATGGATTGTTATGTTAAGGTATAAAAAGGTAAAAATAATTTATTAATTTCATAAAAATGATTATTGTGTCATAATATTGTATTTTTAATGATGTTATTAATATATCACCATTTATTAATTAGAATCACCAAAGAGAGATCAACTTCGATTTCATCAAATTACATTACAAAAACACTAAATAAATGAAAGAAATTTTTTTAATTTTTTTTTTAAAAATAATTTCTAGTATCCAATGTAATCTACAAATGATAAAATTTATGAGAATAATGAATAATAACACTAGAATTTCCAAAGTAGTTTAAAACGATAGAAATTTGAGACACTCAATTTTAGAATAGAAGATAAATGATTTGTAATAATTTATTGAAAATTAATAATGAAATTTTATAATAGGTAATGTAATTAAATAACTTATTATTATAGTTTTTTATACATGTTTTTAGAGAGAATGCAACTAAGTTGTAGTAAATTTAGGTAGTTTTCATGAATCAAATCATTACTTTGGGTTATAATCATATATATTTTTAAAAAACTTTTTGATGTAGTATTGTACCTAAACCATGTTAATGTTATTCTTTATTTAAACATTATTTTACATGTAAATTTAGTTTCACTAATAAATAATCATCCTTAATTGATCTTCTATTTTGTGGAAAGGAAATTTTGTTGAGAATAATTCCTATTTATTTTAATTTCTTAAATCCTAAATTTCAACATTTTTACTCCCCAACAAGGTTATTATTTACCTAGTGTAAAATATGTTTTTATCACCAATGATACTTATATTTAAAATAATTTTAAAACCAATGTTTCAATTTTATTTTAATAATGTTGGTTTTCAATAATAGTCCTAGAAATTAATTTTAAAGTTTTTCCTCTGAATGAAATATAATATTCCCCTCTAAATGTCATTTTGAAGTATTATTTATATATATTAATCGATTATTTATTTTATTTTTCTCATAAATATTTTTAAACATTCTTCGTCTTCATTTGAAAAATCATTTTTAGAATTTGAATAAAAATCAAGTCTTTTTTTGACGATGTGATGAACCAATTAATAAGATTTTTTTTGTGATTTATCATTAATTTTGAAATGATTATTTAATAATAATTTAATGAGTCATAAATCACATCATATTTTATCTTTTGGGGGGATCAATTGATCATGTTTTATTTGTGATTCCATTTAATGAATTTATGAAACCGATTTTACCTCTATTAGGTTTTTTATGTTAAAATGACTGATTTTCTTTTGAGTGGAACATATATTCATGGATTATGATGTGTTAGGTCCTATATCACTCTCCAATTAAT
The DNA here is from genome assembly GCA_963277665.1 of Viscum album. Classification (NCBI taxonomy): domain Eukaryota; kingdom Viridiplantae; phylum Streptophyta; class Magnoliopsida; order Santalales; family Viscaceae; genus Viscum; species Viscum album. The sequence goes on from OY728160.1 coordinate 1,857,443,552, forward strand.
TTGTTGTGGTTCTGTATTATAACGATCCATACTTTAAATACATTGTTATTACTTCAAAATTGAAGCATACTTATTACAACATATATCAAAACATTGAAAGGACCGTATAGGTATAGTGTCTTTAGAAACTGGGAAACATAAACAACTAGTTCATAAAGCATCTACACTATCTCCCATTTATTTTATCATATCTATAGTCCCTTTTGGAATATCTTACATAATAACCTTCTTCCTGACCTGGGAAAAAAACATACAAAAGGGTGATTTCAAATGCTCAGTAAGGGTAAACAAAAAAAATATCAATCACATCATATTCAAAAGATCATAACATTTTGGAAATCTTAACATGCAAAAGAGAGCATAATTTCATAACATGGGATAAATCATAGTAGTGAAATAAAATCACAATAATCATAACTTAAAACATGAAACTTTGTGTAATACACACATAATCATAGAGAATCATTTCTTATTAGTCAAGACTCATTTCCAAGAATATCTTAGTGGACAAAGTCCATTTCTGAACCGAGTTCACTCCTCGTTTCAGTCCTGTTTCACTGAACCGGTTTAACCTGTCGTTCCAGCCATGTCTATCTCGTGAGATATTAAATCTTTACCCAATGCATTGGAGGGAGATATAGGTCCCACCCATCTCATAATGATACCATTCTTATGTGTGCCACAAAATCATAAACCATACATCATTGCATAACCCATGTAATAAAAATGGGATTCTTAAACATCATGAAAACATAAAAAAATTCATATAAGATAAAGGAATTCATAAAAATAACTCCATCACAAACTAATCAAATAAATGTAATAATAGGTATGGAAATAGAACCCTTTATTATCCTAGATGGAAAATAATTTTGATAAAACACATGAACTCCATTCTTGAGGAAAATATCCTTTCTACTTAAAAAACAATTTTCCTTTCTTAACATGTCATACAATTCTAAACTAAAAGAAGTTGATTAAAAATAAACATGAAAACCCGTAAAGGAAACTTCTTGTAAATAATGTTTTAAAAAAATCCATTCATGTCGTATAAGTTAAAAAAACAGTCTTCTCGTACTTTTTTCGGAAAAGTCAAAAAGTACCTCGTACGAAAAACGCCAAAAGATTCCTTTCATATATTTTACTAAAAACTCAACGAAGGGTAAAATTGGAATTAAGCAATTGTAGGTGGATGGAAATAATATTACATATTGAGGAAACATGGATGTGGATGATAAAATACACCCTAGTAAATACCAAAGTATAAACAATCTCGGATAAAAATGAGATTGCGATATTTTCCCTTACCTTAGGTCCGATTTGCTTCGTAAGTGCCCAAACCTCCTATATAATGATTTAAATAATGTTATTTACTTATTCCAGAATCATACTTATTTTTATGATATCCTATATGGTCATATTCTTAGCTTCTTATTAGTAATATTTCATTACTACTTGTTATTCGGTTGTTTATTACTTTTTGTTCTTATGCGTGTTTTGTCGAATAAATTCGTATTTTTCTTTTTAGGTTATATATTACTCATTTCCAGAATGTTATTAGTGTAATATATATCATATTAATTCATTCAATTAATTTATATAATCATTATTCAATGAAGATCATGTATAACGAGTCGCATCACATCGTGGAGACGGTATTACGTACGTATGCACGAGCGATGATATCATTCCTGTGATCGTGGAACTGTATTGGAGTATATGTATACTATTTCAGAATCAATATCACTTTACAATAATCATATATAGTTATTATTTACACCATTATACCGATCCGAGTAAGGTGGTGGTGGAAAATAGATTACACCACGACGTGGAGACGGTATTCTGTACGTACGCACGCGTGGTGATTTTGTTTTCCGTAGGATGGATAGATGGTGAAATATGGTTGTTTCATACCTATAATAACATATCCGTATATGAGTGATACTGATGTTATTACTTCATAATGAAACAACTAAATAAGAAGAAGTGGAAGAAGAAATAAAGATGAAATAATCGGTAACATGCATTACCTCTTCTTTGAAGCGCCTCTTTGAGACCTCCTCTTAGGGCACTAAAATTGGTCTTTGAAGAAGACCAGAACCTTTAGGATGTTTCTAGGGAAGTGGGGAAGTGAAATGGGCAGGGTTTGGCTGAGCCTGAAGGCTCAAATTGGATTGAGTTGGGGAGGGAGAAGGTTCCCTTTTATAAGGGAAGAGAGGGGCACCTCTGGAATAACAAAAAATATTATTTTATTAGAAAGTAAAATTCGGTTTTTAATAGCTCCAAATTTATATATTTCGAAGCGAAGGTGGGGATGGGTCGAAATATTCTCATCCAATATAATTTAGACAAGTTTAGGTATCAAATTTTACCTTATCATTTAGATTTAACTTTAAGTTAGCTAATTTAACTTTTACGGTGTCTTATTGTTTTCTTACACTATAAGGTTGATAAATATACTATATCAAGCCAAACGAACCCCAGGTTGTTTATTATTAATATATATAGCTGTATCTAATTAATTTGGCTGAACCATATATTTTTATGAATAAAATAACAATTAATAATATATTATTTGTTTTAAAAACTATTTTATGTCAATTTTGACACTATTTGGTAATTAATTCTTGTGAAAATCATAACAGAATGATTTGTTCGAAAACATTTAATTAAATCAATGAAAACATTTCATATTAACATATAAAATTATTTTAATTCATAAAAAGTCTCAAATTACATTTATTTGGGTATTTATAACATCGATTATGTCAATATTTCATTAATAAGATAATTACTGCATCATCATTGTATCATAAATAAATTAAATTATTTTTAGTCGAAAAATTACAAATAAAAAATCATTATGTAGGAAATCCTTTCAGATTTCTAATGAATATTTATAGTCGAATTTATCTTATGTATTACTCTATATTAAAAATTATTTAGTTATTAAACATTGATTTTAACTATTTTAACCCTACTTTAAATAAATTGATTATAAATGTCCTAATCTAATCCAAGTGGGCCTAAATGGTTATATTTTATTCCTAAGGTTTTTTGGTCAAATTACACTTATCCAATAGAATTAGGACATGTGTTAGGGTAATAATAATATAATTTTTACGCTTAACACCCCTATTTACTTTTAACCGTGGTAAAAAAAGTAAAAAGTTACTATTTACCAAAAATTATTTTCAACTCATTGAACCACATTTTAGTCCTTGGTATTAACCGTGTCTCTCAGATTTTCGAAATTCCACTCACAGAAGCGGTAAAATTATGTTTTATGAAAAAATTCAGTTTTTTAACTACCACTTAGTTGTTTCACTATTCATCAAAAAAATGAAAGTTTCCAGAAAAATAAAAAAAATTAGGCCTAAGCTACATTTTATATTATGAATTCAAAAATGATGTTTATTTTACCAAATTCAAAAAATATCAGTTATATTAACTAATTTAACAATTAATTCCTGTTGTGAAGACAAATAGCGTGTTTTTAAGAGATAATAACTATAAAAAGATTGACAATTGTTTATGTCTGGTTTAAATGTGAAATTACATCCAATGAACCAAATTGTATTAAATTGTAAAAATATATTCTAAATATACATTAAAACCACTGAAATTAATAATTTATCACTATTAATTATTTTGATTAAAAAGTTGTTTTTAATTAAAATTTAGTAATTTTCACTATTCATCATAATATGAAAGTTATCCGAAAAGTACGAAAATTTCACCCTAAGCTAATTTCGATTTTCCGAATACAAAAATGAAGTCCATTTTGAAAATTAAAATTTAAAAAATTTCAAAAAGCGGTCATTACTATTCATAATGGCTAGTTTTAATAATATTTTAAAAGCATATCGTTGTTTAGTGAAACTCAGTATTGCGTACGACGCAAGCTATCGAGGAAGGCCGTGGTTGTGTGTAAAGCAAGAAAAGCTAGTGTTGTGTGTAGTGAATGATTCCTTTGATTATTTATATAACAAAAAAACAAAATATTTCCCATAAAAGTCTCAGGTGTTACATTCTATCTCCCTTAAAATGAATTTCGTCCTCGAAATTCGTCACTTTGTAACAGAAAGATGAGGATACCTCTCCCTCATCATATCCTCAAGCTCCCATGTAGCTTCTTCCAATTGGAGGTTCCTCCATAAAACTTTCACCAAGCGAGTGGTCTTGTTCCGTAGGACTTTTTCACTACGATCTAGAATCTCTATCGGCTGTTCTTCATAAGAAAGATCACGCTCCAGCGGTACAACTTCTGAGATGAGTACATGTGAAGGATCAGGTATGTATTTTCTCAGCAGAGATACATGGAACACATCTTGATCTTGAGAGAGATTCGGTGGAAGCACCAATCAGTAAGCTACCTTTCCAACATGATCCAGTATTTTGAAAGGATCGATATATCTAGGGCTCAACTTCCCCTTCTTTCCAAATCTCATGACCTTCTTCTAGGGAGATATTCATAAGAAAACTTTATCACCCACTTCACGATCTATCTTTTCTTCGGTTGTCAACATAACTTTACTGTCGACTCTGAGCTGCTCTTATGTGTTGTTGAATAGATCGGACCTATTCTGCCATCTCATCAACAAGATCAGGTCTTAATAGCTTTCATTCCCCAACTTCATCTCATCAAGTTAGAGTCCTGAATTTCTTTCCATAGAGAGCTTCATAAGGAGCCATCTAAATAATGGAGTGAAAGCTATTATTATAAGAAAAGTCCACCAAAGGTAGGTGTTGATCCCAACCACCTTTGTAATCCATAGAGCAAGCTCTCAACATATCTTCTAGAGTTTGAATTGTTCTCTCAGACTGAACGTCTGTCTGAGGATGATAAGCAGTGGTCAAACTCAACTCTGTATCCAGATTATGCTGAAGACTTTGACAGAACTTTGAGATAAATCCTGGATCTTGATTAGATATAATAGAAGGTGGTACTCCATGAAATCTTACCACTTCCTTTACATATATCCTGGCAAGTTGATCCAGAGAGAAATCCTCTCTAATAGCAATGAAGTGTGCAGAATTTCTAAGACGATCAACTATGACCCATATAGCATTATTGACTTTAGATGTTTTAGGAAGTCCTGTGACAAAGTCTATAGTGATGTTTTCCCATTTCCAATCAGGTATGGGTAATGGTTATAACATCCCCTTAGACTTCTGTCTCTCAGCTTTAACTTGCTGACAAACCAAGCATCGAGAGAAATATTCAACAATATCTCTTTTCATGCCATCCCACCAGAAGTACTCTTTCAGGTCCCTATACATCTTCGTGCTTCTAGGATGAATAGAGAATGAAGAACTATGAGCCTCATCCAGCAGCTCCTTCTTTAATTCTGGGATGGTAGGAACACAAACCCGATTCCTGAACTTTATTGTCCCATCATAATCAAGGTTGAATTCAGGAATATTTCTAACCTTCTTTTGTAACTCTACATCTTCTTTTTATGCCTCTTTAATCATCACATGTATAAATGGTTGAACATTCTTTTGAGAAAGATATGATTTCCACCCTTCCATTAAAATTCCAAGATCCATCCCTTGTAAATCCATAAATATTGGATCTTTTGTGATCCTCATCATGGATAATATAGCATGGTCTTGTCGACTTAATGCATCTGCCACCTTGTTTGCATTCATAGGGTGGTAATGAATTGAGCAGTCGTAATCCTTAATCAGTTCCAACAATCATCTTTGGCGCATATTCAGCTCCTTTTGTGTGAAAATGTATATCAAACTTTTATGATCAGTATAAATGTCACACCATTATCCATAAAGATAATTAATCCAAATATTTAATGCAAAGATTGCCGCAGCTAACTCCTAATCATGTGGTGGGTAATTTTGCTCATGGATTTTCAACTGTCGTGAGGCATAATCTATCACCATATCATTTTGCATAAGTACACACCCCATACCCTTCTTAGATGCATCACTGTAGATCACAAACCTTTCTCCACTACAAGGCAGTGTGAGCACAGGTGCACTGGATAACCTTCTTTTCAACTCCTTGAAATTCTCTTCACATTCCTTCGTCCAAACATAATATAACTCCTTTCCGAGTCAACCTGGTGAGTGGATTAGATAATCGGGAAAAATCTTTCACAAAACGTTGATAATATCCAGCCAAACCAAGAAAACTTCGGATCATAGTTACTGTTGTTGGTCTCGACCATCTTTTGATAACCTCTGTTTTTGTTGGATCCACATATATCCCCTCTTTTGAGATTATATGACCCAAAAATGAAACCTTTTAAGCCAAAATTCACACATGGAAAATTTGGCATAAAGCTTCTCCTTTCTAAGGGTATTCAATATAATTCTCAAGTATTCTTCATGTTATTCGTTGCTCTTTGAAAAGACAAGAATATCATCTATAAAGACTACCAAAAATTGATCAAGATAGTCTCTAAAGACTCTATTCATCATATCCATGATGATAGCAGAGGCATTAGTAAGACCAAATGGCATCACTATAAATTCATAGTGTCCATACCTTGTACGGAAAGTTGTCATTGGTATATCCTACCTTTTGAACCTTAATTCATGATACCCTGAACGAGGATCAGTCTTGGAAAAGTATTGAGCTCCGCATAGTTGGTAAAATAAGTCATCAATGCGTGGGAGAGGATATTTGTTCTTGATAGTGATCTTGTTAAGTTCTCGATAATCAATGAAGAGTCTCATTGATCCATCTTTCTTCTTAACAAACAGAACTGGTGCTCCTCAAGGTGACTCACTAGGGCGTATGAATCCCTTATCAAGATTCTCTTGGAGTTTCTTCTTCAATTCCTTCAACTCAATTGGGGCCATTCTATAAGGTGTCTTTGAAATAGGCAAAGTACCTGGTACGAGTTCTATTGAAAACTCAACTTCACGATTTAGTGGAAGACCTGAAAATTCCTCCGAAAAGATATCATCAAACTCCCGTACAATGGAAATATTATTAATCGTGAGTTTCTCACCAACCATTTGAGATAAATAACGCTCATTTAGTGGAATAAAGACCCATAAGATGGAAGAAATTTCCACTAGATGGTTATGTTCATCCTTGCATCGATAGAAGATCATAGATTGATCTGGAATATGAAATGTGGCTTCCCTTCTTTGGAAATTGATATGAGCGCCATATAATGAAAGTCAATTCATGCCAAGAATCACATCAAATTCTACTATAGGAAGGATCACAAGATTTGCAGGAAGTACTTTCCCACAAACTTCAATTGGGGAAGAATTATAAACTTTTTATGTGACCGTTGTGCCATTAGGGGTTGTCAAAGCTAACTAAACATCTAATTGTTGAGGTAATACGGTGATACTCTTAGAAAAATCTTCAGAAATAAAATAGTGGGTGGATCCAGAATCAAATAAAACATTTTCTACTTTAGAGTGGATGGTAAGTGTACCGTTCACCACATCGTTATCATACTCCACATCACTGATAGAAATTGCATGTGACATTCCTTTTTCTTTGGCCTTATGATTTTGTTGATGTCGATCATCATCAACAACCCTTGGATTAGGGAATTTATTGGCATAATTCCCCATCTCCTTGCACTTGAAACATTGAAGTGTATTAGGTTCATTCTGTGTGTCCCTTCCTTTTATTGCATCATTAGACATCTTCTTCCCATCATTACGGCATTCAAATGCCCGATGACCTTCCTTTACACATTTGATACATTTACCTTTCCCTTTAAGACAACTCCCTCCATGTTTCTTTCCAAACTTTGAGCATAAGGGAAAGCTCATCTTCTTTTCAGTGTGCTCTTTATATTTTCCTTTGAATTCCATTTTCCTCTTCTTATCAAACACATATGACTAATGGGTTACTCCAATCTCCATCTCAACTTTGAGATCACATTGAACGATTTCCTCATAGATATTGAAGTCCCTCATGGCTAAGGCCCTTCGAAGACTTGGTATTATGCCACTAAAGAATCGACAGATCTTACTCTCAGGTTGGATAATAATACCAGAAGTGTACCTTGCAAGTCTTGTAAAATTTGCTTCATATATACAAACAGATTCATCATCCTTTTGATTCAGTTCAGGAAACTCTTTCACCATCTTTGTTCGGAGAATACGAGGGAAGTACATATTGAAAAATAAGTTCTTGAACTCGTCCCATTCCATGGACTCAATTTCATCCATTTGCCTCGTATTCTTAATAAGATTCCACCATTGATCAGCATCTCCTTCCAAAATAGACACTGCTAGGATGACTTTAACATATTCAGAACATTGAAGAACTGATTATATCTTTTCAGTAGTACTAATCCATTGTTCAGCAACTAATGGATCAGTAGACCCGCTGAAAGATGGTGGACGCTGCCTCATGAAGGATTCAACAGAATGTTGCTCCTTCCATTTCTCGTTTGGAAGTCCTGCATGATTAATAGCTTGAGAATGTTGTGTGAGCATGGCTACAAGAATTTTCATTCCATCTCCCATAACGTTTGGTTGCTAAGGGGGACAATCATTGCATTTCCCATCGCATTCCGCAGTAACAAGGTTCCTTCGGGTTCCAGCCATTGACTAAAACCAAGAAGAATAGTGTGAGAAATACTAATTATAATAGGAAAACCACATAATCAAGAATAAAATTTCACAGTTAAGGTCTTATCCTAGGTTATTCATGGTCATTTCTAAAACACTAATATTGTGTTCTATGGTTATAATTATCCTTAGGGTTCTTACTAAGTCTTTCACATCCTAGTTTCCAAAGGTTTAATATACCTATCCTCTGATACCAACTATAACGACCCATACTTTACATACATTGTTATTACTTCAAAATTGAAGCATACTTATTACAACATATAACAAAACCATGAAAGGACCGTATAGGTATAGTGTCTTTAGAAACTTTGAAACATAAACAACTGGATCATAAAGCGTCCACACTGTCTCCCATTTAGTTCATCATATCTGTAGTCCCTTTTGGAATATCTTACATAATAACCTTCTTCCTGACCTAGGGAAAGAAAAAATACAAAAGGGTGAGCTCAAATGCTCTGTAAGGGTAAACACAATAAATATCAATCACATAATATTCATAAGAACATAACATTTTTGAAATCTTAACCTCCAAAAGAGAGCATACTTTCATAAAATGGGATAAATCATAGAAGTGAAATGAAATCCCAATAATCATAACATAAAACATGAAACTTTGTGGCATACACACATAATCATAGAGAATCATTTCTTATTAGTCAAGACTCATTTCCAAGACTATCTAAGTGGAAAAAGTCCATTTCTGAACCAAGTTCACTCCTCATTTTAGTCCTATTTCACTGAACTAGTTTAATCTGCCGTTCCAGCCATGTCTATCTCATGAGATATAAAATCTTTACCCAATGCATTGGAGGGAGATATACGTCCCACCCATCTCATAATGATACCATTATTATGTGTGCCACAAAATCATAAACCATACATCATAGCATAACCCATGTAATAAAAATGGGATTCTTAACCATCATGAAATCATAAAACAATTCATATAAGATAAAGGAATTCATAAAAAAAATTCCATCACAACATAATCAAGTAAATGTAATAATAGGTATAGAAACAGAACCCTTTATTATCTTAGATAGAAAATAATTTTGATAAAACACTTGAACTCCATTCTTGAGAAAAATATTATTTCTACTTCAAAAACAATTTTCCTTTCTTAACATGTCATACAATTCTAAACTAAAAGAAGATGATTAAAAATAAATGTGAAAACTCATAAAGAAGCTTCTTGAAAATAATGTTTTAAAAATATCCATTCATGCTGTATAAGTTAAAAAAACATTCTTCTCGTACTTTTTTCGGAAAAGTCAAAAACTACCTCGTACGAAAAACGACAAAATATTCCTTTCATAACTTTTACTAAAAACTCACCGAAGGGTAAAATTGGATTTCATCAATTGTATGTGGATGGAAATAATATTACATATTGAGGAAACATGGATGTGGATGATAAAATACACCCCAGTAAATACCAAAGTATAAATAATCTCGGATAAAAATGAGAATGTGATATTTTCCCTTACCTTAGGCCCGATTTGCTTTGTAAGTGCCCGAACCTCCTGTATAATGATTTAAATAATGTTATTGACTTATTCCAGAATCATAATTATTTTTATGATATCATATATGGTCATATTCTTAGATTCTTATTTGTAATATTTCATTACTACTTGTTATTTGGGTGTTTATTACTTTTTGTTCTTATGCGTGTTTTGTCGAATAAATTCTTATTTTTCTTTTTAGGTTATAGATACCTCTTTTACAGAATGGTATTAGTGTAATATATATCATATTAATTCATTCAATTAATTTACATAATCATTATTCAATGAATATCATATATAACGAGTCGCATCACATCATGGAGACGGTATTCCGTACGTACGCATGAGCGATGATATCATTCCCATGATCGTGGAATTGTATTGGAGTGTATGTATACCATTTCATAATAAATATCAATTTACAATAATCATATATAGTTATTATTTACACCATTATACCCATCAGAGTAAGGTGGTGGTGGAAAATAGATTACACCACGGCGTGGAGACGGTATTCTGTACGTACGCACGTGTGGTGATTTCGTTTTCCGTAGGATGGATAGATGGTGAAATAGGGTTGTTTCATACTTATAATAACATATCAGTATACTTGTGATACTGATGTTATTACATCATAATGAAACAACTAAAGAAGAAAAAGTGGAAGAAGAAATAAAGATGAAAGATTCGGTAACGGGCATTACCTCTTCTTTAAAGCGCGTCTTTGAGACCTCCTCTTAGGGCACTAAAATTGGTCTTTGAAGAAGACCAGAACCTATAAGATGTTTCTAGGGAAGTGGGTAAGTGAAATGGGAAGGGGATGGCCGAGCTGTAAGGCTCAAATTGGTGTGAGGAGGAGAGGGAGGAGGTGCCCTTTTATAAGGGACGAGAGGGGCACCATAGGAAAAACTAAAAGTATTATTTTATTATAAAGTAAAATTCGGTTTTTAATAGCTCCAAATTGATATATTTAGAAGCTAAGGTTGGGATGGGTCGAATTCCTATCATCCAATAGGATTTAGACAAGTTTAGGTATCAATTTTAACCTTATCATTTAGATTTAACTTTAAGTTAGATAATTTAACATTTACCGTGTCTTCTTGTTTCCTTACACTATAAGTTTAATAAACATACTATATCAATCCAAACGAACCCCAAGTTGTTTATTATTAATATATATAACCTTATCTAAGTCATGTGGCCAAAACATAGATTTTTAGGAATAAAATAACAATTAATAATATAGTATTTGTTTTAAAAACTATTTTATGTCAATTTTGACAATATTTGGTAATTGATTTTTGTGAAAATCATAACAGAATTATTAGTTCGAAATTTTTTAACTAAATCAATAATAACATGTAATATTAACATATAAAATTATTTTAATTCATAAAAAGTCTCAAATTACATTTATTTGGGTATTTATAACATCAATTATGTCAATATTTCATTAATAAGATAATTATTGCATCATCATTGTATCATAAATGAATTAAATTAATTTAAGTCTAAAAATTACAAATAAAATACCATTATGTAGGAACTCTTTTTAGATTTATAATACATATTTATAGTCGAATTTATCTTATGTATAACCCTATATTAAAAATTCTTTAGTTATTAAACATTGATTTTAACTATTTTAACCCTTCTTTAAATAAATTGATAATAAATTTCATAATCTAATCCAAGTGGGCCTAAATGGTCATATTTTATTCCTATGGTTATTTTCAGTCGAATTACACTTATCCAATAGAATTAGGACATTTGTTTGTATAATAAAAATATCATTTTTACCCTTAACTACCCTATTTACTTTTAAACGTGGTAAAAAAAGTAAAAAGTTAATATTCATCAAAAATTATTTTCACCTCATTGAACCACATTTTAGTCCTTGATATTAACTGTGTGTCTCGGATTTTCGAAATTCCACTCACAGAAGCAGTAAAATTATGTTTTATGAAAAAATTCAGTTTTTAACTACCACTTAGTGGTTTCACTATTCATCAAAAAATGAATGTTTCCAGAAAAATACAAAAAATTAGGCCTATGATATATTTGATATTATGAATTCAAAAATGATTTTTATTTTACCAAATTCAAAACATATCAGTTACATTAACTAATTTAAAAATCAATTCCCGTCGTCAAGACAAATAGCGTGTTTTTAAGAGATAATAAATATCAAAAGATTGACACTTGTTTATGTCTGGTTTAAATGTGAAATTACATCCAATGAACAACATTGTATTAAATTGTAAAAATATATTCTAAATATACTTTAAAACCACTAAAATTTATAATTTATCACTATTAATTATTTCTATTAAAAAAGTTGTTTTTAATTAAAATTTTGTAATTTTCACTATTCATCAGAATATGAAAGTTATCCGAAAAGTACCAAAATTTCACCCTAAGCTAATTACGATATTCTGAATCCAAAAATGATGTCCATTTTGAAAAATAAAATTTACAAAATTTCAAAAAGTGGTTATTAGTATTCATAACAGCTAGTTTTAATAATATTTTAATAGCATATCATTGTTTAGTGAAACTCCGTATTGCGTACGACGCAAGCTATAAAGGACGGCCGACGTATCATGTAAAGCAAGCCAAGCTTGTGTTGTGTGTAGTGAAAGATTCATTTGATGATTTATATAACATAAAAACAAAATATTTCTCATAAAAGTCTCAGGTGTTACATGTATCTTATGATATAATGATATATGAACATAGTTGGATTTTTTTCAAAACAAATAATGGTCAATATACAAGGATTGTTTCAAAAAAAATTATTGGATTGAAATAAATAGATTTTTAAAAAAATCTAATCATATATATGGTCATCAAATTACACTCCAAAATTTTCTTTTTTTTCAAATTACCCCAAATTATTATGATGTTCCATGTTATAAATATATTTTTTTTCCAGACGTATTGATTGGATTCCTGTTAATGTTTACAATCCATCTTTTTTATAATCATTTATTAGTATTAAATTTATATTCCTTGATACTTAATGATCAATGTTGTTTTATGAATTTCACTCATAATCTGATTATATTATTATCAGATATAACTCCCTCTCTCATATTATCCTCCATATTTAATATATAATCATTATGATTTGTAGTTATTTTTCCCATGATACACATATGGTATTTCCCCAAATTATGTTCCCATTTGATAGGTTATGAAGATGATTATGTCATATAAGATGTATATAAGTGAATCTAAATGGGAATAGATATGGAAAAATGTTTTTATGTTTCATAAGATATGATTTTTATGTATCTAGTCTCAAAAACACTAATCATTAAAAATCTAAGATGATGAAAATTATATTCATAATGTGAAAAGCTAAACAATTAAATCTAAGTATTATTTATTTGCTCTAATCTTAGATATCTATAGTTGGTATAACAATTCCTGTTCAGTTTTTTTAGGGATAAGATATGGAAAATTTGAAATAAGTTACATAATGATTCTATGTATTTGATAACAACATATTTATTTAGTAATGTAGTGATTATGTGATATTTATTTTAATACATCATTGTATAGATACTAGTAGGTGGATGTGGATATAGAACAAAAGAATATAGGGGTAATCGGTATGAAACAAGGTGGTTTAACATTTACTTGATCTTCACACTAACTAATAATGAGTATACTTAATACTACACATATGTCTTGAAATGCCTAATGGATATGTTTTGGTTAAATAAAATTCTCTTTATGAACTATGATGAGGTATTTGATCATTTTTAAGTTTGAGAACCGAAAATGGATATTACCATAGATAACTTATATGTAAAACCACTGGGTTGTATGTTAGCATATATAAATCATTTATGAGTTATTCATTCCACATGTATACTATGAATGTTGATTTATAACCTCATGTCATGTATATTGAAATATATAGGAAAACCCAGGGAGAAATGATGATATCACGTATGAAACATAACTCTTATCCAGTATAATTGTTTTTGAATATATACCCTAGGGATCTAGTTCATCTTCTATGTTTTGAATTTAATTCGATATTGGTCATAGATTTGTGATCCTAATATTGAGGAAAAATTAGATCTCACAATAAATAGATCTCATTTCATATAAACAACCACTCTTATAATAAAATATCGATTTGAGGATGATTTTCAGGTATCTTTATAAGAAAATTCTATAAAATGTGTTATGAAATTGATAAGTGTGTGAATATTTGTCGAATGATCTTGGGTAAATACATATTTTTTGACATAACTATTTTATGGGATAATAAATATGTTGTCACGACCCCTCCCTCCAATGATTCCCCTCCTAGGTTGTCAATTAAGAATGAGAGATAATGATCCTTGAGTCCCTCCTCTTGTAGGACCTGGGATAGAGACTAACACAATGGGTGTAAAAATATCTTAAATATGAGAGACATTACCCGTTTAAGTAAAAAATGACGTGATATGATGAATCATTCATTACAACTCCATGAAATAATATAATTAACACCAAAAAAATCCCACATGCATGAGGAAAATAAGTCTGATACAATTAGAAATGTCTCCAAAATAAAATATCCAAGCTAATACTATGAAGAGACAAAAAACTAAAGATATATGAACTAGTAAGGTCCTGAATGATCTTAATTATTCTCCTAGAAATCTAAATGAATATTATATATTTAGGGGGAGAATACACATATACTATGTATTAAAACCAATGTCTCTTGTCCACATGCTGGTGAAGTATTAAAATTCTCGTATTGGAAAACAACAGAATCAAACCTCAACAAAACGAGTGAACTAACCCCCAATACTCACCAAGGAACACTCACAAAATAACACAAGTCATGTAATATAATGTATAGAACATTGAGGATAAGGTATCACGCACCACTTTAGCACTGGTTATGGGAGTCTTTAAAATTTTTGAATATCTTAGTGCTCTCATCCCTTTTGTATACCACAACACATCCCTCCCACACACACCTGGTCAAAAAACCACATCCCAACATGCCTGCACACACAAGGGACTCACAACATAACAAAACCTAGCCAACAAACTCTTATGCCTCAAAACAGATCACAACTCACCCTGAACGTAGTTGTGAAAGTACCTCACATTTCATCCTGGAGACACATGGTAAAGCACTAAAAACCTTACCTACAAACACCTATCATATCACATCTTTCCCAAATACACATGGGAAACCACAACCATATCACATCCTCTAAGGTAACTAAAACAACTCCATCCATCACAGCCTATGCCATACCTACCTCCCCAAGAAGGGAGATCTGAAACGGTTTATTACCCGACCATCTGTACTACCCGCCAAATGTTGGGAAAGACACCCTCCCACATGGCGATGGGGGTGTTCGGAAAATTGTTATAAAATAGGTTGGGGTCATATAAAAATCACATGGAAAATAAAACTTTTAAAATATAGGATACCAAGCAATCGATCTAATCATATGGGTTCTCAAACAAAAAAACAACTCACAACACTTCCATCTTTACTAATACCACTAAATTCAAAACACCACACCCCAATCCACAAAACCGTAATCACATTCCCAAAAAAATTATCTATCCATTCTCATTTGGTTAACAAAACAAACCCAAGTTGTTCCAAAAGAGACTAAACCATTACTTATTCATTCCGTCACTCCCCAAGAAACTGAAAAACACAATGAAATTCAAGGTAAATTAACTATATTCAAATTAAGGAATTATCACACCACGACCTCTTTGTTTATAAACCATTCCATATATATCATTTTTCATTCTACTGGTATGGGGTGAATAATTTTGTATTTTATCAATATAGAAGATCCCTTACCAACTAATGCTATTCTTATTCAATGTAATCCTACCCAAACCATTATACCAACCAAAAAAGATCCACAGATCACCACCACATCCAGCAATATATTAAACCAAAAATAGGATGCAACCTGGCTGCATAATAATTATGATGACCACATTGCTATACTATCCAATGAAAAACATATTTTTGCTTTGACAAGGAATCCCTTATTTTATTCCACTTGTTAATATAAGGGTAATCAAAGAAATAATATGATCTTGAAGCATACATTTATTATTAGAGTGTACATAGTTTTCAGTTTTCATTTTAACATTTTCCGTAGAAAAAAAATGACATATATTCCATAAAAAAACCCATGAGAAAACAATGACCCCGAATAGTCATGATATTCAGTGGGCAGTTAGCCCACACAAATAACAATATCAACAGAACAATATCATAGATGGAACATGTGTCAGTTTTCATAGACTCCAATTTATTTATTTTTAACTGGGTCACTTATCGTTGTAAATATAAATTTAATTATCTTCATAATGGATACTTCTATAATCCCACCTTTATAATTGAAAAAAATAGAGACAAGATAAAACCTACTTGGAAGAGGAGATAGTCGAAACATCCAGATTGCACTAAAACAGTGGTGCGTATGCAGTAGGAAAACCCCAAGGAAAACTCGAATAAACTATTAATCCCTGGTCACATGACTTCTGTGGGATGAATAACTCTTGGAGTTCTATATCAAGAGAAATCAATTAATAATAACAAGGGGAATAGTATGTTAACATTTGAAAAATATATAAATAGAGTCACATGTTTATATATGTTTTTGAATTTCCAATAAAGGTGGATATGGTCAAGATATTGGGATTTGGGTATTTTAAACCTAAGACCCTTATAAAATTAAATATAGTATTTTACAACGTCAAATCGGTCTTAAAATCATTCAAATAATTCTTCAAATAAATTAGTCCCCAAAAAAGATGTCAAAAAGGAAAAAACCCGAAGAGGCTAGAAACACTGTGCATGATATATCATTTAAAGATTCACCAATCATTCGGGCCCTGCTCAGAAGCCTCTATTAAATAAAGAACCACTTAGTGTGGAACCAATATCTAGAGACTATTAGATGGCTCAATGCTCGATGAGGCACCACTCACAAGCGACCATTAGATGGGGCAACACTTAGTGAGTGACTGTCAGATGAAAAAAATTCCACCATCAGCGTTTCACCGCGAGGTGGGATACCACTGGATGAGGCACCACACTTTGAGAATGTTCCATCGAGTCACTACCAATGAGAGATTCTTGTTGGGTAACTGCTATCAAGCAACCACTAGTGAGTTGTTGCGAGTCACTTCCATCGAGTCACCACTAGCAAGAGACCACTGGAAAACATAGAAAATAGTTTAATCTTACATAGTGTTTAAATAATCCACTTTTACCTCCTTTGACACCTCCATCACCAGATTCTCCCAATGTAATGGACTAGAGAGGTCTGGGGAATTATATCAGATACCTTTCAAGCTATTATTAGCTATGAAAATTCAAATGCAACTCTAAAGGAAACTAGAGAAAGGGTCTAAATAACCATCCCTTGAGATCCTCTAAATGATCCTAGTACACTCGAGACATATCTTATCAACCAAACACATGATCATTGAATGAAAAACCACAATATGTTGTTTGAAATTTAGAGGGAAAACATCCAAATCCAAGAACTTCTCCAATGACATATGCAACCCATGCCTCATCGCATTAACCCAAATGACCCCAAAAAACACCACACAATCCTTACCACCACACAATCATGAACATACGAATCAAGGAGTTATATACTCTATGTGACAATAATATCTACTCTGGGAAGCACTAACTTGCCGACATGGGCTTAATCACATAAAAGTTATTTCATGTCGATTAGAAATTAGGTTCTCCCCTTTTTACATGTGAATACATCATCACACATCACACCACATGCATCACGTTGCATGAAAAATGGATACCAAAATATTTCAAATGATACATCATAATTAAAAATAGAGAAAGAAAAAAATCAAAACAACTTCGAGTATTGGGAACACATCAACATCTCTATCTCCCAGGTACACTCTTGAAGGCCACCATGTCTCCATAGCACACAAAAAAATAATGTTTTTTCCATGAAACACCTTCACCCAACAATTATGGATCTTTTCTTGACTCTCTACAAACATCATGTCATCCTTGATATCCATCTCTCCCCAGTTAATCACACATAAGTCATTTTGAAGATACTGATGATGTTAAGAGTTATGAAAGATGTTATATACACTCTCTAACCAAAGAGGAAATTCCAATTGGTATACCACCTCACCAACATGCACCAATACCTCAACAGTTCCAATGAGCATGGGATAAAGCTTACCCCCTCTGCTAAAACTCCACTACACATGTAAAGGAGAAACCATGAAAAAATATGGTTTCCAAAAAAAACTACAATGGAGTCAACTTATGACGAATATAAGACTTATGTCAAACCTATGATTCTTTAATTTACAAATGAACAAGATGAAACATCTCTATTGTGCTCTACACCAATTCGGGACCAAGAAAAGATATCTCCCCATCCTCTGTCCAGCACCACAGAGAATGAAATAGTAATTCATAAAAATCATAAAATGGAGTCATTATAATGGAATATTGATGGATATTATTATAAGAAAATGCTGCTAATGGAATATGAAAATGCCAAGATCACCCAAAGTCCAAGATGCATGACCAAAACATAATCTCCAATGTCTGGATAATCTCCTCTATCTGCACATCTACCTAAGGGTGGAATGATTTACTGCCTTATAATGGGGTGAAAAAGAAAATTTTCAATCTCCTCTAGATTCATTAGGTAATTCATACATGAAATTATGAGACAATGGTCCTAAAAACTTCATTCAACCACACCACTTCATCCATGAACCTCTTAGACAATACATGCACTGCACCCAGCTTATATTTCACCATGAAGTGGTCTAATTTCATCAATAGATCCACTACCATCGAGATAGCATCGCAACATCCTTGTCATTTGGGTAACCTAGTGAATACATCCATTAATATTGATATTATTTTCACTTTGGAACATACATGTTCTATAATAATAAACCAAGAAGACAGTGATCGACCTTTACATGCTGGAATACTAATAAATTTGAGATAAACACCACCACTTTTTATTTCATCCCAGGCTATCAAAACTAACTTCTAATGTCAGAGTACATATTTGAAACTCATAGATGTACCACTAAGTGTGATCCCTAAATCTCACAGACTCTACTCCACATATCCATTAGAACAAACATCTTCCCATGAAACAAAATCTAGTTTTAATCATATTTTGAATATCTATCTGGAGAAACACCATGGCCAACTCAATCACACATCACATCCACCTATGAGTCTCCCCATAGAGACTCTTCCAACATCTTCTTTAGAAAATATTTCACCATTTTTAAAAAATGTATCCTATACTACCATCAACTCTTGCATATAAGTTCAAGGATTCCATCTCCTCCATCGCTCTCTAATAATCGGTAGATTCCCAAACAACATTATTTTTTCAAAATTATTCTCAAATCATCAACCATGACATTCCATTTCCCCTAGGTGTATGACATCTCAGAATCGTAGTCATGATGAATCTCCATCCACCTCCGTTGTCGTAGATTTATGTCATGCTGGGAAATGATATATGTCAACCTCAATTGATTTGTTATCCCCCCAAAGAACATTGCAATGAGGTAATGCCAACATAACATCAACATAAACACAACCAATACATACCCCAGCTCATGGGTGGAATAGTTATCTTCTTGGGTATATAACTTTAAAAACCCATTAGAAATCACTACTCGCTGCAACATCATCACACATCCCAAATCCCAATGGGAAGTATCACAAAAACCTCAAAAATTTCACCTCAATATGTAAGCATTCAATAACATCATGTAAAAAATAAAACAAATCGATTCCGAAAATGAAAATTTATGGATGCATCTACAACATGAAGAGATCCTTACAGGAGTTATATGATCTAATCATCATTCTAGTCCCTCGACACACATCAATCAAGCTCATCTCCGATTAGTATAATCATCCCGAGGGGAATGAGAAGACTCGCTAATTATAGTACCAGGTAATGGAAAATAGCAAGTGAACCAAAGGAGTGTGATGATCACAATCTAAACAAAACACAATAATGGCTACTAAAAAAGTTGATCGATCCTCTGATGACCTCTCAACTTGCTGTAACTGCCGCCTCTACTATGTGCAGCTAACCACACCAGGATTCTATAGATAATGGATAATGACTACATCCAGGGACACACAAGAGTCATATACTCTCATCATGAAGAATATCTTGAGGAAGACCTCTACATGATCCCTCTCCGCATGGTGGAGGAATGGCCTGCTGCCCCTGCTAGTGAAATGGCCTCGCCTAAAACTGCAATTGGGGATAGTGTTGACCCCATCCACCTCCTCCTATGATATCTTGAGGAAAAACTAGTCACTATATATGGAAATGAATAAGAACCCCATGAAGAAAACAATATATCATGAATCTCCCATGAAAATCACGAAACCCACTAGCACCATGAGGCCAGAAGGGAATCTTGTGAGGTATACTCTCAACTTGTCAAAACCTTGAAGGTCCTGACAGATATTTCCAGCCACTAAAAACTCAACCACTCAAAAAAATATATTCACTCACCTATAATAGTATATATCATCCTGAAAAACATTCTCTCAATCACATTATGCTTCTTCTTATGCTCCAAATACATTGGAAAAATAAAAAATTTAAAAATGTGTTGAATATAAAGAAAAAAATGCAACCTCAAGATTTCTCACATGAGAATCCTCGTCTGCGAAGTTATATGAGAAAAAAAAGAAGAATATACTTAGTCTTAATTCCATGATTACACACTAACACACCCCCTAGTGAAGGGAGAGTAGCTTATTCCTCTCTTCAAATTTCATGGTCAGTGTGACATACATAGCTCGAAACACCTTCTGGAAGTCAACCCACAATTGTTTTGCATCATTCATCTCCATGAGATACCACTTCCACCACTAACTCTATGATCCCTACATATGAATCATTTACAAAGGTATATAATACACTATCATGTCCTAGATTAAACTAAAGACAATCTGAAGCTCCACCACCCATCACTTTGTCTCTATATCTAAAACTCTTCATTCATTATTTCTGAAATTATGATGCTGGAAATCAGGAAATGTTCTCTTACATTGATCATTCTACCTATTTGGATCATCCCTACGATGATCAACTAGATTAGCGTCATGACCACCACTACCTGATCTACATAGAGATGATGATCAGGATCTATAACTGAAAGATAAAAAAATTTCCTAAGACTGGTATCAGGGAATTCTATTGGGGTTCATTTTCAATTAATCTCATTTAATCATTTCAAACACCCTAAACAAACACAATTTGATTAATAACACAAGTCATTATGATGAATGTACATTTATTAGGTATCTACCCTACATGTTGCTTTGACTTACATGGTCATTCAATAAGCTCACTATTCATGAAATAGATCACAAGGGGAACTAAAATCTATTGTCTTAACCAATTCCCCTAGACTATATAATGTAGAAATTTAGACTAAACTATTTCCTTACAATCCCCTAAAATCCTTACAATGGTTAAATCTAAAATAATACCTATCTCTCAACCATATCCTCTTATACCAATTTATCATGACCCCTTCTATACAAAGATACCGCTCTAAGTATGGCAAGGAAGAACAAGAGATTATGACCCCCGACCCCCACCCCCCGAGTCCTACATCAAGTAGGCCCCAGGTTGGAAATTAGCACCAAGAGTGTAAAAATCTCAAAACTATGTAAGTAATTACACTTATTAAGAAACCCTGATCAAGATATTAGAAGAATCATCTTCAAACACTACAAGAAATTATTTAAAAATAAATCCAAAACTATACCACATGCATGTGTAAAATAGGACTGATACACAAACAAAAGTATCCAAAAATAAAATACCATAGTTAAATCTTTGAAGAGACATGATAGGTGTCATTATTTGAGCTAGTAAGGTTGAACACAGTCCATGTAATCCTCTTAAGATCATGAAAGTATTTTATATACATATTCTAAACATACATGTAGACTAAGTAGTAAAACCAAATTATCTTGTGCATATGTGGGTGAAGCACACCAATAATCCTTAATGAAAATAGTAGAACCAAACAACACCTAAAAGGGTATACTAACCACCCCAAACTCCCCACGCCGTCCTCCAAAAATAATGAAATCCATGTAGTATAATGTATATCACCTAGATGATAGGGTACCCCACCCCACATTTCCACTGGTTATGACACACTTTCACTTTGTCAAATGTCCTGCCCCCTCCTCCTTCCCTTTCGTATAGCACAACAAATCCCATATGTACACACCTGGGAAACAAACCACATCACCTCTTTCCCACACAAAACAAGGCCTCAACACAAAACAAAACCTAGATACACACACACACAAAAACACACAAAATACTGTTCCTTACTACATATCACAAGTCATCCCAATGTCACATGGGAAATCACATCACATCTCATCACGAAGAAACTTGGGAAAGAAAAAACCCACCTAAATGCAAACACCTAGACTGTCACATCGAACCCATATAAACCTAGGCCCCAAAAACCACAACACATCCCATAAGGCCTAAAAAGGTTATATAACCATCAAACCATGTTACATACCAACCTCACTAGGAAGGGAGAGTAGAAATGGTAGGTTACCGAGACATCTGAACTTCGCACTAGATATTGGGAAAGAAACCCTCCCTAGTGACGATGGGGGTGTTCAGAACATAGTTCTCAACTATGGTGGGGTGCTTATATAAATCAATAGGATATAAAAAATGTATAAATATATGATACCAAACACTCAATCTCGAACAATGGGTTCTAAAAAAACAACAAGCTCATAACACTACCAACATTGCTTCTACCACTAAATGCACAACTCCACACTTCCGAGAACAAAACCCGAATCACATTCCAAAAAAATTATTTAAAAAATTTCATTCCATTAAACCAATATCCAAACATGTTTCAAACATGATTAAATAGTTATTTATTCATTCAATCACTCCCCAATACAAAAAGCAATACAGTGACATTCATGGTAAATTATCCCAATTCACATTGAGGAAACATTACACCTGGAAAACTACCTTTAACACCCATTCATGATATATCAAATGTTAATCTTTAGGTGATGGATGAATATTTATTCATGTTTTTAATGGTGAGGTACCCATACCAACCACTACCATCCTTCTTCAACGTCATCCTTCCCAGACCACCATACAAAAAAACCGTAACTCACCACCACATCTAGCAACACATTATACAACACCATGGACAATGACCATGCTGCTTTATCGTTTTCATGACTAATTCCCCATACCATCCACATAAATAAAATATTTATTTTTTTACATTGTATCACTTCATTAATCCCACTTGTAATTCAGGTGTTATCATAGAAACAATATGATCTTGTGGAATACATTTATAAGCATATTGTACATGGTTAACAATTGTAATATAAATGTTTTCAATGAAATCAAACATCATTTATTTCATAGACAATCCCATGTGAAAATAAGGACCCCCCCAATACCCATTATTTTAATTAGGGCCTAGACAACATTAATCACAATATCATCGTAACATTAACACAGAATAATCATGTGTCACTTTGCTGAGACCCCAATTTATTGAAATAAAAAGGGTTCATTTATCTTCATAAATTTTAATTATACTATCTTATCAAAGGAATCATCAAGATAACCACACCACAAAATTCAAAAATATAAGAGGTGATGGAGAACCGAATTGGAAGAAGAGATTATTGACACATCTTTGTTACACCAGAACATGTTCATGCATGGAGCCAGAAGACCTCCTGGAAAACCCAAACAAACTGATACAACCTGGCTGCATGAATTTTATGGGAAGAAGAAATATAGTTTTCTTGTATCAAGAGAAACTATGGAAGTATAAAAAGGGAAAATGTTTCTCATATTTTAAAAAATATTTAAACCGAGTCAAGGGTTTACATAATTTTTTGATTTTCCAATATAGGATTATTTGGTCATGATAAGAGACATTGATCTCTTAAAATCCCCTAGACCCTTAGGATATTAAAAATAGGAATTAATGACTTTTAATTAGTCTTAATGTCTTATATATATGGCTTTAAATTCATTTTACATTAAAAAATACATGAAAATATGGAAAACTGGAAGAATCTAGAAGCATTGTGAAAGAGCCATCATTAGAAAACTCACCACCCAATGAGGCACCACTCAATGAGGAACTACATGTGAGGAGATATTGAAAGAAGAGACACTCGGTGTGGAACCACTCACAAGTGATAGTTAGATGACTCACCGGTAAATGAGGAACCAGTCACTAGTGACTGTAAGACGAGACACCATTTGATGAGCGACCATCAGATAAAACTCATTCTACTGTCAATGAGTCCCCATAAGGTGAGACCCTACTGGAAATGTTTCCATTGGTTAATAATATTTCAGTGGGTCGACACCAATGAACAACCGCCAGAGAGTCACCACCAAAAAGTCACATCATGTGGGTGACCATCAACAATTCACTATCAGGGAGTCGCCGAATTTGTGTCACTGCTATTGATTCACCACATGAAAGTGACCATTGAGAACCCATGAAATTTGATAAATCATAAAATTTGTTGAAATGAGCTCCCATGACTTTCTTGGACACCTAAAAAAATAGATTCTATCAATGTAATGGACTGGAGAGGTTCAGGACCTTACACATATATTTATATATGCATTTATATATTAATTCCCATAAATCACGATGTTTAGTTTCCAATCACGATCGTACCTAGATCTGGGCCATTAAAAAAAATCCCTATAAAATAGACCATTTTGACATTGATGAATTAGATAATAATCAATAAGGGAATTTTTATATGGTACTTGTACACTTGGGAGATTCTATTTGGGGGTTATCATTGATTTTTATAAGGATAAGGATGGATCAATGAACCTTAGAATTGACTATATTGAGCTAATCAAGATCATGATAAAGGATAACTATACTATTTTATGAATTGATGAATTGTTTCATTGACAATGATTATTTCAATATATCTAAATTATTGAACTTAAATGTGTATATCATCATTTGAGGGAAAGGATAATTGATATAACAAAATGTTATTTCTAAAAAATATATAGAAACTATGAAATTATACTGATGCCATTTGGACATGCAAATTATCCTACTATCAGGGTCGAATTAATGATTAAATTCCACAGATATTATATTGATTTTTTTGGAAATCTTAATTTTTGACATTATTATATATTATATAATAACGTATGACAATTAATTGAATTTGTGAGTTTTTATAATGAAAATATGAATGGAGAAATTATATCCCAATATTAGAATGTGGAATTCTGGATATAAAAGTTATACTTTTATGGTATTCTTTCCATCAATATGGGTAAATTAATAGGCACATCATGGATATAAGTAATTAAAAAAGTTTTATTACAATCGTTAGGACTAGGAACTAAATATTTAAAATATTATCTATATATTACCTGAATTTTTTGAACAAATTATCTTTATATTAAATTCCACTAACCATGTTGACCCATAATGGAATAAATTTCCATAGGTAAATAGAAAGTGATGAAATATTATAGGAGATAAACAAGAGTTTGGAAACATCACCCATTCTTTCACTACCCTATAGTGGATATGGGGTTTTAATATAGTTACAACTATTTTAAGGGGTTTGGATGTTTTATTGTGTATAACGAGTATGAAATTACATTAAAATAACTGAAATTAAATATTAATGAGAAAAAATAGCTAACTATTGAAGTAGAGTTGGTAGTGGAATGCGTGGATTTGAAAATTTGTGTGTAATATCTCAATGCTGATAAGTGTGATCTTTATACTGGACATAGGTTAGAAAATATATACTCAAAAAAAAATTAGATGAATTCTTACCTTATTAAATTGTTATAACTGAGCATGGAATATGACTATTCAAAGCATTATCATCCTGGGAAGGGAAATAATTTCTATAATGTCCTAATCAAGAAGGATGATTCTATATTAACCATGATGAGAATTCAAACACTCAATACAATATTCACAATTAAATTACATTGAAATCATAATGGATGGTGAAAACCATTTTATTTTCCAAATATTTTCTCAACCATCCATTCATGAGGATATCAATGAGTCCCAAAAAGATGATGTGTCATTACAAAAACTATGGTAAATATTTTATAGTTTATACTTGAAAAATATGTAGTAATAATGTTTGGAAATAAGATATATATCCCATAAAAAAATAAAACTAAACAAAGAAACATTACGATGCTTCCAAAATGTCATTATTATTTATTTTTCTATGTATCATAATGATGTGTTGATATTTAAAACATAAAATCATGTTTATTGAAATAAAGAGATAAATACTGGATTATACATATCAATTCATGGTATTAAATCATGTTAAAGAAATAAGTATAAGAATAATCGTATATTGAATCCATTACCTATACTAGTATGAAGATGAAAAAATATATCTTTGGTTTTTATTGGGGGACACCCCAAAAAAGTAGTGGTACAAAATGATATTTTTGTTGTAGTCGATCAATTTACAATTTTATTCTATTTTATCTCTATCAAATAATATTTCTCTATTTGAATATTCATCAAGATATACTTAAGATAAATGGAAAGATGGTAAGTAGTGATAGTTTACATTATTTATAATTAAGATATGGGGATTACCACAATATTTTGGAAATGTATTCTGAATGCATTAGAAAAATATTTGAGTTTGAAAACATCTTATCACCCTTATAAATATGGTCAGTACAAGAGGAATATATAAAATATAGAAGATATTTTATGATATAATTATTTAAAATTTAATGGATTTTGTGATAAACACCTTCCAATGATATATTATTAATAAAAAGTAGTTTACATTTCGGAATTTATATGTCACCATGTGGGGCTGTGTATGTGGAGAGATATAGGACTCCAACAAGCTGGTATGAAGTTGGAGAGAGGAAGATAGAAGGTCCTAGATTTATGAATGAAATAATGGAGATGTTTTAAACCATTTAGTGGAATATTTAAGAAACAAAAAAGATAATAGAAGAACTATACTTGTAATAATCCATGATATTGATAGTTTTGTTATGGAGAAATGTTATTCTTTCAGATATCCCCTATAAGTAGGTTACGATATATGGGAATAAAGGGATGATGATCCATATGTACATTGTTTCATTCATGATCATTGATAGTTTTATAGATTTTTATTAATGATTGGTAATATATCTTGGAATCTTCTATGTACACTATTCATTCCATGTAATAATTTTGAGGATGTACTCACTAGAACCATCATATATAATGAATTTGGAATCCAAACCACATAAGCATGTTCTCTCATATGAGGAACAATGAGTAAAAATTATAGATTGAAGAGATAATGAATATTATAGAAAGGCCTCTCCTCTAGACAATGTTCTATAGAGGAAACATAAGGTTGAGGATGAAATATGTGAACTAAAGGATGCAATGAGAGAAAAGATCAATTCATATTTTCCTCCACGAAATCAAATTTTTAGGATGAAATTCAGGTAGAATGTAATGAACAATAATTCTAAACATTATAATTCTTATGTTATGTTTTATAACATATGTTAGAGGCTACACATAATGAATAAAATACCCAAACATATTAAGAGAATATTAAAATAAAATCTATAATAGATTCTATAATAGTAAACCATTAATACAAATAAGGTAAATAATTAATATGTGTTCATGTTAGATATTGTAATTTTTAATAAAATAATCTTTTATTTTATTATAAAATTTCATTTAAATGTTAAATATAGAAGTTTTTAGAGATTAAATTTTATAAAATAAAATTCAATTTTGAATTACTAACATTGAAATTTACTTATTATGATTTTGTATTTTTAATAAAAATGAATATTTTTAGTCAAAAAAATATTGTTTTTGAGAAAAATAATATTATTATGTATTTATCATTATTTAATATTATCATATAATATTAAAAAACATATAATTTAATTAAATATATCTATATTTTTTAATATTATAAATTTTAAAATATTCTACGAACATATAATCTGATGTCTAATATTTTAAAAATTAAATTAAAATTATACTTGAAAATTGATTTTGACCTTTTCCTCTAATTCAGTATTTAGATTTCAATATTCGGTGTTGTATTTCCATTATATAATAATACCTTTTATATTTAATATAATAAATAAATTTATTTCATTAATATTACTATACAATATAAATATATCATATATATAAATTTAATTATTAATAATTTTATTTTTTCAAAAACTATATTATTTGATTCAGTTTATTTGTTTTATAATTAAACATTAAAACCATTATAAATATTACGTGTTAAAATGATTTTAAAATTTTAAATTAGAATCTGGAAATTAGATATAGGGATCTGGATATAATTTTTTTCATTAATGTTTATTATTATTGTTAAAAATTTGTTACCAATGTAATAGTAAATTTATGTAAGAGGTTAAAAGTATAAACATTGTTAAATCAATCTAACTTGTATAAAAATTAATTCATGTGTTTAGTTTTTTTCTTATATTTCATCACACCTCCTATTTTTAAACATTTGATCCATATAAACATGAATAGTGTCACGTGATTTTGGAATTTATTGTGTGTTTCCAATAATGTTCATTTATTATCTTATTAAAGGATACAAATCCCACCATTTCTTGGTAAAAATCACCAAAATATTACCCCATGGAACTATGAAAATTTTCCGTCCACAAAACCCACTCCTATCTACATAATCATCTAGACAACTTAATTTTTTATGTCCATCACTTCTATGGATATTTCCATGATAAAGTGCAAGCTTTAAACTTGAGTATTAAGTTATCAATGTCTTTTATTTTATTCTAATACATCATATAATAATATATAACATAGTTAATATAATTTAATTAGTATAATTATTTTTAAAAAATGTAATTATATTAATAACGGAAGAAATATTCAATACATTACCTATACTAATTAAAAAAGTAACACCATGCTTGACAATGGGCATCTTACCACCTACACAATGTGATGCATTTGTTTCCATAATCATCATAAATAATGGTAAAATGTATGAATTTTATGACTAAAACTTTTTTCTTTGAAACAAACAAATTTCTATAATCATATATTTTATATAAAAAACATTTTGTTCCATTCATTGATAAATTATATCATTAATTGTGTGTACATAGAGACTATCCTTTCCATTAAAATATTTAAATTTTCCTAAACATCAATAATGGATGGTTTTAAGAATGATTTAAATAAATATATATGATAATTACTACAAGTTACATATTCATTAATATTTTGTTAAAATTATATAATAAAATTCAATTAATTGTTCAATCATTATAACACACTCATTTTAGTCCTTGTTTACTAACTTCATGTGTGATTTTGTAATAGTTAGGTCATGGGTGACTAATTAAATTTATAGTATAGTTAAAAAATTCATCATTATTTATTCATTATGTCTAAATGATTACGTTTCCATAATAGTAATAAATAATTATTTTATTAATATTTCACCTTTTATTTATTATTCTCATCAAAATGAGCTTATCTTCAGTTTTTTCATAAAAAACATTACCAAAATACCTCAAAAATGAAATCATAATTTATATATTTTTTGTATATACCATTTATAGTACCCAATATGTTATAATAATGATGAAATATGGAAAATAAAATAATAAATATTTCTCTATTAACAAACTTATTCGGTTTAATCAATTTTTGTCTAACACCAGATTTTGAAAATAAATGACTCAATAACTTGTAAAATTTGGTTGAGTATTTGGAGTGTAAATTTAAAAAAGGTAGAAAATTTAATAATGTCACTATATTTGTGGTTATGAATGATATTTTACAGATACATTAGGTTACAGTGCATTTATCTAAGAATGAGTAAAACTAATAGGTTCTAGGTATTAAAATCCTTCCCATGGTGCATAATAACATATCCTTATATAAAAAATTTCATGTATTACCATATCTGACCAACTATAATGTTAATTTCTATTTATAACTTATTTTATAGGGAAATCTTGCTTAAAAAAAATTCAACTTCAATAATGAATCAATTGTTTTTTGTGATGATATTTTATTGAGATTAATTCTATTATCTTATAATGTATTCGTCCCTCAATCACAACAATATTACTTACTACCAATGTTCCTACGTCTCCAATGATACATCAAATTGTTTTTATCTCTAATGAAAAATATATTTTCTTTTCTTTTATATCTTTATTTTTAATTTCCTTATAATTATTTGACTTTTCAATAAATATGTTTTTAATTAATTTAAATGTTTTTATTTTCTATGATCATATACTTTTAGATTATGAATCACATTGTGACATATTTATTTTTTAATTAAACGTCCTCATTAAATTAGTATTTTATCAATGAAATATTTTTAGTTTCTTCCTCATTAATAGTTTATTTTAGGATTGTGGAATAAAAAACACGTCATTTTTTTGATTATATTAAGAAAAGTTTTAAAACCATTTTTATTTAATGTCATATTCAATGGATATTTATCTTATAAAGTAGTGGTTAATTAATAATTCAATATAATATATATTAGGGTTACCATGATATTAGTTTCAAAATATCTTTTATATTAATATGATAAAATTAAAAATGTTATGAAACCTGTTTTTACTCACATGGATTATTTATCATAATATGAATGGATCGATTTTAAATTTAAATAATATGTATGTATGATGATGGTTGGGATCTTATATATACATGAAAATAAATGTTTATGGTTTTATATCTCAATTGATAATGATATGTCAGAAAAATGGAATTTTTCTCAACAATAGAGAGTGTAAAAAACATAGATTTGTTAACAAAATTAATGTTTGTACATACATGGATTTGACCATAATGAATTCCTATGCTTATGTTTTTTATACTGATTATCAAATATGTATATTATTTTAAAAACTATTCTAAATTATTATAATAATCCATGTCTTAAAGATATTCCACTTTCATTTGTATTGATTTCATGATTTTATATGTTTTAAGACATGTTTTTTATGATCTTTATTTGGTCTAATATTATAAATCCATGATCAAAATTATAAGCCACGTGTCACTATTTTCATACATTATTTCTGGAAAATATTATATGATATTATCCATAATTAATTTTCCATACATGTTTAATATCTAACCATTATGACTAGTCGATATATTTCCCTTACTAGTATTTCAAGATCACCACTTCTTATGTTTCAGTTCCAAAGGTTTTTTAGATAATTATTATATATTTTATATATATAACCTGTCACAAAGGAGGATGGTAATGAAAAATTGTTCATATGTGTTGTAAAATAAGATGATTATTTATCCTTTCCTCTAACACAAGCGCTTCTCGTCCTATGTTTGTGGAACGATTTGTGGAATCTATTAATTAAACATTGAAATCAATTTATTATTTTTTAATGATTATCATGGGTACCGGTAAGACTTATTTTAAACCTCTTCCATGAAATTTATCATTAAGATTATATTATTGAGACATACATTTCATAGTTTTCGGTAATATAACTCTCAATTATCGATTGAAATTACTCGTATATATTATGTAAATTTTGTATTTTACAATATAGCATGTTACTAAGGACTGTAATGAATAGAGGTGGTCTTAAATCTGTTTCCACTTAAATGATAGTTATGCTTTGATATCTCTTATGAAAATTGTCTAGTTACTTTTAAAAATACATGGTACTATGATCAACACATTACTGAATTTTTGACAGTATATCCTATTGGCTCATATAGACAAAATAATAGTCTAGAAAACTAGCATTAATCATTGTTCATCATGAAAATGATAATTTTACATATATAGAGAACATATCCAATAGTAATCCTTTTTTTGAAGAAACATTAATAGCATCATATTATTTAGACATAGAGTAATCCATTTCATAGAAATATTATCAATGAATATATTTTTAGAAATCCTCCCAAATACTTCCAAATCATGTTATTCTTTTTAGAAATACATCCAAATATATTCCAATGAAATATTAATTAATAAAAATTATACTTTATCAATTAAAAATAATTTCATAATTTTCATGTCTACTCAAAAATCATTATATTTAGAAAAGACAACAAGAATACTTTCGGATTTTCCACTAACATATTTAACATAAATCCACAACTATCACATACATTTTTGGTTAATAATAAATCCAACATATATTAATTACATATTTCATGTTTATATTGAATGAAAAATAAAACACAAAATAGTGATTTGGTTCTAATATTCTCATTATTTGGATTTTTATTCATCACTATCAAACACTGATCACCTATAAAATTCCTCCATGATTCCAAGGATAATGATTTATGATCCCTTTATTTCATCCCCCATAGTCATAAAATTTAAATATGTTCTCTAATTAATATTTTTCATTTAATTATCTCATATCCTCATAAAATATTATTAGGTACACCTTCTTAACTCTATTATCACTTCATCCTAAAAAATCATGATCACAATATTTTTTTCATAACTATAATGATTTTTTTGGGAATATTTCTTTTCATCACCTTATGAGATTAAGATTTATAGATATAGTTTGTCCGCATATTTATAAATTTATTTAATATCCCATATGAATTTAGGAACATCCATTCACCTCTAAAAAATTCCTCTTCATTATAACCTTCTTGAAACTACTTGACTACATCCACAACCAAATAGATTTGTAAACCATTTGAATATTACATCTAAAAAACAAGATCCTTTTGAGAATAATAAATTCTCCCAAACTCTTCGGTGGATTACTTCATTTAACATATTTAGAACATAAGGGTCAACCAATTTTTATTGATCCATCTGATCTTTTTCTTACTATTTAAACCACTATTTTGAAGTATGGTTATGTTTTACATTTAATCCTTAATTCCAGATTTATGTTATCAATTATATAATTAAAAAAATTATAGATATTCAATTTTTAAAGATATAATATAATTTCTTATATTTATAAAAACGTTAAGAAATTAGTTTCAATGATTTTTTTAAAAAAAAATTTCCGAGTCATTTGGAAAAATATTTAAGCCTTCTAGGTAAAAAATTAGTCTAAAAACAATATTTTAGTTTAATAAATATCAATGTTTTCTATATCCTTCAATTATTTAAATTTATTTAACATTATATGTATTTTTACTATCTATAACACATCATATGATCCCAATCACAATTAGATAGAAATTATTTCAAAATTAATTAAAATATAGTATGTTTATAAGAAAAAACACATATTGAGTCATAAGGTATCATGTATTTGTGATAAAATTTTAATACCACTTAAAATCTATATATATCTTATAGTAATTCCTATTTTCAGGAAGGATAATTTATCCTTTGAGTGCTTGTTAACAATTCCTGCTAAATGATATTAGTTCTTGACACCATGTGTTATATTATTTATATAATGAAGAGCTACATGTGTGTTATAAAATTTTCATTTTAGTATATTGGTATCCTAAAAAATATTGCTAATAAAACATGTTATTTCATTTTTCTTGAGAGTTATATATGACATGGGACGTGTACATATGTTGACTGTTGGTCTTCAATAATGGATTAAATCCTTTTAAAAATTCAGAATATGATTTGATGCTAATATACTTCCCAAAAAATCAGTACACCAAACAATTAAATTTTTAGAATGTTAAAAAAATTTGGATTTTTTGAAATACGTGTTAGGTAAAATTATAACTAAATGACAATTAATCATTTTTAGTGTTTATTCTTGTTTGGTAATTTTATCACAGTTACTCCTCATGATTAACTTATTCATTTTATCATAAAAAATTATATGTATTTTCATTCTATATAGTCACATCATCCAACTCAGACACCACTTCATTCATCACAATCACCCTGTAGATCTTGTTTCCAAATTAAGATCATACTACATTGTATATATATTTAAAAATTTTAAATTTATTGGGATATGGGAATATTTAACATCCTCTAGTTGAAGAATTTTTTAGTTCATGGGGGACTAACACTTTCATTCTAACCCAATTCCAATACTTAGTAATGGATCTATATTGGGTTATACTTCTAAAGAAAATTTCAACCTTGATATTTTCAGTAACATTCAAATATATGAATTCATTTGGTTCTCCTTTAGTTGTGAGACTATTACCCCTTATTAATTTCTTCCCCTTAAATTAATTATTTATACTTAGTGATATTTTACGATTCTTTCTCCACACATGGAAAAACTAACAAATATTATTGTGGCGCATTATAATAGAAAGATTAAGAAAATGTAAGTCTACAATAGGTTCTTATTCATAATTTTTTATGAATAAACCTCTAGATAAGTGTATTATTTTTTTGATTTTCATTGAATTTATAAGAACATATTATTTAATGGGAATGTTTATGTAATTTAATGACATTTATTTTACATTATATTTAATAAATATGACATAAACCTCTTACTTCATCATTACAATATGTACACTCTTCTTCAATTTATATAAATATTGGTGTTTGTTAACTAACGATGAAAGATGTCACTTCCACTATTTCCTTTCACTTCACAATTGTTTGTCTCCACATCTCCGTTAATATATTTAATAATTTGAGTAATAATCCTAGATTCATCTACCCCTTTCATGATATGATAATTTTCTTAATGACCAAAGGTCTAAATTGTAAATTGTTTTTAAAAAAATTAATACATCATGAGATAATTTATTTTTTCAAATGTTTGTGAAATAAAACTTCTTTCCTCCCTTGATCCCTTTGCTGTATTGTTACATACTCATATACTTACCATTATTATATAGAAGTGGCACATTGTGTATAACTATTTTTGATAGTTATCTAAACAATATTTTTCATGAATTTTAATTTTACAATTTTTTTGATGATTTGGAAGTCTACAAGAATGACTTTTTGATTCTATCATTGATTTTATATTTAGATTACACATTTCATTGAATATCTATATTTGATTAAACATAATTTATATTCTTATCTTATCTCTTAGTTTGGAATCCATCTCCTCTAAAATAAATTTTTATTCTCAACATTTTTTTTATTATAATATTAATTATTGAAATGGATAATTATATCCTTAAACTCCAACACTTTTCCATTTATTTTTCTATATTATGTCCACATTTATCAATTACATAAATTTTCTTATTCCCTTATTCAACCATTATAATTATGTCTAATTATATGGTACCCCTCTACATTCATTAAATTATATATATATATATATATTAAATGAAATCATTGTCCACCACATGCATAATCATTTGATGATCTAGATTTTCATAAAAATATTGGATTTACTCATGATTATTTCATGAACATCATCCATATTAGAATGATGATATAATTTCTATTTCTTCTTTGGAATCCATACATATATCGATATAAAATGTTGATTATAGTTTTTTAGGTTTTTATTAAATTTCCAAAACATCGTTAGAATTAGATTTAACAAAAGTATCATAATTTATTACTTCAACTAATGTGTCTATATTCCTAGTATTATTATAATTATTATACATTTTTTTTCAAACCATATATGGTGAATCTTCCATATTTTTTCACTAATTTTTAAATTTTTTTTAAATTGAAATATTCAATTTTATTATACATCATAAATTAATTCGTTTATAATGATAATAAAAAATTAATTCTAATGTTTTCCACATATTTTTTTATGTATCCCACTAGGAATTTTTCTTTTAATCATCATTTGAAAATTATATATTCTGATAATTGTTTTCTCAACATGTCCTTTTATTTAATTGTTCAGTATTGACCAAGAATAACATTAAATGTAATCTATGAACTTGTTCCCAAAAGCCTACAAACATATAGGTATTTAATTATTCCAAAGATAAAAAATAGTTTGATTGAAAAAAGTGTCTTCATCATTGAATTCATGTGTGCAACAATTCCAAACAATATTTAGAGGATGAAAACTATGTTAGAACCTTTTTAATTTTAGAGTAATATTTTCATCCAAAATATCCCTCTGAGAGGGAGGTGTGAATCAAGGCGTTTCCAAATAAAATACTTTATCCCTTTAGATAACATCTCATATTTTAGTATCTCTTTTTTGTGTTAGATGAATCATTTTTTAGCACATAACACATGATGGATTTTTCACTAAAAATTTGATATAATGGAAATTAAAACATGTATATATGATTATATTTTTATAAAATTCCCCACTAATGGAAATAAAATGATCAAACAGGTGATTATGTGCTAGTTTACCAAAATCTAATACTCCACTAGTTCATTGGATACATGTTTTTAATTATCATCACACTTCATGGATCAATTTTTTTAAATGTTAGGGTTGGAAGTCTCACATCCAAGGGGTACCTATAACGACCCATACATTACATACATTTTTATTACATCAAAATTGAAGCATACTTATTACAACATATAACAAAACCATGAAAGGACCGTATAGGTATAGTGTCTTTAGAAACTGTGAAACATAAACAACTGGTTCATAAATCATTTACATGGCCTCCCATTTATTTCATCATATCTAGAGTCCCTTTTGGCATATCCTACTTAATAACCTTCATCCTAACCTGGGGAAAGAAACCATACAAAATGGAGAGCTCAAATGCTCAGAAAGGGTAAAAAAAGGAAATATCAATCACATCATATTCATAACAACATAAAATTTTGGAAATCTTAACCAGAAAAAGAGATCATAATTTCATAACATGTGATAAATCATAGTAGTGAAATGTAATCCCAATAATCATATCTTAAAACATGAAACTTTGTGGCATACACACATAATCATAGAGAATCATTTATTATTATTCAAGACTCATTCCCAAGAATCTCTTAGTGGACAAAGTCTATTTCTGAACCGAGTTCACTCCTCATTTCAGTCCTGTTTCACAGAACCGGTTTAACCTCTCATTCCAGCCATGTCTATCTCATGAGATATAAGATCTTTACCCAATGAATTAGAGGGAGATATAGGTCCCACCCATATCATAATGATACTATTCTTATGTGTGCCACAAAAAAATCATACATCATTGTATAACCAATGTAATAAAAATGGGATTCTTAAAAAACTTGATATCATAAAACAATTCATATAATATAAAGGAATTAATAAAAATAATTCCATCACAATATATTTAAATCAATGTAATAATAGGTAAAGAAACAAAACCCTATATTTATAAGGACCTAGCCATAAACCTTACTTAATATTGAATTAAATAAATAATTCACATTGAGGATATTTTCAGGTTTAGAGTTTTAGAGAATTAGAAGATAACTATTACATCTCAAAAGATTACAAAGTAGACACTTCTACTAAGTTTCCATAGAATAAAAAAAGTCTTAAAAAGAAACATGTCTAGTTCCATGTTTTATATAGCATGACATTCCCTTGATCCCATCCTTGACCTTATTCCACATTAAGTCCTGTGAAAAACATTTCAAAAAAACTTGGTGTGAGCATAAAAAGCTCACTAAGGGATACACAAAGAATGAAAACTGTTAGTTTTTCAAACATCAAGTAAACCATGTATACTTTATCAAAGTAATACCTTCACCTTCATGAAGTAGTGAAAACTCTTCACTGAATAAAATATCATTACTTACCCTTTTGTAACCAAAGGATTACCATAAAACCCATATAAAGAACACATAACATATAAAGGTAACTTGGGACATAAACATACTTAATTGGAATAACCATACGGTCGACTTCCACACATATCACTTAATGGAATAGCCATACGGCCAACTTCCATACATACTTAATGGAATATCCATATAGCCGACTTCCATACCCAACGCATTGGAGGTTATAATGTAACCACCCGTCCTGGTATTCACGACACCACCTGTCATGTGGTTTATCACGTAACCACCTATAAAATGTCCAAGAACCAATATAAAATCATAAAACATTAAAAAAATATAAAAGAATGATAATATTTCCACAATTCAATCACAATATATCATTTAAATATATTGAAATAATAGAATCCTTTATCAAAACCATTTTCAATACAAAAATACATAAAAGATTATATGGTATTTTTTTTATTTTAAAAACATTACGGCTTGTTGAGGAAGCCAAAGACCAAATAATACTCGCGACGGTGGAAAAGGTCGTTGTCACCACGTACGTTAAAAGAAACATTCA
Source organism: Viscum album (assembly GCA_963277665.1). Taxonomy (NCBI): domain Eukaryota; kingdom Viridiplantae; phylum Streptophyta; class Magnoliopsida; order Santalales; family Viscaceae; genus Viscum; species Viscum album. Next base: position 1,857,481,962 of record OY728160.1, read on the forward strand.
TTTTTGTCATTTTGTAAAATGATTCGTAGAAAAAGATTCCTTTTGTATAAAAGTAAAAGTCAAAGGGGTTTATACACTGTATAAAAGAAAGTTGTGTATAAAACGAAATATGCCTCAATGAAAGGAGATTGAGACGAAGTCCCCTACCTCGGGTCCGACTGGACTCGATCGTTCTTTAACATCCTGAATAATAAACTTGAGTTAATTTCTACTTGATGAAGAACCTTTTTAAAGTTCATTATTCCTTTTATATAACTTATTGCCATGTTATAAACATTATGTAGCCATTTAAGTTAATAATGTTTGTTTTGTCGATATTTGGTTCTTAAGTCGAAAGTGGACTTCTTACAATTACATGTTGCTCGTGTGGTCAAAGGTTTTTTATATCCAAAATGACATTCCTTATTTGGATAACATATATATCATATATATCCAGCATATACATGTATTTATAATATTACATAATCATTTAGAGGTATGAAATGAAATGCACCGTTCATGGAGACGGTAAGCCCTACGTACGCATGAACGCTACTTTCATTTCTTTGTCATATTAATGGAATTAAAACTAAATGAGAGGTTTTTATATTTTAATTCCAGAATTATATTCATCATTTAGATGTATCATTAATCATATATATCCATTATATACAAGTACTTATAATAGTACATTACATTTGGGGATAAGAAATGAAATGCACCGTTCATGGAGACGGTAAGCCGTACGTACGCATGAATGCTACTTTCATTTCTATCTCATAATTTAATGGAAAGAAATAATAATGATATAGAGGTATATTATAATTCCAGTATAACATCATAAATAATAACTTTAAATCCATCCTTTATACGTCCCACATATGGCATTTAATGAATCACATCACTTTGAGGGGGCGGTAGTTCGCACATCCTTAAATGAAGATATCTTGTTTACCCATAATGGGGACCACAAAGGTATGCCCAAAATGAAAAATACTGAAGATTAAGGAAAAAATAAACATATTATATATCATATATAAATATAGTTTCATCTTAATGTCCACCTTTGAAGGTGTTAAAATAATGTTGAATAATCATCGTTTCGGGAGGCAGAAATTCGCCATCCACGGAAACAGTATGTTCATTAACCATTAAATGTAGGTGTGTGTAAGTGTAGCTCGAATAATTCTTATATCAACATCCTAGTATATTGAGGATATTGTAGTTTTTACAAAAGAAAAGAATAAAAAGATTTTAGGGGGTTGGAGAAGCAAAATAAAACAAAAGGACTCAAAAAAAGACATTACCTTAAAATCGGGTCACTCTCTTAGATTTGAGATCAAAGGCTTCCTTGGGAATACTTCTTCCCAAAGTGAGGCATCAAGGAGTAATATAGGGATGTGTAGAGCCAAAATGTGCAGGGGTTGGCCGAGCCAAAAGCTTTGGGAGTGTGGGTAAGGAGGTAGAGGTGGGGGCCTTTTATAAGAGGAGAGGAGGGGCACTCTTGGAAAGTAAAGAAAAATCACTTTATTTTGAAATGGTATTCGGATTTAAGAGGTCCCAAATTGATATAATTCGAGTATAAGGTGATAAGGGTTCGAAATAAACCCATAAAATAGGTTTTGGAAATGTGTAGGTCTTATATTTTACATTATCTTTCCATTTTATTTAAATCCATTATTAATGAGGTAATCGATGCATCATCACGATTTCATAAATAATTTCATATATTTAATTTCTAAAAATTATAAAAAAATATATCATGTTGTAGGAAATCTATTTATCTTTCTAATGAATATTTATAGTCAAAAATATTATTTGTATAACCCCATGTAAAAATTGTTTTAGTAAAACATTTCAGATTTGTGTCATTTTTACTTTAACATTAAATAAAAAGTTATTTATGTCATTTCCCAACCAAAGTGGCTCCATGGGGTCCCCAAGTTGACCCATGACTTTTCTTGGTCGGACATGACAAATCAAATAAGGGTAGGACATGTTTCAAGGTATTTTCATTTTATTATAATATCATTTTTTCCTTAAGTTGCACTAATTACCTCTAATCGCGATTAAGAACTTAAAAGTTACTATTCACCAAAAAATATTTTAATCTCATTGAACCAAATTTTATTTCTTAATGACAACCATGTATGTCAGGTTTTTTGAAATTCAAAACACAGAAGTGGTAAATTTTCATTTAAACGAAAAATCAGTTTTTATAAGTACCACTTAGTGGTTTCACTATTCATCAAAAATTGCAGTTTTTCAGAAAAATACCAAAACTTCACCCTAAGATATATTTGATATTCCAAATTCAAAAATGAAGTCTATTTTACAAAATTAACAACATATAAGTTGCATTAATTAATTTAATAATTTATTCCCGCTGTCAGAGCAAATATCATGTTTTTTGAAACAATAAGTATCAAAAGATTGACACTAGTTTAAGTCCGATTTCAAAGTGAAATTAATTCCAACGACCACTATTGGATTAAATGGTAAAAATATATTCTAATTTCACTTAAAAACCAATTCAAATAATTATCTAATCATCTTAATAAATTAGATTAAAAAGTGGTTTTTATTAAAATACAGCATTTTACACTATTCATTAAAAAATGAACTTTATCGAAAATATGCCAAAAATTTACACAAAGTAAATTTTGATGTCCTAATTCTAAAGAAGAGTTTTATTTGGTCCAATATAATGTATAAGAGTGAAAAAAACTATATTTAATAAAGGTTCGCCATCAAAAGGCGATAAGTGAACCTTTAGTGAAAACTAGGGCACATACGCCTAAAATTGAATTCTTTCCGTATTTTAAGCCGTTATCTTTTATTAGATAAAAGTAAAAATATTTAAAAAACATATATAATTATATTTTAGTTATTTCTATCCATTCCCGCCAATACAACGGCTATGTTTTAACAACCATTTAAAATAATATTATTTTATTACTAGTGTGCAACGAAAGATTTCAATGAAACTATTTGTTGCGTATCGGGTACACTATCGAACATAGAAACCCTTTTAAATTAAAATTAATATTTAATTCGTAAATATTAATAAATATCAAAATTCATTATTCTTTATTTACCTGGGATGTTACATCCTTCCCCCCTTCTGGTAATTGCGTCCTCGCAATTTTATTTACTTATCAAAATAAGTGGGGGTATTTATCACTCATAGCATTTTCAGATTCCCATGTTGCCTCTTCAACCATATGGGTTTTCAACAAAACCTTTACCTGGGGAATTACCTTATTTCGCAACACTTGCTCTATTCGGTCATGGATCTGGACTGGTTGTTCTTCATAATATAGGTTCTCTTCCAGCTGAACTACCTTTGGACTCAAAACATGAGATGGATCTGGCATATACTTTCTCAGCATCAAAACATGAAAAACATTGTGTAACTGAAATAAACTCGGGGGTAAAGCCACTCTGTATGCAACTGATCTAACTCTCTCCAGAATTTCATATGGCCCAATGAACCTTGGACTCAGATTTCCTTTATTACCAAATCGCATCAAACTTTTCCATGGAGAAACCTTGAGAAAAACATGATCACCTACCTCGAAAGATATATCCTTCCTCCAGTTATCCGCATAACTCTTCTTCCTGCTTTGAGCTATTCTCATGTGTTTTTGAATCAACTGAAATTTTTCTGCCATCTCATCTACTAATTCTGGTCCCATCAGCTTCCTTTAGCCCACTTCATCCCAAAATGCTAGAGTTCGACACTGCTTCCCATATAATGCCTCAAATGGTGCCATCTGTATACTGGAATGAAAACTGTTATTATAAGAAAACTCAACCAAAGAAAGATGTTGATCCCAACTTCCCAGATAATCCATAGAACAAGATCGTAGCATATCCTCTAAGGTCTGAATTGTTCGTTCTGACTGCCCATCTGATTGAGGATGAAAAGCTGTACTAAAATTTAATTCAGTACCCAATGACTTCTGAAGGCCTTTCCAAAAGTTACAAGTGAACTTTGGATCATGACCAGACACAATGGAGAGAGGAACTCCATGTAACTTGACTATCTCTTTAAGATAAAAATGGGAAAGTTGATCTAGGGAAAAAGTATCTCGTATAGCAAGGAAATGAGCATATTTAGTCAAGCGATCAAAAATAACCCAGATTTCATTTTTACCTCGAGATGTCCTCGGTAATCCCACAACAAAGTCCATGGATATGTTTTCCCATTTCCACTCTGGCACTGGTAAAGGCTGAAGCATCCCTTTCAGTAACTACCGCTATTCTTTAAACTGCTGACAAGTCAAACACTTCATAGTAAAATCAGCAATATCTCTTTTCATTCCATCCCACTAGTAATACTCCCGCAAATCTTTGTACATCTTAGTACTTCCAGGATGAACTGAAAACAGGGAACTATGAGCCTCACAGAACAACTCATTCTTCAACTGTGAATCACATGGCACACATAATCTCTTCCCAAACCTCAAAACACAATCACAATCAATGTTGAATTCAGGAAAATTACCTTTCTGAACCAGCTCTACCTTTTTCTACAACTCACTATCTTGCTTCTGTGCTTGCTTGATTCTGTCTGATAGAGAAGATCTTACTGATACCTAAAACAAATCAGAAGGACATCCTGCACCAACAACTTCTATGCCAAAGTTATTCAAATCAAAAACCAAAGGATCTCGTTCCAAATGTAGCATGGTTAATGAAGCATTACTTTTTCGACTCAAAGCATCAGCCACTTTATTTGCTTTTCCCAGATGGGAGGGAATTGTACAATAATAATCCTTGATTAATTCCATACATCTCCTCTGTCTCATGTTCAATTCATTCTGAGTGAATGTATACTTTAAACTTTTGTGATCAGTATATATTTCAGACTTTACTCTATACAAATGATGCCTCCAAATTTTTAAAGCAAAAACAACAGCAGCTAATTCCCAGTCATGTGTAGGGTAATTTACCTCATGAGTTTTCAACTAACGTGAAGCATAAGAAATTACATGATCATAATGCATTAGAAAACAACCAAGTCCTTTCAATGAAGCATCACTGTAGATAACAAACTCACCATTCCTGGAAGGAAGTGCCAAAACTGGAGCATTCACCAATCTTCTTTTCAACTCCTGAAAACAATCATCACATTATTTTGTCCAGATGAACTTAACACCCTTCCGAGTTAGCTTAGTCTTTGGACTAGATAAACGTGAGAAAGTTTCAACAAACATTCGGTAGTAACCTGCCAAACCAAGAAAACTACAGATCTCGGTTACATTTGTGGGTCTTGGGCATTCTTCAACAACTTTTGTTTTAGCAGGATCAACAGTTATGCCATCATTTGAAATAATGTGACCCAGGAAAGAAATTTGTTGTAACCAAAACTCACACTTTCTGAATTTTCCATATAGTTTCTTTTCTTTTAAGGTTTGCAGGATAACCCTTAAATGACTTTCATGCTCCTCTTTACTTTTAGAAAACAACAAAATATCATCAATGAAAACAACCACAAACTTATCCATGAACTCATGGAAAATTCTATTCATGAGGTCCATGAATATAGCGGGTGCATTGGTTAACCCAAAAGGCATAACTAAAAATTCATAATGGCCATATCTAGTATGGAACGCAGTCTTCGGAACGTCTGTTTCTTTTACTTTTAACTGATGGTACCCCGACCTCAAGTCAATCTTCGAAAAATACTGAGCTCCTTGGAGCTGATCAAACAAATCATCGATATGAGGCAAAGGATACTTGTTCTTAACAGTAATATTATTCAAGGCCCTATAATCAATGCAAAGTCTCATTGATCCATCTTTCTTTTTAATAAACAAGACAGGAGCACCCCATGTTGATGTGCTAGGTCGAATGAAACCTTTATCTAATAACTCATTCAATTTTTTCTTTAACTCTAAAAGTTCAACTTGAGCCATTCAATAAGGGGGTTTTGAAATTGGCTTATAATCAAGAACTAAGTCAATAGTAAATTCAACTTCCCGATCATGAATAATACCAGGAAACGCATCAGGAAAAACATCAAGATACTCATTTACCACTAGAACATCATTAATCTGAACAGTTCCTTTATTTTCAACAATATGTGCAAGGTAAAATTCATTTCAATCTTTTACTAGTTTCTCAACTTCCTGATATGTTATCAAAATCAAGGGTTCATTCTTATACAAAAACTAAAAATATTTTGGAAAAGAAACAATTTTATCTCTGTAGTCAATATTATTATGATAAACAGAAAGCCAGTCCATGCCCAAAATAACATCAAACTATACTAGAGGCAAAAAATTAAGGTTTGCTGGTAGATTCTTTCCACACACAAGGATAGGAAGGTTCTTATAATTTCTTTTTGTCTCAACGTTCCCACCGGGTGTTTTTACCATAAGTTCAGGGTTCATATCTTGAGATGGAATTTCCAATTTAATAGAAAACTTCTCAGAAATGAAAGAGTGTGTAGACCCTGAATCGAACAACACATTGGCATAATATGAAGAAACAAATAGTGTACCTGATACCACTTCATTCAATGGCCCAACATCTGCTGAGGTTGTTGCAAAGGATTTCACCACCCCTTTCTGCTTGTAGTCTAGATGCTTTCCCCCAGTCGAGTTCTTCGTTAAACACTCATTTGCATAATGACCCATTTAATTACACTTAAAACATCTTACCGCTGGCTTTTCATTGCCTGCTTGATCATCTTCCTTACAGTTACGAGCAATATGACCAGACTTACCACACCGAAAGCACTTACCAGACTTGGATAAACATTCTCCAGGATTCATTTTACCACACTTCTCACAGGATGGATATTTGTTTTCTTACCTCCTTGCTTATTTGGTGAATTCTTCCCCTTTTCCTGCCAACTGGACCTCTTATTCTGTTGTTTTTCATAGAACACCTGATCATCGGCAAACTCCATTTCCACCTTCTCCGCACATCGAACATGTTTTTCATAACTTTTGAACTCATGAGAAGCTAAAGCCCTTTGATACTTTGGATTTAACCCTGAGTAAAACGGTTTATTTTACTATCAAGATCTTGTATGAAGTTTGGAGCATACCTTGCCAATTGAGTGAACTTTTCTTCATAGGCAGCCACTGAGTCTTCCTCTTTCCTCAATTCCAAGAATTGGTTTTCCATCCTAATTCAAACGACCTTAGGAAAATACTTCTCAAGAAACAAACCTTTGAATTCGTCCCAGTGAAGATCATCAATCTCATCACTATCCCTGATAGTTTTCACCATTGACCACCACTGATTAGCTTCCCCTTCAAAATGGTAAATATCAAGACTAACCTTTTGATGTTATGAACACCCCATGACATCAAAAATATTCTCCAGTGCTTTAATCCACCCTTCAGCATGCACGGGGTCAGATGATCCTCTGAATGATGGGGGATGTTGCCTCATGAAATGTTCCACCACTGGCATGTTCCTCTGCGGTTGATCTGGCTGATCTCGTGCATGGATACCACCACCATTTATAGCCTGAGTCAACTATGCCGTCACTGCAACAAACTATTCAGTTCCGATTTCGACCATCTCAAGTTGCTGATTTGGAAGGTTGTCTTCCTCCTGATGTCATCCCAACATTGATTCTTTGTTTCCTCTGCGTAAAACCATCCTGAACAAAGAAATATCTTAGGCGAAGCAACATGGTAATCCGTAAATGCTATATCATTTCAATCATATTATAATTTAACACTTTTCTAATTCCTAAAGTTGTCTAAACCGACCTATGATACAAACTATAAGGCCCCGACCTTAAACCTTACTTAATATTGAATTAAATGAATAATTCACATTGAGGATCTTTTCAGGTTTAGAGTTTTAGATAATTAGAACATAACTATTACATCTCAATAGATTACAAAGTAGACACTTCTACTAAGTTTCCATAGAGTAAAAAAACTCTTAAAAAGAAACATGTCTAGTTCCATGTTTTATATAGCATGAAATTCCCTTGATCCCATCCTTGACTTTATTCCACATTAAGTCCTGTGAAAAACATTTCAAAAAAACATGGGGTGAGCATAAAAAGCTCAGTAAGGGATAAACAAAAAACGAAAACTGTTAGTTTTTCAAACATCAAGTAAAACATGTATACTTTATCAAAGTAATAACTTCACGTTCATGAAGTAGTAAAAACTCTTCACTGAATAAAATATCATTACTTACCCCTTTGTAACCAAAGGATTACCTTAAAATCCATATAAAGAACACATAACATATAACGGTAACTTGGGACATAAACATACTTAAGTGGAATAACCATATGGTTGACTTCCACAAATATCACTTAATGGAATACCCATACAGACAACTTCCATACATACTTAATGGAATAGCCATACGGCCGACTTCCATACCCAATGCATTGGAGGTTATAACGTAACCACCCATCCTGGTATTCACGGAACCACCCGTCATATGGTTTATCACGTAACCACCCGTAAAATGTCCAAGTACCAATAAAAAATCATAAAACATAAAACCAATATAAAGGAATGATAACATTTCCACATTTCAATCACAATATATCATATAAATATATTGACATAATAGAATCCTTTATCAAAACCATTTTCAATAAAAAAATACATAAAAGAGTATATGGTATTTATTTTATTTTAAAAACATTACGTCTTGTTGAGGAAGCCAAAGAACAAATAATACTCGCGGCGGCGGAAAAGGTCGTTTTCACCACATACATTAAAATAAACATTCCTTTTTTTCATTTTGTAAAATGCTTCGTAGAAAAAGATTACTTTTGTATAGAAGTAAAAGTCAAAGGGGTTTATACACCGTATAAAAGAAAGTTGTGTATAAAACGAAATATGCCTCAATGAAAGGAGATTGAGACGATGTCCCTTACCTCGGGTCCGACATGACTCGATCGTTCTTTAACGTCCTGAATAATAAACTTGAGTTAATTTATACTTGATTAAGAACCTTTTCAAATTTCATTATTCCTTTTATATCACTTATTTCAATGTTTTAAACATCATGTAACCATTTCAGTTAATAATGTTTGTTTTGTCGATATTTGGTTCTTAAGTCGAAAGTGGAGTTCTTACAATTACATGTTGCTCGTGTGGTCAAAGGTTCTTTATATCCAGAATGACATTCCTGATTTGTATAGCATATATATCATATATATCCAGCATATAAATGTATTTATAATATTACATAATCATTTATAGGTAAGAAATGAAATGCACCATTCATGGAGACGGTAAGCCGTACGTGCGCATGAACGCTACTTTCATTTCATTGTCATATTAATGGAATTAAAACTAAATGAGAGGTATGTATATTTTAATTCCAGAATTATATTTATCATTTAGATGTATCATTCATCATATATATCCATTATATACCTGTACTTTTAATAGTACATTACATTTGGGGATAATAAATTAAATGCACCGTTCATGGAGACGGTAAACCGTATGTACGCATGAACGCTACTTTCATTTCTATCTCAGAATTTAATGGAAAGAAATAATAATGATATATATGTATATTATAATTCCAGTATAACATAATATATAAAAACTTTAAATCCATCCTTTATACGTCCCACATATGGAATTTAATGAATCACATCACTTTGAGGGGGTGGTAGTCCTCACTTCCTTAAATGAAGATATCGTGTTTACCCATAATGGAAACCATAAAGGTATGCCCAAAATTAAAAATACAGAAGCTTAAGGAAAACATAAACATATTATATATCATATATAAATATAGTGTAATCTTAATGTCCATCTTTGAAGGTGTTAAAAGAATGTTGAACAATCATTATTTCGGGAGGCCGAAATTCTCCATCCACGGAAACAGTATGTTCTTTAACCATTATATGTAGGTGTGTGTAATTGTATCTCTAATAATTATTATAAAAACATCCTAGTATATTTAGGATACTGGAGTTGTTACAAAATAAAAGAATAAAAAGAGTTTATGGGGTTGGAGAAGCAAAATAAAACAAAATGACTCAAAAGAAGACATTACCTTAAAATCGGGTAACTCTCTTAGATTTGAGTTCAAATACATCCATGGGAATAATTCTACCAAAATTGAGGCTTCAAGGAGTAATATAGGGATGTGGAGAGCCAAAATGGGAAGGGGTTGGCCGAGAAAAAGCCTTTGGGAGTGTGGGTAAGGAGGTAGAGGTGGGGGCCTTTTATAAGAGGATAGGAGGGGCACTCGAGGAATGTAAAGAAAAGTCCCTTTATTTTAAAATGGTATTCGGATTTAAGAGGTCCCAAATTGATATAATTTGCGTATAAGGTGATAAGGGTTAGAAATCCACCCATAAAATAGGTTTTGGACATGTGTAGGTCTTAGATTTTACATTATCTTTCCATTTTATTTAAATTCATTATTAATGAGGTAATCACTGCATCATCATGATTTCATAAATAATTTCACATATTTAATTTCTAAAAATTATAAAAAAATATCATGATGTAGGAAATCTGTTTATCTTTCTAATTAATATTTATAGTAAAAAATCTTATTTTTATAACCCCATGTAAAAATTGTATTAGTAAAACATATCACGTTTGGGTCATTTTTACTTTAACATTAAATAAAAAGTTATTTATGTCATTTCCCAACCAAAGTGGCTCCATGGGGTCCCCAAGTTAACCCATGGATTTTCTTGGTCGTCCGTGACACATCCAATAATGGTAGGACATGTTTCAAGGTATTTTTATTTTATTATAATATCATTTCTTCCTTAAGTTGCACTAATTACCTATAATGACGATTAAGAACTTAAAAGTTACTATTCAGCAAAAAAATATTTTAATCTCATTGAACCAAATTTTACTTATTAATGACTTCCATGTATGTCGGCTTTTTTAAATTCAAGACACAGATGTGGTAAAATTTCATTTAAATGAAAAATCAGTTTTTATAAGTACCACTTAGTGGTTTCACTATTCATCAAAAATTGCAGTTTTTCAGAAAAATATCAAAACTTCAACCTAAGCTATATTTGATATTCCGAATTCAAAAATGTATTCCATTTTAAAAAATTCACAACATATATGTTTCATTAATTAATTTAATAATTAATTCCCGCTGTCAGAGCAAATAGCGTGTTTTTATGAAACAATAAGTATTAAAAGATTAACAGTAGTTTAAGTCCGATTTCAAAGTGAAATTAATTCCAATGACCACTATTGGATTAAATGGTAAATATATATTATAATTTCACTTAAAAAACAATTCAAAAGATTATCTAATCATCTTAATAAATTATATTAAAAAGTGGTTTTGAATTAAAATACAACATTTTACACTATTCATTAAAAAATGAACTTTATCGGAAAAATACCAAAAATTTACACAAAGTAAATTTTGATGTCCCGATTATAAAGAATAGATTTATTTGGTCCAATATAATGTATAAGAGTGAACAAAACTATATTTAATGATGGTTCGCCATCAAAAGACGATAAGTGAACCTTTAGTGAAAACTAGGGCACATACGCCTAAAATTGAATTCTTTCCGTATTTTAAGCCTTTATCTTTTATTAGATAAAAGTAAAAATATTTAAAAAACATATATAATCATATTTTACTTATTTCTATCCATTCCCGCCAATACAATGGCTATGTTTTAACTACCATTTAAAATAATATTATTTTATTACTAGTGTGCAACGAAAGATTTCAATGAAACTCTTTGTTGCGTATCGGGTACGCTATCGAACATAGAAACCCTTTTAAAGTAAAATTAATATTTAATTCGTTAATATTAATAAATATCAAAATTCTTTATTCTTTATTTACCTGGGATGTTACAATATTATCTTAGATGGAAAATAATTTTGATAAAACAGTTGAACTCCATTCATGAGGAAAATATCCTTTATACTTCAAATTTTTTTCCCTTTATTAACATGTCATAAAATTTTAAACTAAAAGAGGTTGACTAAAAATAACCTTGAAAACTTGTAATGGAAGCTTCTTGGAAATAATGTTTTAAAATTCCATTCATTCCGTATAAGTATAAAAAACATTCTTCTCGTACTCTTGTCGAAAAAGTCAAAAAGTACCTCGTACGAAAAACGACAAAAGATTCCTTTCATATCTTTTACTAAAAACTCACTGAAGGTTATAATTGGATATAAACTATTGTATAAGGATATAAATATTACATATTTAGGAAACATGTATGTGGATGAGAAATATTTCTAAGTAAATTCTGAAGTATAAAGAATCTCGGATAAAAATTGAGATTGCGAGATTTTCCCTTACCATAGGTTGGATTTGCTCAGAAAGTGTCTGAACCTCCTGTATAATGATTTAAATAATGTCATTGACTTATTCCATAATCATAATAATTGTTATGATATCATGTATGGTCATATTCTTAGCTTCTTATTAGTAATATTTCATTGTTACTTGTTATTCGGGCGTTTATTGCTTTTTGTTCTTATGCGTGTTTTATCGAATAAATTCTTATTCTTCTTTTAGTTTATAGGTACCTCATTTCCAGAATGGTATTAGTGTAATATATATAATATTTATTCATTCAATTCATTTATATAATCATTATGCAATGAATATCATGTAGAACGAGTCGGATCACATCGTGGAGACGGTAGGCCGTACGTACGCACGAGCGATGATATCATTCCCATGATTGTGGAATTGTATTGGAGTGTATGTATACTATTTCAGAATCAATATCACTTTACAATAATCATATATAGTTATTATTTACACCATTATACCCATCCAAGTAAGGTGGTGGTGTAATATAGATTACACCACGGCGTGGAGACGGTATTCCGTACGTACGCACGCGCGGTGATTTTCTTTTCCGTAGGATGGATAGATGGTGAAATATGGTTGTTTCATACTTATAATAACATATCACTATATGATTGATACTGATTTTATTACTTCATAATGAAACAACTAATGAAGATGAAGTGGAAGAAGAAATAAAGTTGAAAGAATCGGTAACGGACATTACCTCTTCTTTGAAGTGCCACTTTGAAACCTCTTTTTAGGGCACTAAAATTGGTCTTTGAAGAAGACCAGGACCACTAGGTTGTTTCTAGGGAAGTGGAGAGGAGAAATGGGCAGGGTTTGGCTGAGAATGAAGGCTCAATGTGGAGTGAGGAAGAGAGGGAGGAGGTTCCCTTTTATAAGGGAGGAGAGGGGCACCTTTGGAAAAACAAAAAATATTATTTTATTATAAAGTCATATTCGGTTTTAAATAGCTCAAAATTGGTTTATTTGAAATCTAAGGTGGGGAGGGGTCGAAATCCTCTCATCCAATATAATTTAGACCAGTTTAGGTTTCTATTTTAACCTTATCATTTAGATATAACATTAAGTTAAATAATTTTACTTTTACCATGTCTTATTGTTTTCTTACATTATAAGGATAATAAACTTACTATAACAAGACAAACGAACCCCAAGTTGTTTATTATTAATATCTATAGCCTTATCTAAGTAATTTGGCCGAACCTTAGATTTTTAGGAATAAAATAACTATTAATAATATAATATTTGTTTTAAAAACTATTTTATGTCAATTTTGATACTATTTGGTAATTGATTTTTTTTGAAACTCATAACAGAAATATTAGTTATAAAAAAGTGCATTAAATCAATACTAACATGTATTATTAACATATAAAATTATTTTAATTCATAAAAAGTCTCAAATTACATTTATTTGTCTATTTATAACATCAATTATGTTAATATTTCATTAATAAGATAATTACTGCATCATCATTGTGTCATAAATAAATTATATTATTTAATGTATAAAAAATAAAAAAAAATTATCATTATCTAGGAAAGATTTTTATATTTCTAATTAATATTTATAGTAGAATTTATCTTATGTATAACCCTATATTAAAAATTATTTACTTAATAAATGTTGATTTTAACTATTTTATCCCTTCTTTAAATAAATTAATAATAAATATCCTAATCGAATCCAAGTAGGCCTAAATGGTCATATTTTAATCCTAAGGTTTTTTGGGCTAATTCATCTTATCCAATAGAATTAGGACATGTGTTAGGGTAATAATAATATCATTTTATCCTTAATTACCCTATTTACTTTTAACCGTGGTAAAAAAAGTAAAAAGGTACTATTCACCAAAAATTATTTTCATCTCATTGAACCACATTTTACTTAGTGACATCAATCGTGTCTCTCTGATTTTTGAAATTCCACTCACTGAAGTGGTAAAATTATGTTTTATGTAAATTTGCAAATTCTCCTAGGAGGTGGGTAAAAGACGGTCAATAGTTCAATAAAATTTTTATATATAAAAAATTATTATAAAATGACTCCAATGAATTTAATTGAACTTATATAGGTATTATGTATCAATTTTGAACTAAAATAAACTTTTATAAAATAAATAATTATTTAAATAAACAGTCTATTTTTAAATAGTAACCTAGTGTTTTCACTATTCATCAAAAATTGAAAGTTTTCAAAAAAAAATACCAAAATTTCACCCTAGGATAATTTTGTTATTCCAAATCCAAAAATGAAGTCCATTTTGAAAAATAAAATTTATTAAATTTCAAAAAGTGGTTACTACTATTCATAACGGCTAGTTTTAATAATATTTTAATAGCATATCGTTCTTTAGTGAAACTCGGTATTGCGTACGACACAAGCTATCGAGGAAGGATGCGTTTGCGTGTAAAGCAAGCCAAGATAGTTTTGTGTGTAGTGAAAGACTCCTTTGATGATTTATATAACATAAAAACAAAATATTTCCCATAAAAGTCTCAAGTGTTACATTCTACCCCCCTTAAAATGAATTCCGCCCTCGAAATTCGTCACTTTGTAACAAACAGATGAGGTTACCTCTCACTCATCATATCCTCTAGCTCCCATGTAGCTTATTCTAATTGGTGGTTCCTCCATAAAACATTCACCAAGTGAGTGGTCTTGTTCCGTAGGACTTTTTCGCTACGATCCAGAATCTCTACCGGCTGTTCCTCATAAGAAAGATCTTTCTCCAGTGGTACAACTTCTGAACTGAGTACATGTGAAGGATCAGGTTTGTACTTTCTCAGGAGAGATACATGGAACACATCGTGAACTTGGGAGAGATTCGGTGGAAGCGCCAATCGGTAAGCTACCTTTCCAACACGATCCGGTATTTTGAAAGGACATATATACCTAGGGCTCAACTTTCCCTTCTTTCCAAATATCATTACTCTCTTACAAGGAGATATTCGTAAGAACACTTTATCACCAACTTCAAACTCTAAGTCTTTTCTTCGGTTTCTGGAATAGCTTTTTTGTCGACTCTGAGCTGCTCTTATGTGTTGTTGAATAGATCTGACCTTTTCTGCCATCTCATCAACAAGATCAGGTCCTAATAGATTTATTTTCCCAACTTCATCCCAGAAAGTTGGAGTCTTGCATTTCATTCCATAGAGAGATTCATAAAGAGCAATCTGAATACTGAAGTGAAAGCTATTATTATAAGAAAATTCCACCAAAGTAAGATTTTGATCCCAACCACCTTTTAAATCCATAGAGAAAGCTCTCAACATATCTTCTAGAGTATGAATCGTCCTCTCAGACTGTCCATCTGTCTGAGGATGATAAGCAGTGCTGAAACTCAACTCTGTATCTAGAGTATGCTGAAGACTTCTCCAGAACATTGAGGTAAACTTCAGATCTTGAGAAGATATAATTGAAAGTGGTACTCCATGAAATTTTACCACTTCCTTTACATATATCCTGGCAAGCTGATCTAGAGAGAAATCCTCTCTAATAGAAATATAGTGTGCAGACATTGTAAGACGATCAACTATGGCCCAGATTGCATTATTGCCTTTGGATGTTTAAGGAAGTCCGGTGACAAAGTCCATAGTGATGTTTTCCAATTTCCATTCTTGTATGGGTAATGGTTGTAACATCCCCTTAGACTTCTATCTCTCAGCTTTAACATGGTGACAAAAAAAGCATCGAGAGACATATTCAGAAACATCTCTTTTCATGCCATCCCACTAGAAGTACTCTTTCAGGTCCCTATACATATTCGTGCTTCCAGGATGAGTAGATAATGAATAACTATGAGCCTCATCCAGCAGCTCCTGCCTTAATTCGGGGATGGGAGGAACACAAACCCGATTCCTGATCTTTATTATCCCATCATAATCAAGGTTGAATTCAGGAACATTTCTCACCATATTTTGTAACTCTACATCTTCTTTCTGTGCCTCTTAAATCATCACATGTATAGATGGTTTAACATTCATTTGAGAAAGATAAGATTTTCCCCTTCCATTATAATTCCAAGATCCATACTTTCTAAATCCATAAATATTGGATCTTTTCTAATCCTCATCATGGATAAACTAGCATGGTCTTGTCGACTTAATGCATCTGCCACCTTGTTTGTTTTCCCAGGGTGGTAATGAATTGAGCAGTTGTAATCCTTAATCAGCTCTAACCATCTTCTTTGGCGCATATTCATCTCCTTTTGTGTGAAAATATACTTTAAACTTTTATGATCAGTATAAATATCACACCTTTCTCTATAAATATAATCCCTCCAAATCTTTAATTAAAAGATTACCGCAGGGATCTCCAAATCATGAGTTGGGTAATTTTGCTCCTGGATTTTCAACTGTCGTGAGGCATAAGCTACCACCATATAATTTTGCGTAAGAACACACCCCAATCCCTTCTTGGATGCATCACTGTAGATCACAAAACTTTCTCCACTATAGGGTAGTGTGAGCACAGGTGCACTGGATAACCTTCTTTTCCACTCCTTGAAATTCTCTTCACATTCCTCCATCCAAACAAACATAACTCCTTTCTGTGTCAACATGGTGAGTGGATTAGATAATCGAGAGAAATATTTCACCAAACGTAGATAATATCAAGCCAACCCAATAAAAATTATGATCTCAGTTACTGTTTTTGGTCTCGACCATCTTTCGATAACCTCTGTTTTTGCTGGATCCATAGATATCCCCTGTTTTGAGATTATGTGACCCAAAAATGCAAATTTTTGAAGCCAAAATTCACACTTGGTAAATTTGTCATGAAGCTTCTCCTTTCCTAGTGTCTTCAATATAATTCTCAAGTGATCTTCATGTTCTTCCTTGATCTTTGAATAGACAAGAATATCTTCTATAAAGACTACCACAAACTGATCAAGATAGTCTCTATAGACTCTATTCATTAGATCCATGAAGATGGAAGGGGCATTTTTAAGACCAAATGGCATCACTATAAATTCATAGTGTCCATACCTTGTACGAAATGTAGTCTTTGGTATATCCACCCTTTTTACCCATAATTGATGATACCCTGAACGAAGATCAATCTTGGAAAAGTATTGAGCTCCGCGTAGTTGGTCAAATAAGTCATCAATGCACAAGAGATGATATTTTTTCTTGATAGTGATCTTGTTAAGTTCTCGATAATCAATGCAAAGTCTCATTGATGCATCTTTATTCTTAACAAACAGAACAGGTAATCCCCAAGGTGACGCACTAGGGCGTATGAATCCCTTATCAAGATTCTCTTGGAGTTTCTTCTTCGATTCCTAAAACTCAATTGGGGCCATTCTATAAGGTGTCATTGAAATAGGAAAAGAACCCAGTATGAGTTCTATTGAAAAATCAACTTCACGATTTGGTGAAAGACCCGGTAATTCCTTAAGAAAGACATCTTCAAACTCCCGTAAAATGGGCATATTATTAATTGTGAGTTTCTCACCAACCATATGAGATAAATAACCTTCATTTAGTGGAATCAAGACCCATAAGATGGAAGAAATTTCCATTGGAAGGTTATGTTCATCCGTTCATCGATAGACAATCATAGATTGATCTGGAATATGAAATGTGACTTCACTTATTTGTAAATTGATATGAGCTCCATATAAAGAAATCCAATCCATGCCAAGAATCACATCAAATTCCACTATTGGAAGGATCACAAGATTTGTAGGAAGCACTTTCCCAAAAACCTCAATTGGAGAAGAATTATAAACTTTTGATGCGACTGTTGTGCCATTAGGGGTTGTCACTGCTAACTCAACATCTAATTGATGAGGTAATAAAGTGATAACCTTAGAAAATTCTTCAGAAATAAAAGAGTAGGTGGATCCATAATCAAATAAAACATTTGCTACTTTAGAGTGGATGATATGTGTACCTTTCACCACTACGTTATCGTACTCCACATCGCTGATAGAAATTTCATGTGACTTTCCTTTGTCTTTAGGTTTAAGAGTTTGATGATGTAGATCATCATCAACAACCCTTGGATTAGGGCATTGATAGGCATAATTCACCCATTTACTTGCACTTGTAACATTGAAGTGTAAGAGGTGCACTTTGTGTATCCTTTTCTTTGTTCGCAACACTAGACATCTTCTTCCCATCATTGCGGCATTCAAATGCCCGATGACCTTCCTTTCCACATTTGAAACATTTACTTGTCCCTTTAAGACAACTCAATCCATGTTTCATTCCACACATTGAGCATAAGGGAAAACTCAACTTCTTTTCAGTGTGCTCTTTAAATTTTCCTTTGAATTCGATTTTCCTCTTCTTATGAAACCCATATGACTAATGGGTTACTCCAATCTCCATCTCAACATTAAGAGCACATAGAACGATTTCCTCATAGCTATTGAAGTCCCTTATGGCTAACTCCCTTAGAAGATTTGATTTTAAGCCACTAAAGAATCGATCGATCTTACTCTCAGGTTGGATAATAATACTAGAAGCATACCTTGCAAGTCTTGTGAAATTTGCTTCATAGGTACCAACAGATTCATCATCCTTTTGCCTTATTTCAAGAAACTCCTTCTACATCTTTGTTCAAAGAATATGAGGGAATTAATTATTGAAAAATAATTTCATGAACTCATCCCATTCCATGGACTCAATTTAATCTCTTTGCCTTGTATTCTAGATAATATTCCACCATTGATCATCATCTCCTTCCAAATGATAAACTGCTAGGATGACTTTATCAAGTTTAGAACATTGAAGAACTGAAAATATCTTTTCAGTAGTACTAATCCATTGTTCAGCAACTAATGGATTAGTAGACCAGCTAAATGAAGGTGGATGCTGCCTCATGAAGGATTCAAAAGAATGTTGCTCCTTCCTTTGCTCGCTGGGAAGTCCTAAATGATTCATAGCTTGAGAAAGTTGCGTGTGCATGGGTACAAGATTTTTCATTCCAGCTCCCATAATGTTTGGTTGCTCAGGAGGACAATCATTGCATTGACCGTCGCATTTTGCATTAACACGGTTCCTTCAGGTTCTATCCATTGACTAAAACCAAGAAGAATAGTGTGAGAAACACTATTTATAATATGAAAACCACATAATCAAGAATAAAATTTCTCACTTAAGGTCTTATCATAGGTTGTTCATGGCAATTTTTAAAACACTAAGATCGTGTTCTATGCTTAGAATTATCCTTAGGGTTCATACTAAGGCTTTCACATCCTAGTTTCCAAAGGTTGACTATACCTTTCCTCTGATACCAACTATAATGAACAATACTTTACATACATGGTTATTACTTCAAAATTGAAGCATACTTATTACAACATATAACAAAACCATGAAAGGACCATATAGGTATAGTGTCTTTAGAAACTGGCAAACATAAACAACTGGTTCATAAAGCATCTACATTGCCTCCCATTTATTTCATCATATCTAGAGTCCTTTTTGGCATATCCTACTAAATAACATTTTCCCTGACCTGGGGAAAGAAAACATACAAAAGTGTGAGCTCAAATGCTCATTAAGGGTAAAAAAAAGAAATATCAATCACATCAAAATCATAAGAACATAACATTTTGGAAATCTTAACCTGCAAAAGAGATCATAATTTCATAACATGGGTTAAATCATAGTAGTGAAATGTAATCCCAATAATCATAACTTAAAAAATGAAACTTTGTGGAATACACACATAATCATAGAGAATCATTTATTATTAGTCAAGACTTATTTCCAAGACTATCTTAGTGGACAAAGTCCATTTTTGAACCAACTTCACTCCTCGTTTCAGTCCTCTTTCACTAAACCTGTTTAACCTGCTGTTCCAGCCATGTCTGTCTCACGAGATATAATATCATTACCCAACTCATTAGAGGGAGATATAGGTCCCACACATCTCATAATGATACCATTATTATGTGTGCCACAAAAAAATCATACATCATTGCATAACCCATGTAATAAAAATGGGATTCTTATACATAGTGATATCATAAAACAATTCTTATAAGATAAATGAATTCATAAAAATAATTCCATCACAACATAATCAAATAAATTTAATAATAGGGATAGAAACAGAACCCCATATTTTCTTAGATGGAAAATAATTTTGATAAAACACTTGAACTCCATTCTGAGGAAAATATCCTTTCTACTTTAAAAATAGTTTTCCTTTATTAACATGTCATAAAATTTTAAATTAAAAGAGTTTGATTAAAAATAAACATGAAACCTTGTAAAGGAAGATTCTTGGAAATAATGTTTTAAAAATCCATTCATTCTGTATAAGTTAAAAAAAACATTCTTCTCGTACTTTTTTCAGAAAAGTCAAAAAGTACCTCGTACGAAAAACGACAAAAGATTCCTTTCATATCTTTTAATAAAAACTCACTGAAGGGTAAAATTTTATATAAAATATTTTATAAGGATATATAAATTAAATATTGAGGAAACATGGATGTGGATGATAAATATTCCCCAGTAAATTCTGAAGTATAAACAATCTCGGATAAAAATTGAGATTGCGATATTTTCCCTTACCTTAGGTCTGATTTGCTTCGTAAGTGTCCGAACCTCCTGTATAATGATTTAAATAATGTCATTGAATTATTCCAGTATCATAATAATTGTTATGATATCATATATGGTCATATTATTAGCTTCTTATTAGTAATATTTCATTGTTACTTGTTATTCTCGTGTTTATTGCGTTTTGTTCTTATGGGTGTTTTGTCGAATAAATTCTTATTCTTATTTTAGGTTATAGATACCTAATTTCCAGAATGTTATTAGTGTAATATATATCATATTTATTCATTCAATTTATTTATATAATCATTATGCAACAATGATCATGTAGAATGAGTCACATCACATCGTGGAGACGGTAGGCCGTACGTACACACGAGCGATGATATCGTTCCCATGATCGTGGAATTGTATTGGAGTGTATGTATACTATTTCATAATCAATATAACTTTACAATAATCTTATATAGTTATTATTTACATGATTATACCCATCCATGTAAGGTGGTGGTGGAAAATAGATTACACCACGACGTGGAGACGAAATTCTCTACGTACGCATGCACAGTGATTTCGTTTTCCCTAGGATGGATAGATGGTGAAATAGGGTTGTTTTATACTTATAATAACATATCAGTATATGAGTGATACTGATGTTATTACTTCATAATGAAACAACTAAATAAGGAGAAGTGGAAGAAGAAATAATGTTGAAAGAATCGGTAATGGACATTACATCTTCTTTGAAGCACCTCTTTGAGACCTCCTTTTAGGGCACTAAAATTGGTCTTTGAAGAAGAACAGGACCTCTAGGATGTTTCTAGGGAAGTGGAGACGAGAAATTTGTAGGGGTTGGTCAAGCATGAATGCTCAAAGTGGTGTGAGGAAGAGAGGGAGGAGGTGCCCTTTTATAAGGGAGTTGAGGGGCACCTTTGGAAAAACTAAACATATTATTTATTATAAAGTCATATTTAGTTTTAAATAAATAATAATTGATTTATTTAGAAGATAAGGTGGGTATGGGTATAAATCCTCTCATCCAATAGAATTTATACAAGTTTAGGTTTCTATTTTAACCTTATCATTTAGATGTAACTTTAAGTTAAATAATTTTACTTTTACCGTGTCTTCTTGTTTTATTACACTATAAGGTTAATAAACTTACTATAACAAGCCAAAAGAACCCCAAGTTGTTTATTATTAATATATATAACCATATCTAAGTCATTTGGCCGAACATTATATTTTTAAGAATAAAATAACAATTAATAATATAACATTTGTTTTAAAAACTATTTTATGTCAATTTTGATACTATTTTGTAATTGATTTTTGTGAAAATCCTAATAGAAAGATTAGTTCGAAAATAGTGAATTAAATCAATAATAACATGTCATAGTAACATATAGAATTATTTGAAATCATAAAAAGTATCAAATTACATTTATTTGGGAATTTATAACATCAATTATGTCAATATTTCATTAATAGGATAATTACTGCATCATCATTATGTCATATATAAATTAAATTATTTAATGTCTAAAAATTACAAATAAAATATCATTATGTAGGAAATATTTTTATCCTTATAATTAATATTTATAGTCTAATTTATCTTATGTATAACCCTATATTAAAAATTTCTATTTTTTATCTAGTCTATTATTGAAAACCTAGTGGCATTCATCGAGTCATTCATATATTTTTAATTTAATTTGAAATCTAAATAGTTTATTATTAATAAACCCTTTATGTTACTGTCATAAAAATAGAGGAAATATTTCAAGGAATTTTTAAATCATTAGGAGTATATCTTGGTGACTCTATTTCTTATTTGAAGATTCCTAAACTATTTCATTATATGGATTTTAGAAAAATACTATAGCTTTTATATATAAAAGTATCCTCTCTAGATCGTTTCCCTTTTTTCCATGGATCTTTTAGAATATTGTCTTTTGGATAGATGGACATATCCAAAATGATGGAAATATTATAAAAGTTATCATGTATAAGAATCTTTCTAGATACATATATATCATATATATTCTTTAATAAATCCATACAAATATCATTTAAGGTGATATTAACCAAAATAAAAAATAATAAAACCCATCATGTACACATCATTATCTCAATTTATAGTAAACCATCTTCACTAATATTATAGATAACTTTATGAATACCTCATACATTTCAACTATTTTTTCACCTAAATCAATAATTTTTATATTTATATTTTGAAAATAAATCCAAAAAAATACATTTCATCATTCATTATTTTATGTATTAAAAAATAAATATCTAATGAAACCATTGGTTGTAATAGTGGGATATTAATATAGATATTACATTTTATTGAGTCATTTTCTTGAAGGATAAAAATAAGAATGATGATTATAGTGGAATAGGCTCATCTTTAACCTATTAGTGTAACCAAGAAGAAAGATTAAAGAGATTTTTTACCCTTTAAAAAATTTATTCATATTATTAATTGTGATGAAAATAAAAAATATATGAATAATAATAAATTAAATACTTTTTCGGTAAAAAATATAGAAAATAATGCACAAAAACACATTGAACAATATCAGAACTGGATACCCCAGCCCCCAAACCCTAAAGGGATATCCCACTAATAATTAACCGGTAATATTAATTATATACACAAGGGCCAATAGTGTACCTAGTATATACAATGTATTTTTAGTTTCTCATCCTTGAAGTTTATTTTCCTATTTATTTTCCTATTATAATTTATATTATGGTTAAACTACTTTATTGCAGATCATCCATTACACAATGATCATAGTTTAATACTTCTTATGCACGGTATGATAATACGAGATCTCATAATCATTCTACCATCATAAATCATCCTTCATCCACACCCATAAAAGCACTAATTTCTATCTAGGAAGCTACACATGTCTAATTTCAAATTAATGTGAAGAATATAGATATTTAATTCATCTAGTGAAGATTCATCGACCCTTCATCACACAATGTCACACATCAAACAATAATGTCATCCCATCTATAAATACGTCTATTTACATATTTATCTTTTAAACACATCAAAGAAATCTTCAAACACTACATTTATCTAAGAAATCATAACAACATTTATAAACCAAATATATATACTGGGAACCACCAATGGTTTGTATAGTAAATTTTGTATTCTATGATGAGGCCTGAAATGAAAAAAATAACCAATATAAAAACAATGAAAATAGAAAAAACCAAAACCAATATGTATTATTAATAATTCACATGTAAATATTATATCTCTAAATAACATTATAACTTTTTTAGAGGGGATTAAAAACTAAAAATAGGAATACACACTCACAGGGCACTGAAGTGGGTAAAGGCAGATTTCCTGCCATATGGATTCTCAGGAACCCTCTTTGTCCAATATTACTATTAATATATATATATATATAAAATTAATAAATACATACAAGGTCGATAATTCAATATCAAGGGGCCTCAATAGTGTATGGCCCAAAGCCTATATAAGATAATGACTATTTCCCCTAGTTTCCCCCTTCCACTAGAACCCTAAACCACTCATTTTTCATTCCACCCATGTGATTCAAATGAAATAATAACAAAAATTACCCTCTTTATAATGTTTGTGGGATGATACATTGGTTTATAATCCCACACACCACTTGTATTTGTAAAACAAAAAAACCCACTACTAGTTGTGTGCCTTTGATAGCATGCAGACTGATCCAAAGAGTTCATCATTTACTAACTTCCTTCGCTATTGTGTTTCCCAACCATTCTTCATTACACCTTTAATACACATTAATAGAAAATTTTTATTTTTGAAACACATTGATAATAATAATTTTTTCAATTAATAAGAATAAATAACCTCAAAATAATTATATATATTTATATATATATCTTATATTGTTTTGTATATAAAAAAAATACTATAATTCAAATAACATCTAATGAGAAAATTAAAATATTTCAAATAATTTTCATTAAATAATAATTATTTTAAATTATTTTTTACTATATTATTTCTAAAAAGCTAAAATAATTCCTAAAATAAAGTAAAAAAACCCTATTTAATGATTTATGAATAATAAAAGAAGAATTTAAAATTCAACACATTTTTTCTAAGACAAAACAAATATTTAAATATTTATTAATAGGTAGTTATAATAAATTTTTCGTTCTCACTATGTTAAAATTTAGTGAGTTATGAATACCTAATATTTTTTGTCTTTTTTTACCCTATAATTTTTTATAATTATTTTAAAGATATGATTAATTTAATTTTAAAAAGAATGATACAAAATTTTGATTTATGTTTTTAAAAATTTATATATATTATTTTTTATCAAATCATTTTATTGTACTATTTAGAACATCAATAAATGACTTAAGGGTTGGTCTATTTTTTAAAATGAATTTCTCACGACCCGTCCTCAGGGCCAGTGCCGTGACTACCCCATGTCCGCCTTCGATAGGCCAGGGGCTGGCGACTAGAACCAAATGCGTAAATCCTGATAAAAGGGAAGTCATTGCATTTATAGAAGTAAACAAACACAACAGAGTATGCAATAGAAGTAAAAACTATGTAATATTGAATAAAAAAAGTAAGTTTTGAAAAGTAAATGGGATAGTATACAAACTCAACTGTAAAGTACAGTACAATTGAAATGCTAGTACAACTGTAGTAAAGTAAAACAACAACTACTGAGTCATCCTCCTAGAATCCCACTAGAAGGGTGGGTACAGATGGTCTCCTCAACACCTCGGATCCATCAGTTTGCTCAGTGTGTGTCTCGTCATGTGGTCCACCTCTGGGTACCGTCTAGCTCCACAAGTCTCTACCTCGATCAGTGATGTCCGTCATATACATCCAACACAATGTAGTGCGGGCATAGCCCGTTCAGGGGTGAGTATAACGATACTCATTGGGGACACCAAAACCAGCAATGTCTCAAAATATCTACTAAGGATAAACAATAAGTATGATACAAAACACGGTGCATAAACCAAACCTACTTAGGTATGTTCCCATACATATACCTAAGTTATCAATCATAGTTTGTCTCCAACTCTCAATCTGAAGCACATCCTAGTCCACACAGGAAAGCAAGTCAATCACATCAATGATAATTATTGAAAGTAAAGACTCAGCTGACACAGGTATACATCTTTCATATTGCAATAGAGATGATCAGATGTAGTTACTGATGTATCTAAGCTGTAGGACCCACGTAAGATACTAGGCCAGCTAAGCTGTCAGACCCACATAGGATACTAGACCAGCTACTCAATATCTAAGCTGTCGGAGCCACGTAGGATACTAAACCAGCTATGTTGTTGAACCCATGTATGTTACTAGACCAGCTACTCTGACAGAACCACTCAGGATACAAGTACAGAAGTCAAACTGTTGGACCCACTTAGGATACAAGTATAGTAGTCATCGTTGTCGAACCCACAGAGGATTCCAATAATTTTTTCGCCATCGCCGAACCCACGGAGGATTCCAGTACGGTATACTTCACTGTCGAACCCACGGAGGATTCTAGTATAGTAGATGTCGCTGTAGAACCCATGGAGGATTCTAGTATAGTACTCTATGTTGTTGAACCCCCGAAGGATTACAGTACAGTAGTCGTCGCTGTCACAGCCAACACTAGGGTTCACGTACACAGCATACTCGATTCTGGGAGGGTCCGCTCCTCAAGCCAAGGGGTCGATACATCAACTATAACGAAGTCCATAGTTGATGTATATTGAAGGCCAGTCATGTAATATGGGGCTAATACAAACAAAACATATCCAAGATACTGTGTACAAGATGACAAAGCCTTTTACTAAAATGTACATGGCGTGTTGGTATATGGTACACACCGTGTAGTCAGTCCTCAGGTACTGTCTGTGTACAACGGCCCATGTCAAAGGGTTGTTCGTGTAGAAAATTAAGTACACGACGTGTGGTATGGTCACACTCTATGTCCAAACATATGGGGTCGGCTCCATGTACGCTGGCCATGTGCTCATACACGGCCTCAACCCGTGTTCTCCAACTCGTGTAATTAGCACACGGGTTAGCCCGTACAACTGGCCATGTCTAGTCATGTGGTACAGTACATGCCTGTGTACTCCACACCATGTCCGTGTGTCCCTGGGATAGACACCGAGTCTCACGAAGCTATTTCTGCCATTCTGCGTAGAGGGTACACGTCATGCCTCATGACCGTGTATTTCTGTCTGTGTCAATGTATTTCCCAAAATACACGCCAAGTCTCATGTATACACCTCCTCCTTACTGTGTGGAAAGTACACGCCATGTGAAAGAGGTCTAATGCCGTGTGTTAGCCATCTGACGTCTGAAATACAAGCCACAGAATTCCAGCACTACACAGCGTGTTCTCCAATAGTACATGCCGTGTAGTCTGGAATTTTCCAGAGACAACACCTCTGGCCAGCGCACCTCCCTTGATGCCCGTTCATCATTCCGATGGTTTTTTCGTCACGAAAATTCAGACTCTAGGTCTCCCCGATGTCCCGAAGTCGATTCATGTGTTTTTAGGATTCCTATCAGCTCTAAAAATACGTTTTGAATTCCCACTCGATGAGCGGTCGAAGAACGACCCTTCCCGTTCCAGTCTGAACCATCACCCGCTATCATTTTCACACCTCTGCTAGGTCTCCATGATTAGGTTTCTTTACTTTTTTGGGATATTTTCATCGCATAACAAACCCGTAGAGATTCGTTGATCGTCACCCATGATGAACATGAAGAACCACCAATAATCAGAATTATGGTGGAGGATTCAGACCGTGTTAGTTTGTCCCGGTCTCTTTGCATTAGTTTGGTAGCAGGCGGTTAAAAAGAAACAAAACAAGAAGGAAACAAGATTCAAAATTAATCCAATAAAATCAATCCCCTACCTTTAATAAAGATAATTCATCGACGTTCCGTGGAAGATGAGCTTTGTGGTGGTTGGGAATCGCGAATGACGGTGTCGTTCCGTCAATGTTGGAGGAAGAGGGAGGTAGGTAGCATTCTTGTGGAGTCTCCTCCTTCCTTTCCCCGGTTGAAGTAGTGGAGGAAGGTGATCGTGTCCCTCACATTCTTCGTCGAATTTTCACGTCGTTGAAGAACAATGTTATTCGTTGGAAGACGAACACTATTCTTCTCTTCGGCTCTCCCAAAATCCTCCAAAAACAATGTGTTCCAAAATAAAATAATAGCTAAGGCTATTATTTTATTCACGAATTTAATTCATAATTCAAACACTTTAATTAATTAATTAGAGATAAATTAATCAGTTTAAAGAGTTGGAAAATATTAAAGGGAGAGAGAGGGAGGTGAATAGATCACATTCATTAAGGGTTGTTGTCAAATTAATTAAAGCGGGGTGTTAATGGGTAGTTGTGGAGAGGTGATAAGTTGAGGCTTGTGTGGGACCCACCTCAAAAATATCCTCTCATGAGAGGTTATGTGGGTGTGGGCCCCCACAATAACATCCCCTTGTAGGATATAACTACCCAAGATAAATAAAATTGTTGAATGATTTTATTTAATTTTTTATTAAACAACAAAAATTAACTTCTACTCCCGAGCAAACACAATTGTGGTAAAGGTCCCCTTAAGTGAATACTGGCACTGCGAGTTCATCGGTGCCCTCAGATTTCAATTCTGAGCACCGGTTAAAAATATACAAATACCCGCACGTATGTTTACTAATATTACCCCAAAAAATCATCAGAAATTGATTCCCGGAAAACCAGGCCTCAGAATCAAGTGAATTCAGATACCAAAGACTCGTAAAATTCCAAATTATTTAAGAAAAAAAATTTCCATGAAATTTTCGAGTCTTTAAATTACTCCCACCTCATGGATTTATGTCCCCGTAATGCTACACCACACTCTAGGGAAAGAAATGGGGGTACTGATCTCGCATATGATCCTCCCTCTCCAAAGTGCTATCCTGGAGGTTCTCGTGCTGCCAGCGAATGCACACTAGAGGAATCGATCATCCATGTAGGACCCACTCCTATCGATCCTTGATCTCCACTAAGACATCTGTGAATGTCTCCCCATCATCGATTTTGAGCTCCCGTGATTGATGATGTGTGTCGGGTCGTGCACGTATCTCCTCAGCTGAGATATGTGGAAAACGTCATGCACCCGGTGCAACTGAGGTGGAAGGGCCATGCAGTAATCAACCTCACCTACTCTGATGGGGACCTGGAAAGGTATGATCAAATGCAGAGATATCATACCACCCTGACAAAATCTCCATAGACCTCGTCTAGGTGAGACTCGTAAGAAAACGTGGTCTCCATACTCGAATTCCAGTGGTCTCCATCTCCTATCAGCAAAGGACTTGTGTCAGCACTGTGCAGTCTTTATCTGCTCCTGGGTGAAATGCACCTTCTCCACCGTAGCATGAACCATCTCTGGTCCTACATGTTCTGACTCACCTGGGTCAGTCCAGCACAGAGTTGATTTTCATGGTCGGCCGTACAATGCCTCGTAATATGCCATTTCGATGGTGGAGTGGTAGCTATTGTTGTACGCAAACTCCACCAAGGGTAGATGATCCTCACAGCTGTGACCAAAGTTGAGAACACATGCACAGAGCATGTCCTCGAGAGTCTGAATTGTCCAATCTATCTGGCCGTCTATTTGAAGATAAATGGCGGTGCTCAAATGTAGCAGCATCCCAAAAGCCTCCTCTAACCCCTTCCAAAGCCGGGAAGTGAATCGAGCATCTCGATCGGAAACGATAGTTGATGGAACACCATGAAGCCGTACAATCTCCTGAATGTGGAGGTGTCCCATGCTCTCTATCAAGCATTGCACTCTAATCAGTTGGAAGTGGGACGACATGGTGAGTCAGTCTATGTCACCCAAATAGAGTGGTGCCCTCTGGATGTACGTGGAATCCCCGTCACTCAATCCTTGCATATACTATCCCACTTCCACTCTGGGACCTCTAAGGGTTGTACCAAGCCTGTTGGTACCTGGTGCTCTACCTTCACTTGCTGAAAAGTGAGGCATCCTTAGACGAACTCTGCAACTACATTACCCTTTCCAAAAGTATAGACTATCTCAATGTCGTAGTCCCGGTGGATCTCAAGCCAACGTCACTATCTCAGGTCCAGGTCCTTCTACAGGAAGACACACCTGAGAATTTTGAGATTAGAGTAAACCTGAAATCATTCGCTCAACGAACTATGGGTGTGACAAGCCATTTTGTAAAGAACTCAACTACACCCATTTTCGCTTACATCCTACAAGACATGCTATGATTTATCCTTTGCCGAAAAGAGAAATCCAGTCTCATCCCCTTTATGAATCATTTCCCTTGCCTAATACAGTCAATCCTAACATGAATGGTACTATTTTATGCCATGGACGACATCGTAAGCCATCGATGCTACTACCAAGAGATCCAACTGTTACTCTCACCTCCAAGGGTCGAGTCACACTGTCGGCAGCAGTGTGTGGTCACTAGGTCTCCTCTCATAGGAATCTCATAATTGAGGGTCAAGTCATCGTTTTTAACTAGATCCTTAAGTATCAACCATACAAAAAGGATAGGGAGGAAAATTTCATAAGGAAAAGTGTCTTTTGTTATTGAAACTCAAAGTACATAGACAAAAAGAATCTACAAAAAATGACAACAACGAAGCTATTCCCGCTCCTCACCACTTGCTGCTCGGTCAACTCCTCTGCCACGTCCACCTACTCCCGGAGGACCTCCACGATCGTACCTCTGACTCTTCATGGGAGGTCCCTCTACTTCATGATGTTCATATGCAGAAAACTCCACTACCTATCGTCCTGCAGAGGGTCTCACCGCTGGTGACTGCTCCACGTGAAATATCTATACCAGAAGGGCTCTCTTTAGCACCGCCCGCCTACATCGGGATGTTGAGGGAGATCGTTGAAGCCCTGATCTGATGCCTAAGTCCTTACTCGAAGGTCCAGGACCTGAAAAACAGGTCTCTTACCATATCCATGGAGTAGTGTGAGAGGTTAGTGAACCTCTCTCAGTATTGATCTATTATCATTCTTCCCTACAACAGATGAAGTAACTCTTGAATCCGCACTGCACGAAGGGTGACTGGTACAAAATCTACCCAGAACAGGCTCTCATAGTGTGTCCAGAGTAGTGATGCCTTGTCATGCTCCTGGAGAATTAGGCTCCACCATCTACCTGCGGCTGCATGCAGGAGACTCGTGGTAAGGATCACCATCAGCTTGATTGGTGTACCTAACAATATGAAAACTCTGACGATAACCTCCTGAAAATCCTTAGATACCTGGGGGTCCGTCTCTCCCCGGAACCTAAGCGGCCTCTGTCGTTGGAACTCGTGAAATGCACTTAGGCAGCGTGCACTCTCTGATGGTGGGGCTGGTGGCATCGGTGGTCCAGTGGGTAGTGGTACCGCATGTGCCTCTGCTGTGATGAGGCCATGCACCGAGGCCTCGTCACTCGGGGGGTACCATGTCGTACGTAACTCGGAACACTAGCTAGCTGCCTTAGTGGGGGAATCCTAAAAAGGAACTGGTGCGCCCTGGTTTAAATAGTATACCTGGTGAGCTGACACAGAGTAATCATGAAGAAAAGTTTTTAAACACACAAGAAATCAATATTTTTGTGTACTGAGTCAGAAATCAGAGGTCAGGGTCCTGTTGAATGGATACGTCGGCCGCCGCACCAACACTAGACTCCGTGAACTAATAACAAAACTCAATACTCTTAACATTATTGTTTCATAGTAAGACATATCATGGTGCTATGTTCTGCGGTAGAATTGAATCCTCTGATACCTATTTGTCACGACCCATCCTCGGGGCCCATGTCGTGACTACCCCAAGCCTGCCTTCCATAGGCCAGGGGCAGGCGACTAGCACCCAAGGCCTAAATCGTGATAAAATAGAAGGAATTTGTTTTATAGAAGTAAGAGAACAGAACAGAGTACGAAACCGAAGTAAACATTATGTAATACTGAATGCAAAAGTAAGTGCTGTAAAGTAAATGTGCCAGTATGCAAACACAACTATAAAGTACAGTACAACTGAAATGCTAGTACAACTACAGTAATTTAAAATAGCAACTACTGAGTCGTCCTCCGGGAATCCCACCTAAAGGGCGGTTATAGCTGGTCTCCTCAGCACCTCGAGTTTGTCTGTTTCCTACATGTACATCTCGTCAAGTGGTCCACCTCTGGGTACCGTCCAACTCCACAAGTCTCTACCTCGATCAGTAGTGTCCGTCGTCTATATCCAACACAACGTAGTGTGGGCATAGCCCATGTAGGGGTGAGTATAACGATACTCAGTAGGGACCTCGAGACCCACATGGTCTCACAATATCCTCTAAGGATAAACAAGAAGTTAGATACAAACCATGGTGCATCAACCAACCCTACTTAGGTATATGACCATACGTATTCCTAAGTTATCAATTACAGTTCGGCTCCAACACTCGAGCCCAAGCACAACCCAGTCCACATAGGAAAGAAAGTCAATCACATTGATGATAATGATTGAAAGTCAAGACTTAGCTCACACAGGTATGCATCTTTCATATTGCAATACATATTATCATATATAGTCACTGATTCATCTAAGTTGTCAGACCCAAGTAGGATACTTGAACAACTAAGCTATCGAACCCACGTAGGATACTAGATGAGCTACTTTGTCAGACCCACTCAGGATAAAAGTACAGAAGTCAAACTTTCAGACCCACTTAGGATACAAGTACAGTAGTCCTCACTGTCGAACCATGGAGGATTCCAATAAAGTTTTCGTCGTCGCTGAACCCATGGAGGATCCTAGTATAGTAGACGTCGCTGTCAAACCCATGGAGTATTCTAGTACAATAGTCGTCACTATCGAACCCACGGAGGATTCTAGTACGGTATTCGTCACTGTCGAACCCATGGAGGATTCTAGTAAAGCAGTCATCTCTGTCACAGCCAGCACTAGGGTTCCCGCAAAAAATATACTCAATTCCGAGATGGTCTGCTTCTCAAGCCAAGGGGTCGATAAATCAACTATCACGAAGTCCAGAGTTGATGTATCTCTAAGGTCCACCAAGTCGTAGGGGGATAATCCAAACAAAATGTATCCAAGATACTGTGTACAAGATGACCAAGCCTTTTACCAAAAAGTACACAGCGTGTTGGTATAATGTACATGCCGTGTAGTCAGACCTTGGGTATTGAATGTGTGTGATGGCCCGTGTCGACGGGCTGGTTGTGTAGAAAAGTAAGTACACAGCATGTGATTTGGTTACACGCCGTATCCAAACATATGGGGTCTGCTCCGTGTAGGGTGGCCATGTGCCTGTACATGTCCTCAACCCATGTTCTCCAAACCATGTTATTGGTACATGGGTTAGCCCATACCTTTGGCCTTGTATGGACATGTGGTAGAGTACATGCCCGTTTACTCCGCACCGTGCCTGTGTATCCCCGGGATATAATCCATTCTCGCGAAGCTGTTTCTGCCATTCTACGTAGATAGTACACGTCGTGCCTCTTGGACTTGTATTTCTATCTATGTCCATGTATTTAACAAAATACACATTGAGTCTCAAGTAGACGCCACATAATTTCTGTGTGGAGAGTACACGCCGCATGATAGAGTCACATTCCACGTATTAGACATCTTCTGTCCGAAATCCTATCTGTATAATAACCACACTACATGGCGTTTTCTCCCGGAGTACACACCATGTATTATGGAATTTTTCTAAAATGACACCTCTGGCCAGCGCACCTCCCTTGATGCTCGTTCATCATTCCGATAGTTCGTTTGTCACGAAAATTCAGACTCTAGGCCGCCTCGATGTCCCTAAGTCGATTATGGTGATTTTTGGTTTCCGATTGGCTCCGAAAACATGTTTTCAATTCCATCTCGAAGAACGATCCATCCAGTTCCAGTCCGAACTGTCACCCGCTATCGTCGTTGCACCTCTGCTAGGTCGCCATGATGTTGAGTCATCAATTTTTGGTATTTTTTCATCGCATTATAAACCCCTAATGATATTTTTTTCATCACCCATCATGAACACGAAGAACCACCAACAATCACTATAATGGCGGAGGATTCAGACCGTTTTGGTTTTGCCTAGTCTCTCCACATTAGGTTGGTATCAAGAGGTTAAAGAGAAAAAAAACAATAAGGACAAAAGATTCAACATTGATCCAATCAAAACACACCCCTACCTTGATTAAGGTTCATTCGTCGACGTGTCACAGAAGATAAGCATCACGGTGGTCGGGTGTCGTAGATGATGGTTTCGTTCTATCAACGTTGGAGGAAGAGGGAGGTAGGTAGCGTTCTTATGGCATCCCCTCCTTCATTGCCCCGGTTGAAGTAGTGGAGGAAGGTGATCATGTCCCTTGGTTTTTTCATCGGAGTTGTTCGTCATTGAGGAATGGTGTTCTATATCTAAAGAAGAACACTATTCTTCTCTTGATCTCTCCCAAAATCCTCCCAACACAACGAGTGCCAAACTAAAATAACAGCTAAGGATATTATTTTATTTACACATGTAATTCAAAATTAAAACACTTTAATTAATTATTTGGAGTTCAATTCATTAATTAATTGGGTTGGAAAATAGTAAAGGGATAGAGAGGGAGGTGAATAGATCACATTAATTAAGGGGTAGTTATAAAATTAATTAAAGAGGGGTGTTAATGGGGAGTTGTGGGGAGAAGATAAGTTATGGCTCGTGTGGGCCCCACCTCACAAATATCATATCATGAGAGGTTATGTGGGTGTGGGCCCCACCAATAACTTTCCATTGTAGGATATAACTACCCATGATAAATAAAATTTTATAAAAATTTTATTTAACTTTTTTATCAAACACCAAAAATTATCTTCTCCTCCCAAGAAAACACAACTGCGGTGAAGGTCCCCTTAATAAAATACCAGTGTTGCGAGTTCATCGGTGCCCTCAGATTTCAATTCCAAGCACTGGTTCCAATGATAGAAAAACCCGCATGTACGTTTACTGAATGTACCCGAACAAAACTTCAGAAATTGATTCTGGGCACACCGGGCCCTGGAATAATGTTCCGTCAGAAACCGAAGACTCATAAAATTCCAAATTATTTATGAAAAAATAATTCCTTGAAATTTCTGAGTCTTTACAGAATTAAAGTTATTTTTTGCGAAATATATATATATATTTTTTAACATTTGGAAATGTGTTTAGTTTTAATTTCTACTTATTAATAGGGAATATTTATAATCATTGTGAATAAAAGTTAACTGGGTCCCCCTAACTAATCTCAATATAAGTAAATTCAGCCATTTCTCAAAAATAACACAAGGGTGGTGGGGATATTATTGTAATGGAGAGTGAGATGATGACTTCTCAAATCCTATTTTTGGTATCAAAAGGAATACATGGTAAGGTGGAGTGTGAAACCATCACACTTAGTTAATAAATTATTTGATAATTGGTGGATAATAAATGATATATATGAAAAATAATATTGTATTGATCTCTTTGATCCATGTTAAGAAGATAAACTTTTTAATAAAAGATTTAACCTATAATTAGTATTAATGGGGGTTGAATATCAATTATACTAAGATAAAATTTTGTCTCTTCTATCAAAACAATGTTTTTGTAGAGTAACAATTAAATATATTTCTGAAAAAGGAGAGGAATAAAAAAGGAATTTTTTCTTTGTGTCGATAAATAAATTTAATTTTAATAGTAGGAAATGTGGGATATAGAATTATTGATTGAATTTATAATTATTCTTTCATCCGATAAGTTATCATTTTATAAGAATTTGAATAAAATTTCAACTAGTTATGATACAATTTGAAATTTTAAAGAAACCTATCTAGGAAAACCTGCCTTATCTTGATAGAGAAATTCCTTTCATATAAAAATCGGTTGAATAAGTGAACTATATAACTCCCACTCATAGAATAGATAATACCTTCATATCTGTGATCTAGATCATTACTTTTCTTTGAATTAGTTCAATATAATTATTGTACCCATTCAAGGTTAGTCCTAAATAGATATAACTTGATGTATATATTTCAAATATAATAAATACATCAATGACAACACATTGATGTGGTGTGAGAAATGAAAAACTGTATCTTAATAGTCCCACATCATGTTATTATTGTCCTCTGAACATATGCATGTGGAAAATTTGGTTCACCATCCCATAAATGATTTTATCCAATAATTTTTTATTTGAAGACATTGAAAATGTAATACATATTAAAATTTACATGTATCCTACCATATTTTTTGATGTGATATTATAACCAACCCCTTTGAATAATATTAAAAAAATAAAAAAATGAAAAGAAATATAAACAGATCATCTCCTAACATTATAAATTTTTTTTAATAATGTTTTTCTTTTTTAAGGGTCATTATATATTGAAAAAACATTCACAAATAAAGTTATCTCTTTATGGTAAATATTTTACAGTAGAAAATTTAATAGAGGAATTGATAACAATGTGGCAATTTCCATATAAAAATAACTATTGTTAACTATAAAAATCATCCTTTACAGGCTGGTTTATATTCATCAGTTTTTTATCTAATCATTGAAACCATATTTTTAATTTGTCCCTTATTCATTATTTAATGTTTATGAGATAAACTCATAAGTAATTTTGAGTATCCCCACTCTTACATTCATATAGGTGAAAAAATGTAACCATGTTCTTACACTTGTTTGATATCCTTCTCTCATTAAGAGTTTTATACTCAACCTCATTTCCCCAGGGAAAAAAATAACCATGAATTTATATTCTATTGATTTTTCATTAATATATATAGTAAAATTTATCACATTTAACATACACAAGAAATATTATCACAAGTAATGTTGAACTCTAATTAGTGGTTAATCTCTTCTAATTAATTTGAACCCATGCATAAGAATATTTTGTACCCTAACATCTATGAATTTCCCAATGTTAATAGATTTATCAAATTCAAACATGTCCTAAAAAAATCAATTGTTATGGCTCTATATGGTATTAATTTACTCAAACATATATTCCTATGCCCAAGGAATCTCAATTTCCCATTAATTATGTTATATATTTTTATCTGGAATTAATTGTGACTCAGTTCTCATTTGATGCAAGAATAAATTATATATGAGTATGAACATGTAGTTTCCTTTAATATCTATTATGAAAATAAATTATATTTATATTAATTAAATCCATTTTAACAATACTTTTTGTCATTTATTTTTCAATCAATCCTAAAAATTCAGAATTTTTTTATACTTTGGAATTAAAATATATCAGTGGAGTGTGAGAATATATATCCATTGAACAATAATACTATAATATATTATTTAATTAAGTATACTAAGGTTATTTTTTTATGATTAATATGACCTTATGGGACATGAATGTATCTTGGTGGAACGTTCAATATTTAGTCTATAATTAATATTGTTGTTTATTAATGGATATTAAAATTCCATAGT
Organism: Viscum album; assembly: GCA_963277665.1. Taxonomy (NCBI): domain Eukaryota; kingdom Viridiplantae; phylum Streptophyta; class Magnoliopsida; order Santalales; family Viscaceae; genus Viscum; species Viscum album. The sequence continues at coordinate 1,857,519,291 of OY728160.1, forward strand.
TTACAATAATATGATGTGAGGAGGATGATTATATTCGAGGAAGTGTACTTAGGGATTTAATATATTATAATATTATTATAATATGATGAATTTTTTTTCTTATGAGGTAAAATTAAATTTTGAAATATCATATAAGCTAATATAAGTAATTTGAGTCACCCTGATAGTATTATTTTCAGGGTCTAAGGGGTCCCTTATTTTTTAAAACACCTGAGTTAACCATATTTTATGATTTTTATTACATTATTCCGTACATTTTATCTTTTCTATAGAATCTTTTCAGGAATAAAATATACTTTTATATCTTATATATTAACCTAGAAAGAAAATTTCTTTTCAGTGGTGATGACCCTGAGTTGCTCTTGTGAAAAACCATCCTAAGGATATTATATCCGAATTTTGTTTTATACATTTCCCATCTATGACATGAACTTATATTCTCTATAATAATACCCATTTATAACATAACACACTAATATTTTACTATATATCATTTCATTATTTAAAAAAAATATGTGTAATAACTTTATTCACATAATACCCAGAAATAAAATGAAACTATGGTACTTTAAATGAATATTAAACAATATTGTTATACTATATTTATTATTTTATATGATAGAGATAAAGGTATCAAAATTTAAAAATATATTTAAAAGGAAAAAATAATATTTTTTATACTAATACTTTGTTATAATTCCATAAATATAGTTAAATAATTATTACAATAGTTTTATAATTAAAAAATCATTTTATTTATAAATAAAATTATTTGATGATAAGAAATTTTTATTAATGTAAATATATTACAACTAAATTATGATAAATAATATTGTCCTAAAATTAAAATAAATTTAGTTATAAATACATAGGAAATAAAAATAGGATGTGTCCAAAGTTTTTCATATATTTTATTTTTCAATATATTTTTTGTCTCCATTTTAATGACAATTTTTTAAATTTTAGAACTATAATTAAAGAAAATATATTTTCTAGATTCATACGAATGAAAAATCATTGGATAAATTTTATGGATTTGTATCAAATTGATTGGTTTGTATTTGAATTGTTAAATATATTGTTTTTATTTATACTAGAGCCTTTTTGACATAATTTCTGTATTTATTAATAAAATATATATAAAAATTTTAAAATGAAAAATTTATTTAACAATTATAATTAATCATTTTAAATAAATATTTTGTATTTATAAAAAAATTTACCATTTTTGGAACATTATAAATATTTTATTTCAATTATTTTTATGGTCTTTTCATTAATTAAATTTTCTGAAGGTGGAATTTAGTTTTTGCCTTACTCCTAGAGAAACATAATTAGTTTTTGTAATAATAATGTAGTTAATATCATATTATTAGAAAAATTTCGAACTTTATCCCGAAAATTACTTTAATACTTTAAATTACACATTTTCTTAAAACCATGTTTACGTTTAATGTGTGATAATATTAAAATTAAATTTTCAGCCCATATATATTCTCAGAGATAAAATGGTTCTAATACCTGAAATGAGAAATTTGAAATTTATTTAATAAGATAAATTTTAGTATATTGATAAAAATTATTTACTAAGGTCAACAATATAGTCACCATAGTGATAGTAAATTGTGGTAAATTTGTATAACTAAGCGTAAAGAGATAAAATATTTTATGTAATTTTCCAAAATGAGTGTTGGAGGATTATATTAACAAAAACATATCTCTTATCCATTATTAGCCAGTTTTGAATCGACATTTCTTATTGAACATGTATTCCTTTTATATTATGTGGCTTTATTTACAAAAATTTAATTCCCTTAAAATATAAAATTGGGCATCCAGCCCAACTTCATGTACAACAGTAAAAATATAATTACTCATTATAATGCTCACAGTTTTTTTACAATATAATAATCTTCATCTTCTCAAATACTATGGAAATAATAAGTTTCTTAAGTCATATATTTCATTGATGTAATTTAATCCTTAACCTCTCTTATTCTTCTCTTCATTCACTTTAAGACAAAATAAGGTGAATAACCTATTCATTGAATAGCATGCACCTCTTGGCTCCGTTTCTGATCCAAGAAGGCTGACAAATGATAAATCAGGTAGAGATGGGAATGATACTGGTCAAACTAAATGGATGTGTCAGATTCCTTTATTGGATGTTTACAAGTTTGTATCCCCTTCGCTTTCTCTTAACTGAACAAGGTTTTACAGTTGGAAAGGATGACCTGAAAAAACTACTGAAGATAAGTCAGTCTTCGACAAACATTCTTTGTTGAGAAGAATCAACCCAAGGCACGCAAGCCCTAGCGGAGATCCTAGCACAAAACCTGTGAATGTGACGTAAGGGGAGTGCGCCTAAGAAAGCCTTTCTATTATGCCCTTTTCCTTTTGGCATTTGAGCCTCTAATGTTTTAATTCTCAACAGAAGTACTAATCACTCTCCAGTCTTTTTAGTTATATATAAATCTCCACTAAACCACTCTTATTAATTAAAACATTATGAAATCTATTTTATTTATACACTAATATGTTTTTATAATTTTGTGATAAACATTACCAATCCTTCACAAGTTTACATAGAAAGATAAAAATTTCACCAAGTATATGTTTATATTATTGTCTTCATGGATGAGGAGTTATATTTATCAGAACCCCAATAATGTTTTTATACCTCGAGATTTAATGAAATATATTTTTTCAAATAAATTTATTTATTTTGATAATTTTTAGAATATTGATTTTGGATTTCATTACACAATATAACGAGTTTATATTTCATTATACAAAAGGCCGAGTTTATCTTTCCTTATAATTGATATGGATTTTTAACAACCCGTGATATGATTTTTGTCTTAGTATTTAATATGATAGTTATTAACTAGATGTTAAAATGTTTATTATGAATAATATTAATGTAATTATGAAATAATGGTTACACCTGTATATAAAATAAATTGTTTTCATACATGTCAATTAAAAATGTAAATGAACCCATATTAAAAGAAGAGAAATATTTTTCATAATTTCTATTTTATTCACAAAAATGTGTTTTTATAACTATGTTAAATAAATATTTTTTTATCAATTATTTAATGATATATATATTATTATATTAATTATAATTTCTAAAATTAATATAATGAATTTTATAGAGTTGATATAAGAATAAATAAAATTTTACATTTAAAAATGTATTTTCCAAAAAAAGAATTTTTGTCACCATTGGATCACATATTTTAAAATTAATATATAACTATTTTCTAAAATTAAATTGATTATATAAAATATAGTTTTCGAAATATTTAATATAAATTATTTTTGGGTAAATTTTTAGAATTTTATTGAAAATATAAATTTTTTATGAATAATTAAAAAGATGAATTTTAATTGAAAAATTAATCTTCATTTAAATTATTTATAAAAATAAATAATATTCAAAACTATGTTTAAGCATAATTTTATTTATTTATATATATTTTAATAAAATGTACGTAATTTATATCAAAATCAAATTAACATTTGATATTTAAACGTTTTAAGATTTTGTTCCTTTTGTATTTAAAAAGATGTTTCTCATCAGTTATGCTGGGTTAATTTTAAATATAATTTTACAAAATCATGTAATGGAATTTGAACAAAAGAATTTAACATTTTGAATCATAAAAATTATATTTTATAATATGTTCAACTAAATTTTTAACCAACATTAAAAGTAAAAGAAATAAATAAAATTTACAGGAGTTAAGGTTGATGTTGGTTTTCCACTATGTGAAACAAAAATGATATATGAATAAATTGTTGAAAATATATAATACGTAAATTTTTAGAGAATATTTCTTCTAGAATAAAAATTTTAAAATTATTGAATCCTTATGGGATAAAAAAGTGGCTGGAATTATTTCTTTCAAAAAAATTACAAGTGTGCCACTGACCTCACATATAAAAGGCCACCCATTATTCTATTCTCTTCAAACTATGAAAAAACATTTAAAAATAAAAAATCATCTCTAAAAACACACTATTTTACCTCATTTCATTTTATAAGCATTATTTTTTAAATAAATATTACAATGTAAGGATATTTATGTAATCATAAGGAGGATACCTCAAGAAGAATTAACGTTTATAAATAAGTAGTGTTGAATTATTTCATCCTCAACCGCCATAAATTACTGTTATATCATTACGAGATAATAAAATAATTATATTACATGAAATTTTATTTTTTTATTCGTATATAATGACCTAAACTCATCTCCACTTCTGTAAAATTATTCATGAAATCTACGTTTCTGTGTTAGGAGGACTACAAAGTCATGATCTGATTTCATTTGTTATTCCATTTTCACCTCCACTGTTGGAAATAAGGATAGATATGTTGATTATATGTGATATTTGTGATATTATTATTATTATAAAATAATTACATTATTCATATCTTAATGCATCCCATTTTCTGGGAATATGATAACCTCTCCCATTTGTACAGTGGACTACCACCTTGTGAAGTGATGTGGTTCTTTCACTCCTTACATGGAAGGTAATAAATATGGATTATATGAAAATAATTGAGATAAATAACATAAAAATTATTATATAATAATAAAATTTGTTTATATTTTTTTATTTCAATCCAAAAAAAATATCATCAACATTCATGCGTACGTAAGACCTACCGTCTCTTTGAATGATTTATTTCATTTTATATCACAAAATTTTATGCACAACTCTAACTTCATATACTATAAATATATAAGATATTTTTATTATGTAAAAAATTATATTTATAATTTTTCAATTGTTGAATAAATAGGAATAAAATAATAAATCAATATATGTACAATATACAAAGAGGATATTACTCGAAACATTATTTAAAATGAAATTATTAATAAATAGGTAATAAATGGTAATATTTATATCATACATTGTATGAAATGTATATTCACATTTCTTTAAAATATTTTATTTAAAAAATTTTACTATATTGGGGGTTTGAACATTTAAGATATAATTCATGATTTAGAGTGTGGGATTTCTAGTTCTTCTTTTCATTCTATGATATATTTGAAAATTCAATACATGTTTTATTTTTGGGTGTATATTCTGTCAAATTAAGAAGATAAAAGAAGAATATATTTATTTTCATGATATTTAATGATTCATTTTATGATATTATTTATTATATCATACGATTTATTTTGTAACATAAGATATAAGGGATTTTGTCTCAATTTTTATTCTTTATGATATACTATATGTGATGCACCAATATTATTTACTGAGGTGTATATAAATACCATTTGACATGTAATATAAATAATTTATTTAAACTCATGAAATTTTAATTTATATCTTATATAATTACTTCATGGGGATTAAATTTAAGAGTTACCATAGTGGTATTGATTTTATGATACAATGTCATCATTTATCAAGATTGTATATGTTATGTTACAGATCATAAAATCATACAGTATGTATCTAAAAAACAACTACTTTTCTTATCCATTGGTTATTTTATGAGAATATATGTCTTCAATTAATTTTCAACTATTATGAAATATAGAGAAAAAAAAGTTTTTAGGGAAAAATATTGTTTTTCATCGAAAACCTATTTTTTCTAAAAAAACTTTTTTTGTAAAAAAATTTAGAATGATTTTTGTTTTTAAAAGGTTTTTCTAAGTGGTAAGAATATTTTCCTCAATAAATTTTCTATATTCTTTTTAATTATTCATTTATATGTTTTCAAAGTTCATTTTAATGGAATATATTTTAATTTTTTTAGTTTTAATATTTTATTTTAATTGAAAAGTTGTCTTCTGGAAGAATTATCCGACTTTTTTTTCATTAAAAATATTTTTTATATATGTTTAAAATCGTTTATGGCACATATGCATGTAGGATATATTAACCAATGATACTATTCTTATTATTTTAGTAAATGTGTTTTCTTTATAATGATAATATGTTTATAAACCCTATTTCATTTCCATGAGTTATTTTATGATGGAAATATTTATAAAATCCATTCATTTTAATGGGTTAAAATATTAATAATGTATTATTTTCCTCTCTAAAACTTAGTATGATTTTCATCATCTAATTTTTGGTAACTCTATCTCCCTCTAATTAATTGGGTAATGAAAAACTTTTTATGAGATCATAGGGTACCCAAGTTGTTATCTCAATCATAAAAAAGAGGGTACACTATTGGTTATTCCAATCCCAAAGTATGTAAACTTGTGTTTGGATCGTTCCTAGAATGTTATGAATGTATCGGTTGGCATCCTTTATATACGATTTTCTATTCTAATATTTGTGGAACCAATCTATGTGTTATGAAATTTTTATGTTCTCATGGATCATGTTATTTTATTTACATATTATTCATGTCTTATGAAAATCTAATATTTATTCCATGGGTAATGATTTTTATAATTGATATGAATGTTATGGTGTTCATAATTTATTATTCTATTATCATACACGTATGTTTATGTAATTACTACATATCCTGATTTTTTACCCTTAATAACAATATAATCTTTCTCTTTCTTATTTTTTCTTCCCCTAGGTTATGATTTTGGGTTTCAACTAGTGTATATATATGAAGAGTAATTCATGAAAAAATTATTATATTCGATGTGGAAGTTTTTTCAAAAAATTAAAATAACATGGTTCATGTTTCTGAAGGAAATAAAAAATTATTTTCATAAGGCATGTGGCTTTGTAATCATATGAATATTTGACTATAAAGAGGTAATATCTCTCTATAGTAATCCCGGGTCACTATATTTAGTATCAAAGGAAAGGTTTAGTTATCCTTTTTAATTTGTGATAAGAATAAATTAGCGATACCCCTAAGTATATTTCTAAGGATATATCTAGGGATACCACTAAGTATAAGTCCAATGATGAGTCAATTTTTGGTAAAATGAAATATATTTTGTAGTATTTGATAGAGTATGTGGTTTTCAAGAAATTACATCCCTATTAGGATTTTACAAGTGTATGTGGAACTCATATATAGGTACCTAGGAATATTAACTCTAAAAATGGAGCATTGAGATAGGCTCAATCATCACTTGTCGCTTAATAATGACCAGTTAGGCACACCTGGTTTGACACTCATCAGGGATACTCATTGAATCTCAAAAAATCATTAAGAACCATAATTGTGGATTCTAATAAATTATTAGTATAAATGAACTTCGATAAAACAATGTTGTCGTAGATTAAAAAATGTGTCATGATTTAGACTGATTTTATGTTATTTTCTTGATTATTTTGTTTCCCATTATGGTTACCATTTCAAAAAACGATTAATTTTGGTTTAATTTAATTTTATTAATCTGAATGATTTCTGTTGAAATTGAATGTGAAAAACAATTTATTGATGAGTAGACATATAAAATGATCATTAGTATAAATAATATTATGATTAGTCTTAATAATTTGTCATTATTTAATATTAACATCGTGTACATAATACTTCTCTATGAATTAGAAAATAAGATAAAGATAGTGTTCTCTATGTGGTTGAGTAATGGAGACCATTTACGAAAGTATATTTTTTTTTATATCTTGATGGTGGGAATAATAACTATAGGGAATGCCTCAACTGAGTGAGCAGAATTTATTAGTGTAGAAAAGAAGAAATCATTGAAAATAATTATTGATCGAAAATAGAAATTATAGTTAATGGAATGTTTGTGAAAAATGATTTCCCTAAGATAACATTTATGGTTGAACCATTCTTATGTAGAAAATATAGTCATTATGAAAATATACTTCCTAATGGGAAAGATCATAAAATGAGTCATAATGACTATACGAAAAATGGATTTTTACATAAAATGAAGAGAAAATAGATGAGAAAGGAAAGGAAGTTGTATTAAGTAATAATATGATGAATATATGTTAAAGGTTTTGGAAGTAACTTGGTTGATTAAAGTATTTATGTTTCTGAAATAAATAATTATGTTGTGTGGACCCTGAAATAAATCAAGATTTTTTAGTATAGTTTTTCCTTATGGATTTGAAGGAATATGTTGAAAGATGTTGATGAATAAGAAATATGATTTAATGGATTTGGTGATATTCATAGAAAAAACGTGATTAAGGTAAAAATTATCATTTTAATGTTCATGATGTTGAGAAAATGTTTTTGGCATAAAGAGATGAATGATTTTGAAAATTTATATTGGATTTTACTGATTTCCTTATAGCTGATTATTGATTTCCCAGAAAATTATTCCATGGAATTGTTGTTGGAGTTTACATAATTATAGAATATATAGAATATATTCTGTAATATATGGTTTTTTTTAATAAATTAGTTAGTTTTCACCTTTTACTTAATGTTTTATGGTAATTATGGTTATTACTTAGACTTAGTCGAATATATGACTAATATATTCTTATTATCCAAACTTCTATTAATACCTTGAGGAGGGAGTGGTGTGGATTGAGTTATAACCTATTAAAATAACTAACTTTTTCTATTGTTTCGTTATTAAAAAAATCATATCTCTCTTCCTCATAACATAGATTAAATTTTAATTAAAACATGCACATGACACAATGATTTTACATGATACCATCTACCAGGGATACATCCAAGAACATAAAAAGGAAATATTCTTATATACAAAATCCATTAAAGATATATTTTGTTATATTACTTATTACAAACTCATTTTCCATCCTGACTTACAACCAAACATTATTTAAATGCTCACAGATCTCTCAAATGAAAGGTGATCACTACTCCTTGAAATGATAATTTTATTATTCTAAATCACTTAAATATTCTTTCACACATATATGAATGTTTGATGAAGCCCTATTCTCATCATATTGATGAAGTATACATCATTATTTGGAAATTTCTAAGGAAATATACTATTCATGAAATATTTTTTTGTGACTTGCTTAAGGCCCATTGGGAAAACCTCTATATTGTGTATCACGAGTTCATTATGAGATCATTATTTATTTGATGAATTCAAATCCCTGCAAAACCCATTCCAAAAAAATTATATTTCATTGGGAAAATACTCCTTCGTGTGCGTAGCCATTATGAACAACCTCCTTTGTGAACTACCTCCTTTGCAGAATACGTCCATCACAAACCACATTTAGATGTATCTAAATTAATTCTATGATAATAACCTAAATGAAACATTCAATTTATAATGATTTTAATTGGGGTAAACAATCATGGGAAAAAATATTAAAAACAATCTAAATATAATTTCTGGAAACACCTTTCTGGAAGGGACCTCCCCCCAAACAGAAAATGATTTATGATCCACATTGCACAATTATTCATTCGGGGAAACCATTAAATCACCATCTCTCATCCAAGAATGAAGATTCCATTTTCTCTTAGATTTAATTAACAATCATTGACCACAGAAAATGTTCCTACAATGATCTTATCTTACAATGTGGGTTAAAGAGAACATAACCGTTTTTAGAAACCTTATGTTTTAATAAACGATAGTTGGAGGATAAATATTATGTTGATTCTAAGAAATTTATCTACCTTCTTTTTAAATTTTCAATTTTTTACAGTTTATACGGATAAAAATTTACAGAATTTTTTATGATAGACAATAAATAAGATTTTAGAAATTAATGTATTACTTTACCATATGATGATTTATCTATACAGATATACCAGTGATTACATTATTTTTAACTTGACATAAAAAGAATAAATAACCATTAAATTTTTGAATACTATGATACCTTACTACTTCAGGAAGAAAACAATAACCATCATTTTAAGGAGTATGATATAAAGTGGATTTTTATCATGGAACAACCAAAGGTGTGACTGTACATATAAAATGGAATGAAATCATGTAAGTATATCTTCCCTTAGAAGTTATTAAACATTACGAAGAAGATCTTGGAAAACAATGTTTTCATGTTATCATAAATATTAATTATATCAATGACCACTTTTAAAAAACACCAGTTTTGAATTTTCTTTCCATTAATATATCCTTGTATAACCCCCTTTATATAAATTAGTGATCTCCATGTCACAATAATATAATTTATTCTATTATTTCATGTTAAAAAATTTATTTCCCATTTATGTTCTTCTATTTAGAATCCTAGTTATGAGTTACATCAGGAAACCATTACATTTTAAGAATCATTTTTAAGGGTGGTTTCATTATTCATATTTTTGGTGTTGGATTATATTAAGGAATTTTAAAATATTAATCCTTTTATCTCCAAGATTAATTTGGAACATGAAATTCATTTTAATGGTAGTAGAATGTACACCCTGGGATTTTTTGAAATACTCTTTTATTCAAATTAATTTAATAAGTTTTATATTTCAAATAACACATATTTTTTAATTAATTACACATGAAACAATGTTTATCTTTAATTTTACATGATACATATTTTATACTTCATTACATTAAATACCGAGTTTATCTTATGTTACTTTTAGCATTATGTTTTAATAACCCATGATATCATTTTAATGTAATTATTTGTTATGATAGTTACCAACTATCCATTAGATTGGTGATTAAGAATTTTATTTACAAAATTATAAAAACGTTGTATAAAAATTTATATTATATTATTTCTCTAGAATATAAATATTTTGAAATGAAAATGTGACCCATTTGAAAGGAAGATAAATCTCTTTCTAAAGAACAATTTTTAGGTGCACAAATTAGTTTTACATCAATAAATTAACCAAATAAGTTTATATTATTGTTTTTAATGAAAATAATATATATTATATATTCAATAAAATTTTAAAAATTAATCATATGTGTTTTCTAGACATGAGATAAGAATAAATCTAATAATATGTATAAAACAAAATTTTTCTAAAAAGAAGTTTTTCATAAATGAAAAAATTATTTTAAATTTAATTTTTAAAAATTCTCTAAAATTAATTAGGAGAAATATTTATCATTTTTTAGTATATGATATCAAAATATTTATAGTATTAATTATTGAAAATTTCATGAATAGATTAATTTTTTAATGAATTGTGAAGAATACTGAATTATAATTAAAAATATACTATTTGATTAAATAATTTTTGATGATATATTATATTTTAAATTGTTTTTAATGTAACCTATGTTCAAATATATATATATATATATTAAAACAATTTACTAAATTGCATGTTCATATTGAAATTTGATATAAAACATTGATTTTTTTTTAATATTTTCTCTTTAAAACAATATTTCTAGTTGCCTTTATGGGATTGATTTTAAAATATTTTCCCTAATTTCATGAATGATATTTTGAAAAAAAATTCAATATTTATAATTTTAATAAATTATAATTTATATTAATTTCCAATTAATTTTTTTAAAAATGATTTGTGAAAATAATTGGAATTATTTTCTATAGTTAAGGTAAAGCAGGTTTTACGAGGGTTAAACCAAATGGATAAGTGAATAAAATAAACCAAAACATGTCCAATACACATTTTATGACTATATTTAGATTTTATATCTTCGTTTCATTGAGAATATTATATTATTAAAGCCTTGGGATTTGAAAAAAAACATGGGTTTAATTCTATAAGAACCAAGATCTTCTTTTCACTTATGTATCTTTATTTCTGGTGTTTTTGAGAAAAATATGAGTTTCTTGAAGTTTAAGAAGTACACGTCTTATAAATAGGAGTACACGCCATGTACCTGGTTTCCAGGAGTAGTCCTGTAATAGTCGTGTAACGTCCGAGTACATGGCCATGTGGGGTGACCTAGAGACAGCGAATAGTGGGGCGTGGTAAAGGCTTATACATGACATGTACTTTTAATGAACACAATTTGTATTTGTATTTGTATTTTTTATATCAGACTCGGTTAATGTATCATTCATAGAAAGGTCTACTTTTCTCTTTGCCTCATCCAGGAGCGACTAAAGCTGATGATTATTCTCCAAGCAACCAACCCGCCATCCGTTCTCTAAATCAAACTCTGTCATATGCATTTGAATCAGGTCAGTGAGTTCTTCCTTCTCTTAGAGCCTCTTCTATGGATTTATCCTTTTTTGTGAAATATCAGTAGTTTATTATTTTAGTTTCCTTCTTAGATCTACAGAAATCTATATTGAACCAGAGGAGGGTATTCAACTATATCGACTATAGAACATTGTTGTATGTGGTTTGTGGAAACTCGTAGTTTGTCTTTGAATTATATGTGAAAAAGTTCCCAAAACCATAGTTTGGTGTATTGCGTGTTTATGGAATTTAACCCAGAAATGACTGTTATGTCTTGATTTCTTGAGTTTGGGATCTTGTATGAGAATAGTCTTTAATTACCTTATTGTGGATTTGTTTTCCAATATTTTAAATGATATTGTTTGTTGGGCCTAGAATTTCTTGTTAGGATGCTCTGTTTTCCATGCCTACTACTGTTAGGAAGGAGTGATATTATCTATCTTACTTATTCCATGTTTTATAGATGTTCAAGCAAGTAGTATATTGTGATTTAATTTTTTTTCTAGATATTTGTTGTGAATTATTTACTTACACAGGGCTATGGGAACCTCACGTAGTTAGACCATAAGGGAAATGGCTGTTGTGTGCATTACCATAGTGTCTATTATACTTTCACATTGTGAGACCATTGGAGGGAAAGACAAGATTTCTCCCTCAGAGTGTTTGTTGTTCTATGTTGTGAGACCACAAATGGAATTGGGTGTTGACTTCTTCCCAATAGTGTATGTAGTTTACAATTACGAGACCACATGGTGAATTGATGGTGAGTGCTTCCTCATAGGGTATTTGTTAAACTGAAGTAGAGGGGTTAGACTGTGAGAACTTCCCATAGGATATCTATAGATTTTTTGGTTTTTTATTTATTTAATGTAAATGAATGTTGTTGAAACTATAGGATTCTTTACTTTTGAGTGCATCCTTTTTTATTACATCGTTTTGTATATTTCCTGCCATATATATTTTCACTAATATTTAGGCAGAAATATTTGGGTGGTTGCCTACTGGGATTCATCTCACACTCAGTTTGGGTAAAGATTTGGTCCCAAACAGATTATATTGTTGTATGTATTTAGATGGAAAAACACCCTTCTACTTATGTTACTAGATTACTATGGAGTTATAGATTGTGGGACCAAGCTTAACCGTGTGATGATACTGGAGTTATTTAAATGTTTTCCTTTTTTTACATTGGTTTTTTATTGTATTCCCGTATTGTGACTTGTTTGGATGCCTTTTTAGACATCTCTGGCATGCATCATTTATATATGTGCTCTATTTTTTTATCTATTTGTAGTCTTCTAATGTTTATTGTTTCAAGTTATTATTAATGCTTCTGCTACTATTATATTTTAATTTCCATTGTGTTGCTCTGCCAATGATGGAATAGTTTCTCCTCTATCACAACCAAGGCCCTCGTTCTAGTCGTTAGCCTGTAGCATGTAGGGAAATGCTCTTGAGACCATGTGACTAACCAGGTATGGGACACCTCTAAACTAAACTCATAATTGAGACATTACAATGCGGTATCAGAGGAGTTTCTTTTCTTCTTTGACTTACTTTTTGGATCCTATAGCTGTGTATATGAAGGAATGGGTAGTTGATAATAAGTTGTAACAAGGAGTTGCTAAATCATGTAAAGGGAAAATCTAATTTACCATTATTATTAAAATTTTTATAGTTTCCAAATTATTATAGTTTATTTGAACTCAAATTTGGGTGATTAACTTGTTTGTTTTCTATTATCGATGATATTATTGAGTATATATTTTTCTTGCAGCGCGATAATATTAGTGTATTCAATCTCATGCAATATATATGAGGTTTATATAGATCACATGTCATGCATTCTTTTTATGCCATTTAGGGTGCATTATCAATTTCATGTTGTTGTGACATATTTATTTCTATATATGTATGCTTTTGTGATATATTACTTGAGAGAATACCTACTATTTGATATGGTGTTGGTTTGTGTAAGAATTCATTTTAATGGGTGTCAAACATTGGTCTTTGAGTTGGTATGGGCCATCAGGGATCAGAATTTTTTGGATCATGTGTTTCTTGTGCTGTTCTACACATATGTGACCTGAATATGATGCCAATATTTGATTCTCATGGAGTATAGGCCCCCACAGATCGAAATTTGGAATTTTAAATGTTTTCCTGTTTTTTATTGTTTCTAGAGTAGTTTTTGAGAATAACTGTCCAGAAAAACCGAGAATACACAATATGTATTGATGAATACACACCAAGTTCCCTTCTGTTCATTTAGGAACTCTTTTTATTATGTATATGAAGTGTACTATATGTACACACTGAGTAATCCCTGAATATGTGACTGCCTGTGTGGGTAGGGACACCGGGTTAAGAAATCAAAACGGGAACACACAGTGTACCAGAAGTAGACATCGTGATGTAGAGTAAATATATCTAGCAATGTGAATAATAACACAGGTGGGTGAAATCATTCTACTACACATCGTGTCTGGAATAAACACACTATTTATATTCAGTTGTGTCTCCGACAGTGTGACAAACAACCTAGGAAATTGAAACCTAAGTGGTACACGCCGTGTCTGGCATAAACAAACTATGCAGTTTTGTTCAAGTATTGAACCATGTGGTTTATCCATGTAAAGTAACTCAATGGAGAGAAATGATTCTAGTACACTACATGTATATGGAGAACCCTCCATTTGTATTGGTTGTCACACTACCAATTTTGGAAGAAGTACACACCCATGTAAAGACTTATGGGAACTCATCGTGTCAGGTTTATACAGGCCCATGAAGAACATGAATACTTTATTTCTCCTATTATTTTATATCACTTCAATGTTTCATAACTTCATATTCATTAACTAAGTTGAGTTCTTGAACTTGTAGAGTCACTCCTCCGTGATGTCCTCTAGTTTAATGGTAGATACGTGTCAGTGAACAGACACTGGACATGGTAGATCAAGGACTACGTGGAGATCCTCTGGTCATGCCTATCTTGGCACCAACCATTATCACAGATATATGTACCAATTCAAATTTATGAGAGGGCTTCATGGGGTTTATGCATAAATTCATGGGAGCAACACATCCTACCCCATCTGTGGCAGAACTGATGCGGGTCGTTCAGCAACAACATCCTCCTACTTCTTCTGGTGATGGAGGAACTTAGGCTGTAGAGTAATGGATGGAAGCCATGATTTCCAAAATCATGAATCTAGATATTCCCTCACAGAGGGGTGTGAATCTTACTATGCACATGTTTTGGGATTCCCCCATGAGATAGCGGGATGTGATCTCATAGGTAGGATGCCGGCAGGTTATGGCTTGGGATGAGTTCCAACATGTCTTCTATGATTACTTCTACATATTTATATTGAGTGACAATTGATCCTGAGATTTCATGAGTTTGGAGTAGGGTACTCCCTCACTCATGGACTATTCTTCTCTCTTCACAGAGCTGTAATGGTTCAAACCCTTTCTGCACAGTGATGAGTTATCTCCAGTGAGGTTGTTTTATGATGGTCTCAGGCATGACATCCAATCCCATGTGAACATATTTATTTTGACTTACATAACATTCATAGTCATCTATGCACGAATTATAGAGCGTAATCTGAGGGATTTTGGGGATGTGATCCAAGGTTTCTTGACATCTTGTGTTATTACACCTCCGACTGACAGAAGGAAGCGTCACAAGGAGTTTACGGGTGGAGATCTGAGTAGGAAGAATACTTCATATGGTGGCTAGGTTTTATGATTATAGTGTTGGAAGAGCAGGTATTGGATTCCACATTAAATGAGAGCCCATATGGAGTGCTAATCTTGTGGAAAGATAGGCCATCTTCGGTGTTTTTATCAGATTATTTTACCCGAAGATGGTGATTGGGGTTCTGTGTCAACTCCTTATATCTGAGATGGACCACCATTCCCACATCAAAGTAGGGGATGAAGTTCTTTTTGTCGTTTAGGTTGAGGCATAGGTCGTGGTCATAGTGGTCAGAAACATAGTATTAGAAAGTCGTAAGGTGGATCAAATCAAGGATCTCAGTCAGCTTCACAGGGATGCAGTGCAAGTCTATCTTTTATGATAGAGAAGATTCAGCAGTAGCATGATCTTGAACCCTCTACAGTTGTAGGTACAATTTTAGTTTCCTCAGTTTCAGATTCTGCACTTTTTGATACATGTTATTCCAAAAGTTTAATATTTTTCACTGTTTTGGAGATAATTGAGCTTTGTACCATTACTTATGCTGATATCTTGATGCTAGAAACACCATTGGGGAATATAAAGGGTAAATTAAATCAGTGAAAGGAGTTCACTATAATGAGTGGTTGGTGTCACTTCTTATGTAGCTTTATATCTTAGAGATTACAGGCTGTGACGTCATTCTCAAAATGAACTAGTTAGTTTTATCCCAATATTTTTTTGATTTCTATCCCCGTAGGGGGTGTTTCATGTCACGAGTTGGTGGATCATTTCATTATAATGATGGATGGGTTTTCCAAGAAAGAAAAGTGGGACCCGAGCATTATGGGTTGTGAGGAGTTTCAACACAGATTTCTAGTTTGTATCTGGATTACTAGGGAACTTCATAAATGGACTTTCCTCCAGTGGTGGATCATTTCAGGGATGTCTTTCCAGATGAATTTTCTTGTTTTCCTCTAGAGTGAGAGGTATACTTTTCTATTGATCTTATTCCTAGAGTAGCACCAGTGTCCATTCCTCCTTATAGGATGGCTACATTAGTGTTACATGAGCTCATGAAGCTATTAGAGGAGTTACTAGAAAAGGGTTTCATCTGGCCCAATATTTATCCGTGGGGTTCTCCTTTCCTGTTTGCAGAGAAGAAGGATGGTACCCTCAGACATTGTGTGGATTATTGGAATTTGAACTAGTTGATGGGCAAGAGCCGTTATCCCTCGCTGAGAATTGATAATCTCTTTGATCATATTCAAGGATCCCGTGTATTCTCTAAAACTGACATGAGGTTCGGTTATCATCAGTTGCATGTTAGACCATAATATATAGCTATTACACCTTTTTGGGGTTGGTATGGTCTATAATAGTATGTGTTTAGGCCATTTGGTCTCACAAAGGCACCTACAGTTTTCATGACACTGATGAACCGAGTGTTCCAAACAAACTTGGATTCCTTTTCGGTGATTTTCATGGAAGATATCATGGTGTACGCTCACACTCGACACGACCATGATACCCATCTTTAGATCATTTTGAGTACACTAAGAGGGAACCTTTTATATGACAAACTCTAAAAATTCCACTTTTGGATGGACCAGATTCACTTCATGGGACATTTTATCTCAGAGACAGGGGTATCAATAGGCCCAGAGAAAGTGGGAGTATTAGCTTCCTAGGCGTAGCCGAAAAACATCATTGAGGTACAAAGTTTTATAGTGATAGATGGTTAGTACATATGTTTTATAAAAGGATTTTCTTTCTTATAAGATCCACTGGCAGTCATGACTAAAAATGGTGTGATGTACCTGTTGTCAAATTCTTGTGATTCAACCTTTTAGTAGCTAAAAAGGAGGTTCACTTAATCACCAATACTAGTTTTTGTAGATCTAGGCCAGATAAATACTATTTAAAATGAAACATCAGGTATCGAGTAGGGAACAATGACTATGAAAGGCGAATGCATCATTATTGACGAGTCTCTGCAGTTGAGGCCACATGAAAGGAATTACCCGACACACAATATAGAGTTGGATGCAGTTATTCATGCTCTATGTTGTTAGAGAAATTATCTTCTGGGAGTAAATTTTTGGGTTTTCAGGGACCAAAAAATCCTCATGTACATCCCTACTCAGTATGATCTAAATTTGAGATAGTGAAGGTGGGTTGAATACCTTCATTCCTTTGACTTTGAGCATGACTATACGCCTAGAAAGTGGAATGCAGTGGCTGATGCGTTCAGAAGGAGGAGTCAGATACATGTAGTTTAAGATTCCAGTAGTGAGTGGCATCTTATGGAACATTTCTCAAAGATGCATTTGTAGGTGCAGGACACAGACGGATTGGAGTTTATTTCTTCTAGTGTTGTTAGCTCTACTCTTCTTGAGCGAGAGTAGATGATGAATCTCTCAGATATGGAAGTCCTAGTCTTGGGGGAGAGTGTGTTAGGATAGGACCACATTCTTAGATATACCATTGGAGATGTTGAGATAAATCACTTACAAAGATGCATATGGGTGTCAGAAATCATACACAGCTGATGTGGAATATTCATTCTTCAACTTGGGAAGTTCATCGTAGTGTCACCACGATGTATCAATATCTACACCATCAGTATTGGTGGTCTTATATAAAGAGGGATGTTTTTGGATATGTGATGTGGTGTTCCACCTATCAGTAGGTGAAGGAAGAGTGTTAGCGACCATCAATGATTTTGTAGTAGTTTCCCATTCCTGAGTGGATGTGTAATGATGTTGTGATGGACTTCGTGATAGGTTTACCATGGTCACCATGAGGTAATGATGTGGTTTGGGTTTTCATTAATAGACTCACAAAGGATTGACACTTCTTACTGATCAAGGAAATATTTAGATTAGATGATATTGGATGGTTGGAAATCATTCAAAACATATGATTATATGGATTTATACACTCCATTTTTTCATACAGGGATAACCGTTTTACTTCACGGGTCTGGATGTGACTACAGAGGGCTTTGGGTACGCATGTACATCTGAGTAAAGCATACCATCCCTAGAGAGATGGCTAGTCTAAGGGTACGTCTATGGTTCTGGAGAACATAATTCGAGGATGGGTCCTGAATTTTGGTGGTTCTTTAGTGAAACACATACATATAGTGGAGTTTCCCTATATTAATATTTTTCAAGCAACTATTCATATGGAACCCTATGAGGCTTTTTACGGTAGGTCATGCAGATCAACCATATATTGGCTAGAGACAGGAGTGGAAACTATGTTGGGACCTATTCTTGTTCAGGAGACCAAATAGATGGTAGAATTTATTTGGAAGAGGATGGCTACTCCACAGTCTTGACATAATTCTAATGTATATAGATGGAGACAACCTGTAGAGTTTGTAGTCAGAGATTATATTTTCCTTGATGTCACACTGAGGATGGGACACAGGAGGATTACATGACATGAAACACCTTCATTGAGATTCGTCCGACCATTTGAGGTTTTGGAGAGAGTCAGACCAGTGTGTATCCACTCCAGTTACCTCAAATGTACCAGTATATGCACGACGTCTTCCTCGATTGTCAACTACGAAGTTAATTCTCAGACCCATCTATTTTTTCAAAACAGAGGAGATTTAGTTAGAGGTGGATGCCACATGCGAAGAGCATCCAATCCAGATCATTTATCATAGCACAAAGGTTCTCTAGGGCATGTTTGTTCCTCTGGTCCATGTACTATGGCTACACATGAGAGTACATGAAGAGACATGGGATAGGGAGACCGATTTGTGATCGCAGTGGCTAGAGCTATTTGGGGATATTTCTTCTCCACCTTCTTAAGTAAAGTTGGGGATGAATTTCAATAAGGGGGGAGTTTGTAAGAACCCGGATTATCTTTTCAAGTTTGGATCATGATTTTTGGGGTTTTTGAGAAAAATGGAAATATTTTAAAATGTTAGGAGTATACGATGTGTACTTAGGTGTACATGTTGAGTACTTGGATGTTGTGGGAAGCCATGTAATGGCTGTGTAACGGCCTAGTTCAAAGCCATGGGGGTGACTTGTAGACCACCTAAATCGGGCCCGATAAATGATTATACATGTTGTGTACATTTAAAGAACAAGCAAAGTATTTTTATTTATATTTGTTCTATCAGATCGGGGTCATGACTCATTCATTGAAAGGTATTCCTTTGGATTTTCGTCGTCCAGGAATGACCGATGCCAAAAATTCATATCTGATCACCCAAACTGTCGTCCGTTCTTCGAATAAAACGCTGTTAGTTGTGTTAGAATTGTATCTGTGAGTTCTTCCTTCTTCTAGAGATTATACTCTTGATTTATCTTATTACGTTAGATAACTATGGTTGATTGGTTTAGAAATTTTCCTAGATCTTCTTCGTTCTAGGTCTAATCAAATGCAGGTAATCAGTTTTATCGATCTTAACATGTCGAGGTAGGTGGTTTAGGCCTATCTGTAGTTTGTATTTGAATTACATGTGATAAATTTCCCAAAAACTTATTTTGAGGTATTGAATGTTTAGGTAATTTTACACTTTAATTCATGTTATGTATTGATTTCTCGAGTTATGGCTCTTGTTTTATAATAGGGTTAAATTACCTATCCATGGATCTATTTTCCCATGTTTGAACTGATATTAGTTGTTGGGCCTAATTTTTCATGTTAGGCTACTCTTTTTTCCAATCATAGTGCTTTTAGGATAAATTGATATTATCTGACTTAATTGGCTCATCCTTTGTATATCTTTGTCTATGTAGTATATTGTGATTTACTTTGGATTCAAGATATCGTTTGTGCACGATTGACTTACACATGGATGTGGGAACCTACTGTAGTTAGACTAATGTGGAAATGGAAACTGATGGATTTCCCATAGATTCTTCTATACCTTCTATTTGTGAGACCATATGGGGGATGGAAATGAGTGCTCCCTCGGAGTGTCTGTTGTTCCACATTGTCAGAACACATGGCGAATTGGATATTGAGTTCTCCTCTAGAGTGTGTGTAGTTTACCGTTACGAGTCCAGAAAGTGAATTGGTGTGGAGTTCCTCCTCCGAGAGTCATTGGTAAGCTGAACCAAACAGGGAATACTATGAGAACATCCAAGAAGATTGCTTGATATTGTTTGGTGGTTTATTTAATATATGTAAATGAATATAGCTGAAACTGTAAGATTATTTTATTTTGAGTACACCATTATTTATTACATCATTTTGCACATTTATTTTCATATATATATTCACTAATAGTTAGGCATAGATCATTCAGTGGATTCCTATTGGGATTCAAATCACAATTCATTTTTGGGTTAATCTTTGGGCTCAAACAGATTATATTGTTGTATTTATAAAAAAGGACATGTTCCCTTCTACTTCGGGTAATTGATTGTTGTGGACCTAGAGAGCAAGGGACCATGCTGAGGCTTGTGATGATACTGGATTTGTTTACTTTGTTAACTTTTTTATATTATTTTAATACTATATTCTATCATTTTGACTAATTTTGATTGCATCATAGACATATCTGACATGAATCCTTTATATATGTTCTCTAGTTGTTTATCTTCTTACAATATTCCTCTATTTACTATTTCATGTTATTATTACTGATTTTTCTACTATTATATGTTTATTTACACTATGTTACTCTGCCAATGAGGGAATAGTTTCCCCACTATCTCATCCATGTCCCTCACTGCTAGTCGGCCAACTCTGGCATTCAGTGAAATGTGCTTGAGGCCATGTGGCCAACTTGTTATGGGGTACCTCTAGGCAGCACCTTGAACAGGGATGTTACCAATTCCATCATTAAAGAAAATTA
This sequence comes from Viscum album, assembly GCA_963277665.1. Lineage (NCBI taxonomy): Eukaryota > Viridiplantae > Streptophyta > Magnoliopsida > Santalales > Viscaceae > Viscum > Viscum album. Next base: position 1,857,540,831 of record OY728160.1, read on the forward strand.
TAGATGTGTGACACACCTTAGTTATAAAAGTACACCCCTTATCCTCTCATAAAACCACCATAAATATTAGAATTGGGAATAATAGAATATCCTAAAAAATTGATCAAGACCAATATAACTATTTTCTTGAATAATCTATGTTAATAAAAATAGAATCAATTTCAGATTATATTATACAATATTATTTATAGAGAGTATCAGAGGCTATAATGGATGTTCTTATGAAAGTGATATGAACCAATCTTATTATTTTCTAGTTGATCCTAGAGAAATAAACCATTTTATCATCTTGAACAGTTTTTTGTGTTAAATGATTATGAATGTAAAACAAAATATTTTATTTATAACCATTTTATTACCCAATATAATAACTGAATCTTATAAATCATTCACATTAAAATATAATGTTAAAATATACTAATCATTTTTTACTTGATTTAAATTAGTTCCAAAAGGAAACCTTCCATCAAAAATATAAAAATAACAACACAACGATTATTATGTAAAATTATATAAAAAAATTGTTAACAAAAAATAAATTTGATATAATTATTTAATTTATTTTCATTTCTTTATTTAGGATCATTTTTTAATGTATTGGGATTATACCAATTTTCAAGGCTTATTTTATTTTTGAAATAATATGAATCTATTTGTTTGTTTTCTTAATATGACTCCTCACAACTAATTATTTATTAATGTTGTCTTAACTTTAATATAGTAAATATAAAAATAATATGAAATCTTGGGTTATAAGGTTTCCAATATATGGTTTCCTATCTGTGGTAGTGTAATTATTGAAAAAATTGATTTATTCCTTTTTATTAAACTTTATTTCCTCCTATTTTGGTTTATATATTTACCCACTATGATATAACCTTTATTTTTTTCATAAATACCCATTTATAATGTAACCCTAAAATATTTTAAAATATATAATTCTATTAGTAAAATATAAAGTGTTTAATATATTTTTTCACTTGAAACACTGAACTAATATTAAACGGTGTTACATTTTTATAAATATTAAATGTTTCTATTATAATGTAATTGTTAAATTGGAGGGTATAGATAAATTTAAATAAATTATAAAATATATGGAGAATTAAAAATTAATATTCGTATACTAATAATTTGGTATAATATAAGAACTATTGTTAAAAAACTAATAATTCAATTTTATGCTTAAAAAAACTCATTTTATTTATAAATTATATTTTTTCCATGCAATGAATTTTTTTAAAGGAAGTAAACATATTATAGTTAAATGATGATAAATATTATTGTTAAAAAATTAACAAAATATTGTTATAAATAGATAAGAAAATATAGCATGAAGTGATAATATTATTTCATAACAATGTTTTTTAATATATTCAATGTCACCATTTTAATGTTAAATTATTGAATATTAGAATTATAATTGCATAAAATTATTTAATTCATCATAAAATATAATAAAATTTTATATAATGGAGATTATTTGTTAAAAATTATTGGTTTGTATTTGAATTCTGAAATATGAAATTATTATTAGTAATGGAGCATTTTTTTTTGAATTTATTAATGCATCTATAAATAAAATTTACATAAAAAAATACAATGAAATTCTTATTTTAGGAGTAAATTGAATCATAATAAATTAATATTTTAAATTTATTAAACAAATTTTTATCATTTTTATCATTAGTAATTTTTTATTCGAATTATTTTTGTAACTTTTCCTAATATTAAATTTTATAATGGTGGAATTAGGTTTTTGGCTTACTCTTAATGGAAAATATATAATATTTGGGTAATAATTATTCAGCGAATATCATGTAAATCATAATCATTTCTAATTTTATCCTGAGCATTTTTTATGATTTAAATTACACTTTTTATAAAAATATTTTTTACGTGTAACGTGTGATAACATTACAATTAATTTTCCCCTCTCACGGAATTTTTAGAGACAAAGTGGTTAATGTGCATGAAATTATAAATTTATTTTTTTTAATATGATAAGTTTACTTTTAAAACAAAAAATTACTTACAAAATATAAAAATATAGTCACCACCATAATGGTAAATATTTGTAAAATTAGTATAACTAATTGTAAAAGAGATAAAAAAATTTAATGAATTTTAAAAAATTAGTAGTTAAGGTTTTTAATGAAAAAAACGTATCTCCAATCAATTATTTTTCACTTTTGAGTCCACATTTCATGTGGATACTGTATTTATTTTATTATAAGAGGTTGTATATAAAAAAATGAAATTCCTTTCAAATATAAAATGGGCCTTCCAACTCCACATCAAATCCATTCAAAAAAATTCATTAATCATGAATGCCTTCAAAATTTAATTCCACTATAATAATCATTAATTTCTCAAATAATTTGTAAATAATATGTTACCCTGGTCATATTTTTCAATGATTTAATTCAATAAAAATCCAAAATTTTGAATGTTTGTGATAATAACTATTGGAAATTTTTAGTTATCTATACATCTCCTCCAAACTATTCTTACACATTAAAACAATATGAAATTAATTGTATTTATAAACTAATTTGTTTTTTGAATTTTGTGATAAACATCATGAACCATTCACTATATTCCTTATAAAAATGGAAATGTTATCATGTGTACATGCATACTATATCCTCCTTGAATTCAGAGTTATATTTTTCATCACCCCCATAAATGTTTTACGACATAGAGATTTTTTTAGAAAAAAATTCAAAAACGTTTCACTATAATGTATTTGTATTGTGTAACACACAATGTTTTGTGTATCATTGATTACACACAAGTCAACGTTTATCTTTCATACACCTGGAATTTATCCTTAGTAACCCACAATATGATTTCATTATTATCAATTAATATTATTGGTTTCACCCGGCTCTTAAATTTTTTATTATGGATAGTATTAACTTAAATATGAATGTAATTTATATATATATATATATAATTCAATCCAATGTAATAAATTATAGATTAAAATATAAAATGATTGAAATGAAGATAAATCTTTTTCTGAATAAACATTTTAATGTGCATAAATGTTCTTTATAGGAATAAATTAACCAAATCAGTTTATATAAATTAATTAAATGCGATTTATAATATCTATATGTATTAAAAATTTGAAAATTATTTTTACATGTTTTATAGAGTTGAGATAATGATTAATACAATTTTATGCATGAAAATATATTTTCAATAAAAGTAGTTTTGTTCCCTTTGGAGCACTTATTTTAAAAACAATTTATAACTATTTTTGAAAATTGATTTTATTTGATAAAAATAAATTTTGAACTTATCATATCAAATTATATTATGGATTTTTTTTTGTATTATTTAGTGAGAAAAATTTATATGAATATTGAAAAATACAAATTTTTAATAGAAAGCTTCATTTTCATTTTATGTAGTTTTTAAGATATAATATTTTTCAAATTAGGGTTAATGTATTTTTTTTGAATTACATATCTATTAGTCCAATTTATGAAATTTATATCAATTTCATATTAACATTGGACATAAATTTTGTTGTTGTTTTGAAAATTTTCACTTCAAAATGATTTTTTCTCATCGTGTATGAAGAGTTAATTTTAAATTTGATTTTCCTACATAATTTAATGAAATTTGGAAAAATGAATTTAATATTTTGAATCTTAAACATTTATATTATATAGTATGCTCAAAATAATTTATATCCAATTTAAAATGTAAAAAACGAAAAATAAAATATTATAGTGGTTAAGGTATATATGGGTTTACCATGAGGATAAATTAAAATGACCCAAATATTTTAGAAAAATAATTTTATTTCCTTATTTAGACCTTGTATATTTTATTATAAAATTTCACCCATTATTATATTCTCTTTATATTTTTTAATAGAATAATCCAAATCCTACTTTAATAACTTACCCAATTACATTATTTTATTCAATAAGTGTAATTATAAAATTTATTCTACCTATTAAAGATTTTTTTCAATCATAAAAAGGTTACACAATGAATAATAATGTTCATAACTATGCATTATTGAATTATATCTTCCTTCACCACCCTAAATTATTATTATATTATAAAGAGATAATAACCCCATTACAGTATATATACAAAGATGTGTTTATGTCTACACCATGGCCTAAATCTTCTACACTTCCCTCAAATGGGTTATGAAATTGTTTTTTATGGAGGACTGCAGCCTCACGAACTGCTGTTATTCATTTTTTCATTTGACCACCCAAAGTTGGACATAATGATTTATTCATTGTTTATATTTGGTATTTATGATATTATTAGGACTCCATAATAATGATATCATATAAAGCTTCATATATTCCATTTTGTGGGAATATGATAATGGCACTCATCTGTATAGTGGACTACCATCCGTGAAGCGATGTGATTCAATGACACATTACATGGAAGGTAAAAAATAATGTTATAAATGAACTTATATTATATATATAACCTAAAAATTATTATTTAGTAGTAATATTTCATCTTAAATTCAATATGTCAATCTATAAGTAAAATTGAATCAATGTTCATGCGTACGTATGACCTACCATATCCTTGAATGATGTATTTTATTTTCTATCACTAAATTTTATGGATCACTATAAATACAAATAGAATGAATACATATTATATTTATATAATGTTAAAAATTTTATAGAACATAAAACCACTTTTTAATGAATTGTGACAAAAATATCAAATCAATATATATATAAATACAAATATTTTATTATCGAAAACATGAAATTAACAAGAAATTGTTAATAAACATGTAAAAAAGGTCATAAGTAAATCATATATGATATGATATATATTTATGTTCCTATAAATTATTTATCAAAGAAATATATTTACTATAAAAATTATTGGGCATGTACGTTAGAATAAAAGACTTAAAGAGTTGGATTTGTAGTAATTTTTTTTATTTCTGGGAGACATATTCAAATTCACAACCTTCTTTTTTTGGTCCGGTGTATATTACCCATATGAGAATTATTAAAATGAATACCATTATTTAAATGAAATTTAATGTTATATTTAATGTTATTATTTATTATATCATTCTATTCAAATGTTAACTTATATTGTAAGGTATTTTTTTTATCAATTTTCCTTCTTCAAGAAGTATACTTCATTATTTACCTATATTCTTTCATGAGGTATATATACATCCTATTTGGCATGTAATATCATGAACTTATTTAAACCCAAAATATTTTATGTTACTTATTATGTTTTTCTTTCATGGGAATTACATTTAAAAGTTTCCAAAATTTTAATTATTTTATGTTTCAATATCATCATATATCAACATTGTTTATGATTATGTTTGTGATAGTAAAATATTATGATCCATATATCAAGAAACATATGAATTTTATTATCAAATATTTATTACATTAGATTAAATTATTTCCATTAATATTCCTATATTTTTAATATAAATAAATTTTTTTATGAAAAATAATCTTTTGTGTCAAAAACCATTTTTCTTCTAAAACAATTTTCACATAAAGTGTTTCTAAAATGTTTTATGTTTTAAAGATATATTTCCATATTATATGGATATTTTTATCAATAAATATTTCATATAATTTTGAATGATTCATTTATTTGTTTTCAATGTTAATTTTAAATGAAATGATTTTAAAAAATTTATTTGTTTAAAAAATTTATTCCTATAGAAATGTTATCTTATAGATTAAATGATCCAACTGATTTATCTTTTAAAAAATATATATCAGTTTAAATCCATTTACACTACTTATGGATTTAGGGGATATTAACCAGGGATACCATTCATATTCATTCTATAATTTTCTTATGTTTATAATGTTAAGATGCTTATAAAACCTATTTAATTTCCATGAGTTCTGATATGAAGAAACGTTTTATAAAACCGATTTGATTTCTTTAGTTATAATATGATTGATGGTTTTTTGATCATGTTGAATAGTATGTATGATTTTAATTATGTTATGGGTGGGAAATCCTTCTCTCATTAATTAATTGAGAAATAATAAATGTTTTATGACATTAGTGGGTACATAGGTGGATAGATCATGCCTAAATATGAGGGAACATGGGTTGTTATCCCATTCCGAATGTAGGTAATAATGTGAACAGAACATGCCTAGCATGATATCTATGTATTTTTTGGTCTCATTTCCATAATAATTTATATTATTATTATTTTTGAATGAATCTATTTATTATAGAAATGTAATGTTCTAATGAATCAGGTTCTTTGATTCATATGGGATTCCTATTATATAAAACGTTAATCATTATTCCAAGAGTCATGATTTCGATCAACAATATACAAGGTATAGTTTTCATAGTTTATACTCATGTTCTCATTTACTTATTTTCATTTAATTCTTACATATCTCGATTTTAACCTTAATATTAATCTTAGATTAGCCTTTATTATGATTCCACCCAAAAGGTTATGAATTATGTTTTTATATAGGGTATGTCTACAAAGAGTAATTACTGTAAATATATTTATGGTCGATGTATAAGATATTTCAACAAATCTAAATATTTTTTTCCATGTTTTTAAAGGAAACAACAAATAACATTCCTTAGGTATGTGACTGTGTAATGTATTAAATATTGATCTAAAAATATGTAATACCTATATATGATAAGCCAAGGCCACTATAGTTGGTATCAAAGGAATGGTTTAGTAAACCATTGTATGATATGATGTAAAAACATTAGGGACATCCCTAGGGACTATTCTATGTATATATATGGGGATGTCACTAAGGGTATGTCTAATGAAGAGTCTATTTATAGGAAAATGTTATGAAATTTTGATAATGGATAAAATAAGTTGTTTTCAAGAAATTAAATCAATTTAATCATACTAGAAGTGGATGTAGATCCTATATATAGGTATCAAGTGGTAATAACTCAAACACAAGTTCACAAAGATAGGCTCAATCTTCTCTAGGTGTTTGGAAATGGCTCCTTCCATATACCTAGTTTGGTACTCTTAGGGAATATTCTATTAATTTAATAGACACATTAAGAAAAATCATTATGGATTTAAATATATGATCACTATGAATAACCTTGGAAAAAACTAAGGTGTCATGGATTAAAAATAATTTTTCTTGTTTTATATAAATGCTATGTGATTTAAATGATTATTTTGTTTCCCATTGTGATTATAATTTCTCAAACCATTCTCGATGTCTTAATTATTTTAAAGGAATGCGAATGAACTAGGTTAATGTTTAATGTGAATAATATTTTCCTAATAAGTGAAAAAATGGGATGATGATTAGTCTAGAGGATAATATGATTATTATTTACAATTTATAAAGAAATATTATTAAAAACATTTAGCTAAAAAAACTAATAGACTCAGCAAAAAAGAGTTGGATATAGTTCTGTAAGAGTATTGGTAATGGAGTTCATTTAGGTAAGAAGATTCATTTCAAATTTTATCTAGAACATGGGAAGAAGAAATAAAAGGAATGTCTCAAAGGAATGAGGAGATGTTTTGAGTGTGGAAATTAAGGACCCATAAAAAATAATTATAAAAGAGAAATATAATTTTTAGTTGATGGAATTGATGTTAATAATGGTATCCATATGATATCCTCAATGGTTGATCCTTGAACATGTATAAGTTATTGTCATTATGAAATTGAAGTCCTTAGGGGAAATTTGATGAATTGAATTAGCATAGTTGATTGAGAAATGGTTCTTATATCAAAAATAAAGATCCAAAAAATGAAAAATGAAAAGAAGGGTTATTAAGGAGTATGATGATGAAGATATGATAATTATTTTATAAGGAAGTAGATTTATTGAAGTAATTATTCAATGGAATTAAATAATTATGTTATATGAATCCTGAAATATATAAGGATTTTTTAGTATAAGTATTTCACTCTGGATATGAATTAGTATGTTAAATGATGTTTATGATCATGAAACGTGATTTAATGGAATTGGTTATATTCAAGGAAAACACGTTATTAAGGGATTTATAACCAGTATAATGTTCTTGATGTTTTTAAAATGATTTTGGGATAAATAGATACATGATATGTTTAATGTTAATTAGATTGTACTGATTTCCTTATAAATGATTATTATTTTATGAGAAAAGTGGTTTATGAAATCATTAATTCATTCTAAATAATTATTTGATTAATAAAATATAATCAATATTATTTGGTCTTATTTAATAAATGAGGATGTTTTTAAATTTTCATTAATATTTTATGCTAATTAGGTTTATTACTAGGTTTTAATAGAATTACGACAAAGGTATTCATGTTATCCCAACAAGGTTAAATACCATGGGATGGGGGTGAATTTGGGTATGAGCGATTATAAATACTATATCTTTTGATAATGTTTTTTTTGTAAAAAATACATTTCTCTATTCCTCATAGCATTTACTGAATGAGAAATAAAACATGCACATAACACAATGATATAACATGGTTCCCCCTCACTAGGATACTTCTAAGATGTATACATTTTTTTCCTATGTACTAATCCCACTAAATAATAATTTTGTTACTAGATTTTTAGCACAATCATTGTCCCTCTGAGCTTACTACGAATCAAACATCTAAATCTCACTTGTCTCTCAATTTATGTGTGGTCACTACTCTTTAATATGAAAAATCTACTATTCTAAATCACCTCATAATTTTTCCACACATATATGAGTATCCCCTTAATACATGTGTTCATCTGATAGATTAGATATTCTTCATCACATGGAAATTTCCTTGCAGAGATCCCTTTCATGAAATACCATTCGTTCATCCAAAAATTTTATAAGCCCCTTCCTAAAAACCTCTACATCATTTTGATTAATTTCATTAAGATAACTTTATTTCTTTGATGACATTAGGACCACACAAAAATAATACCAAAGTAGTTATATCCATAGGAAAATTCACTTTCATAAGATGAGCCTTTGTGAACAAACTCTTTCATAAGCAACCACCTTTGCAGAATATCCCCATCACAACACACCTTTAAACTTAGCTAAATTCTTCGCATGGTAATAATATCAGTGAAATTTTATGTTTATAATGATTTATTTTGGGTTCTTTATGTAGTAAAATGCATATAAAGTACCTACTAGTAATAATTACCCAAAAAAAAATTGTGGAAGGTCAATCACTATGTACAGAACATGATTTTTTATCCACATAGCACAATTATTTGTTCATGAACCCCATAAATCAACATCCTTTATCTAAAAATTATGATTCTAGTGAACATTGAATGTAATTAGTAGTCATAGACCACAAAAAATGAACCTACAACAGATGAATCTTATTATGTTGTTCAAAAAGTGAATAACCATTTATGGAAACCTTAATTAATTGTTTTCATTCACATAAAAGAAAGTCCATACCATACATCCATTGTGATTACAATTTCATAACTGTTGTTCTAAATTATTCTTGTAATTCTATTTAGGAAAACTAATTTAGAGTCTTCACTTTCCATAAAATCCTTTAGTCAATTTTTGGTTCTCTAAAAATGATTTAGAAAACAATTTGAAATAAAAAATAATGATTTAAATGACCAAAAATTTGGTAAAAACTAGGAATGAATGACACCTTAAGAAACATTTCTTTGAAGGAGACAATGATTGAATGGTGTGTACATTCATTTTAAAAAACGTAAATCACCAAAATACATAAAAATTACTCACTGAGTTTTTTCCCCAAAAATTAACGTGTTTGAAATGTGAAAATTATTTATGACATAATGATAATTTTTAGGATAACAAATATGTGTATTTTGAGAAATTTAGATACCTTACTTATAAATTTCGAAGTTTTAAAGGGTTGTATGGTTAAAAATTTATATAATAGTTTATCATAGACTTTTTATGAGGTTTTAGAGATTAATGTATCATTTTAACATAGGAGGATTTATCCACATTTGATAAAAAGTTCTAACCATGTTTTTAACATTAGATAGAATTAATGAATTGTCATTGATTTTTTTTGATCTTGTGATCCTATAATGATTCATGAATAAAATATTCACCTTAATTTCATGGAGTAAGAGGTGAAGTTTATTTTTAAATACGTAAATGAATTTTTACAAACAATAATTCATTATAGTTTTTAATTTGTTAACATTATATGGATCAACACATTTATTTTGATCCGTTATCTCTATGTAACAATATAATTATCTATTATAATCTTTCAAGTTCAAATATTCCCTTCCGTCTTTGTTCTTCTAGGTGGAAAACTTGTAATTTTTTACTTCCAGAAACCATTATCATTAAAAACATTTCCTTTTAAGGGATGTTTTATTATATATTTTATTGTTTTGTTATTTGATTTAATTTTCAAATTTTAATCCATTTTTGTACAAGATGAATTTTGAGGGTGAAAATCATTTTAAGGGTGGTATATTGTACATCCTGATATTTTATAAAATATATATTTTTTAAATAGATTTTATTTTTAATTTTTCAGATAATATAGATTTCGAAAGATGTAGAAAAAAATAATTTTTATATTTCATTATACAAAATACATAGTCTATATTACATTATATTCAACACATATTTTAGGTTGTGTTTCTTGTGACATTGAGTTTTAAAATCATTTGATATGTTATTAATGTTATTATTTAATATGATAGTTATTATATAGCTATTGAAGTGGTTATGATGAATATTATTTAATATATTATACATATTGTGTTTAAATATGTATATATAATTAATGTTCAAGTTAATAAATAATTAGAAATTAAAATAGCAACCATTTTAAAAGATGAAAAATATTTTTTCAATAACAATATTTATACGCCCAAATGTGTTTCACATAAATAAATTAACAAAATTAGTTTATATAAATGATTTTTATGAAAATACATATTATAAATTCATTGAATTTTTTAAATTTTTATTGTTTGTTTTTCAGATATAAGATGAGAATAAATCCATTTTCACATTTTCAATCTTATTTTCCTCGAAATTAGTTTTGTCGCCTTTGGTACCCTTTTCTAAAAATAAATCTAAAAATGTTTATAAAATCAATTTTAAAAAATAAATGTCATTTGTAATATTATAATATCAAAATTATCTTAATATTCATTATTTTATAATTTATGAAAATATGTATTTTTTGATGAATTATGAAGAATACCTAATTTAATTGAAAATTTTCAATTGGATCACATTATTTATAAATCTAAATTATATTTTAAAGTAGTTTTGAAGTAAAAATTGTTCAAATATATATATATATATATATAAATCTAATTTATTTCATTTTATCCAATTTAATATACAAATTGGATAAAAATCATTATAAACTATTCAAAATATTCTCATTAAAAGTACGCTTTATAGTGGCATTTTTAGAATAAAATTTTAAATATTATTTCTATTTATGTAAATTAAAATTAGATTAACAAGTTAGATACATTTATTTTGAAAAAATTTTATTATCTAATAATTTCAAATTAATTTTTTAATACAACGAATTATAAAATCTATTAGAAATATTTTTTGTGGTTAAGGTAAAAATGGGTTTTCCTGTGGTTAAAAAAATGATAAATGTCAACAAAAATAACTTGAAAAATGTATAAAACAATTTTTATGGCCATATTTAGATGTTATAGATTAATTTAATATAGAATGGTTCATTATTTTGTCCATGTGATTTGAAAAAAAAATATGGGTATAATAGTATCATTCAAAAAACATACCGGTGTGCCACTCACCTCAATTATAGAATTCCACACCATTACCCATAATATTCATACCATAAAACAATTTTTTATGAGCCATGGTATATCCAAATAAATTCTAGAATTACATAATATCATCATATAATCCTTATTTTTAACAAAATATAGATTAGGAAGGGTATTAGTGGAATCCTATTGTGGACACCCTAGGAAGAGGTAACTTTAATCAATGAGCCTTATTAAATTAATTTTTCCTCCACACAATTTAATTATTTTTATAACATTATGATCTAATAAAATAAGTATATAAAAAATATATGTTTTTATATTAATATCATTACCTACAACCATTTACACATTATTCAAATGGTTAAAAGAATCATTATTCGTATGTACGGCGGACTACCGTCTCATGGACCGACGCATTGGTTATATAATATTATGGGTTTCACACAGATATTAAATTTTTTATTATGGATAGTATTAAATTAATTATGAAAGTATTATATATATATATATATATATAAATAATTCTATCCAATGTAATAAATTATAGATTAAAATATAAACTATTTAAATGAAGATAAATCTCTTTCGGTATAACCATTTTTATGTGCATAAATGTTCTTTATAGGAATAACTTAACCAAATCAGTTTATATAAATTCATTAAATGTGATTTATAATTTCTATATGTATTAAAAATTTGAAATTTATTTTTACATGTTTTATAGAGTTGAGATAATGATTAATACAATTATACATATGTAAATATATTTTCCATAAAAGTAGTTTTGTTCCCTTTGGAGAACTTATTTTTAAAATAATTTAAAACTATTTTGTAAAATTGATTTGATTTGATAAAAATAAATTTTGAAATTATCATATCAAATTATATTAGGGTAAATGTTTTGTGTTATTAATGAGAATAATTTATATGAATATTGAAAAAAACTAATTTTTAACTAAAAGATGCATTTTAATTTAATGTAGTCTTTAAGATATATTATATTTTAAATTATGGTTAAAGTAGTTTTTTGAATTATATATCTATTAATCCAATTTATGAAATTTATATCAATTTAATATTATCATTGGACATAAAAAAATTATATTTTTTTTGAAAATTTTCACTTCAAAATGCTTTTTTCTCATCGTGTATGAAGGGTTAATTTTAAATGTGATTTTCCTCCATAATTTAATGAAATTTGGAAAAATGAATTTAATATTTTGTATCATAAAAATTTATATTATATAGTATTCTAAAAATAATTTTTATCCAATGTAAAATGTAAAAAACCAAAAAAATATTACAGTGGTAAAGGTATGTATGGGTTTACCATGAGGATTAATTAAAAAGACCAAAATATTTTAGAAAAATCATTTTATTTCCTTATTTAGACCTTATATATTCTATCATAAAATGTCACCCATTATTCTATTCTCCTTATATTTTTTAAAAGAATCATCCAAATCCTACATTAATAAGTTATGTAATTACATTATTTTATCCAATAAGCATAATTTTCAAATTTATTGTAACTATTATGGATTTTTTCAATCATAAAAAGGTTACACAATGAATAGTAATGTTCATAAATATGCATTATTGAATTATATATTCCTCCACCACGCTAAATTATTATTATATGATAATGAGATAATAACCACATTACAGTATATATACAAAGATGTTTTTATGTTTACAACATGGCCTAAATCTTCTACACTTCCCTCAAATGGGTTATGAAATTGTTTTTTTATAGAGGACTGCAACCTCACAAACTAATGTAATTCATTTTTTCATTTCACCTCAAATAGTTGGACAAAATGATTGATTAATTTTTTATATTTGATCTTTTTGATATTATTATGACTATAGAATAATGATATCATATATAGCTTCATATATTACATTTTGTGGGAATATGATAATGGTACTCATGTGTATAGTGGACTACAATCCCAAAAGTAATGTGATTCATTGACACATTACATGGATGTTAAAAAAATATGGTATAAATGAACTTATAATATATATATATAACCTAGAAATTATATTTTTAATAGTAATATTTCATCTAAAATTCAATATGTGAATCTATAAATAAAATTGAATAAATGTTCTTGCGTACGTATGACCTACCATATCCTTGAATGATGTATTTCATTTTATATCACTAAATTTTATGGATCACTATACATACAAATAGAATGAATAAATATTATTTTTATATAAGGGTAAAAATTTTATAGCACATAAAACCACTCTATAATGAATAGGGTCAAAAGTATCAAATCAATATATATAAATACAAATACTTTATTATCGAAAACATTTCATTGACAAGAAATTGTTAATAAACACGTAAAAAAGGTCATAAGTAAATCATATATGGTATGATATATATTTATGTTCCTATAAAATATTTATTAAATAACTATATTAATAGTAAAAACCATTGGGCATGTACTTTAAAATTAAAGACTTAAATTGTGGGATTTGTAATAATTTATTTTATTTCTAGGAGACATATTCAGATTCACTAACTTATTTTTTTGGTGTGGTGTATACTACCCATATAAAAATTTATAAAATGAATACCATTATTTAAATTAAATTTAATGTTATATTTAATGTTATAATTTATTATTTCTTTCGATTCAAATGTTAACTTATATTGTAAGGTATTTTTTTCTCAATTTTCCTTCTTCAAGAAGTACACTTCGTTATTCGACTATATTCTATCATGAGGTGTATATACATCCGATTTGACTTGTAATATAATGAATTTATTTAAACCCAAAATATTTTATATTACATATTATGTTGTTCATTCATGGGCATTACATATAAAAGTTACCAAAATTGTAATTATTTTATGTTTCAATATCATCCTATATCCACATTGTTTATGATTATGTTTTTCATAGTAAAATATTATGATCCATCTATAAATAAACACATTAATTTTATTATCAACTATTTATTCCATTAGATTAAATTATTTCCATTAATTTGCCTATATTTTTAATATACATTAATTTGTTTTAAGAAAAATCATCTATTGTGTCAGAAACCCTTTTTCTTCTAAACCCAATTTCACATAGAGTGTTTCCAAAATGTTTTATGTTTTAAAAATATATTTCCATATTATATGGATATATTTCTAAATAAATGTTTCATATAATTATGAATTATTCATTTATTTGTTTTCAATGTAAATTTTAAATGAAATGAGTTTGAAATTTTTATTGTTTAAAAAATGTATTCCTATAGAAATGCCATCTCATAGATGAAATAATCCAAGTGATTTATCATTTAAAATATATATATAAGTTGAAATCCATTTATGTTACTTATGGATTTAAGGGATATTAACCAGGGATACCATTCATATTCATTCTATAAATTTCTTATGTTTATAATGCTAAGATGCATATAAAACATATTTAATTTCAATCAGTTTTTATATGATGAAATGTTTTATAAAAGCCATTTTATTTCTTTGGTTATAATATTATTGATGTTTTTTTGATCATGTAGAACACTATGTATGATTTTAATTATGTTATGGGTGGGAACTCTTTCTCCCTTCAATTAATTGAGAAATAATAAATGTTTTATGAAATTAGAGGGTACATTGGTGGATAGATCATGCCTAAAAATGAGGGAACATGGGTTGTTATCCCATTCCAAATGTAGGTAAAAATGTGGATAGAACATTCCTAGTATGATATGTATGTATTTGTTCGTGTCCTTTCTATAATATTTTCTATTATTATTTGTTTTGAATGAATCTGTTACTTATGGAAATGTAATGTTCTAATAAATCATGTTATTTGATTTATGTGGGATTACTATTATGTAAAATGTTAATCATTATTCCACAAGTCGAGATTTCGATAAACAATATACATGGTATTGTTTTCAAAGTTTATACTAATTTTCTCATTTACTTAAATTCATTTAATTCTTACATATCTCTATTTTTAAACATACTATTAATCTTAGCTTAGCCATTCTTATGATTCCACCCATAAGGTTATGAACTATGTTTTTATATAGGGTATGCCTACAACGAGTAATTACTGGAAATATATTTATGGTCGATGTAGAAGATATTTCAACAAATCTATATATTTTGTTCCATGTTTTTCAAGGAAACAAAAAATAACAGTCCTTAGGCATGTGACTATGTAATGTATTAAATATTCATCAAAAAATATGTAATACCTATATATGATAAGCCTGGGCCACTATAGTTGGTATCAATGGAAAGGTTTAGTTAACCATTGTATGATATGATGTGAAAACATTAGGGATATCCATAGGGATTCTTCTATGTATATATATAGGGATTTCACTAAGGGTATGTCTAATGATGAGTCAATGTATAGGGAAATGTCTTGAAATTTTGATAATGGATAAAATAAGTGGTTTCCAAGAAATTAAATCAATGTAATCATGTTAAAAGTTGATGTAGATCCCATACACAGGTATCAAGAGGTAATAATTCAAACACAAGTTCAAGAAGATATGCTCAATATTTTCTGGGTGTTTGGAAATGGATCCTTCCAAATACCTAGTTTGGTACTCCTGGGGAATATTATATTAATTTAACAGACACATTAAGAACAATAACTATGGATTTAAATATATGATTACTATAAATGAACTTGAATAAAACTAAGGGGTCATGGAATAAATTTTTTTTTGTTTCATATAAATTCTAAGTGAATCCATGATCATTTTTTTCCCATTGTGATTATTATTTCTCAAACCATTATTGATGCTTTAATTCTTTTATAAGAATGCGAAAGAACTAGGTTAATTTTGAATGTGTAAAATATTTTCCTAATAAGTGAACAAATGGGATGATTGTTGGAGTAAAGGATACTATGATTATTTATTATAATTTATCAAGATATATTATTAAAAACATTTATCTAAGAAAACTAATAGACTCACCAAAAATGAGTTGGATATAGTTCTGTAAGAGTATTGGTAATGGAGTTCATTTAGGACAGATGATTCAGTTCCCATTTTATCTAGAACATGGGAAGAAGAACTAGAAGGAATGTCTCAAAGGAATGAGGAGATGTTTTGAGTCTTGAAATGAAGGACCCATAAAAAAATATAAAAGAGAAATATAAATTTTAGATGATGGAATTGATGTTAATAATGTTATCCATATGATATCCTCAATGGTTGATCCTTGAACATGTAGAAGTTATTATCATTATGAAAATTGAAGTCCATAGGTGAAATTTGATGAATTAAATCAGCATAGATGTTTGAGAAATTGTTATTATATCAGAAATAAAGAGCCAACAATTGAAAAATCAAAGGAAGGGTTATTAAAGAATATGATGATGAATATATGATAATTATTTTAGAAGGAAGTAGATTGATTGAATTAATTATGCAATGGAATTAAATAATTTTGTTTTATGAATCCTGAAATATATAAAGATTGTTTAGTATAAGTATTTAACTCTGAATATGAAGTAGTAACTTAAATGATGTTGAGGTTCATGAAACGTGATTTAATGGAATTGGTTATATTCATGGAAAACACGTTATTAAGCGATTTATAACTCGTATAATGTTCATGATGTTTGTAAAATGATTTTGGGATAAATAGATGTATGATATGTATAATTTTAATTGGATCGTACTGATTTCCTTATAACTGATTATTGGTTTCTGAGAAAAGTTGTTTATGAAATCATTGATTTTTTTTAAATAATTATTTGATTAATAAAATATAATCAATATTATTTGGTCTTATTTAATAAAAGAGGTTGTTTTTACATTTTCATTAATATTTTTGGCTAATTAGGTTTATTATTAGGTTTTAATAGAACTTATGACAAAGGTATTCATGTTATCCCAACAAGGTTAAATACCATGGGATGGGGGTGAATCTGGGTATGAGCGATGAAAAAAACTATATCTTTTGATCATGTTTTTTTGGTAAAAAACATATTTCTCTCTTCATCATAGAATTTAGTAAATGAGAAATAAAACATGCACATGACACAATAATATTACATGGTTCCCCCTCACTAGGCTACATCTAGAGAGTATAAAAAATTTTCCTATGTACTAATGCCACTAAATAAAAAAAATTATTATATTTTTAGCATAAACATTGTCCCTATGAGCTTACTAGGAATCAAAATTTTAAATCACACTTCTCTCCCAATTTATGTGTGGTCACTACTCCTTAATATGAAACATCTACTATTTCAAATAACATCATAATTTTTTCACACATATATGAGTGTCCCATTAATCCATGTGTTCATCCGATAGATTAGATATTCTTCATCACAAGGAAATCTCCTTGCAGAGATCCCTTTCATGAAATACCTTTCGTTCATCCATGAATTTCATAATCCCCTTCCTGAAAACCTCTACATCATTTTGATTATTTTCATTAAGAGACCATGATTTCTTTGATGGCATTAGGACCACAAAAAAATAATACCTAAATAGTTATATCCATATGAAAATTCACTTTTTTAATCTGAGCCTTTGTGAAAAAACTCATTCATGAACAACCAACTTTGCGGAATATCCCCATCACAGCCCACCTTTAGACTTAGCTAAATTCTTCCCATGGTAATAATATCAGTGAAATTTTCTATTTCTAATGATTTATTTTGGGTTCATTATTTAATAAAATGAATATAAAAAACCCACTAGTAATAATTACCCAAAAAACAATTGTGGAAGGGAAATCACTATGTACAGAACAAGATTTGTGATCCACATAGTTCAATTATTTGTTCGTGGAACCCCATAAATCAATATAATTTAGATAAAAATTATGATTCCAATGGACATAGAATGTAATTAATAGTCATAGACCACAAAAAATGAACCAACAACAGATTTATCTTTTTATGTGGAACAAACAGTGAATAACTATTTATGGAAACCTTAATTCATTGTTTTCATTCACATACAAGAATGTCTATTGCATGCATCCATTGTAATTCCTATTGCATTACTGTTATTCTAAATTATTTTTTAATTTTTTTTATGAAAATAAATTTAGACTCTTCATTTTCCATGAAATCCTTTAGTCAATTTTTGGTTCTCTAAAAATGATATAAAAAAAATTGACATAAAAAAATCATGATGTAAATAACCAAATATTTGGTAAAAACTAGGAAACTATGACACCATAAAAACATTTCATTGAAAGATACCTTGATTTAATGGTGTGTACATTCATTTTAAAAAATATTAATCACCCAAATACACAATAATTATCCTCGAGTGTTTTCCCAAAAAATTAACATGTTTGGAATACGACCATTATTTATGACATAATGATATTTATAGGATAAAAAATATGTGTATTTTGAGAAATTTAGCTACCTTACTTATAAATTTGGATGTTTTTAAGGGTTATATAGTTAAAAATTTATAGAATAGTTTATGATCAATATTGTATGAGGTTTTAGAGTTTAATGTATCATTTTAACATATGAGGATTTATCCATATTTGATAAAAAGTTATAACCTTGTTTTTAACACGAGATAGAAGTAATGAATTGTTATTGATTTTTATGATCTTATGATCCTATAATGCTTCATGAATAAAATATTCACCTTAATTTCATGGAGTAAGTGGTGAAGATTATTTTTAAATACGTAAATGAGTTTTTACAGACAACATTTCATAATAGTTTTTCATTTTTTAACAATATATGGATCAAAACATTTATTTTGATCAGTTATCTCTATGTAACTATATTACTATCTATTATAATCTTTCATGTTCAAATATTCACATCCGTCTATGTTATTCTAGGTGGAAAACGAGTAATTTTTTACTTCCAGAAACCATTTTCATTCAAAATTTGTCCTTTTAAGGGATGTTTTATTATTTATTTTATTTTTGTATTCTTTGATGTAATTATCAAATTTTAATCCTTTTTTTTACAAGATGAATTATGAGGGAGAAAATCCTTTTAAGGGTGGTGTATTGTACGTCCTGATATTTTATAAATTTTACATTTTTCAAATAGTTTTTATTTTTAATTTTTCAGATAACATAGATTTCGAAATGATGTTGACAAAAATAATTTTTATATTTCATTATACAGAATACATAGTCTATATTACATTATATACAACACATATTTTAGGAAGTGTTTCTTGTGACATTGAGTTTTAACATCTTGCGATATGTTATTAATGTTATTATTTAATATGATACTTATTATATACCTATTGAATTGGTTATTATGAATATAATTTACTAAATTATTCAAATTGTGTATAAATATTTATATATAATTACTTGTCATGTTAATAAATAATTAGAAATTAAAATAGAAACCATTTTAAAAGATGATAAATATTTTTCTCAATAACAATATTTATACGCACAAATGTCTTTCACATAAATAAATTAACAAAATTAGTTTATATTAATTATTTTTATGAAAATATATATTCAAAATTCAATAATTTTTTTAAATTATTCCTGTTTGTTTTTCAGAAATTTGATGAGAATAAATCCAATTTCACATTTAAAATCTTATTTTCCTCGAAATAGGTTATGTCGCCTTTGGTATCATTTTTAAAAATAATTCTAAAAAAGTTTAGAAAATTAATTTTAAAAAATAAATGTCATTTTTAAATTTATAATATCAAAATTATCGTAATATTAATTATTTGATAATTTTATGAAAATATTTATTTTTTAATGAATTATGAAGAATACCGAATTTAATCGAAAATTTTCATTTGGATCACATTATTTAGAAATATAAATTATATTTTAATGTAGTTTTGAAGTGAAAATTGTTCAAATATATATATATATATATATATATTAATCAAATATATTTCATTTTATCCTATTTAATATCAAAATTGGATAAAAAACATTGTAAACTATTCAAAATATTCTCATTAAAAGCATTTTTTCTAGTTTCATTTTAGGATAAGTTTTAAAATATTATTTCTAATTATGTAAATTAAAATTAGATTAACAATTTTGATACATTTATTTTGAAAAAATTATATCATCTAAAAATTTAAAATTAATGTTTTAACACAATGAATTATAAAATCTATTAGAAATATTTATTATGGTTAAGGTAAAAATGGGTTTTACTGTGGTTAAAAAAAAATAATAAGTGTCAACAAAAATAACTTGAAAAATGTATAAAACAATTTTTTAGACCATATTTAGATGTTCTAGATTAATTTAATATATAATAGTTCATTATATTGTCCATGTGATTTGAAAAAAAATATGGTTATAATAGTATCATTCAAAAAACATACAGGTGTGCCACACACCTCACTTATTAAATGCCACCCTATAAACCATAATATTCATACCATAAAACCATTTTTTATGAGCCATGGTATATCCAAAAAAATTCTATAATTACATAATATCATCATATAATCCTTATTTTTAACAAAATATAGACTAGGAAGGGTATTGTTGGAAACCTATTGTGGATACCCTAGAAAGAGGTATCTTTAATCAACGAGCACTATTGAATTAATTTTTCCTCCACCTAAGTTAATTATTATTATAACATTATGATCTAATAATAACAGTATTTTAAATAACATAAGTTTTTATATTAATATAATTACCTACAAACATCTACACATTATTCAAATGGGTTCAAGAATCATTATTCGTATGTATAGAGGACTACCGTCTCATGGACCGACACATTGGTTTTTCAATTAGCAACTATCATAGTTGGAAATGATGAATTATTTATTATTTTTATATTATATTTTTTATATTAATGTTATTTTATAGTTTTTTACAAAACATACCTTCATTTATTCTATTTTTTGGGAATATGATAATGTCGCTCAGGTTTACAGTGGACTACCGCGTTATTGAATTAATTATCCTCCAAATAATTTAATTATTATTATAACCTTAGGATCTAATAAAATCAGTATATCAAAAAATATATGTTTTTATATTAAGATCATCACCTACAACAATCTACACTTTATTCAAATCGATTAATGAATCATTATTCATATGTACGGGGGACTACCGTCTCATGGACCGATGCATTGGTTTTTCTATTACCACCTATCATAGTTGGAAATAATGAATGATTTATTATTTTTATATTATATTTTTTTATTATTGTTATTGTAAAGTTATTTTACAAAACATATATTCATTTATTCTATTTTTTGGGAAAATGATAATGTCGCTCTGGTTTACAACAGACCACCGCCTCACGAATATATGTTTACAGTAGACTACCGCCTCACGAATAGATTTTATACATTCATGAATTACATGTATACCATATTTATTTCATTCTCTATCACTAAATTTTATGGATTACTCTATATATACAATCTAAATGTATATGATATTCATATCAGGTAATAAATTTTTAATATAATGAAAACATTATATATTAATGTGTAATAAAAAGAAAAAAGAAAAACATATATGAAAAACAAATTAGTTATTACTCAAAATATGACATTAAAAATTAATTTTCAATAAAAGGGTATCAAAAGGAAATAAGTAAACAATATATGGTATTATATATATGATTATATTTTATTAAAATTTTTATAATTAAAATATATTCATTATATAGGATTTTTGACCTTGTACGATTGAATTCAGGACATACGGTATGATATTTCTAGTCTCTCATTTTTTTCGAGTTGACATATGAAAATTCACCTCTCATTACATTAGTGATGTGTATATACTTACCCATTGAAATGTTAAATAATTATTCTCTTTTTTAAAATTATATTTAATGTTTAATTTGGTTTCATTAATTATAGGTTCATTTGATTAAAAATAAAACTTATGTTGTAATGGATTTTTGTCTCAAATTTTATTATATGAGTTGTACATTATATTATGCACCTCTATTATTTCACATAGTGCATATAAATATAAATCGATATGATATATATTCTGGTTAGATACCCACATGATATTTTATGTTCCATTTTTTATTAATATTTCACTCATATTTCATTTCAATGTTACCACATTAGTAACTATTTTACCTTACAATCTCATTATTTCTGAGCATTTCTTATGAATTTGTTTATGATGGTAAAATACTATTATCAATATATAATGAAATTCATGAATTTCATTATCCACTTTCATTTCAATTAAAATTCGTGTTTTAACATCAATTTCATTTATCTATGTATATATTTATTAAAAAATAATGTTTTTTTTAAAAATCATCTTTTCGGTTGAAAACCATTTTCCTTCGAAAAATATTGTTTCATAAAAACTCTTTCAAAATTCTTTATGATTTAAAAAAAATTAAATATGGTAAGGAAATTTTTTTCAGAAATATATTTGGTTTTTATAATATTTATTTATAGGTTTTTAATTTTATTTGTATTGGAATTGATTTTGAAAAATGTTTTTTTATTTTAAATAGTGATTTTCATTGAATATTTGACTTCATAAATAAATGTTATAAGTAGTTTATCGTGTATAATTTTTTTCAATAAAATAATAAAACATTTTATGTTTCATATTCATTTAGGGAATATAAATAAATTATTCTATTTTTATTTATTCTCAAAATTTTAATGTCAATTATGATAATATATTTCTGAAATATATTTTTTAAAATAATATATGTTCTGAGGAATTGTTTTATAAAACCCATATTGTTTATTGGGTTCTCATATAATTAATTATTTAAAATTTTGTGGCACACTTTGTATGATTTTAATAATGTGATAAGTCGTGACTATATCATCCCCAATGAATTGAACAAAGATACATTTTTTTTGAGGCTTGAGGGTACATGTGTAGTTATCCCAAGCTAGAAGATAAGGGTACATGGGTGATTACCCCACTACCATAGAAGGTACATGGATGGATATCACACAAATAATATTTTTTTAAAGTATTTTTGGGTATCATTGATATAAAAATTTCTACATTTTTGTGCATGGCACAAATCTATATCATTTAACAATTTTATTCTCTAGTATATAGGGGTTTTTTATTTACATAGGGTTAATGTCTTATAAACTACCAATATTTATTCCATGAGTCCATATTATAATATTTGACTTAAAAGGTATTGTTTTAATAAGTTATTATCATGTTCTTATACCATTATGTTAATGTTATTCTTAGATATCTCCCTCTTTTTAACCTCAATGAGCATCTAAGCACACACTTTCTTACGTTTCCTTTCCCCATGATATGAAGAATGGTTTTAATTAGGTAATGTCTATAAATATTACCTAATGGAAAGATCATTTTGGGTTAGTTTAAAGAAATTTTACAAAATTATGTGATTTTATTCCCCCATCTCAATGTAAATAAAATAATATGTCCCCTAGTCATGATCTTTAGAAAAGTATTGAACAATATTTTTAAAATATCTAATATCTATGTGTCAGAATCTTGGGTTTTAATGCATGTATGGTTATAAAATTATATTTAGTGACTTTATATGATATTTATAACATGATCATGATTCTGGAAAAGGTAAATAATTTAATTCCATTCTCCCATTCTATAGAAAATTAAAATATCATAAATCTGATCATGCATATTGTTTCCTCCGGATGGTGGAATATTTAATTTATTATCCCTCTAGTATTTTTTTAATTATCACAATCTCATAAAATATTATTTAAAACCCTAAAATATCTGATTTATATTTTTATTCTTGTATAATAATGATATTTTCTCAATATAATCTCACCTTTTATCATTCACACTAATTGATTATGACATGTTCTTATATGGATCAATTAAATGACCTATACAAATATTACTTTAAATTTATACCATAGATGACTATGGAAAAGAATAATTATAATATTTGATATAAAAGGTATAACAATTCTTTTTTAATTTAAATTTTTTTTAGAAATATTAATCTTATTATCAATATAAATATCTTTTTTCGTTTATAAATACCAAAAAAAGCACCCCATTGATTTCATCTCCAAGAACATAAAATAAAACACTAAGGGATTAAAATTTAAACCTTAAAAAGAAATATTAAAAATCAATATAGTTAATTAAATATAATTTAATTGATGATCATGGTATCATTTGATAGGGGTCATTATCTATATTAGAATCCACGTGAAAAATAATTAAAATTTAAAACCTCTAATGATGAAAATATAATATAAAATCTAGCATGTTTTTAATAAATTATTACTATTTAATAGTATAAATATAAATTTATATTAATTATATTTTGAAATAAGTGATTTAGAATTTTATTTTTGTATATGATAAATTAAATCAATTTTTGATCGAGTGAGAATACATGGTTAGTGGTTTCTCATTTCATTTTTTGTTCCCTGATACTTATTCCATATCAACCCATTTTTTTCTTTTTTGTTTTGTTTATAGATCCCTTGGATGTATTTTTTTCTTAAATTAAATGGGAATAATAGGTATTACATATGTTGTTAATCAGTTATATATTATGTACTTTTGGTTCTAGGGTTGCTGAATCCATAATGGTTCCATCACATATCTCATTTTCAAATCAATATTTTTTCGAAATATAATGATTATTTGGAATTTGTATAATATTTCTTAATAAAAAGATAAAAAATATTCTTTCATTTGGTTATTAAATAGTTCTTACATTTCCACAATATTTATTTACCCTTTTTGAATAATTTACTTGATGATACTCTTGTATGTGAAACCAAACCCAACACTTCATTTTATGCATGGGTTTTTTCATCTATGTCCACAACAATTTATTTTCTTTTCTTATCCATTTGTCAATAATTAATTAATTTCTTTTTAAAATATGTTAATTTATTTAAAATAAAGTTTTAATTAGTTGTTTAATTTATCCACCTGTACTATTTTGAAAAAAGATTCCCTTATAAACATTTCCCATATGAACACATTCTTTTACCGATAAAAATATTATTACATGTGATGCATTTTTTTAATGTATTTGAATTTTTTTTAAAAAAATTAATTCTTACTAATTCTTAATGGAAAGTAAAATGTTTTTATAATTTCAAAATGTGAAAATTTATTTTAAAAAAGTAAACATTTATTTTTATGAGGGGTTTTCAATGTTCCACTATTAGAGATTCTTTTCAAATATATATGTATAGAAAAAAATTTCACCTCACATTTTTTCAAAATTTCACAATACATTATTGTGAAAATATATTTTCTAAAAATTATTTAAAAAATCATTATTTTTAAATTTATCACTTTTTATAATGTGATGAGTAACTTCTTATTTTTATAAAAATATTATGAAATGTTGTATAAATTTTTCTTTATGTTTTCCTTCCACTATCATCTATTAATATAAATTATTTAGCTACTATAGTGTTTTGTTTTTGGGATCACCTTCTATATTAATTTATACAATAATACCATTCGGTTGATTGAATTTTTTATATCAAACTATTTAATTTTGATATAACAGTATGTTATTAAACATGGAATTATATTAAACCCATTTTCATTCAGTGGTATTTCTTTTTCTTATTAATGATTGATATATTAAATAACATATACATATCTGGATGATTATGGAAGTTATCCCATGTACCACCTCAAATTCATTGGTCTATTTTTAATATCTCAAATTCCAAAAAGGGTACACAATTAGTTACCATATGACCAATAGGGAAGCTATGTTTTTAAACCAACCACAAGAGTGTACAATAGTTGTAAGACCAAGATGAAGTGGGAACATCTTTTTTCAGTATAATTCCGGGAGGGTTCATAAGTTGTTATCTCGAGCCCACTATTTTATGGAATTAGGTAAGGATGCCTAATCCCCAATATTATGTGAATCAGGTTTTTATTTTTAATCAACCATGTTATAGGAAACTTGTAGTGATTCTTTCTCCACTATATTTTAATTTATATACTTATATTTATTCCATATTCAAATGTTTTTCATTGTACTCATGTTATTTTTAATGTTACGATCATATCCTTGATTTATTCCTAATGATACTTGTTTAATTGGGTATGATATACTAGAATTAGGTTCTTTGATTTCGATTATATCCTCATACCCACATCGTATGATTTAGATTTGTTATAATCATCAATTTATATCTCTTATGGTCACCCTCCCGATGATTTTGTTCCCATCCCGTTCTTGTACATCTATTCCTATGGAATTTATGACTATTATAAAATATATTTTGTTGTTAATTTATTCTACCATTATGAAATTATTTATAAATATTCCCAAGTATAAAAAACAATCTTATTTTATAGATGATCATCAAAGACTCTAATCAATTAGTTTATGGAATCATGATATTTATATAATATTAAATGTTTAAATTTTAAAAATATACATATGTTTAGATTCAAACAACTCAATTAGTATCAACAAATTTTTAAATTTATGTGGTTTTACTATTAGAAATGATAGTTTGGGTATGGTAATCCTCAGTTGGTATAAAATAATTGTTTAATTATTTGTAGAATTATTTTAGTTATTTTTGGAGATTACATTAGTTATTTTGGGGATTAAGATTAGAAAAAATTATTGAGATACCGTTGGAGAAGTCCTATTATTGGATAATAATCTAAATTGTTAATATGCTAAAATGTTTGTAGTTTTTAATAAATGAAATCCCTATATGAATATTATACGTGGTTTTAGGATGTGGATTACATACCTACTTTGGGCATGTCAAAGTCTTAACCATATTTTTTATGAATGTCACAACTCATTCTACCATATGATATAAATATTATTTTGATTCCAATTTAACATTCATATAATGGGGGACTAGAGAAGCTCTCTAAAACCCATGGGGTATTTAGAGGAGTGGTCCCGAACCCACAACTCAGTGATTACATGAGAATTAATATATAAATATCTCAGGGTACTAGATTAATAGTATATCACTGTAAGAAAATTTAAAGTAGACTTCTCTAACACAATTTTTTTTCACATTTTTGACATATGTCTAATACAATAGCGACACATTCATCATGCATATTTCAACCACATCCACAACCCACTGCACAACAAATTTTATAATACCATTTATCAACGATTTTCATTACACAATTTACAACCATTAATTAATTATTTAATTCAATTAATTACACAAATTATACCCCTTTTCAAATTTACATACTTTTATTCAATAAAATTTGGAACACCTAATGTGTTTCATTCAATATGGTCTCATCACCTCCAATGGATCTAATGATATCTGTGGATGGTCTCTTATTCATATTTTTAATGGAAATTTAAATATTCCATCATGGAAAAGAAATTGTATAGAAATTACACCTGAATAAATACAGAGTCTATTGGAAAAATCTATTAGACCACCATCCTCAATATTGCTGATAAATTCTTGTGAATCCATAACACTCAATTTTTTTTGGAATGAAAAAATTCACAACATTGGAGGAGATATATGATTAAAAACTGAGACCATGTTATAAGGAAACGAGATAAATAAAAACCATGATCCAAGATAATCACCCATGGAAGAAAGTCATCCCACTCAATATTGAGAGAAATAAGAGAGGGAGAGAGAAATCTAAACCTCAATGAAATCATCTACTAATGTGGGGTTAGTTTTGATACCAAGTCATTGATTTTACGAGATATAAATATTATAATTCTAATAATACTATCCAAGGAATAAAAATTAATAGGAAATATTATTAGGTAGATCAAGGGTGATTTTTAAGAAACAATAGGTTTGATAAAATTTGGAACAAATATTCAGCACATTTTTTTAGTGTATATGGCTTCCTGGATATGGTAGACAATATTTTATATCCATGCACTGAAAACTGTGTTCCCCCACTCATGTGGGGGGGGGGTATTTAAATCCATATTCCAATAATGGAAACCACCTTTATTAGAGGGTATATGGTCTGAGGAGTAAGGCCACACATTTTGGAGAAACTACGCACCACCTCAGGTGGGTCCTAAAATGGGCACATTGTTTTCATGTGGAATCCAAAAATATTTCTGTTACTATGTGTAAACTATGAATAGACCATGGGTTTCTTGAAATCTCAAATTTCACAAAAAAAAACCCAATGTAAAACCAAAAAATTAATATTCAATATAATTTTAAAAAAATAATTAAAAATTTATGAGAGTCCCTAAAATGGTGGGGATATTAAAATCTCCCACCTTATAATTGACCCTTGCGAGGTATACTCACAAAAATCATCTATGCTTCACTGGAATAACGGTCATGCCATTGAGAAAATCTATTTGTTTCCCTCTCCCATGTTTCTTCTTGAAAATGACCATGTTCTCCCAACACATAGAAAAATAGAATAGTATTTCCACATAACACATTCTCACTAAGATCTACGAAATCAATCAGATGTAGCATAAAGGATGCATCAACCTAAAGATAAACATCATAAATATCAATCACAATCGAGTGGTCAAGGTGATACCACCAAAGATATGTTACATGGAATACATATAACATCTTACCGTACATATGTAGAATAACCAATAGGTATGCCATCATTCTGATTCCATCCATAATTAGAAAATGCCCCACAAACGTTGGTGCCAACCTGCCCAGCCTCCAAATCCAATAGTGACCCACCCTTAGTGACACATAAAAGAATAAAATACCTTCCATTATAAATTCAAGTGTTTGAAAAAAATTGATTAGCATATGAATTATACCTACTCTATTATATATCCATACATTTTCTAATATACATATCATATTACAATGTATCTTTCCTGAGACATAGTCCTGACACCTCTAACCCACCCACCTACATCCATTATAGAGGTGATCTACAAGGAATACTATAAATATCATCTTATGGATAAATCTAAATAATCACATAAAAATATTTATTATAGGAGAACATGATAATTACTATGTTCTTTTCCTATGTCCTACCAAAATTGCTAACAGATACCCATAACATGTCCTCTTATATCTGAGTAGTACGCTCTGATTTCCAATATATATTTGGATTAAATATTTCACTTAGTTAAAATAGGGTACCCAATATACTCTATATGACATACCAGATACATGAAGTAAAACATGGATCCTTATATGAGGATATTACTCATGTCATTTCATACAAACATACTATATCATGAACATAGATATACCCAAAATGATGAACAATGAATGTTTCTTAGAATGAATATAAATGATATAATTTTGAAAACTGGTCCATAATCACCAATTAGAATTATTTTTCTATGGGATCCTTAGAAGACCGAGTATAATATTGATGGTAACGTCATTCTTCTTCCATTCTATAATTGTCTATAGATGTAACAAACTATAAGGTCTTTGATTGTTGGATTTCAGTTTTTGGTAGGTGTAGTATCTTTTTGAAAAACATATAATGTCATTTTGGATTCCCAACAACATATACTATTAACATTGAACATGGTACATTTTGGTCAAACTAACTTGCACCTCCCACTTTGATAATTGAATCACACACATTAGCTCCACATACATTCTCATAGGAAGAAAAACATGGTTTTAGATATAGATGATATCATCCCAGTATATAATCCAATTAGATGTTGACTCCCCACTATTGTGGATTTACTTCAAGAAAAAACACACTAGATACTCATAAGCCCTCTCCCTAATCCGTCTCGGAAGTGTGGACTCAACTAATATGTATTCATGGGTCATCAACTCATGGACCTCCTGCACCTCAATACGAATCTCATCCAGCAAGGTCATCATGTTCCACTCATAACATGATTACTGAATTTCAAATGTTTTTTTCTTCCTACTCAAAGAATTAGAAACATTATTTCCCTTCCTTGGTGTGTATGGTATCTCAAAATCAAATTACATCATATACTCAACCTATATCTATTTCCAGATGTAAAAATATCACTATGAGAAGGTTTACATTATTTTCTTCTGATCAGTTAAAAATGAAATCTTTTCACCAAGTATGTAATTCCGGCAACAATTTATGTCTTAAACCACTGTATCGAACATCAGATCGTTTATAAGTTAATTCAACTAATTTTTCCTAATATTTCAAGACCGATACACCAAAACTCAATCTCAATGCATCTCAACTGCTCTAATTATGGAATGAGATGCTCCAATAAACACAAGATAATCCCCACCTAATTCTGGTAGGATTAAAATAATTATAGTAGTCAATGCACACTTCAAATATTTGATATAATACTTGTATGATTCTGACCATTCATATTAAACACCCTTCTTTGTGAATATCAAATTTCGTGCTTCCAAATGGGAAATTTCATGGATAAACTCTCACTAATAACTCACCATCCCCCGAAATAATCTAATATCAAAATAATTGTTGGCATGCTCTCTGAAAAAAAAAACTACCTACAACTTCAATGAGTGCATTGACAAACCTTCCTCAGAGATGATGTGACCTAGGAAATATATCCTTTTGATCCAAAATTGAATGTTAGATCTATTGGAATATGTTCAATGACCCCTCAATGTACAAAATATGAATTCAATATATCGTTAATGTTATTCTTGAGTCCTGGACTACACTAATACTTCATCCCCCAAAACAACTTAATCTTATTTAGGTATAGTAAAATATCTAGTTCATCTGGGCCATAAATAATATCGGAGAACTTGTTAGCATGATCAGCATAAAAATGAGCTAATATAGGCCATACAATCTTCTAAAATAAATCTAGGATATATAAAATGGTTTTACTCTCAGATTATGATACCTTTACCTAAAATATTTATTAAATAACACATACGATCCTCTAAATGAGTCAAAGAGTTCATCGATACATAGAAGTGGATATTAGTTATTCACTATCTTATGATTCATATTATTTTAATAAACACAAAAATACACTGTACCATCCTCATGATTAGAAAAAAATTGAACCCTTAGGTGATGTACTTGAACTTATAATCCCATTATCCTTCAACTCCTAGAACTGAGTCTTATTCTCTTGATGCTCTATTTGTGAAATCCTATTATGTGCAATAAAATATAGTTTATCTCTACGAATTAGATCAATTGTAAACTAAAAATCTCTATCATTTAGAATCCCCAATATTTCC
Source organism: Viscum album (assembly GCA_963277665.1). NCBI lineage: Eukaryota > Viridiplantae > Streptophyta > Magnoliopsida > Santalales > Viscaceae > Viscum > Viscum album. The sequence goes on from OY728160.1 coordinate 1,857,572,643, forward strand.
ATTGAAATACATCCAAAACAAGCCCAATACATGTGGATACACGTCATGCTTCACACCGCCATAATCCATGAAATGAATTGATACCTAACTAGTGATCTTCTCAAGTTTTTGATGAACTCTCCCAGCAAAACCTAACCTGATATCCCACTCTCCATGATGAAAATAAATATCACCCATTTGAGATATAATGTTATCCCTCTTATAGAGACAATCATTTTGGGATTTGTATGATACAAGCTTGTCCATACCCAAAATCATATCAATACCCAAATTATCATGTATTTAAAGATGGAAATGAAAATGATACTCTACAAACATAAGAGAATATCCATTATATAATCATACTTCCCTTGATTTTACTCCCAATGGTGTGTAAATATCAATAAAATCACACAAAAAACTACACTATTAGGCACACAATGTTCACAATTTGAGATGATATAAAAAATTCGAGTCCTCTATATCAAATAAAGAACCCGAATGCATGGATGATAAAAAAATAATACATATGACTATAGATTTCATGAAATAACTATCCTTAACTGAATGATTAACTACATAAAACTATCCTACCACTATTCCATGTGATGGTGTATGAGTCCCATGATCTAAAAACTCAATTTATATGAGCATTTATTACTTGATGTTTTTCATCTATTCTATTCACCTCCATTTTTAGATGAAATCCTATCGCACTACTGATATGGGGGAAATGACACCCTTCTAGTACACTAATTTTCACTAGATCTTATTTCATTACCCATAAGTTGAGGGTTTCTTGAATAGCTCTATAAGTGACCCATCCCATTGTGGGATCAAAAATTCACTGGTGGTTATGGAAACTGGCCACAAATGTGACATGACATACAATACCGGTGGATGTATACATGGTTAGTACTCTGATTAACTGATCCATATCTATTGAAAGGTTGTTTTCCATTTCCCTTGATGATGTTCACATGGAGATGCTTCTTATTCTTAGATTTCATGCCTCTTATCCATCTATAAAAATAACACGATGTTCAAAAGGATCCGTCTTCAGGTTCCCCATTGAAATGATTGCTTGATTTTCTAGCTCTAAAAACATCTTTTTCTGAAATATTTTAATATAGGGCTTAATTAAACATATAATCCCATCATGAAAATATTTTTCCATAGATTTTTCATCTCCTATAAAAAATAGAATAAATTGAAACATGTTGGTTAATAGGATATCATATTACATCATAGAGGTACTCCCCTAGGAAAATAATATAAACTCATTTCCCCTCTACCCCATAATAGAGCCTAAGTAAAAGTGTTCCAAGAAAATATATTGAATGTATTTGTAGGAAATATTCTCCATACACTCATTTTGAGTTGAATGTACAAAAATCACCTCACTAATCCTCCCAAAAAGAAAACAACCACCTTAACTATCTTCTCCACCTATGCATCTAAATGGACAAGAGTTATTTGGAAATACTCAATAAATAATGAAACTACCATAGGATAAAAATATTCAGTGAATACTTTTGGGTTCAACAAATGAAAATCCAATATTCGGTCAAACATATTCCATATGCCCAACCATTGTTCTATTACAATAAATTTTAATAAGTGATAATGATTCTCTTATAACATATCTCCCCCTCTATCTCCCAGATCATTCAGAACCTCTACATCCACTGATGGGGGATAATTTCAATCAATATCCTACCATCAACCTATCAATTCCATGAATCATGTATATATGTGTCTATAATTCCATGAAAACATCTTAAGATACATAACACATCATTACTAGATTTACGTAAGAGGGAGTCACGTAAGGCTATAACAATTCACCCCCTATAATGAACCACTTAGTCAATGTTGGTACACTATAACTACCTCAAAAATCCTTCAGCTAGGTCATTGATAACATTGTGTAAATCAATCCCATATTTAATAGTTTCCCATTAGACACAAATTTTATTGATTTTAAATTTTTAATGTTTTCATTATTAAAATTTCTTAAATTCTTATAAAACACTATTTCATTTAAAAATACACAAGTAAATAAAATAAATTCAATTTTAACAAAAAATCCAGAATCTTCAATTAATGTGAAATCTTAAAATGATCCAAGTCCCATAAAATCATATGTACCAAAACTAATAATCTTATACTCAACTAAAATGTAAAAATAGGCATTGAGGATAATTTTAGAAAATAATAACATCAAAAAAATCATCACTCAAGTTGAAATAATATTCAATTGTAACACCAAATGTCAAGAAAAAAAATCCCACCCTCGGTATTTAGGTTTCCCTCCAAAGATGGGTTATCTAAACCCATTCATAAGCTCATGACCATGTCATGAATCATCATTGTCTCATATTTACCATCCCTATATAGCATGAATACATAATATAAAAAACCTTTTATTCAACTTCCTAACATCCTAAATAGGGTTCTATATACTAATTTCCCAAGCCCATTTATTACATGTACTCAGGTTCACCTACCTATATTCCATATTTTACCAACTATAAGCAAAAATAATAAGATGCATTATGGGGGATACTATACCCTATTTATAAATGTTAAAAATAGTGTAATTCACAAAAAAAATTATAACTAATAATAAGGAATATCCATGATAACATCAAAACCTATATATAACCAAGGATAGCAGGATGAATCCAAAATAGTAAAACAATATAAATAAATAAATAAATAAATATTTCATCTCATATCACAATGATGTTTCTAAAAAATCAAAAGTAATGACAAATAGATACTCTTAGGTGGCTATCAAGACCATGTATGGTTTTCTCATTCATGCTCCATCTTATATCCCTACTCATCCGTCTAACATTGGTATCTTACTCTGATATGATTCTAAAAACATGAAATCTATTCAGGTATTGATTTGGTAGTTCGAGTAGTTTGTAAGTATGACTTAGATGTCCAAAAACACTGATATATAGAGAAATATCCAATCTATGAAAGTGTATATACTAGTTTCTAGAGAAAATTAAGAAATAAAAATTAAAAATGATTAAAATTTAATGATTATTTGATTAATTTATTGTCCCTATGTTCATGGTGAAACCCAAACCTATGATACCTACTCTGGAATTTACTAGATTCATAACAACACATTATAGTATAACCTAAATTCATTCCACCATAGTATATCATTATTTATTAATTTCTAATTTCATATTCATAAATTAGGTGTAACAACCCAAATATTTTCAATGGAATTTCACTTCTTATAATTATTTCATTAAATAACATGAAAAAACAATATAATGAATCATTATGTGATTAGTGTCCTTTAAACATAAGGTTTTCACTTCTGTTTTTGGAATTTTGATAATCTGGCATACACGGTGGTGTACAAGATGATATTTAGAGTCTAAAAAAACAAATATAACTTTTAGTGAATAGTAACATACTCTTATGAATAGTAACATACCCTTATTAATAGTGAAATACCCTAATTAATATTAACCTTATCTATGGTAGTATAAAAATTATATTCCTGTTAATGAATGATGTACCTATATTTTAGAATAAGTAAATGAATGTTTTAAAACTGTTTTTAGTAATAAACCATGATTTTAATTAAATATTAAATAAATCATATTTAGAAAATTATTTTTGAAAAATGGACTTCATTTTTTTGATTCTACACATCAAAAAATGGTTGGGAAAAATGTTTGTGATTTTTCTGAAATACTTGATTTTTTGATGAATAGTTAAAAAATGTAATTTATAAAAATAAGCTAAATTAGCTAATTATAGAGTCATGTTTGGTGTTCAGATTATATAAGCCCACTTGGATTGGGCTTACATGATAAAATTACTATTCTTGGTCATTCAGGACTCACTATTCTTTTTCTTAGGGGAAATTATTAAACTAATGAATTTTATATTAAGGAAACCCCTCTCCCCTCCACTATAAAAACAACCCTTCACACCCTTATTTAGTCACACCTCTAAAGCTCCAAGACTTCCCTAAACTCTTCCCAAATATCTTCCCTATCCCGTATCCCGCGTTCAAGAGCTTCGTGTCTCTTTAAAATACCAAACCTAGCTTCTTTAAAGATAATCTCAAGAGGAAGATTTAAGAGGTAATTTCTCTCCATCTTCTCCTTTAATTTCCATTCATGTTCATGTTTATTTTGTGATATATCCCCATCTATCATCATCCAAATGGTGTTGTAACTCTATTATTATGAATCTGATGGAATTTTATGATTCTAATGGGATATTATATCATCCATCCCCCTTTCCCTCATTCTTTTATTTTATTAATGAGAACGTTGTTCGTGTGGTGTTAATTTATCACCATCAAGAATGAACTGCTTTCTTCATCCATTTATAACTTAAGATCTTGTCATGAAACCATTTTTATGGTTGAACCAGAATTTTTATATTTATTATTTCCTATTTAAAGTTCTGTAAATAACTTATTGACATATTACTAACTGATAAATTAAAACAAGTTCGTTGTGATCGAAAAACCACCCAAATTAACCCAAATAATAATAATTTAATTCTTATCTAATTATTCATCCACATCAATATAATATTATTAATTATAAGATCATTAAATATCATTAATTACATGTAATATTTGTTCACGATGTTTACCCATGTTCTACCCAAACATCAATTTAAGAATACAAGTGAACCACTCAAGAAACCCATAAAAACAAACATTCTCGAATAATTTTTTTAACATTATAACTCATCCAAAGTCACATAAAATCACTTAATGAAACCATAATTAACCATATTAATTTAAAAAATTTTCTTTATTTATAATTAATCAATATAAATTCATTATACAGGATATTAAAGTGAAGGAAGAATTCTGATTCAAGGTTAGGGGAAATTCTCGAACCCAATTTTCTTTCTTCAGGTTCTCATTCTTTCACTCCATTTTTATATGTTTAACCCATAAAAATCATTTGGTCATCATTTTATTTCATTTTCTAGGATATAAATGTTCACCACTATTGTTTATGTCAAAAAAACTGTTTTCCAAAAGAACTCGTCTTCTAAGAACTCACCTTTTACTTCTCATTCAAGGTTGATGGTTCTTGTATCAAGTACGTCATTCCCTCTTTGTTTTGGGAACCCAAAGTTTATGAATGTGTTATTATGAGTTGAAAAAAATTCCTTTACATGTGTTAGTTATTTTCATCATTTATTTATGTTCTATGTTGCAAGCATGATATTGATAATATTATGATGTGACGGGTGCACCCGGAATTATATAGCGTAATATGAATGTTTGAATGTGACGGGTGCGCCCGGAATTATACAGTCCTCCAATGCATTGGTTAAAGTGATGAATCTCATTATTAAATGTGAAATGATTTTTGAAAAAGATGATAGCATGTTTCACAAGTATTTGTGGTACTTAACCACTAATACATGTTGTTTCATTTTTATGCATTTCCACATTTTAAGTCTTATATTAATGCTTCCTCTCATGTACATGATATTTTTACCATGTTATTATTATGCTCACCCAACTCTATATTGTTCATATATATCCTCTTGATGGGATTCTAGCACACCCCTTTTTATGTATATCCTCAGGTGGATACATATACTTAGGAGAGGACAAGAGCCAATAAGAATATAAGGAAGAAAAATTAAGTAAATGTTTATGCTTGATGTTGTAATTGTTATGTATGGTCCTAGTTTTCCCAAGATGTTAAAAAATTTCATCCATTATGTGTAATACTATTATGTTGTTTATAATTAATATGATGTAATAGTAATGTAAAAATATGTTGGGCCTCTATAGTTGGTATCAGAGGCAAGGTTTAGTTAATTTGGGAATTAGGATTAGTGAACCCTAGAAGTAAACCTCTAGCATGAGACTAGGGACAAATATAAACACAAGAAGCTTTACATAGGGAAACCCTATGTTATGCTTTTATTATAAATTATTCAAATGAATAAGTTATGTATTCATGATTTTTTTACATATATTTTGTTCTATCCTTTTCTATTTTAGAAACTGGTGGGAACCAGAAGAAATCAGCCCAACAGCTCGTACGAGGTCCAATGCAACGATTTCCCAAATGACATCCCCAATGATTTTGGAGGTGGAGTTCAGAACATCATGGCGATGCTTACCCAATTATCTTAGGTTATAAAAAATAACCATAATAATGGGGAACATCCTCCTTCACCAAAGATGGAGAAAATGGGTATTGAATGTTTTATTTGGGATTTACCACCGAAATTTAGTGGATCCTCCAATCCACTAGTTGTGGAACAGTGGGTCCACTCCATGGAGAGGATCTTTTCTATTCTTTACTATTCTGAGATAGTTAAGGTGACCCTAGCTATTTATAGTCTAGATGGATAAGCCTATCAATGGGGGTATTTGATTAAGAACACCTAGCTAAGGGGGGAAATTGAAGAGATCGAATAGGAAGACATTAAGATAATGCTTCTTAACAATTATTTTCGAATAACTCTTCACACAATGATAGAGGGAGAATTAATAGAGATCATGAAAAAAGAAGGAGAATCTATCACAACCTATGAAAATAATTTCACAAGGCTTGCAAGGTATGCTTCGGGTTTTGTATCAACAATTCTATCAAAATAAATAGTTTATATAGTGGATTAAAACCACACCATCGAAATGATCATGCAATTAGAGACTTTGGGAGTTATGAAGAAGTTGTTTGATGTGATCTCAAAATGGGAATGGATTTTGGAGAATGGTCCCAAGGATATGTTGATAAGAAATTATATATAGAGTTTCAAACTGGAAGATCTAATGATAATGGTGGGAAGAAAACTCAATGACCCACATGCCAAAAATGTGTAATGTTGCACTATGGGAACTGCCTCAAAGGGATGGGGAAATTCTTCAAGTGTTGTAATGAAGGACACCATGTTCAAGAGTGTCAAAATGACACAAAAAGAAAGAAGAATGTACCCGAAAGGAGAGAAACTCTCATGGTTCAATGCTACAACTATAGGTAGCTAGGGCACTATGCAAACAAGTGCACTAAAATTTGAGTTCTCAATGGTAATCAACGTTAGTATCCCCCAAAGAAAAAGGAACAAGGAAAGGCTTATGCCATCACTGCTATGGAAGTGGAGCATGATAATGATTTCGTAAAAGGTACACTTCCAATTCCCTCAAGAATGGAAAAAGTCTTATTTGATTCTTGTTCTATGCATTCCATTTTATCATGCATGTTTTCTAGAACTATAGAGTCAAAGCCCTGAAACCTATAAGTAGAGATATCTGTTAGAAAACAAAGTGGTGCAATCATGGGAACCCATGTTTTTGACTCTTCTCTTGTTGGTGTATGTGGAATGATTTTCCCAGTTAATCTTGAAATAGTTCATTTGGTTTAATTAAACACTATAATGGGAATGGATTGGCTCTCGTTATATAAAGCACATATCAACAGTTGGGAAAAGGAAATTTCTTTTCATATTCTATACCATCCCATTATCCTCTACAAATGCAAGTAAGATCATGAATCACTTTTTAATAATCTTTCAATGGTGTGGGTGTTGATTCCCTATGAAGAAGGATACCTCACCTAAATGGTTTAGTTAATTTAATGTGCCAACCTTGAGGAAATTCCCATCGTGAGAGAATATAGTGTTTTATTTTCCAAAGTGTTACCCGGAATTCCCCCATATCGTGAGGTTGAGTTCTCAATTGAACTCATACCTGGAGCTACTCCTATCTCGAACTGTCCCTATAGGATAACTCCAATAGAAATGGAGGAGTTAAAGAAGTAGCTACAAGATCAACTAGACAAAGGGTTCATACACCCTAGTTCATCACCTTGGGGTCCACCAGTTCTCTTTGTGATGAAGAAGGACGGAACAATGCGGTTGTGTATCGATTATTGGGAACTCATCAAGATCACCATAAATAACAAGTATCCTATCCCAAGGATTGATTACTTGTTTGATTAGTTAAAAGGAATTCAATACTTCTCAAAGGTGGGTCTTTGTTCTAGATATCATTAGGTAATGGTGAAGAAGGAATATATTTAGAAGACTACCTTCTGAATAAGGTATGGGCACTATGAGTTTTTGATGATGCACTTTGGACTTACTAATTCCCCTAAAATCTTCATGGATTTGATGAATAGAGTCTTTAGACATTACCTTGACAAATGTTTGGTAGTGTTTATTGATGATTGTCTCATCTACTCCAAGAGAAAGTAGGATCATGAAGAACATCTAAGACTTGTGTTGGCGATATTAGGAAAGGATAAGTTGTACTCCATGTTCAGAATGTGTGAATTTTTGATGAAACAAATAACGTTCTTGGGATATATGATCATAGGTGAAAGGAATTATGTGGATCCTTCAAAGAAAAATGTGCTTGAGGAATGGACCAGGCCCTCTACAGTAACGAAAATCTATATTTTTCTTGGATTAGCTTGGTACTATCGACGGTTTGTAAGAAACTTCTCAATATTTTCAAGCCCGCAAACTAAGATAACAAGGAAAGGGGTAAAGTTTATCTGGAAAGAAGAATGTGAGGGAAGCTTCAAAGAGCTAAAAAAGGCTGATCACTACACCTGTACTCACTCTACCGAAAAGTGGATAATGTTTTGTTATATAAAATGATGCTTCAAATAAAGGATTGGGTTGCGTACTCATGAAAAATGATAATGTGATAGCCTACGCCTCAATAAAGTTGAAGATCCATGAGCAGAACTACCCGGCCTATGATCTAGAGATTGTAGCTAGGATTTTTTCCTTGAAAATCTGGCGACACTTTCTTTATGGTGAATAGTGTGACATATACATCAACCACAAGATCCTAGAGTATATATTCACACAAAATGATCTCAACATGAATCAAAGGATATGGTTAGAACTAATCAAGGATTGTGATTTCTCTAATCACTATCATACTGGAAAGGCGAACAAGGTCGCTGATTCTCTATGAAGAGAATATCCTTCTACTCTATCCATGATGTTGATTAAGAAAGACCCTATCTTCTTGGATATGCAAAGAATGGATTTGGAAATCATAAGGGAAAGGGATAAATCCTACCTTGCCCAAATGATTGTGCAACTATACATCCAAGAGAGGATTAAGGAAGAAAAAAATGATTATGTGGAGATACAAAAGAGGCTGAATGCATTAAGTGAAGGGTTTCTTCCAGAGTTCCATATCGACGAAGATAGTGTGAATCATTTGGAATGCAGCTTTGTGTGCCTTTATCACTTGGGATAAAGAAGGAGCTATTGGATAATGCACATAGATCAATATTCCTTATCCATCCTAGTAGTACCAAAATGTATCCTGGTCTCCGAGAACACTTTTGGTGGGATAACACGAAGAAGGAGATTGCAGAATATATATCAAGGTGGTTGGTATGTCAGTAAGATAAAGTTGAGCGAAAAATGCCCAAATTTATGATGCAGCCATTGCCTATACATATGTGGAAATGGGAAGATGTTACTATGGTATTTTTCATGGGTCTCTCGAAGGCATTGAAGGAAAATAATGATATTTGGGTTGTGTTTGACCGACTCACCAAAACTGCCAATTTTATCACTATTCAAAAAGATCTCTCGCTGGAACAACTTGCAATGATATATGTGAAGGAAGTGGTGAGACTGCATGGTGTTCCACTCTCAATTGTCTCTGGCTGTGATGCAACGTTCACATCTATATTCTAGAGGATCCTTTAACATGTTTTGAGTACAAAATTAATTTTCAGCATGGCCTATCACCCCCAGAATGATGGCTAGTCTGAATGAACTATTCAGAATCTTGAAGAAAAGCTAAGAGCCAGCTCTCTAGAATTCAAAGGTAGATGGGATCAAAATCACCCATTGGTTGAGTTCTCATACAACAATATCTTCCACTTGAGTAATCAGATGGCTCCATATGAAGATCTGTGTGGAAATCGATGAAGAACTACAACCTTTTGGGATGAAGTTGAAGAATGAAAGATACATAGACCCAATCTTGTTCAAGAGATGACAAAGAAGGTTCATGTCATCCATAAACACATCAAATCTGCTCCAAGTCAGCAAAAGTGCTATATTGACAACAATCGATGGGAATTGGAGTTCGACAATGGAGATAAAATCTTGTTTTGAATATCTCCATGGAAGAGAATCATGCGATTCGGGAAGAAAGGGAAGCTAATCCCAACGTATATTGGCCCATTTGATATCCTTGACCACATAGGAGCTATGGCCTGTTGTCTTGAACTTCCACCAAATATGTCTCATGTTCATGATGTGTTTCATGTATCACTACTGAGGAAGTATATACCAGACCCCTCACATGTACTAAACTCAGTGGTGGTACGGCTGGAAGATGATCTATCCTATGTTGAGTAGCTAGTGAAGGTTTTGGATTGGGGAGATAAGGTTCTACACATCAGGACAAACCATATTTTCAAGGTTTTGTAGAGGAAACATATGTTTGAGGAAGCATCTTGGTATCTATAAGAGGAAATGAAGGAGAAAAACCCTCACCTGTTTGTGTAATGTGGAATTTCATGGGCAAAATTTTTTAAAGGGGGAAGAGTGTAACGACCCGTAGTTTTTAAATGGAAATTAACTTCTTACTATTATGTCATAAAATAACATGGATGCAATTCTTAATGAACTACTAAGTTATAAGTGGCGTTTAAATATAATTTTGTCACTTCTGTGTTTGTAATTTTGAAAATCTGACATACACGGTTGTGTTCAAGATGATTTTTGGCATTTAATAAAACAAAAATATTTTTTGTTGAATAGTAACCTGCCCTTATTAATCGTAACATACCCTTATAAATAGTTATATACCCTAATTAATAGTAACCTTACCTATGATAGTATAAAAATAATATTTACGTGAAAGTATGATATACCTATTTTTTAGAATAAGTAAATGTATGTTTTAAAACTATTTTTTAATAATAAACTGTGATTTGAATTAAATCTTAAATTAATAATAATTAGAAAATTATTTCTTAAAAATGGACTTCATTTTTGGAGTCTACATGTCAAAAAAAGGTTGAGGTAAATTTTTGGGTCTTTTCTGAAATACATGAAATTTTGATGAATAGTGAAATACCGTAATTTACAAAAATAAGCTAAATAAGCTAATTATAGAGTCATGTGTGATGTTCTTATAATGTAATCCCACTTGGTTCTGGATCACATGGTAAAATAACTATTCATGGTCATTCAATACTAACTATTCCTTGTCATAGGGGGAATTAATAAACTAATGAATTTTATATTAAGGAAACCCCTCTCCCCTTCACTACAAAAACCTCCCATCACAGACTCATTTCCTCACACAACTCAAGTTCCAAGACTTCAATAAACTATGCCCAAACATCATCCGTAGATCCTATCACACGTTCAAGAGATTCTATTCTCATAAAAAGTCCAATCCTAGACCCCAAAAGGAGAATATCAAGAGGAGGATTTAATATGTAATTTCTCCCCCTCTTCTCCTTTAATTTTCTTTCATGTTCAAGTTTGATTCGTGATCTCTCCCCACCTATCTTCATCCAAATGGAATTTTAAATCCAGTATTATAAATAAAATGAAATTTTATAATGCTAATGGGATATTTTATCATCCAACCCCCTTTCCATCTTCCTTTTATTTTTTTTAAAGAGAACATTCTACGTGAGGTGCCGATTTATCACCTTCAAGAACAACATGCTTTCTTCTTCCATTTCTACCTTCAGATCTGGTCATGAAACCATTTTTATGGTTGAACCAGGATTTTTTATATGTATTATTTTCTATTTAATGTTCTGGAAATAAGTTATTTCCATATTACGGAGTGATGAATTTAAACATGTTCGTTGTGATAGAAAACCCTCCATAATTAACCAATATAATGATCATTTAATTCTTATCTAATGATTCATCCAAATGAAAATAAAATGATTAATTATAAGATTATTCAATATCCTGTAATATCATTAATAACATGTAATATACGTTCTTGATGTTTACCCAGGTTCTACCGAAACTTCAATTTTAGAATACAAGGGAACCACTCAAGAAAACCATAAAAACAAACATTATTGAATAATGTTTTTAAACACTATAACTCATCAAAAGGCACATAAAATCACTTAATGAAACCATAATGAACTATATTAATGTACAAAAGGTTTCTTATTTCTAATTAATTAATATGATGTCATTATACTGGACATTAAAAAGAAGGAAACATTTAGATACAATGTAAGGGGAAATTCTCGAACCCAATTATCTTTTTTTCATATTCTCCCTCTTTCACTCCATTTTTTATATGGTTACTCCTTAAAAATTATTTGTTTTTCATTGTCTTTAATTTTCTATGATATAAATTTTCTCCACTGTTTTTTATGTCAAACCAAATGTTTCCCAAAAAAACCCTTCTTCTAAGAACTAACCTTTTACTTATCATTCAAGGTTGATTGTTCTGGTATCAAGTATGTTGTTCCCTATTTGTTTTGGGAACCTAATGTTTATGAATGTGTTCTTACGAGTTGAAATCCATTCCATTACATGGGTTATTTATTTTCATAAATGATTTATGTTCTATGTGGCATGCATGATAATGATAATATTATGATGTGACGGGTACAACTGGAATTATATAACAAAATATGAATGTTAGAATGTGACGTGTATGACTAGAATTATACAGCACTCCAATGCATTTAGTAATGTGATTAATCTCATGAGTGAATGTGAAATTATTTGTGAAAAAAATTCTATCTTAGTTCATAGGTTTGTGTGTTAGTTCACCACTAAGACATGATGTTTCATTTTTATGCATTGCCACATTTCAAGTCTTATATTTATGCTTCCTCTCATGTTCATGATATTTTTCCCATGTTTTTATTATACTCACCCCATGATATATTTTTCATATATATCCTCTTACTAGGCTTCTATCTCACCAATTTTAATGGATATCCTCAGGTGTCAACATGTACTAAGAAGAGTACAAGTGCCAATAAGAAGCTAGAGAAGATGAAATTAAATAAATGATTATGCTTGATGTTGTAATTGTTATGTATGGTACTAGTTTCTACAAGACACTAAACCTTTGTTTCATTTATGTTCAATACTATTATATTTTTTGTCATTAAAATGATTTAATAGTAATGTATGAAAATTTTGGAACACTATATTGGGGGCCTGAATTAGTAGTCTAGAACCAAATGGGTATTTGGAGTAGTAGTCCCAGACCCACCACTCATTGATCACATGAGAATAAATATATAAATATCATGGTGGTCTAAAGAAGATGTATGGTACTTCATGGGTTTTAGAGTAATATCACATATCCTACAGCTTCTAGTTTAAATCATTCACAAATATTACATTCCATGGTTCCACATTCAAAAAAAATTATAAATCATTTACATAATCCCCTATTCCAACAATTTTATAATTTATTTTATAAATTATTTTCTATAATCTCATTTAACCATTGTAGAACACGTATTTAATTCAATTCCATAAACACGTTATTCTCCACTTTACATTTCATGATTTTCATTAAATCAAATTTGGCAGACCCCTTGGATTTTCATCGACTTAGTCTAATCATCTTCAGAAGATATGATGGGATACAAGGTGGGTCTCATAATGACATGGTAATTAACTTTATTAATATCATTTTAATATTAATTTCCCACCCTGTAAAAGAACCAATATAACTACAACATGTTAATAAAATAAATGACTTTTGGGAAAAAAAATGTGAGGCCTGCTACCTCATGATCACTGATGAACACTCTCCAAACCATCACCATCAATTTTATTTGGAATGACCAAATTCACAATAGAGTAGGAGATCTTGGAATATTACATAGGGCCAAGATCCAAAAAAAATATCAACCAGTTCCATGATCTATAACATCACAAATAATGTAAAATAATCACTCTCAATGGGGAGATAAATAAAATATATATTGAAATCCAAATGTGGTAGAAATCACTTAACCGTGAGGGGTGATCCTTCAGTCGATTAATTTATTTTCTATGGAAGAAAAGAAATGATCATAAGAATCCTATTAGGAATTTCAATGGTCAAAATATAACATATTAGTTTTATCAATGGATATTTTTGATAAAAATATGTGGTTTGAAATAATCTAAAAAAATTGAGTATTTTAATATATGTGCACTAATTTTCCAAGGTAGGTTTCTTGGTCTACCAATCTATTATCATTATTTCTGCACCCCAATTCATGGTGTGTGTGGTTTTTTCTCCATGGGTGCACAGCTTGACAACCTGGGCATCAACCTTGAAAACCCCCTCTATTAAACGATGCATCTTTTGATAAGTAATGCTACATGGTTAGGACAATTTATGTTCCACCACTATTATCTCCAAAAGGGACCATATTTTCTTAAGTAAATTAACATATATTTCCTATATTTTACACCAATAGTGTGTGTCCACCTATGATTCCAAAATTATTTAAATATAAATGAAGCTATCCCAATATAAAATAAAAATGTGGTATGATAAAAACAAGGGTAAAATAATTCCATAAGAAGAGTAAGACAAGCCTCCATAAAGGTTGGGTTCTTACAATATTATGCTTCCTAATGGGGAAAAACGTAGAATGAATCACCAAGGGAAATATCTCAAAGGTAATAAAATGATTCAAGTATATATGGATTGGATATCGACATTATGATTTTTTAGTTGGAGAAAATAATCCGGTCAATAAAATGGAGGGGAATAATGTACAACACTTGAAATGTATGTATTTTGGAATTATGAACATAGAATCTCTTATCTAATGTTTAATGATCATAAAAGTACAGACCAATTTCTTAATCAAATAGAACAAGTGAAATCATATGCATTGACTGATATTTTATTAGATATTGATAAATATGTTTTTAAAATTACACTTATCCTCAAAAAAAATATATCTAAACATGTTATTGGGCTCTTAACATTTTATTCTAACATACACAAAGATTATATAACAACATCAAATAACCACTTCAATTATTTGATATTATTATGATAATAATTTTATTATTATTTTATCAAATGATGATGTTTATAGAAAAAAACTCATGAATTTATTATTATCATTAATTTAGAAAAATATGGTATGATTTTAGATATTGATAGGATATATCCACAATGATTCAATTGTATATACCAAAATAAACAAACCATATTTTATATTTCAAACAGACCTATGATAATCAATAAGTGATATGATGGTTAATAGATGTAACCTCCTATTACCGATCAATTAGGTTTATCATTATCCTAATTATGGTTTTCCAATTTATTTGTCCATATATAGCTAAGAATGAATTATGAGGATACCTATAATGGTAAATCCATAAATTATTTGGACTATTGTCTTTAACTACTATTCTCTATAAGATGCTAGAGAATCTCTCACTGTGTAATAAGGTTACACATAATTTAATGGTTGTAGAGTAAAATATTTTAAAGGTATTCACCTAGTGAAAGGTTATATGATGTTATAAATGGTTAATCATCAGGTTTTATTGAAATATTGTATTTTTAATGTGATATCATGATTTTCTCGACATACTTAAACACTATGTTTTTTCAAACCATGTAATGGAGGTACACATAATGTAATTCCCTGATAATGGATGATTTAGTGAAAAATTTGGGATCTTTGTATCCATTTGGATTTGGCTTCCGTATTTCTCTTGACCCAAAAATCATTTTTGATGATTTCTAGAGACATAATTATATTTAGATTGATCCATTAGGAATTAGATCTTCATTACAGTTGTTGTGAATATTTTCGGTTGGGTAATCTATCTTCTTCATTGTTTCCATTGATTCTAGTAAGTCCCAAGAGTTGAATTATCAGAATCATTGGGTTGAATTGGTGTATTTTTATGTATTATTCTAGATCCATTGTGTGATCTCATTACAAAGGTTTTTCCTTTATTGGTTGTGGTGGAACGAGTTATCTTTCACGAGGTTTGTGGGTATACTCAGTTCCACTGACACCTGGATTTATAAATTGGATCAATATTGAGATGTGGATTGGTATCAAGTGTATTTTTTAAATTTTTAAGTTTTCATTATTGGTGGATTCTATTTCTAGTTTATACATTGATGTTTCATGGTATGTGGTTCCATCATTTGCCAATTTTTGGTAAACCGTATTGTTCTATTTTTGAAAATTTATTTGTAAGTAAATTGGTATGAAATTGTCATGATTATTCATCTGTGATGGAATTAGATTTTGAATAAGGGTATTTGACTTAGTTTTCCATAAATTGATAGAAAATGGGTATTTTACAAACATTTTTATGATTATAAAAATTGGAATATTGGTTACCTTGGGGTAGTAGGTGGAAAAATTATCTTAAGGAAATTATCCATTATGGGGGGTCACTTTCTGGGTGTTCCTCTTATCCTAGTGTGTATATAATTGGCTCTAAGTAAATATTTAATGTTGGGGTTTCACATTCTACAGTGTCTCCCTGGTTCTATAGTGTAGATAATTGATTTCGGGAACCTTAGTACAATAATAATAGATTTTTTGGTATGAGTAGTCTGCTACCTCACATGTTGTATTTCATGGATGTGTGATGTCTATGTTGAGGTTTTACTTTTTTATTTGGTAGATTTATTTTTTAACCATTATATAAATGTTAATTCTTATAAAATATGATACAGAAAATGTTTTTTCAAATTTATATTCCTAATTTATTTAGAACTCAGATAAAGTTGAAAGTTTTAAAATATTTTCTATAAAACATCTTTACTACCTATCTCATCATGTTATGTTGAAAATGGTTATGTCTAAATTTTTATAAGGAGTGTTTTTATGACGAATTTGGTTTGCATCCTATTAAGATTGATAGCTCACACCATTAACACTGCTTTGGTGGTGTGTCGACCTATGTATGTCATCGAATTCAGTGAAAGGATTGGTCCCGCTGTGTGGTCGCACGGTTTTGTATCAAATGAGTTGGGTACCTAGTGGTGAGATTGTGGGAGTTTTCTATGCCATCAGAGTGAGTAGTTGTTTTTTTTCCTTTGTATTTTGACTTGTCTCTAACATTTTTACCTAAAATTGGAATAGTTTTGTTTCTAGTATAATTTTATAGTTATTGAATTTATTCTATTAGAATTTCATTATTAGGTCACACTTTGTGTGTAAATATATTCCATTGGATTAGTAATGCTGGGAGAAATAGTTTACTATTGATTATTTCTCAACATTGGGGTGCTTATCGCCACCTCGTGGGGATCAAGAACTCCATTTGGGTATGTGATAAATTGGGTTGGGTGGTTTGAGTGTAACCATGGTTGGTTCACTACAAAATGACATCAAAGGGAGGTTTGTCTATTAGAGTCATTATCATGGTATGTCTGTTAGACTGGAGATAGGATTTTCATGATTTTAGAGCTATATATATGCCATGTGTTTGTTCATGTTGGGTAATATATTTCCCTCTAATTTTTTGTTCCATGTACGGGTACTTATCGTCAGCCCATAGGGATGGATAATTCCCTTAATATTATGATAGATTATGTTAGGTTCTTGGATTGATGGTAACCTAGGATGGTTTGTTACAAAATGATATTAGAGGAGGTTTTTCCTCAAGATTCCTTGTATTTGTACTTTTATTAGACTAGAGATAATAATTATGGCACTTGAGAGGATTTTTATGATATGTTCTTGGCCATCCCATGTGCTTAATAGACTAAAGTTTTTGTGGGTTATTTGGATATGTTTATCTAGTGTTGGGTTTCATTTTAAATATAATCTTATACTTATGGGTTTTTTGGATTTAAACAGTTATTTATTCTATTTTCTAATCATTTTTTGGTTTTGGCATGCATCAGAATGCCTATGAGATATCTTCAAGAAGATCATCATGAGGGTGCCACTGATTATCCTTAAGGGAATCTAGTAATAGTTTAAAACATCATGGATATAATCAAACGTGTATTTCTTTCTATTAATCATTTTGAACCATTTATTTATAATTCTTTTGTTAGGGTATAACTAGGAGCTGGTGGAGGGAGAGATCAATAGTGGGGATTCTGGCCTGAGAAGCCACAATCCTTTAATGGAATGAATGATCCTAAAGAGGTGAAGGACTAGATGGATTGGACGAATCAAATACATGAAATCCTAGAGACAGCTGAGGAAATTAAGTTTAATAGTAGAGTGTTCAGGATCAATGGTTATGGTAAAAGGGGGTGTGCTTCTATACTCTAGAAAGACATACACATGGAATTGGATTGGAAGGGTTTCAAAACCCTGTTCTACCAATAGTTTTTTGAAGATTCTGAAATGTTGGAAAAGTATTTTTAGTTTATGTCCTTTTAATAAGGATGGAATTCTGTATTAACACACACCAATCAATTTTGGGACCTTGTCTATTTTGCATCATACATGGTGATGATTGGACAGCATAAGGCTTAGAAGGACCTAAAGGGTTTGTGATTGGATATCAGATCTCATTAATTTATGTAGATTCTTTATACCTATATGTAGATCATAAAGAGATATATAATTTAAGAGATGGATATGGTGGAAAACTATTTTTCCCACCCCTTATCTTCCATCTAATGGTAGTTTTAGCGGTGTTCATGGAAAGAAAATGAATTGAAAGGATCGTCAAAGAAGTGGTGGAGGTGGTCTCAGTATAGATCTTCTTCTACATCGTCTGCTATATCTAGTAGTGTTCCTCTATCATGAATTATTTGTGGAATTTTAGGACACAACAAATTCAACCGTCCTATGCCCCTTAAGGTGTGATATTGTTGTGGATATGTTATCCATTTACAACACATCTATCAAACTATGACTATGCCTCATTATGGACATGCTACATTATCTACAAAGGCTAATGTGGTTTAGTCAGATGTTTCAAATACTATTTGGATCCATCCATGGGCCTCAAGAGTAAATAAATTTCAAAAAATAGATTACTTTCCGGTGGAAGTCGATGTAGATCCAAAGATAGTGAGAAGTACTATGTTTATTGAATCTTTTATAATGATTTATTTATTTGATATTAGTGCCTCCCATTCGATTATATCTACATGTTTTGTGGTTATTAATAAAAATATTATAAAAAATAATTCATTTTTAATACATTTAATGAAACTAATTTTCTAGAGATTGGAGAGTGGGTTTTATTGTGCTCATTTGTTAATAATAGCTGATATAGAGTTGTTCTGTGATTTTTTATTTCCTAACATGTATAAGTTTGAAATCAACATAGGTATGGAATTTATTTTCAGTCATCAAGATGAGGATGATTGTTATCATTAACATGCTTTGTTTCGTACAATAGTTGGGATCTCTTGTGTGTTTTTGGGAGAATGGGACTTGAGGTATGGTCACTGTCAGACATTCCTTCCTAGAGTTTAGGAGTTTGTTGTATATCGATGTGAATGAGGCCGATGAATTATATTATGTTTTTGATCTTCACATTGTTGTTTGTAATATTTATGATCTTTTTTCAATTGAATTCTATGGTGTTTCTCAATAGAGAGAGGTATAATTTATTATTGACCCAGATCAATATACATTGATGATAACAAGACCTTAATATCATATACAACAAGATGAGATAAAATAGATAAATATTTTTTGGATGGATTGTTGAAAAAAGGTTTTTTTTTCTATAGAATTTCACCATGGGCATCTATTATGTTCTTCAATAAGAGGGAAGGTGGTTCACTTTGATTGTGTGTGGACTATCAAAATTTGAACTAGGAAAAAGTTACGAACAAATATACTTTTCCACATGTGGATGATTTTTTGGATCAGTTAAAGGGGGAAATTTTGTTTTCAGATATTGATCATTAGTTGGGTTTTTAATAGCTCATAGTTCAATAGATTGATATACTAAATATGGATCTAGTTTTATGTATCAAAATTATAAATATCTTTTGAATTATTTGGTTCTAACACATTCTCCTATATTTTTCCTATATTCCATGAATCATATATTCCATCAATATCATTACACTTTTTTTAGTTTTTAGGGAGTATATTCGAGTTTATTCCAAACATGAGTATAAGTACGTGCTTTTTATGTGTTTGGTTTTGGAAATTTTGACAACTCAATATTTCTATGGGAAGAATTTGGAATGTAGTTTTTGGATTCAATAATTATATTTCATAGGGAAAAGTATTTTTAAACATGGCTTATCAATTGATCCTAAGTTGGTAAGGGTTGTATGGTCTTAGAAGGAAGAACAATGTGTCCTTGAGATATTGAGTTTCCTTAGTCTTGCTGGATACTACTGATGGTTATTAAGGATTCCTCTAAATTGGAATCTTCTTTGTCTTCTCCTACAAAAAAATACTGAAATTCACATGGGATGATATGTTTTAGTCTTCATTCGATTAACTACAATTAAATTTGACATCGACTCTTATTATGATATTATCGGAGCATGGTAAGGGTTACATGGTGTTTTGTGATAAATTTTGTGATGGTTTAGGATGCCTGGATGGTGGAGATGACCATGTGGTAGCTTATAAATCTCATTAAATTTGGCAGCATCAGTAGAATTACCCCACTAATTTTGTAGAGTTTTTCTAGTTTTTCTAGTTATTTAATATTGGAGGCGGTATATTTTTGGGGATCGGTTCATGTTATTTTATGATCATAATAGATTGAGTTATATCTTTTTTCAAGAGTACATAAATCATAGAAATACATGATTGGATGAATACCTTCATATTTTGGACTTCGATATTGCCTACTACCCATTGAAGTGGAATGTCATTGCAAACAATCTTAGATGGAATGTACAATTTGAGACTGCTCTAAAATTGAAGGAGTGAGACATTATGGTAATTTTTCCATAGTTGAAGCCAGATTCTCAAGAGGTTGTTTCAGGTATGGTTTTTAAAAGTGTTTATTTAACATCATATCTTATAGACTGCATTTTTCAGAATCATTAGAATTCTGATGATTTTAGAATTGTTTGAATAATACTTTATAGTGGAGAGTCTATTTCTAGCTTGTCTTTTTCTTTAGACGGGTTTCTCCACTTTGGGAAGCATGTTGTATTCTCTACATTGGTGGGGAGTTTAATATTACTTAATTATAAAAGATATTCATGGAACATTCATCTATTCACTATGAAACTATATTATGACATGACAGAATGATTCTGGTGATCAGGTATTATTCACGACATTACAAATTATGTGTCTCGCTGTTACACTAGCCAACAGATAGAGGAAGATACCTTGAAACCCTTAATTTTTCTACAGCTTCTTCTAATGCTGGTCTTGAAATGGGATATTGTATCCATGGATTTTTTTTGGATTACCACAGAATTGACAAAG
This sequence comes from Viscum album, assembly GCA_963277665.1. Taxonomy (NCBI): domain Eukaryota; kingdom Viridiplantae; phylum Streptophyta; class Magnoliopsida; order Santalales; family Viscaceae; genus Viscum; species Viscum album. The sequence continues at coordinate 1,857,593,966 of OY728160.1, forward strand.
GAGGATTTCTATCATGGTAGATGTTGATTAGTTGATGAAGTCTTCTCTTTTCTTTTCTATCTGGTTCACCACTATTGTTGAAGAATTTGGTAAGCTATATGTGTAGGAGATTGCGAGATTAAATGGATGTCCTTATATCATTATTACTGATAAGGAACCAAGGGTTACATAGATATTATGGAGGTTTCTACAAGAGGAAATGTTCACTGAGTTCATGTTGAGATCAACATACCATCCAGAAACACACTGTCAGGCAGAGCAATTAATTCAGATTATGGAGGATATTCTTCCAACTTATGTCATGGATTTCATGGGATCAGGGAATACTATAAGGACCCATCCTTAAACATTACATTATCTGGAATTAAAAGGATAATTTACATTGAATATCTTTTCAGGTTTACAGTTTTAGAGAATCAGGTTACAACATTTACATAACAACCTAAATATTTCATGTAGACAATTATACTCAGTGTCAATTTTTTTCATAAAATAAAAAATCTTGAAAAAAAGAGACATGTCTTGTTCAATGTTTTTGATCGCATGACTTTTCCTTGATCCCATCCTTGAGCCATATTCATCTTTAAGTATTGTGGAAAACATATAAAAAACATGGGATGACTATTAAAACATTAGTAAGGGATATAAAATAATGAATGAAAACATTATCCAATCAATAAATACAAACAACGAAACAATAATTTTCAATTATACTTCATGAAATCATAAGATTTATGAATAAAAAATAATAATAAATCATAAAGGTAACTTGTAGAATCCATATCAGACTTATATTATAGTCATCAAATCTACATAGGGAGTCACATTTTATATACTGATCACAGTATATTCCCTAAATCTCTTTGGAGAAACATTCACGTTTACCTCTGTCACGTTACCCAATGCATTAGAGAGCAATCTCAGGCTCGCCAGCCCTAGGTTTCTCTGAAAACCACCCGTATTCATAAACAATGTTCAAGAACCATAACATATTCATAACACATAAAATAAAAATAAAGGAAAGATAACATTTCAACATTTTAATCAAAATATATAATTTAAATATATTTACATAAAAAATAAATTATCAAAACAATTTTCAAAAGAAAAATCTGGAAAAATTTTGTATGGTACTTATTTTACTTTTAAAAACATTACATCTTTTTAGGGATGCAAAATATCAATTATTACTAATGGTGGAGGAAAAGTTCGTTGTCACAACATACGTAAAAAAAAATTCTTTTTTTTTTCTTGTCGTTAAGTAAAACACCTTGTAGGAAAAGATTCCCTTCGAATGAAGTGAAATTTAAAAGTTATTTATACACCATATAAAAGAAATTTGAGAATAAAACAAAATATTCCTCAATGAAAGGAGATCAAGATGAAGTCCCTTACAATGACGGTATCTTTAGATTAAGGATAAATAAATTAAATAATTTTGTGTGAAAAAGATAAATACACCCAATATAAGTGGATATTAAGTGTTAAATAATAATATTTTATTCAAACATATTCGTATAATTACATAATAAAGAATTATATGTTTAAACCAACAATTGAAATTGGGTTAAGAAGTTTTCTTACCAAAATTCGACAGCCTGACAACGTAACTTTAAAATTCAGAAAATATGGTGATGAGAGAGAAAATGATATCACGTCACTTGGATATAAAATTTAAATTAATAAGGATATAGAAGAACATATCCCAACACAATAAGTTTTAAATTAATAGGCAAAAAAGAACACTTTTAGAAAGAGGAGGTTGAATAGTTCCTTTATTGATCAGGTAACTTATGAAACGTACACCCCATGAAATAATGATCACCCAATGAATATGTAAATACTTATAAATGAAATTATATTACACAAAGAATACAATAATGGGCAGTACATCAAACATAGAAAAGGAAATAGTGGTTAGTAGAGATGAATCTCACAGGAATAAAAAGTGAGATGAAAAAACCTTACTACATTGTAATAGATAGAGTCCTATAAGAAAAAGTTAGTTACCACTAAAATAATCACATAATTCCATGAATATAAATAGAATCATGATAATATATATCAAACGGTAGTACACAATACACCACATGAAATAAACAAGCGGTGAATGACAGAAATCTCAAGGAATTAAAAGTGAGATAAGAAATCCATTACATCATGTCCAACTTGACTCGTACATTCCTTGTTATTTCGGAATAATAAACTTATGATAATTTCTAATTGATACATAAAATTATTAATGTATATTATTACATTTATATCACTTATTACCTTGCAATAATAGTTAGTTTATTATTTGATTTCATATCAGACATTTTTTCGATGTTTAGAATTTGAGTAAAAAATGAACTTGTTATAATTACAATTTGTCTATGTGGTCAAAACTACATTATATCTAGAATTATATGAATTATTTATATATGATATATATAATATATATCCAGTATATATATATACATAAAAAAGTACATAACATTTTGAGATAAGAAATTAAATGCATTGTTCATGTAGACGGTAAGCCATACGTATGCATGAATGCTGATTTCATTTCTATTTAATATTTAATGGAATAAAAACCTAATGATACATAAGTGTATGATAAATAAAGTAAAAAATAATATGATGTATATGTTTCATAATTTCAGTAAATCCTTATTTATATGTTCCTTGAATGTCATGAATGAATCATATCACCTTGAGGGGGCGGTAGTCCGCACTTTCTCAAATGAAATTATCGTGTTTACACATTTTGAAAGGCATAAAGGTATGTTAGTGGATAAAAATTACAAAAGTATAAAGAAAAGGTAAAAATAATATATATATCATATATAAATACAGTTCCAACTTAATGGCCACCATGAGATGTAGTATGAGATAATTGAAAAATCATCACTTCGTGAGGTGTTAGTTTTCCATTCACAGAAACAGTATGTTTTCAACCATTAGAGGGAGGTGTGTGTAAGTGTAGTTCGAATAACTCTAAAAAAAATTATTGTATATTAATTGTACCGGTTCTGTTATAAAATAATGAAATAAAATGAGGTTAGTTGTTGGAGAAGTAAAATAAATCAAAGGAACAAAAGAAAAGACGTTACCTTTAAATCGGGTAACTCCCTTTGGTTTAATACAAAAGGGTATATTTGATTACTTTATGGCAATGGTAAGGCATATAGGATTAATAGAGGGATCTTGGGAGCTTATTGGAGTAGATTTTGTATGATCCAAAGGCCTGAGATGTGTGACAAATGGGAATGAAGAGAATGATTTTTATAAGGTATAGGAGGGGCTCTTTAGGAAAGTTTGAAAAAGTTATTTTATTATAAACTCATATTGAGTTTCAAAAGGTCAAAAAATCATTAAAGTCTAAGTAAAGATAAATCATGGTCTAAATAAGATCATCCAATAAATATTTGACATTTTTTTCATATTTTTTTAATATTTATAATTTGATTTTACATAAATCATTTATTAATGAGGTAAATATTGCATCATTATTGTGTCATAAATAATATAATTTATTTGATGTAAAAAAATTATAAAACAAATACAATGATATAGAAAATATATTTATCTTTCCAAATAATATTTATATTGGAAATGATTACTTATATAACCCCATGTAAAAAATGATTACTAAAAGATATTTGTTTTTGTCATTTTTGTCTTTACATTAAATTAATTAATATATAGTGTCATTGTTACTCGCATGAGGATATATGGGGTCCCTCATTCGACCCAAGGATGCCCATGGTCATATAGTTATCATCCAATTGGATTTGGACACATCTTAAGGTAATTTATTATTGTTTTAATATTATATTTTACCCTTATTTACTATATTTACTCTTTAATAATGGTAAATAAAATATTTACTGAAGTAAATATTTAAAATGTCTAAAATAAAAGTTACCTATTTACACAATTTTGACCTACTGATTCCAAAAATGGAATACATTTTTATAAATTCAAAACAAAAAAGTGGCAGAAATTAATTTAAAATTAATTCCCGTTGTCAAAATAGAAATTGTTTTTTAAGAAAAAAATACTATCAAAATATTGAAAAATTTTTATGTACAATTTCAATGTGAAATTAATTCTAATGTACAAAATTGGATTAACTGGTGAAAATATATTCTAATTAAAATTTAGAACTTATTAAAAAGATAATCTATCCATTTAAATAAATTAGAATAAAAGTCAATTTTGAATTAAACTACGATATTTTTCACTACTCATTAAAAAATGATCTTTAACAGAAAAATACCAAAAATTTACCCAAAGTAAATTTTGATGTCCCAAATCTAAAGAAGAATTTTATTTTTTCAAATATAACATTTAAAAATGACCAAAACTAGATTTAAATATGCTTATCCATCAAAAGGCGGTAAATCGGCCTTTTAATGAATATTAGTGTATTTATGCTTAGATTCATTCCCATTTTTAGACACGAACATTTATTGAATAAGGGAAAAAACATTTAACAAACATGTATAATATTATTTTTTTAGTTCTATTTTATACCTCTATTATAATGGTTGGGAATTAACTACCATTTAAAATAATAATATTATATTATTATTGTGCAACATATGATTTCAAAGAAACCTGTTGTTGCATATCAGGTACACTATCAAACATAATGTCCCCTTTAAAGTAAAAATAATATTTAAATAAAAAAATATTAATAAATCTGAAAATTTTATTGTTCTTTATTTACTTGGGATGTTATGTCCTTCCCCCTTTTGGGAATTTCATCCTCTAAATTTTAAAATTGGGCTTAAAAACTTCATTTACTATCTCACATTTGAAAAAGAGTGAATAAAACCATCACATTAAAAGAAAGAAAAAGAAACACCAATGTTACATGAGATTAGCTATAATAGGATTCCATATAGTAAAACATAGATATTGAAGAGAAAATAAACCATCATGTTCTGATGGAGAGTGATAAAAAACATGATGATGAGAAAGTTAACCACTATAAAATCACCAAATTGTTATGTGTTACGCTCTTTCAAAGCTAGTAGGAAAATAAACTGACAATGTTTTTGTTTCAAGTTCTTTTTAATGATTTTAGGAATTCCTTTAATACATAGAATAATAACATAAGGAAATATACTTACCTCCAAGTAGAGTTTTAGCCCTTAATATGTTTCTAACAAAAACTAATCTTTTCTCGAAAACAATGATTATTCAAAAAGACTTGGTCACATAAAAAGAACAAGAATCAACTTCTAGAAAATCAGATCTACCTCTAAAGAAGAACTACATATATCCCTTTTCATTGGAAATAAAATAAAACCAAAATGGTTAGTACGATATCATGTAATCCCCCCAAAAGGGTAATCCTTTATAACCAATGTACCAAATTTTAAAGAAAGACCATTCAATATACAATTGTCCTTAAAATTCTTCAAAATAATCCAAACTAAAATTGAAACCCAAAACTTAGAAGGATTTAATCACATATTCTTCCACAATAAATCTTAAAATTTAACTCCAAAAAACATAGACTACTCGTAATGTCTCATACTGAAGAATAATTAACCAAATCACATATTTTCTACAAAATGGTAATCATTTCCATAAATTACCCAAATCTCAATATATACAGAATAAAAACAGATTTTCTTCCAAAATAAACATTACACCACAAATGAAATCCCATAGTATTCTATTTTTCTTATGCATATTGTGTTCTACCAAAGATAGAACATATTCCAAAATAAAATTTATCACTTAATCACCAAATCATTTTTCTACATTAAGGATATACATTTGAAAAAAACATAAGCCCCAAAAATAAACTTATTATTGATCAATAAAATTATTTAACAAAAAAGAATAAGTCATAATAAAAAATGACTTCAAGTAGGATAGTGGTAGGCGATGCTCCCCTTTCTCCTTTCGGTTGTGGGTTCGATTCCTACGGCCTTACTGGATGCAACAGGTTGTCACCCACCCTAGAGGTTTTCCTTTTTATAAAACTAAAAAATAACCCTATCATGTTTTAACCTCAATGTTCTTCTTATACATTTAATTTTCATCAAAATACATTAAGACATTTTCATCTTATATATTGTCATTTTTCACCTCCATATTATAAAATAAAACTACTCCCAAAAGAAATAACATCATACCTTGATCATGGTGTCCATATGGTTTATCATCATCTTGGTCTCGTAGGTAGATGGTCCATGCATTGAAAGAATAATTTATATATCCTTCAAAATAATTTACTTACTTAATCCAAATATTCCTTGAAAAACATTGGTGATATGGGTGTTCATAGAAAAATAGTTTTAGAAAATAATCATTCATGACATATAATTTCAAAACATATGATAAAACATGATTTCTATAAAACTGTCGGACCAAATTTGAGTATAAACATTCAATTAATGGTCCTTTAAAAATTCCATAGGTATGTGATTAGATAATATATTGTAAAAGAGAATATAAATAAGTTGTGCAATGGTCTCCTTCTTCAACACCTTTTTCAAAATCATAATTTTCCTCCAAATCTTGTGATAAGGTAAAATATTTGAAAATTCCTTGATAATATTTTCCTTTATTGAAACTATGAGAATATTGTGAAAATATTATTTCTTTAAATACAAGCCATGATCCACGATGATAACAAGGTATAGTATAGGTGTTTTATATCTCAAACAACTACTTGCAAGTGAGTTGTATGCTAGAAAAAGTTACACAATCTTCTGAACATGACTTTGCAATAATTATTACAAGAAAGTCATCAGGAAGAGATATGAATGTCCTTTGAGATCCTCCTCCTTCCATTTGAAACTGACTTTATATGATCTTAAAAAGTAATAAAATAAGTATTTACCTAAAATAATAGACATAGGGATGAACCATGTTTCTAATGAAAACTCATAATCCCTAAACTTGTCTAAAACAACCTCAAATGCCCATTATAAGGACCTGTCGTTAAACATTACATAATATGGAATTAAATGGATAATTCACATTTAGGATCTTTCATGTATAGAGTTTTAGAGAATTAGGTCATAACATTTACATACCAACATGAATATTACATGTACAAATTCTACTCAGTATCCATTTTTTCATAAAATAAAATCTCTTAAAAAAAGAGTCAGGTCTAGTTCCATGTTTTAGACATCATGACTTTTCTTTGATCTCATCCTTGACCCATTTTCATCTTTATGTCATGTGGAAAACATTTAAAAAACATGGGATGAGCATAAAAATCTTAGTAAGGGATATACAATAAGGAATGAAAACATTATGCCATTAATAAATAAAAAACAATTAAACCATATTTTTCAATCATACATCATTAAATAATAAGATTTATGAATGACACCCATAAATCATAAATCATAAAGGTAACTTGTGGAATCCCTATCAAACATATATTGTAGCTATCACGGCTACATAGGGAGTCACATTTGGAATACCCATCACAATATATTCCATATATCTCTTAGGAGAAACATAAACGTTTACCTCTAATACGTTACCCAATGCATTGGAGAGCTATCTCGGGCTCACCCACCCTAGGTTTACTATGGAACCACCCGTATGCATAAACAATGCCAAAAAACCATAACATATTCATAACAAAGAAAACAAAAATAAAGGAAATATAACATTTCCACATTTTAATCACAATATATCATTTATATATATTTACATAAAAAATCTATTTTCAAAAACATTTTCAATACCAAATTCGTAAAAAGTTTATATGTTATTTATTTTCCTTTTATAATCATTACGGCTTGTTAAGGATCCATAGATCAAATAATAGTCGAGGTAGAGGAAAATGTCATTATCCCCGATTACGCAAAAAGAAAAATTCTTTCTTTTTTCATTTAGTAAAACTCCTCAAAGTAAAAGATTACCTTAGAATGAAAATAAATTTCAAATATATTTATACACGGTATAAATGAATGCTGAGAATAAAACAAAATATGCCTTAATGAATGGAGATTGATATGAAGTCCCTTACAATGATGGTACACTTAGATTAATGATAAATCAATTACATAATTATGTGCGACAAATATAAATACCCCCAATAAAAGTTGATATTAATTATCAAACAATCAAAGTTTATTCACACATATTCATTTCACGACATAATAAAAAAGTAAATGTTTAACCAAAAAAGTGAAATTGGGTTAAGATGTTTTCTTACAAAAATTCGATAGCCTAACAGTTTCACATTAAAATTCAGAAAATTAGTAGATGTGATAGAAAACAATATCTCATCACTTGTATGTAAAAATTACATTAATATGGATATATAAGAACATATCCCAAAATAATTAGTTATAAATTAGAAGGCATAAAAAAGAAGACTTTTAAAAAGAGGTGGGTGAAAGGTTCCCTTACCAGTCTGGTAACTTATGAAACATACACCCCATGAAAGAAAGATCACAAAATGAATATGTAAATACCCATAAATTAAAGTAAATTATACAAATAATAGAATCATGGATAGTACATCCACCACACAAAAGGAAATAGTGGCTAATATAGCATGAGTTTCATGGGAATAAAAATTGAAATGAATAAACCTTACCATGTTGTAATCAATTGAGTCATATGAGAAAAAGTTATTAAAAACCAAATGAATCACAGAATACCATGAATATAAATATGATTATGATAATATATACCAAATTTTAGTACACAATACACCGAATACAATAAATAAGTGGTGAATAATTCAAATCTCAGGGAATTAAAAGTGAAATAATAAATCCTTTACATTGTGTCCAACATGACTCCTATGTTTCTTTTTATTCATGAATATTAAACTAAAGTAAATTTATACTTGATTCATAAACTCTTTAATTTTTATTATTAATTTTATATCACTTATTACATTGCAATAATAGTTATTTAATTATACTAGTTTATATCGGATATTTTGTTGATGTTCGAAATTTGAGTAAAAAATGAACTTTTTATAATTACAATTTTTCAATCTGGTCAAAACTCCACTATTGCCATAATGACATTAATGATTTAGATATCTTATATATCATATATATCTTGTATATATATATATTTATAATAGCACATAACATATAGAGATAAGAAATGAAATGCATCGTTCATGGAGACGGTAAGTCATATGTACGCTTGAACGCTACATTAATTTCAATTTATTATTTAATGGAATGAAAAATTAATGATAAATAGGTATATTATAATTCCATTATAATATCATATGATATATATTTTACATAATTTCATTAATTACATCTTTATACGTTCCATGTATGTCATGATCGAATCAAATCATCCTGAGGGGGCGGTAGTCCGCAGTTCCTCAAAAGAAATTATCTTGCTTACACATATTGGAAGGCATAATTGTTTGTTTTTAAATAAAAAATACAGAAGTATAAAGAAAAAAACATAACAAATATCATATATAAATACAGTGCCATCTTAATGGACACCATGAGAGGTGGTAGAAGATAATTGAACAATCATCGCTTCGTGAGGCGTCACTTTTTCATTCACAGAAACAGTATGTTCTACACCCATTAGATGGAGGTTTGTGTAATTCTAGTTATAATACTTCTCAATAAAATATTATAGTATATTTAGGAGACATTTTTTTGTTATAAATTAAATTAATAAAAAAAATTTAGGGGATGTAGAAGTAAAATAAAACAAAAGAACTTAAGAGACGACATTACCTTTAAATAGAGTAACTCCATTTGGTATGAACCAAAAGGGTTTCATGAAGTGCTTTATGACTAAGGGAAGGAATATAGGATGAAGAGTGGGATATTAGGAGCTTATTGGAGCAAATATTTACAATAAAAGTCTTGATCAGTGTGAGAAATGGGTAGGAAGTGAGGGCTTTTTATAAGGGAGAATAGGGCTCTTTTGGAATGTTTGAAACAATTATTTTATTATAAACTCATCTTCAGTTTGAAAAGGTCAAAAAATAGTTAAAGGAAAAGTTAATATGACTCATGGTCTAAATAAAATAATCAAATAATAATTGGATATGTTTGGGACAGTGTCTTAATATTTATAATGTTATTTATTTAAATCATTTATTAATGATGTAAACATTGCATCATTATTGTGTCATAAATAATTTAATTTATTTAATGTCTAAAAATTATAAAAAAAATACCATGATGTAGAATATATTTTTATATTTCCAAATAATATTTATAGTCTAAATGATAACTTATATAACCACATGTAAAAATCTATTTAATAAAATATATTTTTTTATGTTATTTATGTATTTACTATAAATTAATTAATATAAAGTTTCATTATTACTCCCATGTGGCTCCATGGGGACCCAAATATAATACAAGGATTACCATGGTCGTATATGTATCAACCAATATGATTAGGACACATGTTAGGGTAGTTTTATATTATTATAATATTATATTTTACCCTTATTTACAGTACTTAACTTTTAACCATGGTAAATAAAATATTTATTAAAGTAAATATTTAAAATGTCTTAAAATAAGAATTATATATTTACAGCATTTGGACCTACTGATTCCAAATATGAATCCATTTTTCCGAATTCAAAACATAGAAGTGTCAGATCTTAATTTAAATTTAATTCCCGCGGTCAAAATAAAAAGCGTGTTTTTAAGAAATAAAAACTATCAAAAGATAGACACTTGTTTATGTCCAATTTCAATGTTAAATTAATTCCAATGTCAAAATTTGGATTAAATAGTTAAAATAAATTCTAATTACACCTTATAACCAATTAAAAAGATAATCTAACCATATAAATTAATTTGATTAAAAGGCACTTTTGAATTATAATATAGTATTTTTCACTATTCATTAAAAAATGAACTTTATCATAAAAACACTAAAAATCTATCCAAAGTAAATTTTTATGTCCCAAATCTAAATAAGAATTATATTTTATCAAATAGAACATATAAAATGGACCAAAACTAGATTTAAAGAGGGTTATCCATCAATATGCTTTAAATTGACCTTTTAAAAAGTATTATAGCAATTATGCTTAGATTCATTCATGTTTTAAGCCTCTAACATTTAATGGATAAATGTAAATTCATTTAAAAAAAATGTATAGTCATATTTTTGTTAGTTCTCTTCATTACCTCCATTATAATGGCTAGGAATTAACTATCATTTTGAATAATAATATATTATTATTGTGCAAATTAAGATTTCAAAGAAAATCGTTATTGCATATCGGGAACACCATCAAACATAAAATCCTCTTTAGTGTAAAATTAATAATTAATTAATAAATATTAAAAAATATGAAAAATTTCATATTCTTTATTTACCTGGGATGTCACAGATTCCCATCTAGTATTGGTTGAGTTTTCCTATGGAATATTTTATTATTCATTATTAAGAATGGGACCATTCAAGGCATTTTATTTTTGGCCTTTCATTTAACCTTTTTATTTGGTTAAGGAGGGAGAAGGATATTTGGATAGAACATGATTTCTTCCAGAGAAATTAATGAATATTCATGATTTTCATCAATGTTTGGTTACAAGATCTTGTCAATATATTTCATATGCGGATCGTTGATTTCATACTCTATACTTTTCTATTTATGAAAAGGTTTTCTTAATAGTTTCCCCTCATTTGGGTCATTGTTTTCATGGAAAATAGGGAATTATGGCTCTGAGATATGTTGGCCCATTTGAAGTAACTATGAATATATGAAAAGTTTTATATTATTAAGAATTTCCAAAATTGTTGAAGGGTATTCAGGATGTTTTCAATAGGTATCATCTCAGAAAGTATCATACTTATCCTCCTCGCGTTCTATGTAGAGATGAAATTTAGTTAGATTAAAATATTTCTATTTTGGATAAACAAGTTGGGATCATTGACTCTTTTAAGAAGGTAGTGCATGGGAAGATGATTTTATTTGTTAGAGTTCTAAGGAATCATAGATTGAATTCTCATGAGACATAGGAATGTGAGTTGTTGATGAGGGAGTAGTGGACTCATCTTTTTTAGGGATTTTATCTTCCATATGACTTCCATAAGAAGGAAATTCATATTGGTGGGGAGTTTATAACATCCCAGTACCGATCTATAAGTTATATCAGTAAAATCATCATGGTTTTCCTTTTTCATTGTCCATATATGACCAAGATGAAATTAATAGGATACTTATAATGGTTAATTCACATATTTATTGGACTCACAACATTAACTAGTGCTTTCTGGAGACTCTAGGATGATTTCACACCATGTAACAAGGTTACATGACATGTAATTATTTCTAGTTTCTTTCTGTAAAAGGGGTATATTTTTTGAAAGGTTATTATATGTGATTAATGGTCACATGTTATGATTTATTTAAATATCATATTATTTATCAGTGTTTATGGTTTCTTTCTGTGTACTTAAACGCAATGGATTTTATGACTTGTAAAAGAGTAAAATGTCACGTAATTCCCCATGTAGGTATGTTTTTGGGCCCTATAAGGGGTTTTACTATCCATTTATACATGTATCTATGTTTCACTCTACTAAAGCATCATCATGAATGGTTTTTGGAGATATTGTTCATTATAGATCGATCCACTCATTGTTTGACCATCATTGTTGTTGTGATGCGTCTGCTCAGGTGATTGATATTTCCAATAAATAATTTCCATTGATAACAATAAAACCCTAGATTTATTTTATTTGATTCATTGGTATAAATTTGTGTTTCTTCTCGTCATTATCATGATCTCTTGAGATAACTTATTCCAAAGGTTATTTCTTTGTTAATTGTGGTCCACTTAGTGTTCGTTCTTGAGGAATGTGGGATTCTTCTTTTCTTACATCCCCTTATTTTATAAATTGGATAAATATTATGATGTGGATTGGATTCTAGGGTATTTGTTGACATCATTTGTTTTTAATTGTCGGTGGAATTCATTGCTTTCATGTGGGACCCATTTTCTGAGTGAGGTGATTCTTTTTCCAGAATATATCTTATAAACCGTATTGTTCTGTTTTTATAAATTAAATTTAAAATAAATTATTAAGAAATTGTAATTATTATTTGTGTGTGTTTTGGTAATTTTTTTCAATAAAAGTGATTTTCCTGGGATTTTGATAGATTAAATAAAAAGGGTTATTTTCAACAAATTGAGATGATTGTGAAAATTAGAACTTGGGGGACCTTGGGTACTTTTTGGAATGTTTTGATTGAGTCCATAATCCAATTAAGGGGTCCAATTTATGGGGTTTTATCTTTTCCTAAATCATATAATTTTTACTGTACATACATATATGATGTCGGGGTTTTACATTATGGTGGTTTTCCCATTTTCTAGAGTGTATATTAGTGGATTATGAGACTGTAGTGCATTGATTATAGATTTTTTGGTATGAGTAGTCTACTTCTTGACCTATTTTATTCATTAAATCTATGATTCCTATGATACTACTATTTTTTAGATAATTTATTTCTATTTTAGCCTTGTTATGAATGTTTATTCTTGTAAGAAATGATATGGAAAATTTGATTCGAAATTTATATATATTCTTTCATTTAAAACTGTGATAAATAAGAATTGTTTAAGATGTTTTCTATAACATTTTATACTTATTATCATGTTGTGATTTATTTAAAATGAGGATGCATGACTTTTTATATAGAGGCTTGATATGTAAAACCTATGTGGGATCCTATTGATCTCGTTAGATCTCACCCTAAAAACCACTTTGGTAGTGTGCAGACATATGTCTGTCTTCCAATATAGGGAATATCAGGGGGCCATATTGATGTGGCTAGGTTTCATATCAGCTATGATTTCTATTCAGTGGTGAGATGGTGGGAGTTCATTTATTCCATAAAATAGATTAGTTGTTTAGTTTTTTTTCATAGTATTTGGTCATACATATTGTTGTTTTGACTAGAATTATAGTCATTTTGTTTCAACTGATTTCTTACTATTAGGGAATATGTTTTATTATATTTCATATGTTCTTTGTAGATTCATGGGGATATATATGAAATGATTTTGACTATAAAGGTCAAAATGACTCCCTATAGGTTTTTTCGATGCTCGTGTACTTTTCACTTTCCCATCGGGATTAGGAATTCCCTTCGGGTATGTGATAGATTGGGTTGGGTGACAGATCTGAGGGTAACACAGGTCGGTTTTTTACATGATATCCCTTTGAAAACTAAATCTATTATATATTTAATGATTCCTAATCATGAGAGTTTTTTATCTCAAATTATTATAGAGAACATAAATATTAATACTATCATATTATATGGGATAAGACATGTTTCCTATGTTGTTAAGCTTCATATCTCTCTTGAAATTTTTATCGAGACAAGTCTATCATTTATATTTGATTAACCACTTTCCACACTATGTGATAACTCAAATTTCACTGATGATGTTTATTTAATGAGATGGGTTGGGGATTTAAATACTAATTATATATATATATATCCATTACATAAAATTATTTTTTCTAATACGATGATTCCAAATTAATAATTAACTTAAACTGAACAGTGAGACTTTTTATGATGTAAAAGATGAGAAAATTATAATGTTTCTATTAAAATTGAAAGTACTAATAAATGTATCTATGTTATTATGTTTTTATTGAAATAAAATATTTGGATATTTATTATTTGATAAAATTATATTAATTTTTCTAAATAACCAGTAACACCATATTATGCATAAAAATCTATTTCTATTTTCAAAAATTTGAGATTTTTTCTAATAATTTTTATTTTATATAATTAAATATATCATGCTTATATGATTATAAGGTATATTACATGGAAACTAACGAATATTTATTTTTAATGTAATAGTTAATAAGAATCAAAATAGTGTCTTTTTCTATAGAAGTAGTTTTCCCATTACATTTGAATTTACCATTTAAAAGTTAAATTCCTAAAATTTTGAATTTAAATTTCAAAAAAGAGTCATTATTTTTTTAATAAGAGTAACAGTATAATTTTAGGATAAATTTTTGGAAATATTATGACATAAATTTTTTAGGTGAATACTTTAATGTTTTATCTTTATTAACAATGTAGTGTATTTTAAAACTAACTAATCATATCATAAAAGTTTTATAAAATATATTTCATGAAAAGAAATTTATTTAATGTTGAAAATTTATCATTAAATGATACCACATTGAATTTATAAAAACAATGTTTGTTATTTGGTATCTTAAGTAGTAGTTTATTCTAATAAAAAAAATTTCTAAATTTTCCATCAATTAGTTTTTCTCATAGGGAAGTTTTGTTTCTAAATTACTTCAAATAAACATAACACATTTTTTTTGTAAAAATAAAATAATTATTTTCTTTGAACCAATAAAATAGATATATTTACCAAAAATTCTATTTTAAAGCTTAAAAATACAATTTTCCATAAAATATGTTTTTGTGTTTTCTTTATTAACATTAAAATAATTTTTCTCATCCGAATAATTTTGATTTGGAAATTTTTTTCCAATATTTGAAATAATAATATTTAAATTTTATATTATGTTCTTTTTAATTCTTAGTCCTTAAAATTATATACTAAGGAAAAAAATATAGTCACCCAGATAAAGGTAAATTAAGGGTAAAGAGAGATTAGTTGTGTGTAAGATAGATAAATACTATTTAAAATGCCTCTAAATGCGTGTTTTAGGTGTGTATTGGAACGAAAATATATCCACTTCATTATTTTTAACTTTTACCCCACTTTACATGTGAAACATGTTTTCTTTTTATATAAAGAAGTAATATAATTAATCATATATTTCCTACACTTTTAAAATGGTCCTCCAGACACCCTAAAAAGTACACTTGGAAAAAATGAAATTTTTTATAAATACATTACAATTTGATACACCCAAGAGTCCAATTATAATTTCATAAGACTCAAGTACAAATAATATTTCCATTGTTTTATATTTCCAAGAAGTACTTCAAGGGAAATATCAACTTTTTTACATGACTACTTGTCAACCTATAATATTTTCTCTTATCTATGATTCTAATTTAGAATATCATACTAATTAAAACACGAATACATATACATTATTTATATAATGAGGTTTTAATAAGTCATTTGGATAATAATCACATACCTTTAACCCATTTCCTTACAAAAAATAAAAACATCATCAAGTGTATAGGAAGAGTAAAACCTCCCTGAATAACATGTTTAATTTATCATCAATGACTTAAATGGTTAGATAAAAAGGGTATTTAATGATATAATATTTTACTCATTTCATGGAAATGATTCAAGGAAATATAATCTATTTTATGACCTTCTCCCATTTTATGGAAATTGAAAAAATCTTTTGTGTGTATGTACTGACTACCTCCTCTACAGAGCGATGCATTTCATTTTCATCTCAATAGTTTTATTTTCATTATTCAAATATATTATAATATAATTAAAACTCATAAAACTTTTTAATAATCTCATTATTATTATTTAATAATTACACTATTCCAAAAGAATCAATTTCATAAACATACACACTAGTGGATTAAATTATGTTCTTGTTTGGGCCACTTTAACCACCTACATGAGAAATACTATAAATTTATATTATTTATGACTATGAAAACTAAAATTTTGTAATTAATATACTCAAATGAGATGATAAATTTTTTATGGTTCTATAATGGTTATAGTGATAGTTATATTGTTATTACTAATACACCACCCTCCTTCCTCAATTTTTTTGAAACAAACATTCCAATGATTTCATCTTAATGAACCATTCCTATAAATATCATGAAATTAAATTTAATTTTTAAAAATAATAAAAAAATATGTTACATAACTATTTATAATCAATTAATTATTACCATTGTATCAGTTAATGGGTATCTACATCTTTATTACAAAGCATACACAAAACAAATTAAATTACAAACCTTCGACGATGATGATAAAGTATAAATAATGAGTTAATATATAATAAATATTTATAATTTCAAATTATAAAAGAAAATATATATGAATTATTTTTTGAAATAATTTATTAAAAAAATTATATTTTTATGGGATTTTAGATCTCAATTGACATGTAAGAATCTAAGGAAAAAGGTTTCTCATCAATGAAATTATTCTTAGAGACTTATACCATATCTTCCACTTCTTTTCTTCAACTATCGGTTTATATAATTAAAATAAATATAGGATTTAAAAAAATATAATGAGTATCAATAGTATTATGGATCCATCTCTTATATATTTTATCTAGGACTTTTGGTCCAAGGGTTACTGATGATGTAATGATTTCATTGCCAAAAAAATTTGGAAATCCATGATTATATAGAATGATAACTGATATGGGGAATTTATATGATCCTTATCACTAATATAAGAATCATTTACCTCTAATTTAATTTTTATTTAGGTTTTAAATTTCCTCTCTCCAATAAATTTTCCTTGATAATTAAATTACTTGATGTAAAACATGTTTCTTAATCTAAACTAGCAAGATATGTCTATATGAGAATCATATTTTTGTATATAAAAAATCATGCTATGAATTTTTTAATCCATGATACAAAAATTGATAAAAGCCATTTATAATATCTTAAAATCATCCAACTAGTTTGAAAACAATATTCTACTTTTTTATACACATGTTTTTTTGATAATGAAAACCTTTTAAGGTATTGTGTGTGTGGATAATCATTCAATATTGTGAGAATTATTCTTTATAAAGATTCCATTACATTTTTTAATAATTATTTCATATAAATTTTTAATATTAGTTATTTTAACAATTAAATAATTTTTTTTTATAATTGACAGAAGATAATGTTTGAATTAAAAATATTTTTTAAGAGGTATTTTTTCCTAACATCATTAATGAATATTTATTTAAAAGAAAATGGTATCAAAAAATTCCCACCACACATTATTGAGTGCATTTATGAATTCTGTATTGATGTTAATTTCAAAATAATTATTGTTAACATGATTTCTTTTAAATACTCCAACTAGACTTTTCTGTATGTGATGCACAACTTCTTTGATTTACGAAAATGATAAAAAATTTATAAGTGGTGTATTATTTTTTGTCACAATTTTAATTATTCAATAAAATGTATTTATCTATACAGGGTATATGTATTATGAATAAAATTTTAAATTTATTTTTAAAATATCAATTTTTTATTTTATTTTTTATCAACTGTTAAAATTTTTGTAACACCTTATTCAATATTATTAATAATCTACAAGAAACAAATTTTGTATGAATGATTTTTAATGACATGATGAATGATTTATATATTATGACCCATCATTGTATGGATGCGGATGGGTGGGGTAAAATTTTTCACCCAATTAATCGGAAAAAATATTATATCTCAAAATACTAATATGTTATATCTGTGGTTAGCCCAAACTCAAGAGTGAACATGAGTTGTTAGACAAATCCCATGAGGTTTTATAGATTGTTAGCCAAATCAATTCAATCCCCAATGGTAGAAAAATAATTTCAACACATAACCTATATAGTTTACTGCATATTATCTCAATCATGCTATGTTAGGGTAATTAGATAGGGATATCTACACTGTTTTCCTAGGGGAATCTGACAGTGATTCATTCTCCACAATTTTATTGGAAACAAGTGGTTATCCTTGCTCCAATATTTTATGATATCTATTTTAAAGTTTGTTCAATATTGATATATTTTTCATAATACTCATGTTTTGTTTTCTTATATATTGTGATATGAATAAATGATTTTTTTATTTCCTTTGATCTATTTCAAATTGGGTATTTTGTTCTAATTTTATGATCTTCGACATTGATTATTTTCTCATACCAACATTATTATATTATATTCAATTATGATCATAAATTATTTTATAATATGTTTTCCATTATTGATCATATGAGATGTCACCTTTATTATGACTCAAATTCCCAGTTAAAGATGTAGAAAATAACTTATTAGTAGTCAATAAATGAGTCTACAACATCTTTATTGTGTATAAATTTTGAAAATTATTTTAAAATAACATTCTTATATATGTTATCCTAGAATATAATAATAAATTCATTACTTTGATTGTATGATTATTTTGTGATCTAATAATTAAATCATTATCATAAATATTTTTTGTTTGTTACATCTCACTTGGTATGAAATTATATTTTAAATTATGGTTTTTTAGCACCAGACCCCTGATTTTGGGTCTAGGGAACCTCATACACTAGTTTTTAAATATTCTGGATTATCAAGTAACATCTAAGTATTATTACATGTTAAAGAGAGTGTTTCACCGATTCTTAAAACCCTTTAAAAATATGAAAAATATATGATATAACATATTTGTAATTTATATGACCAAACACTTTAAAACATGATCACAGTTTGTGTGAAAATATTTTATTTATTTTCATCAAACAAGTACACAAGAAAATCATATTCATATGTTTTTAAAGTCATGGTTAATTTATAATTAGGAACTACTCAATAATTATCTTCTGAAGATAATATTTTTTGTAAAATAAATTTCTTAGTTTATATTTGATTATGAAAATAGGTAAACCATGATGAATAAATGATATCATATATTTGGAAATAACTACATTAACTACTAATTAATCATTATTTTCTACAACAATTTTTCTAAATGAAATAGATTTATCTATATATTCGTGAAGTAGGTAATAAATAAGTATTTTACCAAAATTTTACCTTTTGTTTACATCTCCATAAACAATTACATCTCAACCATGAAATATCAAATAATATATAATTTTTTTTCTCACACTTCCATATTTTATATCGAACTATAGCCTTCTATTTTAAAATAACTTTTTTAAAAATTTATCCTAAAATTTATAATTCTAATCCTAAAAATATTCATGAAATAAATAGTGTGTATCTCATGGAATTAATGAATTTTAATAATGGTTTTTTCATTCTCTATGATAAAATTTTCTATTAATGTGTATAGTGAGTCGTAAGTTCATGTATTAGACCATATGACCTAATCAGTGAAGGAATATAATATTATCACCCCCTATAATATATATGGAAATTAATTATAATCAAAAATTTGTTTTCAAATTCTTTTTAATGGAGCTAAATGAATATATAACATCCTCATTTCAATTTAATTGATAAAATTTGAAACACCTAGAACTATCTTAAAAGAATAAAATAGTGTACTTGTTATTACCCATTATAGGTGTATCATTTAGATCATATAAATATATATGTTTTTTTATTATAACTAAATAATTTTCGTTAACATAATTATAAATAGTTTCCTAAATATTTTATATTCAATATCGTGAAACATTAACGATCATTTCCACCATTAATTGTAAAATTTCATTTTTTTTCATTTCTTGAATTATATAATAATTAATATATCCAAATTTATTATAATGTTAATCAATAGAATCCAAAATATAATAAGAAATATCATTTTTATAATGTTTTAGTAATTTTTTGTACAAATTATCCATCCCAAACAATATTACCCAAGATAACATAAATTCTTTAATCTCAAATATATGCTTACAAGTATTCCAACTCAATAAGCTTCAAAAAACCATGTTTATTTGAACTATAATGACACAGATGACAATTTTTATAGTTAAAATATTTTTACTTGTAAATAGTAGTTCAAACAAAACTCTTCTTTATGAATTCATTATTATGGAATACCCAATGTAGTGAAAAATAATATAATTGACGGATTCTATCATTTTAACGAGTGGCTTGCAGTCTCTCACATGCCTTCTTTCACATGACATGTTGAAAAAAATGTAATGATCCAAGCTGAAGTGTCCCATATCCAAGGGATAAAATATTATATTTTTATCTGATATAATATATCACATTTCATTATAATGAATATATTATTATAATAGGTAAACATGATACATACTTAAAGGATTAATAAAATTTTAAACAAAAAAATCACAATATATTGAATGCCTTATTATATATCTTCGAACTCATTCAAAAATACATTCTTCATATCATGTGGAAAGGAAAAAAATAGGGGTGATCTCATATGATAAGTATATGTTTGTTAAAATGTATGTTATCATAGAATAAATAAGTCTTGTTAATCTGGATTGTTAAATAACTTTAAAAAATGTTGTTTAATCAATAACATCATCCCGAAGAATAATTTTTCATGGATATATAATGATAAAATATTTATTTATTAATATTATGATAGTATTATATATAATCAATGTTTATAATAATAATCATGTAATCACATTCATATCAACAATTTTCATCATAATGATGGAATGTATAATGTCATAAATTTGAAACATACTATTAATGCCCTTTCTGGTGGAAATTTTAACTAAGGGAAAGGAAACACCAAAACCCCATTAAATAAGGCTATCTAACTGATTTTCTCACAATAAAAACAGATTCATCACAGAGATATATAATTATCAACTCTATACAATACATAATACGTCGAATGGATTTGTTATATGAATAAACTATACTACCAAATCAACATTCCTTATTCCAAAGAATGTCTACACAGGAAGGACTATCATATAGAAGGTTAACAAATTTTTTTCCAAAATGATCATAAAACATAAATAAAATGAATAAGGATCATATAATAAATACTTATACTTAGTTTAGAATAAAAGGTTGGTCTCTTTTAATGAATAAAAATACCATAAAAAGGTTATTAGATAAATTCTTGTATAAAATACCATGTTCATTTTGATGTCAACCTTTAATAAATTGGAAGTCCAAAATATTATGTAAAATTTCATATATGAAAATAATAATGGTGATTTATAGAATATTTTTAAAATAAATTTAATGTCATAATGGGGGGATAAATCTATTCAAACTGAGTGCATTAAAGCATCGATTCATTATCACATGTTTGGAAAAAAGCAAAAAATTTCCTTATTTAGAAAATGAAAAATGAATCTTTTTGAACCATTTTATAAAAAATAAATAATTAATTTAAATTTTTTTGAAATAAAATTGGATAATATAATTTATATTATTTTAAAATTTTCAATGAAAATCTATGTATGAATGAAAAAGATTCCCAAGTGAGTTGATAAAAAAAATTACTTCCATAAAAAATGTTTTTCATATCTGTATTATATAATTAGTCAAAAATGAAAATAAAACTTATAATTTAATGATAAAACCATAGATTAATATAATAGTTTTTTATTTATATTTATTTATCAAATAATTCACCAATAAGATACTTAAACACTAATAATACCAAATAATGATGTGATTATTAAATAACCCCTTAACAATTTCGTATCATTTGAATTGGAACCCCAATAAAAGGAATATGTTCAATTGAAACATTAAATTAAATGAATATAAATAAATTATAGATATATTATTTGAATAGGATGTTGGTACACCACATAGAAATAAATAAGTGTATCATACCAAATACATCCACATTTAGTAAATATAGAGGCTAAATTGATTATAATGATCATATTATTAAAGTGTGAATTGATTAATAAATTACCAATATGAATAAAATATAAATACAAATAATTTTTTTTAAAATAAAACATAAAAAAATAAAAATTCATTACACATATTATTGTAGAATATTGAATAAAATTAAAAAGTAATATCAACTAATGAATATAAATTGAGTTATAAAACCCCTTATCTTTTTTTAACATTTAAAACAAATCCGATTTAATTTATTAAAATGAAATGGTATGTCAAATAACAATTTTTTTAATTATTCTTGATATAATATGTAAAATAGATTTTGTATAAAAAAATAATTTAAATTAGGTGCATAACATTAAAATATCCCTCAATGAGGGTAGAATTGACATAAAATCCCTTACATCCAATCCGATTCATTACATATGTTCTCTATATTAATGAATAAGAAAATAATGTTAATTATTTATATTAGTGGGAAAAATTTCAAAATTATTAATCATTTTATTTTTTATTACGATATTCTTTTTAACTAATTAATCAAATTACTACAGACATATTGGTTTAACAGTATTCCATTCATATGTTGAAAATTACATTAGTATGTTGATTATGGTAAAATAGGTCACAATTCCATCATCTATTAAAAAATAATCATGTAATAAAAAACAATTTAAAATATCAATTATACTTTTAAAATGAATCATCAAATATGTTTCTGAAGAAATAAATATATTTCATTAATTGAGAGGGTAGACCGTACAAATTCATGATTAACATTTCCGTTTTCAGAAATCATGATGAGAAATGGTCATTATTATTTTAAATTTATATAATTATTAATATAACATAAATAAAACATTGTTTAATTAATAAACATATATAATCCATCCATGTATGTTGTTTTCAAAAATGAGTCACATCTCTTCATAGAGGTGGTTGTCCACATGTTTGTACAAATGAAATTTTCATTTTTAAATTAATTTAATGATAATAATATATTTGATATATTAATTTCCCATTATTAAAATATATATACTTCAAAAATATAAAAATTAAATCCATCATTAGAAGTAGATTTTAGGTTTGGAAATTGAAGTTGAATTACATTAGTTTGCAAGGTGTTAATTTTCTATATCCTCGAATGATGGATTATTTTACCATTTGATGGATGCCGAGTTGGATATATATTATATTATATGACACGAACAATTAAAAAAAATTTCCCCTTGGGATTTAATTAAATAAATTTTAATATATTATTGATATAGAAAACAGATGCAATTATTTGGTTTCATTATATCCTATTTTATTGAAATTACCATTATGTGTCATTACTATTGATAACATAACGATTTAATTGTGATCTTATGATCTATATAGATAAAGGATTTTGATAAATCCAATTGGAAAATACAATTAATTAGTGGAATTAACTAGTAGGGTCATACCCTAGGGATCCCATTTAACGAAACTTCCAAGTGATATATTATCACTGAGTTTTCCTGTGACCAATACCAACAAGGATCAAATAATTAAAGAATGATTGAAACTGTTCATGGGAGAAGTTTAAACTCAATGAGATCACAACCCAAACTATGTACACCAATCCACCCCATGAAATTATCCCAATCATACTCCTTAACCTTGATTATGTTTCTTGTATATTAATGGGATATGTATCAAGACCATACTAATGTGAAAGAATTTATTTTATTTTCAATATAATAATATTTATATTTACTTCTTATTGTTACTCTATATATTATATTTTATGTAGTAAAATACAAATTTTATTTTTAATTAGTATTCAATTTAAACTAATTTTTTTATTTTTATGAAACAATTTATGGTCTAAATATATATTATTTTAAGAAAATATTATAGTTAGTTTTTTTTAAATACTAATTATTATATAATTTTTTTGAATTCTAATGTAATTTTTATAAGAGTTCAAAAACAATCATTGTAAATAAACCATTATTTATCAATGAATGTCAATTATTATTTTAACAGTTAAAATTAACATATTTTTAAAAATTTCTAGATAAAATGATTATTTTTTCATAACGATAACATCATAATTATCAAGGGATAAATTTTTCATTATTTTATGAGGCAGTAAAATTATCGGATAAAATTTATATATTGTATAAAAGTATGCTATGTATTAAGACATCATAATCAACCAAAAGTTTTTTAATAAAAAAATAAAACGCCGTTTTTATGAAAAAATATATTTTTCCCTTTATCATAATTTTATTTTTTGTTTATTTGATTAATTTTATAAATCCTTTATTAATCCTAACAAGCTAACAAAATATATTATGGTTTTAAAATAATTTCTTTAGTATGAGTCACTTCCACATCAACAAGGGTATTATTTTATAAATTTCATCCCTTGGCATTAAATAATAATTAAAATCCTTATTTATAATATTTCATTGAAAAAAACCATAAAAATGGTTGTAGATTTTGATATTTTATAATATAGTTTCTAAAACTTCTGTTTGAGAGAAAATGAAGAATTTTCCAATCATTTCCTATATAAACCCACCCATACTCCCATTTACATTCACTCAAAATACATGAATCAAATACTTCATATTCCCTTCCATAAATATAATCCTTCCAGGATTCCCCTAATCCCAAAATAATATCCTCCCAATCATTGAGAGGAACACTCTCCGGGTAATGGATCCTCTCCTTATCCTATTTATTAAAGCTTCTTCATTATCATATGCCTTTTATTTCTAAATATTAATATTTGTATATATTGTCACATGGTCCTACTACTTTCCATTTTGTATACAAATTATTAGATACCCATTTCCCTCTCATAAAACAATTTTTTGTATTTTTATGTGTTGACGTTATGCAGTCAAAATTTCGCTACAATTTTCCATGCCAAACAATTATTTTGTCCATATCAAAACCAATTTACTATCATGGGTGTTCACCATTTTGAAGATAAAATTATTTATTGGGAACATACATTTATTTATTCGACACACCTTGATCATGGAATATGACAACATGATGATTGAATCCATGATGTATGATCTATGTGGTCCACATAACCATGACAATGAAATGAAAGTGATAGGTCAAACCAAAATTATATTGTGCTCCAATGAATTAAGAAATGTTTTAGTATAATGAGATATCCTTAAAAAATAATTTGTGAAAATATCCCATCTTGATACTTTTTACAACATTATTTCAGGACATTTATCATTGAACTAGGTTTATGATGTAGTTTTTTCAGTTTTTTTATCATTTCCCATGTTTCAATTATGTTATCTTGATAGGTCATACCAATAATTTTGATGTTTATGATTATCAACCATTTTATATCCCATTTATATACCGATATTAAAAAAAAATATTTCTTTATTTATGTTATTATATATTTATTCCCTTACTGGGATTTATATCTCACTCATTTATTATTTATGTCATTAGGATATCCCATGTAGTTTTAACTACAAGTTGGATAAGAATGGTTTATAAAAGATAATGCATTTTCCAATTTAATTTTTAATGTAATTAAATAATTCCCCAAGAAAATAGAATTGTTTATCATCCTTTTCTTATTATGTGTTTATTTAAATAAAAAATAATAAACTAATCACTAATAAAGAGAGGTTTGGTAATAGTAGTTATCAAAGGATTGTTTCATTATTTTTGGCATTAGGATTAGAATAACAATACCAAAATCATTAGGTATAAATATAATTATAAGAAATAATCTATAAATTTTGGTAATTATAGAGTATGTAATTTATCAAGAAAATACAAACTTTTGTGGATACTGCAAGTGGATGCTTCTCTGGAATGGGCGTATATAGGGGTAAAACATTAAAACAACTTAAAGAGGTCGACTAGAATGAGAAATAGTGTAAGATAATAGGCCTTGTCTCATACCTAGTTTGACAATCTTGGGATATATTATTTATAAAATTAAATATATGTTTTAGAACCATTATTATAAAAAAAATTATCATATGATTCTATGATTGGAAATCGATCATGGATCATAATGATTAAAGGCTATAAATTCATATGTTAAAGAAATACATATAATTTATATGTTATCCCTTTAATGTCATTAAATTCCCATTTATGTGTCCAGTAGCATAAAAATAATCATCCGTAATTTTTATTTTATTGTATCCAAGGATAAAAATAGGAGGAATCAGGAAAATAACCATTGTTGCGGGCAATGTGATGACTATCCTTATGAGATGTAATGTATCATCATTTACCTAAGGTAAAAACATTTCTTTTTTAATTAAATTAATTTTTATGTTGATAATAATGAGGAATAATGGATTAATGGAGATCCGGGGTGGGTCCATAGGATACATTAGAGCACGGGACCCTGAAAGTCGTAGAGGCCAACTAGGCTTTGTGGTTAATAGAAACAGTAGAGCCTAGCTTGTATGGTTTAATTAATAATGATGTTTCATATAGAGGGGATATGTGGGACACATTGTTTTTCATGAAACTATGATACCATAAGAGAATTCATGGGTTGAAAACTGTTGGATTAGGATATATTTTCTTCATGGTTTACACAAAATTAGATAAAATGTGTACCTAACCCTGCAGAGTTCCCATTTTATGTAGGTAATGGTGCACGATTGACACATTGTTTGCCCAACCATGCAACCAAACCGTGAAACCTTGTTTCTGAGGGTGAATTTATGATTTCCCCCATCTTAAGTGATTTAACCCCTTCATCATCTCCTACCATATTTCTCGAGTTGTTGGAGTGTTGGGTATGTATTTTATCAATAATAATACATTAATACAAAATATTTTGATGATCACAGATACCATTGTTTTATTTACTAATGATATTACATTAAGTGTATATCATGAAAAAAAATGTCATTTCAATTTTTATATTTTTATTATATTCAAACTATTAATTTTCATGGAATATTTTTTAAAGTGTTTGTATCATATGTTTGTGTATTTTGGAAACACTACTCATAACCTATATTAATTAGTTAAATGTAAGGAATGAACTATAAACTTGAAAACATCTCAAAAGTAATGATTCCAATATTCAAAATACAAAATATAGGTCATCAACCCAATTACATCAGAAAATATGGGTAATGAAATTAATGTTTTGATGGAACCTTAAATTTTTCAGGAGAAAATTTATGGTTAAAGAACCCTTTATACGTAGTGACCATATGTTAGAGAGTTAAAATGTATGGATCATAAATCTTACTTTTATGGTCAAACTTATATAGTAAATGTTATGTATGGATAATTAATGCTATGTAGTTGATCCATACATTTGGTATTTTGGTGTTTTATAAAGGAGGCATATATTTGACAATTCTATGATATAGATTTGAATTTTCAATTTTATCTGTGTTTTCTAAAATGGTCTTCATATAATTTTAGGCTAATTAATGTATTGTTTATGTTCGATTCAAGTATAGGTATGATTGATTCAAAGAACCATATTCAACATAGAAAATTACCAATATTTATAATGTATGTTATGAGACCCTTTGATTATTTTTAGTTTGAATATACACGATCTTTTTGAGTATTTTTCTACATCTAGAATAGACTATCAATATGTTTATGTTATATATTATACCTTTATATATTTTCAATATATTGTCATAAAAACATTCAAACATAAAACTATATTATTATGAATATATTTTTCAGTACTACTGGTACTATTTTTTTCTTTTACTATTTCACATAATTTTCAAGCAAGATCCCATTAGTGTTATTCTTTCATGAAGACATTATTTTATGGGTATGAAGATACATATTATTTCTATTATTACTTCTATAATTTTTAAGGTCAACCCAAACAATAATAAAATAAAAATATTATAATTTATTGGAGTATCAAATCCTCAAACACATATTTCATTTAAGTATCTACTTCTTATACTAAGATGTGGATAATTGGTTTTCTATCAAAGATATAGAATACTATATTTTTCCTCTATAGTAAGGGTGTTAAATAACTAAAATGATTTTTGATATTTAACGTCTTTTTTAAGTGGTATTTTCTAGTAAAATTCACTATGCTCACAAATATAGTGTGGATGGAGTGTACTAGGGGATCATTATAACCATAACCACTTTAAAATCGCTTTGTTCATTCATTATATTTATCCAAAATCATATTTAGTATAGAAGAAAATTCTATATATTTTCATAAATCTCAAACAAAAATATAAGGATATTATAAGAAGACACAATTCACCCCCACTTGTGTTAGATTTTTATTATTCTAACCTAACAGTTGGTATTAGAGTTGATATTCTGTGATAAATCTATAGCAAGATGAAATTAATCAGGTTTATTCAAAGAAAATAGAAATTACTAGTCTATGATAAGGAATTTTCATGGATCATTCTACATACATTAGTGGAAAAAAATATAGATTCTTGAAATATCAAATGATTATCTACTTGAAGAATCATGGATTCATAGTCCATTCAAATATCATTACTCTTTATGTGATTTCAAAAAGTAAGATACATATACTGTCGAAATTGAAGATAAATATGATAAAAATTCAAAATAAATGAATGTTATTATCTACATAAATAGAGCTGATGAGTTCAATCATGTATCCCACCTTCCTTCTGCCAATGATATGTGGCACACAATAGCTATTGTATTTGATGGAACAGATAACATCAGACAGATGAGATATGCTACTTCCAATCTAATGTTTAGAACTTTTAGAATTTTCATTGTGAAAGAATAACACAGATTAATGAAAGGCTGATAGATATTTTCAACAACATTACTACCTTGGGAGATCCTACCCACCCATATGATCATGAACTGAAATTACTCAAATCATTACCCTCTAAATTGAATGGAATATCTATGGTTATCCATAAATCACCACCTGTAAATAATTTGGACATAAAATAGTTTATTGGAACACTGGTTATG
This sequence comes from Viscum album, assembly GCA_963277665.1. Taxonomy (NCBI): domain Eukaryota; kingdom Viridiplantae; phylum Streptophyta; class Magnoliopsida; order Santalales; family Viscaceae; genus Viscum; species Viscum album. The sequence goes on from OY728160.1 coordinate 1,857,623,384, forward strand.
TATGAACTATAAATGAAAGATAATGTTGAAGATAATAAGATTTTAGAAAAATGGGAAAATATTTCCATCAATGTGATATATCAGAAGAATAATGTAAATGTAATATTAGAAGTAAAGAAAAATATACACCTTAGATTTTGGAATGAAGATAGCTCAGCTTCATAGAATGGTTAAAAATTATACATTAATAAAATATAATTTAAAAAATCCTTCAAAAATAATGAAATATTGTCCAATGATGTTTGATTCAATGAATGAAAAAAGATGGGGCTTGATAGACCAGAATTTCCTCAATTAAAAGATGGTAGAGAAAATGCCAGCAAATAAATATCAGAAGAATTAGGACTGTCAATATAAAAGAAAAAATTCCATGACATCCACATTTACTGTATTAGAAGACTCCACAAACTCTTCAAAATACGATTCTAAGAAAGAGCCACAAAATCTCAAATATAATATGTGCTTCATGGATAAGGAATAATAAGAGGTGAAAAGTTATTATTATTCTACCTCTGACTCAAATAATAACAAAAATGACAAATTGGATGCTTATAATTTAATGGTAGAAGATAAATATGATTATTTATTAAAGAAGCATAAATCATTGAAAAAAATTCACAATGTTGTTTTAGGTGAATGAGACACAATAAAAAAATATCAATAATTTATTGGAATAGTTAATTCATCTACATCATACTATATTGATCTTGAAAAAAGGTAATACAATTTCATGATGAAGTAAAATCTAATAAATGTGATTCTCTTATTTTTACTAAAGGAGAATAGACACTATGTGATATTAATTAAAAAATGTAATTAAAAGAGAATTATTTTGAACAGGAAGAAAGTATTAAAAATATAAATTATATAAGAATGATTTTGTGCCCTATTTATAAAATCATACTAGTTATTAGTGTGGAATAAAAGGCCATTTCAATAACAATGATTATTTGAGAAATATATAAATTTTTTGTAATAAAAATTCATTTTTTATGAATTATGTATAAAGAAAGTGATGTAAAAATTGGAAGAAGATGGAATATATAGAGCCCCGTTTCATTTCTCATTAACTTTGATATATCTAAGAAAATTTATGTACCCAAAAAAAATTGTTTACTTTTTCGTAAAAAAAGAATACATAGGAACAATAATGATATATGGTAAATGGATTTTAGATATTCCAGAAACATGAGTGGGGAATCCAAATATTTCTACACATTTACCAAAACTAATAGTGGACCAGTGGGTTTTGGTGAAAATGTGTAAGGAAGTATTGTTGGCAAATAATGATTAGAGATCCAAATACTATCTTTTTCAACACATTACTGTGTGTGAAAGGGATAAATCACAACTGAAAAGGTATCTCTCTACACTATCATAATGTTTTAATGTTTATTTTTAACATTTATTTATCTATATTAAAAGATAAATGTAATAAATTTAGAGCACCAATAACTGAAATAAAATATACTTTGAATTTAAATTCCATGTGTAAAAGGAATGTGAATTGTTTAACTACTAAGAAAAATGTTTCTTGGATATGAATTAAGCGACTTGGTTGTTATAATTTATTTTCATTACATATATTTTATATTAAGACACAAGTTTCTGATATTCCTTGTCTTACATTAGAATGTAATGGATTCTGTGATGTATCCAAAATTAGAAAACAATACATATATTTGTTCAAATCTGTTAAAAAATTGCATCTTCTCAACCATTATAACTTATACATATTGATTTTTTGGACCATCATGTGTAAAATGATTGGATGTAAAATTATATTTCTATTTTTTCGATGAAGATTATATTTTATTTACACGGGTTTATTATTTAAAATACAATAGTGATATTTTCATAACTTTTCAATTTTTTTTTCAAAATTGTTAAAAAAGAAAAATATTTTAAAATAATTTCACTATGAATTTATCATGGTGGATAATTTGAGATTCATTAATTTAATTATGACTGATCAAATATAGGTATTAAACACACCGTTTCTTCATGAAGAACACCTCAACAATATTTAATTATAGAAATATGGAATAGAACAATACAAGAAATTGAAAGGACTATGGGGAATGAATAAATTATACCTATTAAATTTTTGGGTAGATGTAGTAAGAACAGACTTCTATATCATGAATAGTGTTTTAATAAGGAAAATATTTAATAGAAAATCCTATGAACAATGGAATAAAATAAAGCCTAATGTAAAGTAATTTAATGCATATGGAATCAAGGTGTGCATCTTGAATACTCTAGAAAAACATCGTATGTTTGATCCAAAATCTGATAACAAATATTTTTGGGATACCCTTCTTCTTATAAATCCTATATAATGTTCAATAAAGAGTTAATGATTTTTTTAGAATCAATTACTTTTATGTTTATCGAAATTATACCTCTTATAATAGAGAAATATAAAAATTGTTGTTACTAACATTTTTGACAAAATGACACTTGAATCAACTAAAGTTGATTTTGAAAATGAATTGAATAATATTCAGTGATTCTCAAAAGAACACCATAATGATGAACCAAAAAGCGTCTTATGTATATAGTCTATATCCATAATGAACGATCCATTAGAAAAAGTTATTGGATATCGATACATATTAATTAGAACTAGACGACAATCGGAAACCCAATATAATTGTTTTCATTATATCATAGTTACAGCCTAAATTTTTTTATTAAACACTAGAAGAATATAGTTGGATGTTATCTATGAAATAGTAACTAAAAAACATTAAAATAAGTGACATGTGTTATTTATTATAAATACCACCATATTATCCATTTATATGAACTAAATGGATCCTTATAAATAAATTGGATGGTCAATTGATCGTTATCTAAAACTAAGATAAAATTGTATCTAAATGATATAGTAAGGTATAAGGTATAGATTATGATGAAACCAATTCTCATGATGATAGATTATAATCCATTGGAATCAATTTATCTTAGGAATATAATTCAAAAAATAAATTATATCATATGGATTTTAAATTTTCCTTTTTAAATTGATATTTAATGGATGATGTATAGGTTCAACAACATTCTTTTTTTGAAAAACCTCATAAGAAAATACTGAATTAAAACTTACGTAGTCTCTCCGTGTCCTTAAACAAGCACCAAGATCTTTATAAGAATGATTATGAGCTTTTCATGTCAAAAATGGATTTACTATTGGATTAGTAGATCCATCACTTTTGAAGACAAATTTTTCCTCTAATATTTTATTTTTATTAATTTATGTTGATGAGGTAATTTTCTATTTAACAAATAAATTATATTTAAAAGGATTTTTTCAAAACTAATGCAAATGGAATTCTAAATGAGTGTTACATGAGAGAAAATTTTATAATTAAGATTTAGAATTTATCAAAAATATTATTGAACTTTTTTATTTTAAAATAATGATATTATAGATTTATTTAAATTGTTTGGTCTTGAAAATAATATGATATATAAAACAAATACGATTAATAATATACAGAATGATTTGGATGAAGTTGGAAACCCATTTATCAAAAAGTTATACCAACGTATGATTCATAGTTTATTATATCATAATAATATTAGAAAAGTCATTATGTTTTCTATATGGTTATATGATAGATTTCAGTCAAATTTGAAATAATCCCAACATATTATTGTCAAAATTATTTTTAGATATTTAAAATGAATTATTTAATAGTCTCTTTTATATTAAAAACATATGATGACTTTGGAGGTTTTATATTAGATATATTAATCACATCAGGAACTTTTCACTTTTTAGAAAATCATTAGTTTCATGGTCTTGTAAGAAACAACACTCAATTACATTGTCAACACCTGAGGCAAAAAATATATATGTTGGTTGTTTTTATTCACAAGTATGGTGGATGAAAAACACTATACTGGATATTGGACTATATTTTAATAATGTACCTATTTTATGTGATAGCACTAGTGTTATAAAAATATTAAAAAATTATATAAGTCAATCTAGGACTAATCATGTTGAAAAATGAAATCATTTTAAGAGATTATGTTCATAAAAATGATATTTCTATATAATTTATAGATCCCCAATATCAATTAGCTAATATTTTCACCAATAAAAATCCCATAAGAATTATGGATTTTATTATGGGGGTAGAATTATTTAATTTTTAAATGACTGTTTATTAGTACATTTTATTTGATCAATTTTTATTTTTAATTAGATACAATTTTATTCAGTAAAATTTGATTATTTTCAATATTTGTTAACAATTATATCACTCAGAAATTTGAATGTAATTTATTTTCTTAAATAAATTATTCACATTTTTAGTTTTAAATCATGTGTTATCAAAAAAAAATTAATGATTAATATATATATTCAGAACAATAAACTAGACCATGTAATCATATGTTAGAAAACCATTCAAAATTCCTCACCCTTTTGTATTTTAACTATTTCGCCTCCAAGAACCCTTATCTTTCTCCTAAACCATAGAATTTGAAACCCTTCACCCTTTAGATTATCAGAAATAATGAAGAAAAAATGAACAGATGAAGGTGAGATATTATATATGAAATTTCTACATGTTCCCTCAAGAAAGATTCTTCAAGGAAAAGTTGTAGATTTCGTATGGCTGAATTAAAATAAACTTATACTCAAACAATATATAGCGTTTCTGGTTTTTGATTTTCTATTAAATGAAGAAGATAATGATTTTATTTATAAGGATGAACTAAATCACTTTTATAGTAATGCACATTTTAGATTTGGGGATTAGGAATATAAAATATCCTCAGAAAAAGATGATATGGAATTTTTAATTTCATCAGTTGAAATTTCAGAGATTATAAAATTTCCTTGTGAAAGAATATTCTAATTTAATCATTGATCAATATGAAATTAAGATCAAAAGTCAGAGGAGATCATGTAATTTTTGTTTGGTTCATCAAATTTAAGGAAAATGTTTTTAAAGGATCTTGAGGGAGAAAAAATGGTTTTATTAAGTATCATCCAAACTGATATATCCCCATGGGTTGTTGAGATAGAGGTTTTTTGTTCCCAAACATGTATATCCTAATTTTATTAATCAGTGAAATCATATTAATTTATCTGAAATATATTTTATGATATCTGAGTTACTATTTTCATTCTGAGGAAATAATTTCATTATACCCTTATGGTAGGATATTATCTCTTATTAAGTTTAGTAAAATACAGATTCATGATTTTTATTCATGATTTAAATGTCATCAGGACAATGTGTTGAATTCTAAGACTCTAATAAAATTTGGTTTATTTTGGTGTAAAATAAAAGGTTAGATGATGCCTATTGGTGCAACTGAATGATAAAAATCTAGATCCTTCTCTAAGGGGGAGAAAATTATATTAAGGAATAAAGAAGTTAGAGATTACAAAATAGAAGGTTTTTCTCATCCAACTAAGTGAATTATATGATTTTATATTAATGATATTTTTAAATAACATTCATAAGAAAATTTATATGATGAGGAAATTTATTTATAAAAATGGAATTGAGAAGACCCATATATTGAGAATCCATTACTAAGATATAGAGAGGAAACTAATTCAATTCATTTAAAATAAGAAGAACATGTCATGGATCAACAAGAAGAATGTCTTGTCCACGAGCTACAAGTTATTACTCAACCATGTCATTAGGAAGAATCTCCCCAAGTAGTTCCGAATTTTTATAAATCATTTACTCAAACCACTAAGGTAATTTAAAGTATGTCTATCTCTAACAATGGTCCTTCCATAGAAATAACATTATCTATTTATTGAAAAAACATAGAGGTCCTTGATAAGATATCATGCTCATGGGATATGTCCTTGGATATGTATCAAGCTAATCCCTTAGCTACTGTTGAGGTTTCTACTTAGTCAATGAATCTGTATGAAGGAATACATGACTCTATGAAAAAAATAGTTTGATGTCATATTTTTAAATTATAACAAGGTTTTGGAAAATAATTGATATCTTTTTCAAGAACTAAAAGCATCCAGACAATATTTTGATAATTTAAGATATTCATATGTTCCATGGATGGAATTTGATGTTATTACAAATCAAGTTCATGAAGTTATAGAGATTTATATGTACAAAAATGATTTTTAGAAATTCAAGAGAGATGTCTTCGACTAATTTACGATCCTAAAAAATATAATTTTTTTTCTAAAATAGATTTTGGTGACTTAAAATGGTATTTTAAAAGCTAATTTCAACCTTTAAAGGGGAGACGTAGCAATTCCATTACTTCAATCACTACTCCCACAACATCACCATATCTAATAATAAGGTTTCATGATATAACCTCATTAATGGTTGATAGAAATTATAGGCTTAAAAATCATCAATGTAATAGTGCTCCTTTATTAGTTCTATTTGATAATAAGAGATATTTATTTTTGATAATGACTTCAATTGAACCTTGAATTAGGCTTCTTCTTAGTAAGTTTTGTGAAACATTATCTATGTTTCTACAGATAGATGAAAATTGTCATGACTTTTATAAATTAAATTTTATTGGAAATCTTAATATTAGTCAGAATTTGAGAATTTTCTTAATGTAGTTGGTAGATAATCTTTTTTGGATTCAAACAATCTTAGGAGGCAGATTTGAAAGAAGTTTTTCAAACTGCTCAGGCTTCAAAAGAACCTATAGTATACCAAACTCATTCACCTTATACTAGACACACTATATAACCCATTTCACAAGATAATACTTATAATGTGTTTGTAATGTTATTTTATAATTTTTTTTGGAATTATTTATATATTATATTTTATGTTTATCTCTATTCTCAAAAAAAAAAAATTTATCAAATTTGTACACAATAAACATTAATTTATTTATCATAGAAAAATATACAGTGGTATAATTCATTTCTTATACATTGTTTTCAATATCAAAAATGAAAGAGGAAATTGGGAAAACACAATATTTCTTAATTTACATATTTTTTTAATAATTTATGAGGTTATTTTTTTAATCAAAAAATTACTATGAATAAAATCATAATTTTTATTTTATATATTATATAAAAAATATATAAATTATATTATGGGTTTTTGATCATAAAAAATGGGAATATTTTTGGGCATGTACCACCTCAAAGATACTCTATAAATCTTATTGCCTTTGATTCTATCAATTACCTCTTTTTAAAAATGATATTACTATATGTGTTTTCCCATAAATTTATATTCATTTTAATATTTATTATAGAATTATATTCATGTTTTAAAATCCCAAGGATTATTCATTAATGTGTTTGGAGCATATTTTATTGTATCCTAGAAACATTATGCATACCCTATGTTGATTAACGTAACATAATGAATAAACCCTATTCTTGAAAAAACACATAAGTAATGAAAATAATGTTCACTATATTAATAGTGGATAATAAACACTTTACAATCAAAAAATTATGGTTAAATAACCTTATGTTTGGATGGAAACTTATCATTGTTAATAGAAGAATGTATGGTTAAGGAACCCTATATATGTAAGGAATCATATGTTCGAGAGACAAAAATATGGATCAACAAATTTACTAATATGATCTACCGCACATTGCCAATATTACATTTCAATAATTAATTTTACATAGTTTAATCCTACATTGGGTATTTTTTTCATTTTGTGAAGGATCCTTGTGTTTGACTTTTCAACATCATTGATATAAGAGTATTAATTTATCCATGTTTTCTCCAATGGTCTTGACATATTTTTAGTCTAATTAATGGATAGTTTACAACTAATTAAATTCCCATTATGATTGATTCAAATAATAGTATTCAATAGAGAAAATCATTCCAATTATTAAGGGAAGTTACAACTCCCTCGTGGATTATTTTGAATTTGAATATCCACAATATTTCAAGAAATTTTATTAGATCAAGAATGTCATATCTAGTTTATTCTATATGTTCGACCTATGTATCATTCAAATATATTTTGATAAAAAATAATTCACACATATTATTTTATTAATATTAATATCTTTTTATGAATTGCTATAATGAATGATCAAATATTTTGTTTTTTTAACCGGCCACACATTAGAGACATAGATATTTCTATATCGTACTATTGAATGTTTACTATTGTGGTTTTTTTCTCTAATGATTGAAGATAATTTGTAAATGGGATTACAACATATTTATTCATTAATGAAGATGTTAATTTCTATAGAATAATTTCCATCAACTCTCAATTGCACCTAAAGTAATTCTGATGATCATCCCGACAATCAAAAAATCTAACTATATTGATTTAATGGGTTTTCAACTACTTTTAATTAGTGGTTCATTACATGTCAGCTTCTTATACTATGTTATGGATAACTGGTTCCCTGTTGAAGAAACCAAAGTCTGTATTTAGAATTGATTAATAGTTTTATAGCATCCTTCACTCAGCTGTGGATTTTAATGTTGAGTGATATGAGGATGTGTCTAGTAAAATTCACCAAGAGCATAGATATAGAACTGATGGAGGGGAATATGGGATCTTTTTCCCCGAACCACCGAAAAATTATTGTGTTCATTCCTTTTTTTATTCAACTCTAACATTTATCAATGAACTAAACACATCTTATTTTCATAATTCTAAAACCAAAATCTTTCGGGATTTTCAAAAAGACCCAATTCACCCCCTTGTGTTATATTTATTAAATTCTGGCCTAACATCGAGTTCCTCCTCTTACATACAAAGTACCTCCTCCTCCATTGTTGGTTTTGATCTATGTACTTCAAATGTAATACAAATATCACACTATTAGATACATCAACAATATAATGGTATGATCTCCAATCCTCTACCATATATTTCATGTTCTTCTTCCCATCTATTGGACTATCTAGGTGAAATATCATTTTCCCTATTTCCAAGGTATTTTTCAATTTTTTTGATTTATTTTATTCAATATCAAATTATAGGTGGATGCTGAACAAGGTAATGTATATGAGGATAAGGTAGGGATTCTAGGTTCATTTCTTGGGTTCCATTTCATTATATATAATGAACCATTGCATTGTGATCCAAACCTTCCAATAACTCCTCTATTTTCAACTTAAATTAAATTGATAGCATTTCCATGCCATTGGTGGCATAAGGGAGTGGTGAATCAAACCCTTTGGTTGATCCCCTTTGATATTGCCATAAAAATGGATGTATCATTCCATGAGAGAGAGTAAGGACCCCATTTGTGATTCCAGGTATGGACACAATGGTGAGTTATTGAAATTTCCCAACCACGCCTTGAGTTACATGTGGGACTTCATTTATAGGTCACTATGGATAGACTTCTTATGATTAGACATATACCAAGCCCCTCAAGTGAAACATGGAAATTTTCTATGAACATCCATTGATTGGCTCAATGTGACTCACTATGAATTATAAATATATTTTTATTTCAATTTGAAAAGTTAAAAACATTTTTTTAAATGAGAAATGATCATTGGGTTATTAAAATGTAGGGATACATCATCCATACCAAATAAAAATATTATGAATTTCCCAAATTCACTATTATTTTCCCTTTCACTTTACCATTTCACTATTATAGTGTTTGGACTTACCTACTTAGGCCTTAATAGGTAATTTGTATGGTTGTACAAGTGGATCCCAATATAATGTATTTATATAGTTATTTCTACTTTTAATTTATTTAATCAAGAATATTATTCATTAAATATTTCAAAAAAAGGATCCACCCAAGCACCATTGGTGGTGCACCTCCTATGGTACCCATGTAGAATTTATGGTTGTAGGTATAGATTAAAGGTAGCACCATGCTTCCGACGATTATTGATTTAAAATTTTATGATGGAGATCTTGGTTTAGGACAAATAATATAATCTATATGCTTGTTGTATAATTTTATTTTCATTTTTTATGTTATTATCATGTTGTATAATATTTTATCCCCTACCCATGCTTGTTCATTATTGTATAATGACATGAAATTTCCTAATAATTTCTTATATCTAGTTATTACATTGTTTCTACTTATTTCTAATTTATTTTTCATGTATTTTTCTTCTTATTCCACTACCATATATTATTATTTATACTTATACTACCTATTATCATTATCTTTTGAAAATATTACTCTTAACAATGAGGATATTAACTCCCCACAGACACACCCATGGACCTTGCTACTAGTTGGTAGCCTATGATGTAAAGAGAGGTGTGTATTAGGTATAATAGCCAACATATTAGGGAACCATTAAGTGGTATCCATAGAAGGATGCTACAGAGTGGTATGAATATTATTTTCAATTTATTATACTATTTGGGATTTGACAGCAGATGAAGTGTTCTGAATATGGTCATTATCATATTTATTGGAGTAGTTAACCCATGTACAGTGGAAACAAAAATTAATGAGGATGTGTGAATGGTGTTATTTCTTATATTGTTATAGTTCCATGGATTTCCCCATAGGATGATGCACTTTAATTTAATAGATGTTGTTTTGATGAGATATTTTTTAATTACCCCAAATTATGTTATAAAATAATTACGAATACATCATACTAATCACTCTTGGGTTTAGAATTCAGTACATTTTTCTATGAAAGATTTATTTTTGAACATGCATTGCTTGTAGTTAATGTGATTGTTTCATTCAATTTATTTGTTATTCCTTTCTATTAATTGATTAAAATATATTGAATTATGTTAATTCATCATTAAATGAATAATAAAACAGAATTGGACATTCATGTATCAACCTTAAGCTAAGATAATTTTTTTTCATAGGTTGTGTCATTGGCTATAATTAGGAAATTGTGGCATGTTGATCCATGGACCAGCAGTCACATGGGCAAGAAAGTCTTGTGGTTATGAATAAATTGACACCACCATCCTATTTATATGGAGTATGGGCACTGAAAAATTATAATATAGTCATTCAACCTAATCAACCACATAATATAAATATGAATACATAAATAAATTAAAAATGATACTTTGGAAGACATTGATCCTCTTCCAACGTAGTAGCGGGTTGAAAGCTGTGTCCCCAATGTTTTCATTTCTGAATCATTTTGATCAGACAATATTGGAACCTGGAGTAGGCTACATGTGGTAAAGTTATTATAGGAATTCCTTGGACCTTTGATTTATTATTTATTTACATTTCTGCTATAAATACTGTCCGAGTTATGTGTATAGATGTTATAGAGCTATGACACCGTGATGAAAACTTGTTACATGCCATAAAAGAGGTGATGAGAATACTTCCAAGGTTGTGGGTCCTATGCAACCTGTGATACCACCTGTAAATCTACCTAAGGCGTCCCCTATGGACATCCATAGTGTGATAATTCTTATTTCTACAAAATAAACATTCTATTAATGAAATGAATTTAGGTTACACCTTGACGAACAACTTCTATAGTAGAGATGACCTGAGATTTATAGTAGAAACATAATCCCACATTTAAAGGGTATGGTGGACCTCAGGCTACTGAATAATTGCTGGTGGCCATGTAGTACATAATCAAGAATATTGAGAGGCATATAGAGTAGAGGATAAATCCTGCAACCAATACTAAATGTGAATCCACCATGTGTTTGTAGGATGTCTTAACTCTAGATGATCAACATTAGGGTATTGTCTTAGTGGACTTCTAGATAGCCTTCTCTAACTATTTATTTCCTCATTCCATGAGAACTGGTCACATTGATAAATTCATACTCTTTCAACAAGGTGATATAATTATGATGAAACACGCATCTTGTATTATTGAGTTACAACACTTTCCAACCACCATACTAGAGTGGATTTGACAAATATGAGGCATTTTGAGGATGAAATTTCATATTCCATCCACTCATAGGTGAACATATTTCATTTTACCATCATCCTAGATGATTATAATAGGTACCTATTTATTTAAAGGAACATAATGGGATGGGGACACATGATTCAGTGTATTTAATCTTATAGGAAGAGAATTGTTTTATCTAGTAGTTGGTAGCGACACATCAAGGGTAAAAACAATGTTGCTTCCAGACATGTGGCTCACACTAAAATCAATGTTGTGGGTCACCAGGGAATAAATCCAATCCACAAAATCCCCATTATATGAAGAATCCATTCAAGTGTCGGTATAGAGGATGTATGTGTCACCCCTAGTGCTTCTGCCAATCATTTCCATTAGTTATTAGAGAGCTAGGTTCTGTACCATCACCTCCATTATGTGAAGGATTAGTGAAATTTCTTTAGGATGGATGTTGGTATTCTATAGGATGTTCGAGGAGAGTAGGTGGTTGTGGATGAGGTATTCTAGTCTCGTTGTTCTAGTGAAAACAAAGTGTACTTTATCATGATACATAAATGGCATCTCAATGCTATAAATCATGCGATATTTATGTTCTGTGGCCTATTCTAGAGGAGCAGAGTCCAGGGCCATTTATTGTTAGATATAATATTCTCAAAGCATCCACTCTAGTTTCATCCTTTTTTGAATTAGGTTTATCACATAGTTTCGAATATAATAAAACTATGGGATGTCTGTTCCAAGTGATAGAGTACCCAAGTGGTGTCATGACTCTTGAGACATAGCCACGAGTTTGAGTAGAGGGTATATTCTAGTGCAAGGAGGGCACCCATGAAATTGGTGGGATCCATTTTCTGTGGAGTTTATTCATCCTTCAGATGACTGAATATGGAAACATTCTCGGTATATAATGGCTTCTAACTTATCGAGAACATGGGGATTGTTATTGTCATCGAGTTTCATCAACATCACCTGACGGAAAAAAATGTATTCCTAATGGTGAATGGGATAACTAGGGAAGTGGAGATACGCGAAAGAGTGTCCAGCTATGGGGTGTAATAGACCATATGGAAAATCTTTTTATGAAAAATTTTGTAATGTGGCTCATGGAATACCCTCCCATTGTGGATCGTTTCAGTGAAATCATCCAATGTGATTTATATAGCTTACCACATGTGAGAGAGGTCGAGTACACTATTAATATTCTTATATGTGTGAAACATGTGTAAATTCCTCCATATATGATGGAGCCTAAACAGATATTGGAACTCAAGAAGTAACTTGACGACCTAAAGGATAATAGTTTTATCTGAACCATAACATCACCATGGGGTACACCAGTCCTTTTCACCAAGACGAATGATGGTACCGATTTATCATGCAAATATTACCAATGTATGAACCATATTTCAAGGAAAGTTCGGTAACCACATTCTCTTATAGATGACATATTTTACCAGCACTAAGGAGAAAATTTTGTTATAAGATGTTTTTGTTGTTGAGATACCATTAAGTGTGACTCAGGAAATCCGACATACCTCATACAATATTAAAAAGTAATATTGACTTGTATGAGTATTTGTTCATTTCATTCAGTATAAAAAACATTTCAGTAGTCTTTAGGGAATAAATGAATCTGGTTTTCAACCAGTATCGTTATTCTTTTATTGTATACTTTGTATAGAACATCTTATTGTGTTAAACAACCATAAAAACCCATTAAAATCATATTCATATCAAGATTATTACACTAATATAGTAACATCTATATGATAGTATTAGTAAATTCCAAATTTGTATTAGCAAGGTTAACATATTTGGTCATATCATATTGGAGGCAAGCATATCAGTTGACCTAGATAAGGTATGGATCGTTGTTTCTTAGGAGCATCCCAAGAATGTATTTGACATACGTATCTTCTTAAAATTGACTTGAAAGTATATGTGATTTATCTATGTCATCTAATAATTAGTAGTGTTGTTTTTGGTCCTAACCAAGAAATTTGTGTTATTCGAATAGGCTGAATCTTGTGGGACATATTTTTAATCATTAAAGGGAAGAATCACTTAAGAACTAATCCTAATTATTCCAAATATTAGTGTAAGATATATTTTAAACTATGATGCATTATTAATTAGTTTGTGATATGTTATGATAGATTTTGATCGGGTTTTACAATACACGTTATTCCATATGAGGCCTCCCGAGTTGAATTACCAAAAGTATGTCCTCTAGATATAAGTCGTTGTTCATTAATTATTCTTTTGAAGGATCCAAATATTGAGAGAGAGATTCATTGTTTTCCCATATTGTAAAAGTATATATTCATCTCTACTCAATGAGTCCTAAATATAAGGTGTCCCAGGTGGGTGGAATATATAAGTTTTTCTGAAATTGATCTTGCATGTATACCAAAAAATGGAAACACTTTAGCTGAAACCATGATCCTTAAAACTCAAAAGAAAGACAACAAGGACTCAAAAACAAGTGGAAATGTAGGTATCTATTCTCTAATATAAATCATGAGATTTAAGAATATCATGAGAGTGTAGTAATATAAGTTCATGTTGTGACATCCTCCCTTATGCTGCAGGTCCAGTTGGGGAAGTTATTGGATTATGAGGTCTCCATTTTGAGGGAGAGATTCATATTACAGAACCCCTTCCCTGGTTGGGATGTTTATAGATTTCAAACCCTACCATATTATGGTTAGGTATGGGTTCCATCAAATGCATGGGATTATTTCATGAGGGAATAAAAAGCTTATGTTTGGGTGGTTTATCCTGCACATACTAAGATTTATAGAGATATCAAATGTAGGTATTAGTAGTTAGGTAAGAACTGGTTGATATAATACTTTATCACATTGTGATCCACTTCTCAAAAGGTAATGGAAGGGAGCCAGTTAATACCATACATATGAATCCCCTCTCTATTTCAAAATGAAAATGGAATGATTTCCGCATGGATTTTGTGACTGTCATGCTGATAACCCAATGAGGCAGAGATGTTGTATGGGTACTCATAAAAAATCTTAGAAAATTTTCACACTTCTTTTAGATATGAGATAACGTCTCTTGTAATGATATAATAAGGTTGTATATCCATGAGATATTGATACTTCAACGTGTTCCCCAGTAAAATTTATTAGACTGAGAAACCCGTTTCACTTCATCATTCTGTACAGGGTTACAAATACAATTGGTTTTGGTAGTTATTTTGAGTATTTTATATCACCAATGTCTGATGGTCAGTTTGATAAAATAATATAGGTTTTGGAGGGCATTATATTTTCCAGCATCCTTTATTTTTGTGGCTCAAAGGAGAATAATATTCCTACAAAAGTGTTTTCCTAAAACAACAGCTTTCGGGAATTAATTCAGATGGATCCACATGACGCCATATATGGTAGACCATTATATTCACCTCTATGTTATATTGAGTTATGTAAGTTAGCTCTGTTGATTCCTCTTGTTGTTCGGGAGGGATCAGATAAAGACCAACTAATTCAATAAAATATGTCTATATCTTTTTCTAGGAAAAATTTATATACCAATCATCATCGTAGACCTCTAGAGTTCGAGGTGGGATATTAGTTCATTCATCATGAATCACCTAGATTGGGTCATAGAAAAATTTTGAGATATGGAAATTTATTACATTAATAAGTTGGCACATTTGAGATAGTTAAGAGATTCAGACAGATATCTTATCAATTTTTGTTAATTCATAGGTACCATTTCATGCACAAGATCTTCCATGTATCGCTTCTTTGATAGTATCATCATCACATATCGCATTTGTTTGAAAATGATGATATATAGATATATGTGGATGCATCCTTTGAGGAACATCCGATATGTATTATTGAACAAAGAACTAACAATCTTAGAAGTATTTTTGTTCAAATAGTCTGGGTCCTAGGGAAGAAATTTCACGTACAGGATGATACCATTTAGTGGGTGGTTATGGAACATGCAGAGTGGATGGATATATTCTCAGATAAAATTCTAAAACCCTTGAAGTGGATCCTTATATATGACTTGTCTTGATGAGGGGATGTTATAATGTCCCTAATTTTCTCAAAGGTACATACTATTATTATTTTCAAATATTTTTTTGGTCAAAATAATAATGCCTAATGTATTGACTCTATCATAGATAGCCAAGATTATAGGTCATCTATAGATTACATTAACAATATTAGATTGAATCAAATATCGAATGACCAAGTTTACTTGTCTTGGTAAATGAGATATGTACATGAGCCTTATAGTAAAAATTAACACCATAATTACAATATAATTTTTTCCCATCATTCAAACCAAAAAAAATTTAGGATAAATCTATTCCTTCTAGAAATTACCTAAATATATTTCATTGTACGATTCTTGTATTATTCAAAAGAGAAATACAGTATGGCAGATATCAAATTTTTAGTAAGTGAAAACTATAGCGAAAGAAATAATGAATCAATGAGAAGAGTCAACATGGAATGGTATATAACATAACAAACCTTCCATGTAATCAAAAAAATGAAAAGATGTTCATAAAAAATATGGAATGTTAATAACTAGAGTCACATGCCATCCATGTGATTAGATTAGGAAAGATAAATATTCAAAGAGTTGAAACTAGAAACATTCCATCTAAATGAAAAAATGAAATGTATCCATAGATATGTCGACAAAAAATCTCATGGATGAATAATAATAGACACTAAAATGATGAAAATGCTTCAGTATTGGTTGTCCAGATTCCATGGTACATGGTACCTTTCTTTTCATGATATTTCACCTGAATATTTACTAAATATCAGTTAAAACCCCATCCAATACAGCTATCCAAATGACTTTTACCATGAGACTAACAACACAATGAGGGCTATTGTTTACCTGGCCCCACCCATTTCATTCCAATCCAAATCATTTTTCATATATCGAATAATCAATTTATAAGATTGTCGTATAAAATTTCTGAATGGATTGAGAGATAATTATTTAACAATATCTACTAAAATTATTGAAGTATATTCAACGAAAAAATATATAATAACGGAATTACATTTATAAATGAGATTATCTATGATAAATGATATGATAAAATTGGAAAAAATTGATGTTCGATGATAATAGTAAATTAAATATTTCAAAGGGATGAACTGAATAAAGGAGGTGAAATGGAATACTATCTTTGATCACATCAATCATAAACCATCCAAAGGAAGAGTAACAATGGTATCAAAACAACACACCCCAAGTGTAGTAATGTAAATATTTTGTTTTTGTTGATAAATAGATGTAATATAAAATAATCTCTTAAAAAATTTTGTTTATGAAAATATCCTTTGTTAATGATAAAATTTTTGTAAAACATTTTAATTGAAAATCAATCATAAAAATATTTTCAATAAAAATTATCCATTTAAACATGAAAGGATTGATTTAATGGAATTATGTGGGGTATGTCTATATAAGCTGTATGAGGTAAAATGAACATTTCTTTTTCAGAGTTAGAGGTTATAAAAATTCCTTGTTATGGAAGAGGGAAGAAGATTATGTTTAAGACATTGGTAAAGGAAGAAATAGTAAATGTTTAATTAGAAAATAAATCTAAAAGTAATATAGAAATTATTTTAATAAATTGTACTTTTTAGACTAAACGAGGTTCTCTGACAAAAGAGGGAAATGATATTGGGGTTTGTAATAGAAATATTAAATACATTTTGAGTACTAATGAGTGGAAAAATAGTACGTAGACATGAAAAAGTTCATGAATTACCAGATGATACAATATTTAAATGGTGTATTTAACAATTGTAACATAATTACCTGGAATGGAATTACCATAGATACATCATTAATGTTATTTTTAAGGAATGTTATTTTATGAATTCCCATGTGTCCCATTCCAGTTTGAAATTTTTTAAATCATAATACTTTATAAAAAAATATGTTAATTTTATAAATTATTGTGAATATTTTTATTTTTTGTCATTAAATTTATTTCACTAGGTACTATTTATTAAATAAAAACTTAACCAATTCTGTTTACATTGGGTGGTTAGACCACATTTGGTTTATGTGTATAAAACAACATTGGTATGTTAACTATGATCAAAAGAGTCATTATATATCATATTTAGAATTATAATAATGAAATATGTATCATATTTATAAATTAATTATACATTTAAAAACAATAATTATATGCAATTATGAAAAATGAATCAATATTACAGTCATAGTGATGGTAGGCTATATTTACGCATGAGTAACATTCTTATTTTTCAATGATCATTATTGAAAGAATGAAAAAAACACCATATCATTCTAGATTTATCATTATACCAAAATAACATATTATAAAATACTTTATACTTTTATATATAAATATTTTGATGAAAAAATAATCACATCATGTTGAGGAATCAATATTACACACATGCACAAATGACATTATAACTTTTTATGTGTGTCAAAGGGTAATAATGAAAATTATATATATATATATATATATAGTTTATTAAAAAATGTGTATTATTAATGATATGTGTAATAAAATGATTAAATAAACATAGAAAAGTAATACATATCATATATATCAATTATAAATAGACTTTCTATCAAAACATCAATTGTTAGAGGTGGTATAGGAAAAAATGAACAAACATATTTTTTTAGGAAATAGTTCACTGTAAATAGAAACCACAGTTTTTTTACCCATTTTATAGAATTTTGGGCTAGTATATTTCTAGAATATAATACAACAACCTCACAGTATTTTGTGTATACAATTTTTGCTATATAATCACAAAATAAATAGAATTGAGGGGGTGGATAATGGAAATGAAACAAGTGAGCTTGAGAGAAGTCGTTACTTATTAATCGAGTGTCATATTCAGGTTTTTACCAAATGGATTCCTTGAAGGATTTATTCTTAAATGGGGGATTCAATATATGGGTGGGGATGTTGATAATCTTTATTAAAGTGGAATTATGGATCATAAGTGGTTTGAGAGGTGTGAGGATTGAGCAGAGGTGGTGTTCTTTTATAAGGAAGGAAAAGTTTTGAATTGGTGTTTTTAAAAATATGTTATGTATTCCAACAATATTACCTCAAAATATCATGAAAAACAAACCAAACTCAACATTTTATGGTGAATGTGAAATCTATTTCTAGAAAACGTATGTTGGACTTATTTCTAGTTCATTTGGGCCCATATGTTAAAGGTTTTTTCCAATAAAAAGTTTAATTTTTCCTTAATAATATTCATTAAATTTAATTACCTTCAATGATCATTTTGGTATAAAAAATATTGTTTGTATTATAAATTATAAATTTTTATGATTCCACATATTTAATCCATTTTTTCAAATTCCAATCATAGAAGTTTATGAAAATAAATCAAAATTTATCCTTTATGTGGGATGATTGTTGGGTAAATAATGTTTCTTTATGAATTTTACATTCCTTCATGATTTGAAAATCACAAAAAGCCTATCTTAAGGAAAATTTCATTTTTCACAAGTTTAGTCATGATAAGAAAAATATTCCTTCCCCATGGAAATTTATCCTTACCATTTTTTCATTGTTCATATTTTTTGTCTCCATAAATCTAACTCTATTTATTCGTAAGTGAAAAATTGAGTTTCACATAAAAAATAACATAATTCTTTAAATAGTTAAATATAGTGTATTCTGTTTTCACGATTCGAATTCAGACTCCAAATTATATGAAATTCAGAATCTGAATTCTCTAAAATTCTGGTTCTGAATTCCATATAATTTAGGTTGTGAATTCATCAGAATTTAGACACCAAATTCTTTAGTATTCAGGTTCCAAATTTCTCAGAATTCAGACTCTGAATTCAGCATAATTCAGGTTCTGAATTCCTCAGAATTTAGACTCTGAATTCCTCAGATATCATCTTCTAAATTCCTCAGAATTTAGACTCTGAATTCCCCAAAATTAAGATTCCAAATTCTTCAGAATTCAGGTTCCGAATTCCTCAGAATTCAGAATCCGAATTCCTCAGAATTCATACAACGAATTCTTTGGAATTCACACTTCGAATTCCATAGAATTCAGACTTCTAAATCTATATAATTCTGATTCTATATTCTTTTAAAAACAGAATCAATATATCCTTGTAACATAGACTCCGAATTTTTAAGCTCTCAAAGTCAGAATTTTATTTCTCCTTAGACTCTGAAATATTGAATTTGGTTGAGAAAACATATTTTAATTACTTTTGTTTGAGTTTTTAAAAGAATATCTTCATTCTCTTTCTAACCAACCATTGTTTGAGTGACACATTTATAGGTGCCTCTGAAATTCAGAAAAAAAATATTGCCATTGGAGGAGGCAACCGATCGTTAGAAATGGGCCTATAAATAGAAGCTCATTTGAATGACCACAGAACAACGGAGACACATTGATCAATATATAGATTACATGATGCTAATGTGTGTTCTAGAGAGAGAGACTTTAATGCATTGTGAGTACTAAACAACTTAATCAGAATTGATTCTTGTGACTCCGACTTTTACTGAAAACATTCGAGGGCTTCTAGGGAAAGGAATATAGAGGTTCCAACAACCATGATGTTCGAGTGCTTGTGGGGATAACAGGACAGAGTTCGATATTATTATAGAGGTCTTACCCTGGTTTGGGTATGATAGACATTCTTGAAATTATAAATCAAGGTACCTTCATCCAAGGTTGATGGATACCAAACTCTTTGTGTTAAAATATTTCATACTTTTTACTTGTATTTTTTGATGTATTTCTTTACATTTTGATTAATAGGGAATATATAACTATCTTATACATTCTTGTACATGCATACATTGATTATTGAGATTCTATATGCTTTAAGGTAGAATATTTTCCCTTGTAAACTTTTCTTAAGTTTCTTTTCCAGAACCATATTTCTGGATTCAAGTAAGTCTATAGAACTAAGAGGTATTGTGAATATAACTTGTTTAACATTTTTAAACATTACCATCATTAAAATTTCTAATGGAATTTTTTGATGTATACAATTCCCCCTATTTCATATTTAGCATCTATATCATTATTTCAATCCTACAATTGGTATCAATGGAGGTCTTTGAAATACATATATTGACATATAAGTTTTCTTGCTCATGTTTTTCTTTTTTCTATATTTTCCATGTTTAGAATATTTTTATTCTTGTTTACAATATTTTTTTACGAACAAGTTTGTGTGGAATGATTTTTTATTTTAGATGGAGGAAATGAATGTTTGTTCAATTGAAAATTTTAATCCTTCTAGACCACATATTTTTTATGGGAATTATTATGAATATTAGAGATATAGTAATCAATTTTTTTTATTAACACGGGATTGGCCAACTTTGTTATGCAGACTGGAGATTACTAGATTCCTGATAAAGAAATCAAAACATTTACTAATAAAAAAAATCAGAATATCTACTGAGCTACTAGGTTCACAGTAATTTTTTGTGTTCGCTGACCAGGAATATATATAGACAGAGTTATTATTGTGAATATTCAAATTGTATTTGGATGAAGATTGAAGTTACTCATTTTGGTACGTCAAAGGTTAGTGAAAATAGAAGATCTATTCATGGAGCTGAGTATCATGGTTTTTGATTTCCTTATTGAGAACCTATATGTAAGGTACAGTAGAGATTCATGACTTTTGTCAACATCATAAAATCCATTGGTGAAAAAGGTTTCTATGATGAGGAACCAATGGAAAATATTATAGAAATCATGCCTATTGAGTGGGAATCCGAGAGAACGGATATTGATGAGAATAGGAAAGTCTCAGAGATTACTCTTGATGAGTTGTATGGAAATATTCTTCAACATGAGACTATAATTAAATGATATGATGACTATGTTAAGAAGAATAATGATAGTGGATGTTTTTATTTTACAACCACCTCTATTCATATGAAATCCAAGACTCTTGAGATAGTTACAAGATCTAAATCCAAGATGGTCACTATTTTATCTGAATCAAGTGAAAGTGAACATTATAGAATGAACTAGATAATCTTGATCAAAATATGAACATGATAGCTAGGAAGAAGTAAATTTAGTATATATATATGAAGAAAGACTAAGAGGACAAGAAAGAATCAGAATTTAGTTGCTATGAATGCAAAAGAGAAGGGCATATATGTCCATATTTTCCTATTCTTATGAGAAAAGATGGAAATGAAAAGAATTATAAGAGGAATAGAAAGAAATAGTACATGTCTAAAGCTATGAAGTTTTTGAAAACCATTAACACCTGGAGTGCCAGTGGTGGAGTATCTTTTGAAGAATCCTTGGATTACGAATCTTCTTGATAGAAGAATCATGATTTATATGCAAAGTTATATATTGAAAATCATTGTTTAATGGCTAAGGTATAGAAAGTTGAATCCATCACCAATGTATCCTTGAATTCTAATTATAGTGAAAGTAAATATTATGAATCCTCAGATTATGATTCTTCTTTTGATGGATATAATACGTTACCTACTTATGATGAATTTTCTAGGTTTGCAATGCTCCTTGAGTATGAAATTTCTAATGTCAAGAAAAAGAACGATAAAGAATATTCTAGGATTTTTATTTTTACTAAGGAAATATCAGATCATTCTAAATATATTGATAATAAAATTTATTATTTTTAATGTATTTCAAAAACCCTTGAGGATGTAAATTCTGAGAAGGATAAACTTTGTAAGGATCTAGAAAAAGTAATTTCATAGAAAAATGTTTTAGAGCCTAACTCTAGTGCTAAAACTAATGTTTTTTAGGATATGAAAATTGATATAAAGATAAAGTAAGAAATATTTTCCTTGAGGAAGTGATTGTCAAACATTACCTTAGGTAAAGTATATTTTGCTAAGATATATTCCCAAAGTCAACATTTATGGAATAATTCTGCATTTGGTTATAGTAGTTCAAAACTGATATTTAGTAACAATTATTTTTCCCTAAAAGTTCTCTATTTTGTACTAAGTGTCAGTGTGGTAGGCATTGGGGAAAAAATTATTCCTTAAATAAAACTCAGTCTTCAGTTTTTCATAAAGCTTATTTTTCTAAGAAAATATGGATTCTTAAAATATTGCTTTATGATGTTTCTGAATCCCTGAATGTTTGGGTTACGAAAGGCTAACACACTTATTTCGAGGAAAATAATGATAGTGAAAACAACACTACATGGTACATGGATAGTGGATGTTCCCAGAATATTACTGGTAACAAAAACTTCTTTGAAAATATTATGAAGATGAAAGGAGGAAAAATAACTTTCGAAGATAATGGAAAATGAGATAACATTCATCAAATTATCGGAACACAAGATTTACATGCTGATATTTTCACAAAATCATTACCATACGATAGATTTGAATACTTGAAACAAAATCTTGGAATGATAACTAAAAAGTAATCATTCTTATAAACTTCTTGTAGAAACATATCTCCTAAAAGTAAGAAACTCATTTTCATAGTTGGAGTACATTTTCTTGTTAGTTAAATTTTATTTTTGTAGTTAAAATTTTCTCGATTTAAAATTTCATAGTCAAAATTTTCATAGTCAATATTTTCGGAGTCAAAATTTTCATTCTCAAAATATTCGTAGTTAAAATTTTCATAATCAAAATGTTTTTAGTCAAAATTTTCATAGTTAAAATTTTCATAGTCAAACTTTTTGTAGGTAAAATTTTAAATTTTAAAAATTTCATAGTCAAATTTTTCTTTGTAACAATTTTTCATAGATAAAATTTTCATAGTTAAAATTTTTCAATAATCAAAATATTGGAATCTAATGTTCTCCAAAAAAAATCCCATTACGAATAATCTTCCTAGTAATATGAAAGGAATGTTTCCCTTCCAATGTCTTGATAATCATTTATTTATTTCATGTATTTTTTTTAGATTCATTTTTCCTTAAATCGAAATTTTTTTTCTTAAATTCCTCAAATGATTGGATTCTATGAAAATCCTTTTTCGTCTATCATCTCAACCATGAAATCTTCTCAAGATGATTTCAACCATTATATCAATATGGTAAATTGAAACGTCACATCGACTGCCTATATAAAGGACCCCTAATGGTTGTCCCACATTGAAACTCTAGATTTTGCGCGGTGATTTTATGCCTCTGTTTTTAAAATTCATTACGGATCATCAATGTTTCCTTACTTCCAAAATTCTTCTAAAGCCTCTTCTCAGAATGATATGTCAAGTGTTTAGGAAAACTATTAGTGGTATATCTACTATTAAAGGTTATTTTATTCGATGTTTTATTCCACGTATGATTCTATTATGTCTAAGAATATCATGCTGAATAGTTGGGAGAGTGTTTGCATATCTAAACCAAGAGCACATGATCTGGTGTATCTGAAATTGCTGCTTGAATTCTATGATACATTTAGTTTATTCAATGAAGGAGGAAGAGATAAATTTTAATTCAAGAGCTATGTAAATCCATATTCTCTTTCTTATAACATGGAAAAAAATCTGACAGGAATTCCTTATGAGGGAGAAGTTGAGTTTTTCTCTCACAAGCTACCATATGTAATATGATACTTTGATAAGAAAAAAGAACTATCTTGTCTTGGTCATGAAGAAGTGAAGACTCCAAAAATTATTCATCTCTCTCAAAATCGTTAGATTCGTCTGAAATGGTTTTATGGTTTTCAAATTACGAGAAAAGGGGATATGCATACCCTGATGAAAAGTGATATTTATAGTTTGGATTTCCTAGTTATCATAAGAAAAATAAACCTAGTTAAGAATATCTTGGTTATGATTGATAATATATAGAATGGAAATATGAAGGCTCAGATTATCATGTACCCGTCCATTATTTCATTGATCCTTGTCCTTTGACTTCAGTCTTTCAAGATTCCTTGTTGTTCTAAGTAGATAAATTGTATGGTGATGCTCTTGAATGATGATACTATAAGGAGGATAATGATTGGATTAAATAGTCAATCCAGATAATTTCATGATTTTTCCGAATTAGAAGTTATTGCCTTATCAAAGAAGCCAGATGTGGCTGAAACATCGAAGAAAAGTGGAAGGAAGAGGAAGGTGAAGGTACCAGAAGAGAAGAAAAAAATCACAGTGGCTAAGGAATCTCAATCTGCACCTCCGAAGACAAAGAAGATGAAAGAATATCCTAATGATTTAGTGGCTAAGTGGATAAAATATAATAAGAACGTGATGGAAGGGGAGACTATGTTTGGCCTGGATCCTATTGAGGTAAAAGAATTGTAGGAAAAGACTGCTAAGAATCAAGAAAAGGGAAGAAAAAGAAACGATGCAAAGGAAGAAGTTTTCTAAGGCTGAGATAGTGCAATCCCTTTTGAAGGATGCTATGAAAGACTCCTAGAATATTCCGGTACCAGAATCATTTTTTATAATAATTAATAGATACTTTGGGAATGAAGTTAGTGATTCAGGAAAATGATCATGTCAAAGAAATAGTGAAAGAAGAAGAAGTAGAAGAAGAGGAGGAAGACGGGCGTGGGGATACTGAATATATCATAAATCATTTGGATTATTATAATGATAATGGGAGTCCCTCAAAGAAATTATCTATCTGAACTTCTAATGTCGAGTCATCAAAACATGATAACCCTATAAAAGAGGAGATGGGTGGGTAAGAAGTGAGTATGTTGACTGAAAATAATAGTATCAATCATGATTTCGTTCACCTAGAGGATGTTGAGGTAGGAGTGGAGATGTAAGAAGTTGATGAAGACAAATTTGTTCAGATATCAGATAGTGAACATGAATGTACAAATCAAAAATAAGTCATTCCAAACAATGATAAGGTAAAATAGGTGGTTGTGGATATACCTAGAAAAGATATGGTAATGAAGAAAGATGTTGGTTGTTTATCGAATAAGAAAGCTGTTTAAATTGAAAAATAATCCTCACCAATCAAAGTCTCAGATTTAGAATCTTCATCTCTTGGTCATGAAATTGTAGTTTAGTATTTGAAAAAGCTTGTTGGAAATATTCCAATATTCCCTAGTATAGACTCATGATGCCGGATGCTTCATTATTCATTAAATAAAATGTTGGATTCAGTGTCCACTGTGACAGATAAGTGTGTCTAACTCGAGGCAGATTTCAAGCCTTTTCCCATTACAAATGAGGTTCATATAATATCATCAAAAAAGATGATAAGCTTGTCAAGGAAGACAATATAAGAGACGAAAATCGTTGATGATTTTCAAGAAAGTGTCAGGGATGGTTTTTACACCGAATATGTGAATATCAAGGATCTCACTAATAGTTTTGAGGAAAAGCTAAATATGGAATAGATTCTTGAATGAAAGAATTTAAGTATTTGAATGGGAAGCTAAACAAAATATCTCAGAGTTGGAAAGGGGAATGAGATATTGGAATTGAGATAAATGATAAGCTTGTTAGGAAAGAATATGTTCTAAAGGCCCTGGCAGAATCTTATAAGGCCCAAGAAAAGAAAATTAAATCCTTAGAGAAGAAAACAGAAGATCAGGATCAGTTTCCCAAGAATGTAGAAGAGGATCACAAGGAGATCATGAAGTTAAAAAAATAGTGAAGAAGCGAATGCCAAAGGAGAAGGAAGTAAAATCTTTTCCAAATTCGATATTTTTTTGTATTTTCCAATTATACAAATTCATTCAATCCTAATGAAATTCTTGTTTCTGTTCATATTTTTTGTTTGTTTTGTACTAATCATTATGGTACCAAATTTCATTTCCATTCATTGAATTTATTTTTTGAAAATCACAAAGGGGGAGAAAGTAATGTCAAAATAGAATACTTAGTAAAGATGAATTTTTCTTAAATAAGGGGGAGTTCATCTTAGAGAGAATTTTCATCATGAATATTTTCATATGCAAGAGAATGAAAAATCTCATTCAGGGAATTCAGAATAGGATCCTTAGGGATTCCAAAGCATACGGGGGAGTTAGTCGTATTCACTTGGATCTATAATTAGAGGTAGATAATTTATTATTTACACTCCCATAAAAATTTATATTTCCTTATATTATTTTTTGTAAGGATATTTGTACTTTTAAAAAATGGGGAGATTTTTGAGTCAATAAGGTTTTATTATGACTTTTACATTCCTTCATGTTTTGAAAATCACAAACACCCAATCTTAAGTAAAATTTCAATTTCCCTAAGTTTTATCTATATAATTAAGTTTTCCTTCCCCATGGAAATTTATCCTTACTTATTTTTCAATGTTTATATTTTTAGTCTCTCTATATATAACTCTTTTTATTCCTAAGTAAAAAATTCAGTTTCACATCTAAAATCTCTGAATTCTATAAACTCATAGATATATAGTATTCTGTATTCAGGATCCGAATTCAGACTCTGAATTCTTTGAAATTTAGAATCCAAATTCTCTAAAATTCATGTTACAAATTCCTTATAATTTTGGTTCTTAATTCCTAAGAATTGAAACTCTAAATTCATCCAAATTCAGTTTTCAAATTCCCCTGATATCGGACTCCGAATTCCCCAGAATTCAGTATATGATTTCCTCATAGTTCAAACACCAAATTCCTCAGAAACCGGGATCCAAATTCCTTTGATTACAGACTCCAAATTCCCAACAATTTGGGTTCTAAATTCCTCAAAATTTCTGTTCGGAATTCCTCGGAATTCATATACTGAATTCCACATAATTCGGACTCTGAATTCCTTAAAATTCAGACTCAAAAATCTATAGAATTATAATTCCGAATCCATTGAAAAATAGAATCCATATATCTTTATCTTAGAGACTCTAAATGTTTAATCGCAAGGACTACATATTCTATTTTTCCTTAGACTTCGATAAAATGAATTTGGTTGAGGAACCATATTTTACATACTCTTGTTTTCATTTTAAAATTATTTCATGCTTTATGTTTCTAACCAACCATTGTTTGAGTGACATGTGTACATGCCCCTCTAAAATTCAAGGAAAAGTATGACCATTGGAGGAGGGATCCGACCATTGGAAATGCGCCTATAAATAAGAGATCATTAGAACGAGCTCAAAAAAACTGATAAACATTGATCAATCTTGATATTACATGCTACTGAAGTGATTTATAGAGAGTGAGACTTTAATGATTTTTGCGTCCAAAAATTCTTGGTCAGAATTGCTTCGTGTGACTCTGAATGTTACTGAGTGTTTTTGAGGGCTTCTGTGTATAGGAATAAATTGGTTCCAACTACCTTGAAGTTAGAGGGCTTTAGGGGATAGAAAGATAGACTACGATATTCTTATGGAGGGCTTACCATGGTGTGGGAAAGGCAAATTTTCTTGAAAATAAAAATCAAGGGACCATTATGCAAGGTTGTTGGATACCCTACTCGTTGTGTTAAAGGATTTCATACTTGTTACATGTTTTGTTCCCTATTAGTTTTCAGTTGTATTTAAATTAATAAGGAAAGTATAACTATCTTATACATTATTGTACTTGTATACTCCCATTAGTAAGATTTTATAAGCTTTATGGTAGAATCTTTTTCCATGTAAACTTTTATTATGTTTCATTTCTAGAACCATATTTTCGGAATAAAGAATGTCTGTAGAACTAAATAGTCTTCTGATTTTACCATGTTTAACATAATTAAAAATTACCATCTTCAAAAGTTCAAATAGAATTTTTTTAATGTATACAATTTACCCCTCTTATATATTGAGCATCTAAATCGTTATTTCGATCCCACAACGACAATGAGGGCTCAAGATTAAAATCATCCACATGTTTTCTATGTTTTTGTAATCAATTTCATAATGAAATTGATAAAAAAATAATTATATTAATTTAAATATGAAATAAAATATATTTATAATTTATCTATAAAATTAAATAACAGGAAAAAGTAGGTTTGAACTAAAATTCTATATTTTTTATTATTCATTAAAAAATGAAATGTTGCCGAAAAATATAAAAAATTCACCCTCACAAAATTCATATGTTACTAATTCAAATAGAAAATTTATTTGGATATATTAAATCAATAATTATTTCAAATTTCAGATTTAATATTTTTCCTCCATTAAAAGGTGGTTAAATTAAATTTATAAAAATATAGTTATTATGAATAAATTATGGGTTTTCTTATCTTTTGAATATCAAAAATAATGAATGAATATCAAAAATATTTTATTGAATATATAACAAATATATTTCATTAAAATCATTCACTAATTGTAATTAATTATGTTTATTAAAACAAACTTCTTTAAGAGAATAAAAAATAATAATATTTCTCTTTATATCTTATTGGTTCTTATTTTTTTTCTCACTAATTGGTTACAAATATATTAATTTTATATTATATCACCCAAAAACTTTTATATGTTAGTGAAAACTATTCATAACCACTAACATAATGTTTTGGTTATATCATATTATATTAAATAATAATATTTTAATACTATATTACTGTTTGGATAAACTCAATCTTCAAGTAAAAAAAATCCAATGAAGAAGGTTTCTCTATCATGTAACACCCACTAACTCAATCTTTCTTGAATTAAAATATTTAGAATGTATTTAAAATAGTAAATATATTATAAAGTCCCCATATTTTATTTTACCTTACATGATTTTTTTCTCCTGCCATAAACTCTATCTAATAAAATGTTCATCCACTAGATTTTCAGAGCGTCATATTCTCCCCACCTTAAATAAATTGCTTCTTCATATTTTAAAACTGGGTCATGGTGATAGATTTTATGATACTTCATATGTCTTAAATTTAACATTGTGAGAAGGGTTCATATATCAACCTCTATATGAGAGATAATGGAATGTATAATGGACATAATAACTACGACATAGCTACGTCTCGGGGTATGATAAAATCAGTGGAATATAGAGATATACATGTAGTGGAAAGGATATATATTTATATCCAATCATCAAATTAATCCATCGTAAAATGTTAAGTATAAATTGAATTATTATGCCTCAAATATATAAATCATTGACTATATATGTGGCCATCGGTTCCAAAAAACAAATTATTGTATTATTACAACATTTTATTTTATAGTAATTTTTCAAAAGTTGGGTAAATATATTTCTACTTAGGTAAAATTACATTATATATTTATATAAACATACTTTCATCATTTGGTTTTGCTTCAATTAATTTTCTAATTCATTTAAAATTAATACTGATGCAAGAAGCATAAAAATAAATTTCTAAAGGATCATATGGCCTATAAAAGAGTGACAAGTATAACTATTTGCCTTCAAATATCCTCCAAAACCAATATGATTAATATATTAATATATTATACTAAAAAGTGATATAACTTTTTAATATTTACCATTTTTTAATAAATTTTTTTGAATGAAAATAATAAAAAAATAACAAGGACATTTAATAGGTCAATGGTAGGCATGAAACCCTTATCGTTCTTTTATCATGGGTTCAATACCCACAACCTAGCAAGAATTGTTTTGTTGTCACCCAAATTAATGTTTTTTCTTTTCTTAAACCATATTAATATTTTCCCAAAAATTAATATTATTGATATCCTTGATGTGTTGTTAATCACTAAATTTCCTTTCAAAAATGGTTTTCAATACATCCCTATCACATAAATACTTCAACCACTAATTTCAACATAGATCCTTCCACAGTATAGAGTTTACCCACTAGAAGATGGAAATTATTCAGGTCATTTCATGCCTCTCTACACATTTGAGAATAAACTGTAAAGGATTTATTAGGATGATATTCCTTTCCTTCCATCATACTCTTCATTTTTCTTCAATAATCATTTTCATTATGTTCGTCATTTTCCCAAAAAATAATTTTCCATGTTTCATTGAGACAGCTTACTGGTTGCCACATATCACACATCTCAAATATCTAAAATCAATCCTTCTTTTCATTATTGTATTCACCCCTCAAGATCTCAAGAACATCCATTCTTCACTTCTTTGGGGAGTTCAGGAGTTGGTAGAGCTATATATTATAAATTGAATTTTGGGAATATAGATTTGTGTGAGATATTGTATCCTTAAATACTATAAACATATCATTTGGTGGCTCATTTTCACCACCTTGTCTTCATGTTTGATGTTATCTAAATTCACTTAGGTTCTATCCATTGACTAAAACTATAATGAATTGTGTGAGAACTAATATTCAATGTGGGAAAAGAATTTTATTATATATATGATATCTAAATCATGAAATATTAGTTTCAAATCCAAAAAACCATAGTCTAAACCTAGTATTTTTATTTTCATTGTCTAATTTAATTATTCATATTTGTTTTTAATGAAAACATTTATTTTCATATGCATAAACCCTAGTAGTGTTAATCAAGGTGTGTAGTAAGACGAGTTTTCATGTACTATGATTCTCAATGTCAGACTTGGATCACTTTTTTAGAGTTACTACTTCGATATAAATATTCTCTATAACCATATCTAATAATAGAATCAAAATAGGGATGTATTTCAATAATAGCCACATAATCTCAAAAAAAAAATCTATGCTTTTTTTCAATATGTATCATCAAATTATACCATAGGGACACATCCAATAATCTATTTTTTCTAATGTCTAGTTCCCAATGTTTCTACTAAACTTACTCTAATACCAACTATAGCGACCTAACCCTAGATACCCAAGAGTTGGTTTCAGATATCGATTACATTTTCATGTTTACAGTGAATCCAATGCTAAAGGACTGAGAGTTTTGTATTATTGGTAAAATAATACATACAAGAGTCTTGTATGAATAATTAATACATTAATTATAGCATATTTCTCTACTTCTTTCCATATAAATGTCATCATGTTTCACTCTAATACATCTAATAAATCGCTACATATATTTCATTGTACTCTGCTTGGATTCCTGTAGAAAGGAAAATTTAATGGTGAGATAAAATGATCAGGAAGGGAAAAATATAGTAGTTTAAATAAATAATAAATGATTACAGTTAATATGGCATGGTAAAAAATATGAAAACACCAGCCCTGTAATCTATTAAATGAATGGAATTAAAAATAATAAAAAGATAATAAGTGGAAACAAAATCAATCCAAAAAACAAGATACGGAAAAATAAACATGGAATGGTATGAAAATGAATCATTTTCTATCCAATTAGTAGAAAATGTAATTTATCTATAAAAATTACGATGCAGAATATAATGGATGAATAATAACTCTAACTAATATGAGTGAAATTCTTGATTGTTAGATTCATTGTTTCTTAGATACATAATACCATTGTCATCAAGACCATTCACAAGACGATTTATAAAATATTGAGTAAAACCCCCTCTAAGGGGGCTAGCCAAGTGACTCATCCCTTGATAATACTAATGCATCGAGATGATATCTATAACTAGGCCTATTCATGTCATACTAGTCCA
Organism: Viscum album; assembly: GCA_963277665.1. Lineage (NCBI taxonomy): Eukaryota > Viridiplantae > Streptophyta > Magnoliopsida > Santalales > Viscaceae > Viscum > Viscum album. The sequence continues at coordinate 1,857,655,625 of OY728160.1, forward strand.
AAAATTCTTAATATATCGAAAAAATGATTTATCAATTTTCCTTATCAAATATATATATGGAGTTAGAGATAAAGATTTATCTATATTTACCCAAAAAATAGAATAAAATTCAAAGTAAACATAGTATTGAAATGATATAATATTCAACCAATGAATATATCCTTTATTTGTGATATAGTAATATAGGTAAAAATAATTGATCAGTGATCATAGGAAATTGAATATTTCAAAGTGAGAAAAGGAATCAGGGATGTTAATGTGAATATTATCCTTGGAAAAATATATCATAAACCATCCAAATAAAGTGTAATGAAGGAATCAATACAAAAATTCCCGTATAGATTAAATTAAATGGTTTTCATTGATGAATAGAGAAAATATAAAAATTACATCTAAAAACATTCTTGGGGAAATATCTTTTTGTTTTGAAAAAAGTTTTTATAACCCGTCTCTTTGAAATTAATTTTAAAAAAAATTCATTAAAAAACATCCTTTTAACCATGAAATGGAAGGTTTAGTGAAATGATGATGGGTTTTTTTGTACATGATGTATAAGGTAAAAAAATATTACTTTTGTGTGGATAAAGGTCAGAAAAATGGCATGTTTAGGATACGACATGAAGATTCCTTTGAAATTTTTTGTAAAATACAAATGGGTAAATTTTACATATCAAATATATTTAAAAAAAATTAATTATTTTTAATAATACAATGTTTTCAGAAGAAAAAATGTTATTAAACTAAAGAGGTAAATGATGTAGGGTTTTTAGGAAATCATTTTTTAAACATTTTGAGTACCAAAGTGTAGAAAATTGTAAGAGTACATGAAAAAAATCATGAATTACTAGAGGTTAAGAAAATTAAAGGGCTTATTGAACAATGTTTGAATAATTTTTATTAATGGAAACACTATTTAAAGATCACAAAATTTATTTTTGAGGAAAATAATCCTTAAACATTCCAATGTGTCCCATATTAATTAGAAGAATATTACATAATAAACCCTATGAATGAATAAATGTTTTTAAATTTCTTAAATACTATGAATAAAAATTATTCATGATATAATGTATAAAAATTTTAATTATATACACCACAAAAAAATTGTAATAGGTGAACATGAAATTAAACTCACAAATGTCAAAATTAAGATGATAATTCCATACCATGATCATCATTTTGGGGGATCATTATTGAAGCTATCATATAACAATATTTTTTAACATTTATATATTATTTAGATCCACATCCTTTTTTATAATTACTTATATTTTTCTTTTTACTATTGTGGAAACAGATACTTAAAAAATTCTATTTATGTCAGTTGTTTTGACAAAATTCGGTTTATGTGAAGAAAATAACTGTGGTATGTCAAAAATGGTAAAAGGGGTCATTATATAACATATATATATTAATAATAATGAAATAATTATCAAATATATCCATCAAAGATATTCTTAATGATAATTATTACATTTTTTTATGAAAAATGAATCAAAATTACAATCATACAGATGGTAGGTCGTACGTATGCCATAGTAACATTATTATTTTTTAATGATCATTATTTAAAATAGTTATGAAACAAAATATATATAAATAATGATAAATTATATCAGGTATATAATATTATTTAATCATAAATAATTATATATATATATATCCTGTGAATAAAAAGGCTACACATAATATAAAGGAGGTGGTAGTCCATATGTACACAAACGAAGATATCACTTTTTAAGTGTATAAAGGTTGTGAAGAAAATGAAATATATATAAATATAGTACATTTACATAAATTTAATTATGTCATAAATATAATATATTGTTTTATATGTAACATATTTTTAATTGAAAACATCTTTTATATGATCCATGTATTGTGTGAAGGAATCACATCGCATTGAGGGGGCTGTAGTCCACCCTTCCTGAAATGATGATATGATTATAATGAAAAATGAAATATACTAATAGTATTCGTAAAAAAATTTCTATTTCATTATAAAATAATAATAAATATTATATTAATCATATATAATCATTATTTCTATTATATTGGCCCCCATGGGAGGTGGTAAATGAACAAATTTAGAGACATCATTTTGAGATGTAATTGTTCTCTGTAAAAAGAAAGAGTATGTACGATACACATTAGAAGCATGTATGTGTTAGTGTTGGTCAAAACATTAATAAAACAACATCATAATATATTTAGTATAATTATGTGGTGATATAAACATGGAGTAAATATATTTGATGGTGTGGAGAGTGGAAATGAAACTATAGAGTTTGAGAGGAGACGTTACCTCTTAATTAGGTATTTTCTTTTGGTTTTTACCAAAAGGACTCCTTGTTAAGATTTATGCCAAAATTCATCCTTAAATGTCTATTGATGGGTTTTTTGAATCTATATGGTAATATATTTTCTGAACATACGTGGTTTGAGAGGTGTATGTAATGAGGATAGGTGGTGGCTTTTTATAAGAGTGGAAAAGGACTCACATTGTATTTTTGGAAAGAAGATATGTGTTGCCACCTTTTTACCGTTAAAAAGTAATGAAATTCCCAAAAAAATCCATAATTTATGTTTAAACCAATTTATACCAAATAATGGGTTTTGGACTTGTGGATAGGTCATTTGGGCCACTATTTAAAATTTCTAGTCATTTATTAGGGTTATTTTTTTCTTAATTGTTGTAAATAATTTTAATTAATTTCACTAATAATATTGGTTAAAAAAATATGGCCTTATTATAAATTATATATTATTTTTATTAGAAAGTTGAGATCCATTTTTTCGAATTCTAATCACATTCATGGAATAATGTAATTTAAAATTCATCCCATATACGAGACGACAATATAGGATTTTAGATTAAAAATTTCCAAAAGGATGCTTTGTTTTAATAATCAATTTCAATGTTAAATTGATTCCAAACACATAAATTGTATTAATTGAATAAATTTTTATCTTATAATACTTTAAAAACAATAATAATTATAATTTTTCCTTCAAAATAAATTTTATGAAAAAGAAGTCATGAGTTAAATTTTGGTATTTTTTATTATTCATAAAAAATGAAATGTTTCATAAAAAATCAAAACACTCAACATAAAATAATTACTTTGTTTATAAATCAATTATTATATGTATGGTTACATATTATGTAATATATAGTGTCTAATGATTAATTTAATATGGTTTATCTATTAAATGGAGGTAAAATTGCCTTTTAAAACATGAGTTCTTGTGTGTAAAATAAGGGTTGTTCTTTTATTATTAATATAAAACCTATTGGATGAATATAAAAAATATTTTTTTTAATATATAAAAAATATATTTCATTAAAATTATTCACTAATTTTAATTATTTCTTTTCATTAAGACAAAAAATAGGAGTATAAATATAATAATATTTCATCTTATATCTAATTTATTGTTATTTTTATTTCTCAATAATTGGTAAAAAATATAATAATTTTATATTTTATAAAACATAATTTTTTTAAAATATAGTTTATAAAATTCATAAACGAAAACATAATTTATAGGTTATATCATATTATATTAAATAATAATATTTTAATAATATGTTATTGTTCCATAAAAATTAGTCAGGTGTGTAATACATGCCATCGAAGAATGTAACTCTTTCATGTAACACATGATTACTCAATGTATCTTACTTTCAATTGATTTGAATGTATTTTAAATAGTAAATATTTTATATTGTATCAAGATGTTATATTAACTTACATTCATGGTGTTCTATGTCATACACTCTATCAAATACAATGTTCTTACTTTAAATTTTCAAGGAGTCACACGTAATGGATTCATGTAAGAATCATGTTTTTCAGGGGGCTCATTAAGAGGTGAGAACACTAATACTGATAGAGTAAGACTTGTGTATATTGTTAGTAGAAACTATAACTCCCACCCCATCTATGTTTCTCTAATAGCGTGGTTTTAGAAAAAGGGGTGTTGGGGTAGCACAATTTATCTACAATTATGAGACCCTTGGTGCACAACCCTCCATCAAACTATAGTTTTGAAAAATAGAGATTTTCCATGGTCTGTGCCTGATAAAATATTCTGTGTTCCTAACCATGAGTCTTTCCCCTTTGAAAAATATTGTCACACATGATTAGAATAAGTATTGGCCAACCGTGCAGCCAAAACATGGACCGAGGTTATTATTAATAATTTATGATTTCTACCCTCTTAACTTATTTTCTCCCATTATTACCCATATTTATCTGGTGGCTGAAGCTTCTCCTCCCAAATATGAAGATTTACCCACAACGTTTTTAGTATTTAGGTAAAAACACAAAATAGACTCCATATCTATCACTGTAAAATCTATTAGTAAGAGATAAGTAATATTCTGAATTCTATACCTAATATTTCAAGTTCTTATACACATATTTTATATTATCTTGGTGCAAGGTCAATTTCCCAATTTTAATCAATTTGTAATTTTCTCTGATTTATTCTATTCAAGCAAGAATTAAAGGTCAAAAATTTATGAGGGATGATATATGTCATCATGTTAGGTGGTCTAGGATATTTTCCCTCATTTATTAGCATTATATAAAATATGTCATTGTGCAACGAGCCCTACATTCCGAAATAACATCTTTAGTCAAATAAAATGAAATTAATGTCCATCACATCATGTTGGATACCTAATAGAGTCTCAAATCAACCTATTTGGTTGATCTCCATTACTAAAAGTACCCCAATTGATATATTATTCCCTTTTTCATTTTCCCTTTTATTTTAAAATTTCATAACACTCCTTGAAGTGTTTTGTCACAAAATTAATGCATTGAGCCTTTTTTAGTTGAATATTAGGCTGAACCATGATTTATACCACCTCTAGATCATTACATAACGAAATTATTGAATTAAAATAATTTTACAAGTGCTCAATACATTTTCCACATTTCACTGACGGAACATTAAATGATAAATTCCATGAACAAAGTGATTACAATGATAGAAATGCATGGACTAAGGAAATGACCCCCCTTGAAAGAATTAATATATATTACATTGATTATTGGATTATTTCACATTAGTGCGGAGGGTGAAACAATGAGTTCTAACGTAATGAATAATGGGATGTATTCTCATGAATTTCTATTACAATTTTTATTGTTTTGTAAATGAGAGGGGGTTACACTAGTTATTCTTGGGATGTGATTCTCAGGCATTTTCTATTTTACCTCTTGATGAGTGACACCCATTTTCTAGGGAAAAAACTTTAGAAGAGATCGATAGAATGATGTTTATACAATATCATGAGAGTGGATTTTGCTCAAACATTCTATACAAGGAATGTATATAGAGGTTATTTCTTTATATTTTCACACCATACCTACTGTGACACATTGGACATCATTTTTTTCCCTTGGAAAGACTCCATGATGTTTCACATCTACTGATCCACAAGAGAAATACATGGTGATTCTATCTAACAAACCATGGGTGGGATCAAGGTGACTTACTATATTTGATCACATGGTTTAAAATTTAATTTAAAAAGGTTAATATATGTTTGAAAAGGAGAAATTATCTGTTGATTTGGTAACCATAGTGATGTTTCCTCAAATCCCAATCACAAGGTTGGGGATAGACCAAATTACATCATATTATCCCCCTCACTTTAACTTTTTGGATAATTTGGTTTAGACACTCTAGATATAGATGATGTAGGGAAATTGGACGGGTGTATAAGTGGAACGTAGTCCAATTTATTTGTTAACTTATTTCAATTTTAATTTAATTTTTTATTTGACACTTCTCATGTGATATTGCATGAAATGGATCTCACTAGAAAATATGAGAAGTGTACTATTCAGATTTTATCTCACACCATTCCCCAGATTCCATCATCACAAGAGAAGTCTTTATTTATACAGTTATAGATAATGGGATTAATTCAACTTCCAAAGATGGATTGATTTATTGTTCTCGGATGGATATGAAGGTAGTGGATCAAGCTTATTACTAAGAGGCCTATTATGGATGTTTATTTTTTACTTTCTTCTTATCTAGTATACTCATTTATCAACATACCTATATATTATATTTTTATAGATACATGAGATTGAAACATCAATAATTAAATTTTGTTTTTAAAAAGGTTCTGTTTATTTATAATTTTACTTGAATGCTTTATTCTTTTTGTTCTGCATCCCTTTGTTCTAATTTCATCATCCTCTACAAATTTTCATTATTTTCTACAGTTCTTACCTTGATCAAGGTGGAAATAGTCTCCCTAAAGAGACACCAAAAGTCATCACTGCTAGTCTATAGGCTATGACATACAAGGAGACATTCTTGATGTTTAATGGCCATTATCATGGGGCAACATTAAGTGGCATCTAGGGTTGGATGCTATAGATATTCTCAAACCTGATGGGAGTGGGATTAAAAAAAATATATGATTATACTATTTCTGCTGAATCAGGATATGAATCGAAATATCGATCTTGGGGTGTTTCAAAATCCACCAACGAAAAAAAAAAAATTAATTTGTACCTTTATGTGTTTAATGCCTCAAAATTTTAATGGATTATATGATCCCTTAATAGTAGAATAAAGGATCAAATCCATTGACAAGATATTATCCATCCATCTTCATTCCAATCACATAAAGTATTTTTTGGTAGTTTAATATATGTATGGAGAAGGTGATCAATTTTGGATGCTTATCGAGAATATGAATCTTATGTAAAAGATCAATGTGATGGTGTGGAAAGAATTTTATAAAATGTTATTCGATAAATATTTTCCTCGAACTCCTAAACATAAAATGGAATGAGATTTATAGACCATCAAGAAGATATAAAATTAATATATCTGGGAACATGAGGAAAAATTCATAATACATGCATGATATACCTTTAGATTTGTCATTACCCCTGAATGAAAGGTTGACTGCTTCATTGGTGGCATGACACCTAGTCTATGAAATGCCTTGGTTGTCCTAGATTTTTATAGCTATGATCCATTTTTTAATGTCCCCTAAATGTAAAAATGAATATATGAGGATTTAAATTGTATCATGGTAATAAGAAGTGGAAGGTGGACATTAATTTTGGTGGTCTAATTAATAAATATAATGGATTTAAAAAATATAAACATACTACTTCACTATTTTGTGGAAATAAGCCACCGAGTAATTTTTTATAGGGGAAAAGGAAATGTATTCAATAATAGAAGGAGGGAATCCAAGTTATCTACTTCGAATGCTAGAATCCCATTTTTTAGATGGGGGAAAACAATTCTCTAGTCAACCCTCAAATCCTTGGTCATTAAATGAACTGAAAACAACCAGTGCACTTTTGAAACTAAGTCTCTTTTACATGGTTTTTTTTGAGACAACCAAAAACCTCCAATAAAGAAGGGTAAATATTTATTTATAAAAACAATTGTGGTGGATCATGACAATGATGTTATAACATATATACCAATTATTCATCCATGAATAGTGAGTGTACATTTTATATTATATTTATATGAATTCCTTCATATCACATATTATTTAGTATGACTACTCAAAAACCACCACAAACCATGGAAGTAGGGCTATCATTGAAAATGAAAATGAAAATTATTAAAACCAAAGAATATAACTACTGCCCTGCCAATGTTTTTTGGTAGAATATTCCAGTGAAACTTGTGATACTCCCATTGGGGGAAATTGTAGACATTTATGGATATGTATTGACATTACCTATAGATATCATTCATAAATTGTAACGGGAATGAAATCGGACTCTTTATTAAGAACTTTCCTCTACTTCTATAGAAATTTATGGATAGGGATGAAAATATTTTAGAAACAAAATCTCAACAATGGATGTTATGGCCTGACAAGAAATATTATCTTCATTGAATGTCTATGACTATAGAGAGAATCATCCTTAATGAAATTATAATTGGTTGGGAATACACTAATTTGTCTCCCAAATAATTTTTCACTCTTTTTAATAGCTGAGAGGTTGAATTTTTGATCAAAATTATACATGTAAATTACCTTTAACTAAGAAAATATAGGTAGTAGATATTATGGAACTGGATTATTTAAAGAAAAAACTACACAATTGTCTAGATAAATGGTTTATAAAACCAATTACATCAGCATGTAGTGCACCAGTCCTCTTTGTTAGTAAGAAGGATGGGTCAATGAACATTTTCATTTATTATCATGATCTCAGTAATATCATGATAAAAAATGTATCCTCTTCCCTCGATTGATTACAAGTTAAATAATCTACATGGAGTACAATACTTCTCTAATGTAAATCATCAGCGAGGTATTACCAAGATAGGGTGAAGAATGAGGTATCACCCAGAATAATTTTCATACATGGTACGAGCACTATGAGTTCATATTAATTCCATTCAGACTCACTAATAGTCTAGAAATACTTCTAAATATCATTAATAAAATATTTTAAGATTAACAGTTATATTATGTGGTAGTCAATCTAAAGGATATTATAATATACTTGAAATTCATGTAGGATAATGAGGAGAATATGAACAACATTCTAATAACCATATAAAAGGAGAAGTTCTACAAAAATTAATAATATGTGAGTTTTTGTTGAAGGAAGAATCATCATTAGGAATATTAACACACTCAATTGGAAATTTGTGGACCCCAAAATGATAGAAGAAATTTTAGAATGATCATGGCCAATATCTCTGATATATATCTATAGTTTCCATAGATTTACAGTGATCTATAATTTATTTTTGAGAAATTTTTAATGATTTTAAAACCCTCTAACCAAGACAATTTTAAGGGGAGTCAATTTTTCATGGAAAGATGAATATGAAGATATCATCATAGAATATCAATGGAGTCTTATCACTAAACTTTTACTCACATTACCCTGTTGTAGAGAACTTTAATTGGTATTCAGTGGTTTTTTGAAGAAGGGATTGTGATATCTATTAATAAATAATAAAAATGTGATTGAATATGCATCATTGTATTGGGAAGATCCCAAACAAGACTACCTAACACGTATTATTGAGTTGGTTGTATTGATGTTGTCTTCGAAAATATAGTGACATTATATCCTTATTGATTAATGGGAAATATATATGGGTAAAAAACTCAATTATATATTCACGCAGAAAGAGTTAAGTTTGAACCAATGATGATGGATAGAGCCGACGAAGGACTCTAACTGCTCTATTCACAAATATAATGGGAATTTGATTAGAGTGGAAGATTCTTTATATAAAAAGTACCCTAAAATTTTAACATTTATGATAATGGAGATGGATCTTATCATCTTATATTTGTAATGGATGAGAATTGGAATAATAATGTAATAAACATCATCAATACATTCATCAACAAATACACTTAAGAACTTTTTGGGGATGATAATGGATTATCAAAGAAATGAGGTTGGAATTTAAATAATTTTATAAGATATAATAAAATTGAAACCATCATAGATTAATCTTAGTGAAGAATGACTTGGAAGAATCGGGTCACAACTCTATGAACCAAAAAAATATTGAGTTAGTTGGTTGGAAAATATGATGAAAGAGATCACATAATCTACTTCATGATGTCTTGTATTATATCATTTAATGTTAGAAAGGTTGAAATCTAATGAGATGATTCATTCATTACCCATACCTATATAAGAATGGAAAAACATCACTATGTAATTTTATACTAGACTTATTAAGACATGAATAGGGAATAATGAAATACAGCTTATGTTAGACAATCTAATAAATAATTAACACTACATTTCAAATCAAGAGGACTTATCACTTGATCAACTTGCGTGAATATATATTAGAATTGTGATGAGGCTTAATGGAAAAACTCTATCGATTGAATCTGATTGAGATCCAATATTTACTTATATATTCTTGAGGATTCACCAACTAGCTCTAAATACTGAGTTAAACATAATCATGGATTCTCGCCAACAAACTGATGCATTAATGGATTATCTAGAAACTTGTGAACATATGAGAACATTCTAAATTTAGTTAAAAGGAATATGGGAAAAACATATTTCCCTAGATAAGTACTCATCAAAAGCTTATTTCAACTCAAGCATCCATAAGAACCCCAATTAAGCCCTTTTTGGGCAGAGGTGAAGAAGACATGCCAGATTGGATGATGTTGGGGATCAAAAACAATTATGTCCTAAAATGGTTTAGGAAATGATATAAATGTTTATGTCCTTTCAGCAGCAAGTCAATGTTACACATAGATGATAGAAGTGCTATGATGAAAATCTTCAGTGAGACCTAGATTATGAGGTTAGAGATAGGGTATTCCTCTACATATATACATTTACTAAATTTAGGAGATTTTGGAATAAGGGAAAACATATTCCAAGATACGTCAGACTCATTGAGATCCTTGATCACATCGGAGGAGTGGCCTATCAAATAGCTCTACCACCGAACCTTTCTTAGGTACATGATGTATTCCACAGATCCCTATTGTGGAAGTACATTTTATACACCTCACAGGTACTCAATACATAGGAGGTACCATTTTAGAATGATCTTTTAAATGTGTAGTAATCGGTGAAGAAAATAGGTTATAGAGACAATGTTCAATAAAATATGATAATTAATTTGTTCATTGTTCTACGAAGAAAACACATGTTTGTATAGGTGTTGTGGGAAAAAGGGGGAACAAATGAAAATGAAATTACCCCTGTCTATAATTGTTATTTAATTTAAAAATTGGATGGTGAAATTTATGAATGGGGGATGATTATAATGATTGGATCTTTTAAAAATAAATTTCACATTGTGATTTAATTAAATGAATTTTTATATATTACAATTATAGAAAATGAATGCACATATTTGGATTCATTATATATAATGGTATTTAAATGGCGGTTCAGTGTCGTTTCCAATTATAATATATTCATTGGACAATGATATTAGGATTTGTATAAATTTTGGGTTTCGTTAAATCCAATTTTCATAGAAAAAAACAATTAATGACCTCAACTAATAGGCTCATATCACATGAATCCCATTTATAATATCTTCTAAGGGATATGACTTCACTAGTATTTTTCCCTGGAAAATATCAAGATTACATCCAAAAACTAAAGCTTGATGAAAATGGTTTACGGGTGAATTTCAAGATTATTGAGATCACAACCCAAATCATGTATATTGAACCACCTCATGAATAGTTCTCCATTTCAAACCATTCCCTTAATAAATTTTATGGTGTATTAAAGGGATATGTATCAAGACCATAGAAATAAAAAAAAATTTATTTGTATTTCAATATAATAATTTATATATGTAATAATTATGGTTACTTTATAAACATTATTTATTTTCATATAAAAAAATAGAAATTTTATATTTAAATTACATTCAAATTCAATTACGATGCTTTTATTTATGAATTAATGGATTTTTTGAAATAAATAATATTAAAAAATAATAAATTGATAAAATAGAAATTATCATAAAATTTTTATGAAGTGAAATATAATTTTTATAAGGGTTCAGAAACTATTATTGTCAAAAAATCGTAATGCCTCAGTAAATATAGATCATTATATTTAAATAGATATTTATAATAAAAAATAAAATTATTTAGATAAATGTAATATTATTATTTAAATACTAATTTTGATATTATCCAATGGTTAATTTTTCCTAATTTTTTGGGATAGTCATGTTTTTAGGATAAAATTAAATATATTGTGTATTATGTGATCATAATGACCAAAAAGTGATGTAAAAAGTAACAAAAAAGCGATATCCACTAAAAATTATATTTTTACATTAAAATAATTTTTTTTGTTTATTTAATTAATTTTATAATGCTTTTGTGAATCCTCCCAAATCATTATTTTATTTTATTTTTTAAATCTTTTATTTAACTGTATGAATAAATTATACATAAAAATGGTAGTAGTTTATTAATTATTGACCTTTTCATTTAAAAATAATGAAATACAACCATACATATTGAAGACCAGGAGAAAAAACCTGGTAAAGTTAATTGTTTTGGTTATTTTTATATATATAGTCCAAAACCTATATTTGAGAAATAATAATGAATTCACCACTCATTTCGTATATAATCCCACACATGATCCCATTTATCTTCAGTCAAATTCTATTAGACACATCCATAATATTTTTTAACATCTCTAAACTTCCCCAAAGGTTCATACAATCCATTATGAAAATACTCCAATGAATTTGGAGTCACACTATCAAGGTAAAAAATCCTCTCCTTCTCCTATTTATTCAAGTTTCATCATTATATTTTGGAATGAATTTAAAATTATTATTCATTGCATATGATTTTACAAGAACTTGTTATTTTAAATATTCATCCCAAATGATGAGAGACCGATTTATCTATCATAAACTCATTTTAGAAATTTTTATGTGATGCTATTATACTATAAAAATTTCACCATGAATTTACCTGAAAAATAATTGTGTAGTGAATACTCGTATACATTTTCAATCAATGGTCTTCATTATTTTGACCATTGACTTTTTTGGAACATAAATGTATTTAATTCACACCTATTGATCTAGGAATAAAATATGATCATGAATTAATAAACGTATGTATTTCACATTAATTGATCTCAGAATAAAATATAATCAAGAATTATTAAACATTGTATGATCTATGTGTAACATTAAAGAAAGATAATGAATTGAAAGTGATAGGTGTGCCTAAACTTATATATAGATCCAATACATTGGGTAATTTTTTATTATAATCCGATTTCATTAAATATATTATGGGGTGAACATAATACAACATGGGATATTTTCTAGCATGATATCTTGATAATTATCCATGGATTTTGTTTATCTTGAAATATATTAAGGTGTTTCCATATTTCCCATGTTTCCGTTATTTTATCATGTTATATCACAACCAATTATTCTAGTTTATTATTATAAGACATGTTATTTCCAACTTATATTCCTATTTTAAAAAAATTTATTTTATAATTAATGTTATTCCATGTCTATTCCTTTATTGGGTTTTATATTCACCCCTTTCATATTTATGTCCCCATCTTATCCCATGTTGTTTTAAGTATAACCATGTTTTAGGCAATTTAAATAAAGAATATTCATTTTCTATATTATGATGTTATTTAATGTAATTAATACCAAAATACACTACACTTCTTGATCTTACATATTGTTTTATGAATATTTGGAAGTAATTAATCATGAATTAATATATAATAATGGGATGTGTATTTATATTATGTAAATAAAATAATAACATCTCAGTATATGGGAGATAATTATGTTTTTATATCAGCATGATTTAATATTATTTTAATTAAGTGGAATAAAAAATAAATGAAAAATTCTCGGTTATGAACAATACCACTTCATTAGACAATGTGTTTAGTTTTTCACAAAAATAATTCATTGGAGGTTTTTCTAATCAACCCAAAGACTATAAAATGTGTTAAGGGATGTTTGTTATGGATATTTGTTTTCATGGATAAACTTAAATTATTTTTTGTGTGTGATGAAAATAGAAGAGGAAGCGGACTTTATATGTTAGTGGAGGAGAACATTTGGAATTTAGTAAAATATAAAAATAATATAAATTAATTTAAAAAAAAAGGATCCAAAAAGATATAATTTTAATATAATATTTGTATGGTTTGATATCCTAATATAAAATAAAAATTAGACATGTTTAAAATATTTTTTTACCCTTATCTATTCGTTTTAACTTACATTATCCATTTCTAAAAAATAAAACGATAATGATGTCTTTGTTTTTTTTGTGACATGATAATTACTATACAAATAAACTTAGAAAATAAATGATTAATTATTAATATTTTAAAACATATGTAAATAAAATCACTAAAGAGAGTGTTTTTAGTAATTTTAAATCAATTAGTAAAATACTATTTATTTAAAAAATATCATTAATGTTAGTTTTGGAACTATTCATTTAATGTTATTTGGAATCGACATATCAAAAATGTAATAATTATATAATACTTTAAGACATCAATAAATTTCTATAATTATCTAAAAATTTTATGGGATATTTTTTATCCTATTTACATTATCTTTTATATTTATAAAATAATTCATTTTAATTTTCTATAAAATGAATAAAAAATATGTTGATATTGCTTAAGAATTTATGTAAATTATTCATTCCTAAATATTAGAAATAAAATAACATGACAACAATATAAATTATATTTCAAATTAATTTTTAAAACTGAACATAATTTTTTTTATCAAAATCCAATAATATTATGGTTATTAAAAACAAGAAAGGTATATTTTCTTATTTAGCATTGACATAAAAATTATAAAGGCTTATGCAATAAAAAATGGAACCACATGTCCATATATTCGAGAGATAAATAAAAATGGATGATATAAACTTATCCATTATGATAATGGTATGTAATATTGTAACTTTTATGTCCTTATTATATTACTTTTATAATTATTATCCCGATTTATCCTTTTACCATGATGTTTTTTTTAACAATTTTTAATAGTCATTATTTAAAAAATAATGATAACATTATTAAAAATAATTAATTTTAATAATTAAAAAAATTAAACCCATTTTACTAAATTTATTCTTTATAATTTATATAATTTCCTTTAATAATAATTCCAAAAGCGCAATTAAAAAATATTTTTCCCCAAAAAAATCATTTTTAAGTTTAACATTTTTTTTAAATTAAGATAAAGAATATTTTGGTTAGTATATAATTAATTATATTATATATAACTAAATTAGTATAATATTAATTTTCTAACATCAAAATATGATTATTATATTTGAATGAAAATAAATGATTTATAAAAAAATTAATAATTTTTTACAATTAACATTAATATATGTCTTTTTAAAAAAAACTCACAAAATTAAACCCTTTAAAAAAATTATCGGATTATTTAAAAAAAATTATTTTTTTTCATAAAATAACATATCCAAATTTTTTAGAATTTTTTTTATGATTTTTACATGGAAGGAAATGTAATTATTTTGTAAAGAAAATAAATTTTTTGAATGAAAAATGACTGTACTAAAAATTGAGTGATTATTTCACAAGAGTTTTTCAATGTATTTATATTTAATTGAAATTATATATATATATTTCATAGTGTTGTAAATCTTATAGATACCTTCTAATTTGATGAAAATTTTCTAATGATCGTATCTGAATAAAATATTTTTGGGGTCATTTATGCTCAGTGTGTTGTGTTGTATATGCTTCGAACATAATTTTCTTTTATATTATGGTGGTGTTCGATTATACAGTTGTAAATAAATTATATTGTTGCAATTTTAATAATTTCTTGGAAATCATGTGTTTGACATTTGAATATACATTTTTTTAAAACACACAGTGTAAAATGTGTTAAAAAGTCCTTTTGAAATGAAGGATAGGGAAATATGATGGTTATCTAAAATAAAAAAACTACTATCTCAAATAAGAAAACACCATTAAGAAATGAAAATGGGAACATAGAGGAGAAAAATCATACAGAGGGACAAGTAGAGCTTAATAGAGGACATATTCATAATAAATTTACTAACCAATAAACCATAAATATGGCATATGTTAAAAAGAAATTGATTTATATAAAATGATATTAATCGGATAATTTGTTTCCAGACCCTTTTAATTGTGTTGAGGAATTTTCTTTCCCGCCTATATGGAAAATAATAGGATTTATACTTACTTTAAAAGAAAAATGTCATCACCTAAACTATTTTCAAAACAATATCATATTATCCTCAAATATAAGTTTATCGAATATTTATTTTTATTATTGAAACACTAAAATAAACTTATAATACATCAAATTATCAAAAAAATATAAAAGCATTGTACCCCTATTATATTTTCTAAAATAAAAATGCATTGGAAATTGCTAGATAATATCTAAAATGAGTAATAATTTGTATGAATAAAAAATATTTCAATCTGTAAAAATTAGTAATAAAATTAAAGGTTCGATGTAGATAAATAAATAACCTGATATTCTGAATAACCTCAATACACTCAAAATAAATAAATGTTTTAACACCAATCGTTGTCTCATAAATTTATACATAAATACCAAATATTTCTTCAATAATAATTATAAATCATTATATAAAATTCTAATGTAGTTACATTCTCACCAAAATATCTTGAATCAAGTTTAGATACTCACCTGAAAAACAATCCTTAACTAAACCATTAATATATCCAAAAGTGTCACTTTTTCCCTAAATCATTTTTTTTCATTTATAATATCTACATACCATTATCCAATATTCTATAATTAACTAAACAACATATAATTAAATTTCCAAAAAGCCTTATTTGAACCATAACAGACTGCAGATCCTAAAAATAGGAAATCATTCAAATCACCTCAAAATCATTTCATTTAAAACCATAAAAGGGTAATCTATATATTTAAGCATATAAACAACTATAACCTTATTAAAAGAATACATGTTATTTTTATCAATATCACTATGTCATATCATTGCTTTCCATATGTTCTATTAACTCAGAGTTTCATAAGGGAAATTAAAATTTAGATATGTGTATCACTTGCCTATATAAAAATAGGTTCATAGTAATGGAACACTCACCATTAAATATAAAAATGAAAATTATATACTTTTCCTACCCTATTCATGTTTATTATCCCTATATAAATCTGTTCCAAAACCACATCCACTTGTAGTATCTGTAATGGGATTTATTTCTAGTAAATTGGAATAATACATTCCATACCAAAACATTAGAATGTTATCATATAATTAAAATTAGACTCACTCCCTATTATATGGTTACATTCCCTAATATATATTTCCAAAAATATAGTTTTTATTATTTTTATAAGAATTCCATGATTCAAATTGTAATGACCCAAACCATAGTATCTTAGAGTCATTGGTCACATTGTTATATTTTAGATTGATAATAGATATCACATTCCAAAGGACCAAATGATTTAGATGTAATGGTAAAATAGAAACCTAAAATAATATCCGATAATTATTGAAAACATAAAATTAATATATAATGAAAGTAAATATTTTCCATTCTTCAACTCATTAAATTGGTTAATTCTTCATATAGTCAGAAAATGGAAAAAATAATGGTGATCATAGATTCTTATTAAGTGTTATATACAATATTTTTTATAATATAATAAATAATTCACAATTATTATAGAATTGTATTTAACAATAAATACAATCAGTTTAATCAATAACAACAAAGTGAATAATAATATGGCCAGAATAAATTATTATTCAATAATGATATAGAATAACCAAATTATCATGAGGATAATACAAGGACCTGATAAATAATTATAAAATCAAATAGAAATCAATTATAGACTTCAAAATGATTGAAGTAATAATGTATAACATCAAAAACAAACCATTGAGGTCTTCTAATAACACAATTTATATAATGAGTATGAATGGTAAAAAAACTATTAAATAAATCAATCCAATTTTTTTTCTATAATGACACATACCATTAGATTTTGGGGATCTCTAATTCATACGCTACCTATTACATCATAATTCCAATTAATTCATCATATAAATGGACAAAAAATATTATTCTATATTAGTTATTCAAAAAATGAATTCTTAGAATGAACTAGCTTATAAAATGTCCATAATTTCTCTAGATAAAATGATGATAAAAAATTTAGATAAGTATTATTTATGTTATCATTAAAAAATATCAATATTAAGAATATAATTTTTTACTTATAGTGAATATAAATACCATTAAATTACCAAGATTTCATTATTTTGGAAGATATATTTTTTTTAAATATGCATTTTAAAACAAAACATTTCCCAAATATTTCGACACATCATTCATTTAAAATAATCCTAGAGACTTATAAAGGTTTATTCAAGGAATTGAGTTTTAATGATGGTGGTAAAATTCCATTAACTTAATGAACATTAATTCAAAATATTCTTTTAAAATTTTCCTCAAAAATTCAAAAATTCACCCATTAAAAAAATGAAAAGGAATATTTTTGTAAACAATTTTCTATAAATTAAATCATGTATTAGCAGGAATTTAATAAATCATTAGAGGATATTAAAAATATTATATAAAATATTTTATGGAAAATATTGATATTAAAGAAATCGATTCTCAAGTGAGAATAAAATGAATACTATATTCCTTGAAAACATCATTTTTGTTATATGGAATTATTAAAGAGTTGAAAATGAATGGAAATTTAATAATTTCAGAAAAAAATTAGATAATAAAATATTTTGTGTTTTCTATTTAAAGATTAAAATATTACTATGTCAATGAATTATGTATAAAGAATCCTCAATAATGATGGGATTGTAAATTAAACCAATAACACCTTGGAAGCTGTTGATTCAGAAACCCCATGAATGAAGAAACCAAAAATTAATCATTAGATAACATGAATATTAATATTTTAATGATTTAAACACACAAATGGGAGTTAGTTATAACTCAAAAAATTAAATATGTGAATAATTCAAAAATTTCTCATAGTAGAGGAAGTCAAGATGGAATATCATACAATGATCATACCATTGAAGGGATAATTGATAAATGAATTGATTATGTTGATAAAATGTAAATAAATATAAATCAATTGTAAATAAAAAATTGTTTATTCAAAATTCAATACACATATAATCATAGAATATCAAATAAAATGATGATGTAAAAAAACTGAATGATAGAATTGTGTTATGAAAAACCTTGACACTTAGAATCATTAAAATAATGAAACCTTTGATAAAATATTTTTATTATAAATTTAAATAAAATTAATTTTGAATGAATGATTATATATTATTTAAATGGGCATTATATAGACCACAAAAAATAAATTATTTGACAAACCATAAAATTAAATAATAGTAAAATAGAATAAAACCCCTTACCTAGGTTTTAATCTTCTCATACATTCTTCAAGTTACATAATAACAAAAATATATTAATATTATAATTTTTTAGGATCATTTTCATGGATGCCATTAAATTTAGTTTATTTATTTCGATGTTATATTTAATTACATAATCAATTATGTTCATGTAATACTTTCTAATGATATTCATTTCCATTGTATGAAATGACTTTGGTAGGTTTAAAAATTCTAAAATTGGTCATTTTACCATTTTCTAAAAAATAAAAAACATTACTCGAATATATGTTTTACAAAAAACTACACATTTAATGGAAATCAGAAAACATTGTTATGATAAAATGAATTGTTTTACATTCAAAGACACGATAATCCATACATATTCTTGATTAACATTTTAATTTTTCAATTATCATGATGGAAAAAATTTAAGTATTGTTTTATATTTATATAAGAGTGATTATATAATAAATACCATTCCTATTTTTTAAAATTCAAAATTATATAACATCCATGAGATGAAATGGTCAAATAAAAATATCATTTGATTGATGAGGAGAAGGATATAGCCTATAAAATTAAATAAATGAAATCTATATATACGGGTGATAATTGTTTCCTTATATCTTAACGTTTTATTAATATTATATGGGGGTTAATGAAAAAATAAAAAAAGTTTATGATTCCAAATTTTACATATTTTTCCTAAAACACTATTAATTGTGTAGAAAAATACTTCCTCGAATGGTTTTATAAACCATGCATGGACTATGGTACAAATGGATGAATTAATTTATTTATTAGTGTATGGATTTAAAAAACCTAAATGAATTTTATGTTGGAATAACATAGGATAAGACACGAATTTTTCTATGTGAGAGTATATGGACTATTGGAATTTTATAAATATTTAATTGAAAAAAATATTTTTTTAAAGAAAAATTGATAAAAATTAATATAATTTGAATATATTATGAGGACAGGTTAAAATAATATTATGAAATTAAATTTTGATATTTTTAGATTATATTTTTACCCTTCATTGTTTTAACATCTTTTAAGCATTTTAGGTTATTATAGTGATAACAATGTGATTACTCTTTAGGGGCCATGATATTTACTATAAAAGTAAAATTAGTTAAGAAATGTGAAATTGATGAAACTTTAATGCACATTTCAAGAACTAGGATGAATTTTAGAGTTTTTAGGAAATTTAAATATGTTAATAATACTTTATTTACTATAAAATTTTATTACATCCATATTTCAAATTATTCATTTAATTAAACATAAAAAACAACCTGAGAGAAATGGAATATGAATATTATACTTTCAAACATTACTATTATACACATATATATATATATATATATATAATTTTTTTGGAACATAATAATTAATCAATTTATATTACATTTATTATTTATATAATCAATTATTTTATTTTTCCATTAATTTAATAAATATTGTTTTAGAGATACATAAAAATTTTAGATAATTATTTCACTACAAAAAATATGAAATAAATTACAATTATGAAAAATAAATTATCATTCATATTAATATTTATAAATAAATATAATTTTTTTATCACTATCATAAGATATTCTTCTTATTAAAAAAATGAAAGTTGGTTTTTTGTCTTTATAATTTCCTTAAATATTATAAATGTCAACGTCAATGAAATATAGAACAATATGGGAACATATTAGATGTTTGGATATAAAGTGATGATATAACGTCATTAGATATGATAAATTGAAATTTTAGGGTCAATTATTTTTCAAAATCATATTTTTTTTTGATATTAATTACCTGATTTACCATTTCACTATAAATATAAATTTTTAGAATTTTTCTAATTAATTTTGAAAAAAACTGAATTTTAAAATATTAATATTTATTAATTATTTTTAGTAAAAATATTTAATCAATTTTACCAAATTTAATTTCTATACATTTTTGAGTTAAATTTATAAATTTCTCACAAAACATGAAAAACCCATTTTTTATGAAAATAATAACTTTAATGTCTAAATGTATTTTTTTTACTAAGATAGATCAAGTATATTTTAGATTCATGAGTAAATAAATAAATTATATATAACTATATTATATTTATATTAATATATTATTGTCTTCAATATATAATATTGTTATTTCAATAACAATAAATGATAATATCTGATAAATCCACATATTTTTAATATTTATTAAGAAATAAATCCTTTCATAAAAATAAGAAGAATTAATCATAAGTTAACTTCGATATTATGATTTAAAATATGATAGTATTATATCAAAATCATATTTATTAATGTACTATAAATTAATTATTATATTTTCCATTGAAAATTATTACAATACATTTTAAAAAAATTTCATTTTTAAAATATAAAATAACATTAATAAAAATTGACAGATTATTTACTAATAATATATCAATTTACTTAAATCGAGTTATAAATTTATATATATTTATTAAATTAGATTATCTTATGTATACCATCCAATCCCAATGGTAGGTTATGTTGTTATATTTAAATAATAGGTTTCACAGGTCATTGAAGATTAGTGTTGCATGTTTTATTTGTTATCAAACATTGTGTCCTTTTAAAATCATAGAGTTTTTGAAAAAAGGTAAATCCTCATGAAAATTATGTTTTAAGATCATGGACATAAATTTTTAGTTAGGTTTGTTTTTTTCTATCATTCGTCATTTAGACACCATAATACCACTTGAAGTGTCATGAAACTTATTAGAATTTAATATAAATGGATTTTCATATACTGAGTGTTTTGAAATCCCATGAATAAAATGTTTTTCTATAATAATAGGCCAATGATTTCCAAAAAATATCGGTAGATATTAATTCATGAAAATAGGATAAAAAATTGTTTTCATTGAGGAATGTTATACCACTATATTTAAAGAACCATTTATATTACCATTAAGATAAATCACCAGTTGTGTAGCCTTCTGTCCTACCATGTCAATCCCGTTATAATATTAACCACACAAGTGGTGTCCCTTATATTTCTCCTCCATTATTATCTCTCATCAATATGTGTGTTTATTCTATACTTCTAGAGCATCAAATTAGAAACATCCAATTCCATATTTTCTTCTCCCATGAATCATTTATTTTTTTGTAGGTATAAAACAATGACCTACAATCTTTTATGGGCAGATTCAAAATAATAAATTGAATGTGTTTTATTTATATGAATATTTTATTTTATGTCATAAAGAATATGAGGGTCTGTATTGTATTTTTTAAATTTATTTAATCAGCACATCTATTAACATGTAATATAAACCGATTATATTTCTTAATTTGTAATGTAAATCTACAATTAATTATTGTATTATGGTGTTTTATTTGTGAATTTATTGTGGGTTATGAATGTATTTAATACAAGTATTTATTATAATAATCTAAATTATTTAGTTCTAGTGGGAAAAATGTTTGAATATAAAATTTTATAATTATTTTTATATAAAAATTGTTCTCATTTTCATAATAGATTTATAATGATTTTATTTATATATCTATTCTTAATTAATAGATTTTTTTTCAAAAAAAATAAACTAAGGTGTCCTTTTTCAACATAAAAATAATATTTAATGGAACACAATTTTCCCTTCAAATTATATATATATATATATATTATATATATATATTAATTTATTTTAAATTAATTAATTTATAGAAAAGTGAATATTTATTGACTTATTATTGTTTCATGAAAATATTTCTTAAATTATATAAAATATAAGAAAATCATATTTATATGAAGAACCATTTCTATTATTTTTACTTGGATAAAGAGATGTTTTTTTCATGAATTTTTCATTCCTTGTTTTGTTTTGAGTAAGAATTTGTGAGGACCAATTCCATACGTAAATATAATTTTTTTACTACTAACAGAATGTAGTTATTAACCAAAACCAACCAATTAAATGTTGTCTTTTTAACATTTGACCTTTATAACCCAATATATATCTTATAGCAGGTTTGATATACATTTTTTCGTTTTAATTAAAATTATTATATAGACATGTTTTACTATTATTCAATAAATATATCTCTTTAGGCTCTCTTATGTAATGTTGTTAGACATTGATATAATTGATATCAATATTATTATTTTATATATATGTTTTCATGTTATCTCATTGTAATGAATATATAAATTAAGGACATTTTTTAATAATATATCATTTTAGTTATTTATCAATGACCTTTCCTTCTCAAATTGTAGTTTTCATGATGAAATTTATTGTTTTTTTAATGATGTTTTTATGTATGTTAAATATTGAAATTATTCCAAAAACTGATAGTAATTTAAAATTGATATTATATCAATATTATTTCAACATTTTTTTATATAATTAAAATAAATTTACCATTTCTATTTTACTTATTTTTATTTGACCTAAATATTATTTAATTTTTAGGAAATAAAATTAAGCATAGTTTTTCAACAGAATAGATATACTTCCATGCATTATATTGATAATATATATATATCAATTATGGAAACATGTTTTAGTTTTTTTATGATTTTTATTTTAATATTTCTTAAGATAGTGGTCATATAGGAAATACATGTTATAATTGTTTCGTACAACCCTTTTTGAGTCATGAAGAATTTTGAGTTCATAAAATAATTCAAATAAAATAATATGTTTTGGATCAAAATTGTGAGAAAATATAATGTCAAAATATTTAGGATTTAAATGGGAGTTATGGATTTAATAATTTTTCATATGAATAGATTTTTTAAAGATTATAATACGAATATAATAAAAATGTAATTAAGAAATTAAATGCTTAAAAATGATGCATTTAATGAAAATTATGGTGAAAAAATTGAATGATTCTTCCCAGGCAATAGTATACCAATAATGTGGAAAAATTAAAGTGATGAAATCATTAATACTCCCCTTTCTTATTAGAACCATGTTTAGAAATTCAAATACATTTGATGATTATACTATGACCTTATTAATGTACTGAATTCAAGATAATTTGAATATTCCCTAAAGTAATTATATTCAAGGGAAGTTAATTTTCCAAATTTCATTTTAAAAAAATTCCATTCTTTATTTAAAGACTATAAACACTATCCTAAATGATTATATAAAACGTGTAACATATCAATGTAATCTGAATAATGATGGAAATAAATCATTAATACCACATAATGTCATCGAGATCTTTAAAAAAAATATAGAATCCAAAATATTTTCATTTGTAATGAAATATAAAAAAATGACCTATAATGAAAAAATAAAAAAAAATGAATTCATTCAACATGAAGATGGATTTTCATGATATGAAAATGAAGTGAGATATTTTGATATTGTATCTACGGATCATAGTGTATGTATTGGGCTATCATGTGATGGTTTTTATCCATTTATTCAGATTTTTACTTATCACATCACATGGATTGTTTACATACACATTTATAACCTTCCTATATGGATTATTATGAAAAAACCATACCCATTATTCTATATTCTATCATCAATAGGTTTTTAACATAAAAATTATGTAGAGGTATTATCTAAAACTATAAAAAATGTTTTGAAAATTATTAGAAATGTTCGTGTGCAAAATATAGTGATATTTTTAAAGTCATATTTCAGATGTAGAGTTTTCTTGAGTTGATGGTAAACTATTTTTCTTCATATGAAATTATTTTAGGCTAGAGAATGAATTAAAATCTATAATGTACTATTTATATTAATAATTAATGTTATTTAATATTTAAATACAAATATATTTTTTATTGTACACCACTATTTAATTCTAATAAATCTTCCGTATAGGAAAAATCAATGAATGATTGACAATACCATTGAGTCTTAAAATCAACTTAAGAGTATGGATAAAATTGGTGTTACTAATGAATCTAAATATGTAATTTTTTCAATAAAAAATGGTTATATGAAATCTTGAAATATGATAATAATTTCATTGAATCTAATAAAAAATATAAGAAGAAAAATATCTTAATTGAATTGTATTATTTTTGAAACTATTCATTATATAATTATTTTGACGTAAATATGATTAACAAAATATATGTCAAAATTTTCCTTCAATTATACACAATGTTAAGGTGATGGAAAAATATGATCTATAATCATGGCCTGAATTAGGGGATTGAGGTACTGGACCAATACTGCATATTATATGTAGCAGTGAAATTAAATTGAAGGATTAACTTTCATCTTATGTGATACCTTTATAAAAATAAATTTTTCAATGAACTAGATATTATCATGGTTCCTGATGGATACTCAAGATACATATGAAAATGGGTAAATAAAAGAGAGTAGATTTTGAAAACTATGATGAATAATTATTTCCAAATCCTTCATAATGAGTTGATTACATCTATAATATTTCATCTAATAACAAATAAAGAAAGCATGGCAGTGATTAGACTGTTAAAATTTTAAATGGATATTAGTGATAAAAATAGTTCCATGTATATCATGGATAAAATAGATGTTGTCGACCTATTAATTTGGATTGATTTATAATAATTCTTTCATATATCAATTTTCACATGCAATTTGCATCCAATTATTCACATTACAACCGATATTCTTTATAGAGGACATGTTTCAATTCATTAGAGATATCTAATAATCTTAAATATGAATATATTTAATTTGGATTAAGAATTACATTTAATTTTCATATGTTGAATATTATTGGATTATGAATGAATGGATTTATGTTCAATGCATGTCTGATGTCACTAAAAGACATGATCATACAACGAGATATAATGAAGATAATTATGAGAATATTTTACCTGGTTTTCCTCAGAATCCCCAAAATATGGTAATTCCTAGATCATATAAACTAACTACATTATTCATCAATTATAATTATATGAAACATGAACGTTTTTTTAATTGGGATTTGTCCAATGAGTACACCATGTAAGTAAATTTTACAAGAATATGTTATCTCATCTTGTTTAATTGTATATATATTTTTAAATATTTCTATATTATTATATATGCAACATGAAAAATACTAAAATATATGTCATCACAAATTACCTTTTAGAAGTTGAGTTATTTTGATAGAAAATTAGATCCCACAAGGATGAAATTGATTGAATAAGTGTTAATAAAATAATGTAGGAAACATAATTTTCATTTATATTAATGGTATTAATTACATCTGATAACCATATCTCTAAATAAATAATATCTTTTTTTCTTCTAATAATTTCTGGATTTTGGAATGAAAATCCTTTGTGACCAATTGGATTAAATTTATTATAACTCATTTATTAGCGATCATTAAAAAACTACCTGATATTTTTTTTGAAACTACAATCATTAACAATTATTCCAATACATTAGTTAGTATCCAATGATATGAAAATAAAAATTAATATATATTTTTTGAGATAATATAAATATTTTTTTCTTACTTCCACGGCCCAGTTAAGTTGAATAAATGAAAGTGGTTTTATTCATCAATAATATATGGAATATATATTTAAGATAGTCGAATTAGAGTTACTGACCCGACTCTAATCTTTTCTACTGAAGATCCATATATTTTGGCCACATTTTTTCTATATATATTTTTTGTGAAAGAACCTATGAGAACTGAATTTAATGTCATTATTGAAGTAAATCCATGAAATACAATTAGGGATGGTGCGGATGAAATTGACACCATAATTTCCCCCATTGAAAAAGTTAATTTTTTTACTTAAGAAGACTAAAATTTTCCAATTTTCATAGTTGATTGTGAACTAGATATTGAGGTGAGAAATTTATAGAATAATAAATACTTGTTCTTGATATTTTTTTTGTTTTATATTTCCTTGATGTTTTCAGGATGGTATAATTAAAATTTAATCAATAATGGTTTTAATTATTATTTTTCCAAATTGACAGTCACAAGGATTTTAAATATAATTTTTGTGTAGTTTCCATGGATTATAATTTTGATATATTGAATTGAATATTATTAGAACATTATAAACCAAAAAGAAAAAATAATTACAAAAAAATTTGAGTTAAAAAAAAACTATTTAGATTGAATAAATTAATTAATTAAATTACTGAACAAACCCAAAACTTTCCATGTTAATTCTCTTAATAAATTTCCAAATGACCTAACAAAAAATATATAAAAAAAATGGCTGATTAAAATGAGTTTATTTTTAATATGAATTTATTTTTTATTAATAATTTCACTAAATATTATATGATTTTTCAATGTCACTATTTATTTTTTATTTGGATAGAAAATTAAAATCTGTTAGTTATGTCACATCACCACTTAATTCTTGTTTGTATTACACATTTTTAAATAATTTTTATTTAAAAGAACATTTCGTTTCTAATATAAGATATGAAAAAAATTACTTGATGAGAAGAAAGTTAATTTTTTATCATAATCATTGTATGAGATAGATGATAATTCCCCTTTTTCCAGTTGTGAGTATATTATTTTAAATATATATATTGATAACATGTAATATAATGACATTAATGTTTTTTTACATTTTAAACAATAACCATGCCCTCAGAGAAAACTATTCACTAACCATCCAAGTGGAATCACTGCTAAACCTACCAATTTAAGGTGGGGGTGACACATGATATACTTATTGTACTAATCATAACAAATTAAACAATTTTCATTCATCATATATTCCATGTAGCATAATTTCTTATCTCATAGTTCTGTTAGGGACATTGAATATATTTAAACATCCTATATTATCACCACTATTTATGTTTGATTCTCATTGTATATTATTTTATCTGTTTATTACATCCACTCGCCATACATAATATCTATTTTCACAATGTCTATAAGAGATGAATTTCATACAACCTAAATTTTTCATGTATTTTATGTTCATCCTCTTTAAATTTTTCTCTGGCATATTCCGATCCTCCTGGGAATTCCAATCATCAAGAGAATACAATAGATCCATATTATTTTATAGGGGGAATAGATCCATCACATCCCTGAGATCAATTATTATACATTAATAAAACATGAATAGTAATATTTATAGATCAAAATTATATTTTTGGAACATAAATAAGTTTTGTATAATATGAATTAATTTAAGGTTTTTATTTTTTTTATTTCATAACTATATTGACATATAAAAGATGGCATGGGGAATTATATAAGAATAAAGTGTGGATCAACAATACACTAGGGTGATTTATTATAATAATAATAATGGAATTATTGGTAAAACATGGTTGGTGTGTTAGAGTTTTATAGTTACTCATTCCAACTATTTTGAAATCATTCCCATCATTGCAATATCCTAGATAAACCATGAAAATGAAATAATGAATAACCATTGATCCTTTATATAGAAATATTAGAAATATATTAATTTTAATGTTATTCTCTTATTTATATTGATTAATATTTTGGAAATAGTTTTATTATATTTTTTCCTTTTGTGTGGATTTTTGGCCTACATATCTAATATAATTAGTTGACCAATGATGAGAATGTAAATATGAGTTATATAATAGATGAGTTTTTATTGTTCAAACTGATTATTTGTTATACCTATATAGAAGGTGTGTCCATTTTAAAAATATCAGTAAATTATTATTCATTTGAAGTGTGATGATTTTAAGGTTTTTAAAAAAAATTGGATTTATGATTGACAATGCTTATTATTTGAGTTTATTTTTTTAATTTTATTCTTATAGGAAAGATAAAAAACTAAGGACAAAGAAATAATTGATGTATATTCACACATTACGGATATTTATGATATTGGAACACGAAAGGAATCAAAAATGATTCATCCACACATGCATTCAATTAGGTACCAATAGATATTAAATATGAAATATACATAAATATTGAAGTGTATGTCTCATTTTAGGATCAAAATACTATAAAAACAATGTTTTTATATTAGGTATTTCATATTATTTTAAATTATATAAGTGTAAATAAATATTTATTCTAAATAAATAAATGTTACAATAATATGTTACTGGATTCCAAATATGAATTTTTTATAAGTGATTTATGGGTAATCTGTTTTATCTACATATCTTTTGTGGTTAGATAGAAAATTTTACATAATAATTAATGGAAAAATAAATTTTATTAATGGTAAAAATGTAAATTAAGAGTATTGTAATGTTAAATCTGGGTAAATTAATATTTAGTAAGGGTATTAAAACATAATTTAAGGGAAAAGTAAATTTATTTATGTGAAAGGAAAATTTAATTATGGGTAATCAAAAAACTTTTATGTTGGAACTAAATTTAGGCAAGGGTAAAACAAAATAATGATAGGGTAAAATTATGTTTTTTATGTGTAAAATAATGTTATCTAAGGGTAAAAAAAGTTTAATATGGTTAAAATAAATTTATTTAAGTGTGTGATAATGTTATTTAAGGGTAAAAAATCTCTTTAATTGTAAAATTGGGATAATAAATGGTATAAAATTAAGTATATACAATAGTAATGTAATAGGAAAACAATATTATTGTTGTGTAAATAAAAAATAAAAGGCATGTGTATGGACATGTAAAATTCTAATAAATAATATAATAGCATGATATCTAATATTTAAAAAAAATTAATTTATCAAATCATTTAAAAAGCGATAAATAAAAGTAATATAATTGAAGAAAACAATAAAATATATTTAAATATATATATTTATGGGATTTTATAATAAATTAAACATAACAAATATAGAACAAATTCACATACTTTTAATAAAATATAATTATTTAAAACCCCATCAGTGTAATTTATAATATAAAACTAATAATATAATAACCCATATATTCTAAAAAATTAGACAAAAAATCTTCCCATCTATAACATACACATTTTTTATTATTATCTCATTACTTTTTTATTTGGAAATTTATCAAGACTATGATGATTAAAAAAATCCACAACCTCTACCTCATAAATCAAGTATCCACATAACAACCGTACTCAATTACATTCCCTAATAACACATGGATAATGAGGTTTCGATGAGAATCCCCATTAACTCCCCACCCAAATAAAACTACTATTGAAACTACCTAAATATGACTCCTACTATAGAAACATTAAAAGAATATATATTCAATGAAATGATTAATTTTTACGCCTATTAATGTAAAAAAAGACTAAATGTTTAATTTCTATTTCCATTATTGAAAAAAAATATTTTTTAAAATGTGGAATTTTTATTTAACTAGTTATATCATGCTGAATAGAGGTATGTATATTGATGGTTTTTCATAGTGACTTGAGTTTGAAACATAAATAAAGTGTTTCATTGTTTTTCACTTTGTAATATAATTTATTAAGGTGTTAAAAATATGGTTGCTGCTAATATGAGACTTTTCACAATGATAACACCTTTTGTTGGGGTTTTTAGATTTGATTTAGGGTTTCAAGAGGTCATAGAAGAAAACTGGTGGGTTTGGGGAAGGAGTTGGGACTACAACATATCAGTGATCTTATAATCACTAGCCAGTAGGGCTCTACAAACTAACTGGTGGAGGATCTCGATGCTAGGTGATGATACAAGATTCATCATCTGTCTCATAGTAATTTTTTGGATAACTAGTGGCTGCTAGGAATTTTTAATAAGAGGGTATAATTGGTCATTTGGACCCCTCATTGCTCGTATTACTTCATCCACTTGAGTTGGGGTTTTCTTTTGTCCTTTTTATATTCTATGGGAGAACCCCACTACTCATCGTACCTTTTTGAGGATCTACCTCAATACAACTTCAAATATTATTTCATTTTATTCAATTTAAGGCTATATTTAAGGATTTTACTCAACTTCATTTATTCCTCTAAATTCTTCACTATCCTTACAAATAAATCAATGTGATGTTATATGACCTATTTTTAATAATTATTTCTTGTTCCCTATATAAATCTATTCAAGATCGAATTGATGGTTGTTTTCAAAATATTAAATCATTCAATCTTGTGTTAGGTGGTCTATGTTATTTTACATTAAGAATTTCTATTTTATAATACATCTATTTATATCATAAATTTTACATATATTCCATCATTTTATATTAATTTTATATTTTTTTACCTTATGTAATTCAAGTCCATTGGTTAATTTTGCTACCCCATAATCTCAAATATAGCATAATAAACCACCCATGGAATAAATATAGATCATGTGAGAATTAAAAATTATCCTTGACCTGATGAATTATGATTTTAAATTATTGACCCTCATTATAGTATATTCTCTAGAGGTTGTTATGTAGTTAAATTAACTCATTATATAGATTATGTAAGTTAATGAAATATTTTTTAACTTATAAATGAGTTACCCTTTCGACAACCTTATGTTTTTTATTTTATTGATTACATAAATTGTAGAACTACGAGAACAAAAACATGGTGGTCTACTTAGATTAATCATGGAAGAATCAAGGACGATCTGTAGTAACATGATCTCACATGGTAGATAACATTATAATTCAATTATTCGAACATAGAATTATATTAATATTCATTATCTAGAACATGGACTCAATAACCTCAAATCCCATGGAATATATGGTTTATGTGAATTATAGTTATGAAATATAAACATATAAATCCACTGTTTAGGAAGTAAAATTAAAAAGTAGATGTAGATGAAATGAGATTAATTTACGAAAATATATTAAGGTATTAATGTTTGTGAGTTGTGAAATAGTTCATTAAATAATGTAATTTTTTAAGTAGGATAAGAAATATAAGTGAATAATAACTATTGGTATTCTTGGGATTATTTCTCAAGGAAAATTATTTGATCCAAAGTGAATTAATTAGGTAAATGTTTTGGTCTATTATATTTAATTCATTAATTTGTTGTAATATAACAAAATGTGATATTGTTAAAAGTGATGCATGTCATGGGTAAGAATTATTTTCCAAATTTGAATTCCATGATAAATAATAATGGGTATAATATGATTAATTGATGTGAAAATCAAGGATAGTCCAACCTTGTATATGGAAAATGTTATATATTCATAATTGCCTTTGCATATTGCCAAGTTTTCAACATAGAAACAATAGAACATAATAATTCATAGGACCACCTCCTTGAATAGACTTAATGTACATATACATGGAATTATATTGATCACCTCCTATGTTACAAATAAAGATCCTTCCAAAAATTACCAACTACTTGTATAATAGGTTCTGTTAGAGCCCCTCAATAAAGTGAATGTTTTAGGATTCGTCCCGAATATTATACTACTAAGCTAAAAACGATGAACTAATCACTAGGGGATGGATGTCCAGACCCCTACAAAGATATTTCTGGCATTTCATTATATTATTATGGTTTATTTGTGTGGTAATTTTTGGTCCAACATCATGGAATTGCCTTTATTACATACACATGGATTTCAAGGCTATATGAAAGGATTCATACAATCCCTTATAGGTTTACATGATCATGGACAACTGTATTGGGCTGAATTTGCAAGTATTCCATGATCCATAACCACTTTAACACTTTATTATTCATATATTGAACTCAATTATATTTTACACTCATATTATGAAAATTAATAAGGCATCATTGGTGGTTGGTGGCCATGTTATACATGCTCCTTGTTTAGTACACATCATAGTACCTAAGAATATCTCAAGTATAGTGGTTAGGACATGGGTGGTGCCTATATATTCTTACATATATTGGGTTATGACTTTTAATTGGTGTTTTGGACTAAAAAAATATTTGTATTTCCTTATATATGGTTATCACCATGAATGAGTATCGAATATATTGTTTATATTGTATCATATATTCCTTCACGTTTGGATTTTATTTGAAATTTTTTTTAGTTTAATATTATCTTCTTATTGGTATATTCACATATTTTTCCTTTATTTTATACTAATAAAAAGGGTATAATCATTAAGTCATTCCTATGGTTTTTATTATATTTATTATCATAATTATATTTAGTTATGATAAACATTTTGTCAATGTGTATTGAATAATACGACTAATGCGGATGTATCTTTTATGGTTTTCTAATGATTCATAATGGTTGAGGATTTATGGTCAAAACGGATTGGTTATATTACATAGTAATGGTTTGGAATAGGATAAGTGTTTCACGAGAAATATTTGATGTATTTTAATTTTTTGATGTTTTTAAGAAGATCCATACATGGGTAGTTCAAAGTTCATATTTTAAATATTGTATGACATAAATTTAAAGATTGATTATTATTGAACCCTTAATAATTCTCATTGACTAATTCTATTACTATTTAGTGTAGGTAAAATGTCTACAAAAATGGAAAATGGAGATCATATGTTCAATGGTGTTTATTGATTTTATAAATTTAAACGATGTTTTAGGAATGTGAGAAATAACGACATGAAAAAAAATTGTTATTTTTTTATTTAAGGATACCCATATTATTTACTTATAACATATTTTGTATTTAAATTATGGGAAATGTGATATAGCATATGAAAACCATGTTAGGCCACCTCGATTCCACACATGTGTGAACCAACTCAACAACATGGGAGAACTACTCTAGGGGGATATCCATGGTGGAATAGAGGGCCTATATATTTCACTAAGAGTATATGTTGTTAATGTATAATGTGTGAAAAAGGTGCCCAGGTGAATTCCTAGTGGACCATGAAAAAGTGTAGCATGAACTATGTGGGTATATTTTTGTATGAGTGTATTAGATCTATCCACAGTTCCATTTTGACCGGTTTAGGAAATAAAGGTTCTTATTATGTAGAATTAAATAACATTTTAAATGATATTGGATCCTGTAGTGTGGGTACTATTGAACCATTATTAAAACAATATTAGTAAAAAGAATCTATGTAATTAGACTAAGAAATGCCATCCAATTATATTGTTCCAAATCTTCAACCACACTACAAACCTATATTGGGTAGGAGATTTATTTCTATTACAATATATCAACTATCTCAAGTCATCATTTGAATAAAATTATAAGATCAAATGTATAATTCCTTGATATGAAAAATATGAAATAGCATGCAGCTTATTAGGCCCTAGCATTAAACATTACATAATCATGAGTTATGTCATTAATTCTCATTGAAAATATTTTATGGTTTAGAGTTTTACATAATAAATCATTAAATATTACATTAAATATGAAGTATTACAATAAAGATACTTCTACTATAACTAGTTATTTCAAAAAAATTATAAAACTCCTTTAATAAAAATGAAATTATTTATTGGTAAAAATAGTCATGAATTCTAAATTTCTATTACCCTTATATACACCCTATGAATTTCTTTTCAAAAACATGGGATGAACATAAAATGTTTGGTAAGGTATGTATATATAGTATTAAATACTCAATATTATCCTATGGGTTCTCAATCAAACTATCAACCACCCTAGGATACATCCAATACTATTTCGCCATCTAAATGCATTTTTTTAACACAAGAAATAGTCACATTAGATGTTGATAAATGAAATCCATTGAAAACAAGACACAACCCAATCACACCACAAAATATATCATTTAACCAATTATTATTTTTTATTAAGAATACCATTTTTTCATGACATGTATACTTGGGAAACAACAAAACATAACCATAATCCTTATTCTATGTCATTATACACTATCATTACTCTCTCCATGAAAAACCCCAACATACTGCCAAACCCTACAACACAACCTTGTCAAAATCAATCTAAAATCCCCATTGTATATCAACAAAACACCCATATCAACCAATAACATAAACACACCCCAACTGAACAGCTGACCTCGCTACCCAAACACTACCCTTACATTCCAAAATCAATCAATCTCTCTACCATAAAACAACACTAGGAACAAGAAAATAAAATAATACAAATCCCACAACCACACAAAAAAGGTATGATGTATTTAGATATATAAAAAAACTCATTCTTTCATTCCACTTTGATAATTCATAGTAGATCATAGAACAAGTTAGATCTTGGGGAAACAATTTATTTAACTGAAATAACATGGTCAACCAATTTTATATTTATTCAGTCCTTAATAAAGGATCAATATTAATCATACCCAAGCCATCATAATTGAAAAAAAATAACACCAATTAACATATATATCAGGAGGCATATAGCATATACATAAAAAATATCAAAAACAAAGAAAACATAATGATTCATCACTTTTCCCCAGGCCCTGTATATTGATATTAAATAGATTAGATTATCATTATTTTTTCATAAGTACATTATCTTTACACAAGAATATTCATACAAAAATCCCACATGATACACATATTAATAGAGACAAAGGGATCCCAACTTGAGAGAACAATCTATCGATAACTACATTTAGCACCAAAACAGGGTGTGTGCATGAATCAAGTTGAACCTCTAGGGATACACAATCCAAGGGGCTCACCTAAAATGAACAATCACTCAGAAAAAAATGGCTATGGGATTCATAATCGCATTATAAAATAGAAAGAAAGAAAGAGAGAATGGATTTCTGATTTAGAAGGATATATCCTATATCAATAGACGAACCAGTTTTCACAATCCTTCAAAATCAGATCTTGAACAAGGCCAAGTAGCTAGGACATATAAAAGTCCCCAGGGTGTTAGGAATTTAATGATTTAGTTTATATCCATTGAAACATCTTAAAAAAATTATTAAGTGTGGTTTTCAACTCAGTTTACATTAGATAAAATTTTAAATGGGAAAAATTGTATAAAACTAGAATTTTGAAAAATAGTTGGAAAATGAAACAATGTTGGGTGTGTCCATGATGTGAGTCACCGACACAAATCATTGATTCCACTCACCAATTCCACCAACTAATGCTAGTCATTTATTCCACCAACCAATTACACTCACTGATTCATCTCACTGACTCCACCTACCAACAAATCTCACCATCACCCCACAACGATGCGACTTATCGACACCACTCACAGACGCCACCAACAGAACCCCCTAAAGACACCACATACAGACCCCACCTACCAAAACCAACCACTATTGCACCTGTAGAATCCAACTATAGATTCCACCTATTGAATCACCAACTGATGCCACCTTCTGAGGCCACCTAATGAATCCACCTATCGATACCACCTATTGAAGCACCTACAGAAGCCACCTACCGATTCCATCTACAGAATCCTCATACCGATGTGAAATATTGAAAAAAATACCTATTCCACCTACCAACACCTCCTACCAATGGAAAACTAGATCTTTAAAATAAATCATGGTATGAATCACTATTATCTCCGACAACATCCCAAAAATATGTTTTTTGTAAAGTAATGTAGTGAGTGGCCCTGTCCTGTACACATACAACATAAATACCTTTGACTCCATTAGTGGTGGACCAAACATTTTTAATCACATGATATATATCCCATCACTAAGAACACAAGAAGAGTCATGGCTATACGATCAGACCTGGTTGGGTCCTCTTTTTAAATTGTTATCATGGGTTTGGATTAGATATAAGAGATTTGAATTGAGAATGTTTTCAGAATTCCAACATCAATCGGGACATGTTTTTAATTTATTTGTATTCTCCTACCCCATTATATGTTTTTCTCCATCAATGTGTATTGAATAATTTTTTACTATTTCACTATACATACCTAGATTTCTATATTTTATAGGCACATTATGGATTATCAGATTATAATTATCTTCCTACATTTAATATCATTTATCTTAACATTATTTAATACCAATATAGAGTGTATATTCACTCTGAATATGGCATCATTAGACCATCACTTCTAGTCATCTGCCTCTAGATTATGTGGAGTGGTTTTTGATTCTATTTGGTCATCTAATTCAGTTACATATAAGTGATATTGTTTAGGGACATCATACATTCATGTAACAAATTTATCAAAAAAACACTGATAATTTTAATTTCATAACATTTCATGAAATATATTCAACCCCACAAATTACCAAATTTTTTAAAACCCCCACATCACATTAATAATAATATTTAACATTGTTGAAAGGTGATCAATGAATATTAATGACAGAGAGTATAGTTTTTAAAATAACATTTTAATAATATTTAAATATTTTTTCTAATATATTTAAAACCATATTTGATTAGTTTTTATAAATAGTTTCAAATATCCTAAGAAGTACTTGTAAAACATAATTTATTCATTTTTCAGAACTACATATAATTAGTTTTGAATAAAACATTCAATTATTCTTAATAAATTCTTCTAGACAACTTTTTAAAACAACACTTAAATAGTTTTTAAAACTACACTCAAACTAATTTTAAAACTACCTTTTAATGATTTAAAATTTAATCCATTTATAAATAGTATTATATAATAATTAAATATTTTATTTTATATTGTTTTAATTATAATGACTTTATAAAAATATAAAAATGATAATTGGATAACATTTTATTAACATATAAATTATTATAAATCATAACTGTATTGGCATATAAACACTAAAATTTAGTAACATGTATATAATATTAAAGAATATTATAATATAAACATATAAATTGACTCATTTAATAAGAATATAAAAATTTTTAAACTATAAATTGTAACTAATTTGTTGATAGTATAATGAAACTAAGTATAAATAATATTTCTCATTCATACCTTCCTAATCCAAATCAAACACAAAATAAAATTTAAATGAAAGGGCATAATATTACCATAATATAATTTGAAAATGATTTTATAAAAAATATAAAATATAAAATAAAAAGAATCAATCAAGAAATATTTGATCTATTTTGTAACAACCTGTTGACATTTCATTTAAATCATGATTTATATTGATGAAAACTTATTAAATGTGAATTTAATAAAAAATAAACGACTAAAATAGAACAATACTTAACCATAAAATATGTGTCATATTAAGATGAACATGTCTTTCACAAATTATATTGAACCATACCGACCTAAAATAATATTAATTAATATGTTATATTTATAACTAAATCCAAAAAGATTATTTGGATCTATATGTTTTGAATTAAACTAGAAAAATTCTTAATCATGTTTGATTATCCAACCATGGTCAAACCAATAAAAACGTATTTCAAATAAAATTATTATAAAAAACTAATAATAATATGGACTCGCCAACATAAATAGAAATTTTTATAATATATTTACTAAATATAGATTCATATAGGTGGGGATATTTCAATAAATTTATGATAAATTTAGATCAGTTGGTTTTGGTTATTTCTAGTTAACTATTTCTTACAATGAATTTTTTTTTAAATGTATTTTATAATTAATTAATATTATTATAAATTCAATATCAATGTATATGGAAATAAAATAAATTAATGGTTTCATTCATAGAGTTATTTTGTTCTTGATAAGTGAAAATAATGTTTGAATTGTTTTGATTGAAAAGACATAACAAATGATTGTAATTTTTTATTTTTTTTAATTCAAACTCTAATTGTTATCTTATAATTTAATAGTTATTTTATATTTTCAATAGATGGTTTTGGAGGCCCTTTATGAGGAGGAATATGAAAATTTCTTCAAAATGATCAGTTTCACCATATTTTAATAGACGAGCTCCATGGAACTGTATGATATTGTCCATGAAAGTGAATTGTCCCCAATTGGTTATGACTGAATTTTAAATCATCTAATAGTTCTGTTAGTACTAGGTTATAAATGTCTTGTGAAGAGTCAACAAAGACACATGTAGAGTAAATAGTATCATATGTAATAGCTATGAATGTGACTGAATAAAGTCATTTTGAAATTGAGAAATTTATAAATATTATGAAAAAAATAATATCTATCATGTACAAAAAATAAATAAATGGTTTCTTATACATTAATATGAATAATACATTCACTGTATGATTCATTTTGTGATGATGATTATGGTACTAGTGGTTTTTAGGATATATAATTATATTAGGATAATAATGGTCATGGTGATGGTGATGATAATGATAATGATGATGGTGATTGTTATGATGAGCGTAATGATTATGGGGGTCATTATGATGATGTTGATGAGAATGTTGGAGATAGAGGTGATGATAGTAGTGTTTGTGAGAGAGATATTGATCCTCAACATTTCTTAATAATATTCATGAAACACACTGATGGATAAATGAAACTGATTTCATGTATGGATTATTATATTTTATAGTGTTCACTTGATTTACTGTAAAATATAAAATATATAAATTGTTTTAAATTTGTATTATATCCGGCTGAATAGTTAAAATTGTTTAATGAATTTTCTAAATTTGTTTCCAATTTTATAAGGTATGTTTGTACGTGTTTGGCATGTTTGTTATTTATAGTCTATGACTGGATATATTTTTGTCTTTTTTGGAGAATCATGGTCATACTAATGGCTAATAAACCCATAGATTGACATGTTCCCCAATGATATGATATAACTATTTCCCAATTGAAAATATAGAGGATCTATACAAATTAATTCTTAGAAAATGATTGTATAAAACTATCTACATAAATTTTATACCATCGGCTTATGAAAGCACTAGTATAGGATATAATAATGATTCCCTATAACAAACTAGTGGTTAAAACACATTCGAATTAGGTAAATTTAAATCATTGTGAATTGGAAATGGAGGAACATAGCCATTTCTTCTTCCTAAAATATTTCATCAATTTTAATGGTTTTTTTTGATGTTTATTACCCTTTGTGTACTTATTTGTGTTTGCATACTTATTTGGGACATATCTCCATACCATGAGGGAAACTTATTTATTATTTATTTTTTAATTAGGATCCTCATGTTTTTATATTTATCATAAATTTTAAAATCTTTTAAATAATAACTATGATAAATATCTTACTTCTTATGCCATAAAAAATTACTCATATTCTTATAAGAAGGTATACAATTATATATAATGTACACGGATATGATTTTATCATCACGATTACATTAATTGCGTCAAAAAGTTTTATATATGTTGAAACTTATAAAATCCTATGAGATAGTTTAATAATCATTAATATTTTAAGAAATAATTTTTCTAACAAGTAACTTCAGAGTTCAAATATCTTGGGTGAGGTATTTTTATTTCCAAAAACATCCCAAATACCACTAGTTATTTGATGATCATGGGTGGTATCTAGAAGATAACCATAAAATGTTTTAAATGTGTGTCCTCAATACATGTTAATAATATTTTCTTATATATTTCTCTTTCATTACAATTGGAGTTTCTCATCTTTAGATACAGGGGGAATTTGTGTTAAGGGAATGCACACCGCATTGAACAATACAATGAGTAATTTCATCATATTTTACAAAATTTTAAAGTGATACACATCAAATTCATCCACCTTAATTGTTTCCTAGGAACCGCCATGACAATGTTATCATATTACACATCTATTATTATTGGGAATATCGATGAATAATAATAGAATATATAGACTATTTGATATTACAAAGAACCTATGATTACTTATTATAATTCCTATATTCATAATTGATTATTTACCACTACCAAATTGATAAAACTATTAAATTTATGTGAATAATATTTATAAAAAAGATATTATTATACAATGTTATAATTTTTTAGAGATTAAACCATGATTCAATTTTGGATATAAGTGATTAATGGATGATACTGTGTTTTTTTCTCTCCAAAAAACCATTTTCATTTATAGAGTAGTAATGGAAATGAATTGGAATTGAAAATTCATTTTAATTTTCATTTTATATCACATCGATCCTCATATTATTGGGATATGAATATCTTTTTTGGGGAAGATATCCCATTATTTGAATATGGATATATACTAATTCTTTTAAGTAATTCATTCTTTGGATTTTCTTATGTTCATAAGACTATAAAAGTTAAGATATGTTTCCCATATTTGACCAAATATATGAATATATTTTTCATTTAATTTCTTTTTCATATGATAAATTTTAATTATTTTTTTTAAAACATTTTATATATACATTCATGATTGTGATAAAGAATCTATAGACCAATAATCCAGATAAGAATTTAAACTAACTTATAAGCACCAACGCGGTGTAAAAAGTGATAATTATGTCATGAATGTGTCACATTTTGTTATTGTTCACATGAGGGATCATATGAATGGATGGTGTTGAGAATAATACCAAATTATATATTATCCCACATATTATCATTTCAAAATAATAAAAAAGTACTCCAATTTAAACAGTGGAAATATTATCCATAATTTGGGGAGATGGAATTCCAATTATCATTTTTTAATTTTTTTTCATTAAACTAAATTAAATAATTTAGAATAATTAAAAATCAATAATCACCACACTATTAATAAACTATTAAAATTATTTCATTATTTTAATAATAAATCTTCCAAAACTCCTGAAAAAATTATAAAATTAAAGGATACTCATGATTTGGACTATTTTTAGACAAATCAAAGTACCATAGAGAAATAGGAGGATATTTCCTTGAACATGTAAATAAAATTACCACATAGGGTTATCCTATATAAGCCTATTAAATTTGATCATTTTTATTTAATCCTAGGAGATATAATAGACATGAGTATTTTATACAATCAATAATGTTTGAGAAATAAGTTTTTAATCTCTTTGGTGCTTGCCTACATTAATTTCGACATAGAAAAAAATAAATGTTTTCCCAGGTGTCAACACTTTTTAGTTATAACTGTTTGATAAATATTTTTAAAATAAATCACATTCTTATGGGGAACTAAACACAATTATCATGGGATATAATTTAATCTTTATATTAAATTAATAGATATGATTTCATTTAATATATTTTGCATAGAAATTTTATGTTTTCAATTTTTTTGTTTAGTTCCCATCAATTGTAAATATTTAATGAGTATGCTCAACACATATCTATTTATTTTTTATGTAACTAATCCATATAAATTAATAATCATAGTGGATGATTAAAATATCTTTTAGTCTAAAAAAATCAGACAGTTTTGATACCATCTTGTATGAGATACTCTATATAGCTTTTAACAAGATAAATTTTCCCCAATTTCATATTATAAGTATTTATGTATTCCCTATATAGTAGTACATAAAAATAAAAATGAAAATAAATTATAGAAAATAGAACAAGAGAAAATTGTTTATCCAAAAAAAATATAGTATAATACACATTTTTTCTAATATCTAATAAAAACACATTGACTAAATTTTGTATTTAATTATTAACGTTTATTTTTATAATCACCATGATATTTCTCAACATAAATTTAAAAAAAACCCACCCACCCGAAAATGAGTGATTCAATATGATAGTAATCAATATTTCATAAAAAATATCCAATTTCCTTGGTTTTACACTATAACATGGATAATAATATATAAAATAAACTATTTATTAGAGTAATCGTAAAACATCATGATTTTGTGAATTAACAAGATTACTTGTACACCTTCTAAACATTCTTGTAGTGTATGTGACATCTGGTCCTGTACTCATCATCACATATATAAGAAACCATGTAATCCTTATATATTCTGTCTAAATAACATAATTACTAAAAGATTTTTGAATCTTTCTATGGTTAGCTCATAGGGAGAAACTTGTTAGAAATCAAATTTTTCAATCCCCTTTAATTACATTTTAACACATAAATTTTGAAAAATTAAACAAAAAATTTGTATTCGAAATAAATTTATTTATAATATAACACACCAATTCACAAAATAATTGTACAATAAAATTTCTTAATAAAATATACTTTTATTTTTTAAAATTCACATAAATTAATGAAGAAATATAGAATCAATATATTAACAAATCAGTGAACCATGATTATATGTATCCCTTCAAATTACTAACCTTCATTTATTTCATAGAATGTATGAATTCTTCTAGTTGTTTTTAATATATTTCATCATCCAACTAACCATTTTAAAAATATATTTTCATCCATTTATTGAATTTTCAAATGATACATGAAATATAGAAAGATAATGAAACTAATAGAATTTGATTATGAATATAGAATATATTTTATCCGAACAATTGATTATATAATTTTAGGTTAACCCCTTCACTCTAAATCATGGATTATATTGCTCAACTATACTGTTTAATTTACATTTATTTATAAATAACATCTTATATCCTTTTAATTATGTACCTGATGGATGATCAACGAATGTATAAGTATTATTCAATGTTATTGAGTGAATTTACACATTTGGTTCATCCATCTATAGATAATAATCAAAATATGCCTTGAATTGTTCATTATTTTTAACATGAGACTCTATAATAAGAAGGAAAAGATTATTGATATTTAGAAATATATGTGTTCGTGTTTTAATAATAATATTAGTTACTTGAAATAGGTTTCTATGGAATTAAACTCTATATTATTTTATCTAATAATTATCTATTATTAGTCAATTTGATCATACCTTCTCGATAAACTGTTTATCTAGTCCATATTTCTCTTTTGGGTGTTTATTAACTAAATTCAATGAACTTGATTCATTAAATATTGAATCACTTAGTTAACTAATTTTATTTACATCAAATATACATTTATAATCTATCAATCATATTTTATTATATTTATAATTTTTATATTTATAAGAATTAAAAATTCAAGGCATCCATTACACATATTTTTATTTTTATTTTTCGGTACTCTTACAATATTTTGAGAACCTAAAACCATTAAAAAATGAGGTTTTCCCACTATATCGATAATAAAAATATATTCATAACATTTCCATATGTGGGAACCCAATTTAAAATTTGAAGAAATGTAATAATTCACATTTCCAAAATCCTCATGAATGGACCAATGATTGTCTTCCATGAAATTGCTATTTTTGTTGATGTTTCTAATTTATACATTATTCAACACTCTATTATGTTTTATATATGGCTATAACATCTTGTATGATCACCTTTTATATAAAAAAGGATGTAAAATCATATTATACTAACTTTTTAGAGACATATAATTTAAATTT
Organism: Viscum album; assembly: GCA_963277665.1. NCBI lineage: Eukaryota > Viridiplantae > Streptophyta > Magnoliopsida > Santalales > Viscaceae > Viscum > Viscum album. The sequence continues at coordinate 1,857,699,668 of OY728160.1, forward strand.
AATCCTATATTGGACATTAACATCAATTTTCCTATTCCTAAATTTATATTAACAATATCTTTATATATTTATGGACAGAAAATGAAATGTATAGAAAAATCATAAATCAAGGTTTATCATTACATTTAATTATATATTTATAGTATATTAAGTAAATCACTTATATCATTATTCATTAATTATAAAAAAATACATCTTCATTTAATAGTAGGAAATTGTTTCCTTACTATTTTAGTTCAAATGTGTGTAACCCATTTAAGGAATTTTTTTTTATGGTAACTTGTTTTAATTTAAAAAACCTTTTATTATAATTTTATATCATAAATAAATTTTAAATTAATATTAGTTCAAAATAAATTAGTCGAAATATTTAATTTTTTAATTTTAAAAAACATTCATATAAATGTATCCTTCCAAAAATATTCCATCGATGTATAGAATATAGTTTTATAAAAAAATATCAAAAAAACTTACCTGTTTAATATAATTATTTTCCAAATGTTTATAAAAACATTGATCATGTATAATAAATCAATTATGGTAAAAATATTTCAAGAGTAAAACTCTAATTGGGAAAACATTTCCATATATGTTTATACATAAAAATTTCTCCATGATGAATAATATACCATCATTAATTGATTACATCCTCATAACCTGTTATTTTTGGTTTCACATGTATATTTTATCACATTAATCAATGTACTTTTATGTGATATCATGAATTAAATTTAATTCAAATATCATGGAGAAAATTTCCCCAGTGGGAGATTTTGAAATTCATTATTACATATATGAAAACTTCCCTTGTTGTGTATCATATTATTGTATATAAAAAACTCTAATTTATTATTTTTGGATTTCATCATCCTTTTTTATGGATGGTTTGAATTTTTATTCCAATTATAAAACAAATATGGGGGATCTATGTCAATTATAAGATCTTTAGATTCATAATCATATAGATTATTATCATGCTAATATCATGATTTTTCTTTATTATTTTATTAATATTTGTATTAATAATTTTAGGAAAAATATTCATTTTTATAATTTATATAATGCTAACCCATATTCACTGAAAGAGGGAAATTATCACTAAGGTATGTAATTATGATGGATTCATCTAAAGTTATTTTGTTTTACATTAAATATTATATGACATATTATATTAATTTAACATAAATATAATATATCAATTATTATAATAATATATGAAATAAATTAATTTACTAGGAACATCTCCATTGATGCATCCTATGTGATGTATTTTCTCTATAATGCATCCAAAATCTCCTTATCAATTAGATATTAAATATTGGTATCAATGATATCATCAGATAATGTGTTGAGTTTTTCCATGATACAAGAGATTGTTACTATATCATTTTTCCATATTTATGATTTTATAGTCTCTCATATTTAGATGTGTGAGACATTATAGTTCTGAAAAAAAATATAATTTTGACAGCTGGGAGGCATATGATAATATCCTATTTCCACATTTTGAAATTGTTTCAATAAATTTTTATTACATTAAATTTTTTGATGAGCATTTCTATGTCATTGTATTTATACTACAGTGTTTGGTTTACTGTGGATTTTGGTGGATAATTATAGAAATGACAACTCAAATGAATGTAGATAGATCCCTTCAAGGAATTTTATGATATTTATCTCTATAAAATAAAATTTTCACACACCAAATCAGTAGTACTATGAGTTTTATGTGAATGATTTTTGGACACAATGATTGATCATTACTCAACCATTTCAAATAGTAGATATCATCCATTGAATAAGTTTTTTAATAAAATAGAGAACAGATATATAATTTTTTTGGCACACATAATAAAAACTTTTTATTATTCAATAAGGAATGGATTTTATATGTAATTACTATTAGAATTTATGATGAATTTTCATCCCATGGATAATCGTTATAGTAGAATGGGAATCCCCCTTTGGAAAATTTATCCATTAATTTTAATTTGATTCAAATCATCATTTATTATGGAATATATTTTATTAAAAAAATACTACTCAATTTGATCACACCTAATCAAAAAATATATCTATATCACACCCAAATAGATAATATATGTTTACATTAGGCATATAGTCTATATTTTTTTAGTTCATGGAATTGAGTTGATCTAATAGCTATGAAATTCAGAATTTCTAGTCGATATGAATAGGCTAACTCATAAATAAAAAAATAAATGTTTATCAATAAAGCTAAAAATAATGTGCTGTCCAAAGTGAAATATTCCTCATCCTAAAACCACATTACCCTGTAATGTTTATATATAAGGGAATATATGGATGGTAAGATTCACTACCCACACATGATTTTAACTAAACATTATAATTTATAAATGATGATTATTTTCTCCCCTTTAAAATAGGGATGAATTTTTTAACATTTACTAATATTTAATCAAACAAATCCCCATCCCATAACTTTTAAATAAATTTGAATTAAACATTTTAAATATAATTAACACCATAATATTTTCTTATAATTTTAATATATTAAAATAAGATATTCAATTTTTTAATATCATTAATCATAAAAATTTTCAAAAATATTAAAAAATAATTATATTTGTAATTTGATCGATTATATTATAGAGGAAAATCAAAGCTAAATTGAGAAATTAGTAAACACAACATTAAACATGTAACTCTTCTTACTAACTGCATTTGACATCTAATATCGTGTTCTAATTTTTAATTTATTCACATAATTATGGAAACAATTTTTCCTTTACGATTATTATCCTTTAAAAAATAGTTTAGAACTAATTTCTCGTTTTATTAGAGGGGAACCACACAAACATTCAATTTAGTGGATAAAAAACAAAATTCTTAACTATCAACACATATTAGATATCATTATTTTATTAAGAGATCTAAACTCATGAATATTTTCCAATATAGACCATGAAACATTATTTATTTATATAATATATGATTTTGATTTCACTTAAACATTTACACAATTGAAAGAGATTATTTTATTAAAACTATAAATTGTTTCGTTAGTAGAAGTTACATTGTGGTTTATTCATTAGTGAATCCTTGAAAATTATTTATGAACATTAATATTGATTTTTTTTAAAAAAACTCCCATTAAACACCAATTTTTAGTGTATCAATCAATAACTATCCCAAATGATTCTTTCTATAGAACAAGATTTATTGACATATTGTTACTGGATCAATGATATTATGACTACATTTGAAAAAATTACCTGTTATCATTTCCTATTGTATCAATAACCTCACATAGGATTATTATGACTATTATGTCTTTATTTTCATTTCTACATATTTCTATGTTTTATTTCATCCATTTATAGACCATGTCATTAAAAAAATATGATTAATTCTTATAGTTAATATGTGTAGATATAATAAAATATATTTAATAATTTTCACATCTTTTCTAGTAGTTTGTCATGAAAAATACTAACAACCCATTATTGAGTCTATCAGATAAGTCTTTTCTTTTATCACCAAGAGATATTTCAACCACCAAGTGTAAATTACCAAATCCCTCATAGAATTTTGATTCAAAATAATTTTAATTGATATTTTTTAGAAAAACCTTATTATACCAATAGTTTTCCACTGTATCATATATAATAATATATTGTACCATTTGAAAATTGTAAAACAATTTTACATAGTATTAAATCATGTATATCATATATTAGTCGTATAACCTAAAGACTTATGAAAAAATTATTCATTGTCAAGTCAAGTACTAGTCATTTCTTACAGGAGACACCTAATAACCCTTAAATATTCTAACTGAGAAGTTTTAATATAAGGATTTTGTATAATATTACTCCCAATAAAATATATTTTAGAATATAACGAAGAATAAAAACCTGTATACATATTTAAATCTATTTTAATTTGATTATATTGGTAAACTAAGATTTTTTTACTTTATTTCATATAATTTTAATTCATAAATTGACATTTTCACCACTAAGTTTTAATACTAATATTTATATAAAATAGATATGGTCACATTTACATAATTCAAATATATTCCATGGATAATTAATTTATAGATATATAAAAACATAACCTTGATTATTATGTAATATTCTATAAGAATTTTTTTATCATGGCTAATAAAAACTCAATTTGATAAAATTACTTTATTAAATTTTCCATGTCATTATATAAGAGAATTTTGTAACAGATGTAATGATAAAACATACTAAAATAATTTATTTATTTTCAAGGTACTATTAATTTATCCATTTATTATATATACTTTTATTTATCAAACCCAAAATTTAAGAATGTAATCTGATGACCCACATTGTGAGATTCAAAAAGGATATATGAATTTTAAATGAGAAGGATTCCAATGGAAGAATTAATAAACAAAATAAAATAAGTATCAAAATAATTGATTTAGTATATTTAAATAAAAAAATTTCTACCAATTTAGTATTATATCTCCAAACTATACCATTGCACTTTTATTTACATATAAATAACATTTTACAAACTATCATATCTGAATCATTGATGAATAAGCATAAAATATTAGATGACTTTATATAGTTTTTGGTTTTATGGAAGAATCTGAATAATTAGTTGGAAAATGTGGGTTGTTTCTATAGTTTTAAAACTATATATACTTCTAGGTACATGGTAGAGTGGATTTGGGTACCCATTGGGTGATCGAGAGGGATTATTGGCCTAAGAGTTCTTGCTAGTACTCGATGGCCTCATACAAACACCTAATTAATATTGAATGAATAAATTTTTATAAATAAAAAGTAATATTATTACCCTATAAAATCATGAATATTTTTATTCTCGTTCAATCAATTATCATCCCAATTATATGAGACCTCCTCCCATTGTTATTCTTGGTCACCTTTATCCTCAAATTTTAATATCATGATTATAGGTGGATTGATGGGAATTTTACATCATAATCTAATATAAATCCTTCTATATACTCTCTTATTCCACATTACATTATTAATAATTTATTACATTCTATATATTAGTGATTCTATGAAGAATTCCACAAGATCATAGGGGATTCATCTACGATGAATTAGATAATCCTATGGGATATAGATGTTCGAGAGAGGTTATAATTATATAATTTAATACTCTTTTGATAGAGGGTAAAAAAGCTATAATTTATAATATGCTTCTATTTTATAAGGATGAAATATATTTAAATTTAATATATTTACTTTCAGAATTATGATACTATTTGTTATGTGTATTTTATGAGTTTTTACCTGATGATTCTTTATATTTTAGTTGTTCTTAGTTTATATAAATGTTTTAATTAGTTTTTTAGTCATTAAATATAGTTTAATAGTTTTTTTAATGATTCTTTATTATTTTGGGAATTTATAAAACTTTACTCTGTCTAGATACATATGTGTGATTGAATCTTACATAATACCTCTCAATTCGAATTATTAATGGGGGAACTAAGTTGATCATAGTTAGGACATTGACATTATGGAATTAATCATACACTGATAAATGGATTTATATCATTATCAATACTCTATCATATGGAGAGATATTTAGATAAAAATTATATTAGATTCATGATATGAAAATTTTTAATTGAAAAATTCATTCATAGTTCAGAGAAGATTTCCAATTGTATTCATTGGAATGATGAACTTGGATGATTTGGAATAATTTTACAGTTGAGTTATGATGAAAATTATTTAATAGAGTGTTGTTATATTATAGAATACAAATTATGGTCTTTATAAAATGATCACGACATAGATGGTATGTATTAATATTTTATAGGTAAGACATTCCTAGATTTGAGAGAGAATAAACCTTCAGATTTTACTATATTAAAAACAATTAATCACATGGGAGACATATCACATTGAATATAATTTTTCTGTACCTTGATATTACTTTTCTAAGACTGTGTTCAACTAATATAAGATGTGGTTCCATGTAGTTATTCTAATTCAAAGAGAAATTAATCTAACGAGATAGTTGTTGTACAAAAAATGAGTCTATTTTTTCACAATAGTGCATTTATGGAGTTAAGATTGAATCGTACTACACCATGTAGAAACCAAATTATACTTAATTTTTATTGTGTTTTGAGGAGTTAAGGGATATTTGTTCATATGAAAATGGTTCATAATGTAATGTGAAGTGAAGATAAAAATATTATGACATAGTTGGAAAATCACATCATAAGCAAATCTGTGAAATAATTATGAAAAATTGTTCGTTGTGAATTTTTGATTCATTTGACACCATATGAAAGTATCTAATCAATAATGAATTTTATATTATGAGAATAATAGATTTATAATCCTTGAAAGACATAGTGAACCATTCCATAATGTATACATAATGGTACATAGCCAGTTAATGATAATTTGCGACAGTCCAAGATCCTTGACATTCAATATTTTATAAATTTTATAGTTGAAGATGATCCTTAAAATATCTGAGGCACCCATCAATTCATTCCATGTCTATAATTTAGTCTAAGACACATCTAAATTTTCGTTTGTGACATACAAAATAGAGAACCACCTAATCCTGGAGAATTTTAATTGATATTCAACAATAATTTGAGTAGGAGAATAAGGGTCCATACTATGTGTAAATTATAGCGTCACTATTGGTATGAAAGATAAATATTATTTTAATTATTGATACATATTATTCATCTAGTAATTAGAGTTAAAACTAAAAATATTCATTATTCCTCCATCATTTGATAATATATTAGGTCCCTGGGTATCATGTTTTAATTCTCTTCACACTAAGGAATATCCACCTCATAATAAGGAATATTTGACCTCATAAAAAACCCTTTGTTATGTATTTGTTCTTTATCAATCATTATCATGTAATCACATTATCACCATCCAATATTTTTTATACTAACTAACCCTCTAGATTTTTTAATTAGGAAGTACAATTTGATGTTTTCAATCACCACTAATTTACACGTATTAATAGTGATATACTCTCCAATATGACTGTTGAGTTAATAAAATAGTCACTTCATGAGGATATTTTTTATCAAAATAATCTTATAATTGTTTTTAAGTCATTCTTAATAATTATTCCAAGGTTTGATTTAATAAGATCTGAGTTTGTTTCTAATTATTTATATCACATATTTTTTTGATCCATGCAGTTTGAAAATAATTTCACCAATAATTTACTTCCTACATTCTAAAAATTAAATTCTATCCATACAGAGAGGGTATAGTTTCATATCTTCTATAGAATGTCCTAAATGTTTAAAATACCACTTAGAATGTTTTTAACCATCCCAAAGAAAATGATTTATTATACATTAGTTTATATGAAGAATATAAAATATGATGGTATAGATTAGAATATGTTATAGTCACCACGCTTAGATAACAATTGATATAATTTATGTTAATGAAAATAAAAAACAAAATATTGATAAAACAATTTTTTATCTAGGTGGAGAAAAGATTGTCAAAGAATTTCACATATAAACAATCCTTTCTCAGTTTGAGGGATCTAAACAGTAGAATATTATTTAGTCGATGAATTATATAATTAAGTAAATAAAATAGGGTTATTGATTTAAAAAATTTTCAAATATCATTAAGATTCTACCATCATAAATATGATCAACAAGATCCTATGAAAAAATTATATGAAGATTCTAATACTTTAGGATCGATACATTGTTGACTATATAATACATAAAATCTATAATTTTTTTATCTCTTATGATATGAGAATTATTTTTATCATTAAAAGAGATGGAAAATCATAAAATTGTAACATATATAATGGGATATATGAGTCTAAAATTTTTAGTCGAAAAATTATTCAGGAAGAAAAAACAATTGGTTAAAATTATCCATGGGATTTAATTATTTATTTATTATCAATTATAATACATTAATGAAATGATAAATATATATATTATTCCATTTATGTTATTTAATTATGTAAATATTAGACATATTTCATAAGGATTCCCAAGAAAAAAATAGAATAGTGTAATGATGATCAACCAAAAATATCAACTATGAATATAAATATGACTCATAGATACAATAGAAGAATATTATTCAAGGGTAATGGAAAAGATAATTCATTCAAAAGTAAAAACATTTTAAATGTTATAGAAAATCATAATGTGATTATGAATGTGAATGTGATATATATAACATATGGAATAATGGGATAAAATAATGTAGATAAAAGTAAAAATATCATAAAAATTTATCAATTGAATAAGAAAAATAAGGGGCAGTGAAAAGAAACATGTGTCTTGGAGACATAAAATTAGTTTATATAGTGACTATAACTCATATTTTATTTAATGAAAATACAATACTCTAAATATATTACAATGAATTAAAAATAGATAATGAGCCACTATAGAAACCCCTTGTAGTGTCAAAATAAAATGAATCTATAGAGATAGAAATTAGGTTCAAAAAAATTATTAGAAATAAAAAAGTAAAATCATAATTAAGGAGAAAAAATTATGTAATTAACATTAGAAATATAATTTCCAAGATTCTAGAAATCAGTTAAATAGGATGAAAATTAGTTTAACATCAAAATTTCATGGGAAAATGAAAAGTGTTAGATGTTGTTGGTGACGAAGGAGATAGTCCAAGTCATCCTTGAGATTATGAGGATGGATAATAGTGTACATAAATTTGACAAAATTATTATATTATTCCATTGATGTTTGATTTTGGTGGCCATGTTTCATAAGAGTCTCCCTATGATGATGATTGACACAGTTCATTAGGGTAGGAAATCCATACAAATGGTTCACTAGGCAATACAAGATCATGAAATAGTCTGGCGAGGTCACATATCTCCTCTACCTACCCATACATATAGAGTAGGTACATGAAGTCTCAGACGTGCCACAACCATAGAGATACATGAATGACCGCACACACATCATCGACTAAGGAGAGATAGAAATCAAGGATGGGTACTCCTTTATATATCAACTGATGGTGACCTATGAATTATAGGAGAAGACCCTGTATGGATGGACCATCCCCTAGGTTCATATGTTGTGGCATCACATGAATGTTCATGAGTATTCTATGGAGAAATACAGAAATGAGATGGCTTAGTACCCTCTATTGTTTGTTTGGTTTCAATTTTCTTGGTTGAAAATTATGAAGGATGGAATAATGTATATTCCCAATTATGTAATTGTAGAATGTTGAAATATATCTATATATAATTTTTGATCTGGGTTTTGAGAATTCATGTGATTCTAAGCCTCGTTGTTCCATAAATTAATATTATAAAATTATTAAATATATTATACACTATAGAAATAATTTTTCTTAATGAAAATGGGATAAATATTTAATAGAATTTATTATAAGAAATATGAGCCAAAGGATTAGTCTGGAACACAATTATTACCTCATACATGACCAGAAATGGATAAGATTATGGAATTGAAACTACTTATGCATTGGTGATGTGTTCAGTGGATTAATTATTTAAATAATTAATTCATCCATTTATTTTGAATCCAAAAAAATATCAATAAGAATAAATTAATGGTAAATTATCCAATGTTATCCTTATAAACCATTGGATAATTATGGAGCGTCTCCTTCATCAATAAATGGTAAATTCACATAGGTGATGATTATACAACATACCAAAGAAAATCCGAGTTCATATAATGAAATAACATATTTCGATCGATGGAGGGTGCGCTCTTCAATGACGATTCATCCATTCTCTAGGTAGGACTTTTTAATTTTTTAGTTTCTTCCATTTCTTATTAATCTGATTGAGAAGATCGAACCCTTCTCTAGATTTTTGTTAATGGGGGCCAAATAATATAACCACATAACAATTTAAATTAATATATTTAATTTGTTTCTGGACTAGATATTACTCTTCTGGATCATTGTCCATGAACTCTTGGATAACGGTGGGTAAACCATTATAATTGTTCCTTTATCAAAAATATGTTTTGGATTTATCAATGATAGGACCCCACAATCATAGTTTGACATTATCATTTGGTACCACTCGTGATCAGGATACCAGAAACATAACATAACAATGATCAAGGATTTGATCGATGAAATAAGGATAGATCAAGAATCATTGTAAGACCATATGATCATTTATATTATTTTTTTTGATTAATAAATCAAAGGAGAATTGTGCAGTGTTTAAGGGTCGAATGATGAAACCCTAGTGGGAGTTTGGAATCTGATTTCCAACCACTAGAGGTATGAAATCATTTGATGGATGATAGACCCACTAATCATGAGAAAAATTGATATCATATTTGAAGTAATTGAATCTGATTGAAGGTGTATATTATGGACCTAGGAATTTGGAGAAAACCTAAGTACACACTGGGTGCTGAGATAAACATTGTACATGTATCCCATTAAGTGAGGTGGATAGGGTTTCGAAGAATGATAAGGAAGAAACAACTTTTATCACTCCTACAACCATGTAACCATTCCCCCAATGGGCAACCCATGTGGCATATCACATGAGCGGGATCCCATGTGGATTTATATATCCAAGTACATGGTCACAAACTTATGTACATAGACAAGGTGTCTTATACATGGGGAAGGAATGTAAGAAACAACACATTCTCAGTTAGTCCGGACACATCATGTACTTGACCATTATAAATTGTACAAATACATCGGTTTGGAGTTGTGTGCTAGAAAGGGACATGCCTAGGTGGTGGAGCGGGACCACACACCCTCTATGCCACCTCAAATCTATGTACCCCATCTTTAATTTTTTGAAAAGTTAATGCTTCCATATCTCCTCTATTTAAATACAGATATTTTCTTTCAAGTAGCCTATCTAAGTTTTAATGCATAAAAATGACAGTTACCTCAATTATGGATTCTATGATATGATGTCAAATGTAATGGGAAGAGATCTTATTCATCTGATACACCACGATGATAGTAATCATGAAGGACTACCATAGGATTCTTCTATGTGAAAGCACATATAGGATAGAGAATAAGTGCTTAATGATCATAGTGGAACCCCTATTGTTCTAGGGTGTGGGTCCTTGACCACTATAGTAGAACCCCCAATCCTCAATGGAACAGTTCCACTATAGATACCTCATGAGTGGAACCACTTTATAATCTAGGGTGTGGGTCCTTGATGACTAGTCTAGATCCTCATTTTATTCTATAGTGTAGTTATATGCATACCATGTAGAACCCACAATCAAATAGTGTGAGGATCCTCAATTATTATCATGGAATTCCCCTTTCAGATCAGGGCACAAGTCCTTGACCTATAGAGTGGATCCCCCATAATCATCTATATTTATCCTCAACCCACTATGTAGAACCCCCCAATTGGATAAACCGTGATATATAATGACATTAGAGTTTACCCCACCATAAACAATAGTGTAGGTCCACTAAAGATACATATTGGGTCAAACCCCCTAATTTACTGTGTTTCATATCCTATACTTTTTGTTTTAATAACCTTCATTTTGTAACAAAATGATGAGGTTTGTCTTGACATTCAAGGTTACTATTCAGATGAAACATGAGATTCTGGGAATCAATGATGGGATTTTGGAACTATTTGAGACTATTATTCATGTGTTGAGGTGTGATATGAATATTCAATTACACACTAATATTGGAATCATTAACCGATAAAATATATATATATTCATCTATATCTGAATTTTTGAATTTGGTTACTCTCCTTCCACGAGAGATGAAGACATGAGGGTATTAGAAATGTATTCCATGTTTAGTTTTTCATGATTGTATTAGTATACACTCATGTTATAGGTGGTGAATACTTGATGTGTAGTTTATCTACACACCATGTTGTTCCCCTTGTTCCTAGATGATTTTACTTTTACTCATGGTTTTGGTCGATCTATTATCTTTGTTTGTATCTTGCATCATCAGTCATTCTATTTCCATTGTATATATTACGGATACCCTTCATGTTTTTGGGCACCCTACTCTGTATGTATATAATCAAACCTACATGTAATATTCCCACATGTGTTGTGTAATATGTAGATGAAGGAAATGTTAGCAGCGACATTAGCGGAGCATAGGGATACATAGTATTTTGGACTATGTACTGTAGTAGAAGCTTGGGATTTAGGAGCTAGTCTCTCTCAGATGTTAACAATACTATATTTTTTATGTTGGTGAATACTAATAGTTGGGAATGTATTTTTTACCTTTACTATATATTTGAATTTGTCTTACTCTTGTACACCATAAAGGTTCTTCATACCTGGTTTAGTTTGCTGATTTATTCCATATTTTTCTCTTCCCATTTACACTACTGCATTCAGATGGATCTATATGAGAATACAAGTACTTTGGCAATGGCCCTTCCATGTTAGTTATGCCTTCTATTCTTGTAACCACAACCTAGACATCGTATGGTGGGCTTGGGGTACTTTAGGCTCGATCCCTAGCATTGGTCAGGTCATGGAAATAATATTTTCCCAGAAAAGAAAGAAAAAATTAAATAAAATATATTTTTAGAAACAAAATAACCTTGCTATGAAATTAATAATTATTTCCATTGTATTAATCAACAAATTATTTGAAAAAGAATTTTTATATAGTTTTAAATATATATAAAATCTTTTTCATACCAACTAAATCAATGTCTATGATATTATTTTAATATTATAATATATTTTTGTTTGTTTAGACACAGTGTTGCATGTCGTATATGCTTGACAACAATGTGTTTTTTTAACATGTAATGTTTTGACATTATCTCAATATTTATTAACTTGATCACTGAAAAAGCAAACTTATTATCAGTAATAAATTATTTAGTTTTTTAAAGTACATGTTTTTAAAACCCATATCACTAAATAAGATAATAACCTCCCTCTAAAAAGATGTAACCTGAAATAAAAAGCTGATCTAAAATAACATAAAACTAGATTTCAAAATAAGAGATCATTAAATTGATGTGAAAATATATAAAATGATGATAAAAAAACATCTAATTACTATTATATAGTGATAGATATCATATTTAGGATGAAATTAAAAACCATAAGACAATATATCTATGCTTTCTAAAAAGGTCATTGATTAATTATAAATGAGGGTAAATGTGTATACGTTTATTTCAAGATACAATTCCAAATATTTAGGTATTTATTTAGTTTAAATATATAACATAAGAAAATATATACTAATGTGATATATTTCCATATCATAAGACCAATTCCATCCATTGGTTTTACTTCAATCAATTTCTGCTTTATCTTTTATTATGTGAGTTGAATATTCCAGATGATTGTTTCATGATTAAAGAACTATAATTTACCTTCAATGGATACTAAGATCTAAAAAAAATAAAATTCATTCATTCTATATCAAAAAATTATAAAAAAATATAAATATTTAATTCTAGTTAAGATAATTCACATAATTAATAATCCTTCAAATACTACATTTAATTGTAAAAATTTACAAAAAATAAAAAGTTTTCACAATGATCATTTCATAATGAACCTCAACATTAAGTAATATTTTACCCTAAAAGGTGATAATATTACATTTAGCTAACGTCCCCAATAATTTAATTCATTCTTTCAAACTAATCACTATTTTTAAAACACATTTTAATACAATGGGATACATATTCCACAATACAATGAATTATCTCTGGGAATAACATTAATCACCAAGATAGATCTATAAATTTTGTAAACTATACCAAAATTACATGAATCAAATTTTGATATTAACCTAAGATGTTTTTCTATCGATGAACATAATATATTTGAAAATATTTAATTATTAATGATTATATTTTCTTCTATTATAATTATATGAATCCCATTCTCCCTAAGACCTTAATTATCGTAATATCTAATCCAATACTAACCTGGTTGGTTATTTTATACTCAATAGTGTATTATTAATGAAACCCAATAAATTTTTAAAATAACCTCAAAATCCAATAAAAACACTAAAAGAGTTATATAATTCATTAGACGGATAAACCCATGATGGTTTATATAAATATCAATTTATCCTCAAATGAAAACAAATTTTCTCCCAAAATCCTTATTCATAAAAAATAACAATATTATAATGAAAATAAATTAATCATAGATGAACTAAATCATATTATCATCATATCCTTAACTAGAGTCAATGTCATCATTGTAAATCATATCTTTATCCAAATTAATCATTATCACCAGACAAATAATCCCTTTTCGTTTTTTTAGAATTATTGAACATATGATTTCAAATATGTATTAAAACCTTATTGGGGTGAAATATTTAAATGTTTCATGCTTAATATATACTTAATATCATTAATATAACACATATCCAACATTATTATAAAATCCCAATACATAAACACATCAATCATTCCACTTTTAATATTGATAAGGAATTTTTCCTTCCGTTGACAATTGTTTAGCCCTTGGATTTGGTACTTTACTCTGAGAATTCCCATTTTCCTCTCACGTATGACATTTGAATCTTAGTATTTTCAATTTAATATTTGACTTATTTATCAATTGAAAATATCTGACCCTTCCTTTGATGCATTCTGTGATATTTCTCCTTTCACATTGCTTATATTAATGAAGTCTATCTTTCGTTCCTCCATGGTATCCACTATATAATCTCATAAAAAACTCTATATTATTCTAAATTGATGATTACATGTGTTGGATAAGAAGAAATATTTTAATTCTATATTATGGGAACTAAAATGGAATAATCAAAATATCATTAACAGAATTCAATATTTAGGTATTTTTATAATAATAACCACATTATCCATCACATTCCATGTTTATGCAGTTCCTTCTAGTTCCAGATATTATATAAAATGAAAAATCATTATTTTAGTGTCAAAAATAATGTTGGGAAGTCACATAATCTAAATAGTTATTTCTAGAATATATATATATCCTAAAACATTAGTTATCATACAAGAACCCTTATGTTTATCAATGTCCATTAATTTTTATCATCATTTCAAACCCTTTTTACTGGTTTGTAATGAAAATGTAAATTTACCAAAAAATATCCCTCAAGTTTTCAAAAACATGTTCACTATTAGGGGTCACTTACCATGCACTAGATTGATGATGATTACGTACTCGATCATTTATTTTAGTTATCAATACCCCTATATTAATACATACCAAAACCATGTACAATTTTAATATCAAGAGAAGGATATATCATAATTAAAGCTACACAATTTTTTTCTTTCTAATTTTATATGATTTTGTCCCATACATAGATGTTTCCTTAAAATTAGTCATATAGTCATGTTCAATATCCTATTTTTTCCTAAATATAGTTCCTAATGATTCTGTTATTCATTCTTTGATTCTAACAATAAGGAACCTTACCACTATATCGTAAAGCTGGTGGAAACATTATTAGATGATAACTATATAAAATCTATAAAATTTAAAAGGACTAAATAGTTTTTTATTTTTGTTAAAATAAATTCATACATGAATATGAGAATACATTAAGAAACAAAAAAATGAATGGAAATATTCTGAAACATTTGGCTCATTAAAATATTCCTTTATCATGTATTGAGGAAAGGAAAATAAATAAGGGAGATGCCAAATTCTCAGTAAGGGTTATATAAATTAAAACCTTTCAGGATAAAATGTGGAATATAAAAATGAAATGATAAATAAATGAACCATCATTTCATTTAATCAAAAACATGATCACAATTAATAATATCGATGGATTGAAAAAATAAATTAATTGATGAAATATAAATTATTACATTATCTTGAAACTTATCCAAGGAAATTATAACTATTAAAATAATCACATGGACATCAATCATGGATTTCATAGTTATGGAATTCATTAATCTAGACATATGAAACAAAATATTAAATACTTTTACAGAGACATCTAAAAATATGGGCATGGACTCCTACAATGATATCTATATAAATGGGTTATACAGAGGACAAATACAACATCCAGTTGTTCATATGAGACCAACTTATATATTAAGGGGAAATTTGATTTTTGATATTAATATGTATGTTAATATTTTTAATGCATTATTTATTTTAATAAACACTACCACTCATTAATTATGTGTTAATAATAATAGAAAACTATCTATGTTGTGAAAACATAAATATCAAATATCAAATCATTCCTGAGGAAAAATAATTTTTAACCAACCAGATAAGGAATAAATATGGTATCATTACAACATACATAGAGGGGATTATAATTTAATTAAAGTTATTTTTTATTGATTATTAATACAATGAAAATGATATAAAATCATTATTCAGAAAAACGGTAGGTTTTATTACTAAATTCACATTCAAACATTCAAAATTATATGAATATTTGAATGAAATTTTTTAAAAAATAATTATAAAAAACGATTTTTTTTTTATTTAAATCATTTTGTTATCTTTTTTAAGGAATGTAAAATTATGTACTATAGGTTTATAAAATATTAAATTCGCAGTTTTGAAAGAAAAGTATAAACATTCATTTTTCAGAAAAAAAGGAATTTATCATTTTTGACAGTTTCATAAAACTAAAAGTGTGTTAAAATTTTACTAGTAAATAATTATCTATTGTTAAAAATATTTTTAAAATAATTTGAGAAAAATATAGATATTATAGAAAAATAATCCTGATTGAGTATAAAACAATGTAGGGTTTCCCTTAAAAATGAATTTGATATACATAGTAGTTAAATTGTGGAAAATAAAGGAAAAATAATATATTATCTAGAAATAACTAAAGTATAATTGAATATATGTTTTTTAACGAAGGATAAAATAACTCCCCAAGTGGAGTATTTAAAATAAACAATCCCAAATAATAATGAAATTATTAAATAAAAAAATGCAACTTTATTATCATTTGAATAAGGAAACCCATGAAATAAATTACATAAATTTAAATATAAAATACCATTAATATAATTATATTCATTATAAAACATATAAATGTTTTATTAGAGACATATCATAAAATCATTTAGGTGTGTAACCGAACATTTGCCTCAAATAATACAATTTTATATGAAGAAACCTTACCTCGTGTTCCACGTAGTTTTAATGTTATTAACCATCTAAATAATAAACATAAAATATTTTTAACTATATAAAAAAATTTATTTAAAAACAAATATTATCTTATATTATCCCTTTTTGAAATTCATTCACCTATTATTTAATAATTCCTTGTTAAAATCCTTATTTTAAAGAATTACCTATTTCATTTTTCCTAAGAAACCAGAACAGTATTTACAGTCTTTTATCATGATCATGGTAAAAAATTTCTATAATTATAAAAATGATATAAATATAATATATATTAATTATATACATAGTTATACTCATCTATTTAATATAGAGATAGAAAAATAAATTACACCGTTCATGGAGATGGTAGTCTATACCTACACATTAACATAATTTTGATATTTTAATAGATGAAAAAAAGAACGGTAAATTAAAATTTATTATAAAATAATAATAATTATATCATATAAACAACAATAATTGTTAAATATATCATTATTACCAATATTTTAATGAATAAATTAAAAATTATTCACACTAATTTGTAGATGCGGAAGTCCACACACTCGCACGAGCAACGTTATCATTTCCCAACATATTAGGTGGTAAAAAGGTAGAAATGATATTATCATTAAATAATAATATATATTTCATAAATATAATATAAAAATATTATATACATCAAAATAAAAAAATGTAGTTGGTGGTTATGAGAAATTAATTGTGCCAGAACGTAGAGATGTTAATTTGTATGTACGTACGAGCGATAATTTTCACTTCCCATTTGTTGGGAATGAGGGTGCATAATTGTTGTTTAATAATTATAAGATAATTTTAGAATGTTTATTAAACAAAATATATTATTTTATGATAAATAAAAAATATTTTGGGAAGGTAAAAGAAGATGTAAAAATAGGAATCAATTGGTTATGGTTATTACCTACTCTATGAATGAACTCATTACGATTTCCCCTTAAAAATAATATGTTCGTTCTTGTTGGATGTCAAAAACCCATATAATTGGAATAGGTATTTTTATAATATAAATAGGTTGGACATGGTCATTCCATGTTTCTAAATGTGGTGTAATGATGATACGAAAGGGGTGTCTTTTATAAGGGAGATAAAGGACACAAATAGATTTTTTTAAAAGATTAAAATATAATAAATTAATTAAAAGTTAAATTATTATCAATTGGAATAAATTAGATGATCAGATAATTTATGGCTATAATATAATTAAATATTGATATTTTTATAGTTTATGTTTCATTTTAAACCATATCATTAGGATTAACCCCAGACTTAACCTATTTTTTCATTAAATATATTGAAAAAAAATCAATCATTATTTGTTATAATTTAACAAATATATTAAAAGTAGGAAAATAAATAGGTATCTGATTATGATTTAGAACATATAATAATTGCCTTTTACTATTTCAAATTTTCATTATTTTTTAATAATTTAATAAAATTATATTATATAAAATATCACTAATCTCTTTAATGACACAATTAATATAATTTGAAAAATATAAATTAAATAATAAGTAGTACAAATATAATAATTTAGTACATAAAAAATATTTTATAGCAATCCATTAAAATATTGAAAGACTATATTTCAATCAAATTATAGTAATTTTAATATTTTTATATCTTTTATTATATTTTTCTATTAATTGATGAAATATTATGTCAGCATTTTGTGAAAATTTATATTTATTTTATAATTAAAAAAATTATATAAAAATTATTATCATTACAATAATTTAATTAATCAACAAATATCCATTATTATTCATACAAAACATGATTCTGTCACTATGTGAACACATAAGTGTTATTTGAATGTAAGAGAGTGCCATTTTTATTTTCCTTTGGTATAAATATTATATAGGGCATTTCTGGGAGCATGTTTTCCATAAACAAATAAATTTCACAGCTATAGTTAAAAATGAATAATTAAATTCATCTAATGAAAATTTATATGAAAAATGGCTACCCAAGCTTATATTTTTAACGTTGGTTAAAATTATCTATAATTTATTATGATAGTAAATTTAACACTATTACGATTCACAAAGCCCAAAAATAAAATTGAAATATTTACCAAATTTTAACCAAATAAATAAAAATAGGGAATCTAATTTTCAACATTCAATTTTTTAAGTGGAATATATTAATTTAATATTAAAATATAGAAAGGAATAAAAATAAGTTTTTTTATAAAAAATCTTTTTTTAATTATTATATAAAATTATAATAAATTATATAACATAATTGATTATGTTTAACATAATTAGATTAGTCATAATATTAGAGAACTAATTTTTCATTGATTCAATTTTATTAAATCATGAAACATTCTAAATTATTGAAAAACAAGAATTATAAATAATAATTACTATATTTCACTACTCCCTTGAAAATAAATATTTTAAAAAAAATCCAAATACCCACCAGAAGATATTTCTGGACTGATGTTTTCATAAGAATTATTATTTTTATTACTTAAAATATTATATGTTAAAAAGTATGTATATAAAATTGGATTATAAAATAAATACAAAATATTTTTTATGACATTTTATTTTTGAAGTATAAATTGTCGTTGAAAAAACATTAGTTATAATTTTAAAACAATTAGAAAATAAATATTAATTTATTAGGAATAGTAAATATTTATAAAATATGTTCAATAATTTTTTTACAAACTAATTCACTGGTTTGGTTATAAATGTAACATAAAAATATTTTGTGGTTCATTTAGTCTCTTTATTTCATGTCATATATGCTATCAAACATATTTAAAATTTAAAATGTTGGGGTGTCATATATGTTTTTTATATATTTCAATATAGTGGTGATTATGAAGATGGTATAATTTAAAAAAATAATATTTTTAACCATAGAGATTAGGATTCCAGAGATTACATGGTAAATAAGAAACTAGATGAGCTGAAACAAGTTTTCTATGTATTCAATGATTGAAAAAAGCACTTATATGTTACAATTCATGAATTTTATATTGGATTGAAATATAAATTTCAATGGATATGAAACAATATCTTTAATTTATATTGTATTTGTATTGGAAACAATTTTTACTTGAAATAAAGAAGTAACATTTGAAGAATTTTTATCGTAAATGGGGAGACTGTTAAAAATGTGCATGATCTATAATGTGAAATTCTTTTTGGGATTGTAATTATCATAAAAATTTTTGTCTTTCTTTGACTACAAAATATTCATGTGAGATTCTCAAAATTTTTTTTACTTAATCATTTGATATCTCCTCTCATATTGCACATGGGAAAAATATGACATTGGATGAAGAGGTAAAAAGAATGAATTAAAATGTGTTCTATAGGCTCAATGGATGCACAATATATTTGATTATCTTAAGCCCAGGTACTGTGTTTATGGAAAAAATTATTTTATGATACAAAATAATCCTAAAGGAGTCACATTTATCAAAATATAAGATAAATTTTTATATATAACGAAAGCAATTAATTTTTTATTTCAGTTTAAAAAAATATTATTACAAATTTATAACTTTTCAATTCATATTGGACTTGATATATTAATGAATAATGTAATAATGATGGATTTAACTCTTTATTGATGGAATAATTGTTTCATGGAACTCCAAGTAGCATAATTTAGTCACTCATAGATAAATTAAACCTTATTATATTATAGAAAACAAGACATAATTTAAAAGATATGGATGAAGTAACATATTAATGACATTAGTATTGATGTATCATTCTCATTATTTATTGGGTGTGATAATAAATTTTAAATGATCTTGAAAATAAATGTTGGGAATTATTATAGGGTAAATCATATTAATATCAATTTCCCTTCCTCAGTGATAAGTCTTAGTATAGTTTCATTTCATTGGAATATGATTCAACCTAGGTGTTATGCATTCATATATTGAAAAATTATGGACATTGTATTTATTCTAGAATATAATTATGATTTTTGGGAGTTTATTGATCCAAAAAATCCATCAAAATTATTTATAGTTATTTTTTATAATTCATTCATTTTATTTTTTTGCAATGTGGGAATATTAAAAATTAGTTGTTCTTAGAAAAAATGAAACAGTACTGTTTGTTATTCAGATGACCATAAAGATTTATTGGAGATTGAATAATATTAATATGGAGATAAATAGAATTGTTGGTTGCTAGATTTTGTAAAATTTTCCTTGTACTGATTCACATTACCATTATTAAAAAAATAAACGTGAGAGATTAAATATCAATTTAAAAGATTAAATATTTTATTACCTTAAAAAACATGTATTGATGATGATGAAGTTGAGTTGATATAATCTGAGACATGATCAATATGGAATTGATCTTATACTGAGGGATTGATTTCACACATAATCAAATTTCTATCATATAATGAAGTTTTTATATTACATTAGGATTTATGGCATACAATGGATTATTTATTGGTAAATAAAAAATAATAAATAAAATTTATTTTCTAAATTTAGCAATTAAATTCTTGTATTGATCTTCAACAAAATGTATTCTTTTGAAAAAAAATTCCAATTTAGTTTTTTTACATTGAATTAATCAAGTAAATCAACTTTCCATTATGAGTTTTAATTAATAGGTTTCGTGGATTGGTTGTCCTAGAAAATGTGAGTGTTCCAGAATATATTATATCAATAATTAAATACTTTATATTGAAATATATGTTTAGGTATATTTATATAACATAGATGTAGTAAACTTAATATTTATACCTGAGGATCATGTTTAATGTTGGGGAATCACTCCAAAATACAACAAATATCTACAAATTTATTGGTTACTCTTCTAAATGATTGTGTGTGTTCTTGATGAATCATAAATAGGGTCATCTATTCCGAAACTTTTTTTATGAGGGACTGAATGGGAATTTTTGGATTTGAAAAAAGGTTCACATTAAGTCAAAATTCTACAGAAGATATATGAGTGTGTATTGAAGATTGTTCAATTTATTAATGCCCTTTTTTTCATCATGTTATCAATGTTCAAGATAATAATATTCATTTTATATAGATTTTATTAACAATAAATAGGAAGTCGGGATTGTGGGATAAATAAAACTATACACCATGGATTTTACACAAGATAATATGGGTTATTTAACATTTTCTAAACCGATTGTTTCTATTATTATTCTTTCTATCTCATTTTCATATCATTACATTTTCACAATAGATATCATTTATCACTAAATACTGACTAGAATAATAATCTATAAAAAATAGTTTTTTTAGTTATTAACAATTTACCTCACTCAGAAGTGGTATACTTCCCATGGAAATTGAAATTTCTGTAAATATTACATTTCATGAAGGTCTTTTTTAATGCTTTAATAATATAATTACATTCATTTGGTTTTAGATATATTCTTCTATAGTGGCTCTTTCTATGATTTTTAAATATATGAGAGTTTTTATAATTATATATATACACGTTGGATGATATCCATGGAATGATTGAATGATGTAATAAAAAATGGAGTTCTAATGTTGTTTCTAATTTTATTATTTCTATAAAGAAATTGGGTCATTCCATTATTCTAGAACATTGAATTGATGTTAATTAAATCATCAGGAATATTTTTAATCATCCTAGAATAGTAACGAATAATACCATTCATGAAAAGAACAATATTGAATCTAATGGTGGGGGTTTTAGTACATTACACTACTCATTCTCAATGAATTACTAATTATGTGATATAAAAAAAATTTAAGTAAAATTATTCTAGAGAAAACTATATTAAGAAAACAGGAAGTGGAATATTGATTAGTTAAAATAATACCACACTTTTTTCATGGAAATATAAATTATGGATTTTGAATTGATGAATAAATTTTTTATAATTATTAATGAAATAGTGAGCATGAAACAAATATAATGTGGGAATAGATAAAAATTTACTATAATGAAATTAATAATTTAAATCTACCCTTATAAATTTAATCTGTGTATTTTAACTATTGTGGAATAAAACATGTATACATGGTAAAATGGACAATCAATTGTGTTTTTATCAAATATGACTTTAGAAGTGTGTATACCTTAAATTGAATAGGAATACTAAAAATAGATATATTTTTGATCGAAAAAAATTTCCACATTTTTTGAATAAATGATTTATCATAAAGAAGAAACAAATATATTAAATGATTCCAAGGATTTTATTTATGTTATATCACTGTTATCAAGAGGCTTGTATTTATGAAATGATAAATAATTAAAATTTTACATTTACATTCTTTAATTGATTCCAAATTATCCTATTCTCAATAATTTTATCAGACAATCATGGATTGGGGAAGGTTGATCAATCCCAAAGATTATCTAGAAATATAAATATTAGTAAAATATTAAATGGATTAATATTATTTAAATTAAAAGAAAAATATAATAAAAATAAAAATTAATATATTTTATCAATTTATGGAGACACATATTGTGATGAGTAAATTATTATAGAATGAGATAACTCATTGAACAATGGGTGGAGATCATGAATTTAGAAATAATCACAAGCTAAATATTACATGAGTAAAAAAACCATAAGGATACGTAGAAGAGAAAATTATTGATGAGGATTCGACAAAGGAGATTCTACTACGAGTGGAACATATGGTGTTCTTGAAATATAATATAAGAATCAAAATATAGAATAATGACTTAAAGGAAAAAAATAATTATCTAATTGAATCCCCCAATGATGAAATTTGAATACATATAATATAATGGAATTGAGTTCAATAAAATATCGGAGATATACATAAAAATCCTTAAATAAGTGAAAATGTTTGGGATTTCTATTATAAACATTCCTTCCCAAAATGTATAAGTTAAGTCTCCTATTGAAATGATATTTGAAGATGAAATTTCCTGAAAAAATAAAATGTTATTGAGTTAAAAACTAAAATAAATAATTTCATTTAATGATATAGAACAATAGAAAAGTTTTTAATACTTATAATTATACTAGAAATTGTACTATGGTTCTAAATTAATAGTTTTAGAAACAAGGAATTATAATTCCAATAGTGGATGATGAAATAAGAAGAAGATTTCTTTACCAATGTAGAATGCAATGGAAGACAAAATTAGAGATAGAACTAAATATATCTAATGGATAGTGGTGTGAAAATATAATGTTTTGACAACATTACAAAATTAAATTTCTTCCAAACATATAACGATTATAATCATGGTTAAATTTAATAACATTAATGTAAATCAATATTTAAAATATGATATTTTTATTATCTACTTTTCTATCCAAGGATATTTTAAGATTCATATTAAATATTGTCTATGTGTAATATATGGGTATAAATCCTATATTTTCTAAAATAAATTCTCACCACATCCAAGAGAAATAGTACTTGATTTGAGGAATAGTAAACCTAAAATTTTTTAATGTCTAGTCTGAATAGCATCTAACATGGGTTTTATAATTGAAAAACACATTTCAATCTCATTATGATACTTGTGGCATGAATGATTAGATTAAATAAACAATGAAAATGTATCCTATCCTAAAATAATATTAGTTTAAGCTTTAAGTTCATAATATTCAAGGAGGATTGATAACTAATTGTGCTTGTTTATGGTCAAGTTAGTATACATAGATATAAATATAGAGAATCCAAAGATCCTTTACAATAAATTCTCAACAGATATGACGAAAAAAATGAATTCAATTAAAATAAATCTTACAGTGGTGGTATTTTAAGAAAAATTAAAAAAATACCACAACATGAGTTCAGTTATATACATCATGAATTATGAAAATAAGACTTCTAATGAAATATTTTTCAATAGATTGTTGTATAATCATATTAATGTGTCCCAAAATTGTGATAATGGGAAAAAAGAGATATTATTGAAGAATGATTCTGTCAAAATAATAATAATTTCTGGAAAAATTAAATTGACAGCGGTAGTGAAAAATTGGAAACATATTATACATATTTGAAAATAAAATTTCAGGTTGAATGAATATAAAGGGGGAAAAAATATTTCAAAGAATACATGACCACATAAAATGGGATAATATTTGTAATGTTTTAAAACCAGAATCTTTATGAAATATACAAAATATATAATGTTAAATATTCAAAACATGTTTTACATTTCCAAAAGGAAAAATAGATAATACAATTGCCATGATTTTGGTGTTGATATTCAAAAATATTCTGTCTTCGGTACACTCAAATGAATTCATATTGATGAGAATAAAATTAAATAGTAGAGAAAATTATTTAATATTTAATATTGATTATTTTACTGATATTAATTATTTCTATTTTATTCTTGGTAATTCTAATTATCTAGATAATAATACAATATTTAGAATTAGTTTTTAGAGTGCAACATGACATGTCATGAAAATATTTAGATATAAAAATGGATATAAATAATATAATAAATACATTGAGGTATACATTGAGAATCCCATGATAAGAAAAAGAATATAGTTCTCCAAATTATCCATAAAAATTAGATAACCTAAGATGAATAATAAAATATTAGTGGAAATTGGACGAGAAACAGTATGATAGAATGAAACATCAAATATATTTTAGATACCGACCACAATCCAATGTAACTAAATTAGTAATCATTTCTAACTCTGATATAATTTGGTCAAGGAATTTTTTTTTTCTCGTGATTAATATTTAGTTAAAAACATAATGTTTTCTAAAATATCATATTATTTAATGATAAAATGTAATAATTTGAAATTTTCAATGAGTGGGAAAATAAAGGAATGTTTGTCAGGTATACACAATGTAGAATAAGATATTAGTACAAAAAAGGATTTATAATCTAATATTAATTTTTTATGTGATTATATATATAGAAAAAATATACATTAAAATAATAATTTTATTTTTATGATGATATTGAATAAACCTGTGAGGAGATAATTAGAAATTATAATTAAATTACAGATATATGAATATATTTTTATAATTCTAAACATTATTCATAGTATTTTAGAACTAGGGACGGTTAAAAGTGAGAAGATTCAATGTGACAATGACATATAAAACATATTTTATGTCAAAAAATACTTGGATAAAGAAGTATAGGAGTTCAATAAAGAATAATATTTAGAAATACTAGTAACACCAACATTATTTCATAGGATAAACCAAAGTGTGTGGATTAGAACATCAGACGTGTATTTGAAAAATTCGAGAATAGATAAACCATTTTTAAAATAAAAACACATGTTATTTGGAGTGAAAATACATTAATAAATGTGATTATAAAAAATTGGTCACTTCCAAATAAGATAACCATGAAAATCCTTTTATTAAAAACTGATCATTTTTAATATTTTGTATTATCAAATCTATTGAACCTATTTTGATGTATGTTTTGTATGGATAGAAACAATTTGATTATTTCATCCTATTTTTCCTCCCAATAAGTATAAAGTTTTATTAATGGGTATGATGTCTTAAATACACATTTGTGACCCTGATGAAGTTTCCTATATTGGAAAATTTTGGTGTTTTATCTTACTTGGTGATGGTTCATGATTGTTAGAGAAGATCAATGTCCATTATGGGCCGAGAAATAAATCCCCAGAAATGTATTCGATGCAAAAAAAATTAATAAATATGATATTCATGAGGGTAAAAATATTATTCAAATCTACATATCATGTGATAGGACACAATCTCTATCAATTTAATTATGTTTATCACTAACATAATATTTTAATAAAATAAATAAATAAAAATATAAATAATTTACTAAACAAACATGGACACTTTTAGAAATGTAAATTATAGATGATATAGAAATATTTTGGGGTTTATATTTCAAAACTTTAATATACATTATCATTACCTCATAAGAAATGTGAACCCATGAGATATATAAAATTTATGGTTTAGATGAATCATGATATGTTTTCACTGCAATAACACATGGGGAAAAGACAACCATAGGTGAATAAATAATTGTGGATGCAATTTTTTTATAGGATCATTGAAATTATATTATAATTGATTATTTCAATATTATAAAATGTATTTATTTTTATTCATTGGTCACTATTCCCAAAAAACCAATGGATTATTATATTATAGAAGAAAAGAGGATAATGATCAACACAAAATGAAAACATGAATTTGGATATAGTTATGAAAAAAGGAATATCAATAAAACATTATTTATATAATTAAATATCCAGAAGGATATGTTTATGATTGAATTTAACAATTGGGTGTTTTTTTATTATCATATAAATATGTGTTTTATATATCTCTAAGTTATAAAAACCGAGAAATATTAGATCAATTCAATATGAGAACAATGAGACTTCACAAGTCACAACTTAAATGGCATGGATGCAGTCATAAGTACAAGACATGAGGGTAGATGGGTAATAAAAATTAATGTTTATATATGATAAGTAATGTGAAATCATGTTAATAAAGAATATGGTGCAATATTTGAGATTGAAGATCATTGACAAAAAATACCAATTTACCAAAGAGTAAGTGGATCACGGTGATAATTCATTGAATTATGTTTAAACCAATGATAAATACCTATATATAATTATAACCCTATTAATATGGATTAAATTTAGTATATTATATATTTTTGGTTGTTTATTTCTACTAAAATATTTATAAGTACATCATGGAAATTTTCCTTGTTGTGTTCATTTTTATTTTATATAAAAATAAACGAAGATTAGATGAGATAAACTTGTTGGGGGTCTAGGTTCATTTGTATGTGGTTATAATTGGAGATATGAAAGGACAATTCTTCCCAATTAGAAAATTATTCATATTTTGGAAGCTAATGATGGAAGAATAACTTATGTATTTATTCAAAAACGCATTTGTCCAAAAAATGTGTGGATTTTGGGGCCCTTTTGATATTGAAACTATTATAACCCTCAATAATTTGATTTTAAAAAGGTGGTGTTATTTTGATCTAAATTGAGATATATGAATAATGGAATTGATCGTACAATATGGCATCGAGTTTCCCATTCAATATTCTATCTTATAATGATATTGTTAGGGAAAAGATTATATAGGCATACAATGAATTGTTTAATGAGAAAAACTATTTTAAGGTCCACGTATGTTTTTGTTTTAATTTAAAACATGCTCATGAATTAGTTAGAATCAATTTGGATTTGAGTTTATTTTAATAGGAATGAAATAAGAGTTTTTTATGAATATTTTTACTCACAGGGAAAAGGATATGTTTATTAAATAGTTCTTCTATGTTAACATCTCAGTGGGGTTACCCTGCCAAATGTTATAAAGAATCAACCATATAATATTATTATTATAAACGAATTAATCTAAAGTGATAAAAATCATGCTAAAAATTATTTTGATTTTCCTTGATCTTATAGATGTTAGAATTAGTTCACCATATATTTGAAGCTAATCCACATAATTATTATCATAGTAGATGAAATGAATATAAAATGAGATAAATTTCACCATATACGAGTTGATTCTTCCATTTTGGTGCATCTTATGTGAAGAGAGAATCCTAATGCATCATGAAGTGACCTTATGGGAGTTATGTTTTCCACTTTTTAGAGATTTATTTTTTCCATACCCAAGAGAAACTAGTTCACGACACAATGGGTAGTCAATATAAGAATACCATGACGTAGTAGATGAACAACACCATTATAATCTATAGGACCATGTTTTATCAATTTTTTATTATTGTCGGTTTTTAGGCATTCCATGATGAAGAGAAGGATCCTCATGAAACTATGTTCATGTAAATATTTTTTTATTTGTCGTTCTTGAAAATTTAATAGTTCCATATATCAGTCTACTAATTATTCTACAATGTTTAGTGAATGATATGGTGAGATACTTTTATATGTTTTTAATTAATTCATCTATATCTTTCAGAGAATATGGGCACATCACAAGTATTGTATTCATGTATTTATAGATGTAATTTCAATATGATAACAAGATACTCATATTAAAGTTAGTGAATGAATAAATAAATGGAGAGACACATATTCTAAGAGAATCCAAAAAGAGATTCAATAAAATTTTGAGGAGGGGAAGATGAGTTCCCAACATGCATGTCTTTTAAATTATATTGTGGTTCCATTAAATAATATCAGTAAACATTTTTATTCAAATTTTATATCATATAATAAGGGTTTAAGAAAATATTATTTCTTCCGTTCAATGTTATTGTGATTGTAATTTGATCCCATGAATGTTGGATCACAACCACTACAGATAGTGGATTATAAGCATTATAATAATGGTTAGTGTCCCTTGTAAAAAACATGTATGTCTATGTGTTTTCTTTATCCCTCATCCATTCATTATTACATCATCACTATAAATATGTTTTTTACTAATAGGAGATGTAAATCATGTTTTCTAAAAATGAGGGTTTTGTTTTCATTAGATTATAATTCACCCCCTGCGTATTAGCTGTGATACATTCTATCCTAGCGCTAACACTGTGTTAAATTTAGTTTGTTTGAAATATTTGAGTGATTCTACATATATGTTTTAACATTACAACCATCTCTATTAGAATATCATTCATAAATATAAATGTAATTATTTATATGTATTAACAGTTATATTTAAAATGATAATTTTATTTTAAAAAATTAAATATTCATTATGGGTTCATATGGTACAAAGTTGGAACAATCATTCTCCCTTACTTAATTTTCAAATTTTCTATAATTATATATTTTTGAGTGATCCCTTATAAGTGAATTTCGGTATTTTTAAATTTTTACTTGAAATGTGATTTGCGTGGAACATGTTTGACTTATTTATTATAATCGTTTTATCTCAGTGTCTTATACATTGTCCGGGATGTTAACTTTTTAATGAAATGGACAATATCTATGTGCAT
Organism: Viscum album; assembly: GCA_963277665.1. Lineage (NCBI taxonomy): Eukaryota > Viridiplantae > Streptophyta > Magnoliopsida > Santalales > Viscaceae > Viscum > Viscum album. The sequence goes on from OY728160.1 coordinate 1,857,729,746, forward strand.
TTAATTTAAAAAGATGATGAAAAATTATTGTAAACATTATGTGTGGTCATAAAATTATTATTTTCTAGTGGTCTAATTGTTGGGAATTTTTTTTATCATATATCTTATTTGTTATCTAAAAAGGAATTCCCCTACTCTCACTTAAACCTAAATGGATTATAAATCAATGAACCATAAAAACCCTTCAGTTAATTATTGAATTGAAATTTGAGCTAATTTAATCATGATAATTTCAAATCAATGAGTTCTATCATTAGATATTTGATACTAAGTAGGTTTTATATTTATTATTATTAATTAATATTATGAACAAATAATTTTTAAATGATTATAAAAAGGAGATTGTAATAAAAAAAACATGCCTCATGGGGTTATAAAAAACAGGAATATACTAGGAGTACTCCATTGAAAATGGGTTACAGGTACGAAGATGGTTCCTATGTTTAGGTAATAGATTATTTAATATCATCAATAAATAAAAATATGTAATACTATTTACAACTAAATTTCCCTCTCAAATTTTTTTGGTAATAATAATTGGCATACAAAAATTATAATACATTGATGATTAGTTTATGAGATAGAATTGAATGAATTATCTTATGGTGAAAGAGATTTAAAAAAATAAAGTATTAAAGATCCAAAAATTCAATAATAATTCGTTTATCCATATAGATTGAAATACCCATTAAGACCAATTATGTTTCCCCAAAAAGAGAATAAACCCCTTATGAATGGTTTAAAATAATGTACATAAATAGATATATAATCCCCCCAAGTATGATATATCAGCATGTCACAACATACTGTCCAAACAGAACCATGTGACCTATATATGTTGATATTGAACAATGGCATGGAGGGATCCATTTAACATAGTTAACTCAATCAAATATCATCGTATGAAATATACAATGAACACTTTACTTGATAATATAATAGAATGGTAGTTGATCGCTGAAAGGAGACGACACAATTTTGTCTCTATAATCAAAGATGATATTTTCAAAAATAATAAAGATATATGGTAAAATATCTTCATAACCAATGTTGTTACAAATAAATATATGAATTAGAATTTATATGTGAATATTATATTCAAAGAAAATAAAAATGGTAAATAACATCACATCCATCAATCTATGTTTAATTAGGATTTTGAAAAAACAATGAAAAGACGGATATTGTGAAACATGCTAATAAGTTTCAATTGTACCTATATAAACTTAACATCCACAAACAAGTAAATAAAATATTTTAGTTTTAATGTATTAAATTACAAACAACGTATAAAAATTGAAATACCTATACCATATAAATTTAGATTAGTGGATAATGATTGGCATAGAATCTATCACTCAGAAGAAAAATATTTCCCAAAATGAGATATATTTATAACTTATACCTCCTCCTCAAACTAGGGTTCATTGATCAATTAATACCTAAAAAAGATAATAAGAGAAACAAAAAAATATAAAATACCAAAGAAATAAAATATGACATAACATAGTGATGTAATATTATCATGTTCCATAGGTGGTCTATTTTGATTGAGGAAAACATCCAAAAATGGTTAAAGATACAAAAATATATAAGGATAAAATTTGGGAGATAGAAAAATGGAAGAATATCAAGACTCCAACACCTATATCCTATCTAATATAAATGAAATCCCCTAATAACCACGCACCATGGTGAATTTTATATAGAATATATGTGAATAACAAATTTTTTGAGAAAGTGCTAGGTAATAAGACTTCCTCTAGATCTAATAATATATTTAGGATATGTAAATCTTGATCATGTGAACCTATCTTAAATGGTTCATCCTACGTAAAACCCACATTCCATTTTATAATTTCTTATATTAATGGAATATTTTAGACATGGGATGTTCAATACAATCTCACTAAGGGGATAAGAAATTTTGTTTTCACACCCACCCCAATGATTGTGGTGATTTTATCTTCTTTCCAAAATAATTTTCATTAAAAATATCATTTTCCCTTAATATTCATTATAGAAAATATATAAAGGATATTTCATGAATAGAAATTTCTAAAACAGAAATTATAATTTGAGGAATATTCATCTTAAATGGTTGATTATGTTATTTCTTTTAAAAATTTGGGAAATTATTTTAAAGATGTGAAAATAAGAATGGATGATCTTGAATTTAATGTTATCTAATTGATTTCTATGGTAAAATAATGGGAATCCATATTGGGATGAATTAAATAATTCACCATATATTCAATCCATATTCATGAGATGTATTTAAAATTGATGTAATTTCTCCTAGATTTATTATCATTCTACCTAGCCCTACAAATATACTAAATAAAAGTGTTATTGAATGGATTAATGAGAAAAAAAAGTAATTCAAGAAAACTAGCTTATGATATACATAAAATTATGGCTAAAACTAATTCAGGAAAGGATATCCTAAGTAATTTCTGTTTTTCAATTATGTTTTATAATATTAAATTGTTTGCAAAAGGAACCACTAGATAAAATAAAAAAGATGATCCAAGTGGTCTTTTAAAACCAAAACATAGATTAAAATAATTTCTCTGCAATACATAATAAAAAAGAAGTAATAATTTGGGTGTTATTATCCAAAATCTTAATGTAATAATTATTATTTTTAGATGAATTTACTATTAATTATTTTATATCCCTTAACTATATATATTTTTCTCACATAAGAATTTTTAATTTTAAGGGATCAGTCTCTCATATATAGGGTATTATTATGGATGATACGAAAATCATTAACTACCATTATAACATAATTTATCCATATTATTTGTACTTAATTTTTTTTAATTAGTTATTATAATTTCGAATTTGTAGTATGATACTTTTGTTTTGTATAATTAGCATTTTTATTAATGTTTAAATATGGTGTGTATCCTCTATTTCAATATAATGTGTGTCTAATATCTCTTTATGAATATGGGTTATTGGATTTGATATAGATAATATCTACAATGTAGATGTTAAAAATACCCATTAATATGTTCTAATTATTTTTTTATTCATTAAATTAGATCATGTTTATATATATGGTATAAATTACATCCCATAATTTTTGTATTAATCCTTTAATTATTAGGTTGATGGTTTATACAGACAATTCATATTATATATATATATATTTATTTATTTTTTGTTATTTTTTTCAGGCAATGACATAAATGGAATGAATATAGAAATATAAATACATTATACCACATTAACTTTTCCTATAGGAAAAAGAAAAATGATTTCCCAATCTATTCATACACAACTATGTTTTTTTGAATATGATGGGTTGATAAGAAGAAATATTTATATATTATATTGGATGTATATATGTTCATGTGTATTACACGTGAATATGTTATCATTTCGTACTATGGAGTAGGAATCCAATAAAATATATTAGAATCCATGATAGGCATGTAGTTGTTTGAAAATGTATTGATTTTCCTAGAATTCATAGTTGTGGGTCATAGATGATATTTATATTTGGATTTATATAATATTTATATATTATTTATCTTTTTTTAATGAATTCTAAAAATATCATGTTACATATATAAATAAATGTTTCGACTTGATTATATATGTCACTACCTATCCTCAGGTCCCATGCTGTAACTACCCCAAACCCGCCCCCCATAGGCCAGGGGCTGGCGACTAGCACCAAAGGCGTAAATCCCGGTAAAAGGGGAGGTATTTCCTTTATATAAGAAAACATACACCACAGAGTACACACGATGAAGTAAACTCTAAGTAAACTGAGTACAAAAGTAAGTGCTGGAATGTAAATGTGCCAGAATCCAAACCCAACTGAAAGTAATGTACAGGTGAAAAAAAGTACATCAGCAGAAAAGTAAAGCAGAAACTCTGAGCCGTCCTCTGGAACTCTCACCCGAGGAGAGGGTAGAGATAGCATCCACAACTCCTCGGTCCGGTCGTCTGCTCCGTGTACTTCTTGCCAAGTGGTCCACCTCCATGTACCATCCAGCTCCACAAGCTTCCACCTCGATCAGTGCTATCCATCGTCTACATCCAACACAATGTAGTTTGGGCATAGCCTGTTCAGGGGTGAGTATACGATACTCAGTAGGGACCCCGAGACCACCGAAGGTCGCTCAGAATCCACGAATGATAAAACACAAAGGAAGGATACAATAACAAAGTATCAATAACACTACTTAGGTATATGCACATACATATTCCTAATTCATCAGTTAATTTTTGGCTCCAGTTCCTGAGCTCAATCACAACCCAGTACACATAGGAAAGCACAAACCAATCCACATAGGAAAAGAAAGTCAACCACATAAATGATATTGATTGAGAATCAAGACTCAGCTCAAACAGGTATACACTTCGTAAAGCGGTAGAGATGATCAGATGTAGCCACTGATTCATCTAAGCTGTCAGACCCACATAGGATACAAGACCAGCTAAGCTGTCAGACCCACAAAGGATACAAGTCTAGCTTCTCTGCCAGACCCACATGGAATACAATTATAGAGTCAAATACTACCGGACCCACATAGGATTCAAGAATAGTAGTAATCATCATTGAAACCATGGAGGATCCCAGTATGGTTGTCGTCACTGCCGAACCCACATAGAATCCATGTACAGTCTTCCTCACCGCCGAACCCACGTAGGATCCAGGTGCAATTGTTATTGTCGCAGTCGCAGCCATCTCTAGGGTTCCCGCACACAGCACGCTCGATTCCTGTAGGGTCTTCTCCACGATCCAAGGGGGTTCGATACATTAACTGTCATGAAGTCTAGAGTTGATGTATCACAAAGTTCCATCTCTTCAATAAGAACTCAACATGACAGACAACGGGTCGATCAGATGCCTGGTCTGAGAGTTATTGGTTTTTTCGTCCCAGGGGCCCAGTTGGTTTTTAATATAAAACCAACCCAACCGTACTCCAGGTGCATCCAAACCTCATGCAGAGTAAGCCAAAAGAACCGTCACACTAAGAGGAAACCAACAAAGTCGATGTCACGTCAATCGGACGTCTAGAGCTCAAGTTAAAAGTGGTTCCACTATGAGGGCCCGGTTGGTGTCGTGTTCGAACCAACCCAGCCTTACCCAATGTTCTTCGAACCCTTAAGTGTAATATACCAAAACAACCGTCTGGACCGAAGGATCCCAACGTAATTGTCGATGCATCGATCGGAGGTCTGCAGTCCATGTTATGGGAAAATTACTCAAAATAGTCCAAAATGGGGGGTCTCAGCCCGGCCTGGCCCAACCCAACCCCCACTGGGTCAGCCCGAACCAGGTTGACCTGACCCGGGTTCCGGTCGACCCGACCCGGGTTCAAGTCGACCCGACCCGGGTTCGGGTATGGCCTAACGGGCTGCGGCTTGGCCTGGATGGGCATGGCCCGACCTGGCTAGGCGCAGCCCGCCCAGGTCCACGCGACCCGACCCGGTCTGCGTGACCCGCCCCGGTCCGCGCGACCCACCCCGGCCCGGCTGGGGGGTGCGCCGGCTCGGCCAGCGGGCCGAGCCGGGGGGGACGCGCTTCCCACCTTTACGCTCCCCAGACGTGGCGGGCACCGCGTCCTCCTCCTCTGGATCTCACGTGGTCGTGGGATCCAGCCGCTTGTCATCGCGTCTTCTACCATGGCGGTTCCTTCTAGCGGCGTGTCGGGGTACCGCCGCATCCGGGCAGCCGGCCACTGCCTCCGGGCGGGCGACCGCTGCCGACCGCCGTCGGAGTTGTCTGCGAGCCACCAGAGTTGCTCCGGTGGTCCGTTCATGCTCCCGAATGCGTCTGTGGTCCCCCCGGGACACATAGATTACTACGAAGGCCTCCAATCACCATTACGGCCTCGCTTCGTCGTCTCCAATTATTCCGCATAACAAGAACAAAGCAGTGGTGAGTCGGGTTTGTTCGTTATCCCACACCCACCACGTCAGAGGTTTTAAGCATCACCAAAAAAAGTAATACCAATCATCAATGTATAATTCTCCTGAAAAAGATCATACAATTTCCAAAATCCCCCACCCTGAAAAAGAAGATGATCATTTGCGTCGCGGTACACGGCGTCACGGAGAAGAGGATCGTAGGAATCACGGTACATGGTGTCGCGTCGTCGATCATCGAGGAACCAACGTTCTTCATCGTCCTTCATCGGAGGTAGGCGTTCTTCGTCGTTTTTCGTCAGAGGCCAGCGTTCTTCGTCGCACAACAAAGCTCTCTCCCTTAGTCACCAAAATAACAGGCTTCCCTATTATTTTATTATCCACGCAAAGAAACTCCCTCGGAATTAATTCACCACCATAATTAAAATGCGTCGTCATTTAATTAAGTATGGGAGGAAGAAGGTTCCACCATTATTGAACACGTTGGCGGTTAAATTAAAAAGGGGATAGAGGAAGGTTCCACATTAAATTATGAGTTGACATAATTAATGGATTTAGTCGACATTAAAAAGGAGGTTTGTCAAATAAATGGGTGTTTTCTAATGGGTTTAGAGGGAATTAAATGGTGGGGATCAGGTGGGTCCCACATCTATTAAATCCACAATTGGGTAGTTATGTGGTTGTGGGCCCCTCCCTTAACTACCCATGGGAGGAAAAACCTCCTCATGAAATAAAAATTGTTCCGACAATTTTTATTTATTCCTTAAACAATCCCCCAAAAATTATCTTCTCCTCTTTGACGAACGCATCTGCGGTAAGAGTCCCTTTAAGAATTTACCAGTGGTGCGAGTCCATTGGTGCCCTCAGATTTCAATTCTGAGCACCGGTTCAGATGTTAGAAAAACCCGCTCATTTTTTCACTGAATGTACCCGAGCTAAAATCAAAAATTGATTCCGGGCACACCGGGTTTCAGAATCAAGCGTCGTCAGAAGCTACAGACTTGTAAAATTCGAAAATATTTTTATAAAAAATTCCTTGAAATTTCTGGGTCTTTACATTACTCCCACCAAAGGGCTTTACGTCCCCATAAAGCAACAACAAAAACACGGGGAACAAGTGAGGGTACTGAGCACGCATCTGATCCTCCCGCTCCCATGTGCTCTCCTCGAAGTTCCCATGCTGCCAAGGATTGCGCACCAGATGTATCGACCATCCACGTAGGACATGCTCTTGGAGATCCTCGATCTGCACCGGGACCTCCATTAAATTTGCGCCGTCATCGATGTCAAGCTCCCGGTGGTCAATGATGTGCGTCGAGTCGTGCACATTTCTCCTCAGTTGAGACACGTGGAAGACGTACTGCACCCGTTGCAACTAAGGGGGAAGGGATAGGCAGAAACCCACCTCTCCTACCCTACTGAGGACCTAAAAAAGCCCGATGAAGCAAAGAGATAACTTGTTGTCCCGGCCAAATCTCTGCAATCCACATCGAGGTGAGACCCGTAAGAAAACGTGGTCTCCATCCTCGAACTGTAGTGGTCTCTGCCTACTATCATCATAGGACTTATGTCTACTCTGTGTAGTCCTCATATGCTACTGGATGACCTGCACCTTCTCAGTATTATCCCGAACCGTCTCTGGTTCTACGAGTGCTGACTCCATAGGGTCAGACTAGCACAGAGGTGATCCGCAAGGTCGGTCGTACTGTGCCTCGTATGGTGCCATCCCGATGGTGGAGTGGTAACTGTTGTTGTACGAAAACTCCACCATGGGTAGGTGATCCTTCCATATGTGACCAAAGTCAAGGACACATGCACGAAGCATTTCCTTGAGTGTCTGAATGGTCCTCCCTGCTTGGCCATCTGTCTGCGGGTGAAAGGCAGTGCTCAGACGTAGCTGCCTCTAAAAGGCCTCCTACAACCCCTTCTAAAGCTAGGAAGTAAATAGAGCATATCGATCAGAGAAGATAGATGATGGAAAATCATAAAGCCGTACGATCTCTTGAATGTAGAGGCATCCCATGCTCTCCACTGTGCCCTGCTCTTTGATAGGTACGAAGTGGGATGACATGGTGAGTCAGTCTACAATCACCCAAATGGATTTGTTTCCTATGGAAGTATGTGAAAGCCCCATAATTAAATCCATGAATATCCCATCCCACTTCCACTCCGTGACCTCTAAGGGATGTACTAAGCTTTTAGGTACCTGGTTCTCTGACATCACTTGATGACAAGTGAGGAATCGAGAAACGAATCCTGCCACAACCTTCTTTATACCCAGCCTCCAGGACTGTTGTCTGAGCTCCGGATACATCTTTGCTACTCCTGGATGTACCGCTAGAGGGAAAGTGTGGAACTCCCTCAACACCTCCTCCTGTAGTGTAACTGGTACCATGGTACGTCCCCTAAAAAGGATGACGTGCTCTCCTCATATAGAAAATCCATCAGGTGCCTGTCTTGAATATATCTGTGCACGTCACGTCTCACAGTCCACGTCCCCACGTTGTGCCACTCTAACCCACTGATGTAGTGAAGCAGTGACTGTGAGGGAAGGTAGGCTACCCCATTACTTTCCACGAAGGATATATTCAATGCGGCTAACTAATCTGCCATCTCTCCAAGTAGGTGAATGCCCGATCTCGTACTGAGAGCATCAGCCACACCGTTCCCCTTCCCTGGAGTATAGACAATCTCAAAGTCATAATCCTGGAGGAACTCGATCCATCGCTGCTGTCTCAGGTTCTGGTCCTTCTGAATGATGATGTACTTGAGCATCTGGTGTTCAGAGTAGACTGTAAAGCGCTCTCCCATCAGATAGTATCACCACATCTTCAGGGAGAAGACCAATAATGCTAACTCTAGGTCATGGGTGGCATAGTTCTGCTCATGCGGGCTCAGCTTCCATGAACTGTAAGCGATCACTACTCACTCCTGCATCAGGAAACACCTGAGCCCTATCCCTGAAGCATCGTAGTAAACTATGTACCTTACGCCCTCCTCCAGCTGCCTCAAGATGGGAACACTGTTCATCCTCCGCCTCAGCTCCTGGAAGTTCTGCTGACATCTGTCCGACCACACGAAGGGTTTCCCCTTCTTCATCAATGCAATAAACATTGCTGCAACACTGGATAAGTCTGACACAAACCTCCTATAGTACCCGGCTAGAACTAGGAAACTCCACACCTCAGTCACGATCATGGGTGGCTCCCAAGAAAGGAACACCTCGACCATCGAAGGATCTACTGCAACTCCCGCCTCAGAGATGATGTGCCCCAAGAAGTGGACCTCTCGAAGCCAGAACTGGCACATCAAGAGCATACCATAATACTGATTCTCTCATAGTGTATACAGTATATCTAGTAAGTGGTATGTGTGCTCCTCCTCAGTCGTCGAGTAAATCAGTATGTCTTTAATGAAGACTACGACAAACCGATCGAGGTAGGCCTGTAATATCCTATTCATGAGACTTATGAACACTAATGGAGCGTTTGTCACACTTAAGGGAATGACCACAAACTCATATTGGTCGTACTGACACCTGATGGTTGCCTTCTGCACATCCTCATCCCGAACATGGAGCTGCTGATAGCCTGACCTGAGTTCAATCATTGAGAACCAACGTGCTCCCTTGAGCTGATCAAAGAGGTCATCAATCCTCGAAAGTGGATACATGTTCCTCATGGTCACCTGGTTCAGGAGACGTTAATAGACACACAGTTGTAAGCCCCCATCCTCCTTCTTGGCGAAAAGGACCGGAGAAGCCTGGGGTGAAACCCTAGGTCAGATGAAACTTTTCCCTCGTAAGTCCTCCAACTGTACCCACAGCTCGCGAAGCTCGGCGGGAGCCATCCGATATGATGTGGTGGATATCAGTGATGTACTGGGGTATATGTCAATGTAGAAATCTACCTCCATGCGAGGAGGTAGTCCTGGAACATCATCAGGAAAAACGTCCACATACTGGTCAACCACTACACGAAAACTCGGAATCTACACGTCGACTGCTCTGAGGATGATACTAGACAACTGATGTGTGATCGACTGCCCTCTCCTCTGCGTGAGTCCATCCTGTGTTGTGAAGGTTTCTTTCTCGCATGTGAAGATGAACTTCATCCCATCTGTGCGGACACACCACACATTGTGCCTAATACAGTCAATCTTGGAATGGACTATAGATAACAAGTCCATACCCAAGATGACGTCATATGGACTTGACGCCGCTACAAGAAGATCCCAGCCGAAGCTCTCACCTCCTAGAGTAAGCTCAAACAGACGATACCAGTGTGTAATCATCATGTCTGCTCCCGTAGAAGTCTCTATCCGCAAGGATCGAGCCAACGTCTCCATCAGAATCTCCGAGCTCCGAACAAGTGTAGAGGCAATAAAAGAATGACTCGCACCTGTGTCTATAAGAATTGCTGCAAGGGTGGAGTAGACACCGATAGTACCTCGAATCATCTCGGGTGCACCATGGTCGTAAGCCTCTATTGCATGGAGCTGAGCCTGCATATTCCTGCCAGCTCCCTGTGGTCGGGGTGGACCTCATGGGGGTGGTTGTAGTAGAGCCTCGAAGCGTTGTCCACCACCCGCTGCTCGGCCAGCTCCTCTACCTATTTCGCCTTCTCCCTATAGACCGCCATGGTCGAACCTCTGCCTTTTCCTCAGAGGTCCTTCCACTGTCTGCAGCTCGTCTTCATGGTGGGTCAGGCTGTCACGAGCCATGTGACCTTGCCCGTTGCATGCATAGCACTGTCTGCTCGTCGAAAGGCTGGATCTACGCCGTGTGCCCCGCACAACTGATCCCTTGTTCGGAGGTCTCCCACCTGACGTCCTGGTCCACTTGGACCCCTGTGTCGTCCGTAGACTACCTTCTGTGGAAGACTCCGCTCTGTGCCGTCCTGCGGTGGGTCTCGCTGCTGCTGGCTGCTCGGCGAAAAAGCTCTTCACTGGCAGGGCTCACTCTAGCACCCCCGCCTGAGTCGGGATGCTGAAAGGAATCATCAAAACTCTGATCTCATGCCTCAACCCCTGCTCAAAGGTCCGGTCCCGGAAGAATGGGTCGCGTACCATGTCCGTGGAGTAGCGCTAGAGGTCAGTAAATGTCGCCACGTACTGGGCTACTGACATGCAACCCCTTCGCAGCTGTAGTAACTCCGAGATGTGCACCGCATGGAGGGTGGCCGGAACGAACTACGAGCAGCAAAGGCTCTTGAAGTCCTTCCGAAGTAGAGATTCCTCGTCGTGAACCTGGAGCATCAGGCTCTACCATCTACCAGCTTCCGCATATAGGGGACTCACAGTAAGGATCACCATACGGTCTGCTGGCGTCCCTACCAACCTGAAGACTCTGACAACCGGCTCCAGCCAATCCTCGGCTGCCTGAGGATCTATCTCTCCGCGGAACCTAGGTGGCCTTTGTCTCTGAAACTCGTGCAACATGCTGAGGCTGTGTGCACTCTCCGCCACTGGGGCTGGTATCATTGGTCGTTCGGTGGGTAAAGGTGTCGCTGGAGCCTTCGCCGTAAAGGGGCCCTACACCGAGGCCTCGTCACTCAGTGGGATGCCGTCTCAAAAAAAGCTTGAAACCCTAGAGGGATGCCGTCGTGGGGCCATCCTGAAAAGAAATAGGTGCGCTATGGTTAATACATTATACCATGTCAGCTGACATAAAGTATTCACAAGGAACACTTTTTAAACACACATGCAATCAATGTTTTCGTGTACATAGTCGGAAATCAGAAGTCAGGATCCTGTTGTGTGGATACGTCGGCCGCCACACCAACACTGGAATCCCTGGAATGATAACCACACTCATTACTCTAAACATTATTGGCACACAGAAAAGAAATTATCAGAGTCCTAAGTTCTGCGGTAGAACCGACTCCTCTGATACCACATTGTCACGACCCATCCTCGGGGTCCATGTCATGACTACCCCAAGCCCGCCTCCCATAGGCCAGGGGCTGGCGACTAGCACCAAAGGTGTAAATCCCGGTAAAAGGGAAGGCATTGCCTTTATATAAGAAAACATACACCACCGAGTACACAAGCTGAAGAAAAATCTAAGTAAACTGAGTACAAAAGTAAGTGGTGGAATGTAAATGGGATAGAATACAAACCCAACTGAAAGTAAAGTACAACTGAAAATAAAGTACACTGGAAGAAAAGTAAAGCAGCAACTTCGAGCCATCCTCCAGAACTCCCACCCGAGGGGAGGGTACAGATAGCCTCCACAGCTCCTCGGTCTGGCCATCCACTCAGTGTATGTCCCGGCAAGTGGTCCACCTCCGGGTACCGCCACATCCAAAAGCTTCTACCTCGATCATTGTTGTCCGTCGTCTGCATCCTACACAACGTAGTGCGGGAATAGCCCGTACAGGGGTGAGTATATGATACCCATTAGGGACCCCGAGACCCCCGATGGTCTTTCAGAATCCATGAAGGATAAACCAAAAAGGAATTATAAAATCATGAAGTATCAATAACACTACTTAGGTATATGCCCATACATATTCCTAAGTCATCAGTTACAGTTTGACTCCAGTTCCCGAGCCCAAGAAGAACCCATTCCATATAGGAATGCACAACCCAATCCACACAGGAAAAGAAACTCAAACAAATCAATGATAATGATTTCGAATCAGGACTCAACTCAAATAGGTATAAATTTCGTAAGGCGATTGAGATGATTAGATATATCCACTTATTCATCTAAGCTATCGGACCCACATAGGATACAAGACCATCTAAGCTGTCGGACCAACAAAGGATACAAGACCAGTTACTCTGCCGGAACTGCATAGGATACAAGTACATAGTCAAATATTGTTGGACCCACATAGGATACAAGAATAGTTGCCATCACCGTCGAACCCATGAAGGATCCCAGTATGGTCGCCATCACTGCCGAACCCATGGGGGATCCAAGTACAGTCGTCCTCGCTAGCGAACCCACGGAGGATCCAAGTCCAGTCATCATCGTCACAGTCGCAGCCAGCTCTAGGGTTCCCGCACACTTAATGCTCGATTCCGGGAGGGTCTGCTCCACAAGAAAAGGGGGTTCGATATATCAAATATCAGGAAGTCCATATTTCATTTATCAAAAAGTTTTGTCTCATAAATAGGAACTCAACGTGACAGGCAACGCGTCGATCGGACGCCCCGTCTGAGAGTTATTGGCTTTTTCGTATCAGGGGGCAGGTTTGTTTTTAAGCTAAAACCCACCTGACCATACAACAGCAGCATCCGAACATAAAGATAAGTAATCAAAAAGAACCTTCTCACTAAGAGGAAACCAAAAAAGTCGATGGCACGTCAATCGGACGTCCGGAGATCGAGTGATAAGCGTTTCCGCTCCGAGGGCCCGGTTGTTTTTTTATTTGAACCAACCGGGCTATGCACAAAGTTCTTCTAAACCTTGAGTGTAATATAAGGAAATGACCGTAATTATCCAAGGATCCCAACGCAACTAACGGTGCATCGAACCGAGGTTTTCATCCCATGTTATGGGAACATGACTGAAAACAGTCAGAAATGGGGGGTCTCGGCCCGGCTCCACCCCCCTGGGTCGGCCCGAACCGGGTCAACCCGACGTGAGTCCAAGTCTGGCCCGGCTGGGCACGGCCCGCCCCGGTCCATGCGACCCACCCAGGCCCTGCCAGGGGGGTGCGCTGGCTCGACCAGCGGACCGGGCAAGGGGGCGCGCTTCCCCCCTTTGCGCTCCACGGACGCGGGAGGCACCACACCCTCCTCCTCCAGATCTCGCACGACCGTAGGATCCGGCTGCTTGCCACTGCGGCTTCTGACATAGCGGTTCCTTTTGCTGGCACGCCAGGGCGTCGCCATCTCCGGGCGGCCGACCGGTGTCGGCCGCCGCCGGAGATGTCTGCGGGCCACTGGAGCCACTTCGGTGGTCCATTCATGCTCCCGAATGCATCTGCGGTCCCCCAGGACCCATAGATTACTGAAAAGGCCTCCAATTTCCATTACGGACTCACTTCACAGTCACCAATTGTTCCGCAAAACTAGAACAAAGAAACAGTGAGTCGAATTTGTTCGTTAACCCGCAACCAACGCGTCAGAGGTTTTAAGAACCACCAAAATAATAATAATACCAAGCATGAGGGTATAATTCTCATGAAAAAGATCATACAATTTCTAAAATCCCCTACCTTGACAGGGAAGATGATCGTCGGCGTCGCGGTACATGACGTCGTGGAGAAAAGGATCATAGGCGTCGCGGTACACAACCTCGCGTAATCGATCTCTGAGGAACCAGCGTTCTTCGTCGTGCTTCGTTGGAGGCTGGCGTTCTTCGTCGTTCTTCGTCGATGGCTGGTGTTCTTCGTCACACAAAGAAGCTCACTCCCTTAATCACCAAAATAATAGGATTCCCTATTATTTTATTATCCACGCAAAGAAACTCCCTCGGAATTAATTCACCACCTTAATTAAAATGTGTCGTCATTTAATTAAGGATAGGAGGAAGAAGGTTCCCCCATTATTGAACGAGTTAGTGGTTAAATTAAAAAGGGGAAACATGAAGGTTCCACATTAAATTATGAGCTGACATAATTAATGTATTTAGGCGACATTAAAATGGATGTTTTCCAAATAAATGGCAGTTTACTAATGGGTTTAGATGGAATTAAATGGTGGGGATCATGTGGGACCCACCTCCCTTAAATCCCCATGTGGGTAGTTAAGTGTTTCTGGGCCCCACCCTTAACTACCCATGGGAGGAAAAACATCCTCATAAAATAAAAATTGTTCTGACAAATTTTTATTTATTCCTTAAACAAACCCCCAAAAATTATCTTCTCCTCTTTCGCGAACGCATATGTGGTAAGTGTCCCTTTAAGAAATTACCGGTGTTGTGAGTCTATTGGTTCCCTTAGATTTCAATTCTGAGCACCGGTTCAGATGTTAGAAAAACCCGCTCATTCGTTCACTGAATGTACCTGAGCTATACTTCGAAAATTGATTCCAGGCACACCGGGCCTCAGAATCAAACGCTGTCAGAAGCTACAGAATCATAAAATTCCAATGTTTTTTTAAAAAAAAATCCATAGAATTTCCGTATTTTTAAAATATATACAAATATATTTCATTTATGTGTTGATATATCATTGGTCACACCCAAATGTTTTTTCTGCTCACAGTCTCTATAGACAATTTGAAACACATACGGTTTCATTGAATACATTCCAGGTATATATTGGTATGTGACATAAATTAGAGGCCTATGAGTTTTTTTGTAATATATGTCATTGGTCCATGTCTAGGACCCACATTGGGGTTTTATCTGGTTAATTATTTGTTGGATGACCTTTTGGGAACAAATACAATTACTTACCTTCCCACTCATATCATATAAACTTTTTCTTACATTCATTCATTTACAACTTATTTGAGTATTGGGTTCATTATATATATTGACCTAATATTTATTTATATAGTGTTTTATAGTTTTTATATATTGTTTTTTTGGTATGATTTATTATGTACATGATTTTATTTTTAGAATATTCAACTTATTAAGAACATCGATTTTTTTATTCAACCCAATAATGACGTAATTATATATTTAATGTAGGTGAAACATTTCCCAACCATGTAATAAGACATTAAATTAAAATCACTAGTCCCATGGGATGAAGGAACAATCCTTATATAGTTTCATCCTACCTCATTCATCATTCAATTATCTTGGTAACATTCAATACACAACACTTTTTTTATAAATTTTATTTTATGATTATTTATTAAAAAGGAATAGTGGATATTTATGAAAACTAATATCAGTTTCTTCCACAAAATAAAATTTTTAAATTATATTGATATTTTTTAATATAAGGGTTCTTAGTTTTATAAACCTCATCCACCGAGTGTTCTTTATATCACATTTCATTTACTATAGATTTCATATTTTTTTCATTGATAAATATCTAATAATTGATTCATCTTGGATAATATTTCATGACTCAACAAATGAATTAACATCTTCTAAATTATTATATTCTCCAATAAATATTCTATAGGATTTATAATTCTCCAAATATCTATCACAAAAAGATTCAACATATTTAACCATTATTTCCCAATTACGATTTGATATTATTATAACTTAATCAAAACACAGGACCATTAAATAATTGATGTTTTTTTCAAGAAATTTAGTAATTCATATTGAGTTATTGAATTTCATGTTTTGGGAATAATATTTTATATATGACATATAGTTAATATTTTTCCTCTATAAAATCACCATTAATGTGTTTAGATAGACTTTATAGAATTAGACATTTCCATTAATGTCTTATAATTTATATCTGATCTATCATTTTATTATAGTTTGTATAAATATTTCAAAAAATTTATGATCATTTTAAATTAAAAAATTTAATAACTAAAATATCCTTATACCTTTTTTGAAATAAGTAAAATATATATTATCTATATTGGGTTTTAAATTAATAATTTTTTATAGTATATTTTTTGATGATATTATCTTCAAAATGTAATGTACTGTCATGACAAAACTTATAACAATCCTCAATGAAAGTTACAATGTTATTTTTATTACATATAATTGGTGGTTAAATTACATTAAACATATCCATATGTATTAATTATAGAAAAATAATTATTCTTTCTAAAGAGGGAAATGGTTTCAATAATATTTTACATCTCATATTTTTACGTCATTTTTTAAAAAAATATTCCATTAGTGGTAACCATTTAATTTTTTCATGTCATTCCATTTTATAGAATTTATATTACTTAAATTTTTATTACATAAATACAAATACACCAATAAATGATATATCAAGTTATCAATTTTAAATAATATATTTTATAAATATACCCTTTCAATGAGGATCTCACCCAAACATGAAATATATTTTCCTACCTAAAATTTAATATTAAACCCATTCCTTTTCATCAAACATCATAATACTCAATTTCAAGAATCATTGGAAACAAACAACACATCATATATATAAAAAATATTCCTAGAGTAATTTTTTTATTCATAATTATCCCTTATAAATGTATGATTGTTGATTACCCTATATATACTGATATGTCTATATGGATGCATTCCATCATCTAAAATAATTATTTATTATAGAAAACATTTATTGTATAACAAAAATTGATTTAATAATAAGTGTTTTCATCAATAATGTTGGCCAAATTAATCAATGACACAAGGTGATATTATATATATTTGTTCAAATTATTCCTCTTATAGAAATGAAAATCAAGGTCCATGTTTTATTGATTGATATATATGTAACATAAAAATTATTTTTCCTTAACATAAACATTCCATTTTTAAATATGGGTTTCAGTGTTATAAACCCTAGGGATTATATATTTTTCAACCCCCTCCACCAGGAGGACCTAGGATTTTTCATTATTAGGAAGATATATAATATTTTTCTTTTTATATTATCTCTACATTTTATAATGATTGTGAACATCATCAATTGAGATATATTTAGTCTTATTATTTAGAGAATTTTTAACTATATTTCATGGAAGGGAAACAATACCTATGATAGATGATATTATAATCTCGACATCCAGATAAATTTTGTATTTCAATTTTCTAGGTTATATTAAATTTTATGGTACTAATATATTATAGATCCATTGTCTATGATCATATTAAAAATAAGTTATTCAACATGTGAATTATTTCATCAAACATCCCCAGAGTTGTAATTTTTTTATAATTCATAAAAAATTTCCTTTTCTATGTGAAAATTTTTATAATTATATATGATAAAAAAATGAATTGAAAATCATTCCTTCAAATTTTAGTCTACTATTATATCATTTTTTCACACTTATGATAGTTAGACAACACTATCTTGGGATAGTTGTGGTTTTAGGGAAATGTTAACATTCTCCACTTCGAGAATTTTGAGATAATGTATATCATTTACTTATTGATTTTAAAATAATATTCATCAAATTTCTCAACCATTATATTATTGGTAATCACTTCCATGTTAATATGGTTATAAAATAATAATAGGATAATTGGGGATATTTTTTTATAGTTATGTATTAATCAAAATTAATAATAGTTTATAAATACAACTGAGGAATATTATGTTGTCCTTATCCTTGTGAGTATATTTTCCCCTAAAAATTAATTTATATATTAGTTTAATGTAATTACAATTTAGTATAAAAATTATATCATAACTATATAATATTATGCAGAAGATATTAAACATTTTATATCATTAAGAATTAATTTTAGTAAGGAATAGAGTCTTTTATTTCAAATTAAAAGTGGATTTTTGGTTATAATAGAAGTTACTGATGGGAATTGGAATTATGGTTTAAAATTAGAATTTATTTACACCCCATGGATCTTGATTTTATTATCATGGGAATAAATTTTTTGATAATACATCTCACAATTGAGTTAATTTTAACACCAATACATGAGGGGAATATCTTATCTTGATTTAATCATGTCATTCATATTAGAATTAAATGAATAATTGTTCATGATCACTGATACCTAGTCTATTGGTTTATCAGTTAGATATGGGTCATGTTAATACCTATTTATTGAAATGGGTTGATCCAAAAAAACACTTCTATTTGGTATTTTAATTGATCTAGAATTACCCAAGTGATCCATCAACATAATAAAGAATCCTCACTTTAACATGGTGTGTGATGTGAAAATTTTTCTATTGTTGATCCATATTAGGTGATCATGTGCATGTTGATGCACATGCATATAAGATATTTTGTACCACCTCTTAGAGTATTCTGTTACACACATTAACATTTTTAAATAATGATAAATTTATACATAAAAAAATTTATATCCATTGCATCACGTATTTTGATTTGTATTATAACCGTCCCCATTTCATTATAATTTAAAATATTTACTGTAAAATAACTGATAATAAAAAACCCCCACAATTTTAAAATATTTAAACAATAATTTGGATTATCAACAAAAATATTAATAATATAATGGGAAGAGTTTGATCAATAATAAAATCTCACTATTTTAACCTTCATAAAAAAGAGAGAAATATAACTTGAATAGAAAAAATAGTAGAAGATAACATGAAAATGCAATTAATGTTATTAAATTGATATGGTACATACAATCATGTTCAAATTACTATATCTATAATTATTCTATGAAAAAAGAATTTTTTTGTCACTTATCAATTTAGGAATGAATAAGATCTAAAGTAAGTATATCTTTATAGAATCGTCATATATACAATCAAATATTTTATCCATAATCTATTCCCTTATTTCAAAAATTATTTGATAACAATGGTTAAATATGGGTCAAAAATTCTCCAACATTTTTTATATGAACAAAAAAATATCTTTAGATATAGTATATGTTTGTTGATTTATTCACATATATTATATAAATTCCTTCATTTTACTAAAAAATGAATAATTATCACATCAAAATGTTAGTGTACCATCATTTTAAATCATTGAATTTTTTAAACAAATCTATATTGATTGTTTACACTAACTCCATTGAGAATAATTTTTTATTTTAATTTTTAAATTTTAGAATGATCTAACAATGTTTCAAGTTACGATACCATATTTTAACATCTATTATACTTATATTTTTAGGGGACTAAGGTGTCTTGATTTTATTTTATAAAAATTATTTCATTCCATATCCATTGTTTCTTTAATATCAAAACTTATAAAAACTAGGTCCATTGTAATTAACCATAATGATAGATCGAATAATAAATTCCTAATCAATTATACATTTTTTCAATTAATATATAAATCAATAAACACATAAGATATTAAAAAATTAAATATAATATATTGTTACGTTGATCCTTAAGATATCTCTCCAAAATTAATTAAAAAATCATAACCACTTAAAGATGAGTGATTCTTAATATCAGTATCCATGAATTCATAAAAACCCACACAGTACACATGAATTTTCACTATCAAATATAAATTAATACTTAATACACTTATAATGTATATTATATTTTTAATGAATCACATTACACATAACCAATATTAGTGCATATGAGAATTTTTCTTGTATTTTCCATTTCTTACATGAGGCACCTAATTTCCAATGTATGTTTTGGTTGGAAAACTGGTCTACCATTATTTATAATTAACATACCTGAAGACACATATAGGATATGAACAATAAATAAATGAATTGATCAAAAATCTATTCCAACCTTTTCAATATAATTATATTAAGAATTAAAAAATCTTTTTTTTTTCTTAAAAAAATTTAATTCATTAAAAAAACTTTTATTCAACATAATATTTTATATCAAATTTTATTGATAAAATATACTTATTCATATTTAAAATATTTTGTATAATTTACCATATTAATCATGTCATAAATATAAAAAGTAATTAGTACTCCATCATTGTAATTGGATATTATTTAGTAAAATTTATATGGACTGTTAACTACAATCCTTTTAGAAAAAATTAAACCGTTAATTTTATCATTTTATTATTTATAAACCTTTTAAAACATATTGGGATCATATTAATTTGTAAAACATTTTTTATTTTACACTAATTATTAAGAAATTTAATTGTTTCATATATACTGTAGTATATAATTCCCTATTTTAGAATTAAATATTAACATCAATTTCTACAATCTATAAATAATATATGGATTCTATATGTGCATTATTGTAATTAAATAATTCATAGTAATGGTAGAATATGATTCAAAATAAAAAAATTCATTCATTTCCATTATACCACTTAGCTACCAAATTTTATTTTATATTATCCAATTGTACCATTTCATTTTATTTTGGTATTAAACACATATTTAGGAATTATTTTATGGTAACCTTTTATAATACTATCTAATATAAAATTATTGATCAAGTATATAATTTCTATTTTATAGCTTCATTATGAATGGAATAATAGGAATCTATAATCTCAATTTTTTATGTTTTTATAATAGACTCTATATTAAATACAACTATATTTTTCATATTATAATATAATTAGTTCCTTCCAACAAGTAAATATAGAAGTGAGATCCATATATTTTGTATATCTAATGCAATTTACATTAATCAACACTATTGAGAATATATTCACAAGAAAAATTCTATTTGATCTAGATTCCTCAATTTGTACCCTCTATGGTAAATACATACACTGTGAATCATCAATATTCATATATATTAATTAAATAAAGTAAATAATAGGTACTGAGACACTAGATTCAAAAACCACAAATAACTAAACCATATAATGATATACATATATAAGAACTATCATTTATAAACTAATTCTTCCTTTATTTTCCCTATTATATTTATTTTTTATTATAATTGCATGACAACCCAAAACATTCATATAATTGGATGGGTTTCCATAGATTACCTAGTTCATATTGATCTGTATCATTATATACAATAAGAACTCTATTTAGAAAATTCTAGAGCATTAATATTTTGACTTCATATATTCCACAATAAAATAAAAAGTTAGACATCATAGAATTTACTATAATAAATAATAATATATTATTTATCACAACTACACCATTTTTTTTGGTATACATGAATGTTTCACATCATTTATAATCCCATGTAATTAAAAAATGAAAAAAATACTATTGTATTATATATGCATGTAATATTCAAGTAAATTTACTTTGTGGCCTCATTGGTCATTAACTCTCATTTCATCAATGATAAATTAATCAATGTCTTTTTCATTATCATGTATAATATTGGCAGGAAAAAATGTTTTACAATACTCATTGATGGTAATAATGAAATTTTTTTACATAGTTCTCTATATAGCACATAAATCTCAATCATAAATTTGTAGTAGATTTAAAAAATGAATTTTCATTTTTTTAGCAATACATTATTTACAAATAATTTTGTTGTACATAAATGTAAGAAATTTTGGAAAATTTGTATCTATTTTAGTTAAAAACGTTATTTTTATCATTCCATCAGTTTTCATATAATATATATTTCGTATTTTAATATTTCATTAATAAAAATACTCTAAATAATAAATAATTAAATATATATAATTTAAATAATATTTCACACAAATGACCCATTCAAACAAATATGACACCCCTTGGTAGAATATTGTTGTTCACCTCAATTAGATGAATAATTAGAATATTTTTCAATATTATTGAACACAAAAAATTTCAATGATACTTGGAAACATAATAGACATAATTAATTTTTGGAATATTTATAGTGGTAAAATTTATATTTTCAAGACCCTTTATTGGTATTTTTTTCATAAAATGATTATTATTTTGGGAAACATCCATCAACCAATTTAATTTATAATCATAAAGTGTGATTTTATTTTCTTCACATTCCATGTAGAACAAGAATTAGTCCACTGTATAATTTTATCATAATTCACATTGTATTTAGTATTGATTTACATTATGTACACTTAGAAAATATGTGTAAATATTTCTTATCAAATAGATAATATTACCACATGATTTTTTTTGGACAAAAAATAGAAATAATAGTCCCCTATTCACATGATGAATTTTATTTTCCCTTTTGTAGGATAATTGGGATAGTTATGCCCCTTTTTAAAAATTGATGGTTTGAATCCCTCTATAATGAGATCCTTGGATTTACCATCCCTAGATTCATTGTCCACCTTATGCCAATTATATTCCTCCTAAATTTGATGAAATTTAAGGAACTACATTATGAAAATAAATGTGTATTTATGATTTAGTGACTTTGTATCACTCCACCATAAAAGAGGTAATTATATACGATGGATATGATAATGATGACCTAATTATGAATTATTTAAATTTTCATTAAATGGAGTTATACATGTGGATTTTTCAAAAAATTTATATGTGACATATATATTATATATAATATATTCTATGGAGTTAATTTTGTTAAAACAGATTCTTTATTTCCCCATCCATAGAGATGTATTTTTCTCTAATTTATCCAAAATATCCATTATCATTAAAACATGTTGATATCTATCAAAGTGTTTCTTAGTCCGAAAATGTTCTTTGTTTTGATCAAGCCATGAGACAATTTTTTACCCTTTTACCCCTTTCAAGATATGTTGACTGTATAATCATTGGATATAAGGGGAGTTGATATTTAAACCGTCTACACCACTTTGAGAGTTGTAGGGGGTAACTAAATTTTCCATCTCTAAATTTTTAAATAGTTTCCATCAAATTTTTAAACATTCATAATGTATTTAGCATCCCCAAGACAATTTTTTCGTCATACTCTCATAATATTATAATTTATATTAATGTATTTTGATTTAATTGTAAACCCTGATGATATTAAATATATCTTGCTAATAAATGATAAAATTTCTATCTCCCTAGATATAGAATAACCCCAACCATATCAATAGTATTGTGGGTTTCTAGTGAATAGACATTAGGATAAAATGATGAATCTATAATCAATAATAGTATATAGTGAAGAGTAATCACCAAATATTTATTTGGAAAAAATGTAATAGAAGAACATTTTTTATCCTTGGCCAATAACAACTCATTGATACTTGTATAAGTCATGGTGGTGTTTTATAATTATGTACAGAATTTGAAATGCCTTTTCCTTCTAATGGATATTTTATTCATAAGAATAACCCACTAAATATGCTATTACAACCATTAAATTTGGATAGAAAACAATTTTGGTAAATAATTTCCTATTCTGGTTTAACCTTATCTATCATATCACTCTTGATTTAATGAATGTCCTAGTTCAAACCCAAAAATAGGAATGATATGTTTATTAGATATACGGTCTATATTTTACTAGTTAATAAAATTGTATTATACCATCAAATAGATATATTTATTACGTTTATTCAATATGTATGACCAAACTGAATGAATTGAAAAATAAAATCACCTCTACTAACTTGAGATAGATCTACATAATTTATAACACTACATTTAGCGACCACACATGTAAATGATCTTATTTATGGTTGATGTTGTACAACATAACCAAATTTTTTAACCACACATTATCTTTTATGAATAATTATAAACTGCACCTATATCAAAATTTGACAATTCTATCCAATTTTTAAATATGAAATTCCAACAATCCACTTTTCCCTCCTTTTTTAAAAAAATGAATAATTTAAAACACTTAAAAATATGATGTAAAATTGGGAAATATCTTTAAATATTTCACATATCAGCTGGATGTGGTGGGTATATGGCCTCTAATTCCCTCTCCATCACTCCATAACATATTAATCTTCCAATTCTCATAATATACCACAATAACCTTATTACAAGATATTATACTTCATATTATATAATTTTAAAAAAATTCATCATACTCCACATTGGAAAAATAATCTTTATCCTCTTACTTATCTTTTCTATTTCCCCATCTTTCAATATTAATTCAATCCGGGTTAATTTATTTTATTTTATTTTTTATACTCTTGGTGTTTTGATATATTGTGATGAAAAAATGTGTTTCCATATATGTTTTGAATGATTTAAGGATTTAGAGGAGAGGGAAAGAATATATTTTGAAACAATTTTATTAAGAAAAACTGAAGATAATTCCATTAAATTAAGGTTCTCATAGAGGTATAATATGGTTATAGATAATTACCGTTCTCCATAGTGGAAGAGGACATATAATTGTTTAGGGGAATATAAATGATTGATTATGAGAATATGTGAGGGGGATTTAGGTTGTAGTCATATCTGCAAGTGGATAAATATTTTGGGTGTTAAATGAGGTTGAGTAATAATATATTTTGGATTATAGAAGATGGTGATGGATATGGGGAAGAGAATAAATATGGGAGGTAATATATGGGTCATACACGATGATGGTTATGAGAGATTTTTTTTTGGTTTCTTTTGTTTTCAAAATAAACATAATAAATATTATAACTATTTTTTGTTATGATTTGTTCATAAATAATTCTTAAGATCCTATATAATATTTTAAAAGTGAATACATTAATAAATCATCATTAACTTCTATATAATAATTTAACTTTTTTATTGTTGTAATTTCTTGTATAAATATATTATATTATTTTGGTGACATTATATTATAAAGATTTTACTTTTAAACATTCCATATTCTATATTTACTATTTTAGTATCAATATGGAATATGTGTAGTTGTGATTTTATTATAATTTTCATTTAATACTAGTTACCCAATGCATTAGGGAATTACTATATGACTTACATGACATGATTATATCTTGTAAAATTTAAATCTTTTATTGTGCATGACTTAGGATATCCTGAACACATATCATGTGTAACTTAAATATAAATATTTTATAGAAATATAGATACATACATTTTTTATTACAAAATTACTCAATTAAGACCATATTGAAAAAATATTTAATGATCCTTTTTATTCAATACTATATAAATTACATATCAAACTCAAAAAAAATTTATGATTACATGATATTTAATACATCTTCTCACGCATAAAGCTCCCATATATAACCCCATTTTTTCAAAATACAATTAATAATTGGGGTACACCAAATATTATAAATGATTCCATAAAAATTATTTTATACAAATATATATATATATATATATAAACCATATTAAAGAACTTTATTGAGAAATACGATCCCATAATTCATTGTTTTAGAAAAAAATATTTTCCAATTCAAATGAAATTTACAAGAACTAATTTCATTTTTTTTGATATTGGATCATGAGATGTTCATGGAATGTTGTTAAATCATTTGTAAATTTTTTTAGGTCAATAGATCCATATGGAAATTTTTTTCATGAAGAAATAAAATAAATTTCTTTAAAAACAATTTGTGCATGTGGATAGTGTGAATTGGAAAAGGGGGACTATAAGGAATTCCCAACAAAATATTTAACAAGTTGTTGGGACCCTAGAACTCCAAGGTAATCTATTGATGGTTTTTACCAAAAAACAATTTTATTCCTACTTTTTAGGTATAGTGAACATATCTATAGTTTTTGGGTTATGATATATTATCTATTACAATTCTATATATAAATATCCTCAATATATATGACTACAACCTTGGGATTTCAACTATGTATGCCACTAACACCAGGAAGTGAAGACTTAATGGAAATTAACTAAGACAAGTGGAGTAACCCATTAGACATTGGTAATGATTCAATAAGTTAAATTAAATGTTGGGATCATAAACTATGAAATCAAATTGGTACAATAAATCAATGATAATTTATCTATTTTGTATTGGTATTATGATTAATAAATTATTATAGAACGATCATCCATTTCTTTTTGATATTTTAATTTCTTTAGTCATTAATACAAATTTTGTGGAGGTAAAATAAGGTGCTATTTTCATGAAACCATTTTGGTCTCACACTAACATTGATATGATCATAAAAGAACTATAAGTCTCCATGTATAGAAAATGAAAATATAGAAACACCTATAATTTATTTAGTCAACTACTAATGGATACTCACACGATCATATTCCTTTGTTTTTAATGTAACATTGTATATCATTATAGTGTCCCATTCCTTTACATATAACATTACCGTATTTTAAGCATGATTAAACATGAAAATAAAATACAAGGATTATAATTTCCACTATCTTGGACATTAGGTATATAATAAAATATCATGTTTGGAAAATAAGAACATGTTTTATTTAATATTCATAATGATACAAAATCATTAATTGATAACTTATATTTTCAATGGAAAACTTATGAATAACATGATATAAGGGGTGAGATAAAATCTTAGTAAGGGAATAAACATAAGAATAAATCATTTAACAAGGGATATAATCCATAAAATAATGATATAATGAGAATTGAACATGATTAGATATAAGGAATCATAACATGGGATCATATAATCATGGATTCTTAGTAATGTGTCTACAACATAAATCCTAAATTATTGCTTGAGTCCAGGATAACTGCACATGTTGGAGTAGGAGTCAAGGCTATCCAACAGGACTATTTCTCATGGAGCATGAGTTAAGGCTAACCACAAAGACCGTTTCACATAATCTCTCATGATACTTAAAATTACCCATTGACTAGTAGTGCTATTTGGGAAAACACATCATAACATATTAA
Organism: Viscum album; assembly: GCA_963277665.1. Classification (NCBI taxonomy): domain Eukaryota; kingdom Viridiplantae; phylum Streptophyta; class Magnoliopsida; order Santalales; family Viscaceae; genus Viscum; species Viscum album. The sequence goes on from OY728160.1 coordinate 1,857,756,806, forward strand.
TGAATATTTTTCAATATAATGTATAATACATAATAAATCGAATACAAGCATAAGTCTTACCAATGGAAAGAATCGGGTATCATAATCATCAAATAATGCATAATAAATGGGTGTATCATAAAAGTGTACATGAAATTAAGGAATTAAATAATAAATGGTCATTAATAAATGAAATTATGCATATATCATGATAAGGGATGTCATAATAAAGAGATAACATTTAAAAAAGGTATTTAGGAAACAATAGAAATAAATTATTTTAGTGCGGATTAAGAAAAATATTAAAGATAATTTGAAGTGGAAAATGGAATAAAATTTAATATTAAAACAAAAATGAACCATGAAAGTTTTAAGAATAAAATGAGTTATTTTATATATGAAATGGTGTATTTAAACAGATTATATATTATAAATTAAATTATATATGAGTTTTTGAAGTTCGCTTAAATCGGGATTGCTTATCTCGAAGAATTGAGAAGGAAACCTATTAAAAACATTTATATACAAAAATATAATGATAAATGGATAATGGTACATGTTTTAAGAACATATATTTGGAATTTATAATATATAAATAAAAATATAATAGAATTTTATTTGTGTTAAAATCGAGGAAGAGTAATCTGTAGGAATAATGGTTGTTTGAGTAATGTCTGTTAACTTAAGTCTGAAGTCATTCTATACTTGATCATAATGTCCATAATAATGAAATTTGACTCATTAATTAATAATTATAAAACCATTTATATATGTATTTGATTTATTATATCCTTATTAAGTTATTTTATTGAATTTATTATGGATTAAGATGTTCAATTTCATTTATTAGGACCATTGGTTTCAATATGATTTCACGATTGGTTACATGTATATATTTACAAAATGATGTATAAAGTGGGGGTAATTATCTAGAATTGAACTTATATGTTATTAATGATACTTAATAAATAAAATTGTTCTTATATATCAATTCGTTTTATGTAATGAGGAATAATCATTTGGTAAATATTTAATGACAATTGTCTGGGGTTATTTGGGTGGTTTTCTATCACAATGAACCCATTTGGTTTTATAAATTAATATCATGTGTAAAAAATGATTCCAGAATATTAAATATGAGATAATAAAAATAATATTATATGTTTTAACCATTTATTTTTCCATGAACATCCTTTAAAATAGTAATGTAAATTAAAAACCTTGTTCTCCTTGATGGTTAAAAATGTACACATTACAGATGATGCTCTCATTTTTAGTAGAAAAGTAGGGGGAAAGAGTAAATATGATAAATTATTACATTAGAATAAACATATTACACTATATTTTAGGTACTACATTAGTATTACCTTTTTTATGAGTGTAGGTGATTCTAGTAAAAAAATAATGGAACTTGAATAGAAATTGAATGTAAAGAAAGTTGAATTTACATCTTGGTTCGTTCCTCTTGAGAACCTCCATAGGGGATTGGTTTTGGTATTTAATTAAGACAATAATTTCCTAGACATGGGGTAGGTTCTGGATAAGATACTTTAATTGAACATGTACAAGGATAAATATTTTTGAGGTGGGATGATAATACGAGTTGAGGGGTAATATATATAGTGGAGAAAAAGGGTGTTTTCTTTTTATTTTACTGAATATTTTAATATTTTTCAAAATACAAGTAGTAGTTTTTATTATTGGAAAAAATTAAATAATTAATGAATTATAATTTAAAAAAATGGTCACTTACATCATCCATGATAGAATAATTACTCCAAAATTCATTTATTTACTTATACTGTACATTAAAATATTTTACTATTTTACAAAAACTCATTTATTTAGAAAAATACCACAATTTCTCCAAAATAATTTATTGATGTGTAGAATTTAAAAATAAACACCCTTTATGAAAACATTTTTCTATATATGTTAATTTTTAATTTTATTTAAACTATTAATTTACTAGGTAAATATAGATTTTAAAATTATAACACATTTATATCACTTTCAAAAATTAAATGAGGTTTCATAAAATTATCTTACAATCAATTGAAATAAAAAAAATTATTTATGAATATATTTTATTAAATATAAATTTTCTTTTAAAATATTTAATTAATCAAAAAATTGTAATTAATAATTTATGACCAATAAAATTACCAACACTTAATTATTATTTGTAATAAAATTATTACCTTAAACAATGATATCCTTATATCATATTTTCAATTATAATATTGATAAATTTCATTAATACTTTCATTGGTAGGGTTACAATTCAATATTCTAGAATACTATTCATAAGGTTCATGATTCTATTCTAATGTTCATGTTACTATTCCATTGGAATATTTTCCTTAACAACTACAAATGAATTGTATTTAATTAATTTATAATTAATAATGTTTTCATTATGTTCTTAATTTTATTATTTCCGATTATACTATATGAGATAATTATGATAATGTAATTTCATTGATAAATGATTTGGATGATTACATTCATCCCCCCTTATGAAATTTCATCCTCAATATTTTATTTTACCTTTTATGTTGAAAATAGTTTTGGGTACTTTTAGATCATCATTTTCCCTATTTCCCATATTGCGTCTTTGTACTTATGGATCTTTTATAGTAATAGAGAATATGTTTAGTCTTGTTGTGTAGAACATTATCTCTATGATCCAAAATCATCGCTTGTTACTCCTCATAAGAAAGATCATTCCCCAACAACAACACCTATGAATCCTGTAAAAAAGAGAGATATGGTATGTACATCCTCAAGATGTATACGTGGGATATATCACATACTTGACACATTGTAGGTGGAAGTTAAACTCTATAGGAAACAATATAAACATAATCAAAGATATCGAAGGGGTTATTGTACCTCGGAATTTGCATCCCTTTATCCCATAATATCATTATCCTCTTACATGGGTATTTGAGGTGTAATACCGTGTATCCAACCATAATTTCTAGGTCCATCTAATGATTATCTACATGGATCATTATACAGTTTTGGGCATCCATAATGTGACGATGAATGGTTTTCACATTCTCCCTTAAACTTCAGGTCCCATTGATGATTATCAACATCCTTATTTTTTTCATCATTGGGCTCCCTTAATGTTATGTTGAGGGGTTTTCACAGTATTTTCTATTTTATCAACCATTTCATGTCTTATCATCTGATGAACACTCAAATCATTCTATCAAGCCAGTTTTATTCACCTTTTCCCATAAAGGGATTAATATTGAGCAATTGGGTGGCAATAGTGAAAAATATTGTTGTCAGAGAACTCAACCAGAGGCTGATGTTTGTCCCATGGACCGTTGCTATATATAGAACACGCTCTCGACATGTCTTCATGTTCCAAATCAGTTCACTCAGATTTCAAACAGTTTGAGGACGATATATTGTTCTAATGTTCAACTCCATTCATATAGCTTGTTGGAGTCTTTTCCAAAACATCAATGTGAATATTATATCTCAAAAAAATACAGTCAATAGTGTTACTCCATTCATCCGTACCACTTCTTTGACATATATCTATGAAATTTTATCTTCTGATAAGTCCTCTTGAATGGAGATAAAGTGAGGAGTGTTTATAAGAAGATCAATAATAACCCATAAATCATGGTTTCAAAAGCATGTATTTGGAAGTCCAGTGACAATGTACATAGTGGTATTATCCCATTTCAATAACGTTCTGGGTAATGGTTTCTCATCCCGTGGGTATTTTATTTAGACCATACATTCTGATATTCGATAATCATTGATTTATATTAAGTGATCATATATTTCATATTATCCCACCAATATTTATTAGAGAGATCATGATACATCTTTCTGATCCCATGATGAATAGATAAGGTTGAGCTATGTGAATCATTTATAAGCTCATTATTTATCACTATAATGGATGGTACACATAGTGGTGTCCCAAATCATATGACTTTATTATCATCGATCTCAAACTCGGAGGATTTAAAATTCTAAATAACATCGAATTTATTCTGAATTTCTACATCATTTCTTAGAGAATCATTTATTATATCTCTAAAGTATTTTAGAAAACTAATTTAAAAAGGAATGATTATTTTCATATATTAATTATTCCCATGTCCATCCTATGTATTTCTACGAATATTGGATCCTTCTAAATTCTCATCATTAATAATGATGAAGGATCCTTTATACTTAGAGCATCCCCCATCTTATTTTTCAGACAAGGATGGTAGTAGATTGAGAAGTCGTAAACCAAAATATATTCCATAGATATTAATTAATTAATTTTAATCTCATTCTATGTTAATATATATTTTATAATCTTGTGCTCAGTATATATCTCAAAATTCTCACCATGGAGATAATACCACCAGATTTTTTACATGAGGAACACAGCAGCCAACTCTAGATCAAGCATGGGACTGTTTTACTCATGTATTTTCATCTTCCTTAAGGTATATTCTATAACTTTATCAATTTAAATACTACACATCATAATCAATTTTTTTATGAATGGTCAATCCCCACATTTGGTTATCCAATTTTCATTAGTGTGAGTACTCTGATTGTGATAAGACTATTTTGAGCTATTTATAGAACTCCTTAAATTATTTAGTATATTAAAACATCACTCCCTTCCATTACTTCTTGGTTATTTGGTTTGATATTGGTGATTATTTGATCATAAATAATTGATAACACCTAGGTCGGCGAGGGAACCTATGTATCTCTGTTACAAAAAATTTTCAGGAACATAATTCTATTGAGTTTCTCTTGGAAGGGTCCAGTGATATTTATTTTCTAGTGATAAGATTCCACATGAGTGATACTTCCTCTATATAGAACTGACATTTAAAATAATTTTAATATAGTTTCTACATTAATTCTGTCTTCGGTATAATATTAAAATTCTCCTCATGTTCCTCCTTACCCTATTAATATATCAGAATATCAATAATAAACGTTACCACTAATTTTTTGAGGTAATCTCTAAAAACGCAATTCATTAAATCCCTAAAAATTGTGGTTGAATTAGTGGCTACATTGAGATTATTTAGGAATTCAGTGTTTTCATTCTTTGTTCTAAATGTAGTCTTGGGAATATATTATTTATTCACCATTAATTAGTGGTATCCAAACCCAAGGTCCCCCTTATTGAGATAACTGTCCCCGCAAAGCTGATAAAAGAAAGCTTCTATCTGAGTAAGAGGATACATGTTCATTATCTTGATTTTAATGAGCTCATGAGAATCAATAAATATGTGAATTTATCCATCCTTATTATTGAAAAGGAGGAATGGTGCACCCCATGGTGTGGGAATCAGCCATGTCAGACCTATGTCCATGTTCTCATAATTTCTTCTTCAGTTATTATATCTCAATTTTCGACATTCTATATGGTGTATTTGATATTGTAAAATATCTAGGAATAAGTTAAATTGAGACCATGAACTCTAGATTAGGTGGGAGACCATGAAATTATTTAGAGAAAACATTTGTGTAATACCTCAATATGGGAATGTTTTCGAGCATGGTCATCTCATTATTCTCAATCATTTGAGAATAATATTCTTGCTCAAAATGTAGTAATATCCACACATGAGACAATTTTTCTATAGGATATTCATCTTTCTCCATAAACTTTTATGAAATTGGAGGATGATTAGGTATATGAATATGGATTTCCCTTTCCTAGTAGTGGATTTTAGATTTTTATAAAGATAGTGAATCCCAAAACAAAATAGCATCAAACTCCACTAAAAGAAGTAAGAAATGATATTCTCGGAGTTCTACCCACAAACAATATGGGGAGGATTTATTTACAATAGATATTATAATTACCCCATTTTTTATTCTCGAAGATAACTTATCCTCCATATTTTGATATTGTGTTTGAATAGTTCTACTAAACATGAAATATGTGAAATAATGTGCATATCCGAAATAAAATTTTAAATTCACTATTTGTGAATGAATAACTAATGTACATGTCAACCCAAAATTATCCAGATCCACCTCAGCAGTAGTCCTAGCATGTTTCCTTCCTTTTCTAATGGGGATTTGTGGTTGATTGCATCCTACAACCCAAGGATAAAGGGATTCATTTATAAAATTTTAATGTTCTATGGAGTAGAAAAACATAACTATAGGTTGTGTATTAATATTAATATTACTTTATTCATTCACATTAGTGGAATTATTCATGTCCCTTCAGTTGTTCTTATAAATGTACCATATTATTCAAAATTTGAAGTATTTCCTTGTTCCATTTAGACTATTCCCATGACGCTTCTTACCACAATTTTGACACAAGGAATATTCATTATTTTTTCCATTTTGAGACTTTTTTATTGATACACCAATATTATAATTCATTTTCCTCTTTATTTCATGGTCCCTTGATACCATTGATAGTCTCCAATCACTATTTTACACTTGAGGCCATAACGAAAAATATCATCATTACTGTTGACATCTCAAATCAGCAATTCCTTTCAATGAATTTTATTTAGTCCACCAAAGAAGATATTTTCCTTGATTTAGATGTTTATATAAATTTAGAAGGCATATCTAGAAATTCATTTTATTTTTTCTTCATACACCCTAATTGAAACATCTTACAAAATTGAGAAACACTATTTCCAAGATAAGACATGTGTTTCAAGGAAAATATTTATTGAAATTTTTTTTCTCGAATTCCTCCTAATTCGTGGAATCTATTTCATCCGTGTAAATTTAAATTTTGATCAGTGTCCTTCATTGATCCTCTTACTCATCAAAATGATAGAACGTCGGCATAAATTTTTCTTTTATTGAGCACTTGAGGACATCGAATATATTTTCAATAAAGTTAATCCACTGTTCTGTAAGAAGGGGATAAGAAGATTCATTAAACTAGGGATTTTATTACCACATAAAGGATTAAATTAAAAAAAATCCTTGGAGAAGGATGGATATCCTCATGATTCACATTATTATTCATAACATGAGCCAATTGATAAAGTACTGTGACAATTTTGACCACACATTCACATCATATTTGGTATAAAATTTAAAAAACATCACCTTGATTATCACATTGATTTTTGGAACAAGTTTCTCTATTTTCATCCATTTATTATGAAAAAGAATTTACAATAAGGGGTCTTGAATACATAACTTAAAGGCATAGAAATGATAAATTAAACATAAGAGGTAAACTATTAATGGAAAATTATACAATAATTTTTTATTCCAAATGTTTCTATATAGGTTGTCCATGATATGTTTCTTAATATATATTTATATGGGAATTTTAATTGATCCCGTTATAATGGACTGTAATGATCATATGAATTTACCAATACAGATCACCTAGGGATGTCAAACATGGTGAATATTAAGGATCATTCTTATGTACATGGATACCCTGAGTCATGCCAGAAAAACATTTTTGATTTTTTTACTCCATTGTATATCAATTCCAAAACCACATGCACATGTTTTATCTATATTTGGAGGTATTATCAGGATTATCCAATTACAATATACTTTACAAAATTTAAGGATTTTTTCATAGAATTTTTCTTATAGATAATTTTTATACAAATGTTCTCCATTTATAATATAATATATATATATACACACACATTGACCTCTCATAACATCTATAACAACCAAGGCCTTTAAACATATAATTACATGATTGTAGGCTTAATCAAACATCAAATTAAAATCGAAGTATCATAAGATCTAGTGTCTCAGATAACAGGTACATAATATAAAATCATGATTCTAAACTAAGAACATCTTTTATTTAATATTCATAAATAGATCCAAACTTCTATTGATCCCTTACATCTGTATATGATAAAGAATGTATAACATGACCAAAGGGATGAGGTAAAAAAGCAATTTTATAGAATAAACATAGGAATAAATCTTATCCCATGGGTTGTAAGGCATAACATAATGATATAAAATCCAATAGAACATGATTAAATATACGTGATCATAATAACGGATCAAATAATCATGGATTCATAGTAATTTTATAGTAATATAAAAACATTACTTTTACAAAGATTCAAGGATAAGTTCACATAGATGAGAACAAGTACAGGCTATCCACTAAGACTATTTCACATGGAGAATTAGTTACGACTAACCACCAAGACCACTGCATATAACGTATAATGAGGATAAATATTACACAATTCATTGTTGATTTATCTGAGTTCATCCAACATAACCATTTCATTGACATGTTTTCGGCATAAATAGTCATAAATAAGCTATCAAACATAAACATAAATATTACCCATGGAATCATTCAGTTATCATAATCATGTCATAAAGCATAATAAATAGGTATATCATTAAACTTTTTTTGAATGAAAGGATGTATTGTATTAATGGGAATTAATAAATGAATATATGCATGAATCGTGATTAGATTTTTCCAATTTAAGTGATAATATAAAAAATGTTTATATAAAAGACAATTGAAATACAACATTTTTGTGGTGTTTTTGTATATTATTAAAGATAATTTAAATCATAAAAATTTAATAATATTATATGTGAAAACAAATGGGAACAATAAATTTTTTCATATATAAATTAGTGATACTTGAAAAATAATTGTGGTTTAAATGAAATTATAGTGTTCATGTGAAATTTGGTAAGATTTCGTGATGTTCTCCTGATACAGGCTTGCATATCGCGAATAATTATGTAGGGATCAATTTATAAAAATTATATTGCAGAAAATAAGGATGAATGGATATTGATACATGAATTTTGATCATATAACCAGAATTTAAAAGATATTCATAATGATAACATATAATTTTATTTGGGTAAAAATATATGAATAGTAAACTAGAAGAAAAATGGAGGTTCAGCTGGAATCCCTTACATTAAATCATAAGGAGTTCCTCACTTGATCTTAATTCCATGGATAATAAAATTATATTAAATAATTAAATATTAAAAAACACTTTATATATATATATTTGGTTTATTATATCATTATTAATTTAAATTATGGCCTTCTTAATGGGTTATTATGTTACATTTCATTACTTATGAGCACTTGGTTCATTGTTTTTTCCCTAATAATTTATTTTTATACATGTACGATTGGTTATATAATGTAGTGGTAATTATAAATAATTGATCGTATATGAAATTAATGATCATACAGAGGTAAATTGGACTTATATATAATTTTTTAAGGGATGAGGATGAATCATTAGATAAATAGTTAATGATAAATTTTTAGGAATATTATGGTAGTTTAAAATCACAAGAAATTCATTTTGTTTTATAAATTAATATTACATGTAATGTAACACCCCAAGCTTCCACGGTACGTTTCCCTTTGAATAATGCAGTGGCTTGCATTGTACGCAACTTCGAGATTCTAACACACCACAACCAATCAAACTAGCCGTTATGAATATTAATACCTACATTTTGAAGTTTTATAAATTCTTTATATCAAAAAGGACATAATTTTTGGATTTGTAATATCGAAATTTTGGTACTTTTCGGACAACTTTCATATTTTGATGAATAGTGAAAATTAAAAAATTTTAATTAATTTTTTTTTAAATCGAATTAATTAATAGTGATAAATTATGAATTTGAGTGGTTTAAAAGTATATTTAGAATATATTTTTTCCATTTAATACAATGTTGGCCATTGGACGTAATTTCACATTTAAACCAGACATAAACAAGTGTCAATCTTTTGATAGTAATTATCTCTTAAAAACATGCTATTAGTTTTGACAACGGGAATTAATTTTTAAATTAATTAATGCAAATGATATTTTTTTAATATGGTAAAATAAAAATCATTTTTTTATTCATAATACCAAATATAGAATAGGCCTAATTTTTGGTATTTTTCTGGAAACTTTCAATTTTTTATGAATAGTGAAAAAACACTGAGTTATAGTTTAAAACCGAATTTTTTATTTAAATAATTATTTATTTTATATAAATTTAATTAAGGTCAGAAAAGATTCATAATACCTAAATAAGTTCAATATAATTCGTTGGAGTTAGTTTATCATAATTTTGTATATATAGAAATTTTGTTGAACTTTTCACTGTCTTTTACACACCCCCTACGAATTTGAAAATTCACATTATACATAATTTTACCGCTTCTTTGAGTGGAATTTCGAAAATCTGAGAGACGTGGTTAATATCAAGGAGTAAAATGTGGTTCAATGAGATGTGAATAATTTTTGGTGAATAGTAACTTTTTACTTTTATTTACCACGGTTAAAAGTAAATAGGGTAATTAAGGGTAAAAATGATATTAATATTACCCTAACATATGTCCTAATTATATTGGACAAGTGTATATCGACCAAAATCTACCTTAGGAATAAAATATTATCATTTAGGTCCACTTGGATTAGATTAGGACATTTATTATTATTTAATTCAAAGAAGAGTTAAAAGAGTTATAATCAATATTTATTTACTAAAACAATTGTAATATAGGGTTATACAGAAGATAAATTTGATTGTAAATTTTAATTAAAAAGATAAAAATATTTCCTACATAATGTTATTTTAGTTATAATTTTTAGACATTAAATAATATAATTTATTTATGACACAATAGTGATGCAATAATTACCTAATTATAGAAATATTAAATTAATTGATATTATAAAAATAAAAATAAATGTAATTTTAGACTTTATATGAATTCCACTAATTTTATAGGTTAATATGACATATTATTATTGGTTATATAAATTGTTTTTGAAGTAATAATTCTGTTATGAAATTATCAAAAACAAAATACCCAATAGTGTCAAAATTGACATTAGAGGGTATTTATAACAAATATTATATTATTAATTGATATTAAATTCCAAAAAATTTAAGGATCGTCCACGAGGCTTATATCATGATAGGTGTATCATTAATGTACCACTTGGGGGTAGTTTGGATGTATATAGTATGTTTATTAACTATATAATATAAAAATACAAAGTGACATGGTATGTGTCACACTAATTAACTAAGATTAAAAACTAAAAGATAAGGATAATATAATGACCCAAACCTGTCTAAATTAAATTGGTTGAGTTTATATCGACCTATCCCCACCATAAAAATTAAATAATACACTTTTGAGCCATTAGAAACTGAATATGAATTTATTATAAAATAATATTTCTACTTTTTCCAAAGGTTCCCCTCACCCCTCTTATAAAAGGGAATTGTCCCTTCTCACTAATTCATGCATTCAAAGCCTTTTGGATCCACCATACTCTTCCCAAATACTCTCTAAACTTCCCTAACTTCAACCTATATGCCTTAGTTTGATCTGAAAGCCAACCTAAGGATCCCTTTTTATCAAATCAAAAGGAAGAACCCGAAGAAGAGGTAATGTTTTCACCACCCTCTTTCATGTTCCTTTCATCTTCAACTTCTTCTTTATTTGTTATTTATATTCTAAAATAATTACTGCAGTATCTTCTTTATACTGTGATGTTATTATAATTATGTAACAAACAAATTAATTATTCTATCCATCCCTTGAATGACATGTCACCATACGAGCGTACGTACAACCTACCGTCTCCACGTTGTGGTGTAATTGTTATTCAATATATTATTATTTAGATGGGTATAATAATGATGTATAATTCATTTTAATAATAAATATAACATTATAATGATTATGTCTATATGATATAACATCCAATTATATATTATTTTAATATCAAAAGAATTATATTGTCGCTCGTGCATACGTACGGACTATCGTCTCCATGAACGCGATTAGATTCATTCCCCATCATATCCATTTGAGTCTAATTATCATTTAATGATTAAAAATAATGTTTAAGGAATTGATATCATTATTTATATGAATAATATAAAACCTATATATAACAAACACGGCTTACATAACAAATAATTACAAGGAAAACAAGTAAGTTACCCCCCGAATTGACAATAATACTAAGATATTATTAACAAATTAATGTTAAAAGATCATATATGATATCATATTAATGTAAATTATTCTTTTATAACAAAATAACAATTATTTAACCATTATAAATTAGGTTAACTTACCTTCAACCAAGGAAAATGTACAAAGTAAGGGGTTTCTTATCTCAATTTTAATTCCGTGAGAATTCCCTTGATCACCACTTATTTATTTCATGTGGTGTGTTTACTGCCCATGTTTGTATTCAATGTGAAATATACTTTAATTTGTGAATATTTACATCATCATTGTATGATCCTTCTTGCATGGGTGTATGTTTCTTATGTTACAAATCAAAAAGGGAATTTGAAATTTCAATTTCCACTCATTCGGCTTTACACAAACTTCATTTATTATTTTACTCCATGATTATGTGTTGAATCACTATTCATTTGATTATGTCATAATTTCCACTCCCCTTTCTGTGGATATAATTTTGATACACCTAATAAATCCATTGATAAATTCTCAAGTCATCGATATGAACTTGATAAAAGTAATTTTAACTCAATCTCTATTTGTTGAGTTGAATATCCAATTCATTGGTGTTGTGTTTACAAGAATATGTGTGAATGTAATCTAATTTATTTACATTGAATATCCAATAATATTGAGTGTATTTATATTTTTATCACATAATTATTCCATTGATTTATCCTTATCCAAAGGATATGGTCTTTATAAGAAGTTTCATCTCAAATTACATTCCATTGAGACTCCTTTGTTGTCATACACCAAATCACTTTTACATGGTGTATATAATACAATTTGATATTATATATCATGATTTAATTTATTCTCATGATATTAAAATGTTTTTATTACCTTAATTATTTGTATTCAAGTGTCTCTCTTTTGGTTAGAAACTCTAACTAAAATATCATTTTAAATGTTTTAAAGATTTATTATTCTAAATATTTCTCATTAATGTCCTTGTTTTAAAAATGGTTTAAGGATTTAATTATATGGACATTAATGATTTCAAATAAAAATTCCTTTTAATAGTTTCAAAGTTTTATGGGACACATTGATTCAAAAATCTATTTTTAAATGGATTTTTGAAAAATAGTGTGACTTTTAATCATTTTCACGAAAATGGGGGATATTTTCTCTCAATAGTGTGATGATTATTTTAATCTATGTCAATATCCTTCATTAATATCAATTGAGGTCAATCTGATACAATAAAATCTTTCATGTTGTATCTAATGAGTTATGTTTCACTATGGATGTGATATTTTTATACCATTCATGGTTTACGGTAAAAGTGTTGAAATTTTGTATGCTAGTTTTAATAAGAACGTTTTTGTTATGTTTCGAAATTTTCATATGAGGAATGCATTTGACTTAGTAAGTGATGAGTGGAGACCTCTATAGCTCATCGATGCATCGCTAGGTCTCATGAGACAAACTTTTGTCTTGGCATGATGACTTCAAAAAATCTTATTTGTGGTCTTGGAACGAGGCCTTGGCTACGTAGTTTTGATAGTCTGTCATTATGCATTCCATCATTATGAAAGTGGTTATTGATATTTCATGTGATTATTCGACTAGTAGAATATCCATGTGAATAAGTAAATGAAATTATTTCATTTTATCTTTTCCATATTATGTTTAAGTTCATGTTTAAAAGGCTTTTTTTATTTATACACTGCCTTAAGTGTTTATGCTTATCTATGAAAGCTTCTGCTATATTGTTATCCTTACCGAGAATCTAGTCTCTCCCCTTTCAATGTTTTATTTATCCCAGGATGTGAAGAATTAATTTATGAATGACCTACAGGGATAATATGAGGGGATATGAAGACAAGATGTTGTTGTAGTTTTTTTACATTATGATGTAATGCAGGACTAATGAATGTATCTAGTTATTCCAAGGCTACTAAACTAATCGTTCTTTCGAGACTTGTTCCATTGTGATCATGCTAATGTTATGTAATAATGAACCAACTCTGGGTAATGGTGGTCGGGGAGTTATAGTTGGTATCAGAGGATGTTTAGTACAAACCTTGGAAACTAGATTTAGATAAACTCTGATTAGAGCACATAACCCTAAGATAGAGTTTGAGGATTAGTATAGAAGAACTTCATAGAATTTTGGTATTGTATAGATTTTATGAGTTTTACAAGAAATACATCCCCTTCTGGATACGAGCAGGTAGAGGTGGCTCTGGCACAAATTTAACTTGGGGTAACACCTGAAAACACTGCTTTGAGCTAGACTCGAATGGGAACTGGTGCATGACAATGAGATTTGCTGCACTCTTGGTTAGGACACTTCCGGGGGATATGCTTTGGATAATTTACATTTTATTTACAAACCGATTTTATGTTTTATATATAAGATTATAGTAAATGTCCTTGGTTAATCCTAATGTCTTTCAAATTGAGAATATGGTGACATGTTAATCTCTAAATGATCTTATGACTACTGTTACTCACACAATGCTTTCTGGTTTTATTCAATGGCTGGATTCCGAAGAAGTCATAGTGACTTTGAGAATGATGTGCAAGGTGGGAACGGTGGTGGAAATGAGCAACAAAATGGAATTTTTATAGGCGTAAAAATTATCGTCTTCATGCCAAATAAATTTTCCAAAAATATGATAAAAAATATATATATTAACCAATTCACAGGCTCAACAAAGAAGAGAAAGGTGATGAATGATAAGAGCTCCAGCATTGGAGACCATAGAGAAAGGAATCCTAAATTTCCATCATGCAGGAAATGTGGAAGGAGACACCTAGGAAAGTGTCTCAATGGGACATAGAAATTCTTTATATGCAGGAAGAAAGGACATAAAGTGATGAATTTCCGAAGAAAAATGAAGAGTACTATGGAAGAATATAAAAATGGTAAAAAGAATCCATTTACTATCATTTTCCGTAAATTTAGGGGAACTGGCCATTACCCGAGTGAATGCCCTATTCTATAGGATATTTTCTCTGTCAAAGAAGAGGCTATGTGGAAATAAATGGTTGGATAAATTAGTGCTCCATGTTGATGGGATTACTTTCGAAGAATTTTCTCTTGTATGTTTAACCCTGCAATTTATCATGTGAAAATGATATTTGAAGATGAATTATCTTTTCTCTTTTGGATATAGTTATAAATAACCATTTGGTATTATATGATCATTGGGTTTGAGGAAATTACATGTTATTATATTTTGGGATGAAAATGCAATGTATGAGATAATATTTGTGGTTAAATTATGTTATGGTTATTTTGAGGAATTTATCTCATTTTGGTAATATAATAAAATATAGTTTTTTAAAAAGGACAACACGTAGACCGTGTGACAACCCGTTGCGTCGGATAAAGCTGTGGGAATCGAACCCACAACCAAAGTGCGATTGGGATTTATCACCTACCACTGGACTACGTGAATTCCCTGGTTAGTGTGACTACTATTTTTAGTTAAATGATTTTATTGATCAATAATAAGATGATTTGGGATCTTATGTCGTATCAAATGAATACCCTTAGTATAGGAAAATGATTTGGTGATTAGGTGATAAATGTTATTTTGGAAGATGTTTGCTTTGTTGGGAACACTATATGCCCAAGGAAAATAGAATTGTATGGGATTTCATTTTAGGAGTAATGGTGGATTTTTATCTATGTTTTTATTGTGGATTTAAAGTGATTTGGGTTATTTATGGAAATGATTAACCTATAATAGAGAATATGTGATTAGGTTAATTACTTTTAAGTATGTTACGTTAAGAGTAATTGATGTCATTTGGAGATGCACTTTTACATGGAAGACTACATTCTTATAGGTTATGGTATTCAATATTAGTTTGGATTATATTGAAGGATTTTAAGGAAAATTTATATATGAATGGTATTTATTTAACTTTGGGGTATTATTGGTTTAATTACTGAAATTAAGATTAGTTTTTTTTCTCAAATGGAATATCCATTTGGGGGATCATCAGATATTATACAAACAATTTTTGTTTTTGTTAATCTCTAAAGACAAGGTAAATATATAGTTTATCCAACATGGATCATGTATTTCTATATAAGTATATTCT
This sequence comes from Viscum album, assembly GCA_963277665.1. Taxonomy (NCBI): domain Eukaryota; kingdom Viridiplantae; phylum Streptophyta; class Magnoliopsida; order Santalales; family Viscaceae; genus Viscum; species Viscum album. The sequence goes on from OY728160.1 coordinate 1,857,772,860, forward strand.
AGCTGCTCCATTGTGACCAAGTCTTCTTGAATACTCGCTATTCAAAAAAATTCGAGTTAGTGGTAAAAAATTATTACAGAATGAAACTCTACTTAAAAATTAAGTATATCTCATTATGTTCTTAGTCAATATCATAAATGAATTCCTCGCCCTTATGTAATGTAACTTAAAACAAAAAATGTTGTCCGTTTACTTTTCCAACAGGGAGACTAATGCTAGTTTTTTCCAACACAAGTTTGTAGTTTTCTAGTTGTTATCTTTCTCCTGATCATGTTTTCTATCCCTCTCCATCAGAACATGACACTTAGTTTATCGTCTATATCCATGTTTTCCTAAATGGAATCCTAGTATGGGTTATCTTGGGTGACCTTTGCACCTCTTTTCCTTTCTTTTAAAGTGATAGTTTTGTTGGCTCTTTTTCCGATGTGGGACTTTCCATTATATTCTGAAACACAATTTTAAAGAAATTGTCAGGACACAATTTATTGAAGGAGGGGAGAATGTAACCCCCCAAGCTTCCACGGTATATTTCCCTTTGAATAATGCAATGTCTTGCATTGTACGCCACATCGAGATTCTAACACACCACAACCAATCAAACTAGCTGTTATGAATAGTTATAAGTACTTTTTGAAATTTTATAATTTTTATCTTTCAAAATTGACTTAATTTTTTTATTTTTTAAATCTAAATTAGCTTAGGGTGGAATTTTGGTACTTTTCGGATAACTTTCATATTGGGATGAATAGTGAAAATTACTAAATTTTAATTAAAAACATATTTCTTAATCGAAATAATTAATAGTGATGAATTATGAATATGAGTGGTTTTAAAGTATATTTAGAATACATTTTTACCATTTAATAAAATTTTGGTCATTGGATGTAATTTCTCATTTAAACCAGACATAAACAAGTGTCAATCTTTTGATAGTTATTATCTCTCAAAAACAAGCTATTTGTTTTGACAACGAGAATTAATTTTTAAATTAATTAATGAAACTGATATGTTTTGAATTTGGTAAAATAGTCATCATTTTGGAATTTATAATATCAAATATACCTTAGGATAAATTTTTGGTATTTTTCTATAAACTTTCAATTTGGGATGAATAATGAAAAAACACTGATTTATAGTTTGAAACCAAATTTTTTATTTAAACAATTATTTATTTTATTTAAATTTAATTAATGTCAAAATAGATACATAATACCTCTATAAGTTCCATATAATTAATTGTGGTAAGTTTAGAATAATTTTAGATATATAAAAAATTTATTGAACGTTTCACTGTCTTTTACTCATCTCCTAGGAGAATTTAAAAATTCACATAAAACATTATTTTACCGCTTCTGTGAGTGGAATTTCCAAAATCCGAGAGACACGGTTAATATCAAGGAGTAAAATGTGGTTCAATGTGATGAAAATTATTTTTGGTGAATAGTAACTTTTAACATTTATTTACCACAGTTAAAAGTAAATATTGTAATTAAGGGTAAAATGATATTAATATTAGCCTAACACATGTTTTATTTCTATTGGAAAAGTGTATCTCGACAAAAAATAACCTTAGGAATAAAATATTATCCTTTAGGTCCACTTGGATTAGATTAGGAAATTTATTATTATTTAATTCAAAGAAGAGTTAAAAGAGTTATAATCAATGTTTATTTACTAAAACATTTTTAATATAGGGTTATACATATGATAAATTCGATTGTAAATATTAACTAGAAAGATAAAATGATTTCCTAAATAATTGTATTTTATTTATAATCTTTAGACATTAAAAAATATAATTTATTTATGACACAACAGTGATGTAGTAATTACCTAATTATTGAAATATTAAATTAATGGATATTATAAATATCCAAATAAATGTAATTTGAGACTTTTTATGACTTAAAATAGTTTTCTAGGTTAATATTACATATTATGATTGGTTATATAATTTTTTTTGAAGTAATAATGCTGTTATAATATTATTAAAAACAAAATACCCAATAGTGTCAAAATTGACATAAAAGAGTTTTTAAAACAAATAATATATTTTTAATTGACATTAAATTCCTAAAAGTATAAGGTTCGGCCAAAAGACTTATACCATGATATTTTTATCATTAATGGACCACTTGGGGGTCAGTTTTATGTATATAGTAAGTTTATGAACTATATAATATAAAAATACAAAGTGACATGGTAAGTGTCAAACTAATTAACTAAGAGTTAAAACTAAATGATGAGGTAAATATAATGACCCAAAACTGTCTAAATTCTATTTGTGGAGTGGTTTTAGACCTATCACCACCTCAAACTTTAAATAATCCACTTTGGAGCCATTATAAACCGAATATGAATTTATTATAAAATAATATTTCTAGCTTTTCCAAAGGTTCCCCTCACCCCTCTTATAAAAGGGCACTCTCCCTTCTCACGAATTCACATATTCAAAGCCCTTTTTCTCAGAAAACCCCTTCCCAAATACTCTATAAACTTCCCTCACTTCATCCTAGAGGCCTTAGTTTGTTGAGAAAGCCAAAATATGGAGCCATTTTGATCAAATCAAAAGGAAGAACCCGAAGAAGAGGTAATGTTTTCACCACCCTCTTTCAAGTTCCTTTCTTCTTCAACTTCTTATTTCTTTGCTATTTATATTCTAAAATAATAACTCCAGTATATTATATATACTGTTATGTTATTATAATTATGGATCAAAAAAATTCATTATTCAATCCATCCCTTGAATGACATGTCACCATACGTCCATACGTACGGCCTACCGTCTCCACGTTGTGGTGTAATTGTAATTCAATATATTATTATTTTGATGGTTATAATAATGATGTATAATTCATTTAAATAATAAATATAACATGATAATGATTATTTCTATATGATATACCATCCAATTATATATTATTTTAATATCAAAAGAATGATATTATCGCTTGTGCGTACGTACGGACTACCGCCTCCACGAACGCGATGAGATTCATTCCCCATCATATCCATCTGAGTCTAATTATCATTTAATGATTAAAAATAATGATTAAGGAATATATATCATTCTGTATATGAATAATATACAACCTATCCATAACAAACACGGCTTATGTAACAATGAATATAAAGGAAAACAAGTAAGTTAACACCCGAAATCATGATAATAATAATATATTATTAACAAATCAATGTTAAATGATCATATATGATATCATATTAATGTAAATGATTATTTTATAATAAATAAAAATTATTTCACCATTATACAGGAGGTTAACCTACCATCGACCAAGTAAAAAGTACAAAGTAAGGGGTTTCTTATCTCACTTTTAATTCCGTGATAATTCCCTTGATCGCCACTTATTTATTGCATGTGGTGTGTTTACTGCCCATGTTTGTATTCATTGTGTAATATACATTAATTTTTGTATATTTACATCATCATTGTAAGATCCTTTTTTCTTGGGTGTATGTTTCTTAAGTTACCAAATCAATAAGGGAATTTGAAATTTCAATTTCCACTCATTCGGTTTTACGAAAACTTCATTGAATATTTTACACCAATATTATGTATTGAATCACTATTCATTTGATTATGTCATAATTTCCAATCCCCTTTATGTGGATATAATTTTTACACACATAATAAAACCATTGATAAATTCTCATGTCATCAATATGAACTTGATAAGAGTAATTTTAACTCAATCTCCATTTGTTGAGTTAAATATCCAATTCATTGGTGTTGTGTTTATAAGAATATGTGTGAATGTCCTCTGATTGATTTAAACCGAATATCCAATCATATTGAGTGTATTTATATTTTTCACACATAATTATACCATTGATTTATCCTTAACCAAAGCTTAGAGTATTTATATGAAGTTTCATCTCAAATTACATACCATTGAGACTCCTTTGTTGTTATACACCAAATCACTTTTACATGGTGTATATAATGAACTTTGATATATTATATCATGAATCCATTTATTCTCATGATATTACAAGGTTTTGATTGCCTTAATTATTTTTAATCAAGTTTCTCTCTTTTGGTTAGGAACTCTATCTAAAATATCATTTTAAATGTTTTGAAGATTTATTATTCTAAATATTTCTCATTAATGACCATGTTTTAAAAATGTTTTTAAGGATTTAATTATATGGACATTAATGTATTAAAATCAAAATTCCTTTTAAAAGATTCAAAGTGGAATGTGGCACTTCAATTCTAAATTCTATTTTTAAATGGCTTTTTGACAAATTGTGTGACTTTTAAACATTTTCAAGAAAAAGGGGGATATTTTCTCAAAATAGTTTGATGATTATTTTAATCTATGTCAATATCCTTCATTATTCTCGATTGAGGTTAATCTGATACAATACAATCTTCCATGTTGTATCGAATGAGTAATTCATGACTATGGATGTGATATTTATATACCGTTCATGGTTTGTGGTTCAAGTATTGACATTTTGTATGATAGTTTTAATACAAACGTTTATGTTATGTTTCAAACTTTTCATATGAGGAATGCAGTGGACTTAGTAAGTGACGGGTGGAGCCCTCTATAGCTCCTCGATGCATCGGTAGGTCTCATGAGACAAACTAGTGTCTTGGCACGGGGCCTTGAAAAAATCTTATTTGTGGTCTTGGCACGAGGCCTTGGCTACATGGTTTTGATAGTCTGGAATTATGCATTCCATCATTATGAATGTGGTTATTGATATTTAATGTGATTATTTGACTAGTAGAATATCCATGTGAATAAGTTAATGGAATTATTTCATTTTATCTTTTCCATATTATGCTGAAGTTTATGTTTAAAAGGATTTTGTTTTAGTTATACATTTCCTTAAGTATTTATGCTTATCTATGAAAGCTTCTGATATATTGTTATCCTAACTGAGCATCTGAGCTCATCCCATTAAATTTATTATTTATCCCAGGATGTGAAGACGTAATTTATGAATGACCTGCAGGGATAGTATGAGGGGATATAAATACAAGATGTTTTTGTAGTTTTTTTACCTTATTATGTAATGTAAGACTTATGAATGTATCTAGTTATTCCAAGGCTAGTAAACTAATCGGTCTTTCGATACTTGATCCTTTGTGATCATGCTAATGTTATGTAATAATACACCGACTCTGGATAATTGGGGTCGGGGTGTTACATGTAAAAACTGATTAAAAATGTAAAATAATATATAATAAATATATTTTAATCACTTTTAATAAAAAAAAATCATTTCCATCCATTAATATGTATATGGAATTTTAAACTTCATCATCCTTAAATGTGATAAATTAACACATTACAGGAAATGTATTAATTATTATAGTAAAATAAAGGGGAAGGAGATTTTATGAAGAATTATTACATTAAATAAAAAAATTATAGTATTTTTAAGGATATAGATTTATCACACCCATTGGGTGAGGGAAGGTTATTTGAAAAAAATAGAAAAGGAACTTGAAAAAAATAAAAAATAGGAAGATGGTTTAAGCTCTTTGTTAATTCTTCTTCAGAACTTCCATATGGGATTGTTTTTTGTATTTTAATAAGAAAATAATTATCTTAGATGTGTTGAGGTGGTTTTTATGGGATTTGAGAAGAATTTTCTAAAGCCTCAGTGCATGAGAGGTGTGAGGAGAAGATGTTATGAGAGATGTTAATTATATTAGAGGAAACAGGTGTTATATAATAATTTTACTCATGATAGGATATAATTCATACCTTTATGACAATATATAATAATTAGAGAGTTATAATTCTAACCAATGGTCGCATAAATCATCCATGACACATAAATTTATTTATTTACAAATATTTTGTATCATAATATTTCTCTATTCACTAAAATTTAATGTATTTCAGAAATATCTAGAAAAACCCCATAACCATTTTCGATGTGTAGAATTGAATAATGAAATCCATTTTTTTAAATTATATTTTCAAGTAAGAGAAATTATAATTGCTTGTAAAATAATAATTCACATGGAAAATATACATTCTAAAATTATTACTACTTTTTTGCCACTTTAAAAAAATTTATAATGTCTCATAAAAATATCTCATAATGAGAAGATAACATAAAAATAATTTAGGAAAAAATTATGAAAATAATTTTTTCTCAATTATTAATATAATAAAAAAATTAATCAATTAATTATGAAATAAAAATTAACCAACACTTAATTAGTAATTTTAAAAATACTTATTTACTTATACAATGATATATTTATATCATATAGTCAATTTTTAGATGGATTAATTTTATTTATACATTCCTTGGTTAGGATACTATTCAATTGTCTTTCTCAATGTTCAAAATGGTCATGCTACTATAAAAAAGGTTATGATACTATTAATTGGTTATATATTTTGTAACATCAATAAATTCATTTTATTTCATTAATTAGAAACTTTTCATGTTTGTATTTTATCTTCATGTGATTAATTTTTATTTTACTATATGGAATAATTATTATAAAATAATTTCATTGATAAATGTTTTGGGTCATTGCAATCATTACCCTTTTAATATTATTAAAAGATTTTTGAATTGGGCACCACTAATACTTGGCCCATTCCTAATGTCCCTATGTTCATCCATGATAAGAAAGATGTGTATATATGAAATCATGATATAATGGCCTAGAAAAAATAATAGGAAAGAATAACATATATCTAGATTGATATGTATCATGTTTCCACTGTTATTCTCTTAAATTCCATCTATAAATAAGATTTGTTATGATTACAACTGTTCTATTGATTTATCAAATCTATAAAAAAAATTCAAAATATTCATCATTAATACCTCGAAATCCAAAATATTGTTAGTTGAAATATTGTAATTATTTTTCCCATATTAGAAACATTTCACCCACCTATTGGGCCTTCAATCCTCCCATCAATAACTAATTTAATCAAAATGTCAAATGTTTCTCATAAAATCTGAGGTGGATTAAACTTCTAAATTGTTTCTTGAATAACATAATTCATTGAATGACCGCCTATATTGGGATGTAATTCATAATGAAATGTATATATTGTGGCATAATAATCTAATCATGGTGTGTTATTAATAACAATATAGATCCATGAAATATTTAAAATACATCATTTAAAAATTTATGAGGATCATGATATGGACTTCTATATTTAAAACAACATTAAAATAGTTGGGGTGTAGGAGTCCTAAACACGATGTAAAGACCATTATTCCTTGTTATCCAAATTTTTTTATTCTTAAAAAATTGAAATTCACCTAATATAACCACAATAATATAGTACATCCCTTCCCCATAAACATCACATGACTAATTATTAATTATTATCCATCATATACCATATAATGGTCCATATATTTTTGGGATAGAACACCACTATGTCCTCTAGAATTATCTTATGAACATTTTGATTTACTTTTACACAAACATTAGTTTTTTTAGGATATACATAGAAAAAAAAATTTCACATAATCACCACTGGTACAGTGAATGACATCTTCTATAGATTTTTTAATTATTATATAGGTATTGAGTCATTAAATTAAACATAAAAAATATGATTTTCTTCTTATTTAAAAGATGATTTTCCCTAATTACCCTTACATATACGTGTGGAAAGAAACAATGTTACATGATTATGTTTTTTAAAGATAAATAAATTAAAGATCTAGAGTTCTTTTGAGAAAATTTTCATTCCATTCCAACATTTTTTAATCACATGAATCACCTAAGGAACATGAATCTGTCAATGAACAATAAAAATATTTGATCTATAAATTATCCAAATTGGATAATAAATAATATAATTGATTGTCTTGGTTCCAAAATCATACCCATTTTGGTTTCTTTCCAATCCTTTATTTGTTCAATGATATTCAAGACCACTAAACTCCACCGATTCTTAATAATTATGAATTTACTTTTCATTCATTCTACGTATACCTGATAAAATATCTGTGTATAAATTAATAGACAATGATAAAAACCCTTTAATTTTAACTAAAACACATTCTAATTGTTTATAAAACCTTAAATAAACCTAAAACGTGATCTCGGAAAAACTACACCAAACAAAAGTCCTTCCAGCATCATTTACATTGACCATAACTCTCCATATATTCATATTGACTGTATTCAAATAAAGGATGAAGTTCCACTTTTATTGTATAATAAATTTTTTAAAATAAATTGAATATCATATATCCCCTATTAATAATTAACCCAAAGGTAACATTATATAAAATAAAAAAACAATATAATCATTAAATAAAGATTCTAAGAGGTTATTTTAAGTCTTCCACAGGTCGATGGATGTGGATGAACACCATTGTATTATCGATACTTTTAAAATTATTTTGTGGAAAATGGTTTTTGAATATGTCTTCTATATGTGAATTGGAAACAATGTGATCCATCTTGATGTATCAATTTTTCATCTTCTCCATAATAATGTTGTACCAAATATCAATATGTTTAATTCATGGATAAAGCAGTTCATTTTTAATCATAATGACCATTATTTTATTCTCAAATTAACTACTATAGACATCTTTATATTTATTCCTATAACCTATATTTATGGTTTCATTAAAATCATTTATGTACACTCATTTATTTGATAAAATATTATTTTATTCAGTTATAATTCATGAAAACAATTCACATTAGTTATTAATCCCTCTAATGAATTTTAATCTGATAAAGAAGTCTCTTCCCCACATAAATTTTCTATCCAAAAATTCTCTATCAAAGTATGAATTTTAGTATGTATATAAATTTCAACTATTTTATAAAAACTGTATAAAAACATATTAACTTAGTCCTTTAATATATTACATGATCGGTCTCACATATTAAACATTTTGTCTCATATAAAAATTAAAAACAAGATGTTATGAATCTTTCAAACGAAATATGTATCGTTTAAGGTAAAATAACATCCATATATTATTTTTTTAATGTTTAGGATCAAGTTATTTCCATTATTCATGATTACTATGATTGGTTACAAAAACATTCATAACTAAAAAAACTCTTATTATTAATTTAAAACTTATTTACTAGTCCTATGGTATATTTTTTTAAACTATATTTTATACATTATATTGATTCACTTGAATCCTATTAATGTATTTTAATTATATATTACATGATATTTCATACATATTTAAATATACATTTTAATTATTTTATATATTTTTTCTTTATTTCTCTAAATATGTTTTCTCCAATATACACAAGAACAATACATTTCTTTTCCATAATTGATTTCAAATGTATATTGTGATTGAATGAACTTATTAAAATTTATAGAATCATAATGGGTTTCCAACCAATCATACCATGTCATAGGTGATTTTTTAATCAATAAAATGATATTTCAAATCTCCACATTTTTAATTCAACATTATCATAAAAAACCCTTAGTATTTTTAATATATACATCCTATTCGAGCACTCTATTGAGAAGTTAGAAATTGAAAAAAAAATATAATTTATAAAATTGAATTAAATAGACTCAAATCAGAGGACTCTAAACTATTATTTTCCCACCATCTGTGAAAAGGTTTATTCATTATGGACACCATCTACTTGTACATAGACTTTATGAAAAAATATTACATTATTTCAACTAATATTTCCCCACTCATTATTTTTTTAATACACACTTGGTTTTAATGATATTGTGACATATGGGTATCCACAAAATATCTGTGGTTTAATTATTCTTAATTTTTGAAAACATTTAATCAATTTAATTATCCTATGATTTATCCATTATAACGTATTTATATGACTCTGAATAAACATTTTATTGAAGATAATAGTTATATATAATTATCATCATACAATTTCATGATAGAGTAAACTTGTCAAAAATGATATTTGATTCATTATATATGATAAATTTAGTGTTTCATTCAGTTAGTGATATACTCTCTTTACCAGCATTTCCATATAATTATTTTTCGTTATAATTTTCATCAATTACTGGACAATGTAAGTCACTTGAGTAGGATTTTAATTCCTATACTTCACCAAAATATTCCAATATATTTTGATATATGGATTTATTTATAACCATTTTCCAAATTTTTTGTCTTACTATTATTTTATTTAATATCTTATTAGAAATGTTTTACACTTTCGTCTTGATTTAATTTCTAAGTAATAACCCTCTATGTACAACATATCAATATTTTGAATGATTTCTGTCCTTGTTATATATATACCACCTTATACAAAACACATTATAGTGATTCATTTTTTCATTTACTCCATGAGATATATATTACGCTGTCTTATTCTTTTCGGCTCTCACTAAATTCTTCTTTTTATTATACATTACAAATTTCACTAACTCCCATAAATAGTGCCAAGAATCACTAAAATTATTATTTAATGTTTTCATTGTGTAGTTCATTATAGAATACATCAATTCAAAAAAAATGTTCAATGATATTTTTATATATAATGAAACATCATTAATAATACCATGTTTATTCAAGACGGATTTTACCTCAAAATAGCGTTACTCAATCCTATAATACCATTTTAGAATGTTGATATTCTATTTGGCTTCAATTTATTCATTCATTCAGAATCACCTTATATAAAATAATAACCTAAATTTTTTCAATTAAAAAACTCATAATACTCTTTTACTATTTTTTTTAACAAATAAGATGATTCATTTCACATAATATTCATCGGAAACATTCGTGGGACCACACACATATATTGGAATTAGATCATGAAAATTTATTTTTTTTTCATCATAAATTGGTAATGATTTCTCACCTTTTTTCTTCGAATTTTTTTTCACATTTCACCGACAAATTTCTCATAATATATTTTTTACAAATTGTAAAATTTAACATTCAAAAATTATCTATAATTTATAAATAATTATGAAAAACCCTTTGACTTGAAAAACTATTTTCTTCTCACATGTGAATGGGACAACTGTTATACGTCAGATGTAATTATTGAAAAATATCTCCACTTCTTCCTACCTTCGTCAAATAGTTTAAATATTTTTTATAAAATAAAACAGTCCTTTCGGATTAATTTTACCTCACATATAAATAAAAATTTTGACTAAATATCAATATATGTTTTATAAGAACAATGGAATAGAGAACATCCATATTTCAAAGATATTATTTTGAAATAATTATTATTCCACTTATAATAAATTTTATTTCTCCATCATTGTTAATTATAACTATATCATAAACACACCATTTCACATTCATCAAAATATTCAAATGGTTAGTGATTTAAAATAAACAAACAATATTAATAATAAATTCTTGGTTTATGATATCTAAATTAAAATAAATTTTCATTATGATATACCTCTTGTTCATCATTTTTTGCTTCTAGGTGATGATCAACTTGATTCTAACATGGGAATATCTCTTCTTATCATGTTTTTAAATCATAGTGATTCCATATTATTCTCCATCAAATGAGAAAAATATTTTTATAAAGATATTATTTTTTAATTTTTTAAAATATATCATTCTTTTATTTTAAATAGAGTGATTTGGTTTCATCTGCTCCATAAAATTCACTATTATGGGACCAACATGAGAAAAATTATAAAAATAATATATAAGATTCATCATTTATGTGATGAGGATATGATACCATACTTGTTGACTATTGAGTTCCTCTCATCTATTTTATATTTATATATTTTTTCAATAGGAAATTTTATGTTTGAGATATACTTAAATTTGATCCATCGTTAGGGGATGATATTCTCAATATCTCTCGAGATATTCCTAGCCTACATATAGTTTATTAGTTTCCAAAGAGTTATCAATATGTATGAATTATTCTTAAAACATTATTTTCATATATTTTGAGATATTTTTTTTTCCAAATTTGTATATCTCAATCTCATAAAAGAATAATAATTTACTGAGGTAATTGTTTCAATGATCATTCAACACTTTCTCATTCCCCCCAATGACACACATGGATCTTTCTAGTAATTCATCATCATGATATTTTTTTTTATGAATATAATACATGTAATCACTTAATATCATTTCATATTAATGTATTTTCCTTATTAACCACCATTTTTCATCTAATTCAAACATTTTTATTCCCGCATTAATATTATCATTATGGTCATAATTCTAATTTTTTATTTTTTATTTATATTGAAAGAATCTAATTTGAAATATGTTATTACATGGTTTTATGTTGTAAAACAACTTTTTTGAATTGTGTAATTTTGGATTTGAGTTTATTTACACATTCAAATTATTATATTAACAAATATCCAAATTTTTTCTTATACTGATCATAAAATACATTTTACTCTTATTATATATCACTTGTCTCATAAAAATGCATCTATTTAGTCTTCTTTCAGGATTATAAATCAATTACATTCATTTATTTCTGTCATAATTTATTCCATGACTGAAAGAAATTCATCCATATCATTATCAAAAATAACTATTATGAACTACCTCTTTTTTAAAGATCATATTTCTTATAAATAATTTTTTAAATTGTATTTTATTATTTAATATTTTTTATGAAGTAAATTATTTTATTCTTTGTTGGTAAAAAATCATACCTAGAACCATTTTAGTCATTCTATGTACATTAATCTATAAAATTTAAAACCATTCCCCAACTAAACTATGTTAATGTTATTTAACCTTAATATCATCATTTTACATGAATGTATTTACACACTATAAGTGGAAGAAATTCATCACTATCAGATTTTTCAATGTTATCAACATTATTAATATCAAGGATCTCAATAAATTTTAAATCAGTTTTCATATTTTATTTCTTTAGTGTACATAGTTGTTTCAATAATAATTCATATGGAACCTATTTTTTATACATATCATCATGGGATGATTTTGAATTTTAATATTCATCATGTGATGATAATTTTATAACTTTAATATGATGAAATCATAAGGTTATTATTCATTATTTCAACATCCTTTATTTCTCCACTGATTCCAAGGATATATATGATAATATCATTAAGGATGTTAATGAATCCATCATTTTTTTCATTGGTGTATCTTCTAATCAATGAATCTATTAGGGAGAAGAAAACAAATTTCTTCCAGTAACATGTTTTCTCCATCAATTAATTTATCTATTTTTCCCAAATGGGTTTTTCTATTATATATATTATCAATTTCACATATATTTTATTCCGAAAAATCATCATCAATTAATTTTAAATCTTTTTTTCATGGTTGTCTAATTTCATGTCATCCATAGTCCTTATTATATTTATAAAATATGTAATTTGTATTATATGAATTTAAGGAACCTAATAATTATGTAATATAGATCATAAGAGAGATGTAATTTAGTTATTCCAAATTTGATAATCACCATCATCAATAAAACGAATTTTATTTCAATAAATACATGCTCAATTGATACAATTTTCGAATGATTGTTTTTTTGAGTAATAAGATTTTTTATTATATATCACTTGGTAATTATAATGGACAAAAATACCCTAACATATTGGGTGTAATTATGATTTTTATTTTTTAATAAATTCATTATAGACATGTTCCTATGATTATATGAAAATAATGAACCTATTGTTAGAAAAGTATAAAAAATATATATACAAATACAAGGGAATTTTACATGGTTCACCTGCAGTGGCTGTTATAAGGATTATACATTGATATTTTATTTACATACTAGATGATACACATACTCATCATATATAATTACAACATTCAAGATAGATTCAGTATAAATCATAGCATACTTCCCTCTTTATGCTTCTGGATTCACCTAATCCTAGAATATTATAAATTTAATTTAAAATTAGTATTATGTATTAATGTAGATTCCATGAAATATGAAAATTGATTTATCATGTTTTTTTGTTTTTCTTCTTTAATAAAACTCTAGGTCATTAAGGGAATTATTCACGATGAATTTTATGGTCTCCATTATACTGATCTATATAATTGTTTATTCAAAATATGATTTATTTTTTCCCAGATATATAAAATATAAAAGGGTGAAACATCCATATTGAGTTTCATGGATTTTCCACATTTCAAACTATTATTGGGTCTTTGAACAACACATTAACTCATTATTTTGTTGATTGTGATATCCATTATCCCATGTAATATAATATAGATTCAATTATTGAAATATTTCATGAATTATGTACTTGAAATAATGACCACATTATTTATTGTGAGAATCTCATAAATCAGCCAAATTTAAGTATGATACTCCCATTTGGGGTGATCACAGTCCATTAATATATCTAATTTTTTTGTAATATCTAATTATACATTCACTACAAATCATTGATTAGTCATTGATATATCTTAAAATCTCAAATCAATTTTTTCATGAAAATCCACATCATGACCCAAAGGCCAGAATACCAAACTAACCTAAATTTCTACAGGTTTGAAATTTTAATTTCATATAGAAAATATACTAGATCATTGTGGTTTTCTATCCCCAACACACCTTCCTTGACCAATGTTTTATTATTAACCATAATATACTATAATAGTATTTCTTATATTCATGCATCAACTACTAGTTCTCTTTATATATTCATTTCAAATTCCCTAAATTATTCGAAAAAAATAGTTTTTTCGTGATATATTTATATAAACATATTTCATTTTAGATACGTACATCATGTAGAAATACCTCCTACATTTCATCCACTTCATCATTCATTGGTTCGAGATTCAATAAATTATTCTATACTATATGTATATTATTCTACATAGGACGATTAATATGATAAAGTCTTAAATAAAGGTGGGAGAACAACTATGGTTCCATGATTTTTTATCTTTTGGGAGGAAATCTATTGAGAAACATTTATTTTCATTGAGTATTTTCTATGATTCTCCATATCCTATGTTATTCCACATATCAACTAACATTATTAACTATATTCATGACTAATTAGAACAAATACACTTACACATATTACATACCTAAATCCTCCATTAAGTACATAATGAAAATCCATCAACACAGTTAGTTCCAATAAATATATTGGTTTATTTTCCCTATTTTTGTCCATCATAATGGGGTATGATCTCATTTTTTATGAACTAAAAACCTCTTATATCTACTTTTATGGATATTAGGTCCTACATTTATCACTTTATAATTGGATTTTTATATTTATTAAGAATGATTTTTTATGAAAAAATTGGAAATTATAAAGGATTACATAATTTGTTCAAAAATAAATAAATGATAGACCAAGATAATATTTAATAATATTAATAGAAACATGTAACATGAAAAAAGGAAAAACAAACCACAATAATAACATTTCATTTTATCAACATTGAGCTTTATGAATATTCATTAATAAAAATAAAATTCATTTCTTCCAAAACTGATACACAAGCTATGGAGTCAGAAAAAATTATATTTACACTTACATTTAGTCTAATAAATTCTAGAACCTCACAATGGTAAAGGTAGAGGGAAGAGAAAGAGAACCCTCTTAGGGAGAGTTTATATTAGATTTAAATGATTTATTGAAACTAAATTGGACAATTAAGTCATTTTGAACCTAATGTTTGTGGAGAAAACTAGAAAATAACATTTCTAAAAAATAAATCCTTGGTAATATTGAATTAAAAGAATTAAATACAAATAACATACCATATATTTTAAAATAAAGAAAAAATTATTGTTGATAACAGAGATACGTTTTAAAATTGGTTGATAAATTTTTCTATGCGGTAAAAAATAAAATACATCTTTTAGAAGAGTATTCTTGATGGTGAATCATAATACATTTTGTTTAGTATTTCTGAAAATCACACAAGGATTCCTAAGACAATATTTTTTAATGATGAGTAAAATCATTTACAGTTTTGGGATGGGGATATCTCTTGGTTCCAATATGTTTTCCATATTGTAACATAAAATATTTATAAACCTAAAAGATTATCATTGAAGGATATTTTAATTACCATCAATTACATTGAAAATTTATAAATTCATTAAGATATGTTGTGTATAATAAAATTTGAAACCCATTTCATTAACAATAATTGGGTTTGTTAAACTATCCAAAAATTCATATAACTCTATAGAAAACAATCTTATATTGTATAAAACCATTCCATGATATCATAAAGAAGAATAAAATAATAATAACTTAAAATAACAAATTTTAAAAATTCATTCGATGGAAAATGATTTTTTACTACGCTGGTCACACCATGAAGCATCACATGGGATGGAATGAGTGCATATAACTCTATTTTTCATTGACCGACACATTTATATCTCAATATATAATTAGAATTTACTCTTTTATCAAAAAATATTATATAATTTCTGAAATTATATCATGAACTCTGTTAAGAAATCCCCAAAAAACATTTAAATGAAGAAACCATTAAGATATTAAATTATTTTACAATGAAATTATAAAAAAAATCGTACTCATTTTAACATCCACTCTATGCGGCTTTATAGAACATTTAAGAATTAAAATTTTGGTAATGTAATAATTATTAATTTTCATGTTGGGATCAAATTACAGAATATAGTTATTTCATGTTAACATATAACATTATTTAATATGATTATCAAATTGTAAAGGTGATGGATTTTTTGTGTGAAACTAAAATGAATAATGTTCCACGTATAACATCCATTGAATTGGATCTCAAATCCAATAATAACGCATATTTAGTGCCAATTTATTTCATATAATCATGTGATGACTAAAATTACATTATTAATCCCCCCTACATTCATCCTATGATGTTTTTTCTAAAGTAACACATCATTATTCAACGTGTAATTTTCAATGTAAGATTATTCATGTAAATTATAAAATAAGGAAAAATAAAAATTTTCAAATTACCTTGGGATATAGAAATATTATTATAAATTAAAAGATGCATTTACATCCATATATATCCTTTTTGTGTATATATACATAAAAATAATTGATAAATTTTAATGGAAATTATATATTTTTGTGCATAACTATTTCCCCCAACAGTAGAATTATAATAATATGCCTCCCATGTCATTAAAAATGATATACCACTATACTGATTATTCACAAAGTCTATGACCCAAGGGATTCCAATTATAAATATACTTATATGAATCCTTATTATATAAGAATAGCTAACCAGGAATTTCATGAATGCACACAAGACACGTGACATAAGAGTCCATAGATTCATACAATAGGAATATATTTTCTCCAAAATAAATTAATATATAAAATGATAACCGTGATATTAGATGTTAATTATTATGGACTAGTAGAGAATATATCTTCATATAAATACATTCACAATCCCTCCTTTACAACGAGATGTTCATTCCCACAGGTGATCCCATTAATGGGGTCCGTTTTATGATTTTATATCCTCAATGGTATAATATTAATTCAATTGTACATATTGGTAGGTCCCTACCTTCCCCAAGATTATCATTTTCCATTTAAATCCTATTTTTATCATGGGTATAGTCTAGTTATATAATATATTTTCAACATGTGGTCATACACTAACTGCAACATTTTTCTGGAGCTCCATCATACAATGTCATGAATTTATAAGCCAAATACCCATGTTATGATGATTCACATCCATATAATATAAGTACAAGGTCAATTTTAGCTTTAAAAAATAAATTAGAGCCTTATTTCTGGGTGGAATCCCTAAACCCTATCATATCGCAAAAATTGGATCCATATTACATTTGGTTTAATATATTTCTTGTCCTAGTATCATTAGTCTGCACATTCTAGGGATCATTAAATTCCACAGCCATAAGTCCCTAGTAGATTCCTCTATTTATTTCATCCATTTATAATAATGATATCTATCTATGGATACCTCTTATTACATGAGACTCGCTATTTTTCAATAATATATGATCATAAACTAGAACACAAAATTTTTCATCCCATATATCATTTATCTATATTGAGGGGTTGTTAATATATGATATTAGTCCTTATAACACATCCATCTCTATTTTTAATTATGTTTTAAAAAATATAACCATAAATTATAGAAAACCTTCATTACAATGTTTCCTAAAACTATATTATGTTTGTCCTTTACACATGAAAATAAAAAACATGTGGTATTATCATTACTGAAATATGTTAAACCTCATAATATACCCTATTACATTAAATAAATTTATAATTATAATTATTAGGAATAACATTCATAAACCTCTAATAGGAATTTGTACGGAAATTTTTGAATTAATTTTCACCCAAAGATTGAAAGACACATTTATCATGAAATTTTAGTATTCACTATCATCTGTAATTAAATTAAGAACATAAATAGATTTATTATTACCTAAATTGGTATATATTAGAATCATTAAATATATTTAATCTTGATTCCATTATAATTTAATACTGTTATAAATATATTTATTTTAGAAAATACTAAACTGAATTTTTAGACTATTATAATACTATATTGGTAAATAAATTATTATATTATTCTATCTTCAAGGAATATAAAATATATGGTATCTAAATTAATCCTCTATAGGAGACACTAAATTCTATAATACCTTTCCATCTCCCGGAATGATGATAAAGTAAAGCATAATTCTTCATCTATTCTAGTTGAAAAATAACTATAGTAACAATTTGTTTCTTCTTGGTTAATGAAAAACTACAACATAAGAATTTCAATATTATAGATATAAAAAATATTCGTGTAATAGATTTTCACAATTGAAAATGGAAATTTATTGCATAAATAATTATACATCAATTATGGGTCACAAAACAGACATATATTTATGTCATCCTTGATATTGTTAATGGATTTAATAGTCATTTTTATTGTGTAGATGAAAAAAAATTACTGGGTTTCCATCCTTTTTCTTAGAAGAGTATACTCTATAATAAGACATTAACATTCCACGATGACACCAAAATTCTATATAAACATTAATATTGCATGATAATGAATGTTATATTAGAAATCCTAATATGTACTATGGAATAATAAACATTAATGAACCAAATATTTCTTCATGGATAATGATGTGAAAAACTATACTATTTTATTCAATAAGTACACTAAAATCTAGAGTAAAACTAGTTAGATCATAGTTTTTAAAAACCCTATGAAAAAAATTCAACCCATCGTTTGTGGTACTATCCTATAGAATACCCATTATATCTTCCTGGACAATAATAAACATTATTATAAATGTATAATATTCCTAGATGAAACAAAAAACCCAACATAATAATTTTTCAGTTAGGTACATTTATATAATCTGACATAAACCATTAACATTCCTGGATAGATTTAAATTCCAATTTAAACCATTTAGTTTTCCATGATTACATAAAAGTCAAATATAATAATATATTCATTAATATCTAGAAGTATAATATGGGTTATCCCTTTATTTCTCCCTAATTGTATTAAAAATATGACATAAATCTTAATCCCATATTTAATATATTTAATCTGTGGTCTAACCCTTAATAAATTCACATCTACATTTAAACAATGGAATTCCCATTATTAATTCTCAATAGAGTAAATCTAGAAAGATATTTCTTATAAAGATTTAAACAATAGTGTGACCATTTCACCTCATTCTATATGATTGAGATTCCCTTATCTATATGAAAAAAAAAGATTTAATTTTTAAGTGTAGCTTTAAATACATTAGTCATATTCAATCCCTTTTATTCTTGTAATTCATCATTTTTTTAAAATGTTTTAATTAATCCTTATATATAAGGTAAATTATTTCCTAAAGTCCTTTTTTATGAAATATAATCAAAATCTAGAGAAAATAGTCTCAATTAGATGATTTTACCTCTAATCCTATTGGTTTCATTCTATAAATACATAAAAAGAAAAATGACTAACTACCTTCCAAAGAGAAAATCATGTGTAATGGATGAAAACAAATTATATAAAAAATTTTAATCCATCCATTAAATTATTTAACTATGAAATAGACAGGGAGATGACGAATGTTTACATTGATACTAAATTAATTGTTACTTTTATTTTATACTAGTAATAATAATTTCCTTTGTTATCCAATGCTACAATATAATAATTTCCCGTGAATATAACATCTTTGTTAATAAAACTATAAATATTAAAAAAATTCATGGAATTATTTTTTTCTTAAATACATAGGAATTTTACGAGTCTACAAAAACTGACAACGCATGATTCTGAGTCCCTGTGTTCCCGGAATAAATTTCTAAAGTTTTGTTCGGGTACGTTAAGTAAACGTATGATCGGGATTTTATAACATTTGCACTGGTGCTCATAACTGAAATATGAGGGCACCGTTGAACTCACAATTCTGGTATTAGCTTAAGAATACTTTCACCTCAACGGTAGTTGATTGAGAATAAAAGTTAGTTTTTCGGGTTTAAATGAATAAGATAGATAAAAATAAAGTGGTGGCTTTATTTTTATTCTAGTTGTTTAAAACCTCTATGTGGAGGTTGTATGTGGGGACCACCCCACCTAACCCTCTCATGAGAGGTTATTGTGGTGGGTCCCACCCGAACATAACCTCACATGTGAGGATTAAAGTGGTGGGGACCACCCAGGTTTTTAACACCTTGATTCCCCCATTAAATTGGGAAGATCCTATAAACCCCCACTAACTGTGGGAAAGCCTCTTCAACTCCCAAAAAATGTGGGGGGAGCCTCTTAAACTCCTCCACATTAAGTTATGCCAACCCTTACAATTTAATTGTGCCAGCCACCTAAATCCATGGGATTTCTAAATTCATTCCAAAAAATAATAGATATTGTAACCTTTTATTTTGGTTGGAATTTTCCATTTGGGGGGAGTATGGGAGTTATGAGGGGAGGGTTATTGGGAGAAAAGATTTCTCCCAACTAAGAACAAAGAATGCGAAGAAAACTAGAAGTGATTTCCTTCGACCTTATTTCTCGATGCTTCAGCCATCCTGAGACATCTTCGATGATAACTTCTGCGTCTCCATCAACGAACAACGACCGAAAAATCAGAGGTAGGGGTTTATTACATGTGGATATTCCTTTTTCATACCTCCTTCAATGGTTGGAAAAGAAATTGGTGTGGGTGAATTGTTGACCATATTCTCTCTTGATGAGTCGATTGTTGCCACCCCTAATGGTGGAGGGTGCGGGAAAACTAACATGGCCTGACTCCCACCACCGATTTGTCTTGTGAAATTTCTTCGACAAGGCGAAAAAGTAGAAACGATAAAGGATACAATGCCTACGACCTCCGTGAACCACTCCACCCCACGTATTGCCCCGCGGGCTTTGGTCGAACCCATGGCTGAACCCGCGGCCTCCCGGCGTGCTGCCGCACCAGCCCGTCCCTCCCAGTGCGCTCCGAGATGCCAAGTCAGCCTCCTGGCACGCTGCACAGCTCCTAAGACACCTACACGCAGCCTCCCGGTGAGCTGCAGCGGCTCTGGCACGCTGGCTGGTGCCTCACCGGTCTCCCAGCACGCTGCCCGTCACCCTACTGTGGCCCGCCCAACGCATAGTCAGTGCCCTGCCAGCTGGCCCGTTGCCCGACAGGCTTGTCCACGCCCCCACGCACCTGTCTGCGCCCTGCGCATCCTGCCCGCTGGCCTCCCGGCCGACCGGCCTCCCGATCCAGCCCGGCCTCTCGGGCCGAGTAGCCGAGCCGCGCCCCTCGCAGTACTGGCCAAACCTGCCCCGACCTTCGGGACGAGCCGCCTATGCGGCAGTCTCCGGGCCAAACCACCCTCACAGTCCGCTAGGTTTGGCCCTGCTGACTGGGTTGAACAAAACAGGTTGAACCGCCCAATGGGTCGGGTCTGACCCAATGGGTCTGTCTGGGTTGACCCAGACCGGGTCAGACCGAACCCGGGGCCACTACCGACCCCTTTACTTTCTTTGGCCATATGTTTTGTACCGGATGTCCGTTTGAAAAACTGTCTATGGTGATAGAAATAATGGAGTAATAAAATTCTTATGGAATAACCCAATTGAGGTTTTTATGAATTTGGGGCATGTTTGGGTTTGATTGAACCTAAATCCAACCAGGCCCTCGGAACGGAAATGCCAATAACTCTCAGGCTGATTATCTGATTGACGCACCGTCTATCGCATTGATTTTCTTATGAAAAGACAGATCTTTTGGATACATTAACTTGGGACTTGGTGGAAGATGAAATGTAGACCCTTGGATTATGGAGCGAACCCTCCCAGAATTGAGCATGCTTTGTGAAAATCATACGACTGGCTGTGGACTATTGAATGTTCCTGATCATGTATTGTTCTGATAGTTCTGATGAATATTCCTGGATCATGTGTTGGTCCGACAGTTCTGATGACTGTTCCTGGATCATGTGTTGGTCCGACAGAATTTCTAGACCAGGATCATTTGTTGGACTGACTGCTCTAACGACTGTTCCTGGATCATGTGTCGG
The DNA here is from genome assembly GCA_963277665.1 of Viscum album. Lineage (NCBI taxonomy): Eukaryota > Viridiplantae > Streptophyta > Magnoliopsida > Santalales > Viscaceae > Viscum > Viscum album. The sequence continues at coordinate 1,857,795,368 of OY728160.1, forward strand.
TCCGACAGTTCTATCTTTTGTTCCTGGATCAGGTGTTGGTCCGACAGAATAACTAGACCTAGATCATGTGTCTGTATGAAATCTCTAACAGCTATTCTGGGATAATGTGTTGGTCTGAAATTTTTGACTTCTATTCTTGGATCATGTGTCAGTCGGATAGAATAGCTGGTCCTAGATCATGTGTTGGTCCAATAGCTCTGATGATTCAGTGGCTATATCTGATCATATATATCACTCTACATAAGATGTATACATGTGTGAGCTGATTCAGTGACATCTGTGTTTTCCTCATGATTGATAGGAGTTACTTGATAACTTAGGTATATTTATGGGCATATACCAATGTAATGTCTATCCATTTATTTTCATAAGTTGTGGTTTATCCTTGTTGGATATTGTGAGACTTTGAGGGTCTCGTGGTCCTTACTGAGTATCATTACACTCACCCCTTCACAAGCTATGCCTGCACCTCGTTGTGTTGGTTACAGATGACAGACAACGATGACTGAGGATAAAAGTAGCAGGACTGGACGGTAACCAGAGGGGGACCTTACAATGATTCGGTACACGGAGGAGACTTGCGAATGTAGAGTTCTAAGGATGATATTTGTACCATCCCTTTTGGTAGGAATTCCCGGAGGATGACCCAGTAGCTGCTTTACCTTTTCTTCAGTTGTACTTGTTATTCAGTTGTACTTGTACTTTCATGTTGGGCTTGTATTTCTGGACCATTTTACTTTTCAGCACTCTTTTGTATATAGTTTTTCTTAGTGTTTTACATCCATCTCATACTCTGTTGTGTGTTTTTACACTTTAAAAGGGAAATGCCTTCCCACTTTTATGTATTTTCTTTTTTTATGCTAGTCGCCAGCCCCTGGCCTATGGAAGGCGGGCTTGGGAGAGTCACGACACGGGCCCCGGGGGATGGGTCGTGACAAATTGTCATGAGAGGAGTAAGTTCTACCGCAGAACTTATGACTATGATCTTTATTTCTTGTGAAGAAATAGTGTTAAGATTACTAAGTGTATTTTTCAGTCTGTGGAGTCCAGTTTCAGTCCGGAAGCCGACGAATCCATACACCAGGACCCTAACATCTGATTTCCGACTCATTGCACAAAAACACTAATTGGGAGTATGTTTTCAAGAGTCTTCGTTCTGAACTCTTTGAGTCTTCTCACCAGGTATAACTTATTTACCATGGCTAACCTATTCTTTATCAGGATGTCTCTGCATAGATATCCATCTAGGGTTCTCTAGAGGGTACACGATGATGGCCCATCAAGCGACGAGGCTCTTGTGCAGGGCCCTCGTACTATGTTGTCACCATCGGGTGGTGTACGAGCAGCACCACCACCCATAAGGCAAGAGATACCAATATTCGCACTGGCGTACGATGCACACTGACAAAGCACGATCTTATGAGTTCTAGCAGTAGAGGCCTCTAAGGTTTTGAGGTGAGACAGATTCCCATGCAGTTGAGGGCTGGTTGGAGGCGATTGCTTGAGTTTTCTGCCTAGTTGAGACACCAGTAGAGCAGATGGTGATCTTAGCTACTGGACTTTTTCAGTGACTAAGCATGAAGATGGTACACATAGTGATGAGTCCTTGGTACATGTACCATTACCCGTGATAGTACCTCCATGTAGTGTGTTAGTTATATCACTGCTTGTTGGTTAGCAGTTGAAAACGGTGGTACCAGTAGAGGACACTTTTAGGCTTAGTGCCTTATACATTTTTCAGCATCAAATACAACTTAGGTTCAGTGTTGAGCCCAACTCACAGGTAGCTGAGGACTGGCTTGAGGAGGTGGCTAAGAGTTCCCTATAGCTTCTACATCTTCCGCAGGATGACGTGTTGGTAGCTGATTATTCATAGAGGCATAACAATCTTTCTGGGTACTCGATCAATATGGTGGGATCAGTGCTTCAGAGCTTGAACATCCGATCGAGGTTTGTTTAAAGGACATATGAGCCAGCATAATTCCTCTATTCATTACTACTCATGTTAGGATTATAGAGATATACTTTGTGGTTGAATGTTCTTTGGCTGAGCAGATACATCCAATGAATGTTAGTAGTGGGAAAGAAGGAAACTGGGACTAGTCTCAGAGACACGAGAATATAACAATGTTTCAGGAAGAGGAAGTGTTAAGGACAGATGAATCTGTAGGGTAGTATATGTGAAAGGAGAGCTAGGAGAGTATCATGAAGTGGTGTGTATTTTGACATGTTACAACCACCCCCTTACATGGACACATCTAGGCATAGGGAGCTAGAGGACATGGGAAGATAGTAGCTACATGTGGTCAAGGAGTGCGACCCAAAGGATCTGGGAATTATTCGAGGTACAGTCTTTGTGTACATCTAGTTTCTGTAATAATAGACACAGGTACCAATCATTCCTTCCTTCCTCGAATCTTTTCCAAGACCTAGAGTTTCTGGTTAAAACATTTACATGACCCTGACATCTGGAGATACCTTTGGGTGGAGTCTCAATAATCACACATTCGCCAACATTGTGATCTGACCCTTAAGACGAGAGTTTCGGTTGGATCCTCTTGGAGGTAGCGTCAAGGCCTTACGATGTTAGTTTGGGTTGGGACATGACATCCACAGTTCACACGCAAATTGACTATATTAGGAAAAAAGGTTGTGGTTTATCTACATCATTGGGATGGGGTTTTCCTTGGTTGGTGAAAAGGAAATACCAGGCAGCATAGGATGGACTCTTGAATAAGAGGGTGTAGCTGATCACTCATGAATCGACCAGACATACCTTTGTGTCAGGCTTCTCCAGTGATGCAGCACCACTATCAGCTTTGGTGAAGAAGGGGCAAACCTTCACGTGGTCGGAGAGATGACAGACGATCTTTCAGGAGAAGAGACTGAGGCTGACTAGTGCCTCAATCTTGAGGCTTCTAGGGGAAGGCGTAGGGTACGTAGTTTTTGCGACACATTAGGGACTGGACTCAGATGTGTCCTTATTAAAGAGAAAGCAGTGATCCCATATAGTTCTCAGCAGCTTAGACAACACGAGTAAAATTATGCTACCGATGACATGGAGTTAGCAGCAGTGGACTTCTTCTTGAAGATGTGGCGACACTATCTTACGGGAGACCGTTTTACCGTATACTCTAGTCATAAGAGTCTCAGGTATATCTTCCCTTAGAAGGACCTGAACATGACACAACAATGTTATAATGAGTTCCTCCAATAATATGACTTTGAGATAAACTATAATCTTGGGAAGGGGAACGATGTAGCAGATGCACTCAGTTGGAGATCTGGTATAAATATTCTAGGTGGGGCAACAGAGCAGCTGACTGCGTTGAAGATATCCTTTATGGATAGAGATGGAGGAACTTTTCTATAGTCTCTTACTGTCATTCCCCCACTTCATCAACGAGTCAGGGAGGCACAGTGCGGGGACGCTGACTACAAGACACAACGTGTTCAGATATCCACAGGACATGCACCTGATGGATTCTATGAAGGTGGGGAGCACGTCATTATCTTCAGAGGATGTACTATGATTCCAGTTTCACTTTAAGAGGAAGTGTTGAGGGATTTACACACATCCCCTCTAGCGGTAAATCTAGGAGTGGCGAAGATGTACCCAGACCTTCGAAGACATCACTGGTGTCTAGGTATGAAGAATGCAGTAGCAGAGTTTATCTCACACTTCCTCACTTGTCAACAAGTGAATTCGGAGCACTAGGTACCATCAATCTTGGTATAACCATTAGAGGTCCCAGATTGGAAGTGGGATGGGATATCCATGGACTTACTGACAGTTCTACCATGTACGTCCATGGGACACAACTCTATCTGAGTGATCATCGACCAACTCACCAATTCGGCCCACTTCCTACTGATCAGAGAGCAGGGCTCGGTAAAGAACATATGATGCCTCAACGTGCAGGAGATTGTGCAGCTACATGGATTACCTTATTTTATTGTCTCCGATCGTGACACACTATTTACTTCCGAGCTATGGAAGGGGTTGTAGAAGGATTTCGGGACACAGCTTCTCCTGAGCACCGCCTTCCATCCTCAGATAGATGGTCAGACTGAGCAGACCATTCAGACCCTTGAGAACATTGTACCTGCATGTGTCCTCGACTTCGGTCGCAGCTCGGAGGATCACTTACTATTGGTGGAGTTTTCCTACAACAACAGTTATCATTCCACCATTGGGATGGCACCGTTTGAGGCCTTTTATGGTCGACCTTGCAGATATCCATAGTTCTAGATAGACCCGAGAGAGTCAGCACTAGTGGGACTAGAGACGGTATAGTCTACTCGGAGAAGGTGCAGATCATCTTGGATCAGATGAATACTGCACAGAGCAGGCAGGAGTCATATGCTGATAGTAGACAAAGACCTCTGGAGTTCAACGATGGCGACCATTTCTTTCTATGGGTCTCAACTCGACGAGATCTATGGATATTTGGCCAAGGGGGAAATTTATCTCCATGATTCATTAGACCTTTCCAGGTCCTCAGTAGAGATGGTGTGGTGGCTAACCGCTTATCTCTTCCACCTTAGTTGCTCCAGGTGCATGACATCTTCCATGTATATCAGCTGAGGAGATATGTGGATGACCCTACACACTTCATCAACCATGGAGGGATGGATTTTGATGATGCGGTGACTTTCATGGAGGTTTTAGTGGAGATTTAGTATTGATAGGAGTGGGTCCAATGTAAAAGGTCGAAACTTCTGGTGCGCAATCGCTGGAAGCACGGGAATCTACAGGAGAGAACATGGGAGAGGGAGGCACAGATGCATGCTCAGTACCCCCTTTTCATCCATTAGTTCATGTTGTAGCTTATGAGGATGTAAAGCCCAGAGGACTGGAAAATGTAGAGACCCAGAAATTTTGTGAAATTTGTTAGTTTATCTTATTTTTTTTCTTAAATACATGAAAATTTTACGAGTCCGTGAAAACTAACACCACGTGATTCTTAGGGCCTATGTTCCCAGAATCAATTTCTGAAATTTTGTTCAAGTACGTTCAGTTAACATATGAGAAGGATTTTATAACTTTTGAACCGGTGCTTGTAACCGAAATCTGAGGGCACCATTAATCTCACAGTGCCGGTATTCGATTAAGAAGACATTCACCTCGATGATAGTTTCTCGTGATTAAATGTTAGTTTTTCAGGATTAAATGAATAAGTTAGATAAAAATAAAGTGGTAGATATTTTTTTTCTAGTTGGTTAAAATCTCTATGTAGAGGTTGGAGGTGGGGAACACCCCATCGTAACCTTCTATTAGAGGTTATGGTGGTGGGGCCCACCCGAACATAGCCTCCCATGAGAGGATTAAAGTGGAGGGGACCACCTGGGTTTTTTAACCCCTTGAAAACCCCATTAAATTGGGAGGATCCTTTCAACCCCAATTAATTAGGGGAAATCCTCATTAACTCTATAATAATGTGGGGGAGCCACTTCAGATCCTCCACATTAAGTTATGCCAACCCTCACAATTAAATTTTGACACCCACCTAAATCAACGGGATTTTCAAATTCATGCCAAAAAATAATAGATATTCTAACCGATCATTTTGGTTGGAATTTGTTGTTTAGGGGGAGATTGGGTATTTTTAGAGGAGGGTTATTGTGAGAGAAGAGATCTCCCAACGAAGAACGGAGAACATGAAGAACACCGACAATGATCTCCTTTGACCTTCTTTCTCGAAGCTTCAACCATCGTGAGACGTCTTCAACGATGACTTCTGTGACTCTGTCAATGAACGAAGAATGACGAATAAATGGTAGGGGTTTATTACATGTTGATATTCCTTTTTCTTATCTCTTTAAATGGTTGGAAAGGAATTGTTGCAGGTGAATTTTGGACCATCTTCTCTCTTGATGAACCGATTGTTACCACCCCTAAACGCGGAGGGTGTGGGCCATCTAACATGGCCAGACTCCCTCCACCGATTTTTTGTGTGACGTTTCTTCGAGGAGGTGACGGAGGAGAAATGAAAAAGGCTGCGCTGGTCACGGCCTCCATGAACCATGTCACCACTGTGGTGCCCCGCGTGCTCCAGCCGAACCCACGGCCGATCCCGCGCCACCTGCCTGTGTATCGTCGCGCCTCGTGCCACCGGACTGCATGCCACTGGCACCCTACCAGCCTACCCGCGGCTTCCCGGTGCACTGCCTCACCTTCTAGTGCATCTCGGTGCACTGACAGGTGCTCAGACAGCCTCCTAGCACGATGTCTGGTTCCCAGGCCGCCTGCCTGCAGTCTCCCAGCATGCTGCGGTGCACGACTGCGCCTTCCGGTGTGTTGCCTTGTGCCCGGCCACGGCATGCACTCGTCCTGCTAGTGCCCCGCTTGGCCTGCCCGCTGGCCTTCCAGCCAACTGGCCTTCTGAGCTGTCCTGCGACGTCCCTCATGACGTCTCTAGCCGAACCGACCCCGCCTCTTGGGCCGAGTCGCCGATCCGCGCCCCTCACGACTCTGGCCGAACTGGCCCCAACCTTCGGGCCAAGCTGATTACGCGACGACCTCCGTGTCGAACCACCCACGTTGTCTGCTGGGCCAGGACCGATGGAACGGGTTGAACATAACGGGATGACCCACCCAATGGGTCGGGTCGGACCAAATGGGTCTGTCCGAGTTGACACATATTGGGTCATCCCAGCCTGGTTTGGGCCGAGTCGGTCCGACTGGGTCGGATCGGACCCAGGTCCACTACCAACCCCTGTACTTTCTTTGGCCATATCTATTGCACCAGATGTCTATTTGAGGAACCGTCTACAGCGACGGAAGGCGTGGAGAAATAATATTATTTTGGAATACCCCAAATGAGGTTTGGCTGCATGTGGGGTATGGTCGTAATTGATTTAACATAAATCCAATAGGGCCCTCGGAACAGAAATGTCAATAACTCTCAGACTGGGCGTCTGATTGATGCACCGTCTATCTTGTTGAGTTTATTATGGAAAGATGGATCTTTTTGGAAACATAAACATGTGACTTGGTGGTATTTGGTGTGTTGAAACTTTTCTTGAGGAGTGGAACCTCCAGGAATCGAGTGTTCTTTGTGAAAAACCTATGGCTGGTTGTGCACTATTGATTGTTCCAGGATCATTTGTCGGTCTGACGGTTCTGATTACTGTTCTTGGATCTTGTGTTTGTCCAATAGATCAAACTTCTGTTCCTGTATCATGTGTTATTCCAAAAGAATAGATGGACTTGGGTCATGTGTTGTTCCAACATCTCTGACAACTGTTCCTAGATAATGTGTTGGTTTGACAGTTCTAACTTTTGTTCTTGGATCATGTGTCGGTCTGACAGAATACCTGGACCTGGATCATGTGTTTGTCTGAAAGCACTCACGACTGTTCCTAGATCATATGTTGGTCTGACAGTTTGGGCTTCTATTCCAAGATCATGTGTTGGTCCAACAGAATAGCTGGTCCTGGATCATGTGTTGGTCCGACAGCTCTGATGATTCAGTGGCTATATCTGATCATCTGTATCCCTCTACATAAGTTGTATACTTGTGTGAGCTGAGTCAGTGACATATATTTTTTCCTCATGATGGAGATGAGTTAATTGATAACTTAGGTATATGTACGGGCATATACCTAATTAATGGCTATCAGTTTATTTTCATACTTTGTAATTTATCCTTTTTGGATTTTGTGAGACTTTGAGGGTCTACAGGTACCTATTGAGTATAGTTATACTCACCACTCCACATGTTATGCCTGCATCTCATTTTGTTGGTTGCAAATGACGGAAAGTGCCGAGTGAGGATCTGAGTAGTAGGACTGGACGGTACCCAGAGGTGGACCTTACAATGAGTCAGTACACGGAAGAGACTAACAGACGTGGAGTGCGGAAGAGGCTATCTATACCTACCCTTTAGGTCAGAATCCTCGGAGGATGACCCAGTAGCTGATATACCTTTTCTTCAGTTTTACTTTTTATTTATTATTACTTGTAATATACTGTTGGGCGTTTATTTTAGGCCCCTTTTTCGTTTCATCACCCCTTTGTATACAATTTTTATTATGGTTTTACTTACATCTCGTACTCTGATGTGGGTGTTTACACTTTACAAAGGCAATCCCTTTCCACTTTTAGGGATTTTTACCTTTGTTACTAGTCACCAGCCCCTGGCCTATGGAAGGAGGGCTTGGGGTAGTCAAGGCACGGGCCCCAGGGGAGGGGTCGTGATAGAATCAATATCATTAATTGGACACTGACACGATATTTTCCATTCATAATAGCTTCATCATAAAATGGAAAATGATATTGTAGGTGAATAGAAGTCGGTGGGATTGACTATGATAGGACCTATATAATAAGATAACCTTTATGTTTTGGATCAATAATTATTTGAACCACATAAATGGTATGACTAGTTTGAATATTTAAAATCCTGACATATAATTTTTTTTAGTCCTTTTAATCAAGGAAAAAACACCATCAATAATTATTTAATGGATGATGATAGTGTTGTTTCATATTTATAATTGGTGATGGGGGATTTTTATTAGAGTCTTGTTAGAAATTCTAAATAAACCCAAAATCCCTATTATACGTCTTAATACACATCATAATATGTCATTCAGATCATGGAACTATGAAATAAATGAGACAAGATGTGAGAGTCCCCACCACGATACATAGAGAATTGGTAACCTAACTATAACATCCTAGTATATTATTTATTATTTCCCCTTAATATGTATTCTATAGGGTACATTGTCTTATATGAAATATTATATTTATCCAAATAATGAAAAACATTAAAAAAATAAATTACTAAAGATAGCTGTTATAGTCGTTAAACTATAGAGAATAAATAGTAGTAACTACATTTAAAAATGTAATATTTATAATGAATTTATAATTTTATTTTTATCAAATTGATGTAATATGATTACTCTTTATATAAATATTTTCTTATGATTAATTTATTGGTTTTGCGTAATTAATTGATTTTATAGGTGAATAGTAAAAATATTTATTTTGAAATAAAAATTTCGTTTTAATAGTACCATAATGGAATAAATATTTTAGAAAATAATTATATATACAAAATATTTATTTAAAACGTAATATAAATTATTCATAATTTTCTTGAAAAATTTATAAATCAATAGTTTATAAAATTTTGAATAGATGTAATATTTCACCTTAATTTTATTTGGCACTCTTATAATTATCATTAGAATTTTCCAATTTTTGATAATAATTATAAAAAAATTTATTTCCCATTTGACATAAAAATATAAATATTATTTAAAATTTTTCTTTTTATTTTTATTCTTAATGATAATATGAGTATAATTAGATTAAATTATAAAGATAATCGTAAAACCTATTTATGAAAATTGTTTAATTAATATAATATAATTTTTATTTAATCAATAATATTAATCTAATTTCAGTTAATAATCTAATATAAAGTTTATGTCTATATATATTTACAATTATATTCATTCTATTTCATATCAATAAAATATTATATTGAAAGCACATTGTGGTTAGAAGTCAATTTTTCTGTGAAAAATACAAATATAAATTATATATCAAAATATTAAATAAGATTACATCATGTTAATAAATGGAATTATAGTAGATCTATAATTAATAATGTTTTAAAATATATAAAAATTAATAGCGGTTTACTCATTTTTTGTAATGAAATACAATTTACGTGGTTAAAACCTAGTTAGCATGGAAAAAATAAAAATTTATCATGTAAATACTAATGGTAAACAACATGGGAAATGTATAAAACTCAATTTTAAATAATTTTATTGTGATTTATCAACCCAAAGTCACTCCACTCTCAATTATTACGAATTCTAGAGTCATTGAATGTATTGAACTGACCTAATGTGTCTTTCATTACCCATAGAAGGACTAGATGTCACAAAACCTAGACCATCTACATAGGATAGGGGATAGAAACAAGCATTGAGAAAGAATAACTATAAAGGGAAATAATTTATATTTACGCACACAACCAACCATATAAATTAAGATGTGCATAGAAATAAATATCTGAAGTCAAAACCATTCATGTAGTAACCTATTGCGAATAAAAAAGATTATGGTAGTGTAATAAAAACTTTAAATAGGAAAACACATTCTCAATAAGAAAATATGTCCCAATTTGAAAAAAAAATGTAATTCTGAAAGAGATCATCACCGGATATGCTTGACTAAACGTTTTATGTTTTTAATGAACAATAGTATCACTAATCTCCACCATTACCAATGATGATTTTTTTGGTTTATTAATGACATGAAACATGTGAGAAAATGCCAGGATTGGGTGAGTGTATACATCCCAAGTTATATTCCTAGAAAACAAAAAAGTAAATATAAAGAGAAACAACAATAGTCAACCACACCCAAAATATGTGGGAAATGAAAACCAATACAAATAAATCAAAATATTGTAATCATGAGACACATATGAGAGAGAAAGTGGATATCTGTATCACGGCCGAGTAAAAGTAGATGAGTACACCTACATCTCCATATCTTTATGGTTGATTCCCAATATTACACAAATACTCATTAAAATTTGATTCAAGGGACCCACACCTCACAAATTTCATCCATATATGAGGGAGAAAACATCTCCATAGAAGGACCCACACCTCCCTTGATCTCAAAGATGAGAGAATACCGCACATAGGTAGAGAACTAATGGAATGTAGCAAAGGAAGTATTGACCCTCTATATATAATGAAATACGGAACTCACACCCTTGTGTTAAGGGCATTACTAGACATGATATCCCCATGATACCCTATGTAACCCATAAGCTAATGTGATGGGAGGGTAATGAAGCATCATTTCTCTAATAGAATTGGAAACATTCTCCCTTTTACGATAGGGGGGTAGTGACCCTAGAATCTATCATAATATCCCACCTAATCATCACCATCATTAATTATCACAAGAATAAGTTTCGTACTCAGAATATCACAAATCATATCCCAAAACTCACTATGACGGACATAATCTCATTGTAAAAGAAGAAACCTATAGGTGACCATCTCATGAGTAACATCCAAGTAAAAATGATGGATACACTAGAGGTAGAAGATTCTCAATGGGATGCAAGTCTTTTAGGGGGGACAGACGATGTGTGTCCCCTCTCTTCTTCTAGGGCATGTTCTCATCATTACATGGATTGAATTCCATGCCTATATACATTGAGTGAACTCCAGGGTACGTGGGGTATATAACCACTCTTGGTCCTGGTTGTGCAACACAAATTGTACTAGTGTATTCCCACTCGTGCCATTAAACTGAAGTAGATGAAGTTTTTGTCCATATAGGGACGTGGACATGTTCATCCAACACAAGGGAAGACCACCTGGAATGTTTCATAAATGTTAAGGCCTAACTATTTTGCGTTTGAGATTTTTTCATCACCATAAAAACTAGTAAAAATTCCAATGGGTCACACAATGTTTGATCATCCATGTAAACACCGTAATGTATGGTTTTTTATTGGTATTTTTCTTTTCCAAATGCATCCATATTCCATATCTATTATGTTGTAATTCCCAGATATTGCCTCTAAAAATATGACATTTTTTGAAGATAATCATAGTTTCTGTCAATTTAACTAGACTCTAGGAGCCCGAAATTAGAATCATCCAACCTAAAAAACCATGCATCATCACCCTTGCATATATTTTCCCTTACCATCACCGTTCCAAATCCTATACCCCTTGAGGTATCACCCGCATCCTAAATCCTATAACAATATTTCAGAAAATTATCATCCCAAACATCATTAACCAAACCATTTAATGTTTTTTGGTTTGATTAAATTGAACACGCCCTAAATTGTTGAAAAATGTCCCCATAGGACAATTCAGATGAACACAATGAATGGTGGGTTAAAATTCATAATAGGGATATAATCTATCAATGGAAAATATTAATTGGATAATGATTCCATAATATGCATATATATGGTAGATATCATGGAATATCATATATAAATTTATTAAAGGAATTAATATTTATGGAACAGGATAATGTGGTGATTTAAAATGGCATATTATACAGTGTGTCATGAGATTATATCATGGTGAGACACCACACTATTGAGGATACAACAAATTTGGAAAACCTGAGAAGGGTGACTAAATGTCATTTAATTCATTTACACATCATGACATCAACTAATGAAGCTTCCCCTTAGGGAATTTCATTTTATGATTACATGAAATGGATAAAAATTACACGTCATGTAAACACATTACAGAAAGTTTGTTTTTTTAGATATGTTTATAATGATATACTAAGAAATTAAGGATACCTATAAATTTAATTATTTCATGTCGTGTAACCGGAATACACTTGATGAAAATTCATCAGATGAGATATCAATGAATTGATTCTGCGTAACATATTTTATTCAAAAATATATATCAATGGGGCCCACACCAAACCACTAATGAACCAAATATTTATGAAATACATTAATATTAGAGGACATATAAAGACTATAAATGTTGGGACACATTGTTTCTATTTGAGGCCTTCAGATCTAGAGACATATGCTTCGAGTGATAATCTACATGGCCCTTTCAATGTTGTTCTTCCTTTACTTCATGATTTAGTTTTGATTTACCCTTCCATCATATTCTCTCTTCAATAGTATTAGTGGATAAACCCACCAGTTTCTAGGGTAATGTAATAAAAGGTGCAATGTTGTATTGGATTTAATTATTTTTATTCATGTATTTTTTTGATGAAATTCTTCAATATCGTTACAATCCATTTTGTTTAATTTTGTCATGACCATGGATTTTTGAATAAAAATGAACATTAAGAATGTGTACTATTCTGGAGAGCACCCGATTGTGTCCTTGGAATGATAGAAGGGGACACTACATGGATATACTATCCCCTTGGTTCACATGTGTGACATCAAATGAATGTGTAGGAGTGTTCCTAGTTGAAAGAGAGACAATAGTGGGATAATTATCTTGAGTTGTTTATTTAGATTTCAATTTCATGGTTGAATATCTGAAAGTATGTAATGATTCATAGACCCTATTGTTTACTGGTAATAATTTGAAATATTTCTATTTATAATTCCTAATCATGGTTCTAAGAAAGAAAATGATTCTAAGACTTTGTGTTCAAATAATTACTTTTTCAAAAATATTAAATATATTTAATATTATGGACACACTATTTATTAATGATAAAAGAATTAATATTAAATAGAAAATAGGATCATAAATATGAGACTGTGGTTTAGTATGGAACACGGTGTTTACACTATGCACAACCTAAAATGGATCTGTGCAGGTCATTCAGAGTACTCAGTCATTGGTGGTGTGATCAATGGTTAAAATAATTAATTTATTCATTAATTTTGACCAAATAATTATATATAGGGATAATGGAATTGGGAATTCTACATGTTTATCCCCATAAACCATGGGATATTTCTAAATCTTCTCTGTTATCCTTTATTGGGGAATCACCTTTGATGATGATGAAAGAAAATATTAGAGAACATCATAGTGGGGAGAAGGAAACAAATTCCTTTAATTGATTGAGGGTGCGTTATTCAATGATAAATCATCCAATATCCAGGTAGGACTCATTAATTTTTGGTTTCCACTCATACTGATTAAACTGATTGAGTATATCGATCCACTATATATATTTATGCTAATTGAGGCCTAAGAATGTTCCTATGTACTATTTAAATTAATTTATTTCATCGGTTTTCAGACCATATATTACTGTTCTTGATCATTGTATGAGAACTCTTTGATGAATATGGTCAAACCTTTGTTATGGTTACTTTCTCATAAATATGTTTTGTATTCTTCATGGATAGGACCCCACAATCCTATATTGACATTTTAATGTTTTACCTCACTCGATAATGTCCATATAATCATAATATAATGATGATCGAGGCTTGGATCAATGAAATTAGGACATATATTGAATCATTTTGATCCAAATTGATCATTAATAATATTTATGATTAAAAAATCAAAGGAGAATGGTGCAGTTTGTAGGGTTCAAAAAATCAAACCCCTGTGGGTGTTTGGAATATGTCTTCCAACCATGAGGGCATGGAATCCATTGGAGGATGATATATCCACAAATTCTGAGTGAAATCATTGTCTGAATTGAAGTGTACTGATCTTATTGGAGATCTATATTATAAATCATGTCATCTTGAGATAACATGACTACACATCATCTACTTGGAGAAACATACATCATGTAGCCCCTTATGTGTGGTGGCTAGGTTTTGAAGTGATATAAGTATGAAATTAATTTTAACCCTCCCACAATCCATGAAAACCTTCTCCAAATGGGAAACCCATGTGGCTGATCATGCGGGTAGGATTTCATGTGGATGTACATAGATAGGTACATGGACATGTACCGGACTACATAGACTGGTGTCTTGTACATGAACACAACCACGAGGACACAACCCAGTCTTAGTTAGTCTGGACACGCCATGTATTCGACCTACACGGAATGCACTAATGAATCAGTTTGAAGTCATGTCCCAGCCAAGGACATGCCCTAGTGGTGTAGCAGGACCGTACACCCAATTTGACACCCTCAAAGGCCATTTACCCCTTCCATCTTTTTTTGAAAACATCACGCTTTCGTATATCCTCCATTTTAACATAGGTATTTTCTAACAAGTAGCCTATATAAATAGTTTTAATGCATACACATGATGGTTTCCTCTATTATGGATTCCACAATATGACGTGGAATGTTATGGGAACAGATCTTATTCAATTAATGCATGATGATGGTTGTGATCATGAAGGACCACCATATGCTTCTTCCGAGTGGAACCTCATATCTGATAGGGAATGAGTCCTTGATGATCAGAGTGGAACCCCCTATTTCTCTAGGGTGTGGGTCCTTGACCACTTGAGTGGAACTCCCATCATCTTGGGCATTGTTCCTCTATAGATACCTCATAAGTGGAACACCCTGACACACAAGGGAATGGGTCCTTTAGGACTAGTGTTGAACCGCTATTGTACTAGGGTTGAGGTACATGAATACCGTGTTGAACCCCTATCATTGTGAGGGTCCTCGACAATTAGTGTGGAACCACCTATCACAGCAGGGTAGGAGTCCTAGACATATATAGTAGAACCCCCATCATCTTGTGTGTGGATCATCTACCCACTGTATAGAACACCTAATTTTATAAGCCTTGAGACCTAATGACATCGGAGTTTACCCCACCATCATTATTAGTGTAGGTCCTCAATGGATACATATAGAGTGGAATCCCCTATCATACTGAGGTTCAAGTCATCTACTTTTATTTTTAATCCCTCAAATGTACAACACAATGATAGGTTTGTCTTGATTCTCACAATTACCTTTGGGATAACACATGAGAATCAGGTCACCATTGATGGAATTTTGGAACTTTTTTAGACTCTTATTATTAAGATAAGCTGTGATATTCTTATTCCTTTAATAAATAATTTTTTATTATAAAACATTGAATATAAATATATATATATATTCTTCTGTATCAATTTTTTTGGATTTCGTTACTCTCTTTCCATGAGAGGTGAAGACATGAGGTTATGAGACATCGTTTCCATGTTTATCTTTTCATTTTCTTATGAGTATACTCTAATTATATATGTGGTTAAAAATATATGTATTGATATCTACTCACCATGTCATTACTGTAGTTCTTGGATGATGTTACTTTTACTAATGGTTTTGGGTGAGCTATTATATTTGTCCGTTTGTTGCCTCAATAAAATTTCAATAACTATTGTATCCCTTATGGATATCCCTTCAGGTTTTAGACACCCTACTAGGTATGTATATAATCACCTATAAATGGAATTTTCACACATGTGTCATGTGTTATGTAGATGATGGAATGATCAACGAGGATAATAGAAGAACTTACAGATACTTAGTATTTTGGACCATGTACATTGGTCACAACATGGTATTTAAGAGATGGCCTCTCTCAGAATTTATAATTCAAAGTATTTTATATTGGTGAATATTTCAAGTTGTTCATGTATTTTACCCATTAATTTTTGTTTAAAATGGTCATAATCTTGTACACCCTAGTGGTTATGCATACCTGGATTAGTTTATTGTTGTGTTCAATATTTCTCTCTTTCCCTATACACTTCTACCTTGAGATAGTTCTGTATGTGCATATATGTACTTAGGAAAAGGCCTCACCACGTTATTTATCCCATCGATACTTGTATCCACCCCATGGAATATGGAGGTGGTAATGGGGAAGTTGTGGAACCGCCCATGGCATGGGTTGGGTCATGAAAATAATATTTCATCACAAAAGATTTTTTTTTAATAAAATATAAATTTCGAAACAAAATGACCTCGCTATGAAATTAATAATTACTTTTAAAATAATAATAAACATATTTTTATTCTATATAGCTTATATATATTTTTCATAATACAGAAACCTCTTTTCATACCCATTTATTCAATGTCCAGGTTATAATTTTAACATAATAATACATTTTGGTTTGTATAGGATCAATGATGAATGTCGTATATGCTACTAAACTTAGTGTCCTATTATAATATTATTTTGTCACATTATTTCACTCTATTAAATATACTCCTTATAATTTGAAATTTTTGTCATTAAAAACGGAATTCGAATTTGAAAATACCATTTTTGAAAGCCCATATGATTAAAAAGGTTAATAAAACACCCTCTAAAAAAGGGGGAATGAGAAATGAAAAGGTAATTTAAAATAACATAAATCTAGAATTAAAAAAATTAGATCATTACATTGAAGTGAAAATAAGGAAATAGAATAGAAAATCATCAATTTAATAATAGAGAGTAACTGAGATCATATTTAGGATAAAATTAAAAACCACAAGACAATAAATCCATGATTCCGGAAAATGTCGTAGATTTATTATAAATGCGGGAAAAATTGTCTAATCATATTTCAAGATCCATTTCCTAATATTGAGGGATTATTTTAATTTATATATATATAATAAGATAAGATATAATAACCTAATATATTTCTAATTCATGACATGAATTTCATTTTTTGGGTGTACATCAATCAATTTCTGCCTTATCTTTTACTCTATGAGTTGAATATTGATGGTGATTTTTTAATGATTGAAGAACTATAATAAACCTTCAATGAATAATAAGATCTATAAAAATCTAAAAATCTATTCCTATTGTATGTTGAAATTATAAAAAACATAAATAAATATTTGATGATAAGACAATTCAAAAAATGAATAATCCTTGAAATACTTCTTTTTATTAAAAAATTTAAAAATAATAAAAAAATTGCACATTGAATATTTCATAAAGAACCTTAACATTATTTTATATTTTAACTGAAAAGTTGATCATATAACGTTAACCTAACATCCAAAAAAATTTAATTCATTCTTCCAATATAATCAATAATTTTAAAATACATTTTAATCCAAATAGATACATAAACGTTAATCCATTTAATTATATGTAGGAATATCAATAATAACTATGATAGATATAAAAATATAGTAAACTACCCCAAAATTAAATGAATCAAATTTTGATACTAAACTGGAAGGTAATCCTCTATTTGAGCATAATATCAATGAAAATATTTCCCTGTCAAAGATTAGATTTTCATTAATGAAAATTAACTATATCCCATTATCCTAGATACCATAATTAACTTATCATCTAATCATATACTTACCTGAGTGGTTATTTAGTCCTCAACAATATATTATTTTTTAATCCAATTGAAATTTTAATATAACTTGTAAATCCCATCACATAAAGCATTTAAAGTTTTATAAAATCCATTAAACTAATAAACATTCCATGGTATCTATAAATCAAAATTTATCTTAAAATGAAAACAAAATTTCTCCCACAATCCCTAATCCTCAAATAAAATCACAATATAAAAATTAAATAAAATTAATCAAAGATGAACTAAATACTATTATCATCATTTTCCGAACTACTTTCAACAATATCAATGTGAATAATATCTTTATCCAAATTAAACATTATCACCGTACAACTAAACTTCTTTTTATTGGTTGTTGGAACCATTGAACAAATGATTTCATATACATAATGAACCCCTATTATGGAGAAATATTTAAATGTTTGATGATTCATATACTCATAATATCATTAATATAACACCTCTTTAATATAATTCTAAAATCTCAATACATAAACACACCTATACTTACACCTTAATGATTGATAAGGAATAGGTCCTTCATTGGAATAAGATTTAGCCCCTGGATTATGTAATTTACTCTGAAAATACTAATTCTCCTCCCATATATGACATTTTACTCCTCATATTTTCTATGAAATATATCCTTTATTTCCCCATTGAATGCTTCTTACCCTTCATTTTATACATTCCAAATTTTTTCTCACTCAACATTTCTAAAATTAATAAAGTTTAACCTTAAATCCTATATGGTATCCACTACATAACGTCATCGAAAACACTATCTTTTTATACAATAATTAGTCCATGTGTTGGTTAAATTGAAAATGTTTCACCTTATATTATTGGAACTAATTTTGAATTATCACAATACCATTCACTCAAGTATTTATCAATTTTTGTTTACCATAATCACTAAATTGTCCATCATGTTCAATTTTAATGTGGATACTTATGTTTGCAGATATTATATAAAATGAAAAATAATTGTTTTAGCAACAACAATGATAGTGGGAATCCACATAATCAAAATAATTATTTTTATAATTTATAAATCCTATGACATTATTTATCGTATAGGACCACTTAATTTTAACTGAGGCCAGTAATTTTTATCATCTATTTAAATCCATTATAATGGGTTTTAATGAAAATGGGAATATCCCTAGAATATCACTCAGGAGTTCCATACCTGGTTTAGTATTAATGGACACTCACCATGAACTATAATGATTACGAAGATATACTTTATTAACATAATTTGTGGTTAATACCCCTAAATTAATCCATTCTATAACCATGTCCACTGGTAATATCAATATAAGGATGTATTTTAATAAAAACTACACAATGTTTTACATTCAAAATTTTTAGTATTTTTCCCCACAAATAGATGTTTCCATATATTTAGTAATATGGATATGTTCATTAATCTAGTTTTTCTGAAATATAGTTTCTAATTTTGACTTTATACTTTCTCTACTCACGAGTATAAGGAACATGGTCGTAGTATCCTAGAGATAGGGGAAACATCAATAAATTATAACTAAAAAATGTAATCAAATTTCAAAGGACTAAATAGTTTAGTATTCTTGTTAAAATAGATACATACATGAATATTAAATTAAATTTTAAAACAAAAAAATGAATAAAATATTCTAAAACAATCGACTCATTCCAATATTCCATTATGAAATATCAGTGAAAGGAAATAAAATAAGGGTGACGTCAAATCATTAGTAAGGGTTACATAAATCAGAATCTATATTTATTGAATATGATAAATTAAAATGGAATGATAAATAACTGATCCAACATTACATTTATTCATTAATGTGATCACAAGGAATAATATCATTGGATTGAATGATGATTAAATGATGAAATATAGATACTCACATGATCATGAAACATATCTAAAGAAATTATAAATTTTAAAATAATCACATGGAAATCATTCATTGATTTCATAGTAAAGGAATTCATAAATCCAGATATATGAAACATACCATTAATGTATTTTACCAAGACAACCAAAAATATGGTCCGGGAAATCTACCAAGATATCAAAATAAATTGGTAATAAAATTACCAAATACCATATCCATTTGGTTATATGATATAACTGATACATCAAGGGGAAATTTAGATTCTGATCTCAATATGTATGTTAGTATAATCAATGAATTAATTATATGATTAAATAATACACCATAATCAATATGTTCAACTAATTAATAAAAAAATTATCTGTATTGGAAAAACTAAAATATTGAATATCAAGTCATTCCCCATCCAAACTAATCAGTAACCAACAATATAAGGAATGAAGAGGGTATCATTACAAAATATTCATAACAGATCATGTGTTGATTAATGGTTTTGTGTTTCTGTTTATTATTAATACAATAAAAATATTATAAAAGCATTATTGACTAAAATGACATGTTTCACTATTCAATTCACATTCAAACATTTAAAATATCATGAATATTTGGAAAACCATTTTTTTAAAAATAATCATGAATCCAAAAAAAATTATTTAAAAAATTTACTTATCTTGATGGAAGGAAATTACATTTATGCAGTATATCTTATGAAAATATTACATTAAAACTTTTGAAAGAAAAGTAATAACACTACTTTTTCCAAAAAAAGAAAGAAATTATCATTTTAGACCATTTACTAATATTAAAACATGGTTACAATTTTAATTTTTAAATAATTAGTGATTTGTAAAATTATTCATTAAAAAATTTGGAGAAAAATATGGTTATGGTAGAAATGTATATCAAATTGCATAGAAGAAAAAGTAGTTTTTCCATAAAAATGAAATTGGTATCCTATGAAAAAAAATAGTGGAAAATGAAAGTAATTTTTTTATTGATATAACCAAAAGATAATAAAATATAATTTCTTTATGATGGAAGGATCAAATAATTCCATAGTGGGGTCCTCAAAACGAATAATCCCAAATAATGATGAGATTATGAAATAAAACCTTGCCACATTAGTATCAATAAAATAAAAAAAACCCTTGAAATAAATAACATAATATTAATCATAAAATACAATTAATATAAAAATATTCATGATATAACATATAAATGTTTTGGTAGATAATAATCGTAAAATAATATAGGTTTATAACAATACATATGTCTCAAATAAATCAATTTGAGATGAAGAATCTTTAAACCAGTTCCACTTGGTTTTAATGTTATTAACCTCCTATATAATAAATTTAAACTTATTATAATTCCATTTTAAATCATTTAAATATTTAAGTTATCATATATAATCACATTAATACATTTTGGCACCAATTTATTAATAAATCATTGTTAAAATCGTTGTTTTCATGAATTATGTAATTCATTTTTCATAAGAATTCCAGTTTCAGATATTTAATGTCTTTTACATTGATCAGGGATTCAAAAATATTATAATGATAATAAGGACATAAATATAATATATATTAATTATATACATATTTATACTCATCCATAAAATTTATTTTTAGAAAAATAAATTACATTATTCATAAAGATATTAGTCTTTACGTACGCATTAACATAGTTTTCACTTTTTTATGGATATAAAAAAAAGAATGGTAAAAAAATTCAATACTAAAGAATAATAATTATAACATATGAATCAACTATATTAATTAAATATATCCTTATTACCATTTTTCTAATGAATAAATGAAAAATTAATCACATTTTTTTGATGATGTTGTATTCCCCACACACGCACAAGTGATGTAACCACTTTCAAATATACTAGGAGGTAGAAAGATAACTATGATATTATCATTAAATAATAATATTAATATCATAAATATAATATATAAATATGAAACACATTATAATACCCATCTGTAAAATAATGTTATATGAAATAAATTATATCAAAACGTTGAGATGGTATGTCGTATGTAGGCATGACTGCTAATTTTCACATCCCATTTTTTGGGGATGAGGGTGAATAAATATTGTTTAATAATAATAATATAATTTTAGTATATTTATTAAAAAATATATATTATTTTATGATAAATAACAATGATTTTGGGGAGGTAAAACTAGATTTATAGAAAGTAACTGTTTGGTTATGGCGATTACTTCTACTTGGAAAGAACTCATTCAGATCTCCCCTAATGAACCATATGTATGTTCATGTTGGATGTAATTACCCTATATAATGAGAATATGTATTTTCTAAATATAATTGTTCAGGTCTTTGTTGATTCAAGAAGCTAAATGTGGTGTAATGATGATAGGGAAGGGGAGTACTTTTAGAAGGATGATAAAGATCATACATAGAGTTTTTGAAAATAATAAAATATAATAAATAAATTATAATTTTAAATGATTAAAAGTTGAAATATATTAGATGATAAGTTAGTTTATGGATATAATATAATAAAATATTATTATTTTTACCAGTTAATGTTTCATTTTAATCCTTATCTTTTTGTTAACCCTATAGATAACCTATTTTATGATTAACAATAGTAATAATGTTTTCAATCAATATTGGTTATAATTTAACTATAAATTACAAGTTAGACAATACATAGACCAATGATTATGATTTAGAACATATATTACCTAGATTTTCCAATTTCAACATTTTTATGGTTTTTGATGAATTTAATAAATCTTTTTTCTATGGAATATCACTAAATTCATTTTTGGCACTATTCATTTAAATTGAAACAAAAGAAATAAAAAAATAAGAAATTAAAATATAAATCTTTAAAAAAAATGACATTTTATATTATTATATTAAAAGAGTGTATTTATATAGGTTAATCAAATTACATCAAATTTCATATTTTTGAAATCAATTATTTTATTTTTATAGTAATTGGAGTAATATTGTGCATGCATTGTGTAGGAGTTTATTTTAATTATATAATAACCAAAAACAATAAATAAATGAGAATCACAAAAATAATATAATTATTCTCAAAATATCCATTTTAATTCATATGAAACTTCATTTTCTCACTATGTTAACAAATAAGAGTTATTTAAATGTAAGAGAGTGACATTTTTAATTTTCTTTGGATTAATTATTATGTTGGAAATTATTTTAGAAATGTTTCCCATAAATAAATAAATATCTCAATTATGGCAAAAAAAGTATAATTATATTCATATAATGAAAATTAATATTAAAAATTGTGACCCTATACATATTTTCAACCATGTATAACATGATACATACTTTAATGGGACGATAAATTTACCACTCTTATGATTTATGAAACATAAAAATAAAAGTGAACAATTTACCAAATTATAACCTCATGATTATAAATATGGAATCCATTTTCCAATATTCAATTTCATTATATATAATAAATTAATTTCATTCTAAAATACATAAGGGAAATGAAAATAAGTTTTTTAGAAAAATGCCTTCTTAATTATAAAAAATATTTTTATATTATATTAAATAGTATAATTGTGTTTGATAAACATAATTAGATAAGTTATAATACATGAGAAAAAGTCTATTATTGATAAAATTTTATAAAATTATAAAACATTATAAATTATTGAAAAAATATCCCTTCAAATAATATGTTCAGTATTTCACTATTCTATGAAAAAATAAATATATTTTTTGAAATCCATAAATGTCACCCTAAGATAATTTTTATGTGATGTTTTCAAAAAGATAATTATTTTTATTAAATAAAATATATTACTATTCAAGAAAATAATTTTAATATTTAATTAAAAAATAAATAAAAACATTTCTGAATAAATTGTATTTTTGAAGATGAAAATGACCTTGAAAAAAATTTAGTACTTATTTAAAATGAATTAACCAATAAATTTTTTGAGGAATGGAATATATTTTATAAAACATGATTATTAATATTTAATTCCAAAATTCATTGGCTATGTTAGAAATAAAATTTTATTATATTTTGGGGGTTGTTTAGGCTCAATGTTTCATGTCATATATGCTATCATATATATTATATTTTTATGTATTGTGGTCTCACATATGTTTGAACCATATATTTCTTATGGTAAACATTATGAAGACAATTAAATTGGAAAACATAATGGTTTTACCCATAATGATGATAGACCTTAAGTGTACAAGGTAAATAAAGAACATTATGGGCTCAAACAAGTTCCCTAAGTATTCAGAGATTGGAAATAGCTATAAGAGGATAAATTTAAGTAACGATATAATGGATTCATTTAAAAATATCATGGTACATGACACATTGTCATTAATTTTTATTTTTTTCCTCATGTAAAAAATTATTACTTGATATAAATAAGTAGCATGTGAGGAATTTTCTTTGAAAATAATGAGTCTCTTAAAAATTGTATGGAGTTTTAATGTGATATTTTTTTGGGATTTTGATTCACTATCATAAAAAAATTTATCCTTATTTAACTATAATAATTTCCTTCTGATTTAATAACACATTTTTTACTTCTTCAAATGATATTTCTGCTCCTATAGAAAAATGGTAAAATCAGACATTGGATGAAGAGGTAAAAAGTATGGATGAAATTGAGTATTAGAGGATCAATGGTTTCATACTATATTTGGTAATTTTAAGTTCATGCATTATTTTAATGGTAAAAATTATTTCATGATACAAAATAAACCTGATGGAGTCATATTTAAGGAATCAAAATAGAAATTTTTATATACAATGAAAAAATTTAATTTTTCATTTAGGATTGAAAAAATAATAATATTATTAAATTATAATTATATCAATGAAGATTGGGAAGGATACATTAATGAATAATATAATATTTTTGGAGGTAAAAACTATATTTATGTAATACTTGTCTCATGGAAGTCTATGTAGCATAATTTAGTCCCTCTTATCTCAATAATATGTAATTAATTTGTAGCATCACAAGACACAAGTTAAATTATATGGATGGAGTACCATATTAAAGACACATGTATGAATGTATCATCCCCATTTGTGATTGGGTGTGATAATAAATTCTAAATCAACATAAAATGAAATATTATAAAATATTATATGTCAAATCATTTTAATATAAATTTCCAATTCCCTAGGTAAAAGGATTAGTATAGTTTGATTTTGTTGTAATATGTCTCAAACAAGTCATAATGAATTTATATATTGAAAAATATATCGATTGCATATTTTTTCATTCATATAATTATGTTTTTGGGTGTATATTATTTAAAAAATATTTATATATTCATTGTGGTTATTTTTTATCATTCATTCCTTTGAATTTTTTTACAACACAGGAAAATTGTAAAGAAGTTTTACATAGAAATAAGGATAGAGTATTGGTTCTTTTTCAGATGACAATCAAGAGTGACTGGTGATTAATGAAATTTAATATACAGAAAAATTGAGGTGTGGGTTGATATACTTTTTAAGATTTTTAATATACTGATTCACATTAACATATTTTCTAAAATAATATAATTTGGGTGATTAAATATATATTTAAATAATTATATATGTAATAAACCTTCATAAGATGAATTTACTATAGTGGAGTTGAGTTGATATCAGTTGAGACATGGTCAATATGGAAGTGATCTTATACTGAGCGATTTATTTCACACATAATAAAATTTATAACTTATTGTGATGTTTTTATATTACTCTCAAATTTATGTCATACAATGGATTGTTTATTGAGAAATATTTATTAATAATTCAATATGGTTTCCCAAATTTTTCCATTGAGGGAGTGTAGTTATTTTCTTTAAAATTTATTCATTGGAAACAAATTCCAATTTAGTTTTTTATGACATTGAATACATTGGGAAATGATCCATTGCACAATAATTCTGACTAAATAATGTTTTTGGATTGGTTGTTCTTAAAAAATCTAGTGTTCAAGAATGTATTTTATCAATAATGATAATTTATATCCAATGATATGTACAAATAATTTTATATAACTTAAATATAGTAATCCAAATCATTATACTTTAAAATTTAGTCTAATGTTGATGAGTCACTATGAAATACATGAAATATCTAAAACTTTATAGGCGACTTTTTCTAAATGTGTTTTTGTGTGATGAATCATATAGAGAGACACCTATTCTGAATGAATTCTTGTGAGGGATTGAATGGGATTTTATGGATTTCAAAAAAGGTTCACCGTATGTCCAAATCCTAGAGAACATTTTGGTATGGGAAGTGATGATTGGACGATTTTTTAATGCTTTTTTTCATATTTTTATCAATTTAAAAGATATTCATCTGGATTTAATTAATATTCCATTGACAATAAATTAGAACCATGGATTGTGGGATCTCCAACACTACACTACATGGATTTTAATCTAAATAATATGGGTTAGTGAACATTGTCTAACCCAATTGTGTTTATTCTTGTTGTTTCTCTCTTATTCTCTTATAATCACAATTTCACTATTGAGATCATTTATCACTAACAACTGAATAGAATCATATTCTCGGAAAATAATAGTTTTTTTTCAATGATATATAATTTACACCACATAGTGGTGGTATACTCTCCATTGGTAATTGTAATTGGTGTTAATTTGACAATTAATTTAGGTATTTTTTTAATTCTTTGAACATTTAATTCCATTTAGTTGGTTTTATATTTATTCTATTGTGGTGGATCCATGTATTTTATTTAAATATACAACATTTTTTATAATCTTATATACACATGATTGAAGGGATCCATGGAATGATTTATTCCACTAATCAAAAAAATGTTTTTTAAGTTCGATGTATTGTGCTTATATCAATATAAAGAGTGGGTCATTCCATTCTTCAATGATATGGAATGGATGTTAATGATATCATCATGAATTTTTTTAATCCTTAAAAAACACTAATTAACAATAAAATCCATGAATATAAAAATATTTAATCATATGTGGGAGTTTTATAACATTACACAAATCACTCTTAAGGAATTATTTAATATGAGTTATAATAATGATAGATTTAAAACTAATCTAGAGAAAACTCTATTAAGTATATTAGATGTGGAAAGGGTATTAGATAAAAATCCTATAATTCTTATAACAAGGAAATTTTAATTATATGATTTGAATAGATGAATAATGTATCTATTTATGTAAATGAAAAGTGAGCATGAATCAATGATATGGTGGGAATATTGAAAATTTTACCAGAATTAAAATATTAAAATAAATCATCCCTGGTAAATTTAATGTGTGTAATTTAACTATTGTGGATTAAAACACGGATATGTGGACCTCTGAAAAACTCAATAGTGTTTTATCATTTATTAATTTAGATAAGGTCTATCCTTAAATAGAAAAGGGAAACTCGAAAAGGAGACATCTTTCAATGAATACAAATTCCCAAAACCTTTTGAATCAATGAATTACCATGAAGAATAAACATATATAATAAATGATTCTATGGTTTTTATTGACTATATATCTTTATTATCAAGTGGCATGTATTTTGTAAATGATAAATAACTAAAATTTTACCTTCATGTCCTCTAACTATGTCGAAATTATACGTTTTTAATACATTTCTAAAACAATAAAGGAATGGGGGAATGGTAATCAATACAAAAGAACAAATATAAATATAAAGATATTCCAAATATTAAATGTATTAATATTATTTACAGTAAAATGAAAATATAATAAAAATATTTAAAAAAATATTATTTCAATGAATGAAGACAATTCTTTTGATGAAAAAATTGATACAGAATGAGATAACTCATTGAACGATAGGTGGAAATCATTGATATTGAAACCATCACAACCAAATTATTCCGTGAGTAATAAAAACTCTTAAGTATACATAGAATATAAAATCAGTGGTGAGGATATGACAAAGTCGAATATACAATGAGTGGAACAAATGGTCTTATTGAAATAATATATAGGATTTAAAATTTAGAATAAGGAATTAAGGAAGTAGAATAATTCACTAAATAAATCCCTAAACATGGAAAAAATTGAATACATAGAATATTAATTTAACTGAGTTCAATAAAAGATGGGAGATATAAATATAATTCATTAAATAATTGATAAAATGATTGACATTACCATTATAAATATATTTTCCAACAATGTCTAAGTCAATTACCTTGTGGAAAAGAAAATTAAAGATGAAAATACCTAGAAAATTCCCATTCATTAGACTTAAAAAATTAGAATAATTAAGTCACTGAATGATCTAGAACTCTAGAAAATCATTTAATACTTCTAATAATCTTACTGATTTTCCAATGGTTCTATAATAATTTTTTTTGAAAGATGGAATTCCAATTCCATTGGTGAAAAGGAAAGAATAAATAAATTTCATTACCAGTGGAAGATCTAACTGATGCCAAAATTAGCGATGAAACTAAATATTCCAAATGGATTGTGGTGTGAAAATATAATTTTTTGAGTCCATTCCAAAATTTAATTTCTAGGTATCATATAATCATTATCATATTGATAAAATTGAATAATTATAGTGTGCATCAAATTATAAACACATAAATTTTGAAGATCTGATTTTTTATCCAATGATATTTTATGTTTCATTTCAAATGGTGCTGTTTGTAAAATATGTAAATAAATTATATATTTTCTAAAATAATTTCTCACCTATTCAACGAAAAGTATTACATGATTGGAGGGGTAGTAAACCTACAAATTTCTAATGGCCAGTTGAAAAAACAACTAACAAAGGTGGTGTAACTAAAAAAATACTTTGATTATCTTGAGGATTCTTGTGGGAGGCAAGATTAGTTTAGATACACCAAGAAAATGTATCATATCATGAAAAAAATTAGTTGAATCTTTAAATTCCAAATATTCAAGGGGTATTGATAAATAATATTGTGAGATGGTAATTAATGTTTTTTTAAAAGGAACCAAATGTAGAGATTCCAAAGATATTTTATTTTATTTTCTCAACAAATATGTCCCAAAAAATATCTTGAATGAATATAAATCTTAAGGTGAACATATTTTTTTTGAAAATTTAAAAATACCACAACATGAATAGAGTTAGACACATCAGAAATTGTACAAATAAAACTTGTAATGTACTCCATATGAATAAATTTTTTCTTAATCAAATTAATGTATCCCAAAATTTTGATGATGGGAATAATTAGATATTCTAGAAGAATGATTGTGTCATAAAAATTATAAGGAATGGAAATATTAAATTGATTGGGTGGTGAAAAAGTGGAAACATGTTTGATATATTTGAAAATAAAAATTAATGATGATTGAATATGAATCTGGATACCTATTTGTTTCAATGAATAAATAACAATTTAGAATTTTATAATATGTGTAATTTTTAAAAAAAATGATTTTTGATGAAATATAACTAATATATAAAGTTTAATATTACACACATATGTTATATATCCAAAGGGAAATTTGGATAATACAATGCACATGATTGTGATGTTGATATTCACTAATTTTGGTACACTTAGTTTCATAAAAATTGATGAAAATCCAATTATATAGTGTAGATGTGTATTTAATATTTTTTATTGATGAATTTACTAATATTAAGTATTACTATTGTATGAATAGTAATTACAATTATCATTATAATAAATAACAATTTTAAATAAATTTTTAGAACAAAATTTGGCATTTCATGAAAATATTTAGATATAAAAATGGATATTAATAATAAAATGAATAAATTGAGGCATGCATTGAGAATCCCAGTATTAGAAAACAATATATTTCCCCATATGGAGAATAAAAAATTGATAAAATATGAGGATTAATCCATTATTAGAGGATTTTTGAAGAGAAATGAAATGATATAATGAATCTTCAAAATTATTTGAGACATAACACAACCCTATGTGTCTAAATTATTAATCATTCCAAACACTGATATAATTTGGACTATAAAAAAGGGTTATTTTTTGTGGATAATATTTACATGATGAAAATAATGATGATTAAAATAACATTGTATATCATGATAAAAGGTAGGAATTTTGGAATTTTCGATGAGTGGGAAGAGATAGGAATGTTTATTGGATGAACACAGAGTGGAAGAATTTATTAATACAACAGTAAGAATTTAAAAATTAATATTAAATTTTTAATGTGATTATATATGTAATATCAAAATTCATTAAAATAATAATTTTATATTGATGATTATATTGATGAATATCATGATGGGAGAACCAGGAATTATAAGTAAATTATAGATATATGAGTATATTTTCATACTTATCAATATTATTCGTAATATTTTAGTATAGAGTAAGGTTAAATGTTAGAATATTCTAAGTGAAAATGATAAAAAAACATATCTGGATTGATTATTTACTTGGATAATGAAATATATGGGTTCAAACCTAATGAATCTTTAAAATTACAAGTCACACTAACAAAATTTCATATTTTGAACCAAGGAGTGTGGATAAGGCCCCTTAACAAAAGTGTTGTATTTAACTAATTTAATAAGAGACAGAACACATTGATAATAAAGAAACATGGTAGTTGGAGTGAAATTACCAAATCATAAATGTGATCATGAAAAAATGGGTACTTGTAATTAAGATAACAATGAAATATTACTTATTAAAAACTGATCTTTTATTTTTGTTATAGGGTATTATCAAATCTATGGTAATTATTTTGATGAATATTTTTATATAGCTGTAAGGGTATATCAATTTTATTATTTCATAATATTTTTTCTCAAAATAGTATAATTTTTTACTAACAGATATGATGTCTCCAATACATAATAGTAAAAATGAGGAAGATGATTATATTTAATTATATTATGTTTTTTTCCTTCAAGGTGATGGTTCCTGAATGTGAGAGAAGATGAAAGTACTTTTGGGGCCTAGAAATAAACCTCATGAAATATATTTGATGTTGAAAAAAAACTTCATGAATATGAAATTCAATAAGGACAATTTTTATTGAAATATAAATATCATGTTATATTGCAAAGTCTCCCTAAATTTAAATATGTTTATCACCAATATAATATTTTTTGAAAATAAGTAAGGAATATTTGAGGCATTTACTACCTAGATGTGGAAATTTTTTGAAATGTAAACAATCTATGATATAGAATATTTTTTGGATTATATTTTCCAAATACAATATAATTTATCATTCCTTGAAAAGAAACATTCACAAATGAGTTATATAAAATTCTTTTTCCAGAATAATGATGAGATATTTCTATTCCAATATCACATGGGACAATGATATAATTGGAATAATAATGAATAACTTTGAAAGAATTTTTTCTCAGGCTCATTGGAAGTCTACTCAATTTGATGATTTTGAGAGTAGATAATTTTTTATTGTTATTTATTGATCACTATTCCAAAACAATGAAAATGGACTCTAATATTATGGATTAAACAAGGATCCTGATCAATATAAAATTAAATAATGAATTTTCCTTGAGGTGTGAAAAAGGAATACAAATAAAAAATTATAGATAAATATAAGTAGACTAGGAAGGATATGTATATGATCAAATGTCAACATTTGGAGTATAATTCATTATCTTAGTAATATGTGTTTTATATAACTCTAAGATATATAAAACAAGTGGTCTTAGATCAATTTAATATTAGAAAAATTAGGTTTCTCATGTCACAACTCAAAATGTATGGATGGAGAGATTAGTTGAATAAATTAGGGTTAATTTATATAAAAAAATAAATGGTTAGGTATTATAATTAATGATATATCATGTAAATAAATAATATGGTGCAATATTTGTGGATTATTTGGTTGAAATCATGTTTTTATTTATGCAGGAGCAAGTGGGTCCTGATTATATTTCGTTGGTATATGTTTCTAATATAGAGAAAGTCGTATATATCTTTACTAATCCAATGAATAAGAATTAATTTTAGTATATTATAGATATTTGGTTGTTTATTCATTACAATATATATATTTCCTTCATTGATATTTTCTATATTTTATTCTTTTTTTTAAAATGAAGATAAGAAGTTATTTTATTAATGGTAGTCTATGTTCTTTTACAAGTGGTCATAAATGGAATGATTAATAGATATTTCTTCCCAATCAAGGAAATGCTGAGGTTTTGGAATCTAAAGATTGAAGAAGAACTTATTTACAGATTCAAGATAACATTTTCCTAAAAAATTAAGTGGGGGATATTGGGGCCCATTTTTATATTGAAACTGGTATAACCACCATCAATTGGAATTATTAATGGTTGAGTTGTTTTCATTTCAATTGAGACATATCAAATATGGAATTAATCATACACCGAGGTATGGTGTATCTTGTTCAGTATTCTATCATATAATGATATGTTTAATAATATAATTATACAGGAATTCTATGAATTTATTATTGATAAAAACTAGTTTAAGGGCCATGCATGTTTTTTTAATTTGAAACATGCTAATGGATTATTTATAACGAATGTGGTTTTCAGTGCATTTTAATAGGAATGAAATAAATTGTTTTTTCTGAAAATAACGAATCACAGTGAAAAGGATGTTCTTATTCAATGGTTTTTCTATGTTACCTTCTCATAATGGTTACCCAACATAATGTTATGGGGAACTGACCATATAATATTATTATTAAAAACGTATGAATCTCATGTAATAAGAACCACGTTGAGTAATATTTTGATTTTCCTTGATCTTATTAATGGAGTAATGAGTGCACAACACATTGGAAAAGTTCCAATTTGTTATTATGATTTTAGATTAAATGAATAGATCCAATGAAGAATTTAAACTTATATGAGTTGATTGTTCTTTTATGGTGCATATTATGTGTGAATATAGAATCCTAAAACATAGTTAAGTGACCTTAAGAGACTTATGTTGTTCCCGATTTTTGTGATTTATTTTAACCTTCCCCAATAGAAACTAGTTCACGACATAATAAGTAGTTAAGATAAGAATACCATGATGTAGTAGATGTAACACAAAGTTATAATATATATTACCATGTTCAATTAACTTTATATTATTGTTGTTTTTATGCTTTCTTGGATGAAGTGAAGTATCCACATGATACTATGTTTGAGTAATGAATATTTTGGGATTTTTAGTTCTAGAATAGTTGATGGTTCCACATGTTAGTCTACTTATTATTATACAATATCAAGTCAATGATATGGTGAGATACTTTATATGTTTTAATTTATTCGTCTATATCTTTCAGACCGTGTAGTCACACCACAAGTAAGGTATTATAGTAGTTATACATGTAATGTTGATAAGATAACAAGATACTCATATTATTGTTGGTGAATGATTATATAAAGGGAGAGAATCATATTCTAAGAGAATTCATAAAGGGATTCAATAGGATTATTAGGATTTTATGATTGGTTCACACAACTTCCATTTAATAAAATCTAATATGGTTTCAGTAATGAAGATCAATCAACTTTTGATACTTCCTAATTATCATATATTAAAATTTTATGAAAATAATATCTCTACATTCCATGTTATTGTGATTATAATTTATTCCCACGAGGAGTAGGATAACAACCCCAAAAATCCCACGATTATACACTTTATAATAATGGTTAATCTTCCCTAGTAAAAACCCTTGTGTTAATGGGTGTTCTCTATCTCCCATTCATTCATTATCATATCATCTCCACCAATATTTTTTTGTACTAAGTAGAAATATAAATTATGTTTTCTAAATGTGGGGTTTTGTATTTCCATGGGATAATAATTTATCCTCCCCCTCTCAATGGTGTTATACTATACTCTAGGCATAAAACTATGATAAATGTAGTTGGTCTTGACTATTTGAGTGATTCTGTGTATTTTTTTTCAATATTCCAAATGTCTATTATATAGAATCATTCAAAAATATAATATTTTTTTGGATTTATAAATAGTTATATTTAAAATATATTTTATTTTTTCAAAAATTAATTTTCAAAATGGGTAATATTATACATATTTGGAACATTCATTCCCTCTTACTTAATTACTGAATTTTCAATAATAATATATATTTAAATGATACAAGATAAAATACATTATTTATTTTTAAATTTTTACTTGAACTGTGATTCGGGTGGAACATTTTTGAATTATTTATTGTAATATTTCTATATCAATGTGTTATACACTATCTAGGATATTAATATTTGGATATATAGACAGCATTGATGTTTGTTTTATGTTAAAAAATCTTGAAGAATTATTTTAAACATTATGTGGGTCCTTAAAAATGTTATTTCCTAGTGGTATAATTATAGGGAAACTTTTCATCATATGTATTATTTGTTCTCTAAAAAGGAAATCACCTAATTAAAATTTAAACAAGAATTCATTATAATTCAGTGAACCACAAAAAACATTATGCTAATTATGAAAATGTTTTTCATCTTATTTAATCATGAGAATTTCAAATCAATATGGTGTATCATTAGATATTTGATTCAAAGTGGGTTTTCTATTAATTATTTTTTATTACTATTAAGAACACATAATTTTAAAATGATGAAGAAAACAAATGTGTCAGAAATGGGAAATACATGCCTCATTGGGATTAAAAAATAATAATACACTGTAGGTCTTCCATTAAAAACTATTTAAAAGTACGGGGAAGGAGCTTATATTTTATAAATACATTATGTAATATATTCCATCAGTAGAAATATTTAATATAGATTAAAACTAAATTACCCTCTCAAAAACATTGTTGGATGAATAATGGGAAAACAAAAATTATGATACAGTGTTAATTAGTTTATGAGATAGGATAGAATGAGTTATCTGATGATGAAAGGTACCTCGAAATAATAAACATGTTAAGATCCTCGAAGTCAAGAATAATTATTCTATGCATATATATTGAAAACTCCACCATGGCCAATTCAGTTTCCACAATAAGAGATGAAAACTCACATAAATCGTTAAAAGTATGTTCCGTAAAGGGATAAATAATTCAACTAGTATGATTTATCAATAAGTCACAACATACCATCACAACTAAACCAAATGAACCATATATGTTTTTTACCATGACATGGAGGGAACAATTTAACATAGTGACCTCATTCAATGATCTTTTTATGGGTTATATAATGGACATTTTACATTACTATATCTAAGAATGATAGTTGATCATTGAATAGAGATGACATGATTTTTTCCCTAAAATCAACGACGGACATTTCATAAATAGTAGAAATATAGGTTTAGTTATCTCCATAACCAAAATTGTTTCGAAAAATAATATGAATAAGATGTTTCAGGAAAAAAATTAGTTTCCATTAATATAAATATTTTTAACAAAATTACAATCAATTATCCATGAATAATGAAAATTCTAAAAATCCATGGAAAGATGGATATTGAGCTTCATGATAATGAGTTTCCAAAGTACCTATTTCGTATTATGTCTATAAACATGTAAATAATATATGGTATTTTTAATCAATTAAATTACATTGGACATGAAAAAATTGAAATACCTATACCTTATCATTTTAGATTAGTGGAAAATTCTCATCCTTAATCTATCACTATATAAATCAAATGATTTTCAAAATTAGATATCTTTATAAAATAAACACCCACATCAATCAAGGGTGCATTGATCAGTTAAAAATTCAACAAGAGTTTAAGAGAAATGACCATAAGAACTACCATAGGAAAAAAGTTGATATTACATAGAGAAACAATATTATCAGGTTATATCTTTTGTCAATGTTGATCGAGGAAAACATCAAAAATAGTTTCAAGATAAAAAAAATATGGGGATTAAATTTGGTACATAGAAAAATGGAAGAACAGCAAGTGAACAACCCCGATATCCTATCTAAAATATAGTTCATCCCCCAATAATGACCCACCAAGAATAAATGTATATAAAATTATGTGAATAATAATATTTATTTGAATTGTCAAGGTAATAATACATCCTTTATCTCTAATAAGATATTGTGAATAGCTAAATCTTGATCATGTGAGCCTCTCAAAAGGTTCGTCCTACCAGAAAATCACATTATATTTTAGAATTATTTACAGTCATGGAATATTTTATACATGTTATGTTTATCCCACACTGATTAAGGGGACAAGAAATGTTGTTTCAATACCCCCCCCCCACACACACAGACAATGCCTGTGGTGAATTGATCTTTTTTCCAAAATAATTTTCTTTAAAATGATCATTCTATCCCTAATCATTCCATTTTTAAAATATATAAAGGATATTACATGAATTGAAATTTATGAAATAGAAAAATAATTGGAGTAATATTTATATTAAAAGATAGATTACATTATTTCTTTTAAAATGTCATAAATTCTTTATTGATGTGAGAATAAAAACGGAGGATCTCGAATTTTAATTGATGTAATGGATTTCCAAGGTAAAAGAATCAGAATCGAGATTAGGTATGAATAGAAAAATCACCATATATTCATCCCGTATTCATGATATGTATTTGAAAATGAATTAACTTCCATAGATTTATTGTCATTCTACCCACTCATACCACTATAATAATTCAATGTTTTATTGAACGAGTTAATGGAAAAATAAAATAATAGTTGAAATATAGCTTGTTATGTACATTAAATGATGGATAAATCAAATATAGGAATGGATATTATAAATATTCCTATGTTATGTTTTATAAAATTAAATTATTTGTAGAAGAACCCGTTAGATAAAATATACAAGATAATCCAAGTGGATTTTTTTTCAAATAAAATCATAGAATAAAATAATTCATCTTCTATAAAAAATAAAAAATAAGAACTAATTTTGAGTGTTATTCTAAAATAACTTGAAGTAATAAGTATTATTTTTAGATGAAAATACTATTGATTTTTTGATATACCTTAACTAAATTCATTTTATGAACATAGCCACTAATATTTATTAAGGGATCATTCAATGATATCAAGGGTTTTATTTTTATTGAGACCTGTCAGGAACCAGTCCAGGGTCGACCATCAACCAGCCACCTATGCCAGTCTGCGACATGTATCAAGGGGAATTCCCAATCCCCTAGGATGGATACTAGTTTTGGGCATCAAAACTAAACTGGTGGGAATGATTTTGACCCTAAATAAAAGAAAAATATGTTAATAAAAACTAAATAATCAAAAATAAAACTATTCGCGACAACAAACAAAGGCTGCTCATAACACCATGGGACCCCATGGTCACATCCAACAACTAATTACCTATCTCTCACATGTTGACGAAACAAGAACCTGAACCAAGAAACTGATCCTTCATCCGAAAAGGGAGGATAGGCCTGAGCATCAAAAAGCTATGCAGGATTGACAAAAGGGAACCACATAATCCATGCATTTCAAAATTCAAAAATAGTCCAATAATGATTGTTTAAACTCAAATGATAAAAGTAATGTTTTCATATATATAATTAATTTTGAAAACTAAAAATTAAAATTATATTTCCCTTATAATTCAAAAAAATAAATAAATGAAAATAAAGATGGGCACACACAAACATTTCTAAAACATCTACTTTGAAATTTGTTACAGATTCAACCTTTTAAAAAATGATTTCCATAAAAAGACCACTTCCAGGATAATGATTTGAATTCAACACACAATAATGGAAATTGAACTAATAGTGCTAGTATTAAAGGATAACGGAACACCTAGGAACTCGAAGGAAGAAAAAAAAACTAATACCTGCGACTCCATACCTGGTTGCACACTGCACACAACATAATCAAACCCTTTAAGGCCTAACAACCCATTCTCAGTTCAGATTGAGGGGCCCAATCCCATAGTAATAATAACAAATTTCCACCTATTATAGGCCACTGGACTATACATGAACACTAAGTGCACCAATCGTTCTCAGAAAATGTCCTTTCTTTTCCAGGATTCTATGTTACGTTCAAAAAGCGGTGTGCCACAAATTCAAAAAAACAAGACTCATATCTAACCACACAACTACAAAAATCCAGGACCACCCAACCACCTCATGGTTAGTCCTCTTCCAGAAATAAAAAATACACAATGTAGGTCCTATACCGAGGACCATATTGTCTCACGATAAAAACTCAAGGAGACAGACCTATCCAAATAGGGGATTTCCAATCATAACATTTTAAGGATTCCAAACATGCCTCATACAAATCCCGCACAACAAACCTTTCATAAACATAAAATTTCAAGTTTCAAAATTGGAATTTAGCTTCACAATGCTCAACCTTTTATTAAAACCATATTAACCATTTCAAAATAACCCCAAATACCATTATTATACAAAATATTCCAAATGCGCCCTTAAATAAAATTTTCCCAAAGGTGCTCAAGTGAATTTTAAAACCTAATTATAACATACCAAACATTCTCAAAATACCGTATAAGGTATATCTTCTGAATACACACACACACACACACTAAACCAATTCAAAATTTCCAAATGAGACATATTTTTTCCATCCAACCACCAAAAACCATCAATTTCTCCCAATTATAAAATACAAAAAATGTTTCCAAATCAAGAAACTCTATAAAAATCATGTTATGAACCACGTCAAGGGAAAACACCTTATTTAACATATAAAACAGAAAACATGTTTCAAACTAACATAACCAAATACTTCAATAGGGAAAACACCACTCACCCTTCAAAATTACTTGTAATGTTCCTTTGAGACATCATCAAATATTTTTTTCACAACCAAACAATAGCATAATTAATGTTTCTTGTAAAATCATATTAGTCATCTTGAAAATATAAAATAAAACAAACTCGAGGTACCCTAAAGGTGTGCATAAATTTGATAAATTAATTAGAAATTCCAAGCATCAAGGAAAAAAGCGATTTAAAGAAGAATTCAGGGGTTCTCCTATCTCAATGTGGAACAGCGTCATTCCGATCACTTTGGAACATGACAAAAAAGGTGTCCACCACACTTATGTAGCCCAGAATCACATGCACATTCCTATATATATACACACATAAATCCCTAATAAAATTCCCAAATTCCCCAATCCATGATGGAATATGAACTTGGAGGATATATATTATATATATTTATACATTGATTAATTATATGATTGATTTCCCTCTATCATTGACTAAAAATTCACTATAACAACAAAAGATACCCAAAATTAAGCCGTAAAAGACAAACACACGACCAAAAGTACCAAGTACTCACATAAACCAAATGCACAAGTCTTAAAACACAACCAAACGCTTCCAAAATGATTTATATCCAAAAAATACAGAATATATAAATGTTACAATTGGGCTTTCATAAATTTTCATGAAACAACAGATATCCTAAACACTATAAAAAACTCTTTTTTATAATCCAAACCTCATTTGAAAACAAATTCCACATTTCAACATTAAAATATGTTTATAAAAACAAATCCAGGTAATTATATATCACTTGTCACTTTAAAAGGCCAACTGAGCTATTTTTTCAAAACACCAAGCAAGGTAATCCTCCCCAACCATTCCAAAAAACATATAATCCAAGGGAAACAACCAATTTCACATGATATATTTAATTTACAAACATTAATTATTTAATTAAAAATTTTGAATTTGGAGTAAAGTAAGAAACAAAGTAAACATAATTTAATAGTACATGAAATGGGGTTCTTACCTCAACGTTGGGGAATCATTTGAAAACCTTGAGTGAAACCCCCTCTGCACCATAACTGCACCCAATGAAGACAATAACCAACCAAAAATATCGTGATGAAAGTAAACGATTCAGAAAAGGTCCCCAAATATTACATGCTAGAAATTGGGTTTTATCGAACACTTTATGTCCAAGAATGAATGGTAATGTTGCAATATAGATCACCAGGGAAATGTTGTGCACCAGGTGGACAATGTAAGCAAGGTAGGGGCGCAATGTGGGAATGCCTGTTGTTACAGGGGAGGATGGCAGTGGCGCGATGGGAGACCAAGAGGCTACTGGCAGCCAAACGGGAGCGATGTGGTGGGGATCTGGGTGGGAACACTGGGTGTGATGGAGGGGGATGGTGGCTGCTTGAGGCAAGGCTGACAGTGCTATGACAGGAGGTTGGTGGTGGCTTGACAGAAGGGCAGGAGGGTGTATTTTTTTAAGAGAATATTTTATAAAACTTGATTAGGTTAACAATTTTTTCAAAAATATTCCACAAAGGTGGAACATGTGATGCCTCATTTCTCCTATGACCAAAAAAATAATCTTAATTTATATTTTTGTTTTTGTTCGATTTCTTTATAAATATAAATATAAACAAAATAAATTTATAATTAAAATAAAATTTTCAGCCGAATTTATCTACTATTTAAATTCCAGTAGTACTGCCATTACAACAGTCAGGATTCTGACATAACTCTCACCCAGGGATCCCTTTTATAATATATCTTACCCCAGAAATCATTATGCATTTCCGATGTGGGATTCTGGTTCTCCTTTTTCAAAATAGAACATTCTGCATTTATGATGTGAGATTCTGTTTCAAGTACATGACTTTGAAGACTATAAAATATATACTATAAGACCAATATAAATGAAACATAATAAATGGATTAAAAATAAAAAATAGTTAAAAACAAAAAGAATTTTTTAAAAAATGACGATAAAAAAGGATTTGTAAGCTTTCAAAACCCCTAACTTGAAACATAAAAATGTTTCAAGTACGTGTTTTGAAAGCCTATAAAATATAAACTTCAAGACCAATATTAATAAAACATAATAAATGGATTATAAATATAATAAATATTTTAAAATAAAAAAAATTTCTTCCAATATGTTGATGGAAAATAATTTATATGTTTTCAAAGACACCTACATGAAACATAAAAATGTTTCAAGCATGTGACTTTGAAAGCCAGTAAAATATAAACTATTAGGCCGATATAAATTAAACATAAAACATGGATTTAAAATATAACAAATAGTTGAAAATAAAAATATTTTTGTAAAAAATGTTCATGAAAAATAATTTATACGCTTTCAAATCCACTTACTTGAAACATAAAAATATTTCAAGTATGTTCCTTTGAATGCCTATAAAATACAAACTATAAGACCGATATAATTTAATGTTCAATCATAGATTAAACATATAAAAAATTACTTAATTAGTTAATTAATAATTATAAATTACTAATTTATAATTATTATTATAATGAATAATGAATAATTAATAGTTATAATGAATACTTATAATGAATACTTATAATTAATAATTATAATATTAATTAACTAATTAATTATTATATAATATTTTTTTATAATTACTAATTATTAATTATAATGAATAATTATATTACTAATTAACAAATTAACTATTATATAATTAATAATTATATTACCAATTAGATAATTAATTATTATATAATAAGTTTTAGTAAATACTAATTTATAATTATAATGAATAATTATGATTTATAAATATATTTCTAAATTACTAACTATAAAAAGTCCATTGGCTCTATCTTTCTCATATAATTAATTAAATAATTATTATATAATTAATAATTATATTACTAATTAACTAATTAATTAATATATAAATAATTATTATATTACTAAGTAACTAATTAATGATTAAATAATTAATAATTATATTACGAATTAAATAATTATATTATTAATTAACTAATTATATTTCTAATTAACTAATTTAATTACTATATAATTAATAATTACTAATTACAAATTAACTAAATAAATATTATAAAATTAATAGTTATATAATTAATAATTATATTAGTAATTAAAAATTAATAATGAATAATGAATAATAATAATTATAATTATAATGAATAATTATAATGAATAATAATAATTAATAATTATAATGAATAATTATAATGAATAATTATAAAGAATAATTATATCACTAATTAACTAGTTAATTATTATATAATAATTTTTAAGAATTACTAATTTATAATTATAATGAATAATTATATTACTAATTAACTAACTATCTGTTATGTAATTAATAATTTCATTACCAATTAACTAATTAATTGTAATATATAATTAAAATTTCTAATTATATTACTAATTAACTAATTATAAAATGGGAATTGGCTCTATCGTTCTCAAAAAATTAACTAACTAACTATTATATAATTAAAAATTATATTACCAATTGACTAATTTGTTACTATATAAATAATGATTAATAATTATTAATTAAATAACTATAAATTATGTAAATAATCATTATATTACTAATTAACTAATTAATTATTATATAATTAATAATTATATTACCAATTAACTAATTATTTATTACATAATTAATAATTATATTACTAATTAACTAATTATATTACAATTTAACTAATTAATTATTATATAATTAATTTTTAATAATTACTAATTAACTAACTAATTATTATACAATTAATATTTATATAATTAATAATTATATTATTAATTAACTAATCAATAATTAACTAATTAACAATTTAATGATTAAGAATTACTAATTATAATTTGTAATATTAATGAATTTTATAATTAGTAATATTAATGAATAATTATAATTAACAATTATAATGAATAATTATAATTTATAATTAAATTACTAAGTAACTAATTAACTATTATATAATTAATAATTATATTACCAATTAACTAATTAATCATTTTGTAATAAGTTTGAGTAATTACTAATTATTAATTATAATGAATAAATATAATTAATAATTATATTACTGATTTACTAATTAACAATTATATACTGAATAATTATATTAGTAAGTAATTGAATAATTATTATATAATTAATTACTAATAATTTCTAATTACCTAATTAATTATTATATAATTAATTATTAGTAACATTATTTTAATAATTAAATAATTGATTATATGTTTAATCCATGTTTAAACATTAAATTATATCGGTCTGATAGTTGGTATTTTATAGGCTATCAACGACACATACTTGAAACATTTTTATGTTTCAAGTAGGTGGTTTTGAAATCATATAAATTATTTTTCATCAAAATTTTATAGGAAATTATTTTAATTGTCAACTATTTGTTATATGTTTAATTCAAGTTTTAGATTTCATTTTTATCATTCAAATAGTTTATATTTTATATGCTTTCAATGTCACGTGCCTGAAACATTTTTATGTTTCATTTTGGTATCTTTGAAAACTTATAAATTATTTTCCGTCAATTTTTTTTATGAAATTCTATTTATTTTAATCTATTTCTCATATGTTTAATCCATTTATTATAGTTATTTATATTGGTCTTGTAGTTTATATTTTATATGTTTAAAATGTCACGTACTTGAAATTTTTTTAAGTTTCAAGTAGATGGTTTTGAAAGCCTATATATCATTTTTATCATCATTTTTTTTGAAATTAATTATGTTTTCATCTATTTTATATATATTTAATCCATGTTTGATGA
The DNA here is from genome assembly GCA_963277665.1 of Viscum album. NCBI lineage: Eukaryota > Viridiplantae > Streptophyta > Magnoliopsida > Santalales > Viscaceae > Viscum > Viscum album. The sequence goes on from OY728160.1 coordinate 1,857,838,539, forward strand.
TTCGTTTATATTGTTGTTATAATTAATATTTTATAGTCTTTCAATGTCACATACTTGAAATAGAATCCCACATTGGGAACTGAGAATGTTCAGTGCAGGAAAGGGGGAACTGGAATCCCACATCAGAAATGTAGAATGATTTCTTGGGTAAGCTCTCTTATAAAAGGGGGAGCCCTAGATGGGAGCATCTATTAGAATCTCGACTGATGTAATGGCGGTACTGCATGATTTTAAATAGCTGATAAATTTTGCTGAAAAGTTTATTTTTATTTTTATATTTATTTTGTTTATATATACATATAAACAAAAAAATCTATTTTTATTTTAAAAATTGTATTTATTTTTGGTTTTAGGAGAAATTCCTCATCGCAGATTCGTCATTTTTTGAATTTTTTTTAAAAAGTTTTAACCCAGTATGTTTTAAAAAATTATTTGTTTTAAAAAAATAAAAAATAAAAAATCCAGTGGGAGGTGGAGGGATACTGCACGTGAGGAGAAAACAAGTGGGGGGTCTATTGCATGGCAGAGCAAGAAGGGGGGAAGAATCTAACCCCTTAAGACTTTATCACTTAATAAAAAACACGAAAAAATAAAATGGAAAAAATAAAACATAAAAAATATTTCTATAAAAATAAGAATTTCTAATTTATTTTATTTTAAATAGATATAATATTTTTATCAATGTTACAATAATAATAATAATAATAACAATATTAATAATAAAATGAGAATAATAATAATAATTATAATAAAAATCACAAAAGAATACCAATAGCAAGCATAATAATAATTAAAAAGATAACTTTGTTTTGTTTCATTTTTAATTACAATTGTATTTATAACAATTTAACAATAATAGTGTTTTTAAAAAATTAAATAATAATATTATAATCTTTGTAATAATGTTATTCTTATTATGGTTTATACATTAACCTTGTTTTATTGTCATAAAATTTTACATATATTTATTTTTCAGTCAATTTATTTTAGTCATCCAATTTTAAAATTTATTTAAATGATCAAGAAACTTCTCATTAACTATGACCGAACACATGGTCTCCGCTAGCGGTGTGGTGACCACCCTCCATCTATAGACCCACAAAAAACATAAAACATCAAAAAAGATTCATTCAAGGACCAAACTGGACCTCGTCCAAATGACGCGAGGCTGAGAAACGAATAAAATAAATTGGATTCTGAGGTTAGGGTGTTACAATTCTCCCCACCACAGACACTTTCTACCCCTAAAAAGACACTAATCCCAATGATAGAAAGGAATTGAATCCATTACCAAATGAAGCAAAAAGAAACAAAGTGTTTTGGGGTGGAAATTTACTCCCAATGTCACACCTGACCACCCCAGAAGAAACAACACTCAAAACAAGTGGATAACACTAGAGGGTTCTTCCAACGACCATTATTCCACTAACGTGAAAAGAAAAACGCAAAACAAACCACCACAAAATGAGGGGGAGAACGTAGGAACTTCCAACTAATCTAATCTAACTTCTATAGAACAAGAGAAACAATTCCACCATCATAACTAGGATGTAAAAATATTATGAGGAAAAATAGTATTCCATGACACTAGGATGGTGGAATCACCCACATAACTGAAGCACATTAGTGGAATACCCAAGGAGGATCCAAAACTAAGAAAGAACCTAGAAACATCACCCATTAAATTCACCAAACATATCCCTAATTAAAACAGCTGAGACCAAACTCAAAATTAGAAAAGTTCTATTTATTCATAGGCCCAATATGCCTTCATGGAATCTAAGGGATTTAGAAACCATGCTAAGAGAAGATAAGGTTGCATGGATTGTGGTATAAGAAGCTCATCACACCACCATAATGATGATGATAATATGGCAATGAAAAGAATAAAACAAAGAAAACCTAGATATTTCTCTTCCCAATTCTGAAATAGTGATCCGGAGTTAGGTTCCACACACCATTGGAAACATCAGAATGTGCATGATCTTCACCCCTTGACCTGTGGTTGGGGCCTAGATGGATGAAGCATCTTCGACCACACCTTCTGTTTTTCGCATCCTCAAGTCCCCAACATCATCCTCTCAATTATTAAAAAACTGCAACGGGGGAACGTTTTCAAATAGATGAAAGATGACATCATAGATAGCCCGAACTGTCTATAGTTGTGGCACACAAGATAACAGTCTGACAAACTGGGTGTCAGCACCGACAAAGATGGTTTTATAGAGACACGTTCCACCATCATGCACTCGTTTCTAGATAGGGAACCTTCGCAGAAGGGAGCCACCATGAACCACACTCAAAACACTAACGACGATGAGACATCCCCTTATTTTCTATTCTATAACAGAACCCTCAAATATCTATGGGATGGTATGAACTTTAACCCCCTCGGGACTTCCTAAAAACCAGAAGGACCATTCTAAATTTTCTAACCAATGAATTTTCTCTAAAATACATTTGTTACCTCCATATATATTCAACACATGATAAGAACTAAAAACTAAGAATGACGCATTGGAAACCAAAGCGACCTTTCTGGGTGGATTACTCAAAACAACAAGAAAAATACTACTGCAATCAACATAAAGACTACACTCAACAAAAGAAACAGCCCATGCCAAGTGGAACAGGCACATAAGACAAACATAAACAAACACATGTAAAATTTTCTTTTCCAAAAACTGTCACTTCATTTAAATTTTAAAAACTCACCTATGGAACCTTATGAACTATCAAATTTGTTTTCATTCAATACCACTTACATAATCTGCGAACATGTGCTCCCATGCACTCTCTGCACATACCCATTCAGATGTTACCCTCCATAATAATGACTTGGTTCAAACATATATTTCCCTTATCAAATCCAAAAAAGTACCATATTTTTTTCAATTCAAAAAACATTCTCTTTAGAAACCAACATCACCAATTTAAAAACAATATAAAAGAAACACTTTTCCATTGTGAAGTCAATTTCAATTTTGATAAAGACTCACATACACATAGATTAAAATGAAACACACCATATAACTGCCCACTGGAATGAGGAACTAGTTCTTATGACTTACTCAGTGACATGGTGGTGAGCCGCACCCCAAGTTAGGCATGAAAATAATAGGACCTGTTGCCAGGCAAATTGAATTCACATGGGAAACAATCCCATTTGAGGCCACAATGTGAACCAATTCACCTCCACTTTCATCCCTCAATCCAAAACAACCTTGGATAAAACTAAAAAATCGGACAAACCCTGGTAACTCAGGTCTCATAATGAGTGGTGGTCAACACAAACCGATCTGTAACCTGCCTATTAAGCCCCGATAGTCATAATATTCATCTACCGAACATCCCAAATATAATGTTCCTTCACTGAATACATTTTTTCATGAACCAATCTATGGTCGAGCATCATCCAGTCACCCGAACAGGTCCTCGAAATGTCCCTAGGGGTGTTCTTGATCCTCCTACGATGTCAAGTATTATCGTTCATCAAAAACTAAATAGGTGGGAATAATTTTTCCTATAAATTAATGACCAAAAAATTAATAAAATCGTAACAATGAAAATGAAAACTAGCTATGGTAAGAACATTATACGGCACATACCTCTAGGTGAAAACATGGTCACATCCAACAACTAGAAACATACCTCACATGGGAATAAAAAACAACAACCATAACAAAGAAAAATAACCTACATATGAATGTGGAGAATAAGAATGGGAATTAAAATGCACAGTAGGAATTCCAAAAGTGAATCCCATAATCCATGAATTTCCAAAACCCAAAACAGTACAGTAATTCTAGTTTGAACTATAGTTATAGAAATATAGTTTTTATATATACACAGCATTTTGGAATATAACAATAACAATTCAATTTCCCTTATAATTAAAAAAATGAATGAAAATGAATAAGGGTATACACAAAATTTTATGAAATAGATACTTTGAAATAATTTTTAAATCCAACCATACATACAGAGTTTTCCATGAAAAGACCAAAACCAAGATCAAGATTATGATTCTACACACATCAAGGGTAGTGGTTCTAATTGTGCTTGAATCAATAGATAATGGAAAGCCAAAGAACATGGAGGAAGACTAGGACATGCTTATACCAGCGACTCCATCCCCGGTTGAATAAAACACACTAATGAATCAAACAACCTAACACTTAGCCACCCGTTCTTATATCAGACCGAGTGGCCCTATCCCAAATCAATAATCCCTAAATTCCACCAATTATGGGCCAATACACAGTATATGAACATCCAGTGTAGTAATCGTTCTCAGTAATCATCTTCCTTATTCCAAGTTTCTATGCTACATTCACAAAGGATTGTGCCACACATTCAAATAACAAGCATCATAACTAACCAAGAACACTACAAAAATCTAGCACCACCCAACCACCTCATGGTAAGTCCCCAAGCTAAAAAATTAATTTCAAAATGTAGATCCTATAATGAGGACCCTCTTGTCTCATGATCAGAAACCACGTTGAGAGACCTAACAATAGAGGGTTATTCTAAAAATAACATTTCAAAGATTTCAAACAAGCCTACTACAAATCCCACACATCAATCCTTTCATAAAAATTTAATTGAAAATGTCAACCAGGCCTTCAACTTCACATTTCTCAACCTTTTATTAAATCTTTATTAACCATTTCATAGAAACTCAAAATACCATCTTTATACAGAAGTGGAAAAATTGTCCCTTAAATCAATCGTTCCAAAAAAGTTCTCAAGTTATTTTTGAAACCATATTAAAACACACCAAACATTCATATAATACAAAATAGGCCATATCTTCTAAAAACACAGACACCCAACCACATAAAAATATCCAAACAAGCCCTATCATTTCCAACCATCCCCCTGAAACAATCAATTTAACCCATTTATAATATTAAAAACATGTTTCCAAATAAAGAAACTAGTTCAAAATCAAGTTGCAAATCACATTAAGGGAAAACACATTATTTCACATATATAACCAAAAACCTGTTCCAAACCAACTAAACCAAATATTTCAATGGGGAAAACACCACTCACCCTTCCAAATTACCTTTGAATGTTTTTTTGAAATCCCATCAAACACTTTTTGTATAAATAAAAAAGAGCATAAATCATGTTTCATGAAAAATCCTTATGGTAATACAATTATTAAACCTGAAAATGTTGAAGAAAACTAATTAGAGGTAAGATAATGGTGTGAAACAAGTTAATAACATAATTTAAAACACCCAGCATCAATGAAAAAGAAACAGAATGGAAAATTCCTGGGTTCGCCTAACTCAAAGAGGAAACAGTTCATACCAAACACTTTGGAACTTGACTAAAAATGCGTAGACCACTCGTAACTAGCCCGCACTCGCACGCACATACATATACATCTACATATATATATACATATACATATACATATATATATACATATACATATACATATATATAAATATATCCATAATACAATTCATGTATTACCCTTTCCATGAAGGAATACATACATGGAGGACTTATATAAATATATTATATATTCATAAATTATGTATATGCGTGAATTCCCTCTATCATTGATGAAAAATATCTATAATAAGAAAAGATACAGAAGATTAAGGAAGAGAAAACCAAAGCATGACTAAAATTACCAGGGAATCACATAATCCAAATTCACAAGTCATAAAACACAACTATAGTCTACCAAAAAGATTTATATCTAAAATAATAGAACATAAAAAGGATCCCAATGGGATTTCCACAATTTTTATGAAACAATACATGTAATTAACATTGTAACAACTCTTTTTTATAAACCAATTACCATTTGAAAACCCAATTCACCATTTTAACAATAAAAAAAGTTCACAAAAACCAAAAACTGATATTATAAATCAATAGTCACTTCAAAGGGACAACGTGGATATTATTAAAAAACAGTGAGCAAGCTAATCCTCCCCAACCATTCGAAAGAAACAAAAAATAAAATCAAAACCAATCAATATTAGAAGATATAAATAACTTAAAAAAATTAATTCTCTAATTAACGATTATGAATGGGGAGAAAAACATCTCAACAATGATAATGTAATTTGAAAGCCCATGCAATGGGGTTCGTACCACAATGTTGGGGAAACATCCAAAAACATAGAGCGAATGATCTTTCGCACCATCACTACTCCCAAAGAAGATATTAAATGATCTAAAACAACAAGATCAAACTAAACAGGTCAAGACCGGACCCCCAAATCTACAACCTAGCAATTGGGGTTGATCAAAACCTAAGATTTTAAGAAAACATGGGTAAAGCTAGAAAAGAGGTCACATCGAGGAAATGTCGCACACCGGTTGGACAACAGTGGGGAGGAAGAGGCGTAGGATATTTGTGTCGGCTACGATAAGGGAGGAAATAGTTTGTGTGATAGGAAATCAGGAGGCGGCCGATGGCTGTATGGTAGAGGCATGGAGGAGATGCGGTGGAGCATGTTGTCTATGATGGTGGCGGACAATGGCATCATGACACGAGGTTGGCTGTTGTATGATGAGATGGATGGGAGGTGGCTAGTTGCTATTCACAAGGAGAAACCAGATGGGGGGGGCTGTTTCGTGGAGGACAATTAAGGGGGGAAGGATCGACCCCCATAGGGGTTTCTCCCAAAAAAAAATATAAAAACAAAAAACAAAATACGATAAAAAGTAAAACCTAAAAAAATTCCATAAAAATTATATTTTCTTATTTATTTTATTTTAAATAAAGATAATAATATTATCAATAGTACAATAAAAATTAAAGTAATAACATTAATGGAGAAATGATATAATTAAAAATAATAACAATAAAAAAGAACAACATAATAATACTAACAACAAACACAATATTAATTTAAAAAAATAACATTCTTTGATTTTATTTTTAATAAAAATTTTATTTATAAAATTTTAACAATAAAAGTATTATTATAAAATTAAATAAAAAAATATTAAATTTTTGGCAATAATGTTATCTTTATTATGGTTTAAACATTAACCTTGTTTTATTTTTAATTTTTTTTTTCAAATCATTAATTTTTTAGTAAATTTATTTTAGTTAACCAATTTTTTTATTTATTTGAATGATCGAGAAACTTCATATTCACCCGGTCTAAACTCAGGGTCGCCACTTGTTGTGTGGTGAATGCGCACAGACATGAGACCCATCAAAAACATAAAACATTGAAAATTTTAAAAATGGGACCCAAATAATTCTCATCCAAACGATGTGAGGTCGAGAAAAGAATAAAATAAATGTGTGTATGAGGTCAAGGTGTTTAAATTATCCCCACCACATAAACTTTTCCCCCCATAATGTCACCAATATAAATGATAACTAAGAATAGAATCCATTCCCAATTATAGCCAAAAGAATCAAAGAGTTTCAGGGTGACTATTTCTTCCCCAAGTCAAAACCAACCCACTCAGACGAAACCACACTCAAAATAGGTGGAGAACACGATAGGGTTCTCCCTACCAATATGATTCCACTAATGTGAAAATAAAAAAACCAAATAGACCACCCCGGAAGTGGGAGTAGGTTCGAACAACTAACAAATTTAATCAAAATTCTATAGAATAAGAATAAAAAATCCACCATCAGAACATGGATCTAAAACTATTATGAGGAAAACTAGTGTACCGATACACTAGGATAGAGGAATCCCCCATAGAACTGAAACACAGTAGTGGAAACCACAACAAATCTCCTGAACTAAAAAAGAGCCCAGAAACAACACCCATTAATTTCACCACACATCTTCCTAACAAACAAAACTGATACAAAACTCAAAATTAGAATATGTCCATCTATTCATAGGCCCAATACCACAACAATGAATCAGAATGATGTAGAAACAATAATAAGAGTAGAAAAGGCCTCTTGGATTGTGATTGAACATGATCATCACACCACCATAATGAGGACGACAAAACAACAATGAAAATAATAGAACAATGAAACTGTGGATATTTATCTTCCCAAGGCTAAAAACATGGTCCAAACCGAAGGCCCACACACCCTCGGTAACTCCGGACTATGAACAAGCTTTACACATAGACCTATTATTGGGGCCCTATTGGATGAATCATATCCTGTCTCACAGTTAGGAATTTGAAACATCTAGGCCCCAATATCTTCCTCCTAATTATTCAAATGACAACTATTGTGGAACATTTTCAGAGGAATGCAAGATGACAACAATGAATTCCTAAATTGGCCACACTAGTGGAATACAAGAGAACAATCTGACAATCTGGGTGTCAACAACGACGAATATGTTTTCATAGAGACTGGTTTTTCCGGCATACACTCCTTGCTATATAGGTAACGTTTGGGGAAGCTGAACACCATCACAAACACCCAAAACACTAACGACGTTGAGACATACAATTTTTTAAAAGTCCAGAATTGACCCCTCGTGTAACTATGAGATGGTATGAACATTAATAGCCGCATGAGTTCCTAATAACCCAAAGACCCACTCTACCTTTTCTAACCACACAGCTACTTCTAAACAACATTGATTATATTGATAGATAGGAAACACATGAAGAAAAACCAAAAACTGTTCATGACTCATTGGGAACCATAGTATCCTTTTTGGGAGTCATACTTAGAACTACAAGAGAAATACAATTGTGATTGAAATAAAGCCAAAGGTCAATCAATGTAAGGGTTCATGACAAGGGAAATAGGGTCAAAATACAAACATAAAAAAATACATGTTATTTTTTTTTTCAAAAAACTGTAATTTGTTTTGAATTTTAAAAACTCACATTTGGCATATTATAAACCATTAAATATCCATTCATTCAATCCCACTTATATCATCTGCGAACAAAAACTCCCACACACTACAAGAACACAACCTTGCATATGTGACCTTCCATAAGAATTCCAATGTTCAGACATCTATTTCCCTTGTCAAATCCAAATACAAAATAAATTTTTTGAAATCGAAACATTTTCTCATTAAAAACACACTTCACCAATTTCAAAACAATCTAAAAGAAAAAATTTTATATTTAAAAATAAATTTCACTTTTTATGCACACTCACATCAACCGAGATTAAAATGAAACACTACCGATAACAACCCACTAGAATGAGGAATCAGTGCATATGCCTGACTCGACGACATGGTGGGGAGCCATCCCCACCTAGGAATGAAAAAAATAAGACATTTAGTAAGGAACTTGGACTTTACATGGGTCACCAATCCATGTGAGACAACAACAGGAACTAATTAAACTTCATTGTCATCACTCAAGGAAAGACAACCCAAGAAAACAAATTAAACAAGGACTACCCCTGGCAACTCAGGTATTTTCACGAGTGGTGGTGAACATGCCCTAACCCGTAACATACCTCCTAAGCCCCAAAAATCCTAACATGCATCAATCGAACAACCCAAATATCATGGGCCTACTCAGATACCATTTTTTAATGAACTAATTCCAGGACAACCATCAAACTGTCACATGTGTCGGTCCGTGACATGTGACCCCTTGGTCACCTCCAATAACTATCAACCTACCCCGAATGGGAAGAAGAACCAATAACCTGAACCAGGAAACTAAACCTTCATTTTAGAGGGGAGTATAGACGTGAGAATTAAAATGATCCGTATGAATTCCAAAATTGATAAACATAATCCATGCATTTCGAAAATAAAAAACAGTACATAATACTAGTTTGAACATCAATTATAATAATAATATTTTCATATATATATATATATATTATTTGGAAAAATAACCATCACAATTCTATTTCCCTTATAATTCGAAAACACGTAAATTAAATAAAGAGGGGAGCACACAAACATTTCTGAAACAAATAATTTGAAAACATTTTTAAAACCAACCATGCATACAATGTTTTCCAATTAAATGACAAAACGAGGATCATGATTTTGATTCTATACACAACTGGGGAAATGGTACCAATAGAGATTGTTTCATATGATCCAAGAAACCTAGGAATAAATAGGAAGATCATAACATAGTAATACCTGAGACTCCATCCCTAGTAGCATGCAACAGATGAAACAATCAAACACCTTAATGCATGGAAACCCTTTCTATGGTCAGACCAAGGGGCCCAATTCCTTATCAATAATCTCAAAATTCCACCTACTATGGGCTAGTACACAGTATATGAAATTCAAGTTCATCAATTGTTCCCAATAAAACTCCTTGTTATTCCAGGTATACGTGCTACATTCACAGTGGGGTGCACCACACATTCAAAAAAGAAGACTCATATATAACCTATCACACTACACAAATATTCCACCTCCCAACAGACTCATGGTTAGTCCCCTTCCTAAAACCATATTTACACAATGTAGGTCCGATATCAAGGACCCTGTTATCTCCTGATCAAAAACCAAGGTGATTGTCCAAACACAATTGGGGTTTTCAAAACATAACGTTTCAAAGATTCCAAATGGGCCTCATAACAATACCACAAATCCAACCTTTTATAAAGATCAAATTTAATATGCCAACCAGGGCTTTAGATTAACAATGCTCAATCTTAAATTGAAAACATATTAACTATTTCCAAATAACCCGAAATACCATATTTATACAGAAGTTTTCCAAACGTTCCCTTAAATCGAACCTTTATTAAAGGTTCTCAAGTTCATATTAAAACCAAATTAAATCACACCAAATGTTTGTAAAATACCAAATAGTCCATTGCTTCTGAACACAAACAGACCCAACCACTTCAAAATTCCCAAAAATGATATATCATTTCCAACCACCCACCCAAAACAATCCATTTAGCCCATTTATAAAATACAACACATGTTTCTATATAAAGAATCTCTTTAAAATTATGTTCGAAATCACATCAAGGGAAAACACCTTATTTCACAAAAATCACAAAACTTGTTCTAAGACAGCGTACCCAAATATATTCAATGGGGAAAACACTAATCACCCTTAAAATTATCATTTAATGTTTATTTTACTATTCATCGGACACATTTTACAAATACACAAAAGGTCATAAATCTTATTTCATGTAAAATACTAATTTTAATACAATTATTAAACTTGAAAATGTCAAAGAAAACTAGGTAAAGGTACCACAAAGGTGCTCAAAAAGTTAATAAATTAATTTGAAATACCACGCATCAAAGAAAAATCAATATAATGTAACATAAAGGGGTTCGCCTCCCTCAAAATGGAACAGGGTCACACCGAACACTTTGGAACCGGACGAAAATGGTAGAAACCAGTCCTAACCAAACCAAAGTCGCACACACATACCTATATATATATATATATCCATATTCAAATGCACATATTCATTGTTCTATGAGGTAATATGTACTTAGAGGAATTATATATAATATATATACATAACTTAAGTATATGTGTTCACACCCTCTATCATTGACCAAAACATCATGATAAAAACAAATGACAGCCATGTCTAACGCATAAAAGAAAAACCCTTGACTAAAAGTACTTGGGACTTACTTGAACTAAATGCACAATTCATAAACCACAACCAAACTCTACCAAATAGATTTATATCCAAAACAAATAGAACATATTATGGTTCCAAATGGACATTCTATAATTTTCATGAAACAACACATGTCATAAACACTATACAGAACTATATTTTATAAACTAAACCCAATTTAAAAACCCAATTCATAGTTTTAATATTAAAAAATATTTACAAAAACCAAGCCATGACATTATAAATCCCTATTTACTTATAGGGTTAGTCGGAATATTTATCCAACAAACTGAGCAAGCTAATCCTCCCCAACCATTCCAAAAAAACATTAAATCAAAGGGAAACCAAAAAAATTCAACATATATAATTAATTTACAATAATTAATTGTCTAATTAATGATTATTATTGGGGTGAAAACTAGAAATCAAACAAAAATTAATTTAAAAGTACATGCAATGGGGTACCTACTTTAATGTTGGCTAAACATCTGAAAACCTAGAGTGAATCCTCCTCCACACTATAACCACAACCAAAGAATAATTTATCTGACTTAAAAATCAAGATCAAACTAAATAGGTCTTGACCGGGCCCCAAAAAATACACCGTAGAAAAAGGGTTTGATCAAACCCTATTCTATCAAGAAAACACAAGTTAAGATGCAAGAGGGATCATCAGAGAAACGTCGCACGCTGGATGGACAGTGGCGGTGAAGCGGAGGCATGGAATGGTGAACCAACTATGATGGGGGAGGAAGGAAGCGGTGCGATGGGATACCAGGAGACGGCTGACAGTAGGATGGCAGCGGCGAGGTAGAGATGCAGTGGGGTGCACTGGCAGCGATGGTGGCGGATGACGATAGTGTGGTGGGAGGCCGGTGACAATGCAACAGATGTCTAAGAGGTGGCTAGTAGATGTGCATGAAGAGAAACCATATTTGGTTGGGGGCACTGTCACGTTGTGGTCCCAAAAATCAGGAAGGGTCAACCCCATTAGGGGTTTGTCCTATAATAAAAAATGATTAAAATATAAATGAAATAATAAAAAATAATTAAAACATAAAAAATTGATATAAAAATAATAATATCTTATTTTTTTATTTTAAATAATTATAATAATATTATCAATGTTGCAATAACAATAATAATAACAACATTAATGGTAAAATGATATTAATCATAATAATAACAACAAACACAAAATAATACCAATAGAAAACATAATAATAATTAAAAGGTTATCATTGATTCATTTCATTTTTAATAACAATAGAATTTAATTTTTTTTACACTAATAGTGTTATTATCAAATTAAATAATCATAATTTTTTCATCTACGCAATATTGTTATTTTTATTATCGTCCAAACATTTCATTTATTACGTTATAGAATTTTACATAGCTTTATTTTTCAGTCAATTTGATTTCATAATCCAATTTTATTATTTATTTGAATGATCGACCAATCGTGCATTAACAAGGACCAAAGGCACAATATCCAGTAGTTGTTCGATGATCGCGCACCAGCCCAAGACCGACCAAAAGCATCAAAATTTGTAAAATTATAATCTGTGACCCAGCTAAACCTCGTCCAAACTATGTGAGGTCGATGAAAGAATAAAATAAATGGGGGTCATAGGTCGGGGTGTGACAAGAACTTTATGATTAACTACAATTTTAATATAATTTATCTATATTATTTGTTGTTATATTATTTATTTAGTGCGTATAATTTTTGACTTTCTTGTATGATACTATTTTTTATTAATTATAATACGTTTTCATATTTTCATAGAGAGTGTATACTCTATTTCATTACAAAATAATGTCTACTGTGAATTTTTTGATATTGGTTATTTCATTTGATATAAATAATTTATTCAATCTCAATGTACAATATTCCTTTTAATAGGTTATAGTACACGTGTGTTTCCATAATTTAGATCAGGTTTATATATTAGGTATAAATTTCTTCAATTGATTTTTGTATTAATCCTATTAATTATAGGGTTGATTGCGTATAATTATATTTTATATGGTTTATATATATATATATATATATTGTCCTTTTTTCTAGCCGATGAAATAAATGGGATTAATGGGATGATTGCAAAATATTAAATACATTATACCGCATTCCTGATTCTTAAGGGAAAATTAATAAGAATTCCCAATCTAGTTATACACTTCTCTGTTTTATTGAATAAGATGGGTCGATAGGAATACATATTTATATATTGTTGTGTATATATACATGTTCATGTTTACTACATGACAATATGTTAAGGTTTCTTACAATGGAGTTGGAATCCAATAAAATTTCATATATTCCATGTTAAGCCTGATCTTCATTAAAAAGGTGTTGATCCTTCTTGTATTCATTGTTTTTGGCCTTAGTTGATATTAATATTAGTATTTATTTACAATTGATATAATATTTTACTTTTTTATTTAATAAAAAAAATATCATGTTACATATATAAAAAATGTGGAGACATGATTATATATATACACCTATAGTTAAAATATGTGTTGAGATAACATTGGTGGTTCAGTAATGTGTAATTCTGCTCACACCGTACATGGATACAATTTAATACATGCAGTTTCATTGACTATGTTTATGTATATAATGGTATGTGATGAGCTTTGGTGGTCGATGAGATTTTGTAATATATTTCATATTACAATGTCCACTTACCACACTGGGGTAGAAACTGGTGAATTATTGGTTGGATGAAATTTTTGGAATATATTTATTTTCTTACCATCCTACTCATATCTTAGGACCTTTTTTTCACTTTTTTGAATGATAAATGTATTGAGTAATGTGTTCATTATATAGATTGACCAGATATTTAATAATATAGATTGTTAAAGTATTACTATATTGGTTTTCCAGTAATATTTATTATGTATAATATTTTATTTTTGGAATCTTCAACTTATTAAAAATGCGATCTTTTTCATGATACCCAATAATGAAAGAATTATATACACAACGTAGGTAAAAAATTCCCCAACTATGTAATAAGACATTAAATATAAATCACTAGTCTGTTGTGATGAAAGAATAAAATTGATATATATTCATCCCACCTCAGTCATCGTTTAGTTATCTACATCACATTCACTACACAAATATTTTTGGTACATTTTAAATAAGGATTATTTATTAATATGGACAAATGATTCTTTATCAAAAATATTAATAGTTACTTCCAAAAAGTGTATATTTAAATTTTAATTAGTTGTTTTAATATTAGTTTTTGTAGTTTTATAATCCATGTCAACTATTTCTTCTTGATATCACATTTTATTTTACCACGCTTCCTTAATTATTTTATTTATTGATAATTACCTAAACCTTGATTCATCAAAGACAACATACCCTGATTCAATAAATGTATTAACATCTAAAGAATCATTACATTACCTAGTAATGATTATATAGGATTTATAATTCTCCAAATATCTATAAAATATAACATTCCTATATTTTAAAAATTATTTCCCTATTCGGTCTAGATATTATTATAAATTAATCAAATCGCAAGGCCATTAAATAAGTGATTTTTGGTTCTAAAACATTTAATAATTAATATCGTTTTGTTGAATATTATCTTTTTGGGAATATATTTTAAATATGACATAAAGTTAAAAAAAATTCTCTCTCAAAGCCACATTAATGAGTTTATATAGATTAAATAAAATATAACGTTTTCATTAATGTCATATTATTTATATCAGATCAAACATTTTATTAAAGTGTATATAAATATATCCATTTTATATGATAACATTTAATTAAAAAAATATAACTATAATATCCTCACCCATTTTTTAATTATGTAATAGAAATATTATCTAACATGGGTTTTTGACATCAGAATTTTAATAGTGAATTTATCGATGAAATTATCTTCCACTTCTAAAGGATTGACATGAAAAAATTTATAACAAATTCCAATTAATATTAGAATTTTATTATTACATATAATATGTGATTCTTTTACATCAAACATATCTATATGTATTAAAATTTTATAAAATAATTTTCTATTCAAATAATGGAAATGGTTTCAATATTATTTCACATCACATAGTACTATCGCGTTTTTGATAAATTTTATCCATGAGTGGTAAGCATTTTTTTTTTCATGCCATGAATTTTTCTATATATTATTTTTCCCAAATTATTATTCTCTAAATAACGATCTTCAAATAAATGAAAAAATAAGTTAACCATTTTAAATATCTTGAAAAAATATCCCATTCCAAGGAGGATGTCACCTTGATATAGAATATTTTTTTCTACTTAAAATAAAATTATAATCCCATTATTTGTCATCAAACATCCCAAAAATAAATTTGAAGAATCATTGTAATCATAAAACACATCATATATAGTAAAAATATTTTTAGAGATAAAAAGTTGATTGTTCGAGAATATTGTAATGACTTGACCCTAGTTACCCAAATTCAGACCATTATTTTAATACATTGTCATGAATACAAGGAGTCAAGTCTCGAAAGACTGATCAGTTTAGTAATCATGGAAAATATATTATATACATGAATGTTACATTACACATCAGAAAATAAAAGGAAACATAAATGATCCTTTGAGAACACCATTAATCCCCGAGCATTACCCAGCTTATGAATCATAATACACTTTTTGAAATCATGGGAAAATGAAACATAAGAAAGGGGTGAGCTTAGATACTCATTAAGGATAGCAATATTGCGGAAAATTTTACAAATAAGCCTAAAAATTTAAGGAAATGTATAAACTAAAACAAAAGCCTTTTAAACATAAACTTCAGCATAAAATAGAAAATATAAATCAAATAGTGTCATTTAATTATTCAATGGATATTCTACTTATCAAATAATCATATGCAAAATCAATGGATAATTTCTTAATGATGGAATGCATAATTCCGGACTTCATAACCACATAGTAAAGGAATTGGGCCCAGACCACAAATATGATTTTTTCAAGGCCTTGTTCCAAGACACTAGCTTGTCTCGTGCGACCTACTGATGCATCGAGGATATATAGGGGGATCCACCCATCACATATTATTTCCAATTCATTCCTAATATGAAAAGGTTTAATTATAAAATAAATATTCATATTAAAACTAGCATAAAAATGTAAATAATTTATCAATAAACCATGAATGGTATAAAAATAACACATCCACAGTCAAATATTTCACAAAATATTCAATACATAGTAGAATATTTTTATCATAATAAATCTCCACCGATCCAGAATTATATCCAGTAAAGGATGTTGACATAGTTTAAAATGATAATAAAACACTTTGAGTGAAATATCCCTTTTTCATGAAATCACCTTAAAAGTCACAAACATTATAAAGAAGGTCATTTAGGACATATTTTTGAATCAAAGTTTCTCATAACATTTGGAAACTTTTGAAATTAAATAACATTTTAAAAAATTCTTGTCCATATAAATAAATCCTTAAAATCATTTTTAAAACATGTATATTAATGAGAAAGGTTTAGAAGAATAATAATTAAAACATTTAAAATTAGTTTTTTAGTGAATGAGTACCTTAAAAAGAATCTTCATGAAAACTCTTTAATGAAACATGGACATGTATGAAAAATATTTTCTAGTAGAAACATACACATAAACAATATCGGATAATAACAAGATTGAGGATTTATCCCTTACCTTGTACTTTCCATTGGTCGAGAGTACGTTTAACCTTCTTTATAATGAACATATTTTGTCATTATATTATACCAGAACACTATTTATATTTATTATATGATACATGATTAATTTATGACTTTATACTAACCATTAAAAATTATTTACATGTTATATTAACATTTCGGGTAATAATCGCTTTCTTTATCATACGTATTTTAACTTGTAATTCATGATCATATCATTTAGATCATGATTTAAATACTTCCAGAATATAAACCTTGATTTATATATAATATATATTTATAATATAAATATTTATAATAGATTGATATATGAAATAGAAGGCACCATTTTTGCATATGGGAGGTCGTGCATACGCATAAACGCTGTTTCCATTTTCATATTGTATTGAACGAAAGTAAGTGAATAAGATTTATATAAGTATGTACATATTTAAACATATATCTCCAGTAGAATTATTATGTCATATATTAAATACAAATTAATAATATATATTTATAATCATCGTTGGATAGTGAACGTGGGAATGAATCTCATTGTGTAGTGGATATGGTAATCCGTACGTACACATGAGAGACAATATAATTATGACACCATGATTATAATTGGAGATTTTGTAGATTTATTTATTTGGATTATAATCTATATTCCTTTTAGAAAAAATTAAAGTGTAAATTTTCTCATTTTTATCTTTCGAACCATTTTATAATATACAAGGATCATATTAATTTGTATTCCTCCTGTACTTTTACATGAAATATTGTTAAATTTAGTTGTTTTACCTATATTTTCTTATATAATACCCCACTTAAGAATGAAATTGTAACAGTAATGTGTAAAATCTATAATTAATAGATCTATAATAGCTAAGAATGTTTATAAATAACTAATTCGTTGCAATGGAAGATATTTTTCAAAATAAAAATGTCATTAATTTTTATTATAACTTTAACATACAAAAATGGATTTTATATTTTCTGATTTTAAAATTTTATTTTCATTTCCTATTAAATTTATTTTTAGTATATATTTGATGATATCTTTTTAGAATACTAAATAATATAAAATTATTGATCAAGCATATAATTTACATTTAATATATTCAATATGAAGGGAAGAATTATTATGTAACATATCATTTTCGAATGTTTTTAGATTGGACTCCATGTTAAATATTTCAATATTTTTCAATATTAAAATATAATTAGTTAATTCTAATATTTAAATCTAGAAAACTGATCGAAAGTTTTTTTATATTGAATTTAATTTACTTTTTTGAACATCAATGGATTTATTTTCATTAGATAATATTTTATTTGATCGAGATTCTTCAATTTGATCCTTATATTGTAAATATAAACTCATCTAATCCTCAATATTCATATATATTAATTCAATAATTCAATTAACATGTACTGAAACATTAGATTCTATAACCATGAATGTCTAAAAATAATAATTCTCCACTTATATAAGAACTAAGATATCAAAACCTCTTTTACTAAACTATTCCATATTCTATTTGGCTATTATTACAATTTCATAACAACACCAAACATTAAAATAATTGAGGTTGGTTTTCCAATTATAAAATTAGTCATATTGAGTTGTGATATTCTATAATAAGGGAACTCTATTTAGAAAATGAAACACCATTAATATTTCCCCTTCGTATATTCATCAAAAAAAAACAAAAGACAAAAATCATTCAAATTTCTAATGTAAATAATAATATATACCATCTCACAACTAAACTATTTTTTGTGACAAATATGTTGGTTTAACATCATTTATAATCCCTTGAAATTCCAAAAAATAAAATATTATAGTATTATCTAGGCATTTATTATCTATGAAATTTATTTTTATGATCAAATATGTTACTAAAATAAATTTTATTGATAAGAAATTAATCAATGATAGTTTAATTAAAATATAATTTATTGGCATAAAAAATGTCCTACAAAATTCAATGATGGTTATAATGTAATTATTTTTCTAGTTCTCTGGGTAACACATAAATCTAAAGCATAAATGTGTAATAGTTCTAAAAAAGCAATTTTCATTTTTATATTAAGAAATAATTTATTAATATTTTTATTTTTTATGAATGTAACTCATTTTGTACAATTTTTATCCATTATATGTAAAAATTTCATTTTTATCAGAAAATCTATTTTTATATAATCTATATTTCATAGAATAATATATAATTAATAAAAATACTCTAAAAATAAGAAAATAAATAAAATTTATATAAATTTAATAATTTATCACACAAATGACTCTTTAAAACAAATATGCCACCCTTAGAATATGTGTTCCTTTTTCAACTCAATTGGATACTTAATGTATTGATTTTTCAGTAGTGTTCTGTACATAATGTTTTTATATTATTAGGGAACATAAAGTACATTATTTAGTGTTGGAATATTTATAATGGAAAAATATAAATTTACCACACCCATCATTGGTATTTCTATTCATTAAATGTTTACCATATTGTGAAACATCCATTCACCAATTTAATTTATATTCTTAAAAAGTGATTTGATTTTATTCACATGACATGTTGAACGAGAATCAATATACTATTTAATATTATCCAAATTTATATTTTATTTAATAATGATTTTTGTTTGGTTAACTTAGAAATGTCGTTAAAATATTTCTTGTCAAATATATAATATTACCACTTGAGTTTCCATGACAAACAATAGAAATAATAGCCCCCTTCCTTAGGATTAATTTTGTCATCAATTTTATAGGATTGTTTGGATTTTTTCCCCTTTTGTAAAATTTATGTTCTGAATCCCTCCACTGTGAGATCCTTTGATATATCATCACTAGGATAATTGAACTCCTCATTCAATTTATATTGCTCCTCAATTTGAAGAAAATGAAAAAACTGTATGATGGAAATAAATGTTTATTTATGATTTAGAGAGTCTTTATCACTCTTACATAAAATAGGTAATTATCTATGATGGATTTAATAGATGACACCATAATAAACTATTTAATTTTCCATTAAATTGTATTACATATGATAAATTTTCTAAAATGTTTCTACGGTACATATAATATATAATATATTTTATTGAGTCAATTTTATTATAATAGATTCTATATTTCCCCATCCTTCGTGATATATTGTACACTAATATATCCCATGTACCATTATCATTAAAATATGTTGATATTTATTATATATATCCAAAGTCAACACATTATCTATGTTTCATTAACACGTGAGACCATATTTCTCCCATTTTACCCCATTCAGGATTCGTTGAGTGTATAATCTTTCGATATGATGGGATTTGATGTTTAGACTATGTAAACCACATTTAGAGTTGTAACGAGTAACTAAATTTTCAATTTACACAATATTGAATTATTTCTTTTAATATTTTCTCCCATCATCATATTATTGATCATCTCCATGATAATTTTTTCATCAAATTCACACAATATTTTTAAGGATATTATTTGATTATGATGTAATGGGAAACCCTGACTAGATTAAATATTTCATTCCAAGTAATTCTATAATTTCAATCAAATTAGTAGTATAATAACCACCACCCTATCAAAATTAGTAGTGGTTTCTAGTAAATACACATTAGGATCCAATGGTGCCTCTATAATTAATAATATTATGTAGTGAAGAGTAATCACAAAATATATTTTGTAATAAATAGTTTAGAGAAGTATTATTTTTTATCATTCACCAATAATGTCTCATTGATTATTTTATAAGTCAAGGATGTGATTTATAATTAAAAACTGAATTTAAAATGCCTTTTCTTTTTTTAGGGTTATTTTTAGGGATAAGAATTACCCTTCTAATAAGAGATTCTACCATTTAAATTTGGATATTAAAAAATTTTGGTAAATAATTTCTAAATAAAATTTAACCTTATCTATTACATCACTCAACAATTAATGAAAAACCAATATCACATACACCTATTAGAAAAATATTTTAATCAGATTGATGATCTATAATTTACTAATTCATCAATTTTTTTGTACCATCATATATATATAAATATATTTTTTTTACTTGTCTTCAACATGTATGACCAAACATATCGAATGGAAAAATAAAATCACCTCTATGAAATGAGACTAATCTACATAATTTATAACAAAACCTTTGGCGACCACACATGTAAAAGATCATTTACATGTCTGATGTGGTACAATATAACCCAAATTTTTTAACCACACCATATATTTTATAAATAATGTTAAGTTACTCCTATTTAAAAAATTCATCGATTCTATCAAATAATTCAATATTGAATTCCAAATATCCATGTTTCTCCCCTTTTAATTAATATAAATTTAATATTTTAAAACACTAAAACATCCTATATTAATTTTAGATGTTTCTTTAATTTGTTCTCTTATCACCTGGATGTGGTGGGTATGTTTTCTCGATTTCCCTTACCATCGTCCTATCACATAGGAATCATACAAGGCTCATTATAGACCAGAATACCATTATTACCATATACTGTACCTGATATGATATTTTTTAATAACGTTCATCATACTCACCATAAGAAAATTACAGTTCCTCGTCTTCATTCTCCTAGATGTTTCCCCTAAATTAATAAGTAACTCAGTCATGGTGATTAACATTTATTATATTTTCTAACCTATTGGATCATTGATGTAAATTGAGGAATATATTGGTTTCCATATATGATTTAGATGATTTATGTTTTGGGAAGAGAGGGAGGGAATATATTTTGAATCAAATATAGTAATGTAACATAAGTAGAAATAATTTAAATTGAAGTTTTATAGGGGTAACATATGGTTATAGATAATTATATTTCTACACTATGGAAGAGGAAATATAATTTTTTATGAGAACAAAAGTGATTGATTATGAGAATAAGTGAGGGGGATTTAGGAACCTGTTATATCTAAAAGGGGAGGAAACTTTTGGGTGTTAAATAAGGTTAATAAATAATACTTTTGGGTTATAGAGGATGATGATGGAGATGTGGAAGAGAATAAATTTATGAGGTAAAATATGGGTGAGAGATGATGAAGGTTATGAGAGAAATTTATGGTTTTTTTTCAAAATCATCATACTAAATATTATAAATATTTTTTTATTTTTTTATGAATTGTTTCTAAGTAATTCTTATGATCCTATAATATATTTTTAATAGGTAATAGATTGTTATATCATCAATAACATATATTTTAAAAAAAATCATGTTGTAATTTTTTGTAAGATTACATTATATTATTTTCGTTACATTTTTTCTTGAGATTTTAATTTTAAACATTCCATACTATATTGTTAATCTTGTATTATCAATATAGAATACATGTAGTGGTTATTTTAATAAAATTTTCATTTCCTCTTAGTTACCCAATGCATTAGAGAAGAACTGAATATCATATACTACATGATTATATCATAGAAAATTTCATTCGTTTATTATGAATGAATTAAAATATCCTTAGCACATATCATATGTTAATTAAATATAAAAAATACTTATAAATATTAAAGAATTAATTTTTTATTAAAAATAATTTAATTAACAACATATTGAAAAAGTATTTCATGATCCTTATAATTCTATACAATATATATTCCATCTCAAACTCAACACATTTCATATGATTACATGAGATTTCATGCATCTTCTCACACATTAGGCTCCCATATAGAACCCCATTTTTTCTAAATCCCATTAATAAGTTAGTGGAAATGTACAATGAAATCACTTCCTTGAAAATTATTTTATACACCTATCTATGTGTAAACTATCTTAAAATATTCTGTTGAGAAATATGATCCGACAATGCACTATTTTAGAAATAAAATTATTTTTCAATTCAAATGAAATTGGCATGTCTTAATTTCAATTATTTTAAAAAGATATGATGTGATGTTTTTGGAATGTTATTTAAAGATTGGAATAGTTTTTATGGTATATATAACAATATGGAATTTTTTTCTGGAATATATAAATTCATTATCCTTAAAAATGTTATGTTCTTTGGGATAGTGTGAAGTGGAGTAGGGATACTATAAAGAATTTCCTAGAAACTATTTAAAATATTGTTGTCACCCTAAAACTCATGGGGTCTATTTTGGATGTTATTACCTTACATTAAAATAATTCTAACATTTTTTTTATTTATAGTGATCGTATTAATAGGATTTGTGTTAGGATAGATTATCAAAGTCATTTCTATATTTCCATATGCTTAATTTATATGACTATAACGTTGGGCGTTCAATTAGGTATGACAGTAACACCAGGATGTGAAACCCTAATGAGCATGAACTAAGAAAATTAGAGTAACCCTTTAAAAATTGGGAATGATTCTATAAGATAAATATATTATTGGGATGATAAAGTAAGATCTCAAATTGGTCCATGAAATCAATGATTCATTATTTATTTTTTATGAGTATAATGATTAATTAAATAATTATATATTGATCATCCATTGTTTTGTGATATTTCAAAAACTGGAATCATGAATTAACATTTAATAGAGGTGATCAATGGGGTTGGTTTTTTTTCTGGAAACCATTTTGGTCTCATACTCACATTGAAAATATCATAGAAAAACTATTAATCTCCATGTATAGAAAATGTAAATATAGAAACACATAGATTTTACATAGTCCACAACTAATGGATACTAAAATAATAATATGAAGTTGTTTTTTGATGTACCATTGGATATAATTATAGCATCCCATGCCTTTACACATATCATAACATGTTTTTAGGCATAGATAAACATTAAATTAAAATCTATGGATTATAATATGTAGTGTCCTGGAGATTAGGTGCATATGTAAAAAACATGGTTCCTAAAGAAGAACATGTTTTCATTAATATTAATAATAATCTCATAACATCCTTTCATACCTAAAATTTTCATTGGAAAACAATTTAATAACATTATTTAAGGTATAAGCTAAAAATCATAGTAAGGGAATAAATATAAGAATAAATCATCGCACACTGGTTAGAAGCTATAAAATAATGATAATAAAAACATTTAACAATATTAAATATAAGGAATCATAACATGGTATCAAATATTCATAGATCCATAGTAATATTTCTGCAATATAAAAAATAAATTTTAGCATGAGTCTAGGATCATTTCACATATAGAAGAAGCATTCAATGCTAACCGCCAACACTGTTGCACACAGATCATGAGTAAAGGCTAGCCCCCCAGACAGTTTCCCATAATGATTGATGATACCAAACAATACCCATTTAATTGGAATGATATATAGGAGCACCAATTATAACTTATTAATTTATATGTTTTCTAAATATAAAATCTTAAATAACAAATCAAAAATAAACAAAAGGTTTACCAATGAAAAGATTTGGGTATCATAATTTCCAATAAAGGATAATAAATGAATTTATAAATAAAATATCAATGAAAATAATAATTAAATAGTAAATGGAAATTTATAAATAAATTTTTTCACATATCATGATTATTGATGTCAAACTAAAGTGAAAACAAGTAAAAATAGTATTTGAGAAACTTTATAATTAAATCGTTTTTTTTTGTTATTTATAAAAAATATTAAAGATAATTTAATGTAGAAGAGGGAATAATATTTTATATAAAAATAGACATGACTCAAGAAATATTTAATAATAAAATGAGTGATTATATAATAAAATTGTGGCATAAAACAAATTAAAGTCTGAACATGAAATTGGATAATAATTTCAGAATTTCCCTTAAATCAGGATTGGTTATCGAGAAGAATTGTGTAGGGAACCATTTAAAAACATGTATATCACATAATATTTCGATCATTGGACCTTGATACATGTGTATAGAACATATAATAATATTTTAAATATTGAAATACATAATAAAATAGAATTTTTTTTGGGTAAAAACAATGGAATAGTAAACTAAAGGAATAATGGATGTTTGGGTAGAGTGTATTACCTTATGTCTCAAGGCATTCTTCACTTGATCATATTGTCCTCAATAATTTAATTATTTCATTAATTAATAATTCTGGAACCCTTTTCTATATCTATTTTATTAATATAACTATATTGGGTTTGTTTATGGAATTGTTGATGGGTTAACAGGTTCACTGTTATTTATAGGACCATTGGTTTCATTGGTATTTCATTATTTGATTGCATGTATATATGTACGAATGGTCATATAAAGCTGGGGTAATTATCCATAACTAAAAATATATTTTATCAATGATCATAAACATGTAAAATTGGCCTTATATATCATTTTTTTTAGAGAATTAGGATGAATCTTTAGAAAAATAGCTAATGATAGTCATTTGTGTTAATTTTTGTGGTTTTCGATCAGAAAAAACAAATTCTGTTTTAGAAATTAATATCTTCTGTAAAAAATTATTCCAGAACACTATATAAGATATAATAAAAAATTTATAATCTATTTAAACCATTAATTTCATTCATGAACATCCTTGAAGATAGTAAAATAAATCTATTACTTTTTCATCCTTGTATGTGATAAATTAACAAACTACATATGATGGATTCTTTTTTAATATAAAAGGAATTGGAAAGAGTTATTATTGGAATTTATTACATTAGAATAACAAATTTAAATTATATTTAAGGTACTATAGTTATTATACCATTTTTATGAGGGTATGAAAAGACAAGAAAATTAAACAAAATAGAAATGAAATTAAATGAAAAGGAAACGTGTTTTAATTCTGGATTAAATCTTCTTGAGAACCTCTTTATGTGATTGGTTTTGGAATTTTATTAAGAAAAATAGATCCTAGAGGAAGGGAAGGGTATTTTTTAAGGGATTTTTCTTGAACATGTCTAAGTAATAATATTTTAATGGTGTGAGGAGAAGCGGTTGTGAGGGTGGTATTTATAGTGGATAATATGGGTGTGTTCTTATAATTTTACTCAATATTTTATTATTTTTCTCAAAAAATAGTAGTAGCAATTATTTGACAAAATAGAATAATCAGTTCAAGTTAATTGAAACCAATAATCACTTACATCATGCATGACTCAAGAAAGACTCAAAAATTCATTTATTTAATTATACTTTAAATTTTCATATTTCACTATTCAAAAAATTCATGTATTTTGGAAAAAAAATCAGCCGAATTTTTTTTTGAGGTGTAGAATTTAAAAATAAACAAAATTTTATGAGAATAATTTTTTATATAGGAGAAAATTTATTTTTATGTAGAATAAACATTTACAGGGAAAATATAGATTTTAAAATTTTCACACCTTTTATATCACATTGGAAAATTAAATGAGGTCTTTTAAAATGATCTAATTATCATAAGAAATAAAAAACTAATTTAAGAATTTATTTTTCTAAATATAAATTATATTTTGAATCATTAAATAAAATTATTAATTTAACATTTATTACATACAAAATTTACTAACACTTAATTAATTAATTTTAAATTTTCTGTTTACTTTTACTATTATATAATAATATAATACTTTCACTTCTAATATTAAAAAAAATCTATTTATACATTCATTGGGGAGTTTACTATTCAATTATCCACTTTACTATTCAAACGTTTCATGTTACCATTCCAATGATCATGATAGTATTCATTTTGAATATTTTTCTTTAACAACTAAAAATGAATTTTATTTAATGAATTTATCATTTTTAATGCTTTTATTGTGCACATAATGTTATTACATTTGATTATATAATATGAAATAAGTATAATAAGGTATTTTCATTGACAAATGTTTTAGGTGATTATATTCATCTCCGTTAATAAATTTCACCCTCAAAATTTTGTTTTACATTCTATGGTGAAAAAAGGTGTGCGTAATTATCCTTCATCATTTTCTCCTGTTCCCATATTTCCTCTTTGTATGTTTGGTTCTATAATAACACTTTGACAAAGTGATTAGACTTATTTCTTAGAACATTATCACTATGATCCAAAATGTTGAATTGATGCTCATCGTAACAAAGATCATTCCCCAACTACACCACCTATGAATTATAAACATGTGAGGGATCTAGTATTTACTTCCTCAAGATGAACATGTGGGATACATCAGTTATATGAAACCTAGATGGTGAATATTCTTGTTGATAGGAAACATCGCTGGCATGGTTAAAGTTTTGAAGTAGATGATGTACTTGGGAATTAACTTCTCTTTATTACCAAATTTCCCGATCCTCTTACATGAATATTAGAGGAATAATATCATGTATCCAACATAATCTCAAGGTCCCATTGATTATTATCAACATGGTTCTTTTTTCAACACCAGGTTACCTTATTGTTATAGTGAATGGTTTTCACTATCTCCCATAAAACCCAGGTCTCATCAAAGATTATCTTCATAGCTCTTTTGTGGACTTTGGGCATCCTTGATGTGTTGTTTAATGGGTTTCACCTTCAGTAATATTTCATCAACCATTTATATTCCAATCATCTTACGATCACTCACTTCATCCGAGTATGCTTTTATTTTACACCTTTTCCTATAAGGGGATTTAAATGGAGTCATTGAGATTTTATAGTAGAATCAATTGTTGTAAGAGAACTCAACCAGAGGTAGATGTTATTCCCATACTCCTTTGAATTTTATAGTACACACTATCAATATGTATTCTAGTTTTTGAATAGTTCTCTTATATTTTCAGAAGTTTTAGTATGATAGGTTGTACAAAAGATCATCTCAATTATCATATCATGTTGGAGACTTTTTCAAAACATCAAGGTCAATATTGGATGTCGATCAAATATAATAAATATTGTTACTCCATTCATCCTTACCACTTAGTTGATATATATCTGAGAAATTTTTTCCAGTGAAAAGTCCTCTTTAATAGAGATATAATGAGAGGAATTTTTAAGAAGATCAACAATAACCCATATTTCATTGATTCATCTAGATGTATTTGGAAGTCCACTGAATAATTCCATACTGATGTTTTTCCATTTCCATGTTTGTATGGGAAATGGTTACATCATCCCTTTAAGCATTCTCATTTTAGACCATTCTTTCTGACATTTTAGGCACTATGAATGTAAATTCAACGATCTCTTGTTTCATATTATCAACCAAAATTTCTATGAGATATCTTAATAAATATTTCATATCCAAAGGTGAATAAAGAAGGTTGATCTATGGGAATCATTTAGATTCTCTTTATTTAACTCTATATTTTCAGTTAATCATATTCGTAACCCAAATCCTATGAATCCATTACCATTAGCCTTGAAATTGGAGGACTTACCATTCTTAAGAGCTTCCAATATATTCTGAATTTAGTCATCCTTTCTTTGATAATGCTTTTTTATCTCCATAAAGTAAGTTTTAGAAATAATTTGAGAAATGAATTATTGTTTTATTACATTAATGAGTCCCATGACCATCATTTTAATGTCTATGATGATTGGATACTTCTAAATTCTCATCATTAATAAAGATGAAGGATATTTTCTGCTTAGAGAATCTGCCGCCTTATTAGCCTTACGAGGATGGTAGTGGATTGAGCAGTCATAATCTCTGATGATCTGTAACCATATTAACTATTTTTTCTTAATATCCATCTATGTAAATATATATTTGAGACTATTTTTGTTATTTTATCTCTCAAACATCTTCCAATTGATATAATACCACAATATTTTCAATTTGAAGATCACTCCTGCCAACTCCAGATCATTCATGGGATAGTTTTACTCGTCGATTTTCAGCTTCATTGAGATTTATTCTCTCATATTATCATTTTTAATCAGTTTGAAGACTAATCCTATTTTTTTATGTATCTCTGTACACTACAAAGAGTTATCCACATTTTAGGAGTGCGAGTAGAGGTGTAATGAAAAGATAATTACGAGCGCCTTAAATAATAACACACATTATTTATTCTAGTAAAACATCACTCCATTCCATTTTAGAGTTGTTATTTAATTTAATAATGGTGATAAGTTCATCAATAATCAACGATAATGACTATGTTTTCCATGGAAACTACAGATCGCTCCATTAAAATTTTTTCTAGGACACTTTTCTATTTAAATTTTATTGGAAGGGTCTAATGATATTCCTTATCAAGGGATAACATGCCCCATGAATGACAAATATTCTATATAAAACTCAAATTTACTATACATTTAATATAGTTTCTCCCTTTGTAATTTCATCTGAACAAATTTCATAGGGTCTTCATGTTCATCCTTTCCCATTTAGTATAGTAGAATATAATAGATAAAGACTGCCAAATATTTGATGAGTTAATCACTAATGACACAATTCATAAATCCATGAATATTTTTGGGGAATTAATGATTCCAAAGGGAATAAATATGAATTCATAATGTCCATAAATATTTCAAAATGTATTCATGGGAATATATTCTTTATTCACCATTAATTGATGATATCCCAACCAAAGGTCGGCCTTAGAGAAATAAATGTCCCATGATAGCTGATAAATTAAGTCATATCTCTGAGGAAGGGGATAATATTTCATTATAGTGATTTTATTTAGCTCCAAATAATTAATTTAGTGGTTTATTGATTCATTATTATTATTAAAAAAAGGGCTTCTGTACCCCATGTTGTCGGACTCAGGCAATGAAACCCTATTCCAGATTCACATATAATTTCTTCATTAGTTCTTCCTGCTCAATAGAGGCCATTATTTATGGTATATTTGATATATGAAATTATATAGGAATAAGATCAATTGAGAACTCAACCTATCAATCTGTCAGGACACAATGAATTTCATTAATGAAAATGTTAGTGTGATCCCCCATGATGGTCATTTTTTCAAGCATGATCATCTCATTTGTCTCAATCAGTAGAGTGAGATATTATTTCTCACAAGGAAGTAATATCGACACATGAAATAATATTTATAAACGAAATTATTCCTCCTCCTTAAACCTGTAAAGAATTAATGGATGATTTGGGAAGTGAACAATGATCTCCCTTTCCCAATATAGGATTTTGATTTGTATAAATAAAGACAATACATTACTAAAACAACATCAAACACCACAAAAGGAATTAAGACATACTCTTCTTGGAGCTTCAATCCTAAAAAATTATCTAGGGATTCGTTCTATAATTTGGATATAATAATTTGCACATTTTTTCTCATAGATAACTCAGCCAACATATTTTGAGTTAGTGTTTGAATAGTCATAAAAAACAAGAATCATATTAAAAAATGTTTATAACCAAAATTTTTTTACATTCAATATACATGAGTGATGAACCCACGTACATGACATCACATATTTTCTAAATCCACCATAGTAGTAGTGATAGCATGTGACATTCCTTTCTTTCATGGGAGGTTGTTGTTGAGAACATCCAACAACACTGAGCTTAGGGAATCGGTTTACAAAATTCTGTTGTAACATGTAGTTGAAACACATCACTCTAGGATGAGTATTGATTTTAACCTTCCTTTTTTCTTCCAAATTAGTGGAATTATTCATGTGTATTTGGTAGTTATTTGTCATATTCCCCATTATTCAACATTTGAATCTTTTTCAAGTTCCCTTTATACAATTACCATGATGCTTTATACCTCAACTTTGACACATTGGTTATTCGGTATTATTTTTATAATGAGATTTATTTATTGATCAACCAATGTTAGACTCCATAATCCACATTTTTCACTGGGCTGATGATACCATTTATAGTCTCTAATCACTATTTTACCCCTTAGGTCATAATGTAATTTACCATCCTAACTATTGAAGTCTCGAATCGCCAATGATTTTCATAGACTTGTATTTAGTCCACCAAAGAAGTGATTTGCCTTTATTTCGATGTTCATCACAATTACAGAATCATATATTTAAATCCGTGTTATGTTTACTTCATACGCCTTGATTGGCACTTCATTTTTCATCTTAAGGCTAGGGAACTCTCTTTCCCTCTTGATACGGAGGGTTCGAGACAATATTTATTCAAAATAAATTCTTGAATTCCTCCAAATCCATTGAATCAATATCACCCTTAGCCTATTTATTTTTTATTAGTTTCCACCACTTTTCATCTTCAACATCAAAATTATAGGCCACCAGTACAAATTTTTATTTTATTGATTAATTGAGTAGAGATAAAATGTTTTCAATGTATTTATTCCACTCTTCAAAGTGAAGGGGATCAGAAGATCCACCATACATGTGAGGACTTTACCAAATAAAGTATTCAATAAAAACTATCTCTTTCATTGTATAATGATGGAATTAATCATGATTAATGTTATTATTAATTACCAGATCCAGTTGATAATGTACTATCAAATTTGTTAACCACCTATTCCCATCATATTTTCAATGCAATTATGGAAATCATCACATTTCATATCGCATTGATTGTTGCACGTGTTCCTATAATTCTATCCATTAACTATGAAAAAAAATCAGGTTTTGGGTTTAATACAATGATAAAAAGAATATAAATGATAATTTAAACATTAATGGATAAACTATTAAATGAAAAGTATACCATAACATTTGATTACCTATGTTTCCAAATAGGTTATCCATGATTTTTTTCCGAACATATACTGATATGAAAATTTCATTTGTTCCCTATACAATGGATTGTAGTGATATTATGAATTTACTAATACATATCCCCCAGGAGTTTCAAACTAAGGTCATAGAAAGGCCCATTTTTGTATACCTGGTTACCTAGAGTGAGGCCCAAAAAAATTCTTATTGTTTTTACTCCTAGGTACATCTGTTCTTGAACTACCTCAACATGTTTTATCTAGATAGGTATAATTTTTTTTGGATAAACCAATTACTCTATACTTAACTAAATTTATGGATTTTTTTCTTAGTCTTATTTTTGTACCTAATGGTCTTATTAATGTTCTCTATTCATAATCTCTATAAATAAATAAACACTAACCTATGACACCAACTATTGAATCCCATTACATTAAACATATAATAACATGATTTTAGGCACAATTAAACATCAAATTAAAATCCAAGGATGATAATTTTTATTGTCTTGAAGAATGGGTACATAATTTAACATCAAGATTCCAAAATAAGAACTTATTTTATTTAATATTCATAAATATATACTATTTTCTATTGAGCCCTTAAATCATCATAGGATAGCCTAGGGGAAACATTCCTAAAGGGATGAGTTAAAAATACAAGGTAAAGATTAAGCATAAGAAAAAATATTTTCTCATGGGTTTAAGGAAGATCATAATGATATTAAATGGAATGGGACATGATTAAATATAAGAAATCATAAATACAGATAAAATAATCATGGATTCGTTGTAATGTCGGAGAAACATGAAAAATTAATTTTTATATGATTTAATTATAATTTCAAATGGAGGAGCACAAGTCAAAGCAAACAACCATGACCGTTGCACATGGAGCATTAGTCAAGGCTATCCACCAAGAATATTGCATAAAACTTTTCATGAGACTAAATATTACCTAATTAATTGGATATATATATATGGGTTCACTGATCATAACACGTAAATGAATATGTTTTCCTCCTAAATAATCATTCATAAGAAATCAAAAATAAACATAAGGATTACCCATGGATTGATTCAGTTATTCTAATCATGTCATAAAGATTAATAAATGGGAATATCATAAAATTTTCTATTAAAGAAAGGAATAATGAATTTATAGACAATAATAAATGAATATAGACATGGATCATTATATTTTATATCAAACTAATGTGATGAAATATAAAAAGTGTATTTAAAAAATCTAGAATTAGAACATTTTGTGTTGTTTAAAAAAAGTATTAAAGAGAATTTAAAGTATAAAAAGTGATTAATAATTTATATAAAACAAAAAGTAAAAAAAATGTTTTCATAATGAAAATAGGGATTTAAGAAAAATAATGGAGTCATATAATGGAATACATATTTCACATGATATTTTGTAAGATTCCGGGAAGTTCTCCAAATGTGGGAATGACTATCGAGAAGAATTAAGTATGAGACCTTTAAAAACATGATTACCCCAGAAAATAATGATCAATGGATATTGATACATGACATTGGAACATATAAAAAAATTTATAGGTTTTAAAAAAAATAAAATATAATTTAATTTGGGTAAAAATAGATGGACAGTAACCTGAATGAAAAATGGAGGTTCGGGTTGAATCCCTTACCTTAAGTCTGAAGGTGTTATTCACTTGATCATAATATAATAGATAATAAAATTAAATTGATTAAGTAAATATTAACAAAAACGTTTTATATTACCATGATTTAGTATAACATTATTAATTTAATTTTTGTTCTTTTTTGATGGGTTAAGATGTTCAATTTTATTGTGTATTAGCATTGGTTTCATTTTTTTCCACGATCAGATTATTTTTATACATGTACAAAAGGACATATAATATTTGGTTAATTATAGATTACTTATATTATATGTTATTAATGATATTAATCAGGTTAAATTGTTCTTATATATAATTTTTTATGTAATGAGGAAGAATCATTAGGTAAATAGTTAATGATAATCAATTGGGTTTATTTTTGGCAGTTTTCGATGACAAAAAACTCATCTTATGTTATAAAATAACATTACATGTTAATAATGATTCATGAATGTAAAATAATATAGTGTAAATATATTCTAATCTTGTTCGACAATAAAAATTGTTTCATTTCAATCCATTAATATATTAATGGAACTTGAAATGTCGTTGTCCTTGAATGTGATTAAATATCACATTAAAGATGATGTATTACTTTTTTTTATAATAACTGGAGGAAAGGGTGATGGTGATGAATTATTTATTTAGAATAAAGAATTGAAGTATATTCCTGTGAATTGAGTTATCATAACATTTTTATTAGGGGATGTCAGGAGATTAATTTAAAAAGAACATAAACATAAATTTCAAAAAGAAAGTGGGATTTAGCTCTTGATTTCTTCTACTTGAGAACATATTTATGGGATTGTTTTGTGTATTTTAATAAGACAAAAAATATACTAGAACTGGGGGTGAGAATTTAGAGTCATTTGAGTAGAATTTTTAATACGCTCAATGATTGATATGTACGGTGAGATGTGGTCATGAGGGGTGGAATTTATAGAGGAGGAGAGGGGTGTTTTCTCATTATTTAACTCAATATTCTATTATATTAATCAATATAGGAAATTGTGATTATTTTTAAGACATAATATAGTAATTAGTGAATATTAATTCTAACCAATGGTCACATAAATCTTACCAGACTCATAAATTCATTTATTTGCTTATACTGTATATTAGCGTATTTCACTTTTCACAAAAAATTATAGCATTTCAAAAATATCAAAAATATTAATCCTAACCATTATTCTATGAGTAGAATTGGAAAATTAACTCCACTTTATAAAATAATTTTTTTATAAAATCACATAATTAAAATTTTGATTACAAAAATCATTCACATGGAAAATAAATATATTTAAATTACAACTACATTAATGTCTCATTGAAAAATTATGTAAGGTTTCATTAAATTATCTAATAATAAGAATTTATCATAATAATAATTTATGAAAAGAAAATTTTTAAATAAATTTTCATTTTATTTATAAATATAATGAAAAAAATAATTAAATAATCATGACATATAAAATTACAAACACTTAATTATTAATTTCAAAAATATTTATTTACTTATAATTTGATATAATTATATCATTTTGTCAGTTAAAATATGATTATATTTTAAATATAAATCCATTGTTTATGTTACTATTCAATTGTTTGGTTTATTGTTCCTAAGGGTCATGTTACTATTCCAAAGGTCAAGATACTCTTTCTTTGGAATATGTTCATTAACATTAAGAAATTATTTTTATTTCATTAATTATTTGTTTATAATGTTATTATTGTGTTATTAATGTGATTATTTTTTAATACTATGTGAAATAATTATAAGTAGTTAATTTCATTAATAAATAATTTGGATCCTTACAATCATAACCCAGTTATGATTCTTAAAAGATTTAGGAATTTTTTACTATTGGTATTAGGTCCACTCATAATGCCACTTTATTCATCCATGAATTGAAATGATAGTATACATGAATCCAATAAATAATGGCCTATTAAAAGATTCTATGAAATATTAACATAGATCTATATTGGTTGGTATCATTTTTCAACAATTATTCTCATAAATTCTATATATAAATTAAATTGGATAGAATTACCACTATTCTATTAATTTATCATATCAATAATATTATTTTCAAAATAGGATAAATTAATTCCTTGAAATCCACAATATCATTGGACAAAATAGTAGAATTATTTTTCTCATATTAGAAACATTTCACCCACTTATTAGGTATTCAATCCTCCCATCATTCAGTAATATAATGACCATATCAACTGTATCCCATAAAATATGATCTAGATTCAGCTTCTAAAATATTTCTCGAATAATATATTTTATGGAATGACAATGTAAATTGTGATTTTATTATTAAATAATAGTTTATGTTGTATAATAATAATATCTATCATGTTTTGTTCTTATTACAAATACATGTCCTTGAAATTTATAAAATATATCATTTTACAATTTCGGAGGATTATGTCAAGGTCTTCCATATCTATAATAATATTAAACAGTTGTGGAATAGGAGTCCCAAACAAAAATTATAGACCTACATTCTTAGATAAACTAATTTTTTATTCTTACTAAGTTAAACATCAAATTATTTAAACACTATAATCGAGAGATTACCTTTCCCTATAAACCTCACATAACTAATTATTTAATATGATGGATAATATACCCAAAAAATGGTCCTCACATTTGTTTCATTAAACACCAATAAGTTACCTTAACATATTATTATGAACATTAGGATTTATTTTTATATGGAGACCTTCAATATTCCTTGAATATTAAACAATATAATATGTCTTTAACATTTCCTAATGGCATAAAAATCATGATAAACATTAATATTCCATGAAAATGAATGTTCAGAAAGAAAACCTAATATTTATTATTGGATAATAACCAATTGTGAACCAAATATTTCATCATAGATGATGAAGTACAAAAAATTATACTATGTTCATCAAGGAAAATAGAATACTATACTATAAAACTAACACAATAATTTCTATTAAAAAACAATAAGGAAATAGTGGACCCATCATGGATGGTACTATTCCCAATAATTTACATTATATCTTACTAGATAATGAAAAACATTATTATTAATGTTTAATATGCCTATATAAAACCTAAAACCCAACCTAACCATTTTTCATTTCTAGAAATTAAAAAAACCGGACATAAAACATTCACATTCCTTGATGGATTTATTGTCCAATGTAAACCATTTAGTTTTCCATGGTGAAATTAAAAAACAATGAAAAAACATATTCTTCACTATTAAGAATTAAAATAAATGGTAACCCATTATTTATCCCCATATGTATTTAAACTTTGACAAAAACCTTCATTCTATATTTATTGTATTTAAATTGTGGTCTAAACCATAATAAATTCACATCTACATTTATGAAACTGAATACCCATTATTATTTTTCAATAGAGTTAAAATAAAGAGTGACTTCCTACATGGATTTGAACAAAACTATGACACTGAAACCTCATTTTATGTGTTTGGGACTCCCTTCTCTCTTAGAAAAAAATGATTTCATTTTTTAGTGTCACATTAAATTCATTATTCATAGTTAGTCCCTTTAATTCTAGTATTTTAACATAATAAGTTGATAAATTATGTAATAATAATTATTTATAATGTAAATGGTTTCATAATAATACGTTATTTATAAAATATAATAAAATATTAGTGAAAATTGTCTCAATTATAAGATTTTACCACATATCCTCTAGGTTTCTATATAAAAATCCTTAAAAATAATAATAACTACTACTTTCCATGAAGTGAATCATGGGTAAGGGATGAAGAAATCTTAAATAGAGAATTGTAAGCCATCCATTAAATTATTTTAAATGGAAATAGATAGATAGAAGAATCATATTCACACTGATAATACATTAATGAGTTGTTTTATTTTAGAAAGAATATAAAAATTTCCTTTGATATCCAATTGAACTGTATAAAAATTCCCATGAATATAGCATCTATTTTATTGAAACCACTTTAACAATAGGACACTGACACTAACTTTCCCAATCATAATATCCTCATCATCAAATGGTCAATTAGATTGTACATGAACTCATGTGGGTGGGATTTATTATGCCATGCCCAATATTATAAGTGAACCTTTATGTTTTGGATCTATATTTATTTTACCCACGTAAAATGTTTGAATAGTTTGGTAAAGAAAAAATCACAAATTATAGTTTTTTGAGTCTCAATAATCATTGAAACAAATACCATCAATAATTATTTAAAATATGATGATAATAATGTTTAATATTTATAATTAGTGATATGGAATGTTTATGGGAGTGTTCCTAAGAATCATAGTAGTCAACAATACCAAATAAACCTAGCATCCCTATCATACTACTTAATACACAATAAACTGGGTCATTCAATCCATGGATCTATGAAAATAAATGGAACAAGTGGTGGGAAACCCCATCATGATACATGGATAATTGAGAACCCCACTATTAGATCCAAGTGTATTAGTGATTATTGCATCTTAATATGTATTCTATTGGTTATATTTTTATATATGAAAAAAATAGATTAACTGAAAAAAAATTAAAAACATTAAAAAAATAATATTACTAATGATGATTGTTATAGTCGTTAAACTATATGGAATAAATAGTGATAACTACATTTTATAATTGAATATTTATAAAGAATTTATAATTTAAACTTTATCAAATTGAAGTAATTTAATTATTATGAATATAAATATTCTCCTATGATTAAATTATTGGTTTTTATGTAATTAATCAATTTTGAGGTGAAAAGTAAAATTATTTATTTCGCAAATAAATCAATTTCATAGTACAAGAATGGAATAAATCATTAAGAAAACATTTTTATTTACAAAAAATATAATTAAAAATCAATATAAATTATTCAAACGGAGTATAGAAAATTTATAAAATAATAGCTTATAACATTTAGAACAGATGTAATATTTCACATTAAAAACATATTTTAACACACTTATATTTATCATTAGAATTTTTCAATTTTAGAAATTAAATATAAAAACCATTATTTCAAATTTTACTTAAAAATATAAATATTATTTAATATTTTCATTTTTATTTTTTTTATAATGATAATATGAGTATTATTAGTATAAATTATATTGATAATGGTACATCCATTTTTATTGAAAATTATTTTATTAATATAATTTTATTTTTATTTAATTAATAAAATTAATCTAATTTCTGTTATTAAACTAATATAATTCTTATGTTTATATATAATTACATTAACACTCATTCAATTGGATATAAATACAATATTATATTTATAACACATAGTGGTTAAAAGTCATTTTTCTGTGAAAATAATTTATATATATTATATATAAAAATACCAAATAAGATTACATCACGTTTATAAATGCAATTATAATAAAAGAATAATTATTTATGTTTAAAATATATTTTAATTAACATCAGTTTCATTTTTTTAAATAAAATACTATTTATGAAGTTAAAATCTTGGTTATTTGGAAAAATTTAAAATGTAACATGTAGAAACTGATGGAAAATTACTTGGGAAATGTATTGAAATTACCTTTAAATGCTTTTATAGGGATTTATCCTCCCAATGTCACCCCACACTCAATTATTAAAAATTCTAGAGTCATTGAATGTTGTGAACTGACCTAATGTGCCCTTCATGACCCGTAGAAGGACTAGTTGTCACAACCCCAAGTCCCTCACTATATGATAGAGGATGAAAACGAGCATTGAGAAAAAAAACTGAAAGGGAGGCCATTGAATGATATAGATTTATGCACACAACCAACCATATAAATTCATAACTTCATTGGATGAAATAAAAAACATCAAAAGTAAGAACCACGCACGTAAAAACTTATTGAAAAAAACATCTTGAAAGATTAATAACAAATGTAAATGAAAAAACCCATTATCAAAAAGAAAAGATGTCCCAATGTGAAAAGAACATAAATAATTAAATTATAAGAGATATATCCCCCTTATATCCATGATTAACTTTTATATGTTATTAATAATCTTTCATATCACTAATTTCCTCCATTATCAATGAAGATTTATTTTTTTGTTTATAGAAGACATGAAACATTTGAGAAAATACCCGACATGAGTGAGTATATACATCCCTAGTTAGATTCCCTAGAAACCAAAAGGGAACAATATAGAGATACAACAATATTCATCCCCACCAAAATAAGTGGGAAATGAAAAACGAACATGCACATTAATGTATTCTGATCTTGAAACCCATATGTGGGAGAAAGGTGATATCTGTATCATAACCAAGTAAAATTTCAAGAGTACTCCTACATATCCATATGTCCAATGTTGATGCCAAATATAAGAAAAAACCTCAATATAATTTGATTCAGGGGACCCATACCTCATAAATATTTTCAATAGATGAGAGAAAAAACATCTCCATATTAGGACCCACACCTCGCATGAGCTCGATGATGAGGGAATACCGCTCAATAGGTGCTGAAATGATG
The DNA here is from genome assembly GCA_963277665.1 of Viscum album. NCBI lineage: Eukaryota > Viridiplantae > Streptophyta > Magnoliopsida > Santalales > Viscaceae > Viscum > Viscum album. Next base: position 1,857,878,494 of record OY728160.1, read on the forward strand.
GAAAGTAGTAAAGGGGGTACTGATCCTATCTATATAATGAAATAGGGAACTCACACCATAGTGTTAAGCAGATTTAAGACATTATATCCCCCCCTATACCTTAGGTTACCCACACCCAGATGTGATGGTAATATAATGAACCATCATTAATCAAATAGAACAGGAAACATGCACCCTGGTATAATAAGGGAGTAGTGACCCTACAATCTATCTTAATATCCCACATAATCATAATCCTCATAAATTATCAAAAGAATAAGTGTCCTACTCAGAATATCTCAAATCATATCTCAGAATTCACTATAAAGGATATAATCGCATTATACATGAAGAAACCTCTAGGTAACAATAATTTGGGAAAAATCCCAGTCCAATTGATGGATACACTAGATGTCGATGTTTCTCAATGGGATAAAAGGCCTATAGTGGTCCACAATATGTGTGGCCCTACTCTACTTCCTGGCCATGTTCTCATCATTAAATGTATTGGATGCAATGTCTGTGTACATTTTGTGTCCTCTAGGATACATGGTGTATATAACCACTTTTGGTCCTGGTTTTGCATAAAAATTTATACCAGTGTATTCCCACTCCTACCATTATACTCTAGTACATGGTGTGTTTGTCCATATGGGGACCTGTCCATGGCCATCTGACACAAGGTAAAACCACATGGTAAGGGTCACTGATGTAAAGTCCAAACTATTTAGTGTCTGAAATTTATCATCACACTGAAAAATATTTCTAAATCCAATGGCCCACCTAATATTTGATCATCCATATATAAACCGTAATGTCTGGTTTTTTACAGAAATTTAAATTTTCTACATGGATCTAAATTCCATTACTAATTTTGTAATTCCTATCTATTGATCACTCAAAATATAAAGTATTTAAATCTAGTGGTAGTGTTTATCAATTTATCCGACCTCTGGTGGCGGAAAATTAGAATATTGAAACCTACACAATCTTGTATCATCTCCCATGAATTTCCCATCCCTTTTCATCTTCACTTCGAATCTTGTTTCCCTAGAGGCATCACCTGCATCATGAATCCTATCACAATATTTATGTAAATAATAATCACATTCATCATTCACCAAACCATTTCAAATTTTTTGGTTTGATATAAATTGTACACACACTAGAAATGTTGAATTGTGAACAATAGGCCAATTGTGATGAACAAAATAAATGGTGGGTTGAAATACACTATATTTATGTAATCCTTAAATAGAAAATATTAATTGGACAATGATTCCATAACAGGAAAATATATGGGAGATATAACAGAATATCAGAAATAAATTTATTTAAAGAATTTAAATATATGGAAGAGATCATGTGAATATTTAAAATCACACATTGAACATTTCATCGTGAGATTCTTTAGTGGAGGGACACTAGACTGTTGAGGATAAAACAAATTTGGAAAACAAGAGAAGAATGACTAAATGTTGGGTAATTAATTTACACATCTTGACTACATCTAATGAAGCATCTCCTTAGGGAACATTGTGGTGAGATTACCTGAGGTGAAGATCAATTAAACACCACATAACCACATTACATAAATCATGTTTTATCAAGATATGTTTTTTGGAATAGATATGAAGAAATTAATGTTCCAACAAAGTTAATGATATCATGTTGTGTAACCACATTACATATCATGCGAATACATATGATGAGATTTCAATGAACTGATTCTACGTAACATAATTTTTCACAAAAATTGATCAAAGGGACCCACACCAAACCACAAATGAACCAAATATCTATGAAATAAATTAATATCAAAGCACATATAGATCCTACAAAAGGTGGGATATGTTGTAGCTATTTTAGGCATTCAGATATAGAGAAAAAAGCATTGAGTGATAATCTACATGGCCCTTTATATGTTTTTTATTCTTTGCAACATGATATAAGTTTTCTTTTCTCCGTCCATATTATTCATTCTTCACTACGATAAAGGGATAAAGTCACCAGGTTCTAGGGTAATATAATAGATGGTGGAAGGTGCTATTAGATTTAATTATTTTTATTCTTGAATTTGTTTTGATGAAATTATTCAATACCTTTACAATCCATTTTAATTTATTTTTTCATGAACATAGATATTTGAAATAAAATAAACATTAAGGATAGGTACTTCTCGGTAGAGAACTTGGTGGTGACATTGGAATGATTAGATAAGACATTGCATGGATGTATTATCCTTTTGGTTCACATGTTGTGGAATCACATTAATGTGTAGGAATATTCCTTGTAGAAAGAGAGCCAAGAGTGGGCTCAATATCCTGAGTTGTTTGTTTAGATTTCAATTTCATGTTTGAAAAGCTCAAATTATGGAATGATGCATAGGCACAACTATTTACTCATAAAACATTGAAGTATTTCTATTTATAATTTACGTTATATGTTCTGAGAAAGCATATTATTCTATTCCTGATGTTCAAAGAATTAATTTTATAAAAATAATAAATATATTTAATATTATGGTCACATGATTTCATAAAGAAAAATTGTTAAATATTAAAATGAAAATATGTTCATAAATGTGAGACTGTGGTTTAGTCTAGAACATTGTGTTTACCCTATTCATGGCATAAAATTGATTAGCATGGGTAATTTAGAGTATCCACACATTGGAGGTGTGTTCAATATTTTAAATATTTAATAAATTCATTAATTCATTCATTTTGACAGAAAAATTTATATATGACAATTATGGAATGGTGAATTATGAATGCTTAGACTCATAAACCCTGGGATAATTCAGATGCTTCTACTTCATATGTAATTGGGGAATCACCTCAGATGACAATGAAACTCCATATTAGAGACGATCAAAGTACAATGAATAAAACAACTTCTTTTGATCGACGTATGGTGCGTTGTTCAATGATGAATCATTGAATATCTAGGTAGGACTCATTAATTTTTGGTTTCCACCCATGGTGATTAATCTAATTGAGTATATCAATCCCTTATATAGATATAAACCAATTGAGGCCTATTAATGTTCAACGCTCCATTTTAAATTAATTAATTTCATTGGTTTTTTGTCCCCTATATCAATGTTCTGGATCATTGGCCAAAATATCTCAGATAAAAATGGTTAAACATTTATTATTGTTACTTTATCGAAAAAATGATCTAGGTTCATCACTAATAGGACCCCAAAATTCATTTTGCAAATTTTCATGATGTAACACACATGATCATGTCCCCAAAATCATAACATAACGATGATCGAGGCTTAGATTGATGAAATAAGGATAGATCTAGAATAATTGTGAGTCCAAATGATCATTTCTAATATTTATTATTAAAAAATCTAGGGGAATGGTGCAGTTTGTATGGTTCAAATATCGAAACCACTTTGGTTGTTTGGAATCTTATTTCATTCCACTAGAGGGGTGGAATCCATTTTAGGATGATATATTTTCCAGTCTTGTGTGAAATCAATTTGAGAATCGATGAAGTATAATCTAATTGGAGGTGTTGATTACAGATCTATGAATTTTTAGATAACATGACTAAACTTCATATACAATGATAAAATATTTCATGTATCCCATTATGTGTGGTGTCTAGGTTTCTAAAGAATGATAAGGATGAAACGACTTGTATCCCACCAAAAATCCATGAATCCCATCCCTAAATGGGCAACCCATGTGGACGATCACAGGGGTAGGATACCTTGTGAATGTACATAGGTAGGTAAATGGACATGTACCAGATTACACAGTCATGGTGTCTTGTAAACGGATGTCATGACCCGTCCCCCAGGGCCCGTGTCGTGAATACCCCAAGCCTGCCTTCCATAGGCCAGGGGCTAGCGTCTAGCACCAAAAGAGTAATTCCTTAATACATGTGAAGGAATTGACATTATAACCTGTAAACACACACAACAGATAAGAACAGGAGTAAACTGTATAACAAATAAGTGAGTATAGTATGCAAAAAGAAGTCAGAATAGAAGCCCAACTGGAAGGTACAAGAAATAGAAAGTACAAGTACAACTGAGGAAAATAGAAAAACAGATACTAGTTCATCCTCCGAGGCTCCTACCTAAATGGTAGGTACATATCACCTCCTCAGAACTCCACGTTAGTCCGTCTCCACCATGTACCAACACTCCGTATGGTCCACCTCCAGGTACCATCCTGTCATAGTACTCTCAGACTCTGCTAACACTGTTTGTCATCTCCAGGAAACACAACAAGGTGCGGGCATAGCCCTTGTAGGGGTGACTATAACGTTACTCTATAGGGACCCTGAGACCCTAATAGTCTCACAAAAATACAACAATGATAATTCAAAAAGTGTGAAATCAACAGATAACCTTACATTGGTATATGCCCATACATATACCTATGTTATCAAGTGATCCATAGAAATCATGAGGGAAATAATGAAAAAGTGACTCAAATGAACCCAGACTTTATTCTAGGTGTAGTAACATTATGAACCCTCAACAGCTAGAGAAATCCTCCTCTATCGAGTACAGTGGTCCTGCCACCACAACCAGGTGCTTCCCACTAACCTTGGATGTAGAGCTAATCTTCCTGTCGAGTACCATGGGTCTACTGCGTCACACATAGGCGCTCCCCACTCTGGGTCTGCCACCACAACTAGGTGCTCCCCCTCCTAGCTTGTAGAGGTACTCCTCCTATCGAGTACCGAGGGTCTGTTGCCACAACTAGGTGCTCCTCCGCCATGGGTAAGCCATCATAACCATGCGCACCCACTAGGCTTGTCAAGTTATTCTGAGTCAATCAGTCTGTAGTCCTCAAGTCTCAGTCAGCTACTAGGTTCCCACACAAATGCTTGCTTTTCTCCATATGATCTTCTCAACAAGCTACTGGTAAATCCTCTAATTCCCATGAAGTCCCACGAAGAAGTATCCTAAATGTCCACCACGTCATAGGGGTCTCAATTCAACTGACATCGCGTCAATCAGACACTAGGTCTATGAGTTATTAGCCATTTAGTCCTGGGGTCCCGGTTGGATTTGTGCATGATCCAACCTGACCATATCTCAACTATGCCAAAAAATCTAGTGGGTTATACTCAATGGGACCACCACACTCCATGATTACCAGTACCGCTTACGGTTCGTCAAACGGATATCCCGTGCCAATGATATGGCCAAAAGAAAGTAAAGGGTCATAGTGGGCCTGAGTCTAGCCCAACCCGATCGGATCGACCCGACCGGACCCCATCAATGCCGATCCGGTTCAGGTATACATGGCCTAACCCATTGGTTCTGGCCCACCCTATTAGGTTCGGCCAGGCCCACTATGCCTTGCCCAGTTGGCCACGTGGGGTCGCGGAGGGCCACAAGGGTGTGGTTTAGTCATGAGGGCGCGGACCAGGTGTGGGACGGCGCAAGGGAAGTTCATCTCGGAGGGAATCATGCGGTCAACTCGGCCCGGAGGTACCTTGAGGGTGGTTCGGTTGGGGCGTCGTGATGGCGTGGTTGGCGCGGTCGGGGGCAGCACGGCTGGGACGCGGGTGCGCGGACGGTTCTAGGGAAAGAACGAAAATGTTGGAAAGGCGGTACGACTGGAGAGGCGGTGCGTCCAACGAGTGTGGCTTGAGCCAGTTCAGCTGGCGGGCGGCGTGGCCTAGGCAGAACGGATGTCGGCGGGTAGTGCGGTTTGGCCAGGGGCGGCGGAGCGTCGCCAGGGCGGCGTGGTTCGCAGAGGCCATGGGCAATGAAACTGTTTCCTTTGTCACCATGGTCGGCTTTAACATCGCTTTCCTATATTTTGAATAACACCAAAAAAGAGATGGGAGGAGGGGTCGGACCACATTGGTTTGGTCCGTACACTACGCATTTAGGGTTATAGTAATTGGCTCACAATAATGAAGCACAACACCCCCTCCCCCACACAAAAGGAAAACGTCATTGTTATTCATTTTTACGGAAAGGAATAACATGGGAATAAATCAAACTTAAATAAAAAATGAAACCCTACCTTGATCATTGTTGGTTGACGTTGTCATGAGAAGGCAGACATAAATTCGTTGTATATGAACACATCCTACATCGGAACTAGTTCCAAGGAATAAATTAGAAGTCGAGGTCGTTATTCGTAGTCGAAGACATTCCTCATCGGCATTCTTTTTTGGTGGAGAATTCTTCATGGAAGAACACATTCTTCATTGGAATGAGTAATCCTCCTAGTGTTGGGTTTCGTTTCACATTACAAATGCTTCGTTGCTTGGTGAAGTTGTCCTGAATTCTCCTCCCATGGTCTATATATTTAATAGAGGGGGGAGGTAGGTAACGATCGTTGAAATTTATAACAGTTCGTTTATTAGGAACCTTCCTAAATTCCAACGACGATATTAGATAATTTAAAAAGGGGAAAGCCAATTAATTTATGTTGGCGCAACGATGCAATGCCTTAGTATGATTTATTGTATATGTGTTGGCACAATTAAGCTGGAGGAGGTCAAGAGGCTCTACCACATTAATTGTGGGAGTTGGGGGTTTCTCCCAATTAAAGGGGGGTTTAATCCAATGTGTTCCCCCCAACATAACCTCTAATGGGACGTTATGGTTTGGGTGGTCCCCACAACCTTAACATCTCATGGGAGGTTAAGGTCTAGTGGTCCCCACATTCAACTTCCACCTAGAGGTTTCGTTCTGCTGGACCCCACCTGAAATACCCACATGGATGCTCAAAATAAAATAAAATCGAGTTTCTTTTATTTTATTATTTCCACGAAAAACCCAAAAACATACTTTCTCCCACATCCATCTGTCCTCAAGTTGAATATCTTTTTAAGAATATAACAGCACCCCTGGTTCAACGGTGCCCTGGGTTTTCAATTCCGAGCACCGGTTCAGAAGTTATAAAATGCCTCTCTCGCTTTTACGGAATAAACCGAACAAAAAGTTTGGAAAATTATTATTAGTCACCCTCGACCCGTGCCGGTCAACTTTAGGCTCTTCCTAGGTGAAACACTCCCCAACTAACCCAATGGTACTATCATATTTTCAATTTGAGTTATAGTTTATAAGTTATTAATTTTACAATAAAATAATTTCCACTTAATTATTTTATTTACGGCCAAAAGCTAACATTCTCTAGTGGCCCACAGCGGAAAAAGTTTTTATCTGCTTAATGAAAGCTTACCCTCACAAGTTCAGAAGTGGTCTCGTGATTTTAATATGAGTTACCATTTATGAGTTATAATCATTTGAAAAATAAAATAATTTATTTAATTATATTATGTACTATTTTTCCATTTTTCAGTTTTCTCACAGGATGCTTTCACCAACTAGTCTTAAATCACACACCAGGTAAACCTGTCATCCTAATTGCAATGATGCCCTCAGATTTCTGATCTGAGTATCCTTTTAAAAGTTATTCCACTTCTTCAGGAAAACCGCTTACACGCATTAACTTAAGCTTAACAAAACTTCGATGGATCATCCAGGGCACTCCGGGCATTGGAATCACATGCCGTCAGATTTTGTGGACTCGTAAAATTACAATATATTAAAAAAAATACATGGAAATTATAGGTCTTTACATTCTCCCCACCATTGGACTCTATGTCCCCATAAGACATAAATCAAACTATGGGAAAAAGTTGGGGGTACTGAGCAAGCATCTGAGCCTCCCACTCCCTTGTGCTATCCTAGAGGTTCCCGTGCTGTTGATGAACGTGCACCAGAGGTATCAACCATCCATGACGTACCTACTACTATCAATCCTCAATATCTACTAGAACATCTGTAAATGTTTCCCCATTGTTGACGTACACCTCTCTGTGGTCGATGACGTGAGAATGGTCATGCACGTATCTCTTGATATGGGATACGTGGAAGACGTCGTGGACTTGGTGCAACTGAGGTGGAAGAGATAAGCGGTAATCCACCTTGCCAGCTCTGATGAGGACCTTAAAAGGTCCGATGAATCTCAGAGATAACTTGCCACCTCGTCCAAATATCTGTAGACCTCTTTAGGGTGAGACCCATAAGAAGATGTGGTCGCTATCCTCGAACTATAGAGGTCTCCATATCTGATCAGCATATGAATTTTGCCTACTCTATGTAGTATTCAACCACTCTTGGATGATATTCACTTTCTCTGGGGTAGCCCATACCATCTTTTGTCCCATGAGTGCTAACTCCCTTGGGTAAGTCCAGTACAAAGGTGATCTGCAAGGTCTCCTGTACAACACCTCAAAAGGTTCCATCCCTATGGTGGAGTGCTAGTTGTTGTTGTATGCAAACTAAACCAAAGGTATGTGATCCTCCCAGCTATGACTGAAGTTGAGGACACAAGAATGCAACATGTCCTTGAGGTTCTGAAGGGTCCACTTTGTCTGGCCATCTGTCTGAGGATGTACTTCGGTGCTCAAATGAATCTGTGTCCCAAAAGCCTCATGCAACACCTTCCATAACTGGGAAGTAAAATGTGAATAATGATCGGAAACGATCGTCGAGTGTTCTCCATTTAACACACAATCTCATGCATAGAGAGGTGTTCCAAGCTATCTACAGAAACCTATTCTTTGATCAGTAGGAAGTTGGATGACTTGGTGAGTTAGTTGAAGATCACCCAAATTTAGACATGAACCCTGGATGTATGTGGATGTCCGGTCACAAAGTCCATGGACATCCCATCCCACTTCCTCTCTGGGAACTCTAAAGGTTGACCCAAGCTGGATGGTACCTGATGCTCCGCCATCAATTGGAAACAACTGAGGCGTTGAGAGACTAACTCAGCAACTAAATTCTTCATTCACAGCCACTACTGTTGTCATCGGAGGTCTGGGTAAATTTTTTCCACTCCTGGATGTACCGCTAGAGGGGATGTGTGGAAATCATTCAACACTTCCTCCTGAAGTGACACTAGTACTATGGTATGTCCTCTGAAGAATATGACGTGCTACCCACCTTCAAAAAATTCATCCAGTTCCTATCATGTGGATATCTAAGCACGTCGATCCATTCAATCAGTGTCTCCATGTTGTGCCTCCCTGAATCGCTGAATGAGTGGGGGAGTAATCATAAGAGACTAATAAAAAGCTTCTCCTTCTCGATTATCAAAGGATATCTACAAAGTGGAAAGCTACATCGTTTCCACACTCAGAAAGTGTAAGATATACCTAATTCTGAGTGTGTGTGCTACCATATTCCCCTTCAAATAAGTTTAAACTATCACAAAGTCAACTTCTGCTTCCACAAGGGTGAGGTTGGACAACTCACGAGTGACTGGATTCACACTCCTTTTCATGAGTTTATCCTGTTCTTTGTGGGTTTCCTTTTTCACCGATCAAGGAAAAACCCCATTATAAAGTTGTTGAAAAACCACAACCTCTTTGCCTAATACAGTCAATCTAAGTGTGAACTATGGATTTCAAATCCAAACCCATACTAACGTCATATAGCCTCAATACTACCACCAAGAGGTTCCAACCAAAACTCTCTCCTGAAGGGTCATATCACACCCTCGATGTAAGTGTGGTTATCAAGTATCCTCCTAAAGGTATCCCTATATGTGAGGGTCATGTCAATGGTTTAAACAGAAACACTAGGTCATGGACAATATTCATGGAAGGAAAGAATGATGGGTAACTATGAATATTGATGTGACAGATAGTAGTACAAATAGACTATACCTCGAATCATTCCAAGAGCTCTTGGGTTGCATTACTTGGCCACATGCATCTACTCTCTTCCCTTGTTCTTTAGATCCCTGAGCTAGGCGGGTCCTCAAAAAAATGGGGTGGTTGAAACATTTCGAAAAGTAGACCACCTCATGCTTCTCTCCAAGATCTGATTCCACGTATTCGATAGTGAAGACTCATATCTCCCTAACACTTCTTCCCAAATCATTTTACATGACCAAGTCTTTGAGACTAGGTTCAGTTTCCTGCTTTCTCACTACAAACATTATATAGATGTATTCGCTCAACCAAAGAACATTCAACAACAAAGGTTATCTCTATCACCCTAAAATATATAGGAATGCATAGAAAATATATAATGGCTCAGATTTCCTTTAAACACACCTCTCTTGGAAGTTTGATCTATGAAGCACTAATCGTATCGTATTTATAGAGTACTAGGAAACTTCGGTATGCCTTGATGAATACTCACCTACCGATATGTCATCCTGCTGAAGCTGTAGAAGTTCTAGAGAACTCTCAGCCACCTTATCGAGTCAGTCCTTAACTACCTATGAGAAGGGATCGCCTCAGAACCTGAGGGGTATATGATGTTGAAACACCGGTAAGGCGCTAATCATACATGTGTCCTCTTCTGGTACCACCGGTTGTAACTACTGACCAACGAGTAGTGATGTAGCTGGAACACTACATGAAAGTACTATCTTCAGGAATGGTCCATGTATCAATGCCTCATCACTATGTGGACCATCCTTATGTTCACTCACTAAAGAAGAGTAGTATCTAAGATCAAAATTTTCTCTACTGTAGTCTCTACTGGATGTGAAACTCTATCAATCGCCTCCATCCAGCCCTCAGCTGCGTGGGAATTTGTCTCTCCATGAAACCACAAAGGCCTCTACATCTGGTACTTGTTAAATGCCCTCAGTCGGCGTGCATTGTTCGATAGTGTGTTTGGGGGAATCTGTTTCCCAATGGGTGGTGGTGCTGCTGGTACACCACCCGATGGTGCCAACATAGTAAGAGGGCCCTACACCAGATCCTTGTCGCTCGGTGGGCTATCAGTGCATACAAATATCTGAAATCTAAGTGGATTGATGTGTGGAGGAATCCTAAAAGAAATATATGTGACACAGTCCAAATATTATACCTCGTGAGCTGACCTGGTTGAGCTAACATAAAGAAAAAATTTGAAAAAATGCACGTAGTCAGTGTTTACGTGCACTGAGATGGAAATCAGAAGTCAGTGTCGTCGTGTACAGATAAATCAGACACCGCAGAAAAACTAGAATACCTGAACTAAAAACCTCACTAACTACACATAACATTATTGATTCATAGTAATGAAATATCAGATTTTTATGTTCTGCGGTAGAACCAACTCATTTGATACCAATTTGTCACGACCCGTCCCCTGAGACTCGTACCGTGACTCCACCAAGCCCGCCTTCCATAGGACAGGGGCCGACGACAAGTACCAAAGGAATAATTCCCTAAAAATCGGAAGGATTTAATATATAACCTGTAAACAGACACATAATAAAATAACACGAGTAAACTGTATAACCAACAAGTTAGTACAATAAGTAAAAAGGGGCCAGAATACAAGCCCAACATGAAAGTACAGGAAATTTAAAGTACAAGTTCAATTGAGAAAAAAGCAAAAACCAATAATGGGTCATCCTTTGAGGTTACTACATGAATGGTAGGTACAGATTTCCTCCTCAGCAGTCCACATCCATCCATCTCCTCCATGTACCAACATGTCTTATGGTCCACCTCCGGGTACCATCCAGTCCTAGTACTCTTAGCCTCTGTCAACGCTGTCTGTCAGCTACATCCAACACAATGAGGTTCTGGCATAGCCTATGCAGGGGAGAGTATAACAATTATCATTAGGGACCCTGAGACACTAATGGTCTTACAGAAATCCAACAAGTAAAAACCACAAAGTATGAAATCAACAGATAACCTTATATTTGTATATGCCCATACATATACCAATGATATCAACAGATCCATATAAATCATCAAGAAAACATATAATAACTAACTCAAATCAACTAGGACATTATTCTTGGGGTAGTAACATTTCGAACCATCGGCTTCTAGAGAACTCCTCCCTTATCGAGTACACTGAGCATGCCGCCACAACAAGGTGCTTCTCATAAGCCTTGGACTATTGAGGTACTCCTCCTATCTAGTACCATGGGTCTGCTACATCACAGAGAGGAACTCCCCACCATGGGCCTGCCGCCACAACCAGGCACGCCCACAACCAGGCGCCCCCCATTAGGCTAGTCGAGTCACTGTGAGTTAATCGGTCAGCAGTCTTTATGTCTCAGCAAGCTACTAGGTTCCTGCATAAATTATTTCTTGCATCTGGAAGATCCGCTACACAAGCTACTGGTCGATGATCCAACTTACATGCAGTCCCATGAAGAAGTATACCAAAGTTCCACCATGTCATAGGGGTCTCAACGTAACTGATGGGGCGTCAATCGGATGCCCGGTCTGTGAGTTATTAGAAATTTATCCCTTGGGGCCCGGTTGGATTCGTGCATGATCCAACCTGACTGTATCTCAAGTATACCATAAAATTCATTGGGGTATACACAATGACATCGTCATGCTCCATGGTAAATAGTGCCACTGATGGTTCTTAAAAAAGAATTTTGGTGCCAATGATATGGCCAAAAGATATTAAAGGGACGTCATGGGCCCGAGTTCGACCCGACCCCATCCGGGCTGACCCGATTCAGGTTGACCAGGCCTAACCCGTTGGGTCTAGCACGGCCCGTTGGGCAGGCCAACCATTTATGTTTTGTCAGGCCCACTCAGCCAAGCCCAACTAGCCGCTTGGGGTTACGGAGGGTCAAGAGGGTGTGGTCTGGTCACGAGGGTGCAGACCAAGTGTGGGTCGGCGGAAGGGCGGTTCATCCCAGAGGGCTCCGCATGGCCATCTCGGCCTGGAGGCGCTGCAGGGGCAGTTCTGACAGGGAGCCATGAGGGTGCTGTCGGTTCAGCCTGGGGCAGCGGGGGCGGGGTCGGCATGGGGGCGTGGCCAGCGAGGGTCGCGCGGCCAGGGGGAGGCACGGCTGGAGAAGTGGTGTGACAGACGAGGGCAGCTCGGTCCAGTTCGGCTGGCAGGTGGTGCGGCCAGGGTGGCACCGAAGAAGGAGGACAGCGCGGTTCGTCCCTAGGTGGCAGAGCGTCACAGGTGTGTCATGTGTCATAGAGGCCTTGAGTACCGCAGTCGTTTCCTTCATCTCCTTTGATGTCACTTTCCTCTGTTTCGAAGAACACCACAAATGAGATCAGCAGACAGGTCAGACCACATTGGTTTGGTCTGCACCATCCACATTTAGGGTGATAGCAATTGGCTCACAAGAATGAAGTACAACAACCCTCTCGCCAAAGGAAAACGTCCTCGTTCTTCATTGTAAATGAAAGTAAGAACATGGGAATAAATCTCACTTAAATAAAAAATAAACCCCTACATTGATCGTTGTTGGTGGACGTTGGCACGAGAAGGTGGATGTCGATTCATTTTAGATGAACACGTCCTACGTCAAAGGATGTTCTGAGGGAGAAAGTTGAAGTCGAGGTTGTTCTTAGGAGATGAAGACATTTCTCATTGGTGTTCTTTGTCGGTGGAGGATTCTTCATGGATGCACGCGTTCTTCGTTGGAGAGCGTAATCCTCCAAGTCGTGGGGGTCGCTTCACATTACCTGCGCTTCGTCGATTGGTGAAGTCATCCCAAATGCGTCTCCCAAGCTCCATATATATAGTAGAGGGGGGATATAGGTAACGATCATTGGAATTAATGATGGTTCATTTATTAATAACCTTTCTAAATTCCAACGACTTTGTTGCATAATTTAAAAAATGGCATGCAGATCAATTTACATTGGTGCAATGATGTGGTGTGTAGGCAAGATTAATAGTATGTGTGTTGGAAAAATTTAGGAGGAGGAGGTCAAGAGGCTCTCCCTCATTAATTGTGGGAGTTGAGGGTTTCTCCCAATTGAAGGGGGGTTTTATCCCTGGTGGCTCACCACCATAACCTCACAAGGGGTGTTATGGTTTGGGTGGTTCCAACCACCTTTACCTCTAATGGGATGTTAAGGTATGGTAGTCCCCACATCCAACTTCCACCTGGAGGTTTATTTCCATGGGACCCCTCCTGAAATTTCCACATGGAAGCTCAAAATAAAATAAAATGATGTTTATTTTAATTTAATATTTCCACTAAAACCCAAAAACATAATTTCTACCTTATCTATCTGTCGTTGAGTTGAAAGTATCCTTAGGTGAATAACGGCACTTCGAGTTCGACAGTGACTTCGATTTTCAATTCTGAGCATCGGTTCAAATGTTATGAAATGCTGCTCGCGCATTTAATACACATACCCGAAAAAAGTTTGTAAAATTATTATCAGTCACCCTCGACCCACGATGGTCAAGGTTAGCTTCTACCTAGGTGAAAATGTCCCAAATAACCCAACGGTAATCTCAGATTTTCAATCTGAGTTACCGTTTAGATGTTAATAATTTTACAATAAAATAAATGTCACTTAATGACTTTATTTGTGTCCAAATACTAACATTATCTTTTGGCCCACGATGGCCAATGCTAGTATCTGCTTAAGGAAATCATACCCTCACGAGTTCATCTGTGGTATCAGATTTTTAATCTGAGTTACCATTTTTGAGTTGTAAGCATTCGAAAAATAAAATAATTTATTTAATTATTTTGTTTACGATAATGCCATTTTTGGGGTTTCTCACAGGAGGACAACACCGACTAATCTTAAGTCCCGACTAGTGTAAACCCGCCATCCTTCGTCTAACAGTTCCCTCGGATTTCTCATCCGACTAAACATTTAAGAGTTATTCCACTTTTTCAGGAAAACTACTTAAACATGTTAATATAAGCTTAACAATACTTATACGGATCATTCCGGGAACTCCAGGCCTTGGAATCGCATGCCATAAGATTTTGCGGACTCGTAAAATTCCCATATGTTTTAAAAAATATATATGGATATTCCGGGTCTTCACAATGGACATAACCACTAGGACATAGCCCAGTTTCGGTTAGTCTGGACATGTAGTATAGTCGAACTAAACTAAATGTTCTAATACATCAGTTTGGAGTGTTGTTCCATCCAAGGACATGACCATGTATTGGAACAGCACCACCCACCCAATATTCCCCCCTACATAGGACACGCACATCTTCTTTCCTTTTTAGGAATCTTCATTCATCCGTATCTCCTCCATTTGAACTCAGATATTGTCTCATGAGTAGTTTATCGAAAGAGTTTTAATGAATACACATGATGGTTCCTTCCATTATGGATTCCACAATATGATATGAAATGTTATGGGAACAGATATTATTTAATATATGCATGATAATGATTGTGATCCTGAAGGACCACGATATTCTTCTTCTGAGTGGAAGCTCATATCAGATATGGAACGAGTCCATTATGAACATAGTGTAACCAACTATTTCTCTATTTCATGGGTCCTTGACCACTAGAGTGGAACCCCCATCAACATGGTCATAGTTCCTTTATTGATACTTCATGAATGAAAAACCCCTGACACACTAGGGTGTGGTTCCTTGATGACTAGTGTGGAACCCCCTATTGTACTTGGGTAGAGGTACATGCCTACCGAGTAGAACCTTATGTTAGATTGACTGTCCTCGAAAATTTGGGTATAACCCCCTATCACACCAGGACATGGGTCCTCAACCAAAAGATTGGAACCCTCATAATATTGTCTGTGGATCCTCTACCCAATTTTTCGAACACCCAATTGCATATGCCTCGAGACCTCATGACATTAAAGT
This sequence comes from Viscum album, assembly GCA_963277665.1. Lineage (NCBI taxonomy): Eukaryota > Viridiplantae > Streptophyta > Magnoliopsida > Santalales > Viscaceae > Viscum > Viscum album. The sequence goes on from OY728160.1 coordinate 1,857,894,027, forward strand.
TGGCCCCACCACCATCATTAGAGTATGTCCTCTGTGGGTACATACAGAGTGGAACCACTTATCGTACTAGGTTTCAGATCATATACTTTGATTTTTAACCCCCTCAATTGTGAAACAGAATGAAGAAGTTTGTCAGGACTTTCACAGTTACCCTGGGTATAGAACATGAGATTCTTGTCATCATTGATAAAATTTTGGAACTATTTTAGACTCTTATTATGGGGATGATCCATGATATGGTGGTTACCTTACTCATTACATTTGGATTAATTATAATTGAATAGATATATATATTCATCTATATCAATTTTTTTTGGATTTGGTTACTCTCTTTCCATGATAGGTGAATATCACTACTACAAATATGGCTTTTATCAGCACTAAAAAAGGGCTGTTAATACCGGTGAATATAAAGGGGGCTCCCCATTATAAGAACATCAAAATCACTGACAAATACCCCTTTTATCAGTACTAAAAAAAGCGCTGATAAAAGGGGCCTTATATGAGCGCAAAAAAATAGTGCTGATAAAAGCTAAAAAATTAAAAAAAATTAAAAAATTATAAAAATATAAAAAAAATCTGTAAATCGGAGGGGGTCTTTTAGCAGCACTTTCTCCCACTATTTATCAGCTCTCCCACCACACCTACTCATCCGCAATCCCCATCCACACCCTCAAGTTTTATCAGTGCATTGTAGACCCCTTTAACAGTGCTATATTCCCCCCCTAACCAAATTCACCCATGCACGCACCCCTGCCTGCCTCTAGTTAGTTATATTTATATATGTATATATGTATATATTTATATATTTATTCATATATAAATATTAAGTTATATCTATTTATTTATATATATTTAGTTATATTTATTTATTCATATATTTTTTCATATAGTAATACATATTTATAAGATTAGTTTTCACCTGAATTATAAAATATGTTCTGTTTTGTGTGGGTGTAAATAAATACATATGTACAACACAAACACACCCTCACACACACACACACACATATATATCTGTGTGTGTTTCTATAAGTATAATTATACATATTTATATATATATATAAATATATCTGCATATACATTTGTTAGAATATATATATATATCAGTTTGTTAATATATATACACACACAAATAGAAACACACACATTATATAGGTACATATATAGATAGATTAGTATATAGTTAGATTAATATATAGCTATATAAATATATATATATTGGTATTTTAAATAAAATGGATATTAGTTATTATTTAGATAAAGCAAATATATGTTATATTTAAATATGTTAAATTATTTATGTAAAAAATTAATTTGTATGTGTGAATATATTAAAAAATTGTATATATAGTTATATATTTGATTATAAATAGCAGTTCAATATAAAAAATGATAAAATTTCAAATACATAATATCAATATGAATGTAATACCTCTAAATAAAATCAGTCCCCACCAAAAAATCCAATAATACCCCTTTAAACGAGGCTGAAAATCCACAAAATGTTAAAAAAACTGGGTACCCCGACTAAAAACTTAGATTGGGAGGCCTTCTGGGCCTTTTTTTCCCTCGAAAGAACCTTAACCATGGTCCACCACAATCACAAAGATTTAGAGCTCATCACAGGATTTGATTTGATATGTGGTAGAGTTCAAACAGACATCCAGATCAAAAGTTATGGTCGTTTGAAGTTCGAGTTGCATTTTCAACATATTTTGGATCTTTAATTAATTTTTTAATTTTTTTATTCTTCAGATTGTTATTAAATGACTATTAATTCATAATAATTAGTAATTTATTAATTAAAAATACTTTTTTAATTTTTTTTAATCCATTTTCACTAAATATCTTATAAATTAAGTGTAACTGTATATTTTCACATATCTAAAATATATTTAAAATTTTATTAAAAAATTTTATATTATACTTATATCAATATAATTATATCTATATATTTTAATATTAATATATATTTTTTAATAAAATTTTTATTTTTGGAAGCAGACCCTTTATCTGCGCATTTAAAAAAAGCGCTGATAAAGACCCCCATTTATCTGCGCTATTAAGAAAGCTTTGATAAAGTGGTACACTTTAACAACACAAAAAAAGAACTGTTAAAGTGGGTACCTTTATTAGAGATAAAAAAAACACTGATAAAGGTACCCTTTATCAGCACTTTTTTGAGCCTGATAAAGGTATCCCCTTTATCAGCGCTTATTCATTATCATTGATAAAGGGTGGCACTAGGAATGCACAGTTTTGTGGTAATGAAACTTACGGTATGTGACATGGTTGACATGTTTATGTTCACATTAATTGATGAGTATACTCTACTGGAGTATGTGGTTAATAATTGATGTGTAGTTTATCACTTCACCTTGTTGTTCCCCTAGTTCTTGGATGATGTTACTTTTACTATCATTTTTGGTTGAGCTGTTCTCTTGGTATGTATGTTGCAACAATTTTCCTTCTATTCCTATTATATCTCTTATGGATACTCCTTTAGGTTTTTGGAACCATAATATGTATGCATATACTCACCCCTACGTGAAATTTTCCCATATGTTTCAGGAATTATGTATATAATGGAATGGTCAATGATGACTATAGAGGTGCTTAGGGATACAAAGTATTTTGGACGATATACAATGGTCACAAAATGGGATTTAGGAGATGTTCTCTCTCAGAAGTTATCATTCTTAGTTTTTTATGTTTGTGTATATACCTAGTTGGCCATATATTTTTCCCCTTTACTTTTTGTTTGAAACTATCATACTGTTGTACACATATATTATTTATTATACATGTATGAGTTTATTGTTGTGTTCAATCTTTTTCTCTTCCCCTCTACACATCTGCATTGAGATGGTTTTTTCTGTGCATATAGTTACATAGGAAAAGGACACACCGTATTTTTATCACATTGGTGCCTGTGTTGAGACCATGGACTATGGATGTGGGATTGGAGTAGATGTGGCCCTATCCCTGTAATGGGTCGGGCCATGAAAAAATTATTCTCTCAACATAAAACAATTTTTTTAATAAAATATATTTTTAGAAACAAAATGGCATTACTAAAAAATTAATAATTATTTGCAAAGTAATAATCAACATATTTTAATTCAATATGACCGTTATATATTTTTTGTAATATAGATACGTTTTTAATAACCATTAATTCAACGTCTAGGATATAATTATAACATAATAATACTTTTTGGTTTGTTTAGGATCTGTTATGCATGTCTTATATAATACCAAACATAGTGCTCTATTAAAATATTATGTTGTCACATTATCAATATCTTTATTAAACTAATCCCTTATAATTTTAACTTATTAACCGTAATAAATGATTTGGTATTTAAAATTACCTTTTTTAAAATCCCATATCATTAAAACGAATAATTAAACTCCCTCTATAAAAGAGGGAACCTGAAATAAAAAGGTAATCTGTACAAACATAAACCTAGATTTCAAAATATTTGATAATTAAATTGAAGTGAAAATATAGAAACATAATTAAAAAATCAATAGATATATATACAGTGAAGGAGACAATATTTAGGATAAAATTAAAAACCATAAAGCCAAAAATCCATGATTGCTAAAAAGGCCCTCAATTCGTTATAAATGAGGGTAAAAGTGTATGTATATATTTCCAGATCCATTACCTAATATTGAGGGATAATTATAATTTAAATATATAAAAAATTGGAAGATATACTAACCCAATATATTTCCATATCATAAGATGAATTTCTTCAATTGGTTGTACATATATCAATTTCTACTTTATATTTTTCTCTATGAGTTGAATATTCAAGATGATTTTTTCATGATTGAGGCACTATAATTAACATTCAATGGATAATAAGGTTTATAAAAAACTAATAATACACTCCTCTTGTATCATGAAATTATAAAAAATCATAAATAATTAATTAAATTTATGATAATTCAAAAAAAGAATCAAACTTGAAATACAACATTTTATAAAAAAAATTACAAGTAATAAAAATATTTCTCATTGAATATTTCATAAAGAACCTTAATATTAATTTGTATTTTGACAAAAAAGTTTATCTGATAACTTTTAGCTAACATCCACAAAATTTTTAATGCATTCTTCCAAAATAATCATTAATTTTAAAACATATCTTAATACAAAGGGATAAATATACCTTAATCCAGTGAATCATTTCTAGGAATATAATTAACCTTCGTGATAGAAATATAAATATAGTAAACTACAACAAAATTAAATAAATCAAAATTTGTTACTAACCTAAACTGTAATCCTCTCCTTGAACATAATATCAATGAAAATATTTCCCAATCAACGATTTATTTTTCATCAATGAAAATTATCTATTTCCCATTATCCCATATTCCATAATTGACATAACATCTAATCATATACTTACGTGATGGGTTATTAAATCTACAAAAGTTTATTATTTTTGAATCCTAGAAAAAGTGTAAAATAACTTCTAAATTCCATCATATAATGAATTAAAACAGGTATAGAAGACATTAAACACATAAACCCGTGATGGTGTCTATGAATCTTAATTTCACCTAAAATGAAAACCAATTTTATCCCCAAATACATATTACTCAAATAAAATCACAATTTAAAAATGAAATAAAATTAATCACAGATAAATTGAATCATATTATCATCATATCCCTAACCAGTTTCAAAATCATCAATTTCAATAATATCATTATCCAAATTAAAAATTACCACTATACAAATAAATAAATATTGTTGGTTGTTTTCTCTATTAAAATTATGGTTTAAAATACATAATTAAACCATTTTTTAGTGAAATATTTAAATGTTTTAAGATTCATATATCCATAATATCTTTAATATAAAACTTCTAAAATATAATTCTAAAATCCCAATACATGAACACTTCAATACATACATTTTGACGATTGATAAGGAATAGGTCCCTCCTTGGACTATGATTTATCCCATGGATTTGGTATTTGACCCAAACAATTTTCATTTTCCTTACCCAAATTATATATTAATACTCATATTTTAGTTGTAATAAATGAGTTATTTCCCCGCATAGTTCATCTTACCCTTCCTTTGATACATTCCATAAGTTTTTACCCTTAATATTTCTAACATTAATGAAGTTGAACCTTCATTCCTCAATGGTACTCACTACATAACCTCATATAAAACTCTATCTGTTTACTCATTAATGATTCTAGGTGTTTTTTAAGAAGAAAATTTTCAATCATATATTACAAGAACTAATTTGGAATAATCACAATATCATTAAATAAATTAATTATCCCATTTGGTTTATCATAATCACCAAATTATCAATCACATTCAATTTAAATGTGGATCCTTCTAGTTCTAGATATTGAATAAAATGAAAAATAATTTTATTAGAAAAATAATCATAGTGGGAAGCCGCATATTCTAAATAATTATTTTTAGAATGTATAAATCCCGACACATTATTTATCATATAGGAACCCTTAAGTTTAACCAAGGCCATTAATTTTTATCATCTATTCAAATTATTTATAATGATTTTTAATGAATATATGAATTATACCATGAATATACATCAGGTGTGCTAAAACAGGTTGACTTTAAAGGGAAACTCACCATGAACCATAATGATGATAATGATATACCCAATCAACTAAATTAGTGGTTAATAAACCAAGAAATATCCATTCCAAAACCATGTCCACTAGTAATATCAAGACATGGATGTATTGTAATAAAAACTACACATTCTTTTACATTCTATTTTTTAGTGTATATTTTCCCAGAAATATATTATTTACAATATTTAGTCACATGGTTATGATCATTAACCATTGTTTTCCTAAATATTTTTCATAATGCTTCAATTATAATTTCTCTGACTACGAGTATAAGGAACCTGACCATAGAGTCCTAGATTTATAAAAACCATTATTAAATTATAACTACATAAAATTAATCAAACCTCAAAGGACTCAATAATTTAGTATTTTGGTAAAATAGATACATACATGAATATGAAATTACTTCATAAAACATAAAAAAATTGGAATGTAAATATTCTAAAAAATTTGACTCATTCAAATATTCCATAATGAAATATCAGTGAAAGGAAATGAAATAAGGGTGATGTAAAATGCACAATAAGGGTTACATAAAGTAGAAACTATCAAGATCAAATGTGGAATTTTAAAATGGAATGATAAATAACAAAAAAAATGATCCTTTTAATTAATAACCTGATGATCATTAATATTATATATGGATAAAATAATGATTAATTGATGAAATATAAATAATCACATGATCTTGAAGCATATCTAAGGAAATCAGAACATTGAAAATAATCCCATGGAAACCAATCATGGAATTAATAGTTAATTAATTCATAAATATGGACATATGTATCTTACCAGTAATGGATTTTACCAAGACATCAAAAAATATAGTCATGGACTCCTACCAAGATATCAAAATAAATGGGTAATAGAATGACCAAATATCATATCAAGTTTGTCTTATAAAACAAACTGATATTTCAAGGGGAAATTATGTTTCTATTCCAAATATATTAGATAGTATATTCGATTCATTAATTATATGAATAAATTATATCACAAAACAAATATGTGCAAACAATAGTAAAAACAATCTGTATTGGAAAAACAAAATATTGGATATCAAATCATTCCCAATACAAACTATTCAACAATCAATGAGATATGGAATAAATATTGTATCATTACAATATATCTGCAACAGATCATATGTAAATTAATGGGTATTTTTGTTGTTGATTATTATTACAATAAAAATAATATAAAATCACTATTGATTAAAATGTCATGTTTCACTATTCTATTTACATTCAAGCATTAAAATTGTTATAAATATAAGGAAAACATTTTTAAAAAATTATCATTAAACCTAATTTTATTGATTAAAAACATTTACATATCTTGACGGAAGGAACGTACATTTATGTTGTATATGTTAGAAAATATTACGTTGACACTTTTTAATGAAATGTTAAAACATTACGTTTTTTAGAAAAATAAATAAATTTTCATTTTTGACAGTTTTCTAAAATTAATACTTTGTTAATATTATCAATTAAAAATAATTTTTGATTAGTGAAAATATTTGTTAAAGCATTTGGGGATGCATATAGATATGGTAGAAAAGTATTCCATATTGAGTAGAAAAAAAAGACGGTGTTCCCTAATGAATGAATTTGAAGTCCTAAAAAGATAAAGAGTAGAAAACGAAAATAATTTTTTTATATATATAACAAAAGGATAATAAAATATATTTTTTATTCAATGATTGATTAATTCTATAGTGGTTTCTTTAAAACAATAAATCAAAAAATTATTATGAGAGTATGAAATAAAACCTTTCCACTTTAATATCATTTGAATCATAAATCCCAATTAATGAATAAAATACACTTAAACCAAAAATACCTCTAATAAGAAAAATATTCAGAATATAACATATAAATGTTCGTATATAGAAACATCATAAAATAATGTAGTTTTGTAACATTAAATATGTCTCAAATAATACAATTTGAGATGAAGAAACCTTATCCCGAGTTCCAAATAGTTTTAATGTTATTAACCTCATATATAATAAATTTTAAATTTTTATAATTATGTTGAAAAATATTTTACATATATAATTAATCATATATTATCATATTAGGACATTTAGGCACCCATATTTTAATAATTTATTGTTAAAATTATCATTTTCATGAAATAATTATTTCATTTTTTCTTCAGATTTCCATTTCAGTATTTATAGTCTTTTACATTGACCATGGTTCCAAAATTTTTATAATGTTAATAATTATATAAATATAATATATATATATTATTTATATACATAGTTATACTCATCCATATTATTTAGAGATAGAAAAATAAATTACACAGTTCATAGAGATGGTAGAGTATACAAACGCGTTAACATTGTTTACACTTTTTATTGGATGAAAAAAGGAATGGGTTAAAAAATTCAGTACAAAAAATTATTATTATATATTTTAAATAATATTTATTAATTAAATATATCCTTATAACCATTATTTTAATGAATAAATTAAAAATTAATCACTTTGTTTTGAAGATGTGGTATTCCGCACGCATGAACGGGCAACGATATCATTTTCAAATATATTAGGAGGTAAAAAGGATGATATGATATTATCATTAAATAATAATTAAAATTTCATAAATACAATATATACATATTAAACAAATTATAATACCCATCTATAATTTGTGGCAATGAGAAATGAATTGTATCAGAATGTGGAGATGGTATGTTATCTATACCCAGGTGTGTTAATTTTTACTTCCCATTTGTTGGGAATGAGGGGAAGATAATTATTATTTTATAATAATATAATTTTAGGCTATTTATTAAAAAATATATATTATTTTATGATAAATACCAATGATTTTGGCAAGGTAAAACAACAGGTAAAAAACAAGTGATTGGTTCTGGCAATTACCACTTCTTGGAATGAACTCATTTAGACCTCCCCTTATAAACATTATGGTTGTTCTTATTGATGTAGTAAAAATATAAAATGAGAATATCTATTTTTTAATATAAATTTATTAGATGTGGTAGATCCAGGAAGCTAAATATGGTGTTTTAAGGATAGGGATGGGGAGTAATTTTATAAGGATGATAAAGATCACACATGCATTTTTCAAAAATATTAAAATATAATAAATAATTCATAAGGGTAAATGATTAAAAATTAAAATATATTATATGATTAGATAGTTTATGGTTATAATATAATATACTAGTAATATTTTTACTAGCTTTTTGTTACAGTTTAGTCATTATATTTTGGTTACCCCCATAGTTAACCTATTTTATCATTAACAATAGTAATTAATTTTTCAATCATTAATGATTAAACATTAACATATAAATTAAAAGTTTTAATATAAATAGACAATTGATTATGATTTATAACATATATTACCATTCTTTTTAGATTTCAATTTTTTTTATTTTTTAAGGATTTAATAAAAACGTTTTTCTAAAATATCACTATTCTCTTTTTTGACACTATTCATATAATTTTATACTATAGAAATAAAAAAAGTAATTAAAATGTTAATCATTGAAACATAACTAATATTTTTTAGGAATATTTTAAAATACTGTATGACTATATGTCAATCAAATTATATTACTTTTTATATTTTTGAATTCATTTATTTAATTTTTCAATTATTTGAAGAAATATTGTGACATCATTTTGTACGAATTTATGTTAATTATATAACAACCATAAATTATAAATAAATGATAATCCTATAAAATAATTTTATTATCCTCAAAATGATAATTTTTATTCTTATGAAACATCATCTTTTCATTATGTGAACTCATAAGTTATATTTAAATGTAAGAGGGTGACATTTTTAAATTTTCTTTGGATTAAATATAATCTTGAACATTTTTGTAGACATGTTTTCAATAAACAAATAAATATAAAATTTATGATTAAAATAGTATTATTAAATTCATGCTATGAAAATTAATATTAAAAATGGTAACCCTAATACTTATTTTTAACGTAGGTTAACAGGATTTACACTTTAATGAGATGATAAATTTACCACTCTTACGATTTACAAAGCCAAAAAATAAAAGTTAACTCCTTAAAAAATATAAACTCATGATTAAAAATTTTTAATCAATTTATCCATTGTAAATTTCATTATGTGGATTAAATTAATTTAATATTAAAATACATAAGGTAATGAACTTATTTTTTTATAAAAATGGATTTTTAATTATAAATAATATTTTTATAATAAATTCAATAATATAAATGTTTTTTATGAACTTAATTAGATTAATAATAATACATGATAAGAAATTTATCATTGATATCATTTTATAAAATCCTGAATCATTTTAAATTATTGAGAAAACATCACTGCCAATAATAGGTAGTATATTTCACTATTCCCTAGAAAATCAATATTTTTATTAAAATACAAATAAGTCACAGTAAGATAATTTTAATATGATTTTTTAAAAAAGTTATTATTTTTATTAATAAAAATATATTTCTATTGAATAAAATAATTATAAAATTGAATTAGAAAATAAATAAAAACATTCATCAATAAATTATATTTTTTAAGAATAAATTGACCTCGATAATAATTTAATTCTTATCTCAAAAGATTTAACATAAATTTTTTATTTTTTAGAAATCGTATTTATTTTTTAAATATGTTTATAAATTTTCATACCAACCAATTCATTTCCTAGGTTATAAATGTAAAATAATAATATTTTGTGGTTTTTTTGGCTCAATGATTCATGTCATATATGCTATCGAATATATTACAATTTTAAATATTGGGGTCTCATATATTTTTGTTCCATATTTTGATATGGTTAAAATTAAGAATAAGATTACATTGAACAACCTAATGGTTATACACATAATGATGATGGACCTTGAGTGGACATGGTAAAGAAAGAACTGGATGGGATCAAATAAGTTCTCTATGAATAAATAAATGGAAATTACTCTAAGAGGTTACATTTTAGGAATTTTTTATTGAATTCATTTATATATTTCAAATGATATCGCACAATAACATTATTTTTTATTTTTTTTGTCACTGAAATATTCTTTATTTGAAATAAAGAAGTAGCATGTGAATAATTTTCATTGATATTGAGGAGTCACTTAAAAATTAGATAGATTTGTAATGTGATATTCTTTTTGGGATTGTGATTCACTATCATAAAAACATTATCGGTCATTGAATATAAAAATTTACTTTGGATTTTACCAACACATTTTGTACTTATTCATGTTATATTTCTTCTCCTATAGAACATGGGAAAAATCTGACTTTGGATGAAGAGGTAAAAAGTACGAATAAAGTAGATTTATAGAGGCTCAAATGATGCCTAATATATTTTATTATTTTACTTCCATGGGTTGTGTTTATGGTACATATTATTTAATGATACAAAAAAACCTGAAGGAGTGACATTTAGAGAAACAAAATAATTTTTTTATATATATAATGAAAACATTAAATTTTTTCATTAGGTTTGAAAAAATAAAATTATTATAAGTATATCAATTCAGTTTTGGATGGATATATTAAATAATAATGTAATATTGTTGTATGGACTTATTTTTTGATGGAATATGTATTTCATGGAACACCATGTAGAATCATTTATTCACTCATAGATGAATAATAGCTCAGTATATTGTAGCATCACAAGACACAAGATAAATGATAAAGATGGAGTACCATATTAATGACATGAGTATAGATGTAAAATTTCCATTTGTGATTATGTGTGATAATAAATCTTATATCAACATATAAAGAATTTTATTGAAATATTATAGGTCAAATCATAATAATATCAATTTCCACTTCCTCAGGGATACATTTAAGTATAATATGAAATTATTGGAATATGTTTCAACCTAGGAGAAATGAATTTATATATTGAAAAATACATCGACTACAGAATCCCTTTAGAATATAATTAGGTTTTTATCGAGTCCATTATTCGAAAAATCCATATATATTCATTATGGATATTTTTTTATCATTCATTCCTCTGAATTTTTTACAATGTGTGAAAATGGAAAAGTATATTTTCATAGAAATAAAGAGATAATATGGGTTCTTTTTTAGATGACCATTAAGAGTGACTAGAGATTAATGAATTTTAATATATAGAAAAATTTAGCTGTTGGTAGCTAGATTTTTTAAAATGTGTCATTTACTGATTCACATTAACATTTTTCTCTAAAAAATTTAACATAAGAGATTAAATATCCATATAATAGATTATATATTTAATAAACCTACATAATATTTATTGATAATTATGGAGTTTAGTTGATATCAGTTGAGGCATGATAAATATGCAATTGAACATATACTGAGGTATGTATTAAACACATAAGAAAACTTTTATCTTATTTTGATGTTTACATATTACATTATTATTTATAGAATACATTTGATTGTTTATTAGGAAATAATTATTAATAATTCAAATTGGTTTCCCAAATTTAGTCATTTATGGGTTTCAATTATTTTAATCAAAATTTATTCTTTGAAAATAAATACAATTTAATTTTTTATGACATTGAATACATCTGGGAAAGGTCCATTCGACAATGAGTTTGACAAAATAAGGTTTGTGGATTTGTTGCTCTTGAAACATTGAGTATGCCAGAACATATTTTATTAATAGTGATATATGTTATATACAAATATATGTTTAGATAAATTGATATAACATAGATCTAGTAATCCATGTCTTTATACTTGTGTATTTGGTTTAATTTTAGAGAGTCTCTCCGAAATACATGAAATATTTTAAAATTTATGACTGATTATAAAAAATTTGTTTTCGTGTGATGAATCATATAGAGAGACACATATTCCTATTTAATTATTGGAGGTACTGAATGAGAATATATAGGTTATAAAAACGGTTCACCATGTGTACAAAGTATAGAAATGATTTAGGTATGGTAAGTGAAGATTGATCTATTTTTTAATGCTTGTCATTTATCTTGTTATTATTTTACAAGATTGTCATCTTGATTTAATTCATATTCCATTAATAATAAATTGTAACTATGGATTGTGGGATCTCAAACACTACACCCTATGGATTTTAAACTTGATAATATTGGATAGTTATCATTGTCTAAATCCATTGTGTTTATTCATGTTCTAACGTTCCCATTCTCTTATCATCATAATTTCACTATTGAGAACATTTATTAGTAACTAATGAATAAAATCATAGTCTATGAAAATAATAGTTTTTGTTTTCATTGATCTCTAATTTACCCCAGTTAGGGGACATATAATCTCCCTTGGTAATTGTAATTGGTGTTAATATGACATTACCTTAATGAGTTTTTCAATGCATTGATCATTTAATTCCATTCGGTTGGTTTTAGATCAATTATTTTGTAGTGGCTCCTTGTATTATTTTTAAATATCTAATAGTTTTTATAATTATATATATACAAGATTGATGGGATCTATGGAATGATTTAATACACCAATAAAAAGATAGTTTTTATGTTCGATGTATTGTGATTCTATCTATGGAGAGAGTGGATCATTCAATTCTTTTATCACATGGAAGGGATATTAATGATATCTTCATGAATTTTTTTAATGATCCCAAAACAACAATGAAAAAAACCATCCACAAAAATAACAATATATAATTTTATTTTGGAGTGTGGATACACTACACTAATCACACTCAAATAATGATTTAATATGATTTATAATATTATTGGACGTAAAACTAATAAAGAGAAAACTATTTTAAGAATATAAGAAGTGGAAAGGGTGTTAGTTAAAAAAAATACAAAACTTAGATCAAGGAAATATAAATTATATAATTTTAATTGAAGAATAATTTATTTATTACTGTAAAAGAAATAGTGAGCATGAATCAAAGCTATCGTGGGAATAGTCATAATTTTACCATAATGAAAAATATTAATAGAAATCTACCCCGGTATATTTAATGTGTGTATTTTAACCGTTTTGGATTAAAACTTTGATGAGTGTATGATTGAAAAACTCAACATCAATTTTGTCAACTATGAATTTAGATAAGGTTAGTCATTAAATTGAAAAGAAAACCCAGAAAAGGAGACCTATTTGAAATAAAAAAATCACCAAACCATTGGAATCAATGAATTATCAAGAATAAAAGCTAATATAATAAATGATTCAATAGTTTTTATTGAATTTATATCACTATTATCAAGACTATTTTGTTTTTCAAATGATAAAAAATTGAAATTATACATTTACTTTCGTTAAATATTAAAATTTAAAATCATCGCAACAAAAATATTCCTTGAGTAATAAAATACATAAAGATACATTGATGATAAAAGCAGTGGTGGGGAGCAGACAATGTAGATTATACAATGAGTGGAAAACATGGTCTTCTTCTAAAAAAATATGAGAATCAATATTAAGAATATAGAATTGAATACATGGAATCATTCACTATATAAATCCCTCAACGTGGAAAAATTGGATACTTAAAAGACAATTTAACTGAATTCAAGAAAATAATGGAGATATAAATAAAATTCATTAAATAAGTGATAAAATTATTGAGATTACCATTATACATATATTTTTAGATAATGAGTAATTGATTTCCATTGTGGAAAAGATAAATAATGATGAAAATTACTTGAAAAAGCCATTTTTATGTAGTTAAAAAATTCAATAAATTAAGGAATTGAATGATCTACAACTCTAAAAAACATTTTAATTTTTATAATCATCCAAGTGATTGTCCTATGGTTCTATAATAATTATTTTGGAAATATACGATTCCAAATCCAATGGTTGAAAAGCACATAAGAAGGTAATATCTTTACCAATGAAATATTCAACTAACGCCAAAACTAGATATGGGGAAAAATATTCCAAATGGATAGTGGTGTAATAATATAAGGTTTTAAGACCATTCCAAAATTTAATATCTAGGTAACATCTAAGGGTAATTATATTGACATTATAAGGACCCGACTTTAAAACATTACATAATCATTAATTAATTGAATAATTCACATTTAGGATCTTTTCAGGTTTAGAGTTTTAGAGAAATAGGACATAACTATTACATCTCTAAATATTACAAAGTAGACACATCTACTCAGTTTTCATTTTTTTCACAAAATAAAAACACTTGAAAAAAGATTTATGTCTAGTTCCATGCTTTAGACAACATGACATTTCCATGATCACATCCTTGACCATATTCATCTTTAAGTCTTGTGGAAAAAATTCCAAAACATGGAATGAGCATAAAAAGATCAGTTATGGTATAAAAATACGGAAAGAAAAAATTATTCCATGTATACATAATAATCAATGAAATCATACTTTACTCAAAAAATATAATCACTTTAACATACCTCGTGAAATAATAATATTTATGAATAACTCATAGAAATCACAAGACAAAAAGGTAAATTGCGGCAATCATATCATTCTTAAGTAGGGAGTAACCCTCATGGGTACGTTGGGAATACCCATCACAGTATATTCCCCAAATCTTTTCAGAGATACCTTAGCATTTAAATCCATCGCGTTACCCAAAGCATTGAAGATCTATCTCAGGCTCACACACCCTTATTTTATCATGGAACCACCCAACATTGTAAACAATTCACAAGAACCAAAACATATTTGTATCACACAAAACAAGCATAAAGGAAACATAAAATTTCCACTTTTCAATCACAAGATATAAATACAACACATTGATATAACCAAAAATTCTCAGAACCATATTCAATACCAAAATGAAATGAAAGTAAAACAGGGTATTTATTTTTCATTTAAAAAAATTTATGTTTGGTAGAGGAAGCTGAAACTCCAATAATGGTCACGGTGGCGGAAAAGTCGTTGTCGCACCATACGTTAGACAAAAACATTACATTATTTGTTTAGTAAAACACTTCATGTAAATAGATTCCTTTTGAATGAAATTAAATTTCAAAAGGGGTTTATACAAAGAATAAAATATAGTCGTGTACAAATCAAAAGATACCTCAATGAAAGGAGATTGAGACAAAGTCCCGTACAAAGACGGTATCCTTATATTAAGGATAAATCAATTATATAATTATGTGTGACAAATATAAATACACTCAATATTAGTGTATATTAAGAGTAAAACAATCATAGTTCACCCACACATATTTATAGCCTAACATAATCAATAAGTAGAGGTTTAACCCAATGAATTGAAATTGGGTAAAGAAGTTCCCTTACAAGAAATTGGACTGCCTAACGACGTCACTTTAAAATTCAGAAAATGAGTTTATGGGGGATAAAAAGTGTATCTCATCACTTGGACATAAAATTTACCTCAATAATGATATATAATAACATATCCCAACATAAGAAGATGTAAATTAAAAGACCTAACAAAAATATGACTTTTAAAAAGGGGAGGGTGAAAGGTTCCCTTACCGATTTGGGTAACATTCAAACTGTACTCCCCATGACATAAGGATCATACAAATAAGATTTAAATACTCATAAATTAAAGTATATTTCCCGAATAATACAATCATGGGAAGTACTCACACCACACAAAAGAGAATAGTGGAAAATGGAGCATGAATCTCACGAGAATAAAAGTGAGATGAAAATACCCCTTACCTCGTTGTAATAAATTGAGTCGTATGCCCAAAAGATAATAAACACCAAATGAATCACATAATACCTTGAATATAAATATAATCATGATAATATATATGAAATGGTAGTACACAATACACCACACGCAATAAAAAAGTGGCGAACAATGGAAATCTCACAGAATTAAAAGTGAGATAAGAAATCCCCTTACCTCAAGTCTGACTTGTCTTGTTCATTTTTTTATATTCTTGAATAATAAACATTGGTCAATTCATAATTTCTTAATTAATTCCTTTAAGTTTTATTATTCAATTCATATCACATATTATCATGTTATAATAATTAGTTAATTATGTTGGTTCATATCAAACGTTTTGTCAATGTTCGGTACATGTGTCAAAAATGAACTTGTTTGAAGAGAATTATCTATGTAGTTATAAGTACATAATAACTGAAATGGTGATCATGATTTCAATATCATATATATCCATTATATATGTATTCAATAATATTCCATATTTATTGGAGAAGAATAAATAAATTTACCGTTCATGGAGACGGTAGGTCGTACATACGCTTGAACGTTACATTCATCTTTTGTCATATTAATGGAATTTAAAACAAAATTAGACATAGATATATATTAATTCTAGTTTAATATATATTTTATATATTTAACATGTGTTATTTAATTAAATTCATTATAAATTCTTTGTTTGGCATGAACGAGTCCCATCACTTGAGGGGGTGGTAGTCTACACTTCCTCTATGAAATTATCGCATTTGCACAACCTGAAAAGAATAACGCTTTGTTTTAAATATAAAAAACAGAAGCATATAGAGGACATAAATATAATATATATCATATATTAATATTGTTCCATCATAATGGACCCCATTAATGGTTTTAAAAGAATAATGAACAATCAATGTTTCGTGAGGCCAAAATTTGCCACCCACAGAAACAGTATATTCATTAACAATTAAACTGAGGTGTGTGTGAGTGTAGGTAAAATCCATATAATATCAAAATCCTATTATATTGAGGATACTAGTGTTATTATGTGATATAATAATAAGAAGATAGTGGTGAGTGAAGAAGGAAAATAAAATAAAGAAACTCAAGAAAAGACATTACCTCTAAATCGGATAACTCTTTTTGATTTGAGACAAAGGCTTACTTGGAAAGACTTATGTCAAAAAGTGAGGCTTCTAAGAGTAATATAGGGATGTGGAGAGATAATATGAGTAGATTTTGGATGATCCAAGGTCTTTATAGGAGTGGGTAAGGGGATAGATGTGGGTAACTTTTATAAGAGGGAGGAGGGTCACTTTTGGAAAGTCTTGAAATGTTACTTTATAATAAAATGACTTTTGGATTTCAAAAGGTCCAAAAATGAAATATTTCAAGGATAAGGTGATAAGGGTTCTAAATATACCCACCAATAGGTTTTCGAGAAGTTTAAGTCTTAGATTTTACCTTATCTTTTCATTTTATTTAAATCGTTCATTAATGAGGTAATCAATGCATTATAATGGTGTTATAAATAAATAAATTTATTTAATTTATAAAAAATATAAGACAAATATAATGTTTTATTAAATCTATTTATCTTTATGATGACTATTTATAGTCTATGATATCATTTATGTAAACTAAATTAAATTTTTTTTTACTTAGGTGTTACATAGTTTTGTTATACTTTCCTTTCTTTAAAAATAATATGATAAAAGGTCACTATCAAACAAAAGGGATTACATGGGGTCCCTATGTTGAAAAAAGGCATATAATGGTCGTCCATGACATACCCATGAAGATTTGGACCCATTTTGGGGTCATTTAATATTATTATGATATTATTTTATTACACTTAACTACCTAATTAATCATGATAATTAAAGATAATTGTCATCGTTACTATTTATAATGTGTAAAAATAAGAGTCTTAATTACATAATTTTGACCTTCTGACTCCAAATATGGAATCAATTTTAACAAATTCCAAACAAATAAATTTCAGTAATTAATTTAAAAATAATTCTCATTTTCAATACAAAAGACATGTTTTTTAAGAAGGTAATTTTATCAAAAGATTGAATTGTTTTTACATCCAATTGAAAATTGAAATTACTTTAAATGAAAAAAATTGAATTAATTGATAAAGACATAATTCAATTACACTTTAAAAAAAATTAAAAATATAATCTAGCTATATAAATAAATTAGATGAAAAATCCGTTTTGAAGTAAAAAAGCAATATTTATCACTATTCTTTAAAAATGAACAATTTTCAGAAAAAATAAAGAACATTTATCCAAAGTAAATTTGATATTCCAAATTAAAAAAGTATTTCCATTTTAACAATTTCAAAAAATATATGTTTCCATAATTAATTTTATTATTAATTCCCAATATCAGAACAAATAGCGTGTTTTTAAGAAACAATATCTATCAAAAGATTGAAACTTGTTTATGTCCAATTTCAATGTTAAATTTATTAAAATGGCCACCATTAAATTAAATGGTAAAAATATATTCTAAATATACATTAAAACCAATTAAAAAGATAACTTAAACAAATAAAAAGATTAGATTCAAAGTTGGTTTTGAATTAAAATGCAGCAATTTTCCCTATTCATAAAAAATGAACATTATCGAAAATGTAACAAAATTTTACTCAAAGTAATTTTTTATGTCCCAATACTAAAAAAGGATTTTATTTTTTCAAAAAGTGGATTTCAAAATGGTTCTCCATGAAAAGGCAGTTAATTGAAATTTTAATGGATGTTAGAATATTTATGCTTAAAATTGGATTTATTCACATTTTAAGCCTCTAAAATTTATTGGATAAATGTAAAAATATTTAACAAACATATATAATAATTTTTTAGTTAGTTATGTTTATTCCTCCATTACAAAGGATAGGGGATAACTACCATTTAAAATAATATTATTATATAATTAGTGGGCAATGTAAGATTTCAAAAAAAACTCGTTGTTTCATATTATGTATGCAATCGAACATATAATCTCTTTTAAAGTAATATTAATATTTAATTCGTGAATATTAATAAATATGAAATTTTCATAATCTTTATTTACATTTTATGTTACATCCTTCCCCCCTTTTGGGAATTTCATCTTCGCAATTTTAAAATTGGGATCAGAAATTTTATTGAAAGCCCCACTTCAGAAAAGGAAAAAATTAAAATATTACTTTAAAAGAATGAAACAAAAATATGAAGGTCTCCCAAGACAATAGATACTATGATTCCATGAAAACATGTATATGGAAGAGAAAAAAAGGGTCATGTTCTGATGGAGAGTGATAGAAAACATGTTTAGGAGAATGTTAACCCCCAGAAAATCACAAACATGTGATTGGTTAAACGGTATTTGATTCCCCAGTATAAAAAGTTAACAAAAAATGTTTTTGGATTAAGTTAATTTTAATTGTGGAATTTATTTATGAGCATAACTAAATCATACGGAAACATACTTACTTGTCATGTAGACATTCATCTCTAACTATATTTCTTACACAAACACATATTTTCTCTAAAATATGAGTATTTAGGATGACTTGTTCACATTATGAGTGCTATAATAAACTTCTTGAGAATCAACTAATCCAAAATATATGAACTATATATTTCCCATGTCTTTAGACCTTATCCAAATCCAAAATTCTTAGTAAAAGATCAGATAATCCCCAAAAGAATAGTCCTTTGTAAAAATAAATACTACTCTTAATCTCCAAAATTAAAAAAAAACCACTGTTCAAGAAAGACTATTAAATAAACAGTTATCCATAAAATTCTTCAAAGTAATCCAAACAATGATTTAAACCCTAATCTTTGACGGATTTAATCACATAGTCTTCCAAAGTAAATCTTAACATTTATCTCGAAATAACATCAGTTACTCTTAAAGACTCAGACTAAAATATAATTAACCTAATCAGAAATCATCCATGATGGGTTAATCATTTCCAAAAATCAAATTATTCCGGATTCATAAAATATCTAACAAAAAATAATTAGTCAAACAAACCAGGGACTTCACGTAGTTCAGTGGTAGTCGATAAATACCAGTCACACTATTGTTATGGGTTTGATTCTCGCAGCTTTGTCCGACGCGACGGGTTGTTAGATGGTCTGCATGTTGTCCCATTTCAAAAACTACATAATTTTATAACATTCCCAAAATGAGATAAATTCATCAAAAATAACCATAACATATTTTAAACCCAAAGATTATCTAATAACATTCGTTTTCCCTCCCAAAATGTATTAACTGGTAATTACCTCAAATTCAAGGATCATATAAACCAAAATGGTTCTTTATAACTATATCAACAAAATAAAAGATAATTATTACTTTTATAAAATTTCATTTATCAAACATCAGGGTTACACATACTATTAAAATACTTCTAATGTAATCTCATCATCAAAAGAGCCTTAATACATTTAAGACATTCACCATCTTAAAATCTACCATTACTCTTGAATCACTTATATGTTGACTTCTTACTCATTAAACAGTCTTCATGATCTATTCACCATTCCTTTACAAATTATTCTGAAATATATCTTTCCTACAAACAAAATCCTGAATCATATCCTAAGATTAAATAATTTGAAAACATTTGTTAAGAAATAATCCATACCCTTCATTGGTCATTGTCAGTTTCTTTATCCTCAATCAAAATGGGATTAGGTATAGGTAAAAGAATATTTGTACGATCCTGGTGATACCATTCCTGAAACATCTTCATAGGACATGTGTTTGCATAATGACCATGCACACCACATTTAAAACATTCAATTTAGCCTTCAGAAAGAAATTATTTCCCTTTCCTAGAGTAAACTAGATGCTTCCTTTTTCCATCAAAGGTTCTTGCTTTATGTCCTTCATTTCCTCATCAATATAATCTTTCAATCCCTTTGAAACATTTTCCTAGGTGTTTATTTCTACATCATTGACACATAGGTTTTAGAACATTATCACCATTCAGATTATTACCTGATCTTCCGTAGGGATTTTTTTCTCACATATATGATGACTTATAAAAATTATTAAGGTTCAAGTGGTCAATAATGACTCCAGATAGTAGGTTGAGAATAAACACAAGATTTCTCATTGTACCTCTCATATCATTCAGTTTCTCATTCGGAAAACTGTCATAGTTTCCTTCACATCCATTATTACATTCATTCCTACTAGATAATTCCATTTACTAAAACCAAAAAGGTCAGTGTGAGTATATCCATAAAATCATCATATAATATCTTATGAGGAGTGTAAATTCTAAGATATACTTATTCATGTTATCTTAAACTCATTCACTTTATAAAAATAACTATGACTCTTTTTAAAATCTTATCCATTATGATAATGTCACTTTTTCTTAAAGAACACCCTAACCTCTAAAGTTATGTAAACCTCCCTTTGATACCATCTATAAGGAACTGGCCCTAAAACATTATATAATTTTTAATTAAATGAATAATTCACATTGAGGATATTTTCAGGATTAGAATTTAATAGAATTGGGACATAACTATTACATCTTTAATGATTACAAAGTAGGCATATCGACTCAGTTTTCATTTTATTCACAAAATAAAAACTCTTGAACAAAATATTCATGTCTAGTTCCATGTTTTAGATAGCATGACATTTCCTTGATCCCATAATTTACCATATTCATCTTTATGTCCTATGGAAAACATTTCAAAAACATGGAATGACCATAAAAATCTTATTAAGTGATATAAAAATACTGAATGAAAACATTAGTCCATATATACATAAGAATCAATGAAATCATACTTTACTCATAAAACATAAGAAATTTAACATACCTCATGAAATCATAAGATTTATTAATAACTCATACAAATCATAAGATATAAATCTAACTTGATGAATTCATAACATTATTACGTAGGGAGTAACCATCATGGTTACATTTGGAATACCCATCACTGTATATTCCCTAAATATCTTCGGATAAATCTTAGCGTTTAACACCTTCGCGTTACCCAAGGCATTGGAGAGCTATCTTTGGATCACCCGCCCTTATTTTATCATGGAACCACCCGACTTCATAAATAATGCCCAAGAAACATAACATATTCGTATCACATAAAACAAGCATAAAGGAAATATAATATTTCCATTTTTCAATCACAAGATATCAATACAACACATTGATGTAGTCAAAACATTATCAGAACCATTTTCAATACCAAAATAAATGAAAAGTAAAATTTGGTATTTATTTCTCATTTAAATAATGTTATGTCATGTAGAAGAAGCTGAAACTCTAATAATGGTGACAGCGTCGGAGAAGTCGTTGTCGCCGCATACGTAAGACAAAAAAATTCATTTTGACGTTTAGTAAAACGCTTTGTGTAAAAAGATTCATTTTTAGTGAAATAACAAGCCAAAAGGGTTTTATACACCGTATAAAATAATGTCATGTAGAAATCATAAGATGCCTCAATGAAAGGAGATTGAGACAAAGACCCGTACAAAGATAGTATTCTTTGATTAAGGATAAATCAATTGCATAATTATGTGTCACAATTATAAATACACTCAATATAAGTGGATATTAAGATTAACATAATCATAGGTCATCCAAACATTTTCATATCATGACATAATCAAAAAGTAGAGTTTTAACCCAGTGTATTAAAATTGGGTAAAGATGTTCCCTTATAGAAATTTGACAGCCTAATGACGTCACTTTAAAATTCAGAAAATTATTTGATGAGAGATAGAAAGGTAATATCATAACTTTTACATAAAATTTTCAGAAATAAGGATATATAAGAATATATCCCAACATAAGAAGTTGTAAATTAAAAGACCTAACAAAAGGATGTCTTTTAAAAAGAGGAGGGTGAAAGGTTACCTTACCGATTAGGGTAACTTTCAAAACACATACCCCATGACAGAAGGATCATACAATGAATATTTCAATACCCACAAATTAAAGTATATTTCCCAAATAATACAATCAAGTTCAGTACACACCCCACAAAAAGGAAATAGTGGCATATGTGGAAGGAATCTCACGGGAATAAAAGTGAGATGAAAAAACCCCTTACCTCGTTGTAATCAATCGAGTTTTTTGAACAAAAGATAATAAACACAAAATGAATCACATAGTAAAAATAATATAAATATAATCATGATTGTAAATATAGAATGGCGGTACACAATACACCCCATGCAATAAATAAGTTGTGAACAATGGAAATCTCACAGAATTAAAAGTGAGATAAGAAATCCCCTTACCTCAAGTCTGACTTGTCTTGTTCATTTCATTATATTCCTGAATAATATAAATTTGTCAATTTATAATTTCATAAGTACTTCCTATAAATTTTATTGTTAAATTCATATCACATATTATCATGTTATAATTATTACTTAATTATGTGAGTTCATATCATACGTTTTTCAATGTTTGGTACATGAGTCAAAAATGAACTTGTTTGAAGAGAATTGTCCATGTAGTTATAAATACATCATCTCTAGAATGGTTTTAATCATTTAAATAGCATATATATCCCGTATATATGTTCAATAATATTTGGATAAATGAAAGAAAATTTACGGTTCATGAAGACGGTAGGTCGTACGTACATATGAACACTAATTTCATTTTTTTCATATTAATTTTCATTAAAACTAAATTAGAAAAAGATATATTATAATTAAGTATAATATATATGTTATATAGGTAACATAAGTTCATTAATTACATTATTTAAAAATTCCATGTTTGGCATGAACGAGTCACATCACTTGAGGGGGCGGTAGTCCACGCTTCCTCATATGAAATTATCGCATTTTCACAACATGAAAAGCGTAAATGATTGTTATAAAAATAAAATATAGAATCATATAGAAGACATAAATATAATCCTTATCATATATAAATATATTTCCATCATAATGACCACCATGAAAGGTGTTACATTTTTGTTTACCAATCATCATTTCGTGAGGCAGTAATTCACCACCAACAGAAACAATATGTTCTTTAACGATTAGACAGAGGAGTGTTTGAGTTTAGGTGGAATCTTTATCATAAAAACATCCTACTATATTGAGGATACTGGTGTTATTATGGGATCAAATAATAAGAATATAATGTTGAGTGTAGAAGGAAAATAAAAGAAAGAAACTCGAGAGAAGACATTACCTCTAAATCAGGTAACTCTTTTTTATTTGTGCCAAAGGCTTCCTTGAAATGAATTCTTCCCTAAGTGAGACATATAGAAGTGATAGAGGGATGTGGATAGATAATATGAGCAGAGGTTCAATGATCCAAGGGCTTGAGAGGTGTGGGTAAGGGGGTAGAGTTGGGGCCTTTTATAAGATAGAAGAGGGCCACTTTTAGAATGTCTTGAAATGTTACTTTATTATAAACTGATTATAAGATTTTAAAGGACCCAAATTGATATATTTCTAGTATAGGTGATAATGGTTCTAAATAAACCCATTAAATAGGTTTTTGACACGTTTATGTCTTATATTTTACCTTATGTTTTCATTTTATTTAAATTTTTCATTAATGAGGTAATCACTACATCATCATGGTGTCATAAATAATTTTGTTAATTTAATTTCTAAAAATATTAAAAAAAATATCATAATGTAGGAACATTTTTGATATTTAAAATTACTATTTATATTCTAAGAGATAATTTATGTAAACAGAAATTAAATTGTTTTACTTATGTGATACATAGTTTGGTTTTATTTTCCTTTCATTAAAAATAATATGACTATCAGACAAAAGTGATTACATGGGGTCCCTAAGTAGGTAAAAGGAATCCCATGGTCACCCATGACACATCCAACAAGATTGGGACACATTTTGGGGTCTTTTTATATTATTATGATATTATTTTATTACCCTTAACTACCTAATTAATCATGATAATTAAAGATAATTATCATTGTTGCTATTCATAATGTCCAAAATCAAAAGACTCTTAATTACATAATTTGTACCTTATTATTCCCAATATTTAATTCATTTTATCAAATTATAAACTATCTAATTTCAGTAATTAATTTAAAAATAATTCCCATCGTCAAAACCAAAGATGAGTTTTTTATGAAGTAAAATTTATCAAGAGATTGACTTTTTTCCATCAAATTGAAAAGTGAAATTAAATACAATGAATAAAATTACATTATGTGATAATAACATAATTCAATTACACTTTAAAACCAATTAAAAGGAATATATTACTATATAATTAAATTAGATTAAAAAGCATTTTTGAAGTAAAATGCAGTATTTTCACTATTTAATAAAAATGAACATTTGTCAGAAAAATACCAAAAATTTATCCAAAGTAAATTTGATCTTCCTAATTCAATAATGATGACTATTTTACAAAATTAAAATCATATAACTGTCATTATTTAATTTTATAATTAATTCCCATTGTCAAAACAAATAGCGTGTTTTTAATAAACAATATCTATCGAAATATTTACACTTGTTTATGTCCTATTTCAAAGTGAAATCAATTATAATGACCACAATTGAATTAAATGGTAAAAATATATTCTAATTAAACATTAAAACCATTTAAAAATATAATCTAACCATGTTAATAAATTATAATAAAATGAGGTTTTTAATTAAAATACAACATTTTTCTCTATTCATAAAAAATGAACTTTATCCGGAAAATAACAAAAATTTACACAAAGTAAATTTTGATGTGCCGATTCTAAAAATGATTTTATTTTTTCATATATAACATATAAAATTGTAAAAAAGAGGATTCAACAAGGGTCCACCATCAAAATGTGGTTAATCAACCTTTTAAAGAATATTAGAATATTTATGATTAAAATTGGATTCATTCGCATTTTAAGCCTCAAAAATTTATTGGATAAATGTAAACATATTTTACAAACATATATAATAATTTTTTAGTTATTTATTTTCATTCCCACCATTACAACGGCTAGGCATTAACTACCATTTAAAATAATATTATTATATTATTAGTGTGCAATTTAAGATTTCAAAGAAACTCGTTGTTGCGTATTGGGTACGCCGCCAAACATAGAAACATTAATTTCTAATTCATGAATATTAATAAATATGACAATTTTATATTCTTTATTTATCATGGATTTTATATAGATAATTGAATAATTAGAGTGTACATCAAAATTTAAACAAGTAGATTTTGAAGAAGAAATTCTCTATTCAAGGATATTTTAGGTTTCATTTTAAATCCCGGATGTGTGTAATGTATGGATATAAATATTATATTTTCTAAAATAATTTCTCACCCCATAAAATAAAAATATTACTTCATTTGAGGGATAGTAAACCTAAAATTTTATAATGACTAGTCAGAACAACATCTAATGGAGGTGGTGTAATTGAAAAAATACATTGAATATCTTAAGGTGACTTGTTGGAGGAATTATTAGTTTAGATAAAGCATGAAAATGTAACCTATGATGAAAAAAAATTACATGAATCTTTAAATTAGAAATATTCAATGATGATTGATAACTATGATTGTGAGATGGTGGTTATGGTTGTGTGCAAGGATATAAATGTTGAGAATCCCGAGATCCTTTATATATGTTTCTCAACACATAAGACCCAAAAATATCTTCAATGAAAATAAATAATATGGTGGAATGATTTTTTTTTTGAAAAACGAAAAATAAATCAACATGAATAGAGTTAGATATATCATTAATTTTACAAATAATACTAGTTTTGTACTCAGTATCAACAGATTTTTGTATAATCAAATAAGTGTAACCCAAAATTGATATAATGGGAATAATTAGATTTTATTGAAGAATAAGTGTGTCATAAAAAAATTAAATAATGGAGTAATTAAATTAATGGGTGTAGTGAAAAAGGGGAAACCTGTTTGATATATTTGAAAATCAAAATTAATATTGAATGGATATAAAGGAGGAAAACTATTTTATTCATAGAAGACTAGAGCATTTAGAATAAGATAATATGTATAATTTTTTAAAACATGATTCTTTATGAAATATACCAAACATATAATTTTTAATATTCAACACATGTGATACATATCAAAATGGAAATATATATAATAAAATTCCCACAATTTTGGAGTTGGGATTCATAGATCCACTCTATTTGGTACACTTAGATGCATGAAAATTGAAGAGAATATAATTCTATAGTAGATACAAGTATTTATTTTATTCTATTGACAATTTTATTGATATGAATTATTTCTATTTTATTTTTAGTAATTCAAATTATTTGTATACTAATTCAAAAGTTCAAATTATTTTTTAGAACAAAACATTACATGTCCTGAAAATATTTAGATATAAAAATGGATATAAATAATAAAACTAAGACATTGAGGCATAAATTGAGAATACAATGATAAGAAAACAATTTATTTCTCTATATGAAAATAAAAATCGATAAATTAAAAGGAATAATCAAATATTAGTGGAAGATGGAAGTGAATTGATATGATAGAATGAATCTTCAAAATTAGTTTAGAGATAAACCACCACCCAATGTGTCTAAATTATTAATCATTTCTAACACTGATATAATTTTTCCTAGAAAAAAGAGTTGTTTTTTTAGAATAATATTTACATAAAGAACATAATGTTGATTAAAATTTCATGGTATATCCTGATGAAAGTTATGAATTTTGGAATTTTCAATGACCGGGAAGATGATGGAATGTTTATTGGGTATAAATCGAGTAGAAGAAATTATTAGTACATTAACCAGATTTTAAAATTGAATTTTTAAATTTTAATGTGATTATATAATGATTAGTCACTAAAATTGGATAATATTAATTATTAATATCATTATATTCATTGTTACAAAGTCCATAAACATTGTTATTAGTGCATTACATAAATAGAACTTCATTTTTATTCTTAAATGCAATTCTTGTTTAAAATTAAAATTTGGCCCCAATTATTTATCTATTTGTGGACAACATTATATTAATTTTATAAATTTGATATTTTGGGATATGATTGATCACGTTTTTTTAAACATTTTATCTTTCAGGTCCAATGGATGAATCCCAAGGGAAGATGGATATTTTTGTGCCTGAATGCAGAAATTTACTAGAGAAAGCATAATGGGCCTATGGCACATCAAACAATTGTGGGGACCACAAACCATGACCAATGAACCTAAACTTTTTAAAATAGAAAGATAATAATATTAGTATAATATTATTAAACTTTGTCCAGAGCTAATTATGATTTTTTCATGATGATAAAGGGATTTGAAGTGGAGGTTTATATGGTGGGCCCGACATTAATGCACATAAAGTCGTCCCACCATTTACACCATAACATCCAAATGGATACACCACATTTCATGAAATTTTTACATATTATCAATGAAAGAGTGTCCAGAATATTTATATTCTACAACCCCTATGATATGGCCTCCATAAATTAAAAATTCACACCTCAAAATGGTGAACGAATTTGGATGAATTTTTGGGTCATCTTTGAAACGTCAAATTCCCTTAATTTTCTCACTCTCCTTTTAACTCTCCCAATTAGTGGAGATGAAATTTATTTTTGGGGGTGTATCTAAGTTTACAAATATTCCTATATAAGGAGCTTATTCTGATGGCAATTGGGATCGAATATTTTTTTTTTGGAATGGAAGTTTTTATTTTCTTTCAATTATATTGTCTTGCTTTTATTTTGTAATCGCTTGTCAATTTCTCCCAAGAAAGTATTTAATTAACCTTAATTAAATTCATAAAATATCATCATCATCATCTTTTTATTAATTTATTATTTATTTTTCCATATCATGTTGATACCTTTTTCTTAGGGAGTGGGGTTAATCACATTATCTTTTGTGAAACTCTTCACAAAATGGTGGAGTGATTGTTTTTTTCTTCTTCTCCAATTATATCATCATTAGTCTACTACCTGCTTCCATTGATATAATAGCAACAATAGATGGGATAATACTATAATGGATTTATCCAAGGTAGTAGAAAGGGTTGAATTGGATGTTATTTCTTAATTTAATAATTCTTAATTAATTCTATTTTTGATATTTTAATTCTATGATTAATGTTATCCTTTAAACTCACCAATTTTAAGGATACACATCCCGAGGGAAAAAAGATCCTCTACCTTGGAGTGCTCATCAATATGATCCTCCAAGTGTGTAGGTGATTAGCCTTAGGATATTGAAAACTCAAAATTTTTGACTGATTTTGGATGGTTTTATTTCGTTAAAGGAAACACTCGAATTTGAGACATTGAACTAATTTAAAAAGAAATTCATCCAATACACCTCATGCGATAACCAAGGATCAACTCATGCTTTTAAATTGAATTCACATAAGTCATTAAAATATCAAATAATCCAATAAATTCAAACCAAATTTGTAAACTTCATAGCCAAATCAACACCATCAAATCGCCTTCCTAGAATGCATGATTGTTAGGTTTCTTCTTAGGTCTATGAGGATCGATAACACAAGCCGTACTACAATGACCACTTACACCATACAACTTGGGTAAATTTGGGCGCAACCAAATTTTGGCGCCATTTCTGGGGACCCAATTAAGTAATCTTAGACACTAGAATTCTTTTCTCACCCCAATTTCTCTATTCTCATCTACAATTATCTTCTCTTTTCCCCTTTCAATTTTTTTGGTTTCCAAAAATCACAATTCCAAATTTCAAAAAAAAAATCCATTGGATTTTAATCATGAATATCCTTTAAAAAACTCGGGATGGAATAAATTATAGAATCCACATTGGGAATCACCAATCTTTTTTAATTACATTGATCAACCATTGAATGAATACCTCATACCCCATAACATGAAAAATAAATCAGATGTTGATTATTTAAAGGATCAATTTTTATAACACTCGAGGATGATTGAAGAGATCTAAATTAATGATGTTCATGATGTCCAAACGTCAATCAATCATAATACTGAAAACATTATTGATCATTTGTGTGAAAAAATGGTTAAAATGAATTCAGATGTTTCATCACTGAGATTAGAAATACAAAACATTGAGACTTATGAGAATCCCATTCCCACTGAGGATGTCCCTTCCACATCACTTATAGAAGAATCATGTTACCCAAATAACTCATTTAAATTTAGTCAAGTACCAACTTTAGAATCTTGGAAAACAAAGTTGGATAATGAAGAGAATTGTTCAGGTAATGTTGAACATCAAGCTAAATAACATGAGAGAATTGTTAATGAGTGTTTAAATCAGGATGAAATTGAATTAATGAATTCACAAGAGATAAATTTTTCTTCATGGATTGAATGTCCATAATTTTACTTCAATGATGATTTTTTAGAAACACTAATCACTAAACTATTAGGATAAATCACAAACATCAAATCCATACCCATTCATGAAACTCATCTAGATAATTTTGGAGTTGAATCTTCAATTCAAAGGTAACCAATTGTGTCGGGAAATTTTGAAAATGAAAATGATTTTGATTCTAATTTTTTATCTTTTTTTGAATGTCCTATCCAACCTGAACTCAAAATCAATATCTCTACTTCCCCACTCAAGAATCCCATAATAGGTGATAAAAATGACCTTGAATTAGTCATTCATTAATTTCATGATACCCAAAAATGGGAGCTAACACTTGAAATCGTAGGAAATACTGTAGAAGAAACTGGATCAACCATTACTGAAATTCCTTGGATTTTCACTCCCCTTGTTGAACATGGGTTTTTACCTGACAATAAATCAAATAAATCAATCAATCATAATAATTTTGAAGTGGAGAAATATGGGATCATTATAATTTTGAATGTAGGAGTTAGATAAGTTGGGGGGGGGGTTCAATTGCAGCTAATGACATTAAAGAAAAGCACTGCATGGGAGGCAACCCACGGTTTTCATGTTTCCAATCATTTTGAATCATTTTCATTTTCATATAATAAATTACCATAGACTGTTGACATGTTCTTCTTTTATGAGTAAAGATGGGTATGAATGGGGTGAACCGTAATCATCTGTGTCACGCGGTATGATCTTTGAGTAATAGCTTACCCAGAAAATATAAAGAAGACAATGTATCATTAGTTTATTTTATTTTATTTTATGTTTTTGTATGTATTTTTAAAAAAAGAGATTTTTGACCTGTTCTTATTTTATGAGTAAGGATGGGAATGAAAGGGGAGCACCGTATTCATCCATGTCACAAGGTGTGATCCCTGAGTAATACCTTACCCAGAAAATATAAATAAGACAATGTATCATCAGTTTTATTTTTAAAATTAAAAAAAAATAACAAAAACTGGGAAAACCATAAAAATGATGATACTTGGAATTAAATAAATCATTGTGTTGTTTGTTTTTTATTCTTTTTTCTTCTTTTTATATTTTAGGATTTATTTTTGGTGATACATTTTTAATCAAGGAGGTGCCTACATCCCCCAAGAGATCAAAAGAGTAATATGGAGCATCATGAACTTCATCTTCAAAAACCAAGTGAATTTGTTCCATGTTTATCATTTTCAATTTCCTCTTTGAACTCCTCTCCTACCCCCTTCTAACATTTCTATTTTTAAAAAATGGAGACCGTGTTATTCTATGTTGGAGGGGATGAAAAAAAAATGAATTTTTTAATAATAACATGCATGGAAATAAAAATTCAATTAACCTTGAACATGATAACATATATTTAAAACTCATAAATTTGATATCTAATAAATTTTCATGCATTGATTATGATATTAATGCATGTTTAAGTTCATGAACATAGTTTTTGGAAAGTGTGGTTGTCTGATGTGATTTTTCAATGTTTACATTTTCATCCTCTTAATAAAAATTCCACAATGCACTTCTTCTGGATCGTGGGTGTAAATTTGAGTTCTTGGGTCCCTTTCATTATATAATAGGGTTCTGGGGTCACTTTTAGTTTAATTTGAGTATCCCAAATAAAAAAATTGAAAATATTAATAACCACATTGAGTAATATTTTTTCCAAATTCATGGCATCCGACACTTGGGGATCATGACTCCATAGTTGTCTTGCACAATGTTAGGCTTTATATCTCTATTGTAGAGCATGGAATTGACCATATGTGTGGCTTCTAGAACTTGGGGATCGTGACTCCATAGTTTTCTTGCCCAGAGTTAGTCATTTCAAATCTATTGTGGTTAAAGAATATAAATAAAAAAACATACAAACAAAAAAATTAAAATAAAATTCGATAATCATCTTATGGTTTAATGTGATTCCAACCAAGCGCTTCCATTTTTCCCCCGTGAACAAAAAAATGGGCCCTATATCTTTTGTGATGCACAATACATTATCATTATTAATTGAAATTAGATGAAATTCGGCTATGAATTTGAACAAATGAATGGTCTTGGGTTTGGGATATTCTTATGGACCTAGCTTGTTTTAAATTATTTTGATGGGTTTGATAATTGTTTTTTGGTATGAGGACTTTGGGTGAGAAATGTGTATTAAAATGTTTTTGGAAAATGTTATTTTAATTTCATATTTGTATTATATTTTTCTCTGGAATAGAAAAAATCATGTTGGGGTGTGTGATTAGTCACTGAAAGTGGCTAATATTAATTATTAATATCTTTATATTCATTTTTCCAAAGTCCATAAACATTGTTTTTAATTAATTACATAAATAGAACTTATTTCTCATCTTAAATGCCATTCATGTTTAAAATATAAATTTGGGCCCAATCATTTATCTATTTGTTGATAATATTTTATTCATTTTATGAATTTGATATTTTTGGATATGATTTTACAATTTTATTGGAATATTTTATCTTTCATG
Source organism: Viscum album (assembly GCA_963277665.1). Taxonomy (NCBI): domain Eukaryota; kingdom Viridiplantae; phylum Streptophyta; class Magnoliopsida; order Santalales; family Viscaceae; genus Viscum; species Viscum album. The sequence goes on from OY728160.1 coordinate 1,857,927,187, forward strand.
TCTGATGGATGAACCCCATGGGAAGATGGATATTTTTGCACCTGAATGCAGAAATTTGATGGAAAAAGCATAATGGGCCTATGGCCCATCAAACAAATGTGGGGCCCTCAAACCAAACCAAATGAAGATCAAATATTTATAGTAGAAATATAAAAATATTATGATCATTTTATTCCACTATGTCCGGAGAAAATTCTGAAATTTTTATGATGATAAAGGGATCTGAAATTGAGATTTAAATGGTGGGCTCGACATTAATGCACATAAAGTCGTCCCACCATTTATACCATAAATTCCAAACGGCTACACCAAATTTCATGTAATTTTTAAAACTAATATAAGACAGATGGTTGAGAATATTTCTCTATTAAGACCCCTTTGGAATCAACTTCCATAAATTAAAAATTCACACGTAAAAAGGGTGAACGAATCTGGATGAATTTTCGGGTGAACTTGGAAACGTCCAATTCCCTTGATTTTCTCACTCTCCTTTTAACTCTCCCAATTAATGTAGATGTAATTTATTTTTGGGGGGTGTATATAAGTCTCCAAATATTCCTATATAAGGATCTTATGCTAAAGGGAATGGGGATCAAATATTTTTTTTGGAATGGATGTTTTTATTTTCATTCAATTGTATTATAATGCTTTCATTTTGTAATTGCTAGTCAATTTATCCCAAGTAAGTTTTTCATTCACCATTATTTAATTAATAAAATATTATCATCATCCTATTATTCCTTATTTCAAATTTCTTTTTCCATATAATTTTTATACTATTTCCTTAGGGAGTGAGGTTATTCACATTATCTTTTGGGAAACTCTTCACACAATAGTTGAGTGATTGTTTTTTTTCATCTTCTCCAATTCTACCATCAAAAGTATACTACCCGCTTACATTGATATAATAGCATAAATGGAGGGATAATCCTATAATGGGTTTATCCAAGTGAGTATCAATGGTTAAATTGGATGTTAATTCTTAATTTAATAATTCTAAATCAATTCTATTTTTCATATTTTAATTCTATGATTTAATTTATCCTTTAAACTCACCAATTTTAAGGATACACATCCCGAGTGATAAAAAGATCCTCTAACATGGATTTCTCATCAATATGATCCTCCATGTGTATAGGTGATTAGACTTATGATAGTGAATACTAAATATTGGTGAGTGATTTGGGATTGTTGTATTTCATTAAAGGAAACACTCAAATTTGAGACATTGAAATAACATAAAAAGAAAATCTTCCAATACACCTCATGCGATAACAAAGGATCAACTAATGATTTTAAATTGAATTAACTGAAGTCATTAAAATATCAAATAATATAATCAATTCAAACCAAATTTGGCCACTTCATAGCCAAATCTACACCATCAAGTATCCTTCTAAGAATGCATGTTTCTTAGGATTCTTCTTAGGTCTCTGAGGATCGATAACCCAAGCCGTACTACAATGACTACATACACAATACAACTTCGGTAAATTTGGGGGAAACCATATATGTAAAATCAAAATCCATTAAAAGAATTAGTTTATATTGATGATTAAATAGAATAATTCCTTGAAGTGTGAACTAGGAATCATAATTACATTATAGATATATGAGTATGCTTTCAAACTTAACAATATTATTAGTAATATTTTTCTAGAGAGGAAGGTTCAATGTGAGAAGATTCTACTTGATAATTATTTACAAAACATATTGGGATTGAAAATATACCTAGATAATGAAGTAAAAGGGTTCAAAACAGCAAAATATTTAATATTTCTAGTCACAACAACAATATTTCATATGTTGAACCAAAGAGTGTGAATATTCCCTCTCAACATATGTATTGTATTTAAATAATTGAATAAGAGATAAACCATATTGAATATAATGACACATCTTAGTTGGAGTGAAATTACAAAAACAAAAATGGGATCGTGGAAAAATGGGTACTTCTATAGAAGATTACAATGAACATTGAATGATTAAAAAATTGATATTTTATTTTTTTATATGGTATTTTAAAATATTCAGTATTTATTTTGATGTATATTTTTATATAGTTGTAATTAAATAAACAATTTTATTATTTCCTCATGTTTTTTCTCAGAAAAATATAATGTTTTTTAATGGATATGATGTCTCCAATCCATAATTTTGATCTTGAGGAAGATGCTTATATTGAAAGATAGTAAGGTCATATCCAACCAGGTTATGATTCATGAGTGTGAGAGAATATGAATATACTTTGTGGGCCTAGAAATAAACCCCAAAAATGTATTCGAAGTTGAAATTCATCTTAATGAATATGAAATTCAAGAAGGAAATTTTTTATTCAAATACACATATCCTGTGATATGTCACTGTCTCTCTTAATTTAAATATGATCATTACTAAAAAAAATTATGAAAATAAATAAAGAAAATTTGAGGCATTTAATACCCAAACATGGACACTTTTATAAATGTATATAATTGATGATATAGAATATTATTGGGATTATATTTCTCAAATACAATATAATTTTTCATTCCATTAAAAGAAAAGGGAGCACATTAGTTGTTTAAAATGTTTTTTTTAGAATAATCATGATATGATTCCACTCAAATAACACAAGGGACAAAGTTTACTTCAGATTAATAAATAAAAAATGTGAATGATTTTTTTGACATTATCAATGGAATTCTACTCTATTTGATGATTTATGAACAATAACATGTATTTACTGTTATTTATTGTTTACTATTCCAAAAAATGGACTCACATATTATTGATGAAACAAGGATCATGTTCAATATCAAATTAAATAATGAATTTTTCCTGAGGTGTGAAAAAGGAATTTAAACAAAACATTATAGATATATAAATGTAGATTAAGAATGATATTTTTATGATCAAATTTAAACATTTTGACTTTAATTCATTATTATATGAATATGTGTTTTATATAACTCTATGATATAAAAACCAAGGGATCTTAGATCAATTGAATCTATGAAAAATTATGTTCCTCAAGTCAAAACATAAATAATATAGATGAAGAGATAATTTTAATACATGAGGGTTAATTTATTAAAACAATTAATTTTTATGTATGATAATTAATGTGAAATAATGTTAACAAAGAATTTGGTGCAGTATTTGAGGTTGATGTTTATTGAAATCGTGTACCAATTTATCAGGGAGTATGTGGATCATGGGGAGATTTTAGTGGGATTTCATTCAACCAAGTAGAAATACCAATATATCATTATGAAACCTGCGTTTAAGGATTACATTGATTATATTATATATTTTTGGGACTTTATTTATTATAATATATTTATATATATATATAATTCCTTCAAGGATATTTTCCCATATTTTGTTAATTTTTATTTTTTTAAATAACGATAAGACGTTATTTTATTAAGGGGGAGTCTATGTTCTTATAGTGGTTGTGGTAAATGGAGGGATGCACAAATAATCCTTCCCATTTAGGGAAATACTGAGGTTTTTCTAGCAAAATAGTAAAGAAGAACTTATTTACTAATTCATAATAACATTTTTTCCCAAAAATATGATGGGTATTATGGGGCTGATTTATATATTGAAAATTGTATAACCCTATTTAATTTGAATTTTTAAATGGGTAGTTGTTTTGATATCAATTGAGAAATATATAATATACAATGGATCAAACACCAAGGTATAAAGTTTCTGATTCAGTATTCTATCATATAATGATAAGTTTTAGAAAAAAAATTATACATGAATGTTATGAATTGTTTATTGAGAGAAATTATATCAAAGGAATTTTAGTTTTTTCATTTGAAACATAATCATGGATTAGTTAGAATCAATCTGGAATTGAGTTCATATTAATAGGAATGAAATTTATTATATTTTAGGAAAATGTGTAATCATATTGAAAAGGACGTGTTTATTCAATAAGTGTTCTCTATTATCATCTGATGGGAGTAACATGGCCTAATGTTATAGGGAATCAACCCTATAATATCATTATTACAAATGTATTATTCTAAAGTGATAAAAATCACAGAGAATAATATGTCGATTTTCCTTGATCCTATAAATGGTGTAATGAGTTCACTATACATGGAAAACATTCCACATATTTATTATGATTATAGATGAAATTAATATAACGTGTAGGGATTTTCACTATATATGAGATTATTTTTTTGTTATGGTGCATTTTTTGTATGTAGAATGAATCATAATACACAGTGAACTATCCTTACGAGACTTATGTTTTTCACTATTTTTGTGATTTATTTTATTCATCCCCAAAAAACTATAATTCACGACAGAATGGGTAGTTAATATAAGAATGCCATGATGTTTAGATAAACCACATAATTATCATCTATAATCCCTAGTTTTATAAATTTTATATTTTTTGGGATTTGAGGCTTTCCATGGTGTAGGTAAAGATCCTCATGACATCATGTTCAAGTAAAGAATATTTTAGGATTGGTGGATCTAGTAAATTTGATGGTTCCACATGTTTTTCTATCGATTATTCTACAATTTCTGGTCAAATATATGGTGACATGCATTTATATGATTTCAATTTATTCATCTATATATTTTATACAATAAGGTCACACCACATTAGAGTTATTAATTGAGTTATAAATGTAATGTTGATATGCTAACAAGATACTCAAACTAATGTTGGTGAATGTTTATATAAAGGGAGAGATTTATCTAATAATAGATTTAATAAAAGGATTAAATAGGATTTTGAGAAATAGATAATGGGTTCACACCATATCCATCTTATAGATTATATTCTGGTTCCTTTAAAGGAGATCAATAAACATTTTTATTCCTCATTATTATTATATAATAAGAGTTTAAGAAAATAATTTTTCTGCATTCCATATTATTAGGATAATAAATTATGTCAATGAGGGATAGGATAAAAAAAATACCAACCAATGATTACACACTTTAAAATAAATTTTAATCTCCCTTGTAAAACCCATGTGTCTATGTATTTTCTTTATCTCCCATTCATTCATTATCACAGTACCACCTCTAATATTTTTTATACAGATTATATTTATTAATCATGTTTTATAAAAGTGATTGTTTATGTTTCTAAAGGCTGATAATTCACACTCACCCTATCTGACGTGGAATATTATACCCTAGGCCAAAAAATATGCCAAATTTAGTTCGTATTTCCAATTAGAGTGATTTGGTGTGTATGTTTTCAATATTCTAAATGTCCATCTTAAAAAATCATTAACAAATATTATATTATTTTTTGGATGTATAAATAGTTATATTTAAAATGATATTTTTTTAAAAAAAAATTATATCTGCTTGATGGGTCATATTGTATATAGTTTTAACATTAATTTACTTTTAATTAGCGGCTGTCTTTTAAAAAATAATATATATTTGAATGATACTTACTAATATACTTATTATTTTTATTAAATTCTACTTGGAATGTGATTTGGTTGGAACATGTCTGAGTTATTTATTATAATCTTTTCATCTCAATGTTTTATAAACTATCTAGGATATTAATATTTGGATGAAATATACACCATCGATGTTCCTTTTATGTAAAAAATCATGATGAATTATTGAAAACATTAAGTGGGTTCTTAAATTTATTATTTTCTAGTGGTATAATTATAGGGAAAATTTTCATCATATGTCTTATTTGTTCTCTAAAAAGGAATTAAAGTACTCCAAATTAAACATGAATTCATTATTAGTCAAAAAACCACAAAAAACCTTAAGTTAATTGTGGAAATATGTTTCCATATTATTTAATCACGTGAATTTAAAGTAGATAATGTTTATCATTAGATATTTCATATTAAGTGGGCTTTATATTTTTTATTATTATTAAGTATTAATAACACATAACTTTTAAATGATGAAGAAAACAATGTGTCATAATTGGGAAATACATCCCTCATGGGGTTTAAAAAACAAGAATACACTAGGAGTCAACCATTGAAATTTTTTTACAAGTATCGGGGAGGAGCCTATATTTAAAAAAACATTACGCTATATCTTCCATCAATAAAGATATTTAATATAGTTTAAAAGTAAATTACCCTCTCAAAATATTTGTTGGAAGAATAATTAGAATATAAAAATACAGATACATTAATGATTACTTTATGAGATAGGATAGAATGAATTATTTGATGATGAAAGAGACTTAAAAATAATAAATCTATGAAAATCAAAAAAGTCAAGAATAATTCTTTTATACATGTAGACTAAAATCCCAATCAAGACCAATTCATTTTAAACACAATGATAAGAAACAACATTTGAATGGAGTAAAATATGTTCCAAGAAGGAATAAATAATTCCACTAGTATGATTTATCAACATGTCACAACATATCATCTCAACTAAACGATGTTTCCCATATATGATTTGTTTTAAACATGAAATGGAAGGTTCGATTTAACATAGAGACCGCAATCAATGATCTTGATATGGGATATAGAGATAAAATTCTACATGATAATATCTATGAATGATAGTTGATCCCTCAATTGAGATGACACAATTTTTCCCCTATAATCAAAAATGAAATTTTCAAAAATAAAAGAAATATAGGGTTAGTTAGCGTCATAACCACCTTTGTTTCAAAACATAATACGAATAATATGTTGGAGGTAAAAATATGGATTCCAAGAATATCAAATTTGTTAACAACATTGTATACAATAATCCATGTTTGAAGAAGATTCTTAAAATCCATGAAAATATGGATACTGACCATAATGAAAGGAGTTTCCAAAGTACATATAAATCATTCTTTAGACAAACATGTCAATAAAATATTATAATTTTAATGAATTAAATTACTTACAACATGGCATAATTGAAACATCTATACCATATAATTTTAGATCAATGGAAAATTCTCTTCATGAATCTATCACTCGTGAAATTAAATCACATTCAAAATGATCTGACATTATAACTTATACCTACACCTAAAATGAGGGTGCATTGATCAGTTACTAATTCAACAAGAGAATAAGGTAATGAACCATAAGAAATACAATGAAAAAAAATATCATATTACATAGATAAGGAATATTATCATGTTATATCTGTTGTCAATTTTGATTGGGGAAAGCATTCAAAAGTGTTTCAAGATACCAAACTATATGAGGATAAAATTTGGGACAAAGAAAAATAGAAGAGCATCAAGGCACCAACACCCATGTCATATCTAAAGTAAATGGTATCCCCCAACAACAACCCACCAGGAATAAATGTATATATAAAATATGGGAATAATAATAATTATTAGAATGTGCAATGTAATAAGACATCATATAGATCTAATAAGATATTAAGGATAGTTGAATCCTGATCATGTGAACCTCTCTCAAAAAGATCATCCTACCAGAAAATCCCATTCCATTTTAGATTATATAATAAGATTAAAATAATTGATATTTAATACAAAATAAAAATAACATGTAATTTTGTGTTTTATTAAACAAAATCAACAAGTAATAATTATTATTTTTAGATTAAATTACTATGTATTGCTGAATATCCCTCAACTAATTATATTTTCTGAACAGTACCATGAATATTTATTGGGAAATGAGTCAATCATATCTTGGGTTTTATTTTTATTTAGACCAGTCGTGAACTAGTAGTGGGTCGATCATCAACTAGCAAACCAAGCCAGTCCAAAACATGTCCAAAGGGGTATTCCTGATACCCTGGGATGGTAACTAGTGTAGGGAATCAAAACTAAATAGGATGGAATGATTTTCCAATAAATGAAAGACAAATAAATTAATAAAATCAATAGAAAGAAAAATAAAATAATAAGGGGAAATAAAACAAGATTTTGAATACCTCCATGTGACATAGTGGTCCCCTCTAACAACTAATGACCTGACTGGCACAGGTAGATAAAACAACAAACTAAACCAAGAAACTCAACATACATTTGAAAGGGGAGGATAGTCATGAGCATTAAAATGATCAGTGGGAATTCCAAAATAGAACCACACAATCCATGCATTTCCAAATTCCAAAACAATCCAATAATGATAGTTCGAACTACAGTGATGAAAATATGGCTTTCATATATACACTGCATTTTGAAACCTAACAATTAAAATTCCATTTACCTTATAATTCAAAAATAATGAATATAAATAGAGGGGAACACAATAACATTTTTGAAAAATATACATTGAAATCCTTTAAAACCGAACCATAAAACTAGATTTTCCATGAATAGGCCAAAAAAATTATTATGATTATAATTATATGAACAACAAGGGAAATGGCACTAATAGTGATCATTTTAAAGGATCACAGAAAACCTAGGAATTCAGAAAAAGACTAGAACATAATAATACCTGCTGCTCAATACCTGGTACCATGCAACAGATGATAGAATCAAATGCCTGAATGCTTGACTGCCCATTATCATTTCATATAGAGGGGCACAAACCAATAGTAATAATCTCTAAAGTCCACCTACTATGGGGCACTAGACAATACATGAACTTAAAATGAACCAATCGTTCTCAGTATACTTCTTTGTTATTCCATGTTTCTGTGATGCCTTCACAAAGGGGTGTATCACACATTCAAAAAATAAGACTCACATCTAACCAAGCACACTACAAAAATTAGGAAAAACATGACCAGCTTATGGTTAGTCACCTTAATGAAATAAAAAACACCCTAAGTAGGCCCTATTCCATGGACCCTCCTATCTTCTAAGAAAAATTTGAGGAGAGAGACCTAACTAAAGAGGGGGTTTCCAAACCTTACATTTCAATGATTCTAAACATGCCTCATACAAATACCATAAATCAAATCATTCATAAACAACCAATTTAAAAGGCCAATTGAGATTTTAGCTTCAAAATGCTCAAAAATTTATTAAATATTTATTAAACATTTCAAAACAACCCTAAATACCATTTTTATACAAAATTATCCAAACAATCTGTTAAGTCAAATTTTCTCCAATGGAAATCAAGTGCATTTTAAAAACAAAATGAAACACAAATAATGTTTCAAAATACCATATACACCATAGCTTCCAAACACACACACACAAAAAAACATCCAAATTTCTAAACAAGCCGTATTTTATCTAACCACCCACCCAAAATTATGCATTTCACACATTTATAAAATACAACACATTTTTCCAAATCATGAAACTCTTTCAAAATAATGTTCCAAACCACATCAAGAGAAAACACATTTTTTAACATATAAACCCCAAAAAATGTTCCACACCAAGATAACCTAATATTTCAATGAGGAAAAAACCACCCACCATTAAAAATTACATTTTAATGTTAATTTGATATTTCATAGAACACTTTTTTCACAAACAAACAAGAGCATAAATCATGTTTCATGTAAAATCCTATTGTTAATACAATTATTCAACTAGAAATTCTCATAGAAAACCTAATAGAGGTACCCTAAAGGTGTTAAATGATTTTATAAATTCATTTGAAACTCCAAGCATCAAGGAACATGTAATGGAATGGAAAATTCAAGGGTTTGGCTACCACCAAGAGGAACCGAGTCATAATGAACACTTTGGAACTTGATGAAAAAGATGGCAACCACTCGTAAGTGGCACACACACATATGAACATACCTATACATATATATATAAATCCACAATCCAATTCTCTTATTCCACATTCCATGAGGTAATATGTACATGGAGGATATATATAAATATATATATTATACATATCTTAATTATATGAATGCATTCCCTCTTTCGTTGACAAAAAATTCACGGTAATAAAAAAAGATACCCAAAATTAAGTCATCAATGACCAACGCATGACCAAAAGTACCAAGTACTCACATAATTCAAAAGAACAAGTCAAAAAACACCAATATACTCTACAAAAATTATTAATATCCAAAACACATAGATTGTATGAAGGTACCAAACAAGCATTCCACAATTTTAACGAAACAATACATGTCATAAATACTATACACAACTCTTTTTTATAAACCATACCCCATTTTAAAATCCAATTCACTCTTTTAACATGAAAATATTTTTACAAAAACCAAACCATGCAATTATTAATCACCTGTCACATTAAAGGGACAACTAGGATATTTTTTCAAAACCCAAAGCAAGCTAAACCTTCCCAAAAATTCAAAAAAACAAAAAATAAAAGGGAATCCAACCAATTTCACATGATATAATTAATTCAAAAATATTAATTTACTATTTAATGATTAATAATGGGGAGAAAAACACGAAAAAAGTAAAAATAATTTAAAAGTACATGCAATGGGGTTCTTACCTCAATGTTGTGGAAAAATATGAAAACCTAGAGAGAAACATCTTTCACCCCATCACCACACCCAAAGAATAAATTAACTGGTCTAATCAATCGTGATCCAACTAAAAGGGTCATGACCAGAACCCCAAAACTACTCCCTATAAATAGGGTTTGATAAAACCCTATGCATTCAATAAATCACTGGTAACGTTGCAAGACCGCTCACCGGGGAAACATCACGTGCTGGCTCCGCCGTGTTGGCGAGGCAGAGGCATGGCCGGTACACACGGGATGCGATGAGGGAGGACGATAGTGGCACTATGGGAGACCAAGAGTCTATCGGCAGTAGGACAGTAGTGGTGTGGAAGAGATGTAGTGGGTTGCGCTGGTTGTGACAGAGGTGGATGGCAGCAGTGTCACAAGAGGCCGGCAGTGGTGCGACCGAAGGGAGGGAGGTGGTCGGCTGCTACTCGTGGGAAAAAATCAAATGGGGGGGGGATTGTCACATGGAAGAGAAAGAAGGGGAAATAATTGAAAACCCTATGGGGTTATCCCTTAATAAAAAAAATATTAAAACAAAAAAATAAAAAACAAATACAAAATTATTCCTATAAATATAAAAAATTCCTATTTATTTTATTTAAAATATTTATATTATTATTATTAATATTACAATAATAATAAAAATAACATTATTAAAGGTAAAAATCATAAAAATAATAATAATAATAATAATCATGATAACAAAATAATACAAATAGAAAACATAATAAGAATTAAAAAGGTAAAAAAAATTAATTTAATTTTAAATAGAAATTGTATTTATTGTAATTTAACAATAGTAGTATTAATGTGAAGTTAAATAATATTATTATTATTATCATCAATGCAATAATTTTTTTATTATTGTTTATAAATTAACATTTTTTTATTGTTATAAAATATTACCTTTCTTTATTTTTCATTCAATTTAATTTTGTCTCCAATTTTATTATTTATTTGAATGATTGGGAAATATCTCATTCACCAGGACCAAATGCATAGTCTCCACAAGTTGTTTGGTGAACTAACACCAGCCTGAGACCCACCAAAAACATCATAAATAAATAAAATAATTCAAACCAAACAAAACCTATTCTAAATGGCGTGAGGCTTAGAAATGAATAAACTAAACGGACATATGAGGTCAGGGTGTGACGATTATCCCCACCAATGACAATTTATGCCCCAAAAAATTCACAAAGACCAAAGATAAGAAAGAATTAATCCATTATAAAATGCATCCAAAAGAAACATGGTGTTTTGGGGTGACAATTTACTCCCCAAGTCACACCTGACCACCCCAGATAGAACCACAATGAAAACAAGTGTAGAACACTAGAGGGTTCTTCCCACCACAAGTATATTTCTAATGAGGAATGAAAAAACCAAACATACCACCTTAGAAAGGGGGAAGGTTAAGAAGCATGCATGAACTTCCAAATAATCTAATTTAACTTTTGTAGGAAAAGAGAAACAATTCCACGATCAGATCTAGGATCTCGAACCATTATGGGGCCAACTAGTATATTGAGACACTAATACAGAGGAATCACCCAAAGAATCGAAAAAAAGTAATGGAAAACCCAAGGAGGCTCCAAACTAAAAAAGATCCCAGAAAAATCACCCATTATTTTTACCAAACCATTCCCTAACAAACACAACTGAGAGAAGAATCAAAATTAGAACTGGTCCATTTATTCACGAGCACAAAACCCATTCAATGAATCTAAGTGATGTAGAACCCGTAGTAAGAAAAGAGAAGGCCCCCTAGATTATGGTAGAACAAGCTCATCACACCATCCTAACGAGGATGAGAATACAACAGAGATAGGAATAAAAAAATGACCCTTGGATATTTCTATTCCTAAATATGAAAACATGATTCGAGCTAATGTTCAACATATCCATGACAATCCTGACTGTGTGTGCGGGCTTCACCCCGAGACCTGTGGATGGGGCCAAGATTGCAGAAGAATATTCCACATCACAGTCAGGAATCGCATCCTCTAATACCCAAATTCATCCTCCAAATGACTCAATTGACTACAAAGGTGGATCATTTTCAATTAGATCATAGATGACATCTTTGAATGCCCAAACGAGAAAAATTGGTGGCAGACAATAGAACTTTCTGTAAAACTGGGTATCAACAACAATGAAGATGGTTTCATGGAGACATGTTCCACCAGCATGTACTTTTCTCCATATTGGGAACCTTTGTAGAAGCCAGACACCATTAACCACACCAAAAACTCTAACGATGATGATGCATACCCATCATTACTAGACTATGAATAAAGGATGAAATAACTATGGGATGGTATGAAATTTAACAATCTGAGGAGTTCCTAACAACCCAAAGGCCCACTATAAATTTTCAAACCACACAAATACCTATAACATACATGGATTACCTCGATATATAAGAATCACAAAAAAATAACTGAAAACTAGGCCTGACTTATTGGAAACCCTAAAGACAATTTTTAATGGAACACAAAAAACAACACAAAAAATACATCTACTATCGACATGAAGACAAATCTCAATAAAAGAAACATCACATTCCATGGGATACATAAATAGAATCCAAACATAAACAAATATAGGTAAAATTGACTTTTAAAAAAATATCCTTTTTTTAAAATTTTAAAACTCACCTATGGAACCTTATGAACCATCACATGTGCGTTCATTCGATAATACTTACAACATCTGTGAAAAGGTGCTCTCATGAAATCTCTGCACATACCCCTGCTCATATGACCCTCCATTATAATTCCATGGTTCAGACATATCTTTCCCTTATCAAATACCAAAAAAAACATAATTTTCCAAATCAAAACACATTCTCATAAAAAACCCACACTTAAAATTTAAATAAATGAAAAACTTTTCCATTTCAAAATCAATTTCACTTTTGATGTAGAATAACAAAAACTGAGATTAAAGAAAAAAACTCCCAATAAAAACGCACCATAATGAGGAACTAGTGCATATGAATGACTGAACGACTTGGTGGTGTGACATTCCCTATGTAAGGCATGAAATTAAGAGGAACATAAGCTGTGCACTTGGAGCTAACATGGGACGTCACCCCATGTAAGGCCTCAACATGAACAGATTAACCTTAATTTTCATCCCTCAATCCAAAACTACCAATGAAAGAAGACTCAAAACCCAGACTACCCCTAGTAACTCAGGTGTTGTCATGAGCGGTGGTCATCCGGCACCGATTTATATCCTATATCATGAGTCCTGAAAATTATAATCTCCAACTACCAAAAATCAAAAATATCATGGTCCTTCTCTAATACCATTTTGTCATGAACCAGTCCCTGGTCAGCCATCAACTAGTCACCTGATCTAGTCTGCGACATGTCCCTAGGGGTGTTTAAGATCCCCATAGGATGGAACATAGTGTCCTGCATCAATACTAAATATACAGGAACAGTTTTTCACATAAAATAAATTTAAAAATTATTAAAAACTAAACAATGAAAATGAAAAATAGATGTGGTATGAAAACAAGACTTCACATACCCCCAGGAGACCCCTTGGTTACCTCAAAAAACTAACAACTTCCATCAAATGGGATGACAGAACAAGAACCTAAACCATGAAACTGTACCTGCATCTAAAAGGGGAGGATATGCATGAGTCTTAAATTGCTCAGTAGGAATGCCAAAAGTGAACCAAATAATCCATGAATTTCCAAATTCCAAAATATCACAATAATGCTAGTTTGAACTAGAATTTATAAAAATATGGTTTCCATATATAAAATCCCTTTTGAAAACTAAAAATCCAAATTCCACTGCCCTTATAATTCAAAAACAATGAAATTAAATGAATAGGGGTGTACAAAAACATTACTAAAATAGCTAATTTGAAATACTTTTTAAAACCAATCTATATAAATAGTTTTCCATGAAATGACCAAAACCAGGATCCAGATTATGATTCTACACACATCAAGGGAAATGGTAGTAATATTGCTCATATCAATGGATTATAGAAAACAAAGGAAATAAAGAGGAAAACTAGAACATACTAATACCTATAACTCTATCCCCAGTAGCATGCCACACATGACTGAATCAAATACCCTAACACCTGGGCAACCTTTCTCAGGTCAAACCAAGGGGCCCAATCCCATATAAATAATCCCGAAAGTATACCTACTATGGGACACATGACAGTACAAGAAAATTTAGTGCAGTATTAATTCTCAATTAATCTCCAGGCTATTACAGGTTTTTGTGCTAGGTTCAAAAAGGGGTGTTCCACACATTCAAATGACACGAATCACATCTATCTATGAAAACTACACAAATCGTGCACAACTAGACCACTTCATGGTTAGTACCCTTCCAGAAATATTAATTACAAAAATTTGGTCCTATATTGAGGACCCTCGTGTCTCATGAAAAACTACTAAGGTGAGATACCTACCCAAATAAGGGTTTTTCAAACAAAATGTTTCAAAGATTCCAAACGGGCCTCATACAAATCCCACATATCTAACCTTTTATAAACATCAAATTTAAAATGTCAATCGGACCTTTAGATTCACATTTCTCATCATTTTATTAAAACCTTATTAACCATTTCAAAACAACCCAAAATACAATCTTTATACAATAGTGGCCAAACAATCCCTTGAATCCATTGTTCCACAGATATGCTCAAGTTCTTTTTGAAACCCAATTAAAACACACCAAACTATTGCATAATACAAAATCAGCTATAGCTTCTAAACAAACACACACCCAACCCCGTAAAAATATCCAAATGGGCTTTATAATTTCCATCCACCCACCAAAAACCATCCATTTCACCCACTTATATAGTAAAAAACATGTTTCCAAATCATGAAACTCCTTCAATATCATGTTCATATTCACATCAAGGGAAAACACCTTATTTCACATTAAAAACCCAAAACATATTCCAAACCAACATAACCAATTATTTCAATGGGAAGACACCAAACAGCATTCTAAATTATCTTTGAATGTTCATTTGACATTTCATCATAGACTTTTTCACAAACAAAAAAGTGCATAAATCATGTTTCATGTAAAATCCTTATGTTAATACAATTATTAAACTTTAAATTGTAAATGAAAAATAACTAGTGGAACCATGAAGTTGTGAAACAAGTTAATAAAATAATTTTAAATGCCTAGAATCAATGATAAAGCAATGGAATGGAAAATGAATCAGTTTTCCCACCTCAAATAGGTACCGGGTCATGCCGATAACTTGGGAACTTGACGAAAATGGCGTTGACCACTTGTAACTGGCCCGTACTCACTCACACATACATACATATATATATCAATAATACAATGAACATATTCCCCTCACCATGAGGGAATATGTACATGGAGGACACACACACACACACCCACACACACACACATGTATATATATATACATACTTTAGGTATATGCATGAATACCCTCTGTAATTGAAAAAAAATTCACTATAACAAAAAAATATACCCAAAATTATGGTCGAAAAAACCAAAGAATGACCAAAAGAACCATGGAATCATATAAACCAAATGAACAAGTCATAAAACACTACCAAATTCTACCTAAATTATTTATATCTAAAACACACCGAACATTGGAAGGTGCCAAACGGGCTGTCAAAATTTTTCATGATATAGTAAATGTCATAAAAATTATACAGAAATGTTTTTTATAAACCAAACCATATTTGAATACTAAATTCACCATTTAAACATTAAAAAATGTTTATAAAAACGTAACCATGCCACTTTAAAAAAATTGTCACTTTAAATGGCCAACCGAGATATTTTTCAAAAGAACCAAGATTGATAAACGTCCACATTCATTCCAATGAAACATAAAATCAATGGGACACTGACCAATTTAATAACATATAATTAATTTTCAAAAATTAATATTATAATTAATGATTATGAAGGGGGAAAACATGTAAAAATGTAAACATAATTTAAATGTACGTGGAATGGTTTTCCTACCTCAATGTAGGGGAAACATCTAAAAACCAAGAGGGATTGGTCCATCACACCATTACCACACCCAATGAAGATATAAAACAACCTAAAACAAAAATATCACACTAAAAGGGTCATGACCAAACCCCCAAAACTACACCCCATCAATAGGGTTTGATCAAACCCTACGCGTTCATGAAAACATGGGAAAAGATGCAAGAGGGCCCAGTGAGGAAACACCACGCGCATGCTGGAAAGCATTGGAAAGGCAGAGTCGGGATAGGGGTGACTCTTATGTGATGAGGGGGGACGGAAATGTCTTGATGGAAGATAGGGAGGTGGCTGACACCTGGATGCTAGAAGGAGTGTGACCGAATGTCAGGAGGTGGCTAGCTGTTCTGCGCACAGAGAAACCATATGGGGCGGGGGGTTGAGGTCACATGGAGGACCTTGAATGGTGGAAGGATTGACCCCCTTAAGAGTTTCTTCCTTAATAAAAATATATTAAAACAAAATTAAAATAATAATAAAAGTAAAACAAAAATAATATTGCAATAAAAAAAATAATTTCTAATTTATTTTATTTTAAAAAATGATAATAATATTATTAATGTTTCAATAATAATAATAGTGTCACTATTAATGGTAAAATGATATTAATAATAATAATAAAAACAACAACAACAAAATAATACAAATAGGAATTTTAAAAATAATTTAAAAAATTGCTTTGTTTTGTTTTATTGTTAATAACAACTGTATTTATAAAATTATAAAAATATTATTATTATTATCATTTAAAATAATAATAGTATTATTATCTATTAAATTTTGTTATTTTTTTATGGTTTAAACATTAACAGTGATTTATTATTATAAAATCATACTTAGCTTTATTATTCTATCAATTTAATAAGTCATCCAATATTATTCTTTATTTCAATGATCGGGAAACAATGCATTCACCAGGTCTGAATGCACGGTCGCCGCTAGCAGCGTCGTGAATGTGCACCAGCCTGTGACCCAACAAAAACATCAAACATCGAAACAATTTCAAATTGGGTCCCAACTAAACCTCTTCCAAACAACATGAAGCCAACGAAAGAATAAAATAAATAGGCATCTGAGGTCGGGGTGTGATAATTATCCCCAACAAAGACACTTTCCATCAATAGAAAGTCACTAATCCGGATGATAGCTATGAATGGCATCCATGTCCGAACACATCCAAATGAAACAAAGAGTTTCTAGTTGACTATTTACTTCCCATGTCAAACCTGACCAACCCAAACGAAACCACACTCAAAACAAGGGGAGAACACTAAAGGGTTCTCCAAACCACAAATATTCAACTAACATGAAAAGAAAAAACAAAAATTTCCACCCCATCAGGTGGGAAATCATGCCGGAACTTCCAACTAATTTAATATATCTTCGATAGAAGAAGTGAAATAATTCCACCATCAGAACAAGGATCTAAAGAAATTATGATGCCAACCAGTATACCAATACACTAGGATGGAGGAATCCCCCACTGAAATGAAACACAGTAGTGGAATCCCCAAGGAGGCTCCCAAACTAAGAACTTTCCTAGAAACAACACCCATAAATTTAACCAAACATCTCCCTCACAATCACAATGGACACCAAACTCAAAATTTGTACAGGTCTGCTTATCCACGGGCCCAATACCCATTCAGTGAATCTGAGGGATTTAAAAACCATGGTTATAGTAGATAAGGCCACATGAATTGTGGTAGAACAAGATCATCACACCACCATATCCAAGATGAGATTAAAATGAAGAAAATAATTGAATAAGGAAACTGTGGATATTTATATTCCCCAAAAGGAAAACATGATCTGGAAAAAAGGTCCACACAACCTCAGAAATTCCTGAAAATGTGTGAGCTTCACCTCAAGACCAATTGTTGGGACCCAGTTTCCTGAACCATCTCCTGCCTCACAGTCAGACATTCAGATCCTCTAGTCCACAACTTCTCCCTCCCAATGATTTAAATTACTACAATGGGGGAACTTCTTCAAAAGAATGAAAGATGATGTCATAGAGTGCTTGAACTAGCCACACTGGTGGCCCACAATAGAATGGTTCGACAAACTTGGTGTCATCACCAGCAAAGATGGTTTCATGGAAACAGGTTTCGCCGGTATGAACTCTTTGCTAAATGGGGAACAATTGCAGAAGCCAACAACCATTCACCACACCCAAAACTCTAACAATGATTAGACATCCCCCTCTTTACAAGTCCATAACTGATCCCTCATGTAACTATGGGATGGTATAATCTTAACAACCCCAGGAGTTCCTAAAAACACAAAGACCAACTATAACATTTCTAACCACACAAATACCTTTAACAAACATTCATTACCTGGGTAGATAGTCAACATTTAAAAAGAACCAAAAATGGTCATTACATAATTGGCAACCTTTTCGATGTTTCTAGGAGGCATACACAGGAAAACATGAAAAATACAACAAAGATAGACATCAAACCAAATCTCAATCAATGAAACATATCAAGCCAAGGGAAATATGAACATATTACAAACATAAACAAAAAAATATAAACATTTTTTTTAAAAAAACTTTCATATTTTTTAAATTTTTAAATCTCTCCTATGGTATCTTATGAACCATCGCATATGCGTTCATTCAATCATTCTTACATCATCTGCGAACATGTGCTCCCATACACTCTCCACACATACCCACACACATGTGACCCTCCATAATAATCTAATGTTCAAACATCTATATCCCTTATCAAATCTAAACACACTCAAACATTTTCCAAATCGAAACACTTTCTATTTAAAAATTTACTTCATAAATTTAAAAAAAAGATAAAACAAACAGTTTTCCATTTCAAAATCAATTTAACTTTTGACGTGCATTCACATTAACTAATATCAAAATTAAGATCAACCAATAAAACCCCACTATAATGAGGAATCTGTGAATATACGTGATATAGTGACATGGTAGTGATCCATGCCCCATGTAGGCACGATAGGAAGACGACCTTGAGCCAGGAAATTGGGCTTCACATGGGTCACCACCCCATGTGAAGAAACAACATGAACAGATTCTCCTCCATTATCATCCCTTAATGAAAAACATACAATGACAAACGACTCAAAACATGGACTACTCCTGGTAACTCAGCTCTCGTCATGAGTGGCGGTTATCCGAAATAATCCATAACCTACCTCCTAAGACCTGAAAATCCTAATATACATTTACTGAACATCCTAAATATAATGGGCATGCTCTGATACCATTTTTTCATGAATCGGTCTTCGGATGACGATCAACCAACCACCTGTATCTGTCTGTGACAAGTCCCAAGGGGAATTCCTAACACCCATGGGATGGGAACTAATGTCGAGAATCAAAACTAAATAGGTGGGAATGATTTTTCCCATAAATTATATACAAATAAATTAATAAAAACTAAACAATGATAAAATAATAGAGGTGGAAAGAAAACTAGACTGCACAAACCTCTGTTTGACCCCTTGGTCACCTCAAACAACTAAAAACCAACCTTACACATGACAAATAAAGATGAACCTAGACCAAGCAATTGCTCTTACATCTTAAATTGTAGGATTGGCGTGAAAATTAAAATGCTCATTAGGAATTCCAAAAGTGATACACACAATCCCAGAATTTTCAAATTATAAAAAAGTCAAAAAATGCATGTTTGAACTAAAATTTTAAAAATAAGTTTTCCATATATTCAATTCATTTTGAAAACTAACAATCACAATACTCTTTCCCTTAAAATTCAAAAACAACAAAAAGAAATATTGAGGGGTTTTACACAAACGTTTCAGAAAAAATCTACTTTTGAGCTTTTTTTTAAAACCCACCATAGAAACAATGGTTTACATGAAAAGACCAAAACCTGGATCGTGATTATGATTCTACACACAACAAGTACAATGGTTCCAATAGTTCTTGTATTATAGGATCACGAAAACCTAGGAAAATGGAGGAGGACAAGAACATACTAACAACTAAGACTCCTTACCTGGTAGAATGAAACATATGACATAATCAAACACCCTAATGCCCAACCACCCTTTCTCAGCTCAGACTAAGGGGCCCAATCCCCTAACAATAATCTTAGTAGTCCACCTACTATGTGCCACTATTCAAAACCTAAAATTCCATGGAAACAATCATTCTTAATAATCCTTCTCGTTATTCTTGGTTTATGTGCTATGTTCATAAATGGTTGTGCCACTAATTCAAACAACAAGAATCATATCAAGCCAAAGACAGTACATTAAACACGAACCTCTAGACCACCTCGTGGTTATTACCCTTCCTGAAATAATAATTACACAAAGTAGGTCTTA
Source organism: Viscum album (assembly GCA_963277665.1). NCBI lineage: Eukaryota > Viridiplantae > Streptophyta > Magnoliopsida > Santalales > Viscaceae > Viscum > Viscum album. The sequence goes on from OY728160.1 coordinate 1,857,947,930, forward strand.
TACTAAGGCCCCTCCAATATCATGATCAATATACTATGAGAGAGACCTAACCAAATAGGGATTTTCAAAACATTTTGTTTCAAAGATTCCAAATGGGCCTTATAAAAATCCAATTCATCAAACCTTACATAAACAGCCAATTAAAAATTTCAACCGGGTAATTAGCATCACATCTCTAATCGATTAATTAAAAAACATTTTACCTATTTCAAAAAAAACCCCAAATAACATATTTATATAGAAGTGTTCAAATGGGACTATAAATCAATTGTTACTTAAAGGTTATGATGATATTTTGAAAAAAAATATAAACACAACATACGTTTACAATATACCAAATAGTCCATAGCTTTTGAACACACACACACAACCACATCAAAATTTCCAAACATGCCTTATCATTTCCAACCACCCATCCAAAACCATCCATTTCATCCATTTATAAAATACAACACATGTTTCAAAATCAAGAAACTCTTTCAAAATCATTTTCCAAACCACATCAAGGGAAAACACCTTTCTTCACACGAAAACCCAAAAACTGTCCCAAGATAACATACCCAAATATTTTAATGGGGAAAACACCACTCACCCTTCCAAATTACCTTTGAAAGGTTATTTGATATTTCATCAAACAGTTTTTACACAAACACAAAAGAACATAAATCATGTTTCATGTAAAATACTATTATTTATATAATTATTCCACATGAAAATGTTAAATAAAACTAACTAGAGGTGCCACAGTGGTGAACAAAAAGGTAAAAAATTAATTTGAAAATCCACGCATTAAATAACAAGAAAAGGAAAAGAAAATTCATGGGTTCACCTTCTTCAAAGAGGAACCAGGTCATACAAAACACTTTGGAACTTGATGAAAAAGGTAGATACCACTCATAACCAGCCTTCACTCTCTGGTACATAACTATATATATATATACACATATCCACAATCCAATGTATATATTCCCCGCTCTATGAGGGAACACATTATTCGATGACATATATATATTATATATACATACCTTAAGTATATGTGTGTCCGCCCTCTCTCATTGACAAAAAATTCACTATAACAAAAAAAAGGTACCCAAATATAATATGGAAAATCCCAACGCATAAACAAAATTATCGGGTAATAAAATGAACCAAATGAAAAAGTCATAAAACATAACCAAACTCTACCAAAAATATTTATATCCATAACATACAGAACATCTTGGGGATATAAGGGTATTTCCATAATTTTCATGAAATAAAACATGTCATAGATAGTATACACAAATCTTTTTTTTATACCAAACTCCATTTGAAATACCAATTCATATTTTTAACAATAAATCATGTTTACAGAAACCAAACCAAGACATTATAAATAACTTGTGACATTAAAGGGCTAACCGGTCTATTTTTCCCAAAAAATAAGCAAGCTAAACCATACCAACAATTCCAAAACAATATTAAATTAAAGGGAAACCAACAAATTTCAAAAGATATAATTAATTTATAGAAATTAATTTTTTAATTAAGATTATAAATGGGGAGAAAAACATGAAAACAAAGTAAACATAATTTAAAAGTACATGTAATGGTGTTCATACCTCAATGTTGGGGAATCATCTGAATGCCCGAAGTGAAACCTCCTCCACACAATCATTGCACCCAATGAAGTCAATATATGACTTACAAATCAAGAAAAAATAAATGGTTCATGACCAGACCCCAAAAACTACACCCTTGAAATAGTTTTTGATCATACCTTATGAATTCTAGAAAACACGGGTAAAATTTCAAGAGGGATCACCGGGTAAATGTCATGTGCTGGCTGGACAGCACTGGCGAAGTAAAGGCATAGTGAGGGCATGCCGATTGCGACGAGGGAGGACAGAAGTGGTTCGATTGAAGAATAGGAGGTAGATGGTGTCAATACAATAGCGGCCTGGTGGAGATGCAATGTGTCTCACTAACTGTGATGGAGGAGGATGGCGGCAGCATGACGGGAGGCCGGTGGGAGCACGAAGGAAGGACAAGAGGTGGATGAATGCTATGTCTGAGGAGAAACCAGATGTGGTTGGGGGGCACTATCGTATAGCATAGTATGTTTTCAGGAATGATTGACCCCCTTTGGGGTTTCTTCCTTAATAAAAATATATTAAATAAAAAAATAAAAAAATTAAAACGTAAAAAATTAATGTTAAAAAAATAATAATTTATTATTTATATTATATTAAATTATGTTAAAAATATTATAAATCATACAATAATAATAATAGTAACAATATTAATGATAAAATTATATTAATAATAATAATAATAATAGCAACAAAATAATACCAACATAAAATTGAATAATAATTAAAAAGTTAATTTTTTTTTCATTTCATTTATAATAAAAATTGTATTTAGAACAATTTTACAAAAATAGTATTATAAAAAATTTAAATAACAATAACTTTATCATATGTGCAAAAATGTTGTTTTTATTATGCTTTAAACATTATCCTTGATTTATCATTATAAAATTTTACATAGCTTTATTTTTAAATCTTTTTGAATTAGTCATCCAATTTTGTTATTTATTTGAACGATCAAGAAACTTTGTATTCACCATGACCGAACAAACAGTCTCTACTAGTGGTTCTGTGACTGTGCACTTGCCCAACACTGACCAAACACATCAAAATTTGAAAAATTGCAAATCATGAACCAACTAAAACTCATCCAAATGATGTGAGGCTAAGAAAAGAATAAAATAAATGGGATTCTAGGGTTGGGGTGTGACAAGACCTATATTTTTAATTACATCTGTAATAAAATTTATCCATTTCAATTTATATAATTTATTTAGTGCGTATAATTTTATGTTTATATTATGATAGTATTTTTTTAAAATTAACATATGTATTCATGTTTTGACAGAGAGTGTATACTTTGTTTCATAGAAAAAAAATGTCTACAATATCTTTATAAATATTGGTTATTGCATTTGATATAGATAGCATATTCAATCTCTATGTAGAATATTCCCTTTAACATGTTCTAGTACAATTGTGATTCTTTAATTTAGATCAGCTTTATATATTTGGTATAGATTACATCCAATGGTTTCTGTATTAATCATATTAATTATCAGGTCGATGGAATATAAATATATTAAATAATATTTATGTATATATTGATATTTTTTCTTAGCCAAAGAAATTAATTTGATGAGTGGGTTGAATGGAAAAAATTAAATACATTATACCACATTACCTATTCCTAAGGGAAAAGCTACAAGATTTCCCAATCTTGGTATGCACTACTCTGTTTTATTGAATAACATGGGTTAATAAGAAGAAATATTTATATATTTTTGGGTATATATATATTTTCATGTTTTTAACATGTTAATATGATAACATTTCATACAAAGGAGTAGGAATCCAGTATAATTTCAGAGATTCCATGCTAAGCCTAATGTTCGTTGAAAAGGTATTTATCCTTTTAGTATTTATAGTTAGTGGATATAGTTTATATTATTATTCGTATATATTTATGATTAACAAAATATTTTAAATTTTTATTTACTACTAAAAATATCTTGTTACATATATAAATAAATTTGTAGAAATGATTATATATACACCAATAGTTCATTTATGTGTTGCGATATCATTGGTGGTTCCCTAATGTGTTTTTATGCCCACACTGTATATGGATACTTTGAAATACATGAAATTTCATTGACTACATTATAGTAATATAATGGTATGAAACTTACATTGGTGGACAATGTTTTGTTTTGTAATATATGTCATAGTACCATGTCCAGTTTCAACATTGGGGTTGGAGTTGGTGAATTATTGATTGGATGAACTTTTTGTAACATATTCATTTTCATACCATCCGACTCATATCTTTCACAACCCTAAGAACATCTATATAAGACATGGGACATAAACAAGCTCCAATATAGAATAAATAGAAAGGGAGGCCTTTGCTAAATTGCATGTACCCACACAACTGACCTTATCAATTCATTAGTGCATAGTAAAAACTAAATAAAATCATCTAATGTAAAAAAATAATTTCATAAAATCCTTGGAATAAAAACGGTCCTGACATAGTAATAATAAATGTTAAGGGGAAAACTCATTCTCAACAAGAAATTATTTTCCAATGTAAAAAAAACCGGAATACTCTAATTCTGGGAGAGTGCTCGTCACTTAACATCCAAGACTGATCGATGTGTGTTGTAAATGAACTTTGGTATCACTATGATCCCCCACAACCAACGAAGGTATATTTTTCATCAACATAAGAGATAAAAAATACTAAAAAATACCCTTCATTAGTGAGTATATACATACCAAGTAAGATTCCCTGAAAACAACAAGGGAATGATCGAGAGAGAAAACAATAGACAACCCCACATAAAATAAATTGGAAAATAAAAACAATACATTGAAATAAATAAATTCTAATCAAGAAAACCATATGAGTGAGAAATAGGATATCTATATCACAATAATGTAAAAGCTGATGAGTACTCCTACAACTCCATATATCCAACATTGATTCACAATATAACACAAAACCTCACTATAATTTGAATTAAGGGACCCAATCCTCCCAAATTCTATCTTTAAATGAGAGAGAAAACCTGTCATATCTAGAAACCAGTACTCTATTAAGCTCAATGATGAGGGAATTCCACTCTATAGGTAGGGAGTTGATGGAATTTAGTAACAGGAGTATTGGACCTGTATATATATAGAAATAGGGAAGTCACACCCAGGTGTGACGCGGAGTACTAAAAATAATATCTCTCTGATATCATATATAACCCATACATTGATTTGATCAGTCAGTACTGACCCCATAGAGTCCCTAATAGAATAGGAAACATACACCCTAGTATGATATGGGTGTACAGAGCCTATAATCTATCTTAATATACATCATAATCATAGAAATCATCATGTGTCACATGAATATGTGTCGTAATCATAATATCTCACCTCTTATCCTAAAATTCACTATGAAGGACATCATAAAAATATACATAAAAACCCAAGATTATAATCTTGTGGGTAAAATCCTAGTCAAAATGATGGATACAGTAGTGGTAGATGTTTCTCAATGGGATACATGACCTGTAGGGGGCCACAATATGTGTATCCCAAATCATTCTCTATTTAATGTTCTATTCATGACATGGATTGGATTCCATGTTTATATACATGGTGTGTCCTCTAGGATATATGAGGTATATAACCACCCTTGGTCAAAGTTGTGCTACTAAAATTGTACCAGTGTATCCCCACTCGTGCCATTATACTCTAGTACATTGTGTGTTATTTCATACAGGGACCTAGTCATGGTCATCTTGCACAAGGAACGACCACATGGGAATGGTCACTAGCAAGCTGACCCAAATATTTGTTGTGGAAATTTATCTTCACAATAATCCCATGTTATAAATCTAGTGGGATACACAGTGTTTGTTCATCCTAGAACACTCTATAAATTCAATGTTTTGATTCATAAATTTTGACTTTCCAAATTGATCCAAATTCTATCACTTATGTTGTAATTCAAAGCTATTTATCACTAAAAATATTCATTATTTAATGATAAAAGTAGCATTCACCAATTTTTCTAGTGTATGGTGGCCAAGGATTTGAATCTGGCCACATAAACAATCCTGTATCACTACATATGCATCTCCCATCCCTTTCCGTTACTGCTCCAGATCTTATATCCATAGAGGTATCACCCACATCCCACAAAATATCCTAATAATTCATAAAATAATCATCCCAACCATCATTCACCAAACCCATTGCAAATTCTTTGGGCTAATCTCACTCGAACACACCCTAGCAATGTTTAATTTTGACACCATATTCCAATTGTGATGAACATAATGCATAGTGGTTTGAAATTCGCAATACTGATGTAATCCTAAAAAATAAAATAATTAATGGAGAATTATTTAATTACAAAAAAAACCTAGGAGAGATATCACGAAATATCATAGATAAATTTATTTAAACAATTTTAATTTATGAAACTGGATCACATGAATTTTAAAAAATCACATATTTATCATTGTGTTGTGAGATTCACTCATCGGGCAACAACAGACTATTGAGGATACAATGTAGTTGGAAAAATGGTGAAGAATGATTATATGTCATGTAAATCATTTTAAAATCATGACTTTATCTGAATAAGCATCCACCTAGGGCATGGGGTGGTGAGATCAGATGCTGTGAAAAACAATTACACATCATGTATAAACATAACAAAAACGTGAGTTTTCACAGGATATTTTTTTTGGAAAAGATATGATGAAATTAAATATTCATGGACATTTAATGATTAAATTTCATCAAACCACATTACATGTTATGTAAATTCCAATAATGAGATTTCAATGTACAGATTCTACGTAACATAAATTCTTAATAGAAAACTATCACAAGGGACCACACATGACCACTAATGGACCACATATTTGTGAAATTTATTAATATTACAGCACATATGGAGCTTAGAAATGGTAGGATATATTTTATATATTCAAGGAATTTTGATCCAGAGACAAAATCATGGAGGGAGAAGCTACATGGCCCTTTCTATGTTTTCTTCCTTTTAATCATGAATTTTTTTTCATCTACCATATTATTCACTAATCAATGAGATAAGGGGGGAAGACCTATAATCTTATAGGGTAACGTAATATAAGGGAGAAGGTTCTATTGGATTTAATTATTTTTCTTCAATTTTTTTTTGAAATCATTAAATTACTTTAAACTCCCTTTTGTTTTATTTTGTAATGACCATTGATATTTGAATATAAAATATAATTAAAATTATTCAAATTAAAACCCTAAAAATGGAATGACCATTATCAATATTAGGGTAAATTAGTTTTAAATATGTTATGATGAAAAATTATATTCATTACGACACTAAATTACCCGACCATAGGAAATAGCGTATTTCCATGATTGGGAGGAGAATCCATGATAATTGGATGAAAAACATCTCAAATATGAAACCAATCATGAAATAATGTATGTATTTTCATAAATCTAATTTAAAATAAAACCATGCAATTATAAAAATAGATGTACTTTCAAAGCCAATCCCAAACCAATAAAATTACGTTGATTTTCTCTTTTTATCATGAAAAAATCATCCAAAACCCTCCATTTCCCAAAAATTTCTACATATTAATAAAATTAAATCGCCAAAAATGATAATAAAAGTAATGTGACCATAATATTGTGTAGACCTAAACCGTCTAACAAAACACATTTTCATAAAATAAGTAGAATATTTTAGTTTTCATAAATAGTTTTTTAATTGACCAATATTGAATTAATAATTATCTCTAGGCCAATCAAACTATAGTCTACTGATAGGATATAATATTAATTAATATCGTAATGATTTTTTGATGGGAAGTCTATGGTTTTCCCCTAACATAGATTGGTTTAAAAATTAATGATATGTAGAATATGTACATTAAAATTTCATTCCATAAATATACATGACCAATAATATGGTTAAACAGTGTGTAGTCATTGAATTTCTAGGTGACTTGATGTATAGAATATCTCTTCAAAAAACATATCTTGAAAAAACTCACATCGTGTCAAATGTTTTTAGGAGGTGTAGTTGTTAATCATATCATGTAATATCTTCATAAATTTCCATGAGTAGGTGAATCATTAGATAAATCACAATGTGAAGATGGATTGCACAATATGTAATTGGACAAATACCATTTTCCAGATTCATTATATCCAAAAAAAATTGTTTTCTCTCCATAAGAAATGATGATGGCATGATGTGTCTTTTTTGTGCAATATTTTCCATTTTTTAGTACCATTTAAAACTATTCATTATATCCTACCATTGAAAAACATTACAAGTAAAACAACTAATAAATTGGAAATAATAATTATTTCAGTAAAAAAAACATCAAATAGAATAACAAGTATTCATAAAATATACTTATCAATTATCTTTCAAAAACATTGTGAAGGGATCACATCATTTAGTGCGGTGGTATTCTTCCAAGCACAAAAGTGGCGTTATCATATTTCTAAAAAATGGAAACCATGAAGTTATGCGTGAAATAGTAATTAAAGACACATAATAACTACATAAATATTATATATTAACAATTAACCCCTCATTATTCACATCCATGAGAGGTGTTATTAGAAAAATTAATGACAACTCTTTGTTAGAAAGTATTCCACTATACACACAAATGAAGACTTTATAACCTAAATGATAGATGTGGAGACATTTTTAGGTCAATATGTTAAGAAAAACATATATGATTATGTAATATATTTATACTATTATATTAGTATTTTAAAACATTAATTGATTTATTTATTTGTTTGAAATAAAAAATTCTCGTTGAATAATGTTACCTATTTTTTTAGGTTTCCTACTTAGGTTTGCACTAGAACAAATTATAGGTTGAATTTATACAAAACATAGTATTTATGGATCATAGGATGAATTTTGGAAACTGGTTTGGTCAGGACATTCCCTAACTAGCATTGTGTGAAGGTTTTAAGATGAGAGTAGAATGGGTGTCCTTTTATATGTGATGTTAGTGGTACACTAATAATTTTATTAATGGATAGAGTTTCAACCATTCATTATTCATGTAATAAGGCTAAAGTAATATAAAATTATTATGAATTGAAGTTATAGTGTCTAATTATTTCTATACAATTGGTTTTGGGAAACATTATGGTTATTTTTAAAAAGAATTAGTTTAACCCCTCGTAAACAACTTTTTACATTAGTTGTGCTAAATAATTTTTATCATTTTTACCACTAATATTTGAAACAAGTTATGTTTAAATTATTACATAATATTAATTATTATTATTCAAAATAATTACTAAATTTTTTAAATTGGACTCACATAATTGGAAATTTTTAATTTAAATTTATTCCTCAGAATGTGATGATAAAGCGTTAGTTTAAAGGGAAAATGTCCATAAGATTAAAATGTTTTTATATCGGAATTATATTTCAAATGCATTAAAATGGAATTAATTTTATTATTTTATTTTTAATTTATGTAATATAACAATAAAACCAATTTATAATATAATTTACTTATATAAATAAAATAAATCAAAATTTATTTTTCTAATAAAATAATGTATTTTTTATTATTCATAAATCAAAGGTAACATATTTGGAAAATCAAAACAATTTACCCTAAATTAATTTTATGATTATGATTTAAAAATTATAGTTTATTTTATCATTTTATTAAATGTGTAAAAAAATACTCGTAATATTTTTCAGAAAAATAAATAAAAGTTATTTTCAATGAAAAAATTGAACTTTCAAAATATATAAATACTTTACGTAATATTGTTTAATTTTTTTATATTTTATTAAATTATATAAAACAATTACAATTTATTCTTAAATTTTATTTATTACTATTAATTTCACTATGTTTAACAACTATCTTATAATGGTCATGTTTAAATATCTAGATAAATAACAAATCATGGTTTTTCTAAAACACAATTCCATGTGTAACACATAAAACCAAGTATAACATGTAAAAACAATATTAATATGTTTTTTTATGTAACACCTGAATAACTTCATGACTCATGTACTGTGAGATAACCTAGAATTTTGTGTAATTCAGGCTATTAATGAAATGAAATTAAATATATTTTTTAAATTATAAATTGGTGTGATACATTATAAAACCTTAAAAATTAATTTTACCTTTTAAATTCATCAATATAATTCAAAAACTAGGTCACATATTCCATATAATATCATAAATTTCTAACATATCCCCCTCAAACTAATTTTTTTTCCAAAAAAACATTTACTAGGTGACTTGTCTCATTTTCTAGAACATTCTATATTATATAAATAATATATACTATTTTTTCTTTATAAAAAATTGCATTCTAAAGTGTAATAGATTATTATTTAATTACATGTGATGGATCATGTAAATAATTAATAAGGAGAGATACATGGAACATATATTTACCCTCATTTTGGTATATGGGTAGTGAAAAATTATAATCTATTATCCACATACAATTATGTATTATAATGGGACCAATATATCTAGGGAGTATTTTTCAATTCACTCATCCATATATTAATCAATACAATTTAAAATTCTAGATCATATTGATGATTATATGTATAAAATTTATTCTAACATTTTATATCCCATACATGTTCTTGAATGGATCTATCATTCTTTTCCATCTCATCGTATGTCTCACTCCCCAATATCATACTTTTTCAAACTCTATTCATATATGTGTAATGAGTTTCATAATGAGAAATCTAATTTCTCGAATGAAATATATTGTTTTAAGGAAACTCAACATATAGTATTCATCGATCTCAAGAACCTTTTTAATAGATTAAAAATATCTTGTCATATCCTTTTGGGTTTGAATTAATCTCAATGTACTAAATCTCAACTTTATATAAAGATATTTATAATGGAATTTCCAAAACATAAAGGAAGACATCAGATATTGATCAGAGAAAATTGAATATGGAACTGCATTATAATATACCACATTCTTAATGTATATCCATTAAAACATTTCCAAAGAAAAATATTCTATAATATAGATAATGTGAGAAAATTTCATTTTATGATTGACTACGAACAATATAGTATTATTCGCTTTATATGATTGGTGATTGTGGTGAAAAATCCTGTGGGGATAAACCAATTTTATTTAATTTTATATATAATATTCGTAGAATACTTATATTAATTTTTCACTATGGATTCATTTTTTGAATTATCAATTATTGAAATAAATACTCAAAAATATAACTATTTACTTTTTCCCACAAAAATTAATCTTTCATATAGGCTGGTGGATGGTGTTCCACCCCTATCTCCCTTTAGTTGTGGGTTCAAGCATTTCATCCTTTCTAGGCGCAACAAGTGGTCACCCGACATAAATTTAAATTAGATCAAAAACTATATAACAAAAAACAATATGAAATGAAAGAACATTTAATTACATTAACATTATTTATAATATAAAAACTAATTATTACAAATACCTTCTATAGAATTTCCCTAAAGAAAAATTAATCTATAAAACCAATGATTTTTAATTCCAATAATGTTTCATAAAATACACTTAATGTTGGGAAACTCTCATAAAAATAAAACACATTAGGGTTGTCTATATAATGACCCAAACATAACATTAATGTATATTAAATAATTTTTTATGAATATTAAGTACATTATATAAAAAAATAAAGAGGACTATAGTAGTTTAGTTTCATTGGAATCATAGAACAAATTATTCAAATGTGGTGAATGATATTCATTATTTCCCACAAAGATAATAAAATTTATTAATTCGATTTTATAGAATTATTCATGTAGTATGGAAAGTAAACATATGTAATGGTTGACACATATTTATCATTTTGGTAAATGAAAGATAAATTCAAGCATATTAAGAAAATATGGTTTTGAGAACATGAGAATTAAATTTTAAAACCATACTATGCATATCAAAAATCCTGAATAGGAATCATTGATTTAAGATTGGGTGGTAATAAGACACAAGTCATAGATAAATTAAAGAACATGTGTCACAACAACATAATGTTGACATCATTCATAAATATGGGTCCAACAAATCTGATTATAACATTGTGAACATGTGTAAATAAGAACAAGTTCAGTCATTCAGGTAATGACATAAGATTATTCCCTCACCTAAATTTATGGACATTAAACTAGGTCAACACATTACATTGTGAAAAAGTTATTATGTTCTTGAATAAGATTGGGAATATGTGAACAGGTTCATAATAACAATGTTAACATATAATGAGATTCACGCATTGGTGGATAATCCTCATAGTAATGACATAGCACAATCCCAAATTATAGCCATGTCTTAATATAATAGGTTCACTCCCCATTATATCCATGAATTAATAAATCAATTTCATGTTCCATTCTAGACCTTTATTACTGAACCAGGTTCACTTCCCACTCCAATCCGATATTACTAAACCATGTTCATTCCCTTTTTATATCTTATATATCCCATGATATGTAAATATATACTCAAAGAATTAGAGGGTGACATTGGTCCCACCCATCAGATACTCAAATAAATAATTATATGTGACAAAAAATCATAAAAATTAATTATGTAACAAACCATTAAATTAAAATGGGAATCATAACCATTTAATCACATTAAAACCTATAAAACTGTTACAGCTTTCATTATAATATCATCATAGCCAAACCAATGAAAATTAGTTGGTTATATATTAATTGTATCATGGTACATACCACTGAAGTGTAATGGTTTCCATGAAAAAAATTCCATCATAAACCATAACCATTCAATGAAATAATAATAATGGTTTCTTTGGATCATATACATATTTAGTCACATTTGACAAAAATGGATATCATCTTATATATAACTTAATTTCTAAAAGATCATCTAAAAATTTTATTGAAGAAATTATAATTTCTTCAAAAATAATTTTTAAAACTGAAATTCATTTTAAAAATTTGTTGCATTGAATAGAACCATTGATGGTAATAGAACCATAAATAATCATTTTAAAACTTTTCATGAAGAAAATGTCCATCCTCATGTTGAAAATTGTTTTGAAGACATTAATTATTTGTAAAACGTTATCTTTTTTAAATAAATTTTAAATCATATAATGGACTCATTGACAAACATTTAAAACACTTTTAATTTATAAAACATTTATGTAAACATTTTGGTTGAAAATAAATTTAAAATTTTAATATTATAGAGATATTTAAGAAAGTATTTTTTTCATATCTATTATAAGTTTTAATGTTACCTTCAATGAATGGAGTGGTGATGATGGGGGAGAATTTTGTCCATGATTTATATGTAAAAAAAGATTCATATCATATTTTCACTATAAGTCAAATGATCCACGATTAAAAAGTAAAAATATATTTACTTTTAAAAACTAATTTTTAAAATATATATAATGTGTAAATTATTTTTTAAAAATTAATAAGATAATATTAGAAATTTTTTATTATTTTTTGAAAACATGGTTTGGGGAAAAATATATTTCCTACAAAAGAGTGAAATAATGTCATATTATATTTACATAATTTTCAAAATATCAATGATTAAAAAATTGAGGAATAATGATACAGTTACAAAAATATATCATGAATAACTCGAGGAGATTAAAATTAATGATAACTCATTAGATATGGGTCATAATATTCCATGAATTAATTCATAATCATAAATAATCCCAATAAATGAAGATATTGTAGAAATAAACACTTTCCAATTTGGTACCATTGAATAATAATCCCCAAAAATAAAAACAAATAAATCAAGATAAAAATATAATGAACATTACTCTATTAATGATATAATATGTAAAATTGTTTTTATATACATCTCATAAAAAAATATTTAATACAGAAGATAACATGTGTCTTAAAGAAAAAAAAATGCGTCAAAATTTCACTATCGATTTGTTAACTTTTTACCTATAACTAACATAAATGAGAGAACCAGAAATTGATATTTACATACCATAAATTTAAATTACCAAAATAATATGTTAAATTAATGGGTATTAAATAAACAATGCAAAATAAAAAGTTGATGAACAGGGAATTTGTCTCATGGAAGTAAAAAGTGAGACAGAAATCCCCTTACCATAGGTCACAACTTCCTTCAAACACGTTTAAAAAACTATATAAGAAATAGAAGATTATTATACATATATAAATAAACTATATTCATATATATTTTATCATATTTTTTTTATTAAGAACTTTTATTTCAATTTTATTATAAATTTCAGGTTCATGTTGTGTTTTAGGTCATTACAACATTGGTTTTTTATGTGTTTAAAGATTCTAATATTTTTATCATTTTATATTGATCAGGGATCCATAATCTAAAAAATTATAATGATCATATAAAGAACATATATGTATTCAATATTTATTTATTTTTAGTATGTCATGAAATTTAGTGATATAAATAAAATACATTGTTCATAGAGATAGTAGGGCATACGTGCACATGAACGATGTTATTAACATTTTCTTGTTGGGATAAAATAAATAACATAATTTGAAATATATTATCATTACATGACAATAATTTTATAATTTATCAATTTTTTTATTAAACCCAACTTTAATGTATTCAATGTATAGTGTGATCGAATCACATCTCTTCGAGAGGATATATCCATCATAAAAATAAAAAAAATTTATCTTGTTCCCAAAAAATGAAATCATGAAGGTATGTGTCGTATAAAAATAATAAAACCTTAAATATAATTTATATAATATATAAATATAATGTACCTAATTATTCCCATCATTTAATGGAGGTAATGAAAAAATTAATGACATCGGTAATGAGGTTGTAGTCCTCCATACACACGAACAATGATTTCATAACATATTAGATGGATGGTTGTGTTGTTGGTGGTCAAAAAATTATCTTATGAAACATAATTATATTTAATATACTTATTATATTGCACTATCATTATATAAAAACAATTTTATGGTGGTAATGGAAGAAAGAAAACAAGAATGATTCATCTTCTTTGAGTTTTTTCTTTTGATTTACACTAATGGAATTCCATAGATGGATTTATGATCATATTATGGATTATAAGATGAGATAATATATTGGTAAAAGTTATTATTTAATTTATTTCTAGAACTAATGGGTTTTTAGGTGTATATAGAGGGAGAGTGTGGGTGGATTTTTTTTGGATGGTCAGTGGTAAACATGTTATTTTTTGAAAGAGAGAATTAAAACAACCTTTTTCATTTATAAATAGAGTAAAAATGGATAAAATTAAAAAGAAAACATAGATTATATGGTTTAAGTCTGGATCAAGATATATATTTGGAAATTTTTGTATCATTTTTACACCTTATATTCTACATTAAACCACTATGTACTATGTTCTATAATCGCTATAATTAATATTAATTATTCTCATAGATCACATTTCAAAAAATTATGTTGATCATATTAGAAATTATATATTATTATGATTTAAAATAAACAATCCAATTATTAAATATTTTAAACACCAGATTAGAAAAATTAAATTTAATTAAATCCAACAAACATGATGAGAAAAAATGTTTTTAAAGGTGAAATGTTCAAATGGATACAATGTTTTAATATCCATTTTCAATACGAAATTATTAAAAATAAACTAAATTGAATTAATATAAGTATATTTGAACTAGGTTTATAGTAAATTTTAAATATATTTTATTATTTAAAATAATATTTGTGGAAATTTTTTTCAATTAAAATTTATTATTTTTCACTAAATATAAAAAATTAATTTTGTTAGAAAAATCCCAAAAATTCATCATATGATTATTGTTATATTATCATAAAAATATATGTTAATTTTATAAAATTAATTTTAATCATTTTTGAAAAATCAGTTTCAAAATGAGTGTTCTAACAAAATGAGACAAAATCATTTTCACTAAAAATATTGTTTGAAGTGTAAAATGGTATTTGTTCTTACATTTATATAGAAAACATATAAGGTGGATATTTAAAATTTTATTGAATATATAGTATACATATTTTGTTAACATTGTTAAATGAAATTGATTTAGTTAATTTATTGATATAAAAAACACATGTGTGCATTAAATTCTTTTTTCCAAAAAAACATTTCCTTCTATTTTAAATAGTGTCTTAATATAATTTCTAATTAAATAGTCACAAATTAATTAATTATATAAACATGTGTAAAGTATATTATCATAATTTAGTTAATCATATTCACATTCTCAATTCCAATGTCTGTTCTACAACTATCATATAAAATAATGATATTTAAATAGTTTGTCATTTTTAGTTTAAAAGTATTGTTGTGTGTAATGAAACCTAATCTCCGAATTGTGTGTAACACAATCTAATACTATTATATCATTCAATGAAAGATAAAAAATAACTTTATGTGTCCTAGAAAAATATAGTATTTCATGTAATAAATTTTAAAAACAATGTTAATTGTAACATAAAATATCAAAAGATTACATATATTTGTAACCAATTTTAAAAAAATGAGGGTGTCACATTATGCGCCCCATAAAATTATTTTTACATTGAATATAACCATTCTTATAAATGTTTTACAATCTATCATTTATATCATAAAAACCCACATCCTATCAATTAATATTAATAAATCCCTTAAAAAGTGAAAGGGGGAAACATAGTGGTTAAATAAAATAAATCATAACCAGTTTTCCACATTAGTGAACATAGCTATAGAGTGGTGATTTTTCAATGAAATAAATGGGTAAATAATTATAGAGAGTATCAATGATCTCCAATCACAAGATAATATGTTATCAAAATATAGTAATCAATCAAAAAATAATAAAACAAATAATCTTGAAACTGTTTATTATTTTCATCAATTTTAATTTTAGTAGGGAAACATTTTATTTCATAATATTTTTTATAAAAAATAATAATTTTCATGACAAGATATGATTATTTGATTTTATTACATTTATAGGCATAATATTAACATTTTATATTTCCTTAATCAAATTCAACTTAAAATCTTACTCCAAGAAATAATGGACAATTTATTTTTCATGAAGAACTATAAAATCATATTATTTATAAATATATTGATAACTCATTACATATAACATTAGTTATAATCATAAAATATGGTCTTCATAGGTTATACAATATGTATAAATATTCATATGAAGAAATAACACAATAATATCTAAAACCTCATCCAATGTTCAACATAATCTATTTCACCAATGGATAAGCTTTTGACCTTTCTGAATGATGAAAATTGACAACATTATAATGAAGGAAAATAATTTTCACAATATGAAATTACCATTGATCCACCAAACATCATAACACAATAATTTATTTTCACATTCCAAACATTTTGATAAGATCATCTATTATTCTCTTTAAATTGGTAATATCCAAATTTACCCTAAAACCTCAATGAATATAAGTGTTCTTCCTTTTTCCTTGAATAAAATAATATATATTATTGAATATATTTCATAAATCAAAAAATTATATAAACACTAATAATTATTGAATAAACCTCTATTTCAACTAATCAATAATCAGTTACAAGGCACTGAGTACTATCCAATTCAGCTTATCATTATCCAACATATCACTATCCAATTTAAAAACCATTTCTCCAACATTAGGAATATATAAATGGTTACCATCCATTAGTCATGTTTTTTCCATAAAATATAAATTTTTTATTAATTCAATTTTCATTCTCATAAGAATCAATCTATGTATTATTTCAATTCCATAACGAATATATTATTCTAAACAAGACTTATATATTTTATAATTCATATTACTTAATCCTTCTAACCAATAACATTAATACTAAGAACATTATACCTACTAATTAATCCAATAAATAAGATTCATCAATTTATTCCATAATAACTATTTTACACCATAATTCAATCAATGTATCTTCATCATTAGAAGAAAAAAATTACTCATACCCCCTTTAGAATTCTCATCTTGCACTTTCCCCTTAAGACATCAATTGTCATAATTCCCATAAATTACACATTTGAATCATTAAGGATTTTATGATATATTACAGAGATCATTATTCCCATAAATTATGATAATAAAACTCCTCATTTTTCATTTACAGTTATATTATTTTTCACATTTTTCAAATCGTAAAACATCTGCAGGTACCTAAAATACAACCACTAGGGTTCCCTTTTAACACTCTCAACACATAGGAAACTGGATCTCCTTTCATAAAAGGACTCCACTACCCGACCTCTCATCATACATTTTCCATATCATATTTGGTGAGTGCAAAAGTTAGTTAAAGTATATGTTGTTATTCATGTTCCATGAAAACTAATTTGGCATAATTACAACATCTTTTATACTAGTAATCATCCCATATAGAATCAAATCATAAATATTTTTTTCATGTTCAATGTTATTCTCATTTAATATAGTTCCATCAATTTAAAAAAGCCAAAAAAATATTGTGTGTAACACTTATCGTAGTGTAAAACCACATAATAATTAAAAATAAAATATTAGTTGTCTAAATCATGACACCATTGCTTTATCCTAGTTCATTCATGTTAATCATAAATTTAAATCCATTATGATAGTGCATAAATAAAATGTGATTTTTTAAATAATATCCTATTAGATTTTCAAACCAGGTGCATAGAAAGACCCATTATCAATCCTTAATGTCTAATATATTCTGCCTCAATGTGGTGTTTTTAGGATTTTTACCTCTAGGTTAATCTGTTCAAAATCCATATCAACTCGTAGTATCCAGACATGGGTATGATTATTTGAAAACAACTATCCCTATCGTTTACCAAGTTTTCACGATATTTACATATATTTTAAATCATCCATATAAATATCCATAGATATAACCAAATAAATATCCTCAAAAGTATCCTTAGACATCAAAATAATTTTTTCTCAACCAAGTATTCAATACTTAACTAAAACTTTCGTCAGATAAAAAATACACTAACTCAGGCTTTAAATATAGGGATATTAAATCATTTTTATGAATACTCGTCATATTAAATAATCACATGCCCGAGGAATATAATAGATATATTTATTTGGAATCGTCATAAATCTTATTGAAATCGTGTGAATGATATTCAATATTTCCCATAAATAATGTCCCATTGAATACATCAACATGAAACCATTCTTCATAACTGTGGGGAAGGAAACATTGTAATGGGAGAGCTCAGATGATCAATAAGTATAAATAAAGGAGAAATGAAATCATAACATTGATATAAGGGAATGAATACCTTAGAAAAACATTTGAAAACAATACCCAATATATAAATGATTATAAACATGAATCATGAAATATAAATGGGATATTATTAAGTTATGAATAATAAAACACACAATGTAAATGATTCATGGGAACATTATGTTGGCATAAATAATATGATTGTGGCATTAAAATCATCATATATAATTCTTATCATTGGTAAATAGAAATAGGTTCACTAATCCGGTTATGGAAATGTGATCAGGCCTTCACATTATCTAATGTATGTGAAACCATATCCAAACATAATTTCGTGAACATGTAATCGGGTTCACATAATTTTTTCTAAAAAGTAATCTTATTGAAACCTAAAATTTTGAACATATAAAAACAATAACACATAGGAGTATGAACCTCTTCAGTGGAACACACCACCATCCCCAGTAGTGTCCTTATATTACTATGCTAGGTTAACTCCCCAATCAACCCTATAATACTAAAATTAGTTTACTTCATGTTGAATATTTATTGTACTGATCTGTGTATAATTCCAATTCTACTCCTACAATTATGAACATAATTTAATCTCAAATCTAGTTATGTATATCTCATGAGATATAATTATTTACCTAGATCATTATAGGTAGATATATGTCTCACACAACACATATAGAAAACCATATCTATGTGATCCACAATATCATAAACATTCAACATATTGTAACACATGAAATTGAATGAGTATCATAAAAAATCATTATTTCATATCATATGAAAAATATAATGTTTTGAATATTATTCATCACATCATAACCCGAAAAAAAGTTGGTTTAATAATATTTTTATCATTTTATAACACTTGTAAGAGAAATTGTTTTTATAAAAAACACGCCATCATAAACATATGAAAATCAATGAAAGAATATGAATGGGGTCCTTGAATCATATCTCCATTAAGGAATAGGTAACACCATTAAATTTCATCATAAAAGAAAATTATTTTGGAAATCCTCATTTGAAATATTTTATGAGTGACATTCCAATTATTAAAAATTATTTTTAATAGATATGTACATTTTTAAATTCTATTTCATTGAAAATAACCATTGATAATAAAGGATTATTTAAAACGCAATTAAAAACATTTATAGAGGAAATTATTTATTCCACTAGGACAACAATTTCTTATAAATAAATCAATTTTGAAACATTTTCATTGAAAATGAATTTGGAAACAAACATAGTAATTCATGAAACTCATTAAAAACACATTTAAAACACAAAACTTTTACAAAATCATTTTCATTAAAAATAAATCTTAAATTTGAATATTTCCTCAAAATATATGAAAAAATTTACATTTTTAATGTATAAATAAAAAAATACAATGTAATCCTCAACAAATTTATTGTTCATTAAGGTGGATAACATGGTTATGATGTTTACATAAAAAATGATTCCTTTCAAATATTCAATTGAAGTCCCGATAGCCTAGATTGAAAAAGCAATGGGGTTCTTTTTAAATATTTTTAGTGAAATTAAAATAAATCGGTAAAATTTTATTTTACAAAATTATTTCATAATTATATAATATTTCTGACCTCATTTTTAGAAATCATGATTTTGGAAGAGAACTATTTTCAACCGAAGAGAGAAATAAAGTCAGATTTAATTAAATGCAACATCTTAATTATCTTCTGTACTAATGAATGGAAAATGTGAACCATCACATGAAGATATCATGAAAAACTAGAGGATATGAAATATCATTATATTTATTTAGATATGGGACATAATATTCCATCAATGGAAGAATAATAAAAAACAATCCCAATAAATGAAGATATTTCAGCAATAATATCTTACCACATTGGTTGCATAGAATCATAATACCCATGTGAGAATAAAATTACTTGAAAAATAAAATACACGAAAAGTAATGAGATTTATAATATAAAATTTCAATTTTATTGTATATACACCTCATAAAAAATATAGTTTCATAACATCACATGGGTCTCAAATAAAAAAATTGAGACAAAATATATTTATCAATTTGAAAACATTTGAATAGTAAACCCCATGAAATATATATATTCAAATGGATATTAAAATAAAAAGAAGTTATTAGAAACATCATATATTACATTCATGTGATGTTTATACACTACCAAAATGAATTCGTGGTGAACACGGCATGTGTCTCACTTAAGTAAAAAGTGAGACAAAAATCAAATTACTCATGTGATGACTTTCTTCTTAAATGTTAAAACCTATTATATAATTAATATAATTTTATTATACATATATTAAATATTAATTTTAATATATATATCATCTCATATAATATTTTTTTATGAACTACTATTATTGTTTTATTAATAATTAAATGTTATATTATTTTTTTGGATAAAATATCTTATTTTTTAATAAATGTTTTGATTTTCTATTTCATATCCTCATAATTTTTCCATGTATAAATAATCCACATGATAAAACACATGATAAAAATATTTTATATATTAATTATATACTTTTTTTCCTTTTAATTCACAAAATTTATTGATAGGATATAAACTATAATGTTTATATAGAAGGACGGTCATACGTACGAATGAATAATAATTTTCATTTTATTGTTGTGTTGAAGGATATAAAATTAAATTACATATATTATCTTTATATAATAAATTTTTTTAATATATATATATATATATTATTAAAACCATATTTAATACATTCAATAAATAGCGAGAAAATATAATATTACTTCATGAGGGGATGGTTCAATGTACACTCAAATAATGTTATCGTATTCCCTGAAAATGGAAATAATTAAATTATGTTTTATATAAAAAATAAATATTGATAATGAAATCATAAATATCATATATATAATATATAAATTTCATTTCCATCATTATTCCCATGTTTAATAGGTGGTAATCAAAAAATGAATTAATGAGTTCGTTAGGCTATAGTCGGGCGTACACATCAATAATGATTTCATAACTCATTCGGTGAAAATTTGTATGGTTTTAGGTCATACAATTAACCTAAAAACCTCTCATTATATTTAACATATTAATTTTAATAAATAATAATTATATAAAAATAATTGATGGGATTGGGGATGAAATAAAAAAATTTTGTTGATGATGTTACCTCTTCATTAGGTTTCTCTTTTTAGATTATACCAAAGTCCTACCTTGGATTGATTTCATAAAAATTCAATATTATAGGATGATAATGGGGAAGTGGATATTATTTTTTGTAGGTATTCATTAATCTAATTTTATTATAGAGTACAGACATGGGAGCAGCTACTCGCTATTTATAAGGTAGGTGAGTGGAAAACATATAAATCATGAAAGACAGAATTCAGAAATAGTTTACCATATAT
Source organism: Viscum album (assembly GCA_963277665.1). NCBI lineage: Eukaryota > Viridiplantae > Streptophyta > Magnoliopsida > Santalales > Viscaceae > Viscum > Viscum album. Next base: position 1,857,970,251 of record OY728160.1, read on the forward strand.
AAAAATTGTCTAGAATGGATACAATTAGATATTTATAAATTATATTATCTAAATATGTCATTCCTATATTTTTTGGAAAAAATTAATGTTAATTTGACAACTTATATTTTTTGTTTAACCACTATATAATATTGTCTTTACCTTAATTATTGGATTTAATTTTAATTTCTTCCAGTTATCACATTGGTAAAAATTAATTTATTGTAAATAAAAATTATAAATTATCATTATTTAAATTATTGAATCCATTTTAAAAAATTTAAATTATATAATATGAAAAAAATAGTTCAACATTGATCCTAAAAATGTGATGATAAATTAGGTGTTAGAAGTGTATATATTTTAATGTTTACACGGTTTTTATATAAAATTTCAGTATGAAAAATATTTCGCAGACCATAATTATATAAATAGATGGATTATTGAATTAATATTACTTTAAAAACGATTTATAATAAAATTTTACATTGTAAATATTTTTTGTGAAAATAAAGTTTTCAATTAAAATTAATTATCTTTCACTATACATCAAAATTGATAATTTAAAAAAACTATACTAATATATTTTTTATATCCCAATATAATATTAATGTTTATATTGTCAAATTAATTATTTAAAAGTTTCAAAAATAGTTTCTAAAATGAGTGCACCAATAAAATGTGACACACCATCTTTTTAGAAAAATTCATTTTTCATGTGTAAAATTAAATTTTAAAAATTCTTTTTTTTAAAAGACTTTAAGATGAATGGAGAAAATATTTTTTCTTATTTAATATTTATATTTGTCTAAATTAATTATACCGAAATTACATGGTCAATTTATGGATGTGAAACACACTTAAACAGATCAAAATAGTTTTAATAAAATTGATTTTATTTTTTCAAAAAAGATTTACTATAATTTATAAATAATTTTTCCCTGATTAATTCATTATATAATCATGGGTAAACAATATTTTAATACATTAATTAATCAATTTTGTTTTGAACATTAAAATGTTTAGTTGAAAACAATCATATTAAATAATTATATTTAAATAATATGTAATGTGTGGATCAAACATAGAGTTACATTTAATGTACAATAATCTCATATTTTTTTACATCATTTTAACTAAATATTATTTCATGAAACATAATATAAAGTCAATATTTTGTGTCACCTAAGGTAAAAAAATTATTGTGTGTAATAAAAATTAATATCAATGATTCATGTAACATAAAAATTAAAAGATTTAATATATTTGAATAAAAAATTTCAAACAATATTAGGGTGATAGAATTTAATAATTAGAACTAATGATCAACGTAAAATTTTTTAGCCCTTTATTAGATCCATTCAACATAATTTAATATAACAAAGGGATATATAGGCTTCTAAAAATAACATAATACATAGATTTTTCGTGATTATTATAACCCAAATTTCAATTTGGAATATACGTCTAAAATATAATCCATGAATCCAAATATATAAATACATCAATAGTTCACTATAAATGATGGAAATGGAATACGTTTTTCTTTAGTCTATAAGCAAATTCTTATGTTGTGGTGTTGGTATAGATAATTCCATTGTTCCGAATATATAATACATTGAACTTTTTGTCAATTTTTCTCATTATTTCATTCATTTCCCCCAAGATAATATCCTCCCATCTATTTTAGATATTAATCTATGTTATTATTCCCACATTCATGACATTTTATAAGATTAATTTGAATTATATTTTTTTAATTACCACTTGAAGATTCCTTAAAATCCATCTTCCACTTATTTGAAGCTTTTGTAAACTCACCTAAGATCATGTTTTTAGTCATATATCATGATATATAATTAGGAATATTCTTTGTATCAATCTCATTAATAATCAACCAATATTGTTTCACCCCATTACTAAATTGTTCATCAAATTCAGTGTTAACATAATTTAATCATGTTATATCCATTGAATAAGAACAAAAATAATAGCTTGAGAAACACAAATCATAGGGGGAATCCCATTGACCATCAAAAAATCGATTATAGGTTTTCTAAATTATTATACCTTATTTTTAATGTAACGACCTGAAATTTTTTTTATATAAATTTTGTTTCGTAATTTTATGTGTTATTGTTATACTCAACAAAAACGTTTTATTTGATAAACATGATTATAATTAAAATGAGATCAGTGGGTTTTGACTATCATATAACCATCGGTCAATATGACCGCTGTGAACAAAATGTTTTGATATAAGTAATCTTGGTTAATTATTATAGAAAGAAGATTCGATGGCCTCAACTAGTAGTCTTGGACCGATCGAAGCCCATCTAACAGAGCTTGGGAAGGAGGTACCACCACTGGGCTTTTCTATGGATCAAATCCAAGCCGAACTTCATCATGTGAAGCTGGAACGGAATCGCCTTCGTGAGAAGTTCAAACTGATAGAAATTACTACTCGGGCAATGTTGACTGAGCCGCCCCAAGCTTCTATCACCCTAGCACACCTTACTCTTAGGTCCTATGCTGGTATTATAAGGGGTTATGTAACGAGACTGTAACTACCTTGTGTAATCCTTGTTTTAAATAAAAATTGGGATTTCTTCTTATGATGAAGTTTATGAATTTTGAAATGACCGGATAAATATAGTATGCATATTTTTGATGAATTTTAGAAAAAGGATATTTTAAATATGTTTATGTAAACCCTAAATAATTAAAAATGTGTAATGATTTTCAAAAAATGGTCTTCTGCAATTATGTTCAGTACTAAATTTAGAGTCTAATAAGATCAACTTGATTTTTGATGAATAGTAAATTATGAATAGTGATTTTATGATTAGGATTAGTAATATGACCAAATGGATTAGTAATCTCACTTAAAGAAAGTTTTAAAATAATCTAAGCACCTTGATTAAGTAATGTGATTCAATAAAATAGTTAAATAACTGTTTCATTAATTATTATTCAAGTATTAGTTTTTAGGGTGAATAGTGTTTTTTAATTAAAAATTTAATTAAAAATAATTAGAATATTATTTTTATAAAAATGACTTTATTTTTGAACTCAGAGCATCGATATTATGTTATGGTAATTTTTGGGGTTTTTTCTGAAAAAATGAATTTTCGATGAATAGTGTTTTTATTTAAAAATTAAATTAAAAATATTTAGAAAATTATTTTTATAAAATGGATTTCATTTTTGAAATCAGAGCATTGATATTTGGTTAATGTGAAATTTTGGGATTTTTCTGAGAAAGTTGAATTTTCAGTGAATAGTAAAAATACAGTTTTAGGGTTTCGGTATGTTTAATGACATCATAACGGTGTCATGATGATGTCATGAGATCTTTTGAGGGTTGGCCGGCCAAGGGTGATGAATTATTGTTTTGGGGGCCCCATGTGGCCTAACTCTATGATAAATGACAAGGGAGAGCACATGGGTTTGAGAAAAGCACATGTGAGGTGTCCCTTGGCCATTAATGCCTTGTCCCCTCACTTTCCCTATAAATACCAAGCCCTCCTCTCATCCATTCGACTCCCCACTCATTCCCAACGAATTTCGGGTCTCATTACCTCCCAAGGAGTCCTCCCAAGGTTCCCCCAAGCCCTCAAGGTCCCAACCTTTGAGGTTTAAGAGTTACATTTTAAGGTAAGGGATCCGACCCCTCTCTTTCTTTTCAAGTAATCTCTTTTATGTCATTTCTTTTATACTCCATGTTCTTATGTTGGAGGATGTTCTTTTATATTCATCCTACTGCCTATTTCATGTTCATATGATGAGAGACCCCCCTTGCTCTCATCAATTCGTTTTAAGAATGTTTAAGTGGCGCCGTTAGGCTGCCGAATTTTTAAGGGATTCTTTCACCTTCCTCGTTTTCAAGTTCTATTTTCATTCAAGTCTTTCATGTTCCTTTTTATTATGTTGGGGTATGATCTCTAAATTATCATAATGATCTTTTATGATCATATGATGAGAGACCCCATTTGATCGCTTCAATTCAGTATTTTGATGTTTTAAGTGGCGCCGTTAGGCTGTCGAATTTTTATCTGGTTCTTCACCCTTCTCGTTTTGAAGTTCTACTTTCATGTCAATTATTTTAAGTTCCTTTTTGTTATATTGGGGTATTATCTCTATATATATCATACTGTACTCTTATGTTCATATGATGAGAGACCCCATTTGATCTCTTCAATTCAGTATTTTGATGTTTTAAGTGGCGCCGTTAGGCTGCCGAATTTTTAAGTGGTTCTTCACCCTTCTCGTTTTGAAGTTCTACTTTCATGTCAATTATTTCAAGTTCCTTTTTGTTATATTGGGGTATGATCTCTATATATATCATACTGGACTCTTATGTTCATATGATGAGAGACCCCATTTGATCTCTTCAATTCAGTATTTTGATGTTTTAAGTGGCGCCGTTAGGCTGCCGAATTTTTAAGTGGTTCTTCACCCTTCTCGTTTTGAAGTTCTACTTTCATGTCACTTCTTTCAAGTTCCTTTTTGTTATGTTGGGGAATTATCTCTATATATATCATACTGATATCTTATTATCATATAATGAGGGACCCTATTTGATTTTGTCAAATCATTTTCTTTTGAAGTTAAGTGACGCTGTAAGGCTGCCGAATTTTCATAAGAGAAATCTAATTTTTTTCTTCCTTCCATGTTTTTCATTTCAAATGGTATGTCCTTGAAATTTCATTACCATGATCATGTATCCTTCTTATTCTTTACATGTACTATTTTATGGGTCATTTATGAATGTTTGACCCATTTTACCTCTCTTTTAATGTCTTCTAAGACCTCGGAACATTGCCATTATGCTGCAGAATTTCTGTCTCAAAATGTCTATCTCTTTTTATAAAGTTCTTTTATTTTATTAAGTGAATACTCAAAGCTCTTTCTTATAAAGGGGTATTCACATATATACCAAAATGTTATATTTTATATTCTGGGATTTACATACATGAGACCCACCTTCCTTTTCTGTGGGTTTTAAAGTGATATAAAGATCATGTCTTTAAAGCAGTTTTTAAAAAGTTATGATTATGAAATGAAACCCATTTCCTTTATGATATATGGGTTATTTATGAAATGTTTGATGATTATATATGTGGCTCACATGATAATAAAGGCAAATTTAGGGGTGCGCCCTGATAGCGCTCCAATGCATTGGGTAATGATGTAACCACTAGAGATTACAATTTTCACAATACCTTGGTGAATAACCTTGGTAATTTTAAAATGACACCTTGGGGATGGACCTTGGTGATATGTTCATGATTGTCTATGTTAAATGATTTAGCCACATCTTCAAGTTATGAAAATGTTTTATTTTTATTAGGATATGCCTCATGATTTCATTTTCATGCCTTAAAGTTCTTTTCATGACTTTATTGATGTATCATAAGTTCATATGTAAAATGTTTCACTTGTTTCCCTTGCTGGGCCTTCTTCTCACCCTTCCTTTTGATGTATGTCCCCAGGTTATGGGATGCAGTAATGAGCCTAGGGTGAACATGAGGAGAAGCCTTTCAAGTGTTTAAGAAGAATGTTTTTTTTATGTTTTATGTTCCTTGTTTCCAAGACACTAAACCTTAAAGATCCTCAGTTCCGTGTAATGGAAGGAAAAGTTATGTTATAAAAAGACGGGATGCTATATTTAATCTATTATAAATTTTTTATATAATTGTTCATTAAAATTAACTAACTATTTAAATGCATTATGATGGTTTGTAATGAGTTTGTAAATTTCAAAATCAACTTTCTCTTGGAGTGTCAATCTTGGTGAGTAGAAAGGGTTGTTATCTTTCAATAGGGGATGGTCAATTCTAGCTCAATGTTCTTTGTTCATTGTTATTACCCCTAGTTATCTATGTACATGTACTATATAAACTTTTAATATAGAAATCGTTATGTAATTTCAATTAAACCACTAATAATAACTTTTATCAAACTTAAAAGATATTTTTATATACAGTGGCACATCTATGACATATCCTTAGATATGTCCTTAGTGATCACACAATGTGTTTATCATCATATTGTCCAAATATTAAACAAAACTATCCTATTAAATCAAATTCAAATGCTCAGGGTTACTAAAGATAGACATTAAATTTTTTAGATGAATATTGAATGCATTAGACAAAAACATGACTATAAATCATAATTATTTACTTCTATTCTTGTTAAAAAATATTATTAATTTTTTGAATGTTATATAATTCCCCCATAATGATATTCCCATTTAGTAATATTCAATAACATTATATTTATTTAGTAATATGTGAATGTATTTGTTCATGTGAATTGATTGTGCGGGGTAAATTTTTTCCCAATAATTCATGTCTAGATAACCAATTGTTAATCATTCATAAAAACACCCAATTGATCCCAGATCCATAACTGGGTATAGAACAGCCTTGCAAAGGTAGTTGTTCAGTTGGAGCTTCAAACTCAATGATGATTAGGATCTCACATTAGTTGAGGGGATTGGTGGTCATGCTCATCAAACCCTTTTTAGGGGAACATTTTCTACTCTAACTGTCTAATGGATTTATGATATGAATGAGAATCTCTTCCTAATCCTAATATATGTCCATTTACCCTAAAAAATGATCATATGTTATGTTTATTAATAAATAAAATGATGGTATTCTTGTTAGTGAATACATATTTATGTATGAAGGGTTCCTCATCCAGTTACCTTTCGTGGGTAGCTACTAATTTTTTGAAGTTGTATAACTAGACACACTAGAATTTGACATTTTCCAATGAGGTGGTCAATATTATGATGATGGGATTGAGCCCTTATGTGACTACTATATATCCTAATTTATAATAGGTTTGAAAAAATGTAGTTCATTAAAGCCATGTTGTTTAACATCATATATAAATGACATATATAAGGGCACTGGGGTACCAGACATTTGAGCTTGAACTTTGAAGATGCATCCAACAAATCATGGTTATGGTAGGAATCTGAGTTAGCAATGTCAGCCCATTTCATTGGGAAATTCCCCAAGGTATATCCCCTTGTATATTGGGTAGTTACATCATTCAACTTATTAGAGATTACACACTAAGTCTTCAATGGATTATGGATATTGATGATGTCAACAAGGTGATCATTGGGACTCCCTATGATCGTGTGATATCGGTTTGTGTGAGAAACAAGGGATAATAAGTAACTATCCTTGTTGTATATAGATGTAGGCATTTTATGACCTGATACACCGTTGGAGTATAAATATACTTATATGGACATTCGATGGTGTCCTACATAACTTGGATATGGAAAAAATTTGAGTAATCGTAGTTTAGTTATTTCTAAATCTGTTAGTGGATGAAAAATGATGATAAGACCATAAGTGTTATTTGTTCTAGTTGGTTCAATTTCAGAGGCATTATGGTACTAACACTAAAGTGGATTCCAATTTAATCTTGGTCATTAGAATGTTGTCTAACTTATCCTATATAAGGAATAAATCAGAGTAATAATAGTTCATTGGTTGGTGGTTTACTCACTGAGTGTTTCTTCATATGAAAGAAATTCATATTATATCAATGAACAGGGATTATAAACAATGGATTCCCTTTCAAGGGATTATATGGATCTCAAACCCTAGGAAGGAATCATATGTACCCATGTTATTCCAGGAATCAGAGTTATCATATTTCATTTAATCAAGGATTATAAATTGATATTTCCCTTTGTGAATGATATTATCATAAAAACATTCTAAAATTATGCGAGTTATGCACTGTGTGGGAAACAAGGGGTATAAATTGACCAGTCTAAGAACTTTTTGATGTGATACATATGTAAATGAACTTTTCTTTGTGTGTCTATTATTTATCTCGAACCATAAGAAGGTTTCTTACATTTAATGTTTATATAATGATCAGAGTCATCATAGTTCAATTTTACTTGGGATTACACAATGATAATTCCCTGTATAGTGGATGTACAAAGTTATCATGTCTTGGGATGCCTAATTGGACTGGTATTCTTGTATTCTTGACATAGGTTGATTGACTACATGAGATGCCTTGATTTTCTACCTGACTTGTCAAATGTTGTGTACCAAACATATAAAAATATAAACCCATGATCTTTTTGAATTATGAAATCGATATAAAATATTAATGATTGTATTTCTGACGGTCATCACATGACCCATGCTGACTTTTCTAGAGGACATGACAAGGCATAGATGTTTAATCCAGGTATCCATTTCATGATCTTGGATGGAATCCATGGATGATGTCGGATGATCTATATGATTTTCCCTTGTGTCATCCTGAAGTATAGATGAAATTCATAGATTTTTTGGTAAGAGTTAATTTGGCATGTAGGAAAGGTGGAACGTGTAATGGCTATCTTGTTCAAGTGTCACTATGAATGCTAGTGGATATGCACGAAGGATGTTGCAGGGTCTGATGGGCCTGTCTGAAGGACATTGTAAGAGCGATTTGACATGTCTGAAGTTCATTAAAGGATATAGTTTTCATTAATAGTGGACGTTGAGATAACTATTTGACATGAAAGTATTCCATTGTAAGATATAGATGAAATATATAGCTTCCATCATATGATTTAGGTGGTTTGTCTAGAGGTCATTTTGTGGTCTGGATTGTGAGCTCAGAGGGATTCCCATGACATGGATGGAATTCCTGAAGGGTGCCATATGACTTTATATGACTTTCCCAGGGGACTTCACATGATCCAAATAGTATACCAAAGGAGAATCACATTATCTGGGTGATATGTACATGTGTTGTTTCATTAACTGTGTTGTTCATGCGAAGAACATGTTGATCCAGGTATATGTTCTTCTGATATCTATCCCATCATTTATGTCTTTTTTCAAGATTTTATTTCATATACCATAGATTTCATCTGTTTTAAATTCATTATATCTAATGTAACTGATCAAGAATGTTGGATTACTTTCAGATAACCAACCCATGGTACATCAAGTTATCTATGACATATCATGTGAAGAGATTATGCATGTCACATGATATTCTTGGATGGTTCAATGGATTTTACGTTCAAAATAACCTTTCTATTGAAGAGATTAGTTTCTATGATAAATTTTTTGGGATTTCTAAGTGTGATAGTATGAGGATCAATGGATTCATTTTTTTATGATGGGTAGTATTATTTAGAGACATCTCCGCCATGTAAATTCACTACATTGGGTGTTGTCTATCATGAAAATTCATGTTGGGGTCAGTGAAGGGATCTGATGTAATGTGTTTTAGAAGGTACATTAGTATGTAATTCAAGGTCAATCTCATGAATTCCGGTAATGGCATCTCATCCTTTAAATGAAAAATGTATTGGATTATTTCAAATTAATACGGTCTTTCCTAATCATGTGGGATTTCCTAGGGTCTTTTACGATGATAGGCCGATTGGTCCAATGTATTTCATGAGATTACGGTTCCTATTGAAAGGTCTTCACGTGATCTTAGATGACCTTTATGGGGCATTTCTGGAGGGATTTTGGGATTTATAGGGGGATTTCACGATACTGGGCCATCACGATGAGGACATGTCACCAATGAGTTTTTGTGTCCCACTAACTTTATAGGTTGTATCACATGACATTTATGACCGATAGAGGGTTCCACCTTTTACCATTTTTATTTCATTGTTTATTTTACTACATCTTGGGGACTCATGAGTTTTCTAGAGTGTGGTTGAGGAAACTAATTCTCCATATTAGTGATCTATTAAGTGGAATTAAAAATTTCCATTGGTGGTGGGAAATAATTTCATGGATAAACCCTTCGATTTGACTCTTGAACGCGTGGATGAGAAAAAGACCACCTGGATATTTACAAATCCATTTCATGTGATTAGTGTGATATGAAATCTGTCTATTGCAAGAGTAGGAATACATGTCACCAGTGCCTCTATGGTTTATTTTCAGTATCTTGGATTCCTCATGTGAGTATTAATACTACAAGGCATTCCCACATTTTAGAAATATACCATTCTATTTTCATTGGATTTTTGGATGGTTTTTGAGGTGTCTTCCACCTTACAATTATTGTTACTTGGGAGTTCTCATGTATCCACTCCTATATGATAACTGATTATCTAGGATTCCTTCTCAAGAGAATAAGTACTTGTAAAAGGGGATACATGGGATCAATCATATGGAATGAACTATTCCTGGTTCCTTCACATGACCTTATGAATGAATCAAGATCACATGCAGCTTGGAGGCTAATGCGATCCTTTTGTTCCAAATATATTTTCTTCTATTATTTTATATGAAAAAACAATACAAATATTTTGGTATTTCTTATTTTTTATATTTTTTAATTCCTATTTGGATGTCTTCAACAAATTACCAATTGAGAAGAGATTATCATGGGGAAAATAGATTGATTTTGTTGAAATCAATCCCCCACCTGATGTTCTGGAACTGTCACTAATTGGTGTCTTGGTTGAAGCATAGTCTTCTAGGTGATGTTACATATTCCTTCTAATTCCCTATAAATAGGGGACTATATAGTTGTTCAATAACCCACAACTCCATTTTTAGAGCTCTTGTATTTTTCTCCTGTCACAAAATCCTTTCTCAAGACCCTTCCACAGGAAATGATCTTTAGATAAAATTAAGATACCTTCCTCAAGAACATCATTTCAATATCTAATTTTTTGGTTCTTATTTAATAAACCATGACCTAATATAATATAATTTCATTAACTTCATCCAAAATTATGCATAGAATCCCTTTAAGGATCTGTGTTATCTACTAGCATGATCATAAGATCATTTTTGAATATTTTCCATCTTGAATGACCTTGTAATGATTGTGTGATTTCTATTATTCTAATGGGTCACAAGGTCCCTTGATGTTCTATGAGTTTATGAAGTATTTAATATCTTCTTGAGAAAGCAGATTCTTGAATCCATTATCTTATTTATTAATTCCCTACTCATTCAAGAAATTTACATCATGCTTTTGTAATTTTCTTTTTTACCATTTCCCTGATCTTATTTTACCCACCATAAATATGAAAATTAAAATAACTTAGATGGAATTTATATTTATTTATAATTCTCTCAATCATTCAGAGGAGGAAAATGAAGTTATGTCCCTTTTTTATTCAGTTGTAGAAAGTATGGATTCCTCTTGATGTAGTGTTGTTCGGTCAATTTAGCTATATCTGATTAAGATGATGGGAGAAAAACATGGGGATTGTACACTTTCATATTTTACCCCTTTATGGTATTGGTTTGATTAATGAAAATCCCATCCCTTTTCCATCGTCATCATTTATACCCTTTACTTTTGTTCAAAATCCCACAACACATTCTAGGTGAAAATCTCCCTTCATGGTGTTTTTGTCACTGAGGAAGGCTGCGAAGATAGTTATACACTGAATTACATGACATCATACATTAATAAGAACAAATCCGAACATTATTTGGATGTTAATTTAAACCATTTGAATATGTGGTAGTTTTCATTCAAGCATATGTTTTAGTGGATTCCAAACTTTGAAATTCTATCATGGAGGATCTGAATAATTGATTGGGGCTAGCCATTTTGGGTGAAATACATTACCTAAAAAATTTATACAATGTGGAAGAAAATTAGTATGTATGAGGCTCTCTTAATCTAATATATATTTCCTTATTGTAACAAGCATCTGATTACGTAAATGTTCAGTCATAGGATTCCTCACACAATGATGTTCAACATAACATATGGCTTGGGTTCATTAACCTATGGAATATTCAGGAGATATATGGTACAACTATATTAGGTGGGATCTATGATGAGTTATTCCCCTGTGGTCCACCTCGGAGGATTTAACAATGACTCCAACACTTACCTGAGAACTGGTTTGGCTGGATAAGAAGGCCCTCCAGAAGGATCAACTTTTAAATTAGATAAACCATTCAATACATCAGTGGGATATATCCTTGATAAGACTCACTATGATATGGAAGATAAGAAAAAAAAAGTTATGTCATATGGAGGACACCCATAGGTAAGTGGGAACTTACTGGATATCGACTAAAGAAGGGATATATAAAGAAATTGGATAAGAAGTTATTCTAAGTGGTGATATGGATATCCAAATATATAGTTCCCTCACCATCCACCTATGTGGTTACTCACTACCAATGAATGAAAATGGTGGTGTTAGAGTTTCCCCTTTTATGAAGGAGACCTCCATGTTTGGGGGAGCATATTTGGCTAGCTGTTGCAATAATGGAAAAAGAATTATCACATTCTTCCCTATATTGACATGGGAGAATTGTAACACCCAGAGATTTTATGAAAAATATTCTTTTAATTTCATTAATGTCTTGTGTTGTATTCTACACCAAGATTACCTTGCGCTATACACAACACCGTATTAGCTTGCAGTATAAGCAACACTATTCTTGGTTCGTGTTACACACAATTTTGATAATAGTTATTCTACGCAAAATTTAGTATATATATATATATATATTCAATGTATATATGAAATATGGTTGGATTCTTTTATACGAAACAACGAAGGATTCATTCACAACACGCAACCCTGACTTGGCTTGCATTACACGCAATCGCGACCATCCTCGATAGCGTGTGTTGTACGCAATACCGGGTTTTAATAAACAATGATATATTATTATAATATTGTCATGAACTAGCCGTTATGAATAGTATTAACTAAATATTGAATTTTATAACATTATTATTCATCTTACACATTTTCTAGAACATGATGTAAGAACAAAATAAATTTTTCGGGTAAAATAAGTATTTTTCAAAAAATGCATTTTCGCCGCCTTTTGATGGTGTACCCACTTTAAATCTAGTTTTTGACATATTTATATGTTAAATTTGACAAAATAAAGTTCTTCTTTTGAATCAGGATATAAAAATTTACATTAGAAAAAGTTTTGATATTTTTCCGATAACTTTCATATTTAAATGAATAGTAACAACACGCTATATTTTAATTAAAAACAACTTTTTCCATCGTAATATCTTATGTGGTTAAATTATAATATTGAATGGTTTTAAAGTATAAATAGAATACATTTTTACAATTTAATATAATGTATATCATTAGCATTGATTTTACCTTGAATTCGTAGGTTATATCAATTCAATCTTTTGCAATGTTTTAAATAAAAACCCGTTTTCTATCGACAACGGGATTAATTTTAATTTAATTTCTGAATATTTCGTGTATTGAATTTTTAAAAATGGATTCCATATTTGGAATCAGTGGGTCCAAATTATGTTAATAATCTACTTTTTATTTTTGGGCATTGTGAATAGTAACTACGGTAAATTTTATTTACTATAGTTAAAGGTAAATCAGGTAATTAAGGGTAAATATAAGATTATAAAATTAACCTAACACTTGGAAAAATCCTATTGGATGGCTAAAAGTAGACCCATATAACCGAAGGGTCGGATTAGATTCATTTTATGGACTTTTTTCCATGAAAATAATTTAATTATTATTAAAACCAAAGAATGTGACAACATGTCACTTTCATAAATCATATAAGTATAATAATTTTAATTTAGTGATAAACTTCATGAAAATTCGAACATGAATGGTCTCCAGAAAGATAATACAATTATCTACATTATAGGAATTTATTTTAAATTTTAGGTATTAAATAATTATCATTTATTATGACACAAAGATGATGCAGTAATTGTCTTATTAATGAAATATTGACATAATTGATGTTATAAATGCCCAAATAAATGTAATTTGAGGCTTTTTATGACTTAAATTAATTTTATAGGTTAATATGACATGTTATTGTTTATATAAGTAACTTGGTTCGAACCTATAATTCTGTTATGAATTTCATAAAAATCATCTACCAAATAGTGTCAAAATTGACATAAATTAGTTTTTAAAAACAAATATTATATTATTAATTGTTATTTAATTACTAAAAATCTAAGGTTGGCCAAATGACTTAGATAAGGATATATATATTAATAATAAACAACTTGGGGTTCTTTTGTCTTGATATAGTAAGTTTATTAACCTTATAGTGTACGAAAACAAGAAGACACGGTAAAAGTTAAATTATCTAACTTAAAGTAAAATCTAAATGATAAGGTTAAAATTGATACATAAACTTGTCTAAATTCTATTGGATGAGATTATTTCGACCCATCACCACTTTATCTTCGAAATAAGACCATTTGGAACCACTATAAAGCGAATTTGACCTTAATATAAAATAATATTTTGAGATTTTCCTAAGGTGCCCCTCTCCTCCTTATAAAAGGGAACCTCCTCCCTCTCCTCCTCACACCAATTTGAGCATTCAAGCTCGGCAAACCCCTGACAAAATCTCTTCTAAACTTCCATAGTATCATCCTAGAGGTCCTGGACTTCTTCAAAGACCATCCTTAGTTCTTTAAGTGGAGGTTAAGAAAAGTCACGTCAAAAAGAGGTAATATCCATTACCGATATTTTTCAATTTCATTCTTCTTCAACTTCTTCTTCTTTAGTTGTTTCATGATAAAGTGATAACATCAGTATTTATTATATACTGATATGTTATTATAAATATGAAACATCTCTAATTAACCTTCTATCCATCCAACAGAAAAAGGAAATCACCGCGCGTGCGTACGTACAGAATATCGTCTCCACGCCGTGGTGTAATATATTTTCCACTACCACTTTACTTGGAAGGGTATAATGGTGAATGTAATGAATATATATGATTATTTTAAAGTTATATTGATTCTGTAATATTATACATACACTTTAATATAATTCCATGATCTTGGGAATTATATCATCGCTCGTGCGTACGTACGGACTACCGTCTCCACGACGCGATGAGATTCGCTCTCCATGTTAACCATTCATGAATGATTATAAAGTATATATAATGAATAATAATGAAATACATGAAATAATAATGACACTGTATTTATGTATAAATATATATGTATGTCATTTACTTATTTCCATTCAAGACAAGAAGGAAAGGAAAACAACGTTCATGCGTACGTAAGGACTACCGTCTCCATGAACGGTGCATTTCATTTCATTTATCTATCTATTATATATATATATATATATTGTCACGACTCGCCCTCGGGGCCCGTGCCGTGACTACCCCAAGCCCGCCTTCTATAGGCCAGGGGCTGGCGACTAGCACCAAGGCGTAAATCCCAACAAAAAGGGAAGGCATTGCCTTTGAAAAGTGAACAAGCACCATAGAGTAAGCAAGCGAAAAAGCAAACACTAAGTAAAAACTGTACAAGCTGTGCTGAAAGTAAAAGGGGCCAGAAATACAAGCCCAAAAGTAAAGTACAACTGAAAGGAAAAACAGCAACTGAAAAGGGAAAACTACAGCGTCGAGCCGTCCTCTGGAAGTCCCACCTGAAGGGTGGGTACAGATAGCCTCCACAGCTCCTCGGTCCACCTGAGCGCTCCGAGTACGTCCCGCTCAGTGGTCCACCTCCAGGTACCGTCCTGCTCCACGCGCCTCCACCACGATCAGCGTTGTCTGTCGTCTGAAACCAACACAACATTGTGCGGGAAAAGCCCGTGCAGGGGTGAGTATAAGCTACTCATTAGGGACCCCGAGACCCCCGAAGGTCTCCCGAAATCCACAAAGGATAATCCAAAAAGGAAAGGTACAATCACAAAGTAACATCTGACACGACTTAGGTATATGCCCATACATATATCTAAGTCATCAATTCCCCGTTCGGCTCCAACGTCCGAGCCCAAGAACAACCCAATCCACAAAGGAAAGCAAAACGTATACCCACACAGGATAGCACAACACAGTCCACAAAGGAGAGTAAACACAAGATTCAGCTCACACAGGTATACTTCTTTGGATGATGATAAAGATGATCACTGATCCATCTAAGTCGTCGGACCCATGAAGGATCGATAGGTAACTAACCCCCGCAATGACCCACACAGGATCGGACCCACACAGGATCGGGGCCACACAGGACCGGGCCCACGCAGGTCCTGTAGGCGCTGGCTCACACAGAACCGCTGAGCGCTGACCCACACAGGATCGGACCCACACAGGATCGGGCCTACATAGGACCGGGCCCACACAGGACCTGTAGCACTGATCCACGAAGGATCGCTGAGTGCAGTAGTCGTCGCTGTCCACTGAGGATCTCTGCACAGTCGTCGCCGCAGTCCACGGAGGATCTCTGCACGGTCGTCGTCGGAGTCCACGGAGGATCTATGCACGGTCGTCATCGGAGTCCACGGAGGATCTCTGCACAGTCGTCACCGTAGTCCACAGAGGATCTCTGCACGGTCGTCGCTGTCGAAGTAGCAGTCGCAGCCAGCCTAGGGTTCCCGCACACAGAAAGCTCGTTCGGGAGGGTCCGCTCCACGCGCCGAGAGGCTGATACATCAACTGACACTAACTCCGAAGTTGATGTATCCAAAAGTTCTGTATCGCTAACAGGAACTCAACGTCGCAGACGGCGCGTCAATCAGACGCCCGGTCTGAGAGTTATTGGCATTTTCGTCCCAGGGGCCCAGTTGGTTTGTAAGGGAAAACCAACCCGACCGCACTCCACCTACGTCCAAACCTCGGGTGGAGTATGCCAAAATATCCGTCTCACTTAGAAGAAAACAACAAAGTTGACAGCATGTCAATCGGACATCCGTAGCTCAAGATATGAGCGTTTCCGCTCTGAGGGCCCGGTTGGTTTCGTGTACGAACCAACCCAGCTGAACTCAAAGTATTCCGAACCCTTGAGTGAGATATACCGAAACGACCGTCTAGATCCAAGGATCGCGTTTCCACTGACAGAGAGCCGTTTGGAGGCCCGTAGCTCATGTTACGGCGTTCGAACGAAAACGTTCGAAGAAGGGGGGTACGGGCCCGGGCCGACCCGGCCCGACCCCCCTGGGGCGACCCGGTCCGGCCCGGCCGGGGCGCGGCCCGGCCGGTCGGACCGGCCTGGCTCGGCGCGGCCGGGCGGCCGAGTGCCAGGCATCGCGGGCGTTGACCCGCGGCCTGAGGAAGCAGCGGCCCGCGTGGGCCGCGCTGGTGAACCGCGGACGCGGTAGAGCCGCGTCCTGCGCGGGCAAACCGGACACGCGCGGCCGCGGGTCCGTTGGCTGCCGTCGCCGCCGCTGAAGCCGCGGCGGGCTCGTCCCGCGGCGCGCCGGGGTGCCGCCGGTGTCGCTCCGGTGGCCCGTTTTCCTTTCTGTCTACGCCGTTGCTCCTCCCGGGATCCGTTCATTACTGCGGAGCCGTCAAACATTCGCTGCGTCCCGTTCTGTCGTCGCCCGTCATATCCGCACAAAACGAAGAACGAAGGAGGGTCATCGGGCCGTGTTCGTTTGGCCCGCACCCTCCGCGTTAGAGATAAACAACCGGGAGAATTTTATTCCACCCAGGAAACAACAATTTTAATAAGATTAAAATTGTTCACAATTCGGTTCTTTAATTTCTTTAAAGAAACATTGATGGGAATAATTAAAAAGGGGTAAATCCCAAAATAAATCCCTACCTCGCTGATCATTGCGCACAAGCGTTTTTCGCGGAAAAGCTCGTCACGGAAGAGGGGGATCGTTGCGTCGTCGCGGGGAGGCGTCGCATCATCGTGGAATCTGGCGTTGTGTCGGTGAGCTCAACGAACCAAGAACAACAGATTTAAATTAGTAAAACTTAAATCTGTGTTTTGTTTAAAACCAAAAGAAAAGAACTCGAGAGGAAATCCGAAATCACTCACCTCAAACGGTCGGTGATCGGAGATCGGAGCGTGGAAGAACGTCTCGGACGGAAGCGTCGTCGATTTCCGGGTTCGGCGTTCTTCGCGTTCTTCGCAAGGGAGAAGAAGATGTGAGGGTCCTCTCAAATCTTCTCAAAGCGTAAATAACCAGAGGTCGAGCGTTGGCCTTATTTTATTATTACGCCAACGAATTTTGATAACTGGTTAAGAAACGATCCATCAATTCGTTGAATTAATTCAACAAAAGAAACAGCCCATTTAATTCACGAAATAAACCTCCCAATTAAATGGTCTGTTAAGATTTTATGAAACGCGTCAGTTGACTTTCATTAAGACGGGTTTTCGCGGGTGCGTTTCTTAGCGGAAAGAAACGGCGGGGCTCATGCGGGCCCCACCTCACAAATATCCTACCAAAGGGGTAGGATATTTCTGGATAGCATCCTATCCGCTTCAACTCAGTTCAAGCCGCCTTTAAGTGGCTTCAAGTGGCTTCCAAGTGGCTTAAGTGAAATAAAATAAAGTTGTCGCAAAATTATTTTATTTCTTAACTTTATGCCCGATAATTAAAATTCACAACCGAGCATAATAAACTCCGGAAGAGGCGTTTCTAAGCGAATACCGGCGCTGCGATTTCATCGGTGCCCTCAGAATTCGATTCCGGGCACCGGTTCAAAAGTTAGAAAACCCCGCTCGTCCGTTCACTGAACATACCCGAGCCAAACTTCGGAAAATGATTCCGGGCACACCGGGCCTCGGAATCAGGTGCCGTCAAAAACTGCGCTCTTGTAAAATTCAAAAGAAAATTAAGAAAAAAAAAATTTCCTTGAAATTTACAGGTCTTTACATTACTCCCACCTTAGGACTTTACGTCCCTATAAAGATACATCAAAACTAGGGAAACAAATGTGGGTACTGAGCACGCATCTAAGCCTCCTTCTCCCAAGTGCTCTCCTGGAGGTTCCCGTGCTGCTATCTGATGCGCAGAAGAGGAATCGATCGCCCACGTAGGACCCGCTCTTGTCGATCCTCTATCTCCACTGGGACCTCCGCAAAAGTCGCCCCATCATCCACATCTAGCTCCCCATAGTCAATGATGTGCGTCGGGTCGTGCACGTATCTCCTCAGCTGGGATACGTGGAAGACGTCGTGCACCCGGTGCAACTGAGGTGGTAAAGCCAGGCGATAAGCCACCTCGCCAACCCTGCTGAGGACCTGGAAGGGTCCGATGAAGTGTGGAGACAACTTGCCGCCTCGGCCAAATCTCCTCAAACCACGTCGAGGTGAGACCCGCAAGAAGACGTGGTCTCCATCCTCAAACTCTAGTGGCCTCCGCCTCCTCTCATCATATGACTTCTGCCGGCTCTGAGCTGTCCTCATCCGCTCCTGGATGTCCTGGACCTTCTCTGTCGTGGCCCGGACCATCTCTGGTCCCACAAGTTCTGACTCCCCAGGGTCTGTCCAGCACAAAGGAGATCAGCAAGGCCTGCCGTACAACGCCTCGTAGGGTGCCATGCCGATGGTGAAGTGGTAGCTGTTGTTGTACGCGAACTCCACCAAGGGTAGGTGGTCCTCCCAGCTGTGACCAAAGTCGAGGACACATGCGTAGAGCATGTCCTCGAGAGTCTGAATGGTCCTCTCCGTCTGACCATCTGTCTGAGGGTGAAAGGCGGTGCTCAGACGTAGCCGTGTCCCGAACGCCTCCTGCAACCCCTTCCAAAGTCAGGAAGTAAAGCGAGTGTCCCGATCGGAGACGATAGTCGATGGCACACTGTGAATTCGTAAGATCTCTTGGACGTAGAGACGTCCCAAGCTCTCCACTGAGCCCTGCTCTCGGATGGGTAAAAAGTGTGCCGAATTGGTGATTTGGTCAACAATCACCCAAATGGAGTCGTGACCTCTGGAAGTGCGTGGAAGTCCAGTCAAGAAGTCCATAGATATTCCATCCCACTTCCACTCCGGGACCTCCAAGGGTTGTACCAAGCCTACTGGTACCTGGTGCTCTGCCTTACCTACTGGCAGGTGAGGCACCGCGAAACGAACTCTGCCACAACCTTCTTCATGCCCGGCCACCAGTGCTGACGTCTGAGATCCTGGTACATCTTCGCCACTCCAGGATGTACCGCCAAAGGAGAAGTGTGGAACTCTCTCAGCACCTACTCTCGTAAAGCAAATGGTACCAATGTACGTCCTCTGAGAAGGACTTCGCGCTCTGCTCCAAGGGAGAAACCATCAGGTTCCTGTCCCGAGGATATCTGTGCACGTCGTGTCTCACAGTCAGCGTCCCCACGCTGTGCCTCTCTGACCTGCTGTAGAAGTGGAGGAGAGACTGTGAGAGACTGAAGGAAGGATGCTACCTCTCTATCCACGAAGGATATCTGCAAGGAGGCTAGCTGCTTTGTCGCCTCCTCAAGCAGCTGGATGCCCGTCCTCCTACTGAGGGCATCGGCTACCACGTTCCCCTTTCCAGGAGTATAGACTATCTCAAAGTCATAGTCCTGGAGGAACTCGATCCATCGCTGCTGTCTCACGTTCAGGTCCTTCTGAGAGAAGATGTACCTAAGACTCTGGTGGTCAGAAAAGACTATGAAGTGCTCGCCCATCAGATACTTCCGCCATGTCTTCAGGGCAAAGACCATTGCTGCCAACTCCAAGTCATGGGAAGCATAGTTCTGCTCATGCGGCCTCAACTGACATGATCCGTAGGCAATCACGGCCCGCTCCTGCATCAGGAAACACCCGAGTCCGGTCCCTGATTCATCGCAGTAGACTACGTATCCAACTCCCTCCTCAGGCAACCTCAAGATAGGTGCGCTGGTCAACCTCTACCTCAGCTCCTCGAAGCTCTGCTGACATCTGTCTGACCACACGAAGGGTTTCCCCTTCTTCGTCAACGCTGAGAGTGGGGCCGCAACTCTGGAGAAGTCCGGCACAAATCTCCGATAGTATCCGGCTAGGCCCAAGAATCTCCGCACCTCTGTCACGCACTTGGGTGGCTCCCAAGCTAGCACTGCCTCGATCTTCGTGGGATCCACTGCAACTCCCGCCTCAGAAATGACGTGCCCTAAGAAGTCGACCTCACGTAACTAGAACTGGCACTTCGAGAGCTTTCCAAAAAGATGGTGCACTCAGAGTGTGTCTAGTACAACACACAAGTGGTAGGCGTGCTTCTCCTCCGTGGTCGAGTACACCAAGATGTCGTCGATGAAGACTACGACAAATTGATCAAGGTATGGATGGAAGATCCTGTTCATGTGGTTCATGAACACTGCTGGAGCGTTGGTCATGACGAAAGGCATAACCAAGAACTCATAGTGGCCATACCGACATCTGATGGCCGTCTTCTGCACATCTTCGTCTCAAACTCTGAGCTGATGATAGCCTGACCTGAGGTCTACCTTCGAGAACCACTGTGCTCCCTTGAGCTGATCGAAGAGGACATCAATCTTGGGTAGCAGATACTTGTTTCTCACTGTCACCTGGTTCAGGCGACGATAATAGACACACAGTCGCAAGCTCCCGTCCGCCTTCTTGGCAAACAAAATCGGGGAAGCCCAGGGTGAAACGCTGGGTCGGATGAACCCCTTGCCCTGCAAGTCCTCCAACTGTACCCGCAGCTCTCGAAGCTTAGCGGCGGCCATCCGATATGCTGGAGTGGATATCGGGGCTGTCCCGGGGTACAGGTCAATATAAAAGTCTACCTCTCTGCGAGGAGGTAGTCCTGGAACGTCGTCGAGAAAGACGTCCGCGTACTGATCCACCACTGCAGGAAAACTGGGACTCCGCACGTCAACTGCTCCCAGGATGAGGCTAGCCAACTGATGAGTGATGGGCTGACCTCTCCTCTGCGTGAGTCCATCCTGTGCTGCTAAGGCTCCCTTCCCGTCGGTGAAGGTGAACCTACTCCCGTCGGTGCGCACACATCACACCTTGCGCCTAATGCAGTCAATCTGAGCATGGACCGTAGATAACCAATCCATGCCCGAGATGACATCGTAAGGACTCGACGCCGCTACAAGAAGATCCCAGCCGAAGCTCTCGCCTACTAGAGTAAGCTCACACTTCCGGCACCAGTGCGTAATCGTCGAGTCTGCTCCCGTAGAAGTCTCTAGCCGTAAGGATCGAGCCAATGGCTCCGTCGGAATCTCTGAGCTCCGAACAAGGGAAGTGGCTATGAAAGAGTGACTCGCTCCTGTGTCTATCAGAACTGCAGCAAGGGTGGAATAGACACAGATCGTACCTAGAATCATCTCTGGCGCGTCGTGGTCGTAGGCCTCCGCTGCCTGGAGCTGAGCCTGTCTCTGCCCGCCAGCTCCCTGTGGTCGGGGCAGGCCTCCTGGTGGTGGTGGCAGAGCCTCCAAGCATCGCCCACCACCTGCTGCTCGGCCAGCTCCTCTGTCTCGTCCGCCTCCTCCCTGCGGACCGCCATGGTCGACCCTATGCCTCTGCCTGGGTGGTCCCTCCACCGTCTTCTGCCCCTCGGTACGACGGGTCGGGCAGTCACGAGCCATGTGGCCCTGCCCGCCGCACTCGTAGCACTGCCTGCCTCTCGGAAGGCTGGCTCCGCGTTGAGTGACCTGCACTGCTGAGCCAGTATCTCGAGGTCGTCTGCCAGAAGGTCTGGTCCGCCTGGAACCCTGAGTCATCCGTCGGCTACCTGCTGCCGAAGACTCCGCTATCTGTCGCCCTGCGGCAGGTCTCGCAGTGGACTCAGCCAGGAAGCTCTCGATCAGGAGGGCTCGCTCCAGTATTCCTGCCTGGGTCGGGATGCTGAGGGAGATCAGAGATGCCCTGATCTCATGTATCAATCCCTGCTCGAAGGTCTGGGACGGAAGAAGGGGTCCCGTACCATGTCTGTCGAGTAGCGAGATAGGTCGGTGAACCTCGGCGCGTACTGGGCGACCGTCAAGCTGCCCTGCCGCAGCTGAAGAAGCTCCTGGATGCGCACCGCACGGAGGGTGGCTGGGACGAACTCTGAGCAGAAGAGGCTCTCGAAGTCCGTCCAGATGAGGGTGGCCTCATCGTGTACCTGGAGCATCAGGATCCACCATCGCCCTGCTGCTGCATGCAGTAGGCTCGCCGCGAGGATCACCATGAGGTCTGCTGGTGTCCTCACTAGCCTGAAAACTCGAACGACCGCCTCCAGCCAGTTCTCGGCTGCCTGGGGGTCCGACTTCCCACGGAACCTGGGTGGTCGCTGGCACTGGAACTCGTGCAGAGCTCCGAGGCATCGTGCGTCGTCAGCTGCCAGTGCTGGAAGCATCGGGGGCTCGGCGGGTAAAGGTATCGTCGGTGCCTCTGCTGTCAACGGGCCTTGTACCGAGGCCTCGTCGCTCGGCGGGCTGTCGTCGCGCTCTACTCTAGGAACCCTAACTGGATGCTGTCGTCGTGCCATCCTAAAAAGGAAACAAGTATTCCATGGTAATAACAGTATACCTGGTGAGCTGACACAAGTAATCATTGAGAAAACTTGAAACACACATGCAATCAATGTTTTCGTGCATTAAGTCGGAAATCAGAAGTCAGGGTCCTGGTGTATGGATACGTCGTCCGCCGCACCAACACTGGACTCCCTGGACTGATAACCACACTCAATACGCTAAACACTATTGCTTCACACAGAAGAAAGATCAGAGTCTGCGGTAGAACTGACCACCTCTGATACCAATTTGTCACGACCCTCCCTCGGGGCCCGTGTCATGACTACCCCAAGCCCGCCTTCCATAGGCCAGGGGCTGGTGACTAGCACCAAGGCGTAAATCCCAACAAAAAGGGAAGGCATTGCCTTTGAAAAGTGAACAAGAACCACAGAGTAAGCAAGCGGAAAAGAAAACACTAAGTAAAAACTGTACAAGCTTTGCTGAAAGTAAAAGGGGCCGGAAATACAAGCCCAACAGTAAAGTACAACTGAAAGAAAAACAACAACTGAAAAGGGAAAACTGCAGCGTCAAGCCGTCCTCTGAAATTCCCACCTGAAGGGTGGGTACAGATAGCCTCCACAGCTCCTCGGTCCACCTGACCGCTCCGAGTACGTCCCGCTCAGTGGTCCACCTTCAGGTACCATCCTGCTCCACGCGCCACCACCACGATCAGCGTTGTCTGTCGTCTGCAACCAACACAACGTAGTGCGGGCAAAGCCCGGGCAGGGGTGAGTATAAGCTACTCAGTAGGGACCCCGAGACCCCCGAAGGTCTCCCGAAATCCACAAAGGATAATCCACAAAGGAAAGGTACAATCATGAAGTAACATCTGACACGGCTTAGGTATATTCCCATACATATATCTAAGTCTTCAATTCCCCGTTCGGCTCCAACGTCCGAGCCCAAGCACAACCCAATCCACACAGGAAAGTAAAACGTATACCCACACAAGATAGAACAACACAGTCCACAAAGGAGAGTAAACACAAGATTATGCTCACACAGGTATACTTCTTTGGATGATGATAAAGATGATCACTGATCCGTCTAAGTCGTCAGTCCCATGAAGGATCGATAGATAACTAACCCCCGCAATGACCCACACAGGATCGGGCCCACACAGGACCGGGCCCACGCAGGACCTGTAGGCGCTGGCTCACACAGAACCATTGAGCGCTGACCCACACAGGATCGGACCCACACAGGATCGGGCCCACACAGGACCGGGCCCACACAGGACCTGTAGCACTGATCCACGAAGGATCGCTGAGTGCAGTAGTCGTCGCAGTCCACTGAGGATCTCTGCATAGTCGTCACCGCAGTCCACGGAGGATCTCTGCACGGTCGTCGTCGGAGTCCACAGAGGATCTCTGCACGGACGTCGTCGGAGTCCACGGAGGATCTCTGCACAGTCGTCGCCGCAGTCCACAGAGGATCTCTGCACGGTCGTCGCTGTCGAAGTAGCAGTCGCAGCCAGCCTAGGGTTCCCGCACACAGCAAGCTCGTTCGGGAGGGTCCGCTCCACGAGTCGAGAGGCTGATACATCAAATGACACTAAGTCTGAAGTTGATGTATCCAAAAGTTCCGTATCGCTAACATGAACTCAACGTCACAGACGACGCGTCAATCGGACGCCCGGTCTGAGAGTTATTGGCATTTTTGTCCCAGGGGCCCGGTTGGTTTTTAAGGCATAACCAACCCGACCGCACTCCACCTGCGTCCAAACCTCGGGCGGAGTATTCCAAAATATCCGTATCACTTAGAGGAAAACAACAAAGATGACGGCATGTCAATCGGTCATCCGTAGCTCAAGTTATGAGTGTTTCCGCTCCGAGGGCCCAGTTGGTTTCGCGTACGAACCAACCCGGCCGAACTCAAAGTATTCCGAAACCTTGAGTGAGATATACCGAAACGAGCGTCTCGATCCAAGGATCGCGTTGCCGCTGACGGCGAGTCGTTTGGAGGCCCGTATCTCAAGTTACAGCGTTTGAACGAAAACGTCTGAAGAAGGGGGGTACGGTCCCGCGCCGACCCGGCCCGACCCCCCCCCCCCGGGTCGGCCCGAACCGGGTCGACCCGACCCGGTTTATCCCGGTCCGGCCCGGCCGCTCGGACCGGCCTGGCTCGGCTCAGCCGAGCGGCCGAGTGCCAGGCGCCGCGGGCGTTGACCCGCGGCCTGAGGAAGCCGCGGCCCGCGTGGGCCGCGCCGGTGAACCGCAGATGCGGCAGAGCCGCGTCCTGGGCGGGCGAACCGGACCCACGTGGCCGCGGGTCCATTGGCCACCACTGCCGCGGCTGAAGCCGCGGCGGGCTCGTCCTGCAGCGTGCCGGGGCGCCGCCGCCTCCGGCCGCCGACAGCTTCTGCGGGCCGCCGGTGTCGCTCCGGTGGCCCGTTTTCCTTTCCGTCTGCTCCGTTGCTCCTCCCTGGATCTGTTCTTTACTGCGGAGCTGTCAAACATTCGTTGCGGCCCGTTCCGTCATCGCCCGTCAAATCCGCACAAAACGAAGAACGACGGAGGGTCGTCGGGCCGTGTTCGTTTGGCCCGCACCCTCCGCGTTAGAGATAAACAACTGGGAGAATTTTATTCCACACAGGAAACAACAATTTTAATAAGATTAAAATTGATCACAATTCGGTTCTTTAATTTCTTTAAAGAAACATTGATGGGAATAATTAAAAAGGGGTAAATCCCAAAATAAATCCCTACCTCACTGATCGTCGCGCATGGGCGTTCTTCGTGGAAAAGCTCGTCGCGGAAGAGGGGGATCGTCGCGTCGTCGTGGGGAGGCGTCGCGTCGTCGCGGAATTCGGCGTTGAGTCGGCGAGCTCAAAAAACCAAGAACAACAGATTTAAATTATTAAAACTTAAATCTGTGTTTCGTTTAAAACCAAAAGAAAAGAACTCGAGAGGAAATCCGAAATCACTCACCTCAAACGGTCGGTGATCGGAGATCGGAGCGTGGAAGAACGTCTCGGACGGAAGCGTCGTCGATTTCCGGGTTCGGCGTTCTTCGCGTTCTTCGCGTTCTTCGCGTTCTTCGCGTTCTTCACAAGGGAGAAGAAGATGCGAGGGTCCTCTCAAATCTTATCAAAGCGTAAATAACCAGAGGTCGAGCATTGGCCTTATTTTATTATTATGCCAATGAATTTTGAAAATTGGTTAAGAAACGATCCATCAATTCGTTGAATTAATTCAACGAAAGAAACAGCCCATTTAATTCACGAAAGAAACCGCCCAATTAAATGGTCTGTTAAGATTTTAAGAAACGCATCCGTTGACTTTCATTAAGACGGGTTTTCGCGGGTGCATTTCTTAGCAGAAAGAAACGGCGGGGCTCGTGTGGGCCCCACCACACAAATATCCTACCAAAGGGGTAAGATATTTCTGGACAGCATCCTATCCGCTTCAACTCAGTTCAAGCCACCTTTAAGTGGCTTCAAGTGGCTTCCAAGTGGCTTAAGTGAAATAAAATAAAGTTGTCGCAAAATTAATTTATTTCTTAACTTTACGCCCGAAAATTAAAAATCACACCCGAGCAAACGCAACTCCGGAAGAGGTGTTTCTAAGCAAATACCGGCGCTGCGATTTCATCGGTGCCCTCAGAATTCGATTCCGGGCACCGGTTCAAAAGTTAGAAAAAACCACTCGTCTGTTCACTGAGCGTACCCGAGCCAAACTTCGGAAAATGATTCCGGGCACACCGGGCCTCGGAATTAGGTGCTGTCAGAAACTGCGCTCTTGTAAAATTCCAAAAAAAATTAAGAAAAACAATTTCCTTGAAATTTACGGGTCTTTACATATATATTGAATATTTATGATATATAAATCATGTTTTATATTCTGCAAGTATGTAAATCCTGATATAAGTAATAATAATGTCAAGAAAAACAATTCCAAACACCTACGATAAATGAAACGATTTTACCCAAAACGCTTCTTTAACATAGAATTTACAAAAGAACAGGTAATATAAAGTCATAAGTGAACCATATTTGATATCATAACAATGAATATGATTCTGTAATAAGTTAATGACATTATTTAAATCATTATACAGGAGGTTCAGATACGTACAAAGCATATCAGACATAAGGTAAGGGAAATATCACAATCTCATTTTTATCTGAGATTGTTTGTACTTTGGTATTTACTGGGGTGTATTTTATCATCCACATACATGTTTCCTCAATATTTAATATTATTTCCATCCACATACAATTGCTTAAATCCAATTTTACCCTTAGGTGTGTTTTTAGTAAAAGATATGAAAGATATCTTTTGTCTTTTTTGTACGTGGTACTTTTTGACTTTTTTGGACAAAAGTACGAAGAATTTTTTTTTAACTTATACGGCATGAATGTATTTTTAAAATGTTATTTCCAAGAAGATTCTTGTACAAGTTTTCATGTTTATTTTTAATAAACTTCTTTTAGTTTAAAATTGTATGACATGTTAAGAAAGGAAAAATGTTTTTCAAGTAGAAAAGATATTTTCTTCAAAAATGGAGTTCAAGTGTTTTATCAAAATTATTTTCCATCTAAGATAATAAAAGGTTATATTTATATCCCTATTATTACATGGATTTGATTATGTTTTGATGGAAATATTTTTATGAATTTCTTTATCTTATATGAATTGTTTTATGATGTCATGTTGTTTAAGAATCCCATTTTTATTACATGGGTTATGCTATGACGTATGGTTTATGATTTTGTGGAACACATAAGTATGATATCATTATGAGATGGGTGGGACCTATATCTCCCTCCAATGCATTGGGTAAATATTTTATATCTCATGAGATAGACATGGCTGGAATGGTAGGTTATACCGGTTCAGTGAAACAGGACTGAAACGAGGGTGCTCGGTTCATAAATGGACTTTGTCCACTAAGATAGTCTTGGAAATGAGTCTTGACAAATAAGAAATGATTCTCTATGATTATGTGCGTATGCCACAAAGTTTCATGTTTTAAGTTATGATTGTAGGGATTACATTTCACTTCTATGATTTATCCCATGTTCTGATATTATGATCTCTTTTGCAGGTTAAGATTTCCAAAAAGTTATGTTCTTATGTATATGATGTGATTGATATTTCTTTTGTTTACCATTACTAAGCATTTGAGCTCACCCTTTTGTATGTTTTATTTCCCCAGGATATAAAGAAAGGTTTTAGGTAAAAAAAGGAAGATCTTTATGGGAGATGTTGAAGATCATTCACCACGATTAGAAGATTATATTCCGTGTTTCCAAAGACACTAAACTATTACGATCCTTGCGTGTGTGTTTTTGTTATGTACTAAGTATTCCTAAAAAGTAATGTATTGTCCATGTACGTCAGGCTTCGGGTCTCTACAGTTGGTATCAGAGGAAAGGTTTAGTCATCCTTTGGAAATTAGGATGCGAGAACGTTAGTGAGATCCCTAGAGATATTTCTAAGGTATATCTAGGGATGTCCCTAAGAATAAGTATACGTATAGGATATAGTACTAGAACTATGGTAACGATATTACATTAAACCAAAGATGTTAGATATTGAATTTACTACCCCATTATTACGATTTTTTCCTCTCACAATATTCTTTTTGGGTTTTAGAAAATGGCTGGAAACAAGATGATTCACGATAATGGAGGATAGATGGAAAATGGAATGATATTCTTCATGAGAAACCAAATGAAATGGGATTTAGAAGTCCAAACATCATTATTATGTCGAATCAACAATATCATAATATGATCAATAAAGTAAAATTTGGTAAGTTTCCTGACTTGGCTAATAAGAGAAAGATGGAGTTTCATGATGATTATAGAGGAAAGAGATTTCAATTTACCCTATTTAAATCATGTGGGAAGAGGAATCAAGGAGAATGTTTCAAAGGAACTAGAAGATGCTTTGGGTGTGGAAAAGAAGGACACAAATCTAGTAAGTGCAAAGGAAAAGGTTCAGTTAACACCAGGGATGAGGATAATGGTATTGCTACGACATCAACAATGGTTAAATGTTTTAAATGTGGATTGTACGGGCATTATGAAAACCAATTCCCTAAGATAAAGTCTCATGAAGAGAATCAGTATGGTCGTATGGGTAGTATTTATGTTGATGATTGTGATGAGACTACAAATGATATGTGAGATGAAAGAATTGTTGATGCTCGGTCAATGGTTCAAGAATGTAGTGGAATGATTACATGTTTATCAAGTGTAATGTTGTATAAGTAATCTCATGGTACTATGGAATAAAGAGACATCTAAGGATTGTTACACTGTTGTCTTTCCTTATGTTTTGAAAGTATGTGATGAATGGTACCAGTATTTTTGGAAAGTAGATGATATGTGCATAATGATGGGATAAAGAGAAAATTAAATGTTTGATAGTATTCATGAGCTCATGACTGATATAATGAGAAGGGTATATCATGGTTTGACTATATAGAATATTTGGATTTTGGTATGTGGAAAGAGTTAACCATTGACAGCATTCATGTTTTCACTAAGGGTTAATGGGTATTCATTTTTCAAGAGAATACATGATTACGGTATTCAGATGATTGGAATGTGACCAACAAGATAATGGGAGATAAATGATGGTTGGTTGATGACATTTCAAGTAATAATTTTCTTTATACTATGAGCTTGGACCGAAGTATTTTAGATAAGCCTAAAGATTGGAATGGATTATGTTGTAAATAAGTTAGGATAAAACTTTTTTCAATATTATTGATGGGATGTTATAGTAATATAGCTTTAGAAAAAGGACAACCTACAGGACGGGCGATAGCCCATCGCATCGGACAAGGATGTGGGAATCGAATCCACAACCGAAGTGCGACTGGCCTTTATCTCCTACCACTGGCCTACAGGAATTCCCTGTTTAGTAGAAACTAGTTTTATTTTATTATGCGGTATGATATATGAAGTATAGGTTCATTCTTGGAATCATATAAGATTAACCTCACCATAGATGGACTTATGTATATTTGATAACTTTTTCTAACTTTTTGTTTGAAACAGATGGAATAACCCATCATTCTATCACATTATCAATTAACACTTCATGAATAACAAATTCAACTTCATTTCTTTAAGAGATGAAGTTGAAATTGTTCAATGTACGAACAACATTGAGATTGTACCAAAATAAAGTAAGTATTTATTCTAATTCAAATTATTCATCTTTAGGGAAATGATTTTGAAAACGAAAAATGTTATCCTAGTGATCTTATATCAGATGAATCAGATGGTACCCTAGATGATCCCAAATTTCTGGCTTTGCGATTGTTGGCTTTTTCATAGCCATCAGAACTTGATGGTTAGATTTTTCTTCCATATCCATATTTTCTCCTACGTGGAAACCCAATGATGAGTTAATTTGGGTAACCGTTACATTTCATACTTTCGTTTTTAAAGCCATATTTTTGTATTCCTTTTTACGATGTGGGTTTTTATTAAACAAACTTTCGAGTAGTAAACCATTTATAACCCCGACGAATTTCGAGGGTGAAATTCATTTTAAGGGGGGTAGAATGTAACACCCCGAGATTTTATGAAAAATATTATTTTAATTTCAGTAATGTCTTGTGTTTTATTCTACACCAAGATTACCTTGCACTATACGCAACACCGTATTAGCTTGCAGTATACGCAACACTATTCTTGGATCATGTAACACACAATTTTGATAATAGTTATTCTACGCAACATTGAGTATATATATATATTCAATGTATAAATGAAATATGGTTGAATTCTGTTATACGAAACAATGAAGGATTCTTTCATAACACGCAACCCTGACTTGGCTTGCATTACACGCAATCGCGACCTTCCTTGATAGCGTGTGTTGTACGCAATACTGGGTTTTAATAAACAATGATATATTATTATATTATTGTCATGAACTAGCCGTTATGAATAGTATTAATTAAATCTTAAATTTTATAACATTATTATTCATCTTACACATTTTCTAGAACATGTTATAAGACCAAAATAAATTTTTCGGGTGAAATAAGTATTTTTAAAAAAATGCAGTTTTGCCGCCTTTTGATGGCGCACCCACTTTAAATCTAGTTTTTGACATGTTTATATGTTTAATTTGAAAAAAATAAAATTCTTCTTTGGAATCCAGATATAAAAATTTACATTCGATAATGTTTTGATATTTTTCCGATAACTTTCATATTTTAATGAATAGTAAAAACACGCTTTATTTGAATTAAAAACAAATTTTTTCATCATAATTACTTATGTGGTTAAATTATAATATTTAACGGTTTTAAAGTATAAATAGAATATATTTTTACCTTTTAATATAATTTATGTCCTTAGCATTGATTTTACCTTGAATTTGTAGGTTAAATCAATTCAATCTTTTGCAATGTTTTAAAGAAAAACACGTTTTCTTTCGACAACGGGATTAATTTTAATTTAATTTCTGCATCTTTTTTGTATTGAATTTGGAAAAATGGATTCCATATTTAAAATAATGGGGTCCAAATTATGTTAATAAGCTACTTTTTATTTTTGGGCATTGTGAATTGTAACTACGTTAAATTTTATTTACTATAGTTGAAGGTAAATCGGGTAATTAAGGGTAAATATAAGATTATAAAATTACCCTAAAACTTGGAAAAATCCAATTGGATGTCTAAAAGTAGACCCATATAACCTAATTATAGTATTAGATTCATTTTATGGACTTTTCTCCATGAAAATAATTTAATTATTATTAAAACCAAAGAATGTGACAACATGTCACTTTCTTAAAGCTTATAAGTATAATAATTTTAATTTAGTGATAAATTTCATGAAACCTATAACATGAATAGCTTCCAGAAATATAATACAATTATCTACATAATAGTAATTTATTTATAATTTTTAGGGGTTAAATAATGATCATTTATTATGACACAAAGATGATGCAGTAATTGTCTTATTAATGAAATATTGACATAATTGATGTTATAAATGCCCAAATAAATTTAATTTAAGACTTTTTATGACATAAATTAATTTTATAGGTTAATATGACATGTTATTGTTGATATAAGTAACTTTTTTAGGACTTATCATTCTGTTATGAATTTCATAAATATCATGTACCAAATAGTGTCAAAATTGACAGAAATTTGTTTTTAAAAACAAATATTATATTATTAATTGTTATTTAATTCCTAAAAATATAAGGTTCGGCCAAATGACTTAGATAAGGATATATATATTAATAATGAACCACTTGGGGTTCTTTTGGCTTGATATATTAATCGTATTAACCTTATAGTGTAAGAAAACAAGAAGACACGGTAAAAGTTAAATTATCTAACTTAAAGTTAAATCTAAATGATAAGGTTAAAATTGATACCTAAACTTGTCTAAATCCTATTGTATGAGATTACATAGACCCATCACCACTTTATCTTCGAAATAAGACCCTTTGGAACCATTATAAACCGAATTTTACCTTAATATAAAATAAACTTTTGAGATTTTCCTAAGGTGCCCCTCTCCTCCCTTATAAAAGGGCACCTCCTCCCTCTCCTCCTCACACCAATTTGAGCATTCAACCTCGGCAAAACCCTGAAAAAATCTCTTCTCCACTTCCCTAGTATCATTATAGAGGTCCTGGTCTTCTTCAATGTCCATCCTTAGTTCTTTAAGTGGAGGTTAAGAAAAGGCGCGTCAAAAAGAAGTAATATCCATTACCGATCTTTTTGAATTTCTTTCTTCTTCAACTTCTTCTTAATTAGTTGTTTAATGATAAAGTGATAACATAAGTATTTCTTATATACTGATATGTTATTATAAATATGAAACAACTCTAATTAACCTTCTATACATCCTACGGAAAAAGGAGATCACCGCGCGTGCGTACGTACGGAATACCGTCTCCACGCTGTGGTGTAATCTATTTTCCACCACCACCTTAATTGGATGGGTATAAGGGTGAATGTAATGAATATATATGATTATTGTAAAGTTATATTTATTCTTTAATATTATACATACACTTTAATATAATTCCATGATCTTGGGAATGATATCATCGCTCGTGCGTACGTACGGACTATCGTCTCCACGACGCGATTAGATTCACTCTCCATGTTAACCATTCATGAATGATTATAAAGTATATATAATGAATAATAATGAAATATATGACATAATAATGATACTTTATTTATGTATATATATATATGTATGTCATTTACTTACTTCCATTCAAGACAATAAGGAAAGGAAAACAGCGTTCATGCGTACGTACAGACTACCGTCTTCATGAACGGTGTGTTTCATTTCATTTATCTATCTATTATATATATATATATACTGAATATATATGATATATAAATCATGTTTTATATTCTGGAAGTAATTAAATCATGATATAGGAAATAAAAATTTCAAGAACAACAAGTCCAAACACCTACGATAAATGAAACGATTTTACCCAAAACGCTTCTTTAACATGGAATTTACAAAAGAACGGGTAATATAAAGTCATAAGTGAACCATAAATGATATCATAACAATGAATATGATTCTGTAATAAGTTGATGACATTATTTAAATCATTATACAGGAGGTTCGGATACGTACAAAGCATATCGGACATAAGGTAAGGGAAATATCACAATCTCATTTTTATCCGAGATTGTTTGTACTTTGGTATTTACTGGGGTGTATTTTATCATCCACATCCATGTTTCCTCAATATTTAATATTACTTCCATCCAAATAAAATTGTTTAAATCCAATTTTTCCCTTCGGTGAGTTTTTAGTAAAATATATGAAAGGAATCTTTTTTCGTTTTTTGTACGAGGTACTTTTTGACTTTTTTTGACAAAAGTACGAAGAATGTTTTTCTTAACTTATACGGCATGAATGGATTTTTAAAACGTTATTTCCAAGAAGCTTCCTTTACATGTTTTCAAGTATATTTTTATTAAACTTCTTTTAGTTTAAAATTGTAAGCCATGTTATGAAAGGAAAAATGTTTTTGAAGTAGAAAGGATATTTTCCTCAGGAATGGAGTTCAAGAGTTTTATCAAAATTATTTTCCATCTAAGATAATAAAGGGTTATGTTTCCATCCCTATTATTACATGGCTTTGATTATGTTGTGATGGAAATATTTTTATGAATTCTTTTATCTTATATGAATTGTTTTATGATGTCATGTTGTTTAAGAATCCCATTTTTATTACATGGGTTATGCTATGATGTATGGTTTATGATTTTGTGGTACAAATAAGAATGGTATCATTATGAGGTGGGAGAGACCTATATCTCCCTCTAATGCATTGGGTAAAGATTTTATATCTCAAGAGATAGACATGGCTGGAATGGTAGGCTATACAGGTTCAGTGAAACAGGACTGAAATGAGGGTGACTCGGTTCAGAAATGGACTTTGTCCACTAAGATAGTCTTGGAAATGAGTCTTAACTAATAAGAAATGATTCTATATGATTATGTGTGTATGCCACAAAGTTTCATGTTATAAGTTATGATTATTGGGATTACATTTCACTTCTATGATTTATCCCATGTTATGATATTGTGATCTCATTTGCAGGTTAAGATTTCCAAAAGTTATGTTCTTATGTATATGATGTGATTGATATTTCTTTTGTTTACCCTTAATGAGAATTTGAGATCACCCTTTTGTATATTTTATTTCCCCAGGATATAAAGAAAGGTTTTAGGTAAAAAAAGGAAGATCTTTATGGGATATTTTGAAGATCTTTCACCACGATAAAAAGATTATATTCCGAGTTTCCAAAGACACTAATCTATTACGATCCTTGCGTGTGTGTTTTTGTTATGTACTAAGTATTACTCAAAAGTAATGTAATGTCCATGTACATCAGGCTTCGGGTCTCTACAAGAATCAATTTATGGGAATGAACCCCCCCCATCCATGTATTAGGATGTAGGATATGGGATCTTCTTGGATGCTAAAAATATATGAACATCCAAGGAATTTCCAAATGATTAATTTAAACCATATCAATAGTGTATTAGTGATTTAGGTCCTACTACATTGAAGGATTATGATGTCAGAGATTATATGATTCATTATGATCATTTCTCCTTCAGAACATATAATCTACGATATATGGGTGATATAGTTGATGATTGTGGGGCCAACCTTGATGCCCATACATATATGATTTCAGATCACAATGTTTTCATTTCCACCAATATTTATGGGGACTTTTTCTATGAATGGAATTTACCTTTATAGATTAATAATCATTTTATGTGTGTCTATGCGAGATATACCCACTCTACTTTTAATATGAGTATAATTCCTTAGAAACTCATATATTTTATCGATTTTTTATGAGAAAGGTGTCTTGTACTAAGACACACCATCCTCCTAGTGATACAACAAATCATTTATCCAGAAATAATGTTGATGTTTGGATTTTATCATATCCAAACATAAAATTATCCAAATTTGTAAGAGTAGCTTCCTGGTTACCGCCATTTTCCAAGGAAAATCCATGTTCTGTAAATCAATTTTATTTGATAGGAATAATAACCTTGGATGCACCATACAAGGAAATAAGGCTCCTTAATTTTCTAGTAGGAGTGCCAACAGATATGCGTTAAATGAGTATAGTTCTTGGGTTAAATCCATTCCATAGTTATTAATTCTATCGCAGCTCAAGATTTTATAACATAGAGGATGAATAACATAGAGGTTGAGATATCGTTTATTCTATATAAATTCGAGTTATCTTTGAATGGTTTCAACAATTTTTCCACCCATCTTGGTATCACATTCAAGGACCAGCTTGAGGAGGTCAGATATTTTCTCACAGAACTTGATGTAGCATTGCAAAGTGTAAGGGTTCATATATATTTTTCCCCACTGGTCCTCCAAATGGGTTTTTGGGGGTATGCTACAAAATTTTATAGAAGAACAACGTGGTCCCATCATCGATGAAGTGCTAAGGCAGAACACACTACTATCTTTAAAGGGTTATAGTTCCATTGTAACTAAACCAACTTCCGTTATGTTTTTAATGAAACATATGAAATCTATAAAGGAAAAAACAATCATTCCATCCATATATGTTCCCTTGTTGGTATGTCAATGTGTGAGGAATTTGGAAGCGACTGGGACACTGATGATGATGGTTCCCCATGTCAACTATCCCAGATGATGGTGGAAGTTTTTGTTTCTTGGGAAACTGATTCGGAATAAGCACTGTCTAGCTATCCTACTCTAGAATGGATAGGAAATATAAATATATATTAATGTTTATAGTCCTATTCTAAATAGCCTCAATGTAGGTATATCATTTCATCCTTCAATTATTTTTGATTATTTCTATTCTACATCTTGGAATTTTTTAGAGGTGCTTTAACCAACTGAATCCACACTAAATAAAATATATCTTCTCCTTAGAATGCAAGGGGGTGTTTTGTTTCATTATAAAACCTCATTTTATCTTATCTCATCATGAATACTACTTAAATAATGTGATCACTCAATCATTCTTGTTTCCCAATTTTTATGTCCTGGAGGTATCACCACGTTATTGGGTGTGGGTGGACAATGTTTTTGTGGATAATAGCATAGTTAACTATTCTTATTCCACATTATCCATGGGGGTATCATGTATTGGGGAAAGTTAAGACTTCTACTAAATAATAAACATTATTAAATTGTTTACCATCTCAATAAATTTTCTTTTGTTTCATCCTCTATCAAGGGAGGAAAGTGATGTATGTCTTTGGAAATGAACTGAAGGTTCCACAAGGATGCTCTTTATATGTGGGTGTCACCTCTTCAGTAGAGGATGGAGTTGGGGTAGTGAATGTTTCAAGAAATACCACCTAGAAATGTATGATTCTCACATCAGTCATATCCACAAAATTCCTGGTGATACCATGTGATTTATCTTTTTGATGAAAAACCCATTTTCTCATTTTATGTAGTTCCATATAAAAAAATGTCCTATGTTTTGTCCACTTCCCTCTTTGGGATCCCTCAGACTAGGTAGACCAATATAGAGGGTGGCTTCCTTCCTTCTTCATTGAAGAGAGTGATCACACCTCCCTCTCTTGAAGACCTAGTACCAAATATTTTTCCTAAAACCATGATGTGATTTGATCAGGGAAACAATTATATTGAATTTTATATGTAAATGGAACATTAGATATTTAGTAGAGCTGGATATTGGTATATGATACCCCTATTGAGGAGATGAGGGGTTGGATAGGTCACCTTCTGTTTATTCTTGGGACCCATGGTTATGGGGAATTAAATATACAATCCCTTATGACATGGTGAAGGATGTGATCTCTATAATGGAATACTATACTGTCCTTGAATTTAGGGCCATAAATACAGAGACATACTCTTCAGTGAATAATAAATGATATGAGTAAATAAATGATGCTTCCTAGTACAAGGTGTAGGTGGATGGTCACCAGGACATGGTCAGCGTTGATAAGATGATATTAATTATCTCTATTTTTTGATGGATCCCCTTATATCTCAGATCATTCATATTCATAAAGAGCTATACCTATGTCAACATGAACTCCTGATATCATAGCATACGATAATGGAGATACGTGAACTTCTTGACATCCTGGAGAATTCAATATATTTTGATTTTTATAGGGTGGATGAGTTTTTGTAGGTCACAGGGTTAGAGATAAAATATATAGATCAATTAATCCAATATGTTAACTCCCCAAAGAATATTCTGGTAGAACTGAAGGACTCATCTGAGAACATTATGTGATGAAATATAACTTTTTCATTAATAAATTGGATTTTTTATTTATGGGAGATCCATTGAAATATGGAGATATTCCTCTTGTATGAAATAAATGAATTGATTTTTTAACCATCAATGTTGTTCTACATTCATATTTTAATTATGATTTTCATGTCATTATACTAATATTATATTATATGAATCATCAATGATACTAGTCATTTTTAATATATCATGTAATTGTGATTGTCTAGATCAAAATATTTAAATCATAACAGATTCTTCTTGAGAAGTTCTCCAAAAATACCATCAATTAAGAGGTAACTCATTGATTAACCTATTGTAGTTATATTCAGATTAATTGTGTTGCATGAAGAGAACTAGCTAGAATATATCACCAAGAGGAAGATTCCACTATATTTTCCAAAATATGGTAGGCTTGGTGATCTTATCATGATTTTTTTAATGTCATATGGTGGGCCATACATGGTTTATCATTCATACGGACTAAACTTCCTATGGTCTCTAGTTCAAGGAATTTTGGCTTAAACATTCTATCAATATAGTTTAGGTATATTTAGATTGATCTATCTATTGTTGTTGTTTTGGGGCATTTAGATTGATAATTCTATCTCTATTGTTTAGGGTCATTTATATTTAACCGTGTATCACTATAGATTTGGGTATTTTATCTCGGACTTTATATCTCTGTATTTTATGTTCTTTTAGAATAGACCTTCTATTGATACAATATAGTGTCTTTTACAATGAATCTTCCAGCATTGTATTTTATTGTCCTTCTACTCAGACCTTGTATCATTGTATTTAAGGGTATTATATCATGGAAAATATGATTACATATAGAGAAAATATGTACGTACATGAATTTAATGATGATCATGAATATGAAGTAGACATGGCAGGAATGACTGATACCATGGTAGGATGATGAGTTCATTCCTAGTGTCACTAAGGATCATGAGTTTTATATCTACTTTCCTCCAACGATGAGATTACACTTATCAATAGGTCAAATACCATATACATCATTATCATTTTCTTATAGATCCACCTACACTCTTTTCTAAGGGTCATAGAAGTCATATGGGTGTGATATTGGTTGAGGGAAAAATTCTAGGGATGTTGGGTCCTCCTGGATAGTTGGAATGTGTTTGAATTAAGTCATAACCCAATAATTGGAGTCAGTGAGTATGGGATGGGGAAGATGTATTGATAATGACCCATAATAACATATGGTGTTTCATTATAAAATGTTTTTACCATGTCTACCATGGATTGGTTTCAATTTTCTATAAGGAGGATATAGAGGTTATTGGTAGGTTAATGACATTAGGAATAAGTGTAATGTTCAAAGAGAGGTGTCCCCACCATTTAACAAAGGCCATGAAGTATTTTTTATGTCTCGTGTGTTTGAATGATGAAGTAGGGTAGGGAGGATAAACTATCCAGGAATGGTTATGGTGGCCTAGGGTAGTTTAGATTTTAATTTGTGAAGCTCAATCCCAATTAAATATGGTTTAGAATCCGGTGGTACGTCCATGAATGGCTTTATAATTGAGTGTCCCATTCTTGTATTGAGAACAGGTACAAAACATTGTGATTTAATGTCAATTAGGTTGTTTCTTCTTGGATAGTCATTTATAGGGACAATAAATCATGGTCTAAGGTTCTTAGGACATGTGAATGATTTTGGAAAATCATATGATTAATGGACCAGAACACTCTAAGGTGCTGAGTTTTTCTATGTTGACATCCTAGATCACATTGATCATCAACCCCATTTGTATAGTAACACATCTGGATGAGGACCATTGGTATTTATATAGAATAAATTAGAATAAATGAATAATTTAAAAAAGGTCCTTTAGAACCATGTATACTTTTCAAAGGTACATGAAAGGATTAGGGTGATTTCAGGGGATCAAATAATGATGTTTTATTTTTGAAATGTGTAATTTATGTGAAGGGTTTGATCACCCTATATTTTTTTACCACATAGGGATCATAATATCACTGTATGATGATGTGAAAAAAATATATATAACATTTTCCAAAACCATGGGACCCAATGGGAATTTGTTTTCATTCACAAGGAAAATAATATAGTCCATGTGAGCATTATTTATTCTATATTTAATCCCCAATTTTTTCCTAAACTCTAATTATTATGTGTCTAGAGAGTGTATATGTAACTTTAGCTTCAGAAACCCTTTGTGAGTTTTCCACCCGGCATGTTTCATATCCCTTTTTGTTATAATTTATTGTCATTAGATTTGGACCATTATAGGCTAGATGTAATTATCATACATCTTTTACCAATGTTTTTGTAGTTTATGGTCATAAAAACAATGACTTAAAATGATGTGGTGTTATAAAAGAGTCAAATTTTGATACCTATGGGAAAGGGAACTTAAAAACCCTTCTGAGTGGGGGAATAAAATGATGTAAATCATAGATCATGGTTCTAAGGACATGATTAATAATATGGGAAAAATCATTCAGTGGATAGAATATAAATCCACGAGGTGATGAGTTTTGACATGGTGATTTCAGTCTCAAATGGATTATAAATCCATCCATACATAGCTATGATTTCTCTTGTTGGTAGGTACGATGCTTTATGCATCGAATAAAAGCCATGCAGAGTGATCCAGTCTCCTTTATATGGTCTATAAAATGTTTGTAGAAACTTTTGGTTCTTGAGACATGAAGTGAGATTAATTAATTATGGTGATTAAAAGATGGTGGAAGCACCCAATACACTGTCTAACTAAAGCAAGGCTCTCATGTTCTTTTGATAAGGGATGATAATGGATGATGGTATAAATATTTTAGTTTCATGTAGTTGGGAGCCACTTTCTTATGTCTTGTTTATCATCCTGCATTAGGGGTATTTTCCTTTCAGTTTAACATATTTTATTAATGATATGCGAACATGGGTGAAAATAGTCCACGATATATACATTAAAAAGAAGGATCAAGGAAGGTCTGAATATTCTATAGGAAAAATGTTCTACTATGGATTTGATTCTATGTAGATTGGGTTCATTTTTTATCGGTAGTTATAGCTAGACCCAGGATTGGAGATCCATGAATTTGTACATATCATATGATGATATGATTCAAGACACACATAGTTCATTTACAAGAAACACTCTAAACCCGTCTGACCCACATACCAAGGTGGGTATTTTTTTGTTTATTGTTGTATCTAGGCCCAAGATTATAGATCTGAGCATCGAAATGAATCTTATGATGAGAGGAATCAATACACACATAGTCCATGTCGATCCACACGGTTTAATGTCATTCAAAAATGACATAGTATTCCCTATATAAAAAGGGATTTTGGAAGGAATCATGGATGATGATTTTGAAAACACTATACATTTTATGGAAATAATAATCAAGCCGAATAGAGTTATTGAAAAATGATCTTCCTACAGATGTTTGACCAATATGCATGGAGATATACTATTTATGTTTTTATTGTGACTAGACAATGGGTTATACATCTAAGTGTCACTACATATCCTATGATGACCTAAATCAATTCAAAAGTAGTAATTTAATGGTGGTGTGGTAGGAGACCAACACCAAAAATAGTTTTCCTATTGGTTTATAAATTTACAAATGTGACGTTTTATGTCCTTAGAATGAAATAAACGGTGAAGGATAACATATGGTTGTGAGGACTCATGGTGTGTATTTTAAGGCCTTGCATTCGAGATGATGATAAACCTATCATGAGAAGATATTAATCGTTTTTGTGGAGAAACACTTACTAAAATTCATATGCTCTCATGAGATATGAATTGTGTGGGAAAGAAGGAATGGAAAGGATTCCCCTACCATGTGGAGGTGATTAAGGATATTATATGGGAATATTGAATCAAGTGGTTGTTGGACCAAAATATATGATCATCGAATATAAATATAAATCATATAAATGATAATAAATATATATTTTGTCCCAAAAAAATATGAGGATCAATTTCATGTGTAAATGACATCAATCATGTAGTTTAACATCTTCCGATGATAGAGAGGCTCACCCAACATGAAAGCAAAGTAATACAATGGTTGGGCCCAAAATAATTGTGGTTCGAGAGTCAGTAAATATATTTTGATGGTAGGGATCAAGCCACATGTATTTCTTAAATGGAAAAACTCATTATGTGGGGGTAAATCTCACATGGGGACATGGTAATTTCATCCCTCTATCATACAGATCTATCTCATGCATGGTGATTAATTAGAGAGATGGTGCTTCCCATGTATTTTAACTTCATATGGTGGGGAAATTTTCAATTTTGTTTAACCTCATATGGTATGTACCTATTGTGTTTATTTTAATGTCATGTGTTTAGGATATAACACCCTATGATGTTGAAAGTCTTGATGTTAGGACATGTTTCGACCAATATTAATGAAGATAAACCATTGGGGTATCCATGAAATTTATCATCCTGTGGTGAGGAAATTCTGTATATAATTTAACATCCAATGGTTATGATGTTTCATTTTAGGTTAATGTTTTACAATTGAGACA
The DNA here is from genome assembly GCA_963277665.1 of Viscum album. Classification (NCBI taxonomy): domain Eukaryota; kingdom Viridiplantae; phylum Streptophyta; class Magnoliopsida; order Santalales; family Viscaceae; genus Viscum; species Viscum album. The sequence goes on from OY728160.1 coordinate 1,858,012,731, forward strand.
CATCTATGATGTTTAAATGAATAAAACTAAACTAAAATTTATTGTCTATTTTCATGTGTTTAGAATGTGAGATGTTGTATAGTTAAAATTATTACTAACTAAACATCATGATTGATGACAGTTTTGTAATGTATTTCTTAGAAACCATCTAATTGTAAGGGGTGGGATATGTTACTCATCCATTTTGTCTAATGAGTTTTCTCTATTTTGAAATAAAATTTTATAACATAAAGCACTTCCCATTTGGGTTCTATATTGGGAGGCTTCTTCCTAAGAATCAACATGGTTCTAGGATCCATCACTAATTCTCCTCAGAGGAATGAATGAAGGTGGACCCTTTTTTTAAAGGCATGTGCGATGTAATATTTATAGAATTCAAGGATGTGAAATATATGAAACATGTTATAATTAAGCCATCAGAGCTCATCTAATAGCATTTTTGATTGTACATCATTTTATAATTTTCTACAAATGTATATTTGAATTGAGAGAATCTATACATATATGTTAAATACTACCTCAGTGTCATACATCAATGAGTATAAATTTTCTTGTGTGTCATTATGTGTGGTGGTATGGTAAGCCCATTGATCCTAGAGGAGTCTATCTGGCTTGGAATTATTATCTGAATTCACAGTCTTCTTGATTATTTTTTATATGGTCTATTTGAAGGCACTTATTCAAATTTTTTCCATTACATGAAATCTAGATCAATGATAGGAGTTTATTTTTTACAGATGGTACAATTTAATAAATTCTAAAGAACATATCTGGGTGTCATTTTCCATCAGTATTGGGTTAGAGACCCTAAACCTAGTGATGATATGGGATTTTATGAAGTTGATTTTATTCATCATCCAAAATTCCTTTAGGGTTATTTCCTCTTTAAATTTGAAGAAGTGGTCTATAATAGTAAATATGTACTTGAACTACATATAAATGGATGGTGGATACAACCCCACAATAGCCACTACATAAATGGGAAATGACCAATAATATTTACATATATATAGAAATTCGAATGGCTAATGGATGAATTCTACATAGATCTGGCTTGCATGACATTTCCCCCTGAATTGCACATAGTCCTATAATATTGATTTTCTCTAATAACATACCCTCCTAATTTGGTGGCATATCCTAGACCCATAAGGACTAGATGTACTGGATCCTTAATGTAATACTTCTATAAAATCATGAATACTAGTTTCTTCCGTGATAATGAGAAATATTCCATTAAATCTTCACCTATTGAGGCCATTTTTACAATTTGGATCACTACTGACACACGTTTTTAAAATATGATGAATCATTTAAGAATAGTTCCTTAGGAATATTAATGGAGTGATCATTACCCAAGCAGAATCAAAGGGAATTTACCAAATTTTCCTGTGTGCACCCCTATGTGGAGAAAGCCCACATGTCCCACCACCACCCCATCCATGGTACTGAATGGTAGGTCACCCATGTGTCAGTGACCTATTCTCAGTGATTATGTTATGGCCTATCTTGGTGTACCTCATTCAACCAGTATTCCCAATAATTATATAAAAAGTATGCTTGGGCACCAAATTATTAGAAAAGGAATATTTAATGAATCCCCCATTCTATGGTTTATCACCACCATATTTTTATGTTACTTTTTTTAAACATTCATTGATGTCTTGTGTTATACGCTACACCAATATAAGATTGTTCTATAGGCAAAACATACATCGATTTAGGTATACACACCACTATTCTTTGTTTGTGTTACACACAATTTAAAATTATGTTTATAGAATTTTTTCACACAATATCATGTATAATTGAACAACTAAATATTATAACAAAGACATTATAATTGAAGCTTTGAATATTATTCTATTTCTTCTGAAAAACAATTTAAATGCAAATATGTGAGTCAATAAAATAAAACAATCACACATGAAGATATTTAAAATTATAAAAACATATAACTTATTAAATCTAATGATTTAAATTCATCATATATGTTTTCTAAACATTATATAAAAACATATTCATTTCTTGGATAAAAGAAATATTTTTTCTAAAATGTAGTTTTATCACCTTTTGCTGAAGAACCCATTTTAAATATATTTTTGAAACATTTTTATAATAAATTTTACAAAATGAAATTATTATTTTAATGAAAAATGAAGAAATTCAAATTCCTTGAATTTTTTTTTTCTATGGTTAATTTTTGGATTAATAGTGAAAACTCATATTTTTATTGGAAAATTTATTTTCATTTAAAATATTTACATTGTAAAATTATTTATTGGATTTGTTTTAAATACTAAATAGTTCATTTTTATTCAATTATTGGTTTTCAAAATTATTTTATACATGAATTTAGTGTTAATAAATTTTCCATTAAAAAAGGTGTATTATTCCACAAAATTGTTTTTTCATGACATTTTACCAGTTTTATATTAAATTTATTTCTACTAATAAATTATTATAAAATTTGTATAATATATGTCATATTTTTATTTTGGAAGTCCAGAAATGGTATGTAGGTCCCTTCAATTTTTTACGAATATGAATAGTAACCATGTGTCACGACCCGTCCCAGTGGGGCCCAAGCCGCAACTCCCCAATCCCACGTCCAAAGGCCTGGGGATGGTAACTTGCATTGATAGGCATGCTACTAACATGGGAGGCATTGCCTATAAACCTGTACACACACACGCACATCTCCAAGCCCACAAAGCTGAAAAGTAAAAACTACTAAAAATCGAAATGCATTCATACACTAAAATCCCAACCAACAGAGTAAGACAGGAAAGTAAAGTATAGTAATGCAAAACCCTAGGACAAAAGTATAATCCCACTAAAAGAGAGTCTGTATCAAAGTCCAACTTGTAAATAAAGGTACTGGGACTGCAATCAGTAGCCGTACGAACACACCTCGGCCTGTTTGATCTCGCTGAGCACTGTCTGGTCCTAGTCTACCTAGAATCATGTCAAAGTCTCGCTCGTCTGCATAAGAAACAACATGTGCGGACAAAGCTCGTGCATGGGTGAGTATAACAATACCCAGTAGTACAACCCGAAACCACAAAGTAAAACAACAAGGAAAATACCACAAAGCAATGATAAAATGAGCTCTATACAATATATGATTGGAGAACATATAACAAGAATATCCAGATATACTCATACACGTTCGACCATCGTGAAACCACCACTAAGATCCATCTCAAAGATTCCACTAAGAACCTACAATTGATAACACACTCCTATGTCTAAAGATATTGATATGAAGTACTCTTTACAGGAGAACACACTCCACAAGTACATGAGAATACGATGTTCAGATGAGGATCACAACTAATAGCTATGGGGTGATTCCAACAACTCAGTCTGAACTAATACGCTAAGCAGAGGATCGACGCCCAGGTAAAGTATGTCACATCAATAGCAAGAACCCTACTTAGGGTTCCAGGAATGAAAATAGGATCTAGATCTAAGTCTCACAGAGGGGACTCCAACAACAATATTTAGGAAGTCTTGTTAAAGGGATCATACTCCTGTATTAGGAAATGATACCAGAACCTTCAAGGGAAATATCAGGGGTATGAACCCTAATAAATCTAGTCCAAGTCATGGAATAAAAAAGGACCAATCCATCTAAAATAGGGTACACGACATGTATTATGGTCACATGCCATGTTCACTGACTCCGGGTACTGCCCGTGTAAACGGACCGTGTCATCTGTCCAAGTTATGTAAAAATCAAATACACGGCGTGTTGAAGTATCACACACTATCTTCCTTGACTCCGGTTACTACCCGTGTAAACTTAACATGTATGAAATCTAAGTCATGTAGAAGAGTATTTACACGGCATGTAATTCGATGCACATTCCATGCCCTGTCAACTGGAAAACACATGTGTACCCTGGCCATCTGCTCGTGCACTATGTCTTTGTGTCAACATGTCTGTGTACCAGTACACGGGGTTACAATGTATCTAGACGGGTCTGTATGGGGAAGGTTATAAAAATTTTGTCCTTTCCCATGTACCTAACCTGTGACCGTGTACTCTCATAGAACACACCAGGTGGTCCGCTGATGAACAGACGCCATGTAGCCCATACTACATGTCGTGTAGTCAGGATTTTTCCAGAACTTCCGTCTTCCTCCTCGCACCACGACCGATCTTCCAGATCTCGATTCTGTTGTTCGTCTACCATGAAACACAAGTAACTTATTCATTTCATCATCCTGACACCGAATCTGTGTGTTTTGGACCTTCTATCATCTTAGAAAACAACTGTTGATTCATCAGAAGGAAAACACCCAAAAGCTCATATCTCTCGATCTGCTCCGAATCGTCATCCAAAACCATCGTCACAGCTCCATAACATTATTCCACGGTTGGATCTATATTCTCGGATCATTGCGCAAAAAAAGAATGCAAAATGATCGATTTCCTCCAAGAACTCATAGAATGCACACGAAGAATGCGAGAAATCAGAGAAGAAAGGAACAACAAATCGAGAGGGAAGAACCTTGATCGATGTTCGTTTCAATCTTGGTTCATAAACTTTAGAATATTATTGAACCAAAATTACTTGAAGAATAAAATCCCCAAAATCCCCACAAAATCCCATCCTGCAAATACGATCGATCTGCGGGCTTATATGTTCATGGATTAGTCCTCATTCGTCATATGAATCAAGAATAGGGAATGGAAAATAAAAAATCAAACATCCTAACTGGCACTACTAGAAAGATTATATTTCATAGCACTTCTATACCAACGGTTCAAAAGAACCTTTGGTATACATTCCCTTTACCAACGGTTTATTAAAACTGTTGTTAATGGTGTGGTTAGGGAGAGATTTCCCAACTGTTTATTAAAACCGTTGGGAAATCTATGGTTGTGGAGAAATTTCCCAATAGTTTTTAATAAACCGTTGGGATAGAGTAATTCAAATGAGTTTTACCCAATGGTTATACAGAACCGTTGGGATAAGTGAATTGTAGGAAGACTTTGCCAACGGTTTTAGAAAACTGTTGGGAAAGATTACCTTTCCCAATGGTTTTAAAAAACCGTTGTGAAAGTTTTACCCTAAAATCGTCACCAGCCCCAATCCCCTATCTACCAAATTTCAGACCTAAAACGCGATACAGAGAGCTCTCTCCATCGGAAAATTCTTCCACCCTTAAACCAGATAGTTTTTTTGTTCTGAACATCAAATCTGTAAGTGGTACCTTTGGTTCAATGTTTTCCATCTATTTTTTTGTTTTATGTTTTTATTTGGCCTAAAACAGAGGTCCGTGCACTATGGTATACCCATGAATTATGATTTTATTTGTTTTATAATTTTGTTCTACACTTCAACTATTTCATCATGTTGAAGATCTTTTAATTTTCCAATTATAATATTGTTATATGTTCTTTAGTAGATATTATCCTATAATCCATGGGGAGTAGATACCCAATGGAATTGTTGAGAACATTTCCATTTATGATGATATGATGAGTGTATGATAATGGGATTTTTGGTGTAGAACCTTATGACTTGATCTTCTATTGACACATGATGTTTGATCTATCAACATTTCACTATGATACTTCAATAGGATTGATAACAACTTATTTTGTGTTACGTTTAATATTACTATGTTCTTATTCATCAACACTAGGAGTATATAATTAGACCACTTGTTAATATTTAAATATCAAAAGATGTGTTTCATCATCTATATCAAGAGTGAAGTCATTAAAACCTGGTCAAAATTCATTAGATATGGATTAAATCATATTGATTGTGATGGAGGAAAACTAATACTCCTCCTAGGGATGTGATATATTTTTTTATGATGGTTAATATAAAAATGTTTGTTGGTTTAGTGACCATTTCACCACTTAATGGTATGGTTCTGATTGTACAGTTTAGTGCATAATTTCCCAATATATCATTTTTGGGTTAGTTAATTTTTGATCAATTAATTGGGTTTCTCCCATTGAACCATTTTATGGTATGGTTAACATTCTTTATCATTTTAGATAATGGTTGAAAGATATGTTGTTTTTTCCATGGGATTGTGAAATAGAGTTTTACAATCATTATATGTCCATTCTAAATAATATTTTATGTTGGGTTTTCCCAATGGTTTTATTAAACAGTTGGGAATGAAAAATTTTAAAGACCCAATTTAGGGATCCTCATCCCCCGACCTCCGCCTCCCAACCCCCTCCCCCTCCCTGATCTCGATCTCCTCTCGACCTCCGCCTCTGCCTCTCAGCCCCCTCCCTATCCTCTGGTGGCGTTCCCCTTCCCCTCTCGGCTCCCTCTCCGATGACGATATCCCCCTCCCCTCTCGGATCCCGGCGAAGTTCCCCCCTCCACTCTGGTCTCCCACTCCTGGTGACATCCCCCTCCCCTAATTCTCCTCCTCTGACATCCCCCATCCCCCCTCTCCAGTCGCTCGCAAGACCCCCCATGGCCGAACACCCCATGGGATGTCCCCCTCTTGGCTCCCACTCCTCCCTCCAGTGTTCTTGATCTTTATTTCCAGGTAATAATTTGCCTTCATTTTTAATAAATGAGGAAATAAAGAATTCATTTTAGGTTCATATTTAATATAACCATTCATATTAATCGTTCATTTTCTAGAGTTTTGGTTAGTAGCCAACTCATGGTGTGGTGAATTATTCGGTAAATTCTAGTAATTCCATGTAAATCCATGTAATTTTTAGTGCATTCATCTATATTCTAATCTTATTAGTTTGATATATTTAAATTCTAGTAATTCCATTTAATTTTTACATGCTTGATTTTGTTATAAATTTTTTATGCCATATTGATGGCTTGAATTATGTCTTTTGGCGAGCTTGGTAGCTTGGGATCATTCAATGACCTTGATGACAAGAGATTTTTATTCAGTGGAATGTAATATTAAAAATCAATTTCATTGTACTATATTCCTTTCTTGATATATCTCTCTTAAAATGGTCCAGGAGAGAACATGTGTTCCTTATTAAGGATTCATGGATGTACTCCCATGCTTGGGTGGTTATTCCAGGACCCACCGAGGGAGACGATTCGGATATGGGTAAGGGATTACTGAGTGGTCTATTATATTCCTAGGTGATAATAGTTGTATAAGGAAGAAATCAAGGATAGATCTTTTGGCCATATGGCTAGGATATGCCAGGGGTTATACTCATTACCCTTTGTGAGATACTTAGGACATACATAGAAGTTACCATACATCGTAGTTATACACTGAAATCAATTTTGATCTATATGGATGGAATTAGTGGTATTGGATTATTAGATTTTCCAATTGTGATACTTTGGATTCTTTTAGATTGAATTAGACATGCATGAGACTCCCTCATAGGTTCAAACAGATTTGAATGATTTATTGTTTGCTCTTATTAGATGTATATTTTATTGATGTTATGATCCCATTGTGCCATTTATTGATAATTTGTTCTTATAAATTTTCTTATTAATGTGTTGAAATGGATTAGAGATCCCATGAAAGAGCACATGATTAGATGAATTCTTTTCCTAGTTACCTTCTTTACATTGAAACATTTTATATGTATTATGAAATACACATGTTACTCCTTTCTGATATCTAGCTTAGGCCAATGTAGGCGATATGGGATGTGGGCCCATTTAGGAAACTGGACCATGTTGTTGTCATTTTACTTATCATTTCTCTGAACTTCCAATAAATGAAACACTGCCTTAATATATATTGCACTATATGGATTGGGCTACACAACAAAGATTCCAACCTACTAATATTTATGTCTCACACCCTACCCAGAACGCCATTACACTATGGTACCAGAGCATTCCTTTTGTTTGTAGGACCTATTTTGATTTCTTGTGTTGTTTTGTTTTTTTACATGGGAGTTAGGAGAAACCATTGTTGTAAAATGTGTGTGGCGTAATAAGGCGCAAAGACTGTTTGGGGATGCAGTGCGAGGTGCGTCGTGAAGTGCAACTAAGGCGCATGCGCACATAATTAATTAAATACTGCTTTGAACAACATTTTAAAATTTAAAAAACATAAATTCAATAAAAAAATTCAAATAAAAATACATACTGATATTATTTAAGAATTTATTCTGTGAGTGATGTTACAAAAATGTTTTTATAGTCTGTTATGTTTTGCCTTGAAAAAAAATAGTCTTCTGTGTTTTTTATTAATATATTAAATATTCTTTTTAATTGAAATTAGGACTGCCCCAATTTCTATCATGGTGCACTGTGATTTCCACCTCCAACTCGGATATCCACCTTTCCGCCTTCTACCTCGATCTATACTACAATAATTCATCTGTCGCGCACTCAAAACCCCAGCCGCTGCCGACATCATCCGATTCTCCGCCTGCCAGCACCGTCTCCTCCCAAAAAGGAAGATTACAGTGAGGCGTGCATTTACAGCACATGGTGCCTGAGCACCTCAAGGAATGACGAGTGAGATGCGCACATTTGGAATGCCTTAGTGAAGTCGCATCGCCTGGTATGTGGTGAGTCACTTTGGCCTTGCCTCACTGCACCCCTTCCCAAGGAGCGCACCTCAGCATGCCTTTGTCAACAATGGGAGAAACATGACCTATCTGGAGCATGAGATGCTCGTGGAGCGAGTTTTTTGGTAGTTTTGCATTTATTTAATTGTACTACTTATAGTATTTGTTACATACTATATTAGTAGCTTCATCTATTATACAGTATTGCGATAAATTTTCATTGGACATATTTTATTAAAATATTATATTATTCTATTGTTTTTTGACATTCTTTTATTGCTTCGTTCACACTTTTCTGTTATTTATTATATGTTAAACAGTTGTTCTACTCTGATCTAGAGGGTGTAGTCTTTGCACCGTACTATCAATAAACCCTTGCTTGTATTTGGTAGCCTCTGGCATACATGGTGGCACATTTGAGGCCATGCGACATATTGGTATGACCACCATATTAGTTGACAGGCCCCATGACAACATGCTAAGAACTAAAACCATAAATAATAATGCCAAATACATGAATCATTTTTAAGTAAATATCTCAAATGTAAACATCAAAACCAAGAATAATAAGACCTCATCCCTCGTATCAAAAAAAACCAAACTAAGTTGAAACTCGGGAAAAATTGATTATATACCATTAATAGGAAGAGTAATTGTTAATTAATAGAAATGTAGTATTTTATAGTATCACTTTGAAACATTGATCTATTTCCTTTTTTCATGCAGGAACAAGATTTGACCCATGGGGCTCTGTGGAACTTATTTGTTGGGCGGTGACGGGTATAGTAACAGGAGACAAGTATGTTTTAGTATAGTTTTTATTTTATTTTATTTATTTCATTAGTCACATAGATTATTGACTGCTTTCTATAGACAGAGGGTAGTTATATTCTGTGAAGGGGGACAAAAGGAGTTTAGATTGATTCAGTCCACCGGCTTTGATCCGAGGTAATATTTCATTGTTACTACTTGTCCCGCACCTCATGTATTTGGGTCTTTAATGTTTTTGACCACTATTTGACCCATGATGCGCTTGAAAAGCATGTGTGGGGTGGTCAAAACCAGCTGAACGACCTAGGAATTCCATTAAATCGGACGACAACAAAAGGTCGGTGATTTGTAAAATTTTCGGCTAGATGACACGTCAATCGGTGGTGTCGTGTGACCGTGCTGGCTGAAAACGCACTCTGCATCTCGTAAATAGCCAAAACCTGGGTTTTACGGTCAAATGCATGCTGAACAACATCATAATGACTTGAAATCACACGAAAAAACCCTAATTATTATTCGTGAGGTGTATGAGGAGACGAAACATCATTTGGACGCGCCGTTTGCACGACACGGCTGAATATGTGTTTTTAGGTGTTTGGCACGCTTGAAAAGTGTGCATGTGGTGGTCGAAACTGGCCGAACGACCTCAGAATTCCATGAAATCAGAAAACAACAGAGGGTGGGTGAATTGTAAAATTTTCGGCCAGACGTCACATCAATCGGAGGTGTCATGTGACCGTGCTGGTAGAAGACGCACTCCACGTGTCGTAAATTGCCAAAACATGGGTTTTAAGGACAAATGCATGCCGAACGACATCAAAATGACATGAAATCACACTAAAACACCCTAATAATTATTCTTGAGGTGTACGAATAGTTGGCACATCATTTGGACACGCGGTTTGCTTGGAATGGCTGAATATATGTTTTTTAGGTGTTCGGCGCTATTGAAAAGCGTGCGTGGGGTGGTTGAAACTGGCCGAACAACCTCGGAATGCCATGAAATTGGTCGACTTCAAAGGGTGGGTTATTTTTTAAATTTTCGGCCAGACGTCGCATCAATTGGAGGTGTTGTGTGACCGCGCTGGCCGAAAACTCACTCGGCATGTCGTAAATAGCCAAAACATGGGTTTTACGGTCACCTGCATGCCGAACGACATCGGAATGACTTGAAATCACACAAAAACACCCTAATTATTATTGTTTAGGTGGATGAGAAGACGACACGTCCTTCGGATGCTTGGTTTGCATGGAACGATTGAATATGTGTTTTTTAGGTGTTCGACGCACTTGAAACGCATGCGAGGGGTTGTCGAAACCGGCCGAATGATATCGGAATGCCATGAAATCAGACGAAAACCAAGGCTGGGTGATTTGTGAAATTTTCGGCCTAATGCCGCATCAATCAGAGGTGTCGTGTGACCGCGCTGGCCGATAACGCACACGGCGTGTCGTAAATGGCCAAAACATGGGTTTTACAGTCAAATGCATGTCGAAAAACATCAGAATGACTTACGATCACATGAATCCACCCTTATTATTATTATTTTGGTGTACTAGGAGACGACACATCATTCAGACGCGTGGTTTCCATGGCATAACTGAATATGTTTTTTAGGTGTTCGGCGTGCTTGAAAAGCGTGCGTGGGGGGGGGGGGGGGGGTCGAAACTAGTCAAACTACCTTGGAATGTAATTAAATCGGACACAAACAAAGGTTGGATGATTTGTGAAATTGTTGGCCTAACGGAATGTCAATCGGACGTTTCTTGTGACCGCGTTGGCCGAAAACGTACTCGGCGTGTCGTAAATGGCCAAAACATGGGTTTTACAGTCAAACACATGCCAAACGACATCATAATGACATGAAACCACATGAATCCATCGTAATTATTAATCGTGAGGTGTACGAGGAGACAACACATCATTCAGATGCGTGGTTTGCGCGGCACGGCTGAAAATGTGTTTTTAGGTGTTCGACGTGGTTGAAAAGCGCGTGTGGTGTGGTCGAAAGTATCCGAACGTCCTTAGAATAACATTAAATCGGACATCAACAATGGTTGGGTGAATTGTGAAATTTTCGGTCAGACGGTACATCAATCGGTGGTGTCGTGTGACCGTGCAGGCCGAAAACGCACTCTGCGTGTCATAAATGGCCAAAACCTGGGTTTTAAGATCAAATGCATGCCGAAAGACATCAGAATGACTTGAAATCCCATGAAAACACTGTATTTGTTATTCGTGAGGTGTACGAGGAGACGATACATCATTCAGATGTGGGGTTTGCGTGACACGGCTGAATATCTTTTTTTAGGTGTTCGACGCACTTGAAAAGCATGTCTGGGGTGGTTGAAACTGGCCGAACGACCTCAGAATTCCCTGAAATCGGACAACAAAAAAAGGTGGGTGAATTGTGAAATTTTCTGCTAGACGGCACGTCCATTGGAGGTTTCGAGTGATAACATAGGCCGAAAATGCACTCCGCCTGTTTTAAATGGCCAAAACCTGGGTTTTACGGTCAAATGCATGCCCAACGACATCATAATGACTTGAAATTACACGAAAACACCATAATTATTATTCGTTAGGTCTAAGCGGAGGCGACACGTCTTTAGGAGACGTGGTCTGTGCGGCACGTCTAAATATGTGTTTTTAGGTGTTTGATGCGCCTGAAAAGTGTGTGTGGGGTGGTCGAAACTGGCTGAATGACCTTGGAATTCCATGAAATCAGATGACCACAAATGGTGGGTGAATTGAAAAATTGTTGGCCAGACGGCACATCAATCAGAGGTGTCGTGTGACCGTGCTGGCCAAAAATGCTCTCGGTGTGTCGTAAATGGCCAAAACCAGGGTTTTATGGTCAAATGCAGGACGAACAACATCAAAATGATTTGAAATAACTATAAAACACCATAATTATTATTTTTGAGGTGTACGAGGAGACGACACGTCATTCAGATGCACGGTTTTCATGGAATAGCTGAATATGTGTTTTTTAGGTGTTCGGTGTGCTTGAAAAGCGTGCATGGGGTGGTCGAATCTGGCCAAACTACCTCATAATTCCATGAAATTGGATGAAAACAAAGGTTGGGTGATTTTTAAAATTTTCGGCCTGATGACATGTCAATCGGAGGTGTTGTGTGACCGCGCTGGCCAAAAACGCACTTGGCATGTCGTAAATGTCCAAAACATGGGTTTTACGATCAAATTCATGTTGAACGACATCTAAATGACTTTAAATCACATGAAAGCACCCAAATTATTATTTTTGAGGGGTAAGAGGAGACAGTACATCATTCAGACACGCAGTTTTAACAGCACGGCTGAATATGTGTTTTTTAGGTGTTCGGCGTGCTTCAAAAGCGTGCATGGGGTGGTCGAAACTGGCCAACAACCTCAGAATGCCATGAAATTATAAAAAAACAAATGGTGGGTGATTTGTGAAATTTTCGGCCTGACGGAACAACAATCAGAGGTGTCGTGTGACTGCGCTGGCTGAAAACGAACTCCGCGTGTCGTAAATGGCCAAAACCTGGGTTTTACGGTCAAATGCAAGATGAACGACATCGGAATGACTTGAAATCACACGAAAACACCGTAATTATAATTCGTGAGGTGTATGAGGATACGAAATGTCATTCGGATTCGCAGTTTGCAGGACACAGCTGAATATGTGTTTTTTAGGTGTTCGACGTGCTTGAAAAGTGTGCGTGGGGTGGTCGAAACTAGCCGAACGACCTCGGAATGCCATGAAATCGGATGACCACAAAGGGTGGGTGAATTGTGAAATTTTCGGCCAGAGGACACATCAATCGGAGGTGTCGTGTGACCGTGTTGGACGAAAACGCACTCCGGACACACCCCCCCCCCCACCCCGGACAACCCCCCTCACCCCTGGATAGCCCCCCACACCCCCAGGACAGCCCCCACCCCGGACAACCCCCCCTCCCACTGGACACCCCCTCCCGGACAGCCCCCCACCCTAGAATGCCCCCCATACAATGATCCATGGATCATTTGTGATGGGTACGAGTCAACCCCACCTCAATCTGAGGCACGGTGTGACGGGTATCACGCAAAGTGTCTCACTTTTTATTGAAACATACAACATTTTAAGTGAAAATAACAACTAAAATACTGAAAATCTTCACATGGCTACATATATATTCTTGAAATTAAGTGATAAAAAATAAAATATGGTTTATTGGTCATAATTTTTTAGATTAAAATATTCACAAGGCATATATTGAAACATAGTGAGTCCTAGTATATATAGAAAAACATGAATTATATTAGGAATGAGTCTCAACATCCCATCATGATCAAGCACCAACACTCATGTCCTAATTCTCAATCACGGGTCGTTCATTCTATACAATAACATAAAACAAATAAATATCATATAGTGATTTCATATGAAACCTATGAACACTCAAGCATACCATATAACAAATTGGTCAATAAGGATACAAATAGATTCTTGAAAAATAATTTTCAAAGTCTCAGAAAAATACCCAAATGGTAAGGAATACATATGGTGACACCATATCCCCATGGATAACCTCAATACCATCCTCAAACAGTGGGTTCTAGGACCAAACCAAAGTCCCTTTGGGAGCCCAATACCAAAGACTTAATTGAATATTCATACCCACTACCCAATATAGGGATTCATCTCACATCACACCCAGGAGAGAAAATTAGAATTAGCCACATACCCCCTTATTCTAATTGAAAAATCAATGAAAAACATGTAGCCTATTCCAGTAACCCATCTCATATGTCAATATTATCCAATGTTTCCCACTAACACATCTTAAAACATTTATACATGGATACATAATCATTATAGGAATATAAACATCCCATGTGCTTCCTATAACTCGTCCTAGGTCTATGCACATGAGCAAAACCATTGTCTATCTTATGGGTATCATGATCCTTGGCACAATACCCATGTTTTTCTGTTGGTTTCAAGATACTCAACCCAAGACCATGACTAAACGTCCCATGTTCTTCATATAACATGTAGGTTTTTTCTCTTGTGTGTATTAGTGTTGTGGTTTGAGTGAGGAAATAATTCTAAATTTTGAATACTCTTATGTGTGTTGGTGTTGTGGTTTGAGTGAGAAATAAATTCTAAATTTGGAATACTCTTATGGGTGTTATTGGATTTCCTATAACATGTAGGCATTTTTTTCTATGGGTGTTATTGCATTTTAATTTGTAAATTTCAAAATTTTGGAATGATTTCTAAATTTTGAATACTTTAGATGGGGATTCTGTATTGATGTTATTGCAGGGGGTTGTTGTGTTCTTGTAGGGGCATGCTACTGTGGAGCTGTGACATTGAATACCAACATTTCTATAACTGTTGGTATGGAAAGTATTATATAAGGCTATACCAATAGTCCTGTAACCGTTGGTATAGATACTATTATATAAACTACACCAACGGTTTGTTATAACCGTTGGTATAGGTTTATACAAACGGTTATAACCAAACCATTGGTCTAGCCTTATGTCTTTGAATATGATTTCTATACCAACGGTTAGAAACCATTGGTAGATTTGTTACACACATATACCAACGGTTTGTACAACCGTTGGTATATGTTATTCTTTTAGACACATATACCAACGGTTTGTAAAAACTGTTGGTATACCTCCTATTTTCACACCTATACCAACTGTTTTCACAGAACCGTTGGTATATGCCTATTATCATGCCTTACTCTCCCACGGTTGAGGGAACCATTGGTATACTATATACCAACGGTTTTCAGGCCTTTGGAAATGGTTTTGAACTATTGGTAAAGGGTAATATTACAGTAGTGTGTATTCACGATGTTCGTTGCTGAAGATATGGTCGTCGCGTCGTTGTCGTTGGCGAAATTCGTCAAGAACGTCGTCGACACATTGGGGGTTTCCTCTAGAGAATTCCCAGAGACTCAAGGGGTTTCTGGGTTATGTGGTTTGTACCCCTAGACCCATGTGCAAGCCTTTAATTAAAAAGGATAAAAAGATATTATTCACCCCCAGATTTAATAAAATATTTTAATTAAATATTTTACTATGGTTACGTCCAAAAACTAGATTTCACCTCTGACCTGTGATAGCTGATGTTATGTATCTTTTAGGGTAAACCTGCTTCTCTAGACACAACGGTGCCCTCAGATTTCTGATTTGGGAAACCGTTCAATAGTTATCCCACATTTTCAGGAAAACCACAAGGGCGTGTTATTTAATTATTAAATAAAATTTAAACATTTGTTTCAGGCTCACCGGCCTCAGAACTTCACGCCGTCACATTGACTAGTCTTGAAATAATTCCCATATAATATTAAAATAAGATACAGAGAAAAAAATATGGGACATTACATCACACCCATCGTAGGGCTTTACGTCCCCGAAAAGCCAAAAGAAATGCTACTAAAAAAGATGTGGGTGTTGGACACGAATCTGAGCCTCTTACTCCCACGTGCTCTTCTGGATATTCTTGTGCTGCCACCAGACACACCCCAAGGGAATAGATCTCACATGAAGGATCTTATACTACCGATCCTCAATCTCCACTAGGTACTCAGCAATGGTCACTCCATCATTGATGTCCAGCTCTCCCCAGTTGATAACGTGCGATGGGTCGTGGACGTACCATTGCAGCTGTGACACAAGGAAAACATTGTAAACATTGTCCATCTGAGGAGGTAGAGCCAAGAAGTACGACACCACACCAACTCTACTCAGAATCTGAAAAGGGTCGATGAAACTTGGATATAGCTTTCCACCTCATCCAAATCTCCACAGTCCTCATCGAGGAGAGACCTGAAAGAACACATGGTCTCCCTCGAGGAAAACCAAGGGACTCTATCTCCTCCCGACATAAGACTTTTTCCAACTCTGTGCAGTCTTCATTCGCTCCTCGATGACCTGCTCCTTCTCTGTAGTAGCTTTCAGCATCTCTAGGACCATCAGTGCTGACTCTCATGGGGTATTCCTGCAATGCGGTGACCTGCTAGGTCACCCATACAAAGCCTCTAATGGTGTCATACCAATAGTAACATGATAACTGTTGTTATAAGAAAATTTCACCAGTGGTAGGTGATCCTCCCAGCTATTACCGATGTAAATTATGAAAGCTCGTAGAATATCCTCCTGAACCTGGATGGTCTGCTCTGTTTGACCATATGTCTGAGGATGGAACGCTATACTCAAGCATAAATGAGTCCTGAAAGCTTCCTGCAATCTCTTCCAAAAATGGAATGTGGAACGAGTATCACGATAGTAGACGATCGTGGTTGGAATTCCATGAAGTCGAACTATCTCCTGCATGTAGAGGCATCCCAATATCTCTACTGAACTCTGCTCCAGTATGGCTAGGAAAAGGGCCGACATGGTGAGTCGGTCAATGATCACCAATATGGCATCGTGTCCTATGGATGTACATGGTAAAAACATCACGAAGTCCATGGATATCCCTTACCACTTCCACTTTGGCACCTCAAGGGGATGAGTCAATCATGATGGAACTTGGTGCTCAGCCTTTACTGGCTGACAAGTAAGGCACCGAGAAACAAACTCTGCCACACTCTTCTTCATTCATGGCCACCAGAAATGATGTCGGAGGTCCTGTTACATCTTTTCCACACCTAGATGCACAACCAAAGGAGATGTATGGAACTCTCATAGAACCTTCTCCCGCAATGTCACTGGTACAACTATTCTCCCTCTGAATATAACAATGTTCTCCCCACCTTTTGAATGATCATCAGCAGCAACACCTCTGGATATATGTGCCCGTATAGTCTCACAGCTAACATCCTAGAGCTGTGCTTTCCTAACTCGTTGTAAGATCATAGGGGTAACAACCATTGACAGAAGGTAAGCTCCCTCATCTCTATCCATGATGGATAACTGGAAAGAGGCCAACTGCCTTGTCAACTCATCCAGTAACTCTGAACCGGATTTCCTGCTGAGAGCATCTACCACAATGTTCCCTTTCCCATGCGTATAAATGATCTCAAAGTCATAATCATGGAGGAACTCAAGCCATCGCCTCTATCTCAAATTCAGATGCTTCTGAGAAAATATATGTATGATACTCTTGTGATTAGAGTAGACGGTAAACCGCTCACCCATCAGGTAGTGCCGCAACATCTTCAACGCGAAGACTACCGCTTCCAACTCAAGATCATGGGTCCCATGGTTCTGCTCGTGTGGCCTCAACTGAAGTGAGACATAGGAAATCACAGCTTACCTCTTCATCAGGACACAACCAATCCTGGTTCCTGATGCATCGCAGAACACCACGTACTCGACACCCTCATCTGGTAGTCTCATGATTGGGGCACTCATTATACTCTGTCTCAACAGCTGAAAATCCTACTGGAATCTCTCAGTACACATGAAATGCTTCCCTTTAGAGGTCAAAGATTTCAAGGGTGCTGAAATCCTGGATAAATCAAGAATGAATCTCCGATAGTATCCTTCCAGCCCATGAAAACTATGCACCTCCATCATGCTTCGGGGTGGCTCCCATGCTAACAGTGCCCCTACCTTGGCTGGGACAACTGCTACACCATCTACTGAGATAATGTGTCCCAGAATGTGGACCTCTTGTATCCATAATTGACACTTCTAATGTTTCCCTTACAACTGGTTCTCTCGGAGTGTGTGCAGAACCATACATAGCATCATCGCGTGCTCCTCTTCCGAAACAGAGTACACAAGGATATCATCGATGAAGACCACTACGAACCGATCTAGATAGGGTTGAAATATCGGTTTCATGGGTCCCATAAACACTTCAATGGCGTTTTTCAAGTTGAAGGGAATAACCATGTACTCATAGTGACTATAGCGACATCTGAAAGTCATCTTTGGTATATGCTCATCCCGTAATCGCAACTGGTGATAGCCTGATCGTAGATCAACCTTCAAGAACCATCGTGCCCCTATTAAATGGTCAAAGATGTCATCAATAATTGGTAGTGGATACCAGTTCTTCACGGTCACCTGATTCAAGCGCCGGGAATCCACACACAGCCTCAAGATCCCATCTGTATTCTTGGGAAACAACATTGGAGCCGCCCAGGGTGAAACACAGGGCCTATAAGAGATCTTACTCTGCAAGTATTCCAACAGCACTCTCAGCACGCGAAGCTCTGTAGGAGTAAACCAATATTCTTATGATGATATCAGTGTCTTCTAGGGCTGCAACTCAATGCAGAAATCTATCTCCTGACAGGGAAGTAGTCTGGGGACATCCTCTGGAAAGGCGTCCTCATATTCAGACACAACTGCTGGAAACATGAAACTCCTAATATATGTTGCGCCAAGTGCTAGTATATCCAACTGATGTGAAATAGGTTGTTCCATCCTATGCACGAGTTCATCTTATGCAGCCTGGGTCTCCATTTCACAGATGAAGGAGAACCTCATTCCACCACTACGGACACACCACACCCTTCGCCTAAAATAGTCAATCTGGGCATGAACTGTGGATATCCAATCCATACCAAGAATGAAATCATAAGGCCTCAACGCTACCTCCAAGAGGTTCCAACCTAAACTATCACCTCCAAGTGTCGGGTCCCACTATTTGCAAAGTTTTGTGATCTCTGAACCTTATCCAATCGTTGTTTCTAAGCATTAGGGTCAGGTCAGCGGCTCAAATGGAATCTCAAGGCATCGAAAAAGATAAGAAGAAATAAAATTATGACTAGAACCTGTGTCTATCAGTATGACATTCAAAGTAGAAAAGACACAGATTGAACCTCTTATAATTCTGGGAGTACTTGGGTCATAAGCCTCTGCTGCCTCTACCTGTCCCTGCCTCTATCCACCAGCTCCCTAAACCTGAGGTGGACCTCTTGGGGGTGCTGTTGGTAAAACATAAAAACTAAGACCACCTCTAGCTAATATCTCATCTCCTCTACCACATCCACCGCCCTGTGGATCTGTCTGCTCCACACATTGCCTCTGCCTTAGTGGTCCATCCACCACTCCCATGTTAGTGGTACGTCGGGTTGGAAAATATCATGTGATATGTCCTCTACCATTGCAAGAGTAGCATAGCCTCTCTCGAGGTTTTATGAACCCTGCAAACCCTGTACGATAGATCCCATATCCTGGGATCTCTTCTGAAAAGGTATCACATTCATGGGTCACTAACGTCGGCTCCCTCATGCCGAGGCCTCTGCTCCAGCTCACTCACTACAGACATCTGCAGGCTGTCTCTGGTTAGCCAAGAAGTTCTCGACCACCAAAGTCCAGTCAAGCACCCCAGCATAATTAGGAATGCTCATAGGGATGATTCTAGATCGGATGTCTCTATCAAAGCCCCAATAAAAAGTATGAGCTCTGAAGTACTGATCACCGACCATATCAATCGAGTACCGCGAGAGGTCGGTAAACTTCGATGAATTATCTTCCACCTTCATGGTTCCATTCTGGATCTGAAGACTCTCCTGTATATCTACCACTCTTAGGGTAACCAGTAAAAAATTCTCTTTGAAGAGATGCTCAAACTATGACCATGCAAGAGTCGCCTCGTCATCAGTCTGGATAACCAAACTCCACCACCGTCCTATCGAGCCCGGTAGAAGGCTCACTGCTAGGATCACCATCTGATCTGCTATTAACCTGACCAAACGGAAGACTCTAGTCACTACCTATAGCTAGTCCTGTGCTACCTAAGGGTTAGGCTCACCTCTAATTCTGAGGGGTCTCTATATCTCAAACTCGTGGAGTGCGCTCAGCCTACGCTCCTCCTCCACTGGTACCGCAGGCACTAAACACTGCTCCACAGGTGGTGGAACAACTAGTACACCACCCAGAGGTAAAATTGGGGGATCTGGTCCATGTATCTAAGCTTCATCACTGAGGGGGTCCTCCTCATGATCGAGCTGTGGGATCCTAGTGGGTGCGTGTCGCAGAAGCATCCTGTAATGAAAAAAGATGTGTCATAGTGAGTGAGTATATCTGGATAGCCGACTCAAGAAGTACATGGAAACCACAACCCATTCCTATATGATTCATGTGCCGTTATTTTTCATTGCAACTAGTGTTATCATGTTCCGAGTCAAAAAGCAATTTACCAGAGTCTTGGTGTATGGATATGTCAGCTACCCGCAGTAACACTAGGGTCCCTGACCTAAAAGCTGAACTCGAGACACATAAAACGGTTTCCCCAAACCAACTCATAGACTCTCGATCCTAAGGTATAACCGACCACCTATGATACCACTCTATCACATCATATCCCAGTGGGGATCGAGCCGCAACTCCCCAAGCCCACCTCCAATAGGCCAGGGGCTAGTGACTAACACCGAGTAGGCATGCTACTAACATGGGAGGCATTTCCTATAAACCTGTACACACACAAAAAAATCACCAAGACTACAAATCTGATCATTAAAAACAACAGAAAATGGAAATACATGCATACACTAAAATCCCAACCAACATAGTACGACAGGAAAGTAAAGTACATTAATGTAAAAACCTGGGTCAAAAGTACAATCCCACCAAAAGAGATTCTATTACAAATTCCAACCTATAAAGAAAGGTACTGGGACTACAATATGTAGTTGTAGGAACACACCTCGGCCTGTCTGATCTAACTGAGCACCATCTGGTCCCAGTCCACCTAGAATCCTATCAAAGGCTTTCTCGTCTGCACAAGACACGACAGGTGCGGGCAAAGCCCGTGTAGGGGTGAGTATAAAAATACCAAGTAGGACACCCTAAAACCACAATGGAATATATCAAGGTAAATTCCACAAAGGAATGATACTGTCAGCTCTACATAGTATATGTTTACAGAACATATAAAAATAATATCCGGATATACTCATACTTGATCGACCATCACGAAATCACCACTAAGTTCCATCTTGAAGATTCCACGAAGCACATAATCAAGAGAACACACTCCGAGGAATGAAGAGAGAGATACAAAGTACTGATTCCGGGAGAACACAGTCCATAATTACATTAGAATATAGTGTTCAGATAAGGATCACAACAAATAGATATGGGGTGATTCCAACAACTCAGTCTGAACTAATCCGTTAAGACGAGGATAGTCGCATGGGTAATGTAGGTCACGTCGATTACGAGAACTGTACTGAGGGTTCCAGGAATGAATAGGGGATCTAACTCTACGTCACATAGAGGAGATTCCAAAAACTCTATTCCAGAAGTCCTACTGAAGGGATCATACTCCTGTATGTAGAAAATGATACCAGAACCTTCAGGGGAAAGACTAGGGGTTGAACCTTATGAAATCTAGTCCAAGTCATATAAGACAAAAGGATCAAGCCATGTAAAATAGGTTACACGGTGTGTAGTATGTTTACACGTTGTGTTCCTTGACTCTGCGTAATGCCTGTATAAACGGCATGTTTCATCCATTTAAGCTGTGTAAAACTCAACTACAAGGCGTGTAGAAGTATCACACGCTGTGTTCCTTGACTCCAGGTATTGCCCGTGTAAACTTCCCGTGTCTGAAATCTAAGTCATTCAAAAGAGTGTATAAATGGAATGTATGTCAACGCACATGCCGTGCCTTGTCAACTGGAAAACACTCATGTACCCTGTTCGTATGCCCGTACATGGTGTCAGTCCATGTTGCCTTGCCTGTGTACTAGTACACAGGGTATCCCGTCTATCTGGCCGGGTATGGCCATGGAAGGGTATACATGCTGTTTCCTTGGCCGTGTACCCAACCCATGTCTGTGTACTCCTGGAGTACACGTCAGGTGGTCCTCCGATGAACACACGCCGTGTAGCCCATACTAAATGTCGTGTAGTCGGGATTTTTTCAGAACCGTTGTCTTCCCCCTCACGCCTCAGCCGATCTTCTAGATCTCGATTCTACTGTCCGTTTGCCGCGAAACTCAAGACGCTTATTCATTTTATCATTCTAACACCGAATCCGGGTGTTTCAAAATATCAATCAGCTCGGAAAACAAGCGTTGATTCATCCGAATGAACACGCCCAAAAATTCATATCTCTTGATCCACTCCGAATCATCCACTGAAACCGTCGTCACAGCTCCGTACCATCATTCCAAGGATGGATCTACAATATTGGATCATTGCACCATAAAAAAATTGTGCAACGATCGATTTTCTCCAAGAACGCATAGAACTCACATGAAGAATGTGAGAAATCGGGGAAGAAAGGAACAACATATCAATAGGTAAGAACCTAGATCGATGTTCGTGCTGATCTGGGTTCGTCACCGTTATAATAATAATGAACAAAAATAACTTCAGGAATAAACTTCCCAAAATCCCCACAAAAGCCCATCCCATAAATATGATCGATCAGTGGGCTAATCTATTCGTGGATTAGTCCGCGTTCATCGTAGGAATCATGAACGGTGAAAGGAAAATCAAAATCAAACGTCCTACCTGGATTCACGACATTCGTTGGTGAAGATATAGTCACCGTGACGTCGTCACCGGTGAAATTTCTCAAGAATGTCATCTCCGCGTTGGGGGTTTCCTCCAGAGCTTTCCTAGATCCTCCAGGGGTTTTAGGGTTATGTGGTCTGTAACCCTGGACCACTACGCAAGCCTTTATTTAAAAAGGATAAAAAGATATTCACCGCCACTAGATTTAATAAAATATTTTAATTAAATAATTTATTATGGTTACATCCAAAAACTGGATTTCACATCCGACCTGTGCCAGCCGATGTTAGGTCTCTCCTAGGGTATAACCGCTGCTCTGGACGCAACGATTCCCTTAGATTTCCGATCCGATCACCTGTTCAGGAGTTATACCACTTTTTATGGAAAACCACACGCGTGTGTTATTTAATAATTAAATTATATTCAAACATTTGTTCTGGGATCACTGGGCCTCAGAACTACACGCCGTCACATTACCTAGTCTCAAAAGAATTCCCATATAATTTTAAAATAAAAAACGGAGAAAAAAAATCTAGGACATTACATCACAGCCACCTTAGGTCTTTACGTCTCAGAAAAGCCAAAATAAAGGCTACTCAAAGAAGATGTGGGTACTGAACATGAATCTGAGCATCTTGCTCCCACGTTCTCTCCTGGAGATTCCCATGCTGCCACCGGACACACACCAAGGATATAGCTCACCCACTATGGATCTTCTCCTACTGATCCTCGATCTCCACTGGGTACTCATCAAAGGTCGCTACATCATCGATGTCCAGCTCACCCAAGTCGATAACGTGCGATGGGTCATGCACGTACCTCCGAAGCTGCGACACGTGGAAAATGTTGTGTACCATGTCCATCCTAGGAAGTAGATCCAAGTGGTACGCCACCCCATCAACTCTACTCAAAATCTGAAAAGGGCCAATGAACCTCATAGATAGCTTACCGCCTCGACCAAATCTTCACAGTCTCCACTGAGATGAGACTCGAATGAACACATGGCCTCCCTCCTCGAACTCCAACGACCTCTGTCTCCTATCAGAATAAGACTTATTCCAAATTTGTGAAGTCTTCATCCGCTCCTGGATGACCTGCACCTTCTCTGTAGTAGCTCACACCATCTATGGGCCCATGAGTGCTTACTCTCCTAGGTCAGTCCAGCAAAGTGGTGACCTACAGGGTCGCCCGTACAAAGCCTCGAATGGTGCCATTCCAATACTGGAATGATAAGTGTTGTAATAATAAATTTCCACCAGTGGTAGGTGATCCTCCCCGCTATGAATGAAGTCATGTATGCACGCTCGTAGCATATCCTCTAGTACCTGGATGGTCTGCTCTATCTGATAATCAGTCTGAGGATGAATCACTGTACTCAAGCATAACTAATTCCCAAAATCTTCCTGTAATAACTTCCTCTATCGTGATGTGAAACAAGCACCATGATCTGAGACGATCGTGGATTGCACTACA
Source organism: Viscum album (assembly GCA_963277665.1). Taxonomy (NCBI): domain Eukaryota; kingdom Viridiplantae; phylum Streptophyta; class Magnoliopsida; order Santalales; family Viscaceae; genus Viscum; species Viscum album. Next base: position 1,858,036,910 of record OY728160.1, read on the forward strand.
TGAAGATGATCTATATCCTACACGTAGAGGCGTCCAAATCTCTCTAATGAACACTACTCCCATATGTCTAGGAATTGGGCCAACTTGGCATGTCAGTCAACAATTACCAAGATGGCATCGTGTCCCCTGGATATATGGGGTAAACCCATCAAAAAGTCTATAGATATCCCATCCCACTTCCAGTCTGGAACCTCAAGGGGCTGAGTCAATCCTGCTAAAACCCGGTACTCTGCCTTTACTTGCTGACAAGTAAGGCACCATGAAATAAACTCTACCACACTCTTCTTCATTCCTAGCCTCCAGAACTGGCATCGGAGGTCTTGGTAGATCTTTTCCACACCTGGATGCACCGCCAAATGTGATGTATGGTAATCCCTCATAACCTTCTCCTGCAACATCACTAGTACTATTGTGAACCCTTTGAAAATAACAACATGCTCCCCACCTTCTGAATATCCATCGACAACATCGCCTGTGGATATCTGGGCACGTAGAGTCTCATAGAAATCATTCTCGAGCTTTTCTTCACTAACTCACTGTAAGAGTGGAGGGGTAACTACCATCTACTGATGGTATGATCCCTCATCTCTATCCACGAAGGATAACTGTAAAGAGGCCAACTGCCTCGTCACCTTATCCAGCAACTGCAAAATGGATTTATTAATTAGAGTATCTTCCACAATGTTCCCCTTCCCAGGAGTATAAACGATCTCAAAGTCGTAATCCTAGAGGTACTCATGTTATCACCTCTGTCTCAAATTCCTATCCTTCTGAGATATGATATATCTGAGACTCTTGTGGTCAGATTAGATGGTAAACCGCTTGCCCATAAGGTAGTTCCACAACATCATCAATGCGAAGACTACCAATGCCAACTCAAGATCATGGTTCATGTAGTTATACTAGAGTTTCCTCAACTGATGTGAGCCATAGGCAATCACTTCTTGCCTCTGTATTAGGACACAATGATGCCCGATTCCTGATGCATCGTAGAACACCATGTACTCGAAAAACTCTTCGGGTAGTCTCATGTTCGGGGAACTCATCAAACTCTGTCTCAACTACTGAAAATCCTGTTGGCATCTCTCGGTCCACATGAAAGGCTTCCCTTTATGGGTCAATGTTTTCAAGGGTGCTTCAATCCTGGAGAAATAAAGATTGAATCTCCAATAGTAGCCTACCAACCCATGGAAACTACACACCTCCCTCACACTCCGGGGTGGCTATCATGCTTACATTGCCTCTACCTTGGATGGGTCTACTGCATCACCATATTCTGAGATAACGTGTCCTAGAAAGTGGACCTCCTGTATCAAGAATTGACACTTCGAGAGTTTCCCGTACAACTGGTGCTCTCGGAGTGTGTCGAGAACCATCATTAGGATCCTCGCGTGCTCCTCCGCGGATGCAAAGTACACAAGGATATCATTGATGAAGACCACTACAAACTGATCTAGATACGGCTGAAAGATCCGGTTCAGGAGTCCCATAAACACGGCTCGGGAATTTTTCATGCCGAAGGGAATCACCATGTACTCATAGTGACTGTAGTGACATCTGAAAGTCATCTTCAATATATCCTCATCCTATACTCGCAACTGGTGATAGCCTAATCATAGATCAACCTTCGAGAACCATCGTGCCCCTCTTAACTGGTCAAAGTGGTCATAAATCCTTGGTAATAGATACCGGTTCTTCACGGTCACCTGATTCAAGCGTCGGTAATCCACACACAGCCTCAAGCACCCATCTGCCTTCTTGGAAAAAAACACTGAGGCTGCACAGGGCGAAACACTGGGTCTCAGGAAGCCCTTCCTCTGTAAGTATTCTAGCTGTACTCTCACCTCACAGAGCTCTGCAGGAGCCATCCGATATGCTAATGCTGATATCAGTGTTGTCCCGAGTTGCAACTCTATGCAGAAATCTATCTCCCGACGGGGAGGTAGTCCAAGGACATCCTCTAGAAAGACGTCCTCGTACTCAACCACAACTACTGGAAATTGTAAACACATTACATCTGTTGTGCTAAGGGATAGGGTATCAAACTGATGTGTAATCGGTTGTACCTTCTTATGCACGAGTCCATCCTACACTGCCTGGTTCTCCTTCTCACCGACAAAATAGAACCTCGTTCCATCACTGAGGACACACCGACCCATTCACCTAAAACAGTCAATTTGGGCATGAACTATGGATAGCCAATCCATACCAAGAATGACATCATAAGTCCTCGATGCTACAACCAAGAGGTTCCAACTGAAACTCTAACATCCATGGTTCTGGTCACACTGTCTGCAAAGGTGTGTGATCGTTGAACCTTCTCCAGTCGGTGTTTCTATGCTTAAGGTTCGAGTCAATGGCTCAACTAAAATATCTAGGTCTCAAAAAAGATAACCAGTTAGAAACGAATAACTAGAACATATGTCTATCAGTGCGCAACCAAAGTAGAAAAGACACAGATTGTACCTCTAAATCATTTCGGTAGTACCTGGGTCATAAGCCTCTGCTGCCTGCAGTTGTCCCTACCTCTGTCCACTAGATCGCTGTACATGGAGTGGATCTCTTGGGGGGGGGGGGTGGTAAAAGGTCAAAACACAGACCACCTCAATCTGCTCTCCCATCTCCTCAACCACATCTTCCGCCCCGCAGATCTGTCTACTCCACACGTTGCCTCTTCCTCGGTGGTCCATCCACCACTCCCATTTCAATGGTATGACGGGTCGAAAAATCTCGAGTGACATGTCCCCTGCCATCGCAAGAGTAGCATCGCCTCTCTCGAGGCTAGATGCGCCCTGCAAACCATGTACGATAGATCCCCTATCCTGGGATCTCCTCTAAAAATGTCTCCCATGCCTGGGTCCCGGACGTCGGCTCCCTCATGCCGAGGTCTCTGCTCCATCTCACTCACTACCAAAAACTGCCGGCTGTCTCGGCTCTGCCATGATGATCTCGACCACCAAATCCCACTTGAGCACCCCCAACATATGTAGGAATGCTCATAGGGATGAAGCTAGCTCAGATGTATCTGCGCAAGCCCCGATCAAAAGTCCAAGCTCTGTAGTACCGATCCCTGACTATATCCATCGAGTACCACGAGAGGTCGGTAAACCTTGATGAATAGTCAGCCACCATCATGGTTTTCTGCTGGAGCTGAAGAAACTCATGTATATGTTCCACTCTCAAGGTAACCGGTGAAAACTCATCTCTGAAGAGATGCTCAAACTCTGACCACGCAAGAGTCAACTTGTCGTGGGTTTGGATAACAAAACTCCACCATCGTCATGCCGAGCCCTGTAGAAGGCTCGCTTCCAGGATCACCATCTAATCTTATAGTGCCCTAACCAAATAGAATACTATGTTCACTACCTCAAGACAGTCCTCTGCAGACTAAGAGTCAGGCTCACCTCAAAACCTGAGGGGTCTCTGTCTCTAAAACTTGTGGAGCATGCTCAGCCTGCACTCCTCCTCCACTGGTATAACAGGGACTAAACACTGCTCCACGAGGGGTGGAACAACTAGCACACCACCCTAAGGTAAAACTAGGGGATATGGTCCCTATATCTATGCTTCATCACTAAGGGGGCCATCCCCCTGATCGAGCTGCAGGATCCTAGCGGGAACGCATCACAGATGCATCCTGTAATGAGACTAGATGTATCACAGTCAGTGAGTATATCTAGAGAGATGACTAAAGAAGGACATGTAAACCACAACCCATTTCTATATGATGCATGTAACGTTATTTTCCCCTGCAACTAGTGTTCTCATGTTACATGTGGATAATTACATTACCACAGTCATAAAGTATCGATATGTCGGATGCCCACACTAACACTGGGGTCCCTGGACGGAAAGCCGAACTCAAAACACATAACACTGTTTCCCCAAACCAACTCACAGACTCTCAGTCCTATGGTAGAACTGACCACCTCTGATACCACTCTCTCATGACCCGTCCCTGGGGGGCTCAAGCCGAAACTCCCCAAGCCCGCCTCTAATAGACCAGGGGCTAGTGAATAGCACCGAGTATATATGCTACTAACATGGGAGGCATTGCTTATAAACCCGTACACACACACATCTCCAATCCCACAAATATGAAAAGTAAAAACTACTACAAATGGAAATGCATGCATACATTAAAATCCCAACCAACAGAGTATGACAGGAAAGAAAATTAAAGTAATGTCAAACCCTGGGCCAAAAGTACAAGCCCACCAAAAGAGAGTCTCTATCAAAGTCCAACCACTAAAGGGATGTACTGGGAATGCAATCCATAGCTGTAGGAACACACCTCGGCAAGTCTGATCTCACTGAGCACTGTCCGGTCCTGGTCCACCTAGAATCCTGTCAAAGTATCACTCATCTGCACAAGACACGACCCGTGCGGGAAAAGCCCGTGCAGGGGTGAGTAAAACAATACCCAGTAGGACACCCCGAAACTGCAATGGAATACAACAAGGGAAATAATACAAAGGAATGAAATAGTCAGCTCTACACAGAATATGTTTAGAGAACATATTACAAGAATATCCAGATATAATATTACACGATCGACCATCGCGAAACCACCACTAAGATCCAACACGAAGATTCCACTAAGCACGTAACCAGGATTACACACTCCTAGGTCTGAAGAGAGAGATACAAAGTACTCGTTCTGGGAGAACACACTATACAAGTACCTGAGAATACGATGTTCAGATGAAGATCACAACCAATAATTATGTGTTGATTCCAACAAATAAGACTAATGTAATCCGCTAGGCATAGGATCGACTCCCAGGTAAAGTAGGTCACGTCGATACCAAGAACTCCACGTAGGGTTCCAGGATTGTATAGAGGATCCAGCTCGAAGTCTCATAGATGGGATTCCAACAACTCTATTTAGAAAGTCCTGATGAAGGGACCATACTCTTATAAATAGGAAATGATACCAGAACCTTCAGGGAAAAGACCAGGGGTACGAACCCTAAGAAAGCTAGTCCAAGTCATGGAAGACAAAACGATCAATCCATGTAAAACAGGTAACACGGTGTGTAGTATGGTTACACGCTGTGTTCCTTTACTCCGAATACTGCCTGTGTAAATGGATTGTGTCATCCGTCCATGCTGTGTAAAACTCATCTATATAGCATGTAGAAGTATCACACGTCGTGTTCCTTGACCCTGGGTACTGCCCATGTAAATGACCAGTGTCTGAAATCTAAGTCATCTAGAAGAGTATATACACGCCATGTAAGTCATCGCACACGCCGTGCCCTGTCAGGTGGAAACACCCGTATACCCTGGCCGTATGCCCGTAGACGGTGGCTGTCCGTGTCTCCATGCCCGTGTACCAGTACACGGGGTATCCCGTGTATATGGTCGAGTCTGGCCGGGGAAGGGTATACACGTCGGGTCCTTGGCTGTGTACCCTACCCGTGTCCGTGTACTCCCGATGTACACGCTAGGTGGTCCGCCGACAAACACATGTCGTGAAGCCCATACTACATTCTGTGTAGTCGGGATTTTTCCAGAACCACCATCTTCCTCCTTTTACCTCGACGGATCTTCCGGATCTCGATTCTACTATCCATTTTCCACAAAACTCAAGACACTTCTTTGTTTCATCATCTTAACACCGAATCTGGGAGTTTCAGACCATCAATCGGCTTGGAAAACAAGCATTGATTCATCCGAAGGAAAACAACTAGAAACTAATATCCCTCTATCCGCTTCGAATCCCCCTCCGAAACCATCATCGCAACTCCGTACCATTATTCCGAGGTTGGATTTACAATCACGGATCATTGTTCCAACAAACAAATTCCCAATGATCATTTTACTCCAAGAACACGTAGAATGCACACGAAGAACATGAAAAATCATGGTATAAAGGTACAAAAAATCAAGAGGGTCAAACCTCGATCGAAGTTCAAGTCGATATAGGTTCGTCACAATTAGAATATTAACGAACCAAAATAACTTCAAGAATCAAATCCGTAAAATACACCCAAAAGCCCATCCCACAAATAAGATCAATCTGTGGGCTAATCTGTTTGTGGATTAGTCCACATTCAGCATATGAATCATGAATAGGGAAAGGAAAATAAAAATCAAATATTCTACCTGGATTTACGGTTTTCATTGGTGAAGATCTGGTCACCGCGTCGTTGTCGCAGGTGAAATTCGTCAAGAACGTCGTCACCACATTAGTGGTATCCTCCAGAGCATTCCTAAAGCCTCCAGGGGTTTCAAGGTTATGATGAAAATAACCCTAGACCCGTGGGAAATCCTTTATTTAAAAAGGATAAAAAATTCACTGCCACCAGATTTAATAAAATATTTTTATTAAATATTTTATTACGGTTACATCCAGAAACTGGATTTCACCTCCAACTTCTCCCAGCCGATGTTAGGTCTCTCCTAAGTTAAACCTGCAGCTCTGGATGTAATGGTGTGCTCAGATTTCCAATACAAGATCCCGTTCAAGATTTATCCCACTTTTTTAGAAAACCCACACATGCGTGTAATTTATTTAATAAATTAAATTCAAACATTTGTTCCTGGCACACCGGGCCTCGGAACTGCACGCCGTCATAGCACCTGGTCTCGAAAGAAATCCCATATAATATTAAAATAAAATATGGAGAAATAAAATCTGGGACATTACACCATGGTAAATGTTTTTACCATGATAAAAGGGAAATTAGAAAATTTATGATAAAATATAATTATAATGACTGTAAAATTACCTAATTAAATGAAAAAATTTATATAAAACATTTAATTTGACTCTTAAGATATAATGATCGAAATTATTTCACTTAATGGAAACTTGTCCATGAAAATTCCTTAAATAAAATTTAAATCAATGAAAGACACAAAGTGTAATTTTATATGTCATTAATATCAATTATGTGTCCACATATAGAAAAATTTGTCATATTAATGAATTTAAGTGGAAAATTTTATCTTAATAAAAAATTTACATAAAATAAATTTATCTTTGAAGTTTTCAAGACATTTGAAAGATATTATGGTATTTATAATATTTTATTTAATGAAAATTTATTGATGTCACTATCTTGTTTTAAATAATATATATATTATAAAATAATGATATAAAGAAGTTAAAATCATCTATAAGTACACATTTTAAATTTAAAATATTTTTATTTATCATGGTAATTTATTTATAATTTTTAAGAATGAAATAACTACCTTAATGGAATAAATATTTATTATTCATAAATATTTTAATTAATGATAAATCAGTAAAATAATTTTATTAAAATTATAAAAAATTAATTTAATCGCAAAAAAAATGCCCCTATATTTTTTAGAGTATATCATAACCATAATAATCCAAGAGTAGAGTAATTTACCATTTCTAGCCATATATAACAGATTTTGACATGTATACTATTTTATTCAATATGATGTCAATGTTGTCACATCATAATTTAGTACGTATAACATTTTAAATGATTTATTTTCCCGATGATAAATTCGAAATCATTAATTACTATGAAATATATTATATTTTGCTTCAAAAAAATATTTTGGTTCAATTTCTTATTCAATAATGATGTATATCAAATAATTACACAATTCTGATGTCGTAATAATTTTATTAATAGAAATACCAAATTAATGTTTTTAAAAATATTAAAATAAATATATTTTGAGCTAATCAATATGTAAATTAAATTTTTGTGAATATATAGAACTCATAGGGATGTAATAAAATATTTTTTGGTATGATAAATGTTTATCTATTTATTAATAAAAATCTATTAATTGAATAATTTTTATATTGACACAATTATTGTATTTTTAAATACCATGTTTTATTAAATTATATTAGAATCATAATACAATTTTAAAAAATATATAATAATTATTAAGTGGACTAAAAGAATATAAATTAGTTATTTATGAATTAATTTACATTAAATAAGAAAATACTTTGATCTTTTAATATTTGAATAATTGATACATTTGTTAGAATATAAATACAATATCTAAGTGTTAAATTAAAATGATAAATTTTAAATTTTCGTAAAAATGTGTCAAAAATATTTTCGTTGATGACATTATTATATTATCTCATATAAAATAAGAAAATATGATATTTTTGGTGTTTTTGTATGTGGTTCTATTTTTTTATAAATTTATATTTTTGGAGATTCCAAATGTTCCCCTCACCTCAATTATAAATGGGTACATCCTCCCAAAAAAATTCAATTTTCCTTGAGCCTTCATGCTCATCCATACCCTATCCATTTAATTTATAAACATCCTTTTTCAAATTCCAAATTTTTTGTTCTTTTCAAAATACATACTATAGTTTCATTAAGAGGAGACCTAGTAAGAGCACATCAAAGAAGAGGTAATCTACTCCATAAATTATTTTAAATTGTTTCTTTTTCTATGTCATCATCTAGGTTTTTCTATTATAAATTAATTAATACAGTATAAATTTTATACTGAGTTGTCATTAATATTTTGGGATAATTATTTTCCACCTTATATACATCCTATGAAAAATGAAATCCCTATGTGTCGATATGTAAGGATTACCGTCTCCACGCTGATGTGTAATCAGATTTTCACCACCTCTTGACATGGATTGGTATAATGATGGAAATAAAAACCACATATGATTATCATAACATGGTATTTATTATGTATCAATTTATATATGAAAACATTGATAAAATTTTATTTTTAATAGAATTGTATCATCGATCGTTGTACCTATGACCCTCTATCTCCACGATGAGATTTGATTCATTCTATATGATATCAATTACATAATGATTATGAAACTATAAAAAAATAAAAAATAAATGTTATTTATTATGTTAATATAATTTTTTAATGATATCAATAAGTCCTAATAATGAGAACTTGAACTTATTCAAAAAAACATGTTTATGAAAATGAAGCAGTTCATACCCAAATAACGAGTACTAATGGAATATTATTACCCTAAAGATGATAATATTATCATATATGATATTAAAATTTTCTATGATTCTAGGATAAGTCAGTTACCTCATTTAAATCACTATACATGTGTTTTGGATACATTGAAATTAAAGCATACCTATGGTTACAGATAAATTTTGTAATCTCATTATTATAAAAGAATAATTATTTATAAGTATATTACTGTGTATATACTTCATCCACATATATGATTCCAAAATAAGTATTTTGAAATATTATTTCCATCCCTCTATAATTTATTAATTTTAATTTTATCCATTGGTAAATATTCATTAAATGGTATGAAAGGAATCTTTGATCATTTTCAATACGTGTTAACTTTTGGATTTTCTGAAATTTTTTTGAGCATAATGTTTTTTAACATATACAACATTAATGGATTTTTAAACTTTCACAATTCATTATTTTCTTGAATCTTACTTTATAATATTAAATTTTTATTTTCTATAATTTTTTTTATAAATTGTGTAGCATTTTGAGAATAGAATGCATTTTTATGAAGAATGGAAATTTTCCATAAGAATTAATTTCTACTATTTTATCAAAATAACATTCCATCTAAAATAAATTTCCTTAAATGTGTTTATTTATCAATACCCATTATTATTATTATATTATTGTGCTTATATGGAAGATATATTTATTAAATCCATTTAATTTATAAGAATTAGGATGAAATGTTGTTTAAGAAAATCATTTTATTCATTGGGTTTTGCAATGATAATTGATTTATGTTTCTGTGGAAGAAATATCATTGCTTTTATTTATGTGATGGGTGACACCTATATATCCCTAAAATGCTGTTTGTAATGATTTTTCATCTCATGAGATAGACATCTATAGTTTGGATAGTAAATCTGGTTTAATAATATTTTGAGGAAATGACTTGTAAATCTGCTTCAGTAATACAGGGATGGAATGAGGTGTGATATTGGTTTGGTAATGGAATTTTTCCACTATGATGATCTTCAAAATGAGAATTGTAAAGTATGGAAAGGATTTTATATTCTTATGTGATTTCCCAAATACCAATTTATATGCCAATGCTATTTTATCGTTATTCGTGTTCCTTTATGATTTCAATCTTATGATTTATGAAGATTTATTTCATGACTTAAGATTTTTATATTCAAAATTTACGTTCATATTTTTAAATTATGATTTTTATGTTTTGTTTTATGTTATCTATGTTTAACCTTGTTATTCGCACTATCTCTCCCTTATAATTTTTATGTTCCCCGAGGATGTAAAGAATGTCTTTAGGTTGGAACACAAAACCAAAAGGTCTTTTTGGAATATGTTGAAGATCTTTCACCATGTTAATAGAATGTGTTCCCAATTTTCAAATACACTAAAATAATATGGTCGTTGGGAATATATTTTTTTAATGTATTTTTCTTTCCAAACTCACAAAATATAAACTTTAATCACCACCTGATTTGAATTCTATTCTAGAATCTTATGTGTGCAATGTCAACATTTAATCAAGAGTGGGATATTTCATTTACAATCGTGTAATATTATGTTTAAGAAAAATAATCCCTCATTTAGGGGGATCTAAATCATCCAATATCAGGTAGATCTAAAAGGTATTCGTTCTTAGTGGCCCTTAAAGTCACATATCTATGCAAACCTTATGAGAAAAATCCCCCTTATTAATGAAGATTAATGATGGTGGTTTCTCGGTGGAAGCTGACCCAGATGATCTCAAAAAACATGAAAAAATGTGAAAATATTCCACCATGGGTCACACATCATACATGAAAGGTGATAGTCCATGGCTGTTAATTGAATTTAAACCACAAATTTTTCATGTTTGGGGTATCTCAGTCAATAAATTAAAGCATATGGGTTGCGTTATGTTTCAAATTATATTCAAATATCAGGATGATTTAGATCGGATATGGAAAACCAGTAACATAAATCTAAAAAATATTTTTCATAGACTTTTTTATTGGTACTATTTCAGTAATCCATTTACCTAGAAGAAAAAATTGGCTAAAATATAGGTTATATTTCATGGTCTCAACCTGTACTTTTTTCATCCAAAAATCTTCACTTACATGCCTCCTGTATTGAATCACACCATAAGATATATCATAGAACCCTAAATGATGAATTTGGCCTAATTTTTAGGGTGTTAGTAGATGTTATGCATGAATAAAAAATTCTTAACTTGATTAACATCATTACTCAAAATTAAAAAGATTAAATTAATATATAATATGATAGAAATCCCCCTTTTATGGGATTCAATAGATTATTGGGCACTCAATAATAAATTGAATGGTGGTTTGGAAATAGGTTCTTCAACCAATAAAAAATTAATGGAATGATGTTCAGAATAAAAAACCAAAGGCTTATATTTCAGATTTCCCAAACACATATAATAAAAAGAATAAAATATGGGTGATGAAATTAATGAAGTCGATACCCTAAGAGAGCATTTTTAGAAAATCCATGGCTGAAATTGTTGATGAGGAAGATGATTCCAAAAGGACCTCAATATCCTTAAATAATTAGAGGTTATTATGATGGATGTTATGTACTCTCAAGAGGAATCTGTTTTTGTTGAGAATAAGAAATGTAGGACCCCTATAAATTCATCCAAACATTTCTCGAATCCTGCTACTTTTATACTTTTAAAATCTGATATAGTATGCCTTAATATCATGGCTATTACACCCATTATTCCCCTTGTATTCATTGATGATAAGATGGTTGGAAATGGAACTATAATTGGATTGTTCAGTTTTCCTCCGATTATTTCAAGTGGTGTTTCTCAATAGTTTAACACCAAGGTTCCAGGAACTTTGAGTGTTGTGTCTGAGTACGTCACTTTGGATTCCACTTGGTAGACCAATTTCATCCCTAATCTGGGTTTGGAAAAAGATGATCAATAGGATGATAATGTGAATATTGTTGGACATACCACTTGTCCTCCACTTGGATCTGTTGCTAATCCTCATCAGGTTAACTACCCAGTGCTAGAATGCATGGGTGATGTGATTCAACACAACACTAAGGTCTCTATAATGAAGAATGATTCCATGACAAATTGTGTTTTGAATAAGAAGAGAAATGGGAAGATCATGAAAAAATAGATTCTTAAATTTCTTTAAATTATGAATTACATTGTATAGTAGGTATTCATAAAAATGATATCCTTATTTTGTCTACAAAATTCTGAAAATCTTACTACTATGCACAATGAAGATATTAGCTCCATGATCATTAGTATTACTAGTGATATGCAATGACCTTACAAGGATTCATTGATTTTAGATGATATTATTCCACATCCTATTAAAAGTAAGAAATAGAAATACTCAAGCCCAAGACCATCCAAAGATGTTAAAAAATTATCTTGCAATAAGGTCTTAGAGGGTATGAAAAATGGGGGTTCTTACTCCATGCATAGGTATAAATGAAGATATTTTCTGGAATTTTCAGGGTATTGGGAATAATGAAACCCTTAGTTGATAAAAAATATTTATTAAGATTCCTTGGCCTTTTATCCATAGATAATCCCAAGATAATATTTTCCTCTAAATTGTTGCATCATTGTATGTTTGGTTATACTTTTGTCAGTTCTAGTCCAAATATCTCCACTGTTGAGACTCTTTGTATTTTCTTGGAACAATCCTTAGAAAATTTCAATATTATATAAATATATAAAAAAAGATACACCTATGAATATGATATTGACATCACACATCTTTTTATATCTCTTTTTATGATAATAACATATACCAAGATATGATACCTCTAAGGAATTTTCTATAATTGTTTAATTCTAATATCTATAATCCCTGGTTCTTAATAGGGGTCATTAATATTATCCGTTCATGTAGTGGTAAGATGGGTCATTCACAATTTTTACCACTGGGATAGAGTTTAATATGGCCATTGAAGATAACAATCTTATATAAATTACTCTTTCTAGTTCCAAATACAGTTCTTACATAAGAAACTATCGTAGGGTGTTGGCAAGAAAATTCAATAGGGCTTTCACAACTGAGCATGATTTTTCTAAATGGGACACCATATTTAGCTCCACACTCCCTAATAGTCAACATGATAATATTCATGTTATTTTCACTATTTCAAAAAAATCGATGAAGCATCCGATGACTTTTAGATTCAACAATGCATGGTTCTGAAGCCCTGATTGTTTCCCTCCCCTTAAAAAATTTTAGGCCTCTATGACTCATTATAATGATCCCTTTGTCTGTGCATCTAAACTAATGTATCTCAAAAAAAGAATAAATGTCGGTTTAGATCAATGTATACACAAATTGAAAAATATATTATTCTTTTGTTGAATATTTTACATCAGCATCAAAATAGAAACACCAACTCTGACTTTTCCACTGATCAGAATCAGGAAAGTATCATTTCTGTGAAACACAACTCACGCCTCACCTTTAAGGATAACATGCATAATCAATATTTCAAAATAAAATTCTTAACCAATGGTGGTATAAACACTAAATTCTAAAAATCACTACATATAACTAAGAAATCGTGGAGGCCTTTATCCTCTCTCATAGGCAGAGACAACCTTTTGGATAATGATGATGATATTTCTAATCATGTCATCTCATATTTGGAATCTATATTTAATGGCCCTGAAATCAATGAATTTACCATACATGATGTCATTACGATAGTTTTCAATGATTAATATAATTCCTTTAAACTAAAAATTCTTCTTGATCTTGAGATCAAGGATACTATTTTTAGTCTGAATCCTAATAGTGCCCTGGGTTTTGATGGTTTTAAAAATGGCTTTAACCCGAAATATTGGGATGTCATCCAAGATGATGTTTGAAAACATATAAAATCCATCATTACTATTTTCATTCTACCACATAGGTTATAAATGACATTATATTCTTTAATACCCAATGTAGATAATTGCACTATCATTCAGCTATTCAGACCCATTTCTCTTATTAATAGCATTCATAAAATCATCACTAAAAATATTGTGAACATGCTTACTACCATGAATGAAAAAATTATCTCTTGGAATCAATATGGAGTCTTTAATGGAAAATCCTTCTTGTACTACATTTATCTTTCATCTGAATGAACTTACACATTAAACAATGCAAACAGAGGTGGAAACAATTCTATTAAACTTGACATTAGAAAATCTTTTGACACCGTGGACATGAATTTCATATTTAATGTCATACATATATTTGGATTCAATAATTCCTTTATCTCAAGATTTAAATCCATGTTCAACTCGACCTATATATCTATACTGGTCAATGGTTCTCCCACAGGTTGAATCAAATGATTTAAAAGTGTTAGGATGGGTGATCCCCTTTATTCCATCCATTTCTCCATTGTGGAAGACTATTTATATAGATAATGTGCCCACCATGTGGACTAGAATAAGAATAATCCCATCTATGATTCCATAAATTTTAATTCCCCTACGCATCCACTATATGGGGATGACATCATCCTGTTCATTCACTACGACAAATGATACATTGGAACTCTCAAAAAATATTTCTATTGCTATGAGGAGTCTTCTGGTCAGGTTATTAACAAAAATAAATCGTATGTAATCTTCAAGAGAACATTTATGGTTAATAGAATGTGTACTATGATAAAATATTTTGGAATTAAATATGGTTTATTTCCTTTTACCTATCCTATTGTCCCCATATTTTGGGGCAGGCCCAAATCATGATATTTCTTTAATATTACTGATTTGGTTCATAATAATCTCTCCTCTTAAAATGGGAATACTCTTTATTTGGTGGGATTAATTTTCCATGTCAAATATATCAATATCTCCAAAATGGTATAATCATTTATGGTTTATAAGTGTCCTACTACTCTCATAAAAAAATGTATGTTTCCATACAATATTTTGTTTGTACTAGCAGCATTATGCATAGAAAATTAGTAACTATACCTCTGTATATGTGTTGCAAAATACCATAGAAGGGTGTCCTAAGTAATAAAAATTTAAATCTTTTTAATTAGTTCCTCTATGATAGACATATGAGGAACAAAATCCACAATGACTCTCCCTCTATTTCCTTCATTAAAATTCGTTTTCTTGATAAGTTGAAGAACGAAAACATGAATTATATAAAATATTACTTCTAGACGTCCATTAAGAATGAATATGCCAATATTCTTACCATATATATATGTATGTACTCCCAGAACTACATCATGAACTTCTAGTTGGACAATTGGATGGGTACCCCCCACACATTTTAATGATTCCCCCTAAACATACTCATGAAGGCATTAATATTACAATTTGTGATGTTATTAACATTCATCTTGATAGTCCCCCTAAGAATGTTTCGCATATCATTGACACCTCTACTTTCAAATACACAGAGGATTTTTTATGTGGGAACCTTCACATAATGTAATAATGTATTTTAAAAAAAATTATAATAACCACTTTCCTAATTTTTCCAATTATTTAACCCGGATTAAAAACATTGATAATCCTTGGATTAAACTTTAATGATTAATAGTAATGTGGATTATTACATACAATAGGGTTCCCATAGATACATGTTTATAATCATTTGGGATCTACATTTTATCCAAATGTCATATCTGTAATCAAAATAGATAAGATGTGGATCATCTTTTTCTTTCTTCTGCAACTACCATATCCATTTAAAACTATATTTTTATCATTTTTTACAACATATGGATGATTCTAGACTCTATCAATGCCCAGTTAAAGTGTTGTTTTGACAGAGATAACTCCCAAAAAATCAAGAATTTATTTCTTGGTATAGTTGTAGAGATACATTATGTGATATGTTATGATAGAATTTCTATTCTTTATAGTAATTGACTCCTCAACCTTAATAAATGTGGGATTAATATCCACATAGCTATTCATGATGCTAGCATGATTGAGTAGGTTTATAGAACAAATATAGTATAATTTATTATGATTTTGAGACACCTTTGGATCTGTGGCATTTTTCATCATCCACGACACACTTTTGAGATTTTTTGGAAACCATCGTTCAATATCTTGATTAAATATAATGTCCACGGTGCATCTAAATACAATCTGGGCCCCAAAAGATGTGGCTCCATCTTTAGGGATCATTGTGGTCTAATCCTCTTGTGATTCTTTGGAATATGTGGTATTTACTCTTCTCAGGAGGCTGAAATGATGAGTGTGATTCATTTTATCTCGTTCTCCAGGAAGGAGGGTTGGAATAACATATGGATTGAATGTGATTTTACCACTATTGTGAAATAAATTTGAAAGGGTGTGATTCTTCTAGAGTGGTCGATTTATACAAGTTAGATGTATTTTCTCTCTTCTCTCTATGACATCAAACATATTACCACTCATATCAATTGTGAGGCAAACATGGTTACAGATAGCCTTTCCAATATTGGAGTTCGTTGGGGTATACATGGTGATGATTTAATCCCCCTCTATGAAAATTATTCTTATATAAACCTATATTTTAGACTCCTGTAATTTATTTTATTATTAATTGTACCTTTTTATTTTGGCCGAATCACAAATTTCTTAAAAAAACCTATGATGTTATAGTTTGAATGTACATCCCCATGATTTAGTTGTTTTCCTAGTATGATTTTTCCTCTCACAATATCCTTTTTGGGTTTTAGACAACGGATAATACCTAAATCTACTATATTAACGATCATTGAATGGGAATTGAAATGATTTTCTTCCTTAACTACTAAATTTTATTCAAACGGGAATGGAATATATTATCTCTATACTCACACAAGCTATGAATCATTCTGGATTTCTAAATGTGTAGAGAAGGGAACAAAATTCTGTTGAATCCTTCACTAGGAAAAATCCACCTTCTTTCAACATTTCATCTGATCCAAAACTGGTTGAAAAATAGATCAGTACCATTGAGAATATATTTTATATCCTTCAATAATTAAAACATGAAAAAATCATATTGCATTTTTATCTTTTAGATGGTGAGGCAGAAAAGTGGTGGACTCTAATCAAGAATAGAAGGCAATAACAAGAAACTTAATCCAAGGAATTGAATGAGTTTAAGAACATATTTTTTCAATAATTACCTTCCTCATAATCATAGAACTAAGATGGAAAATACATTCCTAAATCATAATAAAAAGGATGAATAATGTATTGCTACATAGAAGGTAAATTTTACATGACTTGTAAGGAATTATTCGGGCATTACCATCTATCATAAAAGTAACGTTGATCAATTAATTTGGGGATTAAAACCAAGTATTCTATGGTTGTTAGTTATAATAGTCCTTAATAGTAATGAATATATTTTCTATAGTACTGTTAAGGTTTGAATGGAAGTTTTTGTTACATATAAATATCATGGATTCAATTTGAAATTGAACATGGAGTTCAAGGGGAAATATCAAAACAATGCTGAAAAGAATATTAGAATTCCCATATGCTCAATGTGTTGAAAAAAGAGCATATCAGAATGTATTAAATGGACTAGTAAATGTATTATGTGTGGAATGGAAGGCCATTGAGATGTCGATTGCCTATGTAATAAATAATTTTTTTTAATTATACGAAGAGAGAAAAGGTTAAATTGAATACACCTCCCACACTTCAATGTTCAAGGTCATGTAAATGAGGAATTATGATAACCAATACCCTTATCTAAGGATTATTGATGATGATCGACATCAACAACTTCCTAAATACAATCACAAAAAAAATCACTTGAGATAACTATTGGTGATGTTGAGTATGACAATGAAGCGGAGGAATGATTTCATGTTTGAGTAATCAGATCTAAGAATAA
Organism: Viscum album; assembly: GCA_963277665.1. Lineage (NCBI taxonomy): Eukaryota > Viridiplantae > Streptophyta > Magnoliopsida > Santalales > Viscaceae > Viscum > Viscum album. Next base: position 1,858,054,720 of record OY728160.1, read on the forward strand.
TGTTGAATAATCTCTTTTATACTATTATTGATTATTGAAAAATATACTTAGTGGCCAACTATAGTTTTCCACATTTATTTTAATATATATAATGATTGGAACTGGTAACCATGAAAGATGATTGAGGTAATAAGGTGATGTTTTTGGAAAACACATGATTAAGGGAAGGATAACCCATAATATGAGCATGATGTTGAGATAATGATATTTGGATAATGATATATTATCTAGGAATAATTATATTTTATGATATTAGTTTGTTTTGAATTGGTTAATGCTTTATTAACATATGGTTTGTGCTTTTATGGATGAAGTTCATAGCTTATAGACTATTCAATGAGGAAACATACATGTTTTTTATGACTATATATGTTAATTTAGGTTATTACAATGACTCATGAGAATACATGATGGAGGTGTCAACATTTTTTGAAATTGACCTACAGGAGATACATTATGATATATGTGGGATAAATGTTAATCCATGTCAGTGAACATTTTTCTGTTGTTTTGGATTTTAATATTATAGGAGGATTATAAGGTTATCATGTTATAGAAAGATTAAGTTAATAAAAATTTTTATTGTTATAATAATTTTTTATCTCACCATAGGTGTACTTATTCATATTTTATTAATTTTTCTAACCTTATTCTCATTATAACGATAGATGGGTTGAGAAATAATTCAATTTATGTATCACATGTTCCATTAAAACATTTGGATTTATAAATTCAAATTCAATTATTTGAATATTATCTGATGTGGAAATTTCTCAAGGCACAATAAACAGTGATATTTCACTGAAATCAAGTAAGTATTTCTTCTCATTCTGATTAACATCAATTGAAGGATATTGAAAACAAAAAATCTTATCCTAGTACATTTTAATCATATGAATCAGATGTCCCCTTAAATCATCGTTGATTTATGGGTTTTTTATTGTAAAATTTATTCAATCCTTTTTCTCTATCACTCTCTTTAAAAAAATGAGGGTTAAATTTCACATCCATATTCGTGGTCTCCATTTTCAAAATCCTGTGATGAGTTACGTTGGGAAACCTTTATGTTTTAGACTTTTTTTAAATCTAATTTTTAGTATTTGTTTTTTTTTGGGTTTCTATGAATAATGAATTCAAGTGTAAAAAAAGTTATAACCCCGATGTTTTTTCGGAGAAATTCATTTTCGGTTGGGTAGAATCTGACACACCAAGACATTATTGTGAAATATTTATTTTTAATTTCATTGATGTCTTGTGTTGTATGATACACAAAGATAAGCCAGAACTATACAGAACACTGACTCAACTAGCTGTATATGTAAAAAATATACTTGGTTTGTGATATACTAAATTTTATTTTATTTTAGTAAAATTCATCCCAGAGAAGACTGTGTATAATTGACCAACAAAACATTATAACCTAGTCATTATAATGGCAGGTATGAATTGATTGGTTTTTCTTCCAAAATACTATTTAAAGGCAAGGAATTGAGTATAAAATAATAAAATACAAATAGATGGATTTTATTAAATAAAAATCTATATAATATATTAAATAAAATGTTTAAAATCCATTTTATATGTTTTTAGACATGATATAATAATAAATTATTTTTTGGGTAAAAGAAGTATTTTAAACAAATATCAGTTTTTCTGCATTTTGATGGCACACACAATTTAAATCTTTTTTGAATCTTTTTTATATTAAATTTAAAAGTATAAAATTATTATTTTAATTACAAATAGAAAAAATTACTTTGGATTTAATTTTTGTATTTTTCTTCTAATTTTTATTTTTTGATGATTTTTGAAAATACTGATTTTAATTGAAAACATAATTTACAAACAATGTCATTACATAGAAAATAGCGTTATGCATTAATTTCAAATTATAAATAGTTCATTTTTATACAATAATGTTTCTTAATATTAATTTATACATTAATTTCTTATAAAAACATTTTGAATATAAAAATTTTCATTTTTTCAAAAACCTATTTTTCAAGATATTTTAATTTTATTATTTTATATTTAGATCTAGAACATCTATTTTTATAAATTTAAAAAATGGATGTAATAATATGATTCGATAGGTACAAATTTGTTAATTATATTACTTTTATTTTTGACCAATATGAATACTAACCATTGTAAATTTTGTTACCATGATAAAGGGTAATTTAGGTGATTAACGTTAAAATTAAAATTTTAATGACTTTAAAATGACCAAATAAAATGAAAAAAAAATTTATGAAATTATTTAAACCCTTAAAACATAAGAATATATATTATCTCATTTAATGGACACTTTTCTTGGAAAAACATAAACAATATTTTAATCAAAGAATGACACAATGTGCCATTTTCATTATCTTTAATATCAATTATGTGTCCACATATGTATAAATGGGTTGTATCAGTTAATATAAGAGGTAATGATTAACTTAATAAACCTATTTCAATAATATAAATTTATTTTGGATGTTTTTTTGTATTTTGGGAGATATTCTAGTGTTTATAATATTTTATTTAATGAACTATAAATGATGTCACATTCATGTTTTAAATAATATGTCATTTTTAAAATTAGGATATAAAAAATATAAATTTGACTATAAATACACATTTTTATTCTATAGAAGTTTTTATTTTCATTTTAATTTATCTTTAATTGTTTTGAAATAAATAATTACCTTAATGTTTTATATATTGATGATGCTGAAATTATTTAATTGTAGAGAAATCTATAAAATAATTTTATTTAAATGATTGTATATATTAAAATAACAAAATACTATCCCTAATTTTATTTTTTTCATATATTGTGACCAAAATCACCAAAGGGTCATGTTAGTCTCAATTTGGATCCTTATTGATGATATTATGACACATATATTAATTTATTTAAGGTTATGTTAAAGTTGTCACATTGATAATTTAATATGTATAACATTTTAAATTATGGATTTTGAATAAGATAAATTAAACTAAATATATTCCCATAGAATATATTAGATGTATCTACATAATAATATCTAATTTTTTATTTTTAATAAAATAATAGTATATTAAATAATTACCCAATAGTGAATTATAATTTATTTTATTAATTTTAATATCAATTTATCATTTTTTAAAAAATAATATATATATAATTTGAGCTAATTAAGATTTCCATATAATATTATAGATGTCCTAGGCTCTTTATTAGTATAAAAAAATATTTTTTTATGATAAAATATTATATTTATATTTTTTAAAATTCGTTAATTGAATACTTTCAAAATTTACACTATAGTTGTTTTGACAAAAAAAAATTATTACATTATTTAAAGATCATAACTCATTTTTAAAAATATATAATAATTATGATATTGTTTAAAAATATCTCAATTATTTATTTATAGTTTAATTTACAATAAATAATTAAATATTTCACCCTTTTGATGTTGAAATGATCACTACCCTTGTTAAAATGAAATAGAATAACCTTATGTTAAAAAGACGATACGGTTTAAATTCACATAAAAACAAGTCCAAAATTTATTTCATGATTATTTTATAAAGGTATCTCATCTCATCTATGAAGCTATGATATATTGGATGCTTTTTAGATGGTTTTATTTTTTTATAAATTAATATATTTAGAGATTGCAAATGTGCCCCTCACATCAATTATAAATGGGCACAAACTCCCTCAAAATTTCAATTTAGTTAGAGCCTTCATGCTTAGAAATCCACTATCCTTTTCACTTATTGGCTTCCTTATTCAAATTTTATTGGTTCTGTTCATCTCAAAAGACCAACCCTTGTGCTTTTAAGAGGAATACTAGAGTGAGATCATCAACGAAGAGGTTATCTCCTCTACATATTCAGTAAATATTTTTCTTCTTCTACATCCTATTCATGAGTTTTTTTCAATTATAAATTAATGAATACAATATAACTAATATAATAACAGGTTATTAATAATATGGAACAATCATATTCCACCTCCAATCTATCATACAAAAAACGAAATCATCTTGCATGTGTACATACAACTTACTGTATCAACACCATCATGTAATCTGTTTTCACCACCACATGACTTGGATGTGTAAAATAATGGAAATAATAACTGTATATTATTATTATTATAACAAGTTATTTATTATTTAAAAATATATATACAATGCACTTCAATACCATTTCATTATTAAAGGACTGATATCATCGTTCATGTGTTTGTATGACCTACCATCTCCACTATGCGATACAATTCATTCTACATGAAATATATTAATGAATGATTCTATTAATGTACATAATTAGAAATATGATATTTATTTCATTAAAATCATTTTTTAATGATATAAATATGACCGATGAAAGATAACGTGATGTTATTTGAAAAAATATGCATAATAAAATGAAGTAGTTAATACCCAAATAACGAGTAATAATGGAATATTATTACCAAAAGGATGATAATATGATCACATATGATTTCATAAAAATGAATATAACTATAGAATAAGTCAAAAAACATAATTTAAATCATTATACAGGATGTTTAGATTCAAACAATGTAATTTAGTCCATAGGTAATGGATAATTTTTCAATATCATTATTATCTGAGAATGTTTACTCAGAAGTATTTATAAGGGTGTGTTTATCATCAACAACCAGGTTTCCTAAATATGTATTTAAATATTTTCATTCTATCCCTCTAAAATTTTTCAATGTCAACTTTACCCATTGGTGAATTTTAATTAAGTGGTATGAAAGGAATGTTTTTTCCTCTTTGATATGAGGTACTTTTTTACTTTTCATTCAAATGTATGAGAAGAATGTTTTTAACATATACAACATGAAAAGATTATTACTCTTTTATAATGCCTTATTTCCTTGAATCTAAATTTATAATATTTCAAGTTTATTTTCAATTAAATTCTTTCATTATTAAATTTCTCAACATATTGAGAAAATAAAACGTTTTTTAAGAGGATAATAATTTTTACTCATGAATTAATCTTAATTGTTTTATCAAAATAATTTTCCATCTAAGATTATATTATTTATATGGGGTTATGATTGTATCCTCACTATTACTATTATTTGATTACTTTATGATGGAATTATATTTTTGAAATGATTTTTTTATATGTATGATTATTTAAGGGTGTTTAATAGACTCATTTTATTCCTTGGGTTATTCTATGAAAAAATATATATGTTTTTGTTGAATGCATATGTATAGTTTTTATTATGTGACGGGTGAGACCTATTTCTCCCTCAAACAAATTAATTGAATATTGTTATCTAATGTGATATAAATTATTTGAATGACATGTAAATATGGTTCCGTAATATAGGGTTGAGATGGAATGTAAATCTGGTCAATTAATATTGATCTGGAATGAAGAGTGAACTCATTTTAGTAACGGTCTGTATCTAATATGATGGTCTCATAAATAAGCCTTGGATATAATCGAAATAATTTTCTATGCACATGTTTTTTTGAAAATCTTATACCCTATGCCAATTCTATTTTATCATGTTTAATGTTTCTTTATGATTTATGTCTTACAAAATACCTTGATATGTTTCATGACTCAAGATTTTGATATTTAAAATTTACATTCTTGTTTTTAAATTTTTTGTTTATGTTATTTTATTGTTCTCCATGATTACCCTATATGAGAATTTGAACACACCCTTTTTATATTTTCTTTTCCCCGGTATATTAAGGATGGTTTTATGTAATAAAACTAATAGATATGGTGTTTATTGGAGATATTGAATATCATTCACCAAGATAATATAATGTGTTCCCAGTTTCCATAGACACTCAACTAATATGATCTTTGGGCGTCCGTTTGTGTAATGTATTATGTATTCCCCAAAATTGATGTAATTTTAAGGTACGTCATGTTTGGTTTTTTAGATATAGTGTCACATCCCCTTCATGCAGGTCTCCAAAAATTATTAAGATAACTATATAAAACATCAAAAAATAGATAATTAAGTGGGGTGATATTAAAGACCCTTCAGGGTCCAAAAAACAAGACACCAACACAATGTCCCCTTCTTTCTTAGTGGAAAATCACCTTTGTGAGATATCATCCCTAATTAGGGTGCTATGCAGACCCACTCAGGTATGCCTAAAGAGACCCATGGTACCTTGGAAAAGGACTCCCCAAGTGAAATTTCCAAGGTGGTATTTTTAAAAAGGTATATGTGGCTTGTGTGGGACTATACTCCCCTGCATGAAAACCCTCAAATTCCTCCCAGGCTCATTAGGATCCACGTTTTTTCTATAATTTAGGACATTCATGGGTCTCATGTTATGTAATCATCTAAGCCACTAATGGAAGGGATCTTATTACATTTTATCCCTCACCAATGGGGCGTGGGGGATATGAAACCTCCAGCAAATCCACCAGACAAGAAAAGCAATGGAATGTGGCACACCAGCATGTCCCCCATTTGGGTATTCATTCTTAAGGATAGATTTTTTTCACAAATTACTAACATGATGAGTATGTTCATCAGGGTGTATGTGATTTTGAATTCCTAGAATCATGAGGACCCAAAAATTGTGTAAGGGTTCATGGAGTTTCCTTTCCGAGGTATTAGGGTTTGGACCATTTCCATCCCCAGTCATCTATATGACCAATAGCCTTTAGTTCTATATAGTGAGGGTGAGTATCAATCCTTTATTTCCCTTCTAATGTGAACGATATTGTTCTCTAATACTATGTAACCCATTTTTGGGAATCCATCTTGGAGCAATTCATTACCCATTCTTGAATTTAATTCAAATCGTTCACTCCATCATCCTTTTAAATTCCCATGGGTTGTGTCCATAGTCTGATATGACTATCATGGATACATAATCAGTGAAGGAAAGAGTGCTTCCTTGACATTTATTCTTCTCCCATATCCTCGACGACTTCCACTAGTTTAAGGGGAAAGAGTGTGTGGTTTACCAGATAGTCCACTTCTTCATATTTTTCACATTCAAGAAAGACTCATAATGATTCATTCTGGGTAAAGGTATAACTATGATAAAATAATACAAGTTTTCATAAGTATGTTATGGTATAAAATCATATTTTAGATCTTCCTCCCACCTTAATTTAGAGTGCCCCCATTGGCTTGGGTCCTCAAGGCCATTAATTGAACCTCAAGGATAGAAAAATTGTCTTGTTTCTGGGATATTCGGTTTCCCATGGTTTTACCAACTAATAATGAATCATGTGGGAGTACATCTTGATAGTGGTCATGACATCTAGCTATTCCCTAAACCTTTGAGGAATAATTCTAAGCGTAATACCCAATAACAAACAAGAAAGGGCCTCATCATTATGTTTATTCCCCAACCGAACCCCCATTCACCAAGGGATCCTACATAGGAAAAAAAACACCAATGTCCCACTTTTGATCCTCTCCCTTAATAATAATCACCATTCCTATCACTATACTCTTCCTAGATCCTCTTCATTAGGTTTAAGCACCAAAAAATCCCCTAGATCCCAATGAGTCCACACAACCTTCATTGACCCTTTCACAAGGAACTAATTACAGAAGTAAGACAAAATTTAATCATCTCAAAGGGCAATACCCTATTGTGAGAAAACCCTTCATGTTCCTCTATAGGCATCACCCCATGCAACCAAACAACATACACATTGATTCCCATTAAAATGAAATATGTCGGGAATCACCCTAACTTCCAATCAAAAACATATAAATTGACCTAATAATATATGGTGATCTATCCCGGTATGATATAATTCAACCTATAGATCCATGTACCTCCCAGGTTCACTGTGATATTTTGGTCAAGATCACAAAATATTAAAAGGTATAATGATCCCCACTAAATGGGAAAAAATGATGTGAGTTCTGATTCATTTCATAAGGATACCTAGTAATACAATTCAAGGGTTCGATCTCGATAACAGAACAACATTCATTTCCTAGATGAAAAATGCTAAATATCACCCCACTTTATGGATAGAAAAGAAGAATAATTGTAATAAAGACAAATGAATCTACTATGAGTAAAAAAGACAACAACATTAATAGAGAAACTCAGATACAAATACATATATCCATTGATTAATAGCCTCAAATATGTAATGAGTATTCTAAATTTCATACATGTTAATAATTGACTGTTAATTATAGGGTGACCCACATCATACATGGGAATTAATGAAGGTTTATTGAAAATATTTTCATTCTATAAGGATTAATGTATTAGGAAACAATTACCAACAAAATGGTGTGAAAATCCTAAATTCCCAACCATTCAGATAATGTGAGTTCCTATGTAACATTGGTTAGACATCACAATGATCCCTAACATTGAAATGTTGGTACCTCATGGATAGAGAACCATTTGGTGTTTCTACTTCTTCAAATGAACCCATAGTAAACTATTTGTAAATAATTTAATTGACATGAATGATTTGAAAAAAACAAAACCCCTGGAGTCAATCATAGGGAATGGTAGTCTTTGTTAGAAAAAAAATTGTTGAGCCAGATGTGAATACATTATCAAGATGAAAACATCACCTACCAGTTAGGCCCCAATCCCTTATACAATAAAATAGGTCCAAACAAGAAAATCAATAACATATGTGTTTTTTTAATTGTGATATAATATTTATTGTGTTCTATTTTTTTATTTGTGAATATTCAGGATAATTATATCAAAATTACATTCAAGACAACGGTACCCATCCAGCTTCTGCAAAAACATGTCTTAGCTACTCCCCATTCTAGGTCTTCCTCATAAAAAAAGACACTGGAACCATACAAAAATCTTTAATTATGGGTCTTGAACATCCTAGTCCATGGGTTACTCTAAAATGGTGAAATTACAACCCAAGTGGTTGCCTGATAGGCCCCTTAGATTTCCAATCCTGACCGATCATCCATCCAGTGATGGTTGTTGGTCCAAAAGTAGGTAGAACCTATTTTATTCTACAAATATCGTAAGAGTTTATCCATGAAAAAAAACAACCATCCAATCGATTATCATAGTATGGTGGATCAAAAGGCCACATTCTAACATGTTAAGGAGATAGAGGGATCCTTCCAAAGTGTCCTTCTAGTAGTATCCACCACCAAAACAACAATGTAGTGAACCCTCAAGATGATGAGGGTGCTGTCATCAGACATATAGCCTATTTCATCTAGACCAGGGAATGCAAGAAGGCCCTTTGGGTATGAAACATGCCATGAGGGAGTATCACTACATATCTTCACCCTCCAAAGAATCCTACTGACTCAATTTTGTGTCGAACTGTGAGTAAAATTATACCCCAACCCAACCTAATATAACAATCCAATATAATCTCCTCAAATGATCCAAGGAAGCAATCCATTAAAATTCAGAAGTAAACTATTAACATGAACATACACCTACACAATCTAATCAAGACTTCGTGGGGACTAAACTGCCAGCACACATAGAATTCCACCTACCATGCTTTGTCCAGAACTTTTTGTAGGAATAATCAATTGCCTACATCATCAATCCTGTATAGATTTTGATCTAGAAGTACCCTGAAATTTCATTTGAAATGTCTTGGAGAAACATAATGGCAGACACACCACCCTACCCCCATAAAAAATTACTGGCAGTATCCATTTGCAGGAATAGTATGACTGAAACATGAACATATCCATTCACTAGAGAAAAATGGCCACATATCCTAGTTATTGTCAATGAAGTCACCAAGAATATCTTGAAAATGGTGAAAGGGAAGGCCCAATTTCTCTACCACATCATATAGACCACCCATGACATCATCATATAGATAATTGTATTTTAGATGGATGTTCACAGATCTCCATCCCCAATAATGGGGTGGCTCACTATCCTGTCAGCCCTGAGAATAAAAAATCATATTCTCCCATATAAGTGGTTCATCGGTCAAACTCTATAATGATATACAAAAAACTGGATCTAGAACACACAATCATTCCAAAATAATTTTTTTTATTCTAAGGAATTATCTGAGGAAGGCACAATACCCTAAATAAACTCTATATGGAATCCAAAAAATTGTAACACAAGATCTAGTTAAACAATCTTACATTACTAAAAAAATCGCATAGTATGTGTCCCCAGCCCCTCTAATTAAGGTACCAGAAATGAATCCTCTCCATTGAAAATGTTGAGATCGAGAGCTAATACACAATCCTAATCAACATAATTCTATATTTATTGAATCTATAAGACTCGTATCTATACTTCTTCAAGATCCTTCTCTCCTGGTTCCATATAATTGGGTAGTAGCAGTAATTCTTATGGTCATCCTCAGACACTTCACAATGAAATTTTTTTTATAACCATAATATGATCAATCTCAAGAGCTCATCTCCTGATGAGAGTCGGGACAACCCTTGGCATGGAAAGAAGATGAAATAGTAATAGGGTGTTCCCCTTAATATAATCCACCCAGATTAGCCTCTCCATGATATAAATCACATTGAATTTCCACTCTAAAGTAGTGTTTCGCTTCATCAGATGGTCCCTGCCCTCAGTGATGTAGTGGCAAGAAAGACCTACAATGTTGATGTTTTTGGGAAAAAATGGTTAGTCATTCCCCTTCCTTATCATGGAAAAGTAAAATCTGTTCTCAACCATAAGACATCTAATGGAATTTATCATTCTTATACACCCTTCGATCATTTACCTTCCTATATAATATAGTATGTACCTAATAATATTGTTACATATATTAATGTGGTAGGAAAGTATAATCAACTATCGGATATTATATATGAGCCTTAATAAAAAGTTTAATATGATATATAAAACATTTGAAAAAACTGTCTAATTTTGACATTCTTTTCATGTTCTATCCATTATCCACAGCTCAATTAAGTATTCCATGGGTGTGTTTGATTAATTGTGTGTACGAAATCAATCTCAGTATATTGAAAATAGTTCATCACATGTAATCAAAATTATAAAACTATAATGAATATTAAAGTTACATCAAGGTAATAAATGGGATGAAACAGAAAATTGATTTGTCATATATCCTAGCTATACTACAACCAAATCATGAGAAAAATCAAGGGACCCTAAAAGGTGCATGCCTCAATTTGTTGGAAATATTGGGTTGGTTGATTAATGATTCTCTATATGATGTTCATATCATATTATGGGGTGAACACAAATCATTACATTTCAATACAATCCCCAACTGGTAAATCATTTTGAAATTACTATCATAAAATGTCATAGCATCAATCCGACTTCAAAAAATGGACCACATTCACAACCATCGATGTAATAATGAAATTGGCCACATCCAACTCTCATCGATGTTAGTCCAAAAGAGATCATGTTATTGGGAGAATATTTCTTCAATCATATAAAAATACCAAGCAATCCTCTGACATTGGGGAATTACATGAATAGATATCACAATTCTATAATAAATTACAATGATCTTCATAAGTTGGTGCTTCTTGTTTGTACTAGATGATGCACAAAGCCCATTTTCTATCATTTCTCTATAAATTAATTAATTAAATCATTTTCATTGTATCCACGACAATTCAAGACCAACCATTTCCTACAGGGATGGTGATTTTTTAACCCCACCATTATGTTAGGAAACATTGACCAATTAGTCCTCAAGATCAATAGGGAATATACCTATCCCTCAGGGTTGGGTAATTTTTCCTCTCAATAACATCATCCTCAATGGAATTAATTATTCTCTTGATTATGTGGAAAACCATATAATTAATCATCATTGTTTATACCATCTCAAGATCTAGTAACTTCACTAGGAACACACATGACTAAACTAACTTGATATTCCAGTAAGATTACTATCTGCCTACCATGTCACAGTGAACCAGAAAAGTAAAGGATGAGGCCTTGTCGAGGGAATTGAAAAAAGGATGTAACAAATATAAACTGATAAATATATTTTAATGCATTATGAATTCATGAGTTTCATCAATTCCACCATAGAGTATATGATAGAACATTAGGATGATTCTAGGGAGGAATCAAAAGATGGTGTTTTGTTACCAAATACAATAAAAACTAAAATGTATAATAGAGGTGTGGTACATGGAACAAGAGACCCAATATGAATATGTGCATTCCCTCAATCATACTACCAATACCTCCTTAAACAAATTCAACTAGGAAAACAGAATGGGTTATTGTGTTCCTCACCTACATCCTAGAGAGGTTAATTCCCTTTTTAGAGGATTTATTTTCTAATCAGGATGTTGAGATTAATGAATTGAATTGATTCATTGTGGAAATACAGAAGGCCCACCTAACTACAAGATATTCTATAAAAGATCATCTTCTTGTAATACCAGTTACTGTGCATTAATAAAGGGGGGTTTCCATATAAATATAAATAGATTTAGAATAGCTACTCAATATGGGATACCAACCACCAATATATTTGGATTCTATATTAGAGGATCTAGAATTCTCTTAGTTTGGTGAAAAACTAAAACATGCCTGGAAAGATCCTTATAGGACTAAAACTATAGGATACCCATGGAAGATACCTGAAGTGCCACCATATATGGCCAACCATCAGCTACAACTACTAAATATTTGGCTCGTCCATACATTCTCCATGGGCTCATAAACCCATGTGTGTCACTCACAACTGAATTTTATGCTAGGGGGATTGGTGTGCAGTGATACAACCAAAAATGAAAACTTTCCATGAATTTGTAGATCTGAATCTCCCCCACTGATCTATGGGAACACAATATTTCCAATTTTTAATGGGTCATGAGATTGAGAGCAGAAATAGATTGATTCTTCCCCAGCTATTATCACATAGTAGGTTCTTCAAAACAATTGGATGTAGTGAAGCTCAGATGCTTCTGGAAATCACTTCAGGAACTTGTCTTTTTTTTGTAACAATATCATATCAGCTCAGTCAATTATTGTGTGGGAATACCTCTTAACAAATTTTCTCTTCTATTTAATCACACCATTTATATAAGACAACATTCATTATCCTTCCAAACTATAAGAAATAATATAATTAAGTGGTTTCATATTTTATAACATAGTGGAAAGTATTAGATACTCGATGAACCTACCAATCCCTCGAGAGTTTGTTTCCCTCATGTATAGAGTCTCTTACAAAAGATATTTATATAGAATATATCCCTTAGAAATAAAAATGAGGGTTTTAGGACCTCTCTACAATCACTAAAAAAGTGCAATATTCCATCACATAGACCAACTCTTTGTCCCAAGTAATTCCATCAGCTCAAGGAATGATAATAGAGGAAGTAGTGGCTGCTATTATAAAAATAAACTAATTCCACGTACCTAACACCACTCCAAATCCCACACCATATCAGGTCATTCCAAATCATGATAATTAGAAATGATATCTGCCTATTAAGGGTTATCAGAGAGTATAGAGGTAGAAATTATTAGAGCATATGAAAATGATCCCTATTATATTCAAAATTAAAATTTCTATAAATACTTCATATAAAAATTGGATAAAAACTATATTATGTTTCAATAGACCATGAATCCTAGAAAAAAAAATAATAATGATATCCCACACTATTTCCCCTTATATCACGTATTGGGGAACACCATTAAGAATTATAATTATTTCAAATACCTCCTGTGAAAAATTGTGGACTCTAGGAAAGTGAAGATGGGTAGGGCACCTTCTCAAGTAGAATGTGTCTCTAACAGTGATCTAGAAGAGGATATAGAGTCGATGAATGACAAAAAAATATGTATGTAGAATATTAGATACTTTACGGTTAGAAAGGAAATCCGCTGGACTCATGATATTCTAAAAAATATAGTTTAATCAATCAATTGCTCTTTCAACCGCATCAACTACAACATAGTCAAATTCATCATTAACTCAATCTTCTAAAATTAAATATTCCAAAATGATAAATGGAATGAATACAATGAATAAAACAAATTAATATGATCCCCTTTTAAAAACTGATGTTGTCTTTATCTATAGAGGACTTAATTCCTATTGTCCAAGAAACACATGCACTATCCTAACAAACAGTACAACAAGGGTCATCCTTCATGACGAAATATCCACCAAACAAGGATTTTATCATTATTTTTTCTTTAAAAAAATAACTTAATGGATCCTTTATTAGATTATTTGATTGATTATCAACTCAAATTTCTTACACATGATTAGGGATTTTGGGTAATAGGTTGTCAGAGTTGAGGATATAGGGGACGAATTACTTGTGCCAAGAGTTACTACTCTAAACGCATCCCTACAAAAACTATAAATACATCAGAAACTCATAGGACTGTTCTCTAATATGATTACTTGGAGAAATAATCCCCCCACATATCATATATTTTACTAACACAAGAACCCTATATGTTTGGTTGGATGATAAATCATTTCCTAGTCAATATTAGTGTGTAAGAATAACTAGATGGCCAAATCTACTAAGTTCAGAAGAGTGTTTAGATATTATTATCAAGAATAATCTGGAAACCTCAATTTCATAAACTCATAAAGAAAAAGAAAAATCATATCAACATTCTTGGATAATGATTTCATTATACCAAAAAAAATTTGTTATTGAAAAAATTATCCATAATGTAAGACATGTTTGAAATCCTGGTAAATATGAGTCTATCAAAAGACCCTTAGGAAGAACTCATCAAAACCTTATCATGCCCTATGGAATTTTATGTTTTGGTTTCTATTATCTATTGTTTTTCACATAGATAATGATTTTATATAATTACAGAGGTTCATTTCTTTAATTGAACCAGATAAGGATTCCATAATACAAGGACATGCCATCAGACATTATATATCCTGAAAGATAAATCATGTTGATATTCATTTAAAATTAATTGAAAACCTGGTGTGAGGGAAACTAATTACAATCATATAAATTATTTAACTAGGTTTCAAGGAATCTAACTTGTCTCTCTCTACATTAGTATTACGGGGATATGAGATTAATTAGAAGATGCCTCTTGTTGAAATCAAACTCCAAATTCAATTCGGAGATACCATGAGAAACTCAAAGTTCATAGTTATTAGGAAAGATATAGTAGTCTACGCTATTTTGGGTATAACTTGGAAACATTATAATATTGGTATCCCTTCATTATAAAAACAATACCTCATGTATTGTATAAATGAAAAAAATTAGGACATTACATGGTGAGAAAGACCCATTTAAATCCTTTTAATCACATGACATTGATGTGTGATTCTACTGTAAGGAACAGAAATAGTCCATGGATGATGATGTAGCATGAATCAATTCCTTGAATTTCCTATAGATGATTTTATATAACCATTTTAAATATATCAATGCATATTATTTTCTCCTCATCATACGAGATTTTGTGTTGGAAATGAATTCAAACAGACATTCGATGACTTCTGTGATGTCGTTACTGAATAATACTATTAGAAACATTAAATGATTCACCAAATCTTTAATAAATAATGAATACATAGATGATAATTTCTTCAAAGTATCCCCATATCATCAATACATCCCTATTTATTTATATTGATTGAAGACGTTATTGTGTTTGTGAGAGAAAATGATGATACTCATTCTCAGACCCGTATCCCCCCATTGGAGATCCAAAGATGACTTGCTACAGAATGTGTGAAAAAGTTTTCTTAATCACCTAATTACATGTAATATGAAGAATATTTAATAAATTAGTAATATAAAGATGAGGAACATTTTAGAGACTCCCCTACAACATTTGAGGAAGGTGTACCCACCACTTTAGACGAACTGAGGGAAATAAATTTGGGAATATATAAAAACAAAGGAACCACATTGATTAGTGTGTTAATGATTTCTAATGAAACTGAAATATATAAATCCTTCATAAACCAATTCAATACCATTTTCATCTTTAATTACATAGAAATTCCATGCCTCGATCTCGAGGTTGACACCCACCATATCTGCTTGCCGGTAGACCACTTGGGATACAAATAGGAAGTTGGACAGAAACACCCAACTCATGCCTCTACTATTGAGGATGAAGTCGAAAATCTCATAAAGAATGAATTTATATTATAGGTATATAATCTAAAATGGATAGTGGATATCATATTCATGATGACGAAGAATGGGAAAATCATAGTTTCCATTGACATTAGAGACCTCAATCGGCACTGTCGAAAATATGAATTCTCAGTTCAAATAATTGAACTCTGGGTTGATGAAACAACTAGATATCAATTCCTATATTTCATGGATTTATGTTTAGGGTATAAATAATTTCATATGGATCTAAAATCTAAATAATCCACTACCTTTAGAGAACCCTAGGGAGTATTATTTTATCTGGTAATGCCCTTTGGCTTGATGAAAGATAATGCATCAAACAAAAATTCCATGTATTGCAAAATCAAACCCTTCCTGGGGATGTTTGTAGAATATTATGTTGCAAATATATTGGTTAATTACATACAATATTATAACCACCTAGATGTCTTGGAAACCATCTTCATTAAGTGATGAAAACATATTTTGAAGATAACCCCCGATAAATTTTCTTTCGGTGTAGCATCAGGAATTTTTCTCTATATAGTTTTATTCCATTTGGACTTAGAATTTGATCCAGATAAAATAAAGGCTATTCATTTCAGGTCACCTCTTCTAAATAAAAACTATTTTAGAGGAATTCAGGGGAATATAGCCTATATATAGAACATTATAACCAACCTTTCAGGAAAGTGTTTTCCCATCACCAATCTAATGAATAAGGGGGTTACATATCAATGTACCAGTGAATATCTAGGTGAATTTGAAAATCTCATGAAATACCTATTGAGTCCACCTATATTAATGCCACACATTAAGAAAATTCCACTCATCATATATATATATTTCCTATAGAGATCTATTGGTTCCATAAATTTTAAAAATAATGATTATGGAAATGAAAATATCCTTGGTTATCTCAGTCAAACCTTCGTCAATACTGAGAGCCATTATTCATATATCATTAATAGTTTATAGGAAATAATCATTGTGGTACCAAAATTGAAGAAAAACCTATAGAACCAAAAAGGACCAATTATCCTATTACAATAACCTAATAAATATATCAAGATCCTTATAATGTTGATATAATATCTGGAAGGTTGTTGGTTATCAAACATCAGTTTGATACTTATCATATACCTTTGAAATTAATGAAAGGCCAGGAAATTTAATATTTCCTTGTTGAAAACAAATTTGTAGAAACAAAGTCTATAAATACTGATCTTTCTGATGAAGAGATATTTTCTATTTAATATTTCACCCAATTGTGGGAAATATATTTTATGGAGAATCTAGAAAACATATATGGAAGATAATGGAATACCCTATAAAAAAATTTATGTTATGAATTTTGTACATTTCCATAGTAAAAGGTAGTTTTACCCTAATTCTTACTAATGTTAGATTGTTTTAGTAATAATGAGGTAGAATATCATTCCTTCATTTTAATCCTAGAATTAGAACTATTAATACTAGGGAACCACATAGAGGTGATATTTCATTTATAGTTAGAAGTCAAATAGATAAATAGTACAACACTATTACAAAAGTGGAGCTGTTCTACCAAATAGATTATTTCTGATGGATAATTGAAGTGTTTCACTCGAAAACAATAATTAATCAAATGATATGATCATAGAAGACCAAGGAAGATTCCTCAGATAATGAACCTAGATCTCTTGTAGATCCAAAATTGGATGAAATGGAAATCAACAATTCCTATCCCCAAATGGATTCACCATTTGTCTAAATTTGAATGGATGAGATCATAGAATTCACCCTTATCCCAAAAACACATGGTCCTCCAACATGTTAGATCATTCATATCACATAATACCTACAAAATGGAGTACACAGATCATATAAATATTGGAGTAGTCAATTCTGGTGGTGAGCCATCAAATTTACTATTTATAATGGTCCAAGTCACCATAAATTACTCTATAAATGATGAATTTTTTGCGTCATTCTCAGATGTATAAATTGAAAAGAGACTTCATCTATTGTGGATTAATTACAAGAAGAAAACTAAGGTTCCCACACTTTTGGGTACATTTTATATGATAAAATATGGTTGATTTTATTTTTATGGCCTTTGATGAAATATTAGTTCATAGAATTTATCAAGAAATGAAATTCCTTATAGCATCATTCCAATGTCAACAATTAATCTTCAGAGTCTATATATATATATAAATACTTCGGGAAATTTCCCAAAATGGAACTATATGTTGTTGGGCCATACCGCCCATATAAATCCAAATAGTTCAAATACATAGTAATAGATAACAACATATTTTACAAATGGGATGAGGAAATACACCTCACGGAATTTAGGGCCAAATACATTATCATATTCATGAAGGAAAAAATCATTACTAGATTTGGAGTCCCTTATATAATACTAAATAATAATGGATCCAAATTATGCCCAATAAAGATAGAAAATCAATATTAGGAGTACAATATGAAATCCAAAAAAATCATCCCACTTTCATTATCAGAATAATATATTATTGGGGACCTTTAAAATGACACTATCAATAATACATCATAATATGGTGGATATTGAGTAAAATACATGCCCTGATAAGATCTTCCATTCCATATGGGCTTACTGGACAATGACTCATACTTCCAAAAGGGAGACGTTATATTCACTTGAATATAGAACAATGGAATTCTTCTCATGGATTTATAGTTTCCATAGGTACATGTTTACATCAATGAATACATATACATATATGAAAAATACTAGAATTGAATGGATGAATTGGAATATCATGATGAGAAATGATTACACACCCTATATCAAATTGAATCATATCAAAATCTGACAGAATGTGCCTTTACCAATAAGGTTCGAATATGTTCATTCCACAAAGGGGAAGTGGTATTGATCCCCAATAATCTATTGATAATAAGAAATAATCTTCCGAAATATTAACCAAAGAGGGAAAACCATACACTATAGAAATGGTTTACACATTGGAGATTATTCCATAATCTCAATTCATGGAGAGATAATTACAAACCTGACCAGTGCAAGGTTTTCGAAGAATTATTTCATGTAATCAGATGATTTATGTATCATCATGAATACATAATACTACTAAGTGTGTATTTTTCACATGAATTCAAAATGAATTACCTAACATCCACACTAAATGAAATTAAACTGTGTGGAATCATTTTCCATGTCACACTATGATAAACTGCATGATATATGGTTCTAGTCAGGTAACCCAAATCTACAAGACACCATTCATCCTCACCACCTAAAATTAAACTACACAGATAATGTACATATAAATTGATTTCAATAAAGCCCAAAACTTTTATTAGGTAAGGCACTTGTCATGATCACATAAATATGGGCCTTCATCTCAAGTGTATGTCCCTATCTCATCCCTATAACCCCTAAGTGGGCCGAGACTCCCTAGTGGTTGTACATAAGAATGAAAGGATATGAAGCTCCCACACAAAAGGCCCAACACAAATTATATCCATGCCATAGTGTCACTTTGACCCCCCTATATGGGCATAATGCCAAAAATCATAATTTCCCAACCACATGACATAAAACTACATAGCCAGTGTCCCTGATACATGATGATAAACAACACAATTATTTAAATAACTATGTGTGGATTGATAATTAGTATAATGAGACATGTATTGATACTCAAACCTCTCATCCCATGTCAAGATGTAAATCTAGAACTATTTATGTCTTGTTTTTCTACACAAACTGAAATTTCACGAAACCAAGACCTCTCATCCTATACCGAACCATAATTCTTGAAAATATTGATTCCCCATTTTACGTAATTAAAGATTAATTGCTGTGGGGAAAAATTTTAGGAACTATGTGTCGCATAATTCCCATTCTACTGAGATACGTAGTGAAACCCAAATATCGGATCCAGGTTGCATCCACCACAAAAAAAATCACCCACTCCTTGTGGTCAAGTCAAAATTGCATAGGGATCATTTTAAAGAACTGTGTGTGGTTTGATTCTTCATTCTACATTATATATAGGGATTTCACAAGTCCTTTACTAGGATTCATCCACAATGCCGCTTTCTTATATCAAGAATCCCCCATCCATGAATCATGACATTAGACTGCATTGTTCTTCGTAAACTACATGTGGATTGAATTTCATTCTAATGAGGTAGATAGTAGTTCCTTGGATCTCATCCTTCGAACCAGCTGTGACATTCCCTCTCTTTATTGTTGGTTCATATTCACCCTTATGGTATGAAAATAAAACACAATGGATTTCAAGAACTATGTAGGGAATTATTATCTTTTGGATGGGACATATACTAATTGACGTATATCATGTATGAGTCTATATGTTGTTTAATATAAACACCCCTATAATCCTCTTATATTAAATTTTTGTGGGAGAAGAATTTGTTAAAACTAGTTGTTTATGACAGTGAGTGTCGATCACTTGTTCATTGGAGTTTTAGTAAATCGGTTCCCTGCACAAGTAAAGAATATCAATACACATGGATGTTATCATTATCCCAGAAATAGGACCATAAATAGAAAATTATTCTCTTTATTTCATAGTAATAAATGATTTATTACATAAGATTTCACATAATACAACATAAGTGATCTAGGAGTCTAGTTTTCTTACCAATTATGTATGTTATATATCAAAATAAAAAAAATAAGGCAACATATTTATTGAAAAACTCATTAACATGGTCATAATATTCCTTCATACTTAAAATTACATGGTATAACCTAGGGACACATATAGGAAATATGCGATCCATAATGCCTAGTGAGGGAATAGAAAAAACCTAACATGAATGAAATAATAGATGTCATATGATAGGAATATAAATGGGGCATCAAATTATTAAGAATCATATACATGAATAACAAGACATAGTATAACATGATAGCCATAAAGGATACATTATAAATGTGAAAAAAACTTAAAACACGTCAACATTAATATATTTCAAGGATAACGTCCCAGACATCATGATGGAAAATTTCCTATTATGGATTTCATTCACATTCTAACCAATTACATGATGTATTAAGATACTAATGCATTAACCAATCCCTTGGAGGGCTACATAATTGCGAGTCCACCAGCCTCCTTCATTAAATCATCTCTCTTAAGTGTGCAACATTTTTCATAGAAAGTGGATTCATTTATTATAATATTTAATTGAATGATCAAGTTGTATCAAATATAGAAATTTATGTCCCAAATAAATATGTGTAACATCATAAAGGTGAAAACACATTATAAAAAATTTGTATGGTATTCAATACACAATTGTTTTGTCATAAAAAATCATGGTGAAATTTTGATGGAAAAATGTAGTCAGTTAATGATTAATTTATGGGTTAATGATAGATTAATGTGTCTATCATCATTTATAAAAAACAATAAATATAATAGGTATGTGTAAGAACATAACCAAACATTTTTAATTATTAATAGAAGGCATAAGATAATTAAGAAACATGAATTAATATGATAAGGTTATGATCCTTTACATTAACACTGTGACATAAAATGATTTGGTGGGCTAAATTATGAAATGAGTGTATTATTATTTATCACTTATCAATTATAAGTTTTGGACTCTATATAATAAAATAATAGTAACCACAAACCTTCACATGGTTTTTTCCCATGGTTTATACCAAATAAGAGTGGTTTTAATTATTTCATTATGCCAATGGTCTAGAATATTAAAATAATACACATTATGAAATGGAAGTCAGTAATAAACTTAAATAAATGATCTTAAAAAATAAAAATATATTATAGGTTTTGGAAAATTCATAAAGGCTTCATAAAACTCATCAGATAAACCTAAATTCAGATTATATTAAATTGAAAACCGTGTTTGTTCATGGTAACCCTTTATAGTATTTGTTACACCACTTTTGGGTCATTATGATGTCATAATACACACTGTATATTTATACGGTATTTAATTTTTAATCAAAAATAAGATTTATCAAAAAATTATTAAAAATTCAATATTGGTTAATTTAAAAATTATTATTCAAAATATACTATTTATTTTTTTTAAAATTTTTCTTGAAATATTTGAATTTTTCATTATAAAAAAATCAAAATTTATTGGCCAATGTTGGGGTTTTTACAAAAATAGTTTTCAAACCCATATAAATATTATATTTGTCTTCATAAAAATTAAATGATAATTTATATTTAAAACAATTATATAATAATGATAATTTATTAAAATATTAATTGTTTCAGAGATCCATTAATTTATCAAGAGTAATTTCATTATTAAAATCTAATACAAATTATAAATACAATTTCTATTTTTTTATGGAAATAAAATTCTTTTTAAATTTATGATATGAAAAAAAATATGAGCATTACTTTATTTAAATTAATGTATAAATATTCATATAATTTTGGTCTTGATATTAATCCATTTAATAAACCATAAAACTCCTCAAGGTTATGGTTCCCGACATTGAGACTTTGATGTGTATGTTCGACATACATGGTGTGTGCCTTGATCTCGTAGATCATGAAATTATTCTATAAATGGATCCACTCATTCTTATGTTACTATATATCTACTTTGAATTGGTTAACAGAAATACCTAGTGTTATTTTCTCTCTCAAATTAACTGAAAAATATGATTTACAGAGTATGATCCTATGTGTTGGGCCCATCAATACTATTAGCTATGTCAATTTGATATCTTAAATACCTATATTTATACCAATAAATTGTTTTGTTTTCAATTGAAATATTATCAAAGTTAAATATTATTAATGGTATTTTAAATATCAAGGTCTAAAATATTCCAAAATAAGTACATGTGTTTTCTATATCCATAATACAAAAATAATACATTTGAATAAAAAAATTATTTAAAAAATTTAGGGTTATTATAATATTCCCCAATTCAGATATTTCACTCTAAAAATTTTCATATCCCACAAAAAAATGAGGGTAATTATTTTATTCCCTTTACATTGTTCCCATATCTCATTTTCAATATTATGGTTTCCCCAAAACACTATGTCCTGGTGTATTATATTATTTCATAGAATTTGGTTTTTATAATCTAATATCTTCACTAGATGCTACTCATATGAGAGATCATTATCCAATGCTAACACCATTACATTGATTACATGTGAGAGGTTTGGTATAGACTTACTAAAGTGGGAAACATGGAAGACATCATTTACATTAGGATGGTTATGTGGGAGGGGTAGTCAATATGAAACTGCTTTGAGGGGATCATGGATCTCAAAGGGTCCAATGTATCTTAGAACAAGATTTCCCTCATACCTAAATACCATGAATATCTTCCATTGAGATATGAATTGGAGTATGATGTCTCCGACATCCATCACTTAGTCTCTTTAGGGATTATTAGTATAACTCTTATGTTGACTCTAAAAATCCTTGATGTATTGCCGAATGGTCTTTACTATTTCACCATTTCCCCAAAATTTTTAAGACCTATCAGTTTTCATTCCCCAACCACACCCAAGAAAGAATGTTTTTTCCATCTATTCCCACAAAGGGATTCATAGAGAGATTATTGTATTCATAAATGGAATGTCTTATAGTATAATAACTCCAATATATGAATATATTAATCTCATACTACTTTGAATTCAATAGAGTATTATATCACTATGTCGCCATATGACTGGATAGTCAAATCATTTAGGACATTTGTTTGTCTATGATAATCCATGATGATTTACAATGAAATATCATGAGTGTGTTGGAGACTCTTCCATGTGAGGAAGGTAAATCATGGACCTCAATCAGATATAATCATTAGAGGAGTTTTGTGTAGTATCACTACTTCTTTAATGAATTTCCTTGTAAGTTTATCATGTGAGAAATACTCTCAAATATCAATAACGTGTGATGTTTTTATAAGATTATCCACATCGAAAAATATATAATTATTTTTTTTATATTTCATAGAAACAACTATGATAATGTCTATGGAATTGTTTTCCCATTTCTATATGGTATGGTTAATGCTTGAATCATCTCATTATATGTTTTTTCCTTTCACCTTTACTTGAATACATAAAAGATATCAAGATTTATATTATGTGATCTATGTCAAATAATATTCGTAACAATATTTATCTAAGAGATATCAATACATCAATGTGATTCCAGGGTGGATTTAGAAGGTTGAGCTATGTGAATCATCCAATAGATAAATATTTATCCTATCTTTTGATGCTAAACATAGTCGATATACAAATATCAAAACCTTTCCTCATTATCGTTGAACATAGGGGATTTACCTTTTCTTATATTTTTATTATTCTTCTAAATAACAACATCACATCATTGGACATCTGTTATCTTATTCATAAAAGATGGTTTAACAATCATCTATGAAAGGATTGATGATTTTTCATCCTTTATAATTCCAATGCCCATCCATATCAAATCTATAAAGATCGAATCCTTCTAAATTATCATGAATGATAGAATTTCAAAATATTTTATGATGAGACTATTTTCCAATTTATTTACTTTTCAAAAATGATAATTGATTTAGAATACATTGCCCATAGAAATGTTAATCCATATTTGTGTGCACGTATTCGTCTATTTTTGTGTAAATATGTAATTGTTGTTTTCGTTATCTGTGTATAGTTCACAATTCATCCCAATGATATAATGACTCTATATTTCTAAAGGACATATCACTGGAGCCAAATATAGATCATGAATTTGGTAGTTCATTTCATTATCATCAATCATCCTGGAAGAATATTATATCACATTGTCATTATTCTTTAACAAACTGTCCAATCCCTTCTTAAATGCATAGCTACAAACCATGGAAGGTTCTCCACATGTGGGTAGTGTGAGTACTGGTGAAGTGATAAGCTACATTTTAACTCTATGAGGCTCTCTTAACATTAATTATTATAATAAAAAATGACTCCCCTATGAGTTATCATTGTTATAGGGATTATAAATCATGAGAAATTTCTTACAAATCCATGATTGTACCCATATTATCCGAGGAAGCTATGGATTTCCATCATAAATTTTAGCCTCAAACAGGATTTAATTATTCATAAGGGTTAATAGATATCCCATTACTTGTGATGATATTTCCCATGAATGAGACATCCTTATACTGGAACTGAAATTCGTTGTACATAGAATAATGCTTCTCCTTTGATAAGGTCTTAAACACAGTTATCAGTTGCTCCCCATGATCCTCCTTGATTTAAAAGTATATTAGAATATCCTACATAATAAAAATAAAAAATTGGTACAATTAATTCCTAAATACTATATTTAACATTTATAAGGAATATTTTCTGTGAATTTTTGGGTTTGAAAGTCCTTACTACGAACTCATTGTTCCTATACCTTATATGAAATGAAATCATAGATTTATCCACTGTCTTGACCCTAAATTGAAAGTATCCTAACCAAAAATACATCTTAGAGATCTATCATGAACCACATAGATAATTGACAAGTCATAAATATATGGTGGAAACACATGGTAAACTATGCAATGCATATTTACCCAGCCTTCTTCAGTGTATTCCCTCATAATGGGAAAATCATCAGGGTTGATATTTTCATTAGACTCAATAATTTTAGATATTTTCATAGTGAAATAATAACCATTTTTGAAAGTATGGTTCCAAGAAATATTAGTCCTCCTACATTATCTATTATTGAATCAGGGGTTAATTCATGATGGAGAGAGTTAATATCAACTCATAGAAATTTATGTTGGCTCTATACATGGAAAGAAAAACTATACCTATAATTTCATAAAATTTCACTAAATGAAGTATCATAAGGTTATCTTAGAAATTTATACCACATAATTTCATAGCATAGGTGATATTTACTCAGGTTGAAATAATTTCCCCATTATCTATATTCACTGATAGTTCTAATTATATGATTTTTTTGGCGATTTAATATTTATAATACACATTATTCATATGTAGGATTGTGTTGAACCAAAATAAAAAATCATTTTCTCTAATATTAAATGTCTAACTAGAATACCCATAACCACTTCATTATTGGGACCCACATCATTGGGTTTAATGGAAAAATCACACCCTTGTTTCCTCAAAGGATATTGGTTGTCTCCAGAAACCCTTTTCTACGTGCATAGGGTTTCAAATTGAACTGGTTCCTTTTTGTTAATGATTTGAAAAAAATCATTGTGGTTTGAAATTAATATAAATTTTCTCCATTGTATTACTATCATTCTCTTGTCATTAATCACTAAACGTACCCCCTTTCTTCACACAATTAAAAAATTTCCTCATCCCCTTTATGAAATTTCTAGTGTGCTAATTTCTACACCATTGACAAGTGGGGTGTTGGAATTACATAGAACCGTAACATTTATCTATAAAACTACTTAAATTAAACTCCATATTCCATTAATTGTCCCCATTATTCTTAGGATATTATCCAATTACTATTTTTATGTTGATAGAACAACATTAAATTTCCTCATAGCTATCAATGTCTCAAATCTACAGATATTTTCATAGAATTTTATAATCCCACTAAAGATGTGTTCATCCATATAGCCAGGGTAATGAAAAAGTTGTAGGCCTATTAATTCAAGTCCTGTGATTTTCATTCATATACACTGAGAGTTTTATAATTTTTAATTGGGGGTAATTAAATCCACCTTCATTTGATGTCATATAGTATGAGGAAAATCATTCGGATATTTTTTTTAATTCCTTACACCCATTGCATCGATCTATTTCTAATGATATGTATTACTAATAACTGTCCACTGAATCATTACTTCTCCATCCATTTGATAAATAGAAAGTATAACCTTATCTTTTTCAAAATAATAAAATATTTATAAGATATTCTCAATAGAGTTGATTAATTGTTCTGTGATTAAGGGAACTAATGATCCTTCAAATATTGGAGACCTTTGTCACAAAATCATTTTAATAAAAGAATGATATTTATTCGATGGATTTGGGGGCATCTCCTGATACAAGTTTATATTCTGGATCTGAGACAACTAAGACCATATCATCACAATGTTCATGAATCCCACTTTCATCGGGTTGGGCACTTCATTAGGACATTCATCGAATTCCCCACAATTGTTTTTACCTAATACATCCTATTTCCGGTCATTAGATATAATAAAGATAAAAATATGGATGATTTTTATAAAATATTAAACACATAAATGGGAATCCAATTGAATTAATGAGACAGATTGATAATTAAATGTATCCCTTTAGCTTGTGAATTTCTAGGATATAATCAATGTTATCCATGATTTATTTTGTAACTATAATATGACTATAAACATTTATTAAATGTCTTTACATTTATCCAATAAATTATAGAGGCTTAAAATACAAAATAATCTAATTTTAGACATAAATACAATAATATTCTTTAAAAGTTCGATTTACTGACTTTTAATGGTGAAAAAACTTTATATCTAGTTTTTTTTAATTTTATATTTTATATTTGAAAAAATAAAATTTCTTTTTTGAATCAGGAAATCAAAATTTAATTTGGGTAAATTTTTTGGAATTTTTTATGTTAAAATTATTTTATAATGAATGGTGAAAAATACTATATTTTAATTCAAAACTATATTTTAATCTAATTTATTTATATCGGTAGATTATATTTTTAATTATTTTTAAGATTTATTTAGATTATATTTTAACAATTTAATCTAATGTTGGTCATTTGAAGTAATTTCACTTTCAAATTGGATATAAACAAATGGCAATATTTTGATAGTTATTATTTCTTAAAAACACGCTTTTTGGTTTGATAACGAGAATTAATTTTAAATTAATTAATGAATCTTCTATGTTTTGAATTTGGTAAAATAGATATCATTTTTTAATTCGTAATATCTAATATAGTTGAGGCTGAATTTTTGGTATTTTTCTCAAAAACATTAATTTTTTAAGAATAGTGAAGACACTTAGTAGTAGTTAAAAAGAAGACTTTCTCATTTAAATAAAAATTTACCACTTCTGGGAATTAAATTTAGAAAATCCAACATTCATGGCTATTATTAATAATTAAAATGATGTTCAATATGATGAATATATATTTTTTTCGAATAGTAACTTTTGACTTTTATTTACCGTAGTTAAAGATAAATAGGGTAATTCAATGTAAAAACAATATTATAATAATATAAAATTACCTTAACACTTTTCCTATCCTTATTGGATGAGTAATGGCTGACCAAAAAAATTCCTTGGGTGAGATGTATGGCCTTTGAATGGAAATGAGTACGATAATGATATTAATAACATTTTATTTAATGTAAAAATAAAAATATCAGAAACATTTATTGTTTTGCTAAAAAAATTAATGTGGGGTAATATAATTTATATATTTTACTATATATATTAATTGTAAAGCTAAAAATATTTCCTAAATTATGTTATTTTTTTATAACATTTATACATCATATAAATTAAAATATTTCTGACAGAATAATGACGCATTGTTTACATCATTAATAAATTATTTAAATAAATATTATTATAAATATTAAAATAATTTTAAAAACCTATCAAATTATAATTGGATGATTTTATTTATACTGTTTTTCATCTTATCTTCGACATTAATATGTTTTGGACTTTTAGAAACTGAAAATCCTTATATAATAAAAAAATATTTTCAAACTTTCCAAAAGAGCACCTCCTCCCACTTATAAAAAACCCTCACCTCTAACCCATTACTCACACCTCTAATGCCCCTTGTCTCATTCAAACTCTACCTAAATAAGCCCTCAAGATCTCTTTATTTCTCCTAGAATACTTACGTTATGCATAAGTCACTTCAAAAAATCCTTTTGGTTCAAACCAAAGGGAGTTACCCGATTTAAAGGTAATGTCTTTTCTATAGTTATTTTATTTTATTTTAACTCTCAACCCCCCTAAACTCTTTTTATTCCATTATATTAAATCAAAAATTATATCCTATATATACTAAGTTTTTTATGAGAATGTTTCAAACTACACGTACACACACCCCCATAAAATGTGTAAAGAACATATTGTTTCTATGGACGGAAAACTAATGCCTCACGAAACGATGATTGTTCAATATTCTCCTACCACCACTTATGGTGGACATTATGATGGAATAGTATTTATATATGATATATATTATGTTTATTTTTTCTCTTTTCTTCATTAATTCTTATTTTAAACCATTCTTCTATGCTTTACTATATCTGTATATATGATAATTTCATTTGAGGAAGAGTGGAATATCGCCCCCTTAAAGTGATATGATTCATTAATGAGTGATGTGGAACGTATAAAGGATGGAGTTAATGATATTATGTAACATATATATATATATATATATATATCATATGATATTATAATTTAATTATAATATACCTATGTATCATTATGTTTTCATTCAATTAAATATTAAATAGAAATTAATGTAGCGTTCATGCGTACGTACGACTTACCATCTCTAAGAATGGTGCATTTCATTTCTTATCACCAAATGTTATGTAATATTATAAATTAACAAATATAATGTATATATATATGATATATATGATATCTAAATCCTGAATATCATTCTAGAGATAATAGATTTTTGAACACATGAACAACTTGTAATTGTAAGAAGTTCATTTTTGTCT
The DNA here is from genome assembly GCA_963277665.1 of Viscum album. Taxonomy (NCBI): domain Eukaryota; kingdom Viridiplantae; phylum Streptophyta; class Magnoliopsida; order Santalales; family Viscaceae; genus Viscum; species Viscum album. The sequence goes on from OY728160.1 coordinate 1,858,084,488, forward strand.
CAAGTACAAAATATCAACAAAATGACCATTGTTAACTTAAATGATTTAATAATGCTTATAAAATGTTATAGTTGGTATAAGAGGAATAATAAACATGAAAAAAGATTTTTAGGAATGTATAAATTAACTTTAGATTATTATTTAGGAGATCAAAGAATGAACGGGTGAAGTCGGACAAGAGGTCATGTGTTTCTTATCTCACTTTTAATTCTATGAGATTTCCATTATTCACCACTTATTTATTGCTTTTGGTGTATTTTGTACTACCATTTGATATATATTATCATGATTATCATTATATTAATGGAATTTTGTGATTAATTTTGTGGTTATTGACTTTTGGTCTTATGACTTGATTGATTACTACGTGGTAAGGGGTTTTTATTTTACTTTTTATGCCCATGAGATTCATGCAATTTTTTCCACTATTCTCTTTTGTGTGGAGAATGTACTACCCCTGATTATTTTATTTGTATAATATACCTTAATTTATGGGTATTTACTTCTTCATTGTATGATCTTTCATTCATGTGGCATATGTTTCATAAGTTACCAAATTGGTAAGGGAACTTTTTAACCTAATTTCAATTCCTTGGATTATTTTTCTAATTCATAATTATTTCATTCTATGATTATGTGTGGAATAACCATTTTTTTTAATTTCCACTACCCTTTTTATGGATATAATTTTAATACACATAATCACTCAATTGATAAATTCTCAAGTCCTCTATATGAACTTGAAAAGAGTAATTTTAACTCAATTTCTATTCATTGAGTTAAACATTCTAGTAATTGGTGTTTTTTATAAAACTATGTTTGAATGTACTAAGATTGATTTACAATAAATATCTAATAATATTGAGCGTATTTATATTTATCACGCATTATTATGTATTATATTTATCCTTAATCTATGTATACCATTTTTATAAGGGATTTCATCTCAATTTAAATTCCATTGAGACTTCATTGTTTTTATGCACCAATTCACTCTTATATGGTGAATATAATGTCCCATGGTATATTATATCATGAAACCTCTTATTCTCTTGATATTATAATGTTTTTATTATATGTTATACCTCAATTCTTTGTAGTCAAGTGTCTCTCATTTTATTGAAAACTCATTAACTAAAATATCAGTTAAAATATTTTAATTATTAATTATTCAAAATATTTCTCATTAATGGCCATGATTACAAAATGGTTTTTAGGATTTATTTGTATAGAAATTAATGCTTTAAAATGATGATACATTTAAATTTTTCAAAGAGGTATGGGACACATTGATTCAAAAATATCTTTATTAAATGTTTTAAATGGTTTATGGAATTTTTTGATAAAGAATAGATTATGTTAATATCATAAAATAATATATTGTGATAGAAATGTGGAATTTTTTTCTTTATTTAATGCATGTTTTATATGTTAGGATTATGTTATTGTTATATGGCCTTCATTACGAATACATGTTATTCCCTGATAATCCTTGGGCGGGTGAGCCTGAGATAGATCTCCACTGCATTGGGTAACGTGACCCAGGTAAATGTGAATTTTTCTCCTAAGAGAATTAATGAATATACTATTATGGGTGTTTCAAATGTTACTCCTTACATAGCGGTGAATGCTACAACATCCATATGTTTTAGATGTAACAAGTTACCCATATTATTTTTTTTCCTATCTAAATTATGATTTCATGAGGTATGTTAAAGAATTTATGTTAAGTACGTATTGAATAACTAAAGATTTCATTCTTCATTTGATAACCCTCACCGAGATTTCTAGGCTCATCTCATGTTTTAAATTGTTTTTCACAGGACTTAAAGATGAAGAGTGTCAAGGATGGGATCATGGAAAAGTCATGCTATTTAAAACATGGGACTAGGCATGACTCTTTTTTAAGGAGTATTTATTTAATGGAAAAAATGAAAACTGAGTAGAAGTGTCTTCCTTTTAATTTTTGAGATGTAATGTAATAGTTATGGCCGAATTCTATAATACTCTAAACCTAAAAATATCCTTAATGTGAATTATTCTTTTAATTCATGAATATGTAATGTTTACGTCTGAGTCCTTACAAGGTGAATTCGTGTTGGTTCCTCTAAAATAAAGAATCAACCATATATTCTTCCATAGTTTCCATACCACTCAATACATGTCATTTTTTATTAATGTGTCCCATAGTTGGGTATATTCTATTATAAGAACTAAATGTTGAATGATTCATGTATCTATAAGTTATGCAATGATAACTAAATTTATTATATAGGAATAATACACCAATTTATATTTTATTCTACACCCACATAAACTCGAGAATTTTTAACTCCTAACCATTCTTATTAAACTATATATTTTTATAACCCCCTCTGTATTACAACATGAAATTTTATTTCCCATGAATTCATGTTGGGTTAAATCCATCAATCAGATGCAAGAGTGTTATAAATTCAAGGATATAGGTGTGGTTTGATTATAATTCCCTCTTTAGGAAAATTATTGATACATTATTTTCATGTGTCAGGTTCATATGAAGCCTCTCTTAAACATTTCCATAGTCACCAAAATGATTAATATTATATCCAATTAACTTTGGGTCTACATCGTCCATTTTCTATATCATGTGTTATTGGTCACAAAATTATTGGGTTAATATGTGTATTTGCATTTTTCCAACATTATTACATGAAAAGTTGTTGATATTTTCATTTAAATGATAGTCCTTATTTTAAATTCATAATACATTTAAAACTTCTATATGATATGAGACCTTAAACTACTAAGGGAAAATTTTGATTAATATATAAGCCCATAACCTAGGATTTATATTTTTGATAAAATATTTACAACCTAAACTATAACCACTACTTTAGTTCATGGTAAAATAGCCCAAATTTTGAAAATAATTATCTTTAACCCTATAGGCTAGAAACATATTCATTTATACTGAAATTGAGTTCATTGATAAATCTAATATGGAGGGTTTCATTCACATTTAGAGAATGATATTTCATACATGATGAATCATTTATTTATATCATGAATCCTATGCCACTCTAAATATAATTTAATTCATTATTCTGATTCAGATAACTAATATCATCTAAATAAGATAACCTCATTTTGTGAATAAAAATCACATTATTAAATTATACTACGTACCAATTGTTTTTTATATTGAAATCGTATATGTATTAATTCCTAAATCATTGAAGAAAATCCTCTAATCTCCATACAAAACCATAAAATATAACACATCCTTCTATGTAATTATACCTTAATGAATGATTAAATTTATATAAAAATCATTAGATATAAAACAAATAATCGGTGTTTGACATAAATCTAAGTCATTTATTTATCGGCTTACAACACGAGGAAGAAGAAAAAATTAGTGCATAAAATGACTAGGTGTCATATTTTGTTTAAATCCATTAGTTCCTAGTAAAACCTATATTTAGCATACATTTTTTTATGATTTTATAACGAGTTAGATAGTATAAATTTAGGAATTCATTTCATCCATTTTTTCACATGAATCATCCACCCTTGGGATGCCTTCACTCAAACATTAACATCATTTCAGTTTTATTTATTTATAGTGAAAACTCCCAAAAAAAGGGGACTCCCTCTCTCATAAGACTATAATCATCAAGAATATTCATTACAAACATGTTGAATTAAAAATAATTTATTTAAATTTTTTATTCTATACTAATTTAATTTAAAAGAACCATATATTCAATTAATTTTAACATTAATGAACTAGTTATATTTTTTCAATACACTATAACTTCTTACATATGATATATTTTTGTTTGAGAAATATTAACATAAATGGATATAGATAATTTTCCCATGGAATTATTAGTATACAATATTAAGAAAATTTCTGCTCCATGTTATATCACCTTAACCTACAATCACCATTTTGGTCTCCATAGAATTTAGGTAAAATTACCTTAACCAGTTGGTCTATATAGTATGGTATTAACTGCCTATGTACCATTTAGTCGATGTTAATGAACATTATCAAAAATAATTATTTTTATCCACGTAGTATGAGCTTAAGCAACTAGTCTCCATTTAGTCCATTTTTTATGACCTAAAAATCTATAGCAGAAATTTTTATTGATTAACTTGACATTAGAGAAGAAGCATAATACCATCCATATTATACGACAATAAAATATAATCAATGAGATAAAATTCCTTTATTGATAATTACATGAATATGGTAGGCATGGAAAAAATTCAAATTTTCACTTACTATGATTATAATATAATGGAATAAAAGAATAGATATCATATTTAGAAGAAAATGTACAAAAGTTATAAGTATAAATTTAGGTTCCCTGAAAATTATCAATTATTTTTGGAAAAACAACTTTTCTTGAAAAAATTTCAAACAATTATATTTTTCACTATGAATATATTCCAAATCATGGAATTTTCATAATCATGTTATTTTTTTCATCCCATGTTATGGGTTTCACGTCCTATAATCAATAATTATTTTATATTTTATTTAATTTGCAGAAATTAAAAAAATTTGGTGGTTTGATCTTGAAAATTTCGAATAATAATTTTTTTCAATGTGCCACGCACTTGCTTCATTATTAGGAGAACCACTGTGGGATAAAAATGAATATTGGATTATATTATCAATGTGTTTTACAGTATTGGTGCATGGGGTCACCAAAACATTGGGTCAAGTTGTGGGGGTGTGAAGTGATTGTCTAATAGAAGTTTTATGGTTTGTGCATAGCATAAAAAACCATGTACCCTAACCATGAAAGCTAATACATTATCATAAAATTATATTTTTCAACTCTTACACTAATTTATATAAATATACGAGACACAAATTTATTCCTATATTCCATTATACTAAGAAATAATTCATGGGAGGGGATATATCCTTTTTTCTTTCCTTTTCTGTTTCTCCAAAACATTATTTCAAGTATATATGTTAATGTAAACTCTTTTCCCCTAATATTACCCCATCCATATTATATTTTTTCCATTTTCCATTTATTTATAGTTCCTCTAATTAACCATAGGTACTATTTGGAAAATATATTGGTATAAAGAGTTGTATTATTTGTGATCTTAGATTATTAAGGCTTGTATATGTCACCTACTTAATTTTTTGAGACTCCACCATTGAAGGGGTCATATTAATGCTTTTATAAAGGGATTATTCTGAATAATGGTGTAAATGTTTTTGTGTAAGAACATTAATTATAAAATTATTGAGTTTATGGTATTTTAATATTAATTTCTATCTAAATTATTATTATTTGTTATTATGGTTGTAATGTTTTAAATACGTTTACAAGGTTATGAAACTTGGACAAAAAATTAATTCTATTGATTTCTATTAAAAAAGTTGATGATTGAATACCTAGTAAAAATGGAAATTTTTATATGGATTATTATATAAGAAAGCAATTTTGAAATTTCTTTGACCCCATTTTGATCATGGAATAAATAATATAGTTTTAAATGAATAGTTTTCAAATAATGTGATGTTTTAAATTTTCAAATGGTTATAAAGAATGTAGAATTTTTTTCTTTAATTAATTTTTGGATTAGTTTAAATTGATATTTTAAAAATTTATAGAAATAATGTGTAAGGCATCAACATTATGATTTTGTTTTTGAGAAGGCTCATTTGGAACATTTAGTTGGATATCATGTGGAATTTTCTTGTCTATTAGAGAACCTATTGATCCCGTCTTATTAAATGAATTATGACCCTAATGGGGTATTGTTTTCTATTATAACAGGGGTAATGTGGGAAAAGGATGGATTTTTATTATGTTGGACTTGATAAGATATTTCATTATTTATGTTTGAAATGTTAATTTTTATTTTGATTATTCACTTATTCAAATAATTTATGAACTCAAATTATTTATTTAAGGGGAAACCCTAGGCTATGATGGATGTGTATATTAATGTCACACTAGTTTGAACAAAAAATAATTATGTTAACCTAGTTTTGTTAAATGATATGGTTGGTGAGGATTTCTCCCGGATGAATTTCTTGTTGGATAACCTAGTATCTAATGATATGTTATGATGCATCATATTCTGATAGTTGGCCTCATGTTGTATTTTTATAAGAAAATCACACATTAGTACCTAGTTTACTCCGCATGATACAACACATTTCAAAATAAAAGTGTGTGTGGGATTTTTGTAGCACAACTTTATGGCATCCCTAATACTGATATTTTTTGTTGGATCAATGGACTTTTTTGTACATGATTTGTTACATGTTGATATGGTGAATTTTTATGTTTTTTATATAATGTGTATTACTCATAGATAAGGGATTTTTTACAAAATGAATTTGAATAGTGGGTTCAATGTAAACTAAATAAAAGGATTTAATTTAATTTTGTTTTGATATTTAAAGGATCAGGATCAATATAATTATTTTAATGACTTGTTATATTATTTAAAAAGATGTAGTTTCATGAAATAGTGTAATATAATTTTACCTATTTTAATTATTACCACTCTATAAATAAAACATATTTTTAAAAAAATATTTCAAAATACTATAATTAAGATGTAATTAAAATATATTTTTAATATTATGTATGAAATACTACTGTCATCAAGATCACTCAAAGACTGTATACACCTAATAGAGTATGTAGTACTCATCTATTTCTTTTTGGACATCATGTTGTTTCTATTTTTATATTAAATTTTGTCCATTAAGGATGAGTTGTATATTTTTTGATTGACTATGGGTCATATAAAAGATGTTGGTCATAGTTGGGTTAGTTTATTTTAATTTCATTAGGATGCATATGTATTTCCCATGTCAAATTGGTTAAATAATTATTTTATTTTTATAGGAGGTACAATTCATCAAGTTATTTCCAATTTATATGATGGGATGATTGACTAATATTTTTTATACCTATTACATTATAATCTACATGTAATTATGTACATATTTTCATATATGGGAGTCCAATAGATGGATTTGTAATTATATACTTATTTGAGGAATCTAATTATTGATTATTATAATATATGGGTGAATTTATCATATATATTGATGATTAATACCTTCATACTTATGGGAATCTAGTTCAGTTTATGAAATACCTTTTAGCCTCCATGTGTTGAGATCTAAGTGATTTAGTAAGTTGATTAGGGCCAATTCATGAAACAAATAATGTCATTGAACCAATATTATTATTTTTAAAGTGTCTTGGTTGAAAACATATTTGGAAATTCAAAAAAACACAAAGGGTTGACCATGATTATGTTATTATTTGTCACCTCTAATGATGATAAATGAGTTACAATGTGAATTTGGGATTTGAGTTCTGGTTTTTAGTTCATTTTTTATCCATCAATTAAATTTAGATCTCAATTTGGTATATAATTTTTTTCAGGGGTCTCATTGATTTTTTGGTGTGAAAATGATGGGGGAACCAGTGAATCCCAATTTTCATTCATAGTTAGGAAAACGGTGTGGGGATCATGTGTGTGGTTATGGAAACCACTCCATTGAGAGACACATGGTTGGTGCATGATCTTTTAGCCCATATAGCCAATTTTTTCACAACTCATTTTCACATCATCATTATTTTTATTATCTCCCTTACATTATAAATTAGATAAAATGGTGTTTCCCATTTATTTTATTGCGTTTATGTTGGATTTTCTAATAGATTATTTTAATGGAATCCAATTTGATATTTGATTATTCCTTGTTATATGGGATTAAATTTATATGGGTTGTTTTATATTTATGTGAACTCGTTTTGGAATATGATAAAAGAATGCGTAGTTTTCAGTTAAAATATTTTTACATTTTGAGGATGATTTAATGTTATTTATATTGTACATTCTAGGGTTGTTATAATAAAAAAATAAAACATTGAATGTATGTCGATGTAGAGACCCCAATACAATTTTCCTAGAGATTGTGTATTCTTCATTACATTAGCATAATATATGTTGAATCACATCCTAAACGATCGCATATTTTAGTAGTCTTGGTAAACTAGATACATGAATTATTCCCATATTATATTTGGAAACACAAATTAAAACCTAATTTTTAGGGAATACCATTATTCCCCAAAGCCTATCCTTGAATATAAATTATATTACCCTTTTAGAAATCCTTTGAAAATATAACAAATAATGGTGAGATCATATTCTTAATAATGATTATGTACAATGGAATTTATCGATAATTAATAATAAAAAATTAACATGGAATGATATATTAATGCACACACATTCCATGAAATCAATAAAATGAGATGTATGTTCATACAATGAGAATATATATATTAAAATGTGGATCGATATTTTAGGTTTTTAGAGTTGTTCCAAATGATGGAGTGATTAATTATTTAAATTCTCCAACATTTTACTTTAAAACTGTAATAACGTAGATAATATTTTTATGATTTATCTGACGAAATTCATTAGGGAATTACGTGTTTGAGAAGATTTTCGAAAATTAATTTACATATTGTGTTTTGATGTTCATAATAACTCTCATAATTGGGTTTTATATATATTAGAACCACCATGGTCCGGTGTTTTCCTATTATGTTATTAGATATCATATTCTTATCGTGAAAATTTATTTTTATAAACATTTGAAAAATAGTTCCTTCAATGACGAGAAGTGAACCTCTGATTATGGGCTCATATGTCAAAATTTCCATGAATATCCCTAGAAACATCATTATTAGTATGATAAAATGTTTCTAATGAGATATGTGAATATAATATGGGGATAATTATGAGAGGAATATTTTAGAAACATTAAAAATACAATAAAATTAGTTATCTACAAATCTACATTGTCCATAGCCCATACACACAATGTGAATTATATAATCATTGAATAAATAAAGAAAAAAAAGCCCTTACTGGAATTTTTTTAGTGAATCTGATAAGGAAAGTGAAAATAGAAATTTTCCATAAGTGAAATCATCCAAAAATTGCACAAAATGGGTTTCAAGATCCCCTACAAATATATCTATCTTCCTGGTGATTCTAGTGATCCAAAATAGTCTCTTAAACTTTAATTGGACATGACCCACTATCCAATGGTAGGGGGGTTAGATGTCCAAATAATGGGTCCAAATGCTAGGTAGGAGGGGTATATTAGATGATGATGTCCACTTGTTGACTATTGGGATATACTTCATGGATTGGAAAACTGTTCGGACACCCTACAATGAGCCAACACATCAAAATATGCATACCCCTCATATTTTCCTGGAGGATAAACATAGTTTCTCTAACTATTTGGAGACGGTGAATCTAGGTTCTATTCCATGTATTCAATTCCATGTAGTTATCATTATTGGGTTGCACGGTTTTTATTAATTAGTAGTAACAATTCACCCTAGAAAAATGGTCCAAATGTCACAACTTTAAATTAAAAATACATGATTACTGCTGAAAATTCATAGAGAAAACATTTAAAATAAAATACCAGCTTTTAAGACATGTTTTGTCTATATAATCAAGATAATTTATTTAAACAACCTATTCCAATATGCATAAATGAATTAAAATTCCTTACGCACATTAGTCTATCAAAGTCCCCCCCACTTGGTCGGTTTTTGTCATGAGGAAAGTGCCTAGACAATCATCTCAAAAAATATAGAATTGAGAGGGTATATGTGTACCATGTTAGAAAAAATAAATTAATATGTATTTTTTATGAATTAATATTGAAATTTCATCATGAATTCTTCATGACTCACAAATCATCAAGGTTAGCCGTTGAATTAAGCTCAATTAAAAATTCCTAAATATTCATTCTTAAATAATAGTTTTTAAAAATTAAAATTGTTATTATTCATTAAATGAAACATATAGACTCTATTTCCTTCTCATCACAAACTTATTTTGGTTAATAATATATATTTTTTCATCACAAGATAGTGGGGTATCCCATTTCTAGGTCACATAAACTCATTAACATGCATCTTTTATTAAATGATGAAATGCCATCAAATAGATTTGGCTTGCCTTTTCATATCTTGAATAGTATTAATTGGGGTGAGATACAAGCATTAAAAATTGAGCTCATTTTTTCCGGTATGTCCAAGATGAATTTAGGTAGTAAGTAATGAATTTGTGAAACTAGGACCATGTAATAACCAATAGTGTGGAATCAATGATTTCTATAATTCCCCTCCCTTAATGAATAACCTTATTTCAATTTTGAAGTGGTTACTTAATTTAATATAGTCTATCAAAATTATAATTTATAAAAAATTTAGAAATGAATATTTAAGGATTTATCGTGCATTGTTACAATGCATATTCATATAAAAAAAGAACTTCTAAATCTATAAATATATGGAATTTCAAATATATGTCTCCAAAATCAAATTTTAGTTACTTGATATACTTTTGTTCCACCTATAACAACCCTTTATAAAAACTCAAAAAAAAAATTCATCCTATGTACTATAAAGACAATGATCACATGGGGTTCCATGTGTGGGAACCCTCCACTACACAGAAAAGTAAGCACGGACCCCCATGAATGTCAATAGGTGGAGAAGGGTGTATAATGAATGTTTATATAAGGGGAAGGATAAACAATTCAATGATTAAAATTAATTGTAGAATAGAAAATCTCCCCAGGATAATGGTTGAAGATAGATAAAAAACATGTGTGCAAGAGCACTCTAAGTCGAAAATTTTCTTCCTACCATAATATGTGATCCAACTGCTAGCTTGATAATGGATCCACAGAGAGTAAAGCAATAATATCAAAATAGTACAATGTTTAATGAAGGATAAGGGAACAATCAATTCTTTTAGAAAACATATAGAAACATCTTGGATATAAGAATGTTAAAAAATACAGTCGCTAATGTTTATGTAGTTGAAGATTCAAAAAAATGATTTGAAATTAGTTCTATCCCATTACGGATCAAGGCCAAATGGATCTTGTAACTGTGTGTGTACTACCAGATCCCACGAAGGATCTAATAGGGACAGATCAGTATACATCCCTTCGATGGGTGGTGGTGATGGAGGATTCACTAGATTCTTTTGAGAGCAGGATACCTATGTAAAATTTATGTGATAATTAGAATCAACATACAAGTAATATGATAAGGTATTACTAATAATGGAGAGTAAATGATTTGGGACATAGAGATTTTGCATGATGATTCCTTCCACGTCTGAATCAGTGGCCTCAAGATACCCATGAAACATATAATACAAAACTAGTTTCCACTTCTAGAAGAGATATGGTTTCCATTATGGAGTTACATCAAGGAGGGGTCATGAAAACAAACATAGAATGGTCGAGGAAGCATAATAGTGGGAGGAGTGGGGGTGGGGGATTCTCCTCAACATGGGGGGGAAATGTGGTTGGTTTGTAGGGATCTCGTCCTCAATGGCATAATTATGGTAGTAGAGTTTGTATTGTTGACCATCATATTCCATCATTCGAATATGATAAACCATTTTGAGTTCAAAGTTGGGATGTAAAGGAAGTTCAACAAAATTAGTGGCATCAAACTCAACCTCCAGGCAGTCGAAGTACAATATAAGGGCCCCAAAAAAATCTTATTTTGGATAAGTGAACATATCATGAATTAATTGGTGAAATCATAGTCTTTGTAATTTAAGTTACCTATAATCATGTATTAGAGGAGGAAAATGACATAGAGTCAATCATTACCCACAGTATTGGACTTAGTGGTCAATCATGTGGTAAGGAACCAGTGGAATAATCAATACACAGAGTTTAAAAGCCGAGTGGCCTTAGTCATTTGTGAGATATAAAAAGGGTTGGGCTGTGAAATGGAGGCCCAAAATTGGCAACATGTATTTGGGTCCTAATCCCTTGATCCTTGGAAAAGTTAAATGATCTGTATATATTCATGAGTATAAATACCCCCAAATTTGGTGATATATCATAGGTGAGAACAACACTGTTGGTTCCAAAGATGTAGTGAATCATCACTCATGTAATCTAACCATTCTCCATAGACCTCAGTGGTGTACCATTAGAAACACTATAATGTGGATATAAATTCAAACACCATCTCTTTAACATTGGGTGGTTTTGTGGTAAGAACTTTATTAAGGTTTTATTGGGTGAAAAACTTCCATATTTCTTCAGAGACACCCAAAACCTTGATATGATCTGTCGAATGGCATCGATAGGTGTTAATATAATACGTAACGACAACTGAAAAATAGTTTTTTTACTCTTTCATAATTATATTATATTAGGGGAGGATGACATTAGTGGAGTCATAAACACATACACTCTTAGACTAGGCCATGGATATGGGGAGACAAGTCCAATAGGAATTTGTTTATACATATATATATAGAACAATTTACCAAAAATAATAGATAGATTAATGAATAAATATCATGAAATGCCTAATGAACCAATGGAAATTGTCAAATATGGAAATATGTTAATGTAAATTGTGATTTTTTAAAACAAAATTGATTGTGAAAGTGTGTGTTGTTGGGTTTTGTAATAATGGGTTTGATAAAGGATAATAAAAGCAAAAAAAATAGAAATAAAAAGAAAAATTGAAAATGGTAGGGGAAAATCACGCATGCCTAATAGTACAGAAGAAATATAATGAGAAAGAGGAGGATAAATGGATTGAGGAGATGAAGAGAGAATGAAGATAGATAAAAATTAATAGAACTAACATTGGGGAGAGATCCAATTAAAGAAGAAGAATCATGGTCTTGGAGATTTAAGGAGAGGGATATGAGGGGATTTTTCATGGGTTGATTGGAGGGAGTGACCCAATTTGGGGAAAAGAAAATGGGTAGAATTTTTTACGGTTTAATTTTATTTGGGTACTTTAAAAGGCTACACTATTTCTTGGGATTTTCCACATGATTTAATTACCCATACTATATTATTGGGTAGTTCTACTAAAATGTGTAACCATGCCTCCATGGTTAAAGTATGTAGTTTGTTAAACTATTCTCAAACCATGTGGGCACCACTCTATGTGATAAATTATTGACTTACCCCTTTATGCTATGTGTAACCATTTAAAGTTATTACATTTGTTCCTTAATTATTTTTTAAACATGATTTTAGATTTATAGATGATGTATAAGTTGAGTAAAAAAATATTTAATATATGTATCACCTTGCATTAATACTAACATTAAACACAAAAAATTATATCCACACTAACATGTTCCCTAAGATCACAAAAACATATAATTATTGTGACTTTTTGGGTAATGTTGTGTTACCTCCTTATGAGTGATAATTTTAATTTCATGAGAATGAAATACCTATAGATTTTGATAGTCACGTTTCATATAGGGGAATGTTACATCAATCTCCACTATTTAAATATATGTTTTTAAATAATGTACATATATATTTAAAATTATTCCATCATCTCAAGAAACTTAAACAACACCATGGTTGAATAAAATGTCCATATTGTATGGTCCTAGACATAAGGAAATTATCATTTCATGAAACAGTCACAACTGTAAGATAAAAAGAAATACTTGATCACTAGTATGAAATGATTTTTGAGAAAACATGTGGTCATGACCTCATTTTTCTTCTTTTAATAATTCTTGGAATTTTTATATGCCACCTACTGAATTTCACTATAATGGGACAATAGGAATTTTAATTTATCTTTAGAGACCTTAAAATCCTTGAATTCTTTAGGGTCAAGATCCATAGGTCAGTAGAAGGGTTTTCTAGAAACTATAAAAAATGGGTACATTCCCAATGGTGAATTGAAGTTGGTATGATATGCCCATATGGAATCATTTATCTTAGTGGACCAATCATTTCCTAAGTCTCCCACATATGTTTACATGATTTGTTTTAGTTATTGATTGGATACCACTACTTGGCCTATATATTGGGGATTGTATGGTTTCATTGTTTTATAACTCACCCTGCACTTCATTATAACCATACACAATAAAGATTTATCAAAATGTGTCCCCTATCATTAATTTGAACATGTTGATCACCAAAACAGATAATAAATCCTCTCTATAATGGAAATTTTTACATTTCATGTGTTTCATCAAATAAATTTACCTCAAGGATGAGGTTTTGTGGAATTTTAGCTCTATTACAAATGCTACCATTCTTCTGACATTTATCACAACATGCCCCAATTTTTTTGGTATCCTGAGCATTTTTTTCAGAAAAGTTAAAAATTATAAGATATTTTCTATTGCATGGTCTAACTTGTGATAACCAAAATATATAAAAGAGTGAATAAACTCAATAATTACATATATAAATATATCATCCTCAGGAAAAAAAATTTCAATTACTACATCTGCACATGTTATGAAAAATAGTGAGTCTTCCCAAAAATTCCGTTTTTAGTTCTAAAAAAAGTACTTCACATTCTATAAAGTGTGATTAGGGTGAAGCACTACCATAAAAAGGTAATTAAAGATGATATAAAATCATGGATGAGGTGTTTCTTCTACCGAAAAAAAGTTCTCATCTTGAAATCCTTCCCTAATTTTCTTATTGTATTCTTTTTCCAAATGGGGTAATTCCTAGTAAGAGAGATGATCAGCAACAATTTTTTCACTCCCTTTCATGTCACAAACCTCCAAGTCATAGTCATGGAGTGTTATCACCCAAATAATTATATGTGGATTTTAATCCCTCCTATTCTACATGTATTTGAGTGTTTAATAAATAGTATAAATAATGAATTTCAATATCCCTAGATATGAGATGAATATGTTCAATGAAAAAACTAATTCCAACATATACTTATAATTATTAGTATAATTTATTGTAAATCGTTTAAGTCTGCACATGACAAATAGTCTTTAATATGTGACCCATGCATTGTAAAAGAACATCTACCACATCATATTCACTCACATCACGCATAATTTAAAATTTATTATCTTAGTTTGGAGAAATCACGATGGGAGTTTCAAGTATCCTATACTTCATGAGTTTAAAGGATTTAATTGATGTTTCATTGAATTTATAGATAAATAAATTGAAATTATATTCACTTGCTGTTGGGATATCATTGGGAAACAGTTCACAAAAAATCAATAAAAATAATTCATACCCCAAAAATGATCTACATTGTTCGTACATAAGATTGAATTGTAATGTGTGATATCAGTTAAATTATTGTTGAATCTATATAAATTCCATTCTCAGAGATCCAGTGGCCAAAAAAATATCATTATGCACAATAAAATTAAATTTCTATCAATTGAAGAAATGATTTTTTTTCTCACACCGCTCCAAGACTACATCTAAATGCTTCACACATTTGTATAATGGCATTCCATCTACAGAGAAATAATTAATTAAAACATCTAGAATATGTTCCAAAATTTTTACAAAGATTGTCGATCTTCACTATTAGAATGTGGATGGAGAATTAAACATTCCCAAAGACATTCAACAATATGAAAATGTTCTATATGTGCATGTGAAGGCTATTTTTTCTTAATCATCATTGGAATTAGAAATATGTATATACCCTGAGAAACCATCTAAAGATCAAGAGAATTCAAGCAACACTATGTGCTCCAACATTTGATCCATGAATGGTTGAAGGTCATGATTATTCCATGTAATGTATTTTATCTTTCATTAATAAAAAAATCATACATCCAATAACTATTGTTATTGGGATCAGCTCATTATTGTCATTGAAATCAAAGGGACACCCTATTTTTCAGCACCACATTCTAGGGACTCACCTGGGGATATCAGTAAATTTTTATTTAAATACTACATCCAAAATGATGATTATATATTTTTTTGGAAACTAATTCATTGGAGGGTTAAACCATTTTTGTGGCAGTCGAGAGGGCTTGGCCTCTTTCTCAACAAACACATTTTGTTTGCAAATGGTTGTACTGATTCCCATAAGGTTAACCATAGCCCAAAAAATATAATTTTTCCCTATTCATAGAACATATAAAAGTGAATTATCATGTTCTTGTGTAAGTGGCCCATTTTGATTCATAGAAAACATATACTTATGGACCATGTACACATATTGTAATGCATATGGGAGTGATTTCAATTCAACACGTGGAGCATAAATAACTAAAGGCGCTAGTGGTGTTACCTCAGAATTCCCTATGATAACTAGAATGAATTCATTCAACCATTAATGACCACCTCATCCTATAATAAACTTAAGGTCCTCGTGTTCAGGTTTATGATTAATGTTAGTTAAATCCAGTTCTTCAAAAGTAGTGATATATCCTATTTCACCCATGAGTATATCCAAATTAGTCTTCATATATAATTAAAGTACATAAATACTAAATATCCATGAATGATGATTTCATAAAATCATTAAGGACATTATATGATTATATGAAATCACATACTCTGAAAATAAATTCACCTTGTTGAACATCTATCAACACTTTCCCCATGGCCCTATAGGGGATTCCCAAAATCAGTGTTTCCTCTACATCTTCCTCCATATCCAGTATGATAAAATCATCAAGAAGAATAATCTTCCCCACAATCATAATCACATATCTAATTAGCCACATTTTACACATAATGACGAAATAATCTACTTTTAATGCAGCATGAGTCAATTTTAGATCGTTAAGCATCATATTGTTATAGACTCAAAATGGAATAAATTGATAGTTTCCACTAAATCATACGGATATTTTCCAAACATAGATGATCCAATTTTATATGGGATATTAAAACATCCATGATATTAAATTTTTTGAGGAATGTATTACTGGACCACTACAGATCATTCCTTATTGAGTGGAATCATTCCCAAATGCTTCATTATCTGTTTATTTGATGTGATTTGTTCATAAACATTGTATTAGTGTACATTTTAGTTAATGAATCTTTGAGGGGAACATTAATATGATTTTTCCTAAATAATCCCATAAATATTTGAAATCACTAATCCAATTTCCTATACTTCCTGCATTCTGATAATGGTAAGGTGGGGTCATTGGTTTTGACCACCTTTTTCCCATTATCACACATAACATACATCCATTTTGGAAACTCTTGTGACTAGGATTTCGACAAACAATCATCCTCATTATATTTATATTGTGTAGATTTATCTTGAATTAAATCATTATCTTCCCTTTGTTGGCCAGGTACATGTTATGGTAACTTCTTCTCACTTTACAAGGACAATGTATTAGCTTCCTCTCATGTGTTATTTTTAGTGTAACATTGTAGTGTGTTGGGTTGTCTTGAATAATACTGAATGGAATGTATGCTAATATGATTATCAAGGATCACAACAGATTCCACATGATTTTTAAATCTTTTTCTGTTTTAATGAATTTAGATATGATTTCTTCAAGCAGTGAGTGGTTCTCTTACTAAGGTTGTTGTTTTACAAATTGATGAGGTTGTGGATTTTGCTAAGGATGCGGCAAATGAGAGTTTTTGTATCCTTTTTATTTATAGGACCCCTATTGATATTTATTTCCTTTTTCTATCATGGATATTGATTTTTATACTACTACTGATCATATCATGGTGAATTTTCAGTTCATGGGAGATGATGTTTTTATTTCAATCCACAACTCATGTTCACATTATCTTTTTATGTATGGTTATATTGTTGAGGGTATATGTTTGGCACTCATTTTTATGAAATATAATTTTCCTCTCTTTTTTAGTAGCCAACACATCACCTCGATCATTCTCCCATGATGTGGTTGTCACTACATTTTCTACAGGCTGTTTGATTGACAACATGATCTTGTGATGATGTTTTCAGATTCAACGCATAAATTTTCATTTACATGAAATCATGTTTGGAAAAAAGAATCATTGTGGACTTAATATTATGAATACCCAACTTCTAATTTATCTACTCAAAATTCCACTGAAACTGTTTATTGGCATGTCTTCTAGGATATAAAAAATTTCCCCATTAAATTATCATTGATTGTTCGTCAAGAGACAATATTTACCACTAATTTAGTATTCATAGTGAAACAACCATAATGATTTTGGAATTACATCTACAATGGAAGACCATTATGAGGAAATTTACTCAGTATATAATTTAAGTACACTCATGATTCATACAATAACTTATAATCATGTGAATGAAATTTTTTAATTTAATTCATCACCATCACCATCTTGGAGGGAGGAAAATACTTGGAAAAAAATCCTGAAAGTATGTCACCAATGTTAAAATGGAGAATTGAATTAACCTCTTTTTCAGGTTCTTTTATTTATCCAATAATAGGAAGGTATATAGGATGAGGTGAATGGAATACTCGTACACTTCATGGTAACAGAATGTGTTTCATATTTCTATAAAATTGGAGAGATGAGAATTATGGAATTCACTTGATAAGCCCCAAAACTACACCATATTTTGAATATTATTCATGATAGCCATCTTATTTTTAAAATAATGGTCTTGCACTTTTGTTCTAACAATACCCATATCTTCAGCATGAATAAATGGAATCCCATGCCCCATAATGGTATGACATGAAAAAATTTGACCTGGAGGAGGTTGGGGCATGTATTGATATTCATGTAAAAAAGAGGGTTGTGGATTTTGAGAAATCTACGATGATGGTTCTAGTGGAAGATGAAATTATTTTTATCGATAATCATATATGAGTATAAATTAATTTATTGGTGGATGGTGGTTCCATGACATGTATTCTATATAATTGGTAGGAGGGTGATAATTCAACTCAAAAAATGAAGTGATTTAGGGGTTCTAATTCTCATAATAAGCTAACTTCTGTCAAATTCCATTGATAGAATCTTGGGGTTTTCTTTTAAATTTTCTATGTGAGAGTTCTTCTTTTGTTCTCCCATAGGTTCTAGGTATCACTTTAACAATATTCATTCATATTTAGGTTAAAAAATAAGTGTTGTCACTAACATGGTGATCTTAAAATGAGTAATTCTATGACTCATACACCTATGTCCTTGCAGAACACCAATTGACCCAAATGTAGTGTAAATAGGAAAAAATTAAATGGGGTTAATAATATAATTTTCTATAATTTATGATTTTTTTCAAATAAATAAAATCAAATCAAATTTGAAAACACTATTTATCTGTGTCCCAAGAAACAAATCCATAATTTTAATCATTCCAAATTAATGTTTACATTAGGTGTCCCAAATTGTTTCACCAACCTTCATAACTAGTATAGTATAATTATGGTGTCAATCGATATTAAGAAATTACGTCATAATGTTTCTGATGTCATTAATGATTAACAGAATATTTACATAATTTTGAATCGATATTTTATTTTTTAGTGTTTTTCTAATAGTTGAGTGATTAATTATTCAAATTCCATTTTCATTTTCATTAAAACTAGAAAAAGCATAAACGTTTTTAAAAATTAGTTGTCGAAATGTGATGGGGATATGCGTGTTTTTCATGATCATCAAATTTTAATTTTATTACTAGATTTTATTATTTATAATTACACACATAACATGGTTTTTTATATATTTTATCCCATGTTGTTTGGTTATTTCAAATTATGTTAATAGAGATCATTTTATAGGTCTGGAAATTGATTTTTATAGTCATTATGAAAATAGCCCCTCTAGAGATGAAAATTGTACCCAATGTTTGTGAGTTTACTTATTGTAGTATCCTTGTAGATTAAACAATACATTATTCTTGGTTTGATATTAAGTTTTTAGTTTAATATAAAAACAAATTGTGGGGGAAATTGTGAGGGGAATAATAAAAAAATTCAAATACAATATAAAAATATGTAATAAATGAATCTACATTTACTACATCCCCAATAAAGAAAATAAATTACATACTCACTAAATAAATGACTTTATAAAATTTATAAATACCTTTAATGTTAACTATAGGTAAATTAAATGGGATAATTCAATGAAAACATAAGATTAATCATACAAACATTCCCTAAAAATGGGTTTCATGTACTCTCTACCAAGATATCAATCCTCCGGATGATGATAATAATCCAAAATAGTCTCCCCTAAATTAATTGAACATACCCTACTTTCCAAGGGTTTTTATGGTTCCAAATCTTGTGTCAAATAGTGGATAGTAATGTAAAATAGGAAGTGGATAGCCACTTATTGATTTTTGGGCTGGTCCTCATGGTTCGGAAAACCGTGCCGAAATAGTGAAATTAGTCAATACATCTAAATGTGTATACCCCACATGGTTTCTAGTAGGATCTGCATGGTCTATCTAACAATGTAGAGATCTTTTAGATTTCTTCTATCCCATGTATTCAATGGTTCACAGTTATCATGGTTAGGGTACACAATTTTCATGAATCAATAAAAACTATACGCCCTGGAAAAAGTGTACAAATGGCTCCAATTTCAAATAGAATTGTCCGGCTGGTGCTTAAACCACATATCCCTTTTAAAATTTAATACCTGCTATTATGAAATTTTTACGATTTCAAATCATTAAAATGTATCCAAAAATACAATTTCAATATGCTTATATTAATATAAATTTATTTTTTTACATCAATTCAGATATATAGATTGATGAATAATTGAACAAACATCACATTTAATTAAAAAAATTATTTTATATATAGAAATGAAATAATAAATATGTAATTTTAAAAAATAAAAAACATGCATTTAAATTACATAACTCTTTAAATAGTTAAGGAATAATCAATATGGATAGGTAAATATCTAAACACACATTCCATTATATAAATAGTTTGAGAATGAATTGAATCTAGAGATAATACCATTATAAAAATCACGAGGATAATTATAATAAATGGATTCATTGTAATGATTAATTATTTGTGGTATTTTCTCTAGTATATGATTCTCTTAGAATCATGACTTTTCACAAGAGGTATTCAAAATACATGTGAAAACCAATTATATTATAGATTAGTGATTTGTCTCATTAAACAAACCTATGAATCAAAGGGATATAAAATACATGTCCCCACTAATAAATTCAAATCTAAAGACATCATAAAAGATCTAATAATTTATTTAATTCACGTATCAATAATCCCTAACATCAAATATTTGAATAATGAAAAATATACAAATTTATTGATATTTCTCTACTCAATCAAATGAAATTAAATAAAAAGTCATATTTAGAAATGGGATATAGTTTATTATTAATTATATCATTGATAAATACCATAAATGAATTGGGGAAGTTTAATGAATAATGATCAAATTAATGTGAATAATTTAATGTGAAGATATTGACTACCAAAATGATCAAGGAAGTCAATGTCAAAAAATTATATATTCAATATGACCAAAAACCATATATATTAATAATATGGATTTTATCAATAAAAAATATTCCCTTTATATTATGAAGAAATGGTTGTTGATTTTGATGAATAAAATCCCCAAAAAATGATCATTAAAATCATTCTTGAGGAAAATCTCATTTTCATTTTATAAAAACACATTTCAAAACATAGAATTTTAAAAAATCATTTTCATTAAAAATAATATTTATAAAATAAGAATTTCTAGTAATGTAGGGAATATATTTCTTCAAATATAACCTTTTAAATTTGTAATGTATGTTTTAATGAAATAATTTCTATGTGAGTGGGTAGTTTTAAAAATTCCATACATATTAAAAATAACATTTGTTTTTTCATTATTAAAAGGAATGAAATATTCATTGTTTGAAAAATGACACAAATAATTTTTTTTTAATTAATTTTAAAATGAAAAAATTATGAATATTTCATCAATGACTAATTTATAGAATTTAACTAAAATTTTTAATTTATTTTCGAAAACAAGGTTTGGGTAGAAAAAATATTTCTCACCAAATATTGGAATGAAGTTACATTCTATAAGAACCCTTTATTTTAAATTGTAAGTTAAATATGGTGATAAAATTCTATCTTTCCTAGTAAATATCATGAATAAATGTTTAGATGAAAATTAATTTGTTTAATTATAGAAAAATTAAATAATTTCATTCAACTGGAATTAATGAAAAAATAATCACACTTAAATAAGATTATGAAATAAGCACTAACAATGATTATAACATTAATGTTGGAATAAATTCTAGTATCATTTATTTATATCAAATATAAATTCTCAAAAATATTTATCAATAATAGAATATAAAAAAAATTATTCATATAATCTGATACTAAAAAAGACAAAAAAGGAGATATATAACCAATAGAAATGAAATTGAGTTATTAAATTATCTCTAACTTCATATCATTTAAATAAAATATTCAATGGTGAGATATTTCAAATTGAAACTTAATATACCATGACTAATGAAGTATTAAAGATATTAAAAGTAAAAATTGTAGTATATAAAATATATAAATGATATTATAAGCATAACAATAAAATATACCTTAATAAAAAGAGATTGAGATGATGTCCCTTACCTTACGCTTCCATTGGGTTGAACATTATTTAAAATCATAATTACTGGTTTTAAAAATCATAATAAAATATATAATAACCATATTAGTATTTATAGTATAGTATATTAAATTTTAATAAAATTTTATCCCCCATTTGTTAATAATATATCATTATTTTTATTCTTTCAAGTTTTAATTTACGTGTTTCCCCATGTATGTTTCTTTATCAATTTTCCAGTACTTGTACCTATTATATAGTTACATCACCAAAAGATTAAAAATCATTAAATAAATATCATATTATTTAATAATAGTTTTTTAATAACAATCCTGATATATGGTTATGTAATATGATTTATTCTAAGATCATGGGGAAGGTAGGACATATATATACATTCATAACATTTTAATTTTTAATGGTCATTACAGAAAGAAGGTATGTGTTATTATATCCTTCCAGAATGATCATAATATCATAAATACCATATTGTTTTTAAATATAAATACATATAGAAAAAACACAGAAACACACACATATATATACACATATCGTCAATGACACGTGGTTATGAAAGGAGAGTCACGTGATGGCGACAGTTCTCATGTACACAGATGACATTATCAACAATCATTGGGTCTATAGGTAAGAAAGAAAATGATATATATTATATTTTTATAATGATTAATATGTCATTAATTTAATAATAATGTTTTTTATATAATATATAATCATTAAATACATCATTATCACCATCCATGTAATGTTTATGGGAATTATGAACCACATGACTACGTGATGTGGTAGTCTTACGTACAAATGATAAATGTTATCATATTAACTTTAGAATATAAAATAATATATATATATATATATATATGATATACTGACTATATTAATATGAATATTTTATATATATCACACATATAATTTTCATCCAAATCATTCCCAACCATTGATGGTGGTAATGAAAAATTGAACGACATTGGTTAATGAGGTGGTAGTCCACCGTACATGCTAAAAATGATTTCAATAGTCATTTTATTGAGTTGGATATTTTTATATGTCATTCCATTATTATAAAAACATCCTAGTATATGGATGATACATAGGTTACTGTCTTAGTATGTTTTAATATTAACTAAATGATGTAGAAAATGAAAAAAATCAAAACCCTAGAAGAAGAACATTACCTATTCTTAATTTATCGTCCGTGGGTTTCCAAAAAAGAAATAGTTGGTTTTATTTATACCCAAAATAAGGATTATAATACTATGATATGGAGTAGGATAACTAAATCATTCTTGGATTAACTAAAATAGAGTGTATTTATTTTTTTAAGAACATTATAGAGGGGGTGACCTTCTATAAGTCCGTTATGTGTCACACATGTTAATTTTTTAAAATATTAAATCATAACCACGTTTTATCCCAAAAATCCTAAAAATGTGAAATTAAATAAATTAGAAGATATAACATCCAAATATATCAATAAAATGGGTGTTTTATTGTCTAATATGTCTTTTTTATCCCTTTTTATTTTAACACATTGGTAAATCCATTTTTACCATATCTACGATAATTAATTTTTTCTATTTTTGAAATTCATTTTGGTAAAAAAGGTTGTTGAAATAATAAAGTATTTTAAGTTACTATGGTCCAAATTTGTTATCCAATTTCTCAAAATCAATTTAAATAATTTGGAAGAATTAATTAAAAATTAATCTTGGAGACATGATGACAAACAAGTTTTTAAAGAGAAAATGTTCAAATTTTTACAAAAACAATTATATCAAAATTATAAAAAAATTGACTAAAATGACACAAATTGGATTCATTTATTTATAATATAACTACCATTAGAATAAATCAAATTTAAAATAAAATTTAACTTTATTATTTATTAAATGGAAATGCATTATTCAATTAAAATTATATTTTTTTCATTATTTTTCAAAAAATGAATATTTAGAGAAAAATCACAAAAATATTACATAAGATATATTTCATATTATAATTTAAAAAATTATTTATTATTTCTTCATATTTATTTTCTTAATGTGTTTAAAATAAACATGAAATTATATGCATAAGGCATGACTAATTAGTATTTTTTAAAAAATAAAATTTCTTAGAATACAATAATTTTTCTATAAAATGATTGTAATTTTATTATTAACAAATATATATATATATATATTTAAAAATAATTTAATCTATATATATATTTATTGGTCAAATAATTTTAAAATTCCAAGTATTCCAACTACTAAGTAAAAAACACCAAATTAATTAAAAGGACTAATTGTACATTTTTCATTGGTAAATCATGGTCTTCTATATAAAATATGATTTATAAGTAACTCGTTTGTTGTGTGTAGTTCAAGATAAAATCAATGTTTCATGTAATATATTGTATAAATTAAAATTTATACCTTTATAATTTCTTGTTGTTACATTCTATACACATTATATAAATCCCATCATTCCAATTTAAACTTGATCTCAGAAATCAATGGTAAGATATTTGAGAATTTATTTGTTAAAAACCAACATTATAAAAAGAGGGAGTACTACATCCAATTAATAAAATTTTAATGGATGTAAAAAACTACTTATATAATAAAACTATATAAGTTTTTTATATTGTATAATAATTGGTAAAATGTAATGATATAGATATAGATAAAAATCATAAATAATTATAGAGAATGATTACTGACATTGACCATAAGAATGTGAATGAAAAATGGAATGTTATGGGACTTAAAACCTTAAATATGTGATACTATAATATACTCTATGATTTATTTGATATTTATCTAATATGAGAGATTTTTTTATTTATATTTCCTTCAAAACATGATATATATTTTTACTATCTATGAATATAAGAAAATATTCCTAATTAAAACATTTTTATTTAATAAGAACAACATAATCCTATAGAGGTTATTCGATAAATAATAAATTTATCCCTTGATTTCTATATTTAATACAAAATAATGTATTTTTTAATTTTGAAGACCTAAATTTATAAATTAATATATGATAAGATCCATAAAAGGGTCACATGTATTTAGAGTAGTCTCTAACTATTTAAAAAAAAAAAGATTAGAAAAATTTATTCAATATGATATATAAATTTATTATCCTCCTATGTAATACCACAAGGTCATTATTAATATTTTTTTAAATTCCTTTAATAGATAATAATAATATTTTAAACTGTACAATATATAGGCTAGTGGAATGAGCTTACCCCTTATCATCATTCAGATATTAGTTCAAACCCCATGGCCATTGGAGACATTATGTGTTATCATCCTGAATTCAGGTTTCCCTTTTTTGAAAACCATATTAATATAAATATTAATAGTATATAAAAAAAATGACAGACATCCATGAAATGGTATGAATAATTAAATTACATTTTTATTATGGTTTTTAATGGAACCCTTTTGTCATTAACTATAGTTGCCTTATTTGGTTATTATTAAAATTTCAATAATGATCATAGTAACCCTAAAATAATTCAATAGATTTATATTTTTTTCAATAAAATATAATGGTATTATTCCTAAAAACAATATTTCCACTAAAATTTATACATTACATAAATATCTCCTAAAATTTCTGTAATCTTGTGACCTGTTGAGATTTTTTTTTAAAAGGGTGTTTATGACTTCAAACATAAGATGAACCTAAAAATGATAATATAATATGGAATACATACCTCTAAAATTAATGAATAAACATGTGTTTCTAATAACAAATATAACACTTACATATTTCATGATTGTTATTAAAAAATAAGAATGGTAAAAATATTTGGAAAATTTATTTATTGAATGATACTAAACATAATTATATGTGTTTTATTTCAAAAAATTCCATTTCCTAGTATATTGGATACCATATATTAGTCGTAGTTGACTTGGATAATGAAATGTTTCCCCAAACATAAGAAAACGTACTATAAATATATCATTGGGCTGATATTTTTTTCCTTCCATTATATTCATAATCTTTTATTAGTATTTCATTTTATTATGTTATTCCATTCCACACAAAATGTAATCCCCATTCCACAAAGACAATTTTCTAGTTGTTTCCTTCCACATTTCTAATATGATGTTAATTGAGCCTTTTTTCTTCCATAGGCAATATCACTCAAGCTCTTATGAGCTCCATCCTTCTCTTCATTAGAGATTCTTGGAATTGGTTTGGTAAATAACATGAATCATATATTTTGAAATTATATTTGGCATAATAAAAATATATTTCACTCAATTATCCATCTCATTTGGTTTCTCATATCCACCATTATGTTCTTAATATTCCAGGTTAACAGGATTCATTTGGGATAAAACATTTGAATAAATCCCCGAAGCATAGTTTGATAAAAAATAATCTTACTGGGAAAGACATATAATCATTTATAGGATGTCTAAATTATTAAACATTATATTCAATTTTAGACACTTTTATTTTAACCTTATTAATTAATATTAATAATATGTTCTAATCCTTCATAATTGGTTTTAATAAAAAATTTAATTATCTTAAGTATGTACCTGAGATTTTCAAACTAGGTGTGCAATAAGCCCCATTATTATTCATAGGGTGATGATTGGGTAAAGACCATTTCATCCTTTTTTGTGTTATTTACCAATGGTACATCTATTCTTGAACCTTGTTAAGTTGTATTACCAATAAATAGATTTGTTACATATAAGAATAACATAATACCAACATTATGAAACCATTAGGATTTTTTCTCCACATATCCTCTATTTATATAACATATTTATCTTCGATAATATATGTTTTCCTAAATATAATTCATAGGATTTGTTATAAACCTATATTAGATAAAAACTATAGATACCACACCCTTAGAATTCTTAAGCTGATGAATACTATAATACATTGTCATAAGATACATGTAATAACATCCTAATGATACAAACAACATAATAGTCTCCGTCAAATAAATACACAATTATATTCATATATTACATTTTCAAAAAATTCTTACATAATTGTTTTTGAGAATATCATTATTCCATATAGAATATGCTTGAATATCATTCAGAAAATACTTCTTGAATTTCTAGTATTGTGAAGAAATTAAACATGAGCTCAAATTCTCTATAATGGTTATGTAAAATAGAAAACATAATGAATTAAGAAAAAAAATATGGATGGGTAAATAACTGAACACATATTCCTTCTTCCAAATAAACTGAGAAATAATTTCATCTAAATATTGAATTGATATGTAAATGTAATTGATCATAGTCAATAAATAAATCTATTTTTCAAATTTCACGTTCCATTCAACCAATAACATAGATTTAAAAATTAGATAATACATAATCAATATGGATATTAAAATAACTAAAACAACATTCTATTTAAATTACATAACAGAATAGATAGATAAGCCAAAATCAATATGGAAATGAAAATAACTCAACACTCATTCCATTTAATAAATAATATATTAATGAAATTAATCTTGAAAAAATATCATTGTTAAAATACCATGAATAATAATAAAAACTAAAATGAAATAAATTTTAAAATTTTAGGATTCATTTAATAGTCACATGATACCTCTTCCATCAAGAAGTTTCACAATATAGTTTAAATTTATTGGTAAAAACACAATTATTCATAGTTTACTTATTTTTATCATGAGGCTCACTGATCAAATTTTGGAATATATAATATCATTCACCACATAACTCCTCAGTTCTAAAAAATCATTATATATCAAATAATCTATTTCATTCACAAATCGATGTGACTTAACATAAAATTTCTATATTTAGTAAGGGATACATATTTATTAATATTTCCTCCCCAAATCAATTGTCATTGAATGTAAAACACTATATATATTAATGAGATACATTTTAAGTAAATGTTATATCAATGATAATTAATTTTTAATTTTAGGAAAAATATAAGCTATTATGATAAAGAAGAATTACATAATATATATCTAAATACAAAATTAAATCAAGAATGTGAATGTTAATATTTTCAATGGATTAAATGATCATAAACCATCTAGAGGAAGAATAATGATGGTATCAATACAAACCATACCTTTTCAATAAATAATGAAGTGTTATTTTAATTGATGAATAGAAATTCCATAAAAATATTATTAAAATATTTTTATTCAAATATGGGTTCTATTTTTGAAAAACACATTTTAAACCATAATACTGTTTCAAAATTATTTCATTTTAATTTATATTAAAAAAAACAATAATTTATATAAAGAAAACAATTCTTTAAAAATATCCATTAAATCTTGAAATGTAATATTCAATAAATTGATGGTCATACCATTTGGTAATTTTGTGCATCCCATACAACATAAAAAAAATATTCCATTTATAATATACGAATGATTAAAAATTTCTTTCTTTAGAAAATTAATATAAGATTCCATTGATTTTTTTTAAAAAAATATTTAAAAATTTCTATAATATATATTGTTTTAATTTGAAAACATTTTATAAAACATTTTATAAAAAAGGGGTTTGATAGAAAATGGATTTCCAACTAAATAGTGAAATAAAGGTGATTTTACATAATAACATTTTCTAAAAAATAGTTTTACGAAATAGTGGGAATTCTTTTTACTACATTAAAATAAAATGATTAAATACAGTATAAGATAATTTAATATTTCTCAGAATATTATTAAATAATTTTCATCCAAAAAAATTAAAGAATAAATAATTGTGAAGAAAATGATACTTCGAAAAAACCCTTAGAATGATCATAACATTGAAAGGAGAATTAATTAATTAATAAATTATCTGTCTAAACTATAATTCCACATAAAATAAGTTTAAATATAAAATTAGATAATAAAATTCCATTATAAACAATATCATTTAATATTAAAGACTATGATGAAGTAATATAGACAAATAAAAAATATTATTTTTTAAATATTTTTAGCACTTTTTAACTTTTAATTCAAGTAACATTGGATGATATAATAAAAATTGATACATAATATACCACTATTGATAAAGTATTCATGATATTTCATATATATGTTGCAGTAAATACACCATATAATAGAAATTAGGTTTGTAAAATTACAATATGTCTCAATGAAATGAGATAGAGGTAAAATCCCTCACCTTACGCTTCTATTTAGTTTAGTGTTATCTAAAAAACATTAAAATGATTTTAAACATGTTATTAACTTATAATTTTATGAAATTCATAATTTTAATATCACATATTATACCAACATATTATCTTATCACTCGTTCGTAAATAATATTTATTTAATTTCATTATTTTATGTGTTAATTATCATGACATCTCAACGTGTTTTGTTAGGAATGTCTATATTCATCGGTACAATATATTGTTATATAATATAAATATATTATTAATGAAATAATTATCATAATTATATATTAATTACTATTTTAAAACCAATCCTGAATGAGGGATATGAAAAATGAAGTACAATATGATCATGGAGATGGTAGGGGAAGCATATGCCTAAGTAACCTTTCAGTTTTAATTGATTATTTTTGAAATAAGTTATGTATATTTTTTCCTTATATAATTATTATTATATGATAAATTACATACTATTTCCTTTTATATATATATATATATATGTATATCATCCAAGTGGTGTGGTGATTAAAAGAGAGTCACATCGTTTCATGAAGGCAGTAGTCCACACTTCCACAAACATGGTATTATCTTTCATTGAGATAAAGGGTAATAAATAAAATGAAATTTATAAACACTTATGAATGATTAATATATAATTAATATCATAATTATTTATATTATTTCATATATAAGTATTAAATATATATTTATCACCTACCATGTCAAGCGTTTGTGAAAAAACAATCATATCACTTCGAGAGCTGGTAGTCCGTTGTACACTAGAGCATTTTTGTTATATCACCTATGAAATAAAAATTAAAAAGTAATATATGATATTATTAATACACAGGTTTAAGTATATTATCAATTTCTTATATATATATTTTATCGATCATCTTACGCAACTGTGTGTGGTGGTGTTGAAAAAATGAATGACAATGGTTCTTGAGGTGGTAGTCCTCTGTACAAACCAAAAATGGATTCATAACCCATATGATGGATGGTGAGACTAATTTACATCATGAAATTATTATAAAAACATCCAATTTATTTATTATACATACATTGTTTTTTTAATCATTATTAATAAGAATTTATATTGGTAGATAATAAATTAAAATAAAACCTTTTGTTACAGAACATTACCTCTTCTTCAAATATCTTCTTGGGGTTTCAATATATCCTTATATGGGTGGATATATAAATAAATTAAGGATTTTTGGATTACTTGAGATAATTTGGAAATATATTTGTGAATTTATTTTCTAATTAAAATTGGTTTGAAGGTGTGAATAATATAAGAGATGGGGGCGGCCTTTTAATTGTGATGTGTGTGGTACACTTGTATGTTTTTTAAATGATTCATATATAACCATGTTTTTTTTTCAAAAGACACCAAAATGGGATATTCTAGAAAAATATAGGATATAACATCTATATATTTCTTTAAAATTGAAATCTAATATGCTTTTAGGTAATTTTATCCTTTATCTTCATAGATTAAACCCTTAGTAAAAATATTTTTTCATTACCGTGGTAATTATTATTTATTGTTTACACTATTCAATTTTTTAAATAAATAAGTTGAACATAATTCTATTTAAAAATAATTATAATTCTTAATGTGTAAACAATTTTTACAAATAAAAATCTAATTGGTGGAAAATTTTAATTTAACATTAATCCGGATGATGTGACGATAAAGTTGGTTTTTAAAGAGATAATGTTTAAATGGTTACCATATTTCTATATGAAAAAAATATTTAAAATAATCAAAATTAAGAAAATTATACTAAATAATATATAATTGATATAAATTAATATTATAAGAAACTGAAATATAATGTAATATTTTAAATAAATTAAATGAAAATGATTTTTTCATTTAAAATTTAGTATTTTTCATGAGTCATCAAAAATGAAACATTTTAAAAAAAAATAATCAAAAAATAATTATAATATTATTATTTCAGAAGTATCATTTATTGTGAAAAATAAATATTATAAAATTGGTAAAAATTAATTTACAATTTTATTCCCAGGGTGCCACTAAGTCATCTTTTATAAGAAAATAATATTTTTCAAAAAACATTTCTTTTTATTATAACAATTACAATTTACCCTAAATAAATTGATAATAAATAAGCATTTTTAGTCTATATATATTCATTATTTATTTAATCCTATTTATACAAATCATTAAAATGGTTATTCAATTACATTCATATTAAATAATATTGCTGATTGAATATTGTTGTTCGGTAAGACGTTCCACTTCATGTATTGTATGCTTTCGAAAAAAATTTGTTGCACGTAACACATGATAAAAACTGTGTTTCATGTAATATATTATATATAATATAATTTTATACTCTTATAATATTTGTGTGTTACTACTAAAATGTTTTTGTAATTCATACTTTAAATTTAGTGTTTTTAAATTATAGAAATATTTATTATAAATAATATTTGATTTTAACTTAAAATGGATTATTAAAATGATTTTAATATATTTTTATGTCTTTTTATGTGTTGGGGAAGAGGTTAAATTAATGAAATAAGTTTTATTTTTATTATTTAAAACTATTTACATAAATTTATGATTTTGATTTCTATTATAAATCTGCACTTTTTATTTTGATTTATATGGGATTTTCTATGTTGTTTTGTAAATAAACAGTTCAATGATTTTCATTTTTCATTATTCAAAATATCTCCCCAGATGTTCACTTAATAAGAGAAAGAAAATTTTTCAATTTGATAAGCTACATAATGAACATTCCAATCATTATATTTTAGATTCTCTATTTTCCAACCCTATGTAGGATAAATATAAAGTGGTAGAGTCTGAAACCTACCATCCCATAGACCCCATCAAAAGCATCAGAAATTTTTATTTTCCATCCATTGAATGTGATATAGAAACTATTTTGGTAATGAGGTGTATCTATGAGATTTTAGGAATAATGTATTCTATAGAAACCCCAAATTCATTAACACTGAGGGTTTTGTTTCATTATTTGATGGACACAATTGAACATGGTTGGGGACTGTGGTTACTTCACAACAACATGGGGGAATTACATGGTAATTTACATTGAAAATATTAATTTAATGAAATTTTTATTTTAATGAAAATATGTTGAGTATGTGAAGATAAAATAGACCAATCAATTCATGATATGATATCACGGTGAGTGGTTAGTGAAGGAGTGTTTTAATCATTTTTCCATATTAGTTTTTGCATCTTCTAAGATCATTAATGATTATTCTTTAAGAAATCCTAACAATAAAAAATGTCACTATAAAACCAATGGTGTAGTAATATTTAAATTTTTCCTGACATAATATCATAAGGATGATTTAAATTCCTTATCAATGGACCATAATATGAGACTAATAAATAATAGAAAATTTTCCTTAGACTAATTTAATATTGTTGAATATGTTCTATTGAATGGGATATAAGAGATATTTTATCCCTAGATATATTATATGAGAAGATTAATTAAATATTATTAAATTAATAGTCATATTACGTGCTTTATTTTTGGATCCCCTTTATGTCATAATCATTTTTATTTGAAACGTCTGAGATTCTATCTCTGATGTGGCTTATTGGTCCATCATTAGCATAAAATTATTTCAATTTTCATATTTAGAATCCAGAAATGTTATCTGGTTCTATATTGATGGTTTTTTAGTATTTTATTTTTTTTTAATTTGGGACATCATATTTTTTCTCTCATATGTGTGTAAATGAAATTGTTGTCTAACCATGCTTCATTTGTAGAGTTTTGTTTCATTTACTTGTTTAGTTATCATATAATGTTGGGAATGGTTTTAGGGATATTTTGTTTGTAATTTCTATCATTTATTTATTTTATTTGGGATTGAATTATAAAAGTATTTTAATATGATTTTTAATTTGAGGTTGTTTGGATGATTTTTTGGATGTTCTTTTCCTTAAGATTTTGGTCCACTTTTTTAAATGCGTGTTCATGGTTATTGAAATACTAACATTTCCATTGGGTATTTGATATCACTTACAAAGGGATGTGTCTTCATAGGTTTCCCACAATTAGGTGAATTTATAATATATGGGACACCTATAAGACATGTTCATCTTCCTTATGTCTTATTTCCAATTATATCAATAATGTTAAACTATGATAAGATCTATAGTATTTGTATTTTTGTATAGTTTTGAGGGGTTCTTTTCAATTTCATTGTTTTCATCCTTTAGATATTGAAAATTTATATTCCATGTCACCCACCAATTTTATTTAGTTCTAGTTATCATTACAATTTCTTATTTCCACATACATTTACGTATGACATTATATGTATAGAGAGAAATTGTGTGGAGGATGTAACCCCCCATGTCACTATAGTTTATATATATTTCATTAATTTTCTATATATTTTTTATTAATAAATAATATATAAATATTGAATTTTAATTCTTTTTAGAGTGATATTCATCTATTTAATGGTTAGGTGAAACCATGCAGTCTATTATAATGTGATGATGATTTTTTTCTGATTTATGAATGGTTGAAACACATTTTACACTAATCATTACACAAAAACATCCAACTGAGTAATGGTTTTATAAATGTAGTAGTATGTTTTGGTACATGTATTATTAAATTATGTAGGCTAACCATGTGTGCTACCCATTTTTCATAAAAAATAGTCTTCTACATTTTATCTATTTGAATTAAATGGGTGAAACCCACATTTCAACTCCTATTTGTTTTGACTAATCCAATGCTCAGAAGAGGAGGGATCTCACTCATTTTAATCCAGTATTTATTCTCTAAAACCTCATTTAAAGTCTATCATTTATTGTAAACCCATACAATACTCTTATTGTACCTTTATTCTATCCATTACCCAATTTTCCCATTAGTATAACATCTTTCTATATTCCCTATGGAATTGTTTTCTAATATTAATATAATTAGTGGTATTAATTTGTGATTTCCGTTTTTTTAGGTTTGTAGGGGAAATTATATTTCATGTTTGAACATCTAATATTAAACGCGGGCTATATAAATTTTCCATTACTGGTTTCTTTATTGAATGATGTTTGTGTTTTTTCACATCCTTTAATTAACATTTCATTGTGTTGATGGTAAATTTAAATTCCTTATTTTATAAAACTATAATTTAATTTGATAAATATTTTCAATTATCACTAGTGGTTAAATGGTTTCTTCAGATGGTATAAATGTTATCTTATTTTATTTCTTTCATAAAAATGTTCTCTTGATTTCCAAATGACTGAAATATTTATTTCTTATAGATTTTAAGAAATACATTTCAATTTTCAAAGGCATTTAATACTTTTTGGTTCATTGAATTGAATAATGTATTTTTTTGAAAAATGGGTTTCAAATAATGTAGTGTTGTGAATTTATAGAAAATCTAAATGAAAGAGAAAGTAAATTATTTAAATTATTTTAAGAGTTGTTTAAATGGGTTGTTTTATTGGTTTTTTTAGAAATAAATTTCATCAAATAAAAATTTATTAACATTCCTAGATTATTTTCTATAAGGCACATTTGGAACTTTTAAACGGTTTAATGTATTCTTTGTTTTTGTGACCATATTGATCCCTTTTTTTATATCAATTATGAAAATAATGAGGTATTGATTAATATTTTGTTGTGGATAATTTTGATAGGGGAAGTTTCTTATGAGGTAGTTAAATATGAGGAATACTTTATTTTGTTATATTTAAAATGATTATTGTTATAGTAATCTATTAAAATTTGATCGGTTTCTCAACTCGAGTTAGTAATTTCATTATAAATCCAATTCTAATAGGGTGTTCAAGAAATATCATATACTAGTTAGTAGGAAGACTAATAATGTTTCCCCTAGTTTTTCAATATGAAAAGGCTGGTGGGGAAAAATATACTGATGTTAGTTTGGTTAGTAATATGGTAAATGATATTTTTCAAGGTAACATATTCAAAATGATAATATATGGTTATATTATTTCTTCAACTTTCAAAATATTAAGAATAGTTTATTCCCATGATTACTTGTATTGTTTATGACATTGTACAATTGATTTACTTTTCATCCCATCGCATAATTCCAATGTTTAATTTGTCTGTTTGAATAAAATGGAATGATTATGCATATATTTTATTGATTACATGTTTATATAATTCCTTATTGAGTTTTTATTTTTTATCTCATGCATTTTGTTATTTAAAACTAATATCTATATTAAAATTATATTTAACTAAGTGCAATTAAATTTTTTTCCATTGATATGTCAAATATTTAAATGATGGATCTAAAATTGATTGTTAATATGAATTAATTATTGATGATAAAACATATGTATTTTTTAAATAGGGGAAAACATATTAAATTTTTTAATTTTCCTCACCCATGAATGATTCTTAGTTTCTATGTTTATTTTAAAATTGACCTAATTATTTGTCATCTAAAAGGACCTATATAGTCTTTGTTGTGGGATTTTACATGACATTATTTCTCCCACACCCAATATAGAGTATTGTGTATATGATGTTATCATTTTATTCATTTAGTTCTTGATTTTTTTATGTTTTTATGTTTAGGATGGTCAAATTAAAATGTGTTAATGAATTAGTGGGTGACCATCCGCCACTGTGAAATATCATACTTTATTTGTGATTGTTTGGTCTTCA
The DNA here is from genome assembly GCA_963277665.1 of Viscum album. Classification (NCBI taxonomy): domain Eukaryota; kingdom Viridiplantae; phylum Streptophyta; class Magnoliopsida; order Santalales; family Viscaceae; genus Viscum; species Viscum album. Next base: position 1,858,120,767 of record OY728160.1, read on the forward strand.
ATTTCTGGAATTATATAATTTTATCAATATTGACGTGGATATGTTTTTATTTTTTTTGTATGAGTGAACAATTTATATTTATTACGGTAAATTTATATTATTTGATGTTTTATTATTACTTATTATTATTATCATTATGTTTTACTATGCATGGATTTTCTGATTATTTTCATATATATGAGTCTAATATATTAGTGAGTAAAGCATGATATCAGGGAGTAATACCTAGTATTTATTAATCATAAAAATGTGTATCCATGCCCAAATCTATATACATGATGTTATGGTTATTTTTCATCCCATGAGGATTGGGTATTCCCTTCAATCCTTGCCACATATAGACCTCTTTGATGTTGTAGGTTTACCCCCATCCGATTAATGAAAAAATGATTATATCAAATCATATTGATCTAATATAATTCATGAAAAAATTAATGATTTTAATGATCCAATATATTAATAAATACTATTTTAGTCTAAAATATTACAACATTATGATTGAAAAATTATATACTAATTTCTAATTTTAATATTAATCCCCTATTCTGCCTTATGCTTAACTTTTCCTTTAACACCCAGAGATTTTTAAAGAGGATCATAATATTTGATTTTGAGTGTGACATAGAAAAAAACATATAATATAATTTAAAACAATAATAATTTGGGATATATATCATTTTAAATAAACTAAATCTCATCAATAGTTTACAATGCATGTGGCACCATGTCTGAATGACACATGATATAATATTAAAAAATTATTATTTTAAAGTTGACCGTTTTATCCTAGATGTGAATATGAAATGTATGAATAGTAATACAAAATTATGATTATTATATGGTTCAAATATGTATAAAATAAATTCTTGTGTATCTACCTACTAGAAATAAAATAAGAATCATTACGAAGAAAAAAATGTTTTCTAAAAAAATTTATGCCTATAAAAGGCATGTTAGTCATGCTTCCCATGAAATTTTTTAAATAATGTTTTCCAAATTTAATAAAATTTATAATAAAAAATAATCTATTTTATTAATATATATTTCAATGTTATTTTTTGGTGAATTGTTTATTGTTTTCTAAAAAGGGTAAAATTTTGATGTGTATTTAAAATAGTAATTTGTATTAATAAACGAATTTTAGAATAAATTATTTAGAATGTTATATATTTTTATATTTATTTAATTGTAAAATTAGTAAAATTATAATAAAATATAACTAATTATGGACATTTGAATCAATTTTTTATCAAATTTTTATATTAAAACATTCAATACATTTTGGGAAATTTCTTTCACAGAAACCGCTCTTTCATCGTGTCTTTGATTTAATTTCAAATTTAATTTTAACAATTCAGTTAATTTAATTTTTTAAAAAAAGGATTCCTTATTTTAAATAATAATAATCCATATTATCTAATAAGTTCAACCTAATTTTTTACCATAATGAATATAGAAAAACCGATAAAATAGTTACATGAATATCAAAAATATGGGTTAATATGGGGGTTAAACAATGTTGATATGGATTAAAATAACATTACAACATGTCCAAATCCAATTTAGTAAAAATATTTCTACCTTATAACGTCTATGGTTCTATAATGTCACATTATGGAGGGTTTTGGAAAAATAAATACATGAGTATCAAATTATTTTTAAAAAATAACATGGGTGTCCTTTGTCCCACTTTTTGAAGGAAACTACCTCTCCTGCCTTATTCACACGTAAAAATGATTAGTATCATCAATTTCCTAACCTAATACCATAAATACCAAACCACATCACATATTACTTAGTATTATTGGGAATCACTCATAATATGGATTTTCGTATAGTCCTGAGAAGCTCTTCATTGAAGTGTTAAAATTCATTAACATGTGTATTAGTTTTGTTTTAACATAGACCACATTCAAACCATAATTAAATGATTATATAAAAAATATTATAAAATTTGAAATTGTATATCACTAACATAAATTAATTACCCAGGTCCAGATCCATATCCATAAAATGGGAAGTGAAACTATCGATCTTGTGTACATTGATCTACCTCTACAAGAACCAATATAGAACATTTTATATTACCACATTTCAAGGATATATATTATGATATATTAAAAATATTAATAGGATATTTATGAAATTATGATAAATATATAATTAATATATCACATATAACTTCTTACTTTCAATTCTATGGGGGATATGAGAATATTCCTCGGGTGTACAGTTGACAATCTCATTTTTAAGAGATGTATTTAATTTTTTACTTATTCATTAAATGAATGGTTGTAAGGTTAATTTTTATTAATATATGTGATATTTATGATATATAAAATAATTATTAGAATATAATATCAAATTTAATTTCATACCATCCAACTTATTGAAAAAAATAACACTTCTCATGCATACATGTGGAAATCCTACTCCACAAAGAGATGCCAAATGTTTCTCATTTTATATTTATATGTATGATAATAAAGATGTATTTGATTAATATAAATGATATATATGAAATTATAGTGGTTATATAAATATTAATTAATATTAATGTATCTTTTGATCCATCAATTGATTAAAATGTAATCATCGTTCATTCATACATATGGCATACCATCATCATGAATGATTCAATACACTTTCCCTCTCAATCATTAATAGATTAAAATAATATGATATATAATGAATATATATGAAATTTTTTATTTTTCAAAATTATTTAAATGATGTATTAATTCATAAATTAGAGGGCCTAAAATTTCAAATCCAAAGCATGAAAAAATGAATCAATTATCGCTTGAAATATTAGTTTTTTTAAATTAAATTATTAATAAATGTGCCATAAAAGAATATATATAAATAATAAATGGAATAAGATATATTATTTTGGATATATTATATATTTATAATAATCTTATATTTATTATATAGCTAGTTCAAACACATGTGAAGAATTTCGAATAAAAGGATAGGGTTTCTCACCTCACTTTTACATCCATTAGAAATATGCAAAATTCACCACAGATATATGTTGTAAAATGTATATAATAAAAACATGATATGTTATATCATGAATATATTTATTTTCATGGCCTTTATAATTTCAATTTATGTTTTTTCTGGTCTTATTATTTAGATGTTTCCAATGTTTTCATTTTTAATTTCCAGATGACATAATTATTTGGGATTGTTTTTTATAATCCCTCCTTAAGGGAATTATATTACATTTCTAATTAAAAATAATTAATTTTTCCTCTATTATGCGAATTAATTTAATTTTTATTGTAATATTACCATTTTCCACTCATTGGTAATGGAAATGATTGACAATTTTTTCTATGAATATTAGACTTCATTTCATTCCTCGGTCAGAAATCTATATTCATCAGAATCAATTTAAAAAAAATTGTGTTCAAAGTATATTGTTAAAAATTTATAATTTATTTACAAAATATAATTTTATATATTTTTCTTTTTTATTTTTTATTGAAAGGAATGGTGATGTCATTTTTAATACTAGGCATCTATGTATTTAAATGAAAATATAAAAGGAATCATTTTTTAAAATGCATTAAATAAATAAAATTTTCTTCCATCATGATAACTAAATGTTTAAAAGATAAATTTTCAAATTCGAAAACATCATTTTAAAATAAATTTATTTTGAATTTTTTATTTTGAATTTTTTTGAACCATGTAATTTCCAATGTGCAATGGATATTTTCATCAAAATAGTTTAATAACATTTTATGGTCATTCAATTTATCAAAAACATAAAACATTTATTATAATTACTATTGAGAGGGGAAATGATTTATTAATATAATTATAATTAATTTCATTTATGTTTTATGATCATTATGACCGATTATGTAATTTTTTATTACCATTCTCAATATAATACTAGATTATTTTTTATTATGTTTATTTTATTATTCTATATATTGACATTTTGTATGTTTATAAATCGATATTAATTGTTATTATTATTAAAATTCCCCCATTATAGATAAGAAAATATTTAAAAATATTATTTAATGGGTGGTTAATAGTTATATAATTAACATTGATACATCAGAATATTTTATGAGACAATTTAGTTGGCTAAATTAGATGGTTTTCTGACCACAAATTTAATATTTCATGTGAATGGTCATCATAGTTTAATTAAAATGACTAAAATTATTCATTTCCTTCTTATTATACTATTTATTGGTATAAATTTTATTATTTTGTTAGTTATAATATAAAGGTATACGTTTCATGATCATGTGATTATTTAAACATATATATTTGGTCATCATTTATTTCTTCAATATTCTGCACAGATTATTTATTAAAATGAATGTATTTTTATTATTTCCCCTAACATATTTATTATAAATATTTCTTCATAGTATAATATACTATATTATTTCCTTTAATATGAATTCTATCTCACCTCTTATTTATGTTTTATTTTCCACACGATATAAAGAATTGTTTTTTGGTTCATATACAGGGGTCCACTATAAGGAATAATTGAATTTTCAAGGAAAACCCTTTGTTCATTCTATGTTTTCAATTGTAATGTGAATATCATGTTTTTATCTAGTTTATAAATAATTATAAATGATTCGGTCTCTCATGGATCCATTACTTGTATCAAATTCTCATGTAACAATGCAGACACCAAGTCTGGGTTATATGAGTATTGGTTGTTATAGTAGTTGTCAGTGGATTTTTTGTATAAAATATAGGAAATAGATTTTATAAAACATATATTATGGGATATAACCACATGATTTTAATTATTTATAAGTATATATATAGTATTTCATCTTAATTTTATCGTAAGGTTGATATTATGTGGTTTTCATAAAAATACATCTCTTTCTTGATACAACTAGTTGATGTGGTTTGGGAATAATTTTACTATAGGGTAATAAATTGAAAAAATTAATTTCAAGAATAACTCTAGGATTACGTGGTACCCAAAAACAAGACATAGTACATAGATGGATTGAAAATCCAAAGACATATTATATGTTTAATTCACTTTTTAGTTATAAGAAATTAATAAGAGATTGAAAATATTTTCATGATTTGAAAACTATCCTAATAAAAAAATGTTAATGATTATGAGATAATCCACGAATAAATTCTTCAAAATATGTTATTTGTTTCACTAGTTTATGGATTATTAATTTTTTTGTTTCATAATTATATGATCTAATATAATATATTTCTATATTTACAAATTCCACTTAGGTGAAGGAATGTGAGTCATATCGATACACATAATCCAATGAGTAATAAGTGTCGATTATTTAATAGGATTAAGCCAATTTTATAAGAAAACTAGTATATAAAAAATTCTCATTTAAGTGGAAGGAGTATAAAATTTTTTCAATAGAGAAAATAACTATATACTAATTATGTTTTCTAATGGTAGAAATAATAAAATAGCATGTAAATTAAAAAAATGGAAATGGAAAAGATGGGGAAGATGAATTTTTACCCTTTTGAAAAATGTGTAAGGAAACATGAAAGTTATTTTTTGAAAGGAATTGGGGTTCAATACAAGTGTGGTGAGAAATGAAGCCATTAGAGTGCTTTAATGGAAAAAAAATTAAATTTACAACGTTCAATGGATAAATAATAAAGAGATTGTGTTATATTCAAATTAATTCCCCAAGAGTCAATAGAATATATGTCAAAAGAATATATGAGATCATCATAATGATAATACTATTAACATATATTTTGTGGAATAGATGATGTTCTAGTGTTTGGATTCATAAATTATAACACATGATTACATTATAAAAAAACTATTATATTAATCAGGATATGTATAGTGATTATACTACGATATTATTTCATAATTGATTTGCGATATTATGTCTAGTGGTACCGATGACCTAGAAAAGTAGTTTAGTGATAAGTTAAACCACATTGAAAATAGATTATTTGTTGAATATAACCATTAATATGTTTATTATGTTGAAATAATGATGTTTTTTGGTATAACATAGTTGATGATGAATTTATTTAGAGTATTAAAGATTTACATCATCTTTTTGGGAGATTAATTCAAGAATAGATTTATGGAATATATATGACAACTTGAGATTTTATTTTTAATGTATAAATTTTTTCAATAATAACTTATTATGATAAATGTAGTATCACACTATGAATGTTACATTAAGATTCACATTATATTTTATTTGAAATATAATGTTTACTTAGTCACCTTCTTTCGTAATATTTTGTCATTGATGGTGGTCAGATATTTTTTCACTAGTATTAATAATAACCATTTATGAAATGTATTAAGTTGAATTTTTAGATATTATATGAAGTTATTTGATATTAATTAATTATATTGTATTGAGTTATCTAATCATTTTGTTTATTAGAGAAATCATTAATAATTATTCATTCTTTTATTAATCCATTCATTTGTTAGAAGATATTTATTGTTCTTCAGCCATAAAAATTGTTTTTTGGATATTCATTTCATATCATTACAAAAACATTGGATATTGACAAAAAATATTACCAAAGGATGAAATTATGAGTATGAAAGACAATGATACAGTGTAGGAATATTTCATTATATTTATAAACAAAGAAAAATTATTGAACATTATGAAAAATATATTGGGAATAAAACATCATCCAATTGATTTAATTTTTCTTCAATCAATGTAATTTAAATAATCAAATATTTATCATTTTTTATTTTTTATATTTCTCATGAAAATGTTCTCTGTTAGACTCCAGTCATCCTTGGGCATTAGTATTCTCTTCGGTGTCTTAGTTTTTATTTCCCACCCGTGTTCTCCAACTTGGAATTCTTATAATGTGTTATTTTGGATGATCATCACACACCCCCTTATATGTTATGTTAATTATATTTTATTAACCCATTTAATGATGTGTATTTAAATGAATGTTATTTCAAAATATCAATCAATTATTTTTTACATCAATATTAAATTTCAAGGAAATGTTTTAAGGGGAGTATAATTTAATAAAAAGTTATTCGTAAAGATTAAAATCATGTTTAAAAGTTTACTTGAGACATCAAAAAAGAATAAAATTTAACACCAGAATTATTGATATATTTATTTCTATATAAAATCATTCTCTTCAATATATTTTGATCAACATAAGACTAGGTTTGAATGAAATGTGATAATATATTAAAATATTATTATCTAATCTTGATGAATAAAACCTAGTTGATATGATTGTGGGTATGAATAAAAATAAATAAATAATGAAATTTATATGGTTTTAAAATTTATAATTTAAATTTAATGGTTTTCTAGTGTTTATAATATTTATAATCAATTGAAATAAAAAGAAATGTTTTCTGAAAACATTATTTTTAAAAAATGACAGATTCATCATGATTTGGGAGAATATTTTGAAATAAATTTTGAATTATTTCATAATATTATAATGATAGTATAAAATTAATTTTCTAAATATTATCATCTAAATTTACTTTTTTCACATTTTTATAATTTTCTAAAATGGGTTATTTTTTTATGAAACTATTAAATAACGATTTCCTTGGAATCATTACTTTTAATTAAATTATTTACATTGTAAAATCATATTTTATATATTATATAATGAATAATTAGTTCATTTATATTAAAATGTATCAAATTTAGGATATTTTATTCAATTTTATAATGTATTTTGTTTTTAAAACATACTATATATAAGTGAATTTTCCAGGGCAAAACTGTTATTTCATTATGTCTACAATATAATTTTAAATTGAATTCTGATACATTGGTAAACTGAAATTGGATAAATGGATTTCATATTTTTAATAGAATAATGTTTATTATATAATAATTTTTTATTTGTTTTTTATCATAATTAATAGGGGACACACAAAAAATAGTTTACACGGTTATGGTAAAAATGGGATTACCACTTGTTAAACATATATGAAAATGCTTAAAATGACTTAAAAACTTGTAGAACACCAATTTATGGCCATATATAGATCATATGAACTATAGGTTCAATAATAAAAATAGTTTTTTCTTTTTTAGCATGATAAAACATGGGTATGAATATATATTTCCAAAAATTAAGTGTTTTTCTTCTCCCCCACACATAAAAGGGCACCCTATATATTTCCATATTAACAAATAAAAAACCTTTTATCATCGAAATTCATCTAAAATACCTTAAATAATTAATCATCCACATTCTAAGGAAACTATTTGGATTATAAAGACCTCAAATGAACCCTTTACGTATAAACCAAAAGAGGCCCTGTCAAGAAGATGTAAAATTCGTAAACGTGTGTTTTTTCTATTTATTTCTTACACCTCCATAATGTTCATTTCAAAAATGATATAATAGTATCAAAAATATAAAATATAGAATGATATTTTAATATGATAATGTAACTTGAAATATTCACCTCCACTTCCATCAAATTTGATATGAGGTCATCAATCGTGTGTATGATAATCAACGACCTCGTGAACTGATGTAATTTTTATTCAATATAAACCATTCACGGATAGATATAATGATATATTTAATATATTTTGAGGATATTTATGACATTATTAAACATTTCTAATTATTATATCTCATATTCCATCATGTTTTCCATTCCATGGGTGATATGATAACATCCATCATGTTTACGATGAACTACAGCCTCATAAAGCGATGTGATTTTTTTTCAATTATGGTTTAAATGAAATTTATTAATATTAGTGTTAAAAATATAAAATATTTTTGTGATATATCAATTTTTTTGAACATTTAATATCACATATAAATTTTTACCATCTAATTTGTTGGAAAACAATAATGTATGTCATGTGCATGTCTCTACTTCCACCCCCATGATGTGATGTGAAATGATTTTACATGTATATTAACATGGATTGTAAAATTTATTTTTTTAATTATTATATGTTTAATATATGAATAATATTTATTTATAAATAATTAACTAGAATTTATTTTTAATTTGTTTCATCCTTTTAGAGAAATAGATACACCATTCATGTGTAAGTACGTCCTATCATCTAAATGAATGGTGTAATCTATTTTCTATCTATATAATCAATATAATAATATATATATATATATATATAATTAATATAGGTTATATTTATATCATGGAATTTTGTTTGGTGAATATGGAACAATAAAAAATTAAAATGGTGAAAATTACCAATCTATAACATACATGAAAAAAACAATTATCACCTAAAAATAATATTTTAAAAATAATTATATTATACACTTGTATTTATTATACAATTGTTTCCGACACAAATAAAAGAACTATAAAGAGTGGTAAGGGTTTATCATCTCAATTTTTTATGTAAGTCAATTTTCATATTCAATGTTTATTTTTTTTTTGTATATACTAACCCATGTCAATGTTATATGATAAATATATTTAACTTCATGTTATTAAAGAATTTATTTTATTATATTTTTTATGGGGATTTTGATTTAAAAGTCACTAATGTGGAATGTGTTTATTTCACAATGTCATCAAATTTCAAGATGGATTTATTTGTAATCTTTTGTTGGGATATTTTTTTATATTTCTATGTTAAAATTTATATATTTTATTTTAATATGGTTACTCATCATAACTATAATGTTATAGTACAATTTTTCACTATTCATTTAATAAAAGGTTCGAAAAATATTTTGTTAAAATCAATCAATATTTCTATTATTAATCTAATATAGTTCTTTTATCAAAATCTATATTTTCAAAAAAAATGATTTAAAAAATGATTTTATTATTTAAAAAATATTATTATACTGATTTTTTTAATTTTTTTACATTTTAAATTTCATTAATAATTCTTATATTCATTTTCTTAACAGGTCCAGTTTGGGTTTTAGTGAAAGATTAAAATAAATATTTTTTTAATGTGTAAGAAATAAAGAAAATTTATCTATTTTCTAAATAATCAATGATTTAATTATAATATCATTGGATTTAAATGTTTAATTTCATTGAAATATATTTTTAATATTTTTAATGAACATTTTCTTTCAAATGTTTTTTTTCAAAGTGAAAAAGGTACTTTCCTTAGTAATTTTTTTAATGAAATTATTATGGAATTTCTATTCACCAACAACATCACACATTTATTGAACATATGTTACACTAGATATATGTTTTATTGATATCATCCATATACTTCATTTTTATTATTTATGATCATTTTTACTGAGGATGTAAAATTCTATTACAATTTAAAATATTATTCTGTATGGTTTATGATTATTTTTAATTGATTGGGTTAAGTATTAGTATTATGTATGTTATTTCCTCAATATGAATTTGTTTTAATTATTTTACACTCCTTTCATATGATTATTTCATTGGACATAGTACATGAAGGGGGGGGGGAGACCAATTTATTAATATCCCATCTATGTATCAATATGTCTTATGATGCAAACAAATTGGCAAAACTAGAAGTGTTTCTACCCATAGACTTAAAATATATTTTGAATGGTCTTGAAAATATGTTTCAAATACAACTAATTATTCACTCCTTCATTATAAGAACATTTTTTATTTTTCATTTTATTATAATATTTGTTAGAATACATATAGATTAGTTTCAAAAATATGTTTTTATTTATATGGTATTATTTAATATTCATTTATTTTGGCCATATTTTTCTTTGTTTACTTATTAAATGGAATATGTTTTAGTTATTTCCATTTCAATATTTAGTATACTTATTTATTCATGAGATTCATTTACCCATACTGAGAAAATATTATAACCCCTTTCTTATATTTTATTTTTACCAAGAGACTAGGATGTGTTTTGTGATTGATATGATGAGATACTGTATATAGAATTATGGTGTTCTTAAATTAATATTTTAAATTTTTTGTTTCCATTTATAATTATAATTATAATTATTACTATATTTTAACAATACAACTAAACTATTATGTCCTTTGGTATATGATTATATATACCTTATGAAAATGTAATAACGTAGACACTAACTCTAGGTTACTGAAGTAATGGTTATTATATTTCCCATTAGTTTCACTAAAGTAGTTTAATACGTCTAGATTACAATTATGTTATAAATGGTTTCCTTAACAATATTCTCAACACATGTTAGAGAAACTATTAGTTTTTTCAAATCCAATGAAAACATCCATTCAAAACAAATAAATAATAAAATTTTAGAACAATAGTGAAAGAAAATATTATTCTTTTATAAAAATAGAATATGGTCTGGTTAATTGACGATATAAGTTCATATGATTAGGTAAAAAATATCTGATTCACTCATAATGAATATGATTATATTTATATACAAACAATATAATAGTTGTTATGATGAAAGCATTGGTACTTATGAATAGATTTAACCTTATTATGGAAAAACATAATAAGGGGAAAATATATAATTTTACATTGTCTAAACAAAGAAAATATATTATGTCAGTGCATTTGGACAGCAAAAAACTATACATGGAACTTACATATTGTGTTAAAATGTGAAATTAAAAATATTTTTTACCTAAGTATGATATTGAATTTTTTTATATACGACCTTCCAACTACAATCCAGTGAAGACTTTTAAGAGGATAACATTTTAAATTCCTCCATTGACTAACCCTTATTATAGTGATGGATTAGTAATTACCACTGCACACCCAATTAAGGTAAACATATTTAAGAAGAAAATATATGATTCCAATATATTCACTTTATTCATGTTGATGATATAGGTTTATATTAGATCCCATACTATTTAGGGGACATTTCTAATGGGAAACTATCACATCACCCATTTTGAATTGTGTTTTTTAATTTTATGATTTGACTATTTTGATAAAAACAATTGATTAAAATAACACCATTATGAAAAAATCACACATCATTATCACTTTAAATGAAAATTTATGGAACATCACACTCCAACCAACTCCTTAAATATACAAATGTGTACATTAATGCGAGACATAAATTTTTTCCCAAAATAGATATTGTATTAATTAATGAAAAATAATAATAATAGAATGTAAATGATATAATGTCTATAATTATAATATCTATATATAATGGGATCATTAAAATAATTATATCATTGCTATAAAAATCATGGTTTACATGTGATCGATATTAGTAAACGATTCTTGTGAGTAATGAAATGTCTATTATTTATTTATCTATATAGTACTCTATAATTATCTCAACATAGGTATCTATTAAGCCTATGAAATTATCAATATAGAACTCACATAGACATTATTAATCATATATGTTTTCTCTATGAAATATATATTTGTAACTTCCATCTAAAATTAATATTTATTTACACCATCTATTTATAATGAAAATAATGTATAAAATAATGATTCTTCCTCTTTGAGCCTATTACAATCACATACAACTAGTTTTAATGACATGAATTATCGATATATATATATATATATATATATTCCAACATATATTTATAATGATCTTGAAACTAATTAATGTTAAATAGTAATTATATTTATTAAAATGAACAATGTTCTAAGTAATCAATCCAATGGACACTCAAATATATAAAGTGTTTTTGAATGGAGTCCAAATTGCCAAACATCTCCCATACCAGTGGTAAAGAGAATTAGGGTTGGATTTCATGCATGTTTGACCTTATCAACAATCAATTATTGAAACTGAATTAAATTACAAAATATACCTCATCCATATTAATTTATGAATATTCAAAGAAAAAATCACATATATATGTTTCAATCATTACCATTAAAGTTTACAGGGTGGGGTTTTTTAAAACAGAGTCATGTTTTGTATTTATAGAATAATATAAAATATGAAATCCATCCACAAGGGCATGATAAAACTATAGAAAATATAAATAATTTCAATATTATGGGACATAATTTCTTTTACGTAAATAGATATCTGAATTTTACACCAATGTTTCATAATTCCATTAGAAAAGATTTAATCATCCATTATTATCACTATATATGGTTTAATGATTGGTATGAATTTTAATGTGGGTTTAACATCTAATAATTTCGGTTCATTTCTTTTAATTAAATGAAATTAATTCAAAACTACATGCTCGGAAGGCACGTGATTATGTCGCCCTGTGAGCCCAGAACAGAATTTTGAAATTTTTAAGGTGCATTTAGTAAATATGAGAATGAGTTTTCTCTCTTCTGAAACATTGCCCAGATCAAATATCTGAGGCCACCATTGAGTTCAAAATGAAGGGATTCATCGAAAAAGGAATTAACATGAGCCAAAAAGGGCCGAACAGAAATGATAATTTTAGGACAATTCGAGAAAAATAATAATATAACATAAAAAGCTATATTATTTATTTTATTAATGACGATCAATGATAAAGTAACACGAAATTGAAGAGACGGTCTAGAGACAAGACTAATTAATAGAGATCATTAGTGGCTAGTTACCATGTAGTGTAACGATGCTTTAATGATGTGTAACAGCGTAACGTAACAACATCACATCGTAATAGAAATTCTACGACATGTTCCCTTTTTAATATTTTTAACCCATGGTGGAATTAAGATTACACTATGAGGATTCAATGACAAAATTTAGAGGAATTTTCTCCCCAATGATGAATGGAAAACACTGGTGGACGTCATCGATTACGATGTACATCAAAAATGAATAACATCATCGACCTCTTGGACCATCGAGGAGAAAGAACTAAGGTAACGAAAATCAACAAGGTAGGGATTTGATTTTGGTTTTATGATTCCCCAATTATTTTTGTAAATGATGAACCTTTTTTAACCCATGAATAGGTTAATACAAGGATCATGTGTTCTTGGAGGTGGGTGTCATTCTTGGGTTTTCTCATTGGGATTAATTTTATCATTAATAGAATTGTAATCCCCAAACCATCCCCTATTTTAAATATCTAACACAGAGGGCGCATGGCGACACGAAAGAGTCCCATGTCCCTTCCCATGTGCATTATTCATTGATGCATCATCAAATTGTTGTAATGATAAATATGAGGCCAATGTAGGGATGACTGTGACATAAGGGGCCCATAGGCATAGGCGGATCGAGAAATTAACCACTCGAGGAACTCTGGTGTCCCGCATAGGGAACCAAATGGGAACCAGTGGGCCCCACAATGATGTCTAGGGATGGATGGAGGTAGATCACCCTTCGGAGTATCGTGATGGCCTAGAAGAGCAGCACCAACCTATGGCACACGGTGGCAGTGGCCCGTGTCTGGGCCACTTGGGAGACTGTAGTGGAGGGGATGTCGTTACATGTCAGACGCATTCGGGGTTTGAAATAGCACTAAGAGGGTGCCTTTTGGGAGGAGAGGACCTCTCTATTAGGGCCGTGTTTATACAGGGAGGGGATGAGATGACAGTTGATGCATCCCAGGTGCACACCATTGGCACACCCCTGGAAGACCAGGCTCTAGTTTGCAAGTTGTGCCACATACCAGATGGTTGTGCCCGCCGCCTGAGAGACTTGCCAGAACCACACCTAGCTGGCTGGACCAGCACCAAAACACCTTACCTGCACCCATTGGGAGGATCCAGATGAGACTAGGTCATTGGGCGACCCTGTGAGTAGAACCCTCAGCCAAACAGGGTCGGGCCTAGCGAGGCCCTTTGGGACCAACCCATTGGCCAAGACTGACGGGACCTAGCGTGACGCAAACCTGGCTAGGTTAGGCTCGTTGAATTTAACTAGGGTATGTAGGACCCTCATTCTAGGTTGGTAGTGTCGATCCGATTGGGTCAGACTGGGTACAGATTCAACCATCTCTTGATTACAAAAGCCCTAATAAAATTCAAACTGTTCATTTGAAGGATGAGATGCTTGCGGTTTTGGGACCATCTGGACAAGAGAAATATTTTGATATGATCTTAGGGTTCTTCAAAATAATTTTAATTTCAACATATTGCTTGGGTGAGATTTTCTCTCGAGGTCAAGCATGGAAATTCTCATCAGCCATGTAGACCTCAGTGTCCCAATAGGCATGCAGCCTCATGGACCTCAGTGGACCAACAGACTAGAATCCATTTAGAACTCAATGGCCAGGTAGAGTTGTGTAGTCATCAGTGGCATGGTAGACAAGTAGTAGCCGTGTGGACTACATTGGCCCATCAGACTTCAGCGACTCATCAGGGATGAGTCCCTATATAATACAAAACGTTATTCAATATAATTGATGAAATATTCCCACACTAAAATATACCTGGTGTGAGATGTCTATTATTTGTGTCTTGGATTTGTTGTTTATTTTTTGTGTTTCTACATAGTGGACTAGGCTCCCCTGCTGAGTTTTGTGTTACTCACCCCCACACGGAGTTCACTCACATGTGTTATGCCTTGTACATACGACGAATGTTTTGATAGAGGACTTTTTAACCTTGGACCAGGAAGGAAGAATAGGATTAGGTGGAAGAGATGACTACATTGTCTTCTAGTAGTTACAAATCTCTTACCATCAGGTGGGATTTTGAGATGACGTATACCCAAGTCCCTATATACATTTATATTTTCAGTTATTTTTGTTGGGTTTGTATTCTGACCCAATAGATTTTAGTTGTACTTGTATTCAGTTCTTATTTCACTATACTTGTTTTCCCCTTTCAGTTTTTTGGGATATGGTTGGGCATGTGTGTGCATACTAGAACTCAGAAAAATTCCACCAACATGAAAGTTGACACCATTGTCACTAGTCACCAACCAATAGCCTTCAAGATATGGTCTTGGGGTATGGCATAACACGGTCCTCGAGGGATGAGTCTGGACTATATTGTATTAGATGTAGGATGGTTCTACCTCAGAGACCGAGAGTACATTTTTTTGGTTTTGGGGAAATAGTGACAATTTTTGTGAGTCTGACATTTTGATTTGGGGAGTCCAGTGTTGGTGGTGCAACCAATTTTACCACACACCAAGAACATTAATTCAAATTTTTGTCTCAATTCATAAAAACAGTGGTTAAAAAATTGACTCCTTATATTCTTTTGTATAACATTATGCTCATCAAGTATAATATATTGAAAATGGACCATATTTATCTATATCAGGATATATTTTTGAGGATTACCAGCCAAGATTCTGATACATGTTCAGGAGGAAATCCCACATAGTGAAAAGTCATATGTTCAAGGACCAGATTGGAATATTGACCCACCGGGTGGTGCACCTATGCTACAACCACCTATAGGTTATCATTTACTACTAGTTCCACCATTATATTATGCACAAATAATTAGTTCCCTACACAAGTTTTAGATATAGATACCTCCTTGGTTCATGGGAGAGACAGATCCCCAGGCCACTGAGGATTGGTTTGATATGGTGACATTGGTGTTACGCTTACTGAATACACCTCATGACTAGATGAAGATCTTCGATGTGATCCTTATTCTGTGATTCAATAGGTAGATGGTTGATTCAAAAGATCCATATGTATGATGAGATGACCCTCACCTGGACGAACATTGAACAGATTTTTCGGGAGGTGTTATTCCATGTGACATTATGCTAGGTGTGTGTTCAAGAGTTGATTAACCTTCAGCGTGGTAGTATGATTATTTCTATGTACTCATAAATTCTAATCGAGCATTCCAGATACTCTACATACATGGTTCAAGACACATTATTCAGGGCCCAAGCCACTGATCATGGATCAGTCAGGATGTCAGTGTGTCGATGGTTTCTCTCAGTGTCCCCATGCAGCATGGAGTTTTGGAACGAGCTCTACTAGTAGAGAGAATCCACATAGAGAAATCATTGATATTGGTAACCATCACTATGTGATAGGTGGCTAAGGCATCTGTGGTAGGCAACTAAAATATGGCACATCAGTCCAAATGGTCCAAATCCTCTAGTGGAAAACCCCAGGACTCAGGATCGGTGGTGTGATTGTAGAGACATTAAGATTAACGCACATGGACATTACATTACTTTTGATGAATACTTAGTACATAACAAAAACACACACACAAGGACTGTAATAGTTTAGTGTCTTTGGAAACTCGGAATATAATCTTCTAATCATGGTGAAAGATATTCAACATATCCCATAAAGATCTTCCCTTTTTTTACCTAAAACCTTTCTTTATATCCTAGTGAAAAGAAAACATAAAAGGGTGAGATCAAATGCTCAGTAACGGTAAACAAAATAAATATCAATCACATGATATACATAAGAACATAACATTTGGAAATCTTAACCTGCAAAAGAAATCATAATTTCATAACATGGGATAAATCATAGAAGAGAAATGTAATCACAATAATCATAACGTAAAACATGAAACTTTGTGTCATACACACATAATCATAGAAAATCATTTCTTATTAGTCATGACTCATTGCCAATACTATCTTAGTGGACAAAGTCCATTTCTAATACGAGTTCACTCCTCGTTTCAGTCCTGTTTCACTGAACCGGTTTAACCTGCCATTCCAGCCATGTCTATCTCATGAGATATAAAATCTTTATCCAATGCATTGGAGGGGGATATAGGTCCCACCCATCTCATAATGACACCATTCTTATGTGTGCCACAAAATCAAAAATCATGCATCATTGCATAACCCATGTAATAAAAATGGGAATCTTATACATCATGCCATCATAAAATAATCCATATAAGATAAAAGGACATCAGAAAAATAATTCCATCATAACATAATCAAATCAATGTAAAAAACAGGGATAGAAACAGAACCCTTTATTATCTTAGTTAGAAAATAATTTTGATAAAACACTTGAACTCCATTCTTGAGGAAAATATCCTTTCTACTTTAAACACACTTTTCCATTCATAACATGTCATAAAATTATAAATTAAAAGAATTTGATTAAAAATAAACTTGAAAACTTGTAAAGGAAGCTTTTTTTAATATAATTTTTAAAAAATCCATTCATGTCGTATAAGTTCAAAAAACATTCTTCTCATACTTTTGTGAGAAAAGTCAAAAAATTACCTCGTACGAAAAACGACAAAAGATTATTTTCATATCTTTTACTAAATACTCACCGAAGGGTAAAATTGGATATAAAATATTGTATAAGGATGTAAATATTACATGTTGAGGAAACATGGATGTGGATGATAAAATACACCCCAGTAAATTCCAAAGTATAAACAATCTCAGATAAAAATGAGATTGTGATATTTCCCCTTACCTTAGGTCTGATATGCTTCGTAAGTGTCCGAACCTCTTGTATAATGATTTAAATACTGTCATTGACTTATTCCAGATTCATATTCATTGTTATGATATCATATATGTTCAATTATGACATTATTTTACCCCTTTTTTTCTAAATTCCATGTTAAAGAGCGTTTTGGGTAAAATCGTTTCATTTGTCGTCCGTGTTTTGATTTGTCATTATTCATATGATTACATAGATCATGATTACTTAATTCCATAATGTAAAACATTATTTATATATAATATATATTCAGAATATACATATATATTATAGATCAGTAAATGGAAAGAAATACACAGTTCATGGAGACGGTAGGCTGTACGTACGCATGAATGCTGTTTTCGTTTCCTTATTGAGTTGAATGGAATTAAGTAGATGACATACATATATATACACATAAATCCAGTATCATTATTATGTCATATATTTTATGATTACTTATTATATATACTTTTTAATCATTCATGAATGGTTAACGTGGAGAATGAATCTCATCGCGTCGTGGAGACGGTAGTCCGTAAATACGCACGAGCGATGATATCATTCTCTTGTTCGTGGAATTGTATTGGAGTGTATGTATACTAGTTCAGAATCAATATCACTTTACAATATTCATATATAGTTATTATGTACACCATTATACCCATCCAAGAAAGGTGGTGGTGGAAAATAGATTACACCACGGCGAGGAGACGGTATTCCGTACGGACGCACATGCGGTGATTTCGTTTTCCGTAGGATGGATAGATGGTGAAATAGGGTTGTTTAATACTTATAATAAAATATCAGTATATGAGTGATACTGATGTTATTCCTTCATAATGAAACAACCTAAGAAGAATAAGTGGATGAAGAAAAAAAGTTGAAAGAATCGGTAATGGACATTACCTCTTCTTTGAAGAGGCTCTTTGAGTCCTCCTCTTAGGGCACTAAAATTGGTCTTTGAAGAAGAACAGAACCTCTAGGATGTTTCTAGGGAAGTTGAGAAGAGAATTTGGCAGGGGTTGGCCGAGATTTAAAGCTCAATGTGGTGTGAGGAAGAGAGGGAGGAGGTGCCCTTTTATAAGGGAGGAGAGGGGCACCATTGGAATAACTAAAAATATTATTTTATTATAAAGTCATATTCGGTTTTTAATAGCTCCAAATTGAGTTATTTTGAATCTAAG
Source organism: Viscum album (assembly GCA_963277665.1). Lineage (NCBI taxonomy): Eukaryota > Viridiplantae > Streptophyta > Magnoliopsida > Santalales > Viscaceae > Viscum > Viscum album. The sequence goes on from OY728160.1 coordinate 1,858,140,189, forward strand.
GTGGGTATGGGTATAAATACTCTAATCCAATATAATTTTGACAAGTTTAGGTTACTATTTTAACCTTATAATTTATTTTTAACTTTAAGTTAGATAATTTTACTTCTACCGTGTCTTTTTGTGTTCTTTCACTATAAGGTTAATAAACTTACTATAACAAGCCAAACGAACCGCAAGTTGTTTATTGTTAATATATATAACCTTATCTAAGTCATTTGTCCGAACCTTAGATTTTTAGGAATAAAATAACAATTAATAATATAATATTTGTTTAAAAAACTATTTTATGTCAATTTTGACACTATTTAGTAATTGATTTTTGTGAAACTAATAACAAAATGATTAGTTCGAAAAAAGTTACTTAAATCAATACTGACATGCCATATTAATCTAGAAAATTCGTGGAATTCATAAAAAGTCTCAAAGTACATTTATTTGGGTATTTATAACATCAATTATGTCAATATTTCATTAATAAGATAATTACTGCATCATCATTGTGTCATAAATAAATTAACTTATTTAAAGTCTAAAAATTACAAATAAAATATCATTAGTTAGGAAATCGTTTTGTATATCTAATGAATATTTATAGTCGAATTTATCTTATGTATAACACTATATTAAAAATGATATACTTATTAAACATTGATTTTAACTATTTTAACCCTTCTTTAAATAAATTAATAATAAATGTCCTAATCTAATCCATGTGGGCCTAAATGGTCATATTTTATTCCTAAGGTTGTTTTTGGTCGACTTACACTTATCCAATAGAATTAAGCCATGTTTTAGGGTAATAATAATATCATTTTACCCTTAATTACCCTATTTACTTTTAACCGTGGGAAAAAAGAAAAAAATCACTATTCACCAAAAATTATTTTCATCTCATTGAACCACATTTTACTTACTAACATCAACCATGTCTCTCGGATTTTTGAAATTCCACATACAGAAGCGATAAAATTAGGTTTTATGAAAAATTCATCTTTTTTAACTACCACTTAGTGGTTTCACTATTCATCAAAAAATGAAAGTTTCCAGAAAATTACCAAAATATTTGCCTAAGCTATATTTGATATTATGAACTCAAATATGATGTATATTTTACCAAATTCAAAACATATCAGTTGCATTAATTAATTTTAAAATTAATGCTCGTCTTCAAAAAAAATAGCGTGTTCTTAAGAGATAATAACTATCAAAAGATTGACATTTGTTTATGTCTGGTTTAAATGTGAAATTACATACAATGACCAACATTGTATTAAATTGTAAAAATATATTATAAATATTATTTAAAACCACTCAAATAAATAATTTATCACTATTAATTATTTCGATTTAAAAGTTTGTTTTTAATTAAAATTTAGTGATTTTCACTATTCATTAGAAAATGAAAGTTATCTGAAAAGTACCAAAATTTCACCCTAAGCTAATTTTGAAATTCCAACTCCAAAAATGAAGTCCATTATGAAAAATAAAATTTACAAAATTTTAAAAAGTTGATATTACTATTCATAACAGCTAGTTTTAATAATAATTTAATTACATATTGTTGTTTAGTGAAACTCGTTATTGCGTACTACACACGCTATCGAGGAAGGTCGCGATTGCGGGTAATGCCAGGAAAGTCAATGATGCATGTTGTGCAAGCTCCTTTTTGTGTAGCGTACAACACATGACATTTATCAAATTAAAAAGAATATTTTTCAAAAAATCTCGGGGTGTTACATTCTACCCCCCTTAAAATGAATTTCACCCTCGAAATTCATTGGGGTTATAAATGATTTACTACTCAAAAGTTTCTTTAATGTAAACCCATATTGTAAAAAGGAATACCAAAACCAATCTTAAAAAAAAATTATGAAACATAATGGTTACCCAAATAAACTAATCACTGGGTTTCCACATAGGTGAAAATATAGATATGGAAGAGAAATCTAACCATCATGTTATGATGGAGAGTGGTAGAGAACATGACTATGGAAAAGCCAGCAATCACAAAGCCATAAATTTGTGATGATATAAGGTACCATCTGATTCCTCAGATATAAGAGAAGTAGGACAACATTTTTGGTTTTCAGGATCATTTCAGTAGAGTTGATGAAATTGGAAATAGAAGAAATACTTTCGTGATTTTGGTATAGTCCCACTGTTGGTTGTTCTTTGGAAAATTTCCACTTCATCTCTTAAAGAAATGAAGTTGAATTTGTCATTCATGAAGTTTTAACAGATCATGTGATAGAATGATGGGTCATTCCGTCTGTCTTAATCAAAAGGTTAGCAATAGTTGTATACATAAGTCCATCTATCGTATATCGTTCCAAAATGGACATATAATTCATCTATCAAACCACATAATAAAATAAAACTAGTTTATACTAACTAGGGACTTCTTGTAGGCCAGTGGTAGGCGATAAAGGCCAGTCACACTTTGGTTGTGGGTTCGATTCCCACAGCCTCGTCCGACGCGATGGGTTGTCGCCCGTCCTGCAGGTTTTCCTATTTCTAAAACTACATTACTATAACATCCCATCAATATTATAAAAAAAATCTATCCTTAAAAAATAATAACTTATGTCCAACATAGTCCATTCCAATCATTAGGCTTATCAAAAATACTTCGGTCCAAGCTCATAGTATAAAGAAAACTATTACTTGAAATGTCACATAACAATCACGTGAATGCCATCATTTATCCCCCATATATCATAAGATATATCTTGTTGGTCAAATTAAAAACATGTGAATACATTAATATTGTATTCTCTTGAAAAATGATTACCCATTCAACCTTAGTGAAAACATGAATGCTTTCAAAAGTTAACTCTTTCCACATACCAAAATTCAAAAATTCTATATACTCAAACCATGATATAACCTTCTCCTTACATCAGTCATGAGCTAATGAATACTATCAAACATTTAATTTTCTCCTTATCCCTTCATTATGCACATATCATCTCTATTCCAAAAAATATCTGAATAACCTTTAATGGATACTGGTACCATTAATCATACACTTTCAAAACTCAAGGAAAGTCAATAGTGTAACAATCCATAGATGTCTCTTTATTCCATAGTACCATGAGACTAGTTATACAACATTACATTTGATAAACATGTAATCATTCCACTACCTTCTTAAACCGTTGACCAAGCTTCAACAATTCTTTCATCTCACATATCATTTGTAGTCTCTTCATCATTATCAGCATAAATACTACCCATACGGTCGTACTAATTCACTTCAGGAGACTTTCCCTTAGGGCATTGTTTTGCATAATACCCGTACATTCCACATTTAAAACATTTAACCATTATTGATGTCGTAGAAATAACATTATCCTCATCCATGGTGTTAACTTAACCTTTTCCTTTGCACTTACTGGCTCTGTGTCCTTCTTTTCCACACCCAAAGAATCTTCCAGTTCCCTTGAAACAATCTCCTCGATGCCTCTTCCCACATGATTTACATGAGGGAAATTGAACTTTCTTTCCTCTATGATCATCATGAAACTCCATCTTTCTCTTATTATCTGAGTTGGGAAACTTACCAAAGTTGTGATTATTGATCATATTATGAGATTGCTAATTAGTCATATTAACTATGATTGGACTTCCAAATCCCGTTTCATTTGGTTTCTCATCAAGAATATCATTCCATTGTCCGTCATATCCTCCATTATCATGAATCCTCCTGTTTCCAGCCATTTTCTAAAACCATAAAAGAATAGTGTGAGAGGCAATAATCATTCTAGGGAAAACAACATTATAAAGGGGGAGTACCCTCAATATCTAACATATTAGGTTTAATTCTAAGATCGTTATCGTAGTTCTAGGACTATATCCTATACGTATACTTATCCTTAGGGACATACCTAGACATACCTTATAAATATCTATAGGGATCTCACTAATGCTTTCACATCCTAGTTTCCAAAGGTTGACTAAACCATTCCTATGATACCAACTGTAGAGACCCGAAGCTTAACGTACATGAACATTACATTACTTTTGTGGAATACTTAGTACATAACAAAAACACACACACATGGACCGTAATAGTTTAGTGTCTTTGGAATCATGGAATATAATCTTCTAATCGTGGTGAATGATCTTCAACATCTCCCATAAATATCTTCCTTTTTTACCTAAAACCTTTCTTTATATATGAGGGAAAAGAAAACATAAAAGGGTGAGCTCAAATGCTCAGTAAGGGTAAACAAAAGAAATATCAATCACATCATATACATAAGAACATAACTTTTGGAAATCTTAACCTATAAAAGAAATCATAATTTCATAACATGGGATAAATCATAGTAGAGAAATTTAATCACAATAATCATAACATAAAACCTGAAACTTTGTGGAATAAATACATAATCATAGAGAATCATTTTGTATTAGTCAAGACTCATTTCCAAGACTATCTTAGTGGACAAAGTCCATTTCTGAAACGAGTTCACTCCTCATTTCAGTCCTATTTCACTAAACCGGTTTAACCTGCCATTCGAGCACTGTCTATCTCATGAGATATAAAATCTTTACCCAATGCATTGGTGGGAGATATAGGTCCCACCCATCTCATAATGATACCATTCTTATGTGTGCCACAAAATCATACATCATACATCATTGCATAACCCATGTAATAAAAATGGGAAACTTAAACATCATGCCATCATAACATAATCCATATAAGATAAAAGGACATCATAAAAATAATTCCATCATAACATAATCAAATCAATGTAAAAATATGGATAAAAACAGAACCCTTTATTATCTTATTTGGAAAATATTTTTTATAAAACACTTGAACTCCATTCTTGAGGAAAATATCCTTTCTACTTTAAAAAAACTTTTCCTTTCATAACATGTTATACAATTATAAAATAAAATAAGTTGATTAAAAATAAACTTGAAAACCTGTAAAGGAAGATTCTTGTAAATAATGTTTTAAAAATCCATTCATGCCGTATAATTTAAAAAACATTCTTCACATTCTTTTCTCAGAAAAGTAAAAAAAGTACCTCGTACGAAAAATGAAAAAAGATTCCTTTCATATCTTTTACTAAATACTCACTGAAGGGTAAAATTGAATATAAACTATTTTATAAGGATATAAATATTACATGTTGATGAAACATGGATGTGGATGAAAAAATACACCCCAATAAATTCCAAAGTATAAATAATCTCGGATAAAAATGAGATTGTAATATTTCCTCTTACCTTAGGTCTGATTTGCTTCGTAAGTGTCCGAAACTCTTGTATAATGATTTAAATAGTGTCATTTACTTCTTCCATAATCATAACAAGTGTTATGATATCATATATGGTTCACTTATGACTTTATTTTACCTGTTTTTTGTAAATTCCATGTTAAAGAGCGTTTTGGGTAAAATGGTTTCATTTGTCGTTCGTGTTTTGACTTGTAATTATTCATATGATTACATAGATCATTATTACATAATTCCAGAATATAAAACATTATTTATATAGAATATATATTCATAATATACAAATATATAATAGATCAGTAAATGGAAAGAAATACACCATTCATGGAGATGGTAGGTCGTACGTACGCATGAGCGCTGTTTTCGTTTCCTTATTGAGTTGAATGGAATTAAGTAGATGACATACATATATATACACATAAATACAATATCATTATTATGTCATATATTTCATGATTACATATTATATATACTTTATAATCATTCATGAATGGTTAACATGGAGAATGAATCTCATCACGTCGTGTAGACGGTAGTCCGTACGTACGCACGAGCGATGATATCATTCCCATAATCGTGGAATTGTATTGGAGTGTATGTATACTATTTCAGAATCAATATCACTTTACAATAATCATATATAGTTATTATTTAATCCATTACACCCATCCAAGTAAGGTGGTGGTGGAAAATGGATTACACCACGGCGTGGAGACGGTATTATGTACGTATGCACGCACGGTGATTTCATTTTCCATAGGATGGATAGATGGTGAAATAGGGTTGTTTAATACTTATAATAACATATCATTATATGAGTGATACTGACGTTATTACTTCATAATGAAACAACTTAAGAAGAAGAAGTGGAAGAAGAAATAATGTTGAATGAATTGGTAAGGGGCATTACCTCTTCTTTGAAGCGCCTCTTTGAGTCATCCACTTAGGGCACTAAAATTGGCCTTTGAAGAAGACCACAACCTTTAGGATGTTTCTAGGAAGTGGAGAAGAGAATTTGGCAGGGGTTGGCCGAGTTTGATGTCTCAATGTGTTTTGAGGAAGAGAGGGAGGAGGTGCCCTTTTATAAGGGAGGAGAGGGGCACCTTTGGAATAACTAAAAATATTATTTTATTATAAAGTCATATACGGTTTTTAATAGCTCCAAATTGAGTTATTTCTAAGGTAAGGTGGGGACGGGACGAACCCATCTCATCCAATATAATTTTTACAGGTTTAGGTTACAATTTTAACCTTATCATTTAGTTTTAACTTTAAGTTAGATAATTTTACTTTTACCGTGTCTTTTTGTGTTCTTAAACTATAAGGTTAATAAACTTACTATAACAAGACAAACGAACCCCAAGATCTTTATTATTAATATATATTACCTTATCCAAGTCATTTTTCCGAACCGTAGATTTTTAGGAATAAAATAACAATTAATAATATAATATTTGTTTTAAAAACTATTTTATGTCAATTTTGACACAATTTAGTAATTGATTTTTGTGAAACTAATAACAGAATGATTAGTTCGAAAAAAGTTACTTAAATAAATACTAACATGTCATATTAACCTATAAAATTAGTGGAATTCATAAAAAGTCTGAAATTACATTTAATTGGGTATTTATAACATCAATTATTTCAATATTTCATTAATAAGATAATTACTGCATCATCTTTGTGTCATAAATAAATTAACTTATTTAAAGTCTAAAAATTACAAATAAAATATCATTATGTAGAAAATATTTTTAGATTTCTAATGAATATTTATGGTGAATGTATCTTATGTATAACCCAATATTAAAAATGATATACTTATTAAACTTTGATTTTAACTATTTTAACCCTTCTTTAAATAAATTAATAATAAATGTCCTAATCTAATCCATGTGGGCCTAAATGGTCATATTTTATTCCTAAGGTTGTTTTTGGTAGACTTACACTTATCCAATAGAAATAGGACATGTTTTAGGGAAATAATAATATCATTTTTACCCTTAATTACCCAATTTACTTTTAACCGTTGTAAAAAAAAGTAAAAAGTTACTATTCACCAAAAATTATTTTCATCACATTGAACCACATTTTACTTACTGACATCAACCGTGTCTCTCAGATTTTTTAAATTCCACTCACAGAAGCCGTAAAATTATGTTTTATGAAAAATTCAATTTTTCTAACTACCACTTTGTGGTTTCACTATTCATCTAAAAATGAAAGTTTCCAGAAAAATACCAAAAATTAGGCCTAAGATATATTTGATATTATGAACTCAAAAATGATGTCTATTTTACCAAATTCAAAACATATCAGTATCATTAATTAATTTAAAAATTAATTCCCGTCATCAAAACAAATAGCGTGTTCTTAAGAGATAATAACTATCAAAAGATTGACACTTGTTTATGTCTGATTTAAATGTGAAATTACATGCAATGACCAACATTGTATTAAGTTGTAAAAATATAATCTAAATATACTTTAAAACCACTAAAATTATTAATTTATCACTATTAATTATTTCGATGAAAAAGGTTGTTTTTAATTAAAATTTAGTAATTTCCACTATTCATCAGAAAATGAAAGTTATCCGAAAAGTACCAAAATTTCATCCTAAGATAATTTTGATATTCCGAATCCAAAAATGAAGTCCATTTTGAAAAATAAAATTTACAAAATTTCAAAAATTTCTTATTACTATTCATAACAACTAGTTTTAACAACATTTTAATTGAATATTGTTGTTTAGTGAAACTCGTTATTGCGTACTACACACTCTATCGAGGAAGGTTGCGATTGCAGGTAATGCAAGGCAAGTCAAGGATGCATGTTATGAAAGATCCTTTTGGTGTAGTGTACAACACAAGACATTAATCAAATTAAAAAGAATATTTTTCATAAAATCTCATGGTGTTACATTCTACCCCCCTCAAAATGAATTTCACCCTCGAAATTCGTTGGGGTTATAAATGGATAACTACTTGAATGTTTCTTTAATAGAAACCCACGTTGTAAAAAGGAATACCAAAACCAATATTAAAAAAACGTATGAAACGTAATGGCTACCCAAATAAACTAATCACTGGGTTTCCACATAGGTGAAAATATAGATATGGAAGAGAAATCTAACCATCATGTTTTGATGGAGAGTGGTAGAGAACATGGATTTGGAAAAGCCAGCAATCACAAAGCCATACATTTTTGATGATATAACGTACCATCTGATTCATCAGATATAAGAGCACTAGAACAACATTTTGGGTTTTGAAGATCATTTCAGTAGAGTTGATGAAATTGGAATTTGGAGAAAAACTTTCGTGATATTGGTATAGTCTCACCGTTGGTCGTTCTTTGGACAATTTCCACTTCATATCTTAAAGAAATGAAGTTGAATTTTTCATTCATGAAGTGTTAACAGATCATGTGATAGAATGATGGGTCATTCCGTCTGTCTTAATCGAAAGGTTAGCAATAGTTATATACATAAGTCCATCTATCGTGTATCGTTCCGAAATGGACATATACTTCATCTATCATACACTTAATAAAATAAAACTAGTTTATACTAACCAGGGACTTCCTGTAGGCCAGTGGTAGGTGATAAAGGCCAGTCACACTTTGGTTGTGGGTTCGATTCCCACAGCCTCGTCCGACGTGATGGGCTGTCGCCCGTCTTGCATGTTGTCATTTTTCTGAAACTAAATTACTATAACATCCCATCAATAAAATCAAAAAAATTCTATCCTTAAATAATACCAACTTATGTCCAACATAATCTATTCCAATATTTAGGATTATCTAAAATACTCTGGTCCAAGCTTATAGTATAAAGAAAATGATTACTTGAAATGTCACATAACAATCACGTGAATGCCATCATTTATCCCCCATATATCATAAGATATATCTTGTTGGTAAAATTACAAACATGTGAACACCTTAATAATGTATTCTCTTGAAGAATGAATACCCATTGAACCTTAGTGAAAACATGAATGCTATCAAAAGTTAACTCTTTCCACATACCAAAATCCAAAAATTCTATATACTCAAACCATGATGTAACCATCTCATTACATCAGTCATGAGCTCATGAATACTATCAAACATTTAATTTTCTCCTTATCCCTTCATTATGCACATATCATCTATATTCCAAAAATATCTGAATAACCTTTAATGGATACTGGTACCATTAATCATACACTTTCAAAACTCAAGGAAAGACAATAGTGTAAGAACCCTTAGATGTCCCTTTATTCCATAGTACCGAGAGATTACTTATACAACATTACATTTGATAAACATGTAATCATTCCACTACCTTCTTAAAACATTGACCAATCTTCAACAATTCTTTCATCTCACATATCATTTGTAGTCTCTTCATCATCAGCAGCAAAACTACTACCCATACGGCCGTAAGGATTCTCTTCATGAGACTTTCCCTTAGGGCATTGGTTTTCATAACCCTCGTACATTCCACATTTAAAACATTTTACCATTGTTGATGTCATAGCAATACCATTATCCGCATCCATGGTGTTAACTGAACCTTTTCCTTTGCACTTACTAGATTTGTGTCCTTATTTTCCACACCCAAAGAATCTTCCAGTTCCCTTGAAACAATCTCCTCAATGCCTCTTCCCACATGATTTACATGAGGGAAATTGAACTTTATTTCCTCTATGATCATCATGAAACTCCATATTTCTCTTATTATCTGAGTCAAGAAACTTACCAAAGTTGAGATTATTGATAATATTATGAGATTTCTGATAATCATAATAACGATGTTTGGACTTCCAAATCCCGTTTCATTTGGTTTCTCATGAAGAATATCATTCCATTGGCCGTCATATCCCCCATTATCATGAATCTTCCTACTTCCACCCATTTTCTAAAACCCAAAAAGAATAGTGTGAGAGGCCAAAATCATGCTAGGGAAAACAACATAGTAAAGGGGAGTACCCTCAATATCTAACATCTTAGGTTCAATTCTATGATCGTTACCGTAGTTCGAGGACTATGTCCTATACGTATACACAGCCTTAGGTACATCCCTAGACATACCTTAGAAATATCTCTAGGGATCTCACTAACGTTTACACATCCTAGTTTCCAATGGTTGACTAAACCTTTCCTCTGATACCAACCATAGAGACCCGAATCTTAACGTACATAGACATTACATTACTTTTGAAGAATACTTAGTACATAACAAAAACACACACACAAGGACAGTAATAGTTTAGTATCTTTGGAAACTCAGAATATAATCTTCTAATCATGGTGAATGATTTTCAACATCTCCTATAAAGATATTCCTTTTTTTACCTAAAACCTTTCTTTATATCCTAGGGAAAAGAAAACATAAAAGGGTGAGCTCAAATGCCCGGTAAGGTTAAACAAAAGAAATATCAATCACCTCATATGCATAACAACATAACTTTTGGAAATCTTAATCTGCAAAAGAAATCATAATTTCATAACATGGGATAAATCATAGTAGAGAAATGAAATCACAACAATCATAACATAAAAAATGAAACTTTTTGGCATACACACATAATTATAGGGAATCGTTTCTTATTATTCAAGACTCATTTCCAAGACTATCTTAGTGGACAAAGTCCATTTCTGAACCGAGTTCACTCCTCGTTTCAGTCCTGTTTCACTGAACTGGTTTAACCTGTCGTTCCAGCCATGTCTATCTCATGAGATATAAAATCTTTAACCAATGAATTGGAGGGAGATATAGGTCCCACCCATCTCATAATGATACCATTCTTATATGTGCTACAAAATAAAAAATCATACATCATTGCATAACCCATGTAATAAAAAAGAGAATCTTAAACATCATGCCATCATAACATAATCCATATAAGATAAAAGGACATCATAAAAATAATTCCACCATAACATAATCAAATCAATGTAAAAATAGGGATAGAAATAGAACCCTCTATTATCTTAGTTTGAAAATAATTTGGATAAAACACTTAAACTCCATTCTTGAGGAAAATATCCTTTCTACATTAAAAACACTTTTCCTTTCATAACATGTCATAAAATTATAAACTAAAAGATGTTGATTAAAAATAAACTTGAAAAATTGTAAAGGAAGCTTCTTATAAATAATGTTTTAAAGATCCATTCATTCCGTATAGGTTAAAAAAAATTCTTCTTGTACTTTTGTTAGAAAAGTCAAAAAAGTACCTCGGACGAAAAACGACAAAAGATTCCTTTCATATATTTTACTAAATACTCACTGAAGGGTAAAATTGGATATAAACTATTGTAGAAGGATATAAATATTACATTTTGAGGAAAAATGAATGTGGATGATAAAATACACCCTAGTAAATTCAAAAGTATAAACAATCTCGGATAAAAATGAGATTGTGATATTTCCCCTTACCTTAGGTCTGATTTTCTCCGTAAGTGTACGAACCTCCTGTATAATGATTTAAATAGTGTCATTGACTTATTCTAGAATCATACTCATTGTTATGACATTATATATGGTTTAATTATTAATTTATTTTACCAGTTCTTTTGTAAATTACATGTTAAAGAGCGTTTTGGGTAAAATCGTTTCATTTGTCGTCCGTGTTTTGACTTGTAATTATTCATATGATTACTTGGATCATGATTAATTAATTCCAGAATATAAAACATGATTTATATATAATATATATTCAGAATAGAAATATATATAATAGATCAGTAAATGGAAAGAAATACACCGTTCATGGAGACGGTAGGCCGTACGTACGCATGAACACTGTTTTTGTTTCCTTATTGAGTTGAATGTAATTAAGTAGATGACATACATATATATACACATAAATCCAGTATCATTATTATGTCATATATTTCATGATTAATTATTATATATACTTTATAATCATTCATGAATGGTTAACGTGGAGAATGAATCACATCGCGTCTTGGAGACGGTAGTCCGTACGTACGCACGAGCGATGATATCATTCTCATGATCATGGAATTATATTGGAGTTTATGTATACTATTTCAGAATGAATATAACTTTACAATAATTATATATAGTTATTATGTACACCATTATACCCATCCAAGTAAGGTGGTGTTGGAAAATAGATTACACCATGGCGTGGAGACGGTATTCTGTACGTACGCACGCGCGACGATTTCGTTTTCCATAGGATGGATAGATGGTGAAATAGGGTTGTTTCATACTTATAATAACATATCAGTATATGAGTGATACTGATGTTATTACTTCATAATGAAACAACCTAAGAATAAGAATTGGAAGAAGAAATAATGTTGACAGAATCGGTAATGGACATTACATCTTCTTTGAAGCACCTCTTTGAGTCCTCCTCTTAGGGCACTAAAATTGGACTTTTAAGAAGACAAGAACCTCTATAATGTTTCTAGGTAAGTGTAGAAGAGAATTTTTCAGTGGTTGGCAGAGCTTTAATGCTCAATGTGGTGTGAGGAAGAGTGGGAGGAGGTTCCCTTTTATAAGGGAGGAGAGGGGCACCTTTGGAATAACTAAACATATTATTTTATTATAAAGACATATTCTGTTTTTAATAGCTCCAAATTGAGTTATTTTGAAGCTAAGGTGGGAATGGGTCTAAATACTCTAATCCAATAGAATTTGGACAAGTTTAGGTTACTATTTTAACCTTATCGTTTAGTTTTAACTTTATGTTAGATAATTTTACTTTTACCGTGTCTTTTTGTGTTCTTACACTATAAGTTTAATAAAAATACTATAACAAGACAAAAGAACCCAAAGTTGTTTATTATTAATATATATAACCTTATATAAGTCATTTGACCGAACCTTAGGTTTTTTGGAATAAAATAACAATTAATAATATAATATTTGTTTTAAAAACTATTTTATGTCAATTTTGACACTATTTAGTAATTGATTTTTGTGAAACTAATAACATAATGATTAGTTCGAAAAATGTTACTTAAATCAATAATAACATGTCATAATAACCTATAAAATTAGTGGAATTCATAAAAAGTCTCAAATTACATTTATTTGGTTATTTATAACATCAATTATGTCATTATTTCATTAATAATATAATTACTGCATCATCATTGTGTCATAAATAAATTAATCTATTTAAATTTTAAAAATGACAAATAAAATATTATTATGTTGGAAATAGTTTTATCTTTCTAATGAATATTTATGGTCGAATTTATCTTATGTATAACCCTATATTATAAATGATATACTTATTAAATGTTGATTTTAACTATTCTAACCCTTCTTTAAATAAATTAATAATAAATGTCCTAATCTAATCCATGTGGGCCTAAATGGGCATATTTTATTCCTAAGGTTGTTTTTGGTCGACTTAGACTTATCCACTAAAATTAGGACATGTGTTAGGGTAATAATAACATCATTGTTACCCTTAATTACCCTATTTACTTTTAACCGTGGTAAAAAAAAGTAAAAAGTTACTATTCACCAAAAATTATTTTCATCTCATTAAACCACATTTTACTTACTGACATCAACCGTGTCTCTCGGATTTTTGAAATTCCACTCACAGAAGCGGTAAAATTAAGTATTATAAAAAATTCATTTTTTTGACTACCACTTAGTGGTTTCACTATTCATCAAAAAATGAAATTTCTAGAAAAATACCAAAAATTAGGACAAAGCTATATTTGATATTATGAACTAAAAAATGATGCCTATTTTACCAAATTCAAAACATATAAGTTTAATTAATTAATTTAAAAATTAATTCCCATCTTCTAAACAAATAGCGTGTTCTTAAGAGATAAAAACTATCAAAAGATTGACACTTGTTTATGTCTGGTTTAAATGTGAATTTACATCCAATGACCAACATTGTATTAAATTGTAAAAATATATTCTAAATATACTTTAAAACCACTCAAATTAATAATTTATCACTATTAATTATTTCAATTAAAAAGGATGTTTTTAATTAAAATTTAGTAATTATCACTATTCATCAAAAAATGAAAGTTATCTGAAAAGTACCAAAATTTCACCCTAAGCTAATTTCGATATTCTGAATCCCAAAATGAAGTCCATTTTGAAAAATAAAATTTACAAAATTTCAAAAAGTTGTTATTACTATTCATAACGGCCAGTTTTAATAATATTTTAATTGCATATTGTTGTTTAGTGAAACTCGTTATTGCGTACTACACACGCTATCGAGGAAGGTAACGATTGCGGGTAATGAAAGGCAAGTCAAGGATGTGTGTTGTGCAATCTCCTTTTGGTGTATCTTACAACAAAAGACATTAATGAAATTAAAAAAAATATTTTTCATAAAATCTCAGGGTGTTACAGTGAGGCCTCCAGGATAGTGGGAGACAATACAGGATCAGGTTGTTCTACTCATACGGTATTTAAGGACACATGGATCATGACTACCGAAACCACTATTGAGAAAATTAGCATACGGTCGAGGGACGACTGATATATAGGTAGAGGTTCGAGCGTGGAGGGACGTAGGGTGAAGGATATGGTAGGGATGAAGGATGAGAAAAAGCTTGGGGTGATGGTTCGAGGTAATATCGCCACCACATCCAGGTGGTCCACCCTGACCCATGGAATCTAGCATATATGGGTGTGCTCAGCTTCAGGTAGTAGAGAATTATGATAATGGTGCTTTGGGGTTGATTCCAGGTATGATCTTTGTCTTCCCCTACCTAATTGTAGTTCTTATAGACACTGGTGCGAGTCGTATCTTTTTTTTCACAACTTCCTTTTGGAGCTTAGAGATTTTTGTGGTTCCATTTGATCGATCCATATGTATTGAGACTCCTAAAACATGGGATTAGATGATTAAACACATGTGTCGGTAGTGTGAGTATACTCTAGGAGGTGAGAGATTCAGATGAAATCTCCTAGTTGCAGTGTCGAGGCCTGATGACGACATCTTGGGAATGTACTGGTTATCTGTAGTCCATGCTTAGATCGACCGATTTAGGTTCAAAATATGGTGTGTATGTGGGGATGAGACCATGTATATTTTTTCAGCGATGAGAAGGGAACCATTGTAGTACAGGATAGACTCACTCTGAGGATGGTGAAACTGATCACTCATCAGTTGGCTAGCCTCACCCTCAGTGTAGTGGAAGAGAGGGATCTAGGGTTTCATGTAATGGTGGATGATTATAAGGATTTTTTTCTTGAAGAGGTTTCAGGATATCCACCTCATAGAGAGGTAGACTTTTTTATCGATCTAACCCTGATTTGACATCGATATATACACCAACATATCAGATTTCTTATGCAGAGTGTCGCGTGTTGAGGGATAGATAGATTAATTGTAGGGGAAGGGGTTCATAAGGCATATAATGTCACCATGGGTAGCCCCGGGGGTGTTTACCAAGATTACATATGGGAACTTGACACAATGTATGGACATCCATCACCAGATCCAGGTGACCGTGAAGGAAAAGTATCCCTTACTGAGGATTGATGACCTCTCCAATCCACTGAATAGATTGATCTTGTTCTCAATTATCAACCTCAGATCTGGATATCACCAACTTCGAGCACGGGATGTGGATGAATCGAATATAGACTTCAGGTGTTATTAAGGACACTATGAGTTCTTTGTGACTCCATTCGGCATGACCAATTCCCCCATAGTGATCTTGGGACTCATGAACATGATATTCTTACCTTACCCTGACTGGTTTGTTGTGGTCTTCATTGAAAAATATTTGGTGTATTCGTAGTCGGAGGAGGATCATTCGACACACATATGGGGAGTGTTGGATACACTCCGAGAGAACCAGGTTTATGTTAGTATTCCAATGTTCCATTTTTGGATTCAGGAGGTCCCCTTTCTGGGACATTTTATCTTGGAGGATATTGTTTTGGTGGATTCGGTGATGATAGAAGAAATTATCACTTGGGAGCCACCGAGGAGTGAAACTGAGGTGTGGAGGTTCATGGGGTTGGATGGTTACTATCGTATGTTCATTAGTGACTATTACATAGTGTAAACATCCTTATTAGCTTTGACATATATGGGACGACCCATTGTATTGATAGAGGAGTGCCAGAAGAGTTTCCATGTGCTGAGGTTGATCATGTCTAGTTCCATCTTTATAAAACTACAAGGGTAGGGAATTTTGTACGTAGATTTATACAAGGCCTTAGAAACTGATTTAGGTTATGTTCTAATGTTTGATATAGTAATGATCACCTAATGATCACGGAAGTTGAGGCAGCATGGGATGAACTACACGACCCTTGACCTGGAATATGTAGTAGTATTTTATTCCTTCAATATGTTATGGAACTACATTATGGGTGAACATTTTACAGTTTACTCTTACCATAAGAGCCTCAGGTATATCATCTTCCAGAAGAACCTGATCCTGAGAAAATTGTGAGGGATGGACTTCCACCAGGACTTTGACATTGAGATAGTGTAAAATATTAGGAAAGGGAATGTGGTAGAGGACACTCTAAGTAAGAGGACCAATTTGTAGCAACTGAGTATGGTGATACAGAATCTATCCATGATGTAGATATCATTCATGGATGATGATGGAGCATCTTACATTGAGTTTATGAAAGTTACTCCCCCACTCTTAAAGCATGTCAGTGAGGTACAACTGGTGGATGTTGACTGAAAGGCCTAACTGGCTCAGTTATCATCAAGACATGCTGATGATGGATTTTAAATAGGTAGGGAGAACATCATCCTTTATAGAGGGTGAACCATAGTACCAGTGGTGTTGAGGATACAGGTTTTGAGGGAGTTCCATACATCCCCATTGTTAGTACATCCTAGAGTGGAAAATAAGTACCAGGACCTCTGACATCAATACTTGGGGCCTGAAATGAAGAATGCAATGGCCAATTTTGTCTCATGATGGATCACTTTTCAGTATCTGAAGGTCGATTATGAGGTCTAGAAGGATTGGGTCAACCACTAGAGGTACCAAACTGGAAATGGGATGGTCTCTCGATGGGCTTCATGATGGGGTTACCTCATACATCTAGATTCCATGTTTCTATTAGGGTGATCATTGATTGACATGTGTAGTCATATCACATCCATCCTATCTAGGAGTATGGAATGATAGAGGGAATGAGACGCCTCTACATCCATGAGATAGTGTGGATTCACAGGGTGCCTTCGATAATCATCTCAAATCATGATCCACACTTTACTTCCGGGTTGTGGTAGAGATTATAGGAGGCGTTTGAGACTCATCTTCTCTTGAGAAAAAATTTTAATCCCCAGAACTATGGTTATACAGAGAAGACCATAAAGAACATGTATGACAAGATTCATTCTTCCATCCTAGATTTTGGTCATAGTTGGGAGGATGACCTTCTGCTGGTGTGGTTTTCATTAAACAATAGATTTTACTCCACCATTGGAACAGAACCATTCGAGGACTTGTACAGGAGGAAATGCAGATAACCTCTTTGCTGAATAGACCTATCGGAGTCGGCACTCATCGGTCTAGAGTTTTCTAGGGCTAGCACTGTGATGTTTTCGGTCATCCAGGATTGGAAAAGAAGGTAGACCATGTGTTTATTTTCCTCTCACCCTGATGGGGATTGTAGTGATTTGGTCGAGTCGGCCATCTATCTCCAAGGTTCATCAGACCGTTTCTATTCCAGAGCAGAGTTAATGAGGTGGGACACCACATGGATCTTCCCCCACAAATGCACCGGGTGCATGATGTTTAATATCTATCATAACTATGTAGATACATGCATGATCTGTCACATGTCATAGACTAGGGTCAGATGGAAATTGGTGATGGGGTGAAATTTGTGGAGTTCCCTATGGATATAAAGGATCGACAGGAGTAGGTCTCGCATCGGTGTCAATTCCTCTTGTTTATCTTCAGTTGCAGCACAAGAATCTTTAGGAGGGCACATGGGAGCGGGAGGCTTAGATTCGTTATCAGTACCTCCATTTGTATTATTATCCAATGTTTTGTATTTTAGGGATGTATAGCCTTCTTGTGGGGAGAATATTATGTATCCAAATTTATATGTAATTTTTTTATTAGATGGAATTATTTAGAGACAACACCCTCTAATATAATGTGATTTCGAGGCCCGATGAGGCCAAAACAAATTTTTTTTCTTTTTATGGTATGTTTTGTTAAAGGGTGAGAAGGTTTTTCTATCTTTTGAACGTGTGCTCGGATATAAAATTTTAGGGAACCATTTGACTTAGATCTCTTATATTCTCTTATAATGGACTTAACATCGGATGGAAAAGGACTAATAGAATAGTTAATTTTATGAAATTTTGAGAAAAATATTAAAATAACATAAAATGTTTATTTATTTATTTTATAACTATTGAGAGATGACATGGAGAAGATATGTGGAAGTAATGAGCCAATGGGAAGTTGAATTAATGGAGATCATTAATGGATCTTTAACATGCAATATAACAATGTATTAATGGTGCATAATAGTGACATTGTTTTATAAATGAAAGAGCATAACGATGTAATGTCACAACATAACAGAAACATTGTGACATGTTTTCTATCTAGTAGTTTCAAGCATTGGTGGAATGAGGTCTGAATTATGAGGATTATCTAACGAACCTCTGATGGATTTCATCCCTATGTAAGAGTAACAAATGATGGAAGATGGAATGGACTTTGTCATTCCTCGAAGAATGATGAATTACCTCAACCTATGGGACCATCGATGAAGAAGCTTGAAATCATTGAATGTCAATGATGTAGGGGTTTAGAATTTGGTTTTCCATTTTCCCCATTATTTTTCTAAATGAAAAACACAGATTAATCCACGAATAGGTTAATCCAAAGATTTTTCATTCTGGAGAGACTGTGCCATTCATTGTTTTTTTATTCGGGATTATATTTATTATTGATTGAATGGTAATCTTTGATCCATCCACTATTTTAAATCTCTATCGTCGAGGGCATGGGCCAACACAAACCCGGCCCATGTCCCTATACACACGAGTTCTTCGTGTCTGTATCCTCAAATCGGTGGCAAGATGAATATTGGGATAAGGCAAGGATTGCAGCAACCTGAATGGCCCATAGGCGTAGTCAGATTGTGAAACGGACCAACGTCGCAACTCCGATGGCCCATAGAAGGAACCATCAGAGCTCCTCGTTGGCACAGAGGAGTAGAACCGACCAGTGCCATGTTTAGACAGTGGACCACATTTGGGTAGGCCAGGTGACCTGGAGAGCCACGGTCGCTTGACCGCGGCAGAGGGGAGGTCGTCTCTCGTCAATCATAGCAGGCGCAGGATGTAGCGCAAAACGAGTACCATGTGGGTCATGTATCCTGCTCCCTGTGGGACGTGTTTGGACTAGAAGGGGAAGCAACTGTGGATACTTCATCTCAAGAAAAAACCACCGTTCCTCCCATCGCAGACCGAGCTCTAGCTGGTGGGTCATTCCACGTGCTAGTAGGCTGGGTTGGACGAGTGCCCACCGGGTCAGAACCAAGCCGACTGACGGGACCCTTTCCCTTCGGGCTGGTTCAGACAATACTGGGACGCCAGGAAACCCGACGAGGAGGACACTAGTCTAAATTTAATCGGGCCTACTGAGGCCCATTGGGCATATCCCTTTGGGTAGGCCAGACCGGACCAACCTCGAACCGAGCGAGGTCAGGTTGGGCTAGTCTGATTAAACTAGAGTATGTGGGGACCCTAGGCTGGCTTGGTCGGGTTGGTGCGACCTGGTCAGACAAGGCCCTGATGCAATCGGTCTCTGATTACTGGAATTCTAATAACATGGAAAAGGGGCATCCGATTGTCGAGTTGTTTGTGGTTTTGGGACCTTCATGACAATTTAGTTATTTTGGTATGCATTAGGGAGACATATATGGAAGTTTACTTTCAACATAAGGATTGGGGTTCAGTTCTCTGTAGATCAAGCATGTAGATGAGCAACATCTGTGTGGAATTCAATGGCCTAGAAAATGAGCAACGACGTGGACCTCCGAGGCCAAGAAAAAATTAAAACATGTGGAACTCAATGGACCGATAGAGACATGTGGACCTCAGTTTCCCGAAAGATGAGAAGTGGCTATGTGGACTATGGTGGGACTCACTAATGATGAGTCCCTCAATATTAAGAAACATTATTCACTATATCCAGTGAACCATTCCTACTCAAAATTATATCTGGTGTGATTTGTCCTTGATTTTGGGATTTTCCTTGTGGTTTCATTTCGGTTTTTCTCATTAGTGGAATGGGGTCCTCCACTGTGTACTGTGTTACTCACCAAAATATGTGCTTCACCTGCACGTGTTTTTTCTTCTGGAGATGACATAAATTTCGATGCAGGACTTGGTGACCTAGGAGTAGGCATGGCCCTATAAAATCAGGCAAATAGGAATAATACATCGTCTTTCAGTAGCTACAGTACTCTTACCATCTGGTTGGTTGTTCTGCAAATGGATACATGAGTCCCTTTGTACATTGAATTTTTAAGTACTTTTTGATGGGTTTGTATTCTGGCCCACTTGTTTTCAATTTTACATGTACTCATCACCTGTTTCAGAATTCTTGTTTTCCCATTTTAGTTTGAGGGATGTGTTTGGGAATGAGTATGTGTACAGGTACCTGATAAAATTCCTCCCACATACAGGTTGACACCTTCGGTGTAAGTCGCCAACCCCTATCCTCTAGGACGTGGGCTTTGGGAACGTTACAACACTTGCTCAGAGGGATTGGTCATGATAGTTGGGTTATAATAATATAATTCTCATGGATTGATGATGAAATTTTTCATAAATTTTTTTATAAGATCACTATTATACCCACTTATTTTGAACGCATGTGATGGTTGAGACAAATCAATGCTTTCATTTTTTTGATGAACATACACTATTAAATGAAAAAAATTTAAAAATCTATATTCCCAAAATAAGTACATTAATTTCATTAAATATTGGCTTATAAATCTAATATTACATACCTATATTTATAATATCAACATCATCAATTCCATTATCTTAGACTATCATTTCATATACCATGGTAATATCTTCTAATCCTGCCATAGAGATATTTCCGACTTTATCTAAAAAATAGAGGTTTAGCATAATCATCTCACTATTCTAAGATCCCAATTAACATCATTCTCATCAGGAACATCATGGGTGTATAAGGATAACATTGATATGTGGCACCCTTTATCTAAATAATAAATCTCTCCCCCTATACATGTCTAAATTTTGTGTTGAAATGCTTAGGCAATTAGTTGGACTTAAATAGATAATTACATATATTGAGAATCCTAACATGAAATAGATCACTATACATGGGAAACTTCTAAAACTCCATAGTCTTTGTGGCTAGAGTTACCTTTCTTAATTTGAAGATTCCCCATGATGATAGAAGAATATTCACCATATTATATCTAGAACAATATTCAAAATTATGTTAATAAAAAGTAAAATAATAAACCATGAAATAAACTAGAACAATTGTTTTATCCTAGAAAACTAGTTCATTGGTGAATAACCTATATCCTTATCCTATTTATATATTCAGTTTCCTCATCCAATATTTTAATGTCCAAAGATATTAAGGATTAAATGGGAAATCCAAAAAAATACTATGGATACTGGTTAATAAGTCTACAGTTGTTTGATTCCCCTATTCACCTAGGTTATAAAAAAATACCTCCTTTGTATGGATACACATTTTAGATTGTTTATAAAAAATATATTTTTTTGGGTTTCAATCTAGATGATATTATGAAATAAAATTAGAATTCAGACCGTCAAATTTATTTTCATGGTCCTTCTTAGCCACCTCCCCCAATAATTGTCTTCCTCTTCCAAAACATCCCCACATCATCATATTTTCTAAAACTCACTCTTATTTGGTTATCATAACATTGAAATGATTCACTATGAATTTCCAATTAAGAGTTTACAACTGATTGATTTGAAATTACCATGAAAGATTATGTATATATGTTCCAATAGTCCCCAGACAAAGGATCCAACTTCTACCTGATTATTTTTGAATTCAATATCCATATGGGACATAATGTATTTGATTAATTATAGGTTATACCAAAATATTAAAATATATAAAAGTTATTTAATGGATTAATTTTCTCTCAATAAGGGAAATTCAAAACATAATCTCAAAAAAGAACATAATATTTGTAGTACAAGGTTAAATTGAGGTAATATTTACCCATAAATAAATTTTAAGGGAAATCATATTTCACCAAAAAAATAAAAAACATAGAAATGCTTGGTTGTGACCCATACAATAACATCATACTAATGAATTAACTATACTGATACTCCATCGTAGGGGATACATCACTAGTGAAGGACTCTTGAATTAATGCTTTTACTATCTTATTATTAAGGGAAATTAGAATGTGTCATTATCCTTTTATGATTTCATAACTCATAGATATTAATGGTTTTTATGCATCACCTTCTCAGAGGAATTTTTCTATTTTTTTCCCTCAAGCAAAGAATATATCACTTATCAGTAAGACCTTACCCTTTGATATGATATTTACCAATGAACATATATAGTTTTTGGTTATATTTTGAAGAATGAGTGATTTTAATATCATATGATAATATAGTAACATATAAATATATTATTTTAGGTTCCAACATAACATGAACTATTTAACTATCATAATATGTGTTAAAATATGATATATATAGTAGGGTTACTCATTATTAATATAGAAGAATATTTTTTGAAAATAAATTGATAATGGGAATTTAAAAAAAAATCTATGTCAATATTTTTCATGAGTTATCTTTAGAGAATAACATGTCAGAGAGGATTTCATTGTAAAAAAAATTATTATTATAATCAATTCTAGAGTGTCCAATGGGATGAACATACAACTATTATAATACTTGAGAGGACTTGTAATCCATTGAAAAGTATATAAGATCTAAAACAAACCAAACATGTTCTGTAGTGGTGGCTAAAAAATTAACGAGTAAGAAATATAAGTTTTTTTAACTCAAATCATTCATTGTATACTACCACCAAGGAAAAAGGATTTATAGTGGGATATATACCAGATAAAAGGTCACTTATTTATTAATTTTCTCAAAACTAGAGAGAAATTTTCAAAAACCAACAACAATAATTTTATAAATATATAGAATTCTATATATGAGGATAATAAACATATCACAGTCTTTACACAGATGTTAAATTACTTCTATAGAAGAAATCATGGACTATAAAATATGGAAATAATTTAAATATATGGATATTTGATGTCATAGATAAAATAACATAAAATTAGTAAATTAGTTAGTATAAGTCTTCTCTTATTTCCAAAAAATGAAGCCTTAAATTTATAATTATTTTATATTTGTAAAAACATCGGCCTTATCACTATTGTTTTACCCCACTAAGCACATAAAATTATTCAAATCACTATTGGAAGGGAATTTATTATCATAGTTGGTCATTTTTTTCCAAATATATAATTATTCACATCCAGATTCACCTTTTCCATAAGGGGATAATATTTTTGGTTTTCCAAGATACATGATTCATTAAGGATTTATTTATTTATTTCATCAACAATAAAAAATTATATTTTCCTATATATGTCCCAATGTTTTCATCCAGTATACCAATAATTTAAATAAATTAATTCATTTTCAGGTACCAGTAGTTGAACAACTATTATAGAATATCAACATGATGGTAGATGAAAACTTATAAATTTTTAACAACATTTTATTGTCCAATATTCATTTTATGTGGATAATTAGATTATGAATACCAAAAAATTAACAAGACAATTGATTATTTATATTTCATCTTGGGAATAAAGGACAATATATGTTCAATCATCTCATATAAAAAATTATTTAGGATATTATAATGGTTGATTAGTTTATTTTTATGGAATCAAAGTCTATATTTTCCCTATATAATGTTTTTAGTAAATAAAAAAAGTGTATATATCACGTTTGTGTTTTTGAAATAAAAAAATTAGTTGTTGATTAAAATATTATAATGTTCAAGTTTATACCATGAAATGAACATATATATAGTTCATTATTAATAGATTTTTGTATTTAGATGCTTTTTATATATAAAAAACCTCAGAAAAATAAACTAATTTTGTAACTAGTTGTATCAAAGCACTTGTTATACCAAATTGAGGATAATTTAATGAATTGGTGAAATCAAGTGGAACATGTTCGTGTCATCATTTTATATCATTTAATTTTTCATTTAAATGTAATTTTGGATAATTGGGAATGTATGAAATATTTTTTCATATATTAAATTGAGTAGGAAGATATATAAATAGTCTAAAATGAGATATTTAGGTGGTAAATTATATAAATGAATTATATTTTTTAATCTATAGAGAAGAACTAAATTTAGATGTTCTCATATTCATGTTTATGTTCAATGCACATATTATTTATTTTAACTAACCTTTATAAAAATTTATTTACATTTTGGTAGTTTCATATTTCAATTGAGGTATTTAAGTTATATAAAAGTTTTTGAAGAAATTTATTCATTCAATAAAAGGGATATTACTTACTTGAGGATTCATGAATAATAGTGGGCCTTGATGAATATCCCTTATATACTATATATAGAAACCTTTTCCATTTTATTAATTAATGTAACATGAAAAAACTATAAAACTCATATTATTTTCCTCAAAATTTGATTATTTTTAGGGTGAAAAACTTTTATGTATTACCCAAATATTTTTTATGTATTTCTCTATCAAAATATTCAATGATGAATATATATTTTCATATGAAATAATGAAAAAAGAAATAAATATTTTATTCCAATGAGTGATAAATATTAATGAATTAATGGAATATAATGTGAAATATCACTTGGAAAATAACATGAAAATTATAACCTCATGTATATAAAATATATTGAATAATTAATATAATTTCATAGTATTTTAGGAAATACTAATCTAATGTGTTCTAATACCAATTAAGTAGAAAACATTAATAGTTTTTTAGTAGTATATTAATTTTATGTGATTGATAATAGTTAATTTCAAAAAGATATATCATTCCATGAACTTTTAAATAGTGATGTGTAATTTAATTTTAAATTATACTGATCAATTTTAATTTATAATAAAATTAAAATGTTCTAATATATTAAAAATAAATTAACACTAATTTAATTAGTAATTAATATGTATTAAGATTAATAATACATAATTTTTGATAAATTATATTTTATAAAACCAGTTTCTCATTATTGTTTATATTTTCCATTAATATATATATATATATATTATTATTAATTTGATAACAACATCTTCAAATTGTGATATAGAAAAAAAACTCATCTTAGAATGAATTGTTGTTTCTCTTCTAAAAAAGTTATTGTTATGTGATTATTACAAAATATTGTTTTCTAACATTCAATAAATTTATTACATAAAAATTATATATGAATTATTTCATAAATTAGGAAAACTATATGTAAAAAAATAATACATTTTTGAGTAAAATTATTCATTTTAAAATATTATTTAAAAATTTAAAAACTGACATTTGAAATTATGGTACTTAATTTTGTGTTTTTAAAATAATTTTTTACATTAATACAAATTATAATTATTATATATACTTTTTGGTCATTTTAATATAAAAATATAATTTTATATTTCATAAAAATTTGAATTAAAAAAATCATACTTTTTGGATAAAATTAATATAAATTCCTTTTTATGAAAAATGATAACAGATTTTTCAAAAATTGGTTTCCAAAAGTGTTGATTATAATATTAATATTATCATCTACCACATATTGAAATTATAAAAAATTTAATGAATTACATAATTGGAATGAAAATATTTAAATGTGGTAAAATTGTTAATTTGATTTTTTGTGACAAGAATTTGATACTAGGGTAAAATTTGTTCAGTGTAATAATGTTTTAAATAGGATAACTGTATCAAATAAGGATGAAAAGAAATTAAATATTATAAAAACTTATTATTTAATATGAGGATGATGGATTTGAAGACGTTCTATCATATTATTGGAATTATTTATTAAATTGTGATCCACATTACTTGATATGAGATATTATATTTTGATTAAGTGATATGTATTTTCCAAAATGCCACTCTCCTAATTTATGAAAGTTTACATCCCCACCTATTAAAATACACACATAAAATAAAAAATATACTCTATATAATGCTATTTTCAATAATAATCATCTCCCATTTTGGGTATATGGTAACTAAAGTTTTTAAGACATTTTTTACATTTTATTACATTAATTTTATTAATTATTAAGTAATTTGACTAAATAATAAATTTTTATTCATTTATTTTTAAATAACAATGTATATGTGACTTTATGAAAGGATTTAAGAATAAATATATTCTTTTAAGTATAATGATTTTTTTTGTTCTATTTTTTTTTCTTTTAGGTAAAATGTGGTCGTGAACATACGAGAAGGGAAATAATCACCCACGAGCCCAGAAAAAACCAAGAGCATGTGGGAGACAATAATGGGTCACATAGTTCTCTCCTGGCTTCTAGAGATTGGTGTATATTGAGGGGGGATAATATTATCATATGGGGTCAAGTGTGTGTGACCACGAATGATTTACTTGAGATTAAATGAGTTTAGACTATCAAATGTTGTATTATTCAATCTCCTGGATTCATGTCAAATACTTATGTGGGATGATTAAATATCATGGTAGTATTATTAATAGTGTATATTATTAATACATGTTAAATATAGGCATGTGTAGTACCAATTTATTAAGTGAAACCCCAACTCTAGTAACCTATAATATTTGGTTTTTTTACTACATTGGTTCAAGATACAACAGATAAAATCATGAATTATTGAATAAATTTGTAGTCTTGTAAAAATAAAAAAATGCATGAATCATATATTACATTTAAATACATAAAATAAAACATATAATTATTATCCAGAACACTATTTTTACCTCTATTGTATATATACATTTCAATCATAGCACAATTCCAAATGACATAGGAAATGGAGTCAAAATAAAATGTTGAGATCATATTCTCTATGAGGTTATTTGTATAGTTTAAACTATCAAAGAATAAATATTGATTAAATGATATAGATATAATAAATAAAGGTAATTAAATTATAGATAAATAATAAAATAATATTTAATCAAATTCAAAGATATAAAAATTATTAAATACATACATGGGAACTAATAACTATTATTACAATAATGGAATGCGTAGTTCCAGAAATATTTATCATATCGTCGAGGCCTCATGAAAAGACATCATACATAATAGGGTAATACATAATCCAATATCTCAACTTTTTTTCTCTCATGAGACCCATCTATTTAGTTAGTGGAATTTTTATTGGACTACACCAATTACATGATAATGTAAATTCCTTCTTCATATTAATATACAATTAAACTAAATCAATATTCCTTAATAGTCATTATCTGTCAGTATTAGTAAGAAAAGCTTATGAAATTTCAATATTTTCAGCAGTCAATATGACCTTAATCCATCAAGAGAAATATTATTGATTGTAATTATATAATATATCCAAAAATAAAAATAACATAATCATTGTGTTTTTATATATAATAAAATAATATTAAAATATTACCAGAACATTACTTGAGGACAGTTCCCTAAATTTTTTTGAACTCATTTATAGAAAATATAATAATTTAAAACAAAATTATGGAAATATTATTATTTAAAACAAATTGGGAATCTAATAATGTAAATATAACATCAAATAATAGTAAATATTATGGAGAAAATGTCTTTCAATAAATTATTAATTTGTATGGTATTTCCACATAATTAATAAAATTTTCCTCACTGTAAAAATTATAAAATATTCAATTTAAATAATTTCATATAAATTAAAACATTTGAATACAATTCTAAAAAATTTATTTATTTAATATATAATAAATATATAAAAAATAAATGGATATGAATGAAAAATATTCTTGATAGAAAAGAAAAATAATGTTGGATTCCCTTAAACCCCATTATTCATGATTTGGATTGTATAGAGAGAGGAAAAGAAATGGAAATATATTTATATTATATTAGAAACCATGAGATATTAAAATAGAAGGTGTTTATTTTATATATATCATTAAATTATTTTAGTGAAATATTGAATATAAGTAATCTTGAATAAAGATAAGATAGTGAAATTAACCCTTATAATTTTAGTAGCCTTTGAATAATTACCCCATAAAATATGTAAATTCAAATTATTAATTATATACCATAAATATAAAACAAATTTTTTTATAAAATATAAATGTGGAACTATAAGGACACCAAAAATAAAATAAATCGTCAATATGGAATATGTATCATTGAAAAAGAAGTGAGATGACAAAACACTGCAAAGAACATATCATTGATGTGCGAATTATTAATTGAAGTGATTATTGTAACAAATTTTTTCCAAAATCAAATAAAAATTCATAAATAATGATTGTGTATTTCACTAAAATTCATGTCCTAAAATATAAAATGATGATGTAATATAATGAAATTAAAAACAATTATCTAAAAAATTCCCATAATTCGAGTTAGAGTCTCCACATATGTATTTTTTCTTCTATATATTAAAATTATAAAAATATTATAATTAACTATGAACCCATTCCAAGTAAATTTCATTATTATAATACATTTTTATCATTTAATACTATTAATTAAATATTTATTAAATTATTTTTATAAATATTAGTGGTTTTGAGGATGTTTGATTCATAATTTCAGAAAAGAGATGACTGAAATATTAAGATCAATGGTTTTAGGATAAATTCAACTATAGAATTTTAGTCAAAGCATAATTATCCTATTGTTACATTAAAAAATATTTTAAATGTTTTGTTAATGGTTGTCATAATAAATGTACCATATCACCTGGTGGAGGTGGTATTCTGCACTTATTCATGAGTGACACTATAATATTTAAATTAGAAGAAGGACAAGTAGGTATGTAAAATATTTTATTAAAATAATTATTATTATTTCATTTATATCATATAAGATCTTTATAGCATGTATAAGAATCATGAATTGTGATGGATGAAAATGAATCATATCCATATTTTGAGGTGGTAGTCAACATTTATGCTTATAAGACACATTAATTTTCCCATTAATGAAATGAAATTCTAAATGGTTATTACATAATAATATTAACATATAATTACACTTATTAAACCATATTAATTATTTTTTAAAAGATAAATCAAATTTGGAGGAATTATGAGAAGAAATAAAAATTACATGTATCTGGTAAGACGATTACCTCTTTGTTGGGATACCTCCATTTTTTCTTGCACATTAATTATGGTTAGGATGGTCATTGGGGAACACCTGAATCCATAAAATGTGTATAATGAATCTATAAAATTTATTTTATTGGTGGTATGATAGAGAGTGAGAAAAAAAATTATTGATAAAGGATAAGAGGATGTTCCCTTTTATATGTGAGGGGAAAGAAACAATTGGAAAAATATAATATAATTAAGAAAACATTTATCAAAATCATGTAATGTGGAACTGGAGTACTATAATTTCAATGTTAGGACATGATAAAGTCAAAATTCATTTTACCAATACAATTCATTTATGTATAAGTTAAATTTAATATTTGTGATTTGGTTTGATACCCCCCCCCCATTAGCCCTTTTCATCCATAACAACAATAAAACAACTTTTTTCCCATAATGTCTCATATTTAATTATTATGGGAAAATTAAATTCAAATGTTCCTTGTATTTAATTTCACACCATTTCCTTTCCCAAATTCCATGATTAAAAGAATTACCTTTGCTCTAAAATAATTTAAATAAATATTTTTTGTCATAAAAAATCATTAAATCAATTCTTGGGAATGTTCATTTAATTTAAATTAAATGATTTAAAGATATAAATTTTAATAAAGAATAAAATAAATTACTATTAATTAAAATTTATAATTTTTTAAAAAATTTCAAATTTCTAATAATTAAATCAATATAGATTACTTTCTTTGTTTTTAAAATATTTTTAATTGATTTTTTACTGTTTGTAGAATCAATGTATCGATGTTTCATTATATTTTATGGTAATTTTATCATCCATATAACTAAAAATATAATAAAATCAATTAGTTAATGTTTTATTTAAAAATATATCTATTTAAAAAAAAAATGTTTTTTATTCCAATTTAATTAAATAAGATATATTAAAACAACAATGAGATTATTTGGAATTGTTTATCAAAAAAATAATTTTATTGAAATTATACATTTAAATTGGAAAATGAAACGTATTTTAAATTATTATAGGTATTTTAAAATTTATCTCATAAAATTAAATTAACATATGTGTTAGATTTATTTTTATTTTCTTATCACATTATTATTGACCTTAATTGACTAATTTACCCTTTACCATAGTGGAAAATATTTACCACAACTGATATTCTTATTAAAAAAATTTAAAGGGCATAATAAAAAAATTAAAATATAATAATTGAAAATAAGAAAATGGTTTTTATAGATTATATTTCTATATTTTTTAGAAATGAATTGATATATAAATAAAAAAACAATTTGTAAAAACTGTATTTAGAAAATTGTGTTTTAGATTATAAAAAGGATATCTGAACAAAATCAATTACAATGTTAATTCCTATTGAATGTTTTAGATTAATTATATCAAAATAGATGGTCTAACACTTTAAAATTAAACAAAAAACGTAATTGTACTTTCATTTTAGTTTATTTAGATAATATGAATGATTTTTTTACAATAACATACATTTTTGATAAGAAATATAATAAACAAATCAATGAAATTAAAAATAAGAGTGTATTTAAATGATTAAGTAATTATTGAAACTAATTCCCTGATATAATATTTATAAAAATAATACATATTAATTATAATTTCCATGAAAAAAAATTGAATAAACACAATTATTGAAGAAAACATATTTTTGATACATAAAAAGACTATACAAAAAATTGAACTCCTGTTTATTTTTAAATTTTCAATAAATTTAAATTAAAAAAATACTTATATGTAATTTACATAATATTTACATTCAAATTAATATGAAAAAATTAATGGAAAGGATATAATGGTCTCATTTAAATGATTAAATTGTTATAAGATATCACATTTTAATTAATTCTCAATATAGAATAATCATTATAATATAAAGAAAATTGTTATATTAATATTAATTATTATGGAGTTATACCCCCACAATAAAATTGGATCGTTACAATTTTTTATCTCACCAATAAATGAATGAAAATTTTAAAATATTATTTTTGAAAACTAATAACATGCAACAAAATAAAAAAAACCAATTAAAATTTTAATTTTCAAAACATAAGGGATATATGAAATAACACATAATCAACATCCTAGAAAGGAAGAACATTATATTAAAGATAATATATGGGAATAAAAGAAAATGTAATTCTAAAATAATAATATACATTTCCTGGGAACACAGAGTCATTAATATTATCAAAAACATTTATAAATATGAAAGGGAAAAGGAAGAATATAAATTCATTAAAATCATTGTAGGTGAATAATTTTTGTATTTCAAGACCATTTTATGAATTATGAGTAATACGTTGTCCATTATAAAAGATATTACGATAGTATTTACTTACACAGTTCATTTCTATTTTATAATAAAACATCAATAGTTGGTTTTTTTACTAATTTTCATTTCAATATGTTCTCTTACTCCAGGAGATTATTTTTTATGATGAATTTTTCATTATTTATGCTTTAAAATTAACATTCAATGAGATATATTATTCATTAGTTTTAAAAAACAATTTATGTTATCTATTAATAAAACAAAAATTTAGAGAACACTATTATATAATATGTGATATGAATAAAATATCATGTGGTTATATTATACACTAATCTCAAAATCATAAAAAATAACACCCAAGGATTAATTAAAATATATATTGAAAATTTATCATATATAATAATTTGGAATATTTTAATTAATTTTTTAGAGTTAGTTGTTTAGTTAGCATGATATTTCAGCGACTCTAGATTATTGATGTTGAGGTAATGAAAATATTAAATATTTTATAGCACAATAATTTTTTTTCCTATAATAATGCATTACATCATGAATGGTGTTTCATGTTGGAATTAATAATTCCATTGAAAATGGAATGTGATTTTTTCTATAGACATAACATAACATTGGTTTGTATCAATTCATTGGTTTCATTGCAGTTGTGTGTGGAATAATAAAAAAAATTAATTTAGTTGTTGTTTATTAAAATATTTTGACCTAATACTGTTATTTTTTTTAAAATCCAATGTTAATTACTGTGGTTATATTCATAAACCATGTTATTGGGGAGAAATATGGAGGAGGGAATTAGTGGATAACATTGGGATCATGGGTTATTGATCTGTTTTCCATAGATTTCATCATATTTACTAGAGTAATTGAATATCTCTAACCATATTGACAAAAAATAATTCATCATTAGTGATCAATAAAATTTAAATTTATATATTTTATGTATAAATTCCATTCTTGGTATATTGAAACAAACATGACTTTATTCTATTGAAGATGAATTCCGAAATCATATTCTTGAATTTTTACTCAATATTATATCAGTAGAATTAGTTATATGAGGTTTATTGGTTTCCATTGATAATATTTTTGAATAAAAATTCAAAATTATTTAATGATATCAAATTGAGAACATCCATTTTTATATTCTCGCTATTATGGTTCGTGATTATCAATAAAGGTTTTGTTTTTCTCTTCTTGCATTCTATTTGTTGGAGATTTAATATAACCTTAGCGACTCATTTTTTTGGTATGGTTGGCTCATTTTATTTGAGGGTATTTGGTATTTTTAATGAAGAAATGATTGAATAGTTCTTGTTGTTGGGTCTATGATGATGGTGGATGTATAATAGATCATCATAGAAGTTCAGTTTCGTGGTATCAGTGCTTAGTAGTAACGGCGATGTGAGTACATTTTTCATGAATAATGGATGGATAGAATTTAGCTAATATTGATTAAAATAGTTCAATCAACACATATAAAATATTGATAGCGGATTAAATGGTGGGACCACTTGAGGTGGTGGAATTGGTGATGTTGAATAATGTTATAAATTTTCTAGAAATCCCTACATAAACATTGTGTAGTTCTAGAGAGTGCTTATACTGTGGACCCCATCTTATGCGATTATGGAAATAAATAATTATATATATAACATTTCATTTTCATTTTCCATAAAATATGTTACCAAAATCTGGTGATCTAGAATGTAACTATACATATATATACGCTGAAATAACCAAATTATACAATTACGATAAGATTACATGTGAAAGGCCATGGTTCACAGATGTGACCATAATATAATGGAAATAGGTGGATTAAAAAATATAATCACACATGTTCATGAAAGGTAGTAAAAATCATTTTATTCACTATACATGTAATATACCCCTTCCATGGTGTGTTTGAGCCCCAATTCTCTAAGTCCAAGTGGTTTCTCTGTATGAAATTTATCATTTATCCAACCCTATTGGCATATATAAAGGAAAAAAAATCATCAGAATAAGATGAATGATCCACACTATAGGTTAGTTTTTGTATAGTTTTTAGTATCCCTCCTAATGACATGATGTGTTATCCTATCGCATTATTCTAATTATTTTTCTATGTATCTAATTACAATAATTTCAATGTGTGTAGTCCCTATATAAATTTGTTATTATGGATATCCTTTGGTAACCCACATAGGCGATGTGTGATTCCCCAACCTATTTATGAACATATTATATCTCTAGTATTGTACCTATTCAATAGTTAGGTAGAAAAGAATGACATCTCAGATTAAAACTTCCATTATTGAAAAGACCATAGGATTGAGTTATCTCATTTGGGGATACCTAATTAAGTAAATCTGAATCTTAGTCAAGTGGTGTGTTTGTAACCTGGCATTGAGACTCTATTTATAAATTTTATCTTATCTATTATTTTATCATATATTATTCTATGATAAATCACATGATGGTTTATGTTGGGGGATTTTAGGTTGTAAATTAGGTGTGTTTATCCCCACTCCTATAAGATATATTCTTACAGATGTATTTGTTTAGGTTGATTAAAGAAAGTTTGTTGAAATTCTAGGAGGACAATAAATATGTGATACGTAGATGAGAAATATGGCCCAGATATGAATCAATTTGTTGTATCTTAAAATAATTCTCCTTTTTCATGTAGATTGGACTATTTTTTTGTTGTGATGGGCATGTACTTTTTCATATTACAATCCCATACTTTTATCATAATCTGATGTGGTATTTAGCTGTGTTGATAAATATTTGTTTTCTTGTTTTTTCTATACATTAATTCTTATATTAATGTTTGGATATGTATATCTGTATAAAATTACTTCAGGCTATGGACTCTCATGTGTTTTATAATCCAACTATGTTATATTCTTCATTCCATGTCTTATTATTGAAGATATTGGTTTGTAAAAATAGTATTTTCATCATCTAAGATAGAGCCTATTGTTTATGTTATAATATCATGGAATTGGAGTAATTATATTATGAAGAGAGGTTGGTGATAGTCTAGTTGTGAGGATTGGGTAGGGAAATAGGGAAACCGTGTTAATATATCTAATACTCATTTATAGATCAAGGTAACCTTGTAATCATGTGATGTATGATAATAGAATTCAATATGAGTCCTATAATATGCTTTTTGACTCGATATATATAAGAACTAGTTCTTGAAAAAGCATCAGTACATGCATCATATATGAATGGGTTGTGGTTTCTATATAATTTTTGAGTATTCTTTCCAAATGTTTTCTTTTTCTCTGATGTATCATTTATATTCTTATGGATTCCTCTATGTTGATATCCATCTATGATACAATAATTTGATGTTGATGATGACCCTATTAGTTATGAGGATGAATTCAGGTTCCCCTGCTAGAGGTGGTACCTCTGGGTGGTTCTATAGTCTAACCTCTACCCATTGAGAAGTCAATTTCCCTAGTAATACATGAAGATGAAATAATTTGACATAGAATTATTAATGATCTGTAGATACACATATCCAATAGGATTTAGGGAATACCATACCCCCATTTATTATTGGACATCACTGATGTAGTTGGTTGAGTTTTCGACCATGTTTTGACCCATCTAGATCACATGGATGTGCTAGCGGTGAGAATTATCAATTGCTTCATAAGATGATGATGTATCTTGGGGACCAATAAAAATTATTTGATTATACTCATGTGGAAAAATTTCATGCACTATTTCACATAAGACTTTTACCTAAGAAAGTCGTAGGATGTTCATATTTATGATCATTTAGAGATCTTGTATTCTATCATGTTAGTTTCATAGAATGTGTTGATTTCTGTAAACCTTTCATATTAGTCATCAGGTATGTTTTTTATGGAAAATATCAGGAAATAACTTTTTATTGTGTTCTAAACTAACAAATCCAAATTTTTTATTATCTATGTATATTAATTTTATACTGTGGATGTAGATCATGCCTTAGTTTTTAAAATCATTATTGGTGACCATTTATTGAAATTGGAGTCTTAATTTTGGAACCCTAGAGTATAGAAATAAAAAATTAGTAATTGATGATAGAATCAGGGATTCTAGGATGCGATGTTTTTATAGAGATAGACTCATGATTGTGGGTATGTAGTCCAAGGCTCTTAGGATGGTTCATGTTTGCATTGGGAGAGCCAATGTTACTCTTGTGACTGGTGAGAACTTATTACATGGAACTATCCAACCCTCAAATTATCAAAGAGTTATATTGTTAATAGAAGACCTAAATAGAGTATCTATCATGATTAGAGAGTTCCCCATGGTGGAAAATGTTGTTTTATTATTTTAAGAGTAATAGAAGTTGTCATATGTTTTGATATTTTTTCACTATAACAACCCCAGGTGGTCCACACTATGATTATAGAGATCGATGTTCAACACCAAGGAAGTTGAATATAGTATATTTTTGTTTTAAGAGACTCTATGAGTATTCCTAGTGACTTATATACCATATTAACAATAGCTATCATATTGATAGAAATCAGTGATAGAGACTCCAACATTTCCACATCCCTTGTTCGAGATATGAAATTTTATTGAGGCCTTTGGCTCGACTATATTTAATTGAGACTCATACAGGTGTTGGTCTAGTGATAATAATCTTATTCTTGTATTAGAACCTAACTCCTAGAAGAAATATCATTTTATGAGATCCATTCATTTTTGTGATGAAAACATATGATTTCATTCTATATATTAACTATTGATCCCTAGTTTATGCACATTTTTACTATTCTAGGTTGTGGATGTGGTGTGTTTGGGTTAATACGATTATGATTTTCCTATTTTTTTTGGGAATAATTTCCAATCATGATAGGATTTTCTCATACACGTTAGGATACAACCCATCACTAGTCAAATGGATTGTTTTATGAATGGTGTTGATATTTTTTTGACCATTTACTTTCCAAAAGATGAGGTGGAGTATGATGATGTATTCCATGAGGATATAATATTCCAATATCCCCACTTAATGATCAAATAAATTAAATTTATCAACCCAGATTCTACACATATATCTACCCTAGCATATTAGATGACCCCCAAATATCATTGGGAGTTGAAGGGGTAATTCATGGATCTACAGGAGAAGGTATTTTATAGAACCTTTGTGTCCCCTAGAAAACATAATATTTTTTAACCAATAGTTGTAATGGATGTTGAGGTATTTCACGTATTTCAATATCATAAATCAATTTATCTTTTATAATTGTCATCCACTTTTGCGAATCAATGAACACATTGACCTCTTAAAATGGGTGGTGTGATTATTGATGATTAACCTCAAGTTGGGAAGTAACTAGTTATAATTTTTAGATAAGGAAACAATAATGATGAATTTTTTATGTCACTATGGATACTTCAATTACTGTTTTATTATTTTTAGAATATTGGAAACCAATGGCGCTTTCATCAGAATCATGATCCAAATCATTTAGCCCATATTATACTATTTCATTAATGTATTCATCAATGAAATATGTGTAATGTCGGTGTTAGATGAATAGTATGAAATATATTTGAGGATATTTCAAGAAATAATTTTGGATAACTATCATTATCAGATAATTTCAATGAATCAGTTATGGATTCAAGATGTACACTTTCTAATTAATTTTATCTAAAATAGGGGCTAACATTATACCCATCTAGACTGAGACAGTGATCATTTGGGAGTCCCCTATATACATGACTGGGGTAAAAATCATCCTTGTGTAGTTGGATTATATCATAGATTTAGGCCTTATTCATCTATTATCATGGAGCATATAACTTCATTGCCCAAAATAGTAATCATTTGAGGGAATATAAAAATGCATGTTAGTTTTTTAGTAGTTAAGATTTTTTTTTGAGAACCCTTATATTCAGAATACTAGAGTTGGGTGTTGAATATTTTGTGTTCAACGGAACATCTAGGAATAGGCATGGATGCCATCAAATGAAAATATAGGTAGTGATATGTTATGGTTCTGGATTGTAACACTACAGCCTTATCCAATACATCCATGTTTTGGGGAATGTGACCTAAGTCATTCCTCCATGAAAAAAATACTATTTTAAGTATAAGAGAGGGACTAATTTAGTCAATGGGGTGACTATAACCATTGTATTATTCATAAATAATTTAATATAAATAAATCATATAATATAATATTATAATAATATTATTTAGACTAAATATTCAATTAGTACAGAATACATACATAAAATCAATTGGATCCCAAATTAGAAATCTAATCAAGTGTATAATGTTCAGATGGTAAACAATTAAACAAAATTGTGGTAATACCAGTATTATTTCCCATTCCCACCTCCATATCCACAATCCATGTATCAATAATAATTCGTAGGACCCTTTTAGATATTCATATCCCTATAATTGAATTTTGGACATACACATAGATGCATGTGCATGGTGTGAGTAATAAAATCATGTATAAAATCACTAGTTCAACCTTAATATATATGAATTTTGATAAAATTATATATAATTATAACAGTGAATGTAAAATTATGTATAATAACATTAAATCATATACCATATGGTTCTATTCAATCAATGTTGTGACAAACCCATATATATACAAACATTAACTCCATGATGGAATGATAAATAAGGATATTAAAAAATTATATAGAAGAACTAGTTTTATTATTATTTTTGTACTAATATTGGAAATGGTATAATGGATATATCTATGTGGGACTCAGGTAGGGGATTTATCATGTTCCAGGATATCACATGTGTAACTGGCCTCTATGATACTAATGATGATAATGGAATTGTTATTTGTAAGACATTTTAGATGTAATCACACCATCATTATTTCATATATACCCATATAAATTCATAGTTATGTTGTTGTTTTTTTGTATTTGTGGTCATGATGGGTGAAGTATGATCCTGATTCCCTATTCATGAGTTAATGAGTACAAAGCACACTACAATTAATATGTGTTATCTTGTGGGGTTAATTTTTATACTAATGAAATATTCAAGATTGTTAGGGGGCCTCGGGAGGGGACACCAATATTCTATTAGTAACCATGGGTACCTATATGGAACAATGTTTACAATGGATGCTAATTTCATATGAGCATAACTGCACTACTCAAAAATTTGGATAATGAAACTGTAATTTTCACCTTGAGGATATATTTTCACTACCTTATTGAAGAAAAATTTATATTCAATTTTGAAAACAAGATAGTAATTTATATATTTTCAAAGAAATAACTTAACCTAGTTAAATGAGATGAAATGATATTATATATGACTATGAAATTTAGATAGTCTATACTCCAAGTAATGAGGTTGGTGTGGCATATACTCTTAATAAGTGATCATTTTCATAGTTTACAATAGAATAGTTGGAATATATTCCTTTATTATGGTGGTATTTATGGGATGAGTATGCTACAAAATACCACAGTTTGATGTAGTTTACCGCTCTACATCATCAATGTGTTAATGAAGATCATTTTGTAGATATTTATTAGGTGGCCTTGTATTTCCATATATCAACTAGACATTATCCTTATAGTTTTTTTTATGTTTGGTATCATGTCATCATTATCCACAGATGAAAAATTGTACCATCTATGCATTGATATGTGGTGTGAAGGTAATTTCATACACTCCATTATTAATTCCTCTATGAGTGGGAAGGGCATACTATGACCTTCAAAATAGTTCCCACGTTTATAGGTGAGGAAGTGTGTAGCTGAGTTCATCTCTCAATGCGTCACATACTAGTACGTGAATGATGAATTCCAGGTTCTAGTGGGATTTATAATAACCAATAAGTTTCTAAAGAAGAAGTGGGATAATATCTCGGTGGATTTCAGGATGGTAATTCCACCAAAAAATATAGTTAACAATATTATTTGAGTTATTGTAGACTAAAAAACAATTAAACTCACTTCCCAGATATCTGAGAGAAGAGCTCTGAAGATATAATGAGATTAATTTTAATTCATTAAGTATTCTGACAACATGGAGTTCTATAGAGGATCATATAATACTATAATTCGAGCTCAATGTAACTATTTTGAAGAGTATTTTTGTGTATTTGGCAAATAATTGTGTTTGTGCTTGACATTCCACACCATAAATGATGGATGGATATAACATACAATTATTATTATGGAGGAAATTTAATAGGCCTCTTTGATGGACTTTGGCCACATCCAGGACGATCGTCTACATTTGGTGAGGTATTCATATTTAAATAGTTAGAACTTTAGAATCAGTATTGTACCATTTTAGGCCCTCTACTGATGTCCAAAAGGAAATAACTGTTATAGATGTATCCAGATAAAACATCACAAATTGGCCCTAAGGTTGTGTTGGGGATAAAAAATAAGCTGCATATCATATTGAAGTAGATTTTAGTATAAAAAATCCACAAAGATACTTATATAGAATGATGATTGAGGAATTTTGAGTTCCAATTGGAAGACCATGTGTTTCATAAGGTCACACCTTTTTGAAGATTATATATATTTTAATGGGGAAATAATTTATCTATATGGTTCATTTTTTCTTTCCAAACACTTCATAGGATTATGGAGGTGGAATACATTTTATCCATGTCACAATATTGAGATTGGTTGCACTATGTCATTCATGAGTTCTATGAGATGAATTATGTGCACGAACCTTAATATGTTTTCAACTAGGGTGAGGTAGACATAAAGGAATAAGATTCGGTCACAGAGTACCTAGTAGAGATCAATTATTTGATGGATAAGACACTACATAAGAAAGAGATTTACATAGTTCATGTTATATGGAATCATGGGAATAATTAAAAGGGCACATGGGATAGGAAATCCATATATGAGATCATTTCCCTAATCATATTTCTTTGTATTTTTCTATTTGTTTAGGATGAAAAATCCTATTTTGGGAGAATGTTATGACTCTTCTTTTATACATTGAACAATTTAGAATATTTTAAATATTATGTTTGGTGTTCGATGTAGACTGATCATGGATTTAGAGGACCGTGGTTCCACGATGATTATTTAATGAAAATATTAAATGTATTATATTATAGCCATGTCTTGTTTTTCAAATTACATAATAACACTAGTATGGTGTTTTGGATGGGGAAATTGAAGCCACCCTTAATTCCAGGATGTTGGGTTTACCCTAGTCAAGACATATACATTGTAAGAATTAGGTTTTTATTATCGAATTCACTTGAAAAATAAGGGGAAAAATTTTATTAATTGATTTATCATTTATTAATTATCAGTGACATACACATATCATATTTAATTGTAGATGAGGATATATGCATGGTTCATCCGTATAAGCCTAAATACTTGAGATAATAATGGTGGATTTCATTTGTGAATCAAAATTGAATTGTGGATTAATGATCAGTTTTCCAAGGAGGTAATTAAGATCAACTAATTTCTTGGATCTCACAAATTGTATGAACAAATAATTTGTTTCCATCAATGACTAATCCTTTTTAGTAAATAATTTTGATTGATATATTAATTACTCATTATGTTTTACCATAAAAAACATGAATAAAATCATTGTAATATTAATTAATTGATATAATTATAAAATTTTCATAAATTTAAAAATACCAATATATAGAAATATTTTGGGGATTAGTTTAAAGAAATTGGTTTTTTATATATCGTAGTTTTAACATCATGAATGATGTCCTAATAGACAATACATTAATTAGAATCTACATATTTTTCATTATTTTCTCACATAATTTTTTCTTCATTGTATAAATTCAATTGGTCGATGATTCAATATGACCATGGGGACTTATTTCATGTCATGAACAATTCATATTATATATAGTTTTCATAATGGAGTTCAATTATGTGATGAATTACCGTGACGTTGAGGATCTATGACACTGATATATGTTTTATTGAAGTTACCTTGTGTTAGGAATCATGGGGTTGGTTTGTGGGGAATTCATTTAACCGAGGATTGTTTCTTGATTGATGGGTTTCTAAAATATAGATACTTGTGATAAGACAATCCTGGATAGATCAATCCTAAAATCTATGATAGATTCCTTGGTGGCATCAGAGGTATAATCCGTTCAAGAATAGATGTGAGGAAGTTTTTTATTTTCAATAAAATACCTTCACACATGACATGTTGTTCTAAATTACACGTGCTATCTAGAGCCCATTATATTGAATATAGGGTTACACAAAATGGAAAATATCACACACCATGTCAATTGAAAAACTGATTCTTTTCCCATCATTACAACATGAAATGTACCCCAGAGTACACAGGCCCGGGCATGGCCAGTGTACCCAAGAAAAACTAGTTTACACTATGACGACCATAATAAACTTATATCAGATTAAGTAAAAATAAAAAACTCATTCAATTTTAGTGTGTAGAGGAAACATTTTTATTCCCTATAATTTTCGTGCACCAATTGTAGGTTAGGTTGGATCCCCTATTATCTATAGCCCTGTTGATATTTAATAAGGTATGTTTCATTATTTTATACTTTTGATGGTATAATGAGGTATCCCATATTGAGAAAAAGATTTGTGATCCCTACTATGGGTTATTTCTACAATGTATTATGCAATCCATCTTGTGCACTGTGGTGTGATACTCTATCATTCTTCCCTATTTTGGGTCATTTATCCTAATAATTACTTTTTATTGAATTTGATTCCCATTATTGTGGGTTATTGCAGATAGGGTTATATATCCATAATTGTCTCATGGTGTGATAATTACCTGTGTGTCAAAATAACATGAATTCTAGAATGATCAACTTCATTTTTATGGTTGAAAATTATGACCTCTTGGATGAGTACATCATTTATTGGAAATTATTAATGAGGGAGTTATCTCAAATGAACGTTAATATAGAGCCTTCAGAAGAATCAATAGATGCTAGAGTGAAAGGACATTATATTTAGTATTAGGGACTATATTTTTTCGTATCTATGTTGTTATCATTAATTCCACTATGATGACTACATCACTGCATTATGATTTTTGATTTTAGGGTTTTCTATATTGTCTATTTATACTCATCCTATATGGAAAATTACAACATGTGTCATGTCTTAGGAAGATATCATTCCATTTTTAAGACATAAGGTACCAAGAGTATGTAGATCATAGTTGATATAGATGGAAAAAAATGATTCTAAGAATTTCATATTCACAAATGTTACCCTTTTACTATAATATTGGATGTTTTTTCTTTATTTTATTGATTTTATTTCAACCTTTTACGTTCCCTTGCTTTGTCATACTATATTGTGGGAGTTATATAATTGCATGCATTTACGGTATTAATTGTTTATTTAATATCAAACTAATACTGGAGTTTTGGGATGTGATCAAATGTACAGGTATTTTAGTCTCAGGCCTCCCATGTGTGTGATATATCTTATTACTACTTGTCTATTTCCACTATATAATTAGGGGTGATAATGGAGTGTCACAATCATCCTGAAACTGGATAAGAGGGCCTCAATAGGTTGGGTTATGTTATTATCCCTCTACAAAAAACTAATCACATATATATTTAAAATCAGATGGGACAAATTAAAACAAAAATACTTAAAAATTTTCATCACATATTTTTATAAGAAAGTATAATAGTCATGTTTATGAAATATATTTCACAAAACAAAAGGAAAATTACCTAGCAATATATTCACTACAATGTTATAATATTTTCCATTAATAACATTAATCACCATAATAAAATAACAAAAAATTATATTCTTCTATAAATAAACTCAATCGTTATTCCTATAATGAAATCTCATCCTAGAAAATAATATTCTTTTTACATTAATATTATAATGTTCCCAAATTTTAGTTAAAATATTCAAAAATAGCATTTATAACTTATTTAACAAATCAATTATCAATATTTTGTTTATATATATATCTTAAAACATATGTCCCCTAAATTATTAAACCATTTCCCCAAATTAACAATATTAACATCAAATATCATATTAAAGCTATTTTTTTAATTATATTCAACTTATGTGAAAATTATAAATTATTTCTTCTTTAAATAACCTCTTTACAACATAAATGACACATTAGGTTACTCTCAAGACACAATATGATTTCATATGCTTCTACAGGTTTTATATACAAATTCATCAAATTTATTTTTAATTTCTATTTGAATTTACCTAGGAATATCCCCTAGGAATGTCTTTCAATGTGTATATCCTTAGGTAAACTAATCTTCCACCATTTTATATTAAGATAATGAAAAAATCCACAGCACTACAAGTTATTACCAATATATAAATTTTTTCCAAATCGAAATCCACATTAATGTATGTTTATCAACATGTATTATATTGTAAAAACCCAAAATCTATACATTACTCAAGATTCATGATATGGCCCTATATATAAACTTTCCAGTTGAAAAAATTACAGAGACATTTTTTTTCAAACACCTCTCCCCAGGGGTCTTACTAAAAAACCATTAATACCAGCTATTACACCTAGAATCTAGTAATCCAGAGTATGATGTAATATTTATATATTGGAATAATATAGAAGGGATCACATCGTGAAGTACCAAATAGATCATTTGATTTGAAAAACTAGATACATTATTGAATTGGTATTTATATTTGAAAATATAATATAAAACAATGTATTTTAACAGGGAACTCTTTTATTCTTTCTAATATATACATTCTTATAAATCAATTTATATTTCCTAGAATCTATGGTAAATAAGAAGAAATATACATGTGATATTAAATTCTAAATAATAGAATGCAAATAATTAATACTATTATATAAAAATAATGCATGAAGAAAATAAAATTAATTATTTATGATCAAATAATGTTATATAAACATCAATATGAAATTGAATCTAATCCTTCTATATAATAAAATTTTGATTTGTTACATGTGATTTAATATCAATTTTCATAATGATGGAATGCATAATG
Organism: Viscum album; assembly: GCA_963277665.1. Lineage (NCBI taxonomy): Eukaryota > Viridiplantae > Streptophyta > Magnoliopsida > Santalales > Viscaceae > Viscum > Viscum album. The sequence continues at coordinate 1,858,185,139 of OY728160.1, forward strand.
TTGGGAATTTAAAACATACCATTTTGACTCCCTTCCAAGACATAATATTTGTATGGGATATGAAAATTCCAAATACCAAAGCCATTTATTATTATTATGTTACCATGGCATAGATGGACTATGTAATTCTACGCCCTACCAATTATAAAATAAGAAAACCTCATTCATCATATGAATAGAAAATAAAACATAGTCAATATTACATAAATAATCAATAAATACCTATTTTTGGGGAAATAGAATAAAATTTGCCAATATAATCCCATATTAAAATTATTATTAGATATATAGAGAAACATAGTTGATTGTAATGTTAGATTATATACCGATTAAATCAAAAAAAATATAATTATGGTTAAATAGATTAAAAAAATTTCGAAATATCAATGGGTGATCTATTGAGAAAAACTACCTTTTATATTTAAATACATTAGTTAATAATAAAAAATTTCAAGAGTATTAGGGAAAATGTTTCACTTGAAATGGACCAAGGTATTTTTTTGATATATTATTCATGTTAAATAATATCAATGAACAATAGAAAATTTTTATGTGTGCAATGTGTTATAACTGATATTATTTATACCTTTGGTAAAAAGCATCGCTTTTACAAAATGAACAGAAAATCATCTAATTTTTTTTATAGAAATGTAATAATCGGAATAAATTATATTTATAATACATTATATAATATAAAAAATATTCAAGATAATATTTATTTGATAAAGTGGATATGAATTAAAATGATTCCTAAAAAAATAAGGAAATTGAGACTGTTTCTCACAAGATAATTCGTCAAGGATTTTGAGTTCATAGGGAGAGGAAAATAAGAGTACAATATATAAATAAAAAATAAAAAAATTAGAATATAAAAAAATACGTTAATTATAAGTAGATAATATAATTCTATCAACATTATCTTAGTCATAAACAATCTTGAACTGGGAAATGATAGAAAAATAAACCATTACCAATTTCGTCACATATTAATCATAAAAAACCTTGAAATAAATACATTCACAAAAAACATTTAATTAGATGTATATAAATATAGTGATGATATAATGTATTTTATGTGTATTATAAACAATAATAAAATGTAATGAGGCATCAATATGGAATATGACTCTCATAAAAAAAAGTTATATGTGAAATTTTACAAGGATTTTATCATTGATGTGAGAATTAATCAAGGAAGTTATTATATGAAAAAAATATCAACATAAAAAAGTAGAAATAATTCCCTAAATAATAACAATTAATTACAAACAACATCATAGAATAAAATTGTCAATTTATAATTAAAAAATCCATTGAAAATTATTTGTGTTAAGAAATTCGATAACTCTAGAATGACTAGACACATACAAAATGTATCTCATGTATAGTAACAATATATTAATTTTAAATTGAGTAAATATTTTAGTTATTTGACCTTATTTTTTCCATTTTATTTCATTTATATCAATCCTTTTGTATTTTTTTTAATTATGTTACATTCATGTTGATTGTTTTGATTATCTTTGGTTTATAATCACAGAACAACATCTATAGACTAACCATGTTAAAAGGGTCCGTGGTCCATCACATCTAAAATTTTAATAATGGAATAATTATAATTTTTATACATTAAATACACTTTTAGAATCATCAGTGACATGTGTTCATGAAAAATGAATCACACTACCTTGTGGAGGTGGTAGTTTACAACAACAAATGATCATTGTTACAATTTTCTATGGGTAGAATGTTAACAAGGTCTTTAATATTTTATTTCTATAAAATAATAATTATATATTTAATATAATATATATTTATTAAATAAATCAATATAAAATTCTTGAGTTATGATGGTGTAAAATGAATCATATCACTAAATGCGAGCATTAGCCCATATATACTCATACAAGATACTTTCATTCCCTATTTTATGGAAGAGTCGTGGAAAATGGTTTTTGCATCATAAAAATAACATATAAGAATATTATAGATATTGGATTAAATATTTCATGATATAAAAACAATAATTAGTTGATGTATAAGAAAATATATACATTGAATGATATAGGTATGATGATTACCTCTTCTTTCGGTGACCAAATTTGGTTTACATATTAAACCTTCATTGGATGGAACAATAAGAATTCAATACAATCCCTATTGTTTATTGGGAATCTAGGGAGGAATTTGGGAAAGAATAGATTATATATTACTATTATATAATTTTTAAATAATGGATATGAGAATACTCCCTTTTATAAGTCATGTTAGAGACACATTTGTAATAACATAAAATTTTAAAACATAATATTAACCAAAATCTTTTAATGTCTAATAAAATAGAGCAAATTATGATTTTAGGACATCAAAATGTTTAAATTACATTAAATAATAATAAAAATTCGTGTATAAGTTATATTTTATGCATTTCATTTGGGATTGATCCCTTTATTAACAATTTTAACCATAACCATGGAGAAGAAGTTTTTTTTAATGGTCATAAATATTCATATAAAGTGAAAAGTATCTCGAAATGGTCAATTGATGAAATTTTAATCATTTTTGAATCAAATTTAACAAATTTAAATATTTTTTTTATTAATTTAAAAATTTATTTTTAACCACATAATATAATTTAAGTTAGTTTTGGAACTATTTATTTAATGATGATGTAATAATAAGAATAAAACAATTTAATTTTAATATAAAATCATATAAAATTAATTAGGAATTAAAATTATAAAACCAATTTTTGTAAATCAATAATTTATTAGAAGACATTAAATTTAGTTTTTTTATTATCATTTAAATTGAATTTTCTATATCTTTCAGAAGCAGTGTATCAACATCACACAACTGTTTAATGTAATTATATTATAACTAAAAAATTAAAAAATTACATTAAAAAATTTAATGTATTAATATTAAAATTAAAATTTATAAATAACAAGAATGTATAATTTTCATAATGACCATATGTTACTAATATTAAAAACAGTGGCAGTTAATTATTTTTCAAAATTAAAAATTAAATAAACAACAATATCAATGGAAATTTATCTAAAATGAAAAATATTCTAATTTAGGTAAAAAGGATTAATATTTCTCATCAAATCAAAAAATTTAAACATTTTAAATGAATTTTTAATCCTTATACTATTATTTTTAACTATAATGATAATATTAACCATATATTGTGGTGATTGATTTTACCATTTTTAATATTCACAATAACCAAAAAAAGGAAATATTTAACAAATTTGATCCAATTGATTCCAAATATTAAATAGGTTTTTCAATATTTAATTTCATAAGACATTGAAAATTAATTTTAATATAATTTAATAAAACAAAATGGAAATCAAATTCTTGAAAAATGTGTTTTTTAATCCTAAAATTTATCGTATACCAAAACAAAATATTCTAATTATTTAACCCAATAAGTTGTATTATGTTAAATAAAATGTAACATACATTAAATTAATACCTAATACCAAAAATAAAATGGTTTTTATATTAAAATATTTATTGGAATAAAAGGACTCTTTTTTAAAGATCAGTATTTTTTACAAATAACGAAAAAATAAATCTTTTTAGAAAAAATCCCAAAAAATAATTCTATTATAATATTTACATTATGATATCGCTAATAATAATAACAATATAAAATAGTTTATCTAAAAAGGTGAAAATAATTTATATTATCTGTGGCAAGAGAGCAATAATATTTTTTTTAAAAAATCAAATTTTCAATACAAGATTTTATATAACAAAAAATGGGTACATATTAATTTAGAATTAATAAATATATTTACATTATATAAAACCTTTATTTATATATTGAATAATGTTTTTATTTGTTTCATGCCTCTAATTAAATAGAATGGTTATAGTTTACAAATTTAAATAATAATAAATTTTGAGAATACTGTATTTTACATAATGCTTGATCTTATGTATTATCCAAAGTATTGATCAGAAAACTATATGAATAGAAAAATTCATAGAAAAAAATATTATATTATTAAAATGAGTGTTGTGATACAGGTTGAGTTAAAAATAATTGAAAATGAAGAAATGATAATTTTATTATATTGAATAGTGAAGCATATGGTGATTGATTTTTATGCAGGCCCTAGATATGAAATAGATATAAAAGTGTAGAAGATGATATTAAGTATTCTATAGTCAGTGTGTCATGTTATTGTTGGCGATGTACATATAAAGACTTTTCTAGAATACACTATACAACCCCAATCATCTATATATATATATATACAATAACCTTGGTATTTTTATCTTCATATTATTAAATGATTATTTAATGGGGGTTTTGAGTATACATCATTCCATTAATTTTTTTTCTTATGGGTATATTCATAGATTTTTGGACATGGATGACATATATTATTAAAGTTGATAAATTTTGACTTATTTATATATACAAAAATAACTAGTAGTTAAGGGAAAAAATATATGATAGAAGGCTTGATATGAAATAAACATTATGGGTTACACCAAAAAAAGATAACTATCATGGAGGATAAAAGGAATTTTTTATGGGAGGTAAAGGGTTCATTCAATTAAAGAATCAAGACACATTTAATGAAAAGATATAAGGATAAGTAATGATAAATATGAAGGTATGTCCACTTGTGATATATCATATAGGTTTGTATCACTATAAATAAAAGAAAACGTTATTACGAAAAATTTTGGATCATATTTTAGTGGGTATGTAGATCAGGTAAGTGGATTATTAATAACGAAATTAAAATTCACAAGGGAAGACGTATATTTTAATTCACCATTGTTCCGTTTTGTGACTTTTTTTTCATTTAAATTTTTTATTTTTAGATATATAATTCTTGTGAAAGAAAATTCATATCAACAAAACTATCGTTCCATTATTACATGAAATGTTTTACTATGTTTGTATAAATATAACATGGTTAATTAATATAGTTGTTTTATATTTTATAACCAATATATTTTGTGTGGATAGGTTTTATAGGAGGCCATGTATGTCTTTGAGTGGGATGTGTGTACATGTTTTTTATTTATTTTTCTTGTGAGTTTTCATGTTCGTTTAAAATTTCAATGATAATTATTCTTTATCTATTTCCTATTGAATTTATAGAGTGACCATTTTAGGGGGAGGAAATCAAGTGTAGTTGGGGGTGTAGATGAGTGAGGGAAAATTATATCTCTATATTTCATAATGATATTGATTCTAATATTATTCATATTGAACTATATTATATAAAAATTTGGATCACCAAAAATACGTAGTTTTATTTAATATGACAGAAAAAGATAGTTACCATAATAATAATGGTTGATAATGAAATGACTAGTTTCACAAGTGATATTTTTTTGTGTATAATTTAAGAGAAAGCATCAAGGAATACAATTTTCATTACCTTCATCAATCTTTTAATTTTTCTGAATGACTAGTTCACACCCTTTTGATGAGTTTATGAATCTTTTAAATTTTGACATGTTTATCAATTGATATAACATTTCCTATTCCTCATGGGTTTGAACTTGGGGATTTAAATTCATATCAAATTATATTATATTTTTTCGTGACTTCATATTTTTTATATATAAATTCCACAACATACAAGTAAAAATGATGTTATTTCAGATATTGGTCTGGAAAATATTTTTCACCATTTTTTATTATGGTTTTACTAATATTTAATAGAAATTTTCACTTTTCCATTCCAGTTTATAGATCATGTTGCATAGGATTTGATTATATTTTACTAAAAAAAATCACACTTTGTTGTGTTTTTTATAAAGAACAATTATTTTAATATATATTTTTCTTTAATTTTTTGAAATATGTTTTATACCACAGTCAACATATGACACCAAACTAAATGTAACTGTTATATATATCTATGTGTGTGTGTGTGTGTTTGTTGAATAAGGATTATACATGTAGAGGTTGATTTAATCGGATTAAATAGTTGCAGTTATTCTTAAAATATTTATAGAATGAAAATAAAGGTTATATTTTATATGAATTAAATTCTTTTAGTATTCAAAATGATTATCAATATAATTTTCGTCTCAGTAATTTTGATGCCTAAAAATAACTATTTTATGTGATATGAAATTTTATAAGAAAAAACATATGATTAATAAAGATAAAATATATTTGATATGAAAAAATTTTAAAAAATAATTATTTTGTAAATTATATAAAATAAAAATAATAAGAGTCGGTATTATAAAAATCCATTTTCAAATAAGAATGATGGTTTCATGATATTTTATAATTTTATAAAAAATTATGAATTTATATGTTTAAAATTTTAATTTTAAAATTTAAAATTATACTTATTATTTTTAAAAAAATTCTTATTATGAATTTATATGTTCTGTCATTGACGATTGATAATGGGGTGAATATTGAAAAATTAAATTTCTTTCAAATATAACTATTCAATAAAATTATTTGCATATATATACTACATATAAATTTCAAAAAAACTATTCATGAAAAAATACGTTTTTATATATATCATTATATGGTTTAAAATATTAATTATAAATATAGTATTCTAATTAACATTTTAGAACATTTATAATATTTTACAAAAATAATTGTTTTACTAAAAATATTTATTTTAAAATTATATTTTATAGTTTTACAAATCAATCATATAATATAGAATTAAATTTTTGAATAATTTTTCCAAAATTATTTAGTATTGTTTATAGTATATTTGTGAGCAAACATTATGTAACCATATGGAAAAACTAGTTATCATTGTAAAAGACAAAACTGAGAAATTGAAAAATATAAGTTTTTTAAGTCAAATAAATGTTTAAAATATATGTAATAATGGGGTTTTGAGGTCTAGTATGATTATACCTATTGTTTTATCTATTAGTTATCAATTTTTATCCACTTTCATTGAGAGTTACTTCTTAATATTATGATTTTTTTGGAATTTTCGAAATTTTCATCAATTTTAATTTTTATAATGTTCCCTACTTTCCTATCTTCTTCTCAAACCAAAAACCTCTATGTTTGTTCAGAAATAGTCCAAAAACTCTCCAAAAAATAGAAGACTCTATTAGAAATCTTTATTCTTCAGAACACAATTCTTTAATATCTCATCCCTTTTATAATGGAGAGAATCCAAAAAGTGAGGTAAATCTTATAAACACTCCATCCAAATTTATATTTATTTATATGAACATCCACTTCATAAATTTAAATTAATTAATCATAATTTGATAGAATCAATAAAATTTTTAGAATAATTTGGTAATATAATTATTGTATAATCATTAACCACTTCCCCCTATTCAATATGAAAAATTAAAACGTGAGTCTTGCATACATGAAAACCACCACCTCCATAATGTAACACGTTCATTTACCATTAACACCTAACATGGATGGTTTATATTTGTTTAATTAAAATATATTTATTATAATTACATCTAAATTAAATTTTATAAATTATATATCATATTACACTCTCCATCGTTCTATGTGAAAAAAGAACATACATTCATATGTGTGGACACACACCTCCATGGAATTCTGGGATTAATATTTAATTAAAACATTTAATGGGTAGATTTATTATATAATTTAATGGATAATTGATATTTTTATTTAATTAAGGATGTTTTGGTAGGAATGTCCAATAAAAATCTAATTTAATTATTAATAAGATATCATTATAAAATTAAGAATATTAAAACAAGCATACTAATATGAAATTGATCATTTCATTTAAAGTAATAGATTTTTATAAATTATCTCACCCTCAGAAGTCATTAAAATAATCATAAATCAAAATTTTAAACATTAATTAGGATAATTTTTTAAGAGATACTAAATTGTAACAGATTTAAAAAAATCCATTAAATAATGGTATGGTTTTTATCATCCTGTTTGACCACCCATGTATAAATTATTATAAAATAATGAGACAAATTACTATTTTAAATTTAATATTGGTAATATATTATTTATGTTACTAAATATTGAGTTTGATCATTTCAATTTTATCATTAATATTAAACACATTAACTACGTGACCATTGATTGTTTCTTAGAAATCAATGATACTCTCTCATCGCATATTTTACATTTTATAAACAATACCAAAACTCATGAATATCGAAATTATAACATTTCAAAAAATTATAAAACATTAATTATATCATAATAAATTTTCAAGAGATTTTGATCATTGGGATACAAATAAATAATAACCCATCATTTTTAAAACATTTTGTAATGAAAATTTTTAGTCACCCCGGATACAAAAAATTAGTTCAAATTTATTATTATACATATATGAATCAACATAAATGGGGAATATAAATGGTTATATTTACAATTTTTTTCTGAAAATAAATTAATAAATTAGTTACCTTTGTAAATAAAAAGTTATATCAGGATTGAATAATTGATGAAATAAGGTAATGTATTCCTTCTTAATCAACCTTAACTGGGGCCTGTTTTTAGGACACACATATATTATTTTATATGTTGCAACTAATTTCTCATTATTTTTTGTACCATACATCTTTTTTATCCATTGTGAATTTACATTGTTCGTTCTCTTAATTTCAAAGAAAATATATTAATATACACTAAAATATATTGATATTCTTCTAACTCAATCATGACTGATGAGTCGTAATGTTTTTCCATGAGTTTAGACCATAATTTCCTATATTAATCGAAATATCTGTTATATAAAATAATTTTTATTATAATATTAATTATTAATGATTATCATCCTTTTATAAAATGATATTAATTCAATAATAATTCCGCTCCACTTAAATAACACATTACCATATCCTTCCATGATTTTCACTTCCTCAAAATTTTTAAACATAAAATTTGGAATTAAATCAATATTTTAATTTTTTTATCATTAAAAATTATACATAAATAAATTTAATCATTCAAATTTTTATTGGCCCATATGACTTGGGTTTTGAATGATGGTATTTTATAAAATTATAAAGACTTTTTATCACTTTTTATAATCATGGGTCTTATATTTCACTACACCATTCCTCAATATAAAACATTATTCATTGATAATTAATTTATTATAGGATTTCTGTTTAAAAAATAATAAAATTTTCAAATAGTTTGTGTAACATTTTACACATTTACTTTTTAAATCAACATTTTTACTTCTCTTATAAAATCATTAAAATGATATCTAAAAAATTATACATGTTTTATCATGCATTTTATTATTAAAATGGAAAATGAATTAACCAATTCAGGTCTAGGTTTCATGAACAATCATCAAATCATAATTTCATTATTATGTAATTTTCACATTGATATCAATAAATCAAATATTTTATCTTTTAACATGAAACATTCATCATGTTTTCTAATAATATGGGAAACTAAATGTAATTAAACATCATAAATTAATGTATATGATATGTTTTTAACATAACAACTATATTCATTATCTCAATGGATTATTGTGATATTTTATAGAAATAATCATGACACCCATTTAATTCTCATGTGAGTTATTCTATAATAAAATTATTAGTATTTTCCAACATTTTACACATATACATTTATATATTATGATGTGATTGTGGAACTAATATTATATCCCATTAAATTAATAGTGTAGAATATTATATCTCAGGAATTGAATTGTATAGAATTAATTAGTAAATAAATGATCCTCCAAATATATTAATATTTTATAGATTGAGTGGATTTATTGGATATCAAATAACAATATGGATTCTAAAAGTCGATAGAGGATATTAAAAATATGTAAATTGGGTTAGTTACCCCAAATGGATAATTTGACTATTAATTAAGTCATAAGATTGTGAAAAAAAATTTAACTAAAGACATGGTTTAACACACCTAGGAGATATTATTTTCATAATCATAAGGTATTTACGATCATCTATAATGAATTTATTTTATGGTATATTTTTGGGTTTATGTTATGATTTATGAGAAATATAATCATAATGAAACATAGGGTGAATAAATAATTATATAAGGAGAAAAATTGATATTAATTATACTAAAAGAACATTAGGGTAATGTGATAATATTATAAAAATGGACATAATGTTCTTAATATTTCATAGCTATATTCATGAAACAAAAATTTTATGGTTCATTATTCATCACCCATGTCAACACCCTTTGGGTTTAGTGAAGTTTGGAACAAGAGGTAAACTAAGATGCGAGGGATAATATAATGATTACATCAATATAGTAACTAGATTTAGAAATTGTATAATTTTTCAAAACTATATCTCATTATACCATTTGAAAAATGTGAAAACATTTGATGTCTCAAAAAAAATAAAATAGAGGAATATATATTCCTATTGATTTTTCTGTTAAAAAGATAATGTAGGTATTCATATTCAATTCCCTAAATGTCAAAATTAATGAGAGAATCATGGGGGTATTTTCATTAATAAAAGATATGATTTTATAACTAAGGAGTTGAATTCCAAGAAAATTAATTATATAGGGAAAATATATAATAAAAAATGGGTTTCATCAATCTTTATGATGTTGGAAATTATAAAAATAAATACCCAATTCTAATGGTTGATGAGAAAAAATAGGCATAAAAAACAACATATGAAATTGTAATAATGAATATCCTATTAAAATTTTTTATTGATGATGGATTTTTTTACCTCTAAATTTTCATATATATCTTATTTCAAGAAAATTTTAAACAATTATATATTTATGATAAAGAATTATTTTTTAATGTAATTATTATATTCATTCTATAAGGATCTTATTAAATGTTGGATTAATTTAATTCTTAAAGGATTATCCCATATAATGTTTTTATGATTATTTTAGTAATGTATTATATATTTTTAAAAGTGGATTATATAAAATTGTATATAGGGAAATATAAATTTACATCCCAAAAAAACTAGTAATCAACTTCTAATTTATAGTTAATTTTTGATATCCAAATTATGCTACAAAAATCATATGAGTTTTAAAATTTAGAAGATATAATAAATTTAAGGTCGGTGGGGGAGAATGTATTGACTTGATATTTTAATATACTTTTCCCTCTAATAATGTAACATATATCTAATTTCAGTCTCCATATATAACATCAAATTAATTAAAAAGTTTACTCTATATATCTTACATATTTTTTTTGAAATTATTTTTTGAATTAGGGAGATTTAGTAGGTATAATTGATTAATTAAATATTAATATATATAGAATACATTTTACTTTTAGTATGAATTAAATTCAATTTGTTTTATTAAATTTTCTAAAAAGAACATTTTATCTGAAGAAATGTATTTTATATAAACCCCCCCATTAATATTATATAAATCACAATATAAATAAACATATGAATAATGACGGTGAAATATATATTATGTTTATAGTGTTTTTACACTAATATATTTGGTAGATGATATGAAATAATAATAAAAATATTCAACATTTGAAAATTCTACATTCCAATGAATTTAGTTTTTTATTAAATTCTATGTTTTCATTTAGAAGTTCAGATTACACATTTCATTATTTTTTTATATAAAAAATTGATCAAATATTCTTAATTAATAATGATAATTTTTTCATATGATAATTTTTTTGATTACTCTAGAAATGTAGACCATTAGATGAATTGTTAAAAATATGTGTTTTAAAAATTGAATGATTTAATGAAATTATTACTATATATATAATAAATTAGAACATATAGAACATATTTCATGAAAAAGAAATTATTTTCATAAGTAACATTATATTTAAAAATAATTTATGTTTAATATAAAAACCTATAATTAATGTTTATAATATAATTACTATTTTTTTAAAACAAATATTTTAAATCATTAGAAATAATTATTTTAAAATTATTTATTATTAATATTAGAAATTGAATAAAAAATATGCATTTTAATTTATTAGTTCATAGTATCAAATAATATAAAATGGGATATATTATTTTTTTGCAAAATGTATATGTCACCTTAGGAAGTCACATGTTTCCATTATAAAAGATGAAATAGTCAAACTGAAAAATATAATAAAGATTATAAGAGAAAATGATTAACATAATATTGGAAATGTGTGTCTGAGGAATATATTTACATTATCCCTAAAAGTGTCTATTATTTTTAAATATTTTACCCACATTACGTGGTACATACATCCAAGTGATAAAATGTATTTTTCACTGAAAAAAATGTCATCCCTTATAACTTATAAAATGGTTTTTCCTCCCCATAATTAACCAAAAAAGTCCACACAGTTCAGAGTAATATATGATATAAAATTATAAAAAATTCATATATTAAATTAATATGTTTTGGTATTCACAATATACTATCCATTAATGGATTAAATCTTTTCCAAGGTGGTCTATCAATAATGTGAGTTATAAATTGATATCTTCTCTATCCACATTTCTATATATTTATGTGCAATTATTCATCAAAAAATTACTTTAAAAATAACAAAAATATTCACTTGTTATTATTTATATACTTTGATTTTATTATAATTATTTTATAATCATTATTCACCATTCACTTTTCCAATTAAGAAAATCAATAACATGAATCATGTGTACATAAAAACTATATCCTTCATAAAGAAAAATTTTCATTTTTAATCTACACGAATGATGGATTGAATAAGAGGGTATGTTAAAATATAAATATTACTTTAAATTATGATTTTATATTTATAATTTTTAATAAAAAAATTCCTATAAATATATTAAAAATGATAGGATTATTGATGCATATATATCGATTACCACCTCCAAGGAATGTTGTGTCTCGTTGATCGCAACCTCCAATAATGGATTGATTTTAAAATATCTTTAAAGGGGAAATATTATATTTATTTATTTAGTTATTTTATGGTATTGAAGAATTTTACAAAAATTAATGATATAAAAAATCATTATACAATTAACCTTCTACAAATAAGAACACTAAGATGAATAATAATTTATTTTATTTAATGGATTTAAATAAATTATTTTTTCAATAAGTATTTTTCAATTTATATATATAAAACTTTAAAAAAATTATGATCCTCATTCTTCTTCTAGTATGATATTACAATTTATCCGCTTCAATATCATCCAATATGTTCAAGTATGTTTTTTGGGTCTGTTTCACCACACATTATACCAATGAAATATAATTAAATAATGAATGAATCTATGAACATGGATACAAATAATTTATTATATAAATGTGTACATAAGGATTTAATTTTGTTACAATAATGGTAACATTATATTTAAACTCTTTATTTATGGTTGTTCGGCTCATTTGATAAGAATATAGGAACGCCCTCATCTTTAATTTCACCTTCAAGTAATATTTCCAAAACACCAATTCAATGATATATTATAATTATAAATAACGTTTTTCAAAAATCCCTTAAAAAATAATTGTAGTTTTTTTTAGTTGACGATCTTTTTTGAAAATGAAGGATGCCATGGTCATTTGTGGATTTACCAAGAGATTTTGGACAATTTAGGTCAACAATGGTCCAATAAAAATGAATGAATTCTATGGTTTTTGTAAAAACAATTATTATAAAAGGTAACATTATATCCTAGTGTTTAATGAAAATTTGTGTCCAAAAATTGGAGAATTGAAACTGGTGTTTTGGGAAGAGGTTATATTTCTTTGTAAATATAATGAGTTCAATATAATGGTGAAGTTGTTTTTTGATGTTGAATGAAATTATATATTTTGTAAATTCATACCAAAATTTGATGAAGTCATTATTTCATGATGTTTATAAAAGTGTGAGAATGATGGGTTTCCTCAAACCAAGAGATAGTGTTTCACATGTTTGTGAAATAGAATTACATGATAAGTACGATGTTAAAAATTGATGTTGCAAGATCATGTAATATTTCTGTGAAAAGAAGAATGTGGGTAATGATTTCGAACCCAAGGTTGGATGGGTTTATAAATAGGTGGATACACCTCTCATATGTGTATCATTACATTTAGAAAACATTAGGGTTATAAATCCATAATATTATTTTGAAAAGTGTAAGAGGTTCACACAAAATGAAGTTATGCATAATACCAAAATTTTAATGGATGTTGGTAGTTCTATGAAAGAAAATTAATGATTCACAAAAGGTGGAATAGTTTCATAAAACTATTTTAAAGGGATACACAAAAGATTTTCTGATGACTTATTTGGATTTTCCTTGTAATTATATTGTGAAGGGTATTCATCGAGGGGTTGGAACTAAAACATAATGATTCACTAAAAGAGGTGTAAAACATATTGATGCATGTGATCAAAGGGAATATCCAAAAGGAACAGTCAGAACACATAATTTGTGAGGGTAGTGTTATTTTAAATTGTTAGTGGTTGTATACCAAGAGGGAATTTGAGTCATCATTTAATTATTCAATAGTTGTGCTCTTTTAGTATATTTAGTAAATCATTAAATTTTCATTGTATTATCATTTGAAATAAAATAGTGTGTGTGAAAAAAATAAATATTTTTCTTCTCATACACTAAATTATTTACATCTATTCATTGTAATGGTAAATGGAGGGTTAATTGTTTTTTTAATGATAGAACAATATATAAAAGTGAAATTTTTCTAATATAGGATACCCCAATCCACCCTCTCACAAGGTAAATTGGGAAAAATTAACTATTATACATAGGTATAATAAATATAAATGAGGATTATAAATGTTAATTTATATTAGAATGTATATTAATAAGTAATTAAATTAGTTAGGCTTGGAATAATGGAGATTAGATAACATTAGAGGAATTTTTCAAATATGTTAGTGTACTTTTCTTAATCATCATACATTGAGGAATGTTTACAAATTACACATCAAAATTATTTTGTATATTGTAACAAACACACCATTAATTATAGTATATTATGTTATTATTTATATTTTAATATTCAGATTAAGATATTTTATCCCATTATTTAGACTGTAAATGACATGTTCCGTAAAATATAAGGTGTTTTTTCATAACTCAATTTATTTTCCAAAGCTATAATATTTTTTCCATTATCTTCTTATATCATTTCATATACTTCACCATATTAATATTTTGTGAAATCATTTTTCATTAAAATAATACTTATTAATGGATTATATTACATATTATATATGTAACTATGTTTAAAATAGTAATCATCTACATAGATGTTGGTTTAAATTCCATGTACTCGTTTTCCTTTTCCTTATATGGTTTTCTGAAAATACATAGAAATATATGAATTTTTTATTCCTTATGTAACTCAAATTTATACACCACTAATTTTTAAAATAAAATATTTATTGGCTCTAATGATGTGGGTTTTAAATTTTGTAATTTTTTATAATATTAAAACAATTCACCCCTTTTCACAAATAATGGGGTTTTCATACACTCAACTCTTCCCCAAGAGAAGTGATTATATAGTTTTCAGGGATACGTTAGTGATGTTGGTTTTTTTAAACTATTATTTTTCAAAATAATTCACTTCATCATTACAAAAGTTAAATTTAAATTGAAACACATGAGTTTATCCATCCAAATTATAATTAACAGGATTTATAAAAATAGTTATATGATTTTGATTTCATTTTACATTAGTATTCAAATAGATATAAGATGATTAGAATTATTATTCATGATTTAATATATTAATAAATTTTCACTAATTCTATTATATTTTAGTTATCACCATGGTAACATACAAATATAATTATTGATCACATGGATTATAGAAAACTCATGATATATAATAATATTGTGGGTTTGAAAAATGTAAACCTCCTAAAATCCTTAGTAATATATGTTTCAAAGATATCCTCTATATTCATTTTCTAGAAAGATTATTATCATAATATATTGAAATAGTAATTAAACCAATTTAAATAATTATTTATTTATTTTTTGTTGAAACTATGAATTTTTTCCTATGTGTAATACATATTAATGTACATTATTTGATGTGACAAGTATAATCAAAATTTTATATCCCTATAATTCATTGGGAATGGATTTCTATCTCTAGTGAAATTTTAATCATATAATGGAATGAACATTATAGAGAATGGGAAATTTTCAACAAAGATGGTATTGGTTGTGTCACATAACGTATGATTATATTTTCCTGCATTGGGAAGTGGTCAAAATAGTTTGATTCCATAATCCTTTGATAATAGTTTCATTTTCATAATGCATCATGATCTGATTCAAGGATTATGATATATGATTTATTGTTTTTTAATTTTTATGATTATATAAAAAGTCACTAAAAACATTCTCACACTATATGTTTATATTATTCTAATGTAATATTTTTTATTTATATTCAATATGGTTAACTTTTCGAAAATTTCATGATTTTCATATATTATAATTACATTTCCCTTAGAAATGAAGTAAATTAATATGATTGGTATTTCTAGAAAATTATCATTTGCTTAATATTTAAAGGATATATATAATACAAGTTATGACATATTGATTTTATTTTATTGTAGTTAAAATATCAATTTTTTTAAATATTATATTGATTTTTCAGTTAAATATGTTTCTAATTTTTTTAAACCATTTAGCAATACCATATTTGGTATGTATTTCAATGAAATATATTATTTATTCCATGGTATAATAATTTCATATTTTATAGAAATTATTTAGGTTATGATATATTATCAACACAGGATGAATCCACACATTTAATTAGATAATTAACTTTTACATGTGACCCTAAACAATTTAAATAATAAAAGGGATGAAAAACGTTAATTGATTGGGGTGATAGATTAATTCAATGGCATGAAAAAAAGATCCTAGGGTGGTAAGGGAAACCCCAAATCATAGAAATAATTACAAAAAAAATTATCATTCCATGCGATAATCATTAAAAACTATAATATATAATGGAATACAATCAAGGAGTAAGATTGCCAAGAATAAGTATCAAATGAGACATCCATGGATGTTTCAATCTATGATATGTAATATAATATAAGTAAATATGATAAATATAATTATCAAATATCAATAAATATTACCCTTAAAAGAACTATTTAGATGAACGAAAATAAATTATAACCGTTTTTTGAAGAAGAAGAAAAGGAGGAATAAAGAGGGATGACTGCTGAACATGAAGGTATAATTACTAAATTTGAAAACTTATATCCTAAATTAGTTTATATGGAGTATTACTATCACATTTTTAAAAAAATTAATCTACTTATTTACAATAAATATACTATTTTTTTCTAATTCAAACAGTTTTAAAATGTTTTCAATTAGCGGGAAAAGTAAATGATATCCAAAAGAAGAAAAATTGTAGAATTTTGAAATTATTTGTTGGTTATATTTACATGATACACATTTTAATGATGTAAATATTTTTTATATGATTAAAACTATAATGGAATCCCTTTAAAGAAGTACACACGAGTTATTTCATTGGAATCGAGTTATTTAGTTTTTATTTAAGGAATTTATTTTATGATGTAGATCAGCACTCCCCTATCTATTTGGGATTCTATGTTCATGGAAATTTTACATTAAAAATTTTATTTTTCTTTTATTGATTTATAATGGAATTGATATAAAATATACATATAAAAATTAAACAAAATTATTTTTTTCAAAATGGGATGGCTTTTTATGTTCTTTATTTTACCTCCACAATTTCACATTGAATTCTTTTAAATAATTTGAGAAATGCATGAACCATAAATTTAATTTTACTATAATTTTAATATATGATTGAAATAATTTATTATAAATTACAGATTCCAATATTTATATATTATTTTTGATAAGGTTGAATGATTAAAATAAAATAATTAATAATTGTAAATATGAAATGTGATATGGATATTATGAATACTGATTTGGGGGGAATTTTTTATTATTGTAGTTGATATTTAACTTCTAAAACTCAATTTTCAAATATTTTATGTTTATATACATTGGATTATTTTAATTACAATGAAATGAGTGATTTTATTTTACCATGTATTATCATTCAAGAGAGGGTTATATGTTATTTTACCTATTTTTTTCTTTTACTGTATTTCATGAAATATTCTTGGGGAATGTAGAACTATTAAAACTAATATTATTAAATTTTAAAATATATGATTATAAAAAATAAATTTTAACATAATTGAGAAATATTTTTTAGAAATACGATATCCTTGAGACATATATTTACATCTATACTACTTTAAATATAAGTTCAACGAATAACCATGTCAGGAAAAACACATCTTAGAAGTTTATTTTTTCCTTTCCTACAACCTCCTTTCTATTTTTATCATATTTATTGGGTACAATATAGAGGGATGAGTATCATTTGGAATAATGGATAGATTCATTATAAAGAGACATGTGAGGTGATATACTAGGTCATTGTATGATTCCTCTTCATATATCATTGTATAATATTTCAAAACCCTTGAAAATAATGTTTTTTTTAATTAAAATTTAATTAAAAATGAAAAAAATTTGTTGTGTCATTAGAGGGTTAAAAATAATTATTTATTGAAAAAATATCATGATCATAATTTGATGTTTGGTGGATGTAAGAAATACGATAATAAAACATTTAAAAAATAAATTAATATCAATTTCAAAATAAAAAATTTTAAATAATGAAAAATCATATGATATTATTCCATTATTACTACTTGTCATATTCATGACAAACATTAATTTTGGGAGTTTTGGTGATGTCAGTTTTATTGGAGAATTTTTCTGTATATTATTATTTGTAATCATGATATCAATAAATAATTAAACATACGTTTTTACCCTTCTTGTTTTCTCAACACTATCCACCTACCAAAATCCCTTCAGTCACATGATCGTAAATTCTTATCACTCTTGATTAATTTTGGACATTGTGATTATGAGGTAGAGATTTGATATCCAATGAAATAATTTTGTTATGCGATTTTATATATATTATTAAGAAAACTCCACTAAGATTTTACATTTACTAATGAAGAAAAAAAATTCATGGGAGGTGGATCATTATTGGGTGGCTTACTAATACAAAACCATGATTATTAAATTAAATTTAGGAGGGGATCATCACTTTCAAAGGGGCAATAACAAATAAATAATTTATTTATTTACTCGATAAAAAAAGAGTTAAAATTATATTATTAGGAAGAAATTATAAGATTATATTCTTAATTTAAAATTTTGGTGATTTTTTATTATTGAATTTGAATATTATTATAATGGGTTCACATTAAGATTTATGATGAGACCATTTACCGAGGGAATGTGTTCTTTTAGTGTGGAGGATATTATTTTAAAATTTAATGAATATTTTTTTGAAACATAAATACGATAATGCCGTTAAATATTGATATATTTCATTACTAAGTAATTATTTTTATTCATTTATTATTAATTATCATTTTAATTATGCTTTTTAAAAAAAATCACTAATTTATATCATTATATATAATTGTTTTGACGTTGAATTTTTTTTAAATATCTATATAATAATTATTTCAATTATTGTATTATTCCCATGGAATTTAACCTATATAGAGAATATTGGTGGGGATAATGGGTTCAGAAAGATACATTGAGGAAGGGGAAATGCATGGGTGGAATTCTTATATTCTAGGGCCAAGCATGACTATCTGTAAAAGTGCACAATCTCTAGTTGAGCTTCATCAAGATAAGTATACCAAAAGTTGTAATATTAATCATCATGAATAAATTCACATGTCATATTTATGATAAATTAATTTCCTTGTATGTTTTATATATAATGAATCATTTATATTTTAACAATGTTTTTGCGTCTTTACCCTCATTCATATTTTTTCATAAAAACTATTCATTTACCATAATACCGTGATGTACTATGATGTGGGAACATGAGATATACTATATTATTGAAGATGAAAACAAAACATGATATACTTTACGTCATTTACATCCAAGAATATAGTTTGATCATTCACTACCCTTTTGCAACTACACAACTCGATTGACCAAATTTTGGTTAAAAATTATTCTAATGTCGGCTATCCACAACACCAATGTTGTATGTATGGTATGTGAAAAAGGATTTAATATATAAAATAGTGTTTAGATTTAGTATATTTGATTCACTATATTGGAAAATGTATAAATTCAGGGTTTCATCAAAGAAATCATGGAGTATAGGGTTTACTTTTTTTTATAGTGCAATGTACGATAGTTATATATAATTGTACAAGTAGAGTTTTCCTAATCTGTATTAAGAGGGTTGTTCCATATTTCGAGAAGCATAGACGAAGGCCACATAACAATACAGATATCACATAATGATATATATATATATATATATATATATATATCAATATCTATATGTATAGCATCCAATGTAATTTTATTCACTAATGATCAAAGGATTATTTAATGAGGGTTTTTTGTATACCCCATACATGCATATAAAATTATTTTATTGTGTTATATAAGGATATTTTTCGAAATATATAGAAATAATTATTAAAGATAATTCATGATTAAGATTATATATGGCCATGAGTTACTAGAAGAAATGGCTGGAAGATAGATGGTATGTGATAGGAAATGAAATATACAAAGAGGATTACACAAAAACAACTTCTCTCCATCTTGTAATAAATGATATATTTTAATAGAGTAAGAGGTATCCTGAAATATGAGGAAAATGTTAGAAGAAATAAGATGATATTAGGAGAGGATAAAAGTTTATATTAGTGGATAGTCACAAGTGATATTTATTAGACATGCCAATGTTTATAAATAAATAAATATTCTACTATGTGAAAAATAGGATTTTCTTTTAATGGTGAGGTCCACTAGATAATTTGATGATTAAAAGCAACATTATAACTCTCAGTGGAAGAATTGTTTTCAAAATGACCACAATTTACTTTACAAATGAATTTTTTGGTTTTTTTTCATTCTGAATCCTAGGAATTCATGTGAACAAACATCATATCCTTAAAAGTCATCTTATATTATGACAAAATGTATTTATTTTAGTAGGAATTTCTACAAAATATTTATCAATTATAATTATATTATAGATAATGAAAAATAAATTATGAATTTATCAAATTCATAAGATCGGTTGGAATTGGATGAAAATGGTGTATGTGATATAACAAGTTTTAATTTTTTTGTGACATTCATAATAATTTAGAATTCAATTTAGAAATATTAAATATATTATTACTAATTTACATCCAATAATTAATGTTACTAGGTGATTAAATCCAATTTATTTTTGGGGAGTGGGGAGGGATATTCAACTTTAAATCCATTATCCAATATTATATTGATTCTGATGAAATTTGTTTAGTTACTGATTATGTATCATGGGGTGTATGTAGTTCGAGTTGTGGTTGAGAGAAAAATATTGTAACCCGAAAAAGATTCATTTTTAAAATTTTGATTAAATTCCTAATTGAGAATTATATGATGTAAATTAAGGATAAACCATCATTAGAATAAAACATCCATCCATTCACCGTTGTTTTTATTTTTTATTCACTATGGTTCAAACAATTCTATTATGTTTATGTAGTTTCAAAAAATTTACATGTTTTTTTTAAGTTGTTAATTCATATATCTCATGGGTTCACACTAAATACATTAGATTCCTATACTACTAAATATTATTTTTAGTGATTTATATTTCACTCTTTATAAATTCATTAATATTATAAAACCATAGGATGAAATGAAACATTCTAGGACATTCATACTTTTATAACCATTTTGAGGGGTACGATCAGTAAAATCCAAATGTTATAAAATAATATTATCTTTCCCTTATACATTTTAGGATTTTGTATTTTTTTGGATATATTACTAAATTTTATAATATAATTTTTTTTTGTTTTTATCTCTATTACTCAAATTATGATTCCATATATCAAATTGTAATTTCAAAATTCCAATATCTCCCACCAAATCAAAATGTTGAACTGGAAAATGAAACAGTAAGGATGGGAGAGATAAATTACATTATTAGTACCAAAACTACACTTGATTATATAATAGGAACTCTAAGGAATGTAGAGACTCTTCATATGAAGCTTTAAACTATAATATAACAAGGTTAAGGAAGTTGATTAATCATGGAATATTATCTAATAGAAAGCATATGATAATGAAATAACATAGGTTATGTATGAATATGGATCTATGTCTAATTTTGAATATGAGGTAAATCAATATTTTGATTATAATACATCAATTTTCATGAATCGATTATTTAAAATTAATTAAATGTGAAAATAATGAATATAATTAACACTTTTTTTAAGAAGAAGAAATTGAGGAGCAGATAAATTTGGATGATGAACAAGAAAATAGAATTAAATAATTTAAATATAATATTCCTTCAGATGATGTAAATGAGGAGTAATATCATTTGTCGAAAATAAAAGAGTTATTTCTTCAATATAATGTCATGGATTTCTGCAGTTATAACCATAATACATAGAATAATGAAATGAAATAAGATTTTCATAAATAAATTTTTAATTTTTTTTAAGAAACATTAATTTTTTTAAGTCAAACTCAATAAAATGGAATTGTAACCAAAAAGAAAATATTTAACCATGCACGGATTGATTAATACCAATAAAAAGTTAAAACACTAAAAACAGTAAATATTTAGTAACTATGTAATAAATAAATAAATAAATTACATTACGAAACAAAATAAATTTGAATATGTTTTTGAAATTTGTATTTAATGAGTCTATGAAAATTATACAGGAGGTCATAATGCATTCGAAAAAGAGAAAATCAATGGAGTGGGTATTAATCTATAGTACCCTTCGTTGTGGCATGTTTTCATGTTCTAAACACATTCAAATTAGATATATTGAATTTAATTCACAAGTATTTCTTTGAAATTTAAATTTAATATGTTTTTACTAGACAATTTCATAATCTCCATATTATGAACTTTGAATTCTTTTATTATCAATATTATTTGGGTTTTATTGTCTCAGTTTAATTTTCACTAGTACAAAGATATTTTCCCTCACATATGATCTTATAGGGTTATTTTGTTCAACAATATAACCATGATAAATTTTCATTTATCTTTTACAATGGAAAAATGTATACTATATATTATAATGATCTTCATTAATAGATTCTATTCACTATAAAAATATGATGTTCTTATTACTAATATCATTAATATATTATTTTTATATCTCTTATACGTCTATACTTTTTAAATTATTTTAATAAGCCTCTAATTTAGGAATAAATGATAGTTTAATGTCTTTTTATAATAACATTAACATTAATTTTTCAAATTATTCTTCTAAATATTTTTGAATGGTCAGTAATTAACTACATAGGTGTGAAAAGTAACTAATTTTTTAAACATTACCCTTAATTAATTTTACTCGTTTTATATCTATTTTTTAATGAATATTCATCTTCATATTTTTGAGGTTTTATATAGTAAATTATATTCCCGTTGTATTGTGAATTTTTAATTTTTAAAATTCTGATTATTTGTTTGGTATAAAAAACTAAGGTATTTCATTCCTCGTAGATATTTTTTCTTCTAAATCACTTTTTTTATCATTCACTTAATAAAATTTAATGTATTTAAAATTTATAATTTTTTCAATTTAATTTTTTCAATATAATAATACTATTCTCCAAAAAAAGATTTTTAATTTGATTGTTATCATTTCAATCACCCATAAATTTAATATATTTATAACAAATATTCCCTTATATTTTTCTATATACATGAAAAGGATATAGTTATTTTGATTAATTATAATGATCATCATTTTAATTATCTTATGCTCCCCTCAATAGATTTAATTTTATGTATCAAGTGATCAATTCATGACTACATGTTTTGAAAGACCATTCATAATTTTTTTAAAATAATTTCCATTCCATGGGTAATTTCACGATATTTTGTATTACTAATCAGACGAGGAACACATATCTATTTTTATCAAAACGAGATGATTGGGTATGATATTTTTCTCTAACTCATTGGAAAAATCTATATATCTAATGAGATAAATTTGTGGTACACATGTGGTCAACAAAGGCACAATGGTTATAGAATATAATTAGTTATTCAAATCCAAATTGTTTTTGTAAATTTTTGGATTTATCAACCCAAGAAGTTGTGGTATATATATAGTTAGACAATAACCAAAAGGATGGAGAACATGGGATGTTATAAAAATCCAAAAATGCATTGTTACACTAGATGTCAGCCCAAACCTAATGGTTTTGTTACCTAATCATTTATCCAAATCCTAATATATTGCATGGGTTCCTAGGAAAATCATCTTATCTTATATGATGTTGGTTATAAAAACAAATTATTTATTGAATTTCTCAATGCTCGATGCTGATATAAGTTTTATTCCCATATAAATGCCATTTATTAATGTTATTTTTGCATATTATGTAATGTTCTCTTATTATTAACTCACAATTATAAAATTTTAAGGATAATTTTTACTAAACAATTACATATGCCATGAATTTTTACTTATGATCAATGTTTTATGGGGTGTGATTATCTGATGTAATTCCCTAGAATATTGAAATTTATCTCATACTCATATACACATCCAATTCTCACATATGAATCATGATTAATGTTGTGCTGTTATATGTTACCAAGTGATAAAGATCACCCTTTTAATGAATCCATTTTTCCATTTTGTAAATAAGATAATAATATATTAATTATCAATAACTGTATCAGATGACAATGTTATTTTTTTTGGAAATTTCAATGAATTATTATAAAATAATAAGATCTTATAGGTAATATTCAATTACACTAAACCATTAGGTTATAATACATTCTTTTTTGGCCAAATGAAATGATTATGATATGTAAGTCAGGTTAAATATAATCATCTTATAGTAAATTAACTTAAAATGATATCAATGATACATTTTAATAAGTATAAATTTTGAACCATATTAATTAGTGTATATCCTAGGAGATTTATCCAAATAATGGTTGTAATTTCTGACACTAAATAATATGTAAATGATCTAAACATTATATAAACAATATATTTTTAATATTTTTATTGAAATATTTCTTTTCATTGAACGTTGTAGGCTTCCATTATATGTAGAATATGTAAAATACTTAAACATAAATGATAATACATTCTATTTTCCTTAAATTTTATTAACAATAGCAAAAAGGTAATTCCTTCATATATATAGACAAACTCAAATATTCCCTTATTGTCTCACTAAATAATTTTTAGAACTAAAAAAAATTCACCTTTTAGATTAATCAAAATATCTATTTTATCATTAAATCTTCTTATATGATTATAAACTCCATGATAAAAAATTAACCATCTAGTTTTCCATAAAAAACACTCTTTAAAAATTATAGGTAATAATAAAATAACACATAAAGAATTTCATTTTGGATTGGAACAAATTTCTAATATTGACTTTTTTACATAGTATTGAAAAATTCCATCAAAAATAGTTCACCATCTTAGATGATAATTTACATTATAATATCCTTAATTAATCTTAAATATTGTTAAACTAAATAATAATTCATAAAACATCCTCAATGATACTATAATTTATTAAAAATTTATTATATTCCTTGTTCAAAAATAAATAATACAAAAAAAGTTTTCTTCTTGGATGGATCTAAAATTAAGATTAATTTTTTCGTTTCTAGATAGTACAGAAATATGATTTAAAACATGACCCCTTCTAGATATAACTAAATTATTTCATTTGGTTTAACTTTTCCTCAATGATAATTTTCTATATAATAAAAAAAATTCACCATTTTACTAAAAATAATTACATTAATAATCTTCACGTCATGGTTGGAATTATAATGTAGTACAAGACATTATCCTTACAGCACAACAAAAAAATAGACTAATATGCCTTATATATACCTAGTTAGCATTAAATCATTATATAACTCTACAAATAATTATTTCTCGAATTAAAATGTGACATAAATCTCTATACATTATTGTTTATATTTGAATGACGACTTATTTGATAAATACCAAAAATTAATCTTTAAATAGTAGAGAAACCATTCAAGACTTATTATTTGGATTTATACTGCTATGTACTCTTTCACGCTCTTGAATAGAATTTAAATCTTTATTGTATTCTTATATGATGCTAATATATAACATGGTATTTGATTATAATGATATTAGAATGAAATTTATTTCTCCCATTGCAAGAATCAATTTTATAATTTTTATGTGTATCTTCAAATGTATATGTTCTAGTCCTCCCAATTCATCAAAGGTTCTATCTCCACTATGGTAGTAAATAAAATAAGTAAATATTATTATAAATATTATAATTTCACAAAATTTAGGGAAATAATTATTATAAATTTATGGTAAATGTAGATATCTTAATTGGGTGAGTACACCTCATCACATATCATTTTAAAACCTAAATCCCAACACAACCCAAATAATCTCTCCTACTTTTATAGAGTGGTACAGTAGTATGGGATGAATATGATATGAGTAGTTCTATTTAAGATGAAATGAGGCATGTATTAGACTCTATAAAAAACAAAATTACATCCAAAACACATTAATCCCCTATATCATATTAACTTTTTAGTTTAATTTATTTTAACATGAATTTATGTGGGTTTTATTTTAATTTAGGTAGAATATTGTCTGTGTTTTAGTAAACTTATTATTGAAAAACTAGGAACTAGTCCTAGAAATGCATGTCATTAATTTTTATGAAAATTACAAGGCTAGTCCATGACAATAGAAGTAAAATGGAAAATTTATTTTGGGTAATCATGGTCTGTCCAGTGAAGAGGGTAATGTTACTAAACTATTTTTTAGCCATTTGGAAACCAAGAGGATAACTAATGTTAATTAAAAAGTTGAAATTTAAATACTATTCTTTGGATTTTTCTATCTTATCTAGCCTTATTCTGACAAACTCAATACTTGTAACTTAGTAAAACTTATCCAATCATTTTCCCTATTCTAATTAATGAATCTACGGTGTTTTTAATGATGTAAAGTTTATTTCTATTGGTAGTAATCTATAGATATCCTTCATTTATTTTCCCATCAATTATTGTTTTTTGTTCTCTTTAAATCTCCCAATGTCCTAGGGAATTCAATGGACAAAATTTTAATAGTTTTTTTCTTTTTTTATATTTTGTTCAATTATATAATTTTTTAGTTATTGATTATGATACATGTTTTATATTATAAAATATATGAATATAAGAGTGGTTTTTCTATGATTTAACTTTTAAACATTAATAAATTATTGTTTATCATTTTAACAAAATTTTTAATTGTTTAATACACCATATTGTATACATTTAATAACTCTTTATAAATAATTTTTGAATCACAATGGTTTTTATTGGATGAAAATTGGGTTTCCATTAATTTTAATACTCAAATATACTTGTAATTTAAAAACATGTTATGTGTTCTGTTAAATGCATCTATGGGTATTGTTAAGTACATTTCCCACATAATGTGTTTTTTATTTTGAAATATGTTTTTAATATACATATTTTACTTCAGTTCAATGGAACTCCTAGTTCTCTAAAGTTTTATTTTGAGTTTCATAGAATGATTGATATAATTCTATATTGGGCTATGTAGCATTGGTTTGAAAAGGAATCTAACATATACTCGATGTATTTTTTGTTATGTAATAATTTGTATTGTTTATATATATGTTTTATAATTTCTTTAGTATGGAATACCTTGGGTATTTTGGAAACAAAAATGACTTAATAAATAATATAGACTATGTGCTAGAAAGGTAATACTGCTAAATTATATTGGGTGAGCTAATGAGATTGATTGGCACCATTATGAGATCGTGATTGTTTATAATAATTGAGTTTCAATATTTGATCTAGTATTACTCGAGGGAGTCCTAGTTACCTTTGGATCACATGGTAATGATACACAATTAATATATTATAAATGGTTAAGATGTGTTATTTTTAGCTTAACATTGAATTTGTAAGAAATTTGATATAGTTTATGTAATGCTACCCTCAATTATGATTTTTTGTTTTGTCGTTAATTTTATATAATTTTATTCGAGAAATATGTTTATATTTACATTTAGCCATTTATAATTTTCTTTTTATGGGTGTGTTATATTTTTTTCCACATCCATTTTCAAATGAGGAGTTCTCCATATTATAATTATTCTTGTTTCTATTGATTTATTTATATCTTTCTTATGTTCTTCATCATCTATGATTGTTTATTTTTATTCTAAACACACACACACACACACATATATATATATATATATATTGAATTTCAGATATGTTATTAAGTTGGTTTTCTAAAATTAATATTAAATGGTGTTATTTAACTTTATATCCAAAATTAATGCATTGTGAAGCATATATTTGATGCAGATTTTTTATTGAAAATTGTATTTATTTTTAAAAGGATTAAATAAAGATTTAATTTAAATGATTTAATAGGTTTCTTATGTTAAAATTAATTAAATTAATGGTTTACTAGGAATTTGTTTTATATTAAATTAATATCATACATTTATACTATTAGTTTTTTACAAGAGTAAAAGAGTTTCACTTTTAATAGTTATGAATGGAATTTTTGTGAAATAACCTACTTAAATTTTACCCATTCATGTCATTTAACATGTATTGTATGATCCCATTTATTACTATATCAGATACATTGATTTTTGGATTTGTTATTTGTATATTGAAAAGTTATATCGATTCACATGGAATGATAAGATGTATTGTAATGGATTTTTTTATTTGTTATTTTTACTTGTAGTTTTAATTCAGGTCTATACTTCCATTCTATCCAAATTCTATGTAATGTATAAATGATTTTTATTATGTATTTAGTTTCAAATTTTATCTTGTCTTATTTATTAGATTTATTTTTCCTCATGGGATATTTTATATTCTTAGTCCCTAATTAGTCAATTTTTAGATATGTTTAGTTTATTTTGTGTTAAATTCCAAAATATGGATGGGAATAAATTCATTTTTATGGAGAATCTCATATATTATTCATTATAATTATTATATGAAACTATTTAGAATTGAGTTTCCCTTGATTACATATAACTTTTTGTGTTACTATAGGGATATTAAGTGAAATTCTATATTATTTGGGACTATGTTAGGTGATATATTGGGTCTTCCAAAGATGAATTATTAAAAATGGTATCAAAGAATTTTGATATTATTTTTTGAGACTAGTTGTATGGATAGTGGTTCATAAAAATACATTTTTAATGTCTAGAGTTGGTTCCTTTTAGCCACCTTTTTTAATGATTCTTTAGTTTCCAGGGGTTCCAAGGATTATTATGTCTTGAATTTGTGATTTTTTAATGATATTTTTCAAGATTATTTGTATTGTTTGTATTCATTATAATACTTAGTTAAAATAAATGATTAATTTTGGGAAATATATATTTATAGAGTTTAATTGTGGAATAATTCATGGGGAACATGGCTATTATTCAAAGACTGTGTATAAATACCATGAAGTCTTCTAGTTAGACTCAAATAGTTGGTGCAAAATTATCCATAATGTACTGCCAAACCATGCATAGTTACTAATTTTCTATAATTTTAAATTTTTTTTAATAGGGTTTTAAATTATTTTTATACCAATTCATTTTTCATTTAATTTTAATTGGATTATAAAATTTGATTATTGGCATTTTATATATTGATTTAGAATAGAATTTTGAGACAAATATGTCATCTTGTTTTTTTAAAAAAAATTATTGACTGATATTTCATGTTTTTAATTGTTTCATAGAAATGGTTTTAATTATAAAAAAATATTTTAAATTTTTTATGAATTTATATTATGGATTTGGATAAAAAATATTTAATCCACATTTAGTGTTTTGATGTGTCATAATTATATAGTCAATGATAAATAATTTTATTTTTAATTGGTGGTTTCGCTTTATGTTATAATGTTTATAGGAAGTTTTTAGATAATTAAATGGTGTTCCTAAAAATATTTTAAAATATTTTAATGAGTTGATTTAACGTATTGGGTGAATGTTGGATATTAAGGGATATTTTCTTATTTATAATAAAATATATTAATCAATGTTTTAAAAGTTAATTTGATTCTACTTTCAAATAATGTGTTAAAAATTTTCAATGGGTTTGTTTGAAATGGTTCGATAGATTTGTTATATGGATTTATAAAACTACATTGTATTAAATTATAGTTTTTTTGTTTGTGAAAATTATTTATAAGGACCCTGCCTTAAAACATTACATAATATTGAATTAAATGATAAATTCCCATTGAGGATATTTTTATGTTTATAGTTTTAGAGAATAAGGACATAACTATTACATCTTAATTATTACAAATTAGAATCATCTACTCAGTTTCCAGTTTTTTTCACAAAATAAAAACTCTTAAATAAAAGATTCATGTCCAGTTCCATGTTTTAGACAACATGAAATTTCCTTGATCCCATCCTTGACCCTATTACACATTATTTCATGTGAAAAAAATTTCAAAAACATGGGATGAGCCTCAAAAACTCAGTAACAAATTAAAAAATATGGAAAGAAAACATTATTCCATGTATACATAAGAATCAATGAAATCATAGTTCACTCATAAAACATAAGCACATTAACATACCCCATGAAATCATAATATTTAAGAATAACTCATAGAAATCATAATACGTAAAGTTAACATGAGGAATTGATAACATTCTTACATAGGGAGTACCCTAATGGTTACGTTTGGAATACGCATCATACTATATTCCCTAAATCTCATCAAAGAAACCATAGTGTTTAACTCCTTCGCATTACCCAATGCGTTGGAGAGCTATCTCGGGCCCACCCACCCTTAGTTTATCATGGAACCACCTGACTTCATAAACTATGCCCAAAAAACATAACATAATTGAATCACCTAAAACAAGCGTAAAGGAAACATAACATTTATACATTTCCATCACAAAATATAAATACAACACAATAATATATTCAAAAAATTATCAAAAACATTTTTAATAACAAAATAAAAGAATACTAAAATATTTTATTTATTTTTCATTTTAATAAAATGGTTATGGCTTGTAGAGGAAGCTGAAACTCAAATAATGGTCACGGCGGCGAAGAAGTCATTGTCGCCGCATACGTCAGACAAAAACATTGTATTTGTCATTTAGTAAAACTCTACGTGTAAATTGATTCCTTTTTAATGAAATTACGTGTCAAAAGGGTTTATTATACAACTAATAAAATAAGGTCATATATAAATCTATGTATGCCTCTACGAAAGGAGATTTAGACGAAGTCCCTTAAAAAGATGATATCATTAGATTATGGATAAATCAATTACATAATTATGAGTGAAAAATATAAATACACAAAATATAAGTGGATATTAAGTGTAAAATAGTCAGTAGTCATCCAAAAATATTCATATTACGACATAATCAAGAAGTAGAGGTTTAACACAAAGATTTGAAATTGGGTTACGAAGTTCCCTTACATAAATTCGACAGCCTAACGACGTCACATTAAAATGAATAAACTAATTTGATGAGAGATAAAAAGGGTATATCTTCAGTTATATATAAATTTTACATCAATAAGGTTATATAATAACATATCCCAACATAATAAGAAGTAAATTAAAAGTCATATCAAAAAGAAGTATTTTAAAAAGAGGATGGTGGAAGGTTCCCTTACCGATTTGGGTAACTTTCGAAACGTACACCCCATGAGTGAATGACTATAAAATGTTGATTTAAATACCCCTAAAAGAATTTATATTACACAAATAGTATAATAATGGGTAGTACATACACCACTCAAAAGAGATATTGACAAATATAACAAGAATGTCACGGGAATAAATAGTGAGATAAAAACATATTACCTCGTTGTAATCAATCCTGTCTTATGAAGAAAAGATAATAAGAACCAAAGGAATCATAGAATATCATGAATATAAAAATAATCATGATAATATATATCAAATGCAAGTACACAACACACCGCGTGCAATAAATAATTGGTGATCAATGGAAATCTCACGGAATTGATAGTGAGATAAGAAATCCCCTTACCTCAAGTTCGACTTGTCTATATCATTTATTTATATTCTTGAATAATACACTTTGTTCAATTTATAATTTCTCAAGAACTTATTTTAATGTTTATTATTCAATTCATATGACATATTATCATGTTATAATAATTAGTTAATTGTGTGAGTTCATATCATGCATTTTGTCGATGTTCGGTACATGAGTCAACAATGAACTTGTTTGAAAAGAATTGTCCATGTAGCTATAATTACATCATCTCTGTAATTATATTCACAATTTGAATATTATATATATCCAGTATATATGTATTTAATAATATTTCATAATGTTTGGCGAAAAGAAATGAAACGTACCGTTCATGGAGACGGTAGGCCGTACGTACGAATGAACACTACTTTCATTTTGTGTCATATTAACGGACATTAAAACAAAATTATACAGAGTTATATTATAATTCCAGAATAATATACATGTTATATAGGTATCATAAGTTCATTAATTACATTATTTATAAATTCCATGTATTGAATGAACGAGTCACATCACTTGAGTGGGTGGTAGTCCACACTACCTCATATGAAATTATCGCTTTTGCACAACATCCAAAGCATAAAGGAATGTATTAAATATAAAATATAGAATCATATAGAGAATATAAATATCATATATAAATATAGTTCCATCATAATGGGCACCATGAAAGGTGTTCAAAGATGATTGAACAATCATCGTTTCGTGAGGCAGTAACTCGGCACCCACAGAAATGGTATGTTTTTTAACCATTAGACGGGGGTGTGTGTAAGTGTAGGTATAATCATTATAATAAAAAAATTACAAGTATATTGAGGATACTGGTGTTTTTATGGGATCATATAATAATAAGATAGTTTTGAGTGAAGATGGAAAATAAAAGAATGAAACTCGAATGAAGACATTACCTCTAAATCCTGGAACTCTTTTTTGTTTGAGCCAAAGGCATCCTTGGAAAGAATTCTGCCCAAAGTGATGCTTCTAGGAGTAATAGAGGTATATGGATAGATAATATGTGCAGAGTTTGGATGACCTAAAATCTTTATATGTGTTGGTAAGGGGGTTGATGTGGGGGCATTTTATAAGAGGTAAGAGGGTCACTTTTGGAATGTCTTCAAATATTACATTATTATAAAATGTTTTTCAGATTTCAAAGGTCCCTAAATGATATATTTCTAGGATAAGGTGATAAGGATCTAAATCCACCCACCGAATAGGTTTTCTACAAGTGTAATCCTTATATTTTACCTTATCTTTTCATTTTATTATAATTTTTCATTAATGAGGTAATCACTGCATCATAACGGTGTCATTAATAAATTTATATATTTAACCAATAAAAATTATAAAAAAATCAATGATTTAAGAAATATTTTTAGATTTCCAGTTACTATTTATAGTCTAAGAGATAATATATTTAAACAAAATTAAATTTTTTTTACTTAGGATATACAAACCAATGATATATTTCTCTTCTTTTCAAAAATAATGTCATAAATATCACTATTACACACATGTGACTCCATGGGCCCTCATGTTTGGTGAAAAGCATCCCATGATCGGACATGACTCAAAAAAGAGGATTTGTACACATTTTGGGGTCATTTTATATTATTATAATATTATTTTATTTCCCTTAACTACCCGATTACTAACTAATCACGATGATTAAAGATAATTACTATCGTTACTATTCATAATGTTCAATAGAAAAAGAGTCTTAATTACATAAGTTGGGCCTTCTAATTAAAAATAAGTAATCCATTTTTCCAAATTTAAAACATAGAAATCTCAGTAATTAATTTAAAAAAAATTTCTCGTTGTCAAAACCAAAGACTTGTTTTTTAAGAAGTAAAATTTATCAAAAGATTGACTTATTTTTACATCCAATTGAGAAGTAAAATTACATCCAATGAAAAAAATTGTATTAAGTGATAAAAAATAATTCAATTACACTTTGAAACCAATTAAAAGGGCCATCTAACTAAATATTTAAATTCGATGAAAAAATAGTTTTGAAGTAAAATGCAGTATTTTTCACTATTCATTAAAAAAGAACATTTGTCTGAAATATACCAAAAATTTATCCAAAGTAATTTTGATATTCCAATTTCAAAAATTATACCCATTTTACCAAATTAAAATAAATTAAGTTGCATTAATTAATTTTATAATTAATTCTAGTTGTCAAAACAAATAGCATGTTTTTAAGAAACAATATCTATCAAAATATTGACACTTGTTTATGTCCAATTTCAAAGTGAAATTAATTACAATGACCACCATAGGATTAAATGGTAAAAATAAAATTCAATTAATCTTTAAACCCAATTAAAATATAATCTATCCATAAAAATAAATTATATTAAAAGGAGGTTTTGAATTAAAATACAGAAGTTTTCACTGTTCATTAAAAAGTTAACATTATCGGAAAAATAAAAAAAATTACACAATGTAGATTTTGATATTACGATTGAAAAGAAGGATTTTATTTTGTATAACATATAAAATTGAAAAAAGTAGTATTAAAATGTTTCTCCATCAAAATGAGGTTAATCACCATTTTAATGAATATTATAATATTTATGATTAAAATCGAATTCTTTTCTTATTTTAACCCTCTATCTTTTATTGGATAAATGTAAAAATATTTAATAAACATATATAATAATTTTGTTGTTATTTAAATTCATTCTCCCTATTACAATGGCTAGGCTTTAACTACTATTTAATATTTTATTATTATAATATTAATGTTCAATGTACGATTTCAATGAAACTTGTTGTTGCGTGTTGGGTACGCCATCGAAAATAGCGTTACATTTAAGGTAATATTAAAATTTTATTCAAAAATATTAATAAATATGAAAATATCATATTATTTATTTAATCGGGATGTTACATCCTTCCCCCCTTTTGTGAATTGCGTCCTCAAAATTTTAAAATTGGGCTCGGAAACATCATTGAAAGCCCCACATCGGAAAAGGAGTAAATTAAACTATCATTTTAAATGAAAGAAAGAAAAGTAAAAAGGTCACCCGAGACAACTGATACTAGGATTCCATGAAAACATGGTTATGCAAGAGAAAAAAATGGGTAAAGTTTTTATAGACAGTGATAGAAAACTTGTCTAGGAGATAGTTAACCACTAGAAAATTACAAACATGTGATGGGTTAAACAATATTTGAATCCATAGTAAGAAAAAATAACAGACAACATTTTTTTTTTCAGTTACTTTTCATTGAGTAATTTTTTTATGATCTTAACTAAATCATAAGGAAACATACATACTTGTCATGTAAAATTTCATCTCTTAGTATATTTCTTACACAAACACATATTTTCTCCAAAAGATTAGTATTTAGGATGACTTGTTCACATTAAGAGTTCTATAATAAACATACATAGAATCACCGAATCCACAAAAGATGAATAATATATTTTCCTATGTCTTTAGAATTAACCAAAACCAAAATGTATAGTACACGATTAGATAATCCCTAAAAAGGATAATCTTTTACAAAAATAAAAGGTACTCTTAATCTCCGAAATTAGCCCCACAGTACCCAAAGATCATCAAAGACCATTTAATGAACAAATATCCATAGAATTCTTTAATTTAATCCAAACTAAGATTGAAACCCAAATCCCTAAAGGATTTTATCACACAATATTCTATGGTAAATATTAACATTTTTCTCTAAATAACATCAGTTACTCTTAATGTCTCATTCTAAAAAGTAATTAACCTAATAAAATATCCTCTATGATAGGTTATTCATTTCCCAAAATCAACTTATTACTAATTCACAAGATCATATAACTAAAAATAATTAGTCATACTAACTAGGGACTTCATGTAGTCTAGTGGTAGGGGATAAATACCATGCACTTTGGTTATGGGATTGATTCCTACAGATTCGTCCGATGTGATTAGTTGTCACATGGTTTGCGTGTTGTACATTTTCA
Organism: Viscum album; assembly: GCA_963277665.1. Lineage (NCBI taxonomy): Eukaryota > Viridiplantae > Streptophyta > Magnoliopsida > Santalales > Viscaceae > Viscum > Viscum album. The sequence continues at coordinate 1,858,221,320 of OY728160.1, forward strand.
AAAACAACATAATTTTATAACATTAACCAAAAGAGATAAATTAATCAAAAATTACCATAACATATTTTAACCACAAAGGTTATCTAAAAACTTTCTTTTTGCATCCCAAAATGTATTAACTCATAATTACCTCAAATTCAAGTATCATATAAACTAAAATGGTTCTTTATAACTATATCCTCAAAAGAAAAGATAATTATTCCTTGAATAAAATTTTCATATATTAAACATCTCATACTATAAAAAGTTTTCTAATGTAATATCATCATCAAAAGAGCCTTAATAATTTTAAGAATTTCACCATCCTAAAATCTACCATAAATCTTGAATCGCTTTTATGTTGGCCTCTTACTCATTCAACATTCTTTATGATCCATTCACAATTCCTTTCAAACTTATTCTGAAATACTTCTTTCCAACAAACAAAATCATGAATCATATCCAAAGATTCAATAATAGGAAAACATATGTTAATAAATAATCCATACCTTTCTTTGGTCATTGTAGGTTTCTTCATCCTCAATTAGAATTGCATTAGGTATTGGTAAGTGAAAATTTGTACGATCCTGGTGATCCCATTCCCGAAACTTCTTAATTGGACATGTGATTGTATAATGACCATGCAAACTGAATTTAAATCATTCAATTGATCCTTCAGAAATAGCATCATTCACTTTCCTAGAGTCAACTAGATGCCTCATTTTTCCATGGAAGGTTCTTTCTTTTTGACCTTCATTTCCGCATATATAGCATCTTTCTGTCCCTTTGAAACATTTTCCTATGTGTTTCTTTCAATTTCTTTGACACATAGGTTTTTGAACACACTTACCTTTATTATTATTAGTTGAACGTCTGTAGAGATTTGTTTCTCGCATATATGAGGCCTTATAAAAATCACTATGGTTCAGGTGGGAAATCATGACTCCAGATAGTTGGTTGATAATAACCACAAATGTTCTCATTGCATCTCCCCTATCATTCAGTTGCTCGTTCAGAAAACCGTCACAGTTTTCTTCACATCCATTGTTACATTGGTCCCTGCTAGATCCATCCATTTACTAAAACCAAAAATATCAGTGTGATTATATCAGTAAAATAAACATATAATACTAATATATAATTATTCATGTTATCTTAAACTCATTCACTTTATCTTTGACTCTTTCTTAAATCCTAACCATTATTGTAATGTCACAAAAGGTTAAATAATAGCATAACCTCAAAAGTAATCTAAACCAACCTCTGATACCAACTATAAGGACCCGACTATAAAACATTACATAATATTGAATTAAATGAATAATTCACATTGAGGATCTTTTTAGGTTTAGAGATTTAGAGAATTAGGACAAAACTATTACATCTCAATGATAATAAAGTAGACACATCTACTCAGTTTCTATTTTTTCACAAAATAAAAACCCATGAACAAAAGATTCATGTATAGCTGCATGTTTTAGACAGAATGAAATTTCCATGATCTCATCATTGATCCTATACCACTTTATGTCCTGTGAAAAACATTTCAAAAACATGGTATGAGCATAAAAAGCTCAGTAAGGGATGTAAAAATACAGAAAGAAAACATTAGTCCATGTCTACATAAGAATCAATGAAATCATAATTTACTCATAACACAAAATCACCTTAACATAACTCATGAAATCATAATATTTATGAATAACTCATAGAAATCATTAGACATAAAGGTAACATGAGGCATCTATAACATTCTTATGTAGGGAGTAACCCTCATGGTTACGTTTGGAATACCCATCACAGTATATTCCCTAAATCTCTTCGGAAAATCCTTAGCGTTTAACTCCTTCGCATTACCCAATGAATTAGAGAGCTATCTCAGGCTCTCCCACCCTTATTTTATCACTGAACCACCCAACATCATAAAAAATTCCCGTGAACCATAATATAATCGTATCATATAAAACATGCATAAAGGAAACATAACATTTCTACATTTCAATCACAATATATCAATAAAACACATTGATATAATAAAAACATTATCAACACCATTTTTAATTCCAAAATAAAAGAAAAGTAAAACATGGTATTTATTTTTCATTAAAAAATGTTATGTCCTACAGAAGAATCCGAATCTCAAATAATGGTCATGACGGCGGAGAAGTCGTTGTCTCCGGATACGTAAGACAAAAACAATATTGTTGTAATTTAGTAAAATGATTCATTTTAAAAGATTCCTTTTAAATGAAATTAAATTTAAAAAGGGTTTATTAAACAACTAATAAAATAAGGTCTTATATAAATCGATGTATTCCTCCATGAAAGGAGATTGAGATGAAGTATGGTACAAGGACGATATCATTAGATTAAGGATAAATCAATTACATAATTATGTGTGAAAATTATAAATACACCCAATATAAGTGGATATTAAGTTTAAAAAAATCATAGTATATCCACACACATTCATAGTACGACATAATCATGATGTAGAGGTTTATCCCAAAGAATTGAAATTGGGTTATGAAGTTCCCTTACAGAAATTCGACATCCTAACGACGTCACTTTAAAATTCACAAAATGAGTTGATGAGTGATAAAAAGGGTATCTCATCACATGGGAATAAACTTTACATCAATAAAGATATATAGGAACATATCCCAACATAAGAATATGTAAATTAAAATACCTAACAAAAATAAGTCTTTTAAACTGAGGAGGGTGAAAGGTTCCCTTGTCGATTTGGCTAACATTCGAAATGCACACCACATGATAGAAGGACTATACAATGTTGATGAAAATACCAATAAACGAAATTATATTAAAAAAAGAGTATAATAATGGTTTTTACATACACCACTCAAATTATATAGTGACAAATATAGAACGAATCTCAAGAGAATAAATAGAGAGATAAAAAACCCCCCATACATCGTTGTAATCAATCAGGTCAAATGACCAAAAGATAATAAGAACCAAATGAATAAAAAAATTCCATGAATATAAATAAAATCATGATAATATATATCAAATTTCCAGACACAATACACCACATGAAATAAATAATTGGCAAACATTGGAAATCTCACGGACTTAAAAGTGAGATAAGAAATCCACTTACCTCAAGTACGACTTGTCTTGTTCATTTATTTTTATTCCTAAATAATAAACATTGGAAAAATTATAATTGGTTAAGGAAATACATTAATGTTTCTTATTCAATTCATATCACATATTATAATGTTATAATAATTAGTTAATTATGTGAGTTTATATCATACGTTTTGTCAACCTTTGGTTCATGAGTCAGCAATGAACTTGTTTGAAGAGAATTTTCAATGTAGTTATAAGTAAATCATCTCTAGAATGGTTTCCATGATATAAATATCATATATATCCATTATATATGTATTCAATAATATTCCATAATGTTTGGAGAAATTAAATGAAACGTATCGTTCCTGGAGACAGTAGGACATACGTACGCATGAACGCTAATTTAATTTTTTGTCATATTAATGGATTTTAAAACAAAATTAGTCATAGATATATTATAATTCCAGTATAATATATATGTTATATAGGTAACATAAGTTCAATAATTTCATTATTTATAAATTCCATGTTTTTCATGAACGAGTCACATCACTTGAGGGGGTGGTAGTCCACAGTTTCTCATATGAAATTATCGCCTTTGCACAACATGCAAAGCATAACGATGTTTTTTAAATATAAAATATAGAAGAATATAGAGGAAATAAATATTATATATATCATATATAAATATAGTTACATCATAATTTCCACCATGAAAGGTGTTAAAAAAATATTAAACAATCATCGTTTAGTGAGGCAGTAATTCACCACCAACAGAAACAATATGTTCTTTAACTCTTAGATGAGGGTGTGTGTATGTGTAGGTATAATCCTTATCATAACAAAATACTCGTTTATTTATGATACTGGTGTTATTATGGGATCAAATAATAAGAAAATAGTGGTGAGTGAAGAAGGAAAATAAAATAAATAAACTCAAGACCAGACTTTACCTCTAAATCGGGTAACTCTTTGGTTTGATCCAAAGGCTTCCTTGGAAAGACTTATGCCCAAAGTGAGGATTCTAGGAGTAAGAGAGGGATGTGGAGAGATAATATGAGTAGTGGTTTGACGATCCAATGGCTTGAGAGGTGTGGGTAAGGGGGTAGAGGTGGGGGCCTTTTATAAGGGGGAGGAGTGTCACTTTTGGAATGTCTTGAAAAGTTACTTTATTATAAAATGGTTTTCGGATTTTAAAGGTACCGAAATGATATATTTCTTGGAAAAGGTGATAAGGGTTATAAATACACCCTTAAAATAGGTTTTAGAAAAGTGTATGTATTATATTTTACTTTATATTTTCATTTTATTTAAATCATTCATTAATGAGGTAATCACTGCATTATCATGCTGTCAAAGATAAATTTATTTATTTAATGTCTAAAATTTATAAAAAAAATACCATGATGTAGAAAATATTTTTAGATTTATAATGAATATTTATAGTCTAAGAGATAATTTATGTAATCAAAATTAACATTTTTTTACTTAAAATATTCAAACATTTGTTATATTTCTTGTCCTTTTCAAACTAATGTCATAAATGTCACTATTACACCCATGTGACTCCATGGGCCCTCAAGTTCGGTGAAAAGTATCACATGGTCGGACATGACTAAAAAAACAGTATTTTGACACTTGTTGGGGTCATTTTATATTATTATGATATTATTTTATTACCCTTATCTACCCAATTACTAATTAATCACGATAATTAAAGATAATTACCGTCGTTACTATTCATAATATCCAAAAACAAAAGAGGCTTAATTACATAATTTGAATATTCTAATTCTATATATGGAATCCATTTTATCAAATTACAAACATACTAATTTTAGTAATTAATTTAAAAATATATCCCATTTTCAAAACTGAAGATGGGTTTTTTAAGAAGTAAAATTTATCAAAATATTGACTTGTTTTAATGTCAAATTGAAAAGTGGAATTATTTCCAATGAACATAATTTTATTAAGTGATAAAATCATAATTAAATCACCCTTTAAAACTAATTTAAAGGACCATATAACTATATAATTAAATTATATGAAAAAGTAGCTTTGATGTAAAATGTAGTATTTTTCACTATTCATTAAAAATGAACATTTGTCAGAAAATTAACAAAAATTTACAAAAAGTAAATTTGATATTCGAAATTAAAAAATGATTTCCATTTTAACAAATTCAAAACATATAAGTTTCATTAATTAATTTTATAGATAATTCTCAATGTCAAAACAAATATCGTGTTTTTAAGAAACCATATTTATCAAAAGATTGACACTTGTTTATGTCCAATTTCAAAGTGAAATTAATTACAATGACCACCGTTGGATTAAATGGTAAAAATATATTTCGAATACACTTTATACCAAATTAAAAGTTAATCTAAAAATATAAATAAATTAGTTTAAAAGGAGGTTCTGAATTAAAATACAGCATTTTTCACTATTCATTAAAAAATGAACTTTATCGGAAAAATAACAAAAAATTTCACAATTTAAATTTTGATGTCATGATTAAAAAGAAGGATTTTATTTTTTATATCATATAAAATTGAAAAAATGTAGTCTCAAAATGGTTTCTCCATCAAAAGGCGGTTAATCGACCTTTTTAATAATATTTTAATATTTAAGCTTAAAATGAAATACTTTTCTTATTTCAAGCCTCCAAAATTTATTGGATAAATGTAATAATATTTAAAAAACATATATAATAATTTTTTAGTTGGTTATATTCATTCCCTCCATTACAACAACTAGTCATTAACTACCATTTAAAATAATATTATTACGTTATTAGTTTGCAACTTAAGATTTCAAAGAAACTCGTTGTTGTGTATTGGGTTTGCCATCGAACGTAGAATTACCTTTAAAGTAGTATTAAAAATTTATTCAAAAAAATTAATAAATATTAAAATTTCATATTCTTTATTTACACAGGATGTTACATTATTAGAAATTAATTTTGAGTGTCTTGAGTCCGAAAAATATAATTTATTATCTATTTGTAGTTGGATTTTCATTATTGGAATTGAATATCAATGCTGGATTATATTATTATAATTTTTGGGTTGTATTTTTACATAATGGGGGATTTTTATAAATAAATTAAAATCCATTAGTTGGAAGTTGGATTTTTACTTATGGTGAAGTTGATAAAATATTTTTTTCTCCCCAATAAAATGATATGTTAACATGAGTTCTTATTAGTGAATTATATTTTTATGGGTTATTCTAAAAAATAGATTCCTCTATTTCTGGGGAGTTTTGTAATGGGATTGATTTCAGAAAGTATTTTTTGGAGTGTTTTGAATTTAATTTTTTTTGATGATGTGAATTCATATTAATGGTTTCATACATTTTATGATTCCCTATAGTTTAGGATGTGAGTATTTTATTTTTATTGGGAACCCTGGATAGATGGGTCTGTGATATTTATTATTTCATCAATACTCTATAAAAGTTGAGATGAAAGGTCTAAAGATGGTATTAGTGGTGTCATTATCCCTTATCTATGTGTGAATGTATTTTTATATTGTGATATATATCTATTTTAAGGGATATGTTTGCAATGGATAGTTCGTTAAATGATTTTGGTAAAATTCAATATTGGTGTTTTCAATGTATGTCCCTTAGGGTATTCCATTTATAATTTGGTAAATTTTTAATAATCTCATTACTTAGTGTTGATTTTTTCTTTTTTATGTGATATTTTACTTTTAATTATTTTCCAAACATTTGAAATTGTATATGGCATACAATGTGTGTGTGAGTGTTTTTGGGTAATACAAAAAATATTTACTTTCATATTAGATTATGATCGAGCTAGTGTTTTGTTATTTTGTTGCATTTATTGGGATCTGTAGCATAAAGAGGGAGGTCCCAGGTTATGAACTAATATCCTAAGTCTATAATATATAATTTTTCTTATAGTGGAATTATTATTCTTGAAGAATTATTAGTTGAGACTTTCTTCTTCTGTATAGTCTATTTTTTTTATTCTTTGTGGAATATATTTCAATAGTTTTCATTAGATGAATTTTTTATAGTTTTGGGGAATATTTATACATTCATTCATCATTTACTGTTGGAGGTAATGTTTTATGATGGTGTGGGTATAAATTGATTGTTTCTAGATTATCACATGAAGATGGTTTATGATTTAATTTTATCTTTTACTCTCTTATGAGGCTTATTTTTTATGCGGATTTAGTCTATTTCCACTTCTTAATAATATTGGTTATATTTAATGAATTATTTCAGTGGTGGAACTATTTAATAGTGGTGGTTACACCACTGGTTTTTTCTTTTTCATTTGAATAATTACCAATACATAGGAGGTATGTGAGAAGTACTATGGGGTGGTGTGTTTAGCTTAACAAACACAAAACTATGATATATTTATTATATAAATTCATTGATCTAGATACCATAATATAAACTAGGTAACTAATCATATTTTTTTCCAATTTTCTCTAATATTCATTTATAATTTATTATCAATTCTATAAGGATATTAGTACAGACTAATTCCATGGTTCTAGTCCTAGGTAATGAAATGTTATTATTTTGATTTGGATAAATTGAGTATATTAAAGGAGGTTAAACCTCAGCCTAACATTGTTAAATAATTTCCATAGATAGAATTCTAAAAGTTATTTAATTTATGTCATCATAATTTTAACCCAAAAATCATACTTATATCATTAATTTCATATATCTATTAGGTTATTTTAATTTTTTTTCTTAGTATCAGCTGGTTTTCAGTGCAATTTTTAGTGAAAATGTTCATTTTTAATGTTTCAAATTAATAGAACAGTTTTTTAAAAACATGAAACCAAAAACTAAAAACGTATATTAGATTGTATATGATCTAACATAGTGGTTTCATAGTTTTTAAAACCATGAAATCAAGCCATATAGGTTGGTCAGCATCTATTCATCGAAATTATCACAAATTTACTATAGTTTAGTGAAACCTATTTTCAAACAATAAATTATGAACTAGTTGATTAAAAATTTCAATTCCCTAATTCAAAATTGGTTTTTTACTCTTCTATGTCCCCTCATTCTCCCTACCTAGTCTTTAAGATATGTAAGCGCCTCTCCATTATCTTCCACTGTCCAATTTAGTTGCTTATATTGTATTTTTTATTATTTAAGGTACTTTCTTTAAAGTATTCTCATTCAAATATCATTCCTTACTTTTGTACTTTTTCATTATTATTATTATCTTTATAGAATATTATCAAATGCATAGGGATTTGTTTTGTCTTGATTTTATTGTTTTTTAGGTTAGATTTTTTAGTGAACCTTTTGGTTTTGAATATATTTCTTGGTCACATTATGTGTGATAAATACTAATACATATAAAAAATTTGAATTTTATGTATGATTCTTCATTTTTGAACACATAAAAATAAAGAAAATTAATTGAACTCTATTTTGACATGTTTTTTAGATCTTAATATATATCTTATTAACAATTCCAAATTAAATTTTGTTTCATGTTTTATTAATTGTACTCAAAATGTGTTTTCTTTTAATTTTTATAATAAAACTATTTTTAAATTCTGGAGCCCAAAGTGTTTGAGTATATTATTAAAATAGATATTTCATTGATTTCCTCCCATAATGAGGTTTTTAATTTTAATGGTTTACACATTTAATGGTTTATCATTATGTGAAGGGTGTTGTTAGTTCTCTATAGGGTGTTTTGATATTCCTTGATTGATTAATCTATATAATTATTGGGTTATGTGGATTTATTCTTGAAAGGTAAAATAACTATGTCATTTCTTCCTTTATAATAATGGAGTATAGGTAGTGATTATGGGGGTGATTGATGACTTCCTACTTGTGGGGGACCTTTTGTGAGTATGTATCCTAGATGATTACTATCACATAGTATATTTTTCAATAGCTTTTACATAATTATATAATGCCCAAAAGATAAAAACTCATATTAATAAAGTTTAAATTTAGTTGAGATATATTATTTATGTTTTCCAACATCTTTATTTATTCATTATTATAATTTTGATATCATTCTTCTCTCAGTTATTCAATACTGTTTTATTGTTAATTTTACAATCGTTCACCATTTAGCTTATAATACTCTTTATATTTATTCATTTGTCTTTTCTGATTTGAGTGTATATTATTTTTGTCAACATTGAATTTTATATAGTTACTTACAACTCCAAATATGTCTTATGGTGCAGGATGATTTATGAGTATCATGCCCATTCTCAAAAACCATTAGTATTATGATTTTTTGTGATAAAATATGTTTTTACATTTGAATATTTTCTTTGGATGATAAAAAAAGAAAAATTAAACTTGGGATTTTTCCATTATAACCAAAATGAGTTTTTTTAAAAAATAGATATATTTTTACTTATAATATAAATGATATTTATTATTATAAATTTGAAAAATATTATTTTAAATGATTGAATTTATTTACTTGGATGAATGTAATTTATTTAATGGTCTCATGTGAATTGTTTTAATTAAAATGAAAGGGTATCCATTATAGATAATTTTTAAACTAACATGAATGGGTTATACTTTAATAGATTATGCATGTGGTTTGGGTAGGATACCTATAGGGATTTATTAAATTTCCTATTATAATTAGTCATTAGAATATTCATCATGTATATATAAAGTGATTAATTGAGTCTTAGACTATGAATCATGGTCACTACAATAGAGGATGATTCACCATGGGCATGGTAATGAGTTATTATATATTATAATTTTGGTATTCATGTTCCATGTAACCATTACTAATATATACCTATTATATAATGTTTATATTTGATTTTTATTATGGATTTATTTCCGTTTATATTTAGTGGAATATAATATATTCATCTATATTTATATTATATTTTTACTTTATAGGCTTTATTTTGTTCTATTTTTTTAGATGAATTTTTTCAATTTTTATGGAAGTATCGCTTCTTGATAGATCATTTAATATTTCATATATTTATTCAACTGCATCTTCATTACTATAATCAATAAAAACTATTCACAAGTGGTTTTCTCTAGATTTCTAAGCACTAGTTTTTAGCATAAAGGTATTTAGAACTCCACTCGAGCATAGTAGTGTATTGGGTTGGGTGACATATTTGGTCATCACCAAATGGTTTGTTACACATATGTTTCTTCATTCATATTTCCACATCATATATTTATTATGTAAGGAAGAAACATGTAATCCTTATAGACAATACAATTATTATTATCCCAAGATACTAAATATTTTTTTTTAATATAAACAGAATCACATATTCATTTTTTACCATGAGGCTAATGATTGTAATAAATACATATAATTTAATTTACATGGTTGATGAGCACATAAAATATCTCTCACATTACTTGATTAGTAAATCATATTTAACTTATCTATCTACAACCATACACTTCCTCATTCTTACTAAATTGAGGAAAAAAATGCATAGGAATTATACATAAGGAATAATCACATCATGAATGTTAAATATATTGCACCTAATAACATATCCCAACATCCCTATATTATCATAGACTATTGGATGAAAATAATTTTATCGATACTTCTATATATTTCCAGATAATCCCCCTATTATGAGTTGAGGGGGAACACTAACTTGGCCCATAGGCCTAGTCAAACAAGGCCCATTGTATGAATCAAAGGCCAGTGGAAAAATTACTAATACATTCCCTAATGGTCGAAGACCTAACAACACATGAACTACTCCTCTATAGAATCAACATCATTTAATGTATCTAGCTCCCAAACATTAATGGAAGATCATCTAGAATTGTCCCTTACAGAGCAGTATGGTTCCTGGTACCAATCTAAAATGTCATAAACTCAATACATTCCAATATGAATAAATAATTTTATCAATTCATAATGATTTAAAGCTAAGTCATCTTGTTATGAAAGTGTTATAAATATTAATATGAATCAGATACCACTAGAATACTAATGATAGGGTATGAATTTAATGTGTTATTTTTATTCTTCCAATCTAGAATAAAAAAATATGTTTTTGTCTCAGTAGTTTACATGAAAAATCCATATTATAAAATGACCCTATTGTTGAACAAAAAAATGGAAATAGGATCAGAATCCCTTATTATAGAATACTACCACATGTTATTCAAAATGGTAGTATATTCCGTTAACATATTGAAATAACAATTGTTTCATCAGAATGATCGAAATCAATATATTATTGGTATAATTTATTAATTTATTCTATTGATATACATGATTTATTTTTTTAAATCATGGATATATGTTTTAGTCATTGATGTTGTGAAAATAATTTTATATTCATGACTATATCCTATTATATTTCTATGGTATGTTACTTTTGCATAATTACTTCACAACATTCATTTTTTATAGATGTATTTTGAACACCTTTTTGGAAACCCATGTTTTGGAAATTTATTAATTTCTGAATTATTATAGACATTGTCCCATAAAACCATGGATACGATTTATATATTATGTCTATATGTATTATGTTTCATAATATTTCATTATACTCAATATTAAGACCCTACTAATAACATAGATATATTTTGTATATAAAATTCAATACCAAAATTTTATATATATATATATATATATATAATCGTTTATATTAACTTTAATTAATTAATGACTTGGTAATTTAGAATAAATAAATTGAATTTGAGATGAATTAGAAAAAATATATTGTTTATTTTAATATCTCAATGATCAATCCATGATTATTTTCATATGTTTTGATGACAACCCATTATTTTGGACATAATTTTGATTCATTTATGTGCACATGATACTTGAAAAAAATATTTATTTTATGAAGAGACACATTAGACCATTTTGATATTATTTCATTTCAAAATAATTAATGATTCAACCTTATAGGTTAAATATTTATTGAATATAATTTTTAAAAAGTCTCAAGAAAAACGAGCACATCTACGTTTTTTTAATTAATAATTTTTTTAAACATTGTTTAAGAATGAAATAAATATTACATCAATATATGACTACTATATAATGAAAATAATTGTTTTAATTTCCTAAAACTCATAAAATAATTGATGTCCTTTATCATAGAATTTTTGGATGATTAAATATTGTTTTCCTAATATTAAGTATGTGAAAAATCTTTTATCATTAATTTGGTTCTCTTATATTTAATATATTATCTATAGTAATTCAGACCAAAAAAATTCTTGTGAAATGAATTTATTGTTTATTATTGTATGTTAAAAATTAATAATTTTCCCCCTGTTATATTGTAGTAACTGGATCTTTCTCAATAAGTATTGAATGTTTGTTTTAAATTTTAAAGATAAAAAAACATAATAAAATATCACAAATGTTTTAATTATAAGAAACTTATTGCGCAAATTGATGTTTTATTTTATCATCATTGTAAAAAAATTAATCAATGATTATTTATCATGAAGTTGAATTTCAATTATAGAACATTTTCATTGTTTTTAAAATGTGATCCGTGTTTTGAAATTTAGAATTGGTTTTAATTTTCAAATGTGAATGTTTGGTCATTGTAATATAATTTTATATAATAATGGATTGAGATTTGATCATAACCGTTAAAAAAATAATAGATATTAATTTTGATAATTTATCACATCATCCAAATAGCATTATACTTATTTTTGGTATGTGAAATAAATTTCCAAAATAAAAAAAAAATTAATTCAAAAATATAAATTATGTCATTTTTTTCATATAAATGTTTTTATTGATATAAATATTTCACTAATATGATAAAATTAATCAATGTACATAATATTAATATCACATAAAAATACATTTTTCATTTATTTTTGAAATATGTATATATATATATATAAATATTTCAATCAATAATTTTTTTTCAATTATAACATAACATTGTATCATTATAAATAAACAAAAAATCAAATATTTTATCCATATTATATAATAAATAAAATAATTAAGGATCAAATCTCAATATTATCTAAATAATATTCAAATTTAATTATTTTATAAATAATGTCATCATATTTAAACCTATTTAAAATGTTTTAAATATTTTTTTCTGTTTTAACTAATATACTCGTCAAATTGATTCATAATTTATTCCAAGTGGTCAAAAAGTATATTATGATAAATTTACTAAGGTGAAATAAATAATAATATATTATTTATTTTTAGTTCATAATATACATTTTGTCAACACAAAATATTTAAAATTGAATAAAATAGGAATTATTCCTTGGGAATAATGTATATGTCATATTAATATGAAGTTTAATACTCATATTTAAAAATTAATAAATTTAAAATGCACTAAATTATAATTTTATGATGTTATTAATCCACTAAATTTGATCAATAGAGGAATGTTGTCAACAATATAAAAGCATGTTAATAAAAACAAGATCTCTATTCATTCTAATAGAACCAATGATTGGATTAATGATAAGTTAATCCATTCAAGAAAAAATTAAATAAGATTCATTTTGTTGTATTTTAATCTATATATGTGATTATTTACTTGTTTTTTGATTTTTTGTCATACATTTTTTAATTCAAAATTCATTTTAAAATAAAAAAATAAAATTGTGATCATCAAAACCAAACATCACATAATATTCACATGAATTTATTTATATATTTCAATCAATAATAATATACTACCTTAATTTTAGTACCAGTATAGTTAAAAAAAATATTGATTTTTATCTTGTGATTCAGGTTTTCAACTATGTAATAGTTTTTTTACATTACTACATTATTTACAACCTTCTAAAAATCTAATATGTTAAAATTATGTATAATACAAAACCAAAATCAATAATTTTATTGAATTCAATCACATAACAATTTGAGTTTTTTTGAACTATTTTAAGAAAGAAATAAATTATTTAACATTATATGAAATTTAAAATATTAAATATTAACTTGTACTAACTGAGGATGTTGTATTCCAAATTATTGTTTGGATTTTTTCAATTTGTGACAGTGGGGTCCAAAAAGTTATTCATTCCCTAATTGTACATGTTCAATGTAATTATCAAGGTATATCAATTTGAAATTTATAGCCAAAGGAGTATATAGGTAAATTTATAATTTTATTCATCAAACCATACATATGGAAAAAAATAATTTCAAACCCCATTACGCATTCATATTTAGAAATACAACCCTGAAATACTTAACACAGAATATGTGCCAATTAAATATAAAAAATAATCAACAATATAATAAATATGGAATTGAAATTTTAATTTGACATATCTCCAATCATAACTCATTTACATTGAACTCATAGTCTCATTTATATTATGAAGTATTTTAAACTATCAGTTGATAAGAATGATATTATTCACAATAATAATTTATTTTTTTATAATAAATAAATAATATATAAGGATAATTTCAAGGTTAAATAATATATTTTTCATAATTTCTAATGAGAAATTGATATATAATAGAAATATTAAACAAAAATTGACTATTTATAAGTGTTGAGTCTTTAGGAAGTATATATACCAATAAACATATTATGTCACGACTCATCCCCAGGGCCCATGCCGTGACTACCCCAAGACCGCCTTCCATAGGCCTGGGGCTGGTGACTATCACCAAAGGCATAAATCCCAAAAAAAAGGGAAGGCATTTCCTTTATATAAGAAAACAAACACAACAGAGTACGCAAACTGAAATAAACACTAAGTAAACTGAGTACAAAAGTAAGTGCTGGAAAGTAAATTGGCCCGTATACAAACCCAAATTAAATTACAGTACAATAGTAATGAAAAAACAAATGCAGTAAAGTAAACCAGTAACCACTGAGTCGTCCTCCGGATATCCCACCTGAAGGGTGGGTATAGATGGACTCCTCAGGTCCAGCCGTTCGCTCCGTGTACATCCCGCCAAGTGGTCCACCTCCAGGTAATGTGGTCCACTCTATGTATGTCCCGCCAAGTGGTGCACCTCCAGGTACTGTCCCGCTACACTAGACTCCCCCTCGATCAGTGTTGTCTGTCGTCTGCATCCAACAAAACGTAGTGCCGTCATAGCCCGTGCAGGGGTGAGTATACGATACTCAATAGGGACCCTGAGACCCCCATTGGGCTCCCATAATCCACAAAGGATAAAACACAAAGGAAAGATACAAACATGAAGTATCAACCAACTTTACTTAGGTATATGCCCATACATATACCTAAGTCATCAAATCTAGTTCGTCTCCAAATCACGAGCCCAAGTACAACCCAATCCACACAGGAAAGCACAACCCAGTCCACACAAGAAAGCACAACCCAGTCCACAAAGAAAATTAAGTCAATCATATCGATGATATTTATTGAAATTCAAGACTCAGCTCACACATGTATACTACTCATGAAGAGGGGTGGAGATGATAGATGTAGAATCTGAATCATCTCCCCTACCGAACCCATGAAGGATCCAAGTACAGAAGTCATCTCTATCAAACCCACATAGGATCCTAGTATAGTAACCATCACTACCAAACCCATGTAGGATCCATGTATAGTCTTCCTCATTTCCGAACCCACATAGGATCCAAGTAAATTCATCCTCGCTGCCAAACGCATGCAGGATCCAAGTCAGTTTTCATCGTCGTCATAGTCGCATCCAACTCTATGGTTCCTGCACACAGCATGCTCGATTCCGGGAGGGTCCGCTCCATGAGCCAAGGGGGTCGATACATCAACTATCACGAAGTCCAGAGTTGTTATATCACAAAGTTATGTCTTGTCAATTAGAACTCAATGCGACAGACGGCGCGCCAAATCGGACGCCCGGTCTGAGAGATATTGGATTTTCCATCCCAGGGGCCTGGTTGGTTTTTAAGATAAAAAAATCCCTACCGTACTCTAGCTTCGTCCAAACATTAAGTGGAGTAAGTCAAAAGAACCATCTCACTAAGAGGAATTGATCGTAATTGATGGTTGTCAATCGGACGTCCGGTCGTTACGTTATAAGTGTTTCCGCTCCAAGGGAACGGTTAGTTTCGGGTTCAAACCAATCCTGCCGCACTCAAACTTTGATGAAACATCGATTGTATTATACCGAAATGACCGACGTGATCTGAGGATCCCTACACAACTGATGGTGTGTCGATCGGAGGTTCTTATACCATGATATGGGCATTTGAACGAACATCGTCCGAAAATAGGGGGTCTTGGCCCAGTCCGACCCGGCCCAATAACCCCTCGGTCCGCCCAAACTGGGGAGACCCGACTCGGGTCCTGGTCCGTCCCAATTGGGCGCGGCCAGGCCCAGCCGGCGTGGCCCAGCCCGGCACTAGGGACACAGCCTGGTGCGGGCGGCACGTCCCGGCGTGCCCTACGGCCTGGCTCGGATGTCGGCCGCGGCTCGGCTTTCGGCCGAGCGGGGTGAGAAGGGGGTGTCACCCCCTTGTTTCCCAAACGGTAGACCCGTGGGGTCCACCCTAGGGATATGATCGAATGTTTAAAACCCCCTGGGTTCTTCAAATGACCGTCCGTATTGGGAATCCTTGTGTAACTGCGGGACACTCTCATGTCCCGCCTCCAGGTGGCACCGGCAGCCGGCTCAGCCGGCCACCCCTTTTAAGACCGCCACGGCCTTCGGCCACGGTTCCTGTCAGACCGGCGCGGCGTGATGACGCCCCGTCCCTCCTCCAGGGCCTGCCCCGGCTGCGGCCCCATTGATGCTCCAACGCGGCATGACGGCACTACACACCACCACCATGGCCTGCTCCTGGCCACGACATCCTTCGGCCTAACTGGAGCGGCGCGACGGCGCCGCACACCATTACTGAGCGCCGCTCCTTCCGTGGCCCTCTTCCTTCATACATGATACAATGACACCGTGCTGCCTTCACCACAATGATAAACGTAGATGAACAAGATAAGGGGAGGAGGAATCGTCCATGTTTGTGTGGTCTGATCCCCTCCAATTACGTCCATAACATTTGTCCGAATTAAACGAGATACTTTAATGTCATAACAAAGCAAAATTTTAATTCATTTAAATTGAACTTAACCCCTGCCTCAAAGGAATTACTCAGTTGTCAAGTGCCGCAGATGATGGCGTCATTTTAGTCATCGTCAGTGTCTCCTCCCTTGTCATGTGGAAGAAGAGGATGAAGAAAACGATCCATTGAGTCAACGTTCTTCATCATAGGGTTGGCGTTCTTCGTTGAAGATAAAGTTCTTCAAATGGGACTAGAGCTCTCTCCTCCAATTCTCAACACAAAAAGCTAACCCAAAAATAAAATAATCATCCCCTTATATTATTTTACTTTTCCATGCATTTCAATTTTTGAAAATAAAACACATATTTCAATTAATTTTTGAGGTTCAATTAATTAATTAAATGTGTTTTTGCAATCATTAAATTGAGAGAGAGGGGAGAGGAAGGGTCACCAACCTAAAGGGGTTGTTTAACAATTTAAGATGAGTTAAAAATTTTAAAAAGGGGAGTTGGATGAATTTTAAGTAATGTGAATGGATGGGGATCATGTGGGCCCCACCTCAAAAATATCCTTACATGGGTTTTTAGTGGCTTGCACCCCAACTACCCGATGTAGGATATAACCACATGGATAAGAGTAAAAATTCTTCCACAATTTTTATTCAATGATTTTTTAATACACAATTTTAAACTCCTCCTGCCGTGAAAACGCAACCGCGGTAAAGGTCCCCTTAAGCAATTATCGGCGCGGTGGTTTCATCGGTGCCCTTGGATTTCAATTCCGAGCACCAGTTCAAAAGATAGAAAAACCCACTCGTTCGTTCACTAAATGTACCCGAGCTAAA
Source organism: Viscum album (assembly GCA_963277665.1). Taxonomy (NCBI): domain Eukaryota; kingdom Viridiplantae; phylum Streptophyta; class Magnoliopsida; order Santalales; family Viscaceae; genus Viscum; species Viscum album. The sequence continues at coordinate 1,858,239,236 of OY728160.1, forward strand.
CATCGTGAATTCATTCCGGGCACACCCAACCTCGTAATCAGGTGCCGTCAGAAACTACGTACTTGTAAATTCCAAAATAATTTAAGAAAGAATTTTCCTTGAAATTTATTGGTATTTACATTACTCACATCTCATGGATTTACGTCCCCGTGAATCTATATAATATACTAGGGAAACAAATGAGGGTATTGTGGACGCATATGAGCCTCCATCTCCCATGTGCTCTCCTGGAGGTTCCTGTGCTGCCACCTAATGCACACTAGAGGAATCGACCATCCACATAGGTCCTGATCCTTCCGATCCTCGATCTCCACCAGGAACTCAGCAAATGTCACCCCGTCATCGATGTCATGCTTCCCATGATCAATGATTTGTGTCGGGTCGTGCACGTATCTCCTCAGCAGAGATACGTGGAAGAGTTCATGCACCTGGTGCAACTGAGTTGGAAGAGCCAGGTGATAAGCCACCTCACCTATCCTGTTGAGAACCTCGAATGGCCTGATGAAGCAAAGAGATAACATTACGCCCTGACCATATCTCTGTAATCCACATCGAGGTGAGACCTATAAGAAAACGTGGTCTCCATCCTCGAACTCTAGTGGTCTTCACTTCATATTAAAATAGGACTTTTTTCAACTCTAAGAAGTCCTCATCTGCTCCTTGATGATCTATACCTTCTCCCTCATAGCCTGGACCATCTCTGGTCCTACAAGTGATGAATCACCAGGGTCTGTCCAGCACAGATGTGAAAGGAAAGGTCGGTCGTAAAATGCATCATATGGTGTCATTCCGATGGTGGAGTGGTAGCTGTTGTTGTACGCAAACTCCACCATGGTTAATTGATCCTCCCAGATGCGACCATAGTCAAGGACACATGCATGGAGCATGTCCTCGAGGGTCTGAATGGTCTTCTCATCTTGCCATCCGTCTGTGGGTGAACGGTGGTGCTCAAGCGTAGATGCGTCCCAAATGCCTCCTGAAACCCCTTCCAAAGCCGAGAAGTTAAACTAGCATCTAGATCGGAGACGATAGACGATGGCACACCAGTAAGCCATAGGATCTCACGAATGTAGAGTGGTCCAAAGCTCTCCACTGAGCACTTCTGTCTGATAGGTAATAAGTGGGCCGACATGGTGAGTCGGTCGACAATCACCCATATGGAGTCATGTCCTCTAGAAGTACGTGGAAGTCCCGTTATGAAATCCATAGATATCCTATCCCACTCCCACTCTAGGACATCTAAGGGTTGTACCAAGCCTTCTGGAACCTGGTTCTCCACCTTCACGTGCTGGCAAGTGAGGCATCGTGAAATGAACTCCAACACATCCTTCTTCATACCCGGCCATCAGTGCTTTCCTCTGAGGTTCTGGAACATCTTCGCTACTCCAGGATGTACCGCTAGAGGGGAAGTGTGAAACTCCCTCAATACCTCCTCCTGTAATTCAACTGGAACCATGGTACGTCCCTTTAATAGGATAACGTGCTCTCCTCCTACAGAAAATTCATCAGGTGCCTTCTCTGTGGAAATTTGAGCACGTCACGTCTCACATTCAACGTCCCCACGCTGTGCATCTTTGACCCATGCGATGTAGTGGAGGAGTGACTGTGAGTGACTGTAGAAAGGATGATCCATCTCTATCAAAAAAGGATATCTACAACGTAGCTAGCTGCTCCTTCGCCTCTCCAAGTAGCTAAATGCCTGATCTCCTGCTGAGAGCATCAGTTACTACGTTCCCCTTCCATGGAGTATAGACTATCTCAATGTCATATTCCTGGAGGAACTCAGGTCATCGCCACTGTCTTAGGTTCGAGTCCTTCCACGAGAAGACAGACATGGGACTTTTGAGAATAGAGTAAACCATAAACCATTCGCTCAACGAAGAATGGGTGTGACTATCCATTTGAAAAGAACTTGACCACACCCTTTTCTCGCTTACGTCCTTCAAGAGCTGCAAAGATTTCTCCTTTTCTGAGAAGAGAAATCCAGTCGCATCCCCTGGATGAACCACATTCTTCGCCTAATATTATCAATCATGACATGAACAGTACTATTTCATGCCATGGACGACATCGTAAGGCCTCGACGCTAGTACCAAGAGATCCAATCGTTACTCTCGCCTCCAAGGGTCGAGTCAAACTGTCGGCAGTAGTGTGTGGTCACTGTGTCTCCTCTAGTAGGAATATCGTAAGTGAGGGTCAGGTCAACGGTTTTATCCAGAACCTCTCAGTATCAACATACAAAAAGGCAGGAGAACAGACGTCACAAGGACGATTGTCTTTTATCACTTCAGCTCAAAGTACTAAGACACAAAGAATCTACAAACAACGACATCAATAATAAAGGTCTCTATACCTGGAGCTAGCCCCGCTACTATCCACCTGCTCCCATAGAACTATGGTCATAGGCCTCAACTGCATGAAGCTGAGCTCTCCCCTATCCACCCGTTCCCTGGGGTCGGGGTGGTCCACCTGGTGATGGTGGTGGTAGAGCCTCAAAGTGTCGCCCACCACCCGCTGCTCGGCCAGCTCCTCTGCCTCGTCCTCCTGCTCCCTGCAGACCGCCACGGTCGAACCACTGCCTCTGCCTGGGTGGTCGCTCAACCGTCTGTTGCTCCTCTACATAGTGGGTAGGGAAGTCACGAGCCATGTGGCCCTAACCTCCGCATGCATAGCACTGCTTTCCCTTCGTATGAGTGGCTCTACTAAGTGTTCCCCACACATCTGAACCAGTATCCTGAGGTCGCACACCTGATGGTATGGTCCACTTAGACCTTTGCGACATCTGTCTACTGCTGGCTGCAGAAGACTCTACCATGTGTCGCCCTGCTGTAGGCCTCGCTGCTGGCGTAGGCTCAGCAGGAAATCTCTCCACAAGAAGGGCTCGCTCTAGTACTCCTGCCTGAGTCGGAATGCTGAGGGAGATCATTGAAGCCCTGATCTCATGCCTCAGTCCCTTCTCGAGGGTCCGAGCCTAGAATAATGGGTCTCGTACCTTGTTCGTGGAGTAGCACGAGAGGCCGGTAAATCTCACCGAGTACTAGGCTACTGACATGCTGCCCTAAAGCAGCTGTAGTAACTCCTAAATACGCACCGCACGGAGGGTGGCTGGAACAAACTCTGAGCGGAAGAGGCCCTCGAAGTTCGTAAAAAGTAGAGATGCCTTGTCGTTAACTTGGAACATCAGGCCCCAACATCTACCTGCTGCTGCATGCCGGAGTCTCGCTGCAAGGATCACCATAAGATCTGCTGGTGTCCCTACCAATATGAAGACTCTGACGATAGCCTCCAGCTAATCCTCTTCTTCCTGAGGGTCCATCTCTCCACAAAACATGTTCAACCTTTGATGTTGAAACTCATGCAATGCACTCAGGTGACGTTCACTCTCCGCTGTTGGGGATAGTGGTATCCGTGGCCCAGCGGGTAGAGGTACTGCTGGTGCATCTGTTGTAATGGGGCCCTGCACCAAGGCCTCATCACTCGGTGGGCTACCATTTCACACAAATCTCAGAACCCTAGCTAGATACCTACGTGGGGCCATCTAGAAAAACAACAGGTGTGCCATGGTTAATACAGTATACCTGGTGAGCTGACACAAAGTATTCACAATGAAAAATATAGAAATAAACATGAAATCAGTTTTTTTGAGCACTGATTCAGAAATCAGAAGTCAAGATCTTGGTGTATGGATACGTCGGCTGCCACACCAACACTGGACTCCCTGTACTAAAAACCACACTCAATACTTTTAACTCTATTGATTGACAGAAGAAATTATCATAGTCCTGAGTTCTATGGTAAAACCGACTCCTCTGATACCAATTTGTCACGACCCGTCTTCGGGGCCCATGCCATGACTACCCCATGCCCGCCTTCCATAGGCCAGGGGATGGCGACTAGTACCAAAGGAATAAATCCCAATAAAATGGAAGGAATTGACATTATATAAGAAAAAAACACAATAGAGTACGAAAGATAAAGTAAACACTAAGTAAACTGAGTACAAAAGTAAGTGCTGGAAAATAAATGGTCCAGTATACAAACCCAACTGAAAGTACAGTACAACAATAAAGAATGAATAGCTGCAGTAAAGTAAACTGGAAACCACTGAGTCATCCTCCGGATACCAACCTTGATGGGGGTGTACAGAAGGTCTCCTCAGCTCCACGGGTCTGGCTGTTCGCTCCGTGTACGTCCCACAAAGTTGTCCACCTCCAGGTACCATCATCTGCTCCATGTACGTCGCTCCCAGTGTCCACCTCTAGGTACTATCCCTCTCCACTAGACTCCACCTCGATCAGTGTTGTCTGCCGTCTGCATCCAACACAACGTAGTGCGGGCATAGCCCGTGCAGGTGTTAGTATACGATATTCAATAGGAACCCTGAGACACCTGAAGGTCTCCCAAAATCCCCAAAAGATAAACCACAATGAAAAGATACAAACACAAATTATCAACCAACTCTACATAGATATATGACCATACATATACCTAAGTCATCAAATCCAGTTCGGCTCCAACTCATGAGCCCAAGTACAACCCAGTCGACACAGGAAATCACATCCCAGTCCACATAGGAATGCACAACCCAGTCCACAATGGAATGTAAGCCAATCATATCGATGATATTGATTGAAATTCAATACTCATCTCACACAGGTATACTACTCACGAATATGGGTGGATATGATAGATGTATCCTCTGAATCATCTCCCCTACTGAACCCACATAGGATCCAAGTACAGAAGTCGTTGCTGCCGAACCCACATAGGATCCTAGTACAGTAACCATCACTTCCAAACCCATGTAGGATCCATGTACAGTCGTACTGGCTGCCGAAACCATATAGGATCCAAGTACAGTTGTCTTGGCTGCCGAACCCACGTAGGATCCAAGTACAGTCGCCGTCGTTGTCACAGCCGCAGCCAGCTTTTAGGGTTCCCGCACACAGCACACTCAATTCTGGGAGGGTACGCTTTACAAGACAAGGGGTAAAATACATCAACAGTCACTAAGACCATAGTTTATGTATCACAATGTTCTATCTCATCAATAGGACCTCAACGTGACAGACGACGCATCTATTAGACGCCCGGTCTGAGAGATATTGGCTTTTCTGTCTGAGGGGACCGGTTGGTTTTTAAGCACAAACCAATCCTACCGTACTCCAGCTGCAACCAAACCTCATGTGGAGTAAGTCAAAAAAAACATTTCTCTAAGAGTAATTCAACGTAATTGATGGCACATCCGTCGGACGTCTGGTCATTATGTTATAAGCATTTTTGCTCCAAGGGCCCGGTTGGTTTCGGGTTCAAACCAACCCAACTGTACCCAAACATTGCTGAAACCATGATTTGTAATATATCGAAATGACTGTCTCGATCCAAGGATCCCTACGCAAGTGAAGGTTCATCGTCAGAGGTATGTAGCTCAAGATATGGGCGTTTGAATGAACCTAGTCCGAAAATAGGGGGTCTGGGCCCGGTCTGACCCAGCCCAATACCCCCTGGGTAGGCCTGAACTAGGTCGACCCGACCCGGGTCCCGGTTAGGCCTGATTGGGCGCCGCCCGGCCCGGCTTGTGCGGGGCGGACCGACCAGCGCAGGCCGACCCGGAGCTGGAGGCCCGGCCCGGTGCAGGAGGCGCGGCCTGCGGCCCGGCTCGGATGGCGACGTTAGCTCGTCTTTCGGCCAAACGGTGTGCGAAGGGGGTGGTTCCCCCTTATTTCTAAAATAGCGGACCCATGGGGTCAGGACTAGGGATATGGTCGAGGGGTTATGACCCCTAGGGTTCTTCAAATGGCCTGCCGTATTGGTTGGCCTTCTGTAACTGTGGGACCCTCTTGTGTCTCGCCTCCAGGTGGCTCCGGCGGCCGGCTCAGCCGGCCGCCCCTTTGAATATCGTCGTGGCCTTAGGTCGTGGCTCCAATATGACCAGCACGACGCTAAAGTGCCGCATCCCTCCACTGTGGCCCGCCCCAGTCGTAGCCCACTTGAAGCTCCATCACGGCGTGACGGCGATTCTCCCCTCCGCCGCGACCTGCTCCTGGTCGCGGCCTCACTAGCGCGGCATGACGGCGTCGCGCACCAACGTCATGCCCCGCTCCGGCCACGATCCTCTTTATTCCTGTGTGGTGCAACGACATCGCGCCACCTTCACCACAATGATCAAAATAGATTAACAAGATAAGGGGAGGAGGAATCGGCCGTGTTTGTGTGGTATGATCCCCTCCCGTTACATCGATAACATTTGGCCGAATTAAATGATATACTTTAACGACATAACAAAGAACAATTTTAATTCATTAAAGTTGAACTTAACCCCTACCTCAAAGGATGTTCGCGGATGTCATCCTCCTAGGATTATGGCGTCATTTCCATCGTCGTCGGTGTCTCCTCCTTTGTCACGGAGGAAGAAGAGGATGATGAAAATGAGTCGCCATGTCAAAGTTCTTCGTCGGAGAGTTGGTGTTCATCGTTGAAGTTGAATTTCTTCAAAAGGGACTAGAGCTCTCTCCTTCAATTATCAACACAACAAGATAACCCCAAAATAAAATAATCTTCCCCTTATTTTATTTTACTTTTCCATGCGTTTCAAATTTTAAAAATCAAACACAAAATTCAATTAATTGTAGAGGTTCAATTAATTAATTAAATGTGTGTTGGCAAGAAGTAAATTTAGAGAGAGTGGAGATGAAGGGTCACCCAATTAAAGTTTAAGTTTAACAAGTTAAGATGAGTTACTAATTTTTAAGAGGGGTGTTATTGGAGTTTTAAGGAATGTGAAGGGGTGGGGCTCATGTGGGCCCCACATCACAAATATCTTCACATGGGTAGTTTGGGGCTTGCACCCCAACAACCCCATATAGTATATAACATCTTGGATAAGACTAAAAATTGTTCCACAATTTTTATTCAATTCGTTATTAATCCACAATTTTTAACTCCTCATCTTATGAAAATGAAACTGCGGTAAAGGTCCCCTTAAGAAATTACCGGCACTACGGTTTCATCGGTGCCCTCATATTACAATTCTAAGCGCCGGTTCAAAAGATATAAAAAACCCGCTCGATCGTTCAATGAATGTAGCCGAGCTAAACTTTTGAAATTGAATCTGGGGACACCGGGCCTCAGAATCAGGTGCGGTCAAAAACTGCGTAATCGTAAAATCCAAAATAATTTATGAAAAAAATTTCCATGAAATTTATGGGTCTTTACATATTACATTAATTATGAGGTATAGAAAATAAGGTTGATATATATATATATATGTGAAACATCTGTTATAATTATTTAGTAAATATATATATGAATTATTTTCTATAAAAATATGGCATCAAACACCATATTATAGTGTAAATTAATTAAGTATACAAAATGTATCTATTTTAAGTCTTTAAATTTCCCACCTTTTTTATTCTTTTCCTCATGAATAGATAATAGGATTAAATGTGTTTTTGGAATTAAATAATAAAAATTAATGGGAATTCATCAAATAAAATTAATAATATTATTGTCCTGAATGAGAATATCTTGCGGATATATATATATATATCATGTTCATTAAATCTTTTTTATTTGTAATACATGTTATCTTTAGTGAAATTGTTCAACTAGAGCATTTATATTTAAAAGGGGAATGTTTATAAAATTAAATAATCTTATGGATAAGGTATTGAGAATCTCAATATAATTTCATGGGGACTAGTAGTTATACTATAGTTAAAGTCTATTTAGAAATGTAATGTATACTTTAACACTATTTCTGTAGTTAAAAAATTATTTCTTATTATTTTATGAAATATGGGAAGTCATAGAGTGTATGTAAAGACCCGTAAATTTCAAGGAAATTTTTTTTCTTAATTTTCTTTGGAATTTTACAAGAGCGCAGTTTCTGAAGGCACCTGATTCCGAGACCCGGTGTGCCCGGAATCATTTTCTGAAGTTTGGCTCGGGTACGTTCAGTGAACGGACGAGCGGGTTTTTCTAACTTTTGAACCGGTGCCCGGAATCGAATTCTGAGGGCACTGATGAAATCGCAGCGCCGGTATTCGCTTAGAAATGCCTCTTCTGGAGTTGCGTTTTCTCGGGTGTGGTTTTTAATTTTCGGGCTTAAAGTTAAGAAATAAAATAAATTTTGCGACAACGTTATTTTATTTCACTTAAGCCACTTGGAAGCCACATAAAGCCACTTACGGGCGGCTCGAACTGAGTTAAACTGGATAGGATGCTATCCAGAAATATCCTACCCCCTTGGTAGGATATTTGTGAGGGGGGCCCGCACGAGCCCCGCCGTTTCTTTTCGCTAAGAAACACACCCGTGAAAACCCGTCTTAATGAAAGTCAACCGACGCATTTTCTAAATTCTTAACAGACCATTTAATTGGGCTGTTTCTTTCGTGAATTAAATGGGCTGTTTCTTTCGTGAATTTAATGGCCTGTTTCTTTCGTTGAATTAATTCAACGAATTAATTCAATCGTTTCTTAAACCTGTTTTCGTGTGTTGGCATATTAATAAAATAAGACCAACCCAAATCTTTGGAGAAGGTTTGAGAGGATTCTTGTTCTTCTTCTCCCTCACGAAGAATAGGAAGAACGCGAAGAACGCGAATAACGCTGAACCCGGAAATCGACGACGCTCTCGTCCGTGACGTTCTTCCACGCTCCGATCTCCGATCACCGACCATTTGAGGTGAGTGATTTCAGATTTCCTCTCAAAAGTTCTTTACTTTTGTTTTTAAACGAAACATAGATTTAAATAATAGTAATTTAAATCTGTTGTTCTTGGTTCGTTGAGCTCGCCGACTCAACGCCGGATTCCGCGACGACGTGACGCCTCCCCGCGACGACGCGACGATCCCTATCTTCTGCGACGATCTTTTCCGCAAAGAACGCCCACGCGCGACGATCGACGAGGTAGGGATTTTATAATTTTGGAATACCCCACATTTTTTATTTCCCGTCTTTGTTTCTTTAAAGAAATTAATGAACCGTTTTTTTGAACAATTTTTAATCTTATTAAAAATTGTTTTTTCCTGTGTGGAATAAATTTCTCCCGGTTGTTTATCTCTAACGCGGAGGGTGTGGGCCAAACGAACACGGCCCGACGAACCTCCGCCGTTCTTCGTTTTGTGCGGATTTGACGGACGACGACGAAACGTGCCGCAGCGGTTGTTTGACGATCCCACAGTAAAGAACGGATCCCGGGAGGAGCAACGGCGCAGACGGGAAGGCAAACGGGCCACCGGAGCGACGCCGGCGGCGGCGCCCCTGCGCGCCGCCGGATGAGTCCGCCGCGGCTGAAGCCGCGGCGGCGGCGGCCAACGGACCCGCGGCCGCGCGGGTCTGGTTCGCTCAGGCGGGACGCGGCAGAGCCGCGTCCGCGGTTCACCAGCGCGGCCCGCACGCGGGTCGCGGTTTCCCTCAGGCCGCGGGTCAACGCCCACGGCGCCTGCCGCTCGGCCAAGCCGAGCCGGCCGAGCCGGACCAGCCTCGGCCGGGCCGGGCCGGGCCAACCGGGTCGGACCCGGGTCGGGTCGACCCGGTTCGGGCCGACCCAGGGGGGGTCGGGCCGGGTCGGCCCGGGCCCGTACCCCCCTTCTTCAGACGTTTTCGTTCAAACGCCCATAACATGGGCGTCGTGCCTCCAAACGACTCGCCGTCAGCAGAAACGCGATCCTAGGATCGGGACGGTCGTTTCGGTATATCGCACTCAAGGTTTTGGAATACTTTGAGTTCAGCCGGGTTGGTTCGTACACTAGACCAACCGGGCCCTCGGAGCGGAAACGCTCATATCATGAGCTACGGACGTCCGTTTGACATGCCGTCAGCTTTGTTGTTTAACTCTAAGTGAGACGGATCTTTTGGCATACTCCGCCCGAGGTTCGGACGCAGGTGGAGTGCGGTCGGGTTGGTTTTGCCTTAAAAACCAACCGGGCCCCTGGGACGAAAATGCCAATATCTCTCAGACCGGGCGTCCGATTGACGCGCCGTCTGTGACGTTGAGTTCCTGTTGACGATACGGAACATTTGGATACATCCACTTCGGACTTTGTGTCAGTTGATGTATCAGCCTCTCGGCTCGTGGAGCGGACCCTCCCGAACGAGCTTGCTGTGTGCGAGAACCCTAGGCTGGCTGCGACTGCTACTTCGACAGCGACGACCGTGCAGAGATCCTCAGCGGACTGCGGCGACGACTGCGCAGAGATCCTCCGTGGACTCCGACGATGACCGTGCAGAGATCCTCAGTGGACTGCGGCGACGACTGTGCAGAGATCCTCAGCGGACTGCGACGACTACTGCACTCAGCGATCCTACGTGGATCAGTGCTACAGGTCCTGTGTGGGCCCGATCCTGTGTGGGTCCGATCCTGTGTGGGTCTACACTCAGCGGTTCTGTGTGAGCCAACTCCTACAGGTCATGCGTGGGCCCGATCCTGTATGGGTCCGATCCTGTGTGGGTCACTGCAAGGTTAGTACCTAACGATCCTTCGTGGGTCAGACGACTTAGATGGTTCAGTGATCATATTTATCGTCATCCGAAGAAGTATACCTGTGTGAGCTGAATCTTGTGTTTCTCTCCTTTGTGGATTGTGTTGAGCTATCTTGTGGGGATTTACTGGTTACTCTCCTTTGTGGATTGTGTTGTTCTATCCTGCGTGGGTATGCGTTTTGCTTTCCTGTGTGGACTGGGTTGTGCTAGGGCTCGGACGTTGGAGCCGATCGGGGAATTGATGAAGTAGGTATATGTATGGGCATATACCTAAGCCGTGTCAGATGTTACTTCGTGATTGTATCTCTTCATCGTGACTTATCCTTTGTGGATTTCGGGAGACCTTCGGGGGTCTCGGGGTCCCTATTGAGTAGCTTATACTCACCCCTACACGGGCTATGCCCGCACTTCGTGGTGTTGGTTGCAGACGACGGACAGCGCTGATCGTGGAGGAGGCGTGCAGAGCAGGACAGTACCTGGAGGTGGACCACTGGGCGGGACGTACTCGGAGCGGTTAGGTGGACCCGAGGAGCAGTGGAGGCTATCTGTACCCACCCTTCAGGTGGGACTTCCAGAGGACGGCTCGACGCTGCAGTTTTTCCTTCAGTTGCTGTTTTTCCTTTCAGTTGTACTTTACAGTTGGGCTTGTATTTCCGGCCCCTTTTTACTTTCAGCACAGCTTGTACAGTTTTTACTTAGTGTTTACTTTTCCGCTTTGTTACTCTGTGGTGCTTGTTTACTTTTCAAAGGCAATTCCTTCCCTTTTGTTGAGATTTACGCCTTGGTTCTAGTCGCCAGCCCCTGGCCTATGGAAGGCGGGCTTGGGGTAGTCACGGCACGAGCCCCGAGGATGGGTCGTGACAAATTGGTATAAAAGGTGGTCGGTTCTACCGCAGACTCTGATCTTTCTTCAATGTGAAGCAATAGTGTTTAGCGTATTGAGTGTGGTTATCAGTCCAGGGAGTCCAGTGTTGGTGCGGAGGCCGACGTATCCATACACCAGGACCCTGACTTCTGATTCCCAACTTAATGCACGAAAACATTGATTGCATGTGTGTTTCAAGTTTTCTTTGTGATTACTTGTGTCAGCTCACCAAGTATACTATTCTGACCGTGGCATACTTGTTTCCTTTTCAGTATGGCACGACGACAGCAGCCAGCTAGGGTTCCTAGATTAGGGCGCGACAACAGCCCGCCGAGCGACGAGGCCTCGGTACAGGGCCCGTTGACAGCAGAGGCACCAGCGGTACCTTTACCCGCCGAGCCCCCGATGCTTCCAGCACTGGCAGCTGACGACGCACGACGCCTCGGAGCTCTGCACGAGTTCCAGCGCCAGCGACCACCCAGGTTCCGTGGGGAGTCGGACCCCCAGGCAGCCGAGGACTGGCTGGAGGCGGTCGTCCGAGTTTTCAGGCTAGTGAGGACACCAGCAGACCTCATGGTGATCCTCGTGGCGAGCCTACTGCACAGAGCAGCCGGACGCTGGTGGAGCCTGATGCTCCAGGTACACGATGAGGCCACCCTCATCTGTACGGACTTCGAGAGCCTCTTCCGCTCAGAGTTCGTCCCGGCCACCCTCCGTGCGGTGCGCATCCAGGAGCTTCTTCAACTGCGGCAGGGCAGCATGACGGTCGCTCAGTACGCGGCGAGGTTCACCGACCTATCTCGCTACACGACAGACGTGGTACGGGACCCCTTCTTCCGGGCCCGGACCTCGAGCAGGGTTTGAGACACGAGATCAGGGCATCGCTGATCTCCCTCAGCATCCCGACCCAGGAAGGAGTACTGGAGCGGGCCCTCCTGATCGAGAGCTTCCTGGCTGAGTCCACAGTGAGACCCACCGAAGGGCGGCAGATAGCGGAGTCTTCGGCAGCTGGTAGCCGGCGGATGACTCAGGGTTCCAGGCGAACCAGACCTTCCGACATGCGACCTCGGGACACTGGCTCAGCAGTGCAGGGCACCCAGCCCGGAGCCAGTCTTCCGAGAGGCAGGCAGTGCTACGAGTGCGGCGGGCGGGGCCACATGGCTCGTGACTGCCCGACCCGTCGTACCGAGGGTCAGCAGACGGTGGAGGGACCACCCAGGCAGAGGCAGAGGGTCGACCGTGGCGGTCCGCAGGGAGGAGGCGGACGAGGGAGAGGAGCTGGCCGAGCAGCAGGTGGTGGGCGACCCTTTGAGGCTCTGCCACCACCACCACCAGGAGGCCCGCCCCCACCATAGGGAGCTGGCGGGCAGAGACAGGCTCAGCTCCAGGCAGCGGAGGCCTACGACCACGGCGCGAAAGAGATGATTCGAGGTACGATCTGTGTCTTTTCCACCCTTGCTGCAGTTCTGATAGACACAGGAGCGAGTCACTCTTTCATAGCCACTGCCCTTGTTCGGAGCACGGAGATTCCGATAGAGCCGTTGGCTCGATCCTTACGGCTAGAGACTCCTACGGGAGCAGACTCGACGATTACACACTGGTTCCGGCAGTGTGAGCTTACTCTAGGAGGCGAGAGCCTCAGCTGGGATCTTCTTGTAGCAGCGTCGAGGCCTTATGACGTCATCTTGGGCATGAATTGGTTATCTACGGTCCATGCTCAGATTGACTGCATTAGGCGCAAGGTGCGATGTGTGCGCACCGACGGGAGCAGGTTCACCTTCACCGGAAAGAAGGGAGCCTTAGCAGCACAGGATGGACTCACGCAGAGGAGAGGTCAGCCCATCACTCATCAGTTGGCTAGCCTCATCCTGGGAGCAGTTGACGTGCGGAGTCCTAGTTTTCCTGCAGTGGTGGATCAGTACGCGGACGTCTTTCCCGACGACGTTCCAGGACTACCTCCTCGTAGAGAGGTAGACTTTTATATTGACCTGTACCCCGGGACAACCCCGATATCCACTCCAGCATATCGGATGGCCCCCGCTTAGCTTCGAGAGCTGCGGGTACAGTTGGAGGACTTGCAGGGCAAGGGGTTCATCCGACCCAGTGTTTCGCCCTGGGCTTCCCTGATTTTGTTCGCCAAGAAGGCGGACGGGAGCTTGCGACTGTGTGTCGATTATTGTCGCCTGAATCATGTGACAGTGAGGAACAAGTATCCGCTACCCAGGATTGATGACCTCTTCGACCAGCTCAAGGGAGCACGGTGGTTCTCGAAGATAGACCTCAGGTCAGGCTATCATCAGCTTAGAGTTCGAGACGAGGATGTGCAGAAGACGGCCTTCAGGTGTCGGTATGGCCACTATGAGTTCTTGGTTATGCCTTTCGGCGTAACCAATGCTCTAGCAGTTTTCATGAGCCTCATGAACAGGATCTTCCAGCCATACCTCGATCGATTTGTCATGGTCTTCATCGACGACATTTTGGTGTACCCGACGACGGAGGAGGAGCACGCCTACCACCTGCGTGTTGTACTAGACACACTCCGAGAGCACCAGCTTTATGGAAAGCTCTCGAAGTGTCAGTTCTGGTTACGTGAGGTCCACTTCTTGGCGCACGTCATTTCTGAGGTGGGAGTTGCAGTGGATCCCGCGAAGATCGAGGCAGTGCTAGCTTGGGAGCCACCCAAGAGCGTGACAGAGGTGCGGAGTTTCTTGGGCCTAGCCGGATACTATCGGAGATTTGTGCCGGACTTCTCCAGAGTTGCGGCCCCACTCTCAGCATTGACGAAGAAGGGGAAACCCTTCATGTGGTCAGAAAGATGTCAGCAGAGCTTCTAGGAGCTGAGGCAGAGGTTGACCAGCGCACCTATCTTGAGGTTGCCTGAGGAGGGAGTTGGATACGTAGTCTACTGCGATGCATTAGGGACCGGACTCGGGTGTGTCCTGATGCAGGAGCGGGCCGTGATTGCCTACGGATAACGTCAGTTGAGACCGCATGAGCAGAACAATGCTACCCATGACTTGGAGTTGGCATCAGTGGTCTTTGCCCTGAAGACATGGCGACACTATCTGATGGGCGAGCGCTTCATAGTCTTTTCTGACCACCAGAGTCTCAGGTACATCTTCTCTCAGAAGGACCTGAACCTGAGACAGCAGCGATGGCTCGAGTTCCTCCAGGACAATGACTTTGAGATAGTCTATACTCCTGGGAAAGGGAACGTGGTGGCTGATGCCCTCAGCAGGAGGACGGGCATCCAGCTACTTGAGGAGGCGATAGAGGAGCTAGCCGCTTTGCAGATATCCTTCGTGGATAGAGATGGAGCAGCCTTCCTTCAGTCACTCACAGTCTCTCCTTCACTTCATCAGCAGGTCAGAGAAGGTCCAGGTCATCCAGGAGAGGATGAGGACAGCACAGATCCGGCAGAAGTCATATGCTGACAGGAGGCGGAGGCCACTAGAGTTCGAGGATGGCGACCACGTCTTCTTGCGGGACTCACCTCGACGTGGTTTGAGGAGATTTGGCAGTGGCGGCAAGTTGTCTCCACGCTTCATCGGACCCTTCCAGGTCCTCAGCAGGGTTGGCGAGGTGGCTTATCGTCTGGATCTGCCACCTCAGTTGCACCGGGTGCACGACGTCTTCCACGTATCCCAGTTGAGGAGATACATGCACGACCCGACACGCATCATTGACTATGGGGAGCTAGACATGGATGATGGAGCGACTTTTGCGGAGGTCCCAGTGGAGATAGAGGATCGACATGAGCGGGTCCTACGTGGGCGATCGATTCCTCTTGTGCGCATCAGATGGCAGCATGGGAACCTCCAGGAGAGAACTTGGGAGCGGGAGGCTCAGATTCGTGCTCAGTACCCACATTTGTTTCCCTAGTTTTTGATGTATCTTTACGAGGACGTAAAGTCCTGAGGTGGGAGTAATGTAAAGACCCGTAAATTTCAAGGAAGTTTTTTTTCTTAATTTTCATTGGAATTTTACCGGAGCGCAGTTTCTGACGACACCTGATTCCGAGGCCCGGTGTGCCCGGAATCATTTTCTGAAGTTTGGCTCGGGTACGTTCAGTGAACGGACGAGCAGGTTTTTCTAACTTTTGAACCGGTGCCCGGAATCAAATTCTGAGGGCACCGATGAAATCGCAGCGCCGGTATTCGCTTAGAAACGCCTCTTCCGGAGTTGCGTTTTCTCGGGTGTGGTTTTTAATTTTCGGGCTTAAAGTTAAGAAATAAAATAAATTTTGCGACAACCATATTTTATTTCACTTAAGCCACTTGGAAGCCACTTGAAGCCACTTAAGGGAGGCTTGAACTGAGCTGAACTGGATAGGATGCTATCCAGAAATATCCTACCCCCTTGGTAGGATATTTTTGAGGTGGGGCCCACACGAGCCCCTCCGTTTCTTTCCTCTAAGAAACGCACCCGTGAAAACCCGTCTTAATGAAAGTCAACCGACGCGTTTTCTAAATTCTTAACAGACCATTTAATTGGGCTGTTTCTTTCGTGAATTAAATGGGCTGTTTCTTTCGTGAATTAAATGGCCTGTTTCTTTAGTTAAATTAATTCAACGAATTAATTCAATCGTTTCTTAAACCTGTTTTCGTGTGTTGGCATATTAATAAAATAAGACCAACCCAAATATTTGGAGAAGGTTTGAGAGGATTCTTGTTCTTCTTCTCCCTCGGGAAGAACACGAAGAACGCGAAGAGCGCGAAGAACGCTGAACCCGGAAATCGATGACGCTCTCGTCCGTGACGTTCTTCCACGCTCCGATCTCCGATCACCGACCGTTTGAGGTGAGTGATTTCGGATTTCCTCTCAAAAGTTCTTTTCTTTTGGTTTTAAACGAAACACCGATTTAAATATTAGAAATTTAAATCTGTTGTTCTTGGTTCGTTGAGCTCGCCGACTCAACGCCGGATTCCGCGACAACGCGACGCCTCCCCGCGACGACGCGACGATCCCTCTCTTCCGCGTCGATCTTTTCCGCGAAGAACGCCCGCGCGTGACGATCGACGAGGTAGGGATTTTATAATTTTGGAAAACCCCTCTTTGTTTATTTCCCGTCTTTGTTTCTTTAAAGAAATTAAAGAACCGTTTTTGTGAACAATTTTTAATCTTATTAAAAATTGTTGTTTCCTGTGTGGAATAAATTTCTCCCGGTTGTTTATCTCTAACGCGGAGGGAGCGGGCCAAATGAACACGGCCCGACGACCCTCCGCCGTTCTTCGTTTTGCGCGGATTTGACGGACGACGATGGAACGTGCCGCAGCGGTTGTTTGACGATCCCGCAGTAAAGAACGGATCCCGGGAGGAGCAACGGCCCAGACGGGAAGGAAAATGGGCCACCGGAGCGACGCCGGACGAGTCCGCCGCGGCTGAAGCCACGGTGGCGGCGGCCAACGGACCCGCGGCCGCGCGGGTCCAGTTCGCCCAGGCGGGACGCGGAAGAGCTGCGTCCGCGGTTCACCAGCGCGGCCCGCACGCGGGCCGCGGTTTCCCTCAAGCCGCGGATCAACGCCCGCGGCGCCTGCCGCTCGACCAAGCCGAGCCGGCCTAGCCGAGCCGGCCGAGCGGGACCAGCCCCGGCCGGGCCGGGCCGGACCAACCCCGGCCGGGCCGGGCCGGGCCAACCGGGTCGGGCCGACCCGGGGGGGGGGTCGGGCCGGGTCGGTCCGGGCCCGTACCCCCCTTCTTCGGACGTTTTCGTTCAAATGCCCGTAACTTGGGCTTCGTGCCTCCAAACGACTCGCCGTCAGCGGCAACGCGATCCTTGGATCGAGACGGTCATTTCGGTATATCACACTCAAGGTTTCAGAATACTTTGAGTTCGGCCGGGTTGGTTCGTACGCGAGACCAACCGGGCTCTCGGAGCGGAAACGCTCATATCTTGAGCTACGGACGTCCGTTTGACGTGCCGTCAGCTTTGTTGATTTCCTCTAAGTGAGAAGGATCTTTTGGCATACTCCGCCCGAGGTTCGGACGCAGGTGGAGTGCGGTCGGGTTGGTTTTGCCTTAAAAACCAACCGGGCCCCTAGGACAAAAATGCCAATATCTCTCAGACCGGGCGTCCGATTGACGCGCCGTCTGCGACGTTGAGTTCCTATTGACGATATGGAACTTTTGGATACATCAACTTCAGACTTTGTGTCAGTTGATGTATCAGCCTCTCGGCTCGTGGAGCGGACCCTCCCGAACGAGCTTGCTGTGTGCGGGAACCCTAGGCTGGCTGCGACTGCTACTTCGACAGCGACGACCGTGCAGAGATCCTCAGCAGACTGCGGTGACGACTGTGCAGAGATCCTCTGTGGACTCCGACGACGACCGTGCATAGATCCTCAGGGGACTGCGGTGACGACTGTGCAGAGATCCTCAGCGGACTGCGACGACTACTGCACTCAGCGATCCTACGTGGATCAGTGCTACAGGTCTTGCGTGGGCCCGATCCTGTGTGGGTCCGATCCTGTGTGGGTCTACACTCAGCGGTTCTGTGTGAGCCAACTCCTACAGGTCCTGCGTGGGCCCGATCCTGTGTGGGTCCGATCCTGTGTGGGTCACTACAAGGTTAGTACCTAACGATCCTTCGTGGGTCAGACGACTTAGATGGTTCAGTGATCATCTTTATCGTCATCCGAAGAAGTATACCTGTGTGAGCTGAATCTTGTGTTTCTCTCCTTTGTGGATTGTGTTGAGCTATCCTGTGTGGATTTACTGTTTACTCTCCTTTGTGGATTGTGTTGTTCTATCCTGCATGGGTATGCGTTTTGCTTTCCTGTGTGGACTGGGTTGTGCTAGGGCTCGGACGTTGGAGCCGATCGGGGAATTGTTGACTTAGGTATATGTATGGGCATATACCTAAGCCGTGTCAGATGTTACTTCGTGATTGTATCTCTTCTTCGTGACTTATCCTTTGTGGATTTCGGGAGACCTTCGGGGGTCTCGGGGTCCCTATTGAGTAGCTTATACTCACCCCTGCATGGGCTATGCCCGCACTTCGTGGTGTTGGTTGCAGACGACAGACAGCGCTGATCGTGGAGGAGGCGTGTGGAGCAGGACAGTACCTGGAGGTGGACCACTGGGCGGGACATACTCGGAGCGGTTAGGTGGACCCGAGGAGCAGTGGAGGCTATCTGTACCCACCCTTCAGGTGGGACTTCCAGAGGACGGCTCGACGCTGCAGTTTTCCCTTCACTTGCTATTTTTCCTTTCAGTTGTACTTTAAAGTTGGGCTTGTATTTCCGGCCCCTTTTTACTTTCAGCACAGCTTGTACAGTTTTTACTTAGTGTTTACTTTTCCGCTTTCTTACTCTGTGGTGCTTGTTTACTTTTCAAAGGCAAGGCCTTCCCTTTTGTTGGGATTTACGCCTTGGTGCTAGTCGCCAGCCCCTGGCCTATGGAAGGCGGGCTTGGGGTAGTCACGGCACGAGCCCCGAGGACGGGTCGTGACAGTGTATACTATAAATTAAATGGCTGTAGAGGGGAAATGGTGGTATGATTTTTACACTCATTACACATATATATTCTTTCCCTAATTACTCATCACCATAAAAAAATTGTACTGTAATATTTATAGTAACATGTGTAATAGAATCTGAAATTCAATAATTGGATTATTAAATAGACACTATAACACATATTCTTTGGAGAATTCTATTTATAACACTATATTCATGTCATGTACACGGATCCTTGTTCACTATATTTCAATTAATAAATATTTCTATTTGATTATAAAAAGACACATGGATCCATAGATCAAGAACTCATCAGATATATATAGATATATATCAGTTGATATATCCCTAAATCATATTCTCAGGATCATTATATTCAAGGATCCCAATATACATGACCATTACTTGTAATCATTCACATTATCTCATAAAAAACTATTCATTTGATGGTTATCATAAAAAATAAAACCTATTGATATAGTTTTAATGGAGTTTTATTCCATCTAAGAATGTGAATATTTTACAATATATTTTATTTTTTTTAAAATGGGATAATTCATACATGAATTTTTCATAATCAAGAATATAGAATTTGGAATGAAAATGTTTATTATCATCCATAAAAAAAAGGTTATGTTAGTGTTTTTTTATCTATGAAGTTGAATTGATTGTATTGATGTTCAATATCATCAAATTAGATATATGGTTATACCATTTTTTTCTTCCATATAATAATAATTAACGGTATGATACTATTTTCTAACATCTAGGATGTTGAAAAGTATCTTGTTTGAGCTTTTAGACTTCTTCGAATAAATAATTGTATAAAAACATTATACTATACAAGAATATTAAAAGAGGTATGCGGGTGTTTATGTACATTGAGGAAGACATAAAGTTATATTTAAATGTTATTTTTTTATAAGAAGGTAAAAATAGTTGTGTTGCTTTTTATGGTTATCCTATAATTATTAATGTCATGCTATAATTTTGTAACATCTAGGATCGATAAATTTTTACACTAAATTTTAACGTCACCATGAAAGACATAAGGTAATTAAAATATTCTAGTCTCATCTAAGAAGGTTTAAAATTTATAAAAATAAAAGGACATATATATCATTAAGTGATGTTGTTATATATCAATTTGAGATATAATGATATTAAAAACAAAATAATATGTTTGAGATGGCCCAACTATAATAAGGGTGAATTTTAGTTTCAAAATAGTAGTTAGATGAATTAAATTAAACAATTAAAAAAATATATTTTGGTAAAATGATCGAATTCAAACATGTCCTTTAATCTAATTATCAATTTATTTTTCTCAAGAATATTTTTAAACATCAAGGAATAAATATCATAATAAAAATAGTTTTGATAATATCATATTAAAATAATTGTTATCATATAAAGTATAATTTTATCAAATTAATAAAATTGGATTCAAAAAATATCGAATTACAATAATAATGTCATATCATATTTATATACATTATTATAAATAAATTAAAAAAACTCAATTTGAGATAAATCATGTAAGAAACATGTGATGAAATAGCTATAATGAAGTAAGAATGTCTTTAAAAAATTAAAATTAATTGATCTCTTTTATCATTAAGTGAAATTTAGTCACAATCCTTAGTTAAAGGTATCATGTGATTTATAATTACAATAAAGTCTATATTTCATTATAAAGTAATTTAATCGATACAAATTTTTGATTCAATGTCAACCTATACTAAGTATCCCTAGAAATAATGGATCAACGTTTTCTTGTAATCCCATAGGCCCTTGATTAGAAGATCAGAGTATCCATCCTGATATCTTGAAAATTGCTTGATCATAATCAAAGATCATACACATTGTTAGAATGAAAAATTTCATAAGGAGGGAACCATGAAAAGGTTTCCATAGAAATAAAAATCACAATAAAATTATAAATACTAAGAATAAGAATATCATTTTCTTTAATCTCCATATGTCTTGCATAATGAGAGAAATGAATATGAAATCAATAAACAATATTCAAAATATTCAAATGTATATGTATTTATAATAAAATATCCCCACGGTCATATTTCCTCCAAATAGATATATTTATCCAAGTTTGTTTCAATGTGCTAAATTATGCATACACATTTTATTTTCTTATTCTTCAAATCATTAAATTTTTCTTTATTAATGGTATCCAGATCACATATCTTTTAGTAAAGGGCCACTACTGGGTCAATGCTGATAATTATGTCATATTATTTCCTCTAAACATTCTTTGTTATATATTCATCCTTTATCTCAGGAGGTACTTTATTATTATTATTTACATTCATAAGTAATGATGTATCACCTTTCCCATCTTGTCTTAATAACCCTACTAATCATTGTTTTTTTCTATTTATCACCCTAATTATATTTCTCTAGGGGTTTTTCTTCAAAGTCAAAGAACATTGATTAAAATTCAAAACTATGATAGATAATATTCATTGTATCATAATAAATGAAAACAATCCCTCTTTTTCATCATTTAGTTGTTTTCAATAATGAAAAATTTCACGCTCTCCATAACTAACATGCATAAAATAGTCATATGCATGATGATTTGAGAAATAAAATTTCTGGTCTTGGTATTATTATTATTACGAAAAAATGAACCTGATAATATATATTTTTCTAATAATAATTTGAGATCCCAGAATGTAAACATAATTAACATATAAATCATCATAATATCATTTTCATTGAATTAATAGTCTATGAATCCATAATGAAATAACCCTAATATCCAATGTTAAAGAAGGCATATTTGGTAATTTTGTGTAGAGACCGAATAGGAAATAATTTTCATTCATCTTATCAAAGAACCATGTTCATCTGGTATCTTTTGAGAGGTAAATATTTCTCCTCCAACTAATTCTATTTTCTACATACTTTCAAATTTCATATATGACATATTTTTACCCTTTTCACATATCATAAACAATTCTTTTCCATATTCTACTAAAAACATGATAGTTATTTACAATGGCTTAACCATATCAATGTAATCATGACCAAAAACCTTATCATACTAGCCTAAAAATAATGACTACCACCCCTAGAATTTTATATTACTTCTAAATAATGAGTCATATTTATCTTAAGAAGTTATTTCTACTAAATGATCTGAAAAAATAATTTTGGAAACATTTAAATGATGACACCATATTCATAGAAGTGGCAAGAGATTCTGACATAACGATGTTTATTGGACTTGAGATTTTTTAAGTGTGTATTAATTGCACACAAGATGTCTGATATATCAAATATGGGACAAGATCTGCCATTATATATCCAATTAAAAGAGATAGTTCATCTTCTATTTTTAATAAAATGGACACTATTAAAAATATTCTAATATGATGGTTGCAAAAAATCCTAAAAATGATTTATGGAATTATGAACTCTCAAGTATTTTTCTATGAATATTATTTTATTGAGTATTATTCTTATTTTGGGAAATAATTTTAATAAAAAATTATGAAAAAATTGAAAACATACAGAATAATAATTTCAACATATCTGAAAAATCATATTAAGATATTGAATGAATTAAAAAATATAAATAATTAATTTTAGAGTTTGAATGATTTATCAACATGATAATGATGTTATTCATTAATTCTTTCCTAATAGATTAAAATAATGAAAAAAGTGTAAGTAATATAGTTAAAAAAAATTGAATAAGATGGTATATAAAATTGAATTTTATTAAAATAAAATATGACATAAAAAATAAATTTTAAATACCTCTTATAACTATTTATGTGTCTGGAAATAAATTTATGAAAAGTAACTCCAAAAATATTATGATGGAAATGAGTACAAGAAAATATTAATATGAAATTGTTTTATAAAAAATATATTTTAGAAAACTAAATGATTTTGAATATTACAAATATTTTTACTCCCCTTATGAATAAGATTCACTCAATGTAAAGAGATGTGTAAAAAATAATTAGATATTAATGAGAACTTTTAATTGATCATTAAATTATTCTATTTAATGTATTGAAATGTATACAAAGTAAATAGTTTTGTAAAAATATAATCAATGTCATATTTTATTTTGATTAATTTTAAAATGATATTTAATTTTAGTGTGTGATAATTAAGATTGTGATCCCAGATATCTATGTATTTTTAATTGGAGTTATGTGGAGGGTTCTTAATTAAAGAAATAGAACTAGTGTTATCACATAACATTAGAGTTTTAGAAACACTCATGTCATAATTAATGCATTTATGTTGTTTCCTTAACAATTAAACACAACAAATTCAAGCTACAAAAAATATGTCTTTTGTATTGGAATGGGATACGAAGTGGTGTTCCATACATGAACTAGAAACAAATAAATCTCATACATAATGTCTAGTCCAAGATAAGATTTTTTCCTATGCATTATACAACCATCAAAGTCAACATCGGAAAAACATGTTAATTCAAAACTTGTCCACAATAATGAAAAATCCCCAAATCCATCATTCCATTATGATAATGAAAAAAATCATTTTATAAATTATAAATGTGAGTCCTTGGTATTTTATTGATATATTTCACATAAGAATTCACAAAAACATTATTTATGGATTTGTAGTAGTGAAGTAATGTAAAATTCCTATCATCCCTCTAAAAATATTCTAATTAATTGGTCACATAACCACATCAAGATCATTGGTGTTTGAGGTCCCAATTTGAGTAGTTTTAATTTATTAACATCAAATACACAAATTTTGAAATATATTTTATATAATTATGTTAGGATATAAATATTCTTATGGTTTTGGAGAAAATTTAATTCCATGAAAATATGATAACTATCTCATCATACCCTTCTCAAACTCATATTTCAAATTATTTTCGCAGGAATCTGTTAATGATTTTGGTGTTGATGTTAATATAATGTCATAAACATAGAGTTTAATAAAATTATAATTTTTTTAACTTCTTTTAAAAAATTTGTTTGTTCTATAACTCAATTATAGAAATTCTAACAAAACTCCTATTATCCTATCAAATTATGCTCTAGGGGATCGATAAATTCAAATTAAATCACATGTATGTTTATAAATGTATTCATTATAATTTGAATTTTATAACCCATGTGGATATTTAACATAAACTTCCTCCTTTAATAATCCATTATGAAATGCACACTTCACAATGATTTGAAAATTACTAAAATTAAATAATACAACAATGGATAATTGAATATTAATAGATTCTATTCTTACTACCATTAGATTGGTTTATTAATATTCTATGCCATTTTTTGGTTATAACGCTTTAAAAATTCAAGATTTATTTCTATTAATAATTCCATTTTCATCACATTGTTTTCCTAAATCCCATTTTACATTAATTATGAAATTGTATTTAGGTATTTCAACATGGGATCGTAATTTTTTACTCTCAAATTCATATAGATCATTTTGAATAACCTTAATCCAATACTCATCACCCAAAATATCATTTGGATTCATATGTTCAAACTAGGAAAGGAAAGCATGATGTTCATCATTATTTATTATGGAATATATTGTTCTAACTAGTTGATAAAGATAAGAAATGATACTATAACTATGATTATTCCTAAAAACAACTGACATCATGGGTTTTCTATACTCTCTTCATCAACATATGATAGAAAATAGTATAGAAAAAATACATTAGAGACTATTTTATGGGTAATTTTCTTATGAGGTGAATTTTCTAACAATGTTTAAAAATAAGTTTTCGAAACACATATAGGGAGGATGTTGGTTGGGGTTGTTTAACAAAGATCTTTTTCATAAAATTTAACATGCACTCTTTCTTCAACAGTACAATTGGTTTTATAAAAAACCCTATATTTCATCGATGTATTAAAATATCCCAAATATATCCATTCATTTGATTTGGGTGAAAATCCGAGTAGGTTATCTTTCATATTCATGATTTAAACATTGCATTTCATAATAATTAAGTAAAAATCTTTTTGTTTTTTATAAGTCCACAACTCATATGGGTTTTATTAATAAATGACTCAATTAAGAAATATCAATAGTACGGTGGTAATTAAAAAACCCCTAAGCCCAAAAATTCAAAACAATCTAGTATTCAATCCACATAGATCTTGTTATATATTAAAGAATATAATTTATTCTTTCAACAAAACAATTTTTATTAGGACTTCTAGAAGGTGGTAAAATATGTTCTATTAGATTCATTAATTTTTTTAAAATTATAATTTAATAATAATATACTATGATCACTACATATTGTTTTAAGGGAATATTTTTCACATTTTTATCTTCATCTATAAATGTTTTAAAACAATAAAATTATTAAGATTTCATTTGATGAAAATAAACCCATTTGTAATTATTTTAATAAACAACAAATCCATATACATAATATTTTTCTGTAATAATTTTAGTTTGTGAAGGAATAAATAAATACATTTTCACTAACAATAACTAATTACTAGTTGAGAATTAACTAATATATTATAAACTAGACTTCTATTTCTTACCATAGTGACAAGGAATAAATACTATTGAAGATTCAAACATAAGAATTGGATCATCCTAAAAAAGTATATCTTTAGCCAGCTTACATATGATTCTAAGGTTATATTTTTCTAACCTTCTATACAATAAGAATATATTGATATAATATTTCACTAATTCAGGGAAATATTTGGATCCTATGGTTTTCTTAAATAAGTTTAGATACATTTTCAAGATCCATTGGTAGAAATAATGTATTTATCCATTGATTTTTCTACAAAAAAATTACCATTCCAAAAAACCATAGGGTAAAACACATCACATAATTGATTTATTATTATATGGTTTTGTTTAATACCTTTTACAAATAAATAATTTTAAATGGGAACATTACCAAGAAGAACAATATTATGTATACATATAATCTCTCCTTGAGAATTATCCCCAACTGTATCTTATCCACTATTCATCTTGATAAAAATATTGAAATAATATTTTTTACCAATCATAAGCCTAGAATTACCACTATCCATGTATAATTTATTATTGATTTTGGTAGTGTATTTATTTTCCTAATAAAATTAATCTTTCAGCACCCAAACATTCTGGGGTACTGTAGTGTTAGAAAAAAAAGTATATTTCACATTTCTTTAGAAAAACAGGCATTGTTGAAACCTAGGATTTTAATTAACATAAAGAATTATTAAATTTCAAATGTACTCTACTTTGAAATTTCCTACATAGGTGTGGGGGATATTTAATATTCAATAAATTTTTTTAAATATTGTTTTTATAGGTATTACCCATTCATGAACCAATACCATGAGTAAATCTTTGTTTATATATTATCAATATTAATTATGTACTAGTTGTAAAACATGAAATATGTTTCTTCAAGGTATAATTATCATACTTATGTATTACAAATGAATTCTTATGGTCTTTAGAAATTGTTTATAAATTGATTTTCTAAAATATGTTTTGTAAACTATCATTTAAATGAATTACTTTTTCTAAATCATTAAAGATAGTATTATTTTATAAATTAATTAGAAATCCCAAGTAATTTTAGATTTAAACATTTTCACATATATTATTATTAAGTAATTAAATATTATTATTAGTTTAATGGGATCTCTAGGTCCCATAACATACCATACACACAATAATTTGTTTCTCTGAAATCTTATGTTGCACACAAGACTAATTCATACAAAAAATTACATTATTATTATTATTATTTAATGTTGTATTTATCACCTAGTCTTTGTAATGGTGGGAATGAATAAAAATAAATATTTTATTTTTATAAAAGTTTATTAAATGATTTTACTTTATTCCAATAAATTTTATGGTCTTTAAATAAGAATAAATCTAATATCATGCATAAAAACACTAATATTTTTAAAAGGCTATTTTAACGCATTTTATGGAGAATAAACTTTAAATATATCATCTAACACATTAAAATTTTATATTTTAAAAAATAAACATATTATTTTGGAGGATTAAATCAAAAATTATATTGGATAATGATTTAGTATGTTTTTTAGATAAAATTAATATTTAAATGAATAGGAAAAAATACTTCATTTTAATTGAATGCTTATTTTTCATCTAATTTATTTATGTTGTTATATTTTTAATTTAATTTCTTTTAATGTATAAATATATTATGTTTTATCATTTATTACAATTATTTTCATTGTATGTACTTTCAAATTGAAATTAGATATAAATGCTTGTCAATCTTTTAATTGTTTTCATATTTTAAAACATTGTTTCTATGTTTTTACAACAGAAATAAATTTTAGATTGATTAGAAGAACTAGCATAATTTAAATTTTATAAAATTGATTCCATATTTGTAGTAAAATAATCCAAATTATTTAAATAAGTTCCTTTTATTTTTGGATTTAATAACTAATTTATATTAATTTAATATTTTAAGTGTTTCTATGAGCACCCCACCCATATCCTACAAACGATACCCACCATTATCTATATATCAAACATCAAAAGCCATTTGGTTCATGAATTAACATCCCAAAACTCTTCCAAAATTCATTTTCCTCATTTTTGAGGCCTTAGTGTAGTTAGAACAATCTTTTTAGAGGTGTTAAGGTGTTCTTTAATGGTGGTCAAATGAAAAAGACGAATCATTTTCTGTAAGTATTTATATTTAATTTCTTATTCCACATAATTTTTATATTGTTATTCTAGTGGAAATAATAAATAATTTACCCTCATTATCCTATTATTTTATTAGGTTAAAATCATTACCAAAATCTACTAAAATTCATCAAATGGGAAATGAACATTTATTTCTACTGTATGGAGGACAACCGCTTTACAGACCGATAAAGTTTTTTCTTCATTTATATATTTAATGACAGTTCACAATTCTTATATTAATATTTTTATATTATTCCATTGTCATATTTATAATTTTATTAGAATAATATATCAATAATTATCATACATTCCTCGAGCATAAAAAAAATAATGTTGTTCGGATGCACATATTAACTATAACCTCAATGAACTGATGAGAAACATTTTTATTCATCACATCACTTTTATGATATATATAAGTATAATTAAATTATAGTATTTATTATTATATTAATAATATTATGATCATTCATTAAATATAAAATAAAAATTACCTTATTTACATAATGATAAATGAAAAATGGAAATGTTAATAATATGTAAGTTTGGCATACCATCTCATTGATTATAAATGTGTACAGTTTTTTATAAAAATACAAAATGGATTGATTTAAATGTATAATTGATATATACAAATGATAATAAATTTTTGAATATTATTCTAGAGATTATGGACTTAAGAACACATGGAATATTGTCTTAATTCCAAGATCTCTTGGGACTGAAGTATCAAATATTACTATAAAGTCTAATGTGAACATAAATAATTATTTAATTCATATAACTTGTTAATAAGTGATAAAAATTAATAATAATGTACAAAAAGTATCTAAATAATATATAAATTTACCTATTTTTATTATTTAGTATGATTAATAATGTATAATGCAAGTTGGATTCAATGTATGGGACTTAGTCTCAATATCTGTTCAATGACGAATTTTTTATCATTCACCACCAACAATTATAAGGTGTATAATCAACAAATTTTAATTATAGTGACATTAAAAGAAATTCAAAATGAAACATTTTATAAGAGGTGTTTTACTAAATTAACAAATAAATGTTCTTTAACATATACATTGGAAATGACCTTTCTATTATCATGATCATTTTTTGGTATTTGGATTCCTCTACAAGACATAAAGTTTTAAATGAAAAAAATATAATTTTCATTTAATATGTATTTATGTATTGTAAATTACCTTCTAAATGGTTTTATTTTTTCAACGTCTTTAAATTATATCATGTTATTTCAAAGAGGAATATTTATTATTCAGTTATGCATGATTTATGTTTTATGATTATGTTATGTTTCCTGGGAATTGATTATGTATATGGGTAGTTCCATGATAAAGAGAGGGTGGGTGAGCCCTTGATAGCACTATAATGAATTGGTAAATAAGATGAAGTTTAATAGTAAGGTTTATTCTAAGAGATTTAAGGAATATACTATGAATGGTATTCCATGTGTGACCATTATGGTTACACCCTATATGGATGTAAAAGTTATAATTTAGGAATTAAATGGATTCCACAGGTTAAAATTATTAATTCTAAGAATGTTTTAATGATTATTATTATTTCACGAGGTATGTTAAGAGATTTTGTTTTATGGGTGAAAATATGATTTCAGGAATATATTTTCACTTGTTTAAAATATTCATGGACTAATAGCTTCATTTTTTATTTTACATCCCATACTGATCTATTTTTACTCATCCTTAGTTTATTAAAAAAATCATAGGTTACAAGGATGTGTAAGGAAAAGGGATAATTAATGAAGATGATTATCATTGATAAGAAATATTACATTATTTTAAATAATTTTATTTTTCAAGAAAATTGATAGAGATTAGACCTCTCGACTTTGTAATTTTTGACTGGTTTGGTAATAGTTTTGTCCAAATAATCTATATTAATAAACCAAAAAACTTCCTCATTGTGAACTCTTAACAAAAATCATGAAAATGTTTTGTTTAAGGCATGGGATTTATAGTTGGTATTAGTTGTTATTTTATATAACATTAATAGTTATGATATTGTTAATTGAATTCCATAAATGATTTCTACATTATGGTCAAATTGAAATGATATTTTTAAGATTAACATGATTTTGGATGTAAATTATTTATGTTTAGAATGGTTTTCCATAGAGTAAATAGGGAATATATTCTAGGAAAACATCCATAGAAAAATAGCCTTCCAAATAAAAAGCCTATTATGGTCAGAATCAGAACTGAACAATTTATTACAGTGATTGTATAATTGACTAAGGATTTTTGTTGTGGTGGAATGTAACCATGTGATTAGTAATATTAACCATATATAAACATGTTATTAGTGGAGAGTTTTATGATCAACATACCCAATAGTTCATAAAATGATCTGAACCATTCTAGTTGAATGGTGGATTACAGAATCAAGAATTATTTTCAATGTCATTGGGTGTATAGAAAATTAAAAGTATTGTATTGTTTTTACCATTTTCAAGGTTATGTCGATTAGTGGTGTTCTATGGTTAATAATATATGGGGTGTTTAAGAGATTTATTCTATATTATGGGATTATTTTAAAAATATCCTTCTTGCGATATGTTTTCTTATGGTGGGTTAACATAGGATGGTTAAATTTATTTGACATGATGCAAGATGTGGGTTTAGTGGCTGTATATGAAGAAAATTCACTCAACTGGCAAGGCACAATCTGAATTTCATCGGATATCATGATACTAAAATCAGTAGTTTTTACTCTAGATTGAACCCAAAGTATCAATGTGTGTTGGATTCTAGGGACTCCAATGTTATTAAAAACTTGTTTAATTTGTAGAGAATGTGGAAATGGAGTATGTCGATGAAAATGTGTTATTTTAAAAAGAGAAGAATAATAGGTCTAGGTGACCATAAAAATTGTAATATTCTTCAAAAAATACCGATTGTAAGAAAATAGTATGTTTTCAATTTGTCAAAATTGTTATCAAATCACACTAGGGAATGCCTTTTGAATTCTAGTGAGTTCTTCTAGTAGGGTAAAATGGGACATAAGGATCGTAACATCATTGAAAAATTTCAAGGATGTCGTATGAGGGAATCTGATATATAGTATGTAAAATTTTTTATTTGTAACGAGATGGGTCATTATGAAAAAAAAAATAATATGAAATAAATTCATAATGGGAAGCATCAAGACTACAAGAAAAAATGTGTGGTTAAATCCTTTGAAACTATTTTAGTAGATGATGGAATATAAAATTTAGTGGTATTAGGTACCTTGTTTGATTATTAATATTATGTCAATGTGTTGTTTGATTTAGGGTCATCAAATTCTTCCATTTCTGAGAAATTTTCTATTAAATTGGACATCCACCTCAAATAATGATTTCAAAACTTATGGAAAAAATACCCAGGGGAAATGTTGTGGAAAAAAATATATGAATATAATTGTCCTTATTTATTAGAAAAATTTACCTAAAAACCTTAGTAATTTTTCTCTTGATTATTTTTATATCATTCTTGGTGCGGATTATATTTTTTTAACATGATAAGATATATATTAGTGTTAAATAATTTTCTTTTGAAAAATACATTCAGTTTGTGTTCATGAATGAACCCATTCCATTGATAACATATCTGGGAGATCATAAACTGTTAAAAGATGAAATTCAATGTTAACATTTACATATTATTTTAAACGATGGATCTATTTAGCTTAATTATGTTCTAGTGGTAAACATATATCCTGATGTTTTTACGGATGAGTTTTATATTATCATACCAGATCGAGAAGTTGATTTTAATTTTGACTTTGATCGTGATGAAAAGGAAATTTCAAAATCCCCTTATCAAATGGATCAAATTGAACATTTTGGGGTGAATAAAAAATTATAGGAGATATTAAATAATGGTTTTACTCGACCTAGCACATCACCATGGGGTGATCCCCTCTTTTTTGATAAAGAAAATGAATCTTAAATGATACATTTCATTAATTATAGAGACTTCAATAACATCACTATTAAGAACAAGTATCATTTTCCTCGTATGTTGGGTTTTTCTTGATTAACTCTAGGGAGCACAATATTTTTTGAAGGATGGCTTGAGGATGGGGTACCATCATTTGAATGAAATGGAAGAAGACATCTGGAATACCATGTTTCTTAATAGATATTGCATTCATGAATTTATAGTTATGGTGGTTGAGCTATGAAATGAAAATGTTTTATTCCTTAATCATTTGAATTGAATCCCTCGTGAGTCCTTGGATATGTTTTTGGTTGTTTTTTCTGATGTAATTTAAGAAGATTCTATAAGTAAATAGGTGAATGAAATTCTTCTAAGGGTTATATTTCAGACCTCAAAAGAAAATAATCTATATGGGAAATTAATCAAGGGTGATTGTTGGTTACAAAAAATTCATTTCCATAACCAATATTTATTTAAATATTTAATAAATGTTCATAATACTAAAACAAAAGTTGTTGAATAATAACCGTGACGCACAAAAATATCAGAGATTTTTAGTTTACATAGTATAGTAGTCTATTACGAGAGAATTTTTGAACAAGATTTGTTGTTATCAATCCCACTATGTATGATAACTCGAAAATGTGTTATTTTAATCACGACAAAAGAATCTGATCAATGTTAATAGAATTGAAAAGAAGATTGGTGAATTATATATTCTTGGAATTACTTTATAGAGATTTTGAATGTGTTAGCTATAGTGATCTTTCATTGAAAGGACTTGGTTGTGTCCTAATAAAGAATTTTCAGGTAATTTATTATGCTTCACATCAGTTTAAAACAAATGAATTAAACTTCCTAAGGCATGATTTTGAATTAGAAGCTATTGTTTTTTTGATAGAAATTTTGAGGCATTATTTGTATAGAGTAAAATTATAAATATATATTGAACATAATATATTTAATTATATATTCACTCAGAAATAATTGAACATGAGAGAGTTAAATTTTTTACAACTAATCCAGGATTATGATTTCATGATTCCTTACCATCTAGTAAATGAAAATAAAGTGGCTAATGCATTGAGTCAAAAATGTAATGTTACGTTAACCATGCTATACTGGGAACACGATTCACAGTTAATGATTTGATGATCATTGTCTTGGATTTTTTTAGTGAAGGAAATCCCTATGTTTTTTCCGTGTATCAGTGCAATATTCTATATTTGAAGGAATTTATAATCTGTCATAGAAATATAGTTACTTAAATAAAAATACAGAATTGGTACAAAAGGGTATGTTTCCTATATTTAATATTTATAATGATTATGTTTTGATATTTGGGAAGGTATTATGTGTTCCTTGTGATTCACTGTTAATGAAAGATTTATTTTGTGAAGATCATAGTTCTTTCATTTTATTACATCCGGGATGCACTAAAATGTATAGAGACATTCATGAGTATTACTGGTGGTATGGAATTAGTAGAGATATTACTTAATTAACTCTAATGTATTTAACATGACAATATAGGAAAATTAGAACAACAATTTAAAAAATGGATGCTCCTAAATTTTTTCATGCTAGAGTGGAAATGGGTAAATATACCCAATGAATTTTTTAGTGTGATTACTAATGACTTGTTAATGTGATAGTTTTTCTTTATTTATTACTGATAGATTGACCAAATCTACTCATTTTCTTCTTAATCGAAATAATTTTTATCTAGATCAACATTCACGGTTGTATCATGAAAATAGTTTTAGAATACAAGGAGTTACTATCTATATTGAAAATTATCATAATCCAAGGATCACATAAACATTCTGAAAGGCCTTCAGATGGTGCTGGGAACTTAATTAAATTTTAGTACAACTTTTCATCTTCAATTAGATGAGAAATAAAAATGAAAAACTCAGACGATGGTGGATATGCTATTTGCATTTTGAATGGATTAATAGGGAATTTGATTTTGTATTAATTCTTTGGTAGAGTTTTCTTCTAATAATATTTTTTATTCTATTATAAAAAAGGCACCATTTGTTGTATTGTGTGGAAATATGCGTCAAACAATAGATTTTGGGATGATGAAACTTAAAGAAATTTAATGTGAGTAGAATTGGTAGACGAGGTGGATGAAAAAGATTAGTTCATCTAGAAACACATATGGATATATTAGATGAAGCAAAAAATTTATGCGGATAAAGGGAAGAAGGACCTTTCTTTTGAGTTAGGTGATCATCCCTTTCAAAATGTTTCTTTATGGAATGGAGTGTTATGTATTGGGAAGAAAAGGAAGCTCAATGCACTGTTAATTAGACCCTATGAAATCCTGTAAGATATTTGATCATTTTCCTACCGATTGGATTTACATTTGAGATTCTACTTGGTACACAATTTCATTATGATTCAATGTAATGAATGTATATATTGGATCCACCACAATTTTTGAGTCCATAAATTGTTCAGTTGGTAGATAATCTTTCTTATGAAGAAGATCCAATCCATTTTCCGAAACACATGTTGAAATTTTTGTAAAATAATTTGATTAATTATATAATAATTTTGTGGTATCCCAAATAGTTGAGAAGGAAACATGGTATTATGAAATTACTTTGTGGGATAAATACCACAAATAATTTGATAAGGGAAAAAATTTCATGGAGGTAATATCCAAAAGGGGGGAAAGATGAAACATCCTAGGTAATTATAGAGTAATATTTTTCATATATATTATTATTTATTAATTAGATATTAATTTTATTTAAGGGGACTGTATTTATGATAGAGTATGCAACACACAACAATTAGTTTCTCAGAAATCATACATTTCACAAAAAACTATGTTATACCAAAAAAATATTACATTATTAATATTATTATTTTAAATTGTAGTTATTAGCTAGTCATTATTTTGGCAGGAATTAACAGAACGATTTTATTTTTAATCAATTTTATTAATTCATTTTACTTTTTTCCATTAAATTTTATGGTCATGAAATAAGAATAAATCCAATTTTAAGCATAAAAGCGCTCATATTTTAAAAAGGTAGTTTTTAGACATTTGATTGAGAAAAAATTTTCAATATAGTTTTAGACATATTAATAAGTTATATATGACATAAATAGACTTCTTATTTGGAATTGGGTCATTCATTTTCATTTTGGGTAATTTTTTGGTATTTTTCTAATAAAATTCATATTTAAATGAATAGTAAAAAATACTCAATTTTAATTAAAAAATGTCATTTTGTCTAATATATTTACATTTTATTATAATATTTTTAGTTTTTTTCAATGTATAATTAGATTATTTTTTTATCATTTAATCCAATTTTGGTCATTGGATGCAATTTCATGTTGAGGTGAGACATAAATTCAACTCAATCATTTCATTGTTTTTACTTTTACGAAACCAGTTATCGCATTTTGAAAACAGAAATTCATTTTAAATTAATTAATAAAAAAAATTCGTTATAAATATGGATTCCATATATAGAATAATTGTTTTAAAATTATTAAAAAATGTTACATTTATATTTTTTTTAAAATCATTTTTATTTATTTTATATTTTTAGAGTTTCCAATGGTGCCCCTCCCCTCCCCTGAAAAAGGTACCCACTACTCACTATTTCTCACACTTCCAAAACCATTTATTTCTGATAAGATATTCTCAAAAACATTCATAAAATATGTCCCCACATTAAAGTGGCCTTAGTTCAGGCATAACAGCCTGGTTATAGTTGTTAAGATGTTAATTGAAGGTGATCAACCAAAGAATATGTATCATTTTATTTAAATATTTATATGTTATTTCTTCTTAGTCTTAATTAAAATTTCCTTCATCCATGGGGAAACTATAACTCCAATATCATTAATATACATAAATGTTATTATATTAATATTACCACCCAAATCCACCACTAATTTCATTAAATTGGAAATGAACATTTCATTCGTCTGTTAAGCGGATTACCACCTCACAAACTATTATAGTTCATTTTTAATTACCCTCTCTCAAGACTATTCATAATGATGGAATTATTGTTTTTATATTATTTTCAGGGAATATTTATCAATATAAAAAAAATTATATATCAGTTATGTTATTACCTTCCATCCACATAAAAATGATGATGTCTTTCATGCGTACATGTGAACAATCACCTCCATGAAGTGATATGAATCGTTTTTATAAACAACATCACATGAGTGATATATATATATATAAGTATATATAATTTATTATTATTATAATAGTGATTTTATTATTATTCTGGAATATTATAATAATAATGATCGTATTTCTATAATGTTGAATTGAAAATAGAAATCGTAGCCGTGCGTATGCACTGACTACCATCTCCCTGATTACAATGTTCATTATTTTTGATAATAATATAGAATGGATTGATTTGAATTAATAATTGATGTTTTAAAATAATAATAATTTCATTTATATTATTATATAGATTATATAATTATGAACACATGCACTATTTTCATCATAATATGTCTGTTTTTGACTCAAGTTCCAAATATCAACAAATGGTATGATGTGAACATAAATAATTAGGTAGTTGTTATTACATGGTAATAAGTTATATAAAATGAAAAAAAACATTAAAAAACATTTGAAGAACATATAAATTTGGATAATTTAGTTATTTAGGATAATTTTGAGTGTGTGAGACAAGTCTAACATATGTTAATGGACTTCGTCCCAAACTCCTTTAATTGAGGCAAAATTTGATATTATACACAACATTATTTTATGTGTTTGTATAATCAAAAACATTTAATTATAATTTCATTAAAAGGTCTTACAAAGAATATTTTTATTAGATAATTTTACTAAATTACAAAAAAATACTTTTTTTATATGTTGAAAATGAACTTTTTTATTTTGTAACCATTATTTTGAATTTAGATTCCACTACAAGACATAATGTTATAAAAAACTCATCTTCCCTTTTTTAAATATTTGGGAATATAAAATGGTTTTGAGAATTATTTTATCTTATTAATATCATTTAATTATATATTGTGATTTGAAATTGGAAAAGTTATTATTCCTTTATACATGATTTACTCATTATGATTATGTTAAGGTTCATGGGATTGTTTAGGTATACGGTTTGTTCCAAGATAAACTAACACTAGGATAGCTCATGATATCACTCCAATGAAAAGATGAATGTTACAAATATAAAATATAAGGTCACTTGTAATATAATTGTGTAATATACTATAATGAATATTCATAATGTAACTATGAAGGTTACACCCTATGTATCTGTGAATGAAACAAAGAATGTATGATATAGATACCAAATGATACCCTTATAATTTATAAGAATTTTTTTTAGAATCTTATAATTTCATTAGGTATGTTAAGATAATATCTTTTATGGAAGATAATTATGGTTTTGAGAAATTTTATTCATGAGTCCAAAATATTCATACACTAATGGTTTCATTCCTTATTTTATATCCCTTTAAGCGATTTTTGTGCTTATCCAAAATTCTTGAAATGTTTTCCACAAGATATAAGGATGAGTAAGAGAAGGAAGGATGTCAATATGATTTTCATGTGAAAAATATATCCTCATGTATTTTAAAGTGTTTTATTTTTTAAATAAATTTATAGTGAGTAGAACTATCTAGTTAGTAATATATGAGTTGGTATATAAAAATTATGTACAAATTATTTAAAACTATATACCTAAAAATATCATCAATATTAATTCTTGAGATAGCTAATAATTATGTAATTTTTATGGATGGAACCTTGTAATTAATCTTATTATGATATTTATAAATAAATGACACCTAATGATTCATAACATTGACTCTATAATTATCATTATAATATTTTTAAAAACATTTCTATTTTCATTTTCTAAAATCATTGTAAAACAAAAATATTATTCTTATAAATATTTTTATTGTCATCAACTATGGAATATTATTCATCTGAGGATATACTATCCTTCTATATATGATAATTATATTTTAAATAATATTTATTAAGTTTTTTAGCAGTGCATAGCTTAACCGTTAGATAATTATTTTCTTTTGGTATCCCATAAAGAAGACCAATGTTCCTGTTTCTAGAACTATTATTTTACAAATAATTATCTAAGTAAAGTCCTCCATATTCACTCCAATAATAATTATCTTTCGGGATATTCATTCCATTGACTTAATAAACTTTTTCTGATTCCTATCAGAATATACTTATTTTCTATCATTCATTTTAATCATATGACAATCCAATCAGATGTGTCCAACCTTCAAACATTCATAACGTGTATCATCATCACTATTAGTATTTTATTACATTTTCACTTTAATTTATAATTTTTATAACTATTTATTTATAACTATTTCATTCATCCTCGTGTCTATATTTTACAATCCATTTTCATAATATTATGATGAACATGAATCTAATTGTATAACACCATTTTCATTTCTTTAGGATTACACTAGATTGATAGTGGTCTAAAAATTAGGGGGTAAGGTAGATGTAGTTGAAATGGTAAAACAAAAAATTTTAATTTTTTACATTATAAGAATCTATTTTAAATGTTCCATCATACAAAATAAGTTCTCCAATAATAATTTTAGGAGTAAAATTTCCAACCTCATTGTACCTTCAATAACATTAAAATTAGATTCAAATTCATTGGTCATGATATCAGTTATATTATCAACAAGAATCTCCTCATATAAATCATTTTCATTCGGAGATTGTAAACAATTTCTGATATTCATAAACCTATAGATCATATTAGGAATGGATTCAGTTACTAAAATTTAAAAATCATGTTAGTCAGCTCTTATTATTGAAATTCTAGTTTCAAAAACATTTAGATTATCCAAATTTGAAACATCTAACTTATTTTAAATAATGCTTGAATATTTAAAAT
This sequence comes from Viscum album, assembly GCA_963277665.1. Classification (NCBI taxonomy): domain Eukaryota; kingdom Viridiplantae; phylum Streptophyta; class Magnoliopsida; order Santalales; family Viscaceae; genus Viscum; species Viscum album. Next base: position 1,858,277,646 of record OY728160.1, read on the forward strand.
ATTATATTTAGAAATAGATGCTTCTAATCATGGAACATAATTTTGTGTTCATTATGATATAAATTATTTTATTCACATTATTTTCTTGATGGGTGAAGTATACAAATTCCTTATAATGTATTGGTTTAGTTTATAGTAAATATAAATATATTATCAACTCTATTGTTGAAAAAAAGCTCTTCATTTTGTCTCTCGAATATTCATATTCAGTATAATTAATAACTTAAGGTCTATTATGATTGAGACTATCTATATATATGATTTTTTTATGCCATTTTAATTGGAAGAAATTATCCAATACAAACATGTTAATATAAATAAGATTTTAAATCCAAGAGTATATTAAAAAACTAAATAGACATGAAAATGAAATGATAATAAAACTCTCAAAATTATTTTAGAAGTCGAAACCTCCAATAATACCAATTATTGGATATCAATATTATATATATTTATATTCGTATTGATAGAATATGTTTATGAATTCTCATTTAGATGAAGGTGGTTTTATATTTAAAAATATTAGTTTAAAAAATTTTACTAAAAATTTTCACAAACCACATTTAGTAAAAAGAAAGGATGTGGACATTTCCCACAATCCGATTATAAAATAATCATTATTATGATGATTTCGATAATATCAATGTATACATGTTTTCAGCATATTAGATTTGATAATATTAAAGTAAAATAATCACAATCAGATAAGATTAAATTATATCAAATAAAACAAATTGGATTCATAGAAGATCCTTTTAACATAATAATGTTTCATCGTATTTAGATATGTTATTATAAAACAATTACTTATAAGAATTAGAAAATAAATATATTGTAAAAAATCTATGATAATAGAGATAAGAATGTATGAATGACATAAATCTATTAAAAAAGTAGATCTATTTTATCCTTATGATAAAGGAAGCAACAAACCTTCTATAAAGTTATACCTCATTAAAAACATATTAGAAAATATGTATTTCCATAGAAAGTAAAGACCATGATACAAATATCATATTCTATATATACCCAAATTTAGTATCCTTTGATCCAATGGATCGTCTCTATCTTGATATTCCCATAAACCCTCATTCAGAGGATGAGATTCCCCATATTTATTTCTACTCATGACCTTGATCGTAATAACAGAGCAAACTCATGATCACAATGAACAAGATTGTTAGGAGTTAACCATGACTATTTTTTCATGTCACTACAAGACTAAGGGAAATTAAAAATACTAATACCAACATGTTCAATGGTGTAATCTCAATATCTCCTACTCAATTAGAAAAATAGTAATGAAATTTATTATATGTCTTTAAACACATTGAATGCCTGGTTATTTATAGAAAAGTATCCCAATGATCATATTTCATCCAAAGAGTCATATTGCTCAATTTTTTAAAAAAAACACAGAATCCTAAAACCTAAATAGCACTTTTGAAACTGGTTTTCAAATGTCATATTGATTTTCACCATTAAAATATAGAATGATTTATTTAAAATAGAAATCATTTTTCCTTATTCAAAATTTAAAATTATTAAGTCTCATGTAATTCCATAATAATATTATTACTATATTATGTATTCATGTATATAGGTTTTTGTATCAGTCTGATTATTAATTTTATTTCATTACAAAATACATGAATGGATGTCTTATATATGAACTGATAATGGTGAATTCAATGTTCATCTGATACATTCTCATTACAGTAATTTTAATGAATAATGTTTGTTTGTATTCACGAATAATTCAGAACTAATTATAATTATGGTAACATATTTTTTTCTATAAATAACTTTATAAAACACTTTGATAAGAAAAAACAAAAATAATGTAATTAAGAATGTTTTTTTTTGATTTCCAAAACAAAAGGAATGGAAAACTGAAAAGTTTAATTTTGGAATCAACATTTGGATCCAAGAAAATAATTTTAAAAAATACATAGTATGGGGAATAATATATAATTTTATTTTATTTAATATTTAAATAATATATGGAATGTAATTATCCTCATCCATGAGAAATGTGGTATTAAATTGTATACAAAAAAATATGGCATTAATACAATAAAAATCCTTCTAATAATATTACAAACCTTCAAATTTATAATTCATCGTACAATTTAAAGGATTGTTAATATGTGTACCATGTTTTATATTATTTTACTTGTAGTATGATATTATAAACATAAATTCCGTTACATTATGGACCAATCCATATTGATTAGGTCATTTTGGTTTGGTTATGGTTAGACTATTTAACATAATGATTGAGGGACCAAATTAATTGAAATTTAAGTCCATTCAACTACAAAATTGTTTTGGGACAATGTAACTCCAATATTTTTAGTTTAATAAATGATTTAAATTTTATATTTAATTTTATTATATTAATAAGATTAAATTGTTTGTGGATTAAAATTTTTGTCGATTGAATTATATAATATTGTTGACATCAAATCATTATTGTGTTTTTAATTAACACTGTATAATTTTTTTGAGAATATTTTTTTTGTAATGTAAATGATTTTATTATTATGGTATATAATCAATTTAATGATAATTAATTGAAGGGATATATTTTTAAATTCCATACATTTATTAAATAATTATTCTGATGCGATTTTTAAAATTTTGAATCAGTAAAGTAAATAGGGTTAGTGATTTGAGGTAAAGTGATCAGGTTTAATGATATTGATTCAAGAAGACATGTAATATAATTTGATACATTTTATAGGAATTTCCAAAATCCCAAATAGAAATGTATAAATGTGATAACCATGATTATTTAAATGGATTTAATATAATAGGGTTTTTATAAGGAAATTATGGAATATAATGTATGATCTTAACATATTAATTATACTCTCAAAAGGGATGTGAATAATAGTTCAATGAATTTGTCAACAAATAAAAAAAGAGTTCATTTTTCTTGATGTCCTATAGACCTTGTTAGAACATGATGTACATATGGAATTCTAACAACAATATATTTAAAATGTGGAAAAGAGATGAAGAAATTGTCATGAAAATAAATATTGCACAATGAATTTTTAAATATATTTTATTTTTATTATATATAGTGTTTAGAGGAGGTATATTACCATGAAAAAATAATTTGATATTTTTCATGAAATGTGAATAAAAAAACACTTAAGACATTTATAATTGGGAATAAAAAAATTTAATGGGGGTCATGCCACTCAATAATGAATTTCATTTTTGACTATCCTCCTTTAGCACATCCAAAAAAAATATACAATGATTCATCATAAATTGAATAAGATAAAAAACATAATGGGGATTTTAACCAATAAATAGAGAATTAGGTTGGGTTATTATTATATAGTTACGGTGCTGTGAATTTATAAAAAATATTATAATTGGGTTCCCTGTTTCATGATTTGTGATTAATGAATGGTTTTTGTAACATGACTAAGATCATTTTCACAAATAGTTTATTAATTTAATATGATTTAAAAATAATAATAAATAACATCTAAGTAGTTACATTTGAAAATAATTATGATTTAGCAAACTCATATTTTAGGTATTAATTATTTTCAATATTTTATTTTCTATGATATTTTTTGATAATTTCATATATTAATTATAAATAAAATTTCAATTGTTTTACAGAAATGCCTAGTAATGTGCATTATTTTGAATACTATTTACATGTAGATTATTTTATATTCTCTAAATATGTGTTTTCCATGATAAACACATTTATAGTGGGTATTATATTGAAATGTTTTATGTCTCTATTGTGTAAATATTTTCATCATTTTGAGAAAGAATTAAATTGATTGATTTCCATATGGAATAAACTCAAATATTTTCATGGTAAAGTGGTGGGTATGGATTTAAATATGTGACCATGTTACATCATAATTTACATGTACAAATAATTATAGTGTTTATTTGAGTTGAAACTTGTCATTGAAATTATGTATTAGCATAAGGTAACTCTCGGGAATTGGGGTGTTCCTAGAAATACTCAAAAAATTAATGCTTGAAGACTTTTTCTAAAAATACTAGTCCAATAAATATATTTATTTAAAAAGGAATCATGTTTTAAATATTATGTCAAAAAAGGTTTTATTTTATAGTTCTTTCTAATAAAAATTCATCTATGAGAATATGGTTTCAATATCATAATATTTCATATCTTTGTTGTTGAACTCTTATTGAGAAATAGATATTTCAAATAAAATATATTTACCTTATTTTTATAGTTTTTCATATGAATGTGAGGCTTCAACAGTAATAAACCTTTATTAGTGTGCTGGGGAATTATTTATGGGTCTATAATCAACCTTACATATACAAATCAATTGAAATATATAATTTATATTTCGTGATACAAGTAAAAAACTCCCTCATAAATTTTCAGTGGAGAGTTTTAGATCTACATTGGAGATAGTAAGGGTTGATTTAGTGTCATTTATTTGATCCAAAATTATTTATATTCAGAGAGAATTTTTCTTTTATCATATGTGTTTAATTATATTTTATTTATTATTTCCACTGTAAAATCATAACAGTTTTTATTAACAGTGTTCCATGATTTATGTTAATATTTAATAATTTTAGTCATTTTATTTTGATGGTAAGTCATTATAAATTTGATAATTATGTAACTATAAACATATAAAAGCTTATTAATATAAAGAAAAAGTGCAAAATGATTTATATTGATTCACTGTGGGGATTGGAATATGGGTAAATGGGATATATCATATGAAATTTTATAATTACATGGGTTTTATGTTTATTATAGGGATTTATGATATGAGTGGATGGATGGATTTCTATAACTAAATCTATTCTCAAAACATTTGTATAAAAAACTACAATGCTGAACACTAAGTTACTTTTGAGTCTCTGTTAAATGAATGGTTAATGACACCCACACATTGTATTTTCATTTATGAAACGATAATATATGATGTATTTTATGTGGAAATATTACATTCTTAAGGATATGAAAGTTAAAAAATCAGATTAAATAACCATTGATTTGAAAATAAAATAGTCGGTTTTTAGATTTTGAAAAAATATTTTTAATGACTATTATTTTAGGTTTTTTAAAGATATTATTCAAATATAAAATTTGATATTTTGTTAATTTGCGTAATTAAGAAATGAAAAAAGGTGTTATCCAAAAGAAAGTGTTTTGAAGCCACCTAGATGGAGTATGGTTAAGATCATTTGAGGAATAATCTATTGAAAGTTATGTAATAGGAAATCTTTAATTTTTATGTTATATAATTATACATCCTAGATGGAACATTTTTTATCATGATAAAAGATAAATCTAAAATCATCTTTTCCATTTTAAATTGTTATATGAAATTATTTCTGTCATTCTAGTGATTGAAAAAAAGGATAATTAGTAAAAGATATGAGAGTTAAATAGAGCAACATAATTTTAGAAGAAATGACCACCTTTATTTAAGATTGATGTCTGGATGGAGTGAGCATTGTTGTTTCCAGATAAGACAAATTATCTTTTTATGTTCTTATTAATTCTTATGACAACAATATTTTATTTTATTTAAACATACAAGAGTAAATAGCATGGAATATATTTTATACACATTTATTTGTGGTAAAATAAAATGATATTTACAAGAATGATTTCTAGAAGATCATAAAAGGGTAATATTTCAAAAAAAATATTGATTTCAAATAAATCTTTTTAGTTGTTAAATATAGAAAAATTGATCATTCTAACTATGGGATATTCATCTAGATTATTTAATAATTAAAATTATATATCAAATATCTTAATTATTGAAATGACTAATGAGTTGATGTTTGATATGTGACTATAAATGGGGAAATGGTCGTTGATTATTTTTAAAAACATACCCACAAATATATATGTTTAGAGGATGGACTAATTAAAAGAGTCGAGAAAATTAAATAATATAAATATGCAACTTATTCCACATTATGTGTGTTAGGATAAGAAAAAATATTTTTTGAAATATTAAGAGGAAACATTTTTGAATAAAAAAACCGATTTGTCCTCTCATTTCATCCAGACAAAGAGACCATTGTAATTCCTATATTTGGGTTTACTATGAAATTTATAGTAAAAAATAATTTCCCTACCATGCCCATTTATCAAATTTATAATGTTGGTCCCTTTAAAGAATATTTTAGGAAACTTTTAATTAGATAGAATTGTAGAAACATCAAACCATATATAGAGGATTAATATACATATTGATAGTGTGAAGTTGTTTTAATGGGGGAATCATTGTATAATGGGAATGACCACAAAGAAAAGGAATTCTATGACATTGTATGTGTAATTGGAAATAAAATGTAAATGAGAAAGTAAAAGTGGATTTAAATAATAATACAAACCTTCTATAGTGAGAGTTACCATTCTGGTCACCATTATGATTAATTGTAATATTTTAATAATAAAAACCTTTTTATTTACATCATCATTCATGTTTTATCCCTAGTGATTATAATTTGTTTTGATTTTATATTATTTGAGGATAAATAACTCACCATGAAAAGGTAATGATCATTGTTTTAGGAGTATGTTCTACACAACAATGATAGATAATGTGAAATTATCATAGCATGTTTTTTTGATTATTATTGAAATATTTTATATAATTATTATATAATATTTCTATAATAAAATAAACTTTCAAAACAATATCTTTAATAATATTGTCATTTTTGAGGCACAATATGAGACTATTAAAGTTGTAAAAAGTGTCTGGGAAATTTTAGAAATTAGATAATGTTTGAATATAGATAATTTTTAACATATATATTTTTCAATTTCTATATTTAAAACATAGATAAATATTTAGTAGTATAAATTCTCCACTAATGATAGATACAAATTATTATCTTGATTTTCTCAAAAAATAAATTTCTATAATAGCATATACAAATCACATTGAATAACCAATTGAACCATTATATTTAAATATACCATGTTATTTTCTTTCATATTTTATAAATTTAATGGAATTATATAATTAAAATGTGGTTAAAATATCTTGGGTATTACTGTTTCGTTAAACAAAGTTTTTTTCCTCTGGTAGGATGTATTATATTTTTCTAGATAGATGATGAAAACTTCTATTTATGTATTATATTGAAAAAGCATAATTTTGATAATAAAACTAAATGAACATCTATTACATTGAAAATTTAATATTTTTGACCAACATACATGAACTTCTTATTTTATAGATCAAACTTCAGTCATGTTATCATCTAATAAGGGAAAATAAAGTGATAATTTTGGAAATGAAAATATCAAAAAAAAATAGTAATTATTAATTTTGAGTCATGAAATACAGAGTAAAAAATTATCCTACCATATTTAAGGATATTTAGAATGTATTATTCAATAAATTAATAGATACACTATTCATTTTTTATATAGATGATATTTTAATAATTCTTGGCTATAAGAAGATAATTCAATGAAACAAGAAACTATCATTCAGACATAAAATCATTGTAAGAATATTTCCAGTTTTATGAAATTCATCTCCATGATTAATGAAATAAATTTTATTAATCTCATCATTTCTAAAATGATGATTACAAATGAGGATAGTTTGAATAAAAAAATCTATTCAGAGGTAAAATAGAAAATTCATTTTAAAATTGGTTTTCCATAGTATTGATTAATATTAAATAATATATCTTAAATAATTTTTATGAATAGATTATTTTACAAAAGTACTAACAAGGAAATGTGTGTTGTTTGATTTCAATGAACAATTTTTATAGTAATTTTAGTGATTAAATGAGAGGCTTATTGAATAACTTTAATAAATGTTTTTGTTTTTTGAATTACTTGTGATGTGTGAAGGGGAGAATCAATGATGGGATTAAAATGATTTCCGATGTGAAGCAGAATTATTTGGGAATATTGGTCTAGGAAATTGGGGAACCATGAAATGAATTAAAATATACTTGTTTTAGAATTATGTTTTATTGTTTATAAATTAATGATTTATAGTTATTAACTATTAAGTGAATACTTTTTTTGTATTGAAACTATAAGAGTTTAATATATATTTTCTCATTGTGTGATATTAACTAGAGATAACACAAGTTTATGGAGTGTCTTCAAAAAATTAATTTTGTGATTATTGAAACCCAATAAAATGGTACTATTGGGTTACATGTTTTCTATATGGAAACTACTATCAATGATGTGATAAAATATTATGAATAATGATATTCAATTGGGACATTAGAATCTATCCCCATATATATATAATAAGAATTGAATATTTTTTTATCTCTAAAATTGGTGTAATATAAATTATTTAATAAAGTTAAACAGAAATAGTTTTTAGATGAAGAATATTAGAGAATGTAAAAAGATATATATACAATGGAAGTCCATAAATGAGTAAAAAATTTAGATATATAGATTGTTTTGTTTTAAAAATATGTTGATGGAATATATATAACTAGTAAAAAAATAATATAAAACATTCCACCATATTAGTTAGAAAGTGAATCCCAACTATACTAAGATGAATCCAAACATCAGATTCTAGTTTATATGTTCAATAATGAAGATGGACATTAGAGAATCTATTTAATGATGTCATAAAACAAAATAATGGTTAATCAATGAATAAACGAAGGGTTATTGTAAACTTATTTCATTCCTATTTTGAAGTGGGAATATATATAGGCAAATTTATATATTATATTACTGAGATCAAAGTAAAAAAATGATTGTGTTTTGAATGTGGTGGATCAAATTAGGAAATCATTATATTTCATACCTATTTAAGATGCATTCTCAATTAATGAATTCTGTAAGATTAAAATGAAATTTTTTTTATATTTGATAGTGAAACAGTGTCTATTATATTATATGATGAAAAAAAATACTTCAAGATTCTAAAAAGGGCTAAATAATATATTATGAATATATTTGAAGAAGAAAATAATTGATCAATTAATTTTTTAGGTAAATGATGTATGTTACACAGACCCCTTAAAATATGATTCATGTTATTATTTTTAGTTTTTATAATTTATATGATGATAAACTATTAATAACATAGTTTTCAAATAACGAGAACCTCAAAATCATTATTTTAATGAAACATTTTTATTTTATATATGACTAAACATGTTAGTCAAAAAAAATTTATGTTGAGACATGATAAAAGAATATTTTAAGACCATTCTTGATTCATTTTTTGAAAAAATATTTGAAATAAAATTTTAGTCTTTTGGTGTTATTTAAATTTGAAAAAAATAGAATTTGTTAATTGATTATGATGACCATTGAGGTTTGAAGTTTCTTGTATCACATTTCTGAGAGTGTCACTAAAATTAGGAAATCGAATGTTTTGGAAGAAAATAAGGATTAAAAAATTATATATGGGATCCTTTTCAATTACACATATAATCTCTTAAGTAGAATACATAATGGAACATAAAAAATGTTATGCAATAATTTATCCAACATTACATGTCTCTAAATTAATAAAATACATGTAGGAAGTTTATTATATCCTAGTATGGAATGGAATTGAGATATATGTATATACATCATATATAGAAAACCTAATTGTAATTATAAACATAAGATAATGTATTATCAAATTGAATATTATCCATATGGTTATTGTTTTATGGAAAAATGTATTAATTCAATATAATACATGTGAAATAGAAACTCAGGTATACTATGATAAGTCATAGACTTTTTTTGAGGAAAATTCTAATCGATGGTTCAAGGAAAAAAACCCCATTACGTGGTGAATTTTAACCCCCATGAATTTGTATTATTTAATAAACAAAATATTAAAAGTAATATTATTTTGAAATTTTGTAGTCTTTGTTTCTTTATTAAAATGATGATGATTTGTAAATAAGGTTTTGTTGACATCATTAAATTATAGTGTTATTCTATTTATTTTGTAAGGGATTAATTGATATAATTTAATTCGAACTGTTAAATTTTTGATGAAATGAATTAGACGACACCAAGGTGTTAATATATTAATTAAATATCAATTAATTGATGTGATATTTTTCACATGTCATATTATATATTATTGAATTAATGTAGATGTGAGTTGTAAAATCTATAATAAAGAATTATAATAGTAAATTTTAGTAAATTTACTAAAATTGAATTTGTTATGTCATAAGAGGGTTCTTAATATTTTGATCATATATTATAGGTCTTTCCATGGATTATGGGGGAAGTGGAAATAAGGATTTAATTTTTGAATTTTTATTATTGGGATTTAAAATGGTGGTTATATAGAAAATTTGGGATATAATGTTGTTATTCTAATATACTAATTATCCCATACCTAGAATTTTTATTGTGAATAAATTGTAAGAGTCTATAAATAAATCATGGGAAATAGTATTTCAATATTTGTTTAGAGACCACATGGGATCATATGATACCCAAGGAAAAAAGATTGGTGCATTTTTGAAAGGTTCTCAGAAGTTTAAGGATTAGTAAAAACATAATTTTTATGTAGTATGTATTTAACCATACATTATTTTTATTTTAAAATTTTTTCAAAGGTGTGATTCTATCGGGGGACACATATATATATTTTTTCCAATAGCAGAAATCATATATGATCTATAAAATAATAAAATTAGTGAATCAAAAATGGAAGGTGCATCATTCCTCTAATAGTAACTTTTTAATTCCAACTCTCTAACAGCAACACTTTGTATCTTTAGAGTTTCTTGGGTTGTGCCAAATAGAACTGATGTCGTAAAATATACTATACATTTTCTTATCATGAATAAGGAATTTCATATCGATTTTTTACAACCTAGGAAATGTTACTAATCAATTCCATTAATTATTTAAATAAAGTAACTATATATCATATAGTTATATTCACTATATGAATAAGAAGAATATTTTCAATCCGTGTGTATTTTTTTTAGAAAATATTAAATTAATGTTCACGTATTATATAATCTTATTTAATATATTTATATATAATTATTTGAATTATAATTTTACAAAATGTGAAAAAAATTTAAATAAACATATCAAAATCATTATGTGTCAAACCAATTCCATTTTTATGATGGCATTTATTTTTCCATGAAAATTGAAAAATATATTTTCATATTAAACTATCATTTATTTAAATGAAATATATTAATTTAAATATGTTATTTTATCTTAATGTAACATTAATGTAGTTAACTTGTAGATAATATTCTTTATTAAATAGAAATAATCAGTATATCTAATTTTGGTATACATTTAATTTTGGATGAAAAAACACATTTATTTAAAAATATCTTTGTATTATATGTCTTAATATAAAATTAAATATCAAAAACTATTAAAATAGAATCATTTTAAATGGATAACATATATTGAATTAGAATGTAAAAATTTGGTAAATATTTCACTTTTATCTTATTCATTATGAATTATAATCATAGTAAATATTTGTCACACTAGTAAAGGAAAATCTTGTAAATAAGGATGAAATTTTTTTATGACTACAAATAACTATAAATCTATCCGTTAATAATTTTTTTGAGTTTTATTCGAAATTAATCATCCATGATTCTATTTTATGTATATTTTCATCCATTATTCTCAGAAAATGACTTATGTATTATTTTATGTAATTATAATGACATAAATGTCCATCCCTTTCTTTAAATATATATAACATTTTGTAAAATTTATTAAAATGCACTTTTTATCAATGAATATTTAAAATATAAATGAATTTATTTTATCAGGGTAATTTATTTTTTATTTTTATTTACTGGATAATCACATCAAATTCTTACACAACACTGACACTGTATTTTTGCATGTTGAAAAAAATCATGTAATTGATTTTAGAAATTTAAAATGTAGTTTTATATGGGTGAGCTATGGAATCACAAAAATTTCATATATATAAAATCACATATTAGTATATTTTTAATGGATGACAATAAATGTTTATTGTTTTTATTTTGATTCCAATGTTTAATTAATTTAATAGATCAAAAAATTACACTGTATATATTTTATAATACATAAATTTATTTCTTGATTTAATATTACTATAATTAAGATATTGATCATCGATTATAAAATATGATTGAAAGTATTATCCATGTTTAATTTTTGGGTAATTTATACTTTTATAGTAACATTATTGATCATTAATGATTACAAAACTTTGGTATCATTGTAATTATCAAAAGGGTTTGTGTGGGGTTAAAACAAAAAGATAATGGTAAAATAATTAATGATTAGAAAACATTGGTATCATTGTAATTATTGAAAGGGTTTGTGTGGGGTTAAAACAAAAAGATAATGGTAAAATAAATATCTATACTTGTCTGAATTTTATAAATTATAGAATTTAAACCCAAACTAATCATATAGTATAATTATTTCAATATATTTCTATTTAAAAACAGATTTAATTTTATTAATTTAAACATATATGAAATTCTAAGAATGTCCCTTCCACCAATTATTAGAGCGAACATACTCTCCTATATTATTCACAAATAAAAATCCATTCGGTTTAGAAAATAAATTTCTATATAAAATCTGTATATTCCTCTGTGCATCCCAGTCTCCTGTAATTATTCAAATATCTATCATCGGAATGGTTTGGGTATAAACCAATAAAGGATATACAAAAAAGATGTATAGTTTTTAACCGAGAATTTCCATTTATATTCCTATTATACATCCTTCATATTTAATTTATACATATAGTAATATTGACACCAGTATCCTAAATAAACATAGGAGTTGTTGTATTAATTAATAAACTATATTTTTTATTCTCATGATAATTTAACTAAATTATTTTTTCTGGTAGCATAAAAGAAAAGAAACATCGATCATAAACGCCGCTGGAAATATTATTACATAAAAATGAATATTATAACATATCTATTAAATTGGAATTGATAAATAATTTTTTGAAATATTTATAATAATCCTATTTAATATAAATTTATTTATTAATTCTTATGAATATAAACATAATTATTGTTTTATTTATTTTATTCTTCAATAAAACATAACTAATATTATTTTATTATATTTTTGAACGAATTTTATAATTAATTTCAACAAAATATATAATTTTTAATTTATATAAAGGTTACATGTTTTAGAATAATAATGTAAAAATTATTTTAATGTTAATTCATGGATTTTACATAAATGATTGTTTTTTCAGTAAATATTGGAAAATATTGATTTTTATTCAACATTATATTTTTAATTCAAGAATTTATAGAGTTTAATTTGGTTAAATGATACAAAATTAAAATAAATTACATTATAAAATTAATAAAACACTTTTATTATTGATGTACATTTTTTTGCTTCATTTTATATAAAAATATTTGTGTATTTTTTAGGATATTTTTATGATTAGTCTTGTATTTTTGGTTTTTTAATAAAATAATAAATTAATTTAAAAAATTATAGAAAGCGAATATCAAGAAAATGATTTCATATTTGGAATAAGTATGTAATAATTTGGTAAATATATCCTCTATATTGTTTCTTATAATATATTGTAATTATAGTAAATTATTGTAACCATGGTATGGGTAAATCGAGTAATTAAAGTTAAAATGTATATGATAACAAATGAAAAATGAAAGTAACACGTCCCTTTATCCTGTTGGATGATTCAATACAGTTCATTTCTATATAATTTTAAAAAAATGTGCCACATCTATTTGATATTTCATTAATTATTACCCTCATAATATTTCAGTAATAGATAATTTCAAAATTTCACAGTCTTATTTAAATATCTGTATTTCCTTAATGGGATAATTAAAAACCAAATTCATTAATAAATTATTAATGGGAAGAGAATTGATTTTTGTGCTAGTAATTTATTTCAAATATTTATTATTGTAACCATTGTAAGGGTAAATCAAGTAACTAATTCTTGGTTCAAGGCCCATATCGAGGACCCCTTATAGAATGGCCACTGTGGATTTAATGGAACTAAAGAAACAACTAAAGGATTTGAGTAATAAGGGATTTATTTTCCATAGTGTTTCTCCACGGGGATCCCCTTTCCTTTTCGTTAAGAAGAAAGACAGATCTATGAGGTTGTTCACTGACTACATGGAGATCAATGTTATAACAATAAAGAATATGTATCACATACCTCACATTGATGATTTATTCAAAAAACTTGATGGTGCTCAAGATTTTTCTAAGATTGACCTTTGATATGGATATCATCAGTTGTGTGTGGATAAGGAAGACATTCCGAAAACAATATTTTTGAACCAGGTACGGGCATTACGAGCTTAATGTAAGGCCTTTTGGGCTGACTAATGCACCCTTTGTATTCATGGATCTAATGAATAGTGTTTTAAAGGAATATATTGATGACATTATAGTGGTATTTATTAAGGATATCATGGTATACTCAAAATGCAACTAAGATCATGAAAATATCATGTGCATTATCCTAAAGACTCTTAGAAAAAATGAATTATAAGGGTAGTTTAGCCAATGTGAATTCTGGATTCAGAAGATTACATTTCGTGGATATATTTCCTCTATGGATGGAATCTCTGTTGATCCCTCTAAGAAAAAGGCCACCCAAGAATGGCCAACCCCAATGAGTTTAACTGAGGTACAAATTTTTATTGGTTTAGCATGTTATTATTGGAATTTTTTCCCAAATATTTCCTAATTGTCTATCCAGTTAAATAAGATAACACGTAAAGGGGTTACATTTGTTTGGAAAAAAGAGTGTGAAGAATTTTTTAAATAACTAAACAAAAGACTAGTTAATGCTCCTATGTTGACTCTACCATTGGTGAGCAATGGGTTTGTTATTTACAGTGATGCTTAGAAAGAATCACTTGGTTGTGTCTTTATGCAGAATGAATGAGTTATTTTTTATGCATCATGACTGCTAAAAATTCATGAGTAAAACTATCCCACTCATGATCTTGAGTTAGCTGCTATAATCATTTGTTTGAATATATGGAGACACTATATCTATTGTGAAAAATGTGATATTTATACTGATCACAAGAGTTTGAAGTATATTATCTCACAAAAATAACTCATTATGAGGAAAATAAGATGGCTTGAACTACTCAATGATTATGATTTCACTATACACTTCCACCCCGGGAAGGAAAATAAGGTGGCGGATGCTTTCAGCAGAAATGATCAGGGAGTTTGGACATGATGAGAGTTGAAAATGATCCTATTTTCATGGATCTAGTAAATATGGATATGGGAATAACCATGGAAGGTGAAAAACCAATTATTTTTCAAATTTTTTCCAAACCATCCATATTAGAAAGGTTAAAACGTTCTCAGGCTAATGATTGTGAATTTAAAAAGATAATTAAAGTTGAAAACGATGGGAGATTGATGGACTTCATATATAAAGATGGAATTTTGAAATTTGGGAAGAGAAATTGTGTTCCAGATATACCTGATCTAAAAAGAGAATTGTTGGATGATGCTCATAGCTCCAATTTCTCTATAAACCCTAGTATCAATAAGATGTAATTTTATTTGAAATAACTTTTTTCGTAGGTCAACATGAAGAGGGAGATTGCTGATTTTTTGTCGAGATGTATGGTTTGGCAACAAGTGAAATCTGGAAGGTAACAACCTGGATGAGTCATGCAACCTCTTCGTATACTTGGTTAGAAATGGGATAACATTATGATGGACTTTGTCATAGGGATACTAAAGACTCCTAGATGGAATGATGCAATATGGGTCATTGTTGATCATCTTACCAAGTCAGCTTATTTTCTTGTTACAAGATAAGATTTACCACTTTAACGTATAGAAAGACTATATATTAATTATGTTTTAAGACTTCATGGAGTACCCATATCAATTGTTTATAATTATGATCCCCATTTTATATCAGGATTCAGAAAAAGTCTTCAGAAGGTCCTGGATAATGAACATTATTTGAGCACTGCCTACCACCCACAAACTGATGGACAATCAAAATGGATTATTCAAACCATAGAAGACATGTTGAAATCTTTCTCACATTACTATCAAGGTATGTGGGATCAATATTTACCTCTGATAGAATTTTCATATAACAATAGCTTCCATTCAAGTATTCAGATGGCACCATAGGAAGCATTATATGGAAAGAGATGTTTTACACCAACTTGAGGAGATTATGTTGGTGAAAGAAACCTCATAGGCCAAGAACATGTTGAGGAATCAATGGAAAAGTTGATGGTTATCCAAACCCACATCAAAGCGTCTCAATGTATGCAAAATAGCTATGCCGATAAAAGAAGGAATGATTTGGAATTTTAGGTAAGAGATCATGTTTTAATGAAGGTATCTCCATGGAAGGGTGTTATATGTTTCATTAAGAAGGGTAAATTGAGTCCCAGGTACATCACACCTATCGAAATTCTAGAACGAATTGGACTTGTAACTTATCATTTGGCTATGCCTCCACATCTCTTCAATGTTCATGACGTCTTCCACATATCACTGTTGAAAAAATAAATGTCTGACCCGACGCATGTACTCACCTATGAGGAAATTGAACTAGAACCTAATCTATATTATTGTGAAGATCCTATCAATATTCTTGATACAGGAGAACAAGTGCTGAGAAACCAGATGACTCGTCTGGTAAATGTTCAATGGAGAAACCATAAGATATAAAAGGAAATGTGGAAACGAGAGAAACATATGATGAAGAACCACCCAAATATTATTATGCAGTAGTATTATATAAATTTCTAGAATGAAATTTTATGATTGAGCGAATAATGTAACACCCCGAGCTTCCATGGTATGTTTTTCATTGAGTAATGCAATAGCTTTTATTGTACACATCATCGAGATTCTAACACACCGAGACCAACAAAACTCGCTGTTATGATTAACAATACCCACTTTTTGAAATTTTATTAATTATAAAATTCAAAATGGACATCATTTTTGTATTTTCAATATCAAAAATAGCTTAGGGTGAATTTTTGGTATTTTTCTGAAAACATTCAATTTTTGACGAATAGTGAACAAACACTTTGTTATTGGTTAAAATCAATTTTTATTTAAATAATTAGTTATTTTATTCTAATTTATTATGTCAAAATAGATACATAGTACCTATATATGTTCAACTTAATTCATTGAAGTCATTTTATAATAACTTTAAATATATAGAATTTTATCGGACTTTTTTCTGACTTTTTACCCACCTCTTATGAGCATTTGAAAATTTGTATCAAACATAATTTTACCAATTCTATGAGTTGAATTTAATAAATCTGAGAGACATGGTTAATATTTGTAATAAAAATTTGGTTCAATAAGATTAATATAATATTTTGTGAATAGTAACTGTTGTCTTTTATTTACCACGGTTAAAATTAAATAGGCTAATTAAGGGTAAAAATGATGTCATAATTACCCTAACACATTTCCTAATTCAATTGGATCAGTATTATTCGACCAAAAACAACCATTAAATAAAATATGATCCTATTTGGTCCACATGGATTAGATTTAAACATTTATTATTATTTTATTTTAAGAAGATTTAAAAGAGTTAAATTCAATGGTTAACATCTAAACCATTTTTAATATAGGTATACACGCAATATAAATTTAACTATAAATATTCATTAGAAATATAAAAATATTTCCAACATAATGGTTTTAGATTTATAATTTTTAGACATTATAAAATTCAATTTATATATGACACAATGCTGATGCTGTAATTACCTTATTAATGAAATATTAAAAAAATTAATATTATTAAACCCCAAATAAATGTAAATTTAGACTTCGGATGAATTCCATTAATTTTATAGATTTTTATGAAATTTTATGGTATTTTAAATAAATTTTATTTGAATTGATAAATTTTTTATGGCTTTCAAAATAATCAAATACTCAATATTGTCAAAATTGACATAATTGAGTTTTGAAAATAAAAAATCTATTATTAATTGATATAGTATTTATAAATATATAAGGATCGGCCAAAGGACATATATAAGGCTATATATATTAATAATGAACCACATGGGGTTCTCTTGTCTTTTTATACTATTTTTATTAACTATATAATATAAAAATACAAAGATACATGGTAAATGTCCAACTATTTAACTTAGAGTTAAATCTGAATGATAATGTTAATATGATGACCTAAACATGTATAAAACATATTTTTTGAGATTTTATAGACCCATCCCCACCTTATCCTTTAAATAATTCATTTTGGAGCCATTTGAAACCGAAAAATATTTTATTATAAAATAATATTTCAAGCTTTTCCTAAAGTGATCCTCACCTATCTTATAAAAGGGAACTTCCCCATCCATTATTTTACACATACAAAGCCTATTGGATCGTCCAAACCCTACCCAAATACCATACCAACATTGGTTCCTTCATCCTAGAGAATATTCATTGGTCATAAATCCATCATATGGACACCTTTATATCAAATCAAAAGGGAGAACCCAAAAAAGAGGTAAATATCTCATCACCTCTTCCAAGTTCTTTTCTTCTTCCACATCATCTTTATTTGTTGATTAAATTATAAAATAATAACTCCAATATACTAAATATAATTTGGTGTCATTATAAAAATGGTACAACCATATTAATTAATTTATCCATCCTATAAATGAAAATGTTACCATACATGCATATGTACGGATTACCGTCTCCACATAATGGTAAAGTTTGTTGTTCAAACACTTCATTATTTGGATGGGTATAATAATGAGTATAACTGATGTAAATAATAAATATAACATGTTAATTATTCTGTATATATGATATACCATCCAATTAAATTCTATTTTTCCATCAAAATAATGATATTTTCGCTTGTGCATACGTACGGATTATCGTCTCCACAAATGCGATGACATTCATTCCACATCGTAAACATTCAAGAAATTTTTTTCATTTTATGATTAAAAATAATTTTTATGAACATAATATAATTCTTTATACGAATCATATACATCCTATACATAACAATCATGGCTTACGTATCCAAGCACATATAAGAAAAATAATCAGTTAACACCCAAAACGATGATACTACAAATATATTATTGAAAATGAATTATTATAAAACATATATGATATCATATTTTTTTATATTGTTATTGTATAATTTAATAAAAAAGATTTAACTATTATACAGGATGTTAACATACCATCGACTAAGGAAAAGTACATGGTAAGGGTTAATTTTACAATCTCTTTATTATCCGAGGTTGTTTTTACGTAAGTAACAATTGAGACCTCTTTATCATCCACATACATGTTTTCATAAAAAAGTATTTCAAAAAAAAATTACTAGACAATGGTTTAATGAAATTTATACCCTTATTTATACTTAAATGTTTTGAGAGTAATCTTTCTATCTTTTTCCAAAAAAGGTATTTTATGACATTTTCAACAGAATTAAGGTTAGAATGTCTTTTTTTTAACTTATACGGTGGGTGCGGATATTTTCCACCATTATAACATCTTCAAAGATTCCCATAAAATATTATATGAATATTTTCAAAATAAATGTTTTCTATTATAATTATATAACTTTTAAATTATTTCAAAATATAATTAGATATATCTCTAAAAAAAGTTTTGATTTCATCTATGTCAACATCCTTTGAGAAATTTTAAGCTTCTTTGAAGTTTATTTATTATGATACAATAATTCCATATTATATTGAATGTTTTGTGTTATTTTTGACTGGGTATGTGTTATTTTTACACCATAAATGGTTTATGGATAAATTATTGAAATTTATAATGCTATTTTTAATATGATTGTTTAAGTTATGTTTAAACTGTTTCATAGGAGGAATGAATTGGACTAAGTAAGTGACAAGTAGACCCTGCTATAGCTCATTGATGCATCGATAGGTATCATGAGACAAACTAATATATAGGCACAAGGCCATGAAAAAAATCTTATTCTTAGCCACGAAACAAGGCCTTGACTATGTGGTTACGAAGTCTGGCATCATGCATTCCATCATTATAAAAGTGGCAATTGATATTGCATGTGATTCTTCGATTAGTAGAATATCCATGAGAATAAGTAAATGGAATTATTTTATTTTAGCTTTTCCATATTATTCTGATGTTTATGTTTAGTAGGATTTTGTATTAGTCTAATACATTGCCTTAAATGTTTATTCTTATTTATGAAATTTTCCGCTATATTTTTCTCCTTGCTGAGCATCTTAGCTTACTCCTTTCTATGTGTTATTTTCCCTAGATGTGAAGAATAATTTTATGGTTGACCTTTAGGGATAGAAAAAGGATATAAGTGTGTTAAAAAGGGGAAAATATAGTGTTGTTTTAATTACATGATGTAATTTAAATCATGTGAAGGTATCTAGTACATCCAAGGTTACTAAACTGGTCAGTATTTTGGGAAAAGATTATTTATATGATGCCAATGTTATGTAATAATGAACCGACTCTAGGTAACTGAGGTCTGGGCGTTAGAAGTATCAAATGATATTGACCCACATAGGATCGCTAGGCCATGACCCACACATGATCGATAGTTGCTGACCCAGACATGATCTATAGGGTTTGACCCACACATGATCTATAGATACTGAACCACAGATGATCGACATTCATTCTTCATGTTACAACCAATCTCCTCTGCCTCACTGACAACTACTAGATTCCTGCTCTTAAAACGCATGATTTTGGGAGAACTATTCCTTAATCCATCCCTCATGGCTTAACAACCACGAAGTTCCACAACGAAATATTCCAAAGGACCGCCATGTAAAAAGAGTTATAATGCTATAGACGGCGCGTCAATCGGACACCCAGTCTGTTATATATAAGCATTTTAGTATTGAGGGACAAGTTAGATTCAGGTTCAATAAAACTTGGGTGTACTCCAATATTCTCCAAAACTCTAGAGGATTATTCTAAAATAGAATTCCAACTCCAAGGATCATAGCGCTGCCAACGGTTTGTGAAATGAATGTCTGGCTAACAAGTTGTGGCCCTTTAAGAGAAACTGGGCCTGGCTGGGTTTAGGTCCGATCCGACATGGGCAGGCTGACATAGCCCAAGCCAGTCGTGGCCGAACCAACCAGGTTCTGGTCATACCGACCCAATCTGGTTCTGAACTAGCCCAGTCCAAACTAGCCAGGGATGGAAATGTTGGGTCAGCCTGCGGTGGGCATGGCTCACTAGGTGGGAATGGCCCGGCCCACAGAGGGGGCACGGCCCACTGGGCTCATGCGGTCAGACCCACGGAGGGGCATAGCCACCTGGAGGGGCAGCCCACAATGCACGTGTGGCCAAGACCGTGGAAAGGTGTGGCCTGCCTGCTAGGGTCCACCCCAGTGGGCATGGGGGGTTTTGCCTCTCCCATTCCCCGAACAGCTATGTCGTTCATGATGGGAAGCGGTGGCACCACGTGCTGCAGCCCAGGCACCACGGTACTCGCAAGGATGCGTCCCTCCTCCACTGTCATTTCTTTATTCTGTTGCCATGTCCAGAAGCTCACGATGGTGCGCCACTCCACCTCCTCCTCCACGGTCGGCCCGTGCCGGCCACCCTCCACGACCGCCAAGGCTAGAAAACTACGACATTATCCTACAATAGCCCACGACGGCACACCGCACCACCTCCACGTTCAGCCGATATTGGTCGCTCTGCGGACCCTCGTGACCTACTACCCCTGACTCCTCCTTCAGCGCACGACGGTGCACCACCTCCATCGAGGTCGGCCGGTTCTAGCCATCACCATCACTTTTCGGCATTGTCCATAAGTGTCCCCATGCTAGTGTCACACCAGAGGACTTCCACTGGTCACCGGGTGAGCTCCGGTTGCCCATTTTTTCATCTGAATGTATCAATGACCTCCCTTGGATGCCATATTCATTTCTTGGACCTCTGTTCCAGGTTCCGTCCAATTCAAATAATAAGGTTCGTGAAGAAGGCATTGAATAACACGGGTGGAGGGACCATGCCTTGTTTGGATGGTTCATGCCCTCCAATTTAGCATCTTAACAATGGAGGTGGAAAATAATTCAAATATATCTTGAAAATAAACATGAAAAAAATCCTAACTCAAGATTTATGGAGAACATCTGCGATTAAGGAAGAGTCGGTGTTCGTTGTTCGGTGGAACTCATGATGGACCACTTGAACCGGTCACAACAATCATGAAATTGATGTCATGTTACATTGACATATCTTCATCTCTTGGTGAAGTCATTCCAACACTCCTCCCCAAGATCCCTATAAATACGAGAGGTGGAGGATGAGTAACGCACATGGAATTACTGGGGGTTCATTTAATAGGAACATTCCTAATTCCAATAGAGAGGTTAAAAAGTATTTGTAAAGTCATTCCATTTAATGAATTGACATGCTATTGGTCCCGCCACTACCACTTGTCTGTTGGAAGAAAATAAAATAGAGAAATAAAATAACAAAGTTATTTTATTATTATTTTAAAATTACAAAAACTATCTTTTTCTCCCAACCTACTGTAGTTGAAGTGAAGTCTCTATTAAGTGAATCTTGAAACATTGGATTCAATGGTGCTCTCAGATTTTTAATCTGAGCACTGGTTAAAAGGATAGAAAATTCCAAACCTTCCTTTATAGAACATACCTTAAAAATGTTTGGAAATTCATTATGGGCACACTGGTCATTGGAATAATGCGCCGTCAATTATCACATACATGAAATAATTCCATATAATTAAAAAATATTACCTGGAAAATATGGGTCTTTACATTCTCCCCACATTTAAATTGTTCATCCCCAAAAGACACAATATAGACTAAGTAAATAGATGGGGGTAATAAGCACGAATCTGAGCCTCCCAGTACCATGAGTTTCCAAGAGGTTCATGGGCTACCAGTGAAAGCACACCAGAGGTATCGATCGTCCATGAAGTAACTTCTCTTGTCAATCCTCAATTTCAATTGGAACCTCTATACCCATTACCCCTTCATCAATGTCTACCTAGCCATGGGCGATGACCTAATATGGGTCATGTACATATCTCATCAGCTGAGATATATGGAAGATTTTGTGCACCCTCTCAAAATGCGATGGTGGTGCAATTTGGTATGCTAGCTTGCCAATCTACTTATGTATCATAAATGATTTGATAAACCTCGGTGGGAGTTTGACTCCTCAACCAAATCTCAGTAGTCCCTATCTGGGGGAGACTAGAAAGAATATATGGTCAACCTCTTAGAACTCTAGAGGACTCTGTCTCCTATCCTCATAAAACTTGTGTTTGCTCTGTGTAGTCTTCATCCACTCCTGGATAATATGGACCTTCTCAATGGAAGACCATAACATCTCTGGACCCATAAGTGCTGACTCCCCTGGGTCTATCCAGAATAGAGGTGATCTTCATAGTTGACCGTACAAGGTCTCAAATGGTTCCATACTGATGGTGGAGTGAAATTTGTTGTTTTATTCGAACTCTACCATGGGGATATGGTCCTCCCAACTACTGAAAAAATCATGGATGTACGCACAAAGCATTTCCTCTAGTGTCTGTATGGTCTGCTTCATCTAACCGTCCGTCTAAGATGAATGTCGGTTCTCAAATGTATCTGAGTACCAAATGATCCATGTAATCCCTTCCACAACTAGTATGTAAAAAATATATCAATGTCATATAAGATCTTCGATGGAACCCCATTAATTCATACAATATCCTGTACGTAGAGGTGTCCCAGTCCCTCTACTAATCCCAACACTAAGAGAGGTAGGAAGTGGGACGATGTGGTGAGTCTCTCAACGATCACCCAGATGGAATCATGTCCCTTGGATGTACATGGATGACCTGTCAAAAATTCCATGGAGATTCCAACCCACTTCCACTCTGACACCTCTATTGGTTGTGCTAAGCCTTTTGGAACCTAATGCTTGGCCTTCACTTGCAGACAAATGAGGCAGTGTGAAAAAAACTCTACCACTGCATTCTTTATCCCTAGCCACCAGTGCTAACGCAGGAGGTCTTTGTACATCTTCACCACACCAGGATGTACTTACAGAGGGGATATAAAAAACACCCTCAACACCACCTCCTATAGTTCCACTGGTACCATGGTCCATCCTCTAATGAGGATGACATGCTTTCCACCTTTAGAAAATCCATCAGGTACCTCTCCTAATGATATCTGAGCATGTCGTGCTTCATAATCAATGTCTAGAAGCTATTCTTCCTAAACATGATAAAAAAGTGGTGGAGTGATAGTCATAGATTGGAGTTAATATGCTCCATCTCCATCCACAAAGGATATATTCAACATGGATAGCTTCTCTATCACCTCACTCAGCAGCTGTATACAAGACCTCCGGTTGAGTGTGTCTGCTACTTCATTCCCCATCCCAGAAGTGTATAATATCTCAAATATATTGTCCTCGAGGAACTATATCCAATGTCGTTGTCTCAGGTTCATTCCCATCTATGAGAAAATGTTCCTGAGACTCTTATAAATATATTAGACTATAAAATGTTCACCCATCAAGTAGTGTCACCACATATTCAAGGCGAAGACCACAGGTGCTATCTTCAGGTCATTCATTGCATAGTTCTTCTCATGATGTCTCAGCAATCATGAACCATAAGTGATCACCACTCTCTCCTTCATTAGGACACATCCAAGTCCAGACCCAAATGCATTATAGTAAACTACATAACCGACGCCCTCTTCTAGTTGCCTCATGATGGGGGTACACGTTAATATCTGCCTCAACTCCTAAAAACTATAATGGAATCTCTTCATCATTAAGAATGGTTTTACCATATTAATAAATATTGAAAATTTTGTGAAAAATATAGAAATGTTAGGTAATAACATTCGGTAATACCCTACCAATCTCATGAAACACTACAACTCGGTCACACTTCTGGAAGGCTCCCATTAAAGAACTGCCTCTATCTCCACTGGATCTACAGCAACTCTAGACTATGAGATAATGTGTCCCTAAATGTAGACCTCCTGTATAATGAACTGACACTTCAACAGATTACCATAAATCTAGTGCTCTCAGAGGGTATCCAGAGCTATCATCAGATGATCGACATGCTATTCCTCCTTTGCGGAGTACGCTAAGATGTCGTCAGTGAAGACCACCACGAAGCGATCGATGATTGGATAGAAGATCATGTTCAGGAGTCTCATGAACACTTATAGGGTGTTGGTCATGCTGAATGTCATAACCAAGAAAACATTGGGGCCATACCGACATCTGAAGGTCATCTTATGAACATCCTCATCTCGTACCCTAATATTATGATAGCCTGATCTGAGGTCTATCTTCAAAAACAAACAAGGTCCCTTCAGCTGATCAAAAATATCATCAATCATCATGAGTGGATATTAGTTCTTCACAGTCACTTGGTTTAGGTTCCGATAGTCCAGAAAGAGTATCAAACACCCATCTGACTTCATGGAGAACAAAATGGGGCTACCCAGGGAGAAACACATGGCCTTATGACCCCCTTCCTCTACAAGTCCTCAAACTGTACCCATAACTCACGAAGCTCCGTGGAAGCTATCTGATATGCTGGTGTAGATATTGGTGTCTACCCAAGGTAAAATTCGATGTAAATGTCCACCCCTATATATGGATTTAGTCCTGTAACATGTTCAGGAAAGAAAATGACATTCTGGTCCACCACTATAGGATACCTCAGACTATCAACATCAACTGCTCTAATGATAAGGCTTGACAACTGATGTGTGGCCAGTTTCACCCTCCTCTGGGTATGTCAATCCTTTGCTGCAAAGGTTCCCTTCTCTCCGGTGAAGGAAAAACTATTACCATCCTCATGGAAAAACCAAAAATTGTGCCTAATACATTCAATATGAACATGTATAATGGATAACCAGTCCATACCCAAGATGACGTCGTAAGGCCTCGATGTTGCTACTAGAAGATCTGAGCTGAAGCTATCTCCTCCTACAGTAATCACACACCATTAGTACCAGTGTGTAATCATCGAGTCCCCTATCATAATAGAATCTAGCTGTAAGGATCGACCCAATGGCTCCCTTAGAATCTTTGAGCGCTGAACAAGGGTTGTGGGAATAAAAGTGTGACAAGAACTTGTGTCTATAAGTACTACAGCTTGGAAGTAGTAGACACTGATCATACCTCTAATCATATTTGAAAAAAATGGTCATAGTCTTTACTTTCCTAGAGTTGATATCATCCCTATCCTCATGCTCCCTGTTGTCAGGGTTGACCACCTGGTGGTGGTGGTAGTAGAACCTCGAATCACTACACACAACCTACTGCTCGACCTGTTCCTCTGCCACGTCTTCCGCCCTACAGACCTTCTCCCTTGAAACTCTACCTCTACCTCAATAGTCCCTCGACCATCTTATGGTCATCCGTATAGCGTTTCGGGCTATCACGAGTGATGTGACCCTGCACACTGCACGATTAGCACGACCTACTCCTCAACTATCCTCATATGTGCTGTGAGCTCCGCACCACAAAACCTATATCCTGAGGTAATACACCATATGGTCTAGCCCCCTTGGGCCCCTATGTAATCCATCTAATTCATGCTATAGATGAATATGATACCTGTTGAGAGGCTCTTCTACTAACCCACACAGGATTGATAAATGATAACTCACATAGGATATCTAGGCACTAAACCACACATGATCTATAGATGCTGACCGAGATAGTATTTCTAGGCATTGACCCACATTTGATCGGTAGATGCTGACCTAGACACGATCTCTAGGATCTGACCCACATAGGATCGATAGATGATGGCCCACAATGGATCTCTAGGCATTGTCCCACACAATATCGATAACTACGAACCCACAGAGGATCGATATTCTTTCTTCAAATTAATTCAAATCTACTCTACCTCACAGAATACCATTGGATTCCCCCTCATAGTACGAATGATTCTTGAAGAACCACTCCTCAAGACATCGGTCATACCTCAACCACCATAATTTTCAATGATGATATATCCCAATGGGCCGCCATGTCGTAAGTGTTCCAATGCGATAGACAACACTTCAATCGGACACCTGATATGTGACTTATAAGCATCTTACTACTGAGGGACCAGTTGGATTTGGGAAGGATCCAACCCGGACATACTCAAAAATTATATAAAACTCATGTGGAGTATACCAAAAGGACAATTCTGCTCCATGTTTCCCAACATCATAGACATTTCACCAACAGTCCCGCGGTACACATGTTATGGTTCTTTAAGAAAAACTGGGCCTGGTTGGGTTATGGGCACGTCTGACCCAGGAAGACCGACCCGAACTAACTAGTTCAGGTCTGACCTGGACTGACCTAACCCGTCCAGGTGGTGCGGCCCTCAGGGCTGGGGCGGCCTAACCCACAAAGGGGCATGGCCCGCAGGGCCCGTATGTCCCGACCCGCGAAGGGCGCGGCCCCTTGGGCTTGCGTGGCTTGACCCAGGGAGGGGAACAACCCGCTGGAGGCATGGACCGCAGGGCACGCATGACCCAGCCTATAGAGGGGCATGACCATCAAGCTACGACCCACCCAAGCATGCAAAAGGGGTTTCGGCTCCCCCCTTTCCCTCAAGGGCTATGTCATTCAGTACGAGAAGCAGAGGTGCTAGGTAGTGCCACTCATTCTCCGTGGGACCTACAAGGAAAGGTCCCTCCTCCATCACTCCATCTTCGTGCTGTGGCCATGGATAGTGGCTTGCGACGGTACACTGATTCGCCTCAACATCCATGGTCGGCCCATTCCGGCCACCCTGCTCGACCGTCGTGATTGGAAATATGTGGCCTTCTCCTCCAGCGGCATGTGACGACACACCGAACCACCTTCACGGTCAGCCGATGCTGAAAACTAGAGTAGCTAGATCCTCCTGTGGAATGCACCCGTGCACCACCTCAATTGTGGTCAGCCGGTGCCGGCTGCCGTGATCGCCTGTCAGCCCGGGTCACCGGTACCGCCATGCCGGTGTCATGGTGACAATCTTCCATTTCTCACAGAGTGAGTTCCGGTGGAATATTTTTTCATCCAAAGGTATCAATAGCCTCCTCAAGACGCCCCCTTCATCTTTGGTCCCTCCATTCCGGGTTCTGTCCAATCCAAATAAAAAGGTCCATGAAGAATGCAAATGTCAACAAGGTCGGAGGGACCAAGCCTTGTTTGTTCGGCACATGCCCTCTGCGTTATCATCTTAACAAGGGAGTGTAAAAGGATTCAACAATCTCTTGAAAATAAAAGAGACAAAACCCTAACTCAGGATCTCTAGGGAACATCAGTGTTTGAGGATGTGTCGATGTTTGTCGTTCGGTGGCACTCGTTACCGCCCACTGGAACTAGTCATGTCCTTCATGACATTGGCATCACTGTACTTTTCTAGAGCATTGTATCTTGGCGAATACATGAAAACACTCCTCCTCAAGTACCATATAAATAGGATATGGTGAGGGAGAGTAACGCACGGGGAATTAATTGGGTTATTTTAATAAAAACCTTCATATTTCTAATGGTTCTGTTACAAACAATTTGAAGAGTCATTCCATTTAATGGATTTACATGTCGTTGGTCCTGCCACTACCAGTTTTCCATTAGAATAAAATATAAGAGAGAAATAAAATACCAATGTTATTTTTTTAAGAGTCCTAAATCTATATTTTTCTCCTGACCTACTGACGTTGAAGTGAAATCTCCCTTAACTGAATATTGTGGATGTTGATTTAATGGCGCCCTTCGATTTTGATTCTGAGCACTGGTTCAAAAGTTATAAAACATCGCTCACACATTTACAGAACATACCTTAAATATTGTTCATAAATTCATTTCAGGCACACTAGTCCTTAGAATCACACACCATTAATTTTCACTGACTCGAAATAATTACATAAAATTAATGAAAACATTACATATAAATTCTGGGTCTTTAAAATATACACAAAAAAAATAAACTAGTGGGGAATGTGTCGTGTTTCTCATAGAAATAAAAGTTAGATGAAAATGCAATACCTCATATATTGCACTTCCACATTCATGTAAAAAACTCCATAAAAATAAATATGGAATTAATATAAATTTATTCCAAAACAAATATTTATATATAATAGAATTTATGAATTCTTATAACATCTTATCACCAGTTTATAAATAATTTGTTATTAAAATCACTATTCTCATTGATAATTACTTCTCATTCGAAGTAGGTTTTGATTTAGAAGTCCTGATCCTTTTATAATTATCATTGTTTCATAATTTCCCTAATTATAATCATGGTATAAAAGTAATATATATTCATTATATATATACATAAATATAATATTTCATAAAATGTTGATATAAAAAAATTAATTGCACTACTCATGGATGTGGAAGGTCATATGTACAATGAATGATGGTTTCATTTTTAAATAAAGGGAATGAAAGAGTGGAAAATGATAATTCAAATTTCATAATAATTATTTTTTTCATACATATGAAATATATTTATCTAATTAAACAACATTAGAATCCATGTAAAATATAAATGAAAATAATATTTATATCGCATCATGAAGGTGGCAGTTTATAGGAATACATGAATGACATTATAATTTCCCAAAGCATTCGATGGTAGGAAAGTAGTTTTTATGTTTTAATAAATGAATCATAATTATTTCAAATATATCAAATATAAATATAAAAACCATCATAATACACATCATAAAATATGGTGTTCAGAATATAATTGTTTCATTATCTCGAGATGGTAAGGAATACATACGCATGAGTGATGGTTTCAAAAAATCACATGTGCATGGTTGATGAGTATGTTAATATTTTTTCCCATTATAGAAAATAGAATAAAAATTATATTTATAAATAATTCCTATATGATTAGTGATTAATCATGAATAGATAAATATGGAATGATTTCCAAAATAATCAAGAATATTTGTGATGATTCTTGGAGAATTATGATAGGTTTAGTGGTTGTAATTTTCTAATAAAAGTATCCATGATTGGTGATGGTTTTTAGAAATTTATTATGAATTCCTCAAACATAATTGGATGTCATGAATGGAAAATTATTATTATAAATTTGGGAATTTAATTTTTTTTCTTAAATTCAAATGACATGTGGCACGAGATGACATTCTCTTTTATCACTAGATGAAGAAGAAAATATTCCATGAAAGTGTTGATTTACCTAGAGAACAACTAAATGATATCCATGCATTTTTTTATTTCATTATGTAAAGACTAAGATTCAATGGTGTCCATGATAAATATGAAATCATTAGGTTAATTTTTGAGGAAACATGGATGGAATATGTTGTTATGATTGATTTGTGAAGTATAATTAAGATTATGTTGGCCAAAACTATTTTAGAGTTTACTAAAAAAATATGGTCAACACAAAATAATTTCAAAAACCTCAACAAATGGATCAGGATGGACCCTATGGTTGATCAAACCCAACAGAAACATACCTGGAAAACCTAAAGGGGGTATTAGTGGGTGTAATAGTGCACAAACATGGGCCATGTATAGGCCCATAGAGAAGATGGAGTACAGTTATTTCCCTACATAACTTGGTTGGTCGAATCCCATATATAGTGTGTGAATATGTATGTAGGTACTGAGCCCTAGGAAAATTCATGAGGAAGTAATAGCTAACCATGATACATATACCATAACAAATTGAACTAAGTAAATCAATATGGGGGTAATGAAAAGAGATCAATATTCATCAACATTAAAACATACATTCATTTCTTGGGAAATCTGATATAAATCATCTAATCTGGTTGAACATGATAAGGGAATTTTCTTCTTCCTTAGCCCTTTTCTATAGATCCATAGGATAATAGAACATAAACCGAACTACATTCCATCTAGACTGACCACACCATGTGTGTTCCATCATAGAAATTATGAGATGAGAATCCATTAAATCAATATCCATACATGATATTCTTTTCATTCATGTTTTAACATGATGAATGGGAATTGAAAAAAATTAAAAAATTGTTTCATAACTCCATTCCGAATAGAGGATGATTTCATTGTTAGATATGATGAGATTCATTAATCTCACTAATTTGAAGAAATACTCGTTATGGATAATGTGAATCTAGCCAAAAATTCTTGGAAATAATATTTATTATTTCTAGACACTTATTTATATTAATATAACATTCATGGATAATATTTTGGACCATTAAATATAGGTATGGAATGATAAAAAATAGATATGGGGTAGATAAATTATTTATAAAAGGAGTTTCACTGTTCCATTAGTAGTGGATTACTGAAATTGAAGCTCTAATTTCTAGAGAGACTGTGAAGAGTGAATCAAAGTTTCAAAACGATGAGTTTATGCATATCCTCTACTTGTGTGAAGAAGAATTGGAAGACCCATGATTTTGATTTTTGTAGAAAGCAATCAAATGTTTTATTATGACACCTATTTTCTTGAAGAATATTAGGATACTGCGGTATCTGTCTCCACAGATTTCATTAATAATTCAATGAAATAGTGTACTAGTATATACCTATACTGTTTATCAAGAAGAAGTGTGTGAATTATTAAATAAATTGTTTTCCTTAAGATAGAAGAAAAAATACCCATATGGGATTGTGTGATGGTCCGCTCTTAAGTACCTGTATTCTTTTCACAAAATAAGGGCTTGTTACAACATGTCCATTTAAATTCATACATTGATTAATATCAAGAATAGTGGATTTTGGATGTTTTTTTGTTAGCGGAATGAAATGATATGTATAAATTATACATGTATATGAATGGATTTACACCTGAAGATAAAAGTAAATGCATACATATGTGATGAAAAAATGGCATGAATGTTATCATCCTAAAACCTGAATGGTAATTCACATGTGAAAGAGGAAATTGAGGTTCCCAAAACAACATGATATGAAAATAAACAATATAAATGAATGCTATTTTTTTTTGGTTGAAATTAAATCTATTGGAAAAGATTACTTGATTTGAGAATTCAAATATGGTGACATTATGAATGAGTGAATTTATTTTTCATAAAATTTTAAAAAAGTGTGTTTGAAGCACTTTCCCACATAATTGATGTCGAGAAAGTTCGTTATAGAAGAAGTATCTTCCCAAGAATTTGATAAAGTGGTGAATAAGTCCACATGTTGTGTATTTATAAATTATCTTGTTATTTATTATGAGAAATTTCTGAGTTTATGAGGAAGTTTCATCTTCCACTTATAGAATATTTTATGGCTTACTTGAATATATCAGTATTGATATAATATTATGTTAAATACCTTCACAAGGGGGACATGGTTATCCAATAGACAAAAATTCATCTATTGTGGTAGAGGTATCATGTTTA
Organism: Viscum album; assembly: GCA_963277665.1. Classification (NCBI taxonomy): domain Eukaryota; kingdom Viridiplantae; phylum Streptophyta; class Magnoliopsida; order Santalales; family Viscaceae; genus Viscum; species Viscum album. Next base: position 1,858,310,058 of record OY728160.1, read on the forward strand.
TTGTGATTATTGAATATATTCAAAAATAATAATTATATTATTAAAACACCATTAAAGACTAATGGAAGTAGTATAAAGAACTATAGTAATCATGAATATTGATTTTCTCCTTCTCAAACATTTGTTTTCCATTTCTAGTAATTTTTAATAACTAAAAATTTATAGTGATTAAAAAATCTATAGAATGACCACATTTTTATCATGAAATGGGGTGGGTCATTTCACCAAACCATTTAAAACGATTTCTGTTCTATTATTCACATTTTTATTTAATTTATTATGAGTATGTGATTTTTATGATAACACAAAACCACCATTAAAATTAAACTAGGACAAGGATTGACAGTACGATTGGAAAATTGAAAATATAGTAAATGTTTGTAACATGTTGGGTATACTGATTCACCCACACATCAATCTATTAGTGTTACTGCATTATCTATTTGGTTTCTATATGTGGTATCATATCATTGGATTTCTTCTAATTGGATCAAATTTTATCTCATTCTTTTTCACAAGGTATACATTAATTGTAGATTTAAATATGTTTCTGAAGAACCTAAGGTGGAAAACAAAATTTCTACCCCCATTTATATAAACATGAAGGTATCTATATAGTCTCTATAAATATTAATAATATATAAGTGAATATAATGAAAAAAAATAAATGAATGAAAATAATAATGAATAATTTTATACAAATGTAATTGATAATGATCATTTTGATTTCTCAAGCTATAGAGATTTTGAGGAAGTCAAATCAATAAAAAAATGTTAAATACTTATAAATAAAACATAAAAGGTATATGAAGAATGTTTGTGAAAAAGTGATTTTATATTAAAAAAATTGAATATATTTTTTATCATAAAAGAGAACTTCTTGAATATTAAATTATTATACATGAGGATACACTTGAAAATAAATTCAACATATAAAATATTCTCATAGTCCTCATTGAAATAATGGATGAATCTATGAAACTTCATTATAAAAATATTTCAATAATTAATGTTTAATTTCAGTGGAATGACTATGATATCACTTTGTGAAAACCTGTTTTTGTATTAGTAATACATTATCTTAAAGCATTACTCAATGGCTCCATGAATTTTAGAGATTATGAACACGATGATAAAACATTTATGTTCAATGATGATTCCAAATTAGTGTATGTAAATAAAAAATTTCACGAATCATATAAGCATAATATCAACATGTTTTAAGAATCTCTTAATGCTTATATTTGTTTCAAGGAAGCCCAATTAGAATCTAAATCCAGAATCATCAAATATCGTGAAACTTTTGTGATTGAAAGTGTCAAACAATATGTAATTCCTATTTTTAAAATGATAAGATAATTGGAATTATATGTAAGATTAGTTGAAATTATATGCTTTCCCCTAGAATAAACTTTCATCAACTAAATGAGAAAATGAGAAATTTTAACAGGGAATAAGTTGTGTGTTCACAAGTTGGTAAAAACAAGAATTATACCAGCCAAATATATGAATAAATTCAAACCTAAAAAATAAATGTTATTATAAAAATAATTTAAGTGACTCTGGAATCTAAATAGACTCATTATTTTTGAAATAATATCCCATGATCATCTCTTGATCAACCTGATAGACTATCATGAAAGAAGCTAAATCATAAAATTGTTACGTCTATTTCTATTAATGTCACCTCAACATGTAGTATTGGTTCAGTACTAAATAAAACGAAACTGTTGGTGATAAAATTAATAATATATCCACTAAAAACCATATTTTGATATTGGAATAGTAATGAAAAATAACTCTCAAAATAATTGTCCATAGAACTAAATAGAAACCCAAAAACAACAAAATACTAAATCTTGGTATACATGTACTATAATAAAAAGAATGTAATTTTTTATATACTACTAGTGATATAAGATATTTGGATATTAGGAGAATTATTGTTGGAAATATATAGAAGAATTAAAAAATTATAGAATTATGGATTTAATGGGGATAAAATATAATGAGAATATATATCCTATAAAACTAAGGAATAATTCCAAGTTAATTAATAACATGTCTTTCCCGAATAGAATTTGGTGTCCTGATGTCTATTATGATTATTGTAACACATGTTAGGAAATATATAATGATTTATTTATATACCAACCTTTTATTATTAATATATTTATAAGAATAAATGACACCATAAAATTCAAAAGAAAAAAAGGTAAAAACTATTTTATGGGGATTGAATAAAATAATGTTGAAAATAAATATATAAAGAAAGATTCACCAATGAAGAAAAAAATAATTAATTCCACGAATTTTATATCATGGGTGAAAATTTGATTCTATAATTTTAAGATAATAAATACCATGGACCACCACAAACAATCCATCGAAATTAATGGAGGTAGTCTACTTCCAGTAAGATAATCAATCTTGTTTAGAAACAAGAGTGTTTGATTGATTATAGGTTATTATTGAAGAGGTATTTTATAAGGCCCAGGCCTCAAACCTTACTTAATATTGAATTAAATGAATAATTCACAGTGATGATATTTTCAGGTTTAGAGTTGTAGAGAATTAGGACATAACTATTACATCTCAAAAGATTACAAAGTAGACATTTCTACTAAGTTTACATTAAAAAAACTCTTAAAAGAAACATTTCTATTTCCATGTTTTAGATAGCATGTCTTTCCATGATCCCATACTTGACCCTATTCATCTTTAAGTCCTGTGTAAAACAATTCAAAAACATGGGATGAGCATAAAAAGCTCAGTAAGTGATATAAAAATATAGAAAGGAATCATGAGTACATGTATACATAAGAATCAATGAAATCATACTATACTCATAAAACATAAGCACTTTAACAGACTTCATCAAATCATGAATAAAACGTATAAATCATAAGGCATTAAGGTAACTTGAGGCATTCATAATATTCTTACGTAGGGAGTAACCCTCTTGGTTATGTTTGGAATACCCATCACAGTATATTACTTAAATCTCTTCAGATAAACCTTAGCGTTTAACCCCTTCGCGTTACCGAATGCATTAGAGAGCTATATCGGGATCACCCGCCCTTAGATTATCACGGAACAACCCATTTTCATAACAATGCCCAAGAACCATAACATAATCATAGCACATAACTTAAGCATAAAAGAAATATAACATTCCCACATTGCAATAACAATATAAAATTTTAAGATATTGAAATAATGAATCAATTTTAAAAACCATTTTCAAAACCATTTAAAACATTTAATAATGAGATTTTTAAATCAAATTCTCCCATACCACATTGAAGCTTTTAACATTTTAAACCATTAATATACATATAAATAAATCCTTAAAACCATTTTGAAAACATGGATATTAATTAAAAATATTTATAAGATTAAATCATTAAAAAATTTAAAACGTTATTTTAGTTAATGGGTTTTTAACAAAATGAGAGACACTTGAATTAAATAATTGAGGAATAACATTTAATCAAAAATTTATAATATCATGAGAATAAAGGGATTCATGATATAATATTCCAAAGGACAGTATATACACCATATATGAGTGAATTGGTGCATAACAACAATGAAGTCTCAATAGAAATGTAAATTGAGATGAAATCCATTATAAAGATGGTATCATTAAATTAAGGATAAATCAATCTCATAATTATGTGTGACAAATATAAATACACCCAATATATGTGTATATTATGTTTAAAACAATCAATGTTCATTCACACATATTCAAAGGATGAAATATTCAATAACTACATGTTGAACCCAAAGAAATCAAAATTTGGTTAAGAAGTTCCCTTGACAGCCTAACTGCGTCACATCAAATGTTAGAAAAAGAGTTTATGAGAGATATAAAGGGTATCTCATCAATTGGACATACAATTTACATCAATAAGGATTTAGAATAACATATCCCAACATAATATTATGTGAATTAAAATACATAACAAAAGAAGTCTTTTAAAAAGAGGAGGGTGAAAGGTTCCCTTACTGACTTGGGTAACTTTCGAAACGTACACCCCATTGAAGAAGTGTTATACAATGAATATGTAAAAACACATAAAAGAAATTAGACTACAAAAGGAGTATAATAGTGGGCAGTGCATACACCACTCAATGGAAATGGTTCCAAATGTAGCATAAATCGCACGGGAATAAAAGTGAGATGACAAATCCCTTATGAAAACTCGGCAGCCTAACGACGCCACTTAAAACTTCCAAAAATGGATTGATGATATAAAATAGGGTCTCTCATCATATTAAAATAAAATTTACCGCAATATGAATATAAAATAACATTCCACAACATAACAAAGAGGTGCTTAAAAGAAGTGACATAAAGGAGAGTACATAAAAAGAAAGAGAGGGGTAGGATCCCTTACCTCGTGTCCGACATGACTCGATCATTTTTTAATCTCCTGAATAATAAAATTTGTTCAATTTATAATTTCGTAAGGACCTCATTTAATTATTATTATTCAGTTCATATCACATATTATAATGTTATAATAATTTTTTAATAAATTGAGTTCATATCAGACGTTTTTCTCAATGTTCGGTACATGAGTAAAAATCGAACTTGTTGGAAATGAATTTTCCATGTAGTAATAAGTACATCATATCCATAATAGTATTGATGTTTAAAATATCATATATATATCCAGTGTATATTAATTTTATACTATTCCATAGCATTTGGAGATAAAAAATTAAAAGCACCGTTCATAGAGACGGTAGGCCGTACGTACGCATGAACGCTACTTTCATTTTTTGTCAGATTAATGGAATTAAAACAAAATGAGGGATATATATATTATAATTCCAGAATGATATACATCATTTATATGTAATATATTACATATATATCCATTATATACACGTACTTACTAAAGTACATAACATTTGAAGATATTAAATGAAATGCATCATTCATGGAGACGGTAGGCCGTACGTACGCATGAATGCTACTTTCATTTCTTTTTTTTGTATTCAATGGAATTAAATAATAATGATATAAAGGAATATTATTATTCCAGTAGTTTGTAATATGTAAGACAATAAATTCCATCCTTTATACGTCCCACATATGGCATTAACGAATCAAATCACATTGAGGGGGCGGTAGTCCGCACTTCCTAAAATGAATATTTCACGTTTACCTATAATGGAAACCATAAAGGTATGCCCTAAATGAAAAATAAATAAGCTTAAGGAAAACATAAACGTATTATATATCATATATAAATATAGTGACATATTAATGTCTACCTTTGAAGGTGTTAAAATAATATTGAACAATCATCATTTCGTGAGGCAGTAATTCGCCATCCACAGAAACAGTATGTTCTTTAACCATTAGATGGAGGTGTGTGAAATTGTAGCTCGAATCCATCTTATAAAAACATCCTAGTATATTTAAGATACTGTTTTTGTTACAATAGAAAGTAATAAAAATAGTTTAGGAGTTTGGAAAAGAAAAATAAAACAAAACAACACAAGGGAAGACATTACCTCTAAATCGGGTAACTCTCTTTGATTTGAGCTAAAAGGATACCTTGGAAAGGATTCTGCTCAAAGTGAGGCTTCAATGATGAATAGAGGTAAGTGGAGAGATGAAATGGGCTTGGGTTATCCGAGCCAAAGGCTTGAGAGATGTGTGCAAGGTGGTAGAGGTGGGGGCCTTTTATAAGAGGAGAGGATGGGCACTCTTGGAAAGTTATAAAATATTACTTTATTATAAAATGATTTTCAGATTAAAAAGGTCCCAAAAGGATATATTTTGATGATACGGTGATAAGGTTTTTAAATACAACCATCTAATAGGTTTGTGACAAGTGTAATAATTATATTTCACCCTATCTTCTCATTTTATTTAAATCATTCATTAATGAGGTAATCACTACATCATCACAGTGTCATAAATAAATTAATTAATATAATATCTAAAAATTATAAAAAAACTATCATGATGTAAGAAATAATATTATCTTCCTAATTAATATTTATATTCAATGATATGACTTATATAACCCCATGTAAATTTTTTTTAGTAAAACAACACATGTTTGAATCATTTTAATTTTAACTTTAAATAAAAAGGTACTTATGTCATTTTCCATCCAAAGTGGCTCCATGGGGTCCCCAAGTTGACCCATGGATTATCTTGGTCGGACATGACTCATCCAATGAGGTTAGGAAATGTGTCTAGGTCATTTCATATTATTAAAACATTATTTTTACCTTAAACTACACTAATTATCTCAAATCGCGATTAAAACTTAAAAGTTACTATTCACCAAAAAATTTATTTTAATCCCATTGAACCTCATTTTACTTCTTAATGAAAAACATGTATGTAGTATTTTTGAAATTCAAAACACAAAGGTGGTAAAATTTTATTTAAACGAAAAATCAGTTTTTTAAGTACCACTTATTGGTTTCACTATTAATCCAAAATTGAAGTTTTCCAGAAAAATACCAAAAATTTACCCTAAGCTATATTTGATATTCCAAATTCAAAAATGATTTCCATTTTACAAAATTCAAAAAATATAAGTTACATTAATTAATTTAATAATTAATTCCCGCTGTTAGAGAAAATAGCGTGTTTTTATGAAACAATAAGTATCAAATGATTGACACTAGTTTAAGTCCAATTTCAAGATGAAATTAATTCCAATAACCACTATTGGATTTAACAGTAAAGATATATTCTAATTTAACTTTAAAAACAATTAAAAAGATAATCTAATCATATAAATAAATTATATTAAAAAGTGGTTTTGAATTAAAATACAACATTTTTCACAATTCATTAAAAAATGAACTTTATCGGAAAAATACAAAAAATTTACAGAAATTAAATTTTGATGTCCCGATTATAAAGAATTATTTTATTTTGTCATACATAACACATAAAATTGTAAAAAAGTCGATTTAAAAGAAGTTCTCCATCAAAAGGCGGTTAATCGACCTTTTAAAGAATATTAGAATGTTTACGCTTAAAATTGGATTCATTCTCATTTTTAATCCTCTAACATTTATTGTAAAAAGTAAAAATATTTGACAAACATATATAATCATTTTGTAGTTAGTTCTTTCATTCCAGCCATTACAACAGCTAGACGTTAACTACCATTTAATTTAATATTATTTTATTATTAGAGTGCAACGTTTGATTTCAAATAAACTCTTTGTTGCGCATTGGGTACGCCATCGAGCATAGCGTCCCCTGTAAAGTAATATTAATATTGTATTAAAAAATATGGATAAATATGAAAATTTCATATTCTTTATTTACCTGGGGTGTTACATCCTTCCCCCCTTTTGGGAATTGCATCCTCGCAATTTTTAAAATTGGGCTTGGAAACTTCATTGAAATTCCCACATCGGAACTAGAGTCAGTAAAACTATCACTTTAAAATAAGGAAAGAGAATTATAAAGGTCACCTGAGATAACCCATACTAGGATTCCATGTAAGAAAACATGGAAATGGAAGAAAAAACAAAGGGTCATGTTCTGAGGGAGAGTGATAATAGACATGTCTAGGAGAAAGTTAAGCATAAGAAAATCATAAACTTGTGGTGGGTTAAACGGTATTCGATTACCCAGTAGGAAAAGATAATAGAAAACATTTTTTTTAAGTTACTTTTCATTGAGGAATATATTTTTGATCTTAAGGAAACATACTTTCTTGTCTTGTAGACTCTCATATCCTACTAGATTTCTTACACAAACTCATATTTTATAAAATAGATGAGTATTTAGGATGACATGCTAATATTAAGAGAGCTATAATCAACTTCTATAGAATCAAAAAATCTACAAAAGAGAACTATATATTTTCCATGTCTTTAGACCTTAACCAAAACCAATATTGTTAGAACAAGATCAGATAATCCACAAATGGATATTCCTTTATAAAAAAATAAAATCTATACTTAATCTCCAAAATTTGTCTGAAAAAACCCAAAGTTCAATGAAGACCATTCAATAAAAAATTAGTCCATAAAATTCTTCAAAGTAAACCAAACTACGATTGAAACCCAAATATTTGAAGGATTTAATCACATAGTCTTCCAAGGTACAAATTAACTTTTATCTCCAAATAACATCAGTTGCTCTTAAATTCTCATATTGAAAAGTAATTAACCTAATAACATATCCTCCATGACAGGTTAATCATTTCCATAGATAACCCAAAATAAACATAGTCTTGATTCCTAAAATCATCTAACTAAAAAGAATTATTCAAACTAACCAGGAAATTCGCGTAGTCCAGTTTTAGGCGATAAATACCAGTCGCACTTTGGTTGTGGGTTCGATTCCTGCAGCTTTTTCCGACGCGACGGGTTTTCACACGGTCTGCGTGTTGTCCTTTTTCAAAAACTATATAATTATTAAAACATTCCCCAAAACGAGATAAAATCTTCAAAAATAATCATAACATATTTTAACCTCAATTTTATCTCATGCCTTTCATTTTCCATCATAATATATAATAACCCATAATTACCTCAAAAGTAAGGATCATATAAACCCTAATGGTTACCTTTATAATTATTACATGAACTTCCACATCAATTGGTCATCTCGTACATGATGCATTACAGAACATACCAAGGTACAAGTGGTTGATCATGACTCCTTGATAGTTGGTTCAGAACAACCACGAGTTTCCTCATTTAATCCCCCATTTCATCTAGTCTCTTAATCAGAGAACCACCACAGTTTCCTTCAAACCTATTGTCACTTTGGTGCCTGCTAGATCCATCCATTCACTAAAAACAGAAATGTCAGTGTGAGTATATCAACACAACCATCATGAACTAATGTGGAAGATAAACACTAAGATATAATTTCTCAATCACATTATCTAAAACTAGGACTCATTCTAAAATCCTAACCATTATTTTAATGTCACTTATTCTTAGAGAATACTCTAACCTCTAAAGTTATCTAAACCGACCGTTGATACCAACTATAAGTCATCGGCCTTAAACCTTACAAAATATTGAAATAAATGAATAATTCACATTGATGATATTTTCAGGTTTATCGTTTTATGGAATTAGGACATAACTATTACATCTCAAAATATTAAAAAGTAGACACTTCTACTAAGTTTCCATAAAAAACTCTTAATGGAACCAAGTCTAGTTCCATGTTTTAGATAACATGTCTTTCGTTGATCCCATCCTCGACCCTATTCATATTTAAGTCATATGTAAAACATTTCAAAAACATGGGATGAGCATAAAAATCTCAGTAAGGGATATAAAAATATAGAGAGGAAACATGAGTACATGTATACATAAGAATCAATGAAATCATACTTTACTCATAAAACATAAGCACTTTAACATACCTCATCAAATCATGAATAAAACAAAGAAATCATAAGGCATATAGGTAACATGAGGCATTCATAACATTCTTAAGTAGAGAGTAACCCTATTGGTTACGTTTTTAATATCCATCATAGTATATTCCCTAAATCTTTTTGGAGAAACCATAAAATTTAACCCCTTCACGTTACCCAATGCATTGGAGAGCTATATCCGGCTCACCCGCCCTTAGTTTATCATGGAACCACCCATTTTCATAACAATTCCCAAGAACCATAACATAATCACAGAAAATAACTAATGAATAAAGGAAATATAACATTCCCATATTGCAATAACAATATAACATTTTAAGATATTGAAATAATGAATCCATTTTAAAACCCATTTTCAAAACCATTTAAAACATTTAATAAAGAAATTTTTAAATAAAAGTGTCCCATACCACATTGAAGATTTTAACATTTTAAACCATTAATATCCATATAAATATATCCTTAAAACCATTTTGAAAACATTGATATTAATGATAAATATTTATATGATTAAATCATTAAAACATTTAAAACGATATTTTAGTTTAAGGGTTTTTAACAAATTGAGAGACACTTGAATACAATAATTGAGGAATAACATTTAATAAAAACATTATAATATCATGAGAATAAAGGGATTCATGATATAATATTCTAAATAATAGTATAAACAACATATAATAGTGAATTGGTGCATAACAACAATGACGTCTCAATGGAAATGTAAATTGAGATGAAATCCATTATAAAGATGGTCTCCTTAAATTAAGGATAAATCAATCTCATAATTTTGAGCGACAAATATAAATACACCCAATATAAGTGTATATTAATTGTAAAATAATCAATGGTCATTAACACATATTCAAAGGATGACATATTCAAAAACTACATGTTCAACCCAAAGAAATCGAAATTGGGTTAAGAAGTTTTCTTGACAGCCTAACAGCGTCACATCAAATTTTAGAAAAAGAGTTGATGAGAGAGATAAAGGGTATCTCATCACATGGAAATAAAATTTAAATAAATAAGGATATAAAAGAACATATCCCAACATAATTGTATTTGAATTAAAATACATAACAAAATAAGTCTTTTAAAAAGAGGAGGGTGAAAGGTTCCCTTACCGACTGAGGTACCTTTTGAAACATACACCCCATTGAAAAAGTGTCATACAATGAATATGTAAATACCCATAAATGGAATTATATTAAAAAAGGTGTATAATAATGGGAAGTACATACACCACTCAAAGGAAATGGTGCCAAATGTAGCATAAATCAAATGGGAATAAAAGTGAGATGAAAAATCCCTTACGAAAACTCGGTAGCCTAACGACGCCACTGAAGACTTACAAAAATGGATTGATGAGATCAAATAGGGTATCTAATCATATTAAAATAAAATCTACAGAAATAGGAATATAAAATAACATCCCCCAACATAACAAAGAGGTGCTTAAAAGAAGTGGCATAAAGGAGAGTACTTAAAAAGGAAGAGAGGGGCAAGATCCCTTACCTCGTGTTCGACATGACACAATCGTTCTTTAATCTCCTGAATAATAAAATTTGGTCAATTTATAATTTCTTAAGGAAATACATTAAAGATTATTATTCAGTTCATATCACATATTATAATGTTATAATAATTTTTTAATAATGTGAGTTCATATCAGACGTTTTTGTCGATGTTCAGTACAAGAGTAAAAATCGAACTTGTTGGAAAAGAAATTTCCATGTAGTTATAAGTACATCATATACAGAATAGTATTGATGTTTTTAATATCATATATATCAATTATATAGTCATTTTATACTATTACATAGCATTTGGAGATAAAAAATTAAAAGCACCGTTCATGGAGACGGTAGGCCTTACGTACGCATGAACGCTACTTTCATTTTTTGTCATATTAATGGAATGAAAACAAAATGATAGATATATATATATATTATAATTCCAGAATTATATCCATCATTTATATGTAATATATTACATATATATCCATTATATATATGTACCTATAATAGTACATAACATTTGAAGATAAGAAATGAAATGTATCATTCATGGAGACGGTAAGCCGTTCGTACGCATGAACGCTACTTTCATTTCTTTTTGTGTATTCAATGGAATTAAATAATAATGATATAAAGTTATATTATAATTCCCGTAGGATATATTATGTAATACCATTAATTCCATCCTTTATATGTCCCACATATGGCATTAACGAATCAAATCACTTTGAGGGGGCGGTAGTCCGCACTTCCTAAAATGAAGATATCGCGTTTACCCGTAATGGAAACCATAAAGGTATGCCATAAATGAAAAATACAGAGGCTTAAGGAAAAATAAAAATATTATATATCATATATAAATATAGTGACATCTTAATGGCCACCATTGAAGGTGTTAAAATAATATTGAACAATCCTCGTTTTGTGAAGCAGTAATTCGCCATCCACAGAAACAGTATGTTCTTATACCATTAGATGAAGGTGTGTGAAAGTGTATCTCTAATCCTTCTTATAAAAACATCCTATTATATTTAAGATATTTGTTTTGTTACAAAAAAATTAATAAAAAGTGCTTAGGGGTTTGGAGAAGAAAAATAAATCAAAAGAACACAAGGGAAGACATTACCTTTAAATCGGGTAACTCTATTTGATTTGAGCTCAAAGGCAACCTTGGAAAGGATTCTTCCCAAAGTGAGGCTTAAATGATGAAGAGAGGGATTTGGAGAGATGAAATGGGCTAGGGTTCGCCAAGCCAAAGGCTTCAGAGTTTTGTGTTTAAGGTGGTTGAGGTGGGGGCCTTTTATAAGAGTAGAGGATGGGCACTCTTGGAATGTTATAAAATATTACTTTATTATAAAATGATTTTCGGATTTAAAAGGTACCAAAAGGATATATTTCAAGGATACGGTGATAAGGTTTTGAAATACACCCAACCAATAGGATTGTGACAAGTGTAAGACTTAGATTTTACCATATCTTCTCATTTTATTTAAATCGTTCATTAAGGAGGTAATCACTGCATCATCACAGTGTCATAAATAAATTAATATATTTAATGTCTAAAAATTATAAAAAAATATCATGATGTAGGAAATATTTTTATATTTCTAATGAATATTTATAGTCAAAGGTATGAATTATATAACCCCTTGTAAAAATTGTTTTTGTAAAACAACACATGTTTGAAACATTTTAATTTTAACTTTAAATAAAAAGGTAGCTATGTCGTTTTCCAACCAAAGAGGCTCCATGGGGTCCACAAGTTGACCCATGGATTGTCTTGGTCGGCCATGACTCATAAAATGGGGGTAGGACATGTGTATAGGTAATTTCATATTATTAAAACATTATTTTTACGTTAAACTACACTAATTACCTCTAATCTCGATTAAAACATAAAAGTTACTATTCACCAAAAAAAATTATTTTAATCCCATTGAACAACATTTTACTACTTAATGAAAACCATAAATGTTGGATTTTTGAAATTCAAAACATATAGGTGGTAAAATTTCATTTAAACAAAAAATCAGTTTTTTAAGTACAACTTAGTGGTTTCACTATTCATCAAAAATTAATGTTTTCTAGAAAAATACCAAAAATTCACCCTAAGATATATTTTATATTCCGAATTCAAAAATTATGTCTATTTTACAAAATTCAAAACATATAAGTTACATTAATTAATTTAATAATTAATTCCCACAGTCAGAGAAAATAGCGTGTTTTTATGAAACAATAAGTATCAAAAGATTGACACAAGTTTAAGTCCAATTTCAAGATGAAATTAATTCTAAAGACCACTATTGGATTAAATGGTAAAAATATATTCTAATTTCACATTAAAACCAATTCAGAATATAATCTAATCATATAAATAAATTAGATTAAAAAGTGTTTTTGAATTAGAATACAACATTTTTCACTATTCATTAAAAAATGAACTTTATCGGAAAAATACCAAAAATTTACACAAAGTAAATTTTGATGTCCCGATTCTAAAGAAGAATTATATTTTGTCAAATATAACTCATTAAATTGTCAAAAAGTGTATTTAAAAGAGGTTCTCCATCAAAAGGCGGTTAATCGACCTTTTAAAGAATATTAGAATGTGTACGCTTAAAATTGGATTCATTCGCATTTTTAATCCTATAACATTAATTGTAAAAAGAAAAAATATTTGACAAATATATATAATCATTTTTTAGTCAGTTTTGTTCATTCCAGCCATTACAACAGCTAGGCATTAACTACCATTTAAAATAATATTATTTTATTATTAGAGTGCAACGTAAGATTCCCAAAAAACTCGTTGTTGCGTATTGGGTACGCCATCTAGCATAGTGTCCACTTTAGTGTAATATTAATATTTTATTCACAAATATGGATAAATATGAAAATTTCATATTCTTTATTTACCTGGGGTGTTAGATATTTTATATGTTACCAAGTATGGGTAACTCAAAAATATTTAAGAATAAATGTGGAATATTTAAATCTAAATATGTTTTTAAAGAATTACTAAATGATTTTAATATTAAATTACTAGTTAGTACAAAAATTAATGTCATGACCAGTCCCTCGGGGCATGTTTCCTGAAGACCCCAAGCCTGCCTTCCATAGGATAGGGGATGGAGACGAGTACCAGAAAGGCGTATCCCTATAACAGAACGACATTTTCTTTAATCATGTAAAACACACATACTAATACGTATAAAGATACAAGAACAATGTAAACTATATAGTTAACTGGGTGTGTACAGTGAGTAAAGGGGCCAGAATACAAGCCCAACTAGAATGTTCCAGTAAAACTGAAAAAAATCCCATGTGATCACCTGCCAAGGACCCTTCCTGAAGGGTAGGTACAGCTATCAAATGGTCTTCCATGTGGACAGTCTCATCTAATGTCCCTCTCCGATCAGCCTCCACTTTGGTACCCTCTACCTCGATCAGCATTGTCCTTCATCTACACAAGACAAAACATGGTGCGGGAATAGCCCATGCAGGGGTGAGAATAACGATACTCAGTATGGACCTCAAGACCCTCGTAGGTCATCTAGATTTCCAAAAAGGAAAATCCACCAAACACGAAAAAATAGACATCTACTCTACTTAGGTATATTCCCATACATATACCTAAGTTTTCAAGATAGAATCATCTCTCACAAGATGGAAAAATACCACGAAGGTAACACCACAGTGGTAGAAGTACCACATAGGTAACACCATGATGGTAGAAGTGCCACACACATAACTCCACAAAGCAAGAAGTACCACACTAGTAACACCCCGAAGGTAGAAGTACCTCACAGGTAACACCACAAAGGTAGAAGACTCAGCTCACACTAGGTATAACATAAGTACAAATGTACAGATGATTAGTTGTATGGTTAGATCATCTTATTCTGTTAGGTAACACTACTTCGAACCCACAATGTATCAATAGGTAACTAACCCCAACTGACCCACACATGATCGATTGGTAACAACCCACCGCTGACCCATATATGATCGCACCCACACATGATCGGTATGTGCTGACCCACACAGGATCACTGAGTGATGACCCACATATGATCGATAGGTAACTAACCCCCACTGAACCACATAGGATATGACCCATACAAGATCGGTATATGCTGAACCACACAAGATCACTGAGTGTTGACCCACATAGGATCTGACACACACAGGATCGGTATGTGTTGTCCCACATAGGATCGATGAGTTCTGGCCAACACAGGATCCCATCCACACAGGATCGGTATGTGTTGCCCCACATAAGATCGTTGAGCACTGACCTACACAGGATCGATGTTCTTCCATCACGTTAAAGCTAGCCAAAGGGTTCCCGCACTAAGCATGATTGATTCTGGTAGGTTCTTCTCCACAATCTGTTGGTCGATACATATACTTCCATGAAGTCCCATGATGAAGTATCCCAAAGGGGATTCAAAACACAAGGGACCCAATGCAATGGACGAAGTGTTAATCAGACGTTCTTTCTGTATGTAATTACCATTTCAACACTGTGGGTCGGGTTGGATTCAGGTTTGATCCAACCTGACTGTACTTGAATTTTATCCAAAACTCAAGTGGAGTATAACAAAAGGTCCATCTCGATCCGAGGATCCCAACATTGTAGATGGTTCGTCAAACAGACGGCCTGATCTCATGATATGGCCAAAAAGGCGTATATTGGTCAATTTGGTCTCTAGTGTTGTCTAAACCTATCAGACCGACCCTGCCCGGTTGGCATGGGCCGCGGCAGGCCCAACTCGCTTGGCCATGATCTGTCCCGACCCACAAAGGGGGCGGCCCGGCCCAGCCTACTAGGCTAGGGCCGCGGGGCACGACCCGTGGTTGTGTGGCCCACCATGAAGGTGCCCTAACGATCTAACACCCATGGGAAGGCACACATGTAAGGCATAGATCATAATAGAACATCAATCATGAAAAAACAGCACGAGAATAACACTTGTAATAGTGGAAACCCATTAAGAAGATGATATGATTTCCATAGTGGCCAAAGAATTTCTAGCAAGACCATCATAGTGGACAAAGTCCCTTACTAAATTGAGTTCACTCCTCATTCCAGTCATGTATCACTGAACCAGATTAACCGGCCGTTCCAGCCATGTCTATCTCATAAGATATAAATATTTACCCAATGCATTGGAGGGAGATATAGGTCCAACCCATCCCATATTGAAATCATTCGTACATTTTCCATCAAACTATCATAAATCATACATGATAACCCAAAGAATAATATGGGTTTCATAAACATCATCCCATCTTAACAAAATCCATATAAATCAAATGGATAGTGTTTCATAATATGAAAAATAAAACCATGCAAATAATAGAGACATTATACTTGAAACATAATCATACTAAATAATTTCATCTTAGATGGGAAATATTTTTTAATATACACTTGAAATGAATTATTGAGGAAAATATCATTTCTTCTTCAAAATCATTTTATTTTCTAAAAATGTCGTGAGATTTTAATGGAAAATAATTTTGTTGAAAATAATCATTAAATTTGGTATAAGAAGCTTCATGGAAATAAGGCATAATGACAACGTAAAAATACATTAATGTCTTATAAGTTAAAAAAATTATTCTTTTACTTTGGCTGGAAAACTTATAAAGATCCCTATATGGAAAAAAAGGAAATATTCCTTCCCCACAATGTGTTAAAGTCAACAAAGGGTAAAAATGACTTTAAACATTCATGAAAGAATAGTAAAAAATTTATTCATTTTTTTAGAAAACATGGACATGGATGATAAAATTAACCACATTAAATACTTATGAATAAACAATCTCAGATAAGAATGAGATTAGAATTATTATCCCTTACCTTAGATCTGATATGCTTCGTACGTATCAGAACCTCCCCTTCTTTCGGGTTCTTCCTTTTTGATTTGATCAAAAGGGCTCCTTAGGTTGGATTTTTGACATAAGTAAGGCCACTAGGATGAATTGATGATAGTTTAGAGGGTATCTGGGAGGGGTTTACTGAGCCAAATGGCTTTGCAGGTGTCAATTAGTGAGAATGGGGAGTGACCTTTTATAAGATGGGTGAGGGGGACCTTAAGAAAAACAAAAAATATTATTTTATAATAAATTCGAATTCTATTTATCATGGATCTAAAGTGACTAATTTCAAGGCTAGGGTGGGGGTGGGTCTAAATACTCACAACCAATAGGTTTTAGACAATTTTAGGTTACCATTGTAACCATATTATTTAGATTTAACTCCAAGATAAATAATTTAACTTTTATCATCTTTCTTGTATTCTTAAACTATATGGTTAATAAGCTCACTATAATATGCCAATCAAACACTAATTGGTTTATAAATGTCATATATATTATTTTATAAATATTTTTTTAGATCCATCGATTTTTAGGACCATTATATCAATTACTAATATAATATTTGTTTTAAAAACTCTTTTATGTCAATTTTGACAATATTTGATATTTTGTTTTTTCTAAATTCATAAAAGAATTATTATTTCGAAAAAAATTCATCTAAAAAACCCTATAATGTTATATTATACTATAAATTTATTTTAATTCATTAAAAGTCTCAAATTACATTTATTTTGTTATTTATAATATCAATTATGTTAATATTTCATTAATAAGGTAATTACTGCATAATCATTTTTTCATTAAAAAATTAAATTATTTAATGTCAAAAAAATATAAATAAAATACCATTACGTATGAAATCCTTTTATCTTTATAATTAATATTTATAGTGGAATTTATCTTATGTATATCTTTCATTAAAAATGTTTTACTTATTAAACATTGATTTTAATTCTTTTAACTCTTCTTTGAATTAAATAATAACAAATTTTCTAATCTAATCAAAGTGGACCTAAATGTTCATATTTAATTCCTAAGGTTTTTTTGGTCGAATTACACTTATACAATAGAATTTGGACATGTTTTAGGTTAATAATAATATCATTTTTACCCATAATTACCCTATTTACTTTTAACTAGGGTAAATAAAAGTAAAAAGTTATTATTCACCAAAAATTATTTTTATCTTATTGAACAACATTTTACTCCATGATATTAACTGTGTCTCTCGGATTTTCAAAATTCAACTTACAAAAGTGGTAAAATTATGTTTTATGTAAATATACAATTCTCCTAAGAGGTGGGTAAAAGACGGTAAAAAGTTTAATAAAATTTTTATATATCTAAAATTATTATAAAATGACTATAATGAATTACATTGAAAATATATAGATATTATTTTTCTATTTTGACCTAAAATAAATTTAAATAAAATAAATAATTATTTGAATGAAAATTCGGTTTTAAACAATAACTCAGTGTTTTTCACTTTTCATAAAAAAATGGAAGCTTTCAGAAAAATACCAAAAATTCACCCTAAGCTAATTTCGATATTCTGAATCCAAAAATGAAGTCCATTTAAAATGAAAAAATTTATAAAATTTCAAAAATATGGTATTACTATTCATAATGGCTAGTTTATATAAATTTTTAATAGCATATCGTGGTTTAGTGAAACTCAGTATTGCATATAATGCAAGCTATCGAGGAAGGTTTCTCTTGCATGTAACAAAAGCCAAGAATAGTGTTTCATATACTACAAGATAATATGGTATTGCATATAGCACATGAAAATCTTGGTGTATCATACAACATAAGATATCAAAGAAATTAAAAATAATATATCTCATAAAATCTCGAGGTGTTACATTCTACCCCCCTTTAAATGAATTTATCCCTTAAAATTCATTGGGGTTATAAATGGTTTACTACTTGAATGTTTCAATCATAGAAACCCACATCATATAAAGGAATACTAAAATATAATTTTAAAATTTGATGTACGAAACGTAATGGTTACCCAAATATACTCATCACTGGGTTTCCACATAGGAGTTCATAGGTGAAAATATGGATATGGAAGAGAAATATAACCATCATGTTCTGATGAAGAGTGGTAGAAAACATGTTTATAAAAATCCAAAAATCACAAAGCCATAAATTTTTGATTATCTAAAGTACCATCTGATTCATCAAATATGAGGGTACTAGGACAATGTTTTTGGTTTTCAACATCATTTCCCTAATGTTGAGAATTTTTAATTAGAAGAAATACTTACTTGATTTTGGTACAATCTCGCCGTTTGTCGTTCCATGAACAATTTCCACTTCATATCTTAATGAAATGAAGTTGAATTTGTCCTTTGTGAAGTGTTAGCAAATCATCTGATAGAATGATGGGTCATTCCATCTGTCTCAAAAAAAAGGTTAGAAAATGTAATCAAATATACAAAAGACCATCTACGGTGAGGTTAATAATATATGATTCAAAAAATGGACTTATAATTCATCAATCATACCACTTAATAAAATAAAACTACTTTCTACTGACCAGCTACTTCCTGTAGGCCAGAGGTAGGTGATAAACGCCTGTCACACTTCGGTTCTGGGTTGGATTCCTGCACCTTGTCTGATGAGATGGGTTGTCGCCCGTCCTGCAGGTTGTCCCTTTTTCTAAAATGACATTATTATAACAATCCTGCAAAAATATCGAAAAAAGTTCTAGCCATCAATAATACTATCTTATGTATAACTTAATTCATTCTAATCTGTAGGCTTATCCAAAATACTTCGGTCCATACTCATAGTATAATGAAAACAATTACTTGAAAGGTTACATAACAAGCACGTGAATACCATCATTTATCCCCCATATATCATAAGTTATATCATGTTGGTCACATTCCAATCACGTAAATACTTTTATCATGTATTCTTTTGAAACATGAATTACCATATAACCTTAGTGAAAACATGAATGCTGTAAAAAGTTAACTCTTTCCACATACCTAAATTCCAAAATTTCTATATACTCAAACCATGATATCACATTGTCCTTATATCAGTAATGAGCTCATTAATACTATCAAAAATATCATTATATACTTATCTGTTCATTATGCGCATATCATCTACTTTCCAAAAATATCTGAATAACCTTTCATGGGTACTGGTACCATTCAACATATACTTTCTAATACTTTTGGAAAAATAATAGTTTAACAATCCTTAGATGTGTCTTTATTCCATAGTACCATTACCTATACAACATAACTCTTGATAAACTAAAATCATTCCAATATCTTCTTAAACCATTGACCGAGCATCAACAATTCTTTCATCCCACATATCATTTGTAGTCTCTTCATCATCATCAATATAAATACTACCCATACGACCATGATGATTCTCTTAATGAGACTTTACCTTAGGGCATCGATTTTTATAATGCCCATATATTCCACATTTAAAACATTTAACTTTTTTTGATGTCTTAGCAATACCATTATCATGTCCATGGTGTCCTTCACACCCAAAGCATCTTCCAGTTCTTTTGAAACGTTCTCCATGATGCCTCTTCCCACATGATTTACGTGAGGGAAATTGATCTTTATTTCCTCAATGATCATCAAGAAACTCCATCTTTTTCTTATTATCCGAGTCAAGAAACTTATCAAAGTTGATATAATTGATCATATAATGAGATTTATGATTAGGAATAATGACTATTTTTTGACATCCAAATCCTGTTTCATTTGGTTTCTCATGAATAATATCATTTCATTGTCCATCATATTCTCCATTAACATGAATCCTCCTATTTCTTTCCATTTCTTAAAACCCACAAAGAATAGTATGAGAGGTGAAAATCATACTAGAAAAAAAACATAATAAAGATGTACTACTTTCAATATATAACATCTTAGGTTTAATTATATGATAGTTACCGTAATTCAAGAACTACAATCTATACTTGTACTTAATCTTAGGGACATCCATAGACATACCATAAAAATTTCTCTAGGGATCTCTCAAAAGTATTCATGTCCTAGTTTCCAAAGTTTAACTAATCCTTCACTCTGATACCAACTGTAAAGACACAAAGCTTAATGTACATGGACATTACATTACTTTTTTGTAATACTTAATACATTTCAAAAAAATGCCCAATGACTGTATTAGTTTAGTGTCTTTGGAAACTGGAAACATAATCATCAAATTAGGGTGAAAGATCTTCAAAATCTCCCATAAAGATCTTCTTTTTATCCTACCTAAATCCTTCCTTTATATTTTGGGGTAAAAGAAAAAATAAAAATGGTGAGCTCAAATTCTCATTAAGGGTATACATGGGGAAATTGAAACAACACATATACATTTGAACTTAAAAACATGAACATAAAGTTTATACATCAAAATCCTGATCAATGACATTAAACATGGTAGTACGTAAGGCATAGATCATAATGGAACATCAATCATGATAAAATAGCATGGGAATAAAACATGTAATTTTGTAATACCATTAATCACATGATATGATTTCCATAGTATCCAATGGATTTCATCCAAGACCATTATAGTGGAAAAATTCCCTTACTGAATCAAGTTCACTCCTCGTTCCAGTCCTGTATCACGGAACCGGATTAACCTGTCATTCCAGCCATGTGTATCTCATGAGATATAAATTTTTTCCCTATGAATTGGAGGGGGATATAGGTCCTACCCTTCTCATATTGAAATCATTCTTACGTTTAACACAAAACAATCATAAATAATACATAATAACCCAAAGAATAATATGGGTTTTATAAACATCATCCCATCTTAACAAAATACATATAAAACAAATGGATATCATTTCATCATAAGAAAAATCAAACCATGAAAATAATAGAGACATTGTACTTGAAACATAATCGTACTAAATAATGTCACATTAGATGTGAAATAGTTTTGAATAAACACTTGAAATTAATTGTTGAGGAAAATATCATTTCTTCATAAAAATCAGTTTCTTTTCTCAAAAATTTGTGTGATTTTAAAAGAAAAATTTTTTGTTGAAAATAATCATGAAATCTTGTTGAAGAATCTTCATGGAAATAAGGAATTATGAAACCGTAAAAATCCACTCACGTCATATAAGTTAAAAAAAATTCTTCTCATACTTTTTCAGGAAAATTCAAAAATTACCCTATATGGTAAACAATGTAATGATTCCTCCCATACATTGTGGTAAAAGTCAAGAAATTGTAAAAATAACTTTAATCATACATGAATGAATTGTAAACCTTTTATGAAAACATTTTTTAGAATACATGGAAATGGATGATAATCATAACCCTAGTATGATACTTACGAATAAACAATCTCAGATAAGAATGAGATTGAAATAATTATCCCTTACCTTAGGTCTGATATGCTTCGTACATATCTGAGCCTCCTCTTCCTTTGGGTTTGTACTTGTGCTTTGATCAAAAGGGCTCATTAAGATGGATTTAGGACTAAAGGAATGCCTCTAGGATGATGGGAGGACAGTTGAGAGGGTATTTGGGTAGGGGTTGGCTGAGCCAAATGGTTTTGGAGGTGTCAATTAGAGAGAAGGGGGAGTTCCCATTTATAAAAGGGGTGAGGGACACCTTGAAAAAATGTAAAATATTATATTATAATAAATTCATATTCTATTTATAATGGCTCCAGAGGGACTTATTTCGAGGTTAGGGTGGGGATGGGTCTAAATACTCCCAACCAATAGGTTTTAGACAATTTTAGGTTACCATTGTAACCTTATCATTTAGATTTAACTCTAATTTAAATAATTTAACTTTTACCGTGTCTTCTTGTATTCTTACACTATATGGTTAATAAACTAACTATAAACATCCAATAGAACCCAAATTGGTTTATTAATGTCATATATATTATTATATAATTATATTGGCCGATCCTTATATTTTTAGGACTGTTATATCAATTACTAATATAATATTTATATTAAAAACTCTATTATGTCAATTTTGACAATATTTGATATTTTCTTTTTTCTAAATTCATAAAAGAATTATTATTTCAAAAAAAAAATCATCTAAAAAACCCCAATAAGTAATATTAATCTAAAAAATTAGTTTAATTTATAAAAATTCTCAAATTACATTTATTTGGTTATTTATAATATCATTTATGTTGATATTTCATTAACAAGGTAATTACCGAATCATTATTTTGTCATAAATAAATAAAATTATTTAATGTCCAAAAAATATAAATAAAATACATTTACCTATTAAATCTGTTTATCATTCTAATGAAAATTTATTGTCGAATTTATCTTATGTATAACCCCATATTAAATTTTTTTTACTTATTAAACTTTGATTTTAATTATTTTAACTCTTTTTTGAATTAATAAGAATAAATGTCCTAATCTAATCCAAGTGGACCAAAATGTTCATATTTTATTCCTTTGGTTGTTTTTGGTATAATTACACTTATCCAATAGAATTAGGACATGTGTTAGGGTAATAATAATATCATTTTTACCCCCATTAACCCTATTTACTTTTAACCGTGGTAAATAAAAGTAAAAAGTTACTATTCACCAGAAATTATTTTTATCTTATTGATCCAAATATTACTCCTTGATATTAACTGTGTCTCTCGGATTTTCAAAATTCAACTCATAGAAGCTGTAAAATTATGTTTTATGTAAATTTTCAAATTCTTTTAGGAGGTGGGTAAAAGACGGTAAAAAGTTCAATAAAATTTTTATATATCTAAAATTATTATAAATTGACTCAAATGAATGAAATTGAAATTATATAGGTATTATGTATATATTTTTACATAATATAAATTTATATAAAATAAATAATTTTTTCAATACAAATTTGGGGTTAAATTATAACTCAATGTGTTTTACTATTCATCAAAAATAAAATGTTTTTAGAAAAATTCCAAAAATTCACCCTTACCTAATTTCCATATTCTAAATCCAAAAAATTAAGTCCATTTAAGAAGATAAAATATATAAAATTTCAAAAATAGGGTTATTACTATTCATAAAGGCTACTTTATATAATTTTTTAATAACATACCGTGGTTTAGTGAAACTCAGTATTGCGTACAACGCAAACTATCAAAAAAGGTTTCTCTTACATGTAACGCAAGCCATGAATAGTGTTGCGTATACTAAAAGATAATACGGTGTTGTGTATAGTGCAAGATAATCTTGGTGTATCTTAAAACACAAGACAACAAAGAAATTAAAAATAATATTTCTCAAAAAATCTAAGGGGTGTTACAGGTCCTGCGTGATGTGATGTGGTCGGCCGGGGCTATGGTCGGCTATCATCCCAGTGGCTCGATGGAGCCGATGTTCCACCCGCGGATGGTCTAGTGCCAGCCACCCTCCGGTCTCTAACGCAGCCAATCAGTCATGGTCTCCAGCTCTGTTGGTGCAGACATGGGCCGCCTCTTCATCACATGGTCGGTCAAATCCCGAATGCCACCCTGCTCCTCCGCAGCTGATGGGTCGTGACCTCCTGCTCACCCGGTGGTGCAGAAGTGCACGAACCTACATCCATGTGAACGGTCAGGATTTCGGCCTCGTCCACCCTCCTTTGCACCTGACGGGCCATGGCCTCCTTTGACACCAGCAGCACTGTCACTTTCCACCTCGATTCTATGCGGCCGGCTAGTGTGTGAGATTCCATCCATCCTCGTCCTGAAAAGAACACTTCATACCATGAAGAATTTGCGGAGGCAGTGGGCCATGTTTTTTGGCCCATTCCCTCAATGTTAGACTGATAGTAGATAGTTCGTGAGGATGGAAATAACGTGAAACCACGAAGAACAAACAAGAACAATCAATTTCAAAACCCCTACCTTGTTCTTTATAAATATCATGAGGAAGGAGATGAATTCGATGAAGGGGAAGTCAACGTTTATCGCTCCGGAAACACATTTATAATCTGTGCTCAGGCATATTCCTTGTTCTAGATCCATAGAACATTCTTTTTTGTAGGATTTTATTCATTGGAGTTTTCTCCAGCAAAGGCCGCCTCTCCCTTTCACCAACGGAAGAACCACCCTCAATTTCGATAAGAAGAGTGAATAAAATAATTCCTAATTAACAAGTTGTTTCATTAATTTATACTTAATGAACCCAATTAATTAATTAGATTTGTGGTAATATATTTTGTGTAACCAAGAATTTAATTCCCAACATTAAATTCCTAACCACCCTCAAGTTGTCCACACCTTTATGATTAAAATGGGTGGCTTAAATAATAAATAAATAATGTTAAATATTTTATTTAATTATTAGTTTACCCCCACCATAAAAATTCCAAAAAACTGACTTCCATCCTCAGACAACTGCGGTCAAGTTGTAGGTATCCTTCAGTGTATATAGGAGCTGTGAGTTCAACGGTGTCCTCAGATTTCAATTCTAAGCAAAAGTTTAGAAGTTACAAAATGAAGATCGCGTGTTTACGTAACATACCTGAAAAAAGTTTAGAAATTCATTATATGTGAACTAGACCTCAGAATCACACGCAGTCAAGTTTTGTGGACACGTAATATTTTCATATATTTAAACATAATTACATGGAAAATCAAAATACTTTACATTCTCCCCATATCAGTGCATTGCGTCCCCGAAATCCAAAACACAGTCTAGGGAAACCAGTGGGGGATTGAGAAAAAATATGAGCCTCCCGCTCCCATGTACTCTCCTGGAGGTTCTCGTGCTGCCAATGAATGTGCACCATCTGTATCAACAACCCATGAAGGACCCACTCCTGTAAATCCTCAATCTCTAATAGAACCATCGAAAATGTCTCCCCATCGTCGATGTCCA
Organism: Viscum album; assembly: GCA_963277665.1. Lineage (NCBI taxonomy): Eukaryota > Viridiplantae > Streptophyta > Magnoliopsida > Santalales > Viscaceae > Viscum > Viscum album. The sequence continues at coordinate 1,858,335,734 of OY728160.1, forward strand.
ACTCGCACCAGTCAATGATGTTCGAAGAATCATAAATATATCTCCTTATATGGATTATTTGGAATCATTCATGCACCTAGTGCAACATAGGTGGAAGAGATAACAGTAAGCCACCTCAACAACTCTAATGAGGACCTGAAAGGGTCTGATGAACCTCAGAGATAACTTTTCGCCCCCGACCAAACTCTAAAAACCTCATCAAGGTGAGACCCATAGGAAGACATAGTCACCATCCTTGAATTCGAGAGGTCTCTTTCTTCTGTCAGCATTAGACTTCTGCCTGCTCTGTGCAGTCTTCATCTACTCCTGGATGATCTGGACATTCTCTATTGTAGCATGTACCATCTCTAGTCCCATGAGTGCTGACACCCCTAGGTTAGTCCAGCTTAGAGTTGATCTGAATGGTCGATCGTACAATTCTTCAAATGGTGTCATACCAATGGTGTAGTGATTGGTTTTTAAATGAAATCCATAAATGGAAAGTGATCCTCCTAGTTACGATCTAAATCAAGGATGAAAGCATGCAACATGTCCTCAAGGTTCTCAATGGTCCACTCAGTCTGACCATCCGTCTGAGGATGAAAGGCGGTGATCAATCAAAGATGTGTCTGGAATGCCTCCTGCATCCCCTTCCATAGTCGATAAGTTAAACGTGTCTCATGATCAGGGACCATCGTAGATGGCCCCCCATGAAGACGTTCAATCTCTCACATGTAGAGGCGTCTCAAGCCCTCTTCTGAACCCTCCTCTCTGATAGGTAAAATGTGGCCCGACATGGTGATCTAGTCAATGATCACCTAGATGGAATCATTTCCCTTGGATGTGTGTGGAATTACTGTTACGAAGTCCATGGAAATTCCATCCCACTTCTACTCTGGAACCACTAGTGGATGAACTAATGTTGCTGGAACCTGATTCTCTTCCTTCACATAATGACAAGTGCGGAACCGTGGAACAAACTCTACCATTTCTATCTTCATTCCCAGGCACCAGTACTGACGTCGAAGATCCTGGTAAATATTCTCCACTTCTATGTGTATAGATATATAGTAATTATGGAAGACTCTCAAAACATCCTCTCGTAGAATAACTAGTACCATAGTATGTCCTCTGAAGAGGATGATTTACTCTGCACCTTTAGAAAATCCATCAGGAGCATGTCATGTGGAGATCTAAGCACGTCGAGCCTCATAGTGAATGTCCCCCAACCAATGCTTCCATAACTCATTGATGGAGTGTGGGGGTAACTGTCAAAGACAAAAGATAAGATGCTCTATCTCGATCCACATAGGATATCCGCAAAGCGGCTAGCTGCTCCGTTGACTCACTCAGCAACTGTATACACGATCTCATACTAAGTGGATCTGCCACTACATTCCCCTTCCCAGGAGTATAGACTGTAATGCCCCGACCCTAGATACCCAGAGTCAGGGAATTATTACATAACATTGGCGTGATCACAAGAAAGATCAAGTCTCGAAAGACCGATTAGTTTAGTAGCCTTGGAATAACTAGATACATTAATAAATATTACATTACATCATAAAATGAAAACTACAACATTATAGTCTCCATTGTCCACACACTTATCCCCTCATACTATCCCTGTAGGTCATTCATAAATTACTTCTTCACATCCTGAAAAAAGCAAAACCTAGAAAAGGGGTGAGCTCAAATGCCCAGTAAGGATAACAATACAGCGGAAACTTTCATAAATAAGAATAAACATTTAAGACAATGTATAAATAAATCAAAATCCTTTTAATCTTGAATATCAACATAGTATTGCAAAAATAAAATGAAATAATGTCATTTATTTATATACATGGATATTTTACTAATCGAATAATCACATGAAATATCAATAACCCCTTTTATAATGATGGAATGAATAATGCCATAATATCATAACCACATAGCCCAGGCCTCGTGCCAAGAATAAAAATAATATTTTTCCAAGGCCTTGTGCCAAGACACTAGTTTGTCTCATTAGACCTACTGATGCATCGAAAAGCTATATCGGGCTCCACCCTTCACATATTAAGTCCAATGCATTTCCATATGAATAGGTTTAAACATAACAAAAACATTCGTATTAAAACTACCATACGTAATGTAAATACTTCATCAATAAACCACGAATGGTATAAAAATAACACATACACAGTCAAACACATCACAAAACATTCAATACAATATAGAAGTTTTGTATCATAGTAAATCAACATCAAATAATCTTAAAATACTTCAAAGGATGTTGACATAGATGAAATAAAAACTCTTCTTAGAGAAATATCTCTTTCTATTTTGAAATAATTTAAGAGTCATATATCTATAAAAAAACATTTTCTTTGAAAATATTCTTATAAGCTTGTAATGGAAGCTTCGATTTTTTTATAATGACGGAAAATAGCCGCACCTGCCGTATAAGTTAAAAAAACATTCTTACCTTAATTCTGTCGAAATGGTTAAAAAAGGACCTTATTTGGAAAACGACGGAAGGATTCCATTATAAACCAATTATAAAAGTCAACAAGGGTATAAATGACATTAACCCATATTTTAGTTAATAGTAAAAAAATATTTTGAAATACATTTTTAAGAAACATGTATGTGGATGATAAAGAAGTCCCAGTAGATTATTACTTATAAACAACCTCGGATAATGAAAAGATTGCGAAATAAACCATTACCTTGTACTTTTCCTTGGATGGGGTAGGTTAACCTTCTGTATAATGGTGAAATAATTGTTATTAAATTATACAATAATCATATTCATTAATATGATATCATATATGATCTTTTATCCTTGATTTGTTAATAATATCTTAGTATTATCGTTGTTTCGGGTGATAACTTACTTGTTTTCTTTTATATTTTTGTTACGTCACACATGTGTTTCATGGATAGGTTGTATCTTAATCATATCCAGAATGATATCAAGTACTTTGATACTATTATTAATCATCAAATGAGAATTATTGTTGAATGGATACGATGGATAATGAATCTCATCGCGTTCGTGGAGACGGTAGTTCGTACGTACGCACGATCGTCAATATCATTTTTTTTGATATTAAAATAATATATAATTGGATGGTATATCATGTATAATGAATCACTATCATTTTATATTTATTATTTACATTAATTAAACATCATTATTATACCCATCCAAATAATAATTTATTGAATAACAATTACATCACGACTTGGAGACGGTAAGCCGTACGTACGCACGTATGGTGACATGTCATTCAATAGATGGATAGAATACTGAATATGGTTATACCATATTTTTAATAATATTACAGTATATAGGAGATACTGGATTCATTATTTTAGAATGGGAATAACAAAGAAATAAGAATTTGAAGAAGAAATGAATTTGAAAAAGGGTGGTGAAAACATTACCTCTTCTTCGGGTTCTTCTTTTTCATTTGATCAAAAGGGATCATTAGGTTGGCTTTCTGATCAAACTAAGGCCTCTAGTCTGTAGTGAAGGTAGTTGAGAGAGTATTTGGGTAGGGTTTTTCTGAACCAAAAGGCTTTGAATGTGTGAATTAAGGAAAAGGTGGAGTGCCCTTTTATAAGAGCGTGAGGGGAACCATTGGAAAAGATGGAAATATTATTTTATAATAAATTAATATTAGGTTTCTAATGGCTCCAAAGTTTATTATTTAAAGGTTAAGGTGGGTATGGGTCGAAAACCACTCAACCAATAGAATTTAGATAGGTTTGGGTCAATATATTAACCTTATCTTTTAGTTTTAACTCTTAGTTAATTAGTTTGACACTTACCATGTCACTTTGTATTTTTATATTATATAGTTAATAAACGTACTATATACCTCAAAGATACCCACAAGTGGTCCATTAATGATACACCTATCATGATATAAGTCTCTTGGCAGATCCTTAGATTTTTAGGAATTGAATATCATTTAATTAAATAATATTTGTTTTAAAAACTATTTTATGTCAATTTTGACACTATTTGGAAAATTGATTTTTATAAAAATCATAAAAAAATGATTACATCAAAAAAATTTAATCAAATAAATTATAAAATTTCATATTAAGCTAGAAAATTACTTCAATTCCTAAAAATTCTCAAATTATATTTATTTGGGTATTTATGATATCAATGATTTTAATTTTTCACTATTATGGTAATTAATGCATCATTATTGTGTCAAAAATAAATTTAATTATTTATTGTCTAAAAATTATAAATAAAATATAATTATGTAGGATATCATTTTTTATTTCTAATTAATATTTACAATCAAATTTACCTTATGTATAACCCTATATTAAAACTATTTTAGTAAATAAACATTGATTTAAACTCTTTTAACTCTTCTTTGAATTAAATAATAATAAATGTCCTAATATATTACAAGTGGACTTATTTGATAACATTTAATTTCTAAGGATGTTTTTGGTCGCGATACACTTTTCCAATAGAATTAGGACATGTGATAGGGTAATATTAATATCATTTTTACCCTTCATTACCCTATTTAATTTTAATCGTGGTAAATAAAAGTAAAAATTTGCTATTCCCAAAAAATTATTTTCATCTCATTGAACCACATTTTTCTCCATATTAATTGTGTCTCTCAGATTTTTGAAATTCCACTCAGAGAAGTGGTAAAATTATGTTTTATGAAAAATTTAGTTTTTTTAACTACCACTTAGTGGTTTCTCTATTCATCAAAAAATGAAGTTTTTCAGAAAAATACCAAAAATTCACCCTAGGCTAATTTCGGTATTCCGAATCCAAAAATGAAGTCCATTTTGAAAAATAAATGTTATACATTTCAAAAAGTGGTTATTACTATTCATAACGGCTACTTTGATTGGGTTTGGTGTGTTAGAACTCGATGTTCCGTACAACACACGCTATTGCATTATTCAAAGAGAAACATACCGTAGACACTTGGGGTGTTACATTCTCGTCTCCTTCAAATGATTCCATCCTCGAAATATCTATAATACTAACGCATGAAAATACTCAGGTGCTTCTTCATCATAAGTTCCTCGGTTTCCCACGTTGCATCTTGTATCTTATTGTTTCTCCACAAGACTTTTACCAGACGAGTAATCCGATTTCTCAGAACTTGTTCTCTCGTATCAAGAAACTTGACCGGCTCTTCACAATAAGACAGATCGGGTTCCTGTTCTAATTACTCATATGTTAGTACGTGCGTTGGGACATGCATATATTTTCTCAATAGTGATGAGTAGAACACATCATGAACATTGGAGAGATTTGGCGGCATTTACAAATGGTAAGCTATAGCCCCAATTCTTTCTAGAATTTCAAAAGGTCCGATGTACCTGGGACTCAATTTACATTTATTTCCAAAATGTATGACTCCCTTCCATGGAGATACCTTCAGGAAAACATGATCAACGACTTGAAATTCCAAATCCTTCCTTCGATTATCGGCATAGCTCTTCTGCCTACTTTGAGCCGCTTTGATATGGTTTTGGATTACCTTCACCTTTTCCATCATTTCCTCCACCAGTTCTGGGCCTACAAGTTTTCTTTCACCAACATCATCCCAACAGGTTGGAGTGTGACATCTCTTTCCATATAACGCTTCATATGGTGCCATCTGAATACTCAAATGGAATCTATTGTTATAAGAAAATTCTACCAGAGGAAAATATTGATCCCAACTACCCTGAAAGTCATGTTTGCAGGATCTCAACATGTCTTCTATGTTTTGAATAGTTCGTTCTGATTTTCCATCTATATTAGGGTGGTAGGCAGTGCTCAAATGAAGTTCAGTATCCAAGGATTTCTGAAGGCTTTTATAGAATCTTGAAGTTAAATAAGGATCATGATCAGAAACAATCTATAGAGGGTACTCCATGAAGTCTCACAACCTCATCAATATATTTCCTTTCAGGACGTTCTAGTGGTATATCTTATCTTATAGAAAGAAAATGTACTGACTTTGTAAGACGATCAACAATAACCCTTATTGCATCATTCCTGCTAGGAGTCTTTGGTAGCCCCATGACCATGTCCATCGTAATATTGTTCTATTTCCACTCATGTATGGGAAGATGTGGCAATACTCTACTAGGTTGTTTCCTTCCAGCTTTCACTTGTTGACAAACCATAAATCTTGACACAAAATCTGCATTCACCCTCTTCATGTTGTCCCACCAAAAATGTTCCTTCAAATATATATACATTTTGGTGCTCCCATGGTGTATAGAGAAATTGGAACAATGATCATCATCCATCAATTCCCTTTTTAGATCAGGTATATCGGGAACACAAAGTCTCTTCCCAAATTTCAAAATTCCTTCTTCAGACACAAAGTCTCTCAATCTCCCATCATTCACAGATTTAATCTTCTTTCAAAATTCATCATCATCGGTCTAAGAACTATTAATCCTTTCTAGTAAATATGGTTTGGAAACCATTTGAAAAAGAATTAATGTTTCACCTTCCCTGGTTATTCCCATGTCCATCTTTACTAGATCCCTGAAAATTGGATCCCATTCAATTTTCATATTGTTCAAAACTCCATGATCTTTTCTGCTCAAAGAATCTTCCACGTTGTTTGCTTTCCCCGGGTGGTATTGTATATTACAGTCATAATCCGAGTGTAATTGAATCCATATCCTTTTCCTCATGTTTAGTTCTTTTTGTGAGAAAGTATACTTCAAACTCTTGTGATCAGTATAAATATCACATTTTTCACCATAGAGGTAGTGCCTCCATATCTTCAAAGATAAGATCACAGCTGCTAAATCAAGATCATGAGTAGGATAGTTTTGTTCAAGAATTTTCAACTATTGTGATGCATAGGCAATAAGCCTATCATTCTACACAAGGACACAACCATGTCCTTTCTTCGATACATCACTATAAATAACGAAACCATCATTCCCCGATGGTAGAGTCAATATAGGAGCATTGACTAATCTTCTCTTCAGTTCTTCGAAACATTCTTAACACTCTTTTTTCCAAACAAATTTAACCCCTTTAAGTGTGATCTTCGTTAATGGGTTAGCCAGTCGGGCAATATTCTAGACGAAACGTTGATAATAACCTACTAAACCAATAAAACTGTGTACCTTAGTTATAATCATCAATGCAGGGCATTCTTGGATTGCATTGGTCTTAGAAGGATCAACAGAGATTTAATCTTTGGAGACAATGTGGACAAGAAAATAAATCTCTTGAAGCTAGAATTCACACTTGCTAAACATCCCATATAATTCAGGTCTTCTCAGAGTCTTCAGGATAATGCGCAAGTGATTTTCTTGATCTTCGTAGGATTTGGAGTATACCAAGATATAATCAATAAATACCATAAAAAATTCATCGAGATATTCCTTGAAAACTCTATTCATCTGATCCATGAATACAGAGGGAGAATTAGTCAATCCAAAAGTCATTACTGTAACCTCTTAATGCCCATAACTGGTTTGAAATGCTGTCTTCGTAATATATTCCTTCTTCACACACAACTGATGGTATCTAGATCGAAGGTCAATCTTTGAAAAGTATTGAGCTCCATGTAGTTGGTCAAATAAATAATCAATGTGAGGTAGTGGATACTTGTTCTTTATTATTATTGAATCGATATCCCTGTAGTCGATACATAACCCCATAGATCCATTTTTCTTTTTAACAAAAAGAACAGTGGATCCCCATGGAGAAACACTAGGGAGAATAAATCTCTTATTACTCAATTCCTCTAGTTGTTTCTTTAGTTCAACTAATTCTACAGTTTCCATTCTATAAGGGGTCTTCGATAAAGGCCTTGATCCATGAATTAAATTAATGGAAAACTCAACTTCTCATTCTAGAGGATGTGCAGGTAAATCTTCCGAAAACACAACTACATATTCTTTCACAGTAGGTTCATCCTCTATCTAAACATTCCTTTCCTCACCCACAGTAATTTCATTCTCTCCCTCCACAATAATTGAATTTAGTTGAGCTACTGGGGGTGGATCTGGATAAGAATTAGTTGGTAATGATTATGCTCTAAAGATAAGGTGTTCCTTATCATCATCATCCAAAATCGTAACCTCCTTACTCTTACAATAAATCTTCAAATCATGGTCCAAAATCCAATCCACACCGAGGATTATGTAAAACTCAATCATAGGTATGACGATGAGATCAGTGGATAAAGAACATTTATGTTCTCTAATGGGGAATGATTCACAAAACATTGTTGCAATGATACTTCCCTTAGGATTTTTAACTGACAACTCCCTTGTTAAATAAAATTGAAAATATCTAATTTTCTTAGAAAACTAGGATGATATGAAATAATTCGATGATCCAGAATCAAATAATTCATTTTATAAACTTGAGGAAACCATTAAATTACCTACCACTATGTCTTTCGGAGCTTCTACCTCAGGAGTAGTGATATCATAAGCTTGGCCATGATCCCTTGGCCTTTTCTGAGGTATGTTCCCCTGACTCTTAAGACATTAATTTGAAAAATGTCCCATCTCCCTACAATTATAGAATTGGACATCGATAGCTTCCTTCTGCCCCTTGCAATCACAAGCTTGGTGGCCTTTTTCACCACACTTGTTACAGACTACCGTTCATTTTAAAAAAGTACAGGGTTGTTTCTTCCCAAATTTATCACAGGATGGATATTCAATCATTCCCTTCATCCCCTTATTTCCATTACCAGATTGATCAGTAGATCTCTTCTTCTCTTTCATTACTTTAAAGTCATAAGACTTAGAGAATTCCTTTTCTGTCTTGATAGCACATGAGATAATGTCATCGTACATCGAGATGGATTGTGAGACTAATGCTCGATGGAGAAATGGTTTTAACCCATCAATGAAACGATCAATATTACTTCGTGGGTTACGTATATAATCTCCTTCATACCTTACTAACATTGTAAAGATAGACTCATACTTTGTGAAATTCTCATCCTTCTTTTGTCTCAGACTCAGAACTTGCCTTTCCATATCTGCTTAATGGTCGTGAGGAAAATATTTTTCTAACAACAGATCTTTGAACTCCCTTCATTCCATATTTTATACTTCATCATCTTCCTTTGTGTTTTTAATCAATGAACACCATTGATCAACATCTCTAGTGAGGTGGTAAACTACCATGATAACGTTTTCCCTTTCACTACTTCCCAAAGCCTGAAATATTTTCTCTAGGGAACTTATCCATTGTTCAGCTACTAATTGATTTGTAATCACATTGACTGTTGGTGGTTGCTGCGTCATGAAGCGATCTAACATTGATCCTCCATGTTTTGGATCAGGGTGCTCCATACGGGTAAGGTTATTATTAATAACCTGAGTGAGTTATCCCAGTATGGTGATTAGTTGATTAGCACCAGTTGTATCACCAGATCCACTATAATTATCTTGATCAGGAGGGAAATCCCTAAATGGAGTGCGTTCATTGATACTATTTACATTTCTTCCACTATGCGCCATTTCTAAACAATGGCATAAACTAGATCAGTTTATGAATCAAAATACATAATTCCATACTTATAAAACACTTAACTTAAATTGAACTATTTATGGATATAATCCATAATCATAAAAATGTCTTCATTGGGAACGTATATACTCATAAACCCTTAATAATGATTTGTAAAGAAAATGAGAATAATCCTAAGCATATCCCCTGGGAGTGTCGCAACCAAGAGTGCAGCATGGCCCGTTGTCGTGCACCAGTTCCTGTTCGAGTCTAGCTCAAAGTTGTGTTTTCGAGTTTTACCCTAAGGTACATCTATTCCAGAGCCGCCTCTATCTGCTCGTATCCATACAGGGATGTATTGCTAGGAAAACTCACAAAATCTATATAATACCAAATGTTTATGAAGTTTATCTATACTAGACCTCAATATCGATCTTAAATCTATGTGCTCTAATCAGAGTTTATCTAAATATAGCTTCCAAGATTTGTACTAACCTCCCTCTAATACCAACTATAACGCCCCGACCCTAGATACCCAGAGTCAGTGAATTATTACATAACATTGGCATGATCACAAGAAAGATCAAGTCTCGAAAGAACGATTATTTTAATAGCCTTGGAATAACTAGATACATTAATAAGGATAACGATACATCATAAGATGAAAACTACAACAATATAGTCTCCATAGTCTACACTCTTATACCCTCACACTATCCTTACAAGTCATTCACAAATTACTTCTACACATCTTGTGAAAAATAAAACATAGAAAAGGGGTGATCTCAAATTCCCAGTACGGATAACAATATAGAAAAAACATTCATAAATAAGAATAAATATTTAAGGCAATGTATAACTAACAGAAAATCCTTTTAAACATGAAATTAAACATAGTATGGAAAAAATAAAATGAAATAATTCCATTTACTTATTCACATTGATTTTCTACTAATCTAATAATCACATGTAATATCAATAACCACTTTCATAATGATGGAATGCAGAATGTCAGACTATCATAAGCACACAGCCAAGGCCTCATGCCAAGACTACAAATAAAATTTTTCCAAGGCCTTGTGCCAAGACACTAGTTTTTCTAATGAGACCTACCAATGAATCAAGGAGCTATAGCGAGCTCCACCCGTCACATATTAAGTCCAATGCATTCCCATATGAAAAGGTTTAAACATAACATAAACATCTATATTAAAACTAGAATACGAAATGTAAATACTTCATCCATAAACCAAAAATGGTATAAAAATAACACATCCACATTCAATCATATCAAAAAACCTTCAATACGATACAATAGTTTTGAATCATAATAAATAAACTTCAAATAATCTTAAAATCCATCAAACGATGTTGAAATAGATGAAATAAAAAATCTTCTTAGATAAATATCTCTTTCTATTTTGAAATCATTTAAGAGTCATACACATATAAAATAAAACATTTTCCTTGAAAATATTCTAATAACCATGAAAGGGAAGCTTCTATGATTTTCAAATGACAGAAAATAGCCACACCCTCTATATAAGTTAAAAAAACATTCTTACCTTAATTCTGTCGAAAAGGTTAAAAAGGACCTTGTTTGGAAAACAATGGAAAGATTCCATTATAAAGCACTTATAAAAGCCAACAAGGGTATAAATGAATTTAACCCATATTATAGTAAATAGTAAAAAAATGTTTTCAAATACATTTTTAAGAAACATGGATGTGGATGATAATGAAGTCCTAGTAGATTATTTGGTATAAACAACCTCGGATAATGAAGAGATTTTAAAATAAACCCTTACCTTATACTTTTCCTTGGTTGGGATAGGTTAGACTCTTGTATAATGGTGAAATAATTGTTATTAAATTATACAAGAATCATATACATTAATATGATATCATATATGATCTTTTACCAATGATTTGTTAATAATATCTTAGTGTTATCGTTGTTTTGGGTGTTAACATACTTGTTTTCTTTTATATGTTCTGTTATGTAAGCTGTGTTTTTCATGGATAGGTTGTATCTTAATCATATACAGAATTATATAAGTCATTAGATAATATTATTAATCATCAAATTAGAATTAAACTTGAATGGATACGATGGAGAATGAATCTCATCACGTTCGTGGAGACGGTAGTCCGTACGTACGCACGAGCGTCAATATCATTATTTTGATATTAAAATAATATATAATTTGATGGTATATCATATATAAAGAATCATTATCATGTTATATTTATTATTTACTTGAATTACACATCATTATTATACCCATCCAAATAATAATTTGTTGAATAACAATTACACCATGACGTGGAGACGGTAAGCCTAACGTACGCACGTATTGTGACATGTCATTCAAAAGATGGATATAATAATGAATATGGTTGTACCATATTTATAATAATATTACAATATATATGAGATACTGGATTAATTATTTTCTAATGGGAATAAAAAAGAAAGAATAAGTTGAAGAATAAATGAATTTGAAAAAGGGTGGTGAAAACATTACCTCTTCTTCTGGTTCTTCCTTTTGATTTGATCAAAAGGGATCCTTAGGTTGGCTTTATGATCACAATAAGGCCACTAGATTTTATTGAGGGAAGTTGAGAGAGTATTTGGGCAGGGGTTGTCTGATCCAAAAGTCTTTGAAGGTGCTAATTAATGAGAAGGGGGAGTGCCCTTTTATAAGAGGGGTGAGGGGCACCTTTGGAAAAGCTAGAAATATTATTTTATAATAATTTCATATTCGGTTTATAATGGCTCAAAAGTATATTATTTAAAGTTTAAGGTTGGTATGGGTCGAATAACACTCAACCAATATAATTTCGACAGGTTTGGGTCATTATATTTACCTTATCTTTTAGTTTTAACTCTTAGTTAATTAGTTTGACACTTACCATGCCACTTTTTATTTTTACATTATACAGTTAATAAACATACTATATACATCCAAGAGACCCCCAAGTGGTCCATTAATGATACACCTATCATGATATAAGTCTCTTGGCCGAACCTTAGATTTTTAGGAATTGAATGTTAATTAATAATATTATATTTGTTTTAAAAACTCTTTTCTGTCAATTTTGACACTATTTGGAAAATTGATTTTTTTGAAAATCATAACCGGATTATTAATTAGGAAAACATTAATTAAATCATTCCCATCATGTCATATTAACCTATGAAAATAGTTTAATTCATAAAATCCTCAAATTATATTTATTTGGTTACTTATGAAATCAATTATTTTAATTTTTCACTATTATGGTAATTACAACATCATCATTGTTTCATTAATAAATGAAATTATTTATTTTTTAAAAATTATAAATAAACTATCATTCTGTAGTAAATCTTTTTATCTTTATAATGAATATTTACAATCGAATTTACCTTATGTATAACTCTATATTAAATATGTTTTAGTAAATAAACTTTGATTTTATCTCTTTTAACTCTTCCTTGAATTAAAAAATAATAAATTTCTTAATCTAATCCAAGTTGACCTAAATGATAATATTTTATTCTTAAGGTTTTTTTTGGCCGAGATAAACTTGTCCAATAGAATTAGGACATGTTTTAGGGTAATATTAATATCATTTTAACCCTTAATTACCCTATTTACTTTTAACCGTGGTAAATAATAGTAAAAAGTTACTATTCACAAAAAATTATTTTCATCTCATTGAACCACATTTTACACCTTGATATTAACTTTGTCTCTCGTATTTTTGAAATTCCACTCAAAGAAGCGGTAAAATTAAATTTGATGAAATTTTTTTTTTACTACCACTTAGTGGTTTCACTTTTCATCAAAATATGAAGTTTTTCAGAAAAATACAAAAAATTCGCCTTATACTAATTTCGATATTACGAATGAAAAAATGATGTCCATTTTGAAAAATAAAATTTATAAATTTCTAAAAGTGGGTATTACTATTCATAACGGCTAGTTTGATTGGTTGTGGTGTGTTAGAACTCAATGTTGCGTACAACACATGCTATTGCATTATTCAAAAAGAAGCATACCGTAGAATCTTGGGGTGTTACATAGAATATCATGAAGTCACAGTCCTGGATGAAATCACTCCAATTCCGCAGTCTCAGGTTCAGGTCCTTCTACGATAAAATATTCCTGAGACTCTTATGATCAGAGTATACTATAAAATTTTCTCCTATCATGTAATGTCACCACATCTTCAAGGTGAAGACAACTACTACTAACTCGAGGTCATAAGTAGTGTTGTTCTCCTCATGATGTCTCACCCATCAAGAACCATACACGATCACTGCTCACTCCTGCATTAAGACACATCCATGTCCTGCCCCTGAGGCGTCGTAGTAGACGACGTATCCAATTCCATCCTTGGGGTAGCCTCGAGATGGGGGGAACTTTTCAGTCTCTACCTCAACTCCTGGAAACTCCTATGGAATTTTTCCAACTACACAAAGGTTTTCCCCTTCTTCGTCAACATTGATAAGGGTTACAGAACTCTTGAAAAGTTAGACACAAACCTCTAGAAGTATCCGATCAATCCTATGAAACTCCTCACATCCATCACACTCATGTGTGGATCCGAGTCTAGAAAAGCATCCATACTTGCTGGATCCCCCACAAATTCGTCATCCTAGATGATGTGTCCGAAGGAGTGAACCTCTTAGATCTATAATTGGATCTTCAAGAGCTTACCAGAAAGCTGGTGCTCTCAGAGTGTGTCCAGAACTATCTGTAGATGATAGACATGCTCCTCCTCGGTTATTCAGTATATCAAGATGTCATCGATGAAGACTACCACAATGCAATAGAGGTATGGTCGGAATGTCCTGTTCATGAGACCCATTATCACTATTGGGGCATTGGTAACGACGAATGTCATTACCATGAACTCATAATGGCCATACCGACATTGAAGGCTATCTTCTACACATCATCATCTCGTACCCTGACCTGGTGATAACCTAATTTGAGCTCTATCTTCAAAAACCACAGTGCTCCCTTCAACGGGTCAAAGCGATTATGAGTTTTTGGGAATGGGTACTCATTCTCGATTGTAACCTAGTGCAGGTGCCGATAGTATACACAGAGTCTCAATCTTCCATCTTTCTTCTTGGAGAATGAAATCAAGGTTTCCCATGTTAAAACATTGGGCCTAATAAACCCCTTTCTCTACAAGTCCTTCAAATATACTCGTAGCTCTCATAGCTCTATGGGAGAAATCCGATATGATGGTGTAGATATCGGTGACGTCCTGGGGTACAAGAATATGTAGAAGTCCAACTTTCTCTGAGGAGGTAGACCATGAACATCATCAGTGAAAACATCAGTGTACTAGTCCACCACTACGGGATAGCTTGGACTCTCAACATCAACCGCTCTAAGGGTAAGGCTAGCCAACTAATGTGTGATTGGGCATAACCTCCACTAAGTAAGTCCATATCCTACTGAAAAGGTTCCCTTCTCTCCAGTGAAGGAAGTCATGATCCCATCTGTGCGGACACACCACACTTTATTCCTAGTACATTCAATCTGAGCATGGATTGCGGATAACCAGTCTATACCCAAGATGACGCCATAAGGCCTCGATGCTGCTACTAGAATATCCTAGCCGAAGCTGTTGCCTCGTAGAGTAAGTTCACGCTGCTAATACCAGGGGGTAATTTTCAAATCTACTCCCTTAAGAGTGCTTATCCATAAGGATCATTCCAACAACTCCACCAGAATGTCTGAGATCCGAATGAGGGCTGAGGCAATAAATGACTGACTGGAACCTTTGTCTATAAGTACATATGCTAGAATGGATTATACACAGATCATAACTCATATAATCTCTGGAGTACCATGGTAAAAGGCTTCAGCTGTCTAAAGCTAAGCTCGTCCATGTCCAACTACTCCTTGTGGTCGGGGCGGACCACCTAGTGGTGGTGGCCGTAGATCCTCAAATCGTCGCCCAACACTTCTTGCATGGCTTTATACTCTATCACGTCCACCTTTTCCCTGCAGACCTCCACGGTCAAATCTTCACCACTTCACATGTGGTCCTTCGACCATTTCTGGGTCGTCTATACAGCGGGTTTGGCAGTAACGAGTCATGTTACCCTGCCCGCCGCATGAGTAACACTGCTTGATCCTCGCCTATCAGGGTCTGTCTTGAGAGCTCTGCCCCCACCAACCCTGTATCCTGTGGTGATCCCCCTATAGGTATGGTCTTCTTAGACCTCTACATTATTTTTCTACTTCCAGCTTCGAATGACTCTGCTACAAGTTGTCTGGTGGTGGGTCTCCCTTTCGGTAACTGCATAGCCAGGAATCTCTCCACTTGGAGTGCTCGCTCTAACACCACCGCCTACGTCGGGATTCTGAGAGAAATAATTGAATCTATAATATCCCATATGATACCCTGCTCGATGGTCCGGGCCCTGATGAAGTGGTTTCGCACCATGTCAGTAGAGTAGTGAGAATGGTTAGTGAACCTCGATGATTACTGAGCCAGAGTCCAGCTACCCTACTACAAGTGGATATCCTCCTTTATACGCACTCTGTGTAATTTCTCTTTGATGAACTCTGCTCTAAAAAGGATCTCGATGTATGACTAGAAGATAGTCACCTCATTGTGATATTGGAGAATCAAGATCCACCAACTACCTGCTGCAACCTGAAAAATATTGGCGTCAAGGATCACTAAGAGATCAGCTGCTGTCCCTACCAGTCGAAAAACTCTAACCACAACCTCCAGCCAGTCCTCAGCCACATGTGGATCTATCTAGACCCAGAACCTTAGTGGCCTCTGGCATTGGAAATCATTCAATGTTCTAAAATAGCGTGCACCCTCTACTATTAGGGCATGTCACATTGGCTACCCAATGGGTAGTAGTGCTGCTTGTACACCAATCGATGGTACAACTGACATAACATGGTCCAACACCGATGTCTCGTCTCTCAATGGGTTGTCATAACGTACTCTATCTGATACCTTTTTTGATTGTCTGCATGGTGGCATCCCGAAAGAAACATAATTACCACGGTTAATAAGTTATAACTGGTTAGATGACTCAAAGAGATCACAAAGAAATCTTTTCAAAAATGCAAACCTAATTATTGTTTTTCATGCATAGAGTCGAAAATCAGAAGTCAAGGTCCTGATTTATGGATAAGTCGGCTGCCGCACCAACACGACATTCCAATAAATAAAAACTACCATCTTCATAGTTAACACTATTTCTACACAGTAAAGATAAGAGTGCTTGTTCTATGGTAGAATTGAACTCCTCTGATACAAATTTTTCATGAACTGTACGTCGGGGCCCATGATGTGACCACCCCACGCCTGCCTTCAATAGGCCAGGGGATGGCAACTAACACTGAAATGATATATCCCTATAATGGGAAGACATTTCATTTAATCTTGTATAAACACAGATACTAGTATTCAGCATGATATAAGAACAATGTAATCTATTTAGTATACAGTGTGAGTATAGCGATTGAAGGGTCCAGAATACAAACCCTACTGTAATGTACAGTTAAAACGTAAAAAAACTCTCATGTGATCATCTGCTTATGACACTACCTGAAGGGTTTGTACAACTCTCAAATAGTCATCCTTATGGATCGTCTCATCTAATGTCCCCCACCGATAATCTTCCCATCTTGTACACATGACCGTTATCAGCGTTATCCATCATTTTCACAAGACATAGCAAGGTGTGAGCATAGCCCGTGCATGGGTGAGTATAACGATACTCAGTAGGTATTAGGGGAACTTCGTAGGTATCTTAGAGTTCTACAATGGAAAAACCACAGTGAACAAAGCAATAGAGATCAAATATACTAAGGTATATGCCTATAAAAATAACTATGTTATCATGATATACTCCTCTCTCAGAAGAGGGAAGAATACCATGAAGGTAACAACACGAAGGTAGAAGTACCACACAGGCAACACCATGAATGTAGAAGTACCAGACAGCTAACACCACAATAGTATAAGTACCACACCGGTAACACCACAAAGGTATAAGAACCTCACATGAAAAACCAATAAGGTAGAAGACTTATATCACACAAGGTAAAACATAAGTATAGAAGTATAGATGAATAGCTGTAATGCAAGATAATATTATTCTATTAAGTAGCAATGCTTCTGACCCACACCTGATGGATAGGTAACTAACCCCCACAGACCCACACATGATTTATAGGTAACTAACACCCAATGAACCACACAAGATCGGACCAACACATGATCAGTATGCACTTAACCAAATAGGATTTCTAAGAGCTAACCCATACAGGATTGATCAGTAACTAACCCGCAATTACCCACACAAGATCTAACCCACACATGATCAGTATATGCTGACCCACACAGGATCGCTAAGCGCTGAACCACACAGGATTTGACCTATAGAGGATCGGTATGTGCTGACCCACACAAGATTACTGAGCACTGACCCACACAGGACCTGACCCACACATGATCGATATGCACGGACTCACACTGGATTGATGAGCATAGACCCACACAGGATCGATGTTCATCATTCACGTTACAACCAGCCATTGGATTCTCGCACTATGAATGCTTGATATGGATAGGTTCCGCTCCTGAAACCTTTGTTCAATACATCAAAATACATTAAGGCCCATGAAGACGTATTAAGATTGTCCTTCCCATCATAAGGGACCCAACGCAACAGACATCACTTCAATTAGACACCCGGTATGTATATTATTATCATTTTTTCTCCGAGGGCCCGGTTGGATCAAGGTTTGATCCAACCCGGAAATACTCCAACTTAATCCAAAACTCAGGTGGATTATTACAAAAGTATCGTCTTGATCCAAGAATCCCAAATACATACACAGTTCATCAAACAGACTCCCAGATGTAATGATATGGCCAAAATTGAGTATTTACGTTCAGATGGGCATGGGTCCAGTCCAACCCGGTCAGACCGACCTGGCCCAGTTGGTCTGGGCCGTGACATGTTCAGCCCACTGGACTATGTTCAGGCCCGACCTTCGAAGGGGGAGGCAGATACCCGCTTGCTGGGTGCGTCCAGTGGTCGGGGGGCTTCTGTAGTGGGGTCCCTCTTAGCCAACACCAGGGGGAGCACCCCCCCTTTATCCTGAATAGTCTGGTAGAATGCGGGACCCACTAGTGTGGGTTATGTTCAGTGCGACGTGGCCGGAAAAGGCTCCGGCTTCCCTCTAGTCTTTGCCGTGGCCAAGCGGCTGCAGTCTCCAGCTTCCGTGACGAAGAAGTGCGCTGCTACTTCACCATGCAGCCGATCAGATGTCAGCCGCCACATTGCTCTGCCACGGCCGATAGACCGTGGCCTCTTGCTCAACCGTCAACGCGGTTGTGTGCCACCCTACCTCCATGTGGTCGTCCTAGGTGTCAGCGACCTCCACCATCAGTCGCGGCTGACGATATGTGGCCTCCTTCGCTACTGGCGGCGCAGACATGCACAACACCGATTCTATGTGGCAGGCTGGTGTTCTGGCTAGCACCCTTCCACCTCCAGCGAAGAACACGTCATACCACAAAGTATTTGTAGAGGGATCTAGCTAGTTTTTTTTGGATCAAACACTCCTTGTTAGATCGATATTAGATGATATGTGAGAATGGAAACAATGTGAATCCACGAAGAACAAACAAGAAAAATCAAATTCAAAACTCGTACCTCATTCATTGGAGAGGGCATTAGGAAGGAGATGAGGTCGATGAAGGGGATGCATTCATTCATCGCTCCCGTAACTCATTTCTGATCTGGGCTCGGTCATATTCCATGTTTTTTATCCAGAGAACATTATTTGTTAGAGTATTCTTTAACAAGGTCCTCCTCTCCATTTCTTCAATTGAAAACCCCCTCAATTCCCTCAAGAACAGTTAATAAAATAATTCTTATTTAACAAGTTATTTTATTAATATGGAAATGATGAACAATATTAATTAATGTAAGTTTTAGTTACATATTTTCTGTAACTGGGAATTTAATGAGCAACATTAAATGCCCGACCACCATCGTGTGGTCCCCACATTAATGATTAAAATGGGAGGTTTTAAAAATAAATAAATAAAAGTTAAATATTTCATTCAATTATTTGTATAACCCTCCAATGAAAAATCTTAAAAACTAATTTCCACCCTCGAAAAAATATTGTCGAGTTAAAGGTCTTCTTAAGAGAATAACGGTGTTGTGGGTTCAATAGTGTCCAAAAATTTCAGTTTTGAGTACTAGTTTTGAAGATACAAAACACTACTCATGCGTTTACTGAACATACTTGAAAAAAAAGTTCAGAAATATATTCCGGGCACACTGGGTCTCGGAATCAGGTGTTGTCAGTTTTCGCTAACTCATAATATTTACATATATTTAAAAAATGTTACATGGAAAATCATGGGTCTTTATAATGAAGAAAATGAATATGAATCAAAAGCTATAGAAAATAAAAAAATTAAAAAAAGATTGTTCATTGTGAAGAACTCTAATTTTTAGAGGGGTTGAAGAGATATGAAAATTATGGTTTATAAATCCTGTAAATAATAAAAATAATGGTATTACAATTCTACCATCCCAAAGAAAGATTTTGAATATATGAAAAAACCACCAGCTGAAGTGGCTTTGCTAGTCACATAAGTTTTGATAAAAAATACACATAAGACTATGTTTAATGGATGTAAGCCAAATATTATATCAAAGAAATTAAAAAATGTTAAATTTAATGGAGATACAATTATAAGGAGTAACAAATACTTTAAGGATATAATGAATTGTGTCATTGGAATTAGTTGAAATTACTATACAGGTTTCACAAATTAACAATCTAATAAGTCTTCCACCTTATTTCATTATTATCTATGAAATATTAGTTTTATTAAATTTATGGGAATTGAAGGTTGACATTTCTCCAAAAAGTAGAATTTAGGGAACAATTTGGAATATGATAAGTTGGAATCATGAATCAAGATATTTTAAAAACATAAATTGTTATATAAGTTGTATTATCAATTTGAATATCTTGAATAATATCTGATGAATGTTTCTAACAAGAAAAATATAATGCTACCACCTTGAGGGTTGGGGGGATATAAATAATCTGATAATGTTGATTATTTCATTAAATTATGGAAAAATAATTTAATATATATTATTGGAGACAAATATATCCCAATTAAACTTTATTAACTTATTGTGATTATTTAAAATATGATCACTAATTGGGAGTGTTCCTTAATGAGTACACTCATAGGTGGGGGAATAAAAAACATCATCACATGAAATTTATGATTAGTTTGTTGATGTGTGTAGGAAAACATATTACATAATAAATTTGATTTATAAAGCCCAATATTTGGGAAATAAATACGTTATGAGCATGATATTACATTAATGTTTTTTAATTGTCAAAAAAATTCAACCATGGTTGTTTCTCCCTTGCTTTATACAATGGGTTAGTCCATGTAGACCTAGATTATACAAAACATGGTATATTTTCCACGTGAACAAGGTGGTACCATCATTCATTCATAAAAAAGTGAATTAATATTCAAATTAAATGAAGGTAAATGGAAACTCAAACATTAATCATTTTTATTTATTGTCAATAAGGGGGATAAGGGACATTTAATATAAGGAAATGGAATTGAAAACAACATCAAGGGGTGAGATTGAGAAGTATACGTGGATGGTTGATGATTATGGTTATATTTGTTATCAATGTATAATAATGAATCAAATGTTAATTTATGATAATGTATATTATAATTGATTTTTAATAATGGAAGAAAAAATATGTGCAATGTTTTAGAAATATTCAAGATGATTGGTGATGATACCTATAGAATTGTTAAAGACTCATTGGTTTTATTTTGGTACGAAAATTCTATATGATTTGTGATGATGCCTATATATTTTTATGTATTCAAATAATATAATTAAGAATAATTATTTGAAGAGTATCCTGGTAAATACTATTATAGTTTATGTGATATTAAATAAAAATCCCTATTTAATCAGTTTAAATATACATTTACAATAAGGTAATGTAATTAATTTTCCACTATAATATTGTTTTTCAAGGAGAAGAATAAATTTAAATGTATCGATTATTCTACTATAAGTAGTGAAGAAGGATATTTTATTGTGTCCAGGAAAAAATAGGAATGAAAATGTTTTAATGAAGCATGGGTGGTCTATGTTTTTATTTTTTTATTGAGATTTTGGATTTACATTATATTAAAAAACAAATTTTTATTGTTTAGTAAAAAATGACATACATAAATGAAAACCACGTACAACTCTATTTATGGTTCCTATAGAACATGATGATCAACCAATCCCATTCAATTTATTCATGGAAATACCATTGGAGGAATTGGTTGGAACAGGTGCACGCCCACATAGGGCAGGTACATACCCATGATGGAGTGGATGCATAGTGTGTGCTCCTCATATACCAGAGGGCCAAAGGAAATTTTAGGTATGTGAAGTGAAATTGGTGTCTTGATCCCATGTCACCAAATAAATTTAGTTTCAACATTATTTTATTGATTTATCATAGCAAAGAGGGTGGGTATGTTTGATGTAGGATATATTAGGAGTGGTTACAATTCATCGACATTAAAACATACATACATTTTAGGATCATTCTGATCCACTTGATATCACCGATTTAATCAAGTCAAGGACATTATCTTCTTCATCAGATATTGAATATGGATCCCTAGTAGTTTGGAACACTATCCTAACTACCTTTAATCTAGAACAATCCCTCATTGAGTGTTATCTCAATGGGATTACGAGTCGACGAGCCTTTTAATCACCACACATGCATGCTACAGATGTGATGCGTGTTAAATCTTGAATAGTGATCATCAGTAAAATGAAAATGATATTTTCCTGAGGCAATTATGTTCAAATAGTGATTTTTATAATAGAAATGAGGACCTTCTATTCATTGCAAGCACTTGAGGAAATCACAACTATGGATAATGTGACGAATCCATGAAATTAATTGAATAAATAATTAAGAATTACCAAACCCAATGAAAAATTACTTGCACAAATAATGATAAAGAATTATGTTCAATAATTAGGGTATATATGTGCATGAATATTCATAAAAAAATGAATTATAAAATTTAGATACCAAAAAAATTAAATGTAGTTCATTAAATAACAATAATAAATATAATGAATGTCCTCAAGAATTTAGTTTCTATGTAATCTATGCATAAACTGATTTTATAATTAAAAAGAGGTGGCTTGAGGTGTGAATGTCAAATTCAATCATATAATATTAATGAAGAGTTTTTTAATGACATTCACACATAATTGAATATGTGAACTTCAATGAAGATGATGTATCTACCTAAAAATTTCATATTTTTTGCATGAAGTCAAGTTGTCGTTATTGACAAATTCATCAGTTATTCATTCTGAGAAAATAGTTCTTTGATGTGGAAGTTTAATCATCCATTAATAAAGAGTACAAAGATGACATGATTATAACATTTATTATACATTAGTATTCAATGTCCTTCAGTTGATGGAAAATATTTTTTATTTTATGACAATTGATCGAGTTCACCAGAGAGATCAATTTTATTATGTTTACTGAATATCTTTGAAAAAATGGCGGTGCTAGTGTAAGTAAAACCACTGCTAACTGGTAGTAATTGTTTAAGTAACACCCCACCCACTGGATGATAGATTTTTCCAGCATGAAAAAATCTATTCAATTTCTTGAAATATGTAATCACTTCAAACATATTGTGGTAATAGTATCTTCAAAACTAGAATAGGTTGATCATTGAATGTACTATCTCTTTGTACGAAACCATTTACAAATATCTATATGTTGTTGTCTCTTTTATTTCATACATCCCATCTGAATAAGATTTTTATGAATACAAAATAGATCTAGTCCTCTTAAAAAAGTTCTAAGTTTGAGATGATGGTGGATAATTAAAGGAACATAATTGTTTTTAAACATGGGTACACTAATTCACCCCACTGCCTCTTAGTTCCTCTACAAGATCCATATCAGCTCTATACATTCACATCTTATTAAAAGGGAAAGAGGGAGAATAATTCATGTTTTTATATTAATAATAGTATTTAAAATATTTGTTATAATATATTTGTTATGTTATGATAGGTTCCATATATTTATATGAGGTAAGGAAGTGTATGAAATAAATCTATCAGTTAAGGCAATTATTTTTTCTTTTCAAATGAATATTTAAGATCTCTTTTAATGGGATCTAGGGTTTGTATTTTTCAAACAATAATAATATTAAGATGTTTCTATGTATGTTTATAATATAAAATATAATATTTTTTAGATCTATAAGATGTAATTTTCTGCAATTTATTGATGGTGGAAGAGACCTTTTATAATATAGTCGAAGGAAATTTTGGTATATATCAACACAATAAATTATAATAAATTCATTCTCAATAAATATGACAAAAAATGGCCATGATTTCTAAAAATAGTTAATATATAATTGTAATCCCATAAATAAATAATATATATATAATATTTTGTGTCATTTTAAACCATATCATTTTCATTGAACCATAGTTAACCTTTTTTTATAATTTTATTGTAACAACTTTTCTAAAACTAATGGGTCGCTATTTTTACTTATATTGATAAAAATTTACATAAATGGTCAATTTGTAAAATTATAATCCATATAATTTCCACATTGTCATATTTTGTTTTTATTCTATTTTTAACTAATTTAATATATATTATTTTGATAAAATATCATTACGGTCAATTTTAACATTATTTATTAAATAAAAAATTAAATAAAACAAGACAAAGAGGTAAATTGAATATAATTACTCAAAACCAATATAATATTTAATATATACCTTTTAAAATAATAGTTAACATAAAATAATTCAAATTATATCACTTTTTATATATTTTAAAATATATATGTTTTAATAACATATAAATACTGCACCGTTGTTTATAAGTAATTATTTTCATTATATAATTTCTAAAAATTAAAAATAAGTAAATAATAATAATATAACCTTATTAATCTATAAAGGAAAACTTTTATTCATTCGTATCTTACTTTTTTACATATGTATACATTTAAGACATATTAGAAACAAGGAGAGCATACTTTTTGTATATTACAAAAAATTATATATTATATAAGTCCTTATAAAGGATTTTTTCCATTAATGAACCAAATTTTGAACAAATGGTTTTAATTTTATAATTAAAATCATCTAATGAAATTTCTTATGAAAAATTACATCCAAAATATTTTTAACACAGTTTTACACAAATTTCTCTTTAATGTAGTGATTTTTAACCACATAAAATAGTGATATTGAACCAAATTAAGAGGGTCCTATATACCAAATACTAAAATCCATAACAAAAATATGGTATTAATTTTATAAAATTAAATATATAAATATGGATAAATTAAATATAAAATATTTTTGAAATATCCATTAAAAACATCTTTTTCAAAAAAAATAAATCTCTAAGGGTAATTATTGATTTTTATTATCGTATACTGTGAAAAATATTTGGTGAAAATTAGAAACATTCATATAATAAAAAATATATAAATTTTATAAAAATAATTTATAAATAGTGATTAATTTAATTTATTAGTATTAAAATTAGTTTTACAAAAATAAATATTTTTCTGAATTTTTTTATTCATGTTATATTATTTTTCATTTTTAATGAATTGATAACCAAAGAAATAATTTCATAAATATATCAAAAATATTTTTATTAGTTTATTCATTATTATTCAACCCACAAATCTAATTTATTGTTGATAGAAATTATTTTATATAATAATATTTTAATAATATATCTCAATCAGTTTAAACATGGTGTTGGGTGTACCCCATGACACTATAGAAGCTAAATTATTTAAAGAGAAATATATCATAAAAATATCATTATTTTATATTTGGATGGAAAATATCTTAAAAATCTCATACTAATATTTGTTCCCACATTCTAGAGACCTTATTTGGGGAATTATACTGTTTTTAGTGGTCTTAAACTGTTATGAAAAGTCTATTGTCTGAAGTATAGGTTATGTTTTTAACTGATCATTTTTATTTAATTTCATATTCCACATAATAAATATACTCCTTAACAATGATTATATATTAAAAATTTATTATATATATATATATATATATTTATACATTTATGCTAATTTTAAAACCTATATCTACATACTCTTCCATCAAATGGGAAACAAAACCAACAATAATGTGTACATTAGAGAACCACCTGAGGAGATGAAGTAATTTTTTCCATCATAGTCTCACATGGAATGATTATAATGATGGAATTAATGTTTATATATGAAAGTAATGACAAATTTATCTTTATAATAAGGTAATATTTCATTTACCTTCTCACCCTTAGACTAAGTAAAATTGATGACAATATTTTTGCTTGTATCGACTACCACCTCCATGAAGAAATGTAAGTTTTTTAACCCACAGATCACATTGATGATAAATATAAGAATATTTAAATAAATAATATTGTATTTTTAATATATAATTATAGAATAAATAATAATAATAAATTTCTTTTAAAATGATCAATGAAAAATGGAAATGTTACTTGTCTGTACCTGAGTTATAATGGATCCAGGATTGTAATATAATTAATTGTTTATAAAAATAGTTAATGGTTGGATTTAAAATGATTATTGATAAAAAATAATTATAATTATTTCTTGATTAATATTCATGTGATTTTTGAATAATGGCCACTATTACCATAGTAAACATACCGAAGTAATTTTGGAATTATGATTCGAAAATCATCAAAACATCGGACATGAACTGAATAAATGATATAATTGTTATAACATTATAATATGTGAAATAAAATGAATATTAAACATAAAATTAATATCAAGAAATTAAATAATTGATGTAATTTTATTTTTTGGATGATATTGAAGTCATGTGATGAGTTAGACTCAATGTAAGGGGGTTTCTTTTAAAAATTATTATTTTAATAATTCACTTAAAAAGTTTTTATTTTATGTCAATAAATGTTTTCAAATTACATAAGGTATCATTGTATATAAACATAAATTATTTATAATGAAAACATTTTATCTCTTTTGAAATTTCTTCAATGGTTTTGAAATGAAGTTGTTTTTTTGATTATTTAGACATTCTTTACTAACAAAAAATGTAAAGGTGAATTATAATGTATACAATGAAAAAGACTTTTCCCATCACCATATCTTGTATTTGATTTTAATTTTCCAGTAGAAGTATCTGATTTTTTTTCAAATAAATACACTCATTCATTTTTTATTCCTATATTGTTCTTCAAATTGTTTTTCTAAAAGCTATTTTAATATTTAAATTTTTCTGAATGTAGTATAAAAATATTTTTTCACGTGTTTAATTCATGATATGGACATATGACATATTTTACAAAGGGTTTTCCCCCATTTTAGAATAATAATGATCCCAATATAGCTTATATGATGGGTGATACAAGATATTCCTTCAATACATTGAGTACAAATTTTTTTCATAAGAGAATTATATAGGAATTTTTCAATTTGGTTGCTCTAATAATGAGTGTTAATATAAGGTAAATAAAAGTTTTCATTGATGATTATGTCCCATGGAACCTAAATTACCTTCCTATTAATTCTAATGATTAATCATGTAAATAAATTGATTTCAAAATATATGATAGTGATATTTTTAATGGAATAATTATCTTCATTTCAGATAAAATGAAATGTTTTAAAGAAAAAATTTCTCGTGGGATTATATGTTTGTCACTATAATAATGTACTTCTAATTTTTTTATCCCTTTCTAAAATAATCATGCTAATCCAATAATTAACTAAAATCAAAGATTTTAAGGATGATTAAATTAAACAAATAATTCATGATGAATTTCATGATGTTTTTCATGAATTTTAATCGTGGTTTATTTTAAAATTTTATATTATCGTAAAAATGGAAAATGATTAGATATTTTTTTATATTTACAAATATGGCTTTATTAATAATGATTTATGACCTTACTCTACAACACTAAAAGACTCTATGATATTTTAGAATTTATGAAGGTGAATTGTAGTTTAATATCGAAATAATGTATAATGTCTATGGTTGGATCGTTACTTTCTATAAGATAAAGTGTTTATATAATAGTAGGGGTCATTTTAACAATAATATAATTCCATTATTTGATTTTACATAATATTTATTTTTAAATGATATATAATTTTATTATTATCATGTATATTCATCTAAACTATGCTTATTTAGAATAGTTTTTTGAAGATAAAATATAGAGGATATTGTCTGAAGTAACCAAGATAATGATATTCTTCGATATAAGAATCATTAAATGGTCAGAATGAGAATTGAGTAGCATGTTGTGGGGATGGATCAGTTAAACAAAGATATAAATGTAGGTGGAATACATTATATTATGTATCTTGATTAACTGAAAATGTACATGAATATTATAAAATATATTATGGACAACATCCACTATAATTTAGTAGATATTTTCACCATGTCCTAGAAAAATTATAGATCGATTCCCTTATTGATGATAGTTTTATCATGGGTTGTACAAAAAAAACTATATCTAACACTTTAAATATTTTTTTATGGTACAGATGATTGATTGTGGTATTTGGTAATGAATACCAATAAGAGATATAACCTTGATTCCATTGTATGGCATCATTTGGGAATCTCCTTACTGAAAATAATTTCATTATTGTCTTCTAAAATAGGATAAAGAAATAATACTTTAAATTGAGGAAAAGATGATTATTTTTTTGTTATTCATGGTCAATTTTTATGATATTTTAAAAGAATGAACCTAATTTTATTCAGTAAATTTTTAATAATATTAATCAGTTTTAATTAAGGTTTAAACCATTTTGTTGAAGAAAATTTAAAATGAACCAGACCATTAATAAAATTTTGTACAATTATATAGATGTTCAATTATTACAAAAAATATCTACCTATGTGATAATAATATATATCTAGTTACATTAAAAATAGATATACACAATCAACTGGTTTATAAATGATCTATATCATATCCCATTATGTTGACCAAAACTATCACCCTTCTTGGATACATAATTTCTTATACTATTATTCATAATATGAGAGGAATAAAATTAAAAAGGTTTATATTCGATCTTAAATAAGGATAATATATAGTTATATCAAAAATCACATTAGAATAACATGTGTATAAGGGTTTGATAAAATGATCTTAACATTTTGATTCTACACCATACATATAATTGGACATTATATTGATTCATGGAATATGTATTGATAGTATATAAGGTATAAATCATAAAAAATAAAATATCTCAAGAAAATAGATCCTAATATTTTCATAAGAAATGGATTTTTGTAATTTATTTACAATTATATCTTTTTGAACATTTATAAATATAAAAAGGGTTATTTATTATGTTAAGGACACGAACTCGGGACCTTGAATAAAAAAATGATCATGATACCAAGTCGATGCATAATATTATGGAAATGAGACCAAATTCCACACATAAAATTATCCACAATAAAGAAATGTCAAAACATGAACTTTTGGATATAAACTCCATGTCCATGAATAAATATTTGAACATGAAATATCGTTCCTCTATAACATATTTACCTCCAAATATATCCAAATTTAATAGTTGAATTGGATAGAGATATATGTCCTAAACATCACGTAAATAAATGTGTATATACATATTAAATATGATAATAAAATTGAATCATATCGAGACTCAGGAAGAGAAATAGATTTCATGAATGTATATCGTGTTAAATAGGTAATTTTTTGTATTATCATATCTTCATCATAAATAAAACTTCCATTTTAGATCACTTATTTTTTTAAAAACATGTGCTGTTAAAAATAAAAATATTTTCTTTAATAAATAAGAATATATCAATGTAATGAATTGTTCCAAGAATTGCGGTATCACGAATGAGGTAAAATCCACCCATGATGTATAATATAAAAAAATTCCTTTCATAATTTTTTTAAAATTGAAAAATTACCTCTTTTGGAAAATGAATATAAATTTCCATTAAAAACATTTAGAAAAGAGTCATATATCATAAAAAATGAAGTTAATAATTTTTTTGTAGAATATTAGATACTATTTTGAAAAAAAATGAAAATAAATACATCAAAGAGAAATATTTCCCAATGGGGATTTATACATAAATAATCTGAAATAATGATGAGATTGTGAAATATAACATGTGAAAAGTTTTTAATTTCCACATTAATGTTAAAACCTACAATATAAGAAATACATATTTATTATAAATTTATTAAATAAACATATATCAATAGTATGATGAATGATTTGTTTATAATATCTTATCATATGTTTATTAATAATTTATTTTTTAATATCACTATTATGGGTGATAACTACATCGTTTACCAAACCTGTTTCGATTCAAGAGTCCTGATCCATATATAATGATCATATTAAAATCATTTAAGGAAATTGATTTTATATTAAAATAAAATATATAAATATTTATAAATATTTATAATCATCTATATAAAATAGATAAAGAAAAATGAATTACGCCATTAATTGAGATGGTAGGTCGTACATATGTATGAATTATATTTCAATTTTATTACTTAGGGAATGAAATCAGGATAAATAAAATTTATTTTTTCCACAATTATAATTATATCATATATATCATATATATTAATAATAATCATAATTTTTTACACCCATGTGAAATGTAAATGAAAAATAATTGACATCTTGTTGTAGAGATGGCAGTCCACATGAATGAAAAAGAAATGTTATTGTTCCACAAAAGATTTGTTGATAAGAGGATTGAAATGATATTATTATTTATCAATTAATAATATTTCATAAAAAAATATAACAATAGTAAACCCATCATAATTGATATCCATAAATTTTGGTGAATAAAAATTTATTATGTCTCAATGTGGTAATGGTAAACCATACATATGATCATGTGATATATTCACTACATACATTAGGTAAAGAGGGTTCATAATGGTGTTTTAATAATATAAATAAATTTTAAGAATATTTAATAAAAAATTATTTTCACTTTATGATAAATTTAAAATATGTAGAGGATGAAAAGAATATTAAAAAAATGAATGTGATCTATTAGAGTTATTACCTCTTCTTCAAAAGACACCATTATATCCCTTCTATAAGGATATAGAGTTTGTTTTTTTGGGAAGAAAATAACATATAAAATGTTTATCGGGAGGTTTATATGGGAATTGGGAATCATAATGTATGTATAGATGGCTCCAAGAGGTGTAATGAAGTGAGGTATGAGGAGTAAAATTAAAATTCATGTGGGAGAAGTATTTCGATTTTTTTTAGAAAAATAAAATATAATAATAGTATTCTAAGTCAAATTCATCCAAATTATTATTAATTCAATATTATTATAGGATATTATTGTACTATAGTAAAATAATAAAATTTCAATTGGTTTATGTGATATTGTACACTATATCATTAGGATTGAACAATTATTTTTCCTATTTTAACATTTACTGCTATTATATATTATTTAACCCTTAAAAAGTTATTATTTCATTTATAAGTTAATCATTCACTAATAAATGGATAAATTATTACATCTTGGACTATAAATTCTCCCCATTTTTCAAATTTATGAAATATATTATTTTATAATAAATTAAAAAATTACAATTTTCATAAAATATTATCATGGTCAATTTGGAAACTCTTCAAAAATTTTAATTTAATATATTCAAGAAATAACAAAATATTTAAAAAAATTATATCATTACAAAAATTTAATTTATGTATATAAAATTCATCTATCACATTTATTATCTCCAATTGTAAAACATTTAATTTTATTTTGTATCATATATTTTATTTTTCCAAAAATTGAATAATTATGGCATCAATGATTTGTATAAATATTTTTGTTGATTATTTAATTGATAAAAATTAATAATTAACTATAAACATTAATTTAATTTCATTAGGATAAAATCTGATGTAAATATTCAGTCATAACTAATTTTTATCTCTATGTGAACAAAAAAATTATATTTTAAACTAAGAGAGTGGAATATTGTCACATTGTATTCATTAACTATTTTATTAGTCATTTTCATATACAAATTTACTCTAAAAACAAATTCGGATCCCCAGGTGATAATTTAAAAAAATTTATTCTTACTATATTAATTAATATGTATAATTATGGCCTTATAGCTTATCTTTAACCTAAATTTTCATTATTCACTAATTATTGAGATAATACATTTTACCACCATTACAATTCATTTTTACAAAAAATAAATGGAACATATTTACAAAATATTAACCTATTAATTCATAAATTTGAATCCATTTATAATTATTAAATTATAACAAGTGGAAGAATTATTTTTAATATAAAATCTGAAACCACATCAAAAAATAGTTTTAAGAAAAATTCTTTTGTACGAAAAGAAAATATAATCACACAATAACAATGTATATTTATGACTCAAAGGAAGATAAGTAAGTAATATCTAAATTAATAAAATTTAGGAAACATTTATAGAAAATAAAAATCATTATGATTCTTTATATTAAAAATAAAATTCCAGTTTGATAAAATATTGAATTTTCATTATTCACATAAATATAAAACATTCTAGAAAAAATAATGAAATTTTATTTTTGATATGTTGATTTCATAAATGATGGAATTTTTATCAAATATATTTTATAAATTTTCAAAATATATAATTATAATATTTTCTAACAAAATTCAATAAATTTTAATTTTTGAAATTACACATTTTTGAAAAATGTAATGACATTAAAAAAATATTTGGATAAATACAAATTAGTTATATTGAGTTAGTAATATATATATAAGTCAATATTAATTAAATCAAATTCATACCATCCAATTAATAATAAATGTGATCATAATATTTTAATTACATTATTTTGGTTCTCTTAAAAATCACAATTACTTGTAAAACATGCAATTCAATAGGTAAACATTATTTGGAAGAGAAATTTAATAAATTATCAGGATGTCACATTATACCCCCATTTAACAAATTTTATCATTGAATTTTTCTACTGGTAATAATTGATTTTTCATTTCAATATTCCATTTTGGAAACCCATATCATAATAAGGGTTAATAAAATATCCTCTAGATAAGAGGTAAAGGGGTATATGGAGTTATTCTATAATTACACGACTATTTCTCCAGATTGGATAATAGAGGTGGTATGTGAAAACATGGACATGGAATAAAAAAACAATTAAAAATGATTCATATAGAGTGATAGTGATATTTTTTGGGATAAATTTGACCATAAAAATCCAAAAATATTTAATGTGTTAAAAGATGATTTAATTCACATTATGAAAAGTAAAAATACTATTTTTTTCAAGGTATTTTTCCAAAATTTGAGGGATAAAATATATTGTTTGATTAATACACATAATAAAATAATCTTACATGATTTATTTCTATGTTATTATAATAATAATTCCCTTTTGTAATCTATCAATATATTTCAACCTAATATATTACTCTATGAAATGGATATTCAAGATGAATTTTTCATGCCTGAAGAACATTTAATAAAATCCCAGGAATCATAAGTCATTACTTCCACCTCTAAATATTTTAGAAACCAAATTGGTTAGTATATGATATGATATATCATTCATTAAAGTTATTAAATAAATTAAAACATATTTACATCATCCATTATATTATTATATAACATTAAGGAACCTCTAAATTAATACAACCCATTTTCCGATCCCAAAAATATTTTGATATTATATCCATCAAGGATAAGTATAAAAATAATTATAATTAATCAATATTTATCAAAAAAAATTAAATTCTATGATTATATATCATGTATGGTGTACTACACATTTCAGAAAAATATCATTGTCATCTATTCTTCTAAAACTCAATTTATCCTTTACTATTAAAATAATACATTATGTTAGCCAAAAATAATTCCATTGGAATTTTCGTTTTATAAATCTATTGATATATAATAATATTTTGATTTAGAATATATATGGAATCTACGTAGTGAGGTATAGTAATTTTATAGATCAAATCAAACAATACTAAAGGATACTGTTTTCATGGGGCTTATTCAAAAAAATTTGAAAATCTAATCCCTTATTCTACAGTGGAGGTTAAGTGAGTCCTGATAATCATGAACCTGTTTAATAGTTTTAATTTCATTAGAATTTAATTCGTCTATTTTTATAAGTTTTTGTTATGTCTTACCATTTTTAATATCCATAAGACTATGGAATTTATTCACATGATACCAAAATTTATGAATTTATAAAACAGAAATTTGGGTGGGGAATTTTGTAATGGTGTATATCCGTACTATTCATTGACTAACATAATTAAGACACACCATAATTCTTTTTCTATATGTTCATTTTTCCAACAGATTAAATATTTTCGTGCTCCATTTAAGCATTAACCAAATAGCTGCTTAAAATAAAATGGGCATGTAGTAGTTTTATTTTTTTTTGTCTATCAATTCCAGACACTACTAGAGTTTTTATAAAGATTGAACATCCATTTCATATGAAAACAACATTTGGGGATGTCTAGTATCAATTTACACATTCATTTAACATCATAAAATTTATTATTATCTTCCAAAGACTCATAGGGAAAATTATTTTCAATACTTTGTTACAATACACATATTAATAGACCGATTTTACAATTAGGGTTCTTTATTAAACATAAAGGACACATAGAATGTATTGTAAAATTTACCTCATTGGAACAAAATGATTTGTCATCCTTAAAATAATTATAAATAAACTATTTACCCATTTTTTATAGAGAAAATTAGGGGATAACATAATATAAAATATCTGACTAAAATCATCAAATTAATCGGATCCACATTCCTCTTTTTTCCATGTACTCTGAATAAGATTCCACTATTTATTTTCATACCCATTAGTATTATAAAATCCATGGGAAAATTTTCCATTATTAAAAAAACAAATAATGTAAAATATATTTCCTGTTAAATTGAATTATTTCTCAATAGTCATTGTATTAGAATACCCATATAATTATAGTGTTCAATTTGACCTAAAAGATTCAATAACATGTTTCTCTAACCTTAGTGTGCATAGAAGTTCATCATGATAAGTTTTTCCCAACAATAGTCTAAGGAAGTTGAGTAAGAAAGTTCACATTATATTTAATCCTATATCCTAATCAATTTTATTTCCCAATAGTATTTTCATTTCATTTGTCATCATATTAAATTTTTAAACAATTTCTTCTAGTCTCATCCATGCACTAAAACTAAAAGTCAGTGTTTAAAATTCTTAATCATAGTGAAATTCCATATATTCATTAAACAACCAAATTTAAATATTTAAATTAGAAAATTTTATTTTCCATTAATGATGTATCAGGATTAATTGAAGCATTAACTAAATAAAAGATTAATGATGTTATATTATTATTATACTTATACCTAGGGTTTTTGAAATAGATTTCACGTCCTTGTTTACAATGTTTAAATAGAACTTCTTTTGATACAAACTATAGCAACACATTATTTTCATATATAATTATTTCATCTAATTAAAAGAAAAATCATTTAATAACAGTTAAATACATTATTGAATCATATAGTACAAGCGTATTTTGATACATAGAGACACAAAAATTGTTTCATAAATAACTCATACCCTCTCCAATTATGTTCTTCATTACTAGAATTATTATACGAAATGAAGTTTATAAAACCTCATTTCAAAACCTAGTTAAAGGGAACATATTAATGGTGATATAATATTTGTAGTAAAATTAAACATGAGAAATATCAATAATCACATTATCATAAAAAGAGAAAACGGGTGTGAGAGCACAAATTGAAATTTTGAAATATACACCCAATATTTAATAGAAAATAATATTGATTCATGGAATAACTATTTGATGTTAATATTTCATGAATCCAAAAAAACATAATCCACGAGATCATTACAATGGAGAAACAAATTGATTTTTCACATAAACGAAGTTATATAACATTGAAAACATGTATAAATAGAAATAGTCTAAGAAATTATGTTATAGCTAAAAATTAATGTCCTCAAATGAAATTCTACACATTAATCTGAGCCCAAATATAATCTTATGGAAAATAAATACATATACAAAATTAAAAATATTAATGTGAATTCCAAGTCGACACATAAACTTGTGGACATAAAATTTAGGTCCATGGAAAAAATTATTATCATCAAATCAGGTTCACATATAAAAAATTTATGTCCAGAGTTATTCATATTTACACAATGCATTGGAGTGAGATATATGTCACAAAATTCAATTTAATAATATCATTCATAAGTTTGACATATTATCTCAATACATTTAGCATCTTAATACTCATGAAAATAATAAAATTTCATAATGTATTACATTTGATGAAGGGAATGGTTTTCATCAATACTATTTCACCGTATACATTAACCATCATGAAAAGGAATAAGGATTGTAATTTTGGATCATAATCCTTTTAAAAAGAAGTATCACAAAATTATTTCATCATATATTGGGAAAATATTTTGATATATCACATAGAATAAATTTTTGTGTAAATAAAATTTATATATTGAAATAAAAACCATTTTTAAAATGTTTCAAACCTAAAACTGGAATAAATTGAAATTGTACCTTTATAATTGTAAAATATGATTCCAATAATTTAGTATTTTTGATTTCATGAGACAAATTTTATTCTATACTAGGTAAAAAACATTCCTTATGTATTTTTTATCTAAAAATTTACCAGGTGCCTCATTTGGAAAATGAAAAATATATTACATTGAAACCTATTAATAAAAACTCCAACATGGTAAAAATTACGTTATATGATTTTATTATAATTTAAAAATTAATTTTATTTTGTTAGATTTCATCGACTAATAATAGAAAAATTAACCATAAGGGGATTAAACAAAAAAATCCCAAATATTGATGAGATTTTGAAATAAATCTCTACCCTAAGTCCTGCTATTCCCAGATCAAATTCAGACATTATACATAATAAATTTTGATTTATTATACATGTTTATTATAAAAATGTACCTTTTAGTACCATATATTTTTTATAGAATACTAAAACAAATTTATTAATAATTTTATATAAAATAACAGTTTTGGGTGATAATTATTTCTTTTATGAAGACTTTTCAGTCAAAAAGTCTCAATTATTAAAAATTTTAAGGATCGAACTATTTAATGAATTATATTTATGGTATTAAAATAATATATATTAATTATATATATATTTACATACAATCATAACAATTATATATGGAAAAATTAATTACACCATTCATGGATACATTTGGTCATACTTACACTAAAATATTATTTATATTTTTTATTTATAGAATAAAGGTCTGATAAATAACAATTGACCATTTCATAATTATTATTATATATTATATATCATACATATTTATCAAATTCATTTTTATTATCATCCGTTAAAAATATAGGCAAAAATTGAATAACATTGAATCGTATAGATGATAGTCCATAATTATTCTTGTGTAACATAATTATTTCCCATAAAATAGATGATAAGAAGGTAAAAAAATATTATCATTAAAGAAATATTAGGTTCATGTGCTATTTTATACCATAATACAATTTTTTACACCGTAATTAACATAATTTAAAACCTACCAAGGTAACATATTTTCCACAGTGAAAAGTTTATAATTTTACATATAAGGTAAATATTGACTAATAAATGGATAAATGATGATATATTTGACCATTTAATATCTCTTTTATTAGTATTTTTCATTTTTATAATTTCTAAATAATTTAACAAGATTGTATTTTCATAAAATTTCATTATTTTCAATGATGACACTAGTCACAACATTGGCATTAATAAAATCAATAAAACACCAATAATTTGAATCAAAATAATTAAAAAATATATAAGATGCCATGTTTACATTTAAAAATGAAGGATAAACTTAATGATCTCTTATTACAATATTTTAATATTTTCAATATCATTTAGTTTATTTTCTAAAAAATTTAATAATTATTGCAGCAACTTTATGTAATTATTTAATGTATTTATTAAATTACTAAAGAATATATATAAATTACCACAATTAATATGATTTCTTATATCAAAAAATTAATAAAAATATTAATAAATAATTAATTTTTGTTTTTATATGAACACATATATGATATTTTAAACATATATAGTGGCAATTTTTCATGTAATAATCATTTAAATAATTTATGAATCATTTTCATAGACAAGTGTCAATTAATGAACCCAAATTAAAAAATAATTATATAATCATATAAATAACTACATCAAATATGAATTAATTTAAATAATTTTTCTAGTATCATATTGTTTTGAAAAACATTTCCTTGATTTACCTTTTACTGTAGGGATATGTATTACCACGATTTCTATTTAATTTTAACAAAAAAAATAAAAGGGTCCTATTTAAAAATTTAGAAACTATATATTATAAATATAGAATTAATTTCTATTTACAATATTTATATTAGTAAAAGAAATTAATCTTAATAAAAATGCTTAAATTGTAATGATTTTTTTATGGAAATTCATTTTAAGCACTAAAATGTATTTGTACCAAAATCATGTTTTAAGATAATTAAAATTTATTTAATTATAATATATCAAATTAAATAATACTTATGATAATTTTAAATCAAATTAAAATCTTTATTATACATTATATCAAATGTAAAAGGATAATTATTAAATAAAATTTATTTTTCACTATTCCCCGAAGAAAACATTTTTACAAATACACAAGACAATTTACTAAAATATAATTTTCTTCTGTTGGTTTAAAAAATTAATTTAGTTTTATCAAATAATTTTATAATGTTTCAAAAAATAATTAAAATATTTTCACAAAAATATAAATTAATTTTTTTAAAATAAAATAAATTTATTAAATTTAAAATTACATTGCCAAAATTTGAGTGATTTGTTACTATTTATTTATACATACTATGGACATTTTATATAATTAATTAATTATTTAATCCTATATATACAATTAAATATAACATTTTGGTAATAATAATATTTAAAATAATATATATCGATTCTCATAGACTAATAGTTTCATGTAACACATATAATCAATGACGTTAAAAATATTTGATATAAATATTCCTTAAATCATTGGGTGTTAAAAATTATATTCCAATAAATTCCGAATTTATGAAAAAAAATTTTATGTGCAAATAATGATGAAATAAAGATCTATGAAAGTCATGTATTTCATGATAAAATGTAAAAAAGGTCTTCCTCAAAAGAAATGTCAAATAATTCTTTAATGAAATCAATATGTAGATAAATTTATTTATAATCTATTAATAAATATGGAAAAAGACTCATTGTTAATGTTTGGTAAAGTGTGAAAAGTGGTAATGTTTTTTGTATATTGTGCCAAAGGGGTCATGAATGAAAATAATATGGTCCTAGAAAATCAATAATGGATTCATTGAAATCAATTCATCAATGAGACTCATTAGTTTAAATGAGTTGGGAAATTAAAATAACATGTGTCTGAAGATAGTTGCTCAAAATTGAAATCATCATGATCAAAAAGGAATGGTGTGGAAAAATATTATTCTATATTTATGGTTAATTAATAGCCATATAGTGAAGTTTTAATAGGTGGGATTGTGGGTTATTTAAATTATTACAGTACCTAGTTTGACTCTAGATGAATGCATTCATTATTTAAATGATATTTTCCAGTAAATGGGGAATTATATCCCATTATAAAATGAAACTAATTATTTCTATCAACATTCTTGATATTCCTTAAAGGAGGTATTTTGGATACATTTTTTTCTTCGCCCCATTATATATATCTATGATCTTAGTTTCACTTAAAATTTTTGGACCAGACATCAGATGTGATTTAGCAATGAATCAAATTTTCTTATAGCCTGTCACACGTAGTCTAATAAATAATTTGAGTGAAAATTTTATAAAGTGGATGATATTCCGTGTACAGGTTTAATGGATTAATAGGTTATTTGTGATCAAAATAATTATTTGGTTTTTAATTTGTATAATAAAAAATTTCATTCAATTGTAATGATGGAACCCTATGAAGCATTATATAGAAGTTGTATAAAACTGTAGATTTTGAGGATTAATTAGGATAAAGGATATCAAGTGGATCACAATTATAGAAGATATATTTTATATGTAAAAGGTAATTGAAAAACATACAAGGATTGTATATAGGAAACATAAAACATATATAGATAAAAATATTAATGATTAATCCTTTAAGGTAATAATTTATTTCATAGTATAACTTCATAAGAAAGTGTAATGCATTTTGGTAAAAACAGAATGTTATATCCATGGTTCACTGAACTATATGATATCATAGATAATGTTGGATCATATTCTAACTAATAATCACGGACTTCAATTTTATCCTAGGTATAAAACAATTTTCATTTTTTGATGATAAGAAAATATGGGATGGATTTATCTCATTTTTTGATTTTCGATGTTGTTCATTGGGAAGGAACAATTATAATTAGGAACAACCTATTAGGATTAAATAATATAGAGAGTTATTATTTTATAACAATTTAATTAACCAAGATATGGTTTTTGGAAAAAATAATATGGTTATAGAAGCAACATGGTTGTCTGACAAAGTTATGAGAGAAACATATCCCCATATGTTTAATAATTGAATAAAATAATGGGGGTGAAATTTACCAAATAGAAAGAATGTAACAACCCATTTAATAATATAAAAATTCATTTATATATTTTAAATATTCAAGATTTCGATATATATATTTGTTATAATATTATGAAGAAATTTTTTTAAATTAAAAATGTAATAGTTTTATTAAACTCTTTCATTATAAGGTTGTATATAAAATATTACATTAAAATTATATAAATTTTTATTTTAAACGATTAATTTGGTTTTTTTAATTCTAATATTAAATGATATATTATAATGATATTTTTTGAATTTTTTAAGTATACTGATGTTTAAATGAATATTGAATAATTTATATTTTGTTATTAAAAAACTATATTTATTTTTGAGTATTTACGAATTCATAATAAATTATTAGTGATTTTTTAAATTTAATTAGTACAATTGGATATAAATTTATCCATATTTAAAATTTTAAAATTAGTTTGATACTTTAATAAAAATAAAAAAAATTTAAAATAAATGTTAATTTAAAAAAAATCAATCACATTTAGAATGTTTGAGTTCAAATTAAAATCTTTGACTTATATGAATTGAGAAATAAAAAATGGATACCATATTTTAAATCATGAGGTAAAAATTTAATAAATTTTCAACTTTTAATTTTTTTGAATAATGCATAGTATCCCTTGTCATTTTTGTTACTGTGGTAAGGGTTAATCTGGTAATGTATTTTAAAAATAAAACAACATGGACTAAATAATGCCCATAACAATTCTATAATTTTTCTAGATGATTATAATTCATTCATAATCATTAAAAATTTGAATGTATGAACATTTTCCATATCATTGTGATAATAACCATTATAATATTTTATTTGTTGAAAATTTATATATATCACCATCATTTTTTAATAATTGTAATAGTTTTTACGTTCGGATAATAAGAGGAAATATTTTCTTATAAATTATATTCGTAAATATAAAATATTTACTATTATCTAAGATTTTTTTTCTATTTATGAAAAAAGAACATTAATTCTTACATATTGATTACACACTAACTAAACAATTAAAGTAATATGATAATAAATGATTGTAAAAACCATAAAAGTAATATAATATTAAATAATTAATATTATCCATTAATTATAAACATTAATATAATTCATTGGACATGTAAGGAATATTTTTCTAAATTTCATTTATTTTATTGAATTTAATATTGTCCTTGTAATGAACTCTTCTAAAAATTGATATTAATGATATTTTATAATAAAAATTAAATTTTAAAAAATAAATAATCTATAAAAATATTATATTCATTATATTTATAATAATATGGTATATAATAACATCTATAGTCCGTTTCTGGTCTTTTTTCATTTATAGCATCATTATGGATTCATAAAGAATAAAAATCCTTTCACTGAAAATAAATTTTAAAGGGTTTAACGAAAGGTTAACACAAAAAGATAAGTGATAAAACATATGAAAATGAAAACATATTTTTTTATATAATAGAAATATGATTTAAAAATATCACATAATAGAATTACATATTTTTCTATCAATTTTCAATTGAAAAATATCTTATTTTAAATATTATTTCCATAGAAATTCCAAGAGTGTCCCTCTACACTGTAATAAAATGGAATCTATTATTATTGTTATAAATTACTTCAAAATGCATTTTTATTTTCAAATATATAACCATACATGTTCTTCAGATTTCACCCCAAATTTTGTAGTCCTTTTATTGGAATTATACTAAGACTTGTGGTATTAAGTATTTATGAAGTATTGGTTTTTTGAAGAAGAGGTACCGTTCATAATTGAGTGTTTCTATTTTATTTATTATTTAATATCCTTAAAATAACTCTATACCATGATTAAATAAATTAAAAATTATAACAAATATAATTATATATTTTTATTTAAATTAAAAAACCTATTTTTATATCCTCTTCAATTAAATAATTAATGAAACCATCATTCATGTGTACAGCATGCTACAGCTAGATGAACAGATGTAATTTGGTTCCCATTACAATTTTTCATGGATAGATTATAATGATTTAGTAAATGTTTAAATATTACATACAGAGAATATTTACCATTATAAAAATATAATATACCATTTACCTTTCCAAATTTCCACTCACTGAAAAATGATAATGTCCTTCATGTATATCTATGGACTATCGCATGCACGAAGCGTTGTGATATTTTTATTCCCCACAACACATGGCTGATATATATAGTTTCTTAAAAGAATTTATAGGTTATTTATAAAATTATTTTATCTATTAAATTATAACATAATTCATTCCTTTTTTCCATATTGATCAATTAAAAATGGAAATGATACTCATGTGTAATATAGTCTACGGTCTCCATGATTGTAACATAGTTAATTCTTCATTACCATATTTAATGGTTAGAGAAAAAATTAATATTTATTTATAAAAATGGTAAATATTTCATGATTAGTATTTTATATATGATGAATGAATTTCCAATTTTTTCATATCCAACCTACTGAAGTTATTTTGGACTTATGAACTGAATATTGTTCAAAAATCCAACACAAATGTAAATAAGTATGTAATTATTATATCATTGTATACAGGAAATAAAATAAATCATGAAAAGTAAAAATCATCTTAGGAAATTAAATAATTTAAAATTTTTATTATTTAGGAATTTTTATAATCAATGTTATGATTTAAAAAAAAGGTAAGGAACAATATATTAAAAAATTGTTCTTTTAATGTTTTCCTTAAAACTCTATTTTTATTCCATGATTTAAAATATTTTAAAATTATTTATCGATGTTTTTTAATGGAAATAAAATATTTATAATGAATTTTTATTATTATTTTTACTTACATTAAATAATTTTCAAAAGAAACATTTTTACAGACTGTTTTGAATTTCTCTACAATATAAAAACAGAATTATATATTTTAATTGATAGAGGGAAAACTACATTTCCCACCAACATAACCATTATAAGAAGTTTAAATTCCTCTATAATCCTTCATTATTTCTAAAAAAATACACAATTTAAATTTTATGGATCTTTTTATTATTGAAAATGATTTTTATGAAGGAAAGGGAATTTTGGTATCATAATGTATTTTTTACATGGTCTAAAAAGATTTTTTAAAGGGTTTCATTCATGATATGGTTATTGTAAAATGATTATGAAGGTTTGGGCCCCATTACCGATCATGGGTGAGCCGGATATTGTTTATACGATGGTCACATCTAGAAACCACTCTTTTTCAATAGGTAATGATTATGTTCTCCATGGTATTATATTGTAGGTGGTCTATATGGTTTTTCCAATTACAATGGTTATGTTATATGATGATGATATCCCAAGGAACCTAAGTGACATTTCTATTCTCACTGATGTGTTAATTTTATTATCAAAAGATATGATAATTATATTTTTAAAGTGAAAATGGTTATTTTTTTATAAATGTTATGTTTTTATGAAAATTTAAATCATGGGGTTTTGATGTTTACATTGGACTAATGGAATTATTAATTTTCATATTTTTTAGAATTTTTAGATCATCCCGAATTTATAAAAAACTACATAGGTTGTATATTTGGATAAAATAAATGAATAATTAATGCTCAAAGTTGAAATGGATTTTAGGAAAACAAACCCTGTTTTATTCTTAAGGTTTTATATTGCATAAAAAAGGATACTAATTAG
Organism: Viscum album; assembly: GCA_963277665.1. Classification (NCBI taxonomy): domain Eukaryota; kingdom Viridiplantae; phylum Streptophyta; class Magnoliopsida; order Santalales; family Viscaceae; genus Viscum; species Viscum album. The sequence continues at coordinate 1,858,379,844 of OY728160.1, forward strand.
ATGTTTCCACTTATGATAAATTGGGTTTCATTATGTTATTTTTATTCCACAAATATCTATAACTATTAAAATAAAAGGTATTTGGGAATTTATGTTTATTAATTAAATTTTATAGTTACTAGAATGTGTAATTTTAAAGGTTTATTCCCTACAATTATCTTTAAAACAAAAATATCATGATGATAATTTCCCTAAAGATTCATTAATCATAACAATATTACGTTATATGTAAAGTGATATAATTTCTATGTAATTTTTTAATAATTAAATGGTAATTTTACGAGTCTGCAAAAATTGACGGCGAGTGATTATGAGGCCTAGTGTGCCCGGAATCAAATTCAAAAGTTTTGTACGGGTACTTTCAGTAAACGTACGTGTGGGTTTTTCCATCTTTTGAACATGTGCTCAGAATTGAAATCTGAGTGCACCGTTGAACTCGCAGTGCTGATATTCTCTTACGGAGACTTTCACCTCGATGACTGTTGATCGAGAGTGAAATATAGTTTGGGGGTTTTTTGTTAATGAAAGAAAATAAAAATAAAGTTGTATAGCTTTATTTTTCATTTTTTAAAATCCTCCATGTGGAAGTTGGAGGTGGGGACCACCAAACCTTAACCATTCATGAGAGGTTATGGTGGTGGGGCCCACCCGAACCTAACCTCCAATGAGAGGATACGATTTGGGGACCGCCCGGGGCAAAACCCCCATTTAATTGAAGATAACCGCTCAACTCCCTCATAAATGAGAGGGAGCCTCTAGACCTCCTCCACCTTGATTGTGCCAACACACATGCCATTAATGTTGCAACAAAGTGAATAATTAACCTTTTTGAATTTTATGCTAATGACTTAGTATATTTTATAATCTATTATTCTTGGAAACATTTTATTTTATTTGCAAAGGAGGAAGGATCTTTTGAGAGAAATTGTCTCTCCAACAAAGAACTAGATTCTCCAACGTAGAACGAAGAACACTGGAAAATAGCGTCTTCGACTTTTTCCTCGGAAGCACCTTGTAGAACCAACCGAAGTGGGACATCCTCAATGACTGGCCTTTCCTCCTCATTGTCCTCAAAGAACCGATACACGAGCTCAGAATTGGAAGTGTGCAGAAGACAGGAAGAAGGATGAAATCTCTGTCTTCATCCCCGCGACTTCGTCTACGGAAAATGAACAAGGTACGTGTTTAATTTTATTTATGTATGTTTTATTACCATGTTATTCCAATCATTCAAAATGAATAATGATAAAATTGTCCTTTTGAGGAAGGGTTGTTCTGCTTTGTTCTTGATGAACCAACTGCTACCACCCTAAACACGGAGGGTGCGAGCCAAATTAACATGGCCCGACCCCACATCTATCTTCTTTGTGGAGTTCTTCAAAACGGCGGAAAAGGCGACGAAGGCAACAACCATGCCACCCATGGCCTCAACGACCTGTACTGCCCCCGTGGCATTTTTCCTACCGACCGGACTAGAACCCACACCCCAGTCGTGCCTGTAACACCCGAGACTTTTATGTTATATAAATCATCAAAGGAATCTTTTTCTACACAACACTTGCTTGGCTTGCTTTGCACGCAATCGCGACCTTCCTCGATAGCTTGCGTCGTACGCAATACCGAGTTTCACTAAACAACAATATGCTATTAAAACTAGCCGTTATGAACAGTAATAACCACTTTTTGAAATTTTATAAATTTTATTTTTCAAAATGGACTTCATTTTTGGACTCAGAATATCGAAATTAGCCTAGGGTGAAATTTTGGTATTTTTCTGAAAACTTTCAATTTTTGATGAATAGTGAAACAACTAAGTGGTAGGTTAAAAAACTGAATTTTGCATAAAACTTAATTTTACCGCTTCTGTGAATGGAATTTCGAAAATCCGAGAGACACGGTTAATATCAAGGACTAAAATGTGGTTCAATGAGATGAAAATAATTTTTTGGTGAATAGTAACTTTTTACTTTTTTTTACCGCGGTTAATAGTAAATAGGGTAACTAAGGGTAAATATGATATTAATATTACCCTAACACATGTCCTAATTCTATTGGACAAGTTTATCTCGACCAAAAACAACCTTAAGTGTAAAATATTATCATTTAGGCCCACTTGGATTAGATTAGGACATTTATTATTAATTTATTTAAAGAAGGGTTAAAATAGTTAAAATCAAAGTTTAATAAGTAAATAATTTTTAATATGGGGTTATACATAAGATAAATTCGACTATAAATATTCATTAGAAAGATAAAACGATTTCCTACATAAGGGTATTTTATTTGTAATTTTTAGACATTAAATAATTTAATTTATTTATGACACAATGATGATGCAGTAATTATCTTATTAATGAAATATTGACATAATTGATGTTATAAACACCAAAATAAATGTAATTTGAGACTTTTTATGAATTCCACTAATTTTATAGGTTGATATGATATATTAGTGTTGATTTAATCAACTTGGTTCGAACATATAATTCTGTTATGACTTTCACAAAAATCATATATCAAATAGTGTCAAAATTGACACAAAATAGTTTTTAAATCAAATATTATATTATTAATTGTTATTTTATTCCTAAAAATCTAAGGATCCGCCAAATGACTTATATAAGGATATATATATTAATAATAAACAATTTGGGGTTCGTATGGCATGTTATAGTAAGTGTATTAACCATATAGTGAAAGAAAACAAAAAGACACGGTAAAAGTTAAATTAATTAACTTAGTGTTAAATCTAATTGATAAGGTTAAAATAATACCCTAAACTTGTCTAAATCCTATTGGTTGATAGGATTTCGACCCTTCCCCACTTTATCTTCGAAATAAGACCCTTTGGAACCATTATAAACCGATTTTGACTTTAATATAAAATAATATTTTGAGATATTCCTAAGGTGCCCCTCTCCTCCCTTATAAAAGGGCACCTCCTCCCCCTCCTCCTCACACCAATTTGAGCACTCAAGCTCGGCCAACCCCTGACATTTTCCCTTCTCCACTTCCCTAGAATAATCCTAGAGGTCCTGGTCTTCTCCAAAGACCAATCTTAGTTCCTTAAGTGGAGGATTCAAAAAGGCGTTCCAAAGAGGAGGTAATATCCATTACCGATCTTTTCAATTTCTTTCTTCTTCAACTTCTTCTTCTTTAGTTGTTTCATGATAAAGTAATAACATCAGTATTACTTACATACTGATATGTTATTATAAATATGAAACAACCCTAATTCACCTTCTATCCATCCTACGGAAAAATGAAATCACCGCGCGTGCGTACGTACAGAATACCGTCTCCACGCCGTGGTGTAATCTATTTTCCACCATCACCTTACAAGGATGGGTATAATGGTGTAATCAGTAACTATATATGATTATTATTAAGTAATATTGATACTGAAATAATATATATATATACTCCAATACAATTCCACGATCATAGGAACGATATCATCACTCGTGCGTACGTACGGAATACCGTCTCCACGATGTGATGCGACTCGTTCTACATGATCTTCATTTCATAATGATTATATAAATGAATTGAATGAATGAATATGGTATATACTACACTAATACCATTCTGGAAATGAATTATCTATAACCTAATGATAAGAATAAGAATTTATTCGACAAAACACGCATAAGAACAAAAAGTTATAAAGACCCGAGTAACAAGTAACAATGAAATATTACTAACAAGAAGCTAATAATATGACCATATATGATCTCATATCAATATGTATGATTCTGGAATAATTCAATAACATTATTTAAACCATTATACAGGAGCTTCGGACACGAACAAAGCAAATCGGACCTAAGGTAAGGGAAAATATCACAATCTCACTTTTATCCGAGATTGTTTTTACTTTGGTAACTACTGGGGTGTATTTTATCATCCACATCCATGTTTCCTCGATATGTAATATTATTTCCTTCCTTCTACAATATTTTATATCCAATTTTACCCTTCGGTAGTTTTTTGTAAAAGATATGAAAGGAATCTTTTGTCGTTTTTCGTACGAGGTACTTTTTGACTTTTCCGACAAAAGTACGAAGAATGTTTTTTTTAACTTATACGGCATGAATGGATTTTTAAAACATTACTTCAAAGAAGCTTCCTTTACAAGTTTTCAAGTTTATTTTTAATCAACTTCTTTTATTTTAAAGTTGTATGACATGTTATGAAAGGAAAAATGTTTTTGAAGAAGAAAGGATATTTTCCTCAAGAATTCAATTCAAGTGTTTTATCAAAATTATTTTCCATCTAAGATAATAAAGGGTTCTGTTTCTATCCATATTTTTACATTGGTTTGACTATGTTGTGATGAAATTATGTTTATGAATTCCTTTATCATATACGAATTGATTTATGATGTCATGATGTTTCAAGAATCCCATTTTTGTTATATGTGTTATGCGATGATGTATGTTTTATGATTATGTGGCACACATAAGAAAGGATTCATTATAAGATGGGTGGGACCTATATCTCCCTCCAATGCATTGGGTAAAGATTTTATATCTCATGAGATAGACATGGCTGGAACGGAAGGTTATTTCGGTTCAGTGATACAGGACTGAAACGAGGAGTGAACTCGGTTCAGAAAGGGACTTTGTCCACTAAGATAGTCTTGGCAATGAGTCATGACTAACAAGAAATGATTTTCCATGATTATGTGTGCATGCCACAAAGATTCAAGTTTTATGTTATGATTATGGGGATCTCATTTTCACTTCTATGATTTATTCCATGTTAAGATATTATGATCTCTTTTGCAGGTTTTAATTTTCAAAAAGATATGATATGATTTTTATTTCCTTTATTTGCCCTTGCTGAGCATTTGAGCTCACCCTTTTATGTTTTCTTTTCCCCGGGTTAGGAAGATGGATATTAAGTAGAATATGCTAAAAGGGACCCTAGATATGATGAAATAAATTGGAGACACTGTAGAAGATTTATGAACCAGTTGTTTATGTTTCCCAGTTTCTAAAGACACTATACCTATACGGTCCTTTGTGGTTTTGTCATATGTTGTAATAAGTGTGATTCAATTTTGAAGTATTAACAATGTATGTAAAGTGTAGGTCGTTATAGTTGGTATCAGAGGAAAGGTATAGTCAACCTTTGGAAACTAGGATGTGAAAGCCTTAGTAAGAACCCTAAGGATAAGTCTAATCATAGAACACAATCTTAGAAATGGCCATGAATAACCTAGGATAAGACCATAAGCATGAAAATTTTATTCTTGAATTATGTGGTTTCCTATTATAATTAGTGTTGCTCACACTATTCTTCTTGGTTTTAGTCAATGGCTGGAACCCGAAGGAACCGTGTTAATGCAGAATGCGATGGGCAATGCAATGATTGTCCCCCTGAGCAACCAAACGATATGGGAGCTGGAATGAAAAATCTTGTAGCCATGCTCACACAACTTTCTCAAGCTATGAATCATGCAGGATTTCCAAACGAACAAAGGAGGGAGCAACATTCTGTTGAATCCTTCATGAGGCAGCGTCCACCATCTTTCAGCGGGTCTACTGATCCATTAGTTGCTGAACAATGGATTAGTACTACTGAAAAGATATTTTCAGTTCTTCAATGTTCTGAGCATGATAAAGTCATCCTAGCAGTGTATCGTTTGGAAGGAGATGCTGATCAATGGTGGAATCTTGTTAAGAATACGAGGCAAAGGGATGAAATTGAGTCTCTGGAATGGGACGAGTTCAAGAACTTATTTTTCAATAAGTACTTCCCTCGTATTCTCCGAACAAAGATGGAGAAAGAGTTCCTTGAACTGAAGCAAAGGGATGATGAATCTGTTAGTACCTATGAAGCAAATTTTACAAGACTTGCAAGGTAGGCTTCTGGTATTATTATCCAACCTGAGAGTAAGATCGATCGATTCTTTAGTGGCTTAAAACCAAGTCTTCGAAGGGCGTTAGCCATAAGGGACTTTAATAGCTACGAGGAAATTGTTCGATGTGCTCTCAAAGTCGAGATGGAGATTGGAGTAACCCATCCGTCACATGGGTTTGATAAGAAGATGAAGATGGAATTCAAAGAAAAATCTAAAGAGCACACGGAAAAGAAGATGAACTTTCCCTTATGCTCAAAGTGTGGAAAGAAACATGGAGGGAGTTGTCTTAAAGGGACAAGTAAATGTTTTAAATGTGGAAAGGAAGGTCATCGGGCATTTGAATGCCGTGATAATGGGAAGAAGATGTCTAATGATGCAAACAAAGGAAGGGATACACAGAATGAACCTGCTACACTTCAATGTTTCAAGTGCAAGGAGATGGGGCATTATGCCAATCAATGCCCAAATCCAAGGGTTGATGATGATGGTCGACGTCAACAAACTCTTAAGGCTAAAGACAAAGGAAAGTCACATGCAATTTCTATCAGCGATGTGGAGTACGATAACGATGTGGTGAAAGGTACACTTACCATCCACTCTAAAGTAGCAAATGTTTTATTTGATTCTGGATCCACCCACTCTTTTATTTCTGAAAAATTTTCTAAGGGTATCACCGTATTACCTCAACAATTAGATGTTGAGTTAGCTGTGACAACACCTAATGGCACATCAATCGCATCAGATGTTTATAATTCTTCTCCGATCGAAGTTTGTGGGAAAGTGCTTCCTGCAAATCTTGTGATCCTTCCTTTAGTGGAATTTGATGTGATTCTTGGCATGGATTGTCTTTCTCTACATGGAGCTCATATCAATTGCCAAAGAAGGGAAGTCACATTTCATATTCCAGATCAACCTACGATCGTCTATCAATGCAAGGATGAACATAACCTTCCAGTGGAAATTTCTTCCATCTTATGGGTATTGATTCCACTAAATGAAGGTTATTTATCTCAAATGGTTGGTGAGAAACTCACGATTAAGAATATGCCCATTGTATGGGAGTTTGATGATGTCTTTCCGGAGGAATTGCCGGGTCTTCCACCAAATCGTGAAGTTGAGTTTTCAATAGAACTCGTACCGGGTGCTTTGCCTATTTCAAAGACACCTTATAGAATGGCCCCAATTGAGTTGCAGGAATTGAAGAAGCAACTCCAAGAGAATCTTGATAAGGGATTCATACGCCCTAGTGCGTCACCTTGGGGAGCACCTATTCTATTTGTTAAGAAGAAAGATGGATCAATGAGACTCTGCATTGATTATCGAGAACTTAACAAGATCACTATCAAGAACAAATATCCTCTCCCACGCATTGATGACTTATTTGACCAACTACACGGAGCTCAATACTTTTCCAAGATTGATCTTCGTTCAGGGTATCATCAATTAAGGGTCAAAAGGGAGGATATACCAAAGACGGCTTTCCGTACAAGATATGGACACTATGAATTTATAGTGATGCCATTTGGTCTTACTAATGCCCCTGCTATCTTCATGGATCTAATGAATAGAGTCTTTAGAGACCATCTTGATCAATTTGTGGTAGTCTTTATAGACGATATTCTTGTCTATTCAAAGAGCAAGGAAGAGCATGAAGATCACTTGAGAATTATATTGAAGACCCTGAGAAAGGAGAAGCTTTATGCCAAATTTACCAAGTGTGAATTTTGGCTTCAAAAAGTTGCATTTTTGGGTCATATAATCTCAAAAGAGGGGATATCTGTGGATCCAGCAAAAACAGAGGTTATCGAAAGATGGTCAAGACCAACAATAGTAACTGAGATCCGAAGTTTTCTTGGTTTGGCTGGTTATTATCGACGTTTTGTAAAAGATTTTTCACGATTATCTAATCCACTCACCAAGTTGACTCGGAAAGGAGTTAAGTTTGTCTGGACAGAGGAATGTGAAGAGAATTTCAAGGAGTTGAAAAAAAGGTTTGTCCAGTGCACCTGTGCTCACACTGCCTTGTAGTGGAGAAAGGTTTGTGATCTACAGTGATGCATCCAAGAAGGGATTGGGGTGTGTTCTTATGAAAAATGATATGGTGATAGCTTATGCCTCACGACAGTTGAAAATCCATGAGCAAAATTACCCAACACCTGATTTGGAGTTGGCTGCGGTAATCTTTGCATTAAAGATTTGGAGGCATTACCTTTATGGTGAAAGGTGTGATATTTATACTGATCATAAAAGTTTAAAGTATATTTTCACACAAAAGGAGCTGAATAAGCGCCAAAGAAGATGGTTGGAGCTGATTAAGGATTATGACTGCTCAATCCATTACCACCCTGGGAAAGCAAACAAGGTGGCAGATGCATTAAGTCGACAAGACCATGCTATTTTATCCATGATGAGGATCACAAAAGATCCAACATTTATGGATTTACAAAGGATGGATCTTGGAATTATAATGGAAGGGGAAAAATCTTATCTTTCTCAAATGAATGTTCAACCATCTATACATGTGAAGATTAAAGAGGCACAGAAAGAAGATGTCGAATTACAAAAGAAGGTGAGAAATGTTCCTGAATTCAACCTTGATTGTGATGGGATAATAAAGTTCAGGAATCGGGTTTGTGTTCCTCCCATCCCCGAATTAAAGAAAGAGCTGCTGGATGAGGCTCATAGTTCTTCATTCTCTATTCATCCTGGAAGCACGAAGATGTATAGGGACCTGAAAGAGTACTTCTGGTGGGATGGCATGAAAAGAGATGTTGCTGAATATGTCTCTCGATGCTTGGTTTGTCAACAAGTTAAAGCTGAGAGACAGAAGTCTAAGGGGATGTTACAACCATTACCCATACCCGAATGGAAATGGGAAAACATCACTATGGACTTGGTCACAGGACTTCCTAAAACATCCAAAGGCAATAATGCTATCTGGGTCATAGTTGATCGTCTTACAAAGTCTGCACACTTCATTGCTATTAGAGAGGATTTCTCTCTAGATCAGCTTGCCAGGATATATGTAAAGGAAGTGGTAAGATTGCATGGAGTACCACTTTCTATTATATCTGATCGAGATCCGAGATTTACCTCGAAGTTCTGGCGAAGTCTTCAGCATACTCTGGATACAGAGTTGAGTTTAAGCACTGCTTATCATCCCCAGACAGACGGTCAGTCTGAGAGAACAATTCAAACCCTAGAAGATATGTTGAGAGCTTGCTCTATGGATTTCAAAGGTGGTTGGGATCAACACCTACCTTTGGTGGAATTTTCTTATAATAATAGCTTTCACTCCAGTATTCAGATGGCTCCTTATGAAGCTCTCTATGGAAAGAAAAGCAGGACTCCAACTTGCTGGGATGAAGTTGGGGAAAGAAAGCTATTAGGACCTGATCTCGTTGATGAAATGGCAGAAATGGTCAGATATATTCAACAACACATAAGAGCAGCTCAGAGTCGACAGAAAAGTTATGCCGACAACCGAAGAAAAGACCTAGAGTTTGAAGTGGGCGATAAAGTGTTCTTACGAATATCTCCCTGGAAGAGGGTTATGAGATTTGGAAAGAAGGGGAAGTTGAGCCCTAGATATATCGGTCCTTTTGAAATACTGGATCGTGTTGGGAAGGTAGCTTACCGATTGGCGCTTCCACCGAATCTCTCTCAAGTTCACGATGTGTTCCACGTATCTCTCCTGAGAAAGTACATACCAGATCCTTCACATGTACTCAGCTCAGAAGTTGTACCGCTGGAGCAAGATCTTTCTTATGAAGAACAGCCGATAGAGATTCTGGATCGTAGCGAAAAAGTCCTATGAAACAAGACCACTCGCTTGGTGAAAGTTTTATGGAGGAACCACCAACTTGAAGAAGCTACATGGGAGCTTGAGGATATGATGAGGGAGAAGTATCCTCATTTGTTTGTTACAAAGTGACGAATTTCGAGGGCGAAATTCTTTTTAAGGGGGGTAGAATGTAACACCCGAGACTTTTATGTTATATAAATCATCAAAGGAATCTTTTTCTACACAACACTTGCTTGGCTTGCTTTTCACGCAATCGCGACCTTCCTCGATAGCTTGCGTCGTACGTAATACCGAGTTTCACTAAACAACAATATGCTATTAAAACTAGCCGTTATGAATAGTAATAACCACTTTTTGAAATTTTATAAATTTTATTTTTCAAAATGGACTTCATTTTTGGACTCAGAATATCGAAATTAGCCTAGGGTGAAATTTTGGTATTTTTCTAAAAACTTTCAATTTTTGATGAATAGTGAAACCACTAAGTGGTAGGTTAAAAAACTGAATTTTGCATAAAACTTAATTTTACCGCTTCTGTGAATGGAATTTCGAAAATGCGAGAGACACGGTTAATATCAAGGACTAAAATGTGGTTCAATGAGATGAAAATAATTTTTTGGTGAATAGTAACTTTTTACTTTTTTTTTCAGCGGTTAATAGTAAATAGGGTAACTAAGGGTAAATATGATATTAATATTACCCTAACACATGTCCTAATTCTATTGGAAAAGTTTATCTCGACCAAAAACAACCTTAAGTGTAAAATATTATCATTTAGGCCCACTTGGATTAGATTAGGACATTTATTATTAATTTATTTAAAGAAGGGTTAAAATAGTTAAAATCAAAGTTTAATAAGTAAATCATTTTTACTATGGGGTTATACATAAGATAAATTCGACTATAAATATTCATTAGAAAGATAAAAAGATTTCCTACATAAGGGTATTTTATTTGTAATTTTTAGACATTAAATAATTTAATTTATTTATGACACAATGATGATGTAGTAATTATCTTATTAATGAAATATTGACATAATTGATGTTATAAACACCAAAATAAATGTAATTTGAGACTTTTTATGAATTCCACTAATTTTCTAGGTTGCTATGATATATTAGTGTTGATTTAATCAACTTGGTTAGAACATATAATTCTGTTATGACTTTCACAAAAATCATATATCAAATAGTGTCAAAATTGACACAAAATAGTTTTTAAATCAAATATTATATTATTAATTGTTATTTTATTCTTAAAAATCTAAGGTTCGGCCAAATGACTTATATAAGGATATATATATTAATAATAAACAATTTGGGGTTCGTTTGGCATGTTATAGTAAGTGTATTAACCATATAGTGAAAGAAAACAAAAAGACACGGTAAAAGTTAAATTAATTAACTTAGAGTTAAATCTAATTGATAAGGTTAAAATAATACCCTAAACTTGTCTAAATCCTATTGGTTGATAGGATTTCGACCCTCCCCCACTTTATCTTCGAAATAAGACCCTTTGGAACCATTATAAACCGATTTTTACTTTAATATAAAATAATATTTTGAGATATTCCTAAGGTGCCCCTCTCCTCCCTTATAAAAGGGCACCTCCTCCCCCTCCTCCTCACACCAATTTGAGCACTCAAGCTCGGCCAACCCCTGCCATTTTCCCTTCTCCACTTCCCTAGAATAATCCTAGAGGTCCTGGTCTTCTCCAAAGACCAATCTTAGTTCCTTAAGTGGAGGATTCAAAAAGGCGTTCCAAAGAAGAGGTAATATCCATTCCCGATCTTTTCAATTTCTTTCTTCTTCAACTTCTTCTTCTTTAGTTGTTTCATGATAAAGTAATAACATCAGTATTAATAACATACTGATATGTTATTATAAATATGAAACAACCCTAATTCACCTTCTATCCATCCTACGGAAAAATGAAATCACCGCGCGTGCGTACGTACGGAATACCGTCTCCACGCCGTGGTGTAATCTATTTTCCACCATCACCTTACAAGGATGGGTATAATGGTGTAATCAGTAACTATATATGATTATTATTAAGTAATATTGATACTGAAATAATATATATATATACTCCAATACAATTCCACGATCATAGGAACGATATCATCACTCGTGCGTACGTACGGAATACCGTCTCCACGATGTGATGCGACTCGTTCTACATGATCTTCATTTCATAATGATTATATAAATGAATTGAATGAATGAATATGGTATATACTACACTAATACCATTCTGGAAATGAATTATCTATAACCTAAAGATAAGAATAAGAATTTATTCGACAAAACACGCATAAGAACAAAAAGTTATAAAGACCCGAGTAACAAGTAACAATGAAATATTACTAACAAGAAGCTAATAATATGACCATATATGATCTCATATCAATATGTATGATTCTGGAATAAGTCAATAACATTATTTAAACCATTATACAGGAGCTTCGGACACGAACAAAGCAAATCGGACCTAAGGTAAGGGAAAATATCACAATCTCACTTTTATCCGAGATTGTTTTTACTTTGGTAACTATTGGGGTGTATTTTATCATCCACATCCATGTCCCCTCGATATGTAATATTATTTCCTTCCTTCTACAATATTTTATATCCAATTTTACCCTTCGGTAAGTTTTTTGTAAAAGATATGGAAGGAATCTTTTGTCGTTTTTCGTACGAGGTACTTTTTGACTTTTCCGACAAAAGTACGAAGAATGTTTTTTTTAACTTATACGGCATGAATGGATTTTTAAAACATTACTTCAAAGAAGCTTCCTTTACAAGTTTTCAAGTTTATTTTTAATCAACTTCTTTTATTTTAAAGTTGTATGACATGTTATGAAAGGAAAAATGTTTTTGAAGAAGAAAGGATATTTTCCTCAAGAATTCAATTCAAGTGTTTTATCAAAATTATTTTCCATCTAAGATAATAAAGGGTTCTGTTTCTATCCATATTTTTACATTGGTTTGACTATGTTGTGATGGAATTATGTTTATGAATTCCTTTATCATATATTAATTGATTTATGATGTCATGATGTTTCAAGAATCCCATTTTTGTTATATGTGTTATGCGATGATGTATGTTTTATGATTATGTGGCACACATAAGAAAGGATTCATTATAAGATGGGTGGGACCTATATCTCCCTCCAATGCATTGGGTAAAGATTTTATATCTCATGAGATAGACATGGCTGGAACGGAAGGTTATTTCGGTTCAGTGATACAGGACTGAAACGAGGAGTGAACTCGGTTCAGAAAGGGACTTTGTCCACTAAGATAGTCTTGGCAATGAGTCATGACTAACAAGAAATGATTTTCCATGATTATGTGTGCATGCCACAAAGATTCAAGTTTTATGTTATGATTATGGGGATCTCATTTTCACTTCTATGATTTATTCCATGTTAAGATATTATGATCTCTTTTTCAGGTTTTAATTTTCAAAAAGATATGATATGATTTTTATTTCCTTTATTTGCCCTTGCTGAGCATTTGAGCTCACCCTTTTATGTTTTCTTTTCCCCAGGTCAGGAAGATGGATATTAAGTAGAATATGCTAAAAGGGACCCTAGATATGTTGAAATAAATGGGAGACACTGTAGAAGATTTATGAACCAGTTGTTTATGTTTCCCAGTTTCTAAAGACACTATACCTATACGGTCCTTTGTGGTTTTGTCATATGTTGTAATAAGTGTGCTTCAATTTTGAAGTATTAACAATGTATGTAAAGTGTAGGTCGTTATAGTGCCTCCCTTGTCGGTTGAGCCACCATCGCGGGCCGCAACGCCCCCGCCGGCCGCACCGCCCTCACAAGCTTCTCTGCCCTCGCAATCTGCGCCGCCCTCGCCAGTAGGGGCACCTCACCTGCCTCGCTGCCCTGTAAGTCGCCCCACCGCGCCGCTGGTTGTGCCCCCGCGCCCCGGCCGCACTACACCTGGACGAACCGGCCGTGTCTTCGTGATTCTCTTGGCCAAACTGGCTCCGTTCCACCAAGATGATCCACATACACGGAACCCTTTAGGACAAACCTCACTCATGGCCTGCTGGGATGTGCCCACCGGGCTGGGTCCGTCTGACCGGTTCAGACTACACCCAGGCCCACTCCAACCCTTGACATTATTTTGGCCATATCATTGGCACCAGACATCCATTTGATGAACGGTAAGATGCACTGGTAATATTGGAGCGTGACCGTCCCTTTGAGTATACCACACTAGATTTTGTTGTATAGTTGAGATTTGGTCAGGTTGGACCGTGCATGAATCAAACCGGGCCACCGAGACAAAAATGCTAATAACTCAAAGACCGAGCGTCTGATTGACAAGTCGTCAATTGTGTTGTGTCCTCTATAATGTGGCAGAAATTTGGGATACTTATTCATGGGACTTCATAGCAGTTGGATCATCGACCAGTATCTTGTTCCATTGAGATACTTTTTCATGGACTTTGTGGCAGTTGGAGCATCGGTCAATATCGTGTGGTGGGGATCTTCTTGAGATGAGGGAGAATTTGTGAGGGAACCGAAGAGATGGCTGAGATATTATGACTGCTAATTGATTGAATCAGAGTGACTCAACTAGCCAGGTGGGAAGCACCTGTTAGTGGTGGCAGAAAAATGGTGGAGGAGCACCTAGTTATGGTGGCAGACCTGCAGTACTCAACAGGAGGACTACCTCTACAGGCAATTAGGGGGAGCACCTGGTTGTGGTTGTAGACCCAAGGTAGGGATCGCCTCTGTGTGATACAGCAGACCCATGGTACTCGATAGGAGGATTACCTCATCAGTCCAATGATAGTGGGGTGCACATGGTTATGGCTGTGGTCCCACTATACTAGATAGAGGAGCAGTTCTCCAGCAGCCGAGGTTTCAAAATGTTTTACCCCTAGAATAAATCCAGGTTGAGCTGAGTCAGTAAAATTTGTGATAGTCTCATAATTAAGATGGATTAAATGATAACTTAGGTATATGTATGGGCATATAGCTAAGTAAGGTTATCTGTTGATTTCATGCTTTTTGGATTACCCTTGTTTGATTTTGTGAGACCTTGAGGGTCTCGGGGTCTCGACTGAGTATCGTTATACTCACCCCAGCACGGGCTACGCACACACCATATTGTGTTGGATGTAGATTACAGAAAATGATGACTGAGGCTGAGAGTGCCAGGACTGCACATTACCGAGAGGTGGACCTTACGACGAGTTGGAACATGGAGGAGACTGACAGACGTGGAGTGCTGAGGAATCGATATGTACCTACCCTTCATGTAGGAATTCCGAAGGACGGCCCAATAATTGTTTTTCCTTTATTCAATTGTACTTGTACTTCCAGTTCCTTTTACTTTACATTTGGGGTTATATTTCTGGACTATTTTAATTTTTAGTGCTCTCTTGTTAAACAGTTTACATGATGTTTTGTATCTAGATGTGTGATCTGTTTTCTGTGTTTATAGATTATAAAGGAAATGCGTTGACATTTTTAGGGAATTACGCCTTTTGTGCTAGTCACCAGCCCCAGGCCTACGGAAGGTGGGCTTGGGGTAGTCACGACATGGGCCCCGAGGGACCTGTCGTGACAAATTGGTGTCAAAGGAGTGGGTTATACCGTAGAACTTAGGACACTGAAATTTTCAGTGATGAAATATTGTTAACAGTGGTGAGTGTGGTTTTTAGTTCTGGGTGTGCAGTGTTGGTGTTGCGGATGACATTTCCATATATGAGGACCCTAGCTTTTGACTTCCAAATCAGTACATGAAAACACGGATTGAATGTGTGTTTTCATTATTTTTCATTATTTCAGCTCAATGAGGTCATCTCACCAGGTATAACTTTTGACCCAATCGCATCTGTTTCTATTAGGATGCCTCCACATGGACTACCAGCTAGAGTCCCGAGATTTGTACACACAAATCGCCCACCGAGCGACGAGGCCTCGGTGTATGGCCTTTTCTAGCGGAGTCACTAGCGGTACCACCCCCCCATTGGGCCACCAATGCCACCGTCCCCAGAAGCTGATGGTGAACACCACTTGAGCGCTTTTCATGAGTTCCAGCACCAAAAGCCACCCATGTTCATGGGAAAGATGGACCGACAGGCGGCTAAGGATTGTATGGAGGTTGTGGTGAGAGAATTCCGAGTGGTAGGGACACCAACCGACATCATGGTGATTTTTGCAGTTAGCCTTCTACAGGATGAAAGGGGTAGATGGTGCAGCCTGATACCCCAGGATCACGACATGATGAGGCTTCTTTGGGAATACTTCGAGAGCCTATTTTGGGCAGATTTTGTTCCAGAGACTCTTCGCACTATATGAATTCACGAGCTACATCATCTGTAGTAGGGTAGCATGACTGTAGCTCAGTACACAACGAGGTTCAAAGAAGTCTCCCAATACTCCACTGATATGGTGCATGACCCATTCATCAGGTCCCAGACCTTCGATCAGGGGCCCAGAAAAATGATCAGAGCTCCGATGATCTCTTTCAGCATCCCTATGCTGGTGGGGGTGCTAGAGAGAGCCCTCCTTGTAGAGAGAATCCATGCTGACTAGTCTCCATCAGCGAGATCCACCACCAGTCGACACATAGTGGAGTTTTCTATAGCAGACAGCAGAAAGTTGACATAGAGGTCGAAGAGGACAAGACCCACTGGTGGATGACCTCCAGACTCAGGTTTAGTTGTACGGGGCACTGGAGACCAAGCCAGAGGTGCTCGGAGCGAGCAGTGTTACTCATGCAGTGGGTAGGGTAACATGGCTCATGACTACCCGACCCGTCGTTCGTATGACCCTAAAATGTTCTAAAGACCACCTAGGAAGAGAAAATGATTCGATCTAGGTGGACCAAAGGTCATAGGAGGACGTGGTAGAGGCGATGGTCGTGTAGCTGGCAGTGGGTGACATTTCGAAGTGTTACTGCCACCACCACCTGGAGGTCCACCCCAACTGTAGGGAGCATGTGGATTGGGGAGAGCTCAGCTCAAGGTAGTTGAATCATATGATCATGGCGCTCTGGAGATGAATTGAAGAAAGATATGTGTCTACTCCAACATATCTATAGTACTTATAGACACAGGTGCCAGTCACTCTTTCATTTCCACTACCCTCGTTTGGAGCTCAGAGATTTCAATAGAGTCGTTGGCTAGATCCTTACTGCTAGTGACTCCTATGGGAGCGGATTTGATGATTAAACACTGGTGCCAACACTGTGAGCTTAATCTAGGAGGCAAGAGCTTCTACTGAGATCTCCTAGTATCAGTGTCAAGGCCATACGACACAATCTTGGGGATGGACTGGTAGTCTACAGTCCATGTTCAGATTGACTGTATTTGGTGCAAAGTGTGGTGTTTCTATACGGATAGGACCAAATTTAACTTCACTGGTGAGAAGGGAGCTTTTTCAACATAGGATAGACCTACTCAAAGGAGTGTTCATCCGATCACTCATCAGTTGGCTAGCCAAAACCATGGAGCTATTGATGTGGAGAGTCCAAGCTATCCTGTATTTGTGGACTAGTACACGAATTTTTTACCTGATGATGTACCAGGTCTACCTCCTCACATATAGATGGAATTTTATATTGACATGTTCCCTGGTATGGTACCAATATTGGTTCACGCCCAAATTTACCCAAGAGAAGAAGGGTAGAATGGTCCTTGTAGTGTAGCTTGGGTTGTCGATTCCACAGAGACCTAAGAAGATACCTAAGATACACAACCTAAGGGATGGATTTTTGGATATTAAGTGGCCAACTTGGAATGATTTTGGTTGGGTTTTAAAGATATCTAATATATTTAAGTGGATTCAATTTAAAAGAATGAGTTGATCTTAGGTTATCTCTTGGGGTGGATTGGACGTATTTTCTTTTTAATGATTTCAATTTCTTAAATTTGAGATGGGTTCATTTAAGGAGATAAAACAACATCATCACTTACTGGTTTAATACATATACCCTCTAATAATAATCACCTATACACTTGAAGGATCAATGTTTTGAGCACTTCAAGGTAAAGGATCGTATTTGTACTTGAAGTGTGTGGCCTTAAATTCAACAAGGACGATGGAGTTTAAAAATCATCAAATAAAAATCCCAATTAAAGAAGTGATTATACATTAATTAGGTGATAAATAACATCCAATATAGCCCCTTTATACTCCCTTGGATCAACCCATAAGTGGGTTAGACCTCCATTGATCCCATGGTTTCAATGGAAGCGGAAAGTAGACTCATGTGGGAGCAAATGGAGAAGTAAAGAAAACAACAAAAATAAAATCATCACTCCACCGTTTTGTATATAATTTCACAAGGGTTGGTGTGAATAAATTCACACCTTGATCCAAAGTTATCAAATTGATATTAATAACAACAGAATAAGAGTATAAGAAGAACTTTTATTAAGAAACTAAAGTGAATTGAACAACTTACATGTGAACGACAAAATTGAGGCAACAAAAATGCAGCATAACATTACAATTGAACAAAGCATCCACGATCTTAAACTCCTTCACCACCACTGCCTTAAATAGTCATTTTGGGAGCCTTGGGTCGAGCCTCAAACAGTACAAATCATCTCAATTAATTTTGGTAGGCCATAGGTGGTGGAATGCTTGGGGAATTTGAACTTTTCCACATTTGACCCGAGGTGGCAGCCAGCTTTCCTTCACCGAACAGACGCGTCTGGAAATCCTTCTAGACAACCGAATCAGAGTGGGCCACAGAAGAAGAAAATGTAGCATCATATGTCTTATATCCTCCTGTAAATTTTGGGCCCATTTGGAGTTACAGATTCCGAGATATGATAAAAGTAGTGGACTGTTTTTCTCGGATGCAGAATCTAGCCCAGAATTGTATCTCTAACTTGGTCTGCTTTAATGACCACCATAGAAGCAGAATTAGCATTGGATCATGAAGAGTTATTTGTTCCTATGAATGGATTATAGAATCCCACAAAATTTGGGATTCATTGGGACTGTATGATGGGCCCCATAGTCTCATCAGTGGGATAGTGTCCAATCTGCCTTCTCTAGAATTTCTTCCTTTCATCACAAAATATCCCCATCTTTTTCCATGAATTATCCATTGATCCCGGAATGAAAAATGTTCCCATTTAAGTGTAGATAACTTTCCCAAAATATAAAATTAAAAAAATTGGTAATTACATTCCTTAGAATTAGATGACTTATTGGGCCTAAATTGGTGTATATTAGGCATGATGTGCACAAATGATGACAATGGATGTTCATAGTGAAAATGCACTAACTCAGGCCCATAAGATCAAAAATTAACATTTAATACCATTAAAATGTAATTAAAATATATGTTTTTATTGGATAATCACACCCCCCAACTTGAGATTTTCTAGTCCCTAGCAAATAATTCAATGATTTTATTTGAATTCCTTTCTTCAAACACATTATAACAAACAGTGCTCACAATGTAAACTGCACACAAATATATTTTTATAACATATCAAGATAATTTAAAACAAGATGAATTTAAAATCAGATCCCAATCCCAAGCCCATTCCTTTGATCCAATCCATCATCATACTTCATCCAACTCAATTAGGTGTAGTGATGTGTTGTGTATCACAATAGATATGGGGGTTCATTTTCATTCAAGGGGAAATCATAGAAGCGCTAGGTGGAATCACATTTAATCCTAATATGAGTATTCTTCATTCTTTTTTTTTTTGATTTTTTTTGCAATATTTCCATAGTAATTGAGATTACAGTTAATCAAATTAACCCATGTAGTAAGACTTTGCCGATTACTCCCAGACTCAAAGGCCTTAGGGCACCAAGTGAAGCCCACATACTCGAGCATCGTCTCGAGTTAACTTAATCAAAAACAAACTAAAATTACCATAAATAGAGATATATTGAAAAACTCAGGGCTAGACAACTCTGGAGTCACGATCCCCATGTTCTGAAAGCCTCACATTTTATCAATCCATTGCTCTACACGCAAATTTTTTTTTAGTTTTTTTTTAGTTTTTTTTGAATACTCATATTATTCATAAAAATAAAACCAGCCTATGCTATTTATTATGGGACCCCAAAAATTAAAAGTAGTACCCCACAGTCTAGAGGACGTGCATTGTGGCATTTTTTTTATTTGGATGAAAATATAAACGATGAAATATCACATTGGACAACCACACTTTCCAAAATCTATGCTTTTAAACTTAATCATGAATTAAATTAAGATTCAAGGAAATAATAATTATTTGATATGTAGTTTTTATGTGAGCAAAGAAGTTATTATATGAATGATAAAGGAATTTTACTTCTTTTTGTCATCATTGTTTTTTTAAACAAACATTTTGTTTCCACACCCCCCAACTTAGAATGAAACTGTCCCTAGTTTCCTAAAAACAAAAAATAGAATGGGGTAGAGTAATAAAAAGGGGAGTTCAATAAGGAAATTGAAATATGAGGATCATGGAATGAAGTCACCTGGTGGTTGAAGTTTGATGTTCTTGCCGATCGAATTTATTCCTTTGATATCCATGTCGCTTGCAAAGTTCCCTAGTGGGAAAAAAAGAAACAAAACAAAAAAAACAAAAAAACAAACAATATATATATATTTACATTTATATAATAAAGGAAGTAAAATATAAGAATATAAATAAAAATTATAGAATAAGAAAGCACAAGAAGACGCAGGTCAGTGGTAAGCGCGCGCCCCTGTCTCCCTTCGGTCCCGGGTTCGAGTCCCTGCGGCTTCGCCGGTTGTGACGAGGTTTTCCCCACGGCCTATGGTGTGGACTTTATTATTATTATTATTATTATTTTATTTTTATTTTTATCTTAACCTATAAAATAATAAAAACAAAATAAACTGATGATACATTTTCTTCTTTTTAAATTTCTGGGTAAGGTATTACTCAAGGATCACACCACGTGACATGGATGAATATGGTGCTCCTCTTTCGTACCCATCCATACTCATAATAGAAGAACAGGTCAAAAGTCTATTTTTTATTTTTAAATATAAAAATGATTAAGTAATCTTATTTGAAATGATGATTCAGAAAGATTAGAAACATAAAAACCACGGGTTGCCTCCCGTGCAGCGCTTTGTTTAACGTAGTTAGCCCGACATAGATCCCAAATTTATCAATTTTTTCCTGGTTCATAGATTGGATCAATTAACTCAACATCTATTTCCTGTTTATTGAATGATTCAACGAATGGTTTTAACCTTTGGTCATTGACCTTGAAAAGGTAACCACTTGTGGGATCTTGAATCTCTACTGCCCCATGGGGGAATACATGATGCACTATGAAAGGTCCTGACCATCTAGACCTTAACTTCCAAGATGTAAATGAAGTTTTGAACTATACAAGAGCACAAGTTTTCCAGGTTCAAAATGTTTGACCTTGATATTCCTAGATTGTTAGGCTTGAACTCTAGCTTTATTGATCCTTGAATTTTCATAAGCCTCCATCCTTAGTTCCTCCAGTTCATTGAGATCTAATTTCCTTTTTGTTCCAGCCAATGAGAGGTCATAATCTATTTTCTTAATTGCCCAAAATGCCTTATGTTCAATCTCCACTGGCAAATGGCATGCTTTACCATAAACCAACCTATATGGGTACATTCCTAAAATGGTTTTATATGCAGTTCTATAGGCCCAAAGAGCATCTAAGAGTTTCCCAGACCAATCTTTCCTAGAGGGGTTGACTGTTTTTTAAAGAATTTGCTTAATCTCCCTATTCGCTTACTCAGCTTGACCATTGGTTTGAGGATGGTATGCAGTGGACACTTTATGAGAAATACCATACTTAGACATGAATGAAGCGAATGGGCTGTTGCAGAAATGGGTTCCACGATCACTTATGATAGCCCTAGGAATTCCAAATCTAGAGAATATGTTTTCTTTTAGGAATCTAATCACAGTTTGATGATCATTGGATTTTGTGGGAATGGCCTCAACCCATTTTGAGACATAATCAACAGCTAAGAGTATGTAGAGGTAACCCCGAGAGTTTGGGAAGGGTCCCATGAAATAAATTCCCCAACAGTCAATGATTTCAACCACTAAGATGGGAGTGAGTGGCATTTGATTCCTTTTTGTGATGGACCCTACTTGTTGACACCTAGGACAGCTTTGACAAAATGTGTAGGAGTCCCTTGATAGGGTGGTCCAGAAAAGAGCACATTGATGAATCTTATCAGATGTTTTCTTAGAGGAAAAGTGACCTCCACATGCCTCACTATGACAGAATTTAAGGATGGACACTTGTTCAGATTCTGGAACACACCTCCTAATGACTTGGTCAGGGCAGAACTTATAGAGGTATGGATCATCAAACACATAGTGTCTAACATCAGAAAGTAATTTCCTTCGAGCTTGAGTCCCTAAGAATTTTGTAATGACTCCTATCACTAAGAAATTTTCTATGTCAGCATACCAAGGGCAGTCACTCACAGAGTATTAGTGTTCATCAAGAAAGGAATCAGACACAGAAAAGTGATTTGAGTTGCCTTTGAATTCCATCCTAGAGAGGTGATCAGCTACAACATTTTCAACTCCCTTTTTATCCTTGATTGTGAGGTCAAATTCTTTTAAGAGATGGACCCACCTAATCAGTCTAGCCTTAGCATCTTGTTTTTAGAAGAGGTATTTTAGTGAAGAATGGTCAGTGAACACAGTGATGGGTGATCCTAAGAGGTAGGACCTAAACGTCTCTAAGGAAAACAAAATAGAAATTAACTCCTTTTCAGTGCTGGTGTAATTGATTTGGGCATCATTTAAGGATTTTCATGCATAAGCAATGACATAAGGAGTTTTATCACAACATTGTCCTAACACAGCTCCAACAGAAAAGTCACTGGCATCACACATAAGTTCAAAAGGAAGGTTCCAATTTGGAGATTTCATAATGGGAGGAGAGGTGAGAGAGGATTTGAGGGTTGAGAATGAACCATCACAGCTTTCTGTCCAAACAAATGGAGCATCCTTTACTAAGAGAGCACAAAGGGGACGAGATATTGAACTAAAGTACTTGATGAATCTTCTATAGAAACCAGCATGTCCTAAGAAAGACCTCACTTCTTTGACAGTTTTGCGTGATGGAAGGTGACGAATGATGTCAACATTTGCATTATCAACTTCAATCCCCCTACTCGAGACCAGATGGCCTAGAACAAGTCCCTCTTTAACCATGAAATGGCATTTTTCCCAGTTTAGGACCAGATTTTTTTCTTCACATCTTGACAAGACTCTCTCCACATTCTGCAGACATCCCTCAAAAGTATCCCCAAACACAGAGAAGTCATCCATGAAGACCTCAAGAAAATCCCCTACCATGTCTGAGAAGATTCCCGTCATGCACCGCTGGATGGTTCCAGGGGCATTGCATAACCTGAAGGGCATGCGTTTGAAGGCAAAGGTACCGAAAGGACATGTGAATGTAGTCTTCCCTTGATCCTCTAGGGAGACCTCAATTTGATTGTACCCCGAGTACCCATCTAAGAAACAGTAGAAGGCATGACCTGCCACTCTCTCAAGGACTTGATCAATGAATGTTAAGGGGAAATGGTCCTTCTTGGTGAATGAGTTTAGTTTCCTATAGTCAATGCAGACCCTCCATCCACTACTCACCCTTGTTGGAAGAATATCTCCATCCTCATTGGTTGTCACTATGATTCCAGCCTTTTTTGGAACCAATTGGATTGGGCTCACCCATTCACTCTCAGCTATGGGATATATGATACCATCATTCAACAATTTTAGAAGTTCCTTCCTTACTACCTCCATGAGATTAGGATTGAGTCGCCGTTGAGGTTGACGACATGGCTTTGAATAAGATTCCAGAACAATACTATGAGTCCCGATAAGTGGGCTAATCCCAGGAATATCAGAAAGGGTCCAACCAATGGCTTTCTTATGCTTCTTAAGGACATATAGAAGCATCCTCTAATGATTGGCTTCAAGATAAGAAGAAATTACAATAGGATGTGTATGATTTTCCCCTAGGAAGGCATACTTTAGTGCAGCAGGAAGTTCCTTCAATTCAAGATCAGGTTGGTTCAGAATTTCAGCAGAAGATTGGGACATTGGATCAAGATCAATTTTTTTTAGAGGTTCAGATAGGATTTATTCCTCACATGTAGAAGTTTCAGCTACTAGATTGGCTTGATCAGATTTAGGGAAGGAATTTAGAGGGGTCTCTATGAAATTGGTTTCTTGAAAGGTTTCACTGATTGTTGGACCTAAGACTTCATCATAAGAGCAATTTGAAAATGATTCAAGCCAAGGAGATAAACTTCATTCATATGAACAAAGGAAATCAATCTCATTCTGACTTAAACATTCATCAAATATTCCTTGATGTTCCATGGATTCATTATCAATGCTTCCTATCATGTTTACTTCATTAATATCCTCGTCATCCCCTATTTGTGAGATTGCATTATAGATGTTCAAGTCTAGACTCATGTTCCCAAAGGTGATGGTCATGTTCCCATTTCGGACTCGGATAACAGAGTTGATTGTTGCAAGTAAAGGATGACCAAGGATGATTGTGGTTTGTTCCTTATTTCCTAAATTTGGATGGTTGTCCAGGACAATGAAATCAGCATGGTAGATGAAGTTTTCAACCTTTACCAGAATGTCCATTAAAATCCCCTTTGGAACCCTAATTCTACGATCAGCAAGATGAAGTGTGACAGATGTGGGTTGGAGCTCTTCTAGGCCTAACTGGCAGTACACAGCATATGGGATGATATTGACACTAGCACCTAGGTCACACAAGGCCTTGAAAACTTTGCTTTCTCCTAGTTCAACATTGATGTAAGGGCAACCTGGGTCTTTCAACTTAGGAGGAATGGTCCCTTGAATGGTGGTACTCACATTAGCAGCCAAAAGGACTTGGTTTTTATGTGAAAATTTTCTTATAAAAGTGCACAAGTCCTTAAGGTACTTTGAGTAGGCAGGTATAGTTTGGATGGCATCGAGAAGGAGTATGTTCAACTTGACTTGTGAAAATATTTCCCTCAACGTTTCACTCAGTTCAGGCTTGGATTTCCCCCTCATGCGTTGGGGAAAGGGTGCAGGTTTTGGGGTTGTTTGTTGAAGAGTTGTTTCTTTCACATTGTTATCAGTTTCCTCAGTTTGATCTTGTGGTTCATTTGAATTTTCATCCAAGTTTGAATCTTCAGGTGGGTTCTGAATTAGTTGTTCAGGTTTCTCAATTGATTTCCCACTTCTTAAAATAGTCACAACCTTTAGTTGTTCATGAGTTGTTAGAGCACAACATGACTCTCCCCTTGAAGTTGAGGATGGCACCGCCTAAGTAGGAATTGGTGCCTTTCCTGTTTTGATGGTTTGAAGTTCTATTTTTAGGGAAGAGACTTCTTAGTTCATCCTCTCCATTTGTTTGCACAGTTGTTCTAGTAGGATTTGTGGAACAGTTTGGGTTGGTGCTTGAGTAGGTTACTTTATCCAAGGGGGATATTTTGGAGGTGGGATGGTTTGTTGAAAATGGACCGGTGGCTGTTGGTATTGGATAGGTTGGGTTTGGAACTGGTTATGGGTTTGGTAGTTCTGTTGAGGGTAAGGATTTTGCCCTTGTGGTTGGCTATGTTGTTGGTTATCCTTCCATCGGAATCCTAGGTGGTCATTGTACCTTGGATTGAAGGTGTTTTGGTATTGGGGCTTTTGAAAGTTTAGGGCATTGACTTCCGCTGGGGGTCCTCCTAGAAGAACATCCTTGATGGATGGAATGGTTGGGCAGTTGTCTGTTTTATGGTCATGTTTGTCACAAATTGTGCAAACAAGGTCTACATTTTGGATTTCATGTACTTTCCTAAGGTCTATCTCTTCAACCATCCTAGATAGTTCTGCGAGTTTAGCCCTAAGGCTTTCCTCTTCTCTAAGTGTATGAATTCCGGTGGTTCATTGTGGCTTTTCAGAATAAGGTGAAGTTCCCAAATTTTGGTTTTGTTCAGCCAGACTTTCCAGATACTCGTAAGCATCATTTGGGGCCTTGTTTTTAAAAGTTCCATTACACATCATGTCAATGAATTGTTTATTACCCGGACCCAACCCTTCATAGAAAATTCTCACTTGTTCAGGTATGGAAAACCCATGGTGTGGAACCATGTTTAGGGTGTCTTTGAACCTCTTCCATGTTTCATTAAATGACTCTCCCTCTTTTTCAAAAAAGTTTTGGATGCTCTTTTTAAGTGCAATTGTTTTGTGATGAGGGAAGTATTTTTTGTAGAATTCTCTTTGTAGTTGGTCCCAAGAGTGGATTGATGCAGGTCTCAAGTTGTTTAGCCAATTTTTAGCTCTATCCTTTAATGAAAAAGGAAATAGCCTCATCTTAGCGGATTGTAGTTGATGTGGGGGACACATGGTTTCAACAATGTCGTTGAATTCATTGACATAAAGGTATGGCATTTATGACTCCATCCCAAGAAAGGTTGGAAGGTGGTTTAGGACATGGGGTTTGAATATGTAGTTGGTGTCTCCTATGGAATTGTGTCTAATGCATGAGGGGGCATTGGTCCAAGCTAGAGTGAGATAGTCATTCATGGTTTGATCAACTACATTCCCTAAGTTTGGAGCTTCTTGGTTTTGGTTTCCCATTTGATTCCCCCCAGGGTTTACAATTTGATTTTGTGGATGACCCTCCATTGGACTTGTTTCAAGTTTTGACATTGGGGTTTCAAGAATATTTGAATCTGATTTAAACAATCCCTTAGGTGCACTTGACTCCCCTATCCTAGGACTTTCCACCCTAACTAGTCTGTTGGAGAAATCGCGGGTGTAGGCGGGCATGCGCCAAAAAAAGCGAGAAAAGGACAAGATAAGAGATCTTGGGTGAGAGTAGAAGAATGTAGGTGAGGAAAGAAGGTTTTTTTTTGTATCTAAGGTACTTAATTGGTCCCCGGAAACGGCACCAAAATTTGGTTCACGCCCAAATTTACCCAAGAGAAGAAGGGTACAACGGTCCTTGTAGTGTAGCTTGGGTTGTCGATTCCACAGAGACCTAAGAAGATACCTAAGATACACAAACTAAGGGATGGATTTTTGGCTATGAAGTGGACAACTTGGATTGATTTTGGATGTGTTTTAAATATATCTAATAGATTTAAGTGGATTCAATTTAAAAGAATGAGCTGATCCTAGGTTATCGCTCGGGGTGGATTGGACGTATTTTATTTTTAATGATTTCAATTTCTTAAATTTGAGATGGGTTCATTTAAGGAGATAAAACAACATCATCACTTATTGGTTTAATGCCTAAACCCTCTAATACTAATCACCTATACACTTGAAGGATCAATGTTTTGAGCACTTCAAGGTAAAGGATCGTATTAGTACATAAAGTGTGTGGCCTTAAATTCAACAAGGACGATGGAGTTTAAAAATCATCAAATAAAAATCCCAATTAAAGAAGTGATTATACATTAATTAGGTGATAAATAACATAAAATCCAGCCCCTTACTACTCCCTTGGATCAACCCATAAGGGGGTTAGCCCTGAATTGATCCCATGGTTTCAATGGAAGCGGAAAGTAGACTCATGAGGGAGGAAATGGAGAAGTAAAGAAAACAACAAAAATAAAATGATCACTCCACCGTTGTGTGAATAATTTCAAAAGGGTTGGTGTGAATAAATTCACACCTTGATCCAACGGTATCAAAGTGATTTTAAGAACAACATAATAAGAGTAGAATAAGAACTTTTATTAAGAAACTGAAGTGAATTGAACAACTTACATGTGAACCACAAAATTGAGGCAACAAAAATGCAGCATAACATTACAATTGAACAAAGCATCCAAGATCATCAACCCCTTCACCACCACTGCCTTAACTAGGCATTTTGGGAGCCTTGGGTCGAGCCTCAAACAGTACAAAGTATCTCAATTAATTTTGGTAGGCCATTGGTGGTGGAAAGCTTGTGGAATTTGAACTTTTCCACATTTGACCCGAGGTGGCAGCCAGCTTTCCTTCACCGAACATACGCATCTGGAAAACCTTCTAGAAGGACGAATCAGAGTGGACCATAGAAGAAGACAATGGATCTCCAGATGTCTTCTAACCGCCTGTAAACATTGGCCCCATTTGGAGTTACGTATTTCTAGATATGATAAAATTAGTGGACTGTTTTTCTGGGACGGAGAATCCGGCCCAGAATTGTATCTCTATCTTGGTCTGCTTTAATGACCACCATAGATGCCGAATTTGCATTGTCTCATGAAGAGTTATTTGTTACTATGAATGACTTATAGAATACCACAAAATTTGGAATTCATTGGGCCTGTATGCTGGGCCCCACAGTCTCATCAGTGGGCTAGTGTCCAATCTGCCTTCTCTAAAATTGCTTCCTTTCATCAGAAAATATCCCCATCTTCTTCCATGAATTCTCCATTGATCCCTGAATGAAAAATGTTCACATTTAAGTGAAGATAACGTTCCCAAAATATCAAATTAAAAAATTGTGAATTATATTCCTTATAATCAGATGACTCATTGGGCCTAAATTGGTGTATATTAGGCATGAAGTGCACAAATGATGACAATGGATGTTCATAATGAAAATGCACTAACTCAGGCCCATAAGATCAAAAATGAACATTTAATACCATTAAAATGTAATTAAAATATATATTTTTATTGGATAATCAAATATATACACCAGCAAATTGGATGGTTCCCGTGGAGCATCGTGAACTACGGGTATAGCTAGAGGACCTGTAGGGGAAGGAATTCATCTGGAATAGTGTTTCTCCCTTGGAAGCCCTGATTATGTTCTCCAAGAAGGCGTATGGGAGCTTGAGGCTTTGTGTTTACTATCGTTGCCTGAATTAGGTGACTGTGAAGAAAAAATATCCACTCTTGAGGATTGATGACCTCCTTGATCAGTTGAAGGGAGCACAGTGGTTCTCAAAGATAGAACTCAGATCAGCCTATCACCAGTTCAGAGATCGAAATGAAGATGTGCAGAGGACGACATTCACATGTTTGTACAACCACTATGAGTTCTTGTTTTATAATTTCAGCGAAAAAAACTCTCCAGCAGTTTTTATGGGACTCATGAATAGGATCTTTCATCCCTACCTTGATCTCTTTTTCATTGAGTTCATTGACGACATTCTGATCTACTCAACTACTGAGGGGAGCTTGCATTTCATTCACAGGTAGTGCTGGACACATCCTGAGAGCTCCGGATTTATGGTAAGCTCTCTAAGTGCCCGCTCTAGATCCAAGAGGTTCAATATTTTTATCGTGTCATCATGGAGGCTTGTGGTTCTGTGGATCCAGCGATTATTGATGTGGTACTTTCTTGGGAGACACCCAAGAGTGCGATGGATGTATGATGTTTCCTGGATTTGGCTGGTTATTACCAGAGGTTTGTACCAAACTTCTCCAGAGTAGCAACACCACTATCAGCCTTGACGTAGAATGGTAAACCCATTTTGTGGTCGTAATGATGCCATCATACCTTTCATGAGTTGAGGCAGAGGCTAACTAGGGCCCCCATCATGAGGCTTCCAGAGGAAGGCTTTGCGTACATAGTCTACTGCGATGCATCAGGGACTATACTTGGATGTGTTCTGATGTAGGAGTGAGCAGTGATCGCATACAGTTCTTGGCATCTGAGACAACATGAGAAGAACTGAGCTACACGTGACTTGGAGTCAGCAGATGTGGTGTTTTCCTTGAAAATGTGGTGACACTATCTGATGGGTGAGTGTTTTACCATGTACTCTGATCAGAAGTTTCTCAGGTATATCATATCTTAGAAAGACCAGAACCTGAGATAGCAGTGATGTCTTCAGTTCATCCAAGACTATGACTTCGAGATATTCTATACTCATAGGAAGGGGGATGTGGTAGAAGATGCACTCAGCTTGAGATCTGGTATACAGCTTCTAGGAGATGTGACAGAGTAGCTGGCAACATTATAGATATCCTTTGTAGATAGGGATGGAATAGATTTTTTTCAATATCTTACAGTCATTCACCCACTCCTTCAGTGAGTTAGGGAGGCGTAGCATGGAGATGATTAATAAGAGGAATGAGGTTCTCAGATATCCATAGGACATGCACCTGATGGATTTTATGAAGGTGGGGAGCACATCATCTTTTTCAGAGGATGTACTATGTTACCAATGTCAATTCAAGAGGATGGTTTGATGGAATTTCACACATCCCCTCTATTAGTAATTCTAGGGGAGGCGAAGAAGTACCAGGATATCCAACGATAGCACTGGTGGCCGGGAATGAAGAATGATGTTGCTGAGATTGTCTTTCGTTACCTCATTTTTCAGCTACTGATGGTGAAGAATCAGGTACCAGCAGGCTTGGTTCAACCTTTAGAGGTCCCAGAGTGGAAGTGAGATGAGATATCCATGAACATCAGGATATGAATTACACGTACATCCATGGGACATGACTCGATTTGGGTGATCGTCGACCGACTCACCAAGTCATCCCACATCCCACTGATCAGAGAGAAGGGTTTTGTAGAGAGATTGGTACGCCTCAATGTGCAAGATATTGAGTGGAAACATGGAGTACCTTCAATTATTTTCTCCGATCATGAAATTAATTTTATATCCAAGCTATGTAAGGGGTTGCAGGAGGCTTTTGGGATGTAGCTTCATTTGAGCATTGCCTTCCATCCTCGGAGGGATGGATAGACTGAGTGGACCATTCAGACACATGAGGATATGATGTGTGCTTGTGTCCTCGATATCAGTCATAGCTGGGTGGATCACATAGCTTTGGGGGAGTTTTCATACAAAAACATCTACCACTCCACCATTGGGATGGGACATTCAAGGATTTGTAAGGGTGAACTTATAGATCACCTTTGTGATGCACTGACCCAGGGGAGTCAGCACTAGTGGCACCAGAGATGGTACATGCTATCAGAGCAAAGGTGCAGATAATCCAAGAGCATATGAAGACCGCACAGAGTAGGCAGAAGTCGTATGCCGATAGGAGACGGAGACCTCTGGAGTTCGAGGATGGTGACCACGTCTTTCTATGGGTCTCACCTCGATGAGGTCTACGAAGATTTGGTCAAGGCGTAAAGTTATCTCTGAGGATCATCAGAACATTCCAGGTGCTTAGTATGGTTTGCGAGGTGGCGTACTGCTTATCTCTTCCACCTTATTTGCACCGAGTACATGATGTCTTCCATGTATCCTAGCTGAGTAGATATGTGCATGACCTTTCTCACATTGTCGACCATGGAAAGTTGGACATCAACGATGGGGAGAATTTTACCGAGGCTCAATTAGATATAGAGGATCGACAAGAGCGGGTCCGTCATGGATGGTCGATACTTTTGGTGCGCGTTCGCTGGCACCACAAGAACCTTAGAGAGCACATGGGATTGGGAGGCTCAGATGCATGCTCAGTACCCCCACTTGTTCCCTTAGTTGAGTTGTGGCTTACGGGGGTGTAGTGCCCTGAGGTGGGGAGAATGTAATGACCCAAAATTTCAATATAATTTTTTTTAATTAAATGGGAATTTTTTAAGTCTGAGAAAATTGACAGTGCATGATTCTATGGCACGGTGTGCCCAGAATTAAATTATGATGTTCTTTACGGGTACATTCAGTAAACGTATGAGCATGTTTTTTTATATTTTGAACCGGTGCACTGATTTGAAATCTGAGGGCACTATTGAACACACAATGCCAATATTACCTTAAAGAGAATATTACCTCGACAATAGTTGGTTGAGAGTGAAAGATATTTTGGGGTTTCCTGATGAATAAAATAACGAAAATATAAAGTTGTATAGATTTATTATATATATTTTTTGTTAAAACCTCCATGTCGAAGTTGGAGGTGGAGACCACCACACCTTAACCTCTCATGAGAGGTTATGGTGGTGAGACCTACCTAAACCTAACCACCCATGAGAGGTTATGGTGTGGGGACCACCCGAGACTAAACCACTCATTTAATTGAGGAAAACCTCTCAACTCCCACATAAATTATGGGGAGCCTCTTGAACTCATCCACCTTGATTGTGCCGATGCACATGCCATTAATGTGCCAACCAAGTGATTAATTATCCATTTTGAATTTTATGCCAATGACTTAATATATTTTATAATCTATTATTCTTGGATACCAATTATTTTGTTGGCAATGGTGGAAGGAGATTTTGAGAGAAAATCTATCTCAAAAAAAGAACTAGTTTCTCCAAAGAAGAACGAAGAATGCATTCTTCCAAAGAAGAATGTCGGCAAAGAGTGTCTATGACATCTTCCTCGGAAACACCTTGCGGAAGCAACTGATGAGGGTTGTATTCGATGACTAACCTAACCTCCTCATTATCATCAATGAATAAACACATGATCTCGGGATTGGATGTGTGCGGCGGACTCGACGAACAACAACAATTTCATCTTTTTCCCCGCGACTCTTTCGACGACCAATGAATAAGGTTGGGGTTTAATTTTATTTGAGTATGTTTTATTCTGATGTTCTTCCTTTATTTCGAATCGAAGAATGAGGTAGTTTTCCTTGGGGGGGGGGGGGGGTTTCTGTGCTTTTTTATTGATGAACCGATTGTTACTACCCTAAAAACGGAGGGTGCGGGCCAAACTAACATTTCCCGACCCCCACCGATCTTCTTTGTGGTGTTTTTCAAAACGACGACAAAGGTGAAAAAGGCGACAAAGGCAACAACACTGCCCCCATTGTTCTAATCCACCCTCACCACCCCCACGGTGTTCCACCCAATGACAGGACTGAACTCCATACCCCGGTCGCGCCGCCCTCGCCGGCCTCGATGCCCTCGCCACCCGCGCCGCCCGTGCCGGCCGCACCGCCCGCGCCGCCCGCTCTGGCCACACCGCCCCCACCTGCCACACCGCCCCAACTGACCACGCCACCCCTGAAGCCCCCCCTGCCGGTCGCACTGACCCACCAGTCGCACGACCGCACCACCCTACTGGCCGCTACACCCTAACGACCGTGTCGTCGTGTCGGCCACGCCGCGACGTCGGCTGCACCCCCACGCCCTGGCTGAACTTCCCCCCGCCGAACCGGCTCTGCACCATCGGGCCGGGGCACCTACGCGTCGCCCACCCGGTGGAACCGCCCTCATGGTGGGCTGGGAGGGGCCTAGCGGGCCGGGCCGAACCTAAAGGGCGGGCCCGCGCGATGGTCCGAGCCATACCGAATGGGTCAGGCCAAGTCGACCTGAACCATGTTGGCCCAGACTGGGTCGGGCTGGGTCGTTCAGACCCAGTCAGACTGGACCAAGGCCCACTAAGGCCTTTACCTTCCTTTTTGGCCATATCTTTGGCACGAGACGTCTGTTTGATAAACCGTCAGCTGCGCTGGTAATCCTAGAGTGTGACAGTCCCATTGACTATACCCCACTATATGTTGAGGTATATCTTAAATACGGTCATCATGGATCGTGCATGAATCCAAATGGGACCCCGGGACTAAAATGCTAATAACTCCCAGACCGGGCGTCTAATTGACACGCCGTCAGTTGATTTGGGTCCGCTATGACATGGTGGACCTTTGGGATACCTCTTCGTGGGACATCGTGGAAGTTGGAGCATCGAACAGTAGCTTGTGGAGCGGTTCTTATGGAGACGAGCGAGCATTTTTGAGAGAACCTAGTAGCTTGCTGAGACATGACGACTCATGATCGATTTACTCAGAGTGACTCGACTAGCCCACTGGGGAGAGCCTAGTTATGGTGGTAGAACCACAATGGAGGAGTGCCTGGTTGTGGCAGCAGTCTTGTGGTACTCAATAGGTGGAGTACCTCCTCATGCTATTAGGGGGAGTGCCTGGTTGTGGCGGTAGACCCGTAGTGGGGAGCACATCTTTGTGATGCAGCAGACCAATAGTAATCGACAGGAGGAGTACCTCAGCTGTCCAAGGTTAGTGGGAGGTGCCTGGTTGTGGCAGTAGGCCCACTGTACTCAATATAGGAAGAGTTTTTCAGTAGTTTTGGGTTCGAAATGTTTTACCCTTGGAATAAATCTTGGTTGAGCTGAATCAGTAACTTTTGTGATTTTCTGATGATTGAGATGGAATACATGATAACTTAGGTATATGTATATTCATATACCTGTATATGGTTATCTGTTGATTTTATGCATTGTGGATTATCCTTTTTGGATTTTTTGAGACCTTGAAGGTCTCGGGGTCCCTACTAGGTATAATTATACTCACCCCTACACGGGCTATGCCTGCACCTTGTTGTGTTGGATACTAATGATGGACAACGCTGACTGAGGATGAGAGTTCCAGGACTAGACGGTACCTAGAGGTGGACCGTACGATGATTTGGTACAAGGATGAGACTGACTGACGTGGAGTGCTAAGGAATTTATCTGTACATACCCTTTAGGTAGGAATTTCGGTGGATGACCAAACAACTGTTTTTCCTTTCATCAGTTGTACTTGTTTTTCCAATTCCCTGTACTTTACAATTGGTCATGTACTTCTGGCCTCTTTTACTTTTCATAACTCTCTTTTTATACAGTTTACATATTGTTTTGTATTAATTTGTGTGCTCTATTATGTGCATTTACAGGTAATAAAGGCAATGCTTTCCATGTTTTAGGGAATTACGCATTTCGTGCTAGTCGTTATCCCATGGCCTATGGAATGCGGGCATGGGTTAATCGTGTAACGGGCCTCGGGGGATGGTTCGTGACATTATAAAACAATATTTTACAATTTCATACACCACATTTAAACATTACTACTCTCATTAATTCTTATGAGACAACATAATTGTTCTAGTATATAATTATATCATGTGACTTAAACTTATTAAAAATACATTAAATGGTTTCATAAGACCCCACATATTATTCACCAATACATTTTTGATATAAATATACAAATAATTAATCATATAAATAAACAACATCAAATGAAAATTGTTTTCTATCATTATATCATCATGGACATGTTGAATGAAAATGAGTTTTTTTTAAAAATAATGATATCACCAAAAATTTAATCCATAAATAGAATGAATGATACTAACATTTAATCAAAAAAGGATTATTTAAAACATGAATTGACACTATTAATAATGAAAAAAATTGATATATTTTGGAAAACCCCAGGGGGGTTGAATGGAAAAATGGATGTGAAACCAAAAAAAGTATTTAAAAAGTATTTAATGTTTTTCTAAATGATGATGTTATAGGACAATTTAAAAATAAATTTAATGAAATTTGAGTGGATAATATTTAAAAACACTATATAATAATTATATTCGTCAATAATGGAGTTTTGAAGAATAATAAATCGTTATATGAATGAAAAAGGAAGTATAAGTTAAAAATATAAACCTAGAAATATAAATCAATTTTAATATTTTGAAAATATGGTTGTTGAAACCAATTTCCAAAAACTAAAGGATAAGAATTAAGGATTAAATGATTAAATGGAGAATTTTTTAATCACCATAAGTATAAGATATTTTTATTTCAAAATAAGAACATAGAAAATTACAATGGATTGTGAATATAGATATAGAAGAAAAAGATATCATTTATAAAGGTTGGTTATAATTCTTAAAATCCTTGAAATTTATGTTGAATATAATCCATAAATGTATTTACATAGGCAGGGATGTATTTAATTACAATATAATTAAATAATAATGAAATCTCATATAGTAAAACCATTGTTAATGACGGATCATATTGACATAGGAAAAGAATTTATCTAATGAAAAAAATCTTCTGACATAAGAAAATATTTAATTAAAAAACATCAAATTGAGATCAAAAAATTTAACATTAAATAAAATTATTAAAAATTAATTAATGATATTTAATATCCAATAGGATGTATACTTACCATTTAAATTAATCCAGGTAAAATGAAAAAAAAATGTCTCAAAAATGGAAATTGAGACAAAATACTCCTCTATTTGTCAAAATCATTGAGCTAAAAAATACATAATGAAGGAGTTCTGAGAAGGAATTGTAATTACGTAGATAAAAATTAATATATAAAATTATTTAATATAAAAAGAAAATATATCAATAAATTTAAGAAATGTTTTTAATAAATAATTGTTATATCTCCATACATAGAAAATGAATTACAAAAAACCATTTAATTCATATTTAACAGTGGATTCGAATTTATTAACACAGAAGAAAATAAATTAATAACTAAATATCATAAATAAATATGTAATCGTGGTATAACTCTTAAAATATGAATAATATCTCCCATATATTCAATAATGGTTTCCTAATGAACAAATACCACAATGAAATGAATTTGAAATGAAAAACCCAAACATCTTTTTTAGGCTTACTGGAATGCATTAAAAATTACTATATAGCTTAAATAAATATATTTATTATTTATTTGAAATATTTAATAATTTATTGTATATTTCACATTCTTAAATAAATAAAATTTAATATACATTTTCTATTTTGTTATTATTTATTTTCAACATTATATTTTTAAATTTTAAATTGTCTTCAAAATTTATTATAATGAATATATTAAATATTATTTATATATTAAAAATTCAAAATTACAAGATAATTAAATTCAATAGAATAATATTTTCATAATGATTTATGATGTTTTAATTTCATATATGATCTTTTTTATGATTAATTTCAATAATTTCTGTGACATTATTTTTTTAGTAATTTTTATGAATAAAAATAGAGGTATATTAATAATATGTTAAATAATAAAATAAAATTTAAAGAAACTAGATAAAATTATTTTTTATAAATATTTTTAAATAATAAAAGCGTTATATATAAATATTAATCAATTATATGAATTTACAACTTTTTTCACATATGTGGTTAATGTGGCCAAAATAAGAACATGCTATAATCAGTCAGTGAGTATAGATAGAAATGTGATTATTTTTGAAAAATAATCATTATTTCATATTTATAAAGCTATTATTTATATTTTTTATGTATATTATTGAAATATTATATTAGATCTAAATAAAAGTAAATTCTTGATGAAAAATGAAATATATCGCTTCGTGACAGCACTAACTCGCATGTACACATGGGCATCATTCATGTTTTATATAGAACATATTTATTATATGAATTGGATTATATTTTTATAGTTTATATAATTTTATTATTATAAAATTTATTATTAAAAAGTAACTTTTAACCATCATTGTAAGTTAGTTTTTTCAAATCAATCATTTTTCATATGTGGTTATAGTACTAACATAATACTTGAGAAAGTTTCTTTTTTTGAATAGTTTGGATGGAGGTTGAAAATGTTATTGAAGAAAGTGAACAGTATTTCAGTATATCTAATTTACTAATTTATTTATATAAATTTTTTATTATTTTTATAATATGTGGAATAATAAATTATGGAAATGAAATTTTAAATGAGTAATGTAAAATTTTTCCTCATTATTTGGATGAGATCATATGAAAATTGGAATAATGTTTTGAGAGGGGGTCTTCTATAATGAAAAAAAAGTATAGTATATATTTATATGTTTCATTCACTTATTAGGGGATATTTTTTCATAGTTTAATAGGATTGGTGTTGGGAGAGATGCAGGGTAGTGACTGTTCTTTTTATAAGGGGGAGGAGTTGATTGTTTATCATATTATATATCCCCATGTCATTGTTGAAAGGTTATGTCACGACCTGTCCCCCGGGGCCCGTTCTGTGACTACCCCATGCCCGACATCCATAGGTTAGGGCAAGATGACTAGAAACATAGGTGTAAATCCCGAAAAATTGAAGTCATTGCCTTTAAAACTTGAAAACACACACAATAGAGTATGAGCTGGATGAAAAACACTATGTAAAACTGTATACAAAGAGTTTTGAATGTAGAAGGGCCGGAATACAAGCCCAACAAGAAAACACAAGAACAACTGAAAACAAGTACAACTAAAAAGGACAAAATAGCTGAAAAGTGATGAGCAGCTCTAGGATCATCCACCATGGATCCTACCTGAAGGGTAGGTATAGTTAGGCTCCTCAAATCTCCACATCTGTCAGTCTCCTATGCGTACTGACATGTCGTATGTTCCACCATCGGGTACCATCCAGTCCTAGTACACTAAGGCACAATCAGCATTGTCTAACGTCTTCAACCAACATAACGAGGTGTGGACATAGCCTGTGTAGTGGTTAGTATAACGATACCCAATAGGCACCCTAAGACCCTCATGTTCTCAAAAGATCCAACAGTGTTAAACCATAAAGTAAAAATCAACATATAACACCACTTAGGTATATGCCCATACATATACCTAAGTTATCAGTTAATCCATCTCAGTCATGAGGTAAATACAAAAATATATAGACTCAAATCAAACCATGATTTTTTATTCATATTACTGAAACCACGCCTGTTGGAGAACTCCTACTCTATCGAGTGTAGTTGGCCTTCCGCATCACACAAAGGCACTTCTAACTATCCTTGGACTACTGTGGTACTCCTCCTGTCAATTACCATGGGTCTGCCATGCTCACACAGAGGTGCTCCCCACCGTGGGTCTTCTGTATCCCATAGAGGCACTCCCCCTCGTAGCATGCTGAGGTACTCTTCCTATTGAGTACCATGGTTCTGCCGTGATCGCACAGAGGCGCTCCCCACCGTGGGTCTGCAGCGACACCAAGGCACTCCCCACTGGGCTAGTCTAATCTCCCTGATTCGAAGCGGTGAGCAGTCATTAGGTCTCAGCCAGCTACTAGGTCTCCACACTAAGCTCGCTCGTCTCTGAGAGGATCCGCTCCATGAACTGCAACTTGATAATCAAACTATCTCAAAATCCAATGTAGAATTATCTCAAAGGTACGCCATGTCATAGAGGTCTCAACATAATAGACGACATATGAATCAGACGCCTGATCTGTGAGTTTTAAGCCTTTTAGTCTCGGGGGCCTGGTTGAATTCATGTACGATCCAACCAAACTGTAACTCAACATTACTCTAAACTCTAATGTTGTATACTAAAAGGGAATATCATGCTCCAAAAATACCAGCGCCACGGATGGTTCGTCAAATAGTCGTCTGGTGCCAATGTTTTGGCCAAAGAAGGTAAAGGGTCGATAATGGGCCCGGGTCCGGTCCGACCTAGTTGGTCCGACACAGCCCAACCCAGTCAGAGCAGACCCGGTCTGGGTCGACCCGGTCGGGCCTGTTGGGTTCATCCTGGCCCATTGTGCGGGCCAACATGTTAGGTTTGGCCCGCCCCACTGGGCCCAGCCCAACAGACCGCGAGGGTGGTTCTGCCAGGGCTCGGGGCCAGTTCATACAAGAGCGTCATGAGGGCGTGGCCCGTCTCGGCTCGGCCTAGAGGCCGTGGCCAGGCTGGTTCGGCCAAGGAGCTACGTTGTGGGTCACGGGCCAGTTTGGGAGGTCAGGAGGCCGGGAGGTGACCGGGCAGGGCGCGGCCAGGCGGGCACGCTGCCGGGAAAGGCACCAAGTGGGCCGGTGGGCAGCTGGGAAGGGCACAACCGAGCTTGCAGGCAGTCGAGTGGCTGGGAGGCCGGGCCGGCGTGGTTCTGCGTGCCTCAGGCTAGTGCCGACAGGTGGGGTTCGGCTGAGGTGCACCGGAGGCCAGTGGCGGTGCGGCCGAGTGCGCGGGAGGCCAGCTGTAGTTCGTCCCATAGTGCCAGCTCGGTCGGGCCACTGGAAAGCCGCGGGGGCAGCGCGATTTGAAGAGGCTGTGAGAAGTGCGGCCTTTTCCTGTTCCTTCATCACCTTCAATGTTTTTTCATCGCCCTGCCGAGAAACAACACAAAAAAGAACAGAGGAGGTGTCAAGACGTGTTGGTTTGGCCCACACCTTCTTCATTTAGGGTGGTAACGCTTGTCTCATCAAAGAGTATATAAGATGAACAATAATTGTTTTAGAACAACACCATGATTCCTTTCTAATCCAAAGAAGAGAAAAAGAAAACGAAAGTTACACAAAATAAACCCCCTACCTTTTATTGTCGGTCGTCGATGATGAAGTCACGTGAAGAAGACGAACGAGTTCTTCATTCACCGCATCTGCCACGCACTCCCAAACCCATGCTGTGTCGATTCATTGATGAAGATGTAAAGGGTAGGTAGGTTGTGTAAAATTCTCCACATCGGTAGGATCCTAGGATGGAATTCGAAATCTCTCCTAGCCGGCATTCTTTGTTCTTCGTGCTTCATTGTGAGATTTTCTCCAAAATCATCTCTTCCCAAGCTCTTCCAAATGAGAAATTCCAACAAAAAATAATATATTATCTATTATTTTAGTTGTTTTCACAAAATACAAATTGGTGAAATAAATTTAATTGGAACCACCTAATTAATTCATGAATGCTGGCACAAGTTAATTAGAGGGATTGGCACCAATTTATTAAAGGGGGGGTCGAGAGGCTCCCCCACAGTAATGAGAGAGAGTTGAGAGGTTTTACTCTCATCCCATTAATAGGGGTCTTGTTTTCCCCACCCCTATTATTAAAAAATTGGTGGTTATGTGGTCTCGGGTGGTCCCCACATTGTATCATATCACGGGAGGATAGATTTGGGTGGGCCCCACCACCATGACCTCTCTTGGGAAGTTAAGGTGTCATGGTCCCACCAAAAAATTCCATGAGGATGTTTTAACTAACAATAACCCACATGGCGGCTCAAATAAAAATAATGTGAAGTTCAATTTATTTGTTATTTTCCATGAAAACCCAAAATCTAACTTTTATTCTCGACCAACTGACGTCGTAGTGAAAGTGTCCTTAAGCGAATAAAGGCATCGCGAGGTCAAAGGTGTCCTCAGATTTTAATTCTGAGAACTTATTAAAAAGTTATAAAAAATATATCTTACATTTACTGAACGTACCCAAAAAAAACATTAGAAATTGATTCCGAGAACACTCGGCCTCAGAATCACGCGCCTTCAATTTTTGCAGACTCATAAAATTTCCATTCATTTATGAAAATAAATTTCCATGGAATTTCCATGTCTTTATATTCTCCCCACCTTATGGATTTAAATCCTTGTAATCTACAACTCGAACTGAGGGAACAATTGGGGGTACTGAGCACGCATCTAAGCCTACTGCTCCCAAGTGATATTGTGGAGGTTCTCGTGCTGCCAGAGAAAGCACAACAAAGGTATCAAAAATCAATGTAGAACCCACTCCTATAGATCCTCAAAATCCACTGGAACCTCCATGAATGTTTCCCCATCGTCGACGTCCACCACTCCATGGACGATGATTTGAGAAGGGTCGTGCAAATATATCCTCAGCTAAGATACCTGAAAGATGTGGTGCACCCGGTGAAACTAAGGTGGAAGGGCTAAGCGGTAAGCCACCACTTTAACTCTACTAAGGACATGAAAAGGTATAA
Source organism: Viscum album (assembly GCA_963277665.1). Taxonomy (NCBI): domain Eukaryota; kingdom Viridiplantae; phylum Streptophyta; class Magnoliopsida; order Santalales; family Viscaceae; genus Viscum; species Viscum album. Next base: position 1,858,420,898 of record OY728160.1, read on the forward strand.
TGAAACACATATATAACTTGCCGCCATGACCAAATATCCATAGGCCTCATTGAGGTGAAAACTTTATGAAAGCGTGGTCTCCATCCCCGAACTCAAGAGGTCTCTGTATCCTATCAGAATATGACATCTTCCATCTCTGTGTAGTCTTTATCCACTACTAGATGATTTACACCTTCTCTGTGGTAGCTCATACCATATCTGATCCCACAAGTGTTGACTCACCAGGGTCATTCCAGCACAAGTGTATACTGTGAGGTCGTTCATATAACGCCTAGAAACGTGTAATCCCAATGGTGGAGTGATAGCTATTATTGTAGGAAAACTCCACTAAAGGTAAGTGATCCATGCAGCTGTGAATGAAGTCGAAGAAACAAGAACGTATCATGTCCTCGAGGGTCTATATGGTCCATTCAGTCTGTCCATTCGTCTAAGGATTGAAGGATGTTCTCAGACGAAGTTGCGTCCCAAATGCCTCCTGCAACCCCATCCATAGCCAGGAATTAAACCATGCATCATGATCAGAGATAGTAGAATACGTTACACCCTGAATCTGAAAAATCTCTTACAAATAGACGCATCTCAAGATCTCTATTGAACCCCACTCTCTGGTCGGTAGGAAGTGGGCCGACTTGGTTATTTGGTCAACGATCACCCAAATCGAGTCATGACCCCTAGATGTACGCGGAATTCTTGTCACAAAGTCCATGGAAATCCCATCTCACTTCCACTATGGTACCTCTAAATGCTGAACCAAGCATGCCGGTACCTGGTGCGTTTCCTTCAACTACAGACAAGTGAGGCACCGAGAGACAAATTCGGTAATTTCCTTCTTCATACCAAGCCACCAGTGCTGTTATCGAAGGTCCTGGTACATCTTCGCTACTCTTAGATGTACTGCTAAAGGGGATGTGTGGAACTCCCCCAACACTTCCTCCTATAGTGACACTGGAAACATAGTATGTCCTCTAAAGAAGATGTTGTGATACCCACCTTCATAAAATCCATCTTGTTCCTGCCCTATGGATATCTGATCACGTCGTGTCTTGCAGTCATCGTCCCCATGCTTTGCCTCCCTGACTCGCTGAAGAAGTGGTGAGTAACTTTTAGGGACTGAAGGAAAGCTTCTCCATCTATATCCACAATGGATATCTGCAATGCAGCCAGTTGCTTCGTCACTTCACCTAGCGGCTGTATACCAGATATCCTGCTGAGTGCATCTGCTACAACGTTCCCCTTTCCAGGAGTATAGACTATCTCGAAATCATAGTTCTAGAAGAATTCAATTCATCACCACTATCTCATGTTCAGTTCCATCTATGAGATGATATACATGTGACTCTTGTGATCAGTGTACATAGTAATACGTTTCCCATCAGATAGTGTTGCTACATCTTGAAGGTGAAGACCACTACTTCTAACTCCAAGTCATTGGTAGCGTAGTTCTGCTCGTTCTATCACAGCTGCCAAGAACTATATGCGATCACTTCTCACTCCTACATCAGGGCACACATGAGTCTGGTCCCTGATGCATCGCAGTAGACTACATACACTACGCCTTCCTCTAGAAGCCTCATGACGAGGCACTACTCAGCCCCTAACTCATCACCTAAAAGATCTGCTGGAAACTCTCTTACCACATAATGGGTTTCCCTTTCTTCATCAAGGCTGATAGTGGTGGTTCAACTATGGAGAAGTCTGGTATAAACCTCAGGTAGTAACCAGCCAAACCCCAGAAACATCGTACCTCCATCACACTCCTCGGTGGCTCCCAAGAAAGTACCGCCCCAATCATCACTGGATCCACTGCAACTTCAGCTTCCGAGAAGACATGTCCCATGAAGGGAATCTCTCGGATCCAAAACTGGCACTTAGAGAGCTTACCATAAAGTTGGTGCTCTCAGAGTGTATCCAGTACTGTCCGCAAATGGTAGGCATGTTCCTCCTCAGTAGTCAAGTAGATCAAAATGTCATCGATGAAGACTACGACATAGCGATCGAGGTATGGTTGGAAAATATTTTTCATGTGTCCCATGAACACTAATGGAGTGTTGGTTATGCAGAAAGGCATAACCATGAATACGTAGTGGCTGTACAGACATCTGAAATCCATCTACTGCACATCCTCATCTCGAACATTTAGTTGGTGATAACCTAATCTGAGGTCTATCTTCGAGAACCACTGTGCTTCCTTCAGCTAATCAAAAAAGTCTACAATCCCCAAGAGTGGTTACTTGTTCTTCATGGTCACCTGGTTCAGGAGATGGTATTCAACACAAAGCCTCAAGCTGCCATCCAGCTTCTTGGTGAACAGAATCGGGGCTGCCCAGGGAGAAACACTAGGCCTGATGAATCCCTTCTCCTGTAATTCCTCTAGGTGTACCCACAGCTCACGAATCTCTGCGGAAGCCATCTGATATGCTTGTGTAGATATCTGTTCCATCCCGGGGTACAGGTCAATGTAGAAGTCCACCTCTCTACGAGGAGGTAGTCCTAGAACATTGTTAGGGAAAACATCCATGTACTCGTCCACCACTACAGTATAGCTCAGACTCTCCACATCAAATGCTCTGAGGGCAAGGTAGGCCAACTAATGAGTGACCGGCTGCACCCTCCACCGAGTAAGTCTGTCATGTGCTGAAAAGACTCCCTTCTCACTGGTGAAGTTAAACCTGCTCTAATCCGTGTGGACACACATCACTTTTTCACCAAATACAGTCGATCTGGGCATTGACTGTAGAAAACCAATCCATACCAAATATGACATAATAAGGGCCTCGACGCTACTATGAGTAGATACCATCCATAGCTCTTTCCTCCTACCGTAATCTCAAATTGTCAGCACTAGTGCGTAATCATTGAGTTTGCCTCGGTAGGAGTCTCTATACGTAAGTATCTAGCCAACAGCTCCATCAGAATCTCTGAGCTCCGAAAGAGGGAAGTGGTAATGAAAGAGTGACTGACACATGTGTCTATAAGAACTGCATCTATAGTGGAGTAGAAAAAAATCATACCTCGAATCATCTCTGGAGAGTAGTGATTCTATGCCTCATCTTCCTGGAGTAGAGCTATCACCTGTTCACCTGCTCCATGCAGTCGGGGTGGACCTCCTAGTGGTGGTGGCGGTAACACCTCTAAATGCATCCCACCTCTAGTTGTATGACCAGCTCCTCTGCCATGTCCTCCTACTCCATGCGGACCACCTCGATCGAATTTCTTCCTCTGCATGAGCGATCCTTCAACAGTCTGCTGATCATCCGAATGGCGGGTCGGACAGTCACGATCCATGTGACCATGCCTTCCACGTGAGTAACACTGCCCTCTCATGGAATGTGTGTCTCTGCCCTAGGAGCCCCGTATAACCAATCCTATGTCATATAGTTGTCCACCCATGGGTCTGGTCCTCTTAGACCTCTGCGAAATCTATCTAATGCCAGCTGCAAAAGACTCTGATGCATGTCTACGTGTGTAGGGTCTCACTACTGGAGTCTACTCATAAAGGAAATTCATCACTAAGAGGGCTCGTTCCAACACTCCTGCCTATGTCGGGATGCTGAGGGAGATAATCAAAGCCATGATCTCTCGGCTAAGCCCATGGTCAAAGGCTCGGCCAATGAAGAATGGGTCCCACACCAGATATGTGCAGTAGCGTGAGAGGTTGGAGAACCTTGCTGATTACTGTTCCACTGTCATGCTTCCTTGTTGTAGATGAAGTAGATCCTATATAGGCACCATGTGAAGAGTCACTGGAACAAACTATGCCCAAAACATGCACTTGATGTCTGCCTAGAGAAGCATCATCTCATCATGAACCTGGAGCATCAAGCTCCCCCATCTGCATGATACTGCCTGTAGATGGCTAGAAGAAAGAATCACTATGAAGTCAGTAGGTTTCCCTACAAGTCTAAAGACTCTAACCATAGCCTCCTGCAAATCCTTTTCTGCATGCAGGTCCGTCTATCCCCTGAACCTGGGAGGCTTCTAGTGCAGGAACTCGTCCAACGCGCTCAAGCGGCGTGCATCATCTAATACTGGGGATAGTGGCATCGGTGGACCAACAAGGTGTGGTACCACTGGAAAAGGGCCCTACAATGAGGTATCTTCTCTCTATGGGCTATCCACACGTACAAATATCGGGGCTCTAGTTGGCCATCAACGGGGAGGCATCGTGAATGAAACAGATGCGACACAGTGAAAATATTATACCTAGTGAGCTGACCTAGATGTGTTGACTTAAAGAAAACTTTTTAAAACACACGCAATCATTATTTATGTGCACTGTGTCAGAAATAAGAATTCAGGGTCCTAGTGTATGGACACATCAGCCACTGCACCAGCACTGGAATCCCTAAACTGGGAACCAAACTCAGTACCAATAACACTATTGCTTCACAGAAAAGAAAGATCAGAGTACTATGTTCTGTGGTAGAACCACCCTCTAATACCAATTTTTCACGACCCATCCCCCAGGGGTCGTGCCATGACTACCCCAATCCCCCCTTCCACATGCTATGGGCTGGCGACTAGCACGAAAGGCGTAAATCCCTAAACTAAAATGGGATTGCCTTTAAAACATGAAAACATACAAAACAGAGTATGATATGGAAAAACATTATGTAAATCTGTATACAAAGAGTTCTAAATGTAGAGGGGCCGAAATACAATCCCAACAAGAAAATACAAGAACAAATGAAAACAATAACAACTAAAAAGGACCAAACAACAAAAAGGTGAAGAGCAACTCCTAGATCATCCACCATAGATCCTACCTAAAGGTTAGGTATAGATAGCCTCCACAACACTCCATGTCTATCGGTATCCTCCACATACCGACATGTCGTATGGTCCACCTTTGAGTACCGTCCAATCCTGGTACTTTCAGCCTCAGTCAGCACTATCTGACGTTTGCAACCAACACAACGAGCTGCGGGCATATCCTGTGCAGGGGTTAGTATAAAGATACTCAGTAGGGACCCTGATACCCTCATGGTCTTATAAAATCCAACAAGGATAAACTAAAACATATAAATCAACCAATAACCCCACTTATTTATATGCTCATACATATACCTATGTTATCATGTAAGCCATCTCAATCATGAGGTAAATACAAAAAGTTATTGACTCAGCTCAAACAAAAAAATTTTATTCACATTATAGAAACCACGAATGCTTGAGAACTCCTCCCCTATCAAGGAAAATGGGCCTACTGTGTCACACAGAGGCCCTTACCACTAACATTAGACTACTGAGGTACTCCACATGTCGAGTACTATGGGTCTGCCATGCTCACACAAAGGCGCTTCCCACCGTGGGTCAGCCGCATCGCATAGAGGCGCTCCCCCTCATAGCCTGCTGAGGTACTCATCCTGTTGAGTACTGTGGGTTTTCTGCACTCACACAGAGGCGCTACCAACCATGGGTCTGCCGTGACACCGAGGCGCTCCCCACTAGGCTAGTCGATTCACTCCGAGTTGAATCGGTTAGTAGTCGTTAAGTCTCATCTAGCTACTACGTCTCCACACTTAGCATGATCATCTCCAGGAGGATCTTCTCCATGAAATGCATGTCGATACTCCAACTATAATTAAGTCCAATGTAGAAGTATCTCAAAGATCCACCTCATCATAGGTGTCTCAACGCAATAGAAGGAGCGTCAATCGGGCCCCCAGTATGAAAGTTATTATCCTTTTAGTCCCAAGGGCCCAGTTGGATGCGTGCACGATCCAACCTAACCATATCTCAAATTACCCTGAACTTTGGTGGGGTATACTCAAAGGGAAAGTCGTGCTCCATGAATACCAGCGTCATTGATAGTTCATAAAATGGTTGTCTGGTGCCAAAGTTATGGTCGAAGAAGGTAAATGGTCGATAATGGTCTCGGGTCCTATCCAACCCGGTCGGACTGACGTGGCCCACACCAGTATAGGCCGACCTGGTCTCGGTTGACCCAGTCAGAACTCTTAGGTCGGGCCCCACCCATTGGGCGGGCCAGCCTATTAGGTTCGGCCCAGCCCAATAGGCCCATCCAGTAGGCTGTGAGGGCAGTTTGGCCGGCGCTCGGGGCCGGTTCGGCCCAACGCGTCATGAGGGCACGACCTGGCACGACACGTCCCAGAGGGTGAAGCCAGACTGGTTTGGCCAGGGTGTCGTTGGATGGTTCAGGAGGCCAGGAGGCCGGGAGGCAACCGAGTAGGGTTCGTCCATGTGGGAATGTGTCCGGGCAGGGTGCCAGGCGGGCAGGTGGGTGGCTGGGTATGGCGCGACCAGGCCGGGAGGCGGTCGAGAAGGGCGCTAAGAGCGCCTATGGGCAGCAGGGAGGCTGGGCCAGCATGGTTCGGGCAGGCACGTCTCGGCGGGGCTCGGGCTGGTACGGGCTAGCGGGGCTCGGCCGGGGCGCGTGGGAGGAGGGCGGCGGTGCGACTGGGTGCATGGGATGTCAGTGGTGGTTCATCCATAGGAGCCGGCTCAGTCGAGGAACCAGAACACCGTAGGGGCAGCGCAGTTCACAGAGACTACGGGAAGCGCAGTCTTTTCCTGTGCCTTCGTTGCCTTCAACGCCACTTCATTTACATGCCAAGAAACAACACAAACAAGAATGATGGATGGGTCAGGCCATGTTGTATTGGCCCAAACCATATGCATTTAGGGTTGTTACACATGTCTCATCAAAGAGTAAGTAAGATGAACATCAACTGTTTCACAACCACAAAATGATTCCTTTGCAATCCGAAGAAGAGAAACAGAAATGGAAAGTTACACAAAATATATCCCCTATCATTGATTGTCAGTAGTCGACGTTGAAGAAGCGAGAAGAAGATGAAGGAGTTCGTTGTTCATCACGTCCGCCGGGCACTCCCAAACCAGAGCTGTGTTGGCTCGTTGACGATGACGAAGAGGGTAGGTTGGTTGTGGAAAATTCTCCATGTCAGTAGGATGAAATGAAGGAATTCAAAGGCACTCATCACCGATGTTCTTCATTATTCATTATTCATTGGGAGCTTTTCTCCAAATATCTTCTCTTCAAAGGATCCAACAAATGAGAAATGCCAAAAAAATAATAGATTGTCTATTTATTTAGTTTTTGGCACAAAATTAAAATTTGTGAATTAAATTTAATTGGACCCACCTAATTATTGCATGAGTGTTGGAACAAACTTATTAGAGGAGTTGGAACCATTTAATTAAACAGGAGGTCAAGACGCTCTTTCTCATCAATGAGGGAGAGTTGAGAGGTTTTACTCTCCTCCCATTAATAGGGGCCAGGTGTTCCCCACCCCTATTATTCACAAATGGGAGGTTATGTGGTCTCAGATGGTCCCCAAGTCATAACATCTTGCGGGGGTCAGATTCGGGTGGGCCCCACCATCATAAGCTCTCTTGAGAAGTTAAGGTGTCACGGTCCCACCACCAAATTTAATGAGTAGGTTTTAACCAACAAAAACCCACAAGGCAGTTCAAATAAAAATAAATTGAATCTCACATTATTTATTATTTTCAATGAAAACCCAAAATCTACCTTTTATTCTTGAACCACTGTCGTCAATGTGAAAGTCTCAATATGAAAATACCGGCAATACGAGTTCAACAGTGTCCTTATATTTCATTTCCATGAACCGATTAAAAAGATATAAAACCTATACATACGTTTACTGAGTTTACCTAAACAAAACTTTAGTAATTGATTCCAGGCACACTGGGCCTCGGAATCGCATGCCGTCAATTTTTACGGACTCGTAAAATCCAATGCATTTAAGAAAAAACAATTCACAGATTTTCCAAGTCTTTACAAGTTTAGTGTATCCAATAATAAAATTAATTGTTATTGTGATGAGATATGTTATTTAAAGACTCAAACCAAAATTTTCAATTTTGTTTTATTTAGGTTGATAATCACTTTAATTCATAGATTTTTCACAAATATCATTTTGGTTTTTTTGGTTTTCAAAACTATTTAATAATTATGAAATATATTTTTAATACTAAAAAATAAAACTGTTCTTATCAAATTATTTGGACCCAATGATTCCAAATATGAAATAAAATTTTAAAAATAAAATTATTAATGGTGATTATACTTAATTTTAACATTAGTTCACATAATTCTTAAAATATATTTTAAGGAATTTTTATTTTAGTCATAATATTATTGAATAAGATATAATTATAAATTTAGATTATTTATAAAAAATTTATTTTATTATTTACAACTACATAATACATACATTTCTTTCAAAACAAGTCCAAATCGAATTACACATTCTATTTACATATGTAAAAACAGAAAAAAAAATTATAGTAAAATATTTAATAAGTTACAAAATAGATAAACATGGGTTTTACAAACACATCAACTTAATTTATAAAAATTAAAAAATATTGAAAAATGAATATTCAGATGAGTATATTTCAAAAAAATTATCCATAAGTCATTTATGACTAATTTTTAACCTCGTAATTATAATTATATCCCTAATAAATTTAAAAAGATGTTACGAAAATGAATATTAGAATAATTTAACAAAGATGAAATATAGAAAAAAAATTGACTAAGATGACACTGAAACCTATCTAAATATCATTTTATATTGTTATTTTTTCCATTGATAAAATTTAATATAATCACCATCTATTTTCAATAAATTATCATGATATTTTCTTAATTATATTGGAATGTTTTTTGTAATTCCAAAAGTTTCATTTTCCATACATATAAAAGTAAACTCGATATCACAATTCACTACACCTCCTTGATCTATATAGACTTAAAAAATGATTAAAAATTATATTATCAACTTCTATAACCATTAAATAAATGTTATTGTTTTATTATATGCCTTATTGAATGGACCTTAAGAAGGTATATAATGATGAATTACAGATGTAGAGGTAATCATCTCACACAACCTCTTTCCGTTTATTTCCATTTCTACCTCTCATAAATCTATGGTATGTATTATAAAATTGAAATTTATTTATGAAAAATAGACATGGTTTTTTTATAATTATGTAATTTAAAATATCTCAATCATTTACATCAAAGGAAATGAAAAAGCATCCCTCATTCATGCCTTTGGACCAACACCCCCACATATCCATTCAATTCATTTTCTATAACTATCATTCATCTATTGTTATTATTATGTGTTTAGATTTTATAAATTATATTAATGAAATAATTATTCTTCTACAATTATACTATCATATCATTTTTCATTCCTACAATCTCTTGGAATATAATAATGTCACTTGTGTGGACATGAATCATACATCCTCTATAAATTGATGGGATTTGTTTTTATTTTAATATTAATTTATTCGTAATTATAATAGATTTAAAAAATATATATTATATAAAAAATATAATAATTAATATATAATGTTAAATTAATATTTACACTTAAATATAAAAAAAATATCATTCATAAATTCAACCTACCATCTCCATAACTAATATTAATCTATTTCTTATCTCTATAAATTGTGGATTAAATTATAACACCCTAAAATTTTAAAATATAAATATCATATTCCGATAATATATATGAAATGAAAATCCAACAGTATAAGGGAATATAAAAAACAGAAAATTTATGAAATATTTACTGTCATAAATAAATTAAATCTATGTTAGATATTGAAAATCAAAAAATACAGAGCTTTTTAGTGATACATGCAACAATTACTTTCTTCAATGGCTTGTGTTACATGTTATATATGTTTTATCATCAATATAAGTATTTTTATATAAATTGAATACTATCTCCAGACCATTTAATTAGTTGTTATGAATAAGAGTAAAAAATATATTAAAATATATCATTGATTCAATGGATATAAATTAATTATGTATATAAACAACAACGTAATATAATGAAAATGTTTTTTTTTTAAATTATTATTCTATGCAAAAATAATTTTATAGTTATAAATAATATTAATTAATACAATGGTATTATAATAATGAAATTTATATATTTTATATTCATTATATTTCTTTATCATTCATGTAATATTTTTTATAGGTATAAGAATAGAAATATCTATGATTTTTCATATGAAAACTTATATTTATCTAAATGAAATTTTACCACATTTTAAAGGGAAAATATTTTTAAAACAAAAATTTGAAACATTTTTTAATTTCATTTAGAAAAATAAACTAAAATTTTAAAATCATAATTTAAGAATTACAACAGGTTGAATGTTTGGTATTTTTCTTAAAATCATGATTTATAAATGTATAGTAAAAATTATTCAGTGTTAATTGAAAAGTTATTTTTCAACCAGATAATATATAATGATATATTAAATTTTAAATTATTAATAATGTAACATTAGATAAATTATATATTTAATAATCCATTTAACTAATTTGAATATATATTAGGATGAATTATTATATGATAACTTCATGAACTTTTTAACGTTTTCCATTTAAATCATTACATTATCATTCCATATGCGGGATTAATTTTTAATTAATTTGTCACTCTTATATAAATTTATTATAGAGAAAATGGATTCCATGTTTGGAATCATCATAACTTATAATTTATAATAAACAAAACTTAATTTTTTCGCTATTATTTCCAATGAAAGACGATAAAATTAATTATCATGATTAAGAGAAAATTGTATTACCAAGGGACTATAATTTATACTTTAGGGTCATAATGTCATATAAACATGTAAAAAAATAAATTTTTTGGACATATTTCAACCATTTCCTTTATAAAAAAACAATTTACTTTTATTGGATCTACATTACAAAAATAAAATCTGGGATAACCCTATAATTCTCAAAAATACCACGTGTGTCATCTACCACACCTATAAAAGGTCACACCCCATTAACCCTTACTAACACATTGAAACCAATTTGGTTGATAAAATACCAACTTAAATCATTTAACAATGTTCCCACTCATAGTAGAATAATTCGTTTTATTATAAAAAAAATACATTTATGGTTTTTTTGAAAACATAAAGAGGATACCCGATGAAGAGGTAATGGGCTTTTAAAAGTGTCGTTACATTATTTCTTTATCCACCTCATTAAATAATTATTATTCCAGGATTATATACTATCCCATTTAAAATATATATTATTACATGTTATTATGTAAAGTGTATAACTGATAACTTCATAAAATTCATTCAAATTGGTTATGAAATCAATGTTTTTGTTTACAAAGGACAATCACCTCGCCAACTAATGTGGTTGTTTCCATTACAAAATTTAAATGTTGGAAATAATGTTTCATTTATAAATTATATATCATATAAATCATAGTTATTATGTTATTATGATTCTATAATTATTATATCACATATACCTGCATGGTTTACAATTTCTCATAATATAATTACACCCCCATGTGTACGGCCAACTACCACCATGCGAAGTGATTAGATTCAATAATTTTTTATATAAAATATATTAAGGACATAATTTGTAAAAATATATAATATATATTACCTAAATAGATATATAAATGATTATATATATATATTTTTTACTTTTATTAAATTTAATATGACAAGAAAAATGAAACCATGTTTATTCTTACGTACGACATATAGTCTCCAAGAATGGTGTATTCGATTTCCTATCTCCAAATATTATGAATATCTATAAATTCATATATACTAATTAAATGTGATATTAAAATAATTTTCACAATATGTGAATGATTAAATCATGATCAGTGAATGAAAAATAACTTATGAGTTAAACTTTACTTGAAAAAAGGCAATTAACACGAGAATCAGTGAAAATAACGAATGGTTATTAATATAAAGGTTATAATGGGTTATATAAGGATCTTATATGATATTATAAATATTAATATTCTTCTAGAATAAGTTAATGAACATTTTAAAACATATATACTTGATATTAATTCATGTTCTTCCAAAAGAAAGAATAAGATAAGGGTTATCTTTTCAAATTCCTTTCATTAGTGCATATTATAATTCTATGCACATAGATTATTTGCTACGATGTATATTCTTTCCCATGAAAGTTTAATGTAATTAATAATTCCTTATTCTTGAAATTTTTTGTTTCAAATTTAATTATTTCATCTAATAGTATTTAAATTAATAGATTCCATGTTGTAATGAATTGCATAACTCAATTCCTTTAAAATGGATTATATTATATCCTTGTTGTAGTCAATATTCTATGATAATGTGTGTATTTAATACTGGATATATATTGTTATATATTCATTTTATCAATTTTATTTATAGTTGATACAAATATCAATTAATTGACTAATTCTCAATCTACCATATTAATCATTTTATGGGTTTATTACACAATCACATCTTATCAAGAATAATTAATATTGAATTTATGTATAAGAAATTATATTAATTTTTTTAATTAAACCTTTAATTTTATTCACCAATTGTTATAATTTATTTTTTCTACTAATAGTAACCCTTTTAACTCTACGTTGCTTAAATTTATTTGTAAAATGATGTAATGAAATGTTACTTCATTTGTCTCTTCAGATGGAAAATAGTTTGATTAACAAAACCATTTTTTCTAAAAAAAATAAAAAATATTTCTATAATCCTTTTCAAATTGATTTATTAGAATAAATTGATACCCATTTTTAATTTTTAAAAAATGTTTTTAAAATAAATAATCTTTTCTCTTTCCAAATAAGGAATATTTCCAACATTTATATCCTAAAAAACAAATATAATTTATGTAATGTATGGAATTACCCATTTACATGACCATGATTTAAGTGATGCATATATATAATTTTTATGAAATTATTTTTGATGAATTTTTTAAAATGTCATTTTCAATGATAATGATTTTTAAAAATTTTACCAAAATTAAATTTACTTTTCCCTCAAGGATATTTCTATAATATAATTTTATTAAATATTTATTCATCAATATCAAAAACAACACATTTTTATGACAATTATAATATATTGTATTTAGAGAATCATTATTTATATATTGGATGGTTTGTGATTTAATTTATCAAGGGTAGTATTGATATATACATTGATGATTAATTTTTGATTTTCATGAACTTCCCAAGGAAATTTTCACTTTCATGTCATCATTAGTAATTAAATTTCCCCAGAATATCCATATTATTTATCATGGATATATTTATTTCCTGATCTATATATACTTTTTATATATGTTATTCACATTGATATTTTCTGATTGAGTTGATTGAGAAATCTATATTATTTTTTCACATTGTATGTTTTATAAGGGACATTGATTTTGTGTTTAGTTTATTATTCGATACATTGATATTTCATTGGAATAAATAAATGAGTGGGCCCTCATTATGGATACCTACTTGATGTATCAACAATTTCACATGATGAATTAGTTGGATAGCATTAGTTAAATGTGTTCTACCACTGTGTTTTAAATAGTCAATGGAATATATCTTGATGGTAATAGTATCATGTTCTTGGGAAGCATGATATTAAAAAATAAATAATTTCATGGTTTTATAATTTATTTATTATCATCCCAGATATTTTTTGTAGGAAAAAATTAATTTATGGATTTCATTCTCATTGTATTGATTAAATGGAATGGTTCATTAGTTATTTACCATCACATGTTAATTTTTCCTTATAATTTTTTTAAATTTAATGTGTTCTCAAATGTTTACCTTTCTATTTTTAATTTTTAACATCTAGGTATTTAAATATAATATTTTCTTAATTACGTACCTTGTGATATATTTTATTCACATTAATTCATTATTACTTATAGTGTATTTAACACCTACTGTTCATTTTATCTCACCTTAATTTTTTTTCCATTCCCTAGGATTCCAAGAAGGTTGTTATGACATGTATTTAAAGATATTATTGATGGAATAGTGTTATTAATAAAAAAATTATGTATTAATTTTTGCATTTAAATTTAAATTAATACACATGTATGTATCTAGTTTCCTAATAATAATATACCATTTTGTTCTTTAGGATATATTTCATTGTATCTTATTCCAATGTAATTTAAAAGGGCACCAACTTTCTGATCTTGCGCTCATGTTCTATACAATTTGTATTAAAGAATTTTAGTAGAAACCATAGAAAATGTATTTAAGGAAACACTGATTGGATAAAATAACCATATGATATAGTTTTACGTAATGTATAGAATAACTTCATTATGTTTTGGTAAGGAAAAATTATGTGGTATTTCATTGAAATAAGTCCCTTTTTGGATACTATAACTACACTATGTTTTTTAATATATGTTCCCATGTATAATAGATATAAAAAAGGTGTGCTGGGATTGACTTTTCTGTAACTTGGTACATGAAAATGGACCATTTTATGGACTTGGTTAACACTCTATAGAGATATAATTTTTATAATTCACATTCTATTTACAACCAAATATGTAGGATATGAATATATAGATACAATTAATAATGTAGGATATCCCTACGGTGTTTTTTTCTAGAATATGGTGTCATTATTTAGACTTCATATAAATTATTAAATTCTTTTCCCACTACAATTATTGTTACTCATATTTTTCTTTTAGTTTCAATCCATTGTTTAGACTTGTAAATAACATGACAAAATTTCATAAAATGAAAAATTTTATGTATATATGAAAAAAATGAGATAAATATTAGACAAAAAGATATTATAACTATAAATAATCAATATTTCTAGAATATGATTAAAAGGGGTAATGTAACCAACTCCTAACCTCAACCAAGAAAAGAAGGATGGAGGACCCTAAGAATGTGATTTACATTGATGATGGAGGAATGAATATTGTATTTTTATATTTTCATATATTTTTGAAAATTCCAAATAAATAAAGTGTCATGCTAGTGCAGAATAACAAATTATATGTGGAATGTAGGGTGAAATTGAAAATAATTGTGTAGGAAAAATATTTTGTATAATTTGAAGAAATATGTCCCACTATAAAGATCCATTTATAATTTTTGGTCTTAAATATGGAGAACTAAGTAATTATCCAAGTCAATTTCCACTGAAGAAGGATATATTCCACACCATGCTCTATTGTGAATAAAAAATTATGAGAAACTTAAGTGTCAGTGTCGAAATGAAAACCATTTAAAAATGTTAATTAATTATTAAATTTCATGTATATCCATCATATTTCATTCTGGAATCATATGAATATGGTTTTATAAAAATGACATCTTTTATTAATGGTGATATAAAATTGATTCCAGAAATTCCATGGGACATATACCCAACACTAAAGGACAGTATGGGTTCAACATCAACTACAGACCAGAAAAATGTCATGTTTATATGTCAGTAGTTAATTTATTTTTTTTAAAAAAATATTAAGGAATAAAAATCTTCATGAGTTTTTATGTATAAAAAATAATTTAAAACAATTATACTTATATGATATTATTTTTGGAAAATAGATATAATGTCTCAAAAATATATATCACTCATTTATGGATGTTATGATCCATTAATATTTAATTTTAGTTCTCTATTAATGAGAAAAACTTTTTTGATATTTAATTCCTTGACGAAGAAATATATTGTATATTGATTAATTAACATAAAAGAATGCATTTTTTAGTAGAAACACTTCAGGAAATTATATTTAAGTATATTCTGATGTAGTAAAACAATTCCTCAACTTTTTGAAAAATGATCTCAAAATAAAACATCATCTTATTAAAAAGATTTTTTCTGATAGAAATGAACTTTTCACACCCAAATGATTTGCAGTTTTGGGGCCCTTATCTTTCCATTTATCATTAAATTTCATCTGATTAATTTAATAAATAAATTTTTTCGTTTATTTATGTGTTGTCTTCAAGTCATCATCATCTATTTCACTAACACTCTCCTATGTATAGACGTAGTTATATGTTTTTTCTGATGACCTTCAAACAACATTTTCTCTCTTATTGAGAGGATATTATTTAATTATATTACAATGTTGTTTTATCAACAATTGTATTTCCAAATATCAATCCATTTATTTCAGATATGAAGTTTAAATTTTGAGGACACAATTTGTTTAAGGTGGGGAGAATGTGACACCCCA
The DNA here is from genome assembly GCA_963277665.1 of Viscum album. Taxonomy (NCBI): domain Eukaryota; kingdom Viridiplantae; phylum Streptophyta; class Magnoliopsida; order Santalales; family Viscaceae; genus Viscum; species Viscum album. Next base: position 1,858,436,970 of record OY728160.1, read on the forward strand.
ACATTTTAAAATATGAACATAAAATATGATAGTGTATATAAAATAAAACAACAAGAGTACAAGGGAAAATAAAATTTATAAGATTTATGAGATATTTTAAATATTATATAAATTAAATATATAATATATCTTGAAATTCATGCAACATATAATTTAGCTTGTGATACATGCAATAATGACTTTCAATGATGTATTCTATTACATGAAACAGAAGGTTTAACCGAATATTAATAATATTTATATATATAAATAATTTTTCTCATTAATGTTTAGTTGGTGTTATTGAATAGGATTAATTAAAAAATTAAAATATATTGTTGAACACTTTGGTTACAAATTAATTGTGAATAAAAAAAATGGAATATAAAGGAAATGTTTTTATAGAAAATTATTTTTCACATAAAAAAGGAATTTTATCATAATTAATTAGAATCGATAATATGAGTGGAATTTAATAATTATATTTACACATTATATCTTCAATATTTTTTTATCATATTTTTACAATATGATTTTTTGGAATAAGCTATGAACAATTTCAATTTTATGCGTAAAAAGATGCATTTCTCTAAATGTTGTTTTGTTTCCTTTAAATAACCCACTTGTTTTAAAACCAAATTTTAAAACATTTATAAATTGTAGTTTTGAAAATACATATTTTTTATAATTACTTCAAAGACATCTTAGGGTGAATTTTTAGCAGTTTGTTTTTGAAAAGATTGATTTTATTGAATACTAGTGAAAATGTGGAATTTAAATTGAAAATTGACTTTTCATATAAATAATTTATGACATTAAATTGTTTTTAAAAAATTTTATGATGTATTATTTGATAAATTATACAAATATTAATTAATTTTAAGTCATTAATGTTAATTGTAATCTGATTTTATACATAAAAACATAGTAATCTTTTGAACATTTTCACCTTAAAACCCAACATTCCCATTCCTTATATATGAAAAAATTTATTTATTTTTGGTTCCACATATGATTATTAAATTCAGAAAAATTCATTCCATATTTAAGATTAGACTAATTTATATTGTTTTATAGTTCCAACATAAATTTTTTCCATTTTGATTCGTTACAATTGTAGTACTTAATTACAATGATTAAGAGAGAAACATGATTGCCAAGGGACTAAAACATAATTTTAAGGGTATAAATGACATATAAACTTTTCCAAAACCCATTGTAGTTTTACATTTAAACCACCCAACTACTCATTATTATAATTTACCATTATATGAACCACATGAAATGAGGAAAAATCTATTATACCTCAATACATTTCAAAAATATCTAGTGTGTCCTCTCCAAAACTTATTTAGTTCCACATAGTCTCCTATATTATTCATATATTATGTTCTCATTGCATTATAAAATAATTTATAAACAACGTTCCAAAATACCTTAACCAATCCAATATTCTTCATTTTAATAGAATGAAATTTTTTTATTTTTTTTACTAAAAACATAAGGTGGATACCCGAAGAAGAGGAAATGTTCTTCTAAATTTTATTTATTTTATTCACCTCTAGACCATCGTAAATTATTATTATATCATTTTATTATAATAACCTTAATATATTACATTTATTTTGTTGATTTTTAGGGTTAAATCCCATAACTTCACAGACTTCAATCAAATGGGTTACAAAATCATTATACATGTGTATGATAGACTAAAGCCTCACGATGTGGTGTCTATCATCTTTCCATTACATAATTAAAGGATGGGAATAATGAAATATTAATATTATATATATTATATTTAGGATATTTATTATTTTATTATTGTATTTATCATTTTTTATTTTCATATCACACATAGAATCATTATAATATTTTTTGGAAAATGATTATGTCACTCTTGTGTACGTTGGACTACCGTGCCGGGAAGCTATTTGATTCATTCACACATTACATGGAATTTATTTTGGAAATGTTGATTAATAATATGTGAAATATATGTCATTAAAATTACAATTGAATTATTTTTATATATAATTTATTTTTCATCCTTTACGTATGATAAGACAACATAAACATCAATCATTTAAACGCATGGCCTACCAACTCCATGTACGGTGTATCTCATTTTATATAAAAAAATATTATGAATTGATATAAATAAATATATAATTAAAATATACTATATTAACATCATGAATTATATTTTTAATATGATTAAATAATCATCGATGTATTATGAAAAAAATAACAATCCTAAACATGCTCGAAAAGAAATTCATTAGCACCTTAAACAATGAATGTGATGATATATTAATAACAATTTGTTGATAAGATGTCATAAAAGTATCATATACTATATTATAAATATTAATATGGTTTTAAATATTTTCATCACATGTCAAAACCCACAATATAATATGTAAAATAAAATTTACCCAAAAAGATGAATTCTTTAAAATATTTAATTTGAATTTCATTTCAATGAGGAATATTGTAATGTTAAAAAACTAGTTTATTTTATATGGTGTGTATACTATCTATATAAAATGTAATTTAATTAATAATACCATATTAATGCAATCTTATTTTTCAATTTAAATTAATTCATGTAAGGGTATTTGAATTTATAGTTATCATGTTTTAATGAATTTGAAAAATAAATTCCTTTTCATTATGTTATATTAATTCCAAATTATTCTTAATATTATAAAATTAGTGTTTTAGTAAATATTTTATATATACTGGTTTTCCAATACTTTTTGTGTTTTTACAGTCGATAGGCATAATCAATTCAGTGATTATTTCTCACCTAATCATTATGAATATTTTATCGGTTTATTTAAAAATCTAATGTTAAAACGATATTGTTTATTAGTGAATTTCTATAATGGGAATTATATTATAATTATCTAATAGAATATTTCATATTCTCCTCCTAATTTTATTCATTTTGTTTTTCAAGTTATAATACCATTTTTTGACTCTCTCATGCCTATAATTATTTAAATAATGATTTTATAAAATCAAACATCATTCTAGTATTCATTCATAAATCGTTATCAAAACCTTAATTTTGAGAAAAAAAAAATAGATTTTTTTATCATTGTCCTATTCAAAAATACTTATTAAAATTTATTTTTAAAAAAGTATTATTTTTATAATTTTTTTTAAAAATAAATATTTTTGTCGCCTTAATAATAAGACAATGTTCTATCATTAAACCACTAAAAAGGAATGATCATTACAGCATGTATATAATTACCTTCCGAAATAACCTTCATTTATTGAAATATTAATTTCAATTTTTATGATGTTACATGTATTTAAAATATTTTTAAATGTTAATTTCATATAAAATAATTTTAAAATATCTTTGGAAACTAAGGATTATATTTTTTTAATAACATTTAAAAAAACATTACATTTTATTTAAATTAATCATTGAAAACAACCATTTATTCTTACTGCAATAAGCATAAGTTATTTTTTTAGGACCCATCCTCTAGGGCCTGTGTCATTACCACAACAAGCCCACTTTCTGTAGGCCAAGGGTTGGCGACTAGTACCAAAAATGCAGTCCCCTAAATGGGAAGGAATATACTTTTAGCCAATAAACACACACACTCAGTCCATACTAGAGAATGTTAGCTAAAACAATAAAAAAGTATATGTACTACAGAAAGTAAAAGTGGATGGAATTCAAGCCCAACTGAAGGGAAAGTACAACAAAGAAAGTACACGATCCTAATGTCCTCCACCAATGTACCTACCAGAAGGGTAGGTACATATCATTATCAGATGTCACTACAACACACAAAAGAATTCAATAAACCTATGAGCACTTTTTATCCCTATAACTCTTATGTACTATTCAATGTTGTATTCCTTCTGCACAAGACACAACATGTGTGGGTGAATCCCATGCAGGGTTGAGTATAACAATTCTCAGAAGGGACCCCGAGACAAATTAGGGGCTCAAAAAAATCCCCAATAGAAAATACCCCAAATAACAATCTCAAAGTTAAGCATAAATAAAATGACACAGATATCACAAATTTTCACATATTTAATGAAGTAAAGATGTCTAGTAGTAAAACAATATCATATTATTTTCTTGAGAGGCCCTGCTGCTGATCCACAAAATCTCACTCTATTGTTGATCGGTGAAGGTTTTCTCATCTACGGATCCATGAAGGGTCTCTCTCATGCTGATCCGTGAAGTATAACCCCGTTTTTATACACTGAGGATAACACCATTTTTGATCCATGAAGGGTATCTCTGTTTCTAATCCACAAATGGTTGCTCTATTGCTGATCCACGAAGGGTTACTCCATTGCAGAACCATGAAGGGTCACTCTGTTTCAGACCCATGAATGGTTGCTCTCATCCTGATCCACGAAGGGTTGGTCTATTTCTTATCAATGAAGCATCACAACAATTATAATCCATGATGTGTATATCCTTTTCTGTTATACAATGGTTCACTTCATTTCTGATCCACGAAGGGTCACTCTTCATTCCACATGTCATAGCTGGCCACAGGATTCCCACACATAGCATGCTTGATTCTCGTAGGATATTCTCATTAATCCATAGGTAATACCTAAACCATATGAAGTACCATATAGAGTAACCTAATGGATAGTATCATTTTAAATTATTCCAATGCAACTGATGGCACGTCGATCGAATGCTCGTTTTGTAAGATAAGGGCATTTTTATAAATATGGCCATGTTGAATTCGATCCTGATCCAACATGGCCATAAAATAACCACCAAAAAATTCATTTTATAGAATCACGGAATGATTACCTTGTATCATATCTCCCCACTGCACAGATGTTGCATCAATTAGATTCTCAGTCAGTGAGTTTCAAGCCTTTTAGAGAAACAAGGGTAGGTGGCGTCTGGGCACCGTAAGACCTGGGCCCGACCCGACTAGGTCGGGCTGCGATTGTCCCAGGACCTCTAGATGGGATGCGTCCCAACCACAAAAACCTATCCCATTAGGGCGGGCCGACATCTCAATCCCAAACGTGGCTAATCCACACCTTGTTCATACAGCATGACCGATCAGTCCTCCTGAACGCAGTCGACAGAACACGTCCCCTTAGCTAGCCTGAGCAGCATAGATACTGGCCGAAACACAGGTCAATAGCACATATCCATTCCACTAAAAAAATATAGCTTTAACCTTCCTCTAGAGGCCACCTCTAGTGCCGAAGCACTGGTAGTTCCTTCTTCAGGCCACTGAAGTTGCCCCGCTATCCATTTCATGAACCGTCTCTACCTAAATTATTTAATCCCAAAAAAATTGAACAACTTTACTAATTTACATATATTTTGGACTTATAGGGTGTTTTGATATTAAATATGAAAAATTCATAATTTTGAAATATTGACATATTTTAATCATTTTTTAATTCAATAATATAATTTAACATATAAATCCAATGGATGTGATTCCTTCTTTATTGTATTAATATATTTATTTTATTAATCTTTTTTTCTGTACTGGTATTGAATTCATCCATCAATTGGTTTGAAAAGTTCAATCATGTTGGAAATGTATTTGGGACGACTACATGGACCCCACCTCACAAAATAAATCATAACTCTGTATACATACCTCATATTTGGGTGATTCCAATTGGATATGAAAGAATATTAAATTTTTAGTTCATTTGTTGATGAGCATGATTATTTTCCATCATTAAGGTGGCCCATTGATGTAGACATTTTATGATAGAAAAAAGAAAACATTCCTATGGAATAAAAGATCATAATTAATTGTTCATATCTCATGCTACACATGGAGTATCAATCTAATATTTTGTGGTAAAAAATAAAACAATTTTTTAATATCTTTTTATAAAACACCATTTCACAATTATTCCATTTTATTGGCCGACCATGGTCAGTAATTTGGAGGACATAATCTACAAGAAATCTTAAACCATGGTTTTGATATTCTGAAATTCGAAGACCCAAGGATAGAATCTCTTGGAATATATAAGGATGAGTTCACCCATGATGAAGGGATTTCAACATATACATTTTAGAGGAGGCCTAGTGATGTGCTTCTAACATTGGAATTTGTTTCTTTTCTATTTTTTTTAGTTTTTTTATCATGTAAAACTTTTGTATATATTTTTATTTAAATGTATCCATCTTTTTCCATCTCTCTTTCTCTTCCAAACCTAATCTAATACTATTATTTTCATTCCTATTCAATCCATCAAGACCTCTAACAGTGGTCGTGCACCATGAAAATGAACTCAAACATATTTATATTACATTATTAAATAATTTACATCAATTCTACTAGATAAATTCTCTTTATATGGTGGTGTTGAGCCATTCAGTAAATGAAATGGTATACGGTGGAGCCAGGTCCTCAGAGGTGTCACATGCTCGATTTAGGAGTGAAATCAACCTTGATTATTGGAGGTGGTGGAATTGAAATTGATATACACATTCAATATTTCACAACACAAAAAAAATAATAGTAAATCATGAATGAAGTCTCAGAATTGAATTATCAAACTCAATTTAAACACCAATAAAGGGAATAATGGATCCCACAAACCAACACACAGAGGCAGAGTACTTTCTTCACTAATATCATTCTGTTATTACATTTTAAATTAACCACTTCATTCATTTAAATTCCATAGAATTCTAATATTAAATAATAAACCCAAACATGTAGTGTAGGAGAATTATATTAAGTTGGTAAACAACTGAGAAAGCTCCTCATGTGAGAAGACCCTAGTCAGCCACTGTGTTGCACTATAAATATAAATTTATTTTTCCACGCCCTATAATAGGCGTGCGTCAAAACCAGCGCCATTTCAAGGGAGATAATTAGTTTTTTACATTACATTTTCCATTTTAAATTTTTTTATAGTTTCCATTATTATCATTTTTTAAAAAAAATCATAAAAAAACATTTCCATGTGGAATTCAAATTCAAATAACTATGCATGGGATGATTACTCACATGTGCAATATCAAGAACCAAAAGTGGATTATAGAGATTTAAATGCCTGGGTGGATAGAACTAGCATTAAACTAGATTAATTAGAGAGAAAATTGCAAATAGTGTTTGACAATGTTTGAGCACAAAGTGTGCAACCCGATCCTGAATCAGAGTAAGAGCCTGAGCAAGCCATGGAAGAAATTTCCCCTTTGGTTTTTGATGTTGAAGAACCAGAGGGGGTAAAAGAAACTGTTCTTGAAGAACAATTCAACCTCTCTGAACCAATTCTAGAGGAGATATATGAAATATCTTTTTCTACTGATTCAAAAGTGGTTGATCATGTGAATTTGTAAAAATTTTAGAAGGAAGGGTCAGAAATTGGAATGCAACATGATCTCTTTATTCCTTACCATATTGAATAGAAATCACCATTATACCTCTCTCTAGCCTTGGAATATGGAGAAATCACCCAACTGGTAGAATTGGGAGAAGTATTGGAGGATCATGACTACCTACATCCATCATGTAATAATCGACTCCAAGAGGAACTTATCATAGAATAATTGATTGAACCAATAATAGCTCAAGAAGATGATAATTTCATGAACACTATATTTTCTGATTTCTTTCAATCTTATTTGAGTATCAATCCTTCTGTTTTTTTAATTTTAATATTTTTTCAATCCATGCATCGCCCTAGGGGAAGATGGTGAAGAAGAAATAACACCTGTTGAGGAACACATGGATCTCCCTGAGGACATTGATCTTCTACCCGAGGAAGCCCATGAAGTGATAATAGTGGCTCTGCCTGAACAAGAAAATATACAAGTTTCCTGCCTTAAAAGGGATTATTTTGAAATTATTATTCCAAATTTAAATTCTGAATTTCCCTTTGATTATTCCTTTCATGTAGCAAATCTGGAGCAACTACTTGATTTTGAAGAAGACATTTCACAAGTTGTAACTGAAGGACATGATCTGGTGAACTCTATCTATGGAGTCGTCCTCAACAATAACAATGAACTAAAATCTGGGAAGAACATCATGTGGTTGTTTATTTCCAAATATATCCAACCACCATCAGATTATGGATAATTGCTGGTACTAACCTCTGAAGGTAGTAAAATAATCGAGGCCTTACTTGGGGGATTGTACCAAGATTATCTTTACTTGCTTTATAGGAATGTAGATTCTAATTTGTTCTCATAGATGTAGCTTATCATGCATTCCACTCCCTCCTATATTTTTCAGCTTTAATGACATGATCCTTTCACATAATTGAGTAATTATTTTTTTAGGTTCAGGATGGAAAACTGGAACCCCCAAATAGAAAAAACCCTGATTCGTTTCAAGAGGTAGTACACTTTTAATGTTCAATTTTGAAACTCCTTACATTTTGGTTTTGTGCTATAAACATTAATCTAATTCCCACATTTGAATTATGTTTTACTTGACATATCTATGAGAAATGAGTTCCATAGCAATTCTATTATTCCATGTTTTAGAATTCAATGTTAATGAAATTGAATGAATAAAATGGAGAATTGGATGATTAAAGTGAAGCATGGATATTGAAACGAGGACTCATCATTTGAGGGAATTAAATGATTCATGTAATTAAAGTTTCCCTATCATTTTTCATGATTTGAATTTCTGATATTCATGTGAATTAATTTTTTATTATTAATCATTCTATGAGTCATTCTATAAAATCAGATTCCCATTCTTGAGATGATTTATAGACCAAATATTTCCTTTTTTATCTTAAGCATATTTTTTAATTGTTCTTGGGACATACCACCTGCCATAACTTGTATTGAAAAAATGTCAATGCTATGATAGTGAAAAAACACATTTCAAATTACCGAGGCACTAATTTTTCTTGAAACATATTTACCTAAAACCCACCATTACATTAATCCTTCATTATCCTATAGAAGCCATAAATTTCCTTATAGGTTTAATCCACATTACATGTTTATATTTCCTTACATACCTTCTCTTTTAGCATTTTTTCATGTATATTTCTTGTTTAAGTGTGGGGGAAGGTCCTTTTTTGAGCTTTCATTTGTATTTAAATCATTTTTGGGTGTTGTGAGGTGTGATTAATAATTTAGGGACGTGTATTATTATAAAATTTAGAATGATTCATCATTTCATTAAGATTTCTTCACTTCATCCAGTTTTATTAAAAAAATTATGAAAAAATTGAAAATAATGTTGTTCCTTTCTAGAGCTTTATAAAAAATTAAAAAGAGAGAGATAAATTATGTTGTTCCATTCTGGATATTTATTGAATAAAATAGGGAGAACATGGATGATATCATTTTTTTAATCATATATTGACTCATGTTCCATGTCATAAAAGGGGGGTGGTGTTGTGTTTCAAATTCTCAAGGGGATTTTAGTGAGATTCATCATATGTATTCACTTGATTAATCATGAATTTTACTTAAGTTTCAAACCTCCTACTTCTGGACTTAAATTATTTCAATCATATACCCATGAACCCTTATCCTCTGAGTCATTTGAACCATTATTGAATGTCCTCCTGATTTTCTGTGCTTTTTTGGCTTTACAATGTAGAGAATGTAGTTCCTCTACAAGACTCTGGATAAAGAGAATGTTGTAATGATATGATAATTACTCCACATTAATTGTATCATGAGTGATGAGATAAAAATATTCAAAAGAGAGGTAGATCATGATTTGGAATTTCTAATAATAATAAATTTAGAAACATGAATGAATGAATGGAGAAGCTCCATCATTTTTTGAAGGGAAAATGTAAAATGCATTAATTTATTGTTTACTAAATAAATAGTAATTTAATTTTATATATTTGGTGGAACTTGAAAATATTATTGGGCATTGATAGTTTTCTGGTTTTATCGCATTGAAATTTGAATATTGGTAACATCAGTTCCCTTTGAATTCAATGATGAGATTTTATGCTTGATGAAACGCATATTTTATGTGTGGGGAATAGATAGAGATAATATTTTCATAATTTTTTTATATTTTATTCAATTATTTGATCACTAAAAATTGAACATGTTGAGTTATTTACATTAATTTTGAATTTATAGGGTGTTTTGATCATAAATATTACAACTTCTTAATTTTGAAATATTGACAGATTTTAATCATTTGGATATTCGAGAATATCATTTAAAATATAAATCCAATTGATGTGATTCTCTTTTTATTGCATTCCTATATTTATTTTCTTAATATATTTCTTCTGGACAAGGATTTTATTCTGCCATTCAGTGGTCCAAAAAATTCAATCAATTTGAAATATATATATTAGAATACTACGTGGACCCCACCTCCCAAAATAAATTGTAACTCGAACTACAAACCTCATATTTGGTTGATTCCAATTTAAGATGAAATAATATTAAATGGGTAGCTCGTATATGGATGATCATGAAGATTTTCCAACATTAAGGCTGCACATTGATGCTGATATATTAGGATAGAAAAAAACATTCCTCTAGAATAAAAGCTCCGAATTAAAAGTTTATATCTCATAGTACACATTTTTGATCAATCTGAAATTTTTTTGATGAAACGGAAAAAATATTTTTGAAGATATTTATAGAAGATACCATTGAAAAAATCTTCCATTAAATTAGCCGACCATGGACAAAAATTTAGTGGACAGAATTAGCATGAAATATCAAACCATGATTTTGATGATATGAAATTCGAAGACCCAAGGATGGAATCCCTTGGCCTATATAAGTAAGAGTTCACCCATGATGAAGGTTTTTGGACATCAACATTGGAGTAGAGGACTCGGGATGTGCTTCTAACTTAGGAATTTTTTTTTCTTTTTAGTTTAGTTTTCTTTTATCATGTAACACTTATGCTTATTTTTTTATTTAAGTGCATCCATATTTTTTACATCTCCATTTCTCTTCAAACGCTAATCTAATTCTCTTATTTTCATTATTATTCAATAAATAATAAATTCTTACCACTAATATGAGGGTCTAACCCGAGACATGACACGTGGTAGGTATGTGGAAATTTCATTTGTTCTTGGCTTGTGTTATTATGTTTTGTTATGATTGTGATGAGAAAGAGTGATGTTCATTGGTATGATATTCATCTACCTCTACACTAAAATTGAACATATTTATATTCTTTTATTAAATCTTTTCACTCACTTATACTGGATACAAGCACATTATATGGTGGATTTGAGTCATTCGGTAGATGAAATGATATACAATGGAGATAGGTCCTGGGAGGTATGAAATGGTCGATCGAGGCGTGCCATAAACCGTGATTATAAGAGGTGGTTCAATTTAGAGTGATATATGCATTAAATATTTTACAACATTAAATTAAATAACAGTAATTCATTAAAGAGTTCTCAGAATTGAATTAACAATCCAAATTTAAACACCAATAAGGAGAATAATGAAACCCACAATCCAACACATAGAGGCTGAGTTCTTTTTTTACTATTATCATTATGTTATTTCATTTTACAGTGAACATTTATTCCATTTAAATTCCATATAATTCAATGAATAAATAAAAAATAAATCTAATTAGTGTAGGTGATTTAGATTAAGTGGGTAAATTACTCAGAAAGCACCTCATGTGAGACGACCCTAGTCATCCATTGTGCTGCACTATGAATACAAATTGCTTTTTCCATTACCTATGATAAGCATGTGTCAAAACACAAGGAGGAGGGGCTTCGACCTTGTTTGTATCATCCAATTCCCTCTGTGTTAGGTGTTTGAATGGGGGGTGGATTGAGATCACCATACTATCATGCTTTCAATAATCCTAGTGAGAAACCCCCTGGAACAAATCCTCCAGCAAGAACTCTCGATCCACAGATCATTATATTCATGGGTTGATCTAGGTTCATTTTTTTAATGAAGAATGGGGAAATCAAGAAAAAAATCAGTCCCTACTTATATTGGAATTTGTTGTAGGTGTTGGGTGATTATCAAAGTCTTCAACGATCCCTAATCTACTTTTGTTCTTAATTATTCATCAAATACCAGATCTGATCTCATTCTTTATTAGATTTTTCACCACTCCCTAATCCTACAGTGTTCATTGTTGAGAGAGAGAGAGGGATTCCCCTCGCCATAGGTTTCCCCAGGGTTGTTTTTCAACCACGGATCTCAAATTAATCATAGGTGGGAGTTGTGTGGCATGTATCCACGCTGATTTGATAATGAGATTCATTAATGAGTCAGCATTGTCTCATCACTGTACCATAGTACTGACTGGTCATTGTACCGCATCGAAATCATTTCAAATAAAATAAAAATTATAATATTTTATGTTTATTTTATATTTATCTTTAAAAAGTCCAAAATTTTATCTCTTTTTGTCGACCCGCGCAGGGCAAGGTTAATTCATTCATAAGAAAATCTCTACAATTTGAACTCAAAGGTTCCCTCAGATTTTAGATTTGGGCACCAGTTCAAAAGATAGAAAAACCCACTCACACGATTAATAACATACATTAAAATGTGTTCAAAATTACATTTTGGACACCTCGGTTGTCCGAATAAGGTTAGGTCTATGTGCCTGGTCTCAAAAAATTTAAATAAACTATCAAATTTAAACTTGGAAAATTATAGGTTATTACATTCTCCCCACATTATGGATTTACATCCCTAACTTCCAAAACAGTGGCTTAAAAACGGATGGGGTTACTGAGCATGAATTTGAACCTCCCAATACCATGTTCTCTCATTATGATTCTTGTTCTACCACTGAGCGCACATGAGAGGAATCGACTGTCCAAGAAGGACCAGATCCTATCAATCATATATCTCTAATAGGAACTCCTAAAACATCTCCCCTATGTTGATGTCATTCTCACCCCAGTCGATGACGTGTGAAGGATCATGTATCTACCTCCTCATCTTTGAGCTGTGGAAAACCTCATGCACTTGGTGCATTTATGGCGGAAGAGTTAGGAGGTACGCCACCTCTCCATCTCTGGACTAGATCTGAAAAGGTTTGATGAATCTTGGAGATAACATGTCACCATTTAAAAATCTCTTTAATCCTCATTGGAGTGAGACCCGAAAGAACACATGTATCCCTCATCAAACTCCAAGGGCTCTACCTCCTGTCAGCATATGATTTATGTTGTCAATGTTCCATCCTCATCCTCTCCTGGGTGATCTAAACCTTTATAGTTGTATCCAATACCTACTCTGGACTAATTAGTGGAAACTCCCCTATGTTTTTATAGTATATTGGTGATCTACCTAGCTTCCTGTAAAAGTAATCAAACGGTGCCATGCTGATGGTGTACTGATAACTATTATTGTATTCAATCTCCACATGTGGTAGGTGGTCCTCCTAACTATGACCAAAATTAAAGACTTAAGCACGAAGCATGTTCTCCATGTTCTATATGGTCTTCTCTGTTTAACCATATGTAAGGTGGTGAATGATATTCTCAAGATCAGTTGAGTCCCTAACACCTCATGAATCCCCATCCACAACCTGTATGTAATTCATTCATCATGTTCAGAGATGATTGTCGAAGGCTTCTCATGAAGACGTATTATCTCTGGGATGTAGAGGCCCCATAGTACCTCCATTGATCCCTACTCTCAGATGGGTAGGAAGCGATCCGACTTTGTGAGTCAGTCAACGATCACCTAGATATAATCATTGACCCTAGACGTTCATGGTAACCCCGTCACAATGTCCATGGAAATACCAACCCACATCCACAACAGAACCTCAAGTGAATGTGTCATGTCTATTGGGAAATGATGCTCAACCTTCATTTGCTGACATGTGATTCATCATGAATGAAACTCTATCATTTCTTTTTTTATACCTGGACACTAGTATTGATGTCAGAGGTTGTGGTACATCATCTCCACACCAGAATGTACCCCCAAAGGGGAGGTGGGGAACTCCCCCTACACCATCTCCCTTAATCTCACTGGTACTATGGTTCATCCTATGAAAAGGATTACATGATCCTCAACTATCAAAAATCAATCAGGAGCCTGTCCTGATTATAAATGAACATGTTGGGCCTCACAATCATTCTCTACATGTTTTTCATCCATAGCTCAGTATAAGTGTAGGGGTGAGAGTCATTGAATGAATGTAATATGCTCAATTATCTTAAAAGAATGATATATACATCACAGATAGTTGCCTTATGGCCTCACTCAATATCTATAAACTAGACCTCCTACTGAGTGAATCTACCACCACATTCCCCTTCCAAAATGTATAGACTATCTCAAATTCTTAATCATAGAGGAACTCTAGACGTCTCCACTATCTCAAGTTCAGGTAATTCTGTGTGATGTTATACGTCAGAATCTTATTGTATATGTAGATGGTAAACCAATCAACCATCAATTAGTGCATCCACATCTTCATGGAAAAGACCACTACTACTAACTCCAGGTCTTGGTCCACGTAGTTCTTCTCATGCTACCACAACTTCCCTGAGTCGTAGGTGACCACTTTCCTCTCCTACCTCAGGACATAACCATGTCTGGTCCCTGATTCATCGCAAAAGACTACATACCCAACACCCTCTTTTGTTAGTCTCAACATGGGGTAACTCGTTAGTCTATATCTCTTCTCCTCGAAACCCTGTTGGAAATTCTCCATCGACACCAAATCTTGCCCCTTATGTGTTTAGTCTGAAAAAAAGGTTCTGATATTCTTGAATAGTGATCCATGAATGTCTAGTAGTATCAATCCAACCCCAACAAACTATGAACCTTGGGTTGTCCCCAAACATGTAATGGCCCTATCACTGCTGGATCCACTACAACTCCAACTTCAGAGATGATGTGTCCCAAAAAGTGGATCTCATGAATCTAGAAATGGAACTTAGAGAGCTTTTCATAATGCTAGTTCCCTTGGTGTGTATCCATGATTATCTGTATGTGTGTCTAATGCCCCTCCCCTAATGCTGAGTACACCAAGATGTCATCAATGATGACACCAAAGAACAAATAGATTTACGTCTGGATGATCCTATTTATGATTACCATGAACACTGCTGGTGAATTGATCACACCAGAAGGCATCCCCAAAAACTCATAGTCATCGTACCTGCATCTAAAGGATGCATTAGGCATGTCCTCATATCATACCCAATGATGACGATAACCTTATATAAGGTCAATCTCAATGAACTAACTCACTGACTTTAGATAATCAAAGAGGTCATCAATACTTGTCATTGGATACTTATTCTTTAAAGTCTCCTGGTTCAAGTGAATAAAATCCACTCATATCCTCAAGCTCTGGTCTTCCTTCTTGAAAAATAACACTGACGATTCCCATAGTGAAGCACCGGGCCTTACAAATCCCTTCTCATTCATGTCCTCCCATTTTATCCTCAAATTCACGTTGCTCCCTATGAATAATATGATATGCCGATTTGGACATCAATATCATATTGTGGTACATGTCGATGAAGAATTATACCTCCTTGCAAAGATTAAGTACAAAAAAATCCCCTGGAAAGACATCCTCATTCTCCCCCACCACTACAGGAATGATCATAATCCTCTCAACTACTACACCGAGGGTCAGGCTAGTGAATTGGGGATTGATCGATTACACCCACCTCTAAGAAAGTTCATCACGTACTATAATGCTTCACTTCTCAGCGTTGAAGGTAAATAAGGTCCCATCCTCAATGAACAACAGGAACTTGATCCTTAAATAGTGGATCTAAGAATGTGTTGTAGATAACCAGTCCATACCCATGATGACGTCATAAGGCCTCGACGCTACTACTAGGAGATCCCAGCTGAAGCTATCACCTCATATAATAAGCTTACTCTACCGGTACCAGTGTTTAATCATTGAATCCCCTATTAAATGAGTATCTAGTCAAAAATATTGAGCCAACAGCTCCACCAAAATCTCTGAGCCTCAAAAAAGGTCAATGGCAGGGAAAGAGTGGCTAGCACTTATTTCTATAAGAACTACAGTAAATGTGGAAAAGAAACACACCACACCTCTAATAATCACTGGAGTGTTTTGGTTGTAGGCCTCCACTTCATTAAGATGATCTTTAACCTATCCACAGGCTCCCTGAGCCCATGGTGGACCACTTAGGGATGATATAGGTAGTACCACAAACCATCATCCACCACTTGCTGCTTGGCCTGCTCCCCTGCCACATTTTCCACCCTACAGACCTCCTCAATTGAACCTCTACCAATTCTATGGTTTCCCCTAGACCGTCTACTAATTTTCTGTGCAGTAGGTTGGGAAATAATGAGCCATGATTCCCTGTTAAACGTGGGAGTAACAATCTCTTACTGTCAGGTGACATCCCCTGCCTCACTAGCACTGCACCTCCAACCCTACATTCTAGGGTCGTCCTCCGTATGGTTTAACCCATTTGGGCCGCTGCGTCATATTCTTACTTCATGATGTGGATGAATCACCCACCTATAATCTAATGGTGTCTCCAACCAATGGTGCCTCCTCAGCTAGGAAGCTCTCCACCATTAGAGCATGCTATGGAACACCAGTCTGCGTTATGATGTGATCAAAATCCTTAATTCCATGATCTCCCATCAAATTCCAAGATCAATGGACCAAGACCTGAAGAAAGGGTCATGTACCATTTCATTATTGAAGAGGGATATGTCAATAAACATTACCGAACACTGGGCTATAGTCGTACTACCCTATGGTTGGTGAAGTATCTTAAGAATATGCCCTCAGCGTACTGTCTATGGTATGGATTGTACCCGGAAAATGCTCTCGAATTCCAACATAGAAAAGGTCACCAACTAATGTTTCTGGAGCATTAAGATCCCCCATGTCCATGTATCTCCTTGAAAACAGCTAGTGGGTAGGTCCACCATCTAATCTATAGGTGTCTCTACCAGGCGAAAAACATGTGTAACTGCCTCCAGCCAATCCTCAGATACCTGAAAATTTATATCACCATGAAATCACTAGGGCCTCTCTCTCTGTAAATTGTGATGCACATTCAGTTGGCATGAAATTTATACTGGTGGGGCTAGTAGCAGCAACTTCTCTACAAGTGGGGGTGCAACTAGTACACCACATGAAGGTTTTATCACTATAAGTGGTCCCTATAATGACACATCATCACTCGGTGGTTCATCGTCATGATTCCTCACTAGAATCATGGTTTTCAATCTTCCTGGAGGCATCGTGTAGGGAAAAATATGTGCCACGATCAACAAGATATATATGATGAGTTGACTCAAAAGTGATTCAGAGAAAAAAATTTCCAAAACATATGCTATGGATGTTTTTGTGTACCAAGTAGGAAAAAAGAATTTAGGTTCTGGTTTTATGGATACATCAGCCACCACACCAACCCTAGACTCCCTAGACTAAAATCCAAACACATGAAACTTTAAACTATTGCCCCTCTATGAAATTCATATGGTTAGCTCTTCATGTAGAACTGAATTCCCTTTGATTCCACTTTGTTAGGACCCATCCCCCGGAGCCCGCGTCATAACTACCCCAAGCCTAACTTCCATAGGCTATGGGCAGGGGACTAGAAACAAAAAATGAATACACCCAAAAGTTGAGGCATTTCTTTTCAACCAGTACAAACATGCCCAACCCATTTTGTGGAAAGTAAGATGAAACTAAAACAAATATTAAGTAAAAGTACCACAGAAAGTAAATGGGTATGGAATACAAGCCCAACTGCAATGAATGTACTACCAATGAACTACATGATCTGGAGGTAATCTTCTAGGGAACTTACATGAAGGGTAGGTACAACTCACTATCATACGTCACTACAACACACCACGTCTATCGATACACCTCCGAGCACCATCTAGACCTGGCTCCCCAAAGTCCCAACTAATGCACCCAATTTGTGTATACATTTCCATATATAAAATTGAAGATAAAAACATGTTTTCAGAAAATATCTATTGTTTCATGAATATATTATATGATTTTGGTGATTCTGATTACTTTGAGGAGCTTTCTGACTAAATACACGAATCATGGGAAGTCTGCGAATGTTTTGAAACTACACGGTGTGTACTTTTATACACTCAATGTACATCCAGACAGGGACACGGACCGAAGGAGGGATTACACACCCATGTAACTAGGCAGAAGATACATGCCGTGTATGGCGGCTCTACACGCCGTGTACAACATTCTAGAAGCGTTTGTTTCCGAGAAGGTTCTACATGCCCATGTGACTGTTGAAGGAGACACAACATGATCCATTTCTACATGTCGTGTCTAATATTATAGAAAGAGTTGGTTGCCGAATTTTGAAACTACATGCCATGTATGGAGGCGCTACACACCGTTTTCACTCAACCACCAGGCGGATCCATGTTCAAAAGTCAAAGACGGTGTGTTAGGCCGCCTGCCCGTGAAGAAATTGGCTCCAAAATGCGTTGACAAAAAGTACACGGCATGTACTTGCTATACACGCCGTGTACTTTATTTTTCTATAAAAAGAGGCCTTGGCCTTAGGATTTGGGAGTTCAAAACCATTGGAGGAGAAAATAATCTCTGATTCTACCATTCCCAAGCCATAGTGGTTCCATAGTTCCACTACTCCGCCTTCCGACACCCTACCTCAATGCTTACATGATGAATCCGTTAGGTATCAAATGTTTTATTTCTCTCCCACTTTCTATGTGTAACTAAACCCCTTGGGTTGGGGCTATGGATGAAGTGATTTTAATTAGTGTGTTATTTTATATAGTTGTGTTTGATCATTGTAATTCATATTATTCATCTTAATTCACTGTCAAATATATCTGAGAATTCTAAGTCGGACCAAGGGAAGAATTCTCAGCGATCCAAAAGAGAAGTAATGGTGAAAGCATCCATGAAAATTGGAGAAAATTCATCAATTTAAATAATGGACTGAACTTAATAAATAATTAAGAACACTGACTACTCGACCAAGGAGTCAACTGCTCTAATTCCATAAAATAGGAACCGGACCAAGGAAATCTTAAAAAATAATGAAATCCAGAATGATTGAATTATTATGAACAACAAAACCATTTAAATAATCAACATAATAACTCCTTAATCACCATAGCCCCGACAGGTCTTTTCTTCCTATATTAAACTCTTTAAAATTTCTTGTTGTTTTCTTTAAAACTATTAATCATTTCTTCAAAGTAAAACAACTTAGTTTCAATAAAAAAACCAAAATCAACCCAATCAACTCTAAATTCTGCATACTTCACCTAATTAAGTATTAACTCAGTTGAATTCACGCATGCCATAGTTCCCTGTTGATCGACCCTGAACTTATGATGTACTAAAGTTCTAAAGAATGGGTAATTAATTTGGGACACATATAACAACAATCAACGACAAGCGAAACCAAATTTTGGCGCCGTTCCTGGGGAAAATCTTTGGTTTTAGTGCTAAGATTTAAATTGTGTTAATAATTTATTTAAGTGAAAAATTAAAAATAAAAAATTATCAAATATCTCTTTTTTGATTCCATTTCAAATTTTCTTTTTTGTTTTTCCCTTTTACGCCTGGTTTTCATTTTTGTGTTGTGCAGAGCATAAAGTATATGATTAGACGTCTTAAATGATCCAGAAGTGTTGAGTCTTCGGAATTAGTTCAGCTTGACCCAAAGATTGAACGGACCGTGCTTCGTCATCAGTGGGCACTGACAGAACTTCACTACCAGCATCCACAACCCATGGAAAACACGGAAGAGGGGGCACCAGCCGTGGATGCTGCAGGTGAGAATCAGTACCAGGAGCAACAGCCTCCTACTGCTAGTCTACTAGAGAAGGATCCTGGGGAATTTATGGAATTCCATCCAAGGGATTACCAATGGCCACCGCAACAATCTCCTCCGGCATATGGCCAACTCCAACAACCACAACAACTCTTCCCACGACCATACTTCACCCCTCAGGAGAAGTTCATGCAAGCTCCACCCCTTCAGCATCAACCTCCAAGACGTACCTTTATGGAGTACGGTCTTCCATCAATCCACGGAGCTGATAAGGGCATTGCCCATCCCCTATCCAGGCTCCACAGTTCAAGATCAAGCCTGATATCATGCAGATGATCCAGAACATAGTCCAATTTGGAGGCCTGGCCAGCGTGGACCAGGACGCCCATCTCTCCAACTTTCTGGAGATCTGCGACACCTTTAGGTACACCGGCGTGTCCGAAGACTCAATCAGTCTTCGCATATTCCCCTTTTCTCTATGGGAAAAGGCAAAATACTAGATCAAGGGTTTGCCACAATGATCTATCCTCACCTGGGAGGATCTTACCCAGGCATTTCTGTCCAAATACTTTCCACCATCAAAGATGGTGACACTCCGAAATGAGATCCATAATTTCTTGAAGCATGGCTCCAAGTCATTGTACGAGCCCTATGAACGCTTCAATGTAATGTTAGGAAAATTCCCCCACCACGGACTCCCACATTGGATGCATGTCTAGATCTTATACGGTGGACTTACCACAAATACCAAGTCCGTGGTGGACGCTGCTACTGGAGGCACGGTCGTGCAAAAATCCCCCGAAGAGCTAATTGAACTACTGGGAGACATGTCAGCCAACAGCATCCCGTGGAACTTCGTGCGTGGGACTCAAAAGAGAGGTATGCACAATATGGACATTACCACTATGTTAGATACTCAGTTGGACGATGTGTCCAACAAAATCGATGCATTAAACCACAAAGGATCATCTCAAGTTCATGCGGCGAACCAACCATCATGTGGTGACTGTGGTGATAACCACATCATGGGAGAATGCCCGGGTATGACTGGAGGACCTTCGACGAGCGAGGTGAGTTATGTTTCCAAAAATCGAGGGCCCAACCAATACCAGCAGTACCAGAACCCGACATGTGGAGATCAACAGAACACAGGTTGGGGCCAACAACATCAGAATCCTTTACCCCAGTGACCACCCAGCTAGAACCAACCTCCATAATAGAACCAATACCAAAGGCTGAAACAAACCCATCATGGTCCTTATCTGCAACAAGGGTATCAAAACCCTCGTCCACAGTATCCACGACAGCCACCTCCTCCACCGGCTCAACAACCACCTCAGCCGGAGAACACTTCAAGGTTAGAGGATCTGATGACTAAATTCATATCTACTACTAAGACTCAGTTCCAAAATTAGGAAGCTTCGATTCGAGGCTTGGAGAATCAAAATGTCCAGTTGGCAAACCATCATTTAGGAAAGCAACCTGGTACACTGCCGGGAAACACATAAAAGAACCCAAGGGAGGAGGCCAATGCTATCACCTAGCAGAGCAGAAAAGAATTGCCACAGAAGGAGCCACTAGCACAGCCAGGTGTACCCACACCCCCTGATGATGAAGAACGTACTAGTAACAATCCCTCCTCATACAAAATCCCGCGGAAGGAGGCTTTGTAGAATAATGGAAAGGAGGTAGTCCAACCATTCAAGCTTGCCTTACCCTTTCCGGAGCGGTTGAAGTAGAGGATGCTAGACCACCAGTTCAGAAAATTCATGGATGTGTTTAAGAAGCTACATATCAACATCCCATTTGCAGAGACACTAACTCAAATGCCCATCTACGCCATATTCATGAAGGAAATCCTCTCGAATAAGATGAAGATGGAGGATTTGGGCATCATTGCACTAAAAATGGAGTGCTCCATAGTGGTTCAACATTCCATTCCTCCCAAACTCCAAGATCTAGGTAGTTTCACCGTTCCTTGTACTATTGGATCCTATGAGTTTGGGAAGGCCCTCGGTGACTTAGGGGCCATAATGAACCTCAAGCCCCTCAATGTTTTCAAGAAAATGGGTCTCAACGAGCTCAAGCCGACCTGAGTAGCCCTTCAACATGTTGATCGATCCCTAAAACATCCGAAGGGGCTACTGGAGGACGTAATGGTCAAGGTGGGTAGAATGATCATCCCAGCTGATTTCATCATCCTCTACATGGGGGATGATCCGGAGGTTCCACTTATTTTGGTAATATCTTTCCTTGCCACTGGGATGGGACTCATTGATGTGCACCAGGGAGAGCTGATTTTCTGGGTATGAGATGAGAGAGTCTCCTACAATGTTCTCAAATCCATCAAGAAGGCATCATTGTCCGATCATAAGGATTGTTCTGCAATAACTACTATGGATGATCGCCTGGTGGATGATCTGGTATGTTCCTATATTTCTGATTAATATAACATTCTAGACATTCCTGTTGAACAAGAGCCCAAGAACTTGCAACTCCAATATGTCCAGGGCAGCCACTATTGGGACCATTATCCACCGTAAATATCAGGTAAGCAAGTTAAGTAGGTCGAGACAACAACCTAATACAAAGCCGCTTCCTGGGAGGCAACCTAGAGGTTACACGTCATGTCCCTCATATATACAAGGTGTGTAATTTTCTTTTAAATTTATAATCATAATAGTATAAATCTATAGAATAACAAATAAATACCCAGGGATGATGGCAGTGTCGATGGAAAAGTCACTGGAGTATATTCAAGCCGTTCTCTGTTCGAATCCTCCTGACATACCTTCGGCACGGGGTTCCTCCTTTTATTTACATGATGTTTGTGGTATTTTTCATATATATATATATATATCTGTGTGTGTGTGTGTGTGTTTAATGAAACTCAATATGGGGATGGACCAATTGGCTAGAATCATAATCCGGTTCCAAACGACATGTGTTCGAACCCAGAGTACCGTCCCATTTCCATCATTTGTTCTTTTAATAAAACCACATGACGTATACTCAGATATATTCCGTGTGAGCCATAATTTTTCAAATATATATTAAAAACATTTTTAGAATGAGAAATTACATGTGGGTGAAGTTGGCGGATTTGAAATGTCTCAGAACCAGGTTCAAAACCCCAGTTTCGAATCGTGCTAATCTCCCCGCTTCACCCCCATCCTTTCCTAAATAAAAACCACAAACCGTGCTTTTATTTCTTTCCGTGTGTATAGGCCATATAGAATAAATATATATGAAAAATAAATATGAACAGCAGTACATTCATTGCTCCAGTGGTTGAGGGCTTTCATTCGGAATGACCGATCGACGGTTTGAATCCTGCCCCAAGCACCGGACCAAAGGTTGTACTACTATTTCTCTAATTTTAAAATACACGGCGTATATTTCCCAATATACTTCATGTATAGGTTTATGTATAAGATAATTTGTAGATATATATATTTTATTTTAATTATTAATAATAATTAATATATATTTTACTATAATTATTATATTTATTTATATAATTCAAAAAAATCTTATAAAAAATAATAAATCAGAATACACGGCGTGTAGTCGAAAGCTACATGCTGTGTGCCATGGCTATATAAGCTGCAGTCCACCTGGCTTGAGGACGTGTCACAGAGCCACCCGATTTCCTCCTTTCATTCCGTTTCTTCTCCCGAATGCCACCTGGACCTCCCCAATCTTTCCGCCCCTTATTTCTACTCCATGTTTACAGGCCGTCTGGCCAACAAGAAGGGCAGGTTTTACACCACCCGTCTTGCCCACCACTTGGGGGTATTCGAGCCCTCCTTACCTTAGGAATTGTTAGGTTCACCCTAGTGGATGGACTTTCTCATTCTCATTCACATGGGATTGGTCCGGAAGCAGGGGGTGCCTAGATCCTTCCCCAGGCTCGAGCCCAGCCACCCGCTGACCTCCCTGCCCCAGCTGATGCACCTGCTCCTCCCTCCCTATCCCCTCCAACTTCACACCCTCAACCACCTCCTACTGAGCACACTTCTTCTGACCTTCCTTATTTCATCCCACCCCCCATCCCACCAAACCCCGCGCCCTCAGTCGATCTGTCCCTTTCCCTCCACCTAGCCATGATAGAGCAGAAGTTAGTTCATATCATTGGCCACTAGGACACCATTTCAGGCCATTTGATTCATCTGGATGGCCGCCAGGACCGTATGGAGCATTTGTTGGCCCATATTTGTCAACATCGTGGTGTTCCACTACCTCTTCCACCAGCCTCTGCTTCCGCTCCAGGCCCTTCTACTGCTGCTCCACCGCCATCTCCTGCGCATGCCACATATTCTGTTCTACTGACTACTGTGAGCCCTGCTGCTACCACTTTTACCGGGCCAGGTGCTACTATTGAGCTTCTACCTCGATTCCAGCATCTAGGGCTACTACTTCTTCAGCTCCCATTCCCTATGTGGAGTTAGAGCCGCAAGCGCCGTCTCTACCGGCTGATTCTATACTAGATGTTCCGTCCCCTAAGGCGACCCCATGATAGTGACATTTTTTTTTCTATTGTATATCACTTTTTTCCTTTTCTGTGCTGTGATGTTATGCATGTTTGCAGTTTTATTCTTCCTCGTTAGTCAATGGTATCCTGGAGTTCTTTGGGCATCACTTTTCATGAGGGGAGTATTTTTCCATTTATATTGTCTTTCTTTTTGGATTTACGTCTTCCACTCATTTCCCTCATTTTCTCCCCCACATCTCCCCCTTGCCCGCCCTTTACCTCTCTATTGCACTTAGTGGCCCTTGTGTAGTCTAAGGTGTGGGGGAGCATCAATCACTTTCACCTTAGTCTTTTCCCTTAAACTAATCTAAGAGACATCATTATTAGATTTCATATTTTAAAATGTAAATCAATTTTGGTTAATCATCCTTATAAATTCTTATGTTATCAGTAGAATCTTTTTGAGGGTTGCATAATGTAACACCTTGAGATTTTATGAGAAATATTTTTTTTAATGTTATACACAACACCAAAGGAATCTTTCACAGCACACAATACGGACTTGGCTTGCATTCCACGCAATCACGACCTTTCTCGATAGCGTGTGTAGTACGCAATACCGGGTATCACTAAACAATGATATATTATTATGAACTAGCCATTATGAATAGTATTAAATACATTTTTAATTTTATTATTCATTTTACACATTTTCTAGAACATGGTAAGTGAAAAAAATAAAATTTTCGGTTAAAATAAGTATTTTTCCAAAAATGTAGTTTTGCCGCCTTTTGATGGCGCACCCACATTAAATTTAGTTTTTGAAATGTTTGTAAGTTAAATTTGACAAAATTAAATTCTTATTTTGAATCAGGATATAAAAATTTACTTTGGATAATTTTTTGATATTTTTCTGATAACATTAATATTTTGATGAATAGTAAAAATACGCTTATTTTTAATTAATAACAACTTTTTTCATTGAGATAATTTATAGGGTTAAATTATAAGATTGAATGGTTTTAAAGTATAAATAGAATATATTTTTACCATTTAATATAATTTATGTCATTATAATTAATTTCACGTTGAATTCATATGTAAGCACATTACAATCTTTGGCAATGTTTTAACTTCTAAAACCCGTTTTCTTAACAATGAGATTTATTTTAAATTAATTACTGCAACTTATATGATTTGAATTTTGAAAAATGGATTCCATATTAAGAATCAGTGGGTCCAAATTATGTTAATAGGCTATTTTTTATATTTGGGCATTATGAATAGTAACTATGATAAATTTTATTTACCCAAGTTAAAGTAAAATCGGGTAATTAAGGGTAAATATAAGATTATAAAATTACGCTAACACCTGCCCAAATCATATAGGATGAAACAAAGTCGACTCATATCACCTAAAGGTCATATTTAATTCAATTAATGGATTTTTTCCATGAAAATAATTTAATTATTATTAAAACCAAAGAATGTGACAACATGTCACTTTCGTAAATCTTATAAGTATAAAAATTTTAATTTAGTGATAAACTTAATGAACCATCAAACATTAATAGTATCCAGAAAGATAATACAATTATCTACATCATAGGAATTTATTTATAATTTTTAGGTATTAAATAATTATCATTAATTATGACACAATACTGATGTTGAAATTATATTATTAATTAAAATATCAAATGAATGGTTTTAAAAAAATTAAAATAAATATTATATGAACTATTTAATGTGCTAAAATAATTTCCTAGATACATATGACATTTTATAAATCTATTAATGAATATAGTTCGAACATATTATCTGTATATAGTTTATTTAAACTCAAATAAATGAATAGTGTCAAAATTGACACTATTGTTATTTTATAAAAATAACATATTATAAAATTGTTTAAAAATTACAAAAATATTTGAAAACTATAAATTAAAATTTATATGGTCTACAATTTAATAAAGTATCAAATTATAGAAAATTCACAACACATATATAATTATTTATAATAATTTAAAATTTAGAATATTATAACCACAAATAAAATTAAATTTATAAATAAGGATAAATCAAGTTGATAATGTTTAAAATAAATTCCTAACATGTCTAAATTTTATTGGTTGATGATATTACAACCTTGTCGAATATAATATTAGGATATGAGTCATTTTGGAAGTTAATATGTGGGTTTGGAATTTAATACAAACTAATATTTCTTATATTTTCAAAGGTACCCCTCTCCTCCCTTATAAAAGGGAACCTCATCCCTCTCCTCCCCACACCAATTGGAGACTTCAAGCTCGGCCAATCCCTGCCCATTTCACTTCCCCACTTCCCTAGAAACATCCTAGAGGTCCTGGTATTCTTCAAAGACCAATTGTAGTGCCCTAAGAGGAGGTCTCAAAGAGGTGCTTCAAAGAAGAGGTAATGTCTATAACCGATTTTTTCAACTTTATTTCTTCTTCCACTTCTTATTATTTAGTAGTTTCATTATGAATTAATAAAATCAGTATCACTCATATATTTATATGTTATTACAAGTATGAAACAACCCTATTCCTCCATCTATCCATCCTATGGAAAACGAAATCACCGCGTGTGTGTACGTACAGAATATCGTCTCCACACCGTGGTGTAATATATTTTCCATCACCACCTTACTTGGATGGGTATAATGGTGCAGAAAAATAATTATATATTATTATTGTATAGTGTTATTGATTCTGAAATAGTATAGATACACTCCAATACAATTCCACGATCATGGGAACGATATCATCACTCGAGCGTACGTACGGAATACCGTCTCCACGATGTGATGCGATTCGTTCTACACGATCTTCATTGAATAATGATTATATAAATGAATTGAATGAATAAATATGATATATAGTAAACTAATACCATTCTGGAAATGAGTTATCTATAACCTAAAGAGAAGAAAAAAAATTTATTCGACAAAACACGCATAAGAACAAAAAGTAATAAACACCCGAATAACAAGTACTAATGAAATATTACTAATAAGAAGCTAAGAATATGACCATATATGATATCATAACAACAATTATGATTCTAGAATAATTCAATAACATTTTTTAAATCATTATACAGGAGGTTCGGACACATACGAAGAAAATCGGACCTAAGGTAAGGGAAAATATCACAATCTCATTTTTATCTGAGATTGTTTATACTTTGGTATTTACTGGGGAATATTTTATCATCCACATCCATGTTCCCTCAATATGTAATATTTTTTCATTCTACCTAGAATTTTTTAAATCCAATTTTACCCTTAGGTGAGTTTATAGTAATGTATATGAAAGGAATCTTTTGTTGTTTTTCGTACGATGTACTTTTTTACTTTTCCTAAAAAATTACAAAAAGAATGTTTTTTATCTTATACGGCATGAATGGATTTTTAAAAAAATTATTTCCAAGAAGCTTCCTTTACATGTTTTCATTTTATTTTTAATCAACTTCTTTTAGTTTAAAATTGTATGACATGTTACGAAAGGAAAAATGTTTTTGAAGTAGAAAGTATATTTTCTTCAAGAATGGAGTTCAAGTGTTTTATCAAAATTATTTTCCATCTAATATAATAGAGGGTGCTATTTCTATACCTATTATTACATTTATTTGATTATGTTGTGATGGAATTATTTTTATTAATTCCTTTATCTTATATGAATTTTTTTATGATGTCACGATGTTTAAGAATCCCATTTTTATTACATGGGTTATGTTATGATTTATGATTTTGTGGCACATATAAGAATGGTTTCATTATGAGATGGGAGGGCCCTATATCTCCCTCCAATGCATTGGGTAAAGATTTATATCTCATGAGATAGACATGGATGGAATGGTAGGTTAAACCGGTTCAGTGAAACATGACTGGAACGAGGAATGAACTCGGTTTAGAAATGGAATTTGTCTGCTAAGATAATCTTGGCAATGAGTCTTGACTACTAAGAAATGATTCTCTATGATTTTGTTTGTATGACACAAAGTTTCATGTCTGGAGTTATGATTATTGGGGTTACATTTCACTACTATGATTTATCCCATGCTATGAAATTATGATCTATTTTTCAGGTTACGATTTCCAAATTGATATGTTCTTATGAATATAATGTGATTGATATTTCTTTTTCTTACCCTTACTGAGCATTTGAGCTCACCCTTTTTGTATTTTTTCTTTTCCCCAGGTCAGAGAGAAGGATATTAAGTAAGATATTCCAAAAAGGGACTCTAGATATGATAAAAAAGGGAGACAGTGTAGATGATTTATAAACCAGTTGTTTATGTTTCTCAATTTCTAAAGACACTATACCTATACGGTCTTTTCCTGGTTTTGTTATATGTTGTAATAAGTGTGCTTAAATTCTGAAGTAATAACAATGTATGTAAAGTATGGGTCATTATACATTCATATTCTGATTCTTATGTGTTTTAAAATTATTGCTGATATAGTTTCAATTTCAACTTTTCATCCTTGATTACATTACATTGATTAGGCTAATCATTTATATGCATTTCATGACCTGATTGTCCCTTAATTATTTTTCCACTCCTGAGAGGTATTCTAAACCATTTTTCATATTTCTTTTCTAATACCCTCTTTCATGAGAGATTCTTAGGATATGCATCACTACCAGAATTTGAATGTTTTTATTTTTGAAATATGAATAAAATTTTAAAATAAATTAAAATGATTGAGGCATTGGATTGTTTCATCCCCTTTATCTTAATACCTACCCAACATTTAATCATTGTTAAGCCCATAGAAGCCACGGAAAACCTTTATAGGAAGCCACATTACACACCCATTTCCTTTCCTACCTTATTTCTTTTTAAACATTGCATGATTATTCATTTGAGCATGAAAGAGGGAGTTGGAAATACATGGCATATTTTTGTGCACAACTATGAAATAATGTGTGGGGGAGTTCCTCTTGATTTTTTGGGGTAGAATTGGTTCCAAACATCTAATCATGGTATTCATATGTGTTTCACTTGTGTTGTTTAAAAAAACAAACAAAAAAACACACAAACAAAAAGGGGACATTATGCTTATTTGTTCATAAACCCTACTTGCCTAAGGAGGATGGTGATGATTACAAAAGAATTTGACTGATCTTGTAAAGGAATCATTTTCAGTGATCTTTACTTTGAATTTCATGCAGTGTTCTTTAATATAATTAACCTTTATTTTTCAAGCCTCAGAATTTATTTTTCATCTGAACCTACCAACCATTATCCACAGAGACATCTGAACATTTTTGTTAATGCCCTCATGATTTTTGTAATTCCATTTTTTTCTTAAGTAGAGAACAAGATATCTTTCAAACCTATGGATAGAGTGTATATACCATATATTGAGCATAAATTATAATAAAAATATATTGAGTGTAGAGTGTGATTTTGACTGGTAATGTAAATCATCAACAGGCATGCTTATTTTTGAAAGGTTGAAAAAATTTGTTGAAAAAGGGTGAGAATAGTTAATTAAATTATATATGAGGCATGATTATAATTTCTTATGAATTGAATTTGTTTGTCCCTTTTAGAATTTTTCCTCAGTTACTCTATCATTTATATTTCTGATTAATTAAATGCCTTCCGTTTAAAAGTATAGGATCTCTTAAATAGATGTTTAGATTTTGCTTGAGGGAAAGAAAATGACTAAGTGTGGGGGAATTTGATGCACCCAATTTTTGTATACATTAACATATATATAATTGAAGATAAAAACATGTTTTAAGAAAATATCTATTGTTTCATGAACATATTCTATGATTTTGGGGATTCTGTTTACTTTCAGGATATTTCTGGCTAAATACACGAATCAAGGGAAGTCAGTGAAAATTTTGAAACTACACGTCGTGTACTTTTATACACACCCTGTATATCCAGAGAGGGACACGGACTGAACGAGGGAGTACATTCCCATGTCACAAGGTAGAAGATACACGCTGTGTATGGCAGCGCTACATGCTGTGTACTACATTCTAGAAGCGGTTTGTGTCGAGAAGGTTCTACACGCCCATGTGGCCGTTGAAGGAGACACGACATGTTCCATTTCTACATGTCATGTCTGATATTATAGAATTATTTGGTTGCCTAATTTTGACACTACATGCCATGTATGGCGGCGCTACACGCTATTTACACTCAAACACCAGGTGGCGCCATGTTCAAAAGTCAAAGATGGCGTGTTAGGCCGCCTGCCCATGGAGAAATTGGCGCCAAAACACATTGAAAAAAATTACAGGGCGTCTACATGCTATACAGGCCGTGTACATTATTATTCTATAAAAATAGGACTTGGACATCGGATTTGAGAGTTCAAAACCATTGGAGGAGAGAAGAAGATTTGCTTCTGCCATTCCCGAGCCACCGTGGTGCCATAGTTCCACTACTCTGCCTTCCAACACCCTACCTCAATTCTTACACGATGAATCCATCAGGTATCACATGTGTCGTTTCTCTCCCACTTTCTATGTGTAACTAATCCTCTCGTGTGGGGGATTTGGATGATGGGATCGTAATTTGTGTGTTGTTTTATATAGTTGTGTTTGATCGTTGAAATTCATCTTACTCTTCTTAATTCACTGTCAAATATATCTGAGAATTATGAGCCAGACCAAGGGAATAATTCTTAGGGATCCAAAATGGATGTAATGGTGAAAACATCCATGACCGTTGGAAATAATTCAATTATTCAAATAATGGACTGAACATAATAAAGAATTTAGAACACTGACTACCTGACCAAGGAGTCAACTGCTCTAATTCCAAACAAGAAGAACCGGACCAAAGAAATTTTGTAACAAAATGAAATCCAGAATTATTGAATTATTATGAACAACAAAACGATTTAAACAATCTGTATATGAACTCCTTAATCACGACATCCCCGACACGTCTTTTCTTCCTGTTTTAAACTCATTAAATTTACCCATTGTTTTCTTTAAAACTATTAATCATTTTATTCAAAGTAAAACAATTTAGTTTCAATAAAAAAAACCAAAATCAACCCAATCAACTCTATATTCTGCATACTTCACCTAATTAAGTATTAAATCAATTGAATTCATGCACCCCATAGTTCCATGTGGATCGACCCTGAACTTATGTTGTACAAAGGTTCTAAATAACGAGTAATTAATTTGGGACGCATATAACTTCAATCAATGACAAGAGAGACCACCAGCCAATGTTGTCTGTTGTCCGAAGAAGACACAACATGTGCAGGCGAAGCCAGCACATGGGTGAGTAAAACAATACTGGGTAGGGAACCCGAGACAAACATGGGTCTCGAAGAAATCCAAAATAGAAAAATACCACATAGTAAGATCTCAAAGTGAAGCACAATGAAAAAGACAATCCTCACACCAGGTATAACTTAAGTATAAAAGTAAAGTTGATTATTCATAAATTTATATTATCTTATTTTATTGAGAGGATCTACTGCTGATCCATGAAGGTTCTCTCTAATGCGGAACCACGAAGGGGGTCTATGCTAGTAATCCATGAAGGTTTTCTCTAATTATGATCCATGAATGTTCTCTCCATTATTGATCCACAAATGGTCGCACCATTAGTGATCCAAGAAGGGTCACTCCTTTGCTGATCCATGAAGGCCCCCTCTACTGATGATCCATGAAGGGTCACTCCGTTGCTGATCCACAAAGGTTATCTCTCATGCTGATATATAAAGGGTTGTTCTGTTGATGATCTACAATGGTTTTCTCCATTACTGATCCACGAAGGGTCACATTGTTGTTGTTCCATGAAGGGTCTCTCTGTTAACGATCTAGGAAGGTTCACTCATCATTAATCATGTCACAGCCTACCACTAGATTTCCCGAACATATCACACATGATTCCAAGAAGATCTTATTCTTAAGACATTGGTCATACCTCAACAACCAGGATGTCCCGCATAGATTATCCCAATGGATCGTCTCATCGTATGGGTCCTAGAGCAATAGAAGGCATGTCGAACTAACCCCTATTCTATATGATATGTTAATTTTTTTAAAAAGTTTTATGTTGGATTCTAGTCCGATCCAACCCAGCAATATTCCAACCACATGAAAAAATCTTGTAGAGTACCTCAAAATGAATGACCTATCAAAAGGGCCCTCATGCTGCATACGACACATGAATCTTATACCTGGTCTATTAATTTTAACCAAGACATTAATTTTTTTAACAAAATAAAATTTAATCTTTTATTGATTCTCCAAATGATGTACTTTTGACTGTTTACTAATAATGTTAAATGAATATTTGTTTTAATATACACAGAATGAATTGAATTTCCCACCATCATAACTGATTAATGATTTGAATCCTCTTTTAGGATTTTATGAGTTTGTTTTCCAAAAAAATTCTATCTAAAATGTTTTTCTAAATTATTATATTAAAAAGAATTTATATGAAAAAATGAATTTCGATATGGAATAATCCTAATGATATATTAAAGAAATTTTAATCCAAGAAGACATCTTTGAAATTAATTATGATTTATTGGGAATATGATAAAATGGTATCATCCCCATGATTTATCTTATTTCTTAATTATTTTGATTATTAGATGTTAAGAAATCTATTTTTTGTATAGGTTATGTTATGATAAAGTGAAAAAAAATTATAATCCATTTTCCTATCTATGTGTTATGATATATGATGAATGATTTATGATCCTACAGAACACAATGAATGGAATTTGAAAATATGATGAGTGGGGAAAGAAACTACATCACTCCAATGAGATTGATTATGATTGATATATCTTGATATAATAAGGATTTCAATGGTTACTAAACCATGTTTCGTAAGGGAATCACCCTACTATGATAGTCATGGGAGTTAACCTTTAAAAATGATATGATGTAATGGGGAGTAAACCTAATCCACAATTATAGTAATAGATGTGAACCTTAACATATTAATGGATTATATATATATATATTTATTCCATAAAATTATGTCTTAATCATGTTTTATAATGTTATGACTCAAGCACTTTGATTAATTTATGGTTCATGTATTATGAACTATCATGAAATTTCAATTAGTAATGATAAATGATGTATAGAGTATTATTTTCATATTCTATGGTCATGCTTTCATACCATTAATTATTTGGATTTTCTATGTGTTACATTATAATATTCTATAGATTATTTTTGGATATAGGTGCTTCAGTTGTGGGATATTTTGAGGCCTAATAACTATGGAGTTAATTTTTGAAATATATTAATTAAATTTTATTTCTTGGGTGTGTAGATTTCCTAAAAATAAAATGTATTATAACAATTAAATAGATTTTCTCCCTAGGAATATTTGGACATCATTGAGCTTAGAGCACATATTTTACCCTAATCATGTCATAATTTTTACTAGTATCATGCATTGGGCTAGACAACCTTCATAGGCATGTAATTCAATAAATTTAAATAAATTTATTTAAATATATTATTTAATTTATTTACCAAAAACATCCTTAAAATTTAGATTCTATGGAAAATCTTCTGGGTCATCCTTATATCCTTACAAATTAAGAGGATACGTTGGATTGGAACCTTGGAGGAGATCTTGGAAAATGACACCAGAACATATCAAGATCCAAGATAAATGTTGTAGTAAATCATTTTCATCGCGCCAAATATATTGATGAAAAATTATTTTTCATTTGTGATTGATTCATCATGTGTTGGGAACTTTGTATATTATGGATTTATCCCCGGTTTCGTATGTAACATTGAACGGAAATCAGTCAACTAATGAATTGATTCTTGATTTGATCATATTACTGGTGTGGGATTATATTATAGGATTTTGGGATATTTTTTATTTAATATTGATATTAACTCATCATTCTAAATATAACTAATTTTTCCCAACCCAACCAAATCCATGGTTTGTTCTACCTTTTTATGATTACTGCATTTCCCCATCCAATTTTCATTTATTCATTATTGTCATTCCATTTAACCAGTGTTTTAAAAAATACTATAAACCAATATTGTAACATCTATTTATTGATGTTGAAGTTTGTTATTATGGATCTGCATTCTGATAAACGATTGGATCAAGATTCAATCATGGTGATGATAGATCGTGGCCTTAAATAGGATATGTTTGTGTGGTGTTTGTAGTGTACATTGATGATAAAATGATGAGACGATTTCATAGAAAAAAGGGATAAATGGAAATTGGACCTCATGTGATGATAAAACATGGTTTTCCAAGATCTGAAACCCATGGGTGATATTTTTAGGGGTACTCGGGGTGATGATGGAACATATATATGTGGAGGATGAAAATCATGTTCCATGAAATTTTCTTTCACACAGTGTGTATTCCAGTGTTACACAAAATGTGGGACCCCATACCCCATGTAGTTCAAGGGTTTCCATGAGACAACAAATATCTCACAACATTTCATAGCAGTCACATAGTAGGTGACCCTACATAGTTGAACAACATATACCTCGTAGGGTACAGAAACATGGAAATGATTACACTTGTTCATATTTACTGTGTACTCGGAGACAAACATGGACACATGAATATGTTAGGATACATTGGTAGAACAGGGTGCCAATGTGACATGTCATGGGAATAAAATAATTTTTTTTTCTCCCTCAGCTTCGTCCTAGATAAAATTTCCTTTTCCACCTGGAAATGGTTCTTAAGGGTGTGTTCATTAGATCATCTCCCTGATAATTATGGAATCACATAAAGGTCATAGGATGGTGATCCACTATGAAGAACATCATTCAAGGACAGTGTTTAAAAATACCTTTGTGGGGCATGAATTGAGATCTTATGAATATTTTTACCTAGTATGGGTTATAAGTATCTCCATGTCGAACACTACACATGTTTCAATCCACCATATAGTGGGTTAATCCATATTGGATTGTCTGTATACCCCAAGGATCTAGAAGTGATCCCATTTTGGTTTATCAATCTATTTTGTCTTATAGAGTATAATTATTATGGTTAGACCCATCAAGAGTGTCATCTTAGATATATTCAATAGGTTTTGTCTGACTTATGTTGTGTGTTCTCTTGGATGAGTCCTATGTGGAGCCTTAAATTTGGAATCATATGCTATAATTATGTTGTGACTTTACCATTATACTATGTTTCAATGTTGGGTATAAATTAATATTTTATTATTTATAATATTGAAATATACTTTTTATGATATGATTATTGATGAAAATGTTTTAAGATTGGTGGTTTTGGGGTTCCCTGCTAGGTATATTTTTACTCACCCCTACAAGGACAATGATTACATGTGTCAAGTCTTATACAGATGACTGAATATTTGATGTATTTTTTAAGGTACTAGTACTAGGTGTATCTAAGTGAGATTAATACGATGAGGTGAGTTCTTATGGTTTCATTGACATTAGTAATCATCCAATTTTATGTTTAGACTTTTTTTAGTTACGTTGTGTTGGGATTTTATATTCCCATTAGATTTATTGTATTTTATTATATATAGATATTTTGATTTTAAATATATTCATGAATGGTAACAGGTTTCCTTTCATTTCATCCTTTTAAGGTCTTGGAGATTTGTTCTTTTATAATGGTTCATTAGGATAATTCATCCCATGGGTGTGAAATTAGGACATTATGCTGGTCACCCACCCCTGGACTACTTGAGGGTGGTTTAGGGTAGTTGCTATATATGTCCTGTTGGAATGGGAAATGACATAGTGGTGTCAACAAAGTCAGCGGAGAACCCTATTCAAGAAAAAGAATCTAATTTTTGTGCATCGAGTGACATTTTAATTAAACAAGAAATTGATAACCTGCATATTGACTTGTTACATGTGGAAACTAGTTTAGGGATGACATGAGTTCATGAATTTCAATGTAATGGTTTGTGGTTTCATTTTTCTTCTTGGGTCTTTTATATATATACTAATATTCCGTGGTACATCATGTATATATCAAGATTCACCGTCAACATATTCCAGCAAGGATTGAGCAGATCACGAGAATATTCTGGTCTCTAATGAGGAATTAGTAAATGGACATGATCATGAGGTGTTACCTCTTGTTGGTAAACCATTCAAATGACCATCAATCATATTTCATATGGAACCAGTAATACCATCATATGAGGAACCTAATACGAGAATGAATCATTAGTATTAGAAATCGAGATATCTCATGATCTAAGGTGATCCCAACCCGTATGTGGTTGATGTATTTTTTGGGTAGTGATGTGATTATTAGGTCTTTTCAGGATAGTTACAAACCAAATTATCGTCATATTAGCAAGACTTATCCTTGGATATTCTAGAAGACGGTGGGTCTTTGTTTCCATTTCATATGATGAGGTGACTCATTTAATTTCATATTTTGAGTTCCTTTTCTGAGAGGAATTGACTCTAGTTATATATGAGGGAGGTGTGCATCCAGGACCCTCTATATATTAAGAAGGTAAGAAAAATTGTATCTGATTCTTCATCGAGGTTCACTGTCCTCTCTCGGTATTGAAAAGATATGGTATATGAACAATTATCTTAGGATTATGCATTGGGGTGAGGATTACATAGATATATTCAATCCATTATGATTCCTTAATAAATTACCACACATAATGGGGTCATAAGGAATGAATTGATGGTCATTATATTCCTAGATGAGAATTATTAGAATGTTGGTAGCATCATTGGGGACACAAGAGCATTAATTTATGCAGAAGGGAGACGATGAGAGACATGGGGACCTAGACATGTGATACTTTTTAATAAAGGATCCTAGGAAAATGTTTCTTTGTTTTATGGAACCATTTTTGGGTATAGTCATCATAGACAGTGGTGATGCTAAACTTGTTATGGTAGAGAACATATTGAATGGTATTTTATAACCCATATTACAGTATAAAAATATGTATTACATGGTCCACCTATGTATATTCAATAAAAGGATAAAGAAGTATAATGGTGGGAATGATGAGGAATTGGATTTTGGGAGAATTTTTACGTGTAAGACTTTATAACATGTTTCTACCACCATCCCCATGTGGTGTTCAAAAGAATCAGAGACATGGGGGATATGGGAGAGGGTAGCAGTAGGTGGTCAATCCTTAGATTTTAGAATGTCCAAGATTGAACCATGATACCATATATTCATTTTATACATTTGACGTTTATTTTTAGTCATATTAGAATGTTATTTATTTATTTCCACATATCTACATTGAGATATATTGATTCTTTTTGAGACATTAACTAAACCCTATCACTTGGCGACTATAACTATTTTTGACACAATGATAACACAACTGTGACAATGGGGTTTCTAGACTCTTGAGGGTAATAGTTTATTTTTGTATCATTTTATTGCTTAGATTAGGACATATGATGTCATCTTTGGTATGGAATGGTTATATAAAATTTGTTCCTAAATAGTTTATTTTATGAGAATTATGCATTGTGTATGATGTAATGGAAGGAGGTTTTCTTATTTGGGTGAAATTGAAGGATAGAAATTTATGTTTGAACTCGTTAATAGGAAGGGTTAGTTGATTACTCATTATTTATGTAGAATTTTCATTTTTGTAGTAGATGTTATGAGTTTTCGTTTTAATGTGGTGTTTGAAAATTACAAAGATTAAATTCCTTAGGCTGTTCCCATATTTCCTTCATACCAAGTGATTAAAATTTCAATTGATATAATCACTGTTAAAACACTAATATGTACATTAATATATCATATGGATCCTATATAGATTCATTTTTTGAGGGTTTATTCTGAGTGTGTGAAGACAAATTGAATTTTGAATCCCATTAAATCATAATGGGAATCTTCGGTATTGTTCCCTATGAATGTAGATGAGATCCTGAATTTTTGTGTGTAGATTAACATCCCATAAACCATGTGATTATAAAATTCATGTTTTCATATAGAGTATCGATGGCCTATATGATTATTTGAGAGGGGCATGACAGTTCTTGAATATTGAACCCAGATCAGGCTACCACCAGATGTGAGCAAGGGATGAGGATATACAGAATAAATCTATTTGAGTTTATTATGGTCACTATAATTATTTAGTGATGTTTTTTGATGTGATAGATTCCCTATCGATGTTCATGGGACTCATGATTGAGATTTTCCACCCATTAAAGGGCCATTTTTCGAAAATTTTCATCAAAGATATCCTATTACAAATAGTAATTAAAAAGGAGAAAGTGAGTCCCAAATGGATAGTTCTAGATGTATTATTATATAGACTATATTATGGGATTATCTTGATGTTTTAGTTCTAGATTTAGAATGTTCACATGTTGGAAAATGTTATCCAAGAATATTTTGGCACTGCGGACCCGACACTGGTTGAGGTAGTGTTAGCTTGACAGGCACCTTAGAGAAATAAATATGTATGTAGAATCCTTGTTGTGGAAGGGTTTTATCAGAGATTAATGCCTGATTTATGCAGGGTGTTAGCTACCTTGACACCTTTTACCTAAAAAGGGATGCCTTTCATGGGAATGATAGGAGACCGAATAATTTCACCAACATGAGGAAGATATTGAAATGTAACTCAATTATGATATCTCAATTGGAGGGTATCAAATACGTAGTGTTCTATGATGTGTCATATATCATGATTTGTTGTTTTTTATGATAAGGTAGTAGGTGATTCACTATATTTTACATCATTTGATACAAAATGAGTAAAATTATAAAACCCGCGATTTTGAGTTAGTAGCAGCAGTCATTATATATATGATGTGGAGACACTACATGATGGGTGATTGATTATCCATCTATTCTAACCAAAATCATATTAAGTATATTTTATCATAGAAAGATATAGACATGATATAGAGGTGATGGAATGAGTTACTCTATGATTATGAGTTTAAAATGGTCTATACACATGGGGAGGGGGATATGGTAGCATAATTCCTTAGTAAGAGATCATATTACCAAATACGTATCAAGGAATCAGAGCAGTTGGCCCCATTATAGTTGTCCACTATTGATGGGAATAGAGTATCTTAACTATAGTAAAGGGATGTTACTATAAGTCCCTATCCATAAGCTTTAAAAAATATTGGTGTATGTAAATATTTTGAATTTACTTCACATTGAGGCTCTTCTGAAGTATATATCTTGAGAGAATTAGTCCATAACTAATATATAATAAAACCGTAGAAATAAAATGTGGAAAATTACAATATCATTAATTTTGTTCATAAATGAAATCTTTTAAAATAAAACATGGTTTCATTTAATGTTTAATAATAAAATTTTATTTATCTTATACTTGATTATATGCTTATTTATATCCTATAAAAAACATTTCAAAACATTGGATAATCATAAAAATCCTAGTAAGGGATACCAAATAATGATGGAAAACATTAGTATATGAATATTTATAAACCAATAAAGTCATAAGAATCCAAAAAAACATCCTACCAATTATAAACCAAAATAGTAAATTGTGGCATCCATATCATACATATAGTGTAGCTTTCACATCTATATATGGATTAACCTTCATGGTTACATTTGGAATGCCCATCATAATATATTCCCTAATTTTCATAGTAGAAACATTATCATTTAACTATATATCATTACCCATTGCATTGTAGATCTATCATGGGATCACCCTCCCTTGGTTTATCATGGTACCACCCACATAAATATTCTATTCCCAAGAACAATTTTATAATCATAAGACATAAACATGTATGAAGGAAAAATAAAATTTCTACATTGAAATCATAAAATAACATTTCAATATATTGATATAATCATTTCATTTTAAAATCTATTTTCAATACAATAATATATAAAAATGAAATATGGTATTTTCTTTTCTTTTAAATACAATACATATTTTAGAGGAATCCAAATTCTAAATAATGGTCAATGCGGTGGAAAGGTCATTTTCAGTTTATATGATAAAAAATCATACCTATTTTTGTTTAGTAAAATGATTCATATAAAATGATTACTTTTTAAAACCATTAAATGAAATTATAAGTCAAAGGGGTTTAATATACACCATATAAATGAATGTGGTGTATATTAAAAATTATGCCTCAATGAAAGAAGATTGATACGATACCCCTTACAAATATATTATAATTAGATTAAGGATAAATCAATAACATAACTATATTTGAAAAATATAAATTCACAATATATATGTGGATATTAAGTCTAAAAAATCAGTGGTAATTTACACATATTCATGGAAAAACAAAACAAATAACATGTAGATTTAACATAATGAATGAAAATTGAGTTACGATTTCCCTTATTGTGAGTCCAAATCATCACATACAAACTGTATATTCTAAAATAATGAAAATAGATTAATTTATACATTCTTTAGAACCTTTTTCAAGTAATTATTCATATTACAACACTTATTACCATGTTCTTACAATTACATAATTATATCTGTACATGTTAGACAATATTTTGATATTCAGTAATTGAGTCAAAAATGATAATGGTTTTGATGTTACTAGTCCATTTGGTCATAATTACATCATCTCTAGAATAATATTCATGAAATTATATTCATTTTTATAGATGAATTATTCATTTAAATTAATCCATGATGTGTGGTTATGAAAAATAAACAATGTTATAATCATGGAGACGGTAAGCTATACGTACGCATGAGTGATGTTTTCCATTTTTCATTGATCATTATTGAAATAATTTAAGTACAATTTAAAATCTATAGAATATTAATAAAATCATTAATATTATATTAATACTTTATATGTTATTATATATATCATATATGTGAAATAATGAATCAAAACAAGTCTTATCACTTCGGGGAAGTGATATTTAACACATACGCACGAACGATATTATAATTTGTATACGCATGGAATGTAAGAATTTAATTAATATATTATTATCACATAATGATTTATATATACCTATTTCAAAACAAGAAAATTAATTAAATTATTATAACCTGTCATGAGATATGGTTAGGAAAAAAATATTAGAGCAGTTCGTGGAGATGATAGTTTACACAATCACATGAATTATTAATTACATTCCCATTTACTGTATATAGAGATTGATTTATTTAACTAAATTAAGATAATAAAATATAAGTATCTTGAATATACTAGAGTTATTAACCCATCATGGTTCGAAGATTCATGATTGAAGGAGAAGAAGAAATAAAATATAAATACTTAATGAAAATGATACCCCTTCTTTGGTTGATCAACCTTAAAGAACACCATAAAATCACAAATAAGGGTGTTATGACTAAAATAAGGCCTAAATAATGTGGGTATGGATTATAGGTTGTTTTTTGGGTAGGTCATGGATGAAATTTTTTTATGGATGGGTGATTATTAGAGAATAGTGTGCAACTTTTTATAGGAGAGGGAGGGGAATCTGTGGAAACTATTAAAATTTTTTTTAATTAAATTAAATTTTTAATAAAAATGATTCCAAATAGAGATATTTAGAATAAAAGATGCAGATTGTTATAAATGAACTCATAAAATATATTTTAGACATTTTTCAATTTCATTTAAATAATTATATTTTTAGTTTATCCTTAAATATTATCTTTAAATTTTATTTTTGGTAATAACATTTTAAATATTAATAGCATATAAATTTAAATTATATGGGGTAAAATTCACATAATTGGACACTTAATGAACAAATAGAACTTATCATACCCACATTGGGATTTTAATATATTTTTATATTTTATAAATAATGTAATAATTTAATATTGTTATCATAAAAAATCAATTATATCAATTTTATAGTATTCATTTTATCAAATATAAATAAACTCCAAAAGGAGAGATAACTTCACACTAACCCATTTAATTGTCTTTTAAAATTTATTATTCACCAATATAATTCTTCGATGACCCAAATTATCTAAAAATTTATTTATTTTAATATTTATAATATCATTTATTTGATTCTTTCATTAATAAGGAAATCATTGCATCATTATTTTGTCATAATTAAATTTAGTTATTTAATGTATAAAAATTATATATAAATAACCACATGAAGTTAATATTTTAGATTTATAATGAGTATTTATAGTCAATGATATAAATTATATAACCCCATATTAAGAATGTTTTAGAAAGAAGAATAATGTCTATGACATATTGGACTTTATATTAAGTTATATGTAATAAAGTTCATAATGACATTGAAGTGGATTCCAAATGAACAATTTTCATCCCAAGGGTTTTATTTGTCATACATAACTCATTATATAATATTAGGACATTTATTATAGATGATTTATATAATTATAATATTATTTTTACCATTATTTACCTCATTTTACCTTCAACCATGGTAAATAAAATAAAAATGTTATTATTCACCAATTTTTTAATCATATTAATCCAAAATTTTCATACTGATTAAAACCATGTATTATATATTTTGAAAATTAAATTCTATTATATGGGTGAATTAAATTTAGATTTTATCCCAGTGTCAGATAGAGGAAAAAAAGGGTTTAAAAAGATAAATCCATCAATAGATAGGCTTGTGATTATACAAAATTTCATTGTGAAATTACGTTCAATGACCAAAATTGGATTATATGATAAAAAAATAATCTAAATATATTTTTAAAAGAATTAAAATAATAATATAAAAAAATAATATTGTATGAAAATGAAATTTTGAATTAAAATGCTGTATTTTTTATTATTCATTAAAATATGGATTAAATCGAAAAATACAAAAAATTTACCCAAAGAAAATTTTGATTTCATGATTCAAAAGAAGATATTTATTTTTTCCAATAGAAATTATAAATTCTTAAAAATTATATTCAAAAGGGTTCTCCCTCAAAAAGATGTAAAAATACATTTTAAAAATTTAGAGTATGTAATGCCTAAAATTTGATTTATTCTCTTTTTAAGCCTCTAAAATGTATTAGAAGAATATAAAAAATTAACAAACATGTGTAAACCTAATATAGTTATATCTTAACCTTTCCAATATTAAAATTTCTAATGAAAATATACCATTTAAAATAATAATATTAATAATTTAATATTTTTTGGTATTTATCAATCTAGTGTGCAATAGATGATTTCAGAGAAACATATTATTGCTTATCAGGTATGCTATAAGTTAAAAAATCATTTGTTAAGTATGATTAAATTATAGCTCATCAATATTTATTGAAATAAATATATATTATTCTATAATTACCTTGGATGCAATATCCTTCCCCCATTTTGGATATTATGTATTCAGAATTGTAAAATTGTGCTCAGTAACTTCATTGTAATCCCACATGGGAAAAAGAGACAAAAAATCCACCCCATAAAAATTAATAAAGGCGAGTACAATGTGAACATGAGGTTCCATATAAGACGACATGGATATGGAAGAAAAATTAACTCTTATAGACTGATAGAGAGCGACACAGAACTTGATCATGGTGA
This sequence comes from Viscum album, assembly GCA_963277665.1. Classification (NCBI taxonomy): domain Eukaryota; kingdom Viridiplantae; phylum Streptophyta; class Magnoliopsida; order Santalales; family Viscaceae; genus Viscum; species Viscum album. Next base: position 1,858,480,659 of record OY728160.1, read on the forward strand.
TTTAACAATCATAATAAAATACAAATGTAATGGGTAAAATTTTGTAGATAAAAGTATGTGTATAATGTTTTTTTATTAAAGATCATTTTCATAGAGTTGAAAAACAATATTACTACCTGGAATATGATAATAAAGAAATATACTTACATGATAAGTATGGATATATCCCGCAATCAATTTCCATCACAAAATCATCATTTCTAAAAATGATGAGTACTAAAGTTGACTTTTTAACACATAAAGAATTATAATCAACTTATATAGAGTATAATAATACCTAAAAGATGAAATATATATTTTTCATATCTTTATAATTTAACCAAAACCAAAATAGATAGTACGAGATATGTAAATTCCCTAAAATAATAATCCATTTTATGAAGAAAAAACTACTTTCAAAATCAAAAATTCAATACTAATGACCAAAGATCAACATAGAACATTCAACAAATAACTATCCTTAAAATTCCTCAAAAAATTACCAACTAATATTGAAACACAAAATTCAAAAGGATTTAATCACATAACCTTCCAAGATAAAATTTAATATTTATCTCCAAACAAAATAAACCACTATTAGTGTATAAATTACACAAAGTAATTATCATAATAACATATTAGCCAAGATAGGTAAATTATTTCCTAGAATAATCTAAAAAGATTTATGTCCACAAAAAATCATATTTTCATCCAAAATAAAATTAAAACATTATTCCTCAAATAAAATACCATATTATTCTATTTTCCTTATGCATATGGGATTCCCAAAATAATGAGGGTATTCCAAAATAACAATTACCACTCAATCACCCATATAATTTTACCATATCAAGGATATCTATTTAATAAAATATAAGTTTATTTTATCAAATAATTGTTATTCCATTATATAATTTAGTAATGAAAAAAATTAATACTAACAAGGGACTCTATGTAGGCTAGTGGTAGGAGATAATGCCTTGTCACACTTCAATTGTGGGTTCGATTATCATCACCTTGTCCAACATGATAGGATGTCACCCTTCCAAGGGGGTTTATTTTTTTAAAAACTATATAACTCACATAAAATTCCCAAAATGAGTCAAAATCCTCAAAATAACCATATCATACTTTCATATCATAGTTTATCTAATTATGTTCATTTTTCATCGCAAAACGTAATATCACATAATTACCTTAAAACCAAGGATCATATAATACATAAATGATCTTTATAATTATGGTTATAAACGAAATGAAAATTCATTCTCAAATAAAATTTTTACAGAAAAAACATTAGGGTTACATGTAAAATAAAAAAAATTTCCAATATAATCCCATCATCAAATGTGAATTAATACATTCAAATAGTTCTTCATCATGTGATATACTATAAATCTTGAATCCCATAAATGTAAACATATTAATAATTCATAATTCTTCATGATCATTTATCCATGATTTTACAACATATTAATTAATATATATTTTATACAAATGAGAACAAAAATCATATACTATGATTCAAAAAATGAAAAAAAACATGGGATGATAAATAATAAATACCTTTCATAGATCATTTTTATTTTTCTCATATTCAATTGGTTTGGAATTAGGTATTGCTAAAAATATATTTGTATGGTCCTCATGATCCCATTTTCAAACCTTCTTCATAAGAAATTGTTTTTCATAATGATCCTACTCCACAAATTATAAAATCAATTAATAACTCATAAAGAACTTATTTCCCTTTCCTAGAGTAAACCAAGTTCATCCTTTTTCATTGAAATGGTTTTGTTTATTGACTATCATTACCACATCTATAACACCTTCCCATACCTTTGAAAAATTGTACTAGGTGTTTATTTCCACATCACTAACACAAATTTTGACGAATATAATTACATTTATTATCATTACTATAAATGCCACAAGGATTCATTATTATCATACATGATGTATTAGAAAACTCACAAAGGATCCAGTGGTTAATCATAACTCCAGATAGTTGTCTTAGAATAACCAAATGAGTTCTAATTGTAGCTCCCATTTCCTTTGGTTTCTTATTCACATATCCACCAAATTCTCATTTACGTCTATTTTTACATTGGTACCTAATGGATCCACCAATATACTAAATCTAGAATGGATTGTGTGAGTATATCGATTAAATATTCACATTACAATGTCAACAAAAAAAGAAAACTATGAGATCTTTATTCTTGTAATCTCAAACACATTCGATTTTTCTAAAATAACTATGACTATTTTTATTCTACTAACCATTGTAGTTATATGTAACTTGTATCTTATGATTAAATATCACCCTAACCACTAAAGTTATCTAAAACATACTTTAATACCATCTATAAGACCATATACATAAAATTACATAATCTTGAGTTGCGTTAATAATTTGAATTTATTTCACTTTGAGGATCTTTTCAAGTTTATTTCCCTATAGAATTATTCCATTACTCATACATAAAAAACCATAGAAATAAAATATGGATACTTACAATGGTATCCATTTGTTCAATAAAACTAAAACAATTACAAAAAATTGGGTTATTTTCATGTTTAATCTTACCTTTTCAATTATCTTATACTCAACTATGTTCTTCTTTAAATCCTTTGAAAAACATTTCAAAACATGGAATGATCACAAAAATCACCATATGGGAGACAAAATAAGGAATGAAAATGTTAGTCCATGAATATTTATAATCCCATGATATCATAGGAATCCTGAAAAACATCATAGAAATCATACAAGATAAGGGTAACTTGTATCATCCATATCATTCATACATTGTAGCTTTCACAGCTACATTGGGTGTAACCATCATGGTTATGTTTGGAATTCCAATCAGAGTATAATAATTAATATTTTAGCAGAAACATTATCTTTTTCCTCTATCTCATTACCTAATTCATTGGTGAGCTATCATGGGCCCAGCCTCCATGGGATTATCGTGGAACCACCCTTATACAAAGGCAATGTTGAAGAACCATAACATAATCATAACACGTAAACAATGTAAAAATGAAAAAAATACATTTCCACATTGAAAAAATAAGATATAATTTCTTTATATTTATATAATAAACTCCTTCTCAAAAACATTGTCAATACAAAAATAACTAAAAAGGGAATATGATATTTACTTTTTTAATAACATTATCTCTTGTAGTGGAATACAGATACCAAATAAAGGTCACAACGTTGTCAATGTCACACCCTTTTCTTTTTAAATTATTTATTATATTAACGTTATTTGTATCGTGTAATTCTAGTTGATGCTCAGAAAATATGATTGAGTGTTTGTTGAAAAACACACATTTTAGAAATGAATGCATCTGGTGCATGGATAGAGAACAATCTAGGAAAACCGCACATCTTCACTCAGGTTACCGTGAGGCTTTCCCGTTGTTTAAATATAAATAAGAAAATAAAATAAATTTTAGAACAAAAAAAATAATTGATTTAATAATACTAATAATAATACAATTACTATGAATGTTATTATTATTATTATTCAGTTCATTATTATAATGTCTATTATTATCTAGTTTATTATGTTTGTTATTTTATTATTATTATTATTATTATTATTAATTATTTAATTTTTTATTTTAGTTAGATTTGATCTTCTTCCATCCTACCCTCTTGAGTCGCAGTCTTACCCCCCTTCTCTATTTGATTTTCCTTCTAAACCACCACTCGTTCTCCTCCCATGGTCACTCACCCTTCTGTCGACCCTCATGCCACCCTATCTCATTCATACTAGTACCTCCATCTCCGCAACCAGCCTTTACAGTGCTCACCCCCACGGTGCGACAGACTGCACTCCTTGGTCGCCCCTTGGCTAGAGACCCTCCTTAGTCAGCAACCCTATATAGACGAACACCCTACATGGCCGGAAAACCCACCTGATCGGTGACACCTCTATCCCTCATGTGATCTACATCGATGGTTTCTTTCTACATGTAGGGGTTTTCAATCTGTTAGGGTTATGATTTTTGGGTTCTATTATAATAAATATTTTTTGGTATTTAGTTTTAGGGTTCAATTAGATTTATTTGTGATGCGTAATAGGAAAGGATGAAGTTTCAAAAAATTTGTCAGAATCTCTACACCCGAGGTGGGTGTTTTTGTGCCGAAAAATTTTTAAATGAATTTAGAATGTTAATTTGAATTTATAATTATTTTTTATTTTTAAATTTGTGTGGTGGGAGGATAATTCTTAAAATAAATTAATATGTGTTTAACCTTTATGTATCATTTTTATATGATGTGGGGAAATTTTTGTTCATAGATCATAGAGTTTTATTTAAATGTTTCTACAAATTATTTTACTGGTTTATTTTAACCATATAAAGGTGTGGACAATGTTTTGGAATAACATTAGTGTACATTGTGTTAAAGGGTAGAGTTCAAAAGTTTTTGGTAAAGACCTATTTATCACATTAGAAATGACTCACGATATGATTATGTGACTTATAAAATTGTATGAGTGGTGCCAATCACATTTGGATTTGGTTTTAATATGAATTGGATTTAAAGTGGAATTATTCATACGAAATGAGATATTTTTTTCGTGTTAATTTGTATTGTACTAAATAGGAGGGGATTTATAAATTATTTAATTGATTGGTTAAATTATATAAGAGGTGAAATTTACTTTATGGAGAGATTTAATATGAAATTGATTTTAAAATGGACTTTAAATGTCAAATTTTTGTTATCATGATGTAAGCCCTAGTTGTAAAGAGCCATGTAGTATTCCACATGGTTTTTGTATTCCACCATATCTCCAGTGATTTTGGTTAACATTAACGGAGCGTGGTTGCAATTAGAAGGGTATGAATAGATATAAATATATATGTATATTCTATGGGTATCAGTTCCCTCGTGGTGTAGGGAATACAAGAATCAGTTCAAAGGTATTTATGTATATTTATGAAAGTTTGTGTGCACCAACACTATATCTTAATTAGATTGAGTGAAGGTATGATTGTTCGGTTTGGCCCTCCTAAGACAGGTCCCATATGAATATACCATTACCTACAATTTATTAGATTCTTGTGTGATTTAAAATGTATTCTCTTTTATGTAAAATAGTATATTCATTATATGAAATGTGACGGTGATGTTTGATACTGGTCTTTCCACATTTTTCAGGTTTTCTTTAAGTGTTGACATGTGTATTTTCCATTAAAATATAGTACCAATGTTGCTTTATAATACGTAATAATTTAAATTCTTAAAATTTGATTCTGAAAGGGTTTTGGTTTTGTGGCACATATTTCTCATAATTTTGGTGTGTATATTCGTATTGACAGTTGATTTAAATGAATATGTAATATTGTGTGATTTTAAAAAAGAAAAATTATAGAATTTAGTATGTTAGGAAATTTTTATGGGTTTTGATATGAATTCAAGGTTAAATAGTTATGTTACTTTCTTAAATGGATTATTAGATTTAATCATGGGTCCCTATTGTTTTAAAATGTGAGAATATTTTATTGTTAATTAGTGTTTCAAATGGATTTAGTACATGAAAGTGTTGAGTGAGTTCGTTTTCTAAAGATAATTTATTCTTTGTAAAGTAATGAGGCCATTTTGGCACCTTCAAAATCATTTTAAAATCTAAAAAATCCCTCTCAAGGCATTCCCCATTGTTTTAAGAACATTATATCTATGTAAAATGTGTGATTTGTGATATGTTCCTACAGAAGAGGCTTGTTAATTAATGTGTTACATATAATGGGGGATGTTCTAATGGATGACGATCAGTGGTGATAGGTAGGATGTGTTTTTTAGTAAACAAAATGAGATATTAATATATTTTTTATTGATAAAAATCACAACCAAATGAAACAGAGCACATGGGAAAATTGGGTATCTAGGTAGGCGGACTAGGAAAAGTATTTTAGATGATACAGAAGTGGGTAATCCAAGAATCTACATGAAGTATTGATGTTTACAAAATTAACTTAAGATTATGATAGTTTACAGACCACTAGGTTATGGGCGCATTCCCTACTAGTTACTCGTGCACGAGAATATTGGTCTTTTGGGTTCCTATACCACATTTCACTGAGGTATGAGGATCCTAGCTCCTCAACTGTCACTAGTTTCGTATGTATTTACCATGGTGCTTCTGATATGATTTTCAATTTAGTTGTTTCATTCTTGTTCCCTCTTTTGTGAAAACCTTATTTTTAATTTTAATTGGTCTGTTTTCTTTTTTATATGTTAATTTATGATTGTAATATACATTGAAATAAAAGGGGAAGAGATATGCTTTTATGGAAAATGAACTCTTGTTAACTGATTTTGTAATGAATGGAAAACATTTTTTTATTGTGTCTTATTTTAAAACTTGTATTTTTTGGGTTTTCTTTTAAGGTAATTGAATAGTGAGTTGGTGTATTCTAGCATTCTTACTATGCATCTCAGTTCTCACGCCAACGTTATTTTTCATTTTCACATTCTTGTTTTGAATCACTCATGATGTTAGTGCGGTTTATGTTTTGTGGTCACCCACAATTTCACATCTATTATGTAACATAACATAGCTTATTCCTTTTACCACATCCATTTTTTTTATTTCAAATTCATTTATTTATATGTTCTGTTCAGTTTATATTTATTTATATAACTTTTGTTATGGTAAAAATCATTCCCAATTGCCTTATATTGATGCCCAAAACATTTTTCCAGCTAATGGGGAATGGGAATGCCCTTTGGGTCGTGTCATAGAATGAGTCAGGGGCTAGATTGGATAGAGACCTGGCTTGGTTCAAGAAAAAATTGTATCATAGAATTTTATAACTTTTGGGCCCAGTATCCCAGGAAAGAGTCACTATAGACCATATATAGGATTGTCAGAACTCAATGTTCTGGTTACTAGTAACCTGCATGGACAATGTGCCTCATTTCGGGACTTGGGTTACTAGAGGAAATCCATTTCAAGTGTGTATTTTGTTCCTTGTGGTTGTTAATTGTTTGGGAAACAAAACAAGGTTAGAGCATTAGTCTCTGTGATCTCATAGGGCCTAGCTAGCCATGTGGAGCCGAGGACATGGTCCTAGAACACACATAGTGACAGTGGTGTGACTTGTTTATGGCATCCAACCATATGTTCAGGTCATCCATCGACACTAGTTTCCTCTTGCATCATCATGTGTCTTCTTCTATTATAGGGAATGTTGTTGTTGGATGTGTTGTATTTGAAACCCGATTTTTGAGTAATTTTTTTCTTTTTGTTTTGCCTATTAGTTGTTTTGAGATGTTGGTTAGTGTAATTTATGGATTAATGTATCCATTAGACGTAGTGGTGATTGCATTCATGTGTTATGGTGATAGTTTATGGAATTGATGTCCAATGGACCAGTTTTATGGGGTCATTGGGCCTCCTCGTCAGCTAGTGTACACCACCACAACAAGTTAATTTAGGGTTTAAATGTGGAAAATGGTGATTCTCAATGGGAGGATCCTCTAGTTTTTTAGTGTATGGACATACATCTTCATGAAAAACGAAATATAAATAAATCAATCTTTTTTGGTGTCTATTGCATCCTATCATAGTGCAATAGTGGATTCGAGAGGATTCTGAAGAAAATTTTGTATTTTTGGTTTTCGGGGTAGTTAACTATGGTGTTACACATTGTTATGTCCATAGTTCTTATCAGGAAGTGGTGAATAAAAATCCATTGGGGAAACATAGAAGCATCCTGGAGTTTTCTGTGTGGGATGTTGTTTCCAAATGGGAATTTGTGTTTTTTATTTTTTTCATCTACGTAATAGATCATGTTATGACAAATGTGTAGTGAATCTATTTATAATAGGATGTTATTCCATGGGTAGTAATAATATTTTTTTAGGGACTCAGGTTATGGTCACTTTCGTTGAAATATCTATGCCAGTTTCAAGGGACATATTTTACACACTTTGTGATGTCGGGTTCACACTCAAAGGCAATGGAAAAGGTTGACACTCTTCTGAGATCCTCTGTTTTGATAAAAGAATGTTTCCATGATAAATTCATGAACATATATATTTTAGAGGGAGGTGTCTTCATTATGTCCTTCCACTTTATGTTTATTATTCATTTTAAAAATGGGTGATGGAAGCCCATATTTTGAACCCATATTTTGGTGAAGTGATGTGTGGAAAAAATTCAGCACCAATGGATGATGTGTCTGATGGTGTTGTTTCAGTAGTGTTATGGTTGTTTATAGCACCAGAAGAAGAAGTTTTGATTGGGGGATTTTAGAGCCTAACTACAAGGTAGGATACGATTCAGTCATCAGAGCTCCAGCCATAGGTCTTTGAGTGAAGTCGACGAGTATTCTGGAACTCCCATTGAATATTAAGGGTCCTCGGTCTATTATTTATCTTTAATTTGGGAAATAAAGATACTATATTCCATATATAACTATGTAATTACAAGTGGCCCAATTTTGGGGAATGATGTGCGGGGAATTCTCTTCCATGTTGTGACCCACATGGGTGGAAGAAATTATTCTTTGTGGCAAATATGTGATCATATTATTTTCATAGGACTCCAATAGTTGTGTCTCATCAGGTTTGAGTCTTATCTTGGTGACCGTTTTATGGAAATCCTTGAAAATTAACCTCAATTTCAGTCGAGAATCATCAAAGGATTGAAATACCCTTCATAATGAAGAACTATGTTGTGTGTTTCAATCAGGCCTAGATTTTTCTTATGTCTAATAACATATGATAATGGATCTAGACGATGCAAATTGTTTTCAAAATAGCTAGTTTCGGGATCCTTTGGAAGTTCTTACTAATCAGATAATCTTGTTGGCCTCTATAGTGGGAAACACACCATGGGTCCTTCTTAAATACATTAAATATGAATTATTCATATCCATTTCATTGTGGTGGTGAGTCTATTTTGACCTCCCTTGTTTGTAACCTTATTGGGTTTCCAATGATGACTTCGAAATGGATGATGTAGTTTACATGTTTAAATTTAGTGGTGAGGTTTTCATTGATATTGTGTGAGGTGTTTTAGTTTAAAGGGGATGGCTTAGGTGATATGAGAGTACTTTTACTTAAATAGATCAACTACAGGTGTCTAATCTTTTCAGGGTGGGTGGGACATAGATGGGATTCCATTTTGATCTACTAGGTATGATGAGTACAATTCTCTTTCTATTGTAATCATTATATCCTTCTTCTCATTTGATGTTTTTTTGGGAATCTCCATGTGTTGTAATAGAGTACTAGTTCTTCAATTTGAATCAACCTTAGGATGGCTTTCCATGGGAGGAAAACATTATTATTGGGAGAATTATGAAACTCATCATTTATAAATTATTTATTTTGTTAATTTTATGGGTATCTGGATGTTCGAGTAGATGCTTGGCATAAATTATTGATTTTTTATACAAAAATAGACATTCTGGGCATGACGAAATCTGGTGCATGGGAAAAGCATGGTTTGGGAAGACCGCGTGGCTTCACCCAGGTTACCATGAGGCTTTCCGGATGTACAAAAATAAATAAACAAATAAAATGAGAATTAGATCAAAATAAAAATAATGATATAAAAACAATAATACTAATAAAATTATTAATGTGAATAATAATAATATTAATACTAAGTAGAATATTATAAATTCTATTATTATTTTATTTATTAAAATTATTATTATCCTATTATATTTATTAATGTTCTATTTAATTATTTTTTTTACTTTAGTTAAGTTTGAGCTTCTCCCCACCCCCTCTTGAGTCACAACCTAGACCCAACCCCCCTTTCCTGTTGGATGTGCCTACCCAACCTCAGCTAACACTCCTCCAATGGATGACTACACTTCCAGTGACCCCTGTGATGCCCAATCTCCTTTCTTATAGCTCTACATTAGCTATAACTGACCATTGAAGCGTGCACCCCCACGGCACGACAAACTCCTCCCCTTGGAATCCCCTTAGCTGACGACCCTCCTTGTTCGGTGACCACCATTGTCCGGCGACCCCACTACCCCTCTCATAATACTCAGATAGTTTCTTTATCCTCAAGGGGGATTTCCCCTATTTAGGGTTCTGATTTTTGAGTTCTGTCATCATAAATTTGGTCTGGTCTATTATTTTAGTGTCTAGTTAGGTTTCTTTGTAGTGCGTATTAGTCATAATTGTTGTTTTGTAGAAATATTGGGAATTTATACACCCATGTTAGGTGGTTCCATTCCCAAAAAATATTATATGAATTTAAAATATGATCTTAATTTATAATTATTTTTTATGATATAATTTTCAAGGTATGAGGTTAATTTTTAAAATAATTCAATAAGTGTTTAATATTTACATAGCATGCTTATATTCCGTGTGGTTAAGTTTTTTGTTATAGTGCATATAGTGTTAATTAAATTTTTTTAAAAATTATTTTTGTAGTTTTTTAACTATATAAAAGGTGCAGACCATGATTCGAAAACACTATAGTGTGCATTGGGTATTAAAGTGTTGATTTTATTATTTTACTGTAAAGCCATATTACACACCATTGAAATTTTTTAGAAAATTTTTAAGTGATTTATATAATTTTATGTGTGGTGAGAATTAAATTTTGGTTTGGTTTTACTATGTGTTGGTTTTAATGTGGAATTTTCCATATGAAATTAGACATGTTTTCATGTAAACCTATGTTATAGTAATTAGGAGGGATCTTATAGATTATTTATTTGATTTGTTAAATTATAAAAGTGGTGTGAAAGTAATTTTTGGAGAGATTTAATATGAATATTATTTTAAAATGTACTTTAAATGTTAAATTGGTGTGTTCTTTATGAATTCCATGTTTTTGTAGTGCAACGAATTGTTCCACGTTTTGGGTTATCGTTGTCTCTCCAGTGAGTTTGGTCAACATTAACAAAGCTAAAAAATCTACCAAGGTATGAATATATATAAATATATATGTATATCCTCTGGGAATGTGTTCCCTCACGACATAAGGAATACATGAATCATGTCAAGTACATATATATATATATATATATATATATATATTAATGAAGGTTTGTGCATTCCAGCATCAACTCTTAGTTAGAATGTGCCAAGGGAAGAATGTTTGGTTTTGTTCCCCCCTGATGTTGGTCCCCTAGGACTATACATTTAAATTTAATTCATTATTTTTTTAATTTTTTAAAAAGTTTACATTTTTTATATTAAATAGAATATGCATGCTATGAAATGTTATGGCAATTCATGATGCTCTTCTTTATTTGGGTTTTCAGGATTTCTTTGAGTGTTGAATTGTGTATTTTCTAATAATATATTTTCCAAATCTTATTTTAGAATGATTAACATTTAAAATTTGAAAAAGAATTTTCTTAAATGGTTTTCGGTGTGTGGTTGGTATTTTTATTATTTTTTATGTATATTAGTTGTCACAGTTTTTTGAAATGAATATGGATTCTTGTGTGATTTTAAAAATTAGAAATTCCACAATTTAATTGGTAGGAAAAGTTTATGGGTTTTAATATGAATTCATTCTTAAATTGTGATTTACATTTCTTAAATGGGGTTTTTGGGTTTTTTCATGGTTTCATTATGTTTTAAAATGTGTGAATCCTTTGATGTTAAATGGAATATAAAATGGATTTAGAACATAAATGTTTTTTGCGAGTGTGTTTTCTAAAGAGAATATATTATTTTTGATGTAATGAGACCAATTTGGCACCTTGATATGATTTTTAAATTTCAAAAACACCTCTTGAGAAATGCCACTTTGTTTCTTAAATCATGATATGTATAATAAATGTGTGATTTGTGACATGTCCCGAGTGAAGATTCATGTGCTTCATCATGTAGTTATAAAGGGGGATGCACACTCGGAGGTAGATCAGTCATGAGAGGTTGGATGTGTTTTTGAGTAATGAAAAATTGATGTTCAAATATGTTTTCTAATAAAAACTCCTCGTTACATGAAATGGAGATCATGGGAAACTAGGGTATCTTGGTGGACATAATAGGACTTGTACTCTAGATGATACATATTTTTTTCCAACATCTTCTATAATGATTGATTCATACAACACTAACTAAACAAGATTATGAATGATTGAAGAGTACTAGGTTATTGGTATTTTCCCTACAAATTTATCATTCATGTGAATGATATTCGTTTTAGTTCCTATTCCATATCTGACTGAGGTATGAGGATCCTTTTTCCCCAAAAAACATGACATACTTATGGAATTCCCCTGGTTATTTGGATATGATTTAGAATTTAGTTGTTTCATTGTGGTTACCCCTTTTGTGAAAGACATATTTTTAATCTAAATTGGCCCCCTTTCATTTTGAAATATTAATGCATGATTGAAACCTCTTTTGAATTCAAATAGGAGGAGAAAATGTTTTATTGAAAATATAATCTTGTTATTCACATTATAACAGAATGAAAAACATTATTTTATTATGTCTTGTTTTTAAACTAGCACAATTCAGGTTTCCTTTTCAAGGAATATTCATATGGAGTTGTTATACTCTAGAATTTCAACTAAGTATCTCTGTGCTTGTGCCTACATTATATTTCTAGTTCTAGGGTCTAGATTTGGATCTCTATTTCTGTGATTGTGAATTATGTTCTGCGGTTACCCAAGAGGTCACTTGAGGTATGTCACGTTAATTATCTTATTCCATTCTCCACTACCAGTTTGTTCAATTCGTCTTCATTTATTTATATTTATATTTCATTTGATGTTTACTTACTTGTATTTTTTTATAGGTCAAATTTTTCCTAGCTAGTATATATTGATTCTTGGCACTAGTTTCTAGCTTATAGGAATCAATAATTCCCTTCAGGACTTGTCGCGGAATCGGTCAGGAACATGGTTGGATGGAGACCTGGCTTGGTTCATGATAAGAAAGGTCATTGTTGATGTATATGTTAAAAAATTACTTTTTTTATTAAAATGAATTATATTAAAATATTCATTTTTAAAATTGTTTAATGAAATGTGAATTCAAAGGGTCTGAAAATACACTGTATAAATAAAAGTGGTGTATATTATCTAAATATTTTACAATGAATGGAGATTGAGAAAAATTCCATTACAAAGATCATATCATTTGACTAAGGAAAATCAATGACATAATTTGGTGTGGAATATATAAATAAACCCAATATAAGTGGATATTAAAAAAAACCAGTCAATATTCATTCACTCATATTATTCAAAAAATCTAATGACATGTATATTTAACTCAATGAAAAGAAATTGAGATAAGATTTCCCTTACAGTGAGTCTGACTCATCATGTACAATATTTATATTCCTGAATAATACACATATATTATTTTTTACAAGATTTTGATCCTTTTTCTCATTTAGTATTAATTTCATATCACATAGTACCATGTTATAAAAATAAAAAATTATTTAATTTCATGTCAGACATTTTGTTGATATTTGGTAATTGAGTCGAAAATGAACATGGTTTAAATTTCACTAGTTCATGTGGTAAAAATGCTTTAATATCCAGAATAATATCTAGGTCATTATTAACGTTTTTATAAATAAATTATGAATTTAAATCAAACCATTAAATGTCGCTATGAAAAAAACATCGTTATAATCACAGAGATAATAAGCCATATATACGCATGAGTAATGTTTTCCACTTTTCATTGATTGTTTGGGAATGAATGGAATTATTATTTTTTGTATAAAAAATTATCATAAATAATTAATATCAGATTATTAATTTATATATACTTATATATATTAATATCATACAAGTGATATAATGAATAATAATGAGTCACATAGATTCATGAAGGCTATAGTTCACACGTACAAATGAATTACATTATCATTTTTATTTTCATTCATATTAAGATTATAATTGATATATTAATTTAATATAATGATTAATATGGGATTACAATCACATATGAACATTAATTACTTTATTAATACCAATATCGATAAACAATAATGATAAAAGAATTAGATTTTTTTGTATGTAATTGTCCACCAATACGCATGAATGACTAATTAATTTCATAGTTCATAGAAGTGAAGGTGGTTTTAGGAGATAAAATTTACAAAATATAATATAATTATATTTAGGATACTAGATTTATTATCTAATTATTGTTGGAGAAGACTTAAAGTACGTGGATGAAGAAACAATATAGAAATACTTAAATAAAATGATACCTCTTCTTCAGTTGATCACGCCTCAAGAACTCCTTAACTCCTCAAATATGGTTATTATTCATAAAAAATGGCCTCAAGAGCTTTCAAAGCGATTATAGAGAGTATTTTGTGCAGATATTGGCTATGGTAAATGGCTATTGATATGTGATTATTATAAAAGTATGGGGACCTTTTTATATTATAGGAGAGGGGCACCCAGGGAAACTCTTAAAACATTAAAATAATATAAAAACTTTTCATAATCCAAATAATTCAAAATTGATATATTTAGAATATAAGATTATTATAATAAGAAATAATATTATAAAATAATTTTTATTCATGTATTTATTTTATCGTGAATCATATCTTTTCGGTTTACCCTTAATTATTATCTTTTAATTTTAATGGTAGTAACAAAATTTTAAATATTAATTGGCTATAAATTTTACTTGTATGGGGTCCATTTCAAATAATTGGACACTTAATGAACATATTGACCATATAATAATTACTTTATGATTTCCAAATTCTTTTACAGTTTTAAAATAATTTAATAAATTTTAATTTTTATTAAATATCAATTATGTTAATTTTTAACATAATAATTTAATTGAATTTAAATGAAATCTAAAAATGAAGATAACTTAATAAAAAATATAATATAGTCTTATAAAATGTTATATTAACATTGAAAATTCTTCGATGACATTAATTTTGTACAATAATGTTTATTTTAATATTTATAATATAATTATTTGATTCATTCATTAATAATGAAATTATAACAACATTTTTGGGTCATAAAGAAATTTAATTATTTAATGAATAAAAATAATATATAAATACCCTTAATGTAGTTACTTTTTTTATCTTTCTAATTAAAATTTATAGTAAAATATATAATGCATATAACCACATATTACAATTGTTTTTCTAAGAAGATACATGTTTATAACATATTTGCATTGACATTAAATTAAATGTTATAAATGATATAATCAAGACCAAGTAGCTTCCAAAGGCCAAATTTTCATCTAAAATGTTTTATTTATCATCCATAACTCATCCAATATTATTGGAAAAAGTGTTTGGGTATTTTAAAATTAATATAATATTATTTTGTACATTATTTACATCATTTACCCTTTAACAATGTTAAATAAAATACTGATGCTACAATTAAAATAATTATTTCGATCCAATGAAAAAATTGCATACAGATTATAACAATTTATGTTAGTTTTTTATGAATAAATTTACAGAAGTGGAAAATTTAAATTTAAATTTAATCCAGTTATTAGAAAGAGGGAGCAGGTTTTTAAAAAGTAAAAACCATCAAAAGATTTAAAAGTGTTTATTTGAAATATAAATATAAAATTACTACTAATGAGAAATATTGGATTAAATGATAATAGATAATAAAAATATATTTTATCCAGATCAATTTATTATCAAAAAATAAAAATATATTAGAAAAAAAGTAGTTTTGAATTAAAATGCTGTATTTTTAACTATAAAATTATAATTTTAAATTTATCATAAAAGACTATAAATTTATCCAAAGTAAATTTTGATTTCCAAATTCTGAATAATAAGTGTATTTTTTCAAATAGATCTTATAAAAGAGAAAATAACAAGATTTAAAATGGTTCATCATCAAATGGTGGTAAAACTCCCTTTTAAAAATTCTAGATTATTTTTTGCTTAAAATTGGATTTATTCTAATGTTAAGAGTCTAAATTTATCAGATCAAGAAAAAAATTATTAAACATGTTTAAACAAAATAAAGTTACTTAATTGCATTTTCTCCAATATAATTGATTAGAAATATATACCATTTAAAATAAATATTGTAATAATGTATTATTTTTCGGTATTTATCAATATTGTGTGAAACCTAGGTTTTAGGAGAAACTCATTGTTACGCGTTAGGTACAGTATCTGACATAACATCCACATTTAAGTAAAATTAATATCTAATTCATATATATACATATATATAGAAAAATTATTTATTCTATAATTAACTGGATGTTATAGCCACCCTCATATTTTATAGTTATTTAGTGAATCACATTTTATGGATTATAACTGTGAAACACTATATATTTAGACATTCCCCACACATGGTCTTGATAGATTTTCTAAATGAGAAGAGCATGTCATTTTCATTAGATGAATTATTATGGTACCAGTGATCTCACGGTGGAGAATATTATGGATTTTGATAAACCACCCATAGTAGTACATCCTAGATTGGTGAATATGTACCAATTCCTCTAATCAATGTTTTTGAGGATGGTGATGAAGAAAGGATTTATAGTGTTTTTTTATAATTCCTAACATGTCAGTAAGTGATGGATGATAAGTATATTCCATTATATTTAGTTGAAATCCTTGTGGTCTAATAAGGGATGTGGTATTCAAGAACTATGGACTTCGTGGAATCATTACCAAATAAATCATGGGGAAAAAATTCCATCTCGTGATCATAGAATGGATCAACAACTCTGCCAACTTCCGTTATATTTGAGATTCAAGTTCTATTGTGAGCATGGTATGCCTGTACTTACAAGTGATTATTTAACTCCATGTAGTTCCCATGATGATAATTTCTGATTATGAAGCTCGTTTCACATTTCAGTTGTGCAAGGTATTTTAGGGGGAAATTCAGAATCAATTGACTTTGACCATGTAATCTAACAAACAAAATGTTGGCCATACTATAAAGATTATTCATGTCCATGAGGAATTTTTTTGGGCTCTAATGATATATTTCTTCCAAAATTGGTAGGATCACCTACCATTTTAATATTTTAAATATAATAACAGACATTATTCCTCTTTTGATATAGAACTATTCTAGACATTGTACTTGCGACCCTATTGGTCACCAATAGGTTGGACAGAATATGGAGATACAGAACATATGGCTCTAGTGATGGTTTGATACATGAAAAAAAGGTATATAAAATTTAGTATTTTATGGGTACTACATAGAACAATGGGGTTTCATTTTTATAAAAATGATGGATCCCTTTTGGAGTTTAAGGATGGACATAATGTGTTTTAAAGTGTCTCACCATAATGTGTATTATATATATTTCTATATGGTAGAAATCTATCAACCATATTAATTTTTAATTATAAAAATTGAATATATTTTCCAAGTATTCTTACAATTATATATCTAGCATAGAAGTGGGATCAGGTATCTGATATATTCTATATATCACAGTTAAGGAGGGACACCCATGAATTGATTCTAGTTACGAACAAGGGAAGAAAAACATTAAGAATGGGAAATCCATTGCTCAGTACCCATTTTATTTTGGGAATTTAATGTAGAGGATCCTCCATTGGTGATCGATTACCCTACTATATTGTTGGAGGAATCATGAGAATATTCAATAGAGTACCCTGGGTATGGGAGACCTAGATGCATGCACAGTACCCACATCTCAATATACAACCAATTTTTTTCTCAAATGTAAATCCATAAGGTGGTAATAATATAATAACTCTTAATTTTACATATATTACTTTATAATATTTTGTTTATTATATTCATATATATAAAATATGATGGTGTAGGATTCATATGCCCAATGACCACCAAATTAAATTCTGAAATATATTAAAATTTTTAAATATCACTTATGCACATTTTTCATAAAAACATTAATAAATCAAAATTAAGGGATTTTATATGAAATATTTTTCTACCATTTAGTTTAATGTGTAATTAATACATTATTCATGATATAATCTATGTCAGTGTCAGAAAATGGTATGGATTACCTTTATGAGAGGGTAATTAAATAATTTTAATTATATTTTATAGTTATGTGAATAAAATAATAGACCTAGTATTTATTTATAAATAATATTATATGAATAATTTAAAAGATATAAACATAACCCTTAAAATTCATATGAGTTATTGGAGAGGAATGTTGACAAATATCTCAAAGAACAAACCAAGATGAGATCTGGATCATGGATCAGTATATGAACGAAACATGTCAATCTCACCACTGACTACAACAAATGTTTATTTTCATCAACTATTGATCCATATCAAGCATGGATTTTTGTTTTTTCAATTTATCCCTTATTTATTATCATATTACAAACAAAAATCTATCAACCAATTGATTGAAATGCAGTTTAATGTAATTGAACATGTGATTTTGTTTACACTGAATTTGGGAAAATTGTTTTTAGTTTTGGATCTTCTTTTACCATCCTTCCAGAATAATGTCATGGAAACCAAAAAAAGGATGATGTTCATCTAAACTTTTAATTTTTGATGTATTTATCACACAATTATTCATTCATTCATCACTGATTTTTTTTACCATTTGTTTGACAAGTACGTGAAATGAAATAAATACACAGCTCTTTATTGGTGAAACATATTATTTTCAAATATATGATTTTTAATAGATGATGGTTTCATATTAAGAAAATTTTTTATATGGATTACGATTAACAAGTGAAATAAATTATGTGTTTATTGGTGTAGAATTATAGTGGATGTTTTTTGAGGAACCTAGATGCTCGATTATTGGACCTCTATCGTCGAGCGATCTCGATTGACCCAAATTCAAATTATATGGGTGGAATTTTAAGTCATACTATAGGGTAGACTACTGGAATTAGAGGTATTTTCAATGGGTTATTTGCAACGAGATCCCATCGCAAATAGGCTTTAGAGATGGGGCCCCATCAAAAAAAGCCCGTTGTAAAAAATAGCATCTCAAATATTACTTTTTTTTTCAATGGGCCCATCGCAAATAATCCTCGGATTATATACATTATATATATAAAAAACATTTTATGATGGACCATCACAAATAATCTTTCGATTATATACATTATATATATAATAACCTTTTGCGACATGCCCGCCACAAATACTAATAATAAAAAATTATATTTAGATTATTAGCGACGTGAGCCTGTCGAAAAAATCCCCGTCACAAACACTAAACATAAAACAAATATTTAATAAAATTATAACTAATGAAAAAATTATATTAATAATATATTAAAATTATTAAAATTATTAAATATAGAAAAATTATTATTAGTGAAATAAACAGACTTTAAAAAATATAATACTAAAATATTTATTTAATAAAATTATGACTAATAAAAAATTAATATTAATTTTATTAAAATAATAAAAAAATTAAGAATTATTACCATTCTGAATATTTACAAAAAATATATGAAAAAATTATAAATTTTATTAATATCAGTAAAATAAACAAATAATAAAAAATATAGTACTAATAATAAATAAAAAAAATTAAAAATAAAAAAAAATAAATTATGCAATATTTCTTACAATATAAAAGATAGAAACCGAAATAGTTCATAGTACAATTAATCTAAAATTCAAATGTTTTAAACATAAAAATGAAATCACTGCGGTCATCTTCTGGAGGAGGTGGAGGAGCTGTTGGAGATGGTTGAGGAAACTCCATCCCTAAACTCGGAGTCATAAAGTGCATGTACTCCATCTTTTTGTGATGCTTCTATTGCCATAGAGGCATACCCTCCTCATGCTGCTGCTGCCCCTACTACTATCGCAGACACATCTCTTCATGAAGCTTATGGAAACTCTCTATAATCTCAGACTGAGTTCGCAACTGCTCTTGATACTATGTGGCAGAAGATGATGTTGGCCACCCAACCCTGTCCACAATGGCCATAGGTTGTGGGTCTCCTCCAGGGTGGCGTGATGGAGCGGCACCCCTGCCCTCCAGTTGCGGCCTGCCCTGGCCACAGTCCTGCCCCTCTGGTGCGACTCGTCGGAGCTGTACCCCTCCGCCCTAGCCCGCCTTAGCCATGGCCTCCTGCTTCACACTATGTGGTGTGATGGCACAATGCGCCTCCACCACGGCCCGACATGGCCGCCACTCTCTGCTGCATAGTGAGGCGGTGCCCACACAGTTAGCGACCGGGTGGCCTTTGCACCTCCGGTTTCTTTCACGGCAATCATGTCGCCGGCCGCTGTTATTCACCACGGTCCATTCCTTCGTCGTCAACAAACAAGATCAACCAAAGGGGTATGGTCATCCGTGTTGGTGCGGTCCAAACCCCCCATTTTATGTTGATAACATTCGGTATTACGAATAAAAAAATATTAACGATGTAGAATGGGAAAAAACAACTCAATCCCCCTACCTCAACTTTCACTCGTTGACAAATTCGGGGGATGCGGACGTAGTTCCATTGACATCCGGTAGATGATGAAGAATTCGAGGAGGAAGGATTTGGGGAAGATGATTCTAGATGACATTGTCACTGTTCTTCATGGGTGGTGGTGTTTCCTCTACCAGCTCCGGTTGAAGATGCAGAAGACGATGCTCATCATTCTTTGGTGGTGACGGGCGTTCTTCGCGTTCTTCATTGAGAGGATGAAGTCCCCTCAATTCTCCCAAAGGAACTTCCTCTCCTTAAATATCCCAATAAGGATTATGCCAACCCCCACCATATTAATACATCACATATTATACTGTTGTCATAATGAATTCAAAGAATTCAAATTGAATCTGAATTAATTAAGATACATTTCTTAAAAAAATTGGAGGAGTATGCTCATTAAATGAAGGGGGGAGGGGAAGAGTTTCACAAATTTAATTGGGGGTTTTGAGGAGGTTTAAATCTCATGTATGTCCCACCTAATAATCCTCCCGTGGGAGGTTATGTGTAGGTGGTCCCCACCACCATAACATCCTCCCAAGGGAGGTTATGTGTGTGTGGACCCCACCTCCCTAACCTCTCATGGGAGGTTATGGTGTGGTGTCCCCCACCACTCACCTCCTCTTAGAGCTTATAACCACCAAGAAATTAAAAAAATAAATCACCTTATTTTTATTTAACTTTATTAAAGAACACCAAAAACTATCATCCATTCTAGCTAAAATGAAACTGCGGTGAAAGACTTACTAATTAATCACTGACGCATCGAGTATCAAGATTCCCTCGGAATTTGATTATGAGCACCAGTTCATATTTTATAAAATCTTTCTTTCACATTTACTAAACATACCCGAGAAAAACATCGGAAATTGATTTCAGTCACAACAGGCCTCGGAATCAAGTGCTGTCAGAAACTGCGGACCCGTAAAATTCCCATTTATTTACGAAAAAAAATTTCCATAGAAATTCAGGGTCTTTACACAGACCAACATATCAGACCTATATGGAAGATCCCAAAAAATTCTTCATTTTATCTAATTATGTTATTTCCCAAAGCCATGAATTTTATGTTGGTATATTGCTGGCCCAAATGTGATGGGAATTAATAAAAATAAAACTGATTTTTATTATGTATCTGAAATCATTTGTGGAGTTCCATCCCTCTCAATTGTACCTTTTTTGAAATGAGATTTGTTCTGCAGAAAATGATGATCGGTTGGAATAAATCTGTGCTGACAGTCAAAATAGCTAGGTTTTTTCCAATGACGAGCATAAATGCATTGTTGTCTTTATTACAGTAAGGAAATGATTTCAGACATTGTGTACTCCAGAAAAATAACATGCCATATTCCAGAATTTCACTAATCTTCTACATCAAAGCAACTTTTAATATGAAATTTCGTTTTGCAGCAACATCGTATGTACTAACACCATCACTCCATAGTGCATTTAACTCATCAATCAATGGTTTCAAATAAACATCATTATTTGTTTCGGATGGCGTGGGATTAATAAAGTAAAAAAGATATAGGTCTCCTTCATCAACATCCATGTAGGTAAATTGTACAAAGTTATAATGACAAGACAACATGAATACTTACTACCATAAGAACCAAACGAACTGAAACCATCAGTAGAAAGACCCAATTACATTTTTTGGGCTTCTAAATCAAAATATGGATGAAAAATATCAAAATGTTTCCACAAATCACAATCAGATGGATGATTTAATCTTCTATCAGTTGAAATATTTGTTTTGTGCCATGACATAATTGACGCACTGTTCTGAGACATAAATAAACACTACAACCTGGGTGTAAGGGGGTAATATCTCAACTTGTTTACTGGAATCAATCCCGAAATCCCGGGTTGAGGTTCTTTATACATCGATTGTCCACATGTGGGACAACTATCCAACGAATAATTTTTAACAGAATATAAGATGAAATCGTTTGGATATACATGAATCTTATGATAAATAAGTCCTAGATTACGAACCAGCCTCTTACACTCCTAGTAATTTGCAGGAAACACATTTCCTTCAGGTAACAGTATTTTAAAAAATGAAAATATCTGATCACAAAAGTTTTTTGTCAATGAAATATATGATTTAATGGCCATAAATTTTTCAACCACTTATAATTTTCTTATCTTTCAACCAGGATATAATACATCAACCTCAATAAATCATAAAATTTGGATGGTGCCAACTCAGGAGTTAAATAAATATCATCTGGAGTTTTAGTTTTCTAAACAGATGGACCT
The DNA here is from genome assembly GCA_963277665.1 of Viscum album. NCBI lineage: Eukaryota > Viridiplantae > Streptophyta > Magnoliopsida > Santalales > Viscaceae > Viscum > Viscum album. Next base: position 1,858,503,305 of record OY728160.1, read on the forward strand.
GAAACATCATGTACTAAATTTTGAAACCATGCTGGATACAGAATCATGTTATTAGTATATTCTATAGAACTGTGTTCTCCGTGTTGAAACCAAAAAACCTAGTCTGGTTGAATCCCCAAACACAAGATATGTCCCCCAACCTTGTCAAATATGTCAAACGTTCTTAGAGCACATTTTTTACAAGGACACTTTATTGTGACTTCGGAAACATATTCTTTTTTTATGATGAAAATGATGAGAAATCTTCAACACCCTCAATATATATAGGATTAAAACCAGAACCGTTTGGATTTCTATGCTGATTTGTCCAAGCATGATCATCTAATAATGACTTTTTCGACTTCCTCATTCCATATTTTTCTACAAAATATAATATCATTACTATTTTTGAATAATTTCAAATTATAAAAACTCTATTATAAAAAAATATACATAATTACAACTACTTTTTAATAATCATCATTACTTATTGGTGACACAATTTCCAGTGGATTGATGGCTACTCTTTTGTACGATGCCTCATTTACATGCAACTTTCTGACACACGAATCACAATGAAGAATCTGATCGGAGGTATGCATATTCTTTCTCGTATTTACGAAAATGAATATCTACAAGAATGAATATGCGTACCTCTGAGGAGATTCTTCATTGTGATTTCTGTGTGATAAAGTTGCAAGTAAATGAGTCGTCAAACAAAAGAGCCCCCTTGTACTCGATGAATTATCTTCTTCCAACTGTCAACGCCCGAAAACATTAAGAAAACTGTGGTCCTACGAATTCATATTCAAACTCATGAAAACGAGATTGGTTATGAATATATAGAAGCACAATTTTCATAATGTTTTGAGTCAATGAAAGCTGAAAGGGGAAGAGTCATCAGGAAAAAGGACTCGTCAATCCACTAGAAGTTGTACCAAGTTATTACAAGTTATTACAATTTATTACAATTTATTTTCTAACTAATTGTAACTAATTGTGATTAATGGTTACTAATTATTACTAATGGATACTAATTGTTACCAACAGTTAGAAATTGTTACTAATCATTACTAATCGTTACTAATCATTACTAATCATTACTAATCCTTACAAATCGTTACAATTGGTTACTAGTTGTTACTATTGGTTACTATTGGTTACTATTGGTTACTAATCATTATAATTGGTTACTAATTGTAACTATTGGTTCAAATGGTTACTAATGGATACTAATGGTTATTAATGGTTACTAATCGTTACTAATTGTTAATAATTATTACTAATCATTACTAATCATTACTATTGGTTACTAATCACTATTAATCCTTACTAATCGTTACTAATCATTACTAAACATTTCTATTGGTTACTATTTCTTACTAATCATTACTATTGCTTAATATTGATTACTATTTCATACTATTGTATACTATTGCTTACTATTGCTTATTATTACTTACTATTGCTTACGATTGCTTATTATTTCATCCTATTGCTTACTATTTGTTACTATTTCTTGCTATTTGTTACTATTGGTTAATATTTGTTCCTATTTGTTGATATTTGTTTCTATTTATTCTTATTTGTTCCTATTTGTTCCTATTTGTTTCTATTTGTTCCTTTTTGTTCGTATTTCATACAATTTATTACTATTTATTTCTATTTATTACTATTTATTAATTTTTTATTACTATTTATTACAAATTATTTCAAATTTTTACTAATTATTAATAATTATTACTATTTACTACTAATTATTAGTATTTATTTCTAATTATTACAGAATATTACTAATTATTACTAATTATTCCAATTTATTCTAATTATTTATAATTCTTCTTAATTATTCCAATTTATTACTATTTATTCCCTTTTTACTATGTATTATTATTTATTACTGATGATTAATAATTATTACTAATTATTACTAATTATTACAAATCATTTATATTTATTACTAATTATTACCAATTATTACTATTTATTCCTTTTAATTCCTATTTATTCTAATTTATTACTATTAATTTATAATTATTTCTAATTATTGGAAATTATTGCTAATTATTTCTAATTATTGCTAATTATTCCTAATTATAAATAAATATTCCTAAATATTCCAAATTATTTCTTATTATACCTAATTCTTCTTAATTCTTTCGAATTAATCTTATTTATTGAAATTATTGAAAATTATTACTAATTATTTCTAATTATTATTAATTATAACTAATTATTTCTAATTATTTCTAATTATTTCTAATTATTACTAATTATTACTAATTATTACTAATTATTACTATCTCTTCCTATTACTTCCAATTTTTTCCTGTTTAATCCTATTTATTTTTATTTATTCCTATTTATTCGTATTTGTTACTATTTTTTCGTATTTTTTCCTAATTATTTTTAATTATTCCTATTTATTCCAATTTATTACTAATTATTACCAATTATTACCATTTTTTACTAATTATTACTAATTATTACTAATTATTACTAATTATTCCTAATTATTGCCAATTATTGATAATTATTGCTAATTATTTCTAATTATTGCTAATTATTTCTATTTATTAATATTTATTGCTATTTATTGATATTTATTGCTATTTATTTCAATTTATTGCTATTTATTTCTATTTATTGCAATTTATTTCAATTTATTGCTATTTATTGCTATTTATTTCTAAATATTCCTATTTATTGCTATTTATTGCTATTTAATCCCAATTATTAGTAATTATTGCTATTTATTTCTATTTATTGCTATTTATTTCTAATTATTGCTAATTTTTCCAATTTATTGTTATTTATTTCTATTTATTTCAAATTATTTCTAATTATACCTATTTATTCATATTTATTATTATTTATTCCTATTTATTACTATTTATTCCTATATATTCCTAATTATTCATAATTATTCCTAATTCTTCCTAATTATTACTAATTATTACTATTTATTAATAATTATTACTAATTATTACTAATTATTACTATTCATTCCTAATTATTACTATTTATTCCTAATTATTACTATTTATTCCTAAATATTACTATTTATTCATAATTATTACAATTTATTCATAATTATTGCTATTTATTCCTAATTATTACTATTTATTCATAATTATTACTATTTATTCCTAATTACTACAAAATAGTACTAATTACTACAAAATAGTACTATCTATTACTATTTATTACTAAATTACATATAACCAAACAATTTAATTGTAATTTAACTAGAACTAATCAATAATAGTTAAAATTAACGTAAAAAATATTAAATAAATACTAAATTAAAAAATTATAAATACCTTTAAACGTGATCATTGATTGATATAAGTGCATTCACAACTTCTCCATAAAAAAATTAACTGAGAGAAATTTTTTCTCTGAAATTCGAGTTTACAGAGAAAGAGAGAGTGAGAAATGAGAGGAAGAGAATAAAAAAACAGAAGGAGGAATATATAGGTTAGAATTGTTACGACAGGACTATTTGCGACCAGCATGCAGTCGCAAAATGTACCTTTTGCGATGAGGCCCGTCGAAAATAACATTGCTCGTAATAATTTCAGGTGGTGGTTAAAAGGGTATTTGCGATGGGGCTCGTTGCAAAATATGACCTACCGAAACACCTTTTGCGACCGGACAACATCCCGTTGCAAAAATGCATTTACCGCCGCTGGTATTTTTGACGGTTCCCATCACAAATAACATTTTTGTGCTTTTGCGTGCATCCTGCGCCAAAGGGAGAATTACCATTTGCGACGGGACACCAAATCCTGTCGCAAATAACCCCTAGGATGGACTATTTGTGACATGATTATTTCCCGTCGTAAATACCCCGTCGCAAAAGATTATTTTTCCCATAGTGGTATAGGAGTGAGGGAATTTGGTGAGTAATAACCTATGGTTCTATGAAATCATTTAGTGTACAATATGTTTTTTAGATTTACATTCCATGTGGGACCCCCCTCGTGTCGTGATAGGGTTTCCACGAGATGATAAATCTGACACTATATGAGATCCTACCTAGAAGGTTGATGTTAAAAATAAATTACCATGAGAATGAAATGATCATACATTATATGTACTTAGGCATATACATAGAAATGTGTATGAGCCAAGATACATTGGTATAACCTAGTTTCGATGGGACATGTCGTGTATTTCTTGTGCATGCCATGTGCTCAAACAATGAATGCATTGATCCCTTCATGTATTCTTCTTATAAAATTTTTATTAGGATACCTTCCCTTGATCCATTAACTAAGTTTAATTGAATTCTATCTAGGTAATTTTATGGTGATCCACTATGAGGAAATTCAGTCATAGATAGAGTTGTGAAAACCCTTCTTGAGTCCCAAAGAGAGATTATCTATAATATTTTCCCTAGGTGGGGTTCATAGTATCATAATGAAGAAAATCAAATTGGAATCAATCCCTTGCTTATAGGGTTAAACAATATTGGTTTATTGGTATAACATATGGATTTTGGTGGGATCCCCTCTCAATGTAACAATCACTCAAGGCTTTCAACATTTATATATTAACGAAATACCTGATAAGCATGACATCTTAGACAGAAGCCATCGACGCTATCTGAATTATGGAGTTTGTTCTCCAAGATGAGTTCTATGTGGATCCTCCGAGTTGGAATCCAAGTATAACCCTATAGTTTTTTCATTAACTTGAGATTCTGTGTCTATGATTATTATAACTATATATTCATGTTATATATGTGGTCGACCTATACCAATGAGGAACTGACTATTATTGCTAAAGTTGTATTCTTAGTGTTTTTAGGGTTTCAAACTCGGCATTGTTATAATAATCCATTGATGGTCAATTCCCACTTATGTTGTGTCTTATGTAGAATACCGACTATTTTATGGTGTTATAGATGGAATAGGACCAGATGGTACTTAGGGAGCCTGAAAGATAGAGGTGTGTTCCTACAGTTTCATTGACTATAGTCTTCACCCACTTTATAGAGTGTAATTGTTTTCATATTCTTTGTAGTGGTATTTTATATATCCATTTATCAATGTATTACTTTTTATCATACTCTAATGGAGGTATTTTAGATGTATGCATACATGGTAACAATTTGTTTTACATTTCAATGTTTTATGTTCTTGGATATGTGTTCTTGTTTATAGGAAAATTAGTATAAGGCATCCCAGGGGTGTGATATTCATACTAGCCACTGGATTCCATCCTCATCCCTATTAGTTGTGGTCTTAGGGTAATCAAAGCATAGACCCCATTTAGTAATGTAATGAAAATACTATTATTATCTTTTTATTTTCATGTAATCATTCATATGACTCGTTTTTACTATTAATGATAATATGATCTCACACTTGCTAATGTATCTTTTCCCCATTCTGTGATGAATGGTTTTAAGAATGATATGTACAATAATGGATATAATTATGAATGACATAGTACGAGTTGATAGACATCTCTTATGAACAAGTTTCTTTTGATTCCCTATTTCGAAATATAATAAACTTATATGATTCTTGTGTGGATTGTAATTTAATATATTGAATATTAATCTAATAAGATGTAATATTTTTGTATGAATTATGTGGGACACTATAGTTGGTATCAGAAGTTTGTTTTTACAATATTATGAGATCATATTTGAGAACATTATTGAATCCCCATGTGATATGTAAGTATAAAGGATAAAATCCAAATGTTTGGGAAGGACGTAGATTATATGGTTTCCCATTAAATGAATCCTCATCTGGAAACAACAAGTGAAAATGGTTTTAGAGCATATGCATCTAGGTGTAATAACTAGGAAATGTGCTTGTGGTTTATACCTCTCCATCATTCTAATTCAAAATGATTGTGAACATACTTTAAGAAAACTTTGACACTATTATGTGGATATGATTAAGACTAATCACATTATCATTATAAACTATTTTGATAGATTTTAATTAATGATGATCATTGAATAATCATGTCAAAACAATTGAGTCATAGATTTAAGAGAATGTTTAGTTATTTAATCATCCAATAATAGATTTTGTTTTATTATGTGGGCTACCACTGTGAATATTAATGCTCAATCAATGATTTTTGGGGTTCGTCTATAGATTGAACTAGGAGGAATCAAATTGAAAACAAATTTGAAGGATAATGCACGGATTCTAATCATGGGAGATAGAATGTTATTAGAGTTAGAAGTAAACCCGTGTGATTATGAATTATAAACAATAAATATATATTATTAACAATCATAATCAATAGTGAATTCATAATTTGTTAAATAGGCGTAACATGTGATTTTATTAATATTAATGTGGCAATGGCTATAATGGATGAATTTTCAATATTAATAATTATTATAATTTGGGAAAGAGTACATATGAGAATTTTTCTATGGAAGGTGAATTTTTTAAAAAATTAATTTCATTGGTAAAAGAATTAGTAATGAATACATTTTCTTTTTTGTGAACATGGGAATTATCTGAGTTAATTTCTTATTCACTAGGTTATCTTCTAGACCAATAAAGAACAAATGATGTTCCAATCATTGATGTGAACATTTTTCAGTGTGTATGTATTGGGATTCAATATTAATATTGAAGAAGTGTGACATAATTGATATCATAGTTTTTATAATCACAAAACATATAAGGATGGGAAAGGAGATATTTTTTTGAAAAAAATATTAATAGAAAGATAATCATTAACTTGTTCATAATGTATAGTTAATAATGTTTACTTAGAATATAGATATTATTGATATTGATAAAATAAAGGTGATGTTATTGTTAACCATGAAACTGGTTGTGGATATAATAAAAAATTGATTAATGTTATCTTGGATGAAGTTGATTTTATATTTGGATAAGGGAATATATTATATATTCTATTATTATATTTTCAGAATATGGGTACTGTAATTTTTTTCAAAGATTATATGTTTTCATTATGTTTTTATAGTCATTAATGTAGTTATAATATTTTAATATAATCATGTAATCATATGTTTTTTATATGAAATTAAAATATAGTTAATCTTTTATGGGGATAAATGATAATATTGACCACAAAAGAAAATATATGACCAAATGTTTTTAATTTTTTCATTTTGAATTTAATCTGATATATCTTAGATGATACATATAGTTATATATTTGTGGATTATATTATGTTTTTGATTATATAATATTATTTTCCCTTTATATATTAGAGAATTTACGATATTGGATAATTTATTTGTGGAATTGTTTTTGGAAAATATATATTGACATATATATAGAAATATGGATAATATTATTTGTTAATTGTTACTTTTTATTCAATCATAAAAAACCATTCATGAATAACCATTTCATGGAGAAAAGGGTAAGATCGAAGTGGAATGTATCAAAGTTAAAAAAAATAATGGAATTATACTTATAATATTGAAGTATTTCAAGAATGTAAATTTTATCAGGTACAATATATTGATTGAAAAATAAATAATAAAAATTAGGAAAAGGATCATGCTATAAAAATGCTATCATGTTACCATTGTTTGTAATGAAATTATGGTATTTCATTTAATATACTAGAAATTACTTGTAATGTTTTTATATGGGATTATTTCTAGACTAGACACACATACAACACCTGATTCCGAGAGCTGGTGAGCCCAAAATGTAATTTTGAACCTTTATAGGATAATTTCAAAAAAAACACGAAAGTGGGTTTTTCTAACTTCTACACTGGTGCTCAGATCAAAAATCTTAGTGCAGAAGTGAACTACACATGTTAGGATTCACCTAGAATTTACATAACCTCAGCCAGCGAGGGTTGAACAGAAGAGATAGATTTCAGAAATTTTTTGTCAAATATAAATATAACATAAAATGTTATTTTTTCCATCATCGTTGATTGGTGACATGTCCACACTGCAGTTGAGTGATGTGGAAAAGATTAGTCTCATTAAATGAGTCCCTTTAAGGGAAAATTAACGTGCAACATAATGACCCATTAAATGTAGCATAAAAAATACATTGTTTCATTAATGAAATAGCATAACGACATGACGACGTAGAATAACTGAGATTCTTCACACATTTCTCATTTAAAAGATTAATGGGTTGGTATAAATGAGAAAAAAATTGTGGAACTCCATTGATGAACTGATGGCGAGGAATCCTCTCCATCGAAGGCTGGTGAATTGTTAACGTCATCGACACACATCCAAGAATGGGACCCGTGAGCAACGAATGCTGACAGATTAAATCTCTCATGTCTCTAGGGATAGATATCCACCAACAACGAGTTTCCCTCATGCATGAATCTATACCAAGTAGGGGGTTTTTTGTTTGAGATTCCATGTTATTCATTATAAAACAATGAACAAAGTTCATCCCATGAACAAGTTGATCTACAGATTACTATCTCTAGAGGGAGGATTCTTTTTCTTGGGGAATTGAACCAGGATTATTCATATTATGATGGAATTGCAATCATAAACCCCCCTTGTCTTAAAAACTAATATGGAGGGTGTGGGATGACACGAATAAGGATCGAGCCCATCCACCTACTATGGTCTTCCTAGAAGAACCTCAAAGAAGATGGAGAATTGGTTTCAAGGCCTTAGCACAGAAGTCACCACCCCATGGAGGCTGGAGGTGTAGACATTCTAAGGAATGAACCACCAAAGCGGACCCAGTGGATGGTTGAAGGCATCGCTGGAACTTGCCGTAGATATAGGCGCATTGGGCGGGATGGACCCCCAACCAAACCGGGTCGAGTCTAGCAAGGCCCTATGGTATTGGTCGTCCCAAACCCAGATTAGGATGTGTTGTGTTAGTCGAACTAGTTTTAGGCATGTGGGGCCCCCAAGTCTAGTTGGCTGGGTTGGTCTGACCGAGTAGGACCAGGCCCAGACACGACCAACCCCTTGTCCCTAAAATGCCAATATCATTCAGACTGGGCATCTGATTGAAATTCCATTTAAGGCGTTTGATCCCTTGAGACAAGGTGGTAATTTTGGAATACTTGAATGTGGATTTAAAACAATTTGAAATGTGATGAATTTTTTGAGGAGCATCTTCTCCCAGAATCTTTCACACTATGTGCCAGAATCCTACAATTGAAAGAGACCTATTATATACTGACAGGTGAATCTATGAGGATAATCTACAAGAAACCCTATGTGGATCAGGTATAATAGCCCATTGAGAGGAAACTATGTGTGACCCAGCAGACCCACGGTGGTGAGCGGCTCTGTGTGACCTGGTAGACCCACGGTACAAATCAGATATGAGTACCTTATTATGATGGCCAAGGTGGGAAGCGACTTTGTGTGACCCAACCAGACCTAGATGGGGGGAGGCTATGTGTGACCTAGAATACCCACATTACTCATCGATGATGAGTGCCCAAATGGTACATGGTGTTTAGCGATACAATTTATTGTCTTACTTCTGTACCTTAGGTTATACCTGCATGAGTTGATATCCCTATGTGTATACAATATTTTTTGGTCTTTATTAGTGTGTCATGATCCATACTGAGTATTTTTTTACTAACCTCTGTATGGCCTTCACCCTCATGTGTCATTTCTTGTGCAGATGACCGATGAAAATAAATAGGGCATTATGGCCTAGGATAAGGAGGGGTCCATTGATATGAGGTAGGTGGCATATACTTCTACAAATACTAATAAATACTCTACATTTATCATCAATTGGGGTTTTCAGTCGACGACATTCCCGAGATCCTTGTAATTTATTTTTTTCATTTTTTCTTTTGGTGGGATTGTATTCTGGCCGATTTGACTTATAACTTATACCTTTACTCACTGGTTGTTTAGTGTCATGGTTGTTTACCTTCCCAGTTTTGCGGATGTGGTTGTGTGTGCGTGTGTATAGGTACATGGGAAAATTCCTCCCACTTGAAGGTTGATGTCTTAGGCACTAGTCGCCATCCCCTAGCCTTTGGGAGTCAGGCTTAGGGAAGTCATGGCACAAGCCCTGGGGTACGGGTCATGAAATTTCATAAAAAATGGATTTATGTCTCTATTTCATCAAATTTATCATAACCAAGTTATATATCATGATATTATTCCTTGGATGTGTATTTTATTTTTCCATGACTATGTTTTTCCCTCCAAATAATGTTCTCTTTAACTGAGAAACATATTAAGTGTTGTTTTAGGTAACCATTGAATTTCACACTACCAAAATTTAGAGTATGAATTACTATCCTTTCGTATGATAATGGTTATCAAAAAAGTAATTTTATTATATTGACCCTCTATTTAGAAACAAAAAAATTTCAAGAGAAAATGTATTTATGTGGGTATAATGTAACATCAGTAGGTTGTACAATATATATCTCTATAAAAAAACGATATGTATTTGATGACATACTTGATAAGAAACGTGATGAAAAAATAGAAAATGATATATTATAATATAATCAAAAAAACTGACAGGTTTGAATAGAAATTTCCACATTATAATATATATTTTTAATTTTTTTAATTTTTTTAATTTTATTAGTTATTTAATAATATATAATCCTTCAATTATTAGAAATGCTATTTAATTTTGAATAAATATATTTTCCTTGGATAAATGTTTTTATTACATTTTTCCTTCAATATTATAAAACATTTATAGAATATTTGAAAATTAAAATTCATAAAAGAGATAACAGTTTTTGAAAATATCATCAAAATAATAATATGGTGAAATGTTTAAATTTTTTTGAAACGATTTATATTTTACTGAATAGTGGGAAATCTGGATTTTCAAATACTATCATTTATTTTCATTATATAAAATTATTTAAAGGTACCATTATTTTAGTGAGTTATTCAATTAGTGGAATATAACCTACTTGATATGAAATATTCTAATTAATTCTATTTGAATTATCATAATTGATGATTTTGATATAAGTTAATTTTTTTGTGAACAAATTCACTTGTATAAAAATAGTTTTTCATCATGTTTATCCCATTTATTTTAAAATTCCTTCTTCCAATTCTTGAGATCAATTATTTAAAAATTGGTAGAATATTTTTTTAATGGTTCAAAATTGGAAAAATATCACCCATTTATTTCTGTTGTTATGAATAGTAAGTGTGGAAAATATTTTTCTCTTTGGTAAGGGTAGTTTTAGAAATATAAGGTTAAACCAAGATATACGTTTTAAAAACAATCAGTCAACTCCATTTTATTTAATTATAAAAAATGAATTATACCATTGAGGTCCAATATTTTAATCAAAATATGTTTTGAGCCATTTTCCCTTGATAATGATTTTATATTATTAAAAGTGTGAAATCTTCAAAAATTTCACTACCTTGAATTTAATATGATAACATTTTTTATATAAGGAAAAAAATAATTTATATTATAAAAATTTATTTTAAATTATAATTTATTTATAATTTTTTGTTGTTGAATATATATCCTTAATTCATACAAAATGAAAATATACTATTTTTTCAATTAGTATAAAAATTAAAATAAATAATGCTAACTTTTTTAAAGGTAAAATAATTACATTTAATTATTGTGTTTTAGTAATTTTATAATTAAATATTATGATATGGATATTGTAATGGATCATAATTTAATTCAATAATTACCACTATCACATTAATGTAACCAAAAATAAATTGCGTTGACAATGAAATTAATAATATTTTATGAGAAATAATATTTTATTAAAATATTCAATAATACAAAAAAATTGAGAGGGAAAAATTGTGATTCTAATTTTTATAAAAATTCACGTCTTTCTCATTTATATGATATATTTTAAATTTTATTTAAATATATACAAATTTAATATAAAATAAACCATTAACTCTATTATGGTTAATATTTGTTAACAAATGGGTTAAATTAATGATATGGTTTAAAATGTCAACAAAAAATGTCAAAATTTCATTTAATTATGATATTTAGACCTTATCTTCTATTTTTTTTCAAATGTACATCTCATTATAAGAATTTTTTCTATATAATAAGACAATTATATATTATTCTAATTTGTAAATTCTTGCATGTCCTTTCCCTACCATATAAAACATCACCCATTTTATCTATTAATTACAGCTCTCTAAGCTATCAATATCACCCAAAACATATTTAATTTTAATATAATCATACATATAAATTAATGAGTAGTGATTATATTATTAAATGTCTTATCATAGGTTTTTTAATGGATATAATGAAGGAATATCAAACAAGGGGTGTTCTTATTACCCAATATATTTCCACTTATTTATTCTTCTACATCTTTCTAATCTTTTTTATTCATTATAAAATAATAAATTATGTGTCCTTAACATATATGATGTTTTAATATTTTTATTTCACCACCAATATTCACACTCTATTCTATAAAATTAGTTCTTAATGTTTTATGACTATATTTATGTCTACTACCACCTCTACGAAGTGATATAATTTTTTTCCACCAAAATAAGTCAAGTAGGATATTACATGGGACTATATTTTATATATAATATTTTGGAAATAATTATTAATCTATTATTATAATATCATATTTACAAAATAACATTATATTCATTGGAAAACAATGTATCCTGTAAAAATTTGAGGACAACCCCATCCACAATGTGACATGATTAATTTTTCATTTCCCCTTGAAATTTATTGAAATAATAATATATTTAATCGATATTTGTGGTTTATAACATAATTTAATGGTTCTTAAATGGTGACTTATTATTTTCCCCACTTTTCATCCATTCGAAAAAAGTGAAAACACCGTTAATGCATAAATTTGTCTTACCGTATTTTTAAACAATAAAAATCATTTTTCTATCATTATTTTAATGAATTTAAATCTATAATGAATATACATTATATTTATATAGTAATTATGATTCTATAAATTACAAGATCATGATATATGTAATATTATTAGAACATTAAAAACCAAATTCTCATGATAAAATTAAACAATCAATGTATATAAATGATAAATTTTATAAGGAGTTATAATAAATAGTGTTAAAATGATATAAGTGGATCATATATGATATTTTAGTTATCTACATGACACATTAATATAATTAATATAAATTTAATCTTGTTGTATAAGTGTTTAATATTCTCAAAAAGAATATTTAACTCGATGTGAGGAATATTTTTTCTCAGTTTTATCTCAATGAAACACATATTTTATTCACCCATAGTTTCATTTATATGATATATATACAACCCATAAATTTATATAAGTATTATTATCTAATAAATTACATGTATTTTCTTATCAATGTAATTTTTTCCTTTAAATTTAGTTTCAATTTTAATTTTACCAAAGCCGTAAGGGATCTGCATTTCAATTTAAATTTTATTCGAATTTTTTATGCATAAAATTCCATTTAAGGGAATTATGTGGTGGTCACCTAAAATCCAATTAATTTTATTCTACAATAGGTAATTCTTTATGATATATGTTTTCCATTATTTTTTCTCACTAAAAGTACATAAGATACATAATGAATGTTTTTAAGGAAAAATTGTTTTATATATCCCTTCTATTGATTATCCACCTTCATCCACATCCATGTTTTCTAGAAATGTTATTACATTTTTTTCATAATAATTTAGAATTCATTAAATTAATTTTAAGCATTATTTGTTTTCAAAAATTTGTTATTGTTTTATTCTCTCCATTAACAGAACATGATAATTTTAACTATTTATAAAAATAATAATTTAACATTTATTTAACATATATATTTAAATGATTTTTCATTCCATAACGACCACTAATTGATTTTATGATTACATTAGATATTTCTATGTTTATAACCTATTAAATTTTTTTTCTAGAAATGTTTTTAACTTTTATTATTTTAAGTAAGTTATCTAAAATTGAAAAGTGTATTTTCCTTGAGGGATATTCCTTATAATATATTAAATTAATTTTCAACTAAAATAAAATAAATTGATGTTACTTATTGTTACATGCTGATATAATTTAGTGATAACATATTTATTCATTACATGAATGGATTATGATTATAATTATGAGATATTTTTGAAGCATTTTAATTTTCAAAGGGTAATGCTATGAAGAAATATTACACTTATCTAGAAACCTATTTTATTTATATTGTATATACTATATGTTGAATTATTTATCAACTTTTGTAACAAATATCAATGGATTAATATTATATTATGGTTGGAAATATAATTATATAGCTATGATATTCATTATGTAATAATGGATCTCCCATAAGATTATATATTAGGGAATGTAGAGTGAACCTAGTTTAGTGTGGGACTGGGCCCACTATGATATTCTATGATGATAACAATGACTAATAAAAAAAATTTCTGGGGAGTTAACTCAATAAAATGTGATATTATTGGATGAATATGAAAAGGAATTTATATTATTATGAAATTTCCAAAAAAAAATAATGTATTATTCAATTTCTATACACTCAGGGATCTTGTTCATTAAATATTTTAGGATTCCTGTCTTTTTATTAGACAAGATTTAATACATAATTCAAGATGATTATCTATGATATGAATTTTATTATATTAAAATGGTATGATCGTCATCTCATACCATTATGCTCATGTTTTATTTATGTGAATATTTATTTTCCCTTATTTACCCTTAGCAAGTGACTAATATCACCCTTTCTTGTTTAACATTCCCTATAATATATAGAATATATTTAATTATACTATTTAATTAAAGGTTTTATGTAATGGAATACTTTGAGCGAGTTGATGTTGATCTCCTATGAAAAAGTAATTTATGTAACAATATATCTAATTACACTAAAATGACATTATTCTTTTAGGTACTAAAATGTTAAATATTGAAAATTAATCTAATAAGATGTAGTATTTATTTATTAAAAGATAGATTGAAAATAATTATTGATGTTTTTTTAATAATTACTCAATTTCATTTATTTCCATTAATATATTTTGAAAATAACAATTAAATGAGTTATATGACATTATATTTTTTTTAAATATTAAAAAGGTTTTAAAAAATATATTTTTATTTTTTCTTCCTTATGAAGAAATCATTCCAACATATTCATCATAATTATGAAAATTACTGTACAAAATATCACTCTTTCTAAATTAAATATTATTCTACTATTTAACATAAATATTAATTTTCTAATGATCATGAATATTAATTGTTTCCCAATTTATTTTTATAAAAAACCAAAAAATTGTTTTTAATCTATGTCATTTCCATTTAGAATATCATATGCATGATTAATGATATTTTTAAAATTATACAATCCACCTTTTTTATTTATGGATTATTTAATGTCCATAAATATCTAATAAATTATCCTTCATCACCATAATTGTCACAACCCATCCCTGGGGGCTCATGTTGTGACTACCCGAATCCCGCCTTCTATAGTCCAAGGGATGGTGACCTGCACCCAAAAGACGTGTCCATAAAATGGTAAGGAATTGCCTTTTAAACCTGTATAAACTTACAGTCCAAGAACAAAACAAGAAGCAACCACAAAGTAAACTGTTGTAGTAAAAGGTGCGGTGAATGTAAAGGGGCTGGAATTAAAGCCCAACTAAAAAGTACAAGTACAATTGAAAATTACAAATACAACTGAAAACGTGAAAAACAGCTCTTGGATCATCCACCGATGATCCTACCTGAGATGTAGGTATAACTCATGATCAGCAGTCCCTGCATCAGGTCATGCCAAATGAGCCACCTCTGGGCACCATCCAATCCTGGAACCCTCAACCTCGATCAAAGTTGTATGTAATCTTCACAAAACACAATAATTTGCAGGTGTATCTTGTGAAGGGTTGAGTATAACGATACTTACTAGGGGCCATGATACCCCCGTTGGTCTCCCAGAGTTCCACAAATGAAATACCACAAAGGAAGACCTCAAGTCAAAGCACAAAGAGATAGACATCAAATATATTCAGGTATATACCCATAAATATACCATAGTTATCATGATATACTCATCCTATACATGAGGGAAGAATACCACAAAGGTAACACCATGAAGGTAGAAGTACCACAAAGGTAGCACCACAATGATCACACCACTAATGAAAAACCACAAATGTAGAAGTAACACACATGTAACACCGTGAAGATAGAAGTTCCACATAGGTAACACCAGGAGGATAACACCATGAAGGTAACACCATGACATTAGAAGAATCATCTCACACCAGTATAACATAAATACATGAATACATATGATTAGTCATAACATAGATCATCTTATTATATTTTGAGACATTGCTGCTGACCAAAACATGATCGATAGATAATCACCCCCGAAAACCGACACATGATCTTACTCACATAGGATCAGTATGCGCAAACCTGCATAGGATCGTTGATCACTGACCCACATAGAATCTGATAGATGCTGACCCACATAGGATCGATTTTATTTCCTTATGTTATAGCAGAGCACAACATTCCTCACATCCAGTGCAATCGAGGTTCATAGTATCTTACCCTCATGATATAGGTCATACCACAACCACCAATAAGCCCTAGAAAAGAGTATCCCAAATGACCAACATGTCATAAGGGTTGAAATGCGACATACGGTGCGTCAATCAGATGTTTGGTCTATGAGTTATAAACATTTTCGTTCTAAGGTCCTGGTAGGATTCGAGTTCTATCCAACATGGTTGTACCCTAACTATTTCCAAAACTCAAATGCAATATACACAAAATACATTCTCTCTCCAAGGGTCTCAGTTCTGTAGATGGTTTGTCAAAAGGATGCATGGCTCATATGTTATCTCCCTTGAAGGGAAACAGGTCTTAGTAGGGTCTGGGTCCGGTCCGACCCGGTCAAGCCGACCCAACCGGGCTGGGCTATTGTATGCTTGACCTCCTAGGCCTTGGTCTAGACCGGTAGGAAAAGATGCGGCTTTCTAGGATTCCGCGGCCCAACCCGCTATGGTGCGACCCAACCCGCGGTGGTGTGTGGAATGACCTGCGGTGGAGTGCAGCCCAGCTCGCAGTGGAGTGCGGCCCAGCCCGTAGTGGATCTCGGTCCTTTGGGCTTGCACGATCTACTAGAGTGGGGCCCACCCAAGATGGCATAGAGTGGTCCCACATTCAGAAGGCAGAGAGGGAACTTCCTTTGGAACTTCCAGGTCACCTGCGGGACCCGCTGTGGGTCCCGCCTCCGCGGTTCCTTCGGGGGCACAAAGCGGCTCTTCTAGGGACGCACCACGGCTCCTCCACGGGTGCGCCGCTACCTGCTCCTGCAATATTTTGATGTCATCCAACATATTCAACCCCACCGTAACTGAAAAGTTGTGGCCCTTCTCTGCCTGTGGTGCGCGATGACACAACGCATCACCACCGCATCCGATCAGTGCTAGCCGCTCTGCTGACTACCGTGACATAGTGTCATGACCTCCTCATATGGCTCGCAACAGCACACCACCTCCATCACGGCCGACAAGTTCCAGCCAACGACATCATCTACTGGTGTCGGTCACCGATTTCGCACCGTCAATATTTTGTGGTGAACGCATAGGTAGAACAAATAAAGGAGGGAACCTCCTTGTTTGTTTCTCCCATTCCCTTAGTGTTATCATCATAACATGAAAGACGATTTACGATTCAACAATCTCTTGAAAAATAAATTAGACAAAACCCTAACTCATAAATCCGTTGAAGAACAATCACATTTGGAGGTGGTCATTGTTCATTGTTCCCACAATAATCCTCCAATGATGCCTCCCACTCTCCATTCTAGGGTTCGTGGTTCGGTTTCTCTCATCACAACTCACCAGAAACGGTCTCGTCCCCTATGTTTTTGGTGTTACGGAACAGTATTTGAACTCCTTTTCTTGATGAATTCATGTCAATACCTCTTCCCAAGATCCATATAAATAGGAGAGGGGGAGGGTGAGTTATGCTAATGGAATTTATTGGTGTTCTTTCAAAAGGAAACAAACTAATTTCTAACAATAATATTACAAAGGATTTGACAGGTCAAGCCATTTAATGGATTGACACATCGTTGGTCCCTCTGGTTCCCCTTTTCCATTGGAAGAAAAGATATGAGAGAAAATAAAATAACTAGTTTATTCTTTTAATATTTTAAAAGTCCCAAAATCTATATTTTTTCCCAACCTACCGCGGTTGAAGTGATGTATCCCTTAAGCAAATCACGACACTATAGATTCAATTTGACCCTTAAATATTAATATGAGAACTGGTTCAAAATTTAGAAAATTCCACTCACGAATTTACTGAACATTCCTTAGAAAACCTTCATAAATCAATTGTAGCACACCAGGCCTCATAGTCACATGCATTCAATTTTCACACACTCGTAATAATTCCATATAGTTAAAAAAATTACATGAACAATCTAGGTTTTTACATTAATTGTGTGAAATAATCTTCTCGTATGGTAATGGTTTTTCTTATATATAATTTCCACTATGGAAACCTTAAATTATTTACTTTTATATATGAGTGTTCACTTATATTTCATATATTGAATGATTTGGGATATTATTTACATAACCATATTCCACATTCCCTATATGGGGTTTGACGGACACATTTTTATATAAAACGTTATTTCATATATATTTTGATTAATTTTTTAAAAAATATGCTTTTTTGTTTTGATATTTATGTTTATTGATTACTTATGTAATTTTATTATATATTCTTCAACCATATCCCTTATTTATATTAATAGGTTATGATAATTTTATTTCTATAATTAACATGGGGTGAATTATTTTAATTCTATATGTTCCTATATAAAAAATAATATTTAATTATTCCCATGGAATTTTGATAAATAATTGAATTTGAATTAATTTTTTAAATTTGGTTATTATATAGTTATTAATAAATTACTGGGTGGGGAACACTATTATATATTCCTTGGATGAATCTATGGGTCTAATGAGGCAATTGGTTTTATAATATGTAGTATTCCCACCCAATACAGGCATGATGTTCTAGTTGAGACCATGATGATACTAATGCTGTCTTTATTGCATACATGAAAACATGAATTATTTTTTTGCAAAAACCCTGATTGTAAAATATATTTGGTATTATTTATTCCACCACTATAAATTATGTCAATGTTATACCCACATCGTTGATTTTAATATGTAAATCATATATTTGTTTCAAGATAAATTTTTGAGTTATATGTAATTATATGAAACTTATTAATTTGTAGCATATTATCATTGTGAAGATAACTTTTGAAATAATTTTTCTATCACTGTTTATTAGAGATCTCCCTTCTTATTTTTTCATTGCCCTAGAAGATGATTATATGTTTTACACATGTTATGTCTAAAACATTACTATACATGGAAAATTTAATTGGATATATTGAATAACTACTATGGATAAGTAGAGTCTTATTTACAGAAAAAACTATTAATTTGATGTGAATGAATTGAGCTTAATGTGTTAATGGGATTTCTAAAATAAATAAATCGCAATACCAAAAAATCAGCTTTAAATTAAAGAGACTCGATATATATTTTTTATATTGTAATAATTGATTTTGGAAATTAGATCCATCCAGTAGTATTTCAATTATGTATTTGATACAATCATTCAACCCTAATTTAGGGATATTGGGTTTGGGGTGTCTCAATAGGCATCAATGATTGGTTTATTAAAAATTATTATTTAGCTTAATTGTGGGGGTTAATTTATGGGTTTATAAATCAAGATTGATAGTATTAATATTTATATATCACACCCACCCATTAATTTTACCAAAATTGTTATATAATATTAAACAAAAAAATCCTATAAACACCAATCAAGGATAAATACAACTTGTCTCATTAGAATTATAGGTAAAAAACATTAAAATGAAACTAATATAAAATAATGAAACTCTAACATCTATAGTGTGAACCTAAATCCAATTGATATCTGAAAATATCAAAGGATATACGAGGAAATACATAAAAGTATGGGTTTTGAAATAAAGCCCTATATGGGTATAATAATGAGAAATCATATTGTATAAATCAAAAGGCATTATAAGAAAGCATAAAAGTAAAGGCACATAAATATTCATATAAAATAATTTTCTAAAAAATATGGGATCATATTTGGAAGGAATCATTGAAATTTTGATAAACCTAAAAAATTTAATAATCATTTTTTAAGGCTAACATCAATGAAATCATCAGACAACAGACACAGTCCTATATTGGATTAGTTTAATTCTTTATTCCATACATATCATATCTAAAGACATAAAATTTATCCAAATATATGGATCACTATCAATTTCACTCCCCAAAAAACATGTTCATTCGTATGTTTATCTTATAATAGATCATACATGTGACATATGCATCAATTTAAACAATAGAATGGAAATGGGTTATATAATCATGACTTATAACCTAACCAAATGTCATATCATAATTAATTCAATGAACGAACAAATAAATAATCATTGTATATTAATAGTTAAATAAAAAAATTTATGATAAGAAAATAAATTCCAAGGGAATTGAAGATTCAATAAGTAGTAGAGAAATAATCATTTAAATATATCTTTTATGTGTGGTTTAAAACAATTAGTAGAAAAACTAAATAGGGTAATAGGAATAAAATTTCCATAAAACATGTAATGAAATAAAATTTATTTTCTATAATAATAATGGAATATTTAAATCCCATGAATGGTTTTAATCACAAAATAGAGTTATACATGAAAAAGGGGTAAGAAATAGAGATGTTCTATTTAGTCATGTTTTCAAAATGACAAAAATTGAGAGGGAATCATAGAAACATGTATATACCAAAAAATATAAGGTAATGATAACTATATATATCAATATGATTAAATGACTTTTAGAATATTAAATTTATAAATCATAATAAAAATATTTTAGATTTAGTGTTTAGAGGAATATTTAATGGCTAAAAATAATGTCTGGTGGTTCATAATTTCTCTTACCCTATGTCCAAATTCATTTTTTACATGCACTTAACATTTGTAATAATCAAATTTAAACTAATTAATTAATTAGAAATTTTTTAAATGTATATATAATTTTTAATGTTTATAATTTTTTTATTTTTAACGATTAAAATGATATATAATATTTATTTGAGCTATCTCGTGGGTGGTCCATAAATGGATCCAATAAATGATCACTAATAGACATCTATTTAGAATCTTGAAATTTTTTATATAGAACTCATGAATTAACATGGAATTATTTTCTTACATTTCAGAAAAAAAAATGCTACAAAATATTTATCTATGTTCTAAAATAGGGGTGACCTATTTAGTATAAATATCTCTGTAATATAGGTAGTGAATTTTTTTGGTCAGACTAACAATCAAGAAGAAGATTAATTTTATTTTAATAAATTATTAATACCAAATTACATAAAATAAATTGAGTTATATTACACCTATTATCATTATTTTTATTAATAATATTATTTCTATATCCATCCTTGAACGTCGTTGTGAAAAAAGATTTATATTGTTTATGGTGGTGGAGAACCAACCATTATATGAACAATATATTAATTTTCAAAAGAGAGTAGGTTGGATATTGGATATTCCATTAAAAAAAATTAATCCCATTTATTATTCAATATTAATTATATAATGATGGATGGTAGATGTGATGGGACATATAAAAATAAATGAATTTAAATTAGATATATTTATAATATTTTGTCTGAAGTTTCTTATCTAAAAATATAATTTTAGGATAAATTTTCCCTACTAATGATATAATCACTATTCAGGTGTTTAAAGAGGGTTCCATAAGATATTTTAAAAATAAATCAAAAAATATACAAGGTATATAAGGTGTAAGTAAAAGGGGTGGTTGGGGTGATTTATAAAAGAGGAAGAAATGAATTTTTTTTAATATTATATTTATTATTTTATTATTTCTACTTAGTACTAATAATATTAATTAATCTTTTGAAACAATATATTAAATATTGTTGGGTATTTTGAACTTATATATTTTTATACGGTTAAAAATGTAATGATTAATGAATTTATCTTTTAATGTTAAATAAGGATATTTTTCAGGTTTCAAATTCACCCACAATTAATCTATTTTTCAAAAAATATAAAAAACATGAATATAATTTTTTTAATGTTTTGATACAAATAATGTAATCAACTTGTTTAGAGTAATTTTCAAAATATATTAATTTTTTTTAAAAAAAATTAAATCATTATTTAATAAATAATGCAATTTTCAATTTTATGCTCTATTTTATCACCACTGGAAAAATAATTATTGTCTCATAAATATAAATTACCATTATAATAAATCTAAATATTATTTTATGAAATAAAACTACAAAATAAATTTTTATTTCAAAATACTATCTATGTTGTAAAAATACAAAAAAACATATATGATTTAAATACATTGAATCACATATTCTGGTATTTCTAAAACATTTATTTGATTATACTTTGATAAAAATATGTAATATTTTTGGTTAAAGTTACTTTTTCACATCCAAATGATAGAATACTATTCTAATATTAAATTTACTATTCCTAATGATCAAATATTTATCATCCATATGTGATACATATTTTCTATAAATACATCTCATTTAAATAATTCATAATTCAGTAATATTATAAAATAAGTTTTTTTATATATTTTTTTCAAAAATAATATTGAATTTATATTTTTATAATTCATTTCTACATTAATTTTCATGAATCTAATCATTTTGGGTGATTGAGTATATCCAAACCTCCATGTTGTTGTAATTTTATTTTCTATTTATAATCCCAGTGAAATATTTTAAATTTTATTGATATATTTATTCTATAAATATGATTTTCATATTTATATATTAAATTTTTGGTATTTTTTCAAGTAGAGAAAGTGTTTAATATGTCACAATTATATAATCATAGGGAAACATCCATTGAAAAAAATTCTATGTCATTACATTCTTAACACATTTAGAAATTTCAATCTTGATATTTCATTTCACCCACTAAAAATATGTGTTTACTCTTGTTTCATTACATCTTACAGTTCCTATGTTTCCTTGTCCTATATATGGTTATACCATAATACATTGACTAGGAGAGTTTTCTTGTTTTTCGGAACATTTCATTTATTGTCCAAGATATTCAATTGATACTCCTCATAAGAGAGTTCATTCTCTAATTTTACTACCTGTATCATGAGTATATCTTAAGAGTTATCTATTCACTTCAATAGGACAAATTTTTGAAATAGGTCTTGTACATGAGATGTGGTTGGTGAGTGATTAGGACTATATCTCTTGGATATGATGTGATCAATAATCTTACGGGAGATGACATATCTATGGGTTAGAATTCAATTGATCCAGAATATCGTGATTCATTTCTAAAAAGATATGTGGGTGGACTCATTATCTCTAACATAAAACTATAGGTCTATTAAATATTTAATATCATATATTATTTTTCAACTCTGTGCTACCCTGATGTAATGATGAATGGTATTTACCATTTCTACTATTTCATTTACCATTTCAGGCCCCATATTACTTCATTCATAATATTTTATCTTGTTTTTTATATTATTATCATAATATACATCATTTTTATAGCTATAATACATAATAATGTTAGAATATAAATTTAGATAATACTAGAGAATTTTCTAGAAAAATGTAGTGGAGTCCTGCATCTCGATCAGGTTCAATTTGTAGTGGAGTTTAGTGCACTCTCACAAACAAGTCCTTTCTAAATCCTCGCAGGTTAATCATGTGACAAGTCCTATTGAATTGAAAAAAATGTGAGAAATGTTTATTAGATGATACATCACAACACATATATCATTATATCCTCTAGATTCCATATAAATACTAGTGATAATTTCTATAGTGAGGTTACCAAATCTCAAAATAGGTATGGGTAATGATATCATAATTACCATTGAAATTTTCATTTATTACTCCCATTTATTACATACCATGCACATTGATTTATATTTTGTGATATACTTATTTATATTTTCCTACCAATAGTTCTCTCAGTGATCCTGATACATCTTCATTCACCTGAGGATGATATAAAATATAGAGATATGCAAGTCATTAAACCTTTATTTCTTTATCCTGGGGATTAATGTAATAAAATTTAATGAAAAAAATAATGTAACTCTATTCAACTAAATTTTTTTCTAATGGTATTTCCCTGTTCATATCATCCACCTTCATCTATATTTCCATGTAGTTATATTGGTTATCCAATATCTTATCTTGATGGGGCTCCGAGAAATAATTTGATAATGGAATGATTATGTTTCTTACTTTTTGACTTACAAGGCCATCCTTTTCATGTCCAATAATATTATAACATTTTCAATTATCATCATGGATATGGTTTTTTGATCTTATTTTTTTAATCATTGATGAATTTTTTCACCGTCATTGGATTGTAGAGTTCTGAGCATTTAAAATACCTGATTAAATATTTTAATATTCAATAGTGAATATTAAAAATATTATTTGGTAATAAATACATGAAGAAATTATAATCTATATATATTTCCCCTTCCCCGCATATATATAATTTCATTAAAACATTATTAAAATTATCATTGAATCCAACTGAATATAAAAAAAATTATAGGATTTAACTTCATATTTATACATCTTTAAGGAATAATCATTAACTATTCCAATTTTTATTAGAATATAGCCTATGATTCTCAATTATTCATCACTATATACAATGAAAATTTCTTCTCTTTATTGTAGTTTTAGTGGAACTGAATTGAAAATACAAATTTAGAAATAATTTAGGGTATCATCACATTCATTGGTCCATATATATATATCCCCACATTTCACGATATCCTGGTCTATGAGTTTGAATATCATCAACAATTTAGAACAAATACATTATTATACCCATCATACCTATGGATACTATATATCTCAATAACATATAGTATATTGGGCCACTACAATTTCTCCATTGTCATATAAGAATACACAAAAATCTCATTACTAGTGATAATGTGGCCCATGAATGTTACTTCCTCAATACAAAATCAAATTTACTATACATTGCTTAAATATATTCCTTTCGCAAATTATATAGAATGGTATTGATATTTTCATCATTAAACTCATTTCATTTGCATTCTTTTAGATTATCATCTATGAATAATATCTTAATTCTATTGATATGATATTAAAATATATTACTCATAATGTCCATGAAGATAGCTAGAGAACTATTTAGTCTAAAGGGAATCACAATGAAATCAAAGTTTCCCTACATTGTTTAACCGAAACATCTTATAATATCTACCCTCGTCACCATTAATTGTTGATATCATGAAATATGATCCACTATAGAGATTCACTGTGAAACATGTAGTTTAGTGACCACATTATCAATCCATGGAATGGTAAATTGTTACTTTATTATGAAATTTTTTAGTTCATGATAATCAGTTCCATGGTTCATTGAATCTTACTTCTATTTGATTATGATAACTAGAACACCATATTGTAGATAAATAATGAATATAAACCCTTTTCATGATTCTCATCACTAATATTATTGAGTTCTTGTAACTCACTGATTTCCAGTCTTCTAGGAGTCTATGATATTGGATGTGATCTAGGAATATGTTCCATTGTATGTTCAACCTCCCAATCTTGAATAGGATTAAGAAATTCATCAGGGTATACATAAGTAAAGTAGAAGAATGTAAATTATCTCATTCAAGAATCTCTAGTATATCTTTGTCATTTCAGGAGGGCATATATGTTCATAAGGTTTTAATATTATATCACTAGTAGAGATTCCAAAAAAAAATAGTCATTCTCATCATGAAATTTTCTAAAAATTAAATGTTGGAATTTTACGTGACATATAATCCCTCCCACACAATAATAGATGATGGATTTATATATGTGCAACCAATACATTTCAAATATTTCATCAAATTCTAATAAAGGATGCATCATATTTTTTAGGAGGACCAGCCCACGAACATTCCCTATAAATGAGAAATATAATTTGTGTTCACTAATTACAATATTTACTACCCAAAAATATATATTATCCTCAATGTAATTCTGTGGGTTTTGAATAGATCAACTAAAAAATCCATATATTAATGAGTAAGAATCTACAGAATTAAATAGTATATACATACTTTTCTAATGAATAACTAGAATTCCTATCACCATAATGTTTTCAAGATCCACCTTAGTATTAATTCCATTAGATGATCATCAATTATCCCTATGACATAGAGTTTTATGACATTTATTAACATTGAAAACCCATTAAATAGGTAATTATCTTCTATAATGATCATGTTCAATAAATTTGAAGCATTTGAATACATACAGAGTTTTTTTAGGATATTATTCTTCTCTATAGAACCACTTGTATTATTCATCACCATTTATAATTTATTATCTTAAGTCAAATTTTTTTTAAACATGAAACATCTCTCTATTCCATTTATGCAATCTCTAAGATATAGATTCATATATTATTAAGACATGAGAAGTTGAGGTTTCATTTATCTCTAGGGTTTATCCATTTATCCTCCCTAATAAAACTATATATTACGATTAAATATCTTTCGCCATGGGACCATCAAGAGCCACCCCAATATCAAACTCAACCATAAGGTCAACATGGGAATTCTTTTTATATCTATAAAATACAAAAATAAGGAAAAAAATTCATACAACTGATTTTATTCCACTTAATAATCAATTATCCTTACATTCAGTGTTATAGAAAAATCAGGAGGTGTATCGTACATTCTATATATTGGTTTTCTCAAATTCTGATAAAAAGTCACCATATTTTTCATTAGTACAATTAATTCTCTCTATGTCGAAATTTAGATATTTTGGGAAGATATACATGGAAAAATATGTTATTGAATACTTCCCCTTCAATGGAATAAATTTCCACCTTGGCATTTGTGTCCTTAATCAGATTTCCCCATTGACCAACTTCCGCCTATGGGTGATAAATGACCATAAAAACATTCTATTATTTATATAAATGGAGTAATGATAAATTATTCTCAGTTATTATCATCCTTTGATTCAATAACTTAGGATTATATGATCCACAAAAATTTGGACACATATTTTCACATAAAATAATAAGCTGTAACATAATGATTTTTTAGGATAAGGATAGTGTTCCACCTAATTCATCCTATTATTCATAACATGATTCAAAAATATAATAAAATTCCCTAGTCACTCTACTATCTACTGGGGAATCTTATTAGAACAATCATAAAATTTAATATGACATTATGTGTTTTCATGGTTCCTCATATATACTACTACTAACTAAATTAAACGAATCAATATTTTGGATGAGAATACAAAATAATATATATATAAATAATAGGAGAAAACTATACAAAAATAATAATAAATTATAAATGACATGTATATATTAACATATGAGTATCTAGGATTAAATCTTGACTATCCCTTGTAAATTTATAATTTGGATTTCTAAACAATTCATATTGAATTATTTAATAATGGTCTTGAAAGAGTTTCTATATATTCCAAATAATATCCATTGGGATTTTCAAAATATTGTTTGATAATAAACATTTTTTGGTAACTAGGTTCATGTAAATTTAATATGAAAAAACACTATTGGGGTTATTAACCCAAAAAAAATAGTTCTAGTGGGGCAACCAATTTTAGTATCAAGATAAGAATTTAGTTTTTCTGAAACTGCATCCTCAATTATTTAAAAAACCATTATATTTTCCAATACGTAGAATTAAATAATGTTGTTTAATATATATTAACAAATATTTATTGAGGTGTGTTTTATTTTAATTATTTAGTGTTTATATATGGGGTTTATGTGGTGCCCGAGATTAAAATATAGTTTCTACATGAATTTCGGATGAATTATGTCTATAGAGAGTCTCCATCAAATGACCACTGCACATTCATAGTGGCCCTCAAGAAACTGGTTTTTTCGGGAAGAGATAGGTGAGAAATATCCTAATCATAAAATAATTCCCATAATACACCTAATTAAAACCAATAATCAACATTTATAAACATAACATTA
Source organism: Viscum album (assembly GCA_963277665.1). Lineage (NCBI taxonomy): Eukaryota > Viridiplantae > Streptophyta > Magnoliopsida > Santalales > Viscaceae > Viscum > Viscum album. The sequence goes on from OY728160.1 coordinate 1,858,531,434, forward strand.
ACAATGATCATAGAAGAGCACATATTATAAAATCTAAGGAAATTATATCATCTATACAAGGAATTTTTAACCACGTTTGACTAGTTATCAATGATTTGAAAAATTTTATGAAATTCCCTATGTTATTTCAGAGTTTTTACTTCCACCTTAGTTTTGGTTGTTTTTATTGGATGAATATTTATATATATATATATATCATCTTACATCCATCTTCAATCTCTTCGATATCATTGGTTTATTCTCATTCTAAAGTATGGGCATCTTTTATGTTGTGTTGTGATGTGTGTGTTTTATGATGAATGTGTTAAATCAAATACTCTGTTGAAATTTTTTTCTATTATAAACATGATTTTAGATTTTGGGAACATTTTTAAAGCCTCCTCTTTATTTCAATATCATAAACTGGTTTTCTATTGTGTGGATCTCATTTTGGGTGTTGTTCGACCCTACCATGAGGTACGTCATTCTGTTTCCAGCCTATATTCTATGTGATATTTATTTTTCATTTTTTATTAATAGGTTCATAACAGAATATTCATGATCCCTGAATTGAATTAAATATGCATCTAAAGAGAATATTTGGGGGAAAATATGGGTTTCCCCTTGTTTTGGTTATATAATGTTTTTTTGAGAGCAGTGTGAAATAGATTGTGAAATTGGTTATCAATGAATGTTTTTGATGAATAATGGATTCATGGAATTCATTGTGAAATTTTATTCGCCTATTAATTTTTTTTTGATATATTATTCATATAGGAGACTTTATAACTTAGGTGGAGATACTAGTTTAGGCCCTTTTCCATTACTATTGCATGGGGTATACATTTTGGATTACTCCTCTATTACTAGATCATTGAAATATTTAATCTAGGAACATGATCTAGATATTTTATAAAGATCCCATTTGGGGAGGTTAATATATATATATATTTTAGATGAAATGGATCTATAGACCATATTTCATTCCAACATTGATGTATTTTTGGTATGGGTGATCTAGTCAGCATGGCCATTATTTTCAAGGGGTGATTACCATTTTCTTTGGGATGTTATATTTTCTCACTAATTTGACATGATGGAAGCCTTCTTAAATGTTAGGGGTTTACTGAATTCATGATTATAATTTTTTTACCTGGATAACATTTTAGAACTATGAAATTAGGAACTATTTACCATCCATTTGATCTAAAATATTTCACTCTTTATCAATCGATGGTTTTTTAAAATTTATTATATTGGGAATATTCTATTGTGAGTTGTTATGCAACACCTATGTGGGATCCAAATGATATTGATTTTATCATACACAATAAACACCAATTGAAGTTTGTAGACTTTTTTATATAATTATTTATAGCGACTATCGCCACATTGAGGTGGTGAGGTTTCATGTCAACTGTTAATCGGTTTCTATTAGTGATACCACAAGACATTCTCTACATTTCACATGGATTAGTAGTTTTAATCATGGGAATTCCATACATTTGTTTCATGGACATAAACAATGGGGTTTATCTTACTACATATTTATGTATCAATATATTTGTAACTATTTCATTTATGTAATATTTCATTTATGGTTTTCATTATATATATATATATATATTCCATGTATAATATTTCATGTTTGGAAAATAATTTCCTTGGTTATTGTTAGATACCTGGGTTTTAGTTTCTAGCACATAGATACTGAGATCACGCTACATGTTATTCCATAGATTACTATGGATCATAGTTAAATTATTTCTTTGGGATGAGTTGTGAAAATATGGTATCAGAGAATTTTTATGATCATTATGGAGATATTACTTGATATAATATAGGATATTTGAGAATTTATGGGTTGGTTGGGGGAGTGACTAGCCATATCTTGTTGTGATGAGTATTAATTAACGAAAGGCTGTTGTGTAGGTTTCCTCTAGTGTTAGGTTATGACCATGATAATAGTTTTTTATTATATAATAATAGTTTAAACTAATATTATTCCACTGTCTAATTATTTTCATCTTTCTTTGGATTGTATTATGATTCCTACAATATATATTATGAGGGATCCACAAACGGGTTTAGTAGGAGAGACTTAATAAAAGAATCCACTGATGGATATGAATCTCATAGAGGGTACAACAATTTATTCAATGGACTATAATGTTTTTTGTGTTAGGAATCCAACCACTAAGGAAAACCCAAGATCTCATAGAGATTGGTATTAATAAAAATTGAATAAATGTATTTATCAATTTTCTAAGGTAATTAATTGAACCCATGAGGAAGAGTACTAGATGAAATGTGTTATTATCTATTTAACATAGTTAATGAAGATGATTCCATTTAGGTGAAAGGTACAATGTTCAAGCTCGAGTGTCCTAACAACAATGAGTGAGATTCTAAGAGTATGCAGAACTAACATGTGGTATTGGAGTATAAGGGATATAAGTGGTTTTTTGAAAATTTCATTATAGATGATCTAATGATATAAATTAACGATGATCCTCACCATGAACCAATGTGATCATTTGATATTAGAATCCAAAATCCATTACAATGTGTTAATTTTTTCCTCCAGATATAGTGTTGAATGATTAGGTGAGTTATAAAAAAAACCTAAAGATATTACATTCTAACATATGATTATTGATATATATTCTAAATAACACATTATTTACTAATACAGTTGTTGTGGATATGATTATAGAAATTTATATAGTTAGAATTATTGTATAACTTCGACCATGTCATCCAACTATTGGAATCATCATTGTTGAGTAGGGAGTGAAGATGATGTAAAATTATTATTGTAAGGGTACATGTGGTGGTTTAAAGTCTTGTCATTTCTCCACACCTTCAATAACATCCAATAGTGTTCCATTTACCAGATATTTGTGTACCAAATTTTGTAAGCTATAATGGTCATATCCTATAGTCAGGATGAATTGGAGTTTTTGTGGACATCAATTTCATCCATAGAGGTTCTAGAAGGATTTTTCAAATCCCTACAATGGGTTGGATTATATACCTATAAATTCCACTTGTCATAGTCATCAACATAATATTCTACTATCTTATAGGCAAGAATGTTTGTGTTGAAGCACCCTTACATAGATGATAAGTTTCAGATGGAGGTTGTTGCAGGTATGACTATAGTGAGAGTTGAAACCATTGTTACACATTCTATAGAAATTACTCAATTTGAAACATGTTGTATAAACTATTTCATACCCTCCATTTTTTTGATTTTACAAAATATTTAAAGGAGATCATTTCTTTTCCCATGGAAAGTGGAGATGAGTCATAGAAAGAGGAACCATATGGGAATTTTTAGGATTTTTTTCTATTTTGAAAGGTAAAGTAATGTCATTGAATCAGTTTTTGGTTAAAAAATTTGATATTTCCAATCTCATCATTATTATGGGCTAGAAGATCATTCACCATGTGAATATTTAATGTTGTCATTATCCTCATTCATTCTCAGCTACCATTTGGATATCATAATTGTTTCATTGAGAGTGTCATAAAATATCAATCCATGTGGGACCTTCATACCTATAGCATAAGATAATGTTTTATTCTATTTTACATAATCAATATTATGTTTCATCTCTTACTGGTCATCCTTTAATTGTTCATGATTTCAAGATGGTCATCCCAGATGAAATTTCTGATCATCCTCAATGAGTAAGTTATAGTCCTTTATATATTTGGTGACTCCAATACCATCAAATATTTATAAACTCTTATCATATGGAATCTACCTAGATGAACTATTCTATGGATTATTTTAATGAAATTCATGAGATGAGAATTATTGTCTTAGTGTTTCCTCTTTGATGTACCCTATATTCTTTTCAAATATGGTTGATGATGCTATTCATATTTTCGTAGTATATCCAATGTGAAATTATTTGGTAGTTATGATCAAGTACTTATTTCCCCATCTGGATGATAGATTTTTTATGTTAATGGGGGATAATTCTTTTTTAATAATAATCTTCAGTCAAGATATCATTAGCTAAGAGTTTGGGAGTGAGAAGTCCTAATGATTTCCTTACATTATTGGTATATCAAAAATGAATTTATTGTAATTTCATTATGTCCTAACCAAATAACATATAGTATTTATATACATGATAAAGTAGATATTCCTCTAATTTCTTATTTCATTTTTTGTCATATTCATGGATGCTATTCGGGTTTTGTCGTTTTTAGAGTCTAACCATAAAAACCTCATAAATGTTGTTTTAATATTCTTGAGTTGTAACCACTTTATTAGTATCTACCAAAATGATATTTCATGACCCACGAGCTAATGTTCGAGGTGTAGGTGATTTCCGGACATACCCACTTAGTGAATTTGAAAATTGTGACGGTTTTCATATCAAGGAAGGATCTACTGAGAATATTCAAGATATGGAACTTACTAGATCATGAGGGACACTATCAATGAAACATAAAGGATTTATCACATATAAAATCAACATTAAATTTTCATACCGTGAACATTGTGAAGATCAATTCAGATACTAATTGGAAGACATTATTTTATGATTTGAAAGAATTCCTCACATAATATCATGTAAATATCTTATCCGAACCTAGTATGTTGTGTATGGTATATATTTATTCTTATGGTTCTATTCAAGTTTATTTTCATAGGCATAATGATCATGTGGTGACATTCTGTTCTCATCATCATTGATTGTAAAGGAATAATTATACATCTAATGACTTGGATGTTATCTCTATTTTTAATGTGATTTTGTGTTAGAGACGTTATGACTTTAAAAGAGTTTCCTGATCATTTCATATTATAAGGTTATAGGTTTCATCTATTCTAGGAAGAGCCTATAACTCAAATAGAGATAATCGGTTGAATATATCAATTTGGTTGAAATCAACATCACTCATACCCACGGTATAATAATTTCATCCTATATTCTAACAATATCAATTATCCATATTATGTCATCTTGTAATGGATGGAGAAGTATAAAAATATAGGTAATTTTTCTAAATTTCATATATACATGAATGGTATGAATTTAGTTGATGTTTAGACCCTTGTTTAGTTGATATAATCTACACATGAGTCAATTCTGTAGGATAGGTAGAATGATGATGGTTTTAGAGGGATCAATAAATCCTCCTATGATGGGGTGACCATTTATAGTTAGACTTTCCCATTTGTTAGGATATTTTACTTAATTAAATAGTTTTTCATCTCATCAGCCACCAAGAATATAGCATAACATAATGTTTATTATTCCAAAATGAGTATTCATCCCACCATAATATTTTAGCATTATGATATGATATGGTATTTTTAGTGTCTAGTAATCATGAAATATAGCTTGAGTTATGTTTCCCACTGTAACAAAATATAATAGGAAATGGATAATAACATAATGACTTTTAGATTTTTCTAACATTTTAATTTTACACATTGTAAATAGGATTGGTTACCATGAACATCAATACTAGATTACCAAGGAAACAATAGGGAATGAAATCTATCTGAGTGTTGAATGATCAATTAATAAAATTTAATTATTTTGTTTTGATTTAGAACACTTACAAAGTATTATTTCAAGATATTTTATATGTCTATGATACTATCATCATTCATGGGGTTTCTCCTATCATTGATTCTAACAGGAATCCAAGGTTAACTATCTGATTTTGGAAGAGCCTATAAGAGGTAATGGATACTACTGTGAGATAGAGTACAACATACTATCCTCAGAAGGATGGTCATAAAAAAATGATATATATATTATAGTGGTTATAATCTTTGACCATGTATAAAAAATTATTAGATCATTTCAAAACCATTTGGAATTGTGGGGATAGAATATAATATAGGTGAGCAATCATCAGTCAAATTGGAACCCTTCAATCCTTTTTATAGTAACTCTGGAAAATCAATAAGATGTTGATCTGTGGTGGGTGAGACCTATATTATGGTATACAGGATTTTTCAGGTGTCTTCATTATGGTAATAGGATATTACTTATCCCTTGGTTAAATCTTATTATTTTTGAAACACATGTGGATAATTAGTATCATCCTATAAATCACTCCATTAGTTGTTGGGTTTCTTGGAATTCAATTATGGTATGTTGAAAATTGGCTTAAGAAACATGATTAATTTTCTATGAGATATATAGTACCATCTTATATCACTATGAATCATGCACAAGATATTTATCAATTTATGTTACTCAAATAGCTGAATGATATTAAATAAATTTTCAAAATATTATAGCTCAAGAAGTACCATCTTGATCCTTTCCATGTTTTGAGTAGGAATTAAATTATGTTGGATAAAATAATTTTAATCATATAGGATCTAATGGAGATCTTTGATATTCATTTGATGGGTTTTTATTGGAATTCTATCAAATTTTTTGATGGGTTATAGTTGAAAAGATCTTATTCAAATAAGACATCCAAGTGTAAATCGTTACTGAGGTACTAATGTTGAAAACACATTATTATGTATCCTTCTTCCATGAAAAATTCAAATTATAAAACAACATATGTTGGGGAATATTTCATTTTCCAAATTATGGAAGATTATTGTTTTATGTTTAAAGGGGTATTTGATTTATGTTTGATGGGTTTCAGAGGTGATCCAGTGGTTATCTCAAGAAGTAGGGATGAATGATGGATTTAGGGAGGCACTAAACATGAATAGGGTACAGAAATGACCAAATATGGTATCTTTTTTCCATCAACTAGAATGTAAGTTGGATGAACACCACTGTATGGTTATAGTTGCTAAAAGAAAACTAGTAGTAGCAACCAAGCTATCGTTGTCACCGAGACATGCTATGTGTGGAGGGCATTAATCATAAAATAATTCTTATAACCCTTAATTTAATCCCTAATACTAATTTTATAGACATAACATGTCAAGGGATCCATGGAAGTTTCATCATTTGTGTTATTGGTCATTCTCACTAATTGAATTTTAGTTTGATCCTGTTTCATTTGGTTATTAAAAAATAATCATATTTATGAAATCACTATCATTACTTCATATTTAGTCCCTCCTCCTTGGATTTGAATGTTCTTATATGTCGGGATTTTTTTTATCTATTGATTATGTATTGATCTATCTATAGTATCTTCTAGATCTTTTAATTTTTTCATCCAGATTTTGGTTATTGTTTCAGTTGTGGTAAAATTCTTTTTATTATTGTGCTATTAGTAAATAAGTCATATGTAATGACTTTTTTTCTTTTAGAAACATGATAATAATTTGATAAAATAATTTTAAGGACCTATATCTCTTTATATATAATTATATTTGTTGTTTTGATCACATTGTGGTTTGTGTGTGGCCAAAACATAATGAATGTGGTCCCACCTCAATCATATGTTCTATAAATCATTGATGCTATTGTTTTTATAAACTACTTTCTAAATGAATTGTCATAACACATTATTTTATTTATTTGTGAATGTAAAATATATTTTTTGAAAATATTTTTCTTCTAATAATTTTCATTAAATAATGGTATTTTTTAAATTAGTTTGAAATGGATCCTGATATTTCATTTCAAAGGATGTTTTTGATGAAAAAGTGTTTTATATAATTTCTTTTGAAATGTGATAATTCCCTGGAAGTTTATTTTATGTACATTTCTAATTATAACCTTTGGTATTTACATGGAGGATTTCGTTTTTGAACTTATCCATTGAAATTTTTTAGGGTTTTAATTTCTATGGTGGTCCTCTGTTCTTTGACCAATGATAGATTGGATGTCAGAATATGTTCATTGAATTTTTGGAAATTCACTTTTTTGATTGTTATTTCTTCTTTTTTTCATGATGCATTGGCTATAGGGAGATGAGTAAGAATAAGTAATTAAGTAATTTTTTTAAAAAAAAATTATCAAAATTTACCAATATTTTTTATTTGAAATGTGATTACCATTTTTCTTTAGCTTGTTCAGTTATTTATTTGATAATAAATGATACAGATTTTTACAAATGTTTGTGTTTTAATAATTTAATTCTTTAAATTTTTATTAATAGGGATAAATTGTAGAACTATTAAAAGAGTTACACATTAGTATTGGTTTAGAAATGAAACTTTTGAACATATTTTCATGAAATGTTTTATTTATAAATAAAAAAATCATGATTATTATACAAATACTTGTTATTGAATATCTGGTTGGGACCCTTTAGATCTTGTTTATCTCACATGATTCACACACTAAAAAGGGTGAGTTGACTATGTTTTATACAATTAAATAAGAGTAATGATATTGTAGTGAGACAATGAGGTTTTTTTTTCAATTATTCACGGGTACCTAGTTGTGAGATATATGGAAATTATCTATTTATAATATGGTGTAATAGTTGATATATTCGGAATTCCATTAATTTTAGTTATTATAAAGACAAGTATTATTAGTTTTATCTTTTTATCTCTATTTTTTCACTATCACTGGAAATATTTCATTTATGGAATATTAATGTTATGATTTTATTAATATAAATATATATATATATATATATATATATATATTCAATGTATGTTTGTTAGGTTCAAAAAATCATTCCCTCTTGTTGTTGTTGGATTCCCATGTGCTATTATCTAGCATATAGGGATAATGGATACCCATCAAGTCTTATCATGGTTCGTTTTGGAGGATAGTTGTCTATATTCATAGGGAATAATCACGTAGTGTCTAAAATTTTAATAATTAAATGAAATAATAATAATTTTATATGAATGAAATTATAGAGTTCCATGTCTTTTAGTCAAATTATAACATTCTTAGAGTGATAAAAATACATTAATTATTACTCATGGATCGAATGGCCAAGTGTATTTATTAGATTATGAATATTAATAATAAAACTAAAACTAAAATAAAATTATCCTATTTAAATATATATAATTAACTTTGAAATATATTTAAAACACTAATACTATAAATGAAAAACATTGAAATACATTTAAGAAATAAGTGAAATATATATCTCTACAATTGATCAAGAATGATAATAGAGAATAAAATTTTATTGAAAAAATAACATATTATTATAAAATTAAAGTATCATAAATAATAACATGTGAAATAACATATATAATTTGGAATCATAAGATCATGGAATAATTAAAACGTTCTAATAACATAAAACATGATGTAAGAATAATTAAACTCTAAATTCCAAAATAAATTACATAGTTGACAATTTCCCCTAATAGATTTTGTTTACTAACTAATCCCAAAAATTTAATATCATGATACATTAAAAATACCCAATGAATTTATGTGTTATATGGGTCGTACCATTTTAACTTGTACTGGAACATGTTCTCCATGAAATTAAATTATACAAAAAGCATAAAAATATGAAAACCCATGTAATGTAAATGTGGGATACAATATTGTCTTATAACACATCCAAACAGAATATCAAAATGAATTCCATGAAATAATATATTAATTTATAAATGGATGTTTTGAGATAAATAAAGATTCATAATAAACAAAAAACAAGTCTCTTTAAATTAAAGATATAAAAATAAGAAGAATAATTTTTTGCGAAATACGAATTCATCCATCATTTTATGAAAAATGGCAAAAAAACATTATTTATTAATGGGGGATAATAATTTACATAAAATAAGATATGTTATAAAATTTTTTTTCCATAACAAGATGGAATATTTTAAAATCATTGGATTGTTTAATAAACACTATGAAGTGATAGATAAATAGTTATAAGAAGTTGAAATGATCACATTAATTGGGTTTTCATAATGAAATAAATTTATGTATAATCCCAAGAAACTAGTATAAACAAAAAAATAAAGGTCTTGATAAATATATATATATATATATATATATATATGTTACATGGAATTATATAATGAATATTAATGAAAAAATTCTTATTAAAAGTTTGATTAAGTGAGTTTTATAATGAAAATTATTTAACCAAATTAAGGAATGGTTGCTTGTAGGTTCCCTTACAATGTGTATAGAATCTTTCTTCAGTTTCAAAAGACATCCAATATAAAAAAACTAAATTCACTAAATACATTGTTTATAACCCATTAAATTAATATTTGATTTATAATAATTATATTTTGTTCATATACAACAATTTCAAGAGTATATAATGTAAAATATTTAGGTTCTTGGGCACTCAGTTTCATGGTTCCATTGTTCGAAAATATTTTAATATTTATTTACGTTCTGATAAAAATGAAAAAATTATAAAAAGTAATATAAAATGATATTAAATACCATAATTCTTTCTATTCTTAATGTATATATATTTTTGATTCAATATAAAGATGATTTATTTACTACATATGTTATTATTATATAATTAGTTCATTTAGACTGTTTGACAAAAAATGATGTAATAGATTTTAATAATTTAAATAAATAATTATCAAAATATTATAAAACATTAAAATATGTTATATTACACATATATCATAATTTTTAAAAATAATAAATTTTCCATCATAGTCCTTGAAAGATGTGTTGAAAATTAAGTATTTTATTAGTCGAGGTGGTGAACCGAGTATTAAATGAACACCATTTTTATTTTTATAGGATTGGAGGATGGATAATTGGTATTATATTATCATCATTAAATTCCATCATAATTATTAATATGTAATCATTATGTTATGTTTAATGGGTTATTTGAAGAGGAGGTAGAATATGAAATGATTTAAAAAGATATATTTTTAGAATAACACCCCTTAAAGGTATTCCTTTCAAATACACCTTGATCCACATTTGTATTTCCTTTTGTTGAGACCAGAATTAAGATGTAATGGGGGAGAGGATATTTTGGTTAATTGGATATATATTTTTCAACATCTATGGATTACAAGATGTGAGGAGATGGTTTGGTGAGGGTTGGTATTTTAAAGGGGAGGATAATATAATTTTTTAATATTATATTAATAAATTTATTATGTTTTTAAAGAATAATAATATTGATGAATATTAGGAATATATATAGTAAATGGTGAATTTTTAATATAACTATAGTGTTTTTAAGTTTCTCATATTCAATAAATCATTTATTTAAATTTTAATGATTATTATAGAATTTTATCATGTACCATTTGGAAAAAAATCATCAATTTTTGAAAAATTCCAATGTTACTCTCTAATAATTTTTTAATTTCTAGTTTCCCAAAATTGCTTCAATTTTATGAAAATAAATTTCTATATATGAAAAATTAATATTCAAAATAAATTCCTAATTTATTTGAAAAATAACATTTTTGATATTATGATTAATTTAGTAATAGTTTTGAATATTAGTTAAGGTCTAAGAAAATTATATTACCAATATATTGTGATTTAATTGTTTTATAAATCAATTTTATTAAAAAAATTCAATTCATTATATGTTTTATAAGAATGAAAATAAGAAAAATATGATTTACATTAATAGAAACACTAATTTTTTATATTATATTGATTATTATTAAATAAATTTATCATATTTTCATTTTCATATGACAAAAATAATACATTATACTTATATATGATAGGATATTTTTATAATGTTGACGTTAAAATTCCTAATGGCCAGCATACTTTTACAATTGTTGGACTACTATTCTACTGTTTAGATTTGTAACGTTTTTTGGGTTTCTTATATATTATAAATACGACACATTTCATTGAATATTAATTAAATTTTATTACATCTCAAGGTTATATATATTTTTATTTTGAAAATAAATATTTCATTAAATATATTATATAAAATATATAATGTATTGATCATGACTATAATCATTTGGTGGATCAATCTGATCAATGTCATCATATAATAGTCATATTATTTTACATTTAATATACCACAATAATATTTTCAATTCTTCTTGATGTATTATTTTTTCAATTGTAATGATTAGTGTAATATAATAATATTTTTAAGGTTCTATCATATTGTGTTTGTGGTGAATAAGACACAATTATATAATGGGTGCAGAAATTAAATTTTAAAAAATATGTTTCATTACAAGGATACCACATTTCGTTATTTTAGGGTCTCTTGAATATTTTATGATCATTTTGGATTAGGATACAAAAAAATTAGATATATAATTAGGGATATGTCAAATAGAAATGTTTATATATTGGATAAAACCCAGATGTTTTGGTAAATATATATCATTTTTTTCTCTTTAAAATTATGTATTTGTTGGAATAATAGAAGTTATATGTGGTTGTGGGAAAAATACATTGTAACTACCCAAAAATTATCATTGGATTGAGACTACAACGAGTCATTTCTTTGCCTGAAGAAGCATCCCCAAGACATCAAAGGTTGTAAATAAATTACAGGTTTCAAATACACAAGGGAGATGATTTACAATTCAAAAAATAAACAACTAACCAAAAAAACTATAACACAACATCCCACTATATGATTCCTAAATAAAAACATGATAACTCAACTACATTATTCATATCAAACTACTTTCATTATTTGTAATAGATGTAGGAAAAAAATGTATCAGATTAAATAGAGTATAAACATCTTAACACCCCAAAAAGTCCTTAAGAATCAATGGTATCCTACCTCTATTCTACATAGTCACCAAACAACCCATTTATCACGAGTAGTTCTAAAATCACAATATACGTTACCTTTTCCCCTGTCCTAGAAGATAACATCTAAAAAAGAACCAATTATCCAATGATGTTTTGAGTATAATACACATTATGTTTTCACTAATGAATTCCCTACTCATGCCACCAGGATTGAAGATTTGAGACCATTATATAAAATAGTCTATAAAAAATAACTTCCCAAAAAAATTTTAAATAAATATAATCATTTCCCAAAAATAATTTCAACCAAATGTACACATGTTACATTAAATCTAATTTTAAAGGAAGTTATCATTCAAAAAAAATACTAATAACACTTTTTAAAAATTTCACAATATCCTTTTTTTTTCATACACGAACCATTCCACACATTCAAACATTCAAATATACAAGTTTCATTATGACAGCTCCGTAGTCATTATCAGTTTCTCATCGATCTACCAAGTGATCACAAGGTAATTATATCCCATGATCCATTTTAAAATCATAATTGAGAATTTGGTCATATTTCAATTTTTTCTTAAACCTGAAACCTAAACTCACGCTTAACACGCTAAGGATCATGGAAAAATATCTTTTAATAAAATTCCCTTTTATTGAAAACCACTTTTCCCTCAAGACCATTTCGAAGACCACCCATTTTAATAAAGCTCAATTTTATATTTATAACACCATTCCGAAAAAAATCATTTAGATATTCCAAATCTTCCCCAATTTAAATTCATTATTTTAAATAAATAAAATTAATTAATTTTCACAATAATTTACTAAGAATACACAATTCCACAAAAACGATGAATCATTACTAAGGAGTATTTATTATATTAATTGATCCAATATTTTAAAATAAATTTCATTAAATGTAAATCAATTTCAATATATTCTAATCAATTATAGAATGTGGATATGAGAGTAAAGCCATGTACATCAATAGTGTTTAGTAGACAAGATAATTGATGAAAAACACTCCTTAAAACCTGGTTGATTCATCATGGAACCACCATAGATCTCTTCTCCTAGAAAGAAAAAGACCAAATCTCTACTTATTTTAAAAACACACTGATATATCTACACATAATAGGTGTATTTATGTGTATATAAGAATATAAAAGATATAGATCTATGCAGATCTATGAAACTAATATTGAATGATGAAGTATGATAAGATACCTAAAAATTCAACTTCGAAACACCAATCGAAGCCTTCCGATTGACTAAAAATTACATGGGAGTGGTTCTCTAAACTTCAAGGAAGATAAATCCAGATTTGAGGACACTTTGGAGTAATAAAGCACTGTTTAGAGTGAAAACGTTTGAGAACAAATTTTTTAGGCTCTCACATTAACCACACGCTTGGTTAGTTGGCACGGTTAGAAAAATTGTGCACTGACAGTGTGTAAGATAATATTTTCAATGACCCTTTTATGGCCTCCTCGTAGGGTCTCCTCAACAGTCTTTACACCGTGCCAAATATCTCTACCCTATACCTTCTATTGTGCATGATTTCTATATAAATTTATCTATGGTTTTGATAAACTATTCACATCATGTGAACCTCCCCTTTAGCCCCCCAAACATATAGAAAGACAACATAACGCTCCCAACATTACCCATCATAAATTATATCCATAAAACAAAAATAATGTGTAATATTCAATATACCGAGGGTACTACAGTATCCCCAATATTTGTCTTTACATCAAAAAAAAGTAGAAAAAAATATTTACCCCGAAAGAGTTCTGATCATTAATCATTCATTTCATTCTCGTGTTCCCATGTCTCCTCCTGAATCTGACCATGCTACCATAGAATAAGTAGTAGACAGTTGATTTTTCAATGCAAGACATTCTCTTTCCTATACACAATCTGTAATGGGATATGTACCAATAAGGCATCTAGATCTAGGTGAATGTCATCCCATATGATCACATGCTTAGGATTATGCTGATTTTTTTTCATCTATGATATGTGGAATACATTATGCAATGAAGTGAACTGTAGTGGAATTTCAAATGATATTCCACATCTCGAAACAGTAACTATATATTGAAATGACCAATTTATCAAGGAGATAACATTTCCTTATTCCCAAAATTATAACATCCAACCCTTGGATTGATCCTAAAGAACACATGATCCGTAACGGCATGTTACAAATCTTGTTGTTGATGATCCACATATAATTTCTGACGAGTCTGAGACATCTCAATCCACATATTTATCAGAATAATATTCTCTATAGATTCTTTGACAAGGATCATCTTGACTAGTGATGTTTCACCCATTTAGAACCATCATAGTGGAGAAAAACAAGGATTCCCATACAAGGATTCAAATGGATTCATATGTATCAAGGGATGATAGCTGTTATTATATAATCACTCCACTAAGGGTCGGTTTTCCTCCCATGATCCACAAAAATCCATTAAAAAATCCCCCAACATGTCTTATATCATCTGTATCATCGATTCAGATTTCCAATCCTTCTGAAAATGATACAATATTAGGAAAATGACTATATTTCTTGAGATTAAATACGTAGAACCATGGGTTGAACCCAATCTATATTGTTAATCAAAATGGGTAGTCAACCTAATCTAATAGGGGACTCTATCAACTATGTGATGACGGTAGTGAGAATAATCCATGGAATTATATTTTTTTCTATTATAATTTATAATAATAAATAATATAATATAATTATATGTTTTGAAATAATTAAATCTTATGTTTCCATGGATTATGATAATTTTATAAAAATTATTCCTTCATATTCTTCAATATTTATGTTATTTTAAAATTTTTATGTCAGAATTCATGATTTATGAAACATGTATTGTTGGTTATGATATTATTATTTTACTGTCAAATAGATTTATTAGTTTCTCATCCCCACATGTTCATCTTATACCTAATTGTATTATTTAATTAGTACTTCTAATATTAACCATTTTTTTAATCTCCCGAGATAAACTGTAATTATCAAGGATATCATTTATCATATATTCATCTGTATGAAAATCATGATCCTTATTAAACATTAATAAATCATTTTTACATAATATTATTCATAATGAACCCTAGAAGATAGAAAAGTATAGTTTCATTGGAAATTCATGTGAATACCTAAAAATTTGAATATGTTAAAAAGCATCTTTATTGAAAACATCCTTAACATGAATTTACTAATAACAACCTTGGATAACCTGTGGATATCTATATGAATGGGGTGAGCTATAAAACTAAACAAATTATAAAGATGGAATTACCTTAATAATGTAATACATGTTATAAAATAGTAATTATGATGGGTCATAAATATACTAAAAATCATAAACATGAACTTTATGAACTAATATAGCATGATAACATAAATTGAATAAGAAAAAATGTGGAAATAACTTAAAATATATCATAATAAACAACTGGCCATGGGAAAATGAATTGAAATATTGATGGAATAATCACCATAATGGAATTAATTTTAATCCATTACCTGACATTATTTTTAATGAGAGTAAATATTACCCATCATATTTGAGAACTATATAATTCTATGCATACCCAACAATTCAATTTCATTCTCAGGCTTAAGTGTACCAAATAAAGCCTACAACATGTATTCAATAATCATTATACTTTATTCCATGATCAATAATTGTAGAACTCATAAATTTAATCCCTATGTAAAATATTTGTAACCCTATAAAGGTGATCACCCTTGATAGAAAATTGGTATTTTATTTACTACAAAATTGTTTCTCATGGAAAATCATGCTGAAATTTCTACAGGAAAACAACGTCACATAAAAATTCATAAAATGGGATGATGAAATAGAAATGGGTATTTCAAAATGTAGACATAAAATGCGGAGTAATATGTACATCGAAAGACATTTCCCACCATTATTAATTGAAAATGGAAGGCATAAGATAATATATAAATATTAATTAAGAGGATAATGGGAGGATCCCTTACCTTGAGAGTGTGACTCCAAATTCATGTTAGGTGGTTATTGAGAAATTTGGGGCACCTTATGAGAACTATAGAGATTAAATGTTATATTAAGGATGTGACAAAAGGATTTTGAGTGAAGATAAAGGAGATATTGGGTGGTTTATATTGGAAATGAGTGGGGAATTATTAATCATTTCACAAATGTTGGTTGCTGACTCAATATAATAAAATAAAAAAAATCCAAAACCATCACATGGTTTTTCTCAATGTTTCTAATATATTGTATTGTTTTTAACTATTTTATATTTAAAATGGTCTAATTTAATAATATAACACACTTGATGATGTTGATGTTAGTCATACTCATAATTAAGTTATTTTGAAACCTTAAAACATAATAATGTTTTTAGTGGATCAATAATGGTTTTATAAAATTTATAAAATAAACATAAAATCACATTATTTTAAATTTAATACATATATTCAGTAATGGATATCCATTATAGTATTTATTAAATAACTTATGGTTCAATATTTTTTCATAATACACACTTTATATATTTATAGATTTTAATTTTTACCAAAAAATTCTACAGCTTCATAAAATTATTAAAAATTCAGCATTACATATTTGTGAAATTATGATTAAAAAGATATTATCAATTTTTTCAAAATATTATTATGAATTTTCATATTATCACTTATAAAATATGAATCAATTATTATTGAAAAATGATTGGTTTTTTGATAATAAATATTTTCAAACCAATTTAAAAAAATTAAATTTGACCAAATAATAATAATTGCACCATTTATATTTAATAAAATTATATAAACCTAATATTTTATTAAAATATTTTTAATTTAAAATATCCTTATATTCATTAAAATAAACGTCCAAATTGAAATTAAATACTAAATAAAAATAAATTATTATTTTCATTTTATAAAAATAAATATCATATTTAATGTATTGATTAAATGAAAATATGACCATTATTCTAATCATAATAATATACATATTCATTTTATTATGGTCTTGATACATATCCATTTAACACACCAATAAAAACCCTATATGTAAGTTGTGTGACAGTGAGACATCCATTGGGTGGTTCGACATACATTGTTTGTGTCATGATCTTTATGAGCGTGAACATATTCCATAAATTTTTTCTCTTTGGAATTAGTTGATGGATATCAGTAGAGAGTTAATTAATAGAAAATCCTAGTGACTATATCTCCATTTGACTCTCTTATATATGGTTTAATAGGGTACAATTATACTTGTTGAGGCATTCTCTTCCATTATCTATATTAATTGGATTTGTAAAAAAAATATTTATATTAATCATATGGACATTGTTAAATGGAAATATTATAAATGGTAAATGTTTTTAATTGTCCATTAAATATTAAATGATATAAGAAGAAAAAAATGATCCTGATTTTCCTATATCTATAATACTTAATATGAAATTAAATTAATATATAAGGAAAATTTAAATTTAAATATTATGGTTCAATACAATATTTACCACATTAGAAATTTAAACATTAAAACGTTCATTTCACTAAATTGAAAAATTTGGATCATTCTATTTCATCAATTTCTCATGTTTCAAAACTTTTTTTTGAACAAGTGGTTTCTCCATATCCTTTTAACTAGGATAGTTATCTTATTCCATAGAACATTTTATTTATAATCTACGATCTTCACCAACTTCTCCACGTAGGATGGTCATTCGCAAGTGGACTAACCACTATATTGATTATATAATAGCATATTTTTATGTACTTTCTCTATAGGGATACATGAAATATATCATGTATTGAGATAAGTTGGGTTGGAGTACTAGTCGATAGGTGACCCCTCTAATGCGACCAATGATACAAAATGGACCGAAGTATCTTGTGCTACACTTAGGCTTATTCCTAAATCTCATAACATTCATCACTGGATATATGTGTATTAATACCTTGTCTATAAAATAAAACACTATCTCTCATTTAAAATTTTCCACATAGCACTTCTCTCGACTCTGATCATTCATGATTTTTAGATGAATGGTCTGAAAAGATTCTACCATTTCCTCAACAATTATAGAAAGTAGTATTTTTTTCACCAATATCATCACAACATGTATGTGTTCTTCACGTATTCCCATTAAGGTCTTTATAGGGATCCATTTTAATTATTTTTTTTAAACTATTATAGTATAAGATCTAGAGTTGAGTATGATGTTGATCCCATCTTTATTTTTTCTCAATTGGTAATACTCTAAACACGCCCTCATGTGTCTTGAAATTCTACTCAAGTTGTACATCCATTTAAGGGGGATAAGCTATTATGAATCTTATCTTGGTATTGGGAGTGTGTTAGAGACACTTCCAAATCATAGTGGTAAATCATGTATCTCGATTAGATATAATCAATAGTTTTGTTCCATGTAGCCTCAAAAATTATCTAATGTATATAAATAGAAGATGATCTAGTGATTATTACACTAAAATTGAGATAATGTGAGCATTCATAGTATGATGATCCAGAAAAGTACATGTATTATTGTTTCCCCTGGTTATGTATAGATTTATAGGGATAGTGTCCATGGTAATTTTTCCATTACCATGTTGATATTAATAATGGTTTCATCACACCCATATGCTCTTGTCACTAAGTCATCACGTTCTGAAATTCCAAACACATTGATAAATATTCTAAGATTCCATTCTATATATTATCCCACCAGTAGTACTCTCAGAGAACTCGATACATATTCGTTCTTCTTTGATGGATAGAGAATTTCAATATTTGTGCATCATCCAACAATTCCTATTATAGATCATTATTTGGTAGTACACAAATTCATAAAACAAATTTTACAAATCCGTCCTCATAAAGTTTGAACTTTGAGTAAATATATTTGCAGATAGATTCAACCATTTCCAAAATTTCCACTTATTCTCTTTTAGCATTGATTATCTATTCCAAAAAAGTTTTTAAAAAAATCATTTGTCAAAGTATTGATGATGTTCCTTATATTAATGATCCCATGTATATCCTCATTAAGTCTAAAAATATCATTTTTCTATAAAATTTTATTATTTAGAGAATTTAAAATATATTTTACTTAGTTCATTTTCCACTTTGTCTTCTATACCATGATAGTAGTGGATTGATAATTCGTAGTTCTAGAGTAGATATAACCTTTTTTGTTGGAACATATTCAACCCTTTCTATGCGAAAACAAAATTCAGGTTTTTTGATATGTATATATTTCACAAATCTACCAAAATGTATAATCCCTCTATATCTTCGAATTGAATATCACTATGGACAATTATAGATCTTGTGTTGGGTAGTCCTATTAATGACGTTTCAACTACCTTGAAGCATATTCAATGACGTTTTCATTCTACTTCAACACACATCCCAATACCCTCTTCAAACATCAATGAATACAATTAATATTTCTCTACTTGTTATTATTATTATAATAGGTATAGTGATAATAATCCTTTAATACTACTTGAATCCATATTCAAATTCCAATAAGAATAAGATGTTACTTCCTTATAAGTTATCTTAGTATGAGGGTTTTTAAATCGTTAGAATTTTCTAACATTTCGATACTGGTACATAGCTAATACATGTAAACTATTTATATCTTTTAGAGATTTTTTCCATAGAAATACATCAATTTATTCAATTTTTGAAGGATCCCTATATATCATATTTTTTTGAAGATATTCCACAATAATGATACATCCTTCAACCAGAATTCCAATTTTTTTAATTTTCAAAAATCATATCCCTTGTTATGGTTTTTTGGATAGTGCTCATATGCTATTTAAGTTCTAACTTTCATTCAGAGTATATCTGAATATCATATATAAATACTACCATAATTTTTTTTAAGTAAACCCTAATGACTATATTCATCAAGTCCAATAAGACTACTGAAGCATTTTCTATGTCTGAATGTAATTACATTAAACTCATTTTGCCTGTATCTTTTATGAAATGATGTCTTGGTGATATCATACTTAATCAAACTAAAATTTTTATATAACTACCCTGGATCCAACATGGAGAAGTATTTTGATCCAAATAGCAGGCGGAACTAGTCATCAATCCTTGTAAGATGATATTTTTTATTTACTGTGATCTGTTGAGATCATGATCATCAATGAAAATGAACATTTAACCGTAATTCTTTTCAATGAAGAGGTGTACTTTACCCCAAATTGAATCACTTTGGTGTATAAGCCCTATATCTAGATTTATCTATATTTATTTAAAAATATTATAATGTTACAAACTATATATTCTCTATAGTATTCTTGTGTATTGGTAATTCCCCATGTATAATCCCAATTGAAAATTCACCCTCTCACCTTTGTGGACTAACAAGAAATTACTTCAGAAACACAATAGAGTATTCCCTCAAAAAGGGAATGAATTGATGGTTTTTTTCCTTTAGACTCTATCAATTTAGGTAGATAGGTTTTCTCATACAATAATGAAATCTATTCTTGAGATGTTGGTTCCAATTAAGAAACATCTAACTCCTAGAACTACTATAAAATCGAAAGTAGATTAATGATATAGAGATTTAATTTATTTTCTCTAAAATTTAATATGGCTCTATGTTGGGAAAGAACATCCATGAATAAAAATTAATTACATTCCACAAAAGGGAGTATGTAGTGTTTCACTTGGATATTATTCCCATAAATTTTTATAGGGAATGAGTTATATACATGTGATGCAATAATTTCTATATTTTTATGTTTTCAATGACCATTATACTTCCATTATTTATGTAATTTTTTGATTAGTTCTAAAAATCAGTTATAAAATGAAATAATGAAATGAACAAGAATAAAAAGTCATATTCTCTATTATATAATTAATAACTATCATACATGTCACCACTTTATTTTTTTGATCCACTTTAGTAGTTGTGAAAGAAAAATATATCCCTCGCTTCTATGGAGGTTGTTGGTTGTCGCTTAAAGCCCTTAGCATACTGAATTGGGTTGTAAAAATATCAGTTTCACTCTAGAAGAAGTAATGGAAAAATAAATAAGGTTTTAATGAAGAAGTCATCTCCTCTGATTAATTATTAGTTTTCTTATATTGGTAATTTTTTCCTAGGTGTCCTTTATCCACACACCTAAGCCATTTCCTCTTATCCCTTAAGAAATTTTGTATGTTCTTTTTCCTGAATTTGACAAGTGGAATGTTGAAATTTCATGGCACTGTTATATTTTTCCATAAAACATCTTGAGTTAATATCAAAATTGCATTTTTTAGCTCTATCATACCTTAGAGATTCAATGATCTCCATTTTGAAATTGAGGTCACATAAGACAATTGCTTCATATATATCAATGTCTCGGATCATGATGGAATTTTGTAGACTAAATTTTAAACCACCAATTAAGTGTTCAACCATGATTTCGGGGCTAACGACTATTTCCAATGAATATTGTGGATGACTTTTAATGTTTACCACATATGACCTAATAGATTCACCATCTTTTATCTTATATGAAATGAAATCCGTATCCATTTTAATATAGAGAGTGTGAGGAAAATATTTATCAATTGTTTCCCAAAATTCTATCAACCCCATATCTTCAATCTCTTTCTCAATATTCATATTTATAAACAATGTACCCAATTTATCAACTTCTCTCCCCCATTGAATACCAAACTTGTAGAACCTTCACTTTCTCAAAACAATGAAGTCTGTCGAATTACTTCTCCATAGATTTGATATATTGTTCTATGATTAAGGGATCTGATGATACACTATTAATTAATGTCTATTTCTGTATAAATACCTCAATTAAATCCTATTATTTATTAGTGGAATTTCAACTATCCTCCTATTTCTTTTTTATATTATGAATCTGAGTCAACTGATATATTATCATCATAATGTTTGTGTATCCTACTCCATTTAGGTTTTGCATATCATTGGGGGATTATCGCATTTCCCATTACATTATAACTTTAATGGATTCCTCCTATTTCTAACCATTTAATATACTATAATGGAAAATTTGGGTTGGATATGTTTATCTAATTAAACACATAATTAATAATCCAATTACCTTAATGGTATCACTAATAAATTAAATGTTCATCCTTAAAAAATGAATTTATATAATTCAATCCCTATTAACCATGATCTATTTATCCACATATATTCTTATGCATATTTTTACCTTAATAATGGGTTGTAATGATCCCATGAATATAAAAAATAATATCTCCTGGTATTTTTAAACTAGTTGGGTAGTGAGGCCCATTTTTGTGCAGTAGTTCTTGGTTGATTCTATCTCAACGCTGTGTTTTTTGGTTTTACCACTATCAATACATGTTACAAATCTGCAACCCCTTTAGTATCCATACATGTATTTATTTTTTTGAAAATCAACCTACCATATACTTACCAAAATTTAAGGATTTATTCTTCTAATTAGTGTTATTTTATATGATTTCACTAGAGTTTCAAAATCCAAAACCCAAAAATAACTAAATATTTGAATTGATACCAACTATAAAACCCTTATATTTATCATACATTAATACATAGTTTATTACATAAATTATATTTAATGAAATTTGGAATATAATGAATTGTAGTGTCATTGGGAATTAGGTAAATTACATTACAATTTAATCAAGGAACACAATATCTTTATTGATAACATATTTAACATACCCATACATAAAACTATAATGGATAACCATGGGACATACATAATAAATGAATAATCTATAAATCCCACATGTGGAATAAAAAATCCATGATCTGAAAAATGTAATAAATGATATATAATAGGCTTATTAATGGGTGATAAAAGGGGTGATAATCTTAAACACAAATAATAAGAGATGATAAAATGTGATAACAGAAAGGGGACCTCAGAATTGTTCAATCAAATTAAATCACTAGATCATAGACATAGTTCAAGGCTTAATGGAAAGAGATCATGTTAGAAAACATCCCATATATAAATATAATTTAATTTCTATCAAAGAACGAAATATCATGAGACTAAAAATTACTCAATGAA
This sequence comes from Viscum album, assembly GCA_963277665.1. Taxonomy (NCBI): domain Eukaryota; kingdom Viridiplantae; phylum Streptophyta; class Magnoliopsida; order Santalales; family Viscaceae; genus Viscum; species Viscum album. Next base: position 1,858,555,110 of record OY728160.1, read on the forward strand.
TTGGGGAACTATATAATTTATATTGCACCCTCACAGTCATTTCATTATCATGATATGGTGTGCCAAATAGATCAGGAAACATTGATTCATTCATGAATATATTTTATTCGATTATTAAGGATTGTGAATAAATAAATATATTTTCTATTTGGAAGATGTATATTTTTATAAATTTGATAACCCTTGATAAGAAATGGGTATGTTATTCACAATAAAATTGTTTTGGCATGTACAATCAGGATTAAAATTTTGTGTCATGAAGATGTCACTTAAAATTTCAAAAAATTTGATGATGATAGGGTAATAGGAATATCATAATTTGGACATAATATTTTTATTATCAAGGAAAATTAATTTCATATAAAAAAATTCTGAATTAAAAATAGAAGACATAATATATAAAATAATATTTAATGAATAAGAGAATGATAGTGCCCCTTACATTGTCAGTGTGAATCGAAATGTTTGGTGGAGCTTCTTTAGAGAATAAGGGAACCCTTAGAGGCCTATAGATTGTGGGTATATTATGTACATTCATAAATAATTTTTAATGAAGTTAAAAGGAATATTTGTTGGGTTTATATAATAAGGGAGTGGGAAATTCTTGATTATTTTTCAAAATTATGTTTTAGAAACCATATAATAAAATTACCCTAACCAAAATCGTTACTAGGGTTCTAGCCCATGATCTTCAATAAATGTGATTGATTTTATTAATTATTTATGTAAAAGGATATATATTAATTAAATAATTCCACAACTAAGGTGTAATTAATCCATACTCTTAACGAAATGATATTTAAACCTTAAAATACAATAATACTATTAGAGGATTCATAAATCATTTACAAAATTACAGAAATACAAAAATAAACCTAATTTTAAATGGGAAAAAATATTTGTTATTTTATACCCTTTATATAATTTATTTCATTTTTTTATCATTATGATGACATAATACACATCATCTCTTTATATAATAATTATGTTTTACACAAAAATATTATTGTCTCATAAAATTAAGAAAAATTCACCATCACAAATTTATACATTATGATTCCAAAAATAATATTACATTCTAAAAATAATTTTTAATTAACTTTTAAAATAATAATCAACACATATGATGAAATGCACAGTCTTTTGAAAATAACAGTTTTTGAACCCTTTTAAAAATTACATTTGACCTCAAGAAAATTAAATAGTATTTTTTATTTAATAAAGTAATTATAATAATGACTTATGAAGGAATTATTTATTTCCAAAATACGTTAATTCATTAAAATATTACACTTAATTAAAATTGAATACCAATTGAAAATAATATTTTTCTTTTATTGTACAATAGATCATTTATAAAGAAATTATAAGAAGAGAATATGAACACTATTCTATTAAAAATATAATATACATGATGATTATATTATGGTATTGATTCTTATTCAATTTATACACCAATAAATGAAAAATAAGTAATTTTATCGATGGTGACACTTTTATGGGGTGGTTCGATATACATGGTTTGGGTCCTTATATCATTAATCATGAACTTCCTTATAAATAGTTTCCATCATTCCTATGATGATGGATCTCTAATTGGGATTGTTGAGTAGTGAATCATTGGGATTTTATATCCCTCAAAATATCAGATAAATTGGATTCAATATGTACGATCCTACTGGTTTCGACCATCAATTCAATTTTCCATGTTAATTGGATTTGATAACACCCTGTATTTATACTAATCTTGTGATCACTATTCAACAGTTATATTATTATTGGAAAATATTTTTAACATAATTTTAAGTCAAACAAGATGTAATAAAAACATAGAAGTTCATGTGTTTTATATATCCATTATACTTGTTAAGAAAGTTAATTAATACATAACCAAAATTTTATTTATAAGAGTTTATATCATTAAAATATTGATATTATATTAATAGATTATATTTAAGAGTTGGGAAATGATTATTGATAAATATTTCTTGTATGTATTTCATTTCCACATACACTAATCATTTATTTTTTGGGTGTGATTTCATTATTATATGTAGTTAATATTCAATTAAAATGTCGCAGTTGGTGTTATTGTTAATGTTGGGTCCCCTTAGATGGAATCATAATCATTGTGGGGTTCTTTTAATATTATAAAATAGGTTATTTACAACAAATTGATACAAAAAATATAAACCTATATTTGAAAAAAGGTTTTATAGGATTAAATAATAGTTTCATATATTATATAAAACATATTATAATATAAAACAAATTATTCAAAATTAGATATATGATACAATTTTTTTTCATAATAATTTTATTATTCAAGACAAATATTGGTGTTCAATAATACCATAAAAATATGTATATTTATTTAATTAATGGAATGCGGAAGAATAAAATTAATAGTTAATATAATAGAAAGCGTAATTAGGAACCAAAAATGATTGGTGTAAGAATACAAAACCATAGGGATCAGTTTACCCATCTCCCTAAAGAAATTAATAATTATAGAATCAAAATATAACTCCAAAAAATTATGGAAGGTATAATGTTTCATTGATTATAACAATGGATAATTTTTCCACTTTTAGTTTTTCATAATTTCCAATAATTATGTATAACGGAATCCATACAATAGAAATTATTTTTTATTTTCTTTGGATCTCACATAATGAAAATGATTTTTTAACTATTTCTCATTTGAATGGTGAAGATGTAATATAGTGGAATCTCATTAAGAATATTGGTTCATAGGATGAAATACAATAAATTTAATAAGTGTTTTTAAGATGATATATTCTAATTGAAATTTTCATTGAACTATTTTCAATATTATAAAGACATAATTTCTTGAGATGACTCAAAATCAGGATGCTTCAATTCGTACAATGAAAGATTAATTATTCGGTAATTCATTGTATTGTTATGGTATTATTATAAAAAATATAATATATGTCCATCATTTATATATTATATTATGGGAAAATATTTTAATGACATTGGATATAATGTAATTTTTTAGTTATAAATATATATTTTAATATTCTATTAACGTTTAAATGGAAATTACAGACTCCCCATACTAGTATGTTTTCAAGGATTTTTTTTTAATGTAATTTCATAGATACTAAAATAATACGACCTAATAATTAAGTATAACTCACCTTTATAGATGATAAAAATATGGAATGTTGTGTAAAGACGCTTATCCCAATGGAATAGTTTAATGTTTCAAATTTGGAATTAAAGGATATAAAACCCATAAATTTGAATGTATATAATGTGGTAAATAATGAAATTATTTGAAATAATATTGAACCTTATAAATCCCACACTTTTCAATGCTTCAATTTTAAGGAGTATGGACATTATTTTTACCAATTCACAAATTCAATGGCAAATAAAACAACATAAACTATCAACCACTAAATAAATGGCATTATGGGAAAATTCTTATAATAACAATAGATGGAGTGGGTTATAAAAAATACATTGAATAGTAAAACCATAATCCACTTAATAACTAAAAATGTATTATATGATTTTCATATAACCACTCTATCATATCTGGAATGTTTTTTAATATATGTCAATTCACCCCTCTAAGGATTAAAAATTAAATTTTTTTTTGAAAAATATTAGAGGTTTGATGATTTTATCCCTTTCCAATATACCCACTATTATATAACTTTATTTAAATGGGTTTTATAAAAACATATTATTCCCCCTCTCTTCATCTTTGATGTGATTTTTGGGAATATATTATCTCTGTCTATATAGTTCATATATTATGTTGCAGATGTGGAATTAATATTTCATATCCCAAATCAACATATAATTTTATATTAGGCTATGGATTGTTATGAAATCGAAATTGATGTTACTTCCCTTATATGGTTGTCTAGCTAATATATTGAGATATTTAGCTAAAATAGAACGGGAATGATTCAATATTGAAAATAAGCCTATTATAATGAAATATATTGAGGTATTTTTTTGAACATATTCATTGTCATAGTGTAGATTCGGTTGCTGAGTTTTCAATATCACTAATAACTATCCCCATGAGTGAATAAAGGTATCCTTTTAGAATATCCCAAACTGAATAGGAAGAATTGAAAAGGATACTACTATTGAATTTTGAATTGTGTTATATATTCCCATGTTAATAACTAAGGAATTCACCAATCCACATTACTATAAATAATAATGTAATAATTTGTCTCTAAATAGATTATAATTATCATAATAAGACCATGATGAATAATAAATTTATATTAATCCATATCGATGATATATATGCGTGACTATAATGGGATCTGAATACCTTAATGGCTAACCATTCACATTGATATCATCAATTATGAGTAAAAATGGTGACATAGCCAAGAAAAAACATTGTATAGGTAAAAAAACAATGAATTCATATTTATTCCATTTAGATATACTAAATTCCCTACTATATTCATGGATATAGTGAGTAGATTCTTTTTATGAAATACATGATCAATTTTTGGTTTTAATAATAATTTTTATTCTCATGTAATACTAGAAAAACAAATATATTTTATATAATTTATATGGAGAGATTTAATATTGTAAAAATTATAATTCTTGTGCCATGAATTGACATGTAATGTTATATTAGTTAATCTATAAAGGATATAGGTGACTGATAAGAGCCTACAATAATGCGTAGAAAATATACTCACTATTTTCATGGATTAGATAGACACTATATTTGATTTTTCAGACCATTGTCACTACAATAAAATAATGAAACATTGTTAAAATATAAGGGTGTAAAGTTCATATGGATAGATGAATGTGGAGACAATTTCAAGTGCCAAAAGTTATATTTGGTCATTGAAACTGTAAATTTACTAACCTATAGTGATGAAGTGGTTGTGGAAAACAACAATTCACCAAATAAGGGATTGATGTGTGTCATAATTTTTTTTATTATAGCTTATGATTCATGTCAGTGTATGGTTCATGAGGAAAATAAATCAACAATTTATTGGGATTTAACAACTCTATTATTTAAAAAATATGATATTTAGGAAATATATCAATGGTAAAAAGTGTGTTATTTGTATATTAATGAAAGGATATTATAGAATATATTTAAATATATCTATTTAAATATGAAACAAAGGATTTATTTTTAATTGATCAAGATATAGGACAGATTAAACAATTACCACCCTAGAATGGATAAAAATTATGAAGATACACAAATCCACTAGAATTATTCTACCTTATCAATGATTAGGAATTAAGGTGACCCAATACCCGTTAATTTGAAAATGCAGGACCTCATTGTCAAAATAAAATAGTGGAGATCATATCTCTCAAAAAAAATTCTATCATCTATCCATCAATGTGATGAATTAAGAGTCATAGAAGGATGAAATCGAGATAAAATAAAATGTATGGGTATTTGTTAGTTCAACCATGACATGGCTTGAATTATAACATTTAAAAAATTAAAATCTATCCCATAAATAAAAATACTGATGAAGGGTATGTTTTAAGATGTGTATGACTAATAATTCTATATCCTTTATAGAATGAACAATATATATAAAGACATAAAGGAAAATTTTCATTTTTATAATGAAAAAGGGGAAATTGCATATTATATATCTATATTTGTGTTGTGATAGAATTGTAACACTGAACATGCCTATGGGTATGATGAAACCATTTTCTATACATATATAGATGTTGGAAAACATCATTATTTATTTCATTATAGGTATTACTGTGAACTCTATAGGCTTTAATTATATTTGGGTTATAGATGATCACATTACAAAGTCTTCACAGTTAACTTATATTCAAGAATATTTTTTTTCTCTGTCAATAATAATGATATATATATATATATATATGAAATTTTGAGGAATCACATAGTAAAAATCAAAATTATATTAGATAAATGTATATATTTTACCTCAATGTAATCAATAATATATCAGCATTAATTAATTATAGTGGTTTGATTTAGAATATAATATCATACAGAACGTAATGGTTAATTTGAATGGTGTATTCAATCCTATGAGATATATTTAGTTCATGAATGATGGATTTAAAAGGGGGATATGATCAACACATCCCCCTCATAGAGTTTTCATATAATAGAAAATTTTATTCTAGAATTAAAATAGATCCATATGAGGCTATGTATAGGGGTTGGTGAAAACTCTGGAAAGATTGAATAAAGATGGTGATTGAAAACAATGAGAATGGATCTTAATCAAGAAATATCTGAGAATATATTAACTATTACATGACACAATATAACTTAACCATTTCAATATACAATCTATGAGGATAAACAATTTGATATTTTTTATTTAGAAGTATAGTAAAATGTAAACCATTTGTATCAAAATGGAAAATATTAATGATATTTGAGAGGAATGGAATGACTAACACAATATATGTTATCCCTTATTAAATTCATAATCATATATGAATGATATCTTGTCAACTTAAACCATTTATGAACCACTCAAAAGTCTATTAAATCCTCTATGAATCACTTTTGAAAAATTAAATTCTGTGTCCATCAATTGTTCTTGTCTTATAGATATAATTACTGGAATGTGATATCTTCAATGACGAAAAACATGGTGAAATTGTGGACAAATTTAATAAAATACAATAAATAAATTAAACTAACCTATTTAATGTTCTATATATAAATATTATGTTTTCTAGATTATTGAGGGTGGGTAAAGATATAATAGGGCAAAATCACCCTTATTTTTTAGAAATGTAATTAAATTTAGATGGTGATACACATTTAAGGGGGAATAATGTAACACCCAAAAATATTAGTATGTAATTTTTTTAAACAAATCTTATATGTGTGATATCTTGTAGGGCATAAAAAATTAACTAATTGAACAATACCATATATCATTTTTGTTTAGTATAATAATAAACAATGAAATAACTTAAAAAAAATAAATGAACCATTATTAGTATAATCAATTAAGGAATTAGAATATAATTTAATAAAAAAACATCATACTTGAAAAAATCATCATCATAATTTTTAATTAATATCATACTACGGATTGCAATAATAGAATGAATAAAACATGTTATACATATGAAAAACATCATGATAAGTAAATTTATAAAATAAAAAAAGGATTTTATAAATATGTATATGACAATATATATGAATGAAAAATTAATAATATAATTATTTTCATTGGTTAAATAGTCATTTGATGTATTCTTCTTGGATATATGGTTTTTGGATATAATTTTATCTAATATGAACTTTTATAATTTGTATTAGTTAGGAAGAGTGTTAAAAAAATTTAGTCTACAATAATCACTTCAAAAGTAAAATAATTATATAATAGTGATTTAAAATACATTATTAAAAAATAATTTTATTTATTCATTTTTGAAGAATAATTTTTAGTATAAATAAAATTCATAGAATGGATCAAATTCTAATTGGTTCATAACATTGAATGGTTTTATGATAGTAACCATTTTCTTATTAAAATCAATTAAAATATAATATAAATATTTTTTCTAAGAATTGATTTTATAATGTTTAATCTATTAAATTATTAATATAAAAAATTTAACCTATATAAAGGATGATTCCAAAAAAACATTCATATCAATTTAATAGAAAATATTAATAGTAACTGATTTTATAATTGATATGATATAAGATTCTGAATACTTATGATCTAAAATGCTATTTTAATATAAAAATAAATTAATATACATATTATTTTTTGATTTAAATGATAAATTTACCATATTTGAAAATTTAATCACATAAAATAAACCTATAAATTTGAATCACCATGTCATAATTATATATGTAGATCAATTCCATTTTTCTTTATCTAAGTAATTTACAAAATAAAAAATTGAAATCCTATTGTGAAGAAAAAATGAGGCAAAAGTGTTAAAATAAAGGATAATTGCAAAAAATATATAAAAAATATATATCAATAATTATTGTGAGAGGGTAATAAAACACAAAATAAAACATTTATACACATTTAATCCACTATATAAATCGAATAAAAATTGTACACCTTAGTAAATCGATATATGTAAAAATGAAACACAAACCAGACCTATATAAAACATTCATCATTAACTCATAAAAATAATATATGTTATTAAAATTATAATTAATCCCGATTTATCTCTAATTAATCCTTTATGAACATTTTTTATCATATAGTTTTTATAAATATTCACAAATTCTTTATATTTAAATAACCCATTTTCCAAATTATTAACATCATCAAATAATTTATATTTTCATTATCTATGATTTCAATTACAATAACATATTAAATTATTATATATCATATAATCAACCATAAATATGTTTTAATAAAAAAATTAAAATTCTATTAAAATTATTTATCCTTTATATATCTCTATAACTGTTTTCGATTCGATGATATAACAAGTTCTTATTTGGGCTAGTTCATCCAGCTATATGAATAATGTCATACCAACACCATAATTTTCAAAACAGATATTTATCCAGATATTATTGTAAGAAATATATGATGTTAATTTATATTTTATTCTATTAATACATTTTGGTATATATCACAGATAAATTAATTTTCATTATAAATTTACCCGTTGTTATTGGTAAATTGAAAAAACAAGCTCTTTGTGGACCACATTCAAATAAATGGTTCCCAAACATTACATAAAATGAACATGAGATCAAAAATTCCCATAAATTATATAATTGTAATAAATTTAATAATCTATGAATATTAAACATATTAACAGGGAATGAGTATTGTCACCTCCATTACAAAACCTATACCAAAGCACATAAATTATTAACATTGAAATAAGAAAAAAAATTGTAAACAAATATGGGAAATAAATTATTATAATTAATGAGTAAAATATATGATATGTTTTAACAAATTTGTGAAAAATATATTAATGTAGTTTTTTATATATTGGATCTCAAAGTGATTTTATGAGTGTTTAGAGTATAAGTAAGGGTTTATTTTTCTAATATAATATAAATTTATGATTGTTTAGGAAAAAATTTATATTTTAGGATATTTTAAATTCATTAAAACTCAATTAAAAAATTATTAAATATTTTTACTTTTTTGTTTTATATGTCTACATACCATTTCACCTCCATTTGTTTCATAATTCAATCGAAAGAATGCTTGTATGTATATACCACATTACCTCATTTTTTATCATGATTAATTTAAAAATAAGTCCTTTATATCATTTACATTCTATATTAGATATCCTTATCCACAATTATATGATATTTTATATACATTTTACAAATAAAGTTTTTCATTATAAAATTACGTTTTTATGTTTTAATCATTTTCCAAATTGTTTATTTTGTCCAAAATTTTCTTCATTTTTCATAATCATAAATTTACCTAACTATTCATTATTCATTGAATTAATTTTTTCATTATTATTGTAAACATATTGAAGTAAATACTATTTATTTATATAATAAATTCTATTAATATTTTAAATTACAATTAAAATTATTTATAAATAGAATTATGATGTTCTTAAAATGTATTTCTCATCAATTTCAATATAATTTAATCTATATTATTCTTTATAAGGACATGATTAATAGATTCCATCCACAATTTTTCATTATATGGGTTATGATATTATATTATGAATATTTTCTTATTCATGTTGACCACACATATTTATTTTCTCATTTCCTGATGTCTAAGAGAAGAAATTTATATCCCTATAATGAATTGGGTAAAAAAAATTCTCACGAGTTAACTTAAATGTAATTTGGGTGTAAACCAAATCAATGATGTTTATAAGAATGGGAAGTGATCCCAATCCAATATGGGACTCTATAAACTATTTGATGAGTGTCTAGCATCTATTATTTTACATAATAACTATTTTTATAAAATTATGTAATATCCAAATTTTAATTCGAAATTCTCATTGTATTGCAAATTCATATGTTATGTTTCCATGGATTATGATAATTTTCTCCTGAAAGAACATTATAATGACTCTTTTTAATGATATTTTCAATAAAACATACCATGATTCAGGATTTATAGTGCCCATTTTATTGGGTAAAATTTTGTTTTTACCTACTTATTTACATTGATAATATTATAATACACACATATTCAACTTATTGTAACTTGTGTTCTTAAATTTATATCTCTTATTATCAGACCCTATTGAGTAACTATGCTCATTATTTATTATGTTCCCATTTTTGAGGTAATTAGAATGGGAATTTAATAAGATATTTTTATAAGTTTATCAGGTGTGAAAATTATTTGGATGATAAGTTGTGGAATGATTTTAATAAATGATCTTTATGTGTCTAATATTCAATGGCACTATTCTAATAGAAATGACCTGGGGCTTTTTTTGATAGATATAATGAATATTCATAAAAATTGATTTATTATATATGTATGTTATGGTATGATAATATCATTATTTTTATTTGGATACCCACTATTAAAATGTGAATCAGTAGAATCCTACTCTACCCACGAAATTTCATAATTATCAAATTAATTCATGAGATAATTTAGTTATAATATATTGGGAATTTGGTAGTCATGTTCATGGATAAATTTTAACATCAAAATGAATTTTCATTTAATTTTATTTATGATGAATTTAATTATGGTCAATTTATATTTGGATTCATTAGTATTATATTTTTGATTTAATAGTTATTAGGGGAATCATGATGATTTTTTGTGTATTGTTTTAGATATATAAGATGTAAAAAACTCCCAAATTGTTATGGTTTGGGGTCTCAACACTTTGGGTGAATTTCAATTTTATAGTTTGGAAATTACTTTATATTATGTTATCATATTGTATTTTTCATCATAGCATAGTATAGTAGAATATTCCTGACCCATTCAACATCGATTGACATCATGCTAAAATGGATATATAGTTAATAGAGGCATATAACGTGGTGGATATAATAAATTTCTCGAAGTATAAATATCTATTAATGTTTTTTAAAAGATAATAAGTATTATTGACGTGAAAAATTAAATATTGTAAACTATATGATGGTATGTTTTAAATGGATAATGATGAATGGTATATGGTCGTTACCATGTAACATTATATCTCAATCCCCTTTCTTAAGAGATAGGCTTGAATTTTCCTAACCTAGTATAACCCCTATTTTTCCAATAAGACAAGATTATTTTATGAATCTATTACTCTATTTCTTCTAGATGAGATATTTAAAATTTCCCTACCACCAATAAAAGGATATAAGGGGGATATATCATAATAATTTGAGTAAAGTTTTAAAATCACCCAATATATAGAGTTATTATTATATCCTTTTATTCATTTTTTGAATAATTTTTAATTTTATGCATCCATGTTTAGTTTGAGGATTTTATTTAAAACAATTTTTCACATATGTATTTAAATAATAGATATTTTCATGCATACACCTATTTATTCACAGTTTTGGTGATGAATGTTTTTGTTTACCTACCATATATGTGAATGCCATCACCATACATTTTTGTTCGGATGGACTTGAAAACACACTTGGAGGATGTATATATGAATGATGGGGTTTTCATTTTTTGAAGTGAGATTATATCCCATAATGGTGATTTCCTTTAATTATTTCATTATTAGTTTCAAGTGTGTCCCATATTGTTTTCCTCTATGGTTTTTTGATGAATTGTATAGAACATTTCATCATATCATGTAATTAAATTTAATATTTTCTCTTCCTCAGATTTGGGTTTGTGCAAGCAGTGGTTGAACATTGTTGGAAGATGTGTCTCCAAATGTACATTACTCGAATTAATTCTCTTATAGATTATAATTTAATTATATTAAATTGGAATTTGAATTTTTGTCAAACATTAGGATTTTTCAAAATATTGTTGTGTACCATCCATTAATGGATGGGCATAGTTCCATCTATGAAGTGATACATAATGAGTCATTCATAATGTAATAAAAAATAATTTTATAACGACTTTTCTAATAATCATTAGATCAAACATAATTTTGTTTTAATTAATTAAATTGGAATTCTCAGGAAATCATTAGGAAATTAGGTAATTTGATGGAGTTCATATGTACCTAGAAAAAATTTCCAAATATTGGGGGGGTGGGGTAGATGGGAGTTGACTTTGTTTTGAGGTATATGGTCCTATGAACACTACACTATAGTTTTATTCATTGTTTAATGGAATGTGATTTAAGGAAACCCATCTTTGTTGAATGACCCTAAATTCAAAATTTCTTTATGAGCTATATGCTATTACTAATTTTTTTAATGGTATCATTGTCTCACCATATTAATTGAATCATACATAATGAAACTATTCAATGTCCAATGTTATATAATGGACAATTGTTAACATTGTTGATGTTAGTTTATAATGGATGAAAAAATTAATCACATTAGTTCATGTGTGTATCCAATAAGACCCATGTATTATGTTGATCATATGTGTGTGTGTACATAGCTAGTGAGATTAATGTATCATTTTGACCATATGTGTGTCTGTATAAACCTTAAGTCCCATGTTTCGTGTTGATCACATATATGTTTGTTTCTAGCCTATGAGGCCCATGTTTGATTATAATTACATGTCTTTTTATGTGTATCCCATGAGAGTGATGATTGACGATGATCAAAATCATTTTTATATCTATAGATACTAATAATAATTTGAGATACATTTTTCAATGAAAATTTGTATTAATTTATATGTATTCAATTACGTAGGTAGTTTTCAATTTCATATGAAATTTCCTATTGGGATATATATTGGTATTTTCTATAATATGTCATATATATATTTTCATTCATAGACGATGAATTTTTTTTCATTATTTGTAAGGACAGGTGGCCCTGAAATGCATATCCATATCAAAAGAGGGTGATTTTTGGTGATATGACTGTTTTGACATGGATCTACATAGGATGGTTATGGATTTATCTTGGAATGGACCATGGGGAACTCCATAATCCATTACAAGAGTGTACATATATTCTAGATTAATATTACAATGGGAATGACCCTTATAATGAGATAGGTACATTTATTACTGGCATTCCAAAAATTCATAATCTTAAGGGAAATCTAGAAGTCATGTGACACTCAGTACACATTCCCATAATGGAGGGAATAATCATCCTCCTTTAATTCTTAATGTGTATTTCCATTAATTGTGGGAATGGAATTATTTTTCAAAGGTTGAGTGTGAATTTTACATGAAATTTTAAATAGTTACATGGCATGTTATAAGTCATGAGATATTAATTTTGACCATTATTTCATCATTTCCCTAATGCTGTTATGGTCAGGCTATGACCAAGCATTTCTAGTGAAAATAATATCAACATATGGTTATTTTCATATATATGATTTTTTGGTAATTTATTATGATTGTGATGTTTATGTATTATAGATATACATTCTATTGATATCGTCTAATTCATTTAAACTACCTTTTATTAGTTAGAAATGAACAACATTGGTGGTTTCCTACTGAGTTGTACTCAGACCCTTCCCCGGAAGACTTAGTACATATGAAAATGATATGTTGTCACACATTGTTGGTAATGGTTGGATTTTATCCTAGATTGATCATTGATCTAGATAAATATCTTTGAATTTATATAATTGGATGTTATGTGGCACGATGTTGGGTCAAATCCACTTTTTACATTTAATTTTTTAATCTTATATATGTAATCGACCGAAATGATGATCATTGTCATTTTATTCTGTTTGTGTTGGATTTTATTCAATCTAATTCATTATTGAATGTATATATAAAGAATTTTGCGTAATTCGATTTGTTATAGTAACATTATAGAAAATTTATCCATTATTATACACTCTGATTGAGTTAAAAATATCACAATGAAATTAATTTACATAGTCACAAGTAGTTATAATCATCTTTGTGTGTGGTTAGGTGCACTTGTGGTCATGTGGGGGACCATATTATACCCAGTTATTCTTGTTGGGGTGTTATAATATTGTATAGAGTTTAAGGATGTGTGGTATAGATCACACAATGTATTTAATGGTTTTAAGTGATGAACCATAGCCATTCGTTCTCAGGTTACAAATAAATTGAAAATTTTCATGTAATATAACTTTATATGATTATAAACATTGGTCGGTATTATATTGTTGTTAAAATTAAATGAACTCATATAATTAGGATATAGAAAAAATGGGAAATAATATATCCATGAAAAATTGACACCAGTATGAGTGGGGTAGGACATAGATATATGAAATCGATAAAGGCATATGTGTATGATTTAGGAAATGTTGTGAGTATTAATTGTTTGGGGAATACTATATTATCCCTTAAAAAAGTGATTATTTAGAGGCATGTAATTTATTGTAAATATATTCTGATAAGTATTCTTCCGGTGGTATTAAATATTCCTTACGTAACACCCTGATATTTTTGGAATTATTTTTAATATAATTTTACTTCTAAATATTTCCTTGTGTGAAATAATTAAATTTGAATTGTTCATATGAAACCATGATTTTATATTTAATTTCTCATAACAATTAGTTTATCTTTCATTATATATAATAACATGTAAAAATTACATTACACATAACAATGGATTCTAATAAACCATGAACAATATAGTTATTTAAAAAAGATATTTATTACATAATTGTTAAATTAGAGGAATAAATATGAATAACTAAATTTTAAATATTATTAATAAACTATTTATATAATAAAAACATATCATTAAAAAGTATATACTTTTTCAATAATGTCTTATTATGTTTTTAAAGTACTATTGTCTTAAATAATTTTCAATATAATTATATTTGTGAAAAATAAAATAATTATTTTTGTGAAGAACATAGAAAAAAATAAAATAACCATCATTTTTGATAATTTAATATCAAAATTATCTTATGGAATATTTTTGGTATTATTTTAAAACGTTTAATTTTTTATTGAATAATGAAAAATACTTAATTTTAATTCACATCTACTTTATTATTGAATTTATATTTAAATAAAAAATATTTTATAAATTTAATATAAAGTAAAATTATTTCAATTTTGAATCCATGAATCCAATTTAGGTTCTTTAATTAATTTCATATTATATTTAGAAATGAAACTCTATAATCATTTGGACATTTTCTATTTGAAAACACTTTTTCTCACTATATCTACATGATTAATATGAAATTAAATTATACCACCTATGTGTGTTGAATTTGGAAATAATGAAATCCTTAAATGTAATCATAATAATTTAAATTATATAATATTGTTAAAATTTTATTTTACTAAAATTAATAGTAAACACTGTAAAAATTATTTACCGATGTTACTGTAAAAATGGGATTATCTTGGGTTAAACTAATAATAAAAGGGATTAAAATGACCAAAAAACAAGTCTAAACCCCACTTTATATCCATATATCTAGATTATAAATTCATGTTTCTAAAATAATTTTTTTACCGCATTGTGGAATGAGAAAATTTTTGTTACACCATTTTTTTAAATTCATTACTTGTGTTCAACTATATTGACATATAAAAGAAACAGGTTCTCCTCTCATAATCACACCATAAAATAATTTGGATATGGAAATAAAAAACGAAATAAAATTTTAAATTTCATACTATAATACAATATTTATTATTGTGGACAGAAAACTATCCTAGGAAGCCATTTGGATCAATCTGAAAGAGGATACCCAAAAAAGATTCATCATTCTGTAACAAACGTTTTTTTTATTTCTACCTAAATTAACGTAAATTATTTACTAAGATTGATTATATTACAACATAATTATCATAAATATAAATATATTTTTTCATTTTATTAGCATTACATAAAACAAAATCCACTTTAATCTATTGCGTCATGAATTCATAATTCGTGTATATGACAGACTACCACCTCATGAGTCGATGCAATTTTTTTTCCATTACCACCTCTCCCAAATGAACATAATTTATTAACTATATTATATATATTATATATATTATATTATTATTATTCATTAATTTTATATCTCACATAACTCCAAGCCTTCAATTTTTTAGTAATATGATATCATCACTCATGTGTGTGGAGAACCAACCCCTCACAAAGTAATGTGACTCATTCAAACTAAATTGGAAGGAAATACGGATGGGATTAATTAAATTTTTTTATATATAACATAAAAATGATGATATAATGATAATATATCATTTAATTTTATTTCTTAAAATACATTGTGAAAAGGGAAACACCATTCATGAATTCATTCATCCCACTGTCTCTAGGAATTAGGTATTTCATATTCTATATGTATCATTTATTGGTTACCATAAATTAATACATATGGAATATATTATATATATACATCAGTGATAAATATATAGTTATTTTGAAACCATTATCAATTAATGTGTACCAAAAATAACCAATCAATGCGATATGATAATAATTTAGTTATTGCCTGAAACATTACTTTATCATAGATGTATTAGTAAATAGGTAACCATAGGCCATAAGTAAATTAGGAATGGTATAATATATGTATATATTCATGTTTCTTGAATAGATTTATTCAAAACATATATCTATTACACAAGTGATTAAAATGAATATAAAGGATGTCAAGACTTATGGAAGGTATTTTTGTCTCAGTTTTGGTACTTCTGCAAAGCACTTTCCACTCTCATCCTCTATTTATTTTATGCAGCGTATATTATTCACATTAATTTATTTTCTGATTCCTCTCCAAAAATATATATGTGATTACGTATATATTTTACAATCACTCATTCATGGGGATTTTATTTCCAATTTTATCAAATTTGTATTGAATTTTTGTCACAATTATTAATCAACGAGACTAAAATTTTGTTACAAACCTATATTCATTAGATAGATGAATATAAAGACCCTTTAACCATTAATACAAAAAAAATTATAATAAATATATATGATGTTATACATTATTTTATCAATTCACGGTGCTTATGATTCAAAGATACCAATATGGTAATGATTTAATGTTACAATCTCATCATTTATTAGGATTATATATGATTATGTTTCTGAGGATTATATATTATAATCTATAACTAATGAAACATATTATGTTTATTATTATATGGTTATTCAATTTATTTTAATGTAATATTAAAATTTTTCTAATCATTGGAACATAAAAAAATTTATAAAACATTTCTATGAATGTTTGATTTTATTTCTCTCCTTGGTCAGGAATCTGTTATCCTCAATCACCATGTTTCCTAAAAACGTTTTCAACCGTTATTCTATTTTAAAATATGTTTTCAATGTGATAAGGTTACTTTCCACTATTTTTTTAATTCCATTTAATGATTTTTTTATTTTTTATATGTTATTACTTAATTACATTTTCTGGGAAATGATTTTAGATTTACAATGTAATTTATAAATTTTTATTTATTTATCAACAAAATTTTACATCTTGTTTTTCATTCAAAAAATAACCTTCCTTCAATAATGAAATATATGTATAATAATTTATCATGATGATTATATAAACCACTGATACCATTATTATTTTTTATTTAAATGGATTTTGTTTATGATTACATGATTCTTATAAAATGTGTTTCATTTCCGTGGGATTATATATGATGAAATGTTTTATGAAACACATTAATTTTCATCAATTATGAAATTTTTAATGTTTAATGTTCTTATGAACCGCCATATTTTTTACCCATGATATTTGTGGGATATATATCTCCCTCTAATGAATTGTTAAATGATAAATTTTATATGATCTCAGAGGGATCATAATTTGATAGCCTAATCCCAAGATGAATTGTTCATGGGTGGTTAGACCAAGCTCAATGTATGAACATTAGTGGTTAGCCCAAGACTATCATGAAATTAATGAATTTGTTGGTATCAATTAAATGATACATTATTGTATTATGTGTATTCCAAAAATCAATGTCTTATTCCAAATTATATATATTCATGGCTCATTGACTTTAATTTCCTCAGGAATAATCTCTTATAAACTAGTAATATTTATTTTGTGACACAAGATTATAATAATTGATATGCATGCTGTGTTTTTTCAAACGATATTCTCATGTTATCATACCATAAGATCATTTTGTTATTAAATATTTCCCATATTTAACCTTAATAAGAATCATAGATCATCATTCCTTTTTTTTCGTTTTCCTAGGTTTTTAAGAAAGGTTTCTTTGTAGGTGTGCAAAAGGGGAAAATCATTGTGGGTGAAATTGATGATCATTAATGAATTAATAATATTTTACATTAACATTCCATAAGAATTAAACTATTATGGTGATCAAGAATGTTATTCTATAATGAAGTAAGTATTCATCTAAATATATATAACATCCATGAATGATAATCCCAGGTTAATATTATTAATATCATAAGAAATGATTATTTAACCATTAGAATAATGGGTGAGAAAATATTTCATAAATCCCTATGGATATATATATATATATGGACATGTCTAGATATATGTCAATTTGTATGTATAAAAATTATTGAAATAAAAGGAAAATGTATTAGAATTTTTGTAGACTTTAGAGTTAGTTATTTCTAAGAAATTCCATCCTACTCTATATAATTAGATTTGATGTGGCTCTACCATAGAGGTACCTATAGTTAATAACTAAAAAAGGTCACATTGAGAGAGAATCGATCATCACATAGTGCAAAAACACATGCCATTGTTCACACCTGGTTTGACACTCACAAGTGATAATAATTGGAAATGAATAAACAATACATGAAACATTACGAATGACTGAAAAAATGATGACTATGATTAAACTACGATAAAAAAATGGTGTCCCAGATTAAAAATTATGTCATTATTTAGACATCCCTTAATTGTCTTTTCCGGATTACTTAGTTTTCAAATAGTTTTATAGTTTATTTCACTCTGATTTTTTGTTTTTTTAATGGATAGAACTATAAAAATCTTGTAAATACTGAATATGATGGGAAATTGGGAGACTATGAGTAGTTCTGGTTGATTGGAGAAATATACATATTGATTATTCAAAATCAGTTGTCACTGTATATGGTTACCTATTTTAACATCAATGAGATTATTAAATCATATAATAAAGGGATGATGAGAATTTATGACTGTTATTTTGATAATAAAAGATACATAGATAATTTGTTTCTTCATTCATGTCAAGAATGTGGGACAAAGAAACTAGTGGAATATGTTAGATAGAGGGGAAGATGTTATCTATGTGGAAAGAATGTCATAGTGTGAAACATTTTCAGGGAGTTCAATGCATGTTATGATGGGAACATGTTGACATTGATACTCAATACCCATACCCAAGATTAAACTACATGACTAATGAATGAAATATTACATATCAAGACATAATGTTGTGGTACATAAGCATTTATTTATTGGGATTGAGGTAATATGTTATTGATTTATTTCTCCAATGGAATATGGGTTTTGAGAATCCTGAATCATCTAAGGATTATATTATTTTCATATGCATATATGTATCCCTGGAAGATTAACATAGTAGTTATGGATTCCATCAATGATTTATAAGTTTGAGATTTATCATAGTTTTGGGTAACATAAACCATTTATGTGGTATTTATGATGGGATTATTTCAGGATTAATGATACATCATGAATAATTTATTGAAATAAAACACATTGGTAATTTATATGAAGGAAGTTTCATAGAAATATGACTAAGTGTATTGGTAACCA
The DNA here is from genome assembly GCA_963277665.1 of Viscum album. NCBI lineage: Eukaryota > Viridiplantae > Streptophyta > Magnoliopsida > Santalales > Viscaceae > Viscum > Viscum album. The sequence continues at coordinate 1,858,574,942 of OY728160.1, forward strand.
TTTGTGTTTATTTTATGTTAAATGTTATGCTAATAGTAGGTTATAGAAATATCATAATCATTTATTAATAAACATTTTGAAAAAGGATAACCCATAAATTTGGAGACAACATTTTGCATCTGGAATGTCTGTAGGCATGAACCCACAATCGAGGGGTTACTGGGGTATAACTCCTACCACTGGAATACATGAAACATTAATACTTGTGGGGAAATATATGGATATAAATTGAATAGTATGTATCTCAAAGATTATAATGTCCAAAATTCAACAATATGTGACAAATTTCTAACAGACTGTATTACCATTATCCATAACATAATGGAAATTACAAACATTATCATTTTTTAAATTTAGTCTCCCAAAAAAAAGTAATGTAAATAATTCAACTTGGTTTATAGTTTATCATTATAAAATTTAATATCTCTTCAATAGTATCTGATAATATTTCTCCTTGGATAATTTTTAAATGTTATACATTAATGAAGTGGTAGTATTACCTAGATTACAACATTATATTGTTATTTATTGAGATAAAAACATAACCTCAATGATATAGAGAAGTCTTCATCAAGATCTTGAAACAATATTGAGTTTGACAACTATTTACCATCATCATAAATAGATTCAGTATAATAAAATAAATCAAAACCTAGAAGAAATTATTAGATAGTGTTCAGTGGATGTCAATGAAGGTTAGGATCAATAGCTTCCTCTACATGAGTTCTCTATAAAAAATAGATTTTAGTCAATCTTTCATATAGATCATAATTATTTTAATTATTTTATGATGTGTTCAATAACAATGTACTATAATTATGTTTTCAATGTTATTAAGACCTACAGAAGATGATGATTTAGAGGAGAAGGTTTTACCCATATAAAAAACATGATAAGGTTGGAAAATATTTGATAGAAATGTAATTATAAAAATCATTTTTCCAGTTTAGAATTTCATTTTTATCATAATTTATTTTTATGAATTTATTTATGGATGAAATATATAAAATATATTCTACTTCTATATCATTCCGATTGAAATACTTGATTGTATCAGGACAGTATAATATAATATGTAACTTCCACTAAACCTTTTGCATTTTTACAATGTGTTCCATGTATCACTCATGATAATTTATGTACCTTATCCATCAGAACTATTGATCTTAGAGATCATACCAATATGGAAAGATAATTCATATGAAGAAAAACCGATAGTGATTCCGAAAAAAATAGTGAATATTAAAAAAACATGAAAAGTAACCTATTTAGTGCTTTGTGGTAAAAATTATTGGGGAAGGTACATGGGATCTTGACGGTATAACATGGAAATTCTATCTTTACTATTTGGCACCAAATTGATGAATTTTGAGGGAAAATCATATTAAGGTGGGCAGAATAACTCCATGAAATTTTGTGACATGTATATTTTTAAATTAAATTTAATGGTATTATATTTCCATAGATGTTAAATACATATTTTAAATTATGTTACAGAAAAAATTATTTATGCATTGGGATACACATAATAATGGGGTTTGATTATTTTAAATGAAACACTATGTTCAAATAGTGTTACACGTAACACATTCTTTTAATGACCATAAGAAAAAAATAATATTATTATTTATAAAAAGACCATTATTACCTATTAGTAAAATATTTGAAGTAAATCTGAATAAATAATATTCAAATATTAAGCATAGTGGTTTTATATAATGAATACATATTAATAGCAAGGTGTTTCATTTTCAATAATTTAAATATATTTTTCAAAAATAATATTTTCTCAATACCATTTCTATATATTTATTTCATGAACAATAATAAAATTAATTCTTGAAAGTATTTTAAAAATAATTTTATAAAAAACGCATATTTGAAATCATAATATCAAAATTATATTATGTTTTATTTTATATAAATTTATAAAAAGAATCAATTTTTAATGAAAACTTAGAAATAAAAAATTATATATAATAATATCCTTTTCATTTAAATTATTTATAAATTTAATTTTTTCACTAAATTAATTTAATTTAATTATTAGCTCAGTAATGAATTTTTATTTATAATATAGTTCATCAGTATCAATTTCATATTGAACTTCATTATAAAAATATGGCAACGTTTTTAACATTTTATCCTTAAAATCTGGCTTCCTCGTTATTTCAACAAGATTAATTTCAAATTATAATTTCCAAAATATGTTAGTCGAATGTTGAAAAAATGATTCTATAATTGGAATAAATATAATTTATAGTATATAATTATTTTACCTTTATTTTTTAAAAAAAATCATAGAAACAATATTAATAATTATATACCATGGTTAAGGTAAATATGGGTTTATGAGTTGTTCATTTAGAATAATAATGGCCAGAAAATAAATAAAATATTTTAAATTCAAATTTTATATAAATATTTTTAAATTAACCCTTCTATTTTGGTTAATATTACTACTTATAGATATGGGTATTCAAAAAAATAGGGTTACACAGTTCTCTTTCAAAAAAATTACAATTTTGCGTGTCACCTTAATTATAAAAATCCAATCATTCTATATTCCCCCACACCATAAAATGATTTTAGGATTTCCTATTAAAAAACAAAATAAAATAATGACTTTCCTTCTCCCATACTAGATTAATTACATTGTTATAAATCCATCCTAATAAGGCTTTTTCTAAAAACCTAAAGAGGATACCCCAAAAAGAGGTAATGTTCATAAATGATATTTTTTTATTTATTACCAAACCTCCATAAATTCTTATTATATTATTCTGAATTAAATATTTAATCATACTAAATAAAATTTGATAATTTTATTTTATGATAATTACATAACACCATATCCACTTCTATCAAATGCATTACGAAATCTTTATTTGTGTGTGTGACGACTACGACATCCCAAACTCAAGTCATTTATTTATCCCCTACCTCCAATCACGATTGCATATAATGATTTAATTATTTAATATATATTATATTTTTAAAATTATTATTCTTTTGCATTTATTATATGGAATACACCTTCATATTTTCAATTTTGTGGGAATACAATAATGTCAGTCATGTGTACACTGGACGATTGCCTTGTGATGTGATGTAATTCATTCACACATCACATGTAATTTAATACAAATGGATGTGAGGTTAATTTTTGACACATATGAAATAAATACAATTCCATAATTACAATATAAAATTTACCATTATTGATTTTCTATACATTGAAAAATTGGAAACATAATACATTTGTACATATGGTCTAATGTATCCATGAACAGTGTTTTTCATTTTATAATGCTATTTGTATAGATTAATTTAAATACATATATAATAAATATATGTGATATATCTATAATTTATAATATTTTTGAGGTTATGGAACCCCGATCAATATAATAGGACCAAAAATAACAAATCAAATCGTACAATAAATAGCAAAGCAGTAATTACCATAAACGTGAATTTAACACTGAATTGTTTATAAATGTGTAATAAAATGTTAAAATTATATAATATAATTCATTGTATATATATTATTATTTATTTAATTTATAATAAAAATATATTTATTATATTGGAGTTTCGAAATTGTATAATGGAAATATAGACATTATCCAAGGGTTTTAGGTCTCAATTTTTAAATTTGTGAGAGACATCCTATATGGAAAAAATATTTCCATTATGTGTGGAATATACTACTCATTAATTTATATTATAAGATTATAATAAAAACAAAAAAATTCCATATCCATATGAGGTTCTATATTTCTTGGGTGTTTCCATTCAAAATTTTAAAAATTAGTAATGACTTTCGATATCAATTTGGGTTCTTTGAGAAGTACATTATATTATACTTCCATATTATTTTGGGATGTGTATATGATGTCCTCATGAAATTTAATAAAATGAATTTATTTATCCTCATATAAATTTAATTTTCGTTCTATATAATTCATTCATGGGGACTATGACTCAAATATACAATGTGGTAATGATTTAATGTTAGAATACAATCACTTGTCAAGATTACATATAATTATGCTTCTGGTGAAAAAATATTATTATCCACAAACCCAAAAAGTCAATAATTTTCCACTGAACAAGTTATTCTTGATATATTCATTTATCATTACAATTTTCTACTGGTTTTTAGTTAAAATAATTAAAATATTATATTCAATAAAACATTCAATTATTTTTTTCTTCGGTCAAGAATATAATTTCTAAAAAACCGTGTTATCTAAATTTTTTGATAAAATGTATTATGATAAAAAAAAGTGGTACAATGAATTACCTCATGAAATTTTTTATTTTAATATTCAATATTTATTTCAAATTTTTTAATTTTATTTTCAATTATATGGATTTTGGAAATGTTTTCAATTTTAAAAATTTATTTTCAAAGAAAATATATCTACCTTTAAAAATGTTCCTAGTGATATATCCTTCAAACTAAATTTCATTCATAGATGATATAAATTCTATGACATATGTATACTGGGAATATGAACAATGTATATATGATTATTACTATTTTACTAACTAGTTTTTTATAATGAAAACATTTTTCTAAAATAGGATTCATTTTTATTGGTTATAAAGGGATGAAATGGTTTTTGAAACCGAATTCTATTAATGAATTATGAAATGATAAATATTTATGACCTTGTGGAACAATATTTATTATCTTCATCATGTGACGAGTATGACATATATGATCCTACAATGCATAGGGTATTGATAAATGTACTATTGGCTCATAGGGTAAACTTGTGGTTAGCCTATGCATGAAATGGAGGGTACCCCTGTGATTACCCCATGCCAAAAATAGGTACGCGAGTTGTTATTCAAATCATTACATGTAATGAATATCTAGGTCGGTATATTTGATATAATAGTTTCTATTAATATGTGTATAATAAAAACATATGTATGAATACATTGTTATTCCCTCATGGGTCATGTTCTATGATTCTATAATGATTCGTGCCTTATAGACTTGAAATCATAATTATGTGAATTAAGAATATGATATTCTAGATGCACAGTATGGTATTCAAATGTTATGTCCATATTCTCTTAAAAATATGTTCATTTAATTCCTAAAAATATTTCTTGTTTCTGTGACACCTGAGATTTTATGAGAAATATTTTTTTATGTATTATTTTATATGAACCACAAAAGGAATTTTTCACTACACACAACACTGTCTTTTCTTGCGTTACACAGAAGAGAATCCTTTCCCGATAGCTTGCTTTGTACGCAATATCGAGTTTCACTAAACAATGATATGTTATTAAAATATTATATAAACTAGTCGTTATGAATAATAATACCGAATTTTTTAAATTTTATAAATTTTATCTTTCAAAATGGACTTCATTTTTGGATTCGCAATATCAAAATTAGCCTAAGTTAATGTTTTGGTGTTTTTCTGAAACTATAATTTTTTTATGAATAGTGAAAACAATAAGTTATTGGTTAAAAAAAACTTTTTATTTAAATAATAATTTATGTTATTTAAATTTAATTTAGGTCAAAATAGGCACGTAATACCTATATATGTTCAATGTAATTCCTTGGAGTAATTTTATAATAATATAGAAACATAAAAATTTTATTGAACTTTTTACTGTCTTCTACCCACCTCTTAGGAGCATTTGCAATTGTATAGAAAAGACAATTTTACCACTTCTGTGAGTTGAATTTTGAATATACAAGAGGCAAAGTTAATATCAAGGAGTTAAATGTGGTTCAATAAGATAAAAATAATATTTGTTGAATTGTAACTTTTTACTTTTATTTACCACGATTAAAAGTAAATAGGGTAATTAAGGGTAAAAATGATATTATTATTATCCTAAAACATGTAATAATTCTATTGTATAAGTGTAATTCGACCAAAAAAAATCTTAGGAATAAAATATTACCTTTTAGGTCCACTTGTATTAGATTAGGACACTTATTATAATTTTATTTAAAGAAGATTTAAAAGAGTTAAAATCAATGTTTAATAACTAAAACATTTTAAATATATGGTTATACATAAGATAAATTCTACTATAAATATTCATTATAAATATAAAATTATTTTATATATAATGGTATTTTATATATAAATTTTGGATATTAAATAATTTAATTTATTTATGACACATTGATGAAGGAGTAATTACCTTATTAATAAAATATTAACATAATTGATATTATAGTTATCCCAATAAATGTAATTTGAGACTTTTTAGGAATTAAAGTAATTTTATAGGTTAATATGACATGTTAGTATTTATTTAATTAACTTTTTTCTAACTAATCATGCTGTTATAATTTTCACAAAAATCAATTACCAATAGTGTCAAAATTGACATAAAATAGTTTTTAAAACAAATATTATATTATTAATTGTTATTTTATTCCTAAAAATCTATGGTTCGCCCAAATGAGTTATATAAGGTTATATATATTAATAATTAACCAATTGGGGTTATTTTGGCTTGTTATTGTGTGTTTATTTACCATATAGTGTAAGAAAACAAGAATACACAGTAAAAGTAAAATTAATTAACTTAATGTTAAATATAAATGATAAGGTTAAACTTGTAACATAAACTAGTCTAAAACCTATTTATTGAGAGTGTTTCGACCCATAACCAATTTAGATTCTAAATAAATCAATTTGGAGCTATTATAAACCGAATATGACTTTATTATAAAATAATATTGTATGTTTTTACTAAGTTTCCCCCCTCCTCCCTTATAAAAGGGAACCTCCTCCCTCTCATATTGACACAATTTAAATCCATAATGCTCTAAAAACCCCTACCCATTTCCCTTATATACATCCCTAGAAACATAATAGTGGTTCTGGTCTTCTACAAAGATCATCTTTAGTGCCCTAAGACGTGGTTTAGAAGAGGCGCATCAAAGAAGAGGTAATATCTTTTACAAATTCTTTCAAATTCATTTCTTATTATACTTATTATAATTTTTTTGTTTCATAATAATGTAATATCATTATTATCACTAATATACTGATATGTTATTATAAATATGAAACTTACCTATTTCACCTTCAATCCATCCTATGAAAAACAAAATCACAGCACGTGCGTACGTATAGAATACCATCTCCACGGTGTGGTGTAATCTGTTTTTCCAAAAACACCTTACATAGATGGGTATAATGGTTTAAAGAATAAATAAATTTGATTATTATAACATTATAAAAATTATGAGACATTCCATCATCCACTCCAATACCATTCAATAATAATGGGAACGATATCATCACTCGTGCGTACATACGGCCTACCGTCTCTACGATGTGATGCAACTCGTTCTACATGATATTCATTGAATAATGATTATATAAATGAATTGAATGAATAAATATGATATATATTATACTAAAACAATCTTTTAAATGTTTTATCTATAACCTAACAATAATAATAAAAATTTATTCAACAAAACAAGCATAAGAACATAATGAAATGAACACCCGAATAACAAGTAGCAATGAAATATTACTAATATGAAGATAACAATATGACCATATATGATATCATAACAATGAATAATATTATGTAATAAGTCAATGACATTATCTAAATCATTATACCAGAGGTTCGAATACATACGAAGCATATCAGACCTAAGGTAAGGGAAACTCTCACAATCTCATTTTTATCCGTGATTGTTTATACTTCAGAATTTACTGGGGAATATTTAACATCCACATCCATGTTTCCTAAATATTTAATATTATTTCTATCCTCCTACAATTTTTTAAATCCAATTTCACCCTTTGGATCATTTTTAGTAAAAGATATGAAAGGAATCTTTTGTCGTTTTTAGTACGAGGTACTTTTCGACTGTTCCGATCAAAGTATGAGAAGAATTTTTTTTAACTTATACGACATGAAATGATTTTTATGATTTCATAGAACATTATTTCCATGATGCTTCATTTACAAGTTTTCATGTTTATTTTTAATCAAATTCTTTTAGTTTAATATTTGATGACATGTTATTAAAGGAAAAATGTTTTTGAAGTAGAATGGATATTTTCCTCAAGAATCTAGTTCAGGTGTTTTATCAAAATTATTTTCCATCTATGATAATATAGGGTTATGTTTCTATCCATTTTTTTACATTTATTTGATTATGTTATTATGGAATTATTTTTATAATTTCCTTTTATCTTATATTTGTTATGTTACGATGGTATGATGTGTAAGAATCCCATTTTTATTACATGGGTTATGCTATGATTTATGATTTTGTGCCACACATAAGAATTTTTTCATTATGAGATGGTTGGGACCTATATCTCCCTATAATGCATCGGGAAAATATTTATTTCACACGAAATAGACATTTTTTGGAACGGCATATTAATATGGTTCAGTGATACAAGACTAAAATGAGGAGTGAACTCGGTTCAGAAATGGACTGTGTCCACTAGGATAGTATTGGAAATGAGTCTTGACTACTAAGAAATTATTCTCTATGATTTTGTGTGTATGCCACAATGTTCCTTGTTTTATGTTATGATTATTGGGATTACATTTCACTACCGTGATTTATCCCATTTTATAATATTATGATCTCTCTTACAGGTTATGATTTTCAAAATGTTATGTTCTTATAAATATTATATGATTGATACTTCCTTTGTTTACCTTTACTGAGAATTTGAGCTCAATCGTTTTTATGATTTCTTTTCCCCAGGTCAGGAAGACGGGTATTAAGTATGATATACCAAAAGGGACCCAAGATATGATAAAATAAAAGGGAGACTGTGAAGATGATTTATGAACTTGTTGATTATGTTTCCCAGTTTCTAAAGACACTATACCTATACGGTCCTTTCATGGTTTTGTTATATATTGTAATAAGTGTGCTTCAATTTTGAAGTAATAACAATGTATGTAAAGTATGGGTCATTAAAGTTGGTATCAGAGGAAAGTTATAGTCAACCTTTTAAAACTAGGATGTGAACGCCATTGTAATAACCCAAAAGATATGTCGAAGAATAGAAAACAATCTTAGTGTTTTAGAAATGGCCTTGAGTAAACTATGATAAGACCTAAAGTGTGAAATTTTAATACTGATTATGTTGTTTTCCTGTTATAATTTGTGTTTATCACACTATTCTTCATGGTTTTAGTCAATGGCCAGAACTCGAAGGAATCGTGTTAATGTGGAATGTGATGGTCAATGCAATGATTGTCCCCCTGAGAAACCAAATGTTATGGGAGCTAGAATGAAAAATATTGTGTCCATGATCACCAAAATTTCTAAAGCTATGAATCTTGTAGGACTTACAAACGAGCAAAGGATGGAGCAACATTCTATTGAATCCTTCATGCGATAGCGTCCACCCTCATTCAGTTGGTCTACTAATCCATTAGTGGCAGAAAATGGATCAGTACCACTGAAAAGAGAATTTCAGTTCTACAATGTTCTGAGCATGATAAAGTCATCTTAGAAGTATATCATTTGGAAGGTGAAGCTGATCAATGGTAGAATCTTATCAAGAATACAACACCCCAGGTTGAAATTGAATCAATGGAATGGGATGAGTTCAACAACTTGTTTTCCAATAAGTACTTCCCTCGAATTCTTCGAACAGAGATGGAGAAGGAGTTTCTTGAACTAAAGCAAAAAAGATGATGAATCTGTTCGTACTTACGAAGAATATTTTACAAGACATACAAGGTACTCTTCCAGAATTATTATCCAACCCGAGAGTACGATTGATCTATTTTTTAGTGGCTTAAAACCATGACTTCGAAGTGCGTTATCCATAAGGGACATCAATAGCTACGAGGAAATTTTTTTATGTTCTCTCAAGGTTGAGATTGATATTGGAGTAACCCATCATTCAAATGGGTTTGGTAAAAAAAGGAAAATGGAATTCAAAGGGAAATCTAAAGACAACACTGAAAATAAGATGAGTTTTCCCTTATGCTCAATGTGTGGAATGAAACATGGAGGTAATTGTATTAAAGGGACAAGTAAATGTTTGAAATGTGGAAAATAAGTTCATCGAGCCTTTTAATGTCGCAATGATGGGAAAAAATGTATAGTGATGTAAACAATGAAAAGGCTACATAGAATGCATCTCCTACACTTCAATGTTACAAGTTTAAGGAAATGGGGCATTATTCTAATAAATGCCCTAATCCAAGGGTTGTTGATGACGATCGACGTCAACAATCTCTTAAGGCCAAAGATAAAGGATGTCACATGCAATTTCAATCGGAAATCTGGAGTACGATAATGAAGTGTTGAAAGGTACACATTCCATCCACTCTAAAGTAGGAAATATTTTATTTAATACTAGATCCACCCACTCTTTTATTTATGAATAATTTTTTAAGGGTATCACCATATTACCTCAACAATTAGAAGTTGAGTTATCTGTAACCACCCCTAATGGCATAAAAGTGGTGTACAAAGTTTACTATAATTATACGATTGAAATTTGTGGGAAAGTGTATCCTGAAAATCTTGTGATCCTTCCTATAGTGGAATTTGATGTGGTTCTTGGCATGGATTTTCATTCTTTATATGGAGCTCATATCGATTTCCATAGAAGAGAAGTCACATTTCATATTCCGGATCAATCAATGATCATCTATCGATGTGAGGATGAATAAAACCTTCTAGTGGAAATTTCTTCAATATTATGGGTCTTTATTACAATAAATGAAGGTTATTTATCTCATATGGTTGGAGAGAAACTCACGATTAAGAATACTCCCATTTTATGGGAGTCTGATGATGTCTTTCCAAAGGAATTTCCAAGTCTTCCACCAAACCGTGAGGTTGATTTTTCAATAGAACTCATTCCGGGTGCTATGCCCATTTTAAAGAAACCTTATAGAATGACCCCAATTGAGTTGTAGGAATTGAAGAAGAAACTCCAAGAGAATATTGACAAGGGATTCATACACCCTAGTTCATCTCCTTGGTGATCACTTGTTCTGTTTGTTATGAACATAGATGGATCAATGAGACTCTCCATTGATTATCGAGAACTTAACAAGATCACTATCAAGGAAAAATATCCTCGCCCATGCATTGATGACTTATTTGACCAACTATGTGGAGCTCAATACTTCTTCAAGACGGATCTTTGTTCAGGGTATCATTAATTAAGGGTCAAAAGGTAGGATATACCAAAGACAACATTCCGTAAAGGTTATGGACATTATGAATTTATAGTGATTCCATTTGGTCTTTTTAATTCCCCTGCTATCTTTATGGATCTATTGAATAGAGTCTTTAGAGACTATCTTGATCATTTTGTGGTAGTCCTTATAGATGATATTCTTGTCTATTCAAAGAGCAAGTAAGAACATGGAGATCACTTGAGAATTGTATTAAAGATCATAATAAAGGAGAATATTTATGCCAAATTTACCAAGTGTGAATTTTTTATTCAAAAGGTTTCATTTCAAAGTCACATAATCTCAAAAGAGGGGATATCTATGGATCTAGAAAAAAAAGAGGTTATTGAAAGATGGTTGAGACCGACAACAGTAACTGAGATCTGAGGTTTTCTTGGTTTGGCTGGATATTATCTATGATTTGTGAAATATTTTTCACGATTATCTAATCCACTCACCAGGTTGACATGAAAAGGAGTTAAATTTGTTTGTACGGAGGAGTGTGAAGAGAATATCAAGGAGTTAAAATGAATATTATCTAGTGCAACTATACTCACACTACCTTGTAGTGGAGAAAGGTTTGTGGTCTACACTAATGCATCCATGAAGGGATTGGGGTGTGTTCTCATGAAAAACGATATGGTGATAGCTTATGCCTCACGACAATTGAAAATACCTGAGAAAAATTACCCAACTCATGATTTGGATTTAGCTACGGTAATCATTGCATTAAATATTTGGAGGCATTATCTTTATAATGAATGGTTTTATATTTATATTGATCATAAAAGATTGAAGTATATTTTCAAACAAAGGGAGATGAATATGTTCCAAATAACATGGTTGATGTTGATTAAGGATTATGACTGCTCAATTCATTACCACCCTAGGAAAGCAAACAAGGTGGCAGAAGAAATAAGTTGACAAGGACATGATAGCTTATCCATGATGAGGATCACTAAAGATCCAATATTTATGGATTTACAAAGGATGGATCTTGTAATTATAATGGAAGGGGAGAAATCTTATCTTTCTCAAATGAATGTTCAACCATCTATACATGTGACGATTGAAGAGGCATAAAAAGAAGATGTAGAGTTACAAAAGAAGGTGAGAAATGTTCCTGAATTCCACATTGATTGTGATGAAATAATAAGGATTAGGAATCAGGTTTGTGTTCCTCCCACCCAAGAATTAATGAAGTAAATATTGGATGAAGTTCATAGTTTTTAATTCTCTGTTCACCTTGGGAGCACCAAGATGTATAGGGACCTAAAAGGGTACTTCTGGTGGGATGGCATGAAAATAGATGTTTCTGAATATGACTCTCGATGCTTGGTTTTTCAACATGTTAAAGCTGAGAGACATAAGTCTAATGGGATGTTACAACCATTACCCATACTATAAAAGAAATAGGAAAACATAACTATGGACTTTGTCACTAGACATCCTAAATCATCCAAAAGAAATAATGCTATCTGGGTTATAGTTGATCATCTTATAAAGTTATAACACTTCAATGTTGTTAGAGAAGATTTTTCTCTTCATTAGATTGCCAGGATATATGTAAAGGTAGTGGTAAAATTGCATGGAGTACAACTTTCTATTATATCTCATCGGGATCTGAGGTTTACCTCGATGTTTTGGCAATGTCTTCATCATAATCTAGATAGAGAGTTGAGTTTCAGAACTACTTATCATCCACAGACAGACGGTTAGTCTAATAGGAATAATCAAACTCTAGAAGACATGTTGACGGCTTTCTCTATGGATTTCAAAGGTGGTTGGGATCAACACCTACTTTTGGTGGAATTTTATTATAATAATAGCTTTCACTCTAGTATTGGGATGGAACCTTGTGAAGCTCTCTATGGAAATAAATGTAGAACTCCAACTTGCTGGGATGAAGTTGGTGGAAGAAAGCTATTAGGACCAGATCTTGTTGATGAGATGGTAGAAAAGTTTATATCTATTCAACAAAACATAATAGTAGCTTAGAGACGACAAAAAAGTTATGCGGATAACCGAAGAAAAGACATAGAGTTTGAAGTGGGTGATAATGTGTTCTATAGAATATCTCCCTGGAAGAGTGTAATGAGATTTCGAAAGAAGGGAAAGTTGAGCCCTAGGTATATTGGTCCTTTAGAAATACTGAATTGTGTTGGGAAGGTAGCTTACTGATTGGTTCTTCCACCGAATACGTTTAATGTTCATGATGTGTTCAATGTATCTCTCCTGAGAAAGTACATACCCGATCCTTTACATGTACTCAGCTCAGAAGTTGTACCGTTGGAGAAAGATCTTTCTTATGAAAAACAGCTGATAGAGATTCTGTATCGTAGCAAAACTTTCTTAAGAAACAAGACCACTAACTTGGTGAAAGTTTTATGGAGGAACCACCAATTTTAAGAAGATACATGGTAACTTGAGGATATGATTAGGTAGAGGTATCCTCATCTGTTTGTTACCAAGTGACAAATTTCGAGGGCAAAAATCATTTTAAGGGGGATAGAATGTAACACCGGAGATTTTATGAGAAATATTTTATTTTTATGTATTATTTTATATGAATCACCAAAGGAATATTTCATAATACACAAAAATGTCTTGGCATTCATTACACGCAAGAGCAACCTCTCTCGATAGCTTGCGTTGTACACAATACTGAGTTTCACTAAACAATAAAATATTACTAAAATATTATATAGAGTAGCCATTATGAATATTAATACCCACTTTTTGAAATTTTATAAAATTTAGCATTCAAAATGGACTTCATTTTTGGATTTTATATATCGAAATTATCCGAGGGTGAATTTTTGGTATTTTTCTAAAAACGTTCAATTTTTGATGAATAGTTAAAACACCAAGTTATTGGTTAAATCCAACTTTTTATTTAAATAATCATTTGTTTTATTTAAATTTATTTTAGGTAAAAATAGATACATAATACCTATATAAGGTCAGTTTAATTAATTGGAGTATTTTAATAATAATATAGATAAATAAATTTTTTATGGAATTTTTTATCGTCTTTTACCCACCTCCTAGGAGCATTTGCAATTTTACATAAAACTTAATTTAATCTCTACTATGAGTTGAATTAAGAAAAACTGAGAGACATAGTTAATATCAAGGAGTAAAATGTGGTTCAATATGATAAAAATTTTTTTTTGGTGAATATTAACTTTTTACTTTTATTTACCATGGTTAAAAGTAAATAGAGTAATCAAGGGTAAAAATGATATTATTATTACCCTAACAGATGTCTTAAATCTATTGGATAAGTGTAATTTGACCAAATACAACATTAGGAATAAAATATTACATTTTAGGTCGACTTTGATTAGATTTGGACACTTATTATTATTTTATTTAAAGAAGAGTTAAAAAAGTTAAAATCAAAGTTTAATAACTAAAAAAATTTTAATATAAGGTTATACATAAGTTATGTTAGAATATAAATATTCATTAGAATGATAAAACTATTTAATACATAATTGTATTTTATTATTATTTTTTAGACATTAAATAATATAATTTATTTATAACACAATGATCATGTAGTAATTACCTTATTAATTAAATATTAACATAATTGATATTATAAATACCCACGTAAATATAATTTGAGACTTTTTATGAATTAAAATAATTTTATAGGTTAATATGACATTTCATTATTGATTTAATTAACTTTTTTTGAACTAATCATGCTGTTATGATTTTCAAAAAAATCAATTACCAAAGAGTGTCACAATTGACATAAAATAGTTTTTAAATCAAATATTATATTATTAATTGTTATTTTATTCCTAAAAATATATTTTTTTGGCAAAATGACATATATATGGTTATATATATATTAATAATTAAAAACATTGGGTTATTTTTGCTTGTTATACTATGTTTATTAACAATATAGTGTATGAAAATAAGAAGACATGGTAAAATATATATTATTTAACTTAGAGTTAAATCTAAATGATAAGGTTAAAATAGTAACCTAAAATTTCTTAAAACCTATTGGTTTAGAGATATGCTATACATACCCACATTATATTATAAATAAATAAATTTAGAGCTATTCTATACCGAATATGTATTTATTATAAATTAATATTTTAAGTTTTTTCTAAGGTGCCCCTCTCCTCCTTTATAAAAGGGAACCTCCTCCCTCTCATGTTTACACTATTTTGTTCCTTCATGCTCAGAAAACCTCATCCCATTTCCCTTATCAACATCCCTAGAAACATTATAGTGGTTCTGGTCTTCTACAAAGACCAAATTTAGTACCCTAAGAGGAGGTTTAGAAGAGGCACGTCCAAGAAGAGGTAATATCTTTTACCAATTCTTTCACATTCATTTCTTCTTCTACTTCTTCTTATTTTGTTGATTCATAATAAAGTAATAAAATATATATCACTCATATACTGATATGTTATTATAAATATGAAACAACCCTATTTAAACTTCTTTATATCCTATGAAAAACAAAATCACCACGCGTGCGTATGTACAGAATACCATCTCCACGCTGTGGTGTAATCTATTTTTATAACACCACCTTACATGGATGGGTATAATAGTGTAAAGAATATATATATATATGTGGTTATTATAACATGTTACTAATTCTGAGACATTACATCGTCCACACCAATACCATTCAATAATTATTTGAACAATATCATATCTCGTGCGTACGTACGACCTACCGTCTCCACGATGTGATGCATATCATTCTACATGATCTTCATTGAATAATAAATATATAAATAAATTGAATGAATAAATATGATATATATTATAATAATACCATTATATAAATTATTTATCTATAACATAAAAAGAATAAAAATAATTTATTTGACAAAAAAAGCCTGAGAATATAAAGAAATTGACACCTGAATAACAAGTAGAAATTAAATATTACTAAATAGAAGATACTAATATGACCATATATGATATCATAACAATGAATATGATTCTATAATAAGTCAATGACTTTATTTATATCATTATATAGGAGTTTCAGATACGTATGAAGCATATCAGACCTAAGGTAATTGAAAATCTCAAAATTTCATTTTTATGCGAGATTGTTTATACTTTAGAATTCATTGGTTGTATTTATCATCAACATCCATTAATCCTCAATATAAAATATTATTTCTATCCTCCTACAATTTTTTAAATCCATTTTTATCCATTGGTGTGTTTTTTTAAAATATATGAATGGAAAAATATTATGAAAGGAAAAAAATGTATGACATGTTAAGAAAGGGAATTTTTTTTGAACTAGAAAGGACATTTTCTTCAAGAATAGAGTTCATGTGTTTTATAAAAATTATTTTCCATCTATTATAATATAGGGTTCTTTTTATATCCCTATTTTTACATTTATTTTATTATTTTATGATGAAATTATTTTTATGATGTTATTTTGTATTATATGGATTATTTTATGATGGCATGATGTTTAAGATTCCCAATTCTATTACATGGGTTATGCTATGATTTATGATTTTGTGGCACACATAATAATGGATTAATTATGAGATGGGTGGGACCTATATCTCCCTCCAATGCATTTGTAAATGTTTTATATCTCATGAGATAGACATGACTGGAACGATAGGTTAATCTGGTTCAGTGATACAGGATTGAAATGAGGAGTGAACTCGGTTCAGAAATGGACTTTGTCCACTAGGATTGTCTTGCAAATGAGTCTTGATGAACTAAGAAATGATTCTCTTTGATTATTTGTTTATGCCACAAAGATTCATGTTTTATGTTGTGATTATTGGGATTACATTTAACTACCATGATTTATCACATATTATGATATTATGATCTCTTTTGCAGGTTAAGATTTTCAAAATGTTATGTTCTTATGAATATGATATGATTTATATTTTCTTTTTTTACCTTTACTGAGAATTTGAGCTCACCTTTATGTATGTTTTATTTTCCCCAGGTCCGAAAGAAGGGTATTAATTATGATATGCCAAAAGGGACTCTATATATAATAAAATAAAAGGGTGTCAATGTAGATGATTTTTGAACCAGTTGTTTATGATTCCCAGTTTCTAAAGACACTATACCAATATGGTCCTTTAATGGTTTTATATATGTTAGAATAAGTGTGATGCAATTTTGAAGTAATAACAATGTATGTAAATATGGGTCGTTATAGGTTTCCCATACTATGCATCTAAGATCACTATTTCTTATTTCCCATGTCTGTATTTTATGAACATTGTTTTTAATATTATAACAGTAATGGGGAATATTTTTATGAGAAACATTTATGACATCATTGAAATTCAGAATATTTTTTTTCTTTGTTTCAAACTCAAATAAAAATTTATTTTCCATTGGCATGGGTTTTGGAAATTTAATTGAATATTCAAATAAAAATATTCCATATCAATGTATAAAAAGCCTAAATCTATTTAATATTAGTATATTAGAGACCGTGTGGAATGTTGTTGGTGTGAAAATAAATTTGTAAGGAAGATAATATTATTAGGGATTATTAATATTTATTTTATGGGTTTTAGTTTTTATCAAATATATTCTGAATTATAATAAAGAATTTATAAAATAATATAGAATGGAACATAATATAGAGTAACAAAAATGGTATAAGAGACCCCATAGAATAGAAAAACCAATTTAAAAAGGCTTTTTTTAATAATGTGGAATTTGATACTTATAAACATGAATCATGTCATTATCTATACATACATGCATGATCCTTATATATATTTTTACAAATATACTCTTTTCATTGGTGTTTCATTTACAAAATGTCAATAGACTAGTAGGCATATATAAATGTAAAAAAAATCTATCATCTAATTATTGGGATTAAGTGAGATTATGAGTATCATAAATACCTCAATCATTATATTTTTTTGGGATACTATATAAATATGTATAAAATTTCAACATACATGTGTTATTCCTCAATGATAAGTCTAATGTTATTTTCTTAAATGAGGCGCATCATTATGGGGATAAAGTCTTTCTTTGTTCTACTTAAATAAATTTTTGAGATCCATTTCACTAGGGTTTTCCTTTTAAGGGAATAACATGGATGTTAGAGGACCTTATTGATTTTATAGTTTCTCTTTTTATCCCATGATAGATGAATATTCAGATCAATTTTCTTAAAATATATTTTGGGAAATTTTAAAATGAATATGCACAATGGGGGACCTGTCAGGTGAAATAAGTTTTTTAGTACCCATG
Organism: Viscum album; assembly: GCA_963277665.1. Classification (NCBI taxonomy): domain Eukaryota; kingdom Viridiplantae; phylum Streptophyta; class Magnoliopsida; order Santalales; family Viscaceae; genus Viscum; species Viscum album. Next base: position 1,858,593,398 of record OY728160.1, read on the forward strand.
GATTGAGGAATGTGGCATTTGGTTAGGCCTTTTTATGTGTTTAAAGATCATGAGATGAGTTGGAAAGAGGATGGGAGAGTTTGGAATGGTTTTGAATGAGTTTGGAGGCATTGCATAGGGAGCACAGTTTGAGCAAGGTTAGGGGAAACCATGTAGATTCTCTAGGAAACCGTGTAGGGGGAGATAGAAGGCTTCGCACAGCCTGCATACGGTTTGCCAAACCAGGCGATCCAACCATGTAGAACCTTTCTCTCAAGGAAATAGCATGTGCATGGTTAGCTCACGGTTTTCCAAACCATGCGGGATAACAGTTCATCCACTTAAAATAGAATTTCAAAACACAAGTTCACTTGATATTGCCTCATTCCTCTCCAAATCCTCTCGCACTCGAGCCTTACTCGGGATTTTGGTTCCTCATGGGTTTAAGGTGATATTCCACTGATTCATGAAGCGATTCAAAGGGGTTTCATGGTGGTTTGATGGTGGTTTCTCCCGGGCAAGAATTTCCTCTTGGTTTTCTTGTGGGTTCCTATAGATCCACATCACTCTCTTTCTTGGTTTTCTAGATCTACACTTTTTTTGTGTAGATACAGGATTTTGGTTGCCTTAGATGATGATTTTAAGGCATGTTATGGTTAGGTAAGGGGATCTAGAGAGTTTTCGGTGGTGTGTTCGCCAGATTTGAGGTGTGAGTTCTTGTGGGTCGATTTATCGGGAACCCTTAAGGTTAGTTGCTTCTCTCTAAAATCCACTTGGTTATAACTTGTGTTGTTCAATTATAATAAATTTTTTTTCCATGAAATTAATTGTGATTGTTGTTCCAAATTGGTTGGAAATCCATTTGTTGATGTTTTGAGATTTTTGGGGAAAAAGGGGGTTATATGGTGAAATGATATTATTGTTGATTTTAAAATAGAGATTTTAAATTTCTTTGTTGAGATTGATTTGAGAAAATGGTTGATGAAGAATGGTTTTCCATAAAGAAGTGGTTTTTATTGAATTGTGTTTTGGCCTGGAAAATGGATTTCAATAAATGGACGATTTATTGAAGTGGATTGGTATGAGATGGAATTGGTTGATTTCATGTTGTTGTGACCTTGGTGGATCATATTCTTGTTTATGGCTTGATGGGAATGTTGTGTGGAAGTGGAGATAAGTACCACTATAAAAAGTTTATGGATAGTGGATGGAAGAGCCACCATCAAAGGACCAGTGGATGGGAAGAGACACTAGTTTTGAATGGGTGAATGGGTTGGACGGAAGCTCCACCATTTATTTGTGGTTGGGATGTACCACTGGTTGTGAATGGGTGAATAGTTTGGACAGAAGCTCCAACATTTGGTGGTGGTCGGGAAGTGCCACTAGGTGTGAATGGGTGAACGGGTTGGACGGAAGATCCCACATTTGGTTGTTTTGGTTGTTTTTTGTGCATTACTTTACAAGTTAGAGATTGTTGAGCTAGTCTGTGAATGATTAAATGGATTGTGGAATGTTTGGTTGGATTTCCCTTGGTTGCTTTGTTTGGGTGTGAAGGCTTCGAAAGGGCATGTTTGGCTCATGGAAATGGTTGTACATGTGATTATTTTATATAAATTATTTTATATAAATGTGTTAATGGCTTTATCCTAGTTGCGTGTGTAGGGAAGTCATTTGGGGAAAACCGACTATTTTTTAGTACTCACCCCCTTATTTGGAAAGTTGGTGTCTTTTTAGATGTTGTGTACCCTGACATGGGAAAAGGAAAGGCATCACCCTCCTTTTGTGGTGCATCGTGATGTCTGGGTGGAGCTTGGAACTTGGAGCTTGGTATAGAGCCATGGTGGTATCATAGAACATGTTTCTTTGTTGTTTGGTCATCCGCATAGTACTCTAATATTGTGTTGTTTTTTTGGTTTTGGGATGTATTGTGGAACATTTTTTTGTATTTTGGGAATTCATGTTGGAATATTTTATTAAAATGCATCATATAGTGGTGGTTAACGAATGGTTTGGTTGGTTTTTTCTTAAGGGAAAATTGTTCCACAATTTGATCTTAAAGCCCTCAGCATTTATTTCCAGCCTTTGCTATCTAGGTAATATCTAGTAAGGCCAAGTAGCCCTCACTGCCTCTTCTAGCCAATGAGTTAGGGGTAGGGTGTTACAAGTGGTATCAGTTTGTTCGGTTCTTAGCTTTCAAGTGAGAGCAATTGTTTGGTCTCTTTGGCGCCTTGGTTTTGGAGTTGACATTCACTGTGGTATATTCCTTAAGTTGGGATGGAAGCATGGTATAGGAATGTCGGAAAATGGAATGTGTAGCCTAAAAGGATGTACATATCCCTCTTATGCTGAAATTCAAGTTATTAGGGTGTTTTTTACATAATTGTTTTGGAGACACTTATATGCATTGGAAATCTCATTGTCGTGGGTCCAGCCAATGAGATGTGTGTGGAATATAAGGTAAAAATGACTTCCCTCTAGGATTCATATTTCATTGGGGTATAATGATTTATTGTGTGATATGAATATGTGAAATTTTAATGTGAATAAATTGGTATTTTGAAAATGGTTTGGTTTTCAAAATGGTGAATCATGGAAAATGTGAACAGGTGGAAAAACTTGTGAGATAATGTTCTGTAAGGTTATTAGAAATGGGAATTCCTAATGTCTATGGAAGTGAGGGTCATGTTTGTTTGTTATCTGTTGATAGAAATGGCACTGGGTAGGTGTCATAGAGACCAACTGGAGGAGGCTTCTGAGAATGTGGTAGCACCTGATCCTCATGTGAACCAGAAACTAGTGAAAAGCATACTGCAGGCCTTCCAAGATGTGGAAAGTGGAAATAAAATGGATGAACCAAGGAATGTAGACCATGTGGTTTAGTTTCAAAAGAAGAATCCACCCATCATTAGGGGTGATTCAGAGTCGGAGAGGGCAGAAGCATGGTTGAATAGAATGAACAAAATTTTCAAGTTCTTGGGAACACTAGTAGAGTTAAAAGTGAATTTATCCACCTATATGTTGGCATATCTATTCCTTTAGTGGTGGGAGTTGGTAGTTCATGTGGGGACAGACTAGGGTGTGATGTGGGAAGGATTTAAAGAATTGTTTAATAAAAAATTCTACCCACAAACGTTCAGAATTCAGCATATGACTGATTTCTCCAGTTTGAAGCAAGAGATTATGTCTATGACAGAGTATGCAACTATGTTTATGAACATAGTGAGGTTTGCACCTAAGGTGGTGGGTAGCACATTTTTGCAGTCAAGGATCATTGAATCAAGGTTAAGGCAAGAAATCTGTTCAAAGATATCAGTACTATGTATAGATGATTACACAGAGATGGTGAATAGATCCTATGTGGCTGAGAAGAATCTATTGGGTGCTCTCGGTGGAGGAAGCATGGTGGTACCCATGGGTAATAGTGGGAACTCTAATGATGGGTTCAATAGGAGGAGGGACACTTATTACTAGAGTGGGAGTATGGCACATAATCCGATGGCAGGTTCAGTGAATCTTCCTCTGAAGCCCTAGTGAAAACCGGGATGTTTTTAGTGTGGTTCGACGAGCCACATCAAGAGACATTGAATGACACAACCTCAAACAAGTAATAATTTTATGTAGATGGGGATTCTGTAGCATTATTTTAGGAATTATCTAAGGTCGGGTGCAGGTGATACTTATTAGGGATCGTAGACATCATATGCTTCGACAGGATAGTGACAACAGCACACCCCTCATCAGCAGAGTAAAGTGGGTCAAGGTGATTCTCGAAATACCACAATGCCTTAGTAGGGAAATAAAGAGAAGATCATGGAAAGAAAAAATGTGTTTGGAGATGAGAAGGTTGCGGTAGATGACCAGTCGGTACCGTCCATGGTGCGATGTACTATCCTTTTTAATTCTACATTGATGCATGTGTTGTTCGATATGGGTGCATCACACTCTTTAATTTCGGCACGTGTGGTTTATTTTCTGGGTTTAAGCGTAAATGTATGCCATTGGTTTTAAAACATCACACTCCTCTGGGTCGAAGAGAGTGTAAAGCCTTCTTGTGTAGATCATGTTGTGTCGTTGTGGGCGAGGTTGTTCTAATGTGGAATTAATCTGTGCTTGAGATAGATGGGTATGATGTCATAATAGTAAGGGTTAGGCTAGTGGATTTTAAGGCCCACATAAACTGTGATAAGAGAATAGTGTCTTTTAAGACACATGATGGTGTTAGACATCTCGTTAGAGAATAGTTGCATGAATGGTAAGGTGCAACCGGTTTGTTTGCACCAGAAGTTGGCACGTTATCGTATATATTGGTGGTGTTGTCATTGGAATCAGTAATGGGTGTTGAGTAGAGTGTTCTTCTGTTAGTGGTGGATCAGTTCATGGATTTTTTTTCTAAATAATTCAATGGGTTTCCTCCCATAAGATAAGTGGAGTATACGATTTATCTCCTTCCGGAGACTAGTCCTATCTCACTTCCGTCGTATCGGATGACCCCTACTGAATTGCTGGAAATGGAAGTTATATTGGAAGAGTTAGAAAACATTTGGTTTATCAGGCCTAGAATATCCCCATGGGTAGCGCTAGTGTTGTTTGTGAATAAGGCATATGGAACATTGAGGCTCTGTGTTGATTATCGTAGAATTAACCAGGTTATGATAAAGAACAGATATCCACTTCCATGAATTGATGATATGTTCGACCATTTGAGGGGTGCGCTATGGTTCTCCAAGATTGACCTGAGGTCTAGATATCATTAATTGCATGTGAGGGAGGATGATATTCCTAAAATAGCTTTCATAAGTAGACATGGCTGTTATGAATATATGGTTATTCCATTTGGTCAAATGAATGCGCCATCAGTGTTTATTCCATTGATGAATCATTTATTTTAGAGATATCTAGATTCATTTGTGGTGGTGTTTGTAGATAATATTCTGGTGTATTTAAATACAAGGGTGGAGCCTGAGCAGTACTTGGAGATAGTTCTAGGGATCATTATGGATCATCGATTGTTTTCAAAATTGTCAAAATGTGACTTTTGGATATAGGAAGTTCATTTTCATGGCCATGTGATTTCTGAAAGGGTTTTTTCAGTGGATCCAGAAAATATAGAGGCTATTATCTCGTGGCAACCACAAAATAATTTATTTGAGATACAAGGTTTCCTTGGTCAAGGTGGGTATTATCGGTGTTTTTTTCATGATTTTTCATGATTGGCATCACCAATAACAGCTTTGACAAGAAACAATGTTCCATTACAGTGGAAAGAACAATGTCACCAGTGTTTCGAAGAGCTAATGGGTCGCCTTACATTAGCATCAATATTTGTTTTTCAAGAATCAGGAAAAGGGTATGTGGTGTAATATGATGCATCTGTATCAAGGTTTCGGTGTGTTCTCATGCAAGGGAATCATGTGGCTGCATATGGCTCATGGAAATTGAGAGTGAATGAGAAAAAATACCCAACTAATGACTTTGAATTGGTAGTCGGGGTGCATAATTTGAAAGTGTGGCATCATTATCTCTTCGGTGATAAATCCACATTATATACAGATCATAATAGCTTGAAGAACATTTTCTCATAATGGGATTTGAACTTGACGCAAAGGAGATGGATGGAATATCTCATGATGTTTGTTTTTTACTAAATGTACACACCAGGTAAAAGAAATTTGGTGGCAGATACATTATGTAGAAAATCATATGCCCAGATGGTGAAATAGGCAATGGACCAGTGAAAATTGTTGTCGGTTAATGCTGATAGGCTGTTGAAATTTGAGGACCAGGGGAGAGAGCAGTCTTCTTTCCAGTTTTTTGATTCCTGACTTTGTTGTCTTGGTTAAAGAGGCACAAATATCTGATTCTAAGTGTGTGACCAGGGGGTTGAGACTCAATGGTAGAAAGACCATTAAAGGTTGGAAACTGAATGGAGATTCAGTTTTGTGTTTTCATAATCAAGTGGTTGTACCAGTTTCTTTTCAGAAGGATCTTATCAAAGAGTATCATCATTCTAGGTGGGTTGTTCATCCTGGAATTCAAGAAAGGTATAAAGCATTGAAAGCTTTGTTCTAGTGGGATAGTATTAAAAGAAGAGTAGCTAAGTTTGTTTTGAGATTCTTGACTTGTCATGAGGTCAAGGAAGATCATCAGAGGGCAGCATGAATATTGTAGTCTTTAACAATCCCTATTTAGAAGTGGGAGAAAATACAAATGGATTTTGTCACACCTCTCCCACGAATGGACAGAAAGCAAAATTCCATTTGTTTGATAGTGGATCTGCTAATGATGTTGACCAATTTTATTTCAATTCGTGCACCTAATACGGTGGTGGATCAGTCCAAAACCTATATTTGGGATGTGGTAAAGAGGCATGGTGTACCAGTTTCAATTGTATCCAATAGATATATGAGGCTTACAACTCATTTCTAGAAATCCTTATAGTAATCCCTTGGATCTAGGTTGACCATGAGTACAATGTATAACCCTCAGACGGATGGACAATCCAAGAGGACGATACTAACACTAGAGGATATGTGGCGGGCTTGTGTTATAGATTTTGGTGGCTCGTGGGAGGAGCACTTTTCGTTGGTTGATTGCTCGCACAATTATTGTTATCAGGCATCCATACATATGGCTCTGTTTGAAGCATTGTATGGGCGGCCCTGTCGTTCTCCACTCTATTGGGTGGAAACATGTGAGTCCTCGATGGTTGGACCGATCCTTATCCAGAAGACTACGGCGATGATAAAGATGATCAAGAAGATAATGGAGATGGATCAGAGTCATCAAAAATTGTATGCGGATCATCATCGATGGCCGTTGTCATTCAAGGTCAGTGATCATGTTTTCTTGAGGATCTCTCCTAGTTTGGGACATAATCAGTTTGGGAAGCAGGGAATGTTATCTCTGATGTATATTGGAGGTTTTAAGATTCTTGAGTGGGTTGGTGTGGTGGATTATCAGTTGGATTTTCCTCCTATGTTTAGTACAATGCACAATGTGTTTCATGTGTCGCAGTTGAAAAAGTATCAGCCGGATTGTGGCCATGTGATTTGATGGGATCTTGTTCAACTGGAACCAGATGCTTAGTTGGTGCACGTGTCAGTGCGTGTTGTGGATAGGCATGAGAATGTCTTGCGTGGTAAAATAATCGGTTTAGTTAATGTTTTTGGTATCATGGTCAGATTTAAGAGGAGACATTGGAGCGGGAGAAAGAGATGGTCAAGTAGTGGCTTGAGCTCTTTCAGCAAAGGGTGGGTTCACTATTTTCTTAGGATAGAAAGTCCAATTGTTGAGAGAATTTAGTACCCCCATTTTGAGTTATGTAGTCATTGGTTATGAATTTATATGTGTTTAAAGTGCACTAGATTAGTTGGTAAGAGGTTGTGAGAGTTTGGAATGGGTTTGAATGAGTTTGGAGGATTTGCATAGGGAGCATGGCTTGAGCACGGTTAGGGGAAACCGTGCAGATGCTGAAGGAAACTATATAGGGGAAGACAATAGGATTCACACGACATGCACAATGTTTTCCAAACCGTGCAAGGAAACCATTCAGAACCATTCTCTCAAGGCAGTAGTGTGCGCAAGGTTAGGGCACACTTTTCCAAACTGTGCGACCACTTAAAATAGTGTTTTAAAACCCGAGTTCACTCAGGATTGCCTCATTCCTCTCCAAATCCTCTCTCACTCGAGCCTCACTCAGGATTTAGTGTCCCCAGGGTTGAATGTGATCTTCTACTGATTCTTGAAGTGATTCAAAGGGGTTACGTGGTGGTTTGAAGTTGGTTTCTCTTGGGTAAGTCTCTCTTCTTGGTTATCTTGTGGGTTCCTCTAGATCCACATCCCCCTTTTCTTGGTTTTATAGATATACACTTGTTGTGTGTAGATATAGGGTTGTGGATTCCTTGAATGATGATTTAAAGGATTGTGATGGTTAGGGAAGGGGATATAGATAGGTTTCAGTGGTGTGTTCTCAGGATGTGAGGTGCGGGTGCTTGTGGGTCAATTTCTCAGAACCCTAAAGGTAGGTGGCTTCTCTCCCGACTCTACATGGTTAGAACTATTGGTTTTTGATTTCAATTAATTTTTTGTGCCTGAAATTAACTGTGATTGTTGTTCCAAATTGGTTGGAAATCCCTTTGGTGATTTTTTAGGGGTTTTTTTTGGAAAAAGGGGGTTTTCTGGTGAAATTCTATTGTTTTCGATTCTAAAATATAGATTTTAAAATGGGTTTTTGAGAATTATTTGGGAAAATCGTTGATGAAAAATTGTTTTCAATAAATATTTTTTTATTGAAATGTGGTTTGGCATAAAAAATGGTTTTCAATAAAAATATGATTTATTGTAGTGGATTGGTATGAGATGGAATTGGTTGATTGCATGTTTTTTTGATCATGGTGGGTCATATGCTTGTTTATGGGTTGAAGGGAATGTTGTGTGTAAGTGGCGAGAAGTAACCTTATAAAATGGGATGGATAGTGGAAGAAAGTGCCACCATTGAAGGATAAGTGGATGGGAAGAGACACTATTTGTGAATGGGTGAATGTGTTGGACAGAATCTCCACCATTTGGTGGTGGTTAGAAAGTACGACTAGTTATGAATGGGTGAATGGGTTGGATAGATGCTCTACCATTTGGTTGTGGTAAGTAAGTACCACAAACAGTGAATGGGTGAACGAGTTGGATGGAAGCTCCACCATTTGGTTGTTTTGGTTTTTTTGTGCATTACTTTGCAATTTGGAGATTGTTGTGATAGTGTGTGAATAATGAAATTACTTCTGGCATGTTTGGATGGATTTTTCTTGGTTTCTTGTTTTGGGTGTGATGGATTGGTAAGGGCATGTTTGGCTTATGGAAATGGTTGTTCTTGTGATTATTTTATATAAATTGTTTTATATAAATATGATAATAGTTTTATCCTAGTGGCGTGTGTAGGGAAGTCGATAGGGAATAACCTACTGTGTTTTAGAACTCACCCCCTACTTTGGCATGTTGGTGTCATTGCAGATTTTGGTGCAGTGACGTGGGAAAAGGTCGGGCATCACCATCCTCTTGTGGTGCATCGTGATGTTTAGGTGGAGCTCGGAGCTTAGATATTGGTGTAGAATATTGGTGGTATCATGGCATTTGGTGCTTTTTTGTTTGGTCTTCTTCATAGTACTCTGATATTGGGTTGTTTGTTTTGGTTTTGGTACGTATTGTGGAAAATTTGGTTGCCTTTTTGGAATTCATGTTGCAATGTTTTATTGACACGCATCATATAGTGGTGGTTAATGGTTGGTTTGGTTGGTTTTGTCTTAAGGGAAAATCATACACCAATTTATCTTGAAGGCCTCGACATTTATTTCCAGCCTTTGGCATCTTGGAAATGTCACCTAATTCCAATTATCCCTCACCCCCTCCTCTAGCCAATGAGGTAGGGGTGGGGTGTTACAAGATTTCCACATGTGAAAGGGATCATTATGGAACCATATCAATTAACATGTTTAATATAGGACCTCATCCATTGAATTTTGAAATATGGATACATAAGGGAGTGGTATTAAAGTGTGTTCATTAAGAAGGAAATTCCATACTAAGATTAAACTTTCTTCTAGAAAGGGAACAATAGCCATGTCTTTATTCCATAATCTTCCATTTTTGTACACTTCATAATTATGGACATGTATGGGAACCATATCTTAGTGATTTCAAAATGAGGAATACTCTATATATAATTTGGAAAAATTATCATTGAAGTTTGTAATAGTAAAAAATTTGAATGATGGATGCCAATTCATAAATTTAAACAATGAATGTGTAATATTTTAGAGGAAAAAATTCATTGAAGTGTAAATCCTTTTATGAACATCATCATTTACCTATAAAATTTTATTCTACTCTACCTAATCCATTCTAGTTATATATTAATTTTTTAATTGGAACAAATCTATCATGTTGAAATCTATAAAATTCTAATGTTTCTTTTAAAATGTGTTTTACTATCAAAAGTAATATGATATTAAAGAATTTTATGGTATCATTGAAAATAAATTTTATAAATAAAAATTATCAAAATATACATTTATTTATTTTTCTAGGTTCAATTATATTATTATGTTTTAATTCATGGGAGTCTAAAATTTTAATATCCTCAACATTTACTCGAGATATAATAACATTTCATAAAAAAATATACCAAAATCTTTATATCCTCTACAATTTATCACAATCTATTATCATCATAGTAGAAAAATAAATTTACCAGTTTTAGTGGTTGTAATATTTATTCAAAATTTTGGGTAATAAAACCATGAATAATTATTATTGATCAAAATATTTGTTGAATTGAAAATTGTACATTCCATGAATGTTATTACATTACTTTTTTGTCTATGAAATTTTATATTTTGTTAAATGATCATATTTTAGTAATATGGAATTCATTTGAGAATATTTTTTTTGTAACATAAATGAGGGTTCACATAATAATGATAAAATTAGTTTATATTTTTACTATGAATCAATCATTTAATATTTTATATAATTGATCAAGATAAATTTTAAAATATATATATGAATTGAGTTTTAATTACACAAAAAATTTAAATATAATTTGAAATGGTATAAAATATACATATATTTTGTCATGAGTTACTTAAAATATTTATTATTTATTAGTTTCAAAATTATATTGTTTCACATAAAAATATAAATGTTTTATATTTTAATTATTAGTTAAATAATTATTGAAAATATAGTGAATAATTTTTTTTAAATCATTTAAAAATATTTAACAATGAAATTTCATAGAATTTAGAAGAAATTATAATTCAGATATTCTATTCCATATAAATACAATCCTACATATGGAAAATAAAGTTTACAAAAATTGTTTTCCACATTCATTATATAATTAATTTCATGTGTATGTACTAATAATTTTTTAAAATAAACATCCAAATTTTATTAATATTATTATTGTTAAGCAATTATTGATATAGAATATAAATTAAAACACATATATAAATATTCACAGACATGATGAATTTTATGAGTTATTTATTTACACAAAAAATATGGATTACCCCTACGAACATGAATGTCAAAAATTTATTTTGTGACTCTCTAAATTTTAATTCATTTTCAATATCCCATTAACCCAAAATGAATATTTTAATAACCTAGGAAAATATAATTTGAAAAATAAAAAAATTAATATATTTCAAATATGAATTTCTAAAAACATGTGAGAACATTAAAAAATATCATGTTTTGTCATCCCATATCATTTATATAACCAATGAAATCAACATAAACCCCCATAAATAATTAGTTAGGAAAATAAAACAAATATAATGATAAAAATATGTTTTAAATATCATGAATGTAAGAATATATTCCCTATCAAAATTAGTTAAATATCATGTTTTTATATATTTCTATCAGTGAGTAGTATTATCATAATCACTATTATAATTTTTTTTCAATAAAATAAATAATGAAAAAACAACCACATTTTATGTTATGATGTCATTTTAAGAAACATGTTCTGTATTATTTGTGAACTAAAATATACTATGAGAAAATTATTCATGCATGAATGTAATCCATGAATTAAAAATTATTGTTACATCCCCTAATATACTCAATCAGATAATATGAATCGAGTGAAAACAAGATTACTCAAATGGTAAAATAATTCATGAAATTGGTATGTTATTTTAGTGATTCTATGAAATTATCAACAACTTGGTTTAACCACTAATATATAAATAGTTTGGAAAAACAACTACCACTCAGTTTATACTAATAAATTGTTTGAAAAATTTTATAAGCCTGCATTAAACATTGTCATAGTGCTATGAATATAAAACCTAACTAAAGTAATAATTTGTAATTAAACCATTATCTATTAGTCTATTTAATTATTTTGAGGAAATCAAATAATAGAATTTCGAAATATGGATTTCTAGAAAGAATATAAAATAAATTGAAAAATATATATTTCCTATAAATAAAAAAATCCATATTATTTTATCTTTGGTGGAATTGTTAATCACAATACAATAACTTTTCATATGGATTTCGGAAAATTTTGTATAAGGGACTCAACAATAAATATTCAGTTTTTTATTTAGTACCGAAAATAATTATTTGAATTCCAATTAAAATTTTTTAATTAATGAAAAAATATAAAGGATTTTAAAGAATAATGTGGTAGAGTCTGAGGGTCACTTTATAGAAAATGAAAATACATTACACTAAGAGATAAAAATAATCAAAAGAGACATAACATATTATTGTTCACATTTATAATTAAATACATCAACCTCCTTGTTACCCTCCCTATAAGTGTTAGTATTCGTGACATTTAGAAAAATATTGTTATAGTGGTCCTTTTCACATACAAAATACTCCATCAATTGGGGAGGAGGTCTTATTATGTGTAAGTCACCATGATTTTGATTGAAAAAACATGTATATTGATATAGTTTATCTTACATGTTCTAATTATAGTGATAATTTTATTTGATTCCACATTAATATGGTTTCTCTTCATAAAGAAAGATGAAAAATAACTAATTTATGTGCCCTTAGAATCCAAAAAATAATAAAACCTCACCTGAATCCTTGAATTAAAACTGATAAGTGTTATAGTTGAACACATCTTTGGTTTCCCAATATCACACCCAGTCACTCAACATTTCCATGTTAGAACATATTCCAACTTTTGGATAGTATATTCTTTGGTCATATAAGATTTAAATTAAAAATTCATCATTACACAATTAATAATAGAGAGTAATAGATGATGGATTTTGATTTTTGGGAGTGTAGATTTATGATTTTTCCATTTATAATGAATGAAATTACAGGTTTAATAAATTAAATAATATCATGTTTTAAAGAGGATTCATTTTTCAATGGATGTTGTGTCCATTCCAAATTAAATATCGAGGAATTAATAATGGTTAAGATCTATAGGTCCATAGAATGTGTCATTATACAGGATGCCTATAAGATAGAAACATATATGTTTTTCCCAAGAACATTAAATAGACTAATTTGTAATGATTCAATAATATCATTTTGAATTACATTCATTTCCAACAATATGTATTCATTTCCATTAAATTGTTTCTTCTATGGGAATGGAAGTATGATTGTTTCCCAAAATTTTGAAATTGAAATTAAGAGAAAATTACTTACAAAAAATAATAAATATTATGGGATATACATTTTATTGGGTTTTAATATTTTTAATGAATCTTTATATGTACAAATATCCCTTGGGAGATGAATTGAATAAAATTGAACCAGCTTATCCATAATTTTAATGATTTGTAATATTGTATTCGGTTAATCATTCTGAACAACAATAGTAATGATTTGATGGTTTCTTTGGTTCATTATTATTTTACATGTTACAAACACCCTGTTTATAATAGATGAGACAACCTATATTCCTCCTAGAATAGGATTTCACCATTATCGATAATCCATAAGAAAAATATTGAGTATGTTATAGTTGTTAACATGAGAGTTAAATAATAGATGAGAACAGAAAGAATTAATATTCTAGGTGATGGGATAAATTAAATGCTTCCTTATATTAAAATGGACCATAGATATAATCACAAAATCACCTCCTAATGTAGTTTTCCTTTCATGATCTTCATCGTTTCTATCATGCTTTATACATTAATTCATCTATATTCAACTATTTTGGTGGGTCAATGCTAGCTATCCCAGTGATAAAAATATTCTTACTAAGAATCCATAATGAATTTGTAAATAATTAATTAAATTATTATTAAAACATACTATATTTTTTGAAACATCGAGTTGAAATATTGAAAAATAAAAGATATAACAAGGTTCGGTAGTGTAAATTGACAACAAAATGAACGGAATATTTTATTACAATTATAGATCAAACTCAAAAAGATTTAGACAAGAAAATCCATGTAATTATTATTAATTATTTCATTTGATATGGTATCACCAAATAATTCTAATGGGAATGATATTTTTGAATGTAAAAGTATTTAATCATTAGTATTTACACTCCAAGAGGTTCAATTATTAGAGATATATACACTAATTTCTTTTATATTAATGAATTTTCGACCATATTTTTATATGATATCAGGACCAGTATGATTTTGTGTATTGAATTATAACATCAAATTTGTGTTTAGAATATTTTTTTAGTAAATATTATTGTTTAGTTATCTATGAAACTATAAATACCTCAGATTGGATGAAGGAAAACATCATTAATTCCATTGTAATATTTCTTCTAACACTATTTTATGCATGAAGAAAATGACTATGATAGAGTGGATCCACTTGGAAAATTCATCTAGATAATTTTTTAAAATAAATCTTCTATCCATCAGTGTTATAAAGAATTAAGGTGTGTAACCACTAGAATAAGAGGTCATTAAACCACTTATAAATATTTCTATGAAAACAGAAAATATAATTAAATATTATTTTCATGTTGTTTCTCATTATGTTTTACATGTGTGATCCTATGAGTGTGTATATATTGCATAAATGTCATATTTTTTTATTATTATATTATTAATACTATAAAAAAATTAATTTAAAACACTAGAAAAATAATAATTCATAATAATGAAAGGATATTCATTAAAAAATAATACAATTAAACATCAAACTCAGGGTTTGACTAGAATATAATCATAAAAAATATTCTATCATTAGTATGTTATTAATAAATATATTTCCCATAAACAAGGATATAACTCAATGTAGTTATCCCCAATATTACTCTTATTTATATACTATGCAGAGTTCAACAGTTTACATTAGAAGAGATACCCATGAATTTCTCCAATCAATGATGTTATAAAAGAACAAATAAATATTATTGGATATTTATGTATTTTAATTTGTAATTATATTAATAATAAATAAAATCAATATTTCATCTAAATCGTCTCCCAATTTCAATCAATAATTATATAGTAAAATATATTCCATAAAATTCCTATAATTGATTGAAATCCTTATATTCGAATTCTATTGCAATATTTATCTTTCATTAAATTTAATTATTACCAATCATTTGATTTTACCTTTTATTATATTTTATAACCATTGGGTATTGATTCCAAACATCACATATGCATATTTGACCAATGTTTTTTCTATGATAAGATGGATCTACAAAAATTAAGAAAAAATGTAGGCAATTAAAATAAAAATTATCATTAAAATTTCAATTACATTATAATAGATAATAAATTTTTGTATGATGTACCAGTCATTGAAAACACATTGTCATATCAAATCACTATATCATGAATGTCATATGTTCCATTAAAAAATATTTAACTCTCAATATCAAAAAGGGAGGAGTAGAAATTGTATCCAGGGTATAATGGATATGATTGAATGATCCTTCTTCATATTGAAAAAGGATATTAAGGTGTTGAAATAATAGAATATTTTTTTTTAATTAGTAATAGGGAAGGGGGTTTATAACAACCTTGCACATGGACACATTCTACTTCCCATATAGATGAATCTATATTTTATCATGCATGGATCTACAAATTCTCGAGGAATACAATTTTTGGTGAGGGAAAAAAATACATTTTTGAGACTATTATTTTAAAATAAATTATATTAATAATAAAAATTGTATATAAGTTTCGTAATCAATGCATGATGAATAGTAAAACACATTAAATATCACACGTGATACAGTTATAAAAAACATAAAACAGATTAGCCACTTGGTCTATCATAAAATAAAAAAGAAAAAAAAATACTTACACTGGATAAATATCCATCCATGTGATTCCTCCCAATCTCTAATAACATTCGTGTTATCCTAGTCTAATCTACTGAAAATATATTTCACTCGCATGAAAACCAACATTATTGCTGAAAAGTGAAATAAAATTACTATCTATGGTTTATGTATATCTCAATATAGTGTCTCCCCATGAAACTATACTATATACTCTCTTATTTGTGTGTTTTCATAAAGAAAGTAACTATAATAAATTATCCTTCTTTCTAGGTCATCGTGGTATCATGGGGCCACCATGAAACCTGATGAGTGACACATTCTTGTCAAGAAAATATGTTTAAACTAGGCCACTATGGTTCCAAACCGTAATTTTTCCCTTGGATTGACTCCATGAAAAATACTAACAACACCTCATTCAACAACATCTCATACCCAAATGTTACTGAAAAATAATTGTTAAAAAATCATCAATTATTGAAACACTACCTAAACAACTAGGGTACAACATAGTTCAACCTCTTTAAAACAAAAATATTTCTTCAGGAATGTTCCCTAAATTTCATCCCATGTCACGTCACAATGTAAATCATTATAGTATGTTGACTTATAATACTGAAGACACTATTTTAAATTCCATCATCCAACCATCAACCCATTCCTTCTATCTGAAGGCTTTGTTGACCATACAATCTCACTCAATATTTGGACAATTCTTCAATCACTAACATATCTATAAAAATATATCCATGTATTATTAATACAAGGACTCCATCAAAAAAATTTAAATACATCAAAACCCATCCCACTCTTGGTGAGTCTAGAAATCCAAATCCCCTCCAAGTATATACCCACTAACTATCAGAAGATCATAAACAATAATGGTCTACAAACCATCAAAGAGAAAAGAAGTTGATCCCTAAGTTATAGTCACTATATACCTATCCCCTTACCCATATCATGTCTCACATCACTAGTCACTGTATTCACTTATTCCCCCAGACCCACCAGGGTATTTGCATATTGATACCATCTCTCTTATAATATCATAGAGTGAAAAACCTACCTAATATCTTATCTCAACCCAAACCTCATGGTCTGGTCAAACCCCACAAAAATCTCACACCACAATTGTTTAAACTCCCTAGAGACCATTATAAAACATAAAATTATACTTTACATTGATCAAAATTAGTGGGGTATATTTTCAAGACAATATAGTTATATTCCTTAAGGGATGTCCCATAAAATCCCATAATCCTCAATTAGTTATCATCACACATATCTTTATGGAGATCCAATAACAATTCATCTAGAGGAAACCCCTATATATTATATATGCCTATACGTTGGATAGTCATTCCACTTACCTAAGACATGAATACTATACTATTGCCTTTCGATGGAGTTCAAATCCACTCATAAGATGTATGATTGTATCTCCCACTATCACTGTGCCCAATATGCCTAATCCCTATCCACTGGGAAAAAAATATAAACCTTGACTATCCCAATTCTGATAACACAACCCATGACCTCATATATGTCTTTATTTAGGTAATCAATGACATTTTCCCATAAATACATTGCCTTTGGGACATCCCAAATTAACTGTGTTTCTAAAGAGTACAGAGTCTCACCATATGAGGATCAATCCCATCAACTATTGCCGCATTTAGGCACAACCAAATCCTTTTAACATATTCCAAAAACCTTTAAATTCAGTCCCTTGAATATATATATATATATAATATCTTATTCTACCTATATCAAACAAATAGATAACCAATCATATATATCAAATAATACTAATCTAATATCACCTGAATTCCTAATATCCTTGTTCACTGTAAGAGACATCACAAATTATTTTACGATTTATAATTAAATATTTTAATTAAATTAATGAAAACAATTTATCAAAAAAATCCCCCTGATATTTCACGTTAAAAACCCAATTCCGATGGAATGTGATAAACATTTGGGATATCAAATAGGCACTATATACGAAAGACCCAATGATTACATATGATTTCACTATTCAATGATGAAATTGTTTCCCAATTTCTTTCCCAAACTGAATAATAGTCAATGTGTTATAAAGTAAGGAATTATGAAATTAAACAAGGAATGAATGTATATTAAATCACCAATGAATCACAATAAAACAATACCTTACCTAAAGGAATAATATGTAAGATGAAAAACAGGGAATACAAATAGATATTAATACACATAAAGCCCCTAAACCTTGAAAATCAAAGGTCCTGTTACAAAAATGATGACAAAAATTACCATATCTTAATATTCATCCATTCCTCTTAAATTTTAGAGACAATATGGCCTGTTATGTAAAAGAAACACTCACTTGTAATTGAATTTGTGGTAATATGTTTCATCGTTTAAATATCTCCCCCAAAATTGAGAAGGAACTGCCTCCCAAATTCTTAGTGTCAATCCTTGAACCATATAACCATCATGTTGATGAAGAACAGTTTGATAATGATAGCCCCTCAACCCACATCATTCATAGTGTCACCCACCTACATATTGGAATAAACTATTTCGTACTAAAAAAATATAGTGTACAGTCATTCAGTCGCTAATTGGATGCTTCCTTAAAATCATGATATATAGAAAATATTTTAATACATGTCCAAAAACATATCATATATTGTTTGAATAATTATAATTCCATTCTAATTCTCAATTAAATGATTTACGCCAACTTTATGGGCCAAATAATAATTTGTCCTGGAAAAATAATGACCCAAATATCTATAGATAGTTAAAAATTCCAAATCATAAATCTTTTCATCCTTTGGAAGAATTCGTTTTTACTATAAAGAATATAAGGACCATAGTTTTTCTTCATTTATCCATAATGACATTATATTACTTCTTTGAATTACATGTGTGCTTCTAGTTCACATATCCAAATATCAAACAATTTACCCACCATTAGTTTATCAACAGACTCTCCATCTAAAAAACATATAGATGATGCACACGAAAATCAACTATTTTCAAAGAACATATTTTATTCATCTGATTTATCTCAATCCTTATTAGACCCCTTCCATAAGATGATGCCCAAAAAGGGAGATTCTCCCACATGGTTATCCGAATAATATAAATCTCCCACAGAAAACACATTTCAAAATATCCTTCAACACTCTATCTATAATCCAAAAAATATCTCAATATCATTTCTACCACACCACAGTATATTATTCATTTGAAAAATAAAATTTCTCGTCACATTTTCTATTAAAAATGATTCCAAGTGGAATAAATAGATACACTACTTCAAAACCAACAGAACAGAACATGATGCATTTACCATATAGGTATTATATGATCACCCAAGCCCCTACACCATAATAAGAACCTGATTACCAATGTATATCCATAGATAGATCCTTAAATGAACACTATAACTTTCAGACCCAACCCAATAATACTTATATACTTCTACATCAAATCATCCTTGGATCCTATAAAATCCTCTCTAAGAATGATATAAATTTATGGATCTAACAAACACCATAACTAATTCTCTATTATACGATTTCAAATAACTAAGTAGTTATCATTTAATATTACCCAACACAATAATACTAATATCACCTCAATTATCCATTAATCACTACCACCAAAACCAAAACATATATGATACTATTCACAAAATTGTTATCATTATTATAAAGGTTTCAATCGGAATTGAAATTTTTGTGGTACCAACTATATCAATTAATATGAAAAATGACATTATCTGACCATACTTATAATTCCCATTTCCAAACATGAATAATGTATTAACTTCTAAACCCAACAGACTAAGAATGTTTTCCTAAAAAATTCAAATTTTTTTTTGAAATGAGGGTCATAACCACCATAAACCAATTTTTGGATCACCACAATATTTCATTCCTCAAACTAATCATTTTTATTAAACCGAAATGATTCTTATCAATGTGACTCCCGAAAAACACCAATATTAAGGGACAAAACTATTTGAACATATCGCAGTACCTCAATCCAATATATATGTCACATCCTACCAATGAGGGATACATGCAATCAACCCCAACCCGTGGTTGACATGAATATACATATATATATACAATAAAACTACTTATAAACTTCTTGGTGTTATCTATAACACTGATACCCTCAATTAACCAACACACATCATATTCTATAATCACTAAAAATACAATAATACTATTTAAAATATACTCACCCTTTCTTACTCTAGTACTCAAGGTAGAGTGGTCCCACAAGTACCCTCTCCCATGTTATCACCCACGATCTACATCAATGTCCCTAAACTCAACAACCACATGCCGTAGTGAATCTCAGTCACAATATAATCTAACTCAACAAATAATCATTTCCCATTTAACCAAGGATCATATGACTAAATCATTAACCACACCCCACTAACACATGATCCGGAATAATATGAATCATTCTAATTCATACAAAATTACAATTTTATACATGTTTATAATCCCATAAACCATTAGATTCTACACTTCTTCCCACAGTGATACATTATAGTTTATGCATTTGTCAGATATCCTATATATATTGAACTCTAATCCAAACATCGATAAAAAGGCAACCACATTTCTTATAAATAACAACCAATGTAATTTTCCTTCCTTTCATCAACAACATTATTTTTTTATATAGAGTTAAACCATATGATATATTGGAAACAAACATATAGGTTGTTTTTGAAAAATTAAATTATTAGTCATATATACTCAACAACGTCTTTTCTCATCCTTTGAATACATATTTATAATGTTATTCCGTTATGAAGTAATTATTATTAGGGATTTGGTACCTGAACTGAGTCATGGTGGGACTCATGACATCCCTTGAAAAAGGAAACGTGTTACCATCAATGAAGAAACTCCCACTTTATGTCCACATGATATTACAATGATTGAATGTGCATCACAGTCCCACTAGGATGAATTCTAGGAATATTGTATATGATAATAATAATATATATTTTAGATATATTATAGTACTTATCCTCTCATCAAAAAATTAAAAAAGATAAGAGTTTTTATATCATGTTTGTCAAACATTCCAAATCATGATGTCCGAACAATATAATATATAAAATCGGACATGTGATAGTCCAGCATAATGATAACAAATAAAAAATAATCTATTAGAAAAAATATCCGAATTTTATTATGAAATAATAAAATTGAAATCATTTTATGCCTGAAAATCTGGAGATCCCAGAAGAAATATATTCACCAAATAGTAGTATAAAGTCTATAACATGAAATAATACATTCCCATGCCACCTTTCTACAATCTCCCCAAAATAAAGAAAATAATTTTTCTAATATTATGTTATAACACTGTATCCATTGGATACTATGATGTGATAGAGTCATGGAGTCACTTTAGGATCAAGCGCACCTCCCCATAAAATAGAGTATGTTAATAAGTGGAATGGTCATGAACATTCATTGCATAGACTATGCACCCAATATAATTGTGAAACATACTAATAAATAACCCATTAACATCCAGATCCTAGTAAATCTAATATGTAAAATCATTCAATAACATATGTGATGAAATCATATAAATATTACACATGATCTCCCACAAGGATAATAAATAAATTAAAATAGAAAGGTGTGAAATATTTATCAAACCCCCCTAATACAATACCTAGGTCTCATATCAAAATCGGATTCCCACGATGTTGTCCTATCCCAATCCATTCCACATATCTTTTGATAAAATGAATGATAACATAATATTCTCACAAGAACATGATAGATCAGATATGGTGTGAAAATATAAATCACATGTGTCTCAAAAATAAACCCTTATATAATCTCCCATATTCATGTGTATGCATAAGGAAAGTAAATATAATAAATAAACATGATATTTTGGTCATTGTTTCTGAAAATGACATCACAAAATTCCATGTGATACACAATACCATCAGTCCCCCATGTGATAAGTATTTCACCATGGTGTGAAACATAATTACATATATAAAAACATGAATAAATCCTATTCCTTGGGAATCTATGTCTGAAACATGCCACAAAACTAAAAAATAATATTCATATGTTTTCTAGTACCTGATTTACTAAACAATGAAGCTGAGTAAAAAAATGAATCCACATTGTGATAGAATAACACATCATTCAAGAAAGGGATTGTAGTATACGTATTATTTAACATTATAATGCAATACCAAATAGTGATTCCACTACAATGGCAAAACAAAGTTTTGTCATAGTCCACGTCCATTCTTCAAATCACTACATTTCTCTCAATAGATGATCGACCAAACCTTCTTACTCAAGGTAAGAAATTTTTTTCAAACCCATCTATATAATACATGTAGAAACAATATTTCTATATAAAACAACACAGTCATGCACATGTAATTTATTCTAATTCCATCTCACTCATAGATATATAAGGTCTTAGGATCTTATTTCCCACCAAGTTCATCAAATATTATACAAAAATAATACATAAAGAAGACCAATATCCTATCATAATAATAATTTTCATATCATTTGATTATAGAAAATTGATACATATCCCATCACCAAAAAAAATTCTTACATCAACTTTTAGGGTATCTAATGTACCCCCCAATTCTATCATGGTCTTTACTCATTGATACCATCACATGGACATCACTCATCATAGCCCAAACTTCTAGAAGGTTCATCTTGACTCAAAAATATTTCAACATTATCGGTCCATATATCATTGGTTTTTACAATACATAATGTTACTTGAAATCCTACACTCAATTTTAAGTGTCAAATTCCCATAAAACCCATTTTCATCCTCTGACAATCCACACACCACTCCCGTGATCCTCCATAGGGTCTCACCATAAATTTCTTATATCATATGAATAAACCAATTCTTATTAATAAACCACATTATTTCACATACCTATATCTTAATAGATAATATTACAATATCAAATGACACTAAGACTATAATATAACCTTAGGAGGTATTTCTGAAACCCTCAAAAGTATTACAGTCATCTATCGCACATTACTCAGCCACAAGCTCCACGTTCTTCTTTAATATTCTTAGGAACTCAATATAGAATATTACACATATCTTCTATAAATCACTAATAATTTATGATATTTATTTAGGATAAATAAATAAATTCTCTTCGATAGATTATATTATGCAAAACAAAGAGCATAAATGAACTCCAAAAATATTATTATTTTAAAAAACTATTATCACAGAGACATTAGAATTTATGGAATGAATGCGATAAAATAAATTATGAAAATATAGTTTAACATTTCTATAAAATTAATTATTTGGTTACCAATTAATTGTAAATGAATATTAAAACCAATTAAACGTAAAGGATGTAGTTTTATATAAAAAAAATAGGTTGATAATGTAATTTGTGTCTAAACAAATTTATCAAATCAAAATTTTTTAATGAATTTAATTATATTTATTTTATAAAAACAAAAAAAATTCTTTTATATTCTTACTATTTGTTTTATTGGCATGATATAATAATCAATTCAATTTCAAGCCTGAAGGAAACATCTAATCTAATAATATTTTTCCCATATTTTGATGATGCACCTATTTTAAAACGTTATTTTGGCTAATGCATAAGTTTTATATGAAAAAATACCCTCAATCGTTGGAATTTGGATATAAATATTATCTAAGGGTGAATTTTAATTATTTTTTTAGATATGTTTTATTTTTTAATGAATAGTTAAAAATAATGAATTATAATTTAAAACCGATTTTTTGTATACATTTATTAATAATGATAAATTATATATTAACTTTTATTTAATGTATAAATAGTTCATTTATAAATAATTATATCAAATTTAGGTGATTTGAACCAAATTCACATTGAATTTGGATAAAACATGATTTTGAACTTTTGAACTTTTTCACATTAAAAACCAACATTGTCTTTGTGTCTATGGGATTAATATTAAATATAATTAACCAATTTTGTAAATTTAATATTGAAACTTTGATTATGTCTTGTTAAAGATATATTTCATATTATTTTTTAAGGTTAATTTCATTTTTAGTTATAAAAAATTTACCCTCATAAAAAAATATACACCATAGTATATGTAAAATAATGAAAAGGGTTAATGTTAAAAGGTGAAAGAAAAAACAACCTAAACAATAAAAAAATTATTGATAATTTTAGGTATTTATTAAAAATCAAAAAGATATAAATCATTAATTGATAATATAATTCATTGAAATTAATTCCCCCTTAATGTGGTTTGATTTAATTATAAATATTTTAATATTTAATCACTTAAACCAACATATCCTCAAGTATAAATACAACCACTCCCCTCCCCATTTTGACTCAAAATTATTGTTTCTCCTAAAAATTTGTAAAATATCCTATCTTAATCAGTCTCCCAACATGAATTACATTATCATAGGATCAATAGACCATAACTGAGGCCCTCAATGGTCTCTCAAGTAGGTGATATTCATGGTGTAATTTTCACAAATCACAACACTTAATTTATTTTCTTCTTCTAGTTTACCCTTTTATATTTCAGATTCAAAGTAATAATAACTCATACTAATGAAAATAATTTAATATTAAATTTTAATATATATATGTTATGTCCATCCCCTTTATTTCTTCGCTTTAATTTAAGAAACAAAAATGTGGTCCAAATTGTGCCGGTTAATCCCCTATATGAATAATGTTTTTTCTATTATCTCCTTCTATAATGGTCATAAAAATATTATTATGGTTGAATAATATTTTAATAATTATATTTTATCCAATAACATTTTCCTGATAAAATTTATTTTTAAAATATTAAATATATTAAAACTAGTTCATGATGTTCAGAAAAATAACCTAAATTTAAAAAAGAATTATCATTAACAATTTTTTTAAAAAAATAACCATCCGGTTAGAATAAAATATGATATATGTAACCATTTATAATCAAATATGTTCATTAATACCAATAAATTACACTTCTATTGTTTTATTTTCGTTTAAAATGATAATCGATTATTATGCTCAAATTAACTGATCATAAAACCATTAAATGAATGCAGCCAAAATCAATAAATTAAGGAAATATTATTAATGAATCAGTAATATATTGATTTAAAAGAATCATATAAGGTATTAAAATTTTTAATAACTATATTTAATGAGTATGATATGTTCTCCATCAATTATAAATGATGATAATCTAAGAAACACTAAAGGGAAACATGAGGTAATGATTTCTCTTCTCACTTTTTACCTCTATGAGATATATTACTTATTCAACAAAAATATATTTTTTTGAAGAATATATAATAAAAATTGATAATCTATATCATGAATAAATGTATATTAAATTTATAAATGAAAAATTTTATAATCATTACTTTTATGGGTCAAATGATTCGACAAATTACATGTGGTAAGAGAATCCTAACTCGATTTCACTTCATTGGGTTAAACTGCCATTTACATGATTCTGTCATTATATGATTATGTAAAAAATTAATTTTTAGTATCATATGAATTATGTATACTTTAATTATAAGTATTATAAATTATACACATAATTGATTCCATATATTGATTCCCACTTCAATGATATGCAAATTTCAAAGGGATTTATGGTCTCACTTTTATTTCCGAAAGACATAATCCATATTCACCAATAGTTTCATTTGAATTTTCATATATACATAAAATGAATGTAATATATTACAATTATACATAAATTAATGGGTATTTACTTGTCAATTTGAGGATCTCTATTTCATGGAGTTTATAGGTCAAAATTTACCATATTAGGAGGATAATTTTGTCTTAATGTTCCTGTTTTGGAACATAAGTTATTTTTTGACCTAAATAAATTTATCATGTTAATACAAATCGAATTTATATGTATTTCCATTCATATAATTTCTTTAATTATTTTATAATTTTCATGTAATTTTTTCTTCGAAAAAAAAATATTTTTTTTTTCAAAAAAACAAGGTTTTCTATAAATGATTTTAAATGATCTATTATGAATTTTCAAAAAAGAGGATTTAAATAAAGCTTTAAATTATTATCAAATATTAAATTATAATTAAATCTTGGATATCTTCAATTAAAAAGGATTTAAATATTTATTATGGTTAAATAATCATTTTTAAATGAAGAAATTATATTTTTCCAATGAAATCCATTAAAACAATATTTCAAAATTATTAACCATTTAAGATTACATTTTTTGGTTAATATTTTTCCTTATAAGGGATATGATTGAAGTATACCATTATTATTATTTATTTTAATGGTAAATGACTATGAAGGGTATATATTTCTTAATTTCATTTCATTCCATGGGTAACAAATATGATTATTCGTTATCATTGATTATTTATGTGGCACACATATTCATGAGCCTGTTGTAATGAGTTCTCCTTGATAACACTACAATTTATTTGGTAAATTTGTAGTGCCATAAAATGTCATATTATTATAGAGTGTAAACCTAATACTATTATGGGATCTTTTCCATCATGTGGTATAGACCTGGTAGCTATACAAGAATAATTTTTTGTGACATGTTATATGTAATTGTGACAATAACATGTTTTTTGTTATGATAACATTGATCAGATTATTTGGTTTCTTATAACACATTCCATATGAACATATCTTTTTTTATTTCATCAATCTTGATTTTGACCATTGATATACAAGTTATAATTTTAAAATTTTATTTTCATGATCAATTGCCCCTATGTTAGTCTTATGATTTTAAATGATCATGGTTTAATTATAGTTATTCTTACCCTTAATGAGAATATAGGCTCAGACTTATTATCTATTATATTATCCAGGTGATGAGGAATGATTTTAAATAACTTTTTATACAAGTATTTTACCTGGATGATGTTCATAACCAACTGTGAATGTTTGGTATAGTCGGAGATAATGTTGATCCATATATCTACGATACCAATTGGTTATCGGATTTACACAATTCTATAATACATTAAAACAAAATAGTACTTGGGTATGTGTATGATCCAATTTTAAATTTTTTACTTTTATGTATTTTTAAAAGAATTGGGACAAATTTATTAATATCAATGTAAGTATTATAATGTTTATGTTTTTCGGACTGGATTTGAACGTACTTGCTGTGGGCTATTATAGTGGTTATTAGGCAATAGTTTAGACACTATTATAGATTATGGTGTTTTATTTAGTTATATTCTTATGAGTTATGGATAGAATCCTGGATTTATAATTTTATTGTTGATTATAATATCAGTGTCTTAAAAACCCCTCTTTGGCATTATGTTGGGAAATTTTATGGTGAATAATTGTATATTTGGAAACATTCCATTATAAGGTAATTATAATTTTTTAGATTTTGAGATACAAATAATGTAATGAGATAACCTTTGATCTTAAAAAATTACCTTTTTAGGATGTTTCTATCATTTTTTTGAATGTTATGAATATTATATTAATATATATTTAGAAAAATTCCATCTTGGGGGATGGATGAAAACCCATCCTGTCAAGTAAGACAGTTGGGATAAAACCCAGAACCTAAAGGAAATTACTGTTTATCATATACCACTAGCCTATTTTATGTCCTCGTAAATTTGAAATTCCTTTTCATTATTAAAAAATATAACCAATAATTGTTACATTATGTTTTTGGAAATATGATTATCGTATTGCAAAACATGGGATTAGAAAATAAATTTTTGATTATGTGAATAATTTCATTTCAATATCTGATAATATTTTTTGTAGACTTAACTATTTAGGTAAATATATTAATGTGGCATATTATTTTCGGAAGAAATGTTCATTTAGTTTTTGGAAGAATAGTTTATTTTATTAGGTATTTATGGTGGGTCATGTTATTTATGGAAATTTTTAGCATATCTTTGGATTATATGACTTAAGTAATTAAAATTTGGGATGAGAACTGAAGTGTAATACATGTTATTTGGAGATAAAATTTAAAATTTATCTCTGAAGACTATGTGATCAAATCCATAAAATTTATTAGTTTCAATCATAGTTTATAATTGTTTGGTACAATTTTAAGGATACATATTTATTTAATGATAATTGTTTGATTTTTTCCACTACTATATAATTTTTAATATTAATTCATTTTTTCAGTATATATTGGTTTACTCCTTTTGGAAGATTATATAATTTAATAAACATTTTGGTTTTGTTTAATGTCAAATGATAGTAGGAATAGATAGTTATATATTTATGGAACTTTTGATCTATAAAAGATGATTCTGATAAATTAGGAATAAAATATTTTAGTCTATAATACTCCTCACATAGAGAAAACATGATGATAAACTACAAAATTTTGTTATATTATGTTTCCATTGGTTCTTATTATATGAAAAACAATAATTCCTTAATGTTTATTAAATTTTTTTATAATGAAAAATGTTATCTATTTACATTTATATATTGAATTTTAACTCATCACATATTTATAGTTTTTTGGTGTATAACATTTACATGTTCTTGTTATTTATGAAAATATATTAATCCTTGAGAGTTATTTTTACATTATATTTCTATGTTCTCCTATATGGAAATATTTTATGTGATATATCTAGTAACCATTTTAAATTAGTTCTTTTTAAGAGGATTTTTTATTGACCTCTTTTATGATGTGTTATTCCCACAGGGAAACTTTTAACACATAAATTTTTAATTTTCATGTAAAATTTATAATAAATGAAGGCGCAATATTTTCTAGATCATTTCTGGATGGTACCTTATCCATTTCCACTTCCACCGCATCTCTCCCAAGTCCATGACAAGTTACTGGATTCTCTTGTGATGAATTTCATACCTTATCCATAACATGTAATAACAATAGAGGTCATACAACTAGAAAAAAATTGATTTCTTATTTGAAGTAATTATTTGAAATTATTGATCATAATGCTAATTTTCTACAAGACAATACCACACACCTGGTTAAAATCTGATGTGAAAACCACTAATTAGATGATACTACATAGAAACCTGAGGACGTGATGAGGAAGACGTATCCTCATATTTTTATCCAAGTAATTAATTTATAGGCACAAATTGATGTTAATGTGGATATAATGTAATGTCCCAAGAATTTATTATACACTTTTTTAAAATAAATTTAATCTCTTTGACCACATACTTTTCAAAAAACACTGAACTTAACTAAATTATGAAAAAAATTCTTTAAAAATGTTATAATATATTTATTGTAATGAAGATAATGAATGGTATTTATTAAATTATGAAAGTAATAATTAAACATGTATATAAAATTAAATTTGGAATAATAATTAATTTTAATTAAAAAAATAACTAATTGAACATGATGTATATAATTTTAGCAGAAATACTATTAACCTCCCAATGAAATTTTTGTCTTAATAAAATAAATTAATCACTATAATTAAATGATATTAATGTAAATTATATGTTTTATATTAATTATTTTTTGTTAAATCATCCATCATTTTGGATAGGTTATTGGTAATTACGAATCCAATTTTATGTATAAATAAAATTATGCTTAAAAAGATAGTTTTTTGTCTTTTTATGGATAATATAATTTAAAAGTATGTATGTTTTATTTGACTAAATAATTTTAAATTTTGGATTCTTGGATATAAAAATAATATTAAGGTATTTTTTGGGTATTGTTATAATATGTTAGTTTTATGTAGAATAATGAGAAGAAGATAATTATTATTGAAAGAATATATTTCATCTAATTTCTTATATAGTTAAATTAAATTTTAAAATATTTTAAATATATCATTACTTAAATTATAAATTATGAAATTAAATTTAGTTCATTTTTTTCCATTTCACATTGAAATTTGATATAAAATAATTTAGATCATTTCATCTTCTCACATTAAAAAATTGTTTTCATGTCATGTTTTGTGGGATTAATTTTAAATATAAATTTTCAAATATTTGAATTAAATTTAAAAAATGGGTTTCAATATTCAAAATAAGATGCTAAAAATAGGTTAGGGGAAAAAACTTCTGTAAAAAAACTATATGGTAACAAATTATTTACCATAGTAGAAGTAAAATAATTCAAATGGATTGACATAACATGTAAAAGCATAAAATATAAAACAACATTTTTTGTGTTGTAAAGGTATTTTTCAACCCTAATAAACATCAAATAAATTACATAAAACTATATTTATTCAAAATTACTCCAATTTAATGAGGTTGGATTTAATTACAAAAAATGATTTTTTAGTCACTTAAACTCACCACTTCTCATGTATAAAAAACAACAATCACCACCCCATTACAAATCAAAATAGTCATATCATCAAAAATATCTTCTTAAAAATTTCTTTATAACTCTACCCATTTAAAATTTCCTATCGTAACACAAAAATAACAAATTTATGGTCCTTAAGGGTTTTTTAAGGAGGTGATATTCAAGAGGAAACATTATCACATCAGCTCTCTAATTTTATTTAATTAATATAATTTATTATCATATATTTCATTCATAAATGAATAATAATTCTCGAATAATGTAAATAATGTAATTTTCTATATCTAACGGAATATATTATGTCCACCACTTTTATTTCCCACAGTTATTCAAGGAAACATAACTATTTTCAATGTTATATCGATTAATCGCCTTTGTGAATAATTTTTTTTACATTACCGAACAATTTGATAGTAATAATAATATTTTACAAGTTAAATATAATTTTAATAATAATGTTATATCATATTACTTGGTCTAGAAATAATTTTTAATCATAATATTAAAAAATGATACTACTTTTTTATATTCATTAAAGACATAAATTAATAAATCTATTACAATAAAAATTTAATGAAATAAATTCTACTAATGTAAGATAAATAATGATATATGGTACCATTTATAATCTTTGAATCTCATTAACAAAATTTAATTCTACTTATTGATTGTTATTCCCATTTTTCAAGATATTTAGTAATTTTACATAAATGAACCGATCATATAACCATGAAATGAAGACACCCAAAACCGTTAATGTAATGAAATAGTATAAATGAATTGGCCATATGATACTATAAAATTAATAAATAAGGTATTATAAATTAAGATATTGTAATTTATATGTTAATAACATTGTTTAACTATTATATAGAAGGTTAATGTATGCACCACTAAAGGAAATAATTACCTCTGTGAGATTTATGGGTTTTTCACCACTAATTCCTTTATTATTTCATATATATATATATATATATTGAAATTTGATAATAAATATCATTAATATCTCTATATTTATGGTATTAAATGTTTTATTCGATATTTATTACATTAATGGTAGATATGATTCGATAGATAATATGTTGACAATGAATTCATAAATCACTCTTCATTCATTGGGTTAGACTAGAATTTCATTGATTATGTCATTCAATGATTACTAGTGAAATGGATTTTTTTTAAATTATGTATAATTTAAATTTTTTAATGTGGATATATAGAGAAGACACATAATATATTCATTTTATTAATGCTCACTTTAATGACATGATGATTTTATGGGGTTTTGTAGTCAAAAATATTATTTTAATGACACATAAACCATATTCACCAGTAAATTCTATTAATGAGGGGGTTATACGAACAATTAATATAATATATAATAATTTTCCAAAATTTTATTGTTATTTACATTCCATTTTATTATCCCCTATTCATGGTTTTTGTGGTTAAATGTTTAGAAAATTGATAAGGTTATTTAGTCAAACATGCCTTATTTAAAACATATGTTAGGTTATGAACCTAATTGGATTTAAAATGAGTTTATACAATCATTTGACATTTTATATCATGATTATACTTTCTTTACTGATATTATATGTTTCATTAAATACTCACTTCATTTCGAAATTTATTTTATTAAGACAAAAATGTTTCGTAATAATGACTTTAAAAATGCATTTAAATGACATTTTATAAATTTATAAAAAATGAATTTCAATTACTTTTTAAATTTTTTTCTATACATACATTATTATATTTAATTTTCTATTTTGAGTGAATATTTTTTAAATTTTTTTTATAATTTCAAAAGCATTTTTCAATGTGGAAAGTATAATTTTTTCCAAAATCATTTTTAAAATATCATTAAAAATTATTTTCCATAAATGATGATGTCGGTAGATGTTTATAATTCCATACAAGGGTTTTAATCCAAGGATTAAAATATTATTATTTTACATAATGGATTATTTTTATTATATAATAATTTTTATGAATTTTTTTTCATTCCATCATTTACCCTTATTATTATTCTATCTGATTTATTCTTTATGTGGAACACATGTTAATGTCCATATTGTAATGGGTGCACCCAGATAGCTATCTAAGGAATGGGGTAATGTTAAATTCAAATGATATGTAATTTTGGTATATGTATTAAAAATAATTCCATTATGGGGCTATTTCAATAATGTTATGTTGTCTTTGTAGTTACTGGTGACTCGTGTTGTTTCATGTTATATGAAAATTCCACCATTATATGATTTATTTTATTATATCATGGATCTTGTTATTTCATTATTTTATAACTCCTGTATTTTTTACATATATGTTTTATTTCAGGACTCATGATCTTGTCCTCTGATATAATGGTTACAATTTTCAAATGTTATATTAATCATAATTTACTTGTACTCTCATCTTATGTGTTCATACGATCAGGGATTAATAACTCTTTTGTTTACCCGTACTGAGCATCTGATCTCACCCTTCTGATATTTTATTTTCTCTAGGTAATGTAGATTGATTTTAGATGATCTTTTTCTCGAAATATTTTAAATGGATGATATTGATGACCAATTGTTTATATTGGGTATAATGGTAGATAATGTTCATCAATTTTTTATGAAATTTTTTTAGAGTTTTTACTAATTACATATACCTCTAAACATTAATGTTCATTGGGTATGTATGTTTTCCGATATATCCTTTTAATTTTTTTAATATTTTTAAAAATAAATTGGGACACATTTAACTATATCAATGTAAGTATTGCATTCTTTTTGTTTTTATCACCAGATCCAGATGATCATATTATGGGTTAGTATGCCATCTAACATCCCAATACCTCTTATATGTATGTCATTAGATAAAAAAATAATTCATCCCGTGTATAAATAGTCCTTGGAAGGTAAAAAATTATTGATACCTAGGATTAATAAATATTTTATTAAATGACATTCCAGCATAATATCTTTTAGACACATCCCATTTATAGAGAGGACCATTTTTAAGAATGAATTTTTATCAAAAATATAAAAACATATAAAATAAAACCTATTTATCTAAAACTCCACAATTATATCTTAAATACCTTCATTATAAAGGTACAACATTTAAAATCAATTATAATACACAAAATACTGGGGTGAGCTAAAAATCATAGTAAGGGATTAATCATGATAATGAAGCACAATGTATGATTAATAAATAAATAACATGATACATTAAAATTCAAGACTCATGAATATTTCTATGGTATAGTGAAATAATAGAAATGAAATCATAATATAATTGTAACATAGTTGTTTTAAAATAACATAATATAAAAAATAAAAATTAATCAAGGTTATTTTCCTAGACAACATCCCATGGGGGAAAGGGTACCATAAAAGATTCAGTTTAAGCCCTAATCCTGTTGATATCATCTTATGAGAAGAGAAATTTCCCAATGAATAATAGATTAATGTTGTTATACATATCATAATATGTTAGTTCATATGTCCAACGTGTAAGGAAATCAGAGAATAGGAATATGTATTAGGGAAATCCAATGATAGGAAATCAACCACATTGTCAAGTCTTATAACATAACCAAATATAATTTCTTAATGAATACCATTACTGGTGGGGATAAATCAAAATATTAGTGTAGGTCATGAAAATAGTCCAAGTTAATTTAATACATATAATGAATAAGAGAAATAATTTTTTAAATATTATATTGAAATGGGGTTTTCAGAAAATCAGTTAACAAACATTAATATAGATAAAGGAATAATGAATACCCCAAATCCAAAAAGTAACATAATTTTGTTTTCCATAATTGAATGGAATATTAAAGAAAAAATGAATGGTTTAAATCACTTTTTGGAATGTTTAATTTAATTGGTTATCTAACAGTGATGTTCCCTTACTGAGGTCATCCTAACTTATGAAATTGAAAGGGATACAATAAAATTACATAGTCCCAAAAAAAGAAATTTCATGATAAAAATATCTATATTTATATATATTATATAAAATTATATGTAAAATATTACATTAATAAGTGTGAATAATAATGTGATGAAGTGAGTTTAAAATGAAAATTCTATAACATAAAAAAATGGAGGATGGTTGGGAAGATGTCTTACAATATATGAAGATTTATTGTAAACATTAATTTTTCATCATTCTTAGACAAATTTAATTAAAATTATATAAAGGATTATCATATCCATTAGTATTTCATTTAATATTGTTATATTCTATTCATATACAACTGTTTTAATAATATGTAATGTATAATTTCACTTTTCTGAGGGAATTTATTTAATGGATTCAAGGATAGATCACTTGTGGACATGTATTTATGTTAATGAAAAATGAGTACAAAAAATTAAAGAGATATTAAAATATATACATGACCATATAGAAATTTAAATTGTCTAAAATATCCTTATGTGGATAAACATATGGATAATTTATTGCGTAAAAATGTTAACATTATATAATATGTTAAATTTGACGGTTTTACTGGGAATTGTGAAATGGATTTGTTTTTTAAGGTCAAAAATTACTAAAACATAAAGGAACATTAAATAAGATATGTTATTATTAATATCAATATTTTTAACCATAATAATATTTATATAATGATCCTTGATGGTTATAGTGAACAATGAATTATATTCTTCATGGAGGTGGTTAATTGACCCTAATATAGAGATCCTTTTTTAGGACAGATGTTGTTGGATAATGGATATTCCACAATAAAAAATATATATATTATATTTATAATATGTTTTTACATATTTTATATTTTATTGGGGGATCTAAAGGATTAATAAAAAATGTAATTAAATGATGTTGAAAAATAATATTTCCACTTAATGTTTTTCTATTGAAATACATCTTAAAAAATAGTATTTTTTTCTTTTTTGATTAGATAATAATTATGGGGAAGAAGGGGAGATGGTTTGGAATAATATTGTATGAATATTTGGAAATATAGAAGGCATAAAAGGTTTGAGGGTAATGGGTTGTATATATAATTGTGAAGAGATTTTTTGTATATTATATTAATTAGTATTATATTTTTCATCAAGGCGTCAAGTAGTGGTGAAGCTTGGGAATATATGTAGTAAATTGTTTATGAATTTTTAAATAATTTTCACTAAAAACATTTTATATGAAATAAACAATGTATTTTTATTTTAAGTTAAATACAATATTTTTTAGTTTTCCACTGTTCACTAGTAATTAAACTATTTAAAAAAATTCCAAAAACACCCCCCACCATTTTTTATGTTTAGATTTATAGAATTAAATCCATATAATAAAAATAATACTCTCAATATTTGAAATTTTTTTAAATAAAATTCTATTTTTTTAAATATGCAAATTTAAATATTGAGAAAATTTTATGAACCTTTGAAAAATAACATATCATCTCATAAAATTATATTATAATAAAAATGAAATAAATAATGTTTTCTAATCCAATTTTACGAAGATATATAATAGTTCAAAATATATATTTTTAAATTAAATTAAATATTTTATTTCTTACCAAAACATAAGCACTTATTTTATCCATTTTAAACCATTAATTTAAGAGTTTCCTCATACAAATATGTCACATACTCAACATATATGATTTATAAATACTAGTTTATATATACATATTTTTGTATACAATTCTATTGGTTAATAAATATTCTTAATTGTCAGATTTTTATTCCAATCATTAGTTTATTATTCAATTTTTATGATTTGTATTGGTGTATGGGGATTACAAATTTATATAAATTCCTGAAAATTTATTCATCCATAATTACATTATATTTGGTATCAAGAATATGTAATGTTTCATTTTCAAAATGAAAAATTTATTTATAATATTTTTCATCATATAAAAATTGTTATTCATGATTGTTACCATTCTACGACATTGAGAAGATCCAAATTCTCATTTTATAGTTATTATATTTCATAATTTTACCCCATTGCGATATTCACAATTATTATGCTTATATTAATTCTCTATATTTGAATTTCATATTAATATAATAAAATAATTTTTTAATGAGGTGAATGTGATAAAATTGAAACAATTATATAATATGAGGGGGGATTCTTGTGTAAAATTTATGGGTTTATATATTCTTACACCTTGATAATATTTTCTAAAATAATTTCTATCACCTACTAAATAAGTGAGGGTACTTGAATTCCATTATATATTTTGGTTCTCATTTCACATTTTCATACATATAGTTTCTATGTGGTACAATAACTATGTGTGTATTTCTTGTGTAGAACATTGTATCAATGGTCCAAGGGTGTCATTGTGTTGTATACATATGGTATATTATTTTCATACTATTCCACCTATGATGTGAGTACATGTTAGGGATTAGGTCTGAACTTCTTCAATAGAGATATGTGTAACATTTCTTGTAGGGTTACACAATCAATACATATATACGTATTACATCATATTTTATTAAAATTCATATGATTTTATCCATTAAATATATTCTCAAATTGAATAATTATTAGACTTACCGTTCTTAAAACAATTCACTATAACTTGGAGAAAGGAAACATAAGATAGTGGGAACATAGATGCTCAATAAGGAAAAATATAAAAGATATCAATAAATTATATTATGAGATCTTATGATTAAAATTACAATATGATGAAATGATAACAACATACAATAATAATTCCCAATTAGTAAAATTATATTAATCATAAATCATGGCATAAATATTCATCAAAATAAATACTAATTTTATTATTTTATGGATTAATCAATAATCATTCGTCGTCCTTGAGAACATTTCAAAAGTAGAATACTAAATTTTTTGGAATAAAAACAATCATATAATAACCTTGACTAATTAATGGATAACATAAAAAACCTATTCCGATGCGTTTGGTTCACTACCCATTTCATTATTTCCTTACTAAATATATATTCAGAAGACAATGAAATTAGATATATTCATCTACTAAACATGGTTCCCTCCCCATTAAAGTCTATATTATCTCACGTTATATCCAACCTTTAAACAATTTATTAGAGGGATTTATATTTTATGTCCCATCCAAATCATAACAAAAATCATGTATATATTCTAAAAATAATCATAAAATAATTATCGTATCATGATATCATAACCCAAGGAAATGAAATGGTTTTCATAAGAATTTCATAATTTCATCACTTCATAACCCCAAAAAATGAAATGTGTTTCATAATGTAATTATCATTGTATAATTATCACATTAAAAAGATACTTTTTCCAAAGAATCATCCATTAATCATCATTATAATAAGAAATATAGTGAAATAATGTGGATGATATCATAAAATATTAACACATATCAAGCATAATAAATATTACACGATGTTGATATCGATGAAAAATGTCTATAAAATATTATTTAAATCCATCAATAAAAAATGAGAAAATTACCCTTTATATTGATAGACATTCAGTTAAAAATTCCCAAAATAAAGAAAAAACTAATTGCAATGGAAATATCAAATCAAACGTTAAATAAATTATTCAATTAAATGTACAGTTATCATGGTCGGAATATATGCAAATGACGAATATAGAAATAGAATCATTTTAGACCATTATAAAATGTGAAAGAATACATGTTTGGTAATATACTAAATTTATTCCTATTAAAAAACATTTAGATAATGTATAATTCATTGAAAATTAAATTCAATAAAAATTTCATATAGTAGTAAGTACTTTTGTAATATAATTTGAAATTCATTGACATTAGTAGAAATGTTCATCAATAAAGTAGAAATAATGTATATTTTTCATTACAATTATTTTTTTATAATTTTAGGGGCCGAATAGTGGAAAATGGTAATATAATGTAAAAATTATTTTAAAAAAATTATACATATTTTTAAAGGATATTATACATATTATTTGTTATAATGTAAACTCAGAATAAGAAATATCAAAAAGAAATGAGCTTATATCATTAACTATTACTTTAAGTATTCTGTTTCCTCAAAAATATTAAAATAACATTTATAATTGATATAGATTTATTATAAAATATCCTTTAACTATTTTTATACATGAGATAATATGTATCAATTCTTTTATAATTTAAATTTATCCTTTATTAGAAATTTGATCAATAAAATGAACATTAATTCAAAAACAGCACCATTTTCAAGGAATAATTCAGATCAATGGATCTAGAAATATTACCTTGATAATAGATTCATAATATATAGAATTTTAATAATTTCTATGTAAATTAATTAAACATTATATTAAATTTTAATTAATTCATATAATCTATTATAATTTTTTTTACATCACCTTTTGGAGATAATGGCCCATGCACATGCATAGGTGACACTTTATGATTTCACGGAAATTAAGGAAATAATGTTTAATTATAATTAATATTTATAGAATCATTATTATATAATTTATATAATATATATTCATTAAATATATACTTTTTTATAGTCTTGAAAATAATAAATGTAAAATGAATCACATCACTTTAAAGAGGTGGTAGTCCACACGTACGTGTGGGAGATATTATCATTTTTAAATGGTTATAGATTTAAAAAGGTAGGTATTATATTATAATTTATGAATATTAATAATTTCCTAAATATAATATAAAAAAATTACCCTCCATAAAAATCATCCTTGAATAGTGGTGATGAAAAATGAATGATATCTCTCTTAAGAGGCGTTAGACCACACGTATGCATGGGAGATACATTCATTTACCATTTGAATAAAAGGATGTGTAAATTGGTTTATCAATCATATAAATAACGAATAAATTCATCCAGTATGATAAATATATTATATTATAATAATACCAATGTTTTTTAGGAGTTATGAGAGAAAATATAATTTAATGTGTATGGGGTAGAGTTATACGTCATTGTTGAGAAACCACATTTGGAAAAAAAAAATATTCCATTAAAGTATGATATTATTATAAAATAAATGCATATATGACATGGGTAGGAATTTTAGGAATTAATTTTTGATTGTATTGGGGGACAAATAATTCATATTGTGTGTGATAAATATAGGATAGGTGGTATCCTATTATAAGATATAGGGATAAAACACTTGATAAATTTCAAAATATTAAACTATAATATCATATTATTAAATTAATGTGGCTCAAAAATAAAAAGGACCTCAATATAGTCATGTTCTTCTCAAAATACCAACAACTAATTAAATTATTTCGTTTTTTATAATATTGTAACCCTTATCTCTAAGGTAATCCCAACCATAAATCTTATTAAACTAAATCCATGATAACTCATTTTTATTATTTTTACAATTTATTATGACATAAAATTATGTTAAATATATTTAATTATATTCCCTTGGTTTATTAAAATTATAGAAACTATTTCAAAGAATAAATTTCTAAAATTTCTAGAAATTCAATATAAAATATCCAAGTATAATGAAACATAGACTATTTTTAGAAAAATGATTTATTTATCAAAAAAAGTTATCATTATTATATTCCACAAAATTGATATTAAATGAATGATAAAATATTTTATGGAATATATAATTTATATATTTATTTAAAATTATTCATAAAATGAGAATAAAATTTTATTATTATGAAAACACGATGAGAGAATACAAATTTTTTAAAAAAACATATATATTTTTACATTATAATACATTAATATTCTATTTTAATAAATAATTAACGAATTAATTGAACTTAAATATATTTAAAAATAATATTTACTAATATATTTATTCCTTATTATCCTATGTATTAAAATTGTTATGTGATAATATTCTCTATGAATATTAATATTCACATCATGGTTTATTTAAAATTATTGTTTTCTTTAATAAATCTTCGAATGATATTATTGTTATTTAACAGAAAATCAATCCTAAAATCTCATTGTTTTAAATTATACCTCATATAATAATTTCTCCCTCAAATTTCTACCATTTTAATAAAAACAACAATGGATTCAATTTTCTCATTACACAATTATGTTCCGCCATTTCATTGTCATGTATAGGGTTTCACAACAAAACATTGGGTATGTTAGTGGTCATATTCCTTAACACATTTTCTCATCAATATAATGTCACAAAAATTCTTAATAATGCATATCATACTCCAGTAACATTAACTATAACTTCAATACATATGAGGTATTATGAATATACATTCCCTAGAGAGAACCATGGATCACTCAGTGAACATTATAGAGATTTAGTGGAAGTGTTGATAGATAAGAAGAAATAATAATATGATCCTGAATTTTAAAGTGTCCAATATGTTTAGGTCTTCAGATTACCACAATTACAAATCCCATAACAGTCTTCTATGGATATATTCACAGGAATAGCTGCAAAATATATTTTACTTCAAAATCTCACTGATCGTTGTGTGAATAACTTTTATATCAACTCTACGATTGAATAATATTCTAATTATAACCTCTAAAATTATCTTATATTTCCCAACATAAATTATTTACCAATTTAATTATTTATCCATATTAATCCAATTACATTTTAGTTTGAAACTTTCATCTATATAGGGTTTTATGAGGTCCAATATTATTTTTTTTAGTGAAAGCTATTATTGTATGAAATTTAAACCATAAAAAGACATTCTTCCAAAACAAAACTAAAATAACTATAATATTATGTTATGGATTATATCCATGATTCCATTAATTTATTTTTATACTCAATGATAACTATCCAAATTTTTATTTTATATCTTCATAAAATAATCAAGTTATAAATGTTATTAGATGGAAATTTGATGTGATTACATAATGATGTTATCCACTATTACCAAAATAAAATTATCCCCTTTAGATTTTTTTGAGGAGTTTTATTACAAAATATATTGTTATATTTTCCAATTATCAATCTGGAATGGGTAATTGTAATTAAATCACCTTATAAATTTATCTCATATTCTTATTTTACTGTAAAACTAGGCATGAATATACATACATAGAAAAATACCCAATCATGTTATCCCAAAATGAATATTATTTCAAATATATATATATTCATTCATTCATGATTAATTGAGAATTATGTATTATGTGTATCATCCAACAACTCCATTTTCACATCTTTTATCAACAAGACAGATAGTATGTTTTTATTATTGTTCAATTCCATCAACATCATGGTTGAACTCAATACAATTCTCATCTTATTCAACAGTTTGTCATCATCCTTCTATGCATATTTCAGAATCATATGTTGTAATGTATGAATAAATATCTATTAAATATATTATTTAAACCCCATTATTCATTATTTTACATTTCATATTTTATAAATCCATAAATATTGGTTCTCTATCAAACATTTTCAATTATAGACTTGTCTGTACTTTCAGGCATGGAGAACTATCCATCCTATTCACCTTCATAGGGTTATAGTGTATTGGGATGATATAATATTTAATAAAATCCAACCATATCATCATTTACATATTTAATTTGATATATATAAATACCTACAACAATATTTTATGACACATGTTTCAGTAACAATAACTTTCTTAATGATAAAGCATTCATTTTTTCAATGAAAAAATAACTTATGATAGAAATAAACCATGATTCAGATGATTTTTCTCTTGAATTATCAATTTAATTTTGGAATATGATATAAATATATCATTTATATTGATGAATAATCCAATTAAAATATTTTATGAATCAATAAATTTTATACATCCTTCTTTAATATATGTTACTGGATGTATAATTACACTAAAAAATAAACTTTTCTTCTTTTTGAAGTTTTCCCCCATTCA
The DNA here is from genome assembly GCA_963277665.1 of Viscum album. Lineage (NCBI taxonomy): Eukaryota > Viridiplantae > Streptophyta > Magnoliopsida > Santalales > Viscaceae > Viscum > Viscum album. The sequence continues at coordinate 1,858,635,360 of OY728160.1, forward strand.
ATTAACCAATGTTACATGGCCCCCATATGAGTTAACATGGTTATTATAATATATTTCAATGAAGAATTTCTGAAATGTTGTGAGTTATATCCTTCCATCCAAATTAAACAATTTATCTATGATACCATGGTTAGTCTATGTCATTTTTCGTTAACATATTTTTTACAGGATCATCTAATATTCCCTCACATGAGATTATATAACTGGGGAACAAGACATCATATATCCAAATTTGTGTTTTCTAAATTTTTTCATACATATTATATTTGATTATGGTCATCACCACAATTGTAAAATTATCTTCATGCCCATCCATGATCTAAAAATATATAAATATTTCATCTATAAATAATCCAAAAAAAATGATCAAGTTTATCACTAAGAATTATCCATTAGTTACCTTAATGGAATGTGGAGTTTTTAAGTCCAAATAAATTCACCATAAAAGTATATGGAACATAACTTCTATAAAATTATATCATTGATATGTCCTTCTTCATGACCCTAAATAGATTTTATCCATTGTGAAGTTGACTCTTTGAATGTTGTTTTTATCTATATAGATGATCATATAATTAATTATATGTGATAGAGGATACTTTTTATTGGTATCAATATTATTATGGTATTTATAATGAATTCAATAAATAATGACTCATAATTCTTAATAATAAGAAGAACATGTTCAGACCATTATGACACACTAGGGATAATTAATCCAATATTATGATTCACCTTAAGTTTCTTATCGATATAACACAACTCCATTTGTATGTTCTCTATGGAGTGTCTGAGAACGTTATTCTGACATTTATGTGTTCTACTAAAATCCAAACTTCATGATATGGTATATTCATGTTATTTAATCAAGAAATTATTTAGCATAATCCTGAATAGTAGGAATATCTTCAATGATGTGTTTCTCCCTAACCATCTATTATAGATATCTATATTCAATCATTTTAACATCCTAAAAAATATAATTAACTTCAATTATCATTAAATATTAATAAAATAAATTTAATTTACAATCATAGGTTGAATTATAATATCATACATAACGTCACGTAAATGGGATTTGAAATGAGATATATAGAGAGAGATCTAATTAATGACAAAAATTGCATCCAATTCATCTAGATACAATGTAATATGTATTATAGGATTCTCATTACATTAACATATAATCATTTAGATTGTCGTATTCATCCCTTTAGAGATTTAATATAATATAGTTGGTATATATAGAATCAAAAAATATATTTTCAACTGTAGAGTACATGTGAATTATACCATTTACCAGTAAATTATTAGATCCCACTTCAGCAGTATTGATCAGATGAGATTTCCCTTTGAATCATGGGTTATGATATCAATGATGATGATTTTTAGAATTATCCCTTGTATTCATTCACTTATTTGAATAATGTACCCACTTCTTGTAAATATAACATTGTACTGTGAGTGGAACATTATGTTTAGTTTCTTCCCCATTGCATTCAATGACTATAATCTTCACATCACTTAAAAAATATTTTATTAAATGGGATTGAATTCCATAGTTAAAAACTTTTCCACACCCAAAAAGTAAATTTCATTTTTGCATCAATTATAAAGGTAAATTATTTTTTTATCCCAATGGGGTTGTAATTAGAAAACACTTGAAATTTCATTTTTCTTTATCTATCAAAAAAACCATGACGACGCCTAGAGTACCTACTTTAAAATCCTATCTTAATAGAACGCAATTTTTTTATTCATATAATTCAGGGTCTCAGACATCCAATTTCATTATAAATTTTTTTAATACAGTAATGAATAAGTCATTTTATCACCAATGATTGATTATTAATACAAATAATGCATTAAAAGTATGTTAATTTTTAATATAGTTTCTAAATGATTAATTTCGATTATGATTTAAATCTTGAAATCAATTTTATATTTTCATTTAAACTGTTTACGAAAAAAAAAATTAATAAATTCTCACTTATACTCATCCTAGAGCATGGAGTTTGCATCTTCCAGTTTTCCTATATTCTATATACAATTCCACCATTGATCTACCTTTTCTTCCAAATGATATTTCGTCAATAAAAAAAGTCATGATATAGAAAATGATTACTGCAAAATATATTTATTTTTTTAGAAATCTATTTCTAAATAATTTGTGGATTAAAATAACCCCTAATGTTTCTTGGATGTTAGGACATAAAATAATCAATATTCATTTATGCCATCTTTTTTCTATTTGGTATATCACCTTGAAATATGTTATAGTTCAAATCTTAATAGTATTCGGTGAGAAAATTTTCATGATTTTTCATCCCAATGAACATTTAATTTGGTTACTCATGATGGTTGTTACTATATCCCATATCACAATCATAATTCAAAATTTTCATATTAGGTCCAATTATACACTATGAATAATAATCCTAGTTTGAGAAGAAATTTTTATAATGAGTAATCATATAATCACAAAAAAATCTTTCAGAGGATGTATACATCATGATAGATTATTATCAATAAATGATTCATTATGTTTAACCTAATTCATTCACATTAATCATCAATTCAAATCCTTCTTTATAGTTTATATAAAAAATGATAATTAACCAAAGAATATCATCCAAGAGTGTCTTAATTGGTTTTTAGTCTAAGGACCACTCATTTTCACCAATAACAAATTTGTTAATACAGAATCAAAAAAATAATTATTTTTATCACATGGTACATATACACTATAGTTAAATCCAAATTAAAATATCAACATGGGTGGTTTGTGTTATAGGAAAACATAAAAACTAAAATTTACCAATTCATTGGGATATTATCCTAGTATTAGACATATCAAATATATTTTAAGACAATTTATCTACTCATAATCATAAAAAATTAATAAACCCTATATTGATATCAATTGAGGAAACCCAATCATTTGATTAAAATATATTACATTCTCTTTTTTAATATTTACAACATCTCATATAAAAATACAGCCTAGAGTATAGAATTTTATGTATTCTTATTGACTTGATACATAAATAATTTTATATCATGAATGATCATAAATAAATCCCAAAATTATCTTCTCACGTAGTAAAATATTAAGAAATACCTAATTTTAACAATTATTCATATGCTAGGGAAAATAAAAATAAGAAAGTGATACACTTGCATGATCTATAGTGATAAAAATAATTGATATCAATCAATTATTTTATGTGATCCTATGATAATATAAATGTTATGAAAATATAATAATAAATTAAAATAATAAGACCCATTTAGTTAAATTTCATTAATCATAAACCATGGTATAATTATTTTTCATAACAATTGAAATATATCTTCAGTATGTGGAATATTCAATAATTTATCACAGAAAATGAAAAATATCACATTCATTGGATATCAGTTTGAGATATACACATTATCATGGAAAATCATATAATTAGTAAAGACTCATTACGAACGCTATTAACGTATTTTGGGATCATTCATCATTCCCTATTTTTATTAATTTGGGCTTACTCCCTTGACTATCACAATAGATAGCGTCTCATACTATACAAATATGACTCCCCATTCCAATCCTTATTTTCTGATGAGATATCCAACATTACCCAATGAAATAGAGAACTATATAATTATATTTCCACCTATATAATAATAAAAATCTTACATATGTTTTTTTATATCATAAAATATTTATTTCTGTCATGAAATCATTATTAGTTGAATGGAAATGGTTTCATAAATATTACATCATTTCTTCATATCATAACATGTGGAAAATGAAATCGTCTTCATAAGGTATCATCATAACATAAATAACCAATGGTAATGAAATATGTATAAGAAAATCATCATTAAATCATCATATTATAACAAAGTGTATGGAACTCTATTATCATATCCAATGTTAATAAAATAATAATAATTATTATGTTACATGGATGTAAAATACCATTAAACTAGAATTAAAATTTTTCATTTAAAACATTAAAAAATATAATTTTATGTTGATATAATTTTAATGGTAAGTTTCCAAAAAATTTAGAAAAACATTTCATTGTAAATAAGCATGAAAGAAACAATAGTAATCGTCAAATAAAATAATGTACATAATGATGTGAAAACCATTCATTCCGTATTTGTCAAAATGATAAATTATTTGGCCACAGGTAAAAATATGAAGAATAAATTTTGCAGAAATATTTCAAGAACATTGATTTTAAATTATTTGTAAACATGATAAAATATAGTTAAAACTACATTATTAAAACATTTCATATATAGGTGAAATTTTTCAATTTTTTTATATGTATAGACATAGAATAAAAACATCATCGACCAAAGAGGAATTTAAGTGATCTCTTCTGGAAAAATTGTTTTTAGACCATCTAAATTAATGTAGAGAATAAAATGGTAAAAACATTAAAATTCTTTGAAATAACAATGGATAATAAAATTGATGTTTTAGAATGGAAAATATAAATATAATTTACCACACTGTAATTATAATTTTTCAAATTTGTAAAATGAGTAAAATTGTAACAAGACTCTTACCTCATGCTTTTTCACGCATTGTACACATTAAAATATCATGTATAATATAAATATATATATATATATATATATATTCTAAAATTATATTCATACAGAAATTAATTAATATAATTCATTTATAATTTCTAAATTTCTTTTTATTAAAAATTTAAAAATTTAAATGATCATTGAGTTGAAAACTATTTGATTTTCATGAATGTATCATTTTATGGAAGTATGAATTTTATAATGCATTCTATTAAATCATATAAAAGTATGAATCATAAAAATTATAAAATATTTATTCAATATATGGGATTTTATAAATGTAATTTTGAATCAGTGTTGAAAAATTATATACGTAACATAATGAATGTGGTAGTGCATACATTTTTATGAGTTATGTTTTTACATTTTTATGGAAAAAAAGAGAGAGTAAAATTATAAATAACCTACGAAGAATCATAAAAATTTCATTAAAATAATATATATTCATTAAATTTATCCTTATTAAGATCTACCTAATTCATATATTATAAATAAATCACAACATTATTTGGATGTTGTAGTCCACATGTACGCACAAGGGACATTATCATTATTGAATGAATGAACTCATATGAAGGTAGATAGTATATGCATAGAATAATAATGATTCTATACATACCAAATATATACATCACATCTATCCCAATTACCAGACATGACTGAAGATGATATAAAATGGGTCATATCACTGCATTAAGTCAATATGCCACACATATATTTGTGTGATAAATTCATTCCCCATATCATTGAAAATATGTATAAAATTGTTGATCTATTATCATAATAAAATCATAGCATATTTATGATAAATATTATTTATTTTAAAATGTATACCCCATATTTAGCAGATGCTGAAGAACAATATAATTGAATCTACTCAATTAAAAATTATACCTATTATTTCAAAAGCATTCATTTAAATTTAAATTATAATTTGAAATGATCGAATTTTGATCAAAATAGTACATCTAAGACAGGGGGGATTATGAAGGAATTATTAAGGTTATTGGGTGATAAAGAAGGCTCATAGAGTGTGTGGATAAGTTTACATATTGTCTCATATTATGAGGGTGGGGGAGGACACACCTGAATTCTTTCAAAAGAATAAAATATCATTGTCTCATATTCAACTAAATTCAGAAAAAAAAATAAAAATTTATTTCATATGATAATAGATGTTGAGAAATATAATAATTTAATAAAATTAAATCATGTATTTTTTAATTTTTTATACCATATCTCTTATGTTAACTCCCCTCTAGAGATATGTTTTTATCATTAAACATGGTTAAATATTGATACGATTTTTATAATTAAATGTGTCCAAAAATTAAGTTGATCTTATTAAATTATAAAATTTTATTAAAATAAAAATATGAAATTTATTTTAAAATATTCCATATTTATTTCTTCCATAAATTAATTTTAATATAGCCTAAAAAATTGCAACGAAACCTGATTTTAGGAAAAATATTTATGAATAAAACATGTTTAACCTTTAATAATAACATTGTAAAAACTGTTTGATTAATGTCAAAATAATTAATTTAATAGGTAATACAAAAATTTCTTTAAAATTAATCAATAATAGTTAAAATTTTAATTTAGTAAACTAAAAATCTACTTCAATTATGAAGATATTTTCTTTCTCAAAGACATCAGTTTTTACATTAAAATACATGGATTTTGTTTTCTATCAATTTTATAAAAAATGAAATAATTTTATACCTGTCTAAATAATAAATTTAAATAAATCATTTCTATATATGAATACACTCCAATTAAACAGATATGAAATTAATTCTATATGAAATTGTTATTTTTTTATCGCGGTTTGTTTGAACTCAATATTTAGTATAAAAAATTATTTGGAAGAAATACAATTTAAATAAAGTGAACCATATCCTAAAATAATAGATTATTAAATCATGTACGGGATATATGGTTGGTGGTATTATTGTTAGATAATCTATAGCTATCATGTGATTGATAATATCAGTGGGATTGATACACCTAGGACATAGCTTTCCCTTTTCTCATATTATTATGACTCTCTTATAAAGATATATGTAGAGGTACACAATATCTACTACATCAATCCCCAAGTATTTTAGATATTTATCATCATAGATTCATTCAAATTATATGCTTCCATGATTTTATGTAGAATAGATTTGACCATTTCTATCATTTTATTTAAATTTATTAGTCCCAAAAACATATTTCCACAAGCTACATCTCCAATAACAAATGTTCTATATCCCTCAACATAAGGGTATTCATATGGCGTAATTTAAATGATATAGAAAGAAATAAAATTTTACGATAACATGTGAATTGGAATATATTTTTCCCACCATCCTTTGACGCCCATGGAGCATGCTCCTAACATGACATCCATTGTTTTCATAGTCCACATAGATTGGCCAACCGTCTGGGTATGATGAGTTATTCTATAGAGCAGATTATATTCTAGATAATATTGAGGATTTTTTAGAACATGGATGTGAATATTCAATCATGATAAGATAAATTTGATTTTGGTGCTCCAGGCAGCCTAACAACTTCCACAGTGAATATCCTCGAAAATTGAATGAGAAATATTTTCTTTAAAGTTCATGAAATGAATAATTTTTTAAGAATAACCCCCAAAACTCATATATAATTATTTCTTATGGATTTATTTTTAAGATTGGTGTGAATTCCATTGGTAATGTTTTCCCAATTACATGTTGTTATGGGTTAGGGTTTCATCATCCCATTTGATGTTTAGGATTCTTCATTTTTTTATTGAAAAAAATATAACTTGTTTCCAATATTTTGTGATAAATTTTTCTGTATTACCCAATGAAAAGATATCTTAGATATCTCAATACATTGTCATTATACCTAGATGTATGGATAATGTATAGAAATTTTATTCATTTAATAGATCATTTTATATATCATTCTTCAATGGTACACATTGTCATAAACAAAATCATAAAAATCTTTCCTTATAATATTTTTATTCTAAATATTTTCATTCAATTATAAAAACTAACAATATGGATTTCTATATCATCCCATTGATCATCATTTATCATCCATTAAAGGTAGTGATGATAAATCAATTTAGAAATGAATTGTGATATTCATTACTTTATGACTTTCATTATCATGCTTCACCAGTACAAGAGGGATAGATCCTTCTCAAATCTCATCATTGAAAAGGATGCATGATAAATTATTGAGAGAGGGTCTTCCACTATTTTTTACATCCTATGATGGTAATGAACAGGGAAATTTTAGTTCTTGATCGGATTTATCCATAATCATTAGAGAATATTAAACTCTCTATGTTTTAATATATATTTAGGGATCTAATGATCTATATATATTTCACATTCCTTCCCATTGAGAAATAGTTTCCAATTATATAATTTTAATATAACTGTACGTAACTCCACGTCATTTATTAGGATGTTATGCTCATAAAATATTAACTTCTATGAGGCATAGGATATCAGTTAATCATTATGAATTAGTAAAAATTATAAATACATATTTTAAAGAATAATTTTACACCATGTAATCCAACATTATTTTTTAATTTTAAAATAAATTTAATGGAAATGTGAGAACCCTATCATCATTATACACCAAAATAAACTACAGATTTGTTAAAGAATAGTTTGATAAGATCATAATCAATTTCCAAAAACAATATCCAAGGAATAGAATTACCTCAGATTCAAAGAATCCCTTTAAGATGAATTCATACTGATGTTCCATTTTGTCCAAAGAATTCATAAATTCCCCCATTTATATCTTCCATATATTGAAGGTTCTAAGATGAATAGAATCTTGTATATCAATCCACTCAAAAATCTCCATAGTGGTGATCACATGAAGCATTCTTCCCATCTTATTCAACACATTCATATTTTTAGCTTCCATTTCCATTTATTTTTCAGAGTTATAATGTAGATCAACGTGTTCCATCACCAATGATATCTATCATTGAGGGTATCTACTAGAGGTTGTGTCACATTGTAGTCCATGATCCCTCATATTTGTACCACTCAAGGGAGAATCATGGAAAAATAAACTCACCCACTATAGACACAAGATCACTATATATATTGGCCAATATATATGAGTTCCTCACAGAAATATGATAATTTGTGGGGGATTGTACTTACTTTGAGATATGCTGATAAAAGGACCAGGTATGTTAGAATAATCCTTCCTATTCTTCCCCCTCTAGTTGTTCTTAAAAATAAAATTAGAATCAATAGTATTGTACTTTCCCTTCTACGATGTTCATCTGAGATATTCCTCGGTAATGGCCACTTACATGGTCTTAATAGAGGCATCCAAGAATATTTTCCATATCCTCTTGAGTATCTCCCACATCCACTGAGTTATTCTCAACTTGTGTACCATCCTTTTTATTTAGTTCCCCACTTTCTTGGAAATCATCATCTCCAAACATTGCATACCAGTTTTGAATGTTCATATTTGATCTCCATGCTATAACCTACGCGGCATAATAAAGGGTTGCAGTCATGGCTTGCATCAGTATATTAGAGGCTCTACCATGTTTACAGACTCTTCCCATATATTGAAATTTCATTGAGGAGACCTCCAGGTCTAGACACTCGAAATCCACACCAAAGTCATGGTCATCACAAACTCCCTCAATCACCACGGTAACATTGACTAGGTTTCTTGGAACCATATGGATTTCCATTTCTACTAGGTGGGCCTCCTTTTCTAGTTGACTACTAACTCCATTTCAACTTCCTTCCAAAAGCCAATGCCATTCTTTCCCTACCTCTTCACTTTGACCTGAAAAATCATTGTCTTGGGGTACGACCTCATTAGAACACATGTCTGATGTACTATCTTTTCTCTCCATTTCCCAAAGGAGGCACACCCCAGGTCCTTCTTCAATCTGTCAAACACCATATCTACCTTCGGGTTTGGAGGGGAGACTGGTATTTTCTTCATAGAATCCTGTAATTCAAGACCATAACTATATCATGTCACCAACATACGATATTTCATTCCATATTCAATACCACTATTGGTGTACAATAGTTCGACATCCAATTTATTAACACTACATTCACTCATATACAACCCCTTTACATCATCACTAGGATATAAAACCTATATAAGATCCAATTACATCCTCCCACATATGTAGGCTACCCATGGATGGCCCAACTTCTTATAGGTATTACAGAATTAAAACCAAGTTTCATAGACTATCAGTTGTATGAGGTGAAACTATCCCTCTCCAATAATCCAAACATACTCATGATGAAATTTCGAGGAATCAATTTTCACAATTATGTAGGGAAGAACTGAATGAAAGAGTTCCCTAGTTCTTGATTCTGCAAAAAAAATCATCCAACAAGGTTCCCTAACAATATCAAAATTTAGGGTTTATGAAACAGTAAAGGATGTTTCGGAAACAAATTCATTCCACAAATTTTGGGGAGTATCAATGCTTTTGCAAGTCATACGACCAACGGAAGGGGTAGAATCAAAGGCAATTACAGCTGGGTGGGGAACTGGACCATTCTTTAACCAGATCCTCTTATATTGTGTACCACTGCAAATAATCCTAAAATCGAGAAAATTGACCACTTATATATCCTATAAACCACATGACACAAAGATTTACCTGTCAATTGAATCCACAGAGGGACACCACTTCTTTATTTGTGTAATCATGGAGAGATTCAACAGACCAGAATCCCCATTTAACTCTAAGGATGAAATCAGAAGGTTAATATATCAATTTATCATATCGTTTTGTAGTGATAACATGGCCCATGAATGATACTTAATTTTCTCAAAATGCATATTTACTATTATTTTAATGTAGATAATTCATTAAAAAAGTCATCGTTATAGTATTTTTATTCTCCTCAAGCCCCTCCTTAATTTTGGACTACATCAGAATATCATCTATAATGATTATCAAAAAATTATCATGGTAATATATAATATCATTATTCATCATTCCCATGATGGTTTCTATAAAATTAGATAGTTTGATGGTAATCACTATGAACTAATAGTGTACATCCCTGGTTTTAAAATAAATCATCAGAATATTCAACCACCTCATGTTTAATTACTGTTATTTTGATAGAAGGTCCACCATAGATCACTACTATGAAAAACATAGCTGATAAAACAAGTAATCAATTTTTTATAGGGTATACATATTCTATATATTTGTCATGTGGAGTACATGATAATAAGTGTATAGATTCATTGACCAATCATTATTGTTCACCAATAAGACCAGGACACACCACAATTAATAGTTCAAATTTATAAATCCCCTATAAAGATTCTCTTATAAATGATTCTTTATTTCATAAAACACAATGGAGTCCACTCTAGAGTAGTAAGGGATATGGATAAATTTCTATCTATATGATAAATTGAGAATTAAAACCCCAATTTTGGAGGAATAGAATGAAGACATTCAAGGAATACATCAATATAGACCCCCATTATGGGAATGTATTCAATCATGACACACTAGTTAGTCTCAATAATTTAATCTTGATATCATTAGTCATAAAAAGATAGTATACATTCAGGATAACTAGATTCTAAAGAAAAATCATTCTCTACCATACTCATATACAGAATCAGAGTATGTTTTGGAATGTATAGAGAGTAACTCCATCCCATAAGAGTTGATGTTGGAAATATATGGGGAAAACCAATCCTTCCCAATATATCCTCAAATTATACTAATTAAATAATGAAAATTTATTCTAGGATGTTTCATCCATAATCACTGATTGGAGAATGATTATATACATAAGATGTAATAATTTCACTTTGTTATACACGGAAGATAAATCATCCTCCAGGATTTGAGGTGGTGTTTGAAATATTCCGTTAAAAATGAATGATATGAATTAGATCATAGAACTATAATCATATATGTCAATGGAATATCATTAATAGAAAATGAGTTCACCTTCACTATATTATTGTTATTTAATATATTTACTATATCGAAAGTAAATACATTGAATATAATTATTGAACAACTAATGCTTCAATAAAGGGGAACTATGAAATGGGGATGAGTAACTTCTAAATAACACTTATATCCTATATTATGAGCTAATTGGTTTCTATATAACCATTCCATGTAAAATTACTTATTATTTTTTCCTCTCAAAGAATCTATTTATGTCCTTCAAAATGTTATTTATTGTGATTGGGAATTTTACAAAGAATATCCCATATGAGTGTCTGTATAGGTGTGTAGATATATCCAACATACCATGATTTGGGTATATATCGTGTTAATACCCCGAAATAAATTTCGGTGACATTATCCCTTGGTGAATGAATTATCGATCCATATCAACATGTAGTGTCTAGATATAGATGTAATTTATTTTAATCCATTCATTGTATACTTCATAAAAATTTCAGGATATTTTCCTATAATTATACTTAACCAAAGGGTATCTATAAAGATATTCTTGACCTCATCCATAGAAAAAGAACTATTAATTTCACTTGATTCTGACTATGACTACACAATTATTTAACATTAATTATTTCTTGTTTTTTAAAATAAATATCCCATGAAAATGAACTAATGATTGGGGGACCTATTGTATTTAGAAGACTAGGCGCATAAAACATTCATATAAAAATAAAATAAATTATATTTATTTTATCCTAAATAATTGTATTAAAAATTTAATTTAGGTGATAAAAATTCATTTCATATCGTAGAGAGTAAATAAATTTTAGGGGAGATCCATAAATTTTAATAAGGGAATAACCTTAATAAAAACATATGTCTCAATAAGCATTACATTATGTCATGAATTACGTGGATCTTTAATAATCATATATAATAATAAAATAATGAATATTTCATTATATGATCATTGAAAAAAAGCATCGTGGCCTCCAAATACAATATGATATAAGAATATGTCAAGAAAAACTACCAAGACAACAACACTTTGTTAAAAAAGGTCCATTGGAGATTAAATTTAATCCATTATCTCATATATTACGTATCATGATATTTAAACACTAATGAATGAATTATAATATTATTAACTGAACCCACAATATGATTTTTATTCATATTTCGTCCATATAATGAAATAATGAATACTCCATATAAATCAGTTGAATCCATGGAATGGAAATCGGTTCTGTAATCATGTAATATAAAATAAATGGAATATCATGATTAATTCCATGAATTAATTAACTTAATCATAATTTTACATTTATATATAAAAAATTAATAATAGGAAATTAAAATATAGTCCACTTCAACTGAAGAAATGAAAAAGAGTAGAGAATTATGTTTCTAAACATGACTTTTTGATAGAGTGTTTTAAAACATAGTTAATGAATAATTATTGATGGTAATGGAATAATAATTCCCAAAAAATAATCAAAAATATGAAATGGATTTTTCATAATAATATAGAAAATTTTAGAAAACATATATTGTTTAATAAACATTATGGTGTTATGATTGTAATGGGGTATGAAATATAGGAGATCCCATAAATCAGGTTCTCCAGAAGAATGAAATTTAGAGGAAAACAAGGAAAATACATATTTCATGAACAAATTTGGGTTGTTATAAATGAATATAAATATTATATAAGCATATGTTCATAAAATATTGGTATCACATGATAAAGAATCATTGATTAACAGATTTTTAAGGGGAAATGGCTTGGCCTATATTAATGAAGGGTGGTTATTAATTTCACCTAACATGTATCTAAATTAATTTTAACATAAACAAAATGATTAATATAATTAAAATTATTTTTTTTAATAACATAATTTCGAACCATTTAAATATATATTTTATTTGATGTAATTTTTTTGTTCATTTTAAAATGATTTAGTGATAAATAATGTTCAATATCATTATTCAGAGGGTGTTCATTTGATGGATCTAAAGATGGATAATATATTGATATTTATTTGAGTTCTTTTCATGTTGGAATAGAACACATGAAGGGAAATAATGAAATATTATTTTCCATATATATATTTAAATTATCCCATATTATCACATATTTTCTATCATGGGTATGATTTATTTAGAATAAATATTATTGGTAGTGGTTTTTTATTTATGTTTTTTACCAATTATTAAGAACTGTATTTTTTAATTAAATTATAAATAAAAAATTATTAATTAAAATAATTTATACATTTTTAATTATCATCATTTTTAACCATAATAATATTTATATAACCATATTTGATAGATGTAGAGAAAAATGAGATAAGTTTTTCATGATGGTGTTGAACCTTCAATTATATAAACCCTATATTTTTCAAGAGAGTATGTTGGATAATTGATACTATATTTACAAATTAACATCCCAGTATATTTATAATATTAGATAAATTCATTCACGTTGCATGGTGAATGTGAGGAGGGTGAGGAAGAAGAATATGAAATTAATTTAATAGAGAATTGTTTAGAATATTACCTATTAAATATCATCCTACAGAATACTTTATAAGGAACCCTTGTTTTTTATTTTATAAATTATTCACTATGAATACATATGGTGGAGGTTTGGGTAGTCAATTGGATAGATTTTTTAGAATTTCCATGGAAAAAAAGTTGCGAGGAGAAGAGGTGGTGAGGGGTGGTGTTTATACAAGGGAAGAGAGAAGAGTGTTTTAGAATATTATATTCATTAATTTAATTTTTTTCAACAATAACAATACATATAAATCCTATCATTACATATAGGAAATGTATTCAGTGAATTCAAAGTAGTTTTTCTCGCATCATCCCATATGAAATAAGTCACGTATTTATCTTTTAATGATAACCATGATATTTTTTAATATTTAATTATTCAATAAAAAATCATATGTTTTATGAAAATATTAAAATCACCAATGAAAAATTACCAATGTGTATATTTTAAAAATGAAATATAATATATGAAATTAATTTCTATATTTCAAAAAAATAATTCTTAAATAAAATACCTATTTATTTAATAAAAATCCAATTTTAATATTATAATAATTTTTAGAGTACATTGAAAAATCTATTTTTTCTCATGAAATCAAATTTTCTTCCTAATGAAGAATAATAATGTATTATAAAAAACATTTTTAAAAATTTATAATTATTTGAAATTCTGTTATTTAAAAAAAGATATTAAAATATATATTTATGAAAAAAACATTTTTACAATTTTTTAAATCATTTATTTACTTGTATCATGATTTAAATATGGAATATTTTCACCTTATATGAAAACTAAAAATTAAATTACACATCCATAGGTGAAGATAATATTCTAATAGTGAGGTTACTATTATTAATACTCATATAAATATTCTAAAGGGGTGATTACTATTATGTAGTTATATTTTTTTAATGGTCATATGGGATACCTATATTCTAGTAAAACCACTTAACTCATTCATTTTTCATTAAGATGTATTTTAAATCAATGTAAGAGATGTTTAGAATTTCAGCATGAATAATGATTTATTTATATTCTATTTCACTTGTGTTGTTTCTTTCATGTCTGTGATCCTTTGGGGGTTGACCTAATTCACAATTTCATACTGTTTTTTAGTACTTTTTATATTGTTACCCCATTGTGTTAATTTTTATTATAATAGAAATATGTTTCCCAAAATTTAATGTTCATAATAATATGGTGAGATGATATTTGTTCTATCATGTGGTGTATGTGATAAAAAGGAAATATATATATAATTAGATGTTAAATTCAATTCAAAAAATTGTGGGTTTTTACAAAAAAATAAAAAAGGTAGAATAGAATACATGGTCTCATCCTAAAAGGTTCAATTACCCTATCAATCTCATAGGACAGATCTATCGGTCCATATAATCAATTCTTAAACCAATGAAGTACGTATTAAATGAATTATTAATAATAATCATGAAGATAAAATTGTATCATTGGTTACACCTTCCTCGAACATAGATATAACCCTAACTTTGTTTGATAGAGCCTTTTACATGCTCAGCTACACTCTAGTGAACTTAGAATATTCCCAAAGACACCAATAAATATTTATATAATTTCTTTTATTTATTATAATTAAATTAAAGTGGAATTCCCATGTAACCATCATAGTGAACCATTATTGCAGAAAACCCAATTATTATGACTTGTGATCAACCTTATTGGTTCTCTTCGAGCCACCTTAGATGAAATCCCCATCAATCTTTGTATATTTAAACAATATGTTTTGAAATAATTTCCCAATTCCAAGCCAAAATTGAACCAAAATCAATGGGTACCAATATAAGGAATGTAAAATGGAAATATTTTGAGAATATAATTTAAATTTCTACCATATCTAAAAAAATAATCCTCAATAACAATGGATCAAAGGGGGGACGTGAAATAGAAAAGTTCAAGAACATTGTCTATCCTCAGTTTCCCTAATAATGTAAAAATTTCTTTCCTCGCACAAAAAAAACATAAAAAATCTCTAAATATGAAAAACCATGTAGGAATCATTCACATCGAGGTTAGGATGGGTTTTATGAGGGAACACCACCATCACATGAAAAATTTGTAGTTTGAATAGGGTTTGTTGAATGAATATCACCTATAAATGGAGAGGAAAATTACACTATAAGTCTTATTGTGAAACATCATATCATGTTTCCTTCGTAATGTGAATTATATTGATGATATGTTCATCCCCATTAACAACTACATTGTCTAAACATGTTCCTTGGGTAATAGTACAGTCTTCTATAGGCTGGTGAAATTCAATATTTGATCCCCCTTCCACACTCCAACTCTCCTCTGATCACCTAAAGCAATAAATCATCATCATTACACATCAAATACTTCATTTCAATATGTTACAAATCATTTAATTTTAATATGATCATAAATTACTTGATAAAACCATTAAATATGGTGAAAAATTTAAATTCACTTTAAAAAAAATAGGCATAAAATATAATGACCATTAAATGGTAAAAATATCTTCTATGACAATAATAATAATATATAGACTATGTTGGAAAGTGATCAGTTATATCATAAGGATAGATATATGATGTACCTGAGGAATTATAGGAAATAATGGAAATATATATAATGGAGTTGTTTTATTGAATGTATATTCGTTACAAAAAAATAATGCAGAGATATAAAAATATATATTAATCATATTAAATTGTTTGTATTAAATAATATATCCACTATGATGATCTTTTTTGTTACCCCATCTTCTCATTATGAGTATTTCCTTTCCATTAAAAACAATTTATAATAATATATGGTATGTTATAAAATTTCAATAATTAAATCAAATGAAAAAAATGAATATTAACAAAAAAATTAATTGAAATATGTAACAAATATAATGATAAGATGTAACTATTATATGGAAAGTAATTTTAGTTTTTAATGAAATGAAGTTGATAAGTATTAACCTCAACTGGTTTTTCAGAGAAGTAAATGAGATAAACATGAAAAAACATATTGTATACTAGAAACTAAATATATATAAAACAAATACAAAATTATCAAAAAAATATATAATAAAAATAAAAAATATAAATTATTCTGTCATAATTAAAAACTACTAAGGTGAAAAAACATAGATGTGGATTGTGGAGCATGAGACACTACAAGTATACTTTGTGAACGACTCCCATATTCACTATCATTTACCACTATAAGAAGGATGTATCTCAATTAGTGAAAAATCATGTAAACGAGTAAGGTTGAAAACCTCAGATATAAATAATTTTTTATCATTATTATCATTGTGTGGTGGAATCTCCCTGAAAAATAAATTATTGTTGTTTTTATCTAATTGAGATTGATATATCCTTTAAACATAAATGGGACAACCATGATCATTTCTTATTAAAAGGTCAATAGTAATATACATAATAAAACTAATAGTAGATGGAAGAATGTTTTTATTTTATTCATAAATGTTTATGAAACCAAATTGTTTGATTTTTCTTACATTAGTTTTTTTCATTCAAAACTAGGCATTTATATAAATTTTATAATTGGTATAACGGAAACCCTCACATGGTTTGAAAATATATATTTAATCTTTATTAGATAAATCTAATGTATAATTATTAACTAATCAATAAATTTAATTGAAATAAAATTCATGTATTAGGTATTAATTATAACACCCAAATTTCGTCAATAGTAGAAAAAATTTTCAAAAAAAATTGTTCAAAATTATATTTATTATAATTTTGAAACATACATTTATAAATTATATTAATAATAAAAGATAATAAATTAAACATAAAATATGTCACATTATGTGGAAACTGAGTAATCTTTTACTCTGGTTGTGGAACCCTGAGATTTTGAGATATAAAAATTTTGAATTAAATTTATTAAATTTAATAGCTTGGAATAAACACAATATAAAGACTAAAAAACCATAATATAGTTTATCATTATAAATATTCCATTTATTTAGTGTGTATGAATTTAACTAACTAAATAATAATAAATACATGGTTTACACAAGTATAAAATAAATTCATTGGTTATAAATTGTTTAAAAATGAATAAAAAAATGTGTTCAAATTGAAAAATATTATTAAATGTTATTTTTATGTGTTTACTATTTTTTTCTTAATATATAAAATTAATCACTATTAGTGAATGATTAATAGGAAACATATATATTATATATTATGTACTTTTTTATCAATTATCTAGTACCATTTCCATTTATGAGATACGATTAAATTGAGTTTTATGGTGAAAAATATATTTTTTTAAAAGGGATTTCATTGTATTTTTCAAAAAAATTTAAAAAGTATTTTTTTCCAACATTATACAAATTCGTTAAGAAAATTGAATATACTTTTAAAAGCATCATTTCAAAATTTATATATTAATAATTTTTTTATTATTTTAAGAAAATATTTTCTTTTTGAGGAATAATGAGAAATGCTAATAATTTTAAGAAAAGTTACTTTTTCATTTAAAAAATCTACAATTTTATATATTAGTTTAAAAAAAATTATAAAAATTTATACAATTTTAGTATTATAAATCTTATTTTTCACATTAGAATCAATTTTATGTTGAATTTTAACATATAAAAATTTATTATATAAGCAAATATTTTCATCAATAAATAATCTTTCACTTTATTTAAAGATTTAATTTTAAATGAAATTCCTACACATATGTGTCTTTAATTTTGTAAATTTCTAATATATTTCTAATTAGAGAAATTAACATTTACTAATCATTTAAACTCTATCGTTATTGATAATTAATATGAAAAAGAGTAGACCTATTTAACAATGTTTTAGGATAAAACATCTTTACAAATGGTTAAAATAAGGATAGAAGCACTAAAATGACCTAAAAATTATCAAAATTAAATTTACTTGATATATATAGACCCAATATCATCCAAAATATATCAATAGTCTATTTTTAACCATATTTTTCAAAATAACAATAATATATATTTCTTATAGTAAGAAGTCATTGTGTATCCTGTCTAATCATTTCCAAAGGTCTCCTCATATCCTCTCATATCTACACTTGAATATCCAATGTTTTTATATAATACCTTCCCAAACCCCTTCTTTAGTCAATCACCTTAAGCATGAGTCCCCATTTTGATTAGAAATCCATCCTAGCTTGGATTTATGTATACATATAAGTATGTTATTGAATGAAAATGTGTAGTACTAAACAATGCATATTGATTTTATTTATTCTTATAAATGCACAAACTAATATTTTGAAATTAGGAATTAATCATCCTATATATTTTAAAAACATAAATTTTATTTTATTAGTATAAATAACTATAACCATCTCATCTTCCATAACATGGGAATTAAAATCGTCGATCTTGAGTAAAACAAACTTTATCGTCATAGATGGATGTATTTCATTTCCCCCAAAAAAATATCATGTATCGATAAAATTATTTATATGGTGCATATATATGTTATTAAAGACAAAATTATACTTCAATAATTATAAAATCACATGCAACCTCTTACATTCCTGTATTTTTGTAAACATGAGTGTTTCTTGTGTGTACGTGTGGACTACGACCTACATGAAGTGATGTGATTTATTATTAATATACTCTTTACATGGTACATAATAATGATATCATTTATTTGAATCATCTGTTAATAAGGTAAAAATTATAAAATCATCATGTCATTAAAAAATATATTTATATAATGTATAAAAATTAGAGGAGCTCGGGAGCCTCTATCCCGTTCCGTTTCAACCTCCGGTGATGACGATGGCCCCCGCGCCGGATCCTCCACCCTTGGTGGGGGAGGGAGATTCGCCTTCTGATAGGAGGGCTACAGGATTCCTACCTTTCTCTTATTCGGAGTTTCTCCCTCCGTTCCCGAGAGCTGCTTTAAACCCTAATGTTCCAGATCTGTTCAATAGAGCACTGAATCTTCAACTCTCTTCATCCGATGTTTTAAGAATCTTCCAGCTTGTTGAATCTCACTCTTGTGGCTCGGTTCAAGCACAAGAGACCTTCAGTGGTCGACTTCAATCGTTTTGTCTTCGGTTACTGGGATCTCCAGGAGCATGCTGTGGTTGGGTTACTTGACAATAAACAAATTATTATTCAATTCGAGACGGAGGCAGACCTCATCAACGCATGGTCGAAGGCTCCTCGCTACTTCAAGGGTTATCTATTTCTTCTTCTTCGTTGGTCTTTTGACATTCATATGAACTGTGATTCTCCTTGCATCGCGGTTTGGGTTAGTTTCCCTAAACTCCCTTTGCCATTTCAAAATCCTTCAATTATTCGCATGCTGGGGAAAATGGTAGGGAGATTCCTTTGTGTCGATAGCCGAACTAAGGCGGTCTGTCATCCTGTGAACCCCCGGGTATGTATTGAAATCTACACGTCTCACACTCCTTTTTAATTTGTTTGGATAACAATTGAAGAAGAATATCGTTACAATCAGCAAGTTGTGTACGAATATTGGATCGAGTTTTGTGGTTATTGTACGAGGCAGGGCCATTCGGCGGAAGCATGTCGTCAGAGACATAATCCACATATGAGGGGGACCAGTCGCGCTGAGCAGCCTGATCCGGTGAGCACTGCTAATGGTATGTGTTTGTAAGTAGACTTGGAGTTGCAACGGGACCAGATTTTGATAGGAAATGATGCTTGAGGGAGGTGCTCCGAGGTGACTAGTTCAGCTTTGGAAGATAAGTCTGCTGGGTCTCTTAAGGCTTCCCCTGAAAGCATATGGGACTCTGGAGCTTCAGATGGTAAGAGGCATATGAACATTTCAGACTCACTAGGTAGTGTGAGAGTTGGGAATATCGGGGATGAAAGGGTTTTGAATGCAAGAGACGTTGTTGCCCCGGTGGTTGATAAGAATTCTAGAGGCTTGGACCCATTGGCTTCTCCATTTCTGTTATTGAGTAATAGGTTTGAAGGTTTATCTGATGGTATGATGACCGAGGGGCCGGAGGAGGCTGCTCATGGAGGAATGGATGATGGTGAGGAGGTCCTTGACAGACAGTCAGTGGAAGGTTTTGTAAACATAACTGCTATTGGTAGAGCGGAGGCTGTGGAGGACTACCAGGCTACTGATTTGGAGCAAGTTCTAGTTATTATATCGGTGGAAGATAGCTGCAAGGTGACTAGAAATTCAGCCCTGATGGTGGAAGAAATTCAAGATGGTGGTGGCGTGAAAGAGGTTCAGGCCTCCACCGTGGGGAGGTTGGCTACTGAGGAGGAATGTCTACCGTTAACGGAGAATAATACCCTAGACCAATGGAGGGGAAACAAGGTAGGGAATCATGGTTTCTATCGAGGGGAGAAAACCGGTAAAGGAACGGAGATGTTTGGATGAGAGAAGGAGAATTTTAGTGGCACTGCTGGCCATTCCTTCAGCGATGTGGTTCAAAATGGAAATAATATTTTGACTCCAGCTGAGGGGCCTTTATCTACGACACCAAGAAGACAGCCAAGGAGAGATTACTCATGCCATCTGTGGCCGATGCGGACCAGATCTGCCTCTAAGAGGAATAGTGAGGTGACTGTGGATTTTAAGAAGGGGAGTGTGGTCAAAAGGACATCTCCGGAACAACCACTTCTTGATCAGCTTAGGAGTCGGGTTCAAAGTGAAAGCTACTGGAGATCGCCAGAATGGGAATCGGCTACGGCTACCGGAGGAGAGGAATCATGCATGGGATGCAGTGAAGAGTATGTTTATTATGATATGTAAGTCTTTGTTGTTTTGATCCTTACTTTTGTGCTTTTTTTGATTTGAGTTTGTGGTTGTAAACAATTGGGTACCAGGAACACATAAACTGGCTTTGGAAAATGGAAAAAAATGACTTGCAGGCAGGTATAAATATTAGAAATAAAATAATATGATCTAGGAATAATTTTTTGGTTTATAATTATTATTTATAAAAAAATAGATCAGTTATATAGACTTATATTAAATAAATATTTATTTGAAGATACATGTTTACGTTATATTTCTCATTATATGAAATTAATTCTTATAACATGTCATTAACTCACCCAAGTGTCCCCATGGGGTTTTAATATATACCCAAATATTCCAATGTTAATAAAAATCTCTTCCAATAAGGTTAGGACATACTGTAGGGTAGTTCAATATTATTATAATATTATTTTTCTACTCTAATTTACATGATTTAATATTTAAACTAGGTAAATTTAAATAATTACTGAAGTTATCATTCATAATGTCTCAAAATAAAAGGTATGTATTTACACAATTTTGGACATATTATTTGACATATGGAATCTATTTTTCCAAATTCAAAACACATGATTTTTAGAAATTAATTTAAAATTAATTCCTGTTGTTAAAACCAAAAAATGGTGTTTTTAGTAGTAAAACTCTCAAAATATTGACATGTGTTAATGTCAAATTTAAATTTGATATTAAATCCAACTATCAAAATTTAATTAAATTATAAAATCATAATTCAATTTCTCTTTATAACAAATTAAAATTATAATATTACTATAATAATAAATTATATGAAAATGTAGTATTTTAATTATTCATTAAAAAATGAACATTATTAGAAAATTTCAAAAAATTTAATCTATGTAATTTTTAATGTCTAAATTGTATATAAGAATTTTGTTTTATCCAGTAGAACTTATAAAATTTATAGAAACTATATTTAAAATAGATTCTCATTCAAAAGGCGGTAAAACATCCTTTCAAAAATATTATAGTATTTCATGATTAATATTGGATTTAATTCTCATTTTAAGTCTCTAATATTTATAATATGAATTTAAAAACATTTAAAAAAATATATATAATCATATTTTAGTTAGTTCTATTCATTTACACCAATACAATGTCTATTCATTAACTAATATTTTAAAAAATAAAAATATTATTATATTAATTTTCGGTATAACTCAATGTTTTATGCATTGTAAGACTCTGGAGAAACCCATTGTTTCATATCGAGTACACTGTCGGACAAAGTGTCCCCTTTAATGAAAAATTAATATCTTATTCATAAATATTAGTAGATTTTAAAATGTTTTATTCTCTATGTACCTAGGTTGTTACATCTTTCCTTCCTTTTATAAATTGTGTCCTCTCACTTTTAAAATTGTGCTCAGATATATCATTTTAAATACCACATAGAATAAATAGTCCATAAAACTATCACATTATAAATAAATAGAGACATAAAAAGGTCTCCCTAGGTAACACATAATAGGATTCCATGTAAGAAATCATTGATACGGAAGAGAAACTAACAATATTATTCTGAAAGAGAGTGGTATAAAGCAAGATTAAGAGAACTTTAACAACCAGAAATGTATAAACTTATCATGGATTAAATGGTCATTGATTTCCCTATAAAAAATATAAATGGGAAATGTTTTTGTAATTTAGTTCATTTTCATAATTATTAGGAAATTATTTATGAGCATGAATAAGAACATAAGGAATAATAATTACTATCTAAGTAGAGTTGTATCCTTAAATAAATGTGTATTATAATCTCATATTTTTCGAAAAACAATGAGTTCTCATGAGTACATGGTCACACATGATGCAATAGAATAAACTTCTATAGCCTCAAATAATAATAAAAATGTTTAACTATATATTCATTATATCTTGGAACATTAACTACCACCACAATTCATAGGATAATATAAGATAATTCCCTAAAAATATCATTTATGAGAGAAAAAAACTACTTTAAATATATAGAATTAAATAGTAATACCCAAATTCCAACTTGGACCTTTCATTAACTAAAATTCCTTAAAATTAATCAAAATAAATAAACTTTGATTAAAAAAACTAATATGGTTTTGATCACATTGTCTTCTAGGATAAATACTAATATTTATCTCCAAATAACATCAACCAAAATTAATGTCTCATAACTAAAACTAATTTACAAAATCACATATTCTCCAAAATGGTTAATAACTTCCATTAATAACCCAATTCTCCATAATTCCACAATAAAAACATAGATTCTTCTAAAATAAAATTCAACCATTACTCCTGATATAAAATCCTATAATGTTCAATTTTTATTAGGATTATAGGGATTCCAAAATAATGACCGTTTCCAACATAATATTTTTCACCAAATCATTTTACTATAAAAAGAATATCAATTTGATCAAATGTAAGTTTCCATTATCAACATATTCTAACTCCTAATGATATTGAAACTGGCCTCTTATACCAAATATAATTCCCCAACAGTAAACATTACATAATCTTGAGTTATGTAAAAAAATTTCATTGAGGATTTTTTTACGTATAGAGTGATAGGGAAATATGCCATAACTATTACATTAAATCTCAACTATTACAAATTATACACTTATAATATATACAATTTTTTTGAAATACTAAAACTCCTTAAAAACAAGAATTCTTTTCATGTTAAAATTCTTCTGTAATCTTTCTTTTCTATCACTATTTCTTATACCTTATGAAAAAACATTTCGAAAAAATTGGATGAGAATAACAAGATCATTTAGGGTTACAAAATAAGGAAATAATACAATAGTCTATGAAAAAATACAAGTAAAAGAAATTATTTTTTTCACTTAAAAAACAAAATCTCTTTAGCATACCACAGGAAATCATAATATTTTTCAATAAATCATACAAATGATAAATCATAATGGTATCTACTGAAATACATAATATAATTACATTATAACATTCAAAACCACATAGGTTGTAACCGTTATTTTTATGATTTCAATTCCAAACATTATATATTCCCTAAATATTTTAAGAGAAAACTCATTGCTAATCTCTGTCACATTACTTAATGCATCATAGAGCTATCACGGGCTCACCCACCATCAGATTATCATGGAACAACAAGTATTTAGTTTATCTAGTAACCACCTTTCATACTCCCAAGTACCATTACATAATCATAACATATAAAAGAATTAAATTATCAATATTTCACTAATCAATCATCAGAAATAATTTCAATATATTGAATTAGTCAATCCATTTCAAAAAACATTTAAAATATTTCATAAAGTGATCTTTCAATCAATATGTCCGAAACAAAATTGAAATTTTTAAATAAATTGAAGAATTAAAATTTAAAAATATATTTTTCCATATAATTAAATCCTAAAACCCATTTTGAAAACATGGACATTAATGGGAAATATATATAAGAATAAATCCTTTTACATTTATATCTATATTTTAGTTAAAGAGTTTTGTAACACGTGGAAAACATGTGAATAAAAATAATTAAATAATAACATCAAAAATAACATTAAATATCATGAAAATATATAGAGTCATGATATAAAATGTCAAAACGTTTTTATCTACACTATATAGGATATTAAGTGTCCAAAATATCAGGATATGCCTCAATGAAAGGAGGTTGAGACATAGTCCCTTACAATGATCATATCATTAGATTAAGGATAAATAAATGACATAATTATCTGTGAAAAATATAAGTACACCCCATATTAATGGAATTTTTTTAAAACAATGATATATCATTCACACATGTTCTGGGAAAAACAAAACCAATTACATGGATATTTATCTCCATGAAATATTATTGAGTTATAATTTCACATACCATCAGTCTTACTCGTCACATACAATCGTTATGTTCTAGAATAATAAATTTAGGATAATTTGTAGTTAATTATGAATAAATTTCCATTTTATTATTTCTTTTATATCAATTATTACCATGTTATAAAAATAAAAT
Organism: Viscum album; assembly: GCA_963277665.1. Taxonomy (NCBI): domain Eukaryota; kingdom Viridiplantae; phylum Streptophyta; class Magnoliopsida; order Santalales; family Viscaceae; genus Viscum; species Viscum album. Next base: position 1,858,661,273 of record OY728160.1, read on the forward strand.
AACATTTTATGTCCATATAAGTTTTTATGCCAATATTTGGTACTTGAGACAAAAGTAAACTTGATTTGATGTAAATAACCCATGTGTTCAAAATTTAATTATCTCCATAATATTATTTATGATTTAAATATCATAGATATCATGTATATATATATATTTATAATAGTACAAAAAATTTTGTGATAAGAAATTAAATGAACCGTTCATGGAAATGATAGGCCGTTCGTACACATGAACTCTAGATTCATTTACTTTCTATAATAAATGAATGAAAAATAAATGAAAAATATTTATATTATAATTTTTGTATAAAATATATGTGATATATATAACATAATTTTATTTATTCAATATTTTATACATTCTATGTATGGAATGAATGATTCATATCACTTTGAGGAGGTGGTACATTGCACTTCCTCAAATGAAATTATCATATTTGCACATTATGGAAGGCAGACATGATTGTGGTAAATAAAAATCACATAAGAATAGAGACAATATAAATATAATATATATCATATATAAATACATTTACAATATAATGGCCACTATTTGTGGTGTTAGGAGAAAATTGAACAGTCAACATTTCATGAGTTAGTAGTTCATCGTACAAATAAAAAATATGTTCCTATCCATTAAATCGATTTCTATATAAGAGTAGTTAGAATACATATCATAACAACATCATATTATATATATGAAACTGGTGTTGTTATATAATCATACAATAATAAAATCATAGAATGTGGAGATGGAATATAATGCAACAGAACTTGATAGAAGACGTTACCTCTAAATTAGGTTACTCCTATTGATTTGAGCCAAAAGAAAATCATGATTTTCCTTCGTCCCAAATTAATGATAGTAAGACGATGATAAGGATATTGGGAACTAATTTAACTAGAATTTGTACAAACGGTAATTGAGGGTTGTGAGTATATGGGTGGAGGTGGTGGCCTTTTATAAGAGGGAGGAGGGGAATTTTAGGAAATTCCTAAAATATTATTTTAATATAAACTTATTTTCAAATTCTAACAGATAAAATGTGATATATTTATAGGGTAAGATTAAAACGGTTCAAAATACTCTCCTCCAATATTCATTACTTGTATTTAGTTCACAAAATTAACCTTAGCATGTAGCTTTAACCATTAGTTAAAAAAGCATTATCTCTTACCATGTCTTCATGTATTTTCATAAAATGTGGTTACTATAGTTAATATAAAATTTCATCAAAAACACAAGTGGATAATTAATGAAAATTTTACAATTTTATATGTTAGTTTTACTAATAGTATATTTTTAGGACTATTCTATCATTTAATAAAATAGTATTTTTCTTAAAAAACTCATTTATGGCATTTTTGACACTGTTTATTAATTTATTTTTGTTAGATTCATAAAAACATGAGACCTTCGAACCAAAGATTTAACACAAACAAAATATGTAAATTTTATCCATAAATTCCATGTATGAAATCAAAATATAATAATTACATTTATTTTAAAAAATTTAATATCATTTATTTGAATCATTCATCAATAAGTTAATCACTACATCAACATTTTGTAATAAATTAATTAATTTATTTAATTCCTAAAAATTATAAATAAAATTCCATTATGTATAAAATTATTTTATATTTATAATTACTATTTATAGTAATATATATCATTTATATAACCCTATAACATGTTTTTTAAATGATACAAGTTTTTGTTATACTTATCGTTAATTTATATAAATTTTTATAAACATTTAAATATTATAACCATGTGGCTCCATGGGGTGATAAAATTTTTATTAGGATTCACAGGTTCAGACATATCTCATACAATTAGATTAAGACATGTATTAATTTAGATAAATAGAATTATAATTTCAATTTTTTAACTTTTTTCCAGATTTACCCATTAACCATGGTAATTAAATATAATTATTGAAGATACTATTCCTAATGGTCAAAAATAAACATTACTTATTATTAAAATTTGGAACATCTAATTCCAAAAATTTATTCCATTTTTCCAAATTCAAATTACACAATTTTACAGATTAATTTAATTTTAATTCCTATTGTCAAAACCAAAAAGATGGTTTTTATGATGCAAAATCTATCAAAAGACTAGTGTTTATATACAATTTAAAATTCAAATAACATAAAATGAAAAAATTGGATGAAATGATAAAATATTAATCCAATTTAAACTAAAACCAATTAAAATTAAAATATAACTAAATCATTTAATTAAATTAAAATACGGTTTTGAATTAAAATGCAATATTTTTTCTTATTAATTAAAAAACAAACTTAATTGGAAAATCACAAAAAATTTAACCAAAGTAATTTTTTTGGTCATGATTCAATATAAGAATTTTATTATTTCAAATAGTACTTATAAAAGTTAAAAAACAATATTTAAAAATTTTTCGCCTTCAAAATCCTGTAAAAAACCTTTTAAATATATTAGAGTATTTTAGGGATAAAATTGTATTTAATTCTCATTTTAAACATAATTTTTTTGTAAAAATGTAAAAAAATTTAAAGGATGTGTATAATAATATTGTAGTTAGTTATATCCATTCCCACCAATACAAATATGGTCCGTTAACAAGAATTTAAAATAATAATAATATAATTTGGTTATTTTTCGATATAAATCAAAATTGTGTGAAATGTATGATTTCTGAGAAACTTGTAGTTTCATGTCCAGTATTCTATTGGAAAATGATTCCAATTTTCACATAAAATTAATATCTTATTCATAAATAATAATACATTTGAAAAAAATATTATTCTATCAATATATATGTTGTTAGAGTGAACCTATTGTGCTTGTTAGCTCAAACATTTCACACCCCTTTAATGATGAATATGCCTTGTTTTGTCTTTAAATTTATCAAATGGAGTGGATATATAGTGTGGTGGTTATTTTTTCAGTTATATGGGTTTTTTTTATATATTGGGGAGATGATGGTATATTTTCAAGGCTTTTACATAGACATATCGTTGTAGCTATTTTAGTTTTGTCATATATTATAGTTGGACATGTATTTAAGATATATTTTTACTAAAATCTCTATTTTGATCATTCATTATTCCCTATATATTAGGAAAAATATTCATCTTTTTCAAATATTCTCTTTTCTATGTCTATATATTCCATGTTTTTTCATCATGATCGGTGAAATCATTCCCTCTCGGCGTGGTCTGATTATTGGGTTCTAGTTTCCAACCCATGGGGATCTAGAATGCCTTTCAGTTTTGATGAGGATATGGTCAAGAGATAGTGTTGGGAGGGTATCATGTTTCATTCAACAAAGACACATTTTTATTCATAATTAATAGTTTAAATATGAAAAATATATCATCACCGTTAAGGTTCATACATAGTAAACGAAGGTTAAACTAAGCAGGTAATGGTTTAAATAACAAAAATTCTTTTTTAATTTTTATTTTAGGAAAACATTTCACCCCAATATAATCTATTCCTTAGTAATTTTAAATTTTGGAGATACTTTTTAATAAAAAATTTTTTATTTTATTCTTTTCAAACATTCAATGTGGGCCATCTCCCTTACCTACAGAAGGACACCACCTATCCTCTCATATCAACATATAAAAATACATATGTTTCATACAATCACTACTTATATCCAATAATTAAATACTCTCTTAATTCTATTTTAAATTTATTTTTAATAAAAAAATGTTCGGAAGGATCCTGGTATAAACCTAATGAGGTTTTTTTGGAGAAGATCAATAGTTCTGAACCATGTGCATTAATTCAATTTCTTCACCAAACTCATTCAAATATTCTTCAACCATTTTGAAATAATAAACCCATTATATTAACTATACTAATATTATATTATTCTAATTAAAAAACCTATATATTTTAATAGTTTTGTAAATTTTTAAATGAAATCATGTATCCCATGAAAGGAAGACAACAACATCCTAACCCAATGTAATTCATTTTCCACAAATTGCACTAAAAAAGAGATATTATGATGTATTTAAAGTATTTATATATGATATTTTTGACCTAATTATACCTCTATAATTATAATATTACATCTATATTCTTATATTTTAATGATTTCAAAAATGATAATGTTTTGTGTGTGTACGTGTGGTCTATCACCTCCACGAAGCGATGGGATTCATTTTTCATTTCCTCTTTTCATGGATTGTGATTAAAATATATTTATTAAATATTTATGATATATTTTATATATTAATTATCTTTTAATTTTATATTAATAATTAACATTATTTTATTACATCCACCATAAATTGAAAACAGTGTCCATGTTTATATACAACTTAACGTATCGATGAATGGTGTATATAATTTTTCTATATCACCCCTTTTTAGATGACTGTAGATATAAATATGTATATATTTTTTTTGATTATATATGGTATTTATATCATTATCAATATTATAGAGACTATCCAACCATGATAAATTTATAAGGACCTAAATAACTAAATTGAATCTTGTTGGAAAAATTAAACTATTAATATTTTGAAGCGAAAACATAAATAAATAATTATATTTAAATGGATGTTGAAATATTATTAGTGGATAAATCATGATATTATATGTTTCTAACTAATTTTAAAATATTATTTGAAAACATTTTAATTTATTATACATGAGGATATATTTCTTTTTAAGGATGTATGATTAAAGTTACTGGATCATCTCTTTACTTTTACTTCTCTGAGGAACTTCCATATTAATCACATGTTTTTGTGATACATATAAAATGACGATGGATGATTTATATAATGATCTAACAGAAAATTATTTTCATATAAATATCTATATGAGTTTCTCAATATCTTTAGTTTTTAAATTTGACTGATAATAAATGGGAAAGGGTTTTATATTACAATATCATTGTTTATCTAGATTTTTTATCATTATGATTCCAATGATGAAATTTTATGATATACCTATAAATAATGTTGGGAAATTTATTCTCTTAATTATTTTAGTATATTTAACATTATCTCCAATAATTTTCCTCTCTTTATCTACTCATGGTAATGAAATAATATTTTTTTAGGAAAAGGGATAATGTTTTACAATAGGATAAGAAAACATTAACTTCAATGAAAATGTTTTCATTAAAATATTTTCGAGAATTTTTTAATATTTTATTATAATTATTTTATGTAATTAAAAAAATAAATATTTTTTAATATTTTTCTAGTGAACCATATAGTTATTTTTTGAATAACTGACTTTTGAAATTTTATCAAAAATGGGAATGAAATCTTAGTTATAATGTTTATGACATTATTATAATTTCATTCCATCATGATAGTTCAATGATATGAATATTAATGTAAGGGATTCAATGTTTCTTTTAAAATAAAATTTTTATCAATTATATTTGAAATTTTATGATTTTAGATAAGTTATTTCAACAAAAAATGTTTTCTCATCTTGAAATGTTCCAAGGGATATTTTGAAATTATTTTCAATATATGATAAAATATTTTGATATTTTATATAAATTAATGTGGATATTATTCAATTATATAATCCATACAATTTTATGGATGGTTTATTCGTATGATTAAAAATATTTTAGGAAAATCGTTCCATTTCTACAAATTATTAATTGATGAACTATTTATTAAAATCATTTAATTTCAATGGGTTATTATATATAAAATGTTTGTTTATGTTTTGTTCTTATTTGATTAATGATTTATGATATTGTGGTACACATAATAAATTTTTTCATTATGTGATGGGTAATACTAAAATTATAATTCCCTCAAATATATTTGTTAAATTTGGATATCTAATTATATTAATAGAGATATATTAGGGAGTGATATGAGATAATAAAATAAATTTGTTCACTATGATGGCCTTGGGGTGAAAAATTCTTACAATGTTTTTTTAGGGATTAAACCCAATCAACAATGATTGTACTAGTTTCCATCCATGAATTCTGTAGAAAAGAAATTTCATATATACATCTTTGCAACCATGTTTATTCTCTTTACAATGTCATGCTATTATGAATCACATTATTTCTTCCATTTTGGATTCATTTCATATAAAAATCCAAGATTTATATCATCATAAAATATTATTATATAGGATACGTTGGGTATTTATTTCAAATGATAAGATCATTTTATTATTCAAGGATTCACATGTTATGTTTAAATTATCATTTATATATCTCTTTTTTCCTTTTTTGAACATCTTTCCAAACCCTTTCTGAAATTTCCATTCCATTGAATATAATGTAAATTATTATGATTAATATGTATAAAAATGATTTTTTGTTATGAATAACAAAGTGTGTAATGATGTTGTTCACTTAAGAACCAATTTTTTATATATTGTATTTCCCCAAGGCTATCGACCTATAATATTCTATTGTGGTTATTTATTTTATTATAATGAATATTCGTATAATAAGATGTAACATCTATGTATGAAAATAATGTGTCATTATCTTGGTAAGTCATTCTAATAAAATAAAAATAATTATTTATGGTACATTTTTTTACGAAGAAAAACATAATAATTTATGGAATATAAATTGTATAAAACTCAAAGTCCATAATGATTGATCTTAAGTCTTATAATTAAGATTATATATATGTGGGATTATAATTGTTTAAATATATCCCTTATAAAAATAGTTATCTTAATATAAATATTATAAATATATATAAGTGTATGATAATTAAATTATAAAATTTGATAATATTATATTTTATAATTAATAATAATTATTAATAATTAATTAATAGTCATAAAAATTTACACAAAGGTAATCGAGTAAAAATAATTGAAAATTAGAAGGGTTTTTTTATTTTAATTAAAAACAATGTATTGATATAAACCAAATGTTTTTTATAATAGTTTAAATTAACATATAAAACATTATTTCTACAAGCAGACATAACATTTAAAATAAACATTTCAAAATTTTCTTTTATTTAATTGTCATAATTTCAAGAGAAAATAGTCACTTATAGTAAATCAAATTATGTATTTATGATATATAAATAAATATTTAAACTTATTTTAAGGAAATATAATATATGTCTAAAAATTTGAATTCAAAATAAAAATTTTGAAAATGAAATGGAAAGAAATAATTTCATTCAAGTATTAATATAAAAATATATATTTTAGTTTTAAACCATTAAAATAGCAATGAAAGTGTGCCTTAAAATAAAAAAAATAGGATATAAAACAATAATTAATCTATGGGTTTTTATTTTCCTCCAAACATGTTTTATGAGGCCTATGTTTATAAATATATTTATAATTATTCCATATTTTCTATAAATACCCACCCATACAACAATCAATATTCACTCTTTTTTTTCTTTTCCCTTACAATTTATACCATTAAGGGTATCTCCCTGTTTTTATGGTTCTAATAATCTTTTAAGATTGTTTATTAAGATCCATTAAGTTATATTGGTTCCCAATCCCGTATAACTCTTTTAATTAGAATAAATTTTGTAAAATATATTTTTATATACCTTTTTGTGTATTACTACAATTTTAATTACCTGTTATAGTCATCCATATGATATTAGATATAGATATATTGCTCATTTATTCTAATTAAGTCAATTTTCGAAGTCATTATAACATCTATTAAAGGGTTCCTGATCCTTTTAAATCCTATATTTTTGAAATCCATTTAAATTCATTTTCATTTAAGTTTGAAATATTATTATCATTTATTATATTAAATTTCAAAACATATCATCAATGAGTGATCAAAATTACTTCTCATTATACTATAATCATATTAAATTAATGTATAGGATATCATATTTTAATTTTAGTAAAGGAATATGTTTTTTCTAATAAATGCCTTCTTATTGGGATACTATAATAGGATATAGGCTATAGCACTGACACACCATTGGGTAATAACCTATCAAATGGTTTAGTGGGTATGAACTTGTTCTTCAATTGGTGCCCAAAAATGATCATTGTTATAAGAATAGTTTTACAATAATAGATGATATTATTTGAATGATTCCCTAGGTCTTTAAAACCTATGATTAATTATTTTAATATATTATTATATTATTGAAATAATAATAATTTACCCACATGTGTTTCATAGGATCCAAATGTATTTTTATGTAGGTGATCATAATTTTATTTCAACATTATCATATAAATGAATGTTATTGAGGTCAATGAACATTTATTATTTAATTCCCAGTATAAATTTTTTTTCATCCACTACTACCTTGATATCATTCCTTTTATAAGGGTCATTTTGAAATTTTATTGTGATTTATTACAATTTTACTTTTGATTATTTGATATTCACATACATTACGGTATTGTTCAACTAAGTGAAAAAAATATTGATATTCTGTATATCAATTATTTATATAAGTATAATAGACACACCACAATCTTTTATGAAATATATTTATCAAATAAATCTTTGACAACTATCAATATATGCAACGCTGAGTTATAATGAAATACAACATAATACTTAAATAATTTTATTTAATATTATTATTTTCTCCAAACCATTGGAATGACCGTTATGAAAAGGGTTAACTAATTTTTGATAATATATGGTTTTAAAATATGTACCAAAAAATTACTCATTGAAAAATTATTTATAAAGTTATATAAGAGATTTTTTAAATTAATGAAAATATTTAAATGAAAAAACTGTTTTCTACAGATAAATGTGTTTTACCTCAATATATTAAAAATTTAGTTTTCTTGAATATTTTAATTAAATATTTTAAAAATATTCTAAATCTAATATTTAACATTCATCATTATGTTTTCTAGAAAATAGATCACAAAAATAGAAATTTACATATAAAACATTATATCTCAAAAATATGTTTTTTCCGCATTTTAAGTAATTTTTTTAAAATTAATATTTTATTATTTTATAAAAATTATTTAATAAAATTAAATTCAATATTTTTATCATCATTTAAAAAAATACATACAATGATTCTAGAAAAATAATTTCTTTGTTTAATAGTTATAAATAATGGGTTTTATAAAGAATTATCATTTATTTATGATGACATTAAATTATAAAAAATGTTTTAAGATTGTTTTAAAAGTAATTTTTTTTCAAACATATAATTATTAATATATTTATTTCTATTTATATTAATTTAATAACGAATTCTAATATTTAATCTTTTTCAACATTTGACCATTTTTTCGAAATATGTTATCTCATCACATCTATGAGTTAAATTAATATTACATTTTTTGACTTATTTGATGGTAATATTGATATTGTATTAAATATATTTAATATGAAAAATTTATGTTATATAGTTATATAAACATATTTTTCATCTAAATTAGTTATAAAAATACTGAAAATTACTTATCGTAGTTAATGTTAATACAAGATTACCTGAGGTTAAGGTAAAAACTTATTTGGAAAAATGACCTAGAAATTTATCTAACTCAAATATTATGTAAATATTTATTCCTTATTACCTATAAGAAATGATAATTACCCTTTTTTGAAACCATTTTCATTTTTGAAACATGAGTACACATTATAATAGTAAAAAATATCATGTGTCTATTCTCCACCAATTTTATGAAGATAATCCCTCTCACTTATACATCACACATTAAAAAACATTTGTATAATTAATTAGATACCCTATTATCTTAATTAAATCAATCACTGCCTTCTAGAGTCCATTGTGAAATATGAAGTCCAATATAAGAAAGATTTATGTGAAAACTAATAGGTTGTTCATAGAAGATATACACTTTTAATCTATTATTTTTTATACCTATTATATATACATATAGTTATCATCAATTATCTTGATATAATTATAAATATATAAAATATAATTATTTGTTATTATGTTAATGTAAAAAAATTATATCCATATCCTCTTCCATTAAATGGTAAAATAAATTGTCGATTAGTTGAATGAGAGTGTATAGCCTCACGGACCATTGTTATGCATTTTTTCATCACTTGCTCTCATAAATTAATATTGTGATGGAAAAAATATTTATATATGTTACTTATGATATTATTATACCTATTTAATTTTATTACTATATCTAAATTCATATATTTCCACCCATAGGAAAATAATAATGTTCCTTGTGTGTACTATAGACTACAGCCTCGTGAACCGATGTGATTGTTTTTCACTTATGTTTTACATGGATGGTAATTAGGATATATTAAATTGATATATATAATAATTATATGATAAATAAACTTATATTTATATGATATCACATTTTACTTCATAAATTCAATTTTGTGGTGGGTAAGACAATGTCGCTTCTGTGTACGATAGACTACAACCTTGTGAAGAAATCCTACTCATTTTAAAAAAAAACATTTTATGGATAGTGATAAGGATAATGATTATAAATTTATTAGATATAGATGAAGCATTAATAACACAATAATGGTCAAATAATATTTTCTTTTATTTTTTTCATCCATTAAAAAATGGTAACAACATTCATGTGTAAGTACGACCTATAGTCTACTAGAATAGTGTATTTAATTTTCTATCTCTATTTTTTTGGATTAATATAAATAAATATATACTAAATATATACTAAATTTATTTATTGTTTAACATTATTCATATTTTTAACCATTATTAATTTTAAATTATCTAAAATAACAAATGAAAATAGACTTGATAAAAATTATTATTAATCGAATAATTATTTTTAATTGAAATGTTTAATAAATGGGTAATACATTGTAATAAGTTAATCATATATGGTATGATATCTATAAATATGATTATTTAATATATTTATAATGAAAATATATTTGGTTTACATGATGTTAGAATGTGTATGAAATAAATTGAGACTTATTGTATGAGATTTGTAGTCTCACATTTATTTCCTGAAAGGTGTATGCCCAGGCCGAAGTCTTACATTATTTTCATTGAGATTTATTCCATCTTCACCACAAATTTATATTTATGTGTTGTATTTACTTTCAAATTTAAAATATATGTCATGAATATTTTTATTTTGATTATATTTATTGATTCATTTTATGTTATTCCAAAATAGTTGTTATTAATTATGAAATTAGGAATGAAGTAATTTATTTTTGTCACAATTTTTCATATTTTGACATGAATTATGTTATACTCCAATATTAGTTGATTTGATGCATATAAAAAACCCTTATAATGTAATATCATGAATTTATTTAGACTCATGAAATTTTATTTTTTGTTTAATTTTATTCCTTCTTGGGTCTTGGGATTCAATTTTATAAAAAATATTAGTGTTTTATAATTATGTCCCATCATTTATTGGGATTGGTTTTTAATTCATTTTATGGGGATATATAATGCTATATCTCTCAAAAAACTCTATAATTTTCCACCCCTATGATCATTTCATGAGAATAAATGTTTTACCTTTATTTTACTTCCTGTGTGTACAAATGATACCAAAATAATGTTTTTGAATAAAAAACCTTATTTATCTCATCGATCGAAATCCATTTTTCATCAATATAAATGTTTTCTATAAATATTTTGAAATTTTTTTTAATGTACCTATAGAATTTTTCAAATTACATATTTACCTTTTTTAACTTTTTTTTTAAATATTACAATAAATATTAATGTAATTTTTAATAAAATAACTATTAATAATTTTCGAAAATTATGAAAGAAATATTTATATTAACATATAGAGAATATCATACTATCATGACCACATAATTTATTAAAGAAAGTTTTCTGTTTTTTAAATTTTATTATCAATGAGATTTGTTTTGAATTTATTCTTGGTTTTGAATTATTTTCTCAGGTGGAAATGATATTTTAATCAACTAATTTATTAAAAAGTTTTTAAAAGGATCCCTTATAATTTATCATTGAAATTTTCTATGAATATTATTTCTAAATTTCCTTATGAATATCCAGTTTTTATATTGTGATTTTCCAATAATGTTTATTTCCCTCATAAAATATTCCATGAGATATTTCATTTAAAATATTTTTCCATAAAATTGGAATTAATTTGATTTTTATTATAGTTTAAATGGAGTATGATCCAATGATACAATCATAATTAATTTAGTATATTTTTTATGTCTATAAAAAGAAGTTTTTTCATGAATTTTTTTCATCTTTTTATTATTATACAATGGTTGAATGCTTATGAATCCTTCTTCATTTCTTTGTATTATAATGAAATGTTGAAATTATTGTGGTCCCTATTTATTTTAGATAATATCTACCATAATTAACTCTTAATAAAACCCATTTTTCAAGGGATCTGTTATGATGAATTTATTTAGATCTTATGGCACATATATGTATTATTTTCATTATGTGATTGGTGGGATTTCTATCGTCCTCCAATGACTTGTGCAATGATTATGATATATGAGCCCAATGGATACATGAGAGGTTATCCCAATCCAATTACATGGTACACGGGAGGTTATCCATGTCCTAAAAGATTGTACATGGATGGTTGTCCAGAGACAGAAGAAGGTAAATTGGTAATTAGCCCAATCATGGTTTAAATGAATTTGTGGATTTTATTGACATAGAATTTTATATTAATTTGTTTATTGAAAAACTCTATATCTTATGATAAATTTATTCAATCATGCATCAATATGTTTTATTTCGACATTTTTTAAATCTTTTGTTTGGAATATACAAATTAGATGACCCAAGATTTTGATCTTTGATATGCGAAAAATGGTTTTCATATGATATTATTATCATATTCTATCCCTTTGGGGCCTGCACCGTAACTCCCCAATCCCACCTCTAATAGGCTAGTGGCTGGTGACTACCACCAAGAAGGCATATCACTAACATGGGATGAATTTCCAATGTACCTATACACATGAACTAATCTCCAAGCCCACATATGGTGAAATGTAAGAAACAACTAAGGAAAAAAATGCACACATACAACTAAACCCAACCAATAGAGTATAATGGATGTAAAGTGCAGAATAAAAACATGGACAGAATAAAAGCCCAAAAAACAAGCGACTGAAATCTACATGTCCTACTTGTAGGCACAAAAAGGTATTGGGACTACTACTCATATCCATAAGAACACCCAGGCCTGCTGGGAAGCCTAAGAGCTCGGTCTGGTCCTGGTTTTTCCTAGACTCCATCAAAATGATTCTCATCTTCCCAAGACACTACACTTGGGGGAAACCCGTGTAGTGGTGAGTATAACAATACCCATTAGAATACTGCAAAAACCCCCAAAAAAATTCATAATATAATGTTATAGTCATCTCTTCATAGTATATTTCAACAAAATATATAGATTGAGAAACACATCCTGATATACTTGAAACCCAGACAAGTAGTCTATAGTTATGCCACAATGACAGCATACCCACGCTAGGTAATTATTTAATGATTCCACAAAGAACATGCACGAGAGAACTCACTCCACGTGTCTGACAGCTTTGATAAAATCCATCTAATAAGTAATGTTTTTTAGGAAAAGCCTTGAGATATATAGATACACTGATTGATATGATGTGAGAACAAATGCACTCATCCCTGGAGAACACACTCATAAGTGGGAAAATATCATGACACACAGATGAGGATCCCTATCACGGCCTTGTCAGATACCAAGAATCATTCAGATTGACCAACGATGTAGAAGATTAGCATCCTATAGGATTATTCACATCAATACATGACTCTACATGGGGTCAAGAACGGATATAGGATCACACTCTTGGCCACTCGGAGGGATACCTGACTCTATCTCGAAAATTCCTATTAAAGGAGTCAAACTCCTATGGATGGATTGATTCAAGACAAACATTGGAATGAGAAAAGGGGAACTAAGCCAAAAAAAACTTTTCCACGGAATGATGGACAAGAGGATAAACCAATTTAATGAGAAGTTCACAACGTCTAGAATGGTCAGACGTTGTGTACTACGACATTGGGTACTTCCCATGTACAATGACCCATTATGTTAGGCATGTAATGTAGAAGATGGTATACATGGTGTGTGAAAGACTGACGTGACTAGTTCTTCTACCAAAGGAGGACTTTGTGGATGCTAGCTATTTCCTCGTACAAGGCTTCATCTTGTGTGTCCCAAACCAAGTACCGGTAAATGAGGAAGTTTGTATGCCCGATCACATCTCGCTGTGTGGAAAATTACAAGATGTGTAATCCACCCCGTGTCCGTGTATCATCTGAGATAGATGATTAGTCCCTATAAGGACCGACATGCTGTGGGAAAATGGTCAGACATCATTTCTACTCTTTCAGTCACCCAGATCACCCGTCGATGCTGGGTGGGGTCCACACACCATGTCCCTCCAAGATCATGCCATTTCATTCACCATTTATAGTGTGCAGAACCTAGCCACCACCATTATGATCCAACATGGCATGTTATTCAGATAACATACCGGGTTCTTTGGGATTTTCCTGAAATGAGAACCTCCACCGTTGTGCCTCTGTCGATCTTCAGATACATATTTCAGCAATCTGTTTTCCATGAAACTCAGAATCCCCTACCATGAAATTGACGTTTCAAGAAATTTCAAGCATTCGATCAGCCCCTAATCCTCATTTCTATCAACTCATGCAATAAATGGTTGAAACATTATTTCTCATGATCTGAGCTGATCCGACGTCTGCTATTACCATCTCACCTCCGTTCGGTCATCGTGACTTTCTATCTCCCATTTGGGATCTTTGTGTATTGAAACGGGTTCACAATGATATGTTGTGCATCACCCCATGCATAAAGCAAATAACATGGAAAAAATGGGGACTAAATTTTAAAAAGGAGGTAACCACCTCAACCATTGTTTGTCATGGTGTTCATTCTCATCTGCTAATTGGTTTAACATGAGAATCTAAATGACAATTCAAAAAATTCTCATAAAATCAATTCTAAAATCAAAACCACAAAAGAAATGGAAATTAACACCCTCCCTCAATAAAGCACTAAATGTAGATCAAAATGTTCGTGGGTTTATCTGAGTTCATCATTTGTTCCACAAATGGGGAAGAACTAAATCAGAAGTAAAAAACCCATACCTCGATCATCGACGTAGAGGGAGAGTGGTCATCAGTAGGGGTCTGATCTCAAGGCACAACGATCCATGCATCATCATTCATCTGCATTCATCACAAATTATCCAAGGGTGACTCCTCTTCAATGATCTAGATGATTCTATGGATTTTTCCAAGGTTATGATCCTAACACTGGGGTCCTTTTATCTAAAATAAAATTAAGTGTTGTTTAATTATAAAAACATTTAACATAAAATAAAATATTATTTTATTTTATTTCCTTTAAAACATCCAAAAACTAACTCTAGTAGCTAACCTCGACTTGTCGATGTTAGGACCACTATAAGATAATTTTTTTTATTTTGAACATAATTGTGCCCTAATATTTTTTATTCGGGAACCTGTTTAAATGATATTTTACTCTTTTGGTAAAATCATTAGTGCATGATATTTAGAGTTTTAATTTATTTCAATCATTTATTCATGGAACCAAGGGACTCATAATCACACTATCACAATTTTTGCTCTGAAAATAATTCCATATACTATTTAAAATTAATATATAGAAAATCCAAGACTTATAATTCTTCCTACCTTAGAGATTTACATCCCCAAAAAATAAAAAAAGGCTACCCAAAAATATGTGGGTACTATGCCAAAATATGAGTCTCCTACTCCCATGTTCACTCTTAATTATTCCAATTCATCTAATGGACACACACAAGGGGAATTTCTCACCTACGAAGGATCCACTATTGTCGATCCACGATCTCCACTAGGTACATTTTGATGTTCACTCCATCCTCAATGTCCTTCTCTCCCTAGTCGATGTTGTGTGATGAGTCATTCATGAACCTCCTAAAATATGACACATGGAAGAAACCTAAACCTAGTGAAACTACAACGGTACAGATAGTAAGTACTCCACCTTACCAACTCACCACATTATATAAAAATGTCCAATAATCCTCAATGAAAATTTACCACGTCGGCCAAATCATTGCAACCCTCATCGAGGTGATACTACAATGAAGACATGGTCTCCCTCTAAGAACAAGAGAGGTATCAGTCTTCTATCAACATAATTCTTCTTCCTGTTCTATAAAGCCTTAATCAACTCATGGATGACCTATACCATCTCAGTGGAAGCTTGCACCAACATTGGACCCCTGAGTGCTAACTCTATAGGGTCGGTCCAGTAGAGTAGGGACTATTATGCGAACCCGTATAAGTTCTTGAACGGTTCCAGGCCAATGTTGGATTAGTAGCTGTTATTGTATGCAAAATCCACCCATGGTAGGTGGTCCTGCAAACTACGACCAAAGTCCATGACTCATACCTACAACATATCTTCCAAACCCTAAATGGTCATCTATGTATGAACATCTGTCTATGGATGGAATATTGTGTTCATACATAGCTGATTCCCAGAAGCCTCATTCATTCCCTTGTAAAACCTAAATCTGAAACATGCATTACAATATGGGATTATAATTGAAGGGTCTCCATGTAGCTGATGTATCTCCTACATGTGGAGGCGTCTGAATCTCTTTACAGAAATATTCTCCCAAATAACTATGAATTGGGCCAACTTGGTGAGTCAATCAAAGATCACCCAAATGGAATCATATACCATGTACATCTGTGGTAAGCCCATCACGAATTCCATCTATATTGCATCCCACTTCCACTCTATAACTTGTAGGGGTGAGCTAATCCAGCTGGAAATTGGTGCTTAGTCCTCACCTGTTGGAACATAAAGCACCGAGAAACAAACTCTGATACTTCATTCTTTATATCTATCCACAGGAACTGACTTAGGAGGCCCTGATACATTATCTCCACTGCAGGATGTTCTTCCAAGGGGGATGTATGAAACACCCTCAAAAACTCTTCCTACAAGTCCATTGGTACAATGGTTCATCCTCTTAAAAGGAATATGTGCTCCCCACCATTCTAATATACATATGGTGCATGTAATGTGAATAGATAAGCACTTAAAGTCCCACATTCGAAATCCCCTATTAGTGCCTCACTAACTTGTGGTAAGAGTGGAGGGGTGAAAACCATTGACTAGAGATAAGATGTTTCATCTCCATCCATGAAGGATAACTATAGCGAGGCCAACTTCTCCTACACCTCACTCAGTAGCTGCAAACTCAATCTTCTGTAGAGTGCATCTTCCACAAAATTCCCCTTCTTAAGAGTATAGATGATATCAATGTTATAATACTGGAGGAACTATAACCATCTCCACTACCTCAAATTTAGACCAATAAATGAGAAGATGTACTTTAGGATCTTATGATAGGAGTAGATGATAAATGGTTCGTCCATTTGGTTGTGTTGCAACATTATCAATGGGAATACTACCACTGGAACTCAAGATCTTGGGTCTCATAGTTCTTCTCATGTAGCCTTAGTTGGTGAAAACCATAATAAATCATCGCATATCTCTACATCAGGACACAACCATTCCCGAACCCTGATGTGTCCTAGAAAACTACATAATCAACACCCTCTTATAAAAATCTCATGATCTGTTCATTCATCAAACATTGCCTCAACTACTGGAATGACATCTCGCACAAATATGTCCATACAAAAGGCTTCCCGTTTCATGTTAAGGCTGTAATAGGTTTCAATATCTATTAGAAATTAGGGATAAATCACATTTAGTATCTTTCCAGCCCAAGGATGCTACGCACCTCTATCACACTCTAGGGTGGCTCCCATGCTAACACATCATTGACCATGGATGGATTTACTACTACACCATCTACCTAAAAAATATGTCCCAGAAAGAGGACTATCTATAACTAGAACTAGAACATCGAAGGATTCCCATAAAGATATTGTTCTTAGAGAACATCTAGAACCATCCACAGATGTCTCTCATGCTCCTCCTATGACACTGAGTACAAAATGATGTCGTTGATGAAGACAACTATGAATTGGTCTATGTATGTTTGGAAGATCTAGTTCACAAGTCTCTTGAAAATAGTGGGCGCATTAATGACAATTAATGGAATCACCAATTAATCTTAGTGACTGTATTAGAATCTTAAAGACATTTTTGGCATGTCCACCTACCATACTCGAATATGGTGATAACCTAACCTGAGTTCAACCTTAGAGAAAATGTGCCCCTCTAAAATAATCGAAAAGGTTGTCATTCGTCTACAATGGATACTTATTCTTAACCATTACTGGATTCAGGTGGCAATAATTAATTTACAACCTCAAACTTCTATTTTACATAATGGAAAACAAAACTGGAATTTCCCATGTTGAATCAATGGGTCATACAAAGCCCTTACTCTCCAAATCTTATAGAAATACCATAATATCACGAAGCACTGTGGGACCCATCTGATGCACTGGTGACGATATCGGTGTTGTCCTGAGTTGAATATCAATGTAGAAGTTTTTCTCTTGATGGGGAGGTATCCCCAAAACATATTTGGGGAATACATCCTCGTACTCTTCCACTACTGCCTGGAAGTTGAAGCTCACACTGTATGTTACTCCGAGGGTATGCCTAGCCAACTCATTATTGATCAGTTGCATCATCCTATGAATGAGCCAATCTTGTGTTGTTTGTGTCTCCTTTTCTCCAAAAAAGGAAAACCTTATACCATAACTATGGACAAACCACACTCATGGAATAAAGGAATCAATCTGGTCATAGACTGCAGATATCCAATCCATACCAAAAATAACATCGTATGGCCTTGAAGCATCCACCAATATGTTCTATCTAAACCTCTCTCCTTTAAGGGAAATATCAAAATGTATTCAAATATGTGTGATCATCGAGTCTCCTCTCATAGGTGTCTCCAAGAGTAAGAGTTTAGTTAATGGATAAAGTGGAATATCAAGGTTTCTCATAAGATATGCGGAGAGGTTGGAATGACTGGGGCCTATGTCTATAAGTACGGAAGATAAGGTAGAAAAGGCATAGTTTTTACCTCTGATCATCCTTGGGGTCCCTGGGTCATATTCCTTGACTGCAAACTGTTTTCCCCACCGTTATCCCTCATCTCCCTGAGCCTATTACAGACCTCCGTGGGGTTGTGGTGGGAGTATATCAAAGAGTTATACACTACATGAATCTCTCCCTACTCCTCTACCACATCATCCAGCAGGAGGGTCTTTCTACGCCACTCTTTGCCTCTCCCTTAATGGTCCATCAACCAAATTCGTATTAGTAACTCTACGAGTTGGGCAGTCTCAATCGAGATGTCCTCTTCCATCACATTAGTATAATCACCTCACACTAGGATGACTAGATCCATCCTGAGATCCATGGGATGTCTATCCCCTATCTTGATTCATCCAATGACATCTCCCACATCCCAATCCTTGTCTTTTAATTTCACTCTCTACTGATGATGTTTCCCCCCCCCCATTTTTCTACTCCAAACTACCACTGTCGGTCTCTGATCCTCCAAGAATCTATCGAACACCAGAGCCCTCTTGAGAAATCCCTCATAAGTTGAAATGCATAGGGGAACCGCACTAGCTTGAATGTCTCATCATGGACCTTGATAGAAGGCCTGAGCTATGAAGTACTAATACCGAACCATATGCAGCGAGTACCTGGTGAAGTTTGTGAACCTTGGTGAATAGTCAACCACCATCAAACGGCACGTTTGTTGATGAGAAAACATTTGGATACACACTTATCTCAGCTTCACTAGAGAGAAATCCTCTCAAAAGTGTCCCTCTAACAATGTCTATGAACGATTCTCCTTGTCTTGAGTCTGCATGGTCAAACTCTACCATCATCCCATTGATCCCGGAAAAACACTCACTCCTTGGATCAACATCTGGTCTATTGGTGTCCTCACTAGATGGAAAACTCTAGTCACCACGTCATGCTAGTCCTCATCCACTTAAGGGATGGGCTCACATCAGAACCAATAGGGTCTATGTCTTTGAAACTCTTGGAGTGTGCTCAGGATACAATCCTTGCCTACGAGTACAGAAGGCACCACATGTTTCCAAACTTATGGTGGTATATAAGGTGCACCATCTAGAGGCCATGCCTTGGGAAATAGTCCCTAAATCAATTCCTCTTCTCTTAAGGGTTCTTCCTTCTGATCAAGCTATTTAATACCTAGTGGGTATGCATCACAGAGGCATCCTGTAAAGAAACAATATGTACCATAGTCAATGAGTATACTTGGATAGATGACATTAAAGGACACCAAAAACACAACAAATTCCTATATGATAATTGTGTCATTATTTTATTCCATTGTAAATAGTTATTTTATTAAATGAGTCGAAAAGAAGGTTATGAGAGTCTTTATGTATGGATACATCGGCCTCATGCACCAACCCTAGTGTCTTTAGCCAAAAAGCCGAGTCATAAACACTTAACACTACTTACCCAAACTAGTATCACAGAATCATGGTCCTATTGTATAATCGACCACCTTTCTTACCTCTATGTCCCGACCCGTCCTAGTGGGGCCTATTATACGACTCCCCGAGCCCGACTCCAATATGTCATGTGTCGGTGACTAGCACCGAGTAGGAATATCACTAACATGGGAGGCATTTCCTAAGTACCTGTACAAACACACATCCCTGATCCCACAAATTATGATATGTGAAAACCACTAAGGAACAAAATTCATGCATACATCTAAACCCAACCAATAGAATACATGGGATGAAATGTTCGGAATGTAAACTGGGCCAAAATACAAGCTAACCAAAAACAAGAGTATGCAAACTAGAAGTCCAACCTGTAAGCACAATGATGTACTGGGACAACTTCTCATAGACTTAGGAACACCTCATCCTATAGGGAACTCAGAAAGGTGAGTCTGGTCCTAGTCCGCCATAAACTCTGCCAAAAGTTTACTTGACTGCACAAGACACAACATGTTCGTTAAAATCCTATAACAATTGTGCTCAATATTTCACACATTATATTAATTTATTACAAAAATTTATCACATGATACAGTGTAGAAGATCAATAAGTATAATTTATTTTCGAATTAGGAACATTACATAACAACATAAAACATGTAATACACATCTTTATTGAAAACTACTTTTACATGACCATACACATTTCATCGTACTTAACATTGTATGAGATAACTTGAGGACATGCATAAAAAAGGGTGAGCTATAAAGATCAGTAATGGATAAACAAGGAATAACATGAAAAGTATTGTACATTTTAGGAAATAGTAATATAATTGGATCAAAATAGAAACAAGAAAATTAAGGTATGATATATCATGATTATCATAACTTGGTAAAATGTCATCAACATTTAATATAATATTAGCATGAGCTATGTCTAATTGCACATTGAGAATGAGTAAAACCTAATTTCATGTGAATTATCATGATTAAGACATAATTTAAATTGATGTAGCATGATATTATTCTTTACCCAATGCATTGGAGTGCTATTTGGGCACACCCTTCTTAATAATTTTATTTCATGTATAAGTGTGTCGCATGGATCATATAACATCGATTCATTAAAAATAATAATTTATTCCATTATAATGGAATGTAGAATTAATACATGAAACTATATAATAAATAAGTAAATGTTCATAAAGTTAAATACCCTTGATAGAGAAATAGTCATGGTATTCACTACACAATGACATTGGCTGGGAAAATCATGGTGCAATTTCAGCAGCTTAACAATGTGAAATAAGAATTCATAAAAATTGTTGATGATAGATAAAGGGTTGTTTCATCACTTTTAAATGAAATTTATTGTAATTGGGCCATATAGATATGTGTCCTAAAATTATTAATGGAATTTATATTCAAAATACAAAATAATTTCTTAAACGTAAATGTGTAGGAAGAAATTCCTCACGGAATTTCAACATCATGACATGTATATATCAGAGGATTTAATGATATATAAAGGGGTATCTAATCATTCAAGAATAAGTAGGGATGTATGGGTGTGTTTTGAAATAATACCCCAATATTTTTAATAGAAATTAAAAGGGCATAAAAACATAAATAATGTTTCACAAAATGAAATATGATGAAATCGCTTACTTGGAAATGTGATCCCAAAGGCTTAGGAGAGGCTTGAGAGAGGTTTCTTGAGGGCATGGGGAACCATGGGATTATTTTAGAGATAAGTGTTCATATTCTGGTCTATCTGCAAAAGGATTTGACTGAAAAGGTAGTGGGGGATTGGGTGGGTTTATATAGGAAAATAGAGGCAGTTCTTTATTATTAAGGTTTTGGCCCCCACACATTATACTAATCCAAACCTCAAAAAAAACCATGGTTTTATCAATGGGTTTTTCCAAAGTGTTGTGGAAAAAATTATTTTATAAGTACAGTGGTCGAACTTCTTAAAATAGTAGGCCTTGTTATGTGGATGCGAGTCATACACTCAAGGAAATAATTTTAAATAGTTAAAATGTTTTATAAGTCTCAGATGGTCCAGTTGGGTAGCAGAAACTTAACCAAAAAAGTCTAAAATCTAATTAATTTAATGATAAAACATATATTGGCTGAAAATAAAATTTATATAATTTTATTACATCACTATTGGGTCATTATAATATCATAAAACACATTATATATTAAAACGGTATTTATGATTTACGAAAAAATTCAACTATCTCAAAAAATTATTAAATATTCACTATTTGATAATTTTCATATCCTGATTACAAAAAATAATATTCATTTTATCTAAATAATTTTCTAGACAAGTGAATTTTCAATTTTAAATCAAAAAACATACATTTATTGAAAATGCACGAGTTTTGACAAAATCATTTTTAAAAAAGAATAAAAATTACAATTATATCCATACAAATTATATGATCATTTATATTTAATAAAAAGTAATTTAGTAATAATATATTATTATAATATTATTAAATTCAAAAATTCCGAAATTAATAAAAAATGATTTCTTATTTGAATATAAATTAAAAATACTATATGGCTTTTAAAAATTAATTTACAAGGTAACAATAAAAAAATGAATGTATATTCTTTATTATATACAAAAACAATGCACATAATCATAGTGCTAAGGTCTGGTTATGTAACCCATTATAACACCAGTATATGACCAAAGGGTAAGGTGTGTGATGGTGAAAAACTCTTAGGGTTGCTTGGATAACATTACTCGCATGGTAATCTCTATCAAATTACACTTCTTTTGTAGGCGGCTCCATTCAAGCATAACGTGTTGAAGCTCAGCTTGGGTTTTCTAAAGAGAGAATCCCAATGACACTGCCCCCTTTCAGAGACCTGAAAAATGGGTTTGGTGTGAGGAAATTCTACTAGATGAGGCCATCACTTCCTTTTTCCGAGTTGATTGGATTTTTTAAATAATTATATTTGTACTAATAATGTGGTAATTGATCAATAACTATATTATAAACGGTAAAAATTCATATCGGTATATTTAAATCCAAAATCAAAAAACCATATAAGTGCATATGTTATTTTTACATTTAACATAATAAGACATTTAATTAAATCAAGAGGAATTTTCATTAATAAATGTTTGGTTTCATACAATCTTCCCCCCATTATAAATTTGGCCTTCGAAATTTCTTTTCACCATAATAAAATAGACAAGTGATCCTCTTCTTCATTACTTCATCTAATTCAGACATTTGTTTTTTAAACATGTGGTTTCACCACTACACCTTGGTCAGGGTAATTGTCTTATTTCATTTAACTTTTTCCCTATGATCTAAGATCATCACCATCTTCTCTTCAATGAAGTGGTCATTATCTAATGGTACCACCTCGGGATTGGTACATGTGATGGGTCAGGTATGAACTTCCTCAATAACAATACAAGGAATACATCATGTACTCGATATAGGTTTTGTGGGAGTGCTAGTTGATTTGACACTAATCCAAAGAGATCAATGATATCAAAAGGTCATATGTTCCTTGTACTAAGCTTTCCCATCTTCCCAAATCTCAAAACATGATTTTATGATGATATGAAATGGAATACCAAGTCTCTAACATCAAACTCTTAGTTTCATCGACGATTATCAACATAGATCTTTTGTTGACATTGAAAAGATTTAATGTGCTTCTATATGGTCTAAATATACTCCACCATTTCATCAAATATTTCTGGATCTGGGAGTTTTCGATCCCCAACATCATTCCAATATGTTGGTGTTCCGCACCTCTTCCCATATAGGTATTCAGGAAGAGACATTTGGATGCTTGAGTGGAAACTGTTGTTTTTAGAGAACTCTACTAGAGGAATATATTGTTCGCATCCTTTATTGAAGTCTATGGAGCATGCTCTCAACATGTCCTGATGTGTTTGGATTTTCCTCTAAGATTGGCCATCAGTTTGAGGATGATAAGACATACTAAATTTCAACTCACTATCCCAAGCTAGTTTAAGACGCTTCAAAATCCAAAGGGTGAATCATGGATCTCGATCATATATAATCTATAGTGGTACTGCATGAAGCCTTACCACTTCTATGATATATTTCTATGCTAGTTGATCCAATGGGAAACCATCTCTAATTGCAATGAAGTGTGCAATAAATTTATGATGATCCACAACAACGCAGATATAATTATTTCCTTTCGATTTATTCAGAAGTCCAGTGTCAAATTCCAAGGGGATGGTCTCCTATTTCCTTTCTGGTATGTATAGTGGTTTCATCTTCCCCATGGACATCTTCCTCTCAACCTTAAATTGCGGAAATACCAGGAAATTTATATATACTCATTGATTCTTTTATCATATTATCCAATCAATAATTCCTTCTAAGATCTCGATACATCTTTGTGTTTCCCGGGAAAATGGAAAAATTCAAACATTGGGAATCATAAAAATGTTTTTCTTTATCTCTGGATTTTATAGAAGACATAGTCTTGAACCTTATCTCCCAATCCCTTCTACATTATCATTGAACTCCATGGATTTCCATTTTTTTATAGTTTCCACTTTCTTCTAAATTCCCACAACTTTTTGATCATCCTTTAAGATTGCTAAAAGAGGGAGTTTATCAATAATTTGGGAATGTACTGATGATGATCCCATATTTATGATTCACAGGTCCATCTTCATCAAATCTATGAAGACTGCATCCTTTTGAATTCTCATCAATGATAGAATAATTGGGTCCTTTCTATAGAGAGATTCTTCCTCCTTGTTTGCCTTCCCAGGGTGGTATTGATTGATATGTTATAGTCTTTGATCAGCTCTAACTATCTTCATTGGTTCATGTTAGACTCTTTCTGTGTGAATATATATTTGAGGCTTTTGTTGTCGATCTATATTACACACTTCTTGTTATATAGTTATAGCAACCATTTTTTTAAAGAAAGGATTACTACATCCACAATCAAATCTTGTGTTGGATAGTTTTTATCATGAACATTCAATTGCCTTGAAGCATAAGAAATGAATATGTCATTTTTCAACAACAAACATTCCATGTTATTCATTGATGCATCACTAAATATAGAAAATGTTCTCCACATGTGGGTTGTGTGTGAACATTCATAGGGATAAGCCTCATTTTCAACTCCTTGGGTCACTTTTCACGTTCATAACTCTATGAAAACTTTCCTACCTTTTGAGTTATCTTTGTAATATGGTTTGAAAATCATAATAAATTTCTCCCAAATCGATGATAATATCTTTCACACCCCCAAGAATCTATGAATATCTGTTACCAATGATGTAGTCAGCCATAACTCAATTTCAACTACCATGGATGATCCACAAATATCCCATTGCTTGTGATGATATAACCCATGAATAACTCCTCCTTCAACTCGAACTCACTCTTATTGTACTTTTTATAGATATTATCCTTTAAAGAGGTCTCTAGTACTGTTCTTAGATTCTCTTTATGCTCCTATATGGTATTGGATTATATTAGAATATCATCTATAAATACTACCAAAAATTTATTGAGGTGATCTATAAATACTATATTCATCATGTCCATGAAGATTTATGGTAAATTTGTGAGACGAAAGGCATTACTATGAATTCATAGTGCCCGTAACATGTTTGAAAATTATCCCAGGGATATCCTCCTTCTTCACCCTTATATGGTAATATATCAACCACAAATAAACCTTGGAGACGTATTATTCCATATATAACTGATCAAAAAAGTCATAAATTCGTGGTAGAGGATACTTTTTATTTTTCATGATTTTTTTGCTCATGATAATCAATGAACAGGCGCAATAACCAATCCTTCTTAATGGTGAGGAGGACTGGTGCACCTCATGGTGAATCACTTGGGCAGATAAACTCTTTATCCAGATTCTCTTATTGATGTTTCTTCATCTCCTCAAGCTCCACAATAGCCATTATATATAGATTATTGGATATTGGCAATGCACTGCTTATAAGATCAAATGAGAATTCATAATCTCTTCTACAAGAAAGACAATACAATCCCTTTTGAAACACTTCAGTGAATTTCCTATCAATATGCAAGTTTTCAACGATGTTTGCTTCCATGGAATCAATCATTTGAGAAAGATATGTGTTCTCATAAGGATATAATATCCACACATTAGATGGTGGTATAAAGGGAGATTCATCCTCCTCCTTGAACTTGAACATAATTGGGGGTCGATTCGCAATATGCGGAGTCATTTCCCTCTCATGAAAATTTATGATTTCTCTATGTAATGAAATACATTCGATGACAATAATTGCATAACATTGCACCATAGGGAGTATGAAGAGGTTCACCAGGAAGATCAATCCACAAATTATGATAGTGGGTTATATTAATGGGATTCAATTATTTCCACATTTTTCGTTCTCACTGAAATCTTTACGTCCATGATTTATGGTGGTGTTGGGATTGTTCAACTAAACTTTCAGGACATAAAATGCTGAATAGAAATATAATAAAAAACAATGTTCTCTATTATAGAATGAATAACTAGCATACTCTCACCAGTTCATTTTCAGGATTCACATCAGCGGTAGTGATGGAAAAACCTCACGCATGCTGCCCTGGAGATTGTTGGTTGCCTCTGAAAACCATTGGCTGATGGATTTGGTTTGAAAAGATCACTATTTCATTATAGTTGATGCAACAAACTACACATTGAATATTGAACAGAGTGTTCCTATACATTATCATGGCCGAATGTTTTTCATGTTGGGAGTTAGTGGCAAGTTCCCTTCTCTTAAACACCTAAGGCATTTCATCACCCCTTCCAAGAAATTTCCATGGTGGTTATTTCCACACGTTTGGAAAGTGGGTTTCTTTATTTTCTAATATCCACTAGATTTATCCCTCAGAATACTAGAATTGACGTCCACCTATCTCTTCTTATCCCATTGATACCCCTGAGATTCACTAATATCTATTTCAACTGTGAGGGCACATCAGATGATTTTTTTCATAGCTCTTGAAGTCATAGATCGCTAGGGATTTCTGTAGGCTAGTTTTTATCCCCCCAATGAAGCGGTCACCAAATAATTCAATGGGTAACAATAAGTATTGAGGCATATCATGAAATCATTGTGAATTTTTCTTTGTACACTTTGATAGATTCCTCACATTTTTCTATGAGGGAAATGATGTACCTTTCAATTGTATGTCGGAGTGTGTGAGGAATTTTTTTTTGAAAATCATTTTTAGTAAATACTTCTATTCCAACACCGCGATCTCCTCTTTAATATTTG
Organism: Viscum album; assembly: GCA_963277665.1. Taxonomy (NCBI): domain Eukaryota; kingdom Viridiplantae; phylum Streptophyta; class Magnoliopsida; order Santalales; family Viscaceae; genus Viscum; species Viscum album. The sequence continues at coordinate 1,858,689,043 of OY728160.1, forward strand.
TATTTTTGATCAATTTTTCACCATTTATCAGCTTCCCCCTCCACAAAATAATGTTCTAGGGGTAACTTCACCAGTTCCGAACAATGATGGATATAGAAGATATTTAAAATGGAGTTGATCCATTGTTCCGAGATTGAGGGATTTGATGATCCATTGAAAGTAGGTGGCCTTTTTCTCATGAAGCTATTGATTGTGGCTTGTTATTTATTATAGGGGGTTGAATGGTCTTCATGACCCATGTTTCTATTCAAAACATGAGTTAACAATGATATAATCGTGTGAAAGTTCATGATTCCCCCTCCCATAAGATTGGGTATTTCATTAGAATAGTCACAACATTTACTATAACATCAGTTGTTAGCTCGAGTCCTCATATTTCCATCCATTGGCTGTAATATAAGAACTGTTATGGGTAAAACATATAGAAAAATCCAAATAAAAAATAGATGACATATAAGTTACTTAAATTTCCATAAGTTATGAACATATAGGCTTGAATCTATGTTATCCATGATCTACATCCCAACGTATATTATTAGGATAATTTTTTCACTTAATAATGGTTCATACTAAGATCATTAATTTACCAAAGAATATCTTTTATGTGTGTCATATCCAAGAGTGTAGAAAGCCCCATTGTCTTTCACTATATCCAGTTCGAGTCTATGTTAAAGCTGTGTTTGTAGGTTTTACCACTAGATACATCTATGCCAGAACTGCCTCTACCTGCTCATATCCAGATAGTGATGTATATGACTAATAATCCACTTACTCAATACTCACCAAAATGTAGGGATTTTTTTATTATACTTTATCTTACCCCAGATGCTTCACTAGGATATTCTAATCCTATTCCAAAAGATAACTAAACATATCCTCTGATACGAACTATAAAAAAGATCCTATTATTTCACACTTAAACATAATTTATTAAATACACTGATCACTTGATTCAACATAGAATATCGAGAGGCCTAGTTTCTTTGGGGATTAGTAACATTTGAAAACAACTTAAAATTGGAAATACACATCTTTAATGAAAAATTATTTTACATGACCACACATATTCCATTGTAGTTCGCATTGCATGGGATAACCTGTGGACACACATAAGAAATTGGTGAGCTATAATTCCATGTAAGGGAGTAAAAACGTCATAACATAAAGAATACAGTACAGTTAATTAAATAAGAATATCAATGTCGAATAAGTGAAATATGAATATAAAGGCATGGTATTTCATGATTATTATAACATGGAAATGTGTCATCAACATTTGTCATGATAATAGCATGATCCAAGCCTCATTGAACATGTAGAATGATTATAAATTCATTTTAATTGAATTTTAATCAGTGAACCCTCATTTCACATGATGTTTCAGGATAATATTATTTACCTAATGTTTTTGAGCGCTATCAGGGCACATCCTTTTTAATCATTTCATTTCATGCATAAGTGTGCCGCATGGATAATATAACATGGTTCCATTAAACATCATAATTTATTCCACAATAATGTAATGTGGAATGAATACATGAATAAATATAATCCATTAGTAAATGAGAATATTGGTGAATACCCATGAGAGATAAATGGGTATTTTATTCACCAATAATGACTTTACCTTTTAAAATTGCGGTGTAATTTCAACAGCCTAACAACGTGACATAAGTATTCATAAAAGTTTTTAATGAGAGAGAAAATAGTGTATCAGAATATTTACATGAAATGTAATGTAATGGGGTGATATAGATACATGTCCCAATATTTTTAATGGAATTTAGATTCATAATACCAAATAATTGCTTGAATACATGTTAGGAGAGAGAAATTCATTACGGAATTTCGGCCTGGTAACAGATGTACATTAGAAGAATTAGTGAGTGAGAAAGGGCTATCTCATAATTAAAACATAATGAGGAATGTACGGGGGATGTGATATATCATACCCCAACATTTTTAGTTGAAAAAAAAATTGAATAATAACATAAATATTATTGTACAAAAATGATAAAGTAAGAAATCCCTTAATTGGAAATGAGATACCAAAGATTGGAAGAGGTTTCAGAGAGGATTATAGGGAATTTGGGGAATCATAGGGGGATTATAAAAATATGAGGGTAATGTATGGTCTAGATCCAATAGATTTTAGTTAATATGAAGTGGGATATTTGGAATTATTATATAAGAAAATAGAGGAAAACTTTATTATTTAGGTTTTGGACAGTACACAGTAAACTAATCCAAACCAAAAACAAACCCATTGTTTTTTCCAATGGTATTTAAAATGGGTAGTGTAGATCATTATTTAATATGACTAATGGATGAACTTATTTATATATTAGTATTTATTATTTTGAGTTGATTCTTACACTTAATGAAATCAATTTAGAAAGATAAAATTTTTTATAAGCCTTAGAGTGTCCATTAAGGTACCATAAAATTAAACAAACAAAAATAAATTCAAATTATTGTAAATTTAAAACATATATTTTCCAAAAATCACATTTATTTATTTTTATTACACAACTATTAGGGCATTACGATGTCACAAAACACATTATATATTAAATCGGTATATAACTTTTTCCCAAAAATTCAACTGTCTTAAAAAATTATGAAAAAAATAATCGTTTGATAATTTCGACATCCTTATTCAAACAATAATATTCATTTTATGTAAATATTTTTCAAATCATGTGAATTTTCAGTTTTAAAATAAAAAACGACATTAATCCAAAATTCATGGGTTTTGACAAAAACAGTTTTCAAACCATAATTGAAACTATAATTTTATTCATAATAATTACATGATCATTTATATTTAATAAAAAAAATTAGTAATAATATTTTATTAAAATATTAATTAATTAATAAAATCAATTATTTCATCAAAATATATTTCTTAAATTAATATTAATTAAAAATAATATATGTTCTTTAAAAACATTTACAATGTAGAAGTAATAAAATGAATGTATATTATTTGTTATATAAATATAATAATTCAAATAATATTAGTGTTATTTTATTGTTACATAAACCCTTATAACTCCCACATATGGCATAATAGTATGGTGTGCGATGGTTTAAAACTCTTGGGGTGTCTCTAAAAACATCGCTCGGGTGGTAATCTCTATCAACTTCCACTTCTCCCATTGGTGGCTTCATTCAAGATTAATGTGTTGAACCTCAGCATGGGCATGGTCATGAGAGAATAAAAATGATGCCACCTCCTTTCTAAGCTCCGAAAAATGGGCTTCATATGACGAAATTGTTCTAGATGAGGCCATCACTTCCATTGTCTGACAAAATTGTATTTGTTAAAGCCCTATATTAATGCTAATCATGTGAACACTATTAAACTGCTATATTAGAAATAGAAACAAATCATAATGGTATTGTGATATCCAAATCACAGAACTATAGAATTTCATATTTTATAAAACTATTTTCGATAATAAGACAATTAATTAGATCATGATTAATTTTCATTAATAATTGTTGTGGTCGTTACAAAGCTCGTGTAGGGGTGAGTATAACAATACTCAATAGACGATCATGAAACCTAAAAGAAATACACAAAATAAAATTACAATCATATCTAGTCTATATATTTCTACCAATGTTTTAGCATGGGAAACACAAACAAATATTCTTGAAACCCAAACTCATGGTCTAGAGTTATGTCACAATGCCGACTACCCACCCTGGGGATTTAGTTCGAAGAATCCACAATGCACCCACAAGAAAGAACTCAGTCCATGAGTCTGACAACACCAAGGACGTCTATCCTAGAAATACTTTTCTATGGGAAAATCCATGAGAGTGATAGATACAAATATTGATATAAGAGAGAATAGATGAAATCATACAGGTAGAACACACTCCTGAGTGGGAAAAGATCATGACACATAGATGAGGATCAATGCAAGGGCCTCGGTGGATACCACAACTCATCTGGATTCACCTACTATGTATAGGATTGACCTCCTATAAGATTATTCACGTTGATACTAGACATTAACTAGTTTCACGAATGGATAATGGATTTTTCTCGAGGCCTCTCAGAGGGATACCTGACCCTATCTCATAAATTCATACTGAATGTATCATAAACATGTTGATCGAAATGATACATGACCTTTAGGGGAATTATCAAAGGATCACTAATCCAAATGAAACATGTCCACTAAACATTGGACAAGACGATCAAGACATGTACTGAGAAGTAAACAACATTTAGTATGGTCACGCGCCATGTTCTCTAACCCCGAGAACTGCAGGTGTACAATGGCCCATCTCGTATGGCTTGTATTGTAGAATAGGGTATACAGAGCATGAGAGAGAGTGAAATGATATGTTCCGCTACCCGGGGAGGACACTGTGTACACTAGACATGCACAGGTACATGGCTTCAACTTGTATGTCCCAACCCCTATACCAATACAAGGGGTAGTCCACAAGTTCGGCCACATCTGGCAATGTGGAGGTGGAGTACATGTCATGTACTCCACCCTATGATTGTGTATCCTCTGAGATACACTCAAATTCTGTGTTAGGACCCACACATTGTGTGATAATGGACGCATGACACGTATACTCTTCCTGTAGCCCGGAACGACATCTGCAGGTATCTGAGGGCCACATTCCATGTCCAGCTGGGACCATGCCATTTCCTTCATCATGTGCAGCATGAAAGACCAAGTCACCACCATGCTGACCACACCCAACCAGTTTTTCAGAGAATATTCCGTGTTCGTTGGAATTTTTCAAAAACCCGAACCTCTACCATTATGTATCCATTTATCATCCAATGCTCATTCTGGTGATCCTTTTTCCACAAAAGACATGTTCCAATGTCACCTCTCCATGCCATTAATGTTTTTGGAGGTTTCAAGCTTTCAATATGTCCCAAAACCTCATTTTGATCCACCCGAGTGAATAATGGTCGATGCATGATTTCTCCAGATTTGAGACAATTTGTCATCCTCCATCACTGTCTCACCTCTGTTAGGTCATTGAAACGTTTGAAATCCTATTTGGGATTTTTGTATTGTTAAATTGGTATTCAATGATCAGGTTTTCATCACCCCAAAATTAATGCAATGGACATAGGTAAAGGGGGAAAGAAATTCAATATACAAATGAGTAACACACCTCTACCATCATTCGAAATGGCGTCGATCCTCTCCCGTTAACGGTTTTAATAAGAAAATAAAACAAATTAAAAAATTTTAATAAATTTTATTCTCTAAAATAAAACCCCAACTGAAACAGAAATTAACACTATCCCGGACGAACACACGCTCTGCGGATCAACCTATTCAAGGGATGAGTAGTGTTCGTAATTTAATCTATGAATGAGGAAGATCTAAATTAAACATAAAAACCCCTACCTTGATCTTTAATGAAGGGGGAAATTGGTCATCATTTAGGATTTGACCTCACAACACGACGATCCATGCGTCGTCGTTCGTCGGCTTCCGTCAAGAATTCTCCAAGTGTGGCTCATCTTTAATGCTCTAGGGGATTCTAATGAGTTTTCCACAGTTATGGGCTTAACCCTAAGGTACATCTTATTTAAATGAAATATAAGCATCGTTGGGTATTTTAAACATTTAAAATAAAATAAATTATCTTTTATTTTATTTCCTTCAAAACGTCCAAAATCTAACCCTAGTAGATGACCTACGCTGGTTGATGTTAGGACCTGACTAAGGTAAATTCTTTGTTCTGAATGCAGTGGTGTCCTAGGATTTATGATATGGGAACCCATTTAATTTTTTTCATGATTCTAGGAAAACCGTTCGTGCATGCTACTTAGAGATTAAAATTATTTCAAACATTTATTACGAGAACCACGATCCTCAGAATTGCACACTATCAAAAAACTCGGTCCTACAATTATTGAACATAATATTTAAAAATAATACATGAAGAATAAGAGACATTACAATAATAATATTTTAATCCCGTTTTTATCACATTATTGTTATGTATTTCGAATTATTACTATTACTAAACATCTATGCTCACCCTTTCTTATGATTCATTTCCTTAGGTTTTGTTGAAAGGAGTTACATGTCATAGTTCTAAGAGGGTTTATAGTTATGGGTGTCCATGTGGGGTAAAATGTAAAATTTTTATTAAACAATTGTTTATGTTCCGTTGTTTTACAATGGAATAATAAATTTATGATCCTTATGTGAATCTCTATGAGATATACTGAATATTCATCTAAAAAGATGTCTTGTATATTTATGAGAATCTTGGGACATTATATAATTTATTTAAGATTAATATTAGATAAATTTGGGAAATAAGGAAGTTTAAATGTTTGTGAGATACATTGGTATTTGTATAATGATATTTTTGAGGATAATATTAATTATATGAGAATATGCTAGATTATCGGTATAGTATAGAGTGGGTTGTTTTGAGGCATTATACATCTATCTAGTTACTATAAGTAGTTGTAACTCTAGAAATATTATTACTAGGGAAAATAAAATTGACAAAATTTTATATAATTAGAATCGATTATAAATTGGTGGACCATAATGGGCCTTGTTACACACATTGTCTAACTCTCTGAGAGGATATTCTTTTAAAATAAACAAACGTATTAGGAAAAATCATGAGGGATTTGAATAAATTATTACCATGAGTGTCCGTGGTTAAAACAAAAGAAAAATAGATTTAAAATATGGTTTCCAAATTAATATATCCAATAATATAGTTTTTTAAGATTTTTTTATTTTACACAATGAACATTATTGATAAAAATATGATAGTTGGTTTTAGAAAATGGTTGGAACGTGATGGAATTTGGTAAATGTAGAATTTTATAGAAAATGTGTTGATGAGAAACAAATTGCTATTATGACTGTGTTTAGGGATATTTCATTATACATAATCATATATCATTATATATTATTAACAACTTTTATCTTAATCAACTTTGATACTCACCAATGTATAGATATATATAGTTAAAGCCAAGTTAGAGGTGGTTGAAACCATAGATTAAGGAAGATCGGTTACCTATATTTTGAGAATTTATGATGAATAACCCCTATATAATATCATATGATCAAGATTAATTTTCATCTATGGAGAATTATGGAATAGTGTAGTTTATTATTGTGTAAAATTGAGAAGTTCAGTTAATAAAGTGGTTGAGAATAATGGTCTCCCCATGGTATCAGCAAGAACTAATTTTTTTTTAATGAATTAATTATTGGAATTATAATAATATATTTCCTAGGGTGAATTTATGGGAATAAAATCATAAATTTTTAATGATAAGGGGATATACTACTAATTATAAAGAGGATTGAAATGATTAAAAAAGGTATGAATGTTTTATATAAATAATGTTTATGTTAAATGAAAGGATCTTGGATAAATTTAGTTTGTTGAATTTTTTTCAAATGATTTTTATTATATATTATATGAAATAAATATTAATTAATATGATAATAAAACCTATTTTAAAAAATTGGGAACAACTGCGAAAGCGGCACACGACGCAAGGAAGAAAATTACATTAAATTACATGTCTGGGGACTTGACCCCACGACGTGCCTCTCACCCCCCAAATCCTCACCACCCCACCACCATAATAAATACTATGTTATGGTTAATCTATTATGTCGGTTGATTTATGTGTTTATATATTAGAATTTAATAATTTTTTATAAATGATTAAATAAAGAGGGATTCTTGAGTATATGTTTTTTATTATTCACTTGAAATAAAATAATGAAAAGTACTGATGACAACGAAAAATGATTTAATGGTAAAGTGATATTTTATAGAAAACAGATGATTAGGAAAATATAACAAATAATATGTTCTAAATGTTAAGACAATGATGTTGAGATAGGATAAGATGGAGATGAATATTGTAAATTGGATATTATTATTAACCTGGAAACTAATTAATGAAAATTTAACTGTTTGGATTATTTTATAATCAGTGTATTTTATTAAATAAATTTATTTTTTGATTATATTTAATAATATACAGTCATATTCAAGAAATGAGAGAGAATGTATGTTTTCATTTAGGATTTTTGTTATTCTTGTTACTTCTATGAATAAGGAGAATTTATGACCATGTTATTAACATATTTGGCAAGTGAAAATTAATAGATACCTTATAATATTATGGGGATTAATGTTAAGTTTGTTTTTATAAATTTTGTTACATTCATTTTAAATAATGATTCATATTGGGGTCATAAGGTTAACCAATAATGGAATGGTCTGTGTTAAGCATTGGATGTGGTTTTAGAGAATAATATACTATTTCACCATAAAAATATTTATTGATATTAGATAACCAAAGTAGAAATTTTTTATAATATATATGTAGAATTAATTAATTAATTTACATTCCTTTTAATGAAAATATTATAAATCGGATTATAAGGCATAGAAAATTCGTCTCTTCGATTAATAAATGAAGTGAAAAATAAATCGAATCACAAAAAGATGAGGATTTTATTATTATATGGAATGAATATATTATATTTAAATATTATTGTAATATTTTATTATCATTGTAAAAATGGATATTAGAGAAAATTTTTAACTCTAGTACCTTCATTTCTGAAGAACTATTGGGTTATTCAGTCATTGCAGATACAAGGCCTTAAGGTCGTTAAATTTATTTAGATCATTCACCTTCCTAAGTTGAATAGTCTATATCATTATTCACAATTATTTAACCATTCCATCAATGTCCATATCTTCATATACATGAATGTAATACTATTTGGAGACCTAGTTAGGTTTTATGCATTATATTTATAATTATTTCATTTTAGTTTTATAAACAATAAGTTGAATTGTATATTTTTTTCATGTTTTTTCCATGAATGAATTTTCACATATCAAACTCACTAGGATCCAATTAAAATTTGAAATATATAATTTTATTGGGGGTAAAATGTAATATCCATATATTTTACAAAATATTTCTTTCAAATAATTTTAACTTCTTTTATAGCATGTAGTACATGCAACACCATGTTTTTACAAAATATAACATGCTATTATAATAATATTACTTTATATGATAGTTATTTCATAGACATTAAAATTATAAGAATGAATATGGTTACATAAATTTAAAAAATTCAGAGATTACACAATTATATAAAAGTAATTATTTTTTGACCAATTAAATATACATAAAAACAAGAAGTATTTGAAAATAATTGAGATATTTTTGTCAAAAAAATATTTTTCTGCATATTAAAATATTTTAGATCAGTAAATTTCAAATAAAATAATTTTTTGAATAATTTATTTGATATTTATATATTATAAATTTAATATAATTTTTAACATTCACCTTTTTATCTTGACAAGATATAATAATAAGTCAAATTTTTTCCTTTAAATTTTTATTTTTCTTAATAATTTTTTTTATTTTGTGAATTTATTATAAAGATAATTATTCCTAAAATAAAAAAAATATGTCAAAAAATGTAATTAATATTTTAAATCTTAATTCCAAAATTATTTAATAGTGGATTTTGTATAATTGGTTAAGATGAAAAAATTTTAGATGAATAATGAAAAATAATTGTTTTTGTTCAGAATTATCATTTATATAAAATAAGATAAAAACATAAAAATAGTTTTAAGATTGTTTCCAAATAATACATAGTTCCATTATATATATATATATATCCAATTTTTTCCATTTTATGATATTTATTATTAAAATTTTACTTATAAACTTTTTAAACATTTAAATATGTACTAATTGTAAAACTTCATTCTCATGAAATATATGGGATTAATTTTAAAATAAATGATTCGTTATCTAATAATAGAATGTTTTAAAATGGATTAAATAATTGGATTCTGAATCATTTATCTTATATACTAATTCCATATTTATTTTTTCTCTAGTAGAATTATAATAATAGTAAACATTAATTACAATAATTAAGTTTAAAACTTGATTATCAGGGGTTAAACTAAAGAGAAATGGGTAAAATGACATATAATAACATACAAACCCATTTTATGGAATATTTTCTTATAATAAATTCTTATAATTTATAATTATCCATTTTTCAAATCGAATGTGAAAAACATGTGCATACATTATTCATTTCAGTATTTACATGTATGTCCTCTCCAGCACATATAAAAATCAACCCCTATAATCCCTTCTTAATTCATCATTAACCCAATGGGTAGGCCAATACTTGTTAAAATATATTTCTTTATATCTGAAAATTTCCTTATTTAATTTGTAGTTTTTGAAATCCAATTTGGGCAATAAATTAGGTTATATAAGAAGAGGTTATCCAAAGAATATGATATGCTTTAAAATTTAATTTTGTTTACTTCTTCTAAAAAATCCTTTATATATTCATGAAATATATAGATATAAATAAAAAATATATTCTATAAACTATTATGTGATTTGGTAAATTTCATAACTTATATCCATCTCCACTTCCGTTAAATGGGAAATGAAACCATCGATTATGTGTATAAAGCACAATGACATCACATATTGATGTTATTCATTTTCCATCACCACCACTCATGGTTAAATATAATAATGGATTCAATGTTACAATATAATATTTTTTATATTAATTTAAATATTATATTATATTATCATATATAACTTCATACCTCTATGTCCATTAGAATAAGAATAGCATTGCTCTTGTGTGTAGTGAACTACTTCCTCATTAACCGATGTGATGTGTTTTTCATTACAGTTTAAAAATAATTTAAATAATAATATATTAAATGAATATATATGTTATATGTAACATAATTACACTTATGATATTATGAAGTCCCATATATGATCTTATTTTCAATTCCATGGGTGTACTATAATGTCACTCATGTCTACGGTGGACTACTGTCTCACAGAGCAAAGTGATTAATCACTCACTAATGCTTTTCATTAATGTTAATAAGAATAAATATAATAAATATATGGGATTTATAAGAAATCATAAAGATGTTTTAATTTTGAATTACTTTTTTATTTTTGTTTCATTTCACCAAATAAAAAAATAGAAACATCACTAATTCGTATATATGACCTTCCATCTCAATGAATGATGTATTTAATTTCCATTATAAAAATTTAATGAATTGCTATAAATACATATATACTGAATATATATAATATTTTTATGATGGATATATATATATATGATAGAACATAATGTGTGTAGAATGTGTTGTTATATCCATTGGACATAATTGAATTAGAAATTTATGCCCAAAACAACACCTAGATTCTACGAAATAGAAAAAAGTAGTGTAGGGTTGAACCCGTGGATATAGATTAAAGACCTAAAACAACGTGGTACGTATCTTCAGATTTGGATTCCTTGGTATCATTCTCATTCGTTTGAATTGACAATAATATGTAGTTTGGTACTTAAATCATATTAAAATAATGTTTCTGGTTCAATTATAGGTTATAATCTAAGGTTAATCTTAAATAGTTTTAGGGATATTCCATTGTAATAGGATTAAATGTAATTAAGAAGACAAAAAATAGGTATTTTTCAAACTAATTTGATCAACCTAATCATGAAACTACGTCATGTTCTAGAGTAGTTGACTACCTAAGAACCAGAATCAAAGTTTCTATGCAAAATGATTTAATGAATATTGGTCCAATCTAGAACAAATCCTACAAGGTCATGGTTATTTTATTATAACACTGATGGTTGAGTTATGCATAATCGAATGAGATTTAAATTTTTTAATACTAGTTATATCAAAAGGGTTAACAAGTTTTTATTTTCTATATTAATTTTGTTAAAACCACCCCTTCTCATTACCCCTACCCTTATAAAAATTATCCATGCTTGATGATATTAAATAGGAATGGGAAGGTGAGTGAAATTTTTCTCATTATAATAAAAAATCCATACAAAATAAATCAGAATTAAAAAAATTAATTATCTATTAAAATCAAAATTTTAATAAATAATCAGTGAATAAATATTCTTGGTGATGAAGTGGAACATAAATTGAGAATTTAAAGGGCCTCGAAATATAATTTAGAAATTAAAAAAGAATATCAGAAATGTATAATATTATAAAAGAAAATAAATTTGATGAAAAGTCAATGTAATGAATAATAACTAGTTTAAATGAGTATTAGATTAAAACTGAAGCAGATATATGAAAAATGTCAAAATTCCAAGGTCTTTGAGCATGACAGAGTTTCTTAAACACATATAGACATTAAAATTACACAACATGTAATGGCATTGCACAGTGAAATGGATTTATTTTTCTTCTGTATTATAAAAATTAAGTTAAAACAAAACAGGAGATATGATCATATTTTGAATATTGTTTTATAACCCAAGGCTTGTATTGGAAATTTTGTCTCTACATCATAAATAAAAATACAACATTAATAAGGATGTTTTTAAAAAAAACGGATCAATTGAATCTGAGGTGGAAGGATGGAATGAAAAGAAATAATATATATATCAAATGGAGGGTATGATCTAGAGTATAATGCATGATAATTGCGAAATGTTAACTGATGTAACATATCTTAGAAAAAATGTGTCCATGCTCTAAATGACTCAAACTGGGTCCATGAATATGTCAATAATGCATCATCAATGTATCATATTCATTCATAAGAACATATTGTAACACCCATATAATTTATAATATGATTATTTTCTATTTACTCTATTCAAAATATTTTGTTATAGAGAATAATGACCTAAGAAAAGTTATTAATTATTGTTATTTAATTGTCATTTTTATGACCTAGACATTTGAATATAAGGAATTCATGATATTAACAAAATAATGAAAGTATAATTTTCACATGTTTAAAAAATGATTTCAACAATTACTAATAAATTATCAATAATAATGAGAACCTATTAATAGAAAACGATTTTTTATATATATACATCATATTTTAGGCCATAAAGGGAAATTTATATTAATTTATTAAATTATTAACTATTAATTACATTTTATTATTGAAAATTATAAGATATTAATTCATTATTTATTTTAAGAAATTCAACCAATATGTCTTCTGGTCTTAAGAAAATAATAAATATAATTTATGCATAAAAATAATATTTTTCTAAAAGTAAATTATAAAAAAATTTATGGAACACCTATTTTAAAATTTAATATTCAAACATTTATATGTTTTACTTTTAAAAATAATAATGTATTTTGAATGTTGGTTATCAAAATTTTCATAGGGTTAAATTCTTGGTATTTTTTTATAATATTCTTTTTTTAATGGTGAAAAGTTGGAATTTAATTTGAAATTTATTTTTTATCTAATTTAATTAAATATATGATTTTAACTGTAAATTTTTTTATAGAATAATTTTCTAAGTTATAAATCAATAAAACAATATTATTTCATTGTGATAAATTTCGCATTTAAATTTTATATAAAAATATTTCATACTTTTGAACATTTCACTTTAAAAAAAAATTTGTTTTATATATGGAATTAATTTGAAATCAAATATTAACAATTATGTGAATTGAATTAGGTAAAATGGATTCTAGAAATTTAAATATAATGTCCAAATTTTGTTGTAATGGAAATTTAATTTTTAGTAAAAAAATTACCATGGTAAAATATTTAATTATTTCGTTATAGGAAAAAATGAAAGTGGTTAAAGTTATATGATTAAATGGTTAAATTAAAAAAAAAGTATACAAGATTTTATGGTTCTTTAAGGTATTTATTGACACTAACCAAAAAATATAATATTAATGGTTATAAATTTTAATGTATATTTATTCCACCTCAATGTGGTTGGGTATAATATAAAATAATTATTATTTTAATCACTTAAACCCACCTCTCCTCAGTATAAATACCACCCTTCAGTACCCTATTTTAGTTGACAAGACTCAACGCTCCTGAAATATGATCCAAAAACACTCCTACAAACTCTATGCATTTCCATGTGCTACTAGTATCACCAAAAGACAAAAATAATCTTCCTTAAGGGGTCCACCAAGGAGGTTACATTCAAGCAGTATTTTTCTCAAAACACTAATCTTATATTCTTCTCTTATTCAACTAACCCATGTCTAATACATCAATTAAGTAATGATAAATCCATAATAATGTATATAATATAGTTTTATGTTTCTAACTCGATATTATATTTAACAAATTTAGTACCTATTTTTATTCAATGAAATGAAATTATTGTCCATGTTATGCTAGTTAATCACCTCCGTGAATAATTTTTTTATTTTTCCACAACCACATTAATGGATGGAAATAAAAATATTTGGGTGGTTAAAAAATATTATAATTTTTATATTATAACCTATTTAATTTTCTAGAACTAATATATATTCATAATATTAAATGAAACCAATCATGTATGTGATGTTCCAAAAATCCATTAAAATAAACTAATCATATATCATTACAATTTTACAAGCTAAATATTACCAATTTTAGTAACCAAAAATGATATACGAGACCATTTAAATTTTTATACATTCATCAGTAAATTTTCATTAAATTTATATATTTTTAATCCCAATTTAAAAGTGAATCCATAGTTTTACACAAATGAAAAAGTCCTGAAACCCTAAATCAAACTCACCTGAAACTATGACAAATTGAAATATTGTTAATGAATTGGTCATAATATTTCATGAAATCATCACATAATGAATTATAAATTTTAATATAGTTGATTATTGACTTCATAAAACTATTTTAACAATTATAAAAGATGTTAATTAATTATACACTAATGAGATATGTGAGGTAAGGGGTTCCTCATCTCAGTTATACTTTAGTAATATATATGACTTCAACACCCCTTATTTATTGTGTGTGGTTTATTTATACTACCCTATGAAATATCAAGACTTGAATATAATAATATTCTTGGTATTAAGTGATTTATTTGATACTTATTAGATTTATGGGTAATATAATTTGACTTATTACTAGAAGTAAGAGATTTTATTACTCAATTTTAATTAATTGAGTTAAAATATATCGTATTATCTATGACATGTTAAGGATATATATGAAATTACTTTTGATTATATAATATTTTATTTATATTGTATTATGTATTTACATTGAATACACATAATCAATTCATTTATATTTGTATTTTTTTACATCTTTTCATTGAGAAGTATTTTGGTATTATACACCAACATTCATTAATGAGGTTTATATACAACCCCTTCGATATATCATATCAGGAATCTCATTAAAATAATGGTATATATATGTTTCAAAGTGGTATAAAATGATTTAGTATATAAATATCATATTAAATCATTTGTTTTACAAATGAATAATTCATTGGGCTTTAAATGATAATTGGGTCTTAACAATATATATCCCTTTGATGCATCAATAGGTTTAAAAAGAATAATAAGTTAGTGAAAAACCCTTCTTTTTTTACGAAGAATAATCATACATGATTCTAACCATAGACATAAACAATATTGAGAATAGGTATTGATGGTATATCTGTTCATGATTCAGAGAAAGTATTTCAGATAATTAATAATTTCTTTCATTCATCATTCATTTATTATTTTCTTGGATTTTTTCACTAGGAAAAATGACATGGATAAATTAATTTACTATTTTATTAATAAAATGGATTTTTTATTTCCATTTATATATTTATCATTATAATAAATTATTTATATATTTAACTAAACTAAAACCTTATTGTGCTTTTAGAGACACATTAATTTTTTTTCACATTCCACATGTTATGAAGAAGAGGTAATTGAATGAGTTTTTTGGGATTCAGTTTAATAGATTTTGGAATGTATGATTATTAATTGTCTATTCCTAATGTAAAAAGGGTATCATGAATGAAATCTAGTTTTCTATGACTACTAAACTATTCAGTTCAATAGTATATTATACTTTATAACCAAGCCATTGTAATGAAATAATGTATTATCTTAAAAAATATGGGATCTGGCCCATTATAGTTGGTATCAGAGGAACTAAAATAAAACAATATAAACTATATTTGAGAATAAAATATTAGAAAAACTAGCCATATGAGAATCTTTTAGAAAATGTATCAAAGAATACTCCAATGAATCAATTTTTATAGTTAGGAGATTATCAAAACATAAAGTTTTCAATTATGTATTTCTTTAGTTTAGTTATTATACATTATGTACCATAATTTTGATATCTAATAATTTGTATTCCTATATTTTGAAGTGGAACCTAGAAGACGTAATAATAACCAGGTCAATGCATTTAGTCAAATTATGGATTTATATACTATAAACCAAAATAGTGTGAATGTTGGAGCATGAACTGAAAGTAGAGATGAAAAACTATAACTTTATTTGAAAAACTGACTCATATTTGGAGAAATAACATTTCCCATATAGAATTTCTTATCCATAATGTGGCGTAACAATGTTAAATCTCTTAATGTGACCAAAACTCCCATCATTCTGTGGGAATAAAATCAATTTTTATCTTAGAAATGAATATGTTCATTAAAGATGTTTTTCACACTTTTAGATGTAATGAAAGGGAGAACATTATAGTGGATGTTTATCATCTATCTATAGATACAGATCAATATTGTCTATTTATTAACAAATTTAAAGAGGTTAAGGGAATAAAATAAGTAGAATAAAATTACTATAATTACTTTTTAATTGGAAAATATTTCCATCCTGAACTGTGAAAAGATATGGAGATATAATTATTTTGTCTAAGGAAAAGGTAGGATTATAATGTTTCTAACTATGAAGAGTATATTTAATGAATATAAATGATTTTTTTTCACTATATAAGTAACCCATGGTGCAATATTAATCATTTCATTGATGATTTAAATCCATCACTCTGAAGAGAACTTTTTTTCCAATCATTCTCAATATATGAATATTTTCTCTCATCTGATATCAAAGAAAAGATATAATTAAATATTTTTAATGAATATAATAGAAGAAACAGAAGAAGAGGATAGAAAAATAAGGGATAGATAATGGGAAATGAGAAAAATTATTTTCGACATGTTTTAACTATGGAAAAAACACCCTTGTATACACCTGATGGGAATAGGAGTTTGTTACACGTGTGGAGAGAAGGTTCACCAGGCTCTTAATGATAAGGTAAAGAATAAAGAATTAAATATGAAATGCTTCAACTAAAAGTATATGGTGAACTACCAAAATTTATACTCAAAGCATCAAGGGAATATAACTCAAACTAATAAAATAGATCTAGGTAATGCTTATTTTATTGATATAATCATATTAGAATTATTATGTTCGTTTATATAAGGATTCATGAATTTTATTCTACAACATGAGAATGACTCTACTACATTACTTATTCATTATAGATTTGGAATCATGTGATGAATAGTACCAATAATCAATATAATTAATTTTGTTGTAAGTTTATTGTTTTGAAACACCTGATTTGGAAAATATGACACTAAATATTGTGTCTAATGTTGAGATAATATTGAAAAAGTGATGTTTATGGGATATTATTTGTGCCTATTAATGAAGTTAGTGATTTTATGGTTTATATTATTTATAATGGGTTAACTAAAAGTTTGGTATAAGGGAATATATTTCACATCCTATGATTTTTTTTGTGATATATACTTGTTTTCATTAATGTTTTAAGGTGATGATAGTTTCCATATATTTTTTATGTTACATTAATAGTTACATTAATTTTTGTTGGAATGCAATACTATGTGGATTTTGTGACATTTTTAGATGGTGAATTCAGAATGATTTATTTTTGATGAGTCATAATATTGAAAACATATGGAATGGATTGAGTTTAATTATTTATTTTATTTCTTATTGATAGAATGTGTTATTTTTTCAGTAA
Organism: Viscum album; assembly: GCA_963277665.1. NCBI lineage: Eukaryota > Viridiplantae > Streptophyta > Magnoliopsida > Santalales > Viscaceae > Viscum > Viscum album. The sequence goes on from OY728160.1 coordinate 1,858,706,954, forward strand.
ATACAAAAAGGCTGAAGGAATGAATTTTGGAACTTATTTTCTGGTTCATTTTTGTTAATTTTTTAATATGTTTCATTTTTTGATAAATGGTGAAACATTTTAAAATTAAATTGGAAACAACATTTTTTATAATATCTAAATATACTAAAATATTTAATTAAATCGGTTTAAAAGTATAAATAGTTATATTATACATCTTTAAAACCAATTAAGGTCATGAAAATAAATTTTTAAATTGAAATTGGATATGAAAACATTTCTAGCTACAGGACATTTCACTTTCAAACACCATTTTTATTTTATCACTAGAATTAATTTGAAATATAAATTTTCTAATTATGTGGATATAAATAGTTAAAATGGATTACATATCTAGAATATAATTTATAGATTTTATTTTTGAGGTTAAATTAATAATTAAGAAAAAAATTTATCAAGCAAAAAAAATTATTTACCATAATAAATATAAAAAATCAAACTAGTTAAATTTAAAAGGGTAAAGGCTTAAACTATAAAAAAATGAAATATTAAAAAGTTTTTTGAGGTCTTCATCATTCCTAATAGGAATCTAAAATATTAATTTTCATCTAATATCTTGTAAACTATTTCCCCCTCAATGTGGTTGTCCTCAAATATAAAGTAATGGTTATTTAATCACATAAACTGACCACTCCTCGAGTATAAATAACACTTCTCACCAACCAATTTGGATTCACAAAACCTAGATCTACTCCAGAATATTCCCAAATCTATAATCCTACACAACCCTATGTAAATTTCCTACTATAATAATCAAATTAATAAATCAATGTATTCATGTCATCTTCAAAGGATGTGATATTGAAGTGGTGATTTTCTCAAAACAAAATTATAATTTTATTGTCATCATATACTATATCGTCATATAAATAATCAATTAAGGAATGGTAAATATAGAATAATTTATATAATAAAATATAATTTTGATAATTTAATATCATAAATGAACCCCATTTTTTAACTCTTCTGATTCAATGAAGTGAAACTATTATCCTAGTAATGCTAGTCAATCACCTCTATGAATAATGTTATATTTCATTTTACATTGAATCCTTCATGCATAATCCTAATAATATTTTTAGAGTTAAATAATATTTAAATATATATAATTACCCCTTTAATGTTCTATAATTAATATATACTCATAATAATAAATAAAAAAATTAGTTAAGGTTGTTCAGAAAAACATCAAAAATAAACTAATCATTAATCATAAACATTTCGTCAAATGAATCATGCTCATGTTAGAATACTAAAATTATATATGCGACCATTTCATGTTATGTAATTTCAATAATACAATTTAAATCAACTTTATTATTTTTAATCCAATTTTACCAAAATATCCATAATTATACACAAATGAACCCATCATGAAACCTTGAATCAAATGCACCCAGAACAATGAAAATATTAAAATGTTTTTAATAAATGTTCCCTTTATTTTATAAAAACATAAAATATGTAATAATAAGTATGATTTTACCTTTTTTAATAACTTAATAACATTTTTGAAACCATTATATAATAATATAATGAATTATACACTTCAGGGAAGTGTGTGTTAATGGTTGTCAGAACTCACTTTTACATCTATGAGATATATGACTTATTTAACACTTATGTATTCATTTGGTGTATTTATACATCCCTTTGATATATAATATCATGCATAACATTATTGAAGTGCCCAGATCAGTGTGAATCACTGAGAGGGGGAGGGGGTGAATCAGTGATCCTTTAAAACTTTTTACTAATTGATTCTTAATCAATTAAACCTCTATGGTTGGTAAGGCCTCGATCCACTCTTCTTATGTCTCTCAACCTTTCCCGGATAATGCAGTAATGAGAAGGAACATGACACAAGGATTTACAAGGTTCGACACCAAAGGCCTACATCCTTGCCATGTTGGTTATATGCCCCAACATGGTTTCTTCCATTATAACTTGTTAGAATTACAATGGTCCATACAGAGTCCCACTGTATCTCTCCTGAGTCCCACAGGAGGGTCTTTATACTGCGTCCCACAGTGTTACCAGAGTCCCACTGGCCTGCTCCAGAATCCCACTGAAAACTTCTTCTCCCTGAGTCCCACAGGGTCTTCTCCTGGCTCCTCGAGTCGCACGAGTAGATCTTCTTCACTTTATGCTTCTTAAAGTATCTTCAGCAGCCTGGGATAAAGACTGCTGGCCTTGCTCTTCTTCTGATCACTTGTGGTGAACAGGTCTTCTCGTATTGCTCTGGCTTTATCTCCTTCTTCTGAGGATGACCTGGCATCTCTCTTCAAGAATCTTCAACAGCCTCTGATTAGGTCTGTTGGTCTTGCTCACACCTTCTGATCACTTCTGTTGATCAGGGTCTTCTCAATTACTGAAAAACTCAGACAAACAATATCATTCACTTCAGTCTGGCTCAGTCTCACATCAGAACAACTTCATGCACTAAATGCATGGAAACTCTTCTTCCTCATGCACTGACTGCATGGCCTCTCAATTTCTTCAAGATCCTCTGGTCTTGGACAACTTAGATGCACACAAGCAGATTTGTCTTTGTTCACGTGTGCACGTGCATGCATGCAAGCATGCACTCTCCTTCTTCTACTCTTGGTGCAATAAACCCACAAAGGGTGTAGTCACTTGAAGCACACACCTTCTCCACAATCTTCACACACTATATTCAAATTGCTCACACACTTAGAAGTGTGTTTTACTTTAGTGTGGAACTTCTTCTTCTTCTTCTAATGTGTATACACTTTTAGTGCACACACTAGGCTCGGCCTTCACTTGTTAAGAACACACAAATTCTTCACTTTGCACACACACTTGAATGAGTTCTTCTTTGTTGTGGCCTACACTTCATTTCTTGCACACACCCAAGGCTACGGCCTCTTTGTTAATTTTGCACACACAAGCCGTAGGTATGTAATGGCCTTCCTCCTTTGTACACACACAAATCTTGGTGTAGTTCTTTGTGCAAGCCTCGGCCAATTCCTTCTTTGTGCACACACTTAGCCAAAGGCACTTCCACTTGTCTTGCACACACAAACCGAACCCCTACTGCCTCGTGTAGCTTCTCCTGTCTCAAAAAGGGCTCGTAAGTCCAATGGGTACAAGCGGCCACCTCTTCTTCTCCCACTGCCGCGTAGGTGCACTTGGTGCAACCAGGCGCGCAAGTGCTTAGAGCATAATGATGCGCAAGGTGAAGACACCTCGGGCGCGCAAGGGTGTGCTGGCCGCGGGGTGCGCAAGTACCTCCTGCCGCGCACGTGAGGCGAACAGGGGACCTTCCCTTCTTCTATCGCACAAGGGGTGCGCGAAAGGAACCTCACGGAGCCAAGGGGTGGCTCCGGGCTTCTGCCGCACAAGTGATGCGCGCAGGGGTTCTACTTCGCGAGGCTAAGCGCTCTCACGGGACTCCGAATCATCAACAAAATTTCAGCAAGTATCTCCATCGTCTCGGGCTCTCTTTATATAGGCAGAGAAACTCCTAGGCCCATCCGCGTGATACAATCTTTGAATCTCTGAGAATTTCGGGCATTCAAGATTTTCCAAATCTTTATATCTTCCTCTGTTTCACACGCGGGTAATTTTCCTTTTCATTTTCCTCTCCTCTTCATGCATGCGACTTAGAACGCATGCAAGCCTTCGGTTTAGGCGTTCGAGCAACGTGGCACGCCATCGACAACTTTGTTTGCCTCGGCCTCGACCGAATTCATCATGTCATTGCATGCATGCATATTTTATTGCATGGTTGTGTTCATACGGCTCAGACGAACTCCATGGATGCTTCGGCTCGATCGGAGATGGCCGGGAACTCGAAAACATCGTTCGGGAGGCTCCTGGTTCGAACAGAGCTCGCGGGTTGCTTCGGGGTGGATCGACGAAGGAGACAAGCTGGGAGCCGTCGGATCAATCGTTTGAGATACATCGGACGGCCGGATTAAATCGCGGCGCGCGGCAGATGAGATGAGCGGCTGCGATCCAGCGCGCGATGAGACGGACGGCTCAGATCTGTCCCGGGTGTAATTTCCGCGTCCCACATCAAATCGGCGCGCTGTTTTTCCGCGCTTTATCTCCCTAGTGCCACCTCAACCCCTCAGTTGAACTTCTACCTCCACGGTGCCGCCCCGCACCGTGTTCTCCCTGCGGGCGCGCTCTGCGCCCACTCTCTGCTCCCTGCGGGGGCGCTACTGGCGCCCACTATGCTTCCCGCGCTCCTCCGGGCGTGCCCCGGGCGCCCATGCGGTGTCTTGGGTGTGCGCCCTGCCGCCCTGGCTCGCCCCACGGGTTCCCCCCTGGGCGTGGTGCCCTAGTGCCCATGCCTTGGGGTTGAACCCTCAAGGTGCCTTGGCTGGCCAATTTTTTGGCAAAGGCATGAATAAAGACTTTGTCAAAGACAAAGTTCTCCTATGAGTATAAGCCAAATTCCAAGTGCCATCCAAGTCATTTCTTCTCCACTTATTCTATTCTTCTTCTCAATAATTCCATTACTTCTCCTCATATGATCTTCACTTAGTATATGGAATTCAAAAGGTTCATGTTCATCAACCGAACTCCTGAATCACTTATAATCTTCAATGTTCTTTATTGATCTAATCAGAGATCAATTGGAACTTCTTCAATTCACATGCACTAAGAGTTAGTGCATGGACTTCATTAATCCACTTCATCCACTTAGAGATTGTGGATGGATCATCTTCAACTCCTCATGCATTGTGAAGACAATGCATGGTCTTTAATCAATGTTGTGACATTGTATCATCAGGATACAAGTTCTTTGAACATAAAGACCAGTTCAACAATCGTCTGATGTACATAGAGAATGTTTCAACCATAATCTCTTATGTCACTTAGTGAATCTCCTAAGTGACATGCATCTTAGCACAATGGCCATCCTCCATTCATCACCAACACCATCACATCCTTTGTCATTCACATATTGAAACTCCTTGACAACAACATACCTCATTGACAACAAATGCAACACAGTGCACTTCAATCTCCCCCTTTGTATTTGTTGGAAATACACTAGAGCACATATGAATGGGTCAATATGTGTGCCAATCTTTTCTCCCCCTTATTGGCAATCAAATGAAAAGGTGTGGTGTGGTTCTCTTTCAACAATATCTTCCTCCCTTTGAAAAGTATTTTCTTTGAAAAACACTGAGAGAGGGATGATGTCACACGTTCTCTTTAGCAAAGAACCTTTAGTAAATCAACTCTAAGTCTACTTGGGCTAACCCGGTGTAGAAAACAAGAGTGATGTAACCAAGGAACTCAATGATGTCCAACATTCACTGTACATGTGAAATCATGCTTCAGGGGTTTGAAATTTTTCAGATATATCAATGAATTTGCTAAATCCTGCACAACTTCACAAAACTCATTAGAAAGTTCAGTGCAAAGATAAAGCTTCCCCTTTCAACCATTTGCCTTCAATCAATACACCCCCTTAATTGTAATGATGAATACAATTAAGAAACAAGGGATGAAAGTATGATTGGAATACCTTCACTTTTATCAAGATGGTAATAAATCCTAGAATACCATCTTCTCCAGATTGGCTCCCCCTCAAGGGGTGCACTCCATTCTTTCCAAACCATCGTCCAGTTGAGAATGATCATCATCTTCAATTCCCTGCAATGTTAGCACATGTAAATACCAGAATTATAAGGGAATAAGATGGAACCTCCTTGGTTCATCAATGTGAACAACAAGGTTGAGAAGATTCTCTCAACCGAGATGTCCCATTTTCACCAGTCTTCACACTTGCACATTTGATCTTCATTGATGATTGTGCTGGTGTGGTTCTCAAAACATCTTCATGTGAAACCTTCTTCTTACCTTTTGCATTAGCAATTTCCATAGCTTCATCTTCAACTCTTTGTAGTTCTCTGGCAAGTTGCAACTGATGTGGCCATATGACAAGTAAATCATTTGGAAGAGTGGCCCCAGTTCTGGAAGTTCCACATGGTTCCTTAGATGCTGTCAAGCTACCTTTCTTAGGCAACTTGTTTTCAATCAATCCCTTCTTCTTCTTCTGGATTGATTTTCTTTTTGAGTCCAGTCTGCTTCTATTTAATTTCATGGCTTCTTTAAAAAGATCCATGATATGTCATTTCTTCCCACAGTAGAAGCATTTCTTGGTGGTCCTTCTGGATGCATCACCCTTCTTGGATTTAGACTCCAAGGACTTCTTTTCCTTTTTCAACATCTTCTTGGGAGCATTGTCACCTATATTCTGTTTGCTTCTCAAGGATTCTTTCTAAGCCAGGTTTTGTGATCTTTTCTTCTTTTGAGCTCTAGATACAGTTGGAGATTGACATGTATCTTTTTGACCACTTTTGCAATCATCCCAGATGTTGTCAAGTAATCCAAATCTATTTGCTGTAAACAGATGTCTCTGGACATGTGGATGTTTCTTCTTTCCTTCTGGCTTGCTCCCCCTTAGCATGGGCTTCCTTTGTGATTTGACATTTAGTGGATTGTACCAACAATCCTTTGCATAGTGCCCATACATATTACAATACCAACATTGACCCACAAATCTTGACTTCTTCAGTCCTTCTGATTTTAGGGTACTTTTCTGGAGCTGTTGTGTTGTTTTAGGAGAGCATTCTTTCTTCACTGTCTTCATCCGTACTTGTTTGGATTCATTCTTCCATCCTGCACTTTTAGTAGAAACATATTTAGAAGCATGAGTACAAGATGGTATGGATGGTTCCTTCTTTTTAGAAGATGTTTCCCTTTCATTAGAGTATGTCTTTCTTTTAGAATCATCCTTCTCAAAGCTCACTTGAGTAGCAACATTTCTTCTTTCAGCTGACTGGGAGGCTTCAGCTTTGGGTGATTGCAAATTTTTCAATATCACCTCTAGTTCTAAGTATTTCATGTTGAGGGAGTTTTTCTCATCCTCAACAGTTCTTAGCTTTCCTTCCCAATTTTCCACCAGTTGTTTCATTTGGTCTTCATGAACCTTCTTCAATTATTGCAATGAGTTGTCAAGCTCCTTCACCCTGTTTACTTTGTCTTCAAGTTGAGCATCTCTGACATTCATTGAAACTTTGTGCCTCTTTTCCAGTGCATGGAAAACATCTCTGAACATTATTTTAAAGAAATCTATCTCAGAAAGGCTCCTTTGCAATTCTTCAGTAGTGTCTTCATATCTATCATTGCAAAGAGAAATAGTTTCATCTTTAGCCTTCACCAGCTTTCTGAGAGTGTTGGTTATGTCAACCCTTTTAGCCAATTGGACTTCCAGAGAATTGGCTTCATCTTCTAGCTGTAATTTTTCTTCTTGAAGATAAAGGAGGCCTGTAGCTATACACATTGCCACTTCCTTGGGGACTGTCTTCTGAAGATATTTGATTGCATTTAGAAGATCATTGTTTCTTCCATCATCATCACAGCTAGAGTAGGCTTCATCAGAAGAATGATAAAAGGAATTGTCATCTGATGTGACTTTCACATTTCTTTCCATAGAAGGAGTTTCTCTGATTGCAACAACCTTCTTCCTCATCTTCTTTGCCTGTTTCTTCATTCTATTTTTCTGAGTCTTGGCAGATATCTCCATTTGAGGCTGGTCACTCATTTCCTCAAATCTGCACTTCATAAAGACTCCCTTGGATCTTTTAGAGGTAACCTCCCCTCTGATACCAATTGAAGTGCCCAGATCAGTGTAAATCACTGAGAGGGGGAGGGGCTGAATCAGTGATCCTTTAAAACTTTTTACTAATTGATTCTTAATCAATTAAACCTCTATGGCTTGTTAAGGCCTCGATCCACTCTTCTTATGTCTCTCAACCTTTCCCGGATAATGCAGTAGTGAAAAGGCACAAGACACAAGGATTTACAAGGTTCGGTACCAAATGCCTACGTCCTTGCCATGTTGGTTATACGCCCCAACATGGTTTCTTCCATTATAACTTGTTAGAATTACAATGGTCGATACAGAGTCCCACTGTATCTCTCCTGAGTCCCACAGGAGGGTCTTTATACTGCGTCCCACAGTGTTACCAGAGTCCCACTGGCCTGCTCCAGAATCCCATTGAAGACTTCTGCTCCCTGAGTCCCACAGGCTCTTCTCCTGGCTCCTCGAGTCGCACGAGTATCTATTCTTCACTTTAAGCTTCTTCAAGTATCTTCAGCAGCCTGGGATAAAGTCTGATGGCCTTGCTCTTCTTCTGATCACTTGTGGTGAATAGGTCTTCTCGTATTACTCAGGCTTTATCTCCTTCTTCTGAGGATGACCTGGCTTCTCTCTTCAAGAATCTTCAACAGCCTCTGATAAGGTCTGTTGGTCTTGCTCACACCTTCTGATCACTTCTGTTGATCAGGGTCTTCTCAATTACTGAAAAACTCAGACAAACAATATCATTCACTTCAGTATGGCTCAGTCTCACATCAGAACAACTTCATGCACTAAATGCATGGCAACTCTTCTTCCTCATGCACTGACTGCATGGCCTCTCAATTTCTTCAAGATCCTATGGTCTTGGACAACTCAGATGCACACAAGCAGATTTGTCTTTGTTCACGTGTGCACGTGCATGCATGCAAGCATGCACTCTCCTTCTTCTACTCTTGGTGCAATAAACCCACAAAGGGTGTAGTCACTTTAAGCACACACCTTCTCCACAATCATCACACACTATATTCAAATTGCTCACACACTTAGAAGTGTGTTTTACTTTAGTGTGGAACTTCTTCTTCTTCTTCTAATGTGTATACAATTTTAGTGCACACACTAGGCTCGGCCTTCACTTGTTAAGCACACACAAATTCTTCACTTTGCACACACACTTGAATGAGTTCTTCTTTATTGTGGCCTACACTTCATTTCTTGCACACACCCATGGCTACGGCCTCTTTGTTAATTTTGCACACACAAGCTGTAGGTATGTAATGGCCTTCCTCCTTTGTACACACACAAATCTTGGTGTAGTTCTTTGTGCAAGCCTCGGCCAATTCCTTCTTTGTGCACACACTTAGCCAAAGTCACTTCCACTTGTCTTGCACACACAACCTGAACCCCTACTGCATCGTGTAGCTTCTCCTGTCTCAAAAAGGGCTCGCAAGTCCAATGGGTACAAGCGGCCACCTCTTCTTCTCCAACTGCCGCGTAGGTTCACTTGGTGCAACCAGGCGCGCAAGTGCTTAGAGCACAATGACGCGCAAGGTGAAGACACCTCGGGCGCGCAAGGGTGCGCTGTCCGCGGGGTGCGCAAGTACCTCCTGCCGCGCACGTGAGGCGAACAGGGGACCTTCCCTTCTTCTTTCGCACAAGGGGTGCACGAAAGGAACCTCACGGAGCCAAGGGGTGGCTCCGGGCTTCTTCCGCACAAGTGATGCGCGTAGGGCTTCTACTTCGCGAGGCTAAGCGCTCTCACGGGACTCCGGATCTTAAACAAAATTTCAGCAAGCATCTCCATCGTCTCGGGCTCTCTTTATATAGGCAGAGAAACTCCTCGGCCCATCCGCGTGATACAATCTTTGAATCTCCGAGAATTTCGGGCATTCAAGATTTTCCAAATCTTGATATCTTCCTCTATTTCACACGCGGGTACTTTTCCTTTTCATTTTCCTCTCCTCTTCGTGCATGCGACTTAGAACGCATGCAAGCCTTCGGTTTAGGCGTTCGAGCAACGTGGCACGCCCTCGGCAACTTTGTTTGCCTCGGCCTTGACCGAATTCATCATCTCATTGCATGCATGCATATTTTATTGCATGGTTGTGTTCATACGGCTCAGACTAACTCCATGGATGCTTCGGCTCGATCGGTGTTGGCCGGGAACTCGAAAACATCGTTCGGGAGGCTCCTGGTTCGAACGGAGCTCGCGGGTGGCTTCGGGGTGGCTCGACGAAGGAGACAAGCCGGGAGACGTCGGATCAAGCATTTGAGATACATCGGACGGCCGGATTAAATCGCGGCGCGCGGCAGATGAGATGAGCGGCTGCGATCCAGCGTGCGATGAGACGGACGACTCAGATCTGTCCCGGGTGTAATTTCCGCGTCCCACATCGAATCGGCGCACTGTTTTTTCGCGCTTTAACACCCTAGCGCCGCCTCAACCCCTCAGTTGAACTTCTCCCTCCACGGTGCCGCCCCGCACCGTGTTCTCCCTGCGGGCGCGCTCTGCGCCCCCTCTCTGCTCCCTGCGGGCGCGCTACTGGCGCCCACTATGCTTTCTGCGCTCCTCCGGGCGTGCCCCAGGCGCCCATGCGGTGTCTTGGGTGTGCGCCCTGCCGCCCTGGCTCGCCCCACGGGTTCCCCCATGGGCGTGGTGCCCTAGTGCCCATGCCTTGGGGTTGAACCCTCAAGGTGCTTTGGCTGGCCAATTTTTTGGCAAAGGCATGAATAAAGACTTTGTCAAAGACAAAGTTCTCCTATGAGTATAAGCCAAATGCCAAGTTCCATCCAAGTAATTTCTTCTCCACTTATTATATTCTTCTTCTCAAGAATTCCATTACTTCTCCTCATATGATCTTCACTTAGGATATGGAATTCAAAAGGTTCATCTTCATCAACCGAACTCCTGAATCACTTATAATCTTCAATGTTCTTTATTGATCTAATCAGAGATCAATTGGAACTTCTTCAATTCACATGAACTAAGAGTTAGGGCATGGACATCATTAATCCACTTCATCCACTTAGAGATTGTGGATGGATCATCTTCAACTCCTCATGCATTGTGAAGACAATGCATGGTCTTCAATCAATGTTGTGACATTGTATCATCAGGATACAAGTTCTTTGAACTTAAAGACCAGTTCAACAATCGTCTGATGTACATAGAGAATGTTTCAACCATAATCTCTTATATCACATAGTGAATCTCCTAAGTGACATGCATCTTAGCACAATGGTCATCCTCCATTCATCACCAACACCATCACATCCTTTGTCATTCACATATTGAAACTCCTTGACAACAACATACCTCATTGACAACAAATGCAACACAGTGCACTTCAATTATATTAATGTTATTTAATGTTTAATTTAATAATTATTATGTTTGTTTAGAATATTATTTGATTGATTACAAGTGTTATGAAATTTTATAACTCAATATTCATTCATTGAGTTAAAATTATATTTTATTGGTTATGTTAATATAAGGTAATATGTGAAATGACTATTGAAAATTTAGTGTTTTATTTCTTGATCTCTTATGTGGATTTTCCTTTAATACGCATATTAAATTAATTTTTATAGGTCTTTGACTTGATCTCGTTTAATTAATGAATATTTTGAAGTAATAGACCAAACTACTTTTATAAAGAGTATATATGACCCCATTGATATAGAATATCACTAATCTCATCATCTTAATGAAAGTAAACTATTTCAATGTTCTATGGAAAACAATTAGTTAAAAATCTATTTGTAATCTATTTATTTGATATTTAATGAATGCATTAAACTTTTACAGATTTGTGGGGTTAGAATTATATTGACACTCAATGAATTAACATGTCTAATGTGGAAAAGTAGTTAGTGGAAAACCATTCACATATGATTCCATGAAGAATCATAAGTTTTTCTACACATAAAAATGAACTATATTGAGAATAAGTCTTGAAGCTATAGTGTTTCATGATGTTGATACATGATTTTAAATATTCAAGCTTTTCTTTCATTCAATATTCAGTAGTTATTATCAAATAGATTTTCGCTCTAAGAAAATATGTGGTTGTATTTAATTATTTTTATATTTATTTAATGGAATTTTTTTACTTATATACCCTTCCATATTTATTATTCTTTTCAATTATATACTTCTTCTGATCTACTTTGTCCTCAGTGAGAATTTTATATGACAGCCATTTTGATTCTTTTTTCCTATGTTATGTAGAAGAGATTTTGAATGAGTTTTAAATGATCCATTTAACAAGAATTTTATGTTTATTCATTTATATTGTATTTTAAAAATGTTAAATGGGTATAGTGTGTGTAATCTATTTTTCCCAAATTACTAAACTACATGTCCCTTCAGTATGTGATTCATTTTAATCATTTAAATATAATAATGTAAGGCACTGACTAAGATCTTCGGTGGTCTAGGTATTTTCACATATGATCCATAATGTGATTCATCATATTGTTAATGTTTATATTTGAACTTCCTAATGAAGAATGATTTTTTAACATTTATTTTTCCAAAGGAACATGGTAATCATAAAAAATTATAAATGTTATCATGATGTAGAACATATCAATATGGTTATTGTGAGACTATATGTCTCCTCAGTATAAACATATCATGTTTGTACAGGGTGAAAAACCCACCACAGCACTTCCGAAATAAAATAATTTCTCATTCCCATACTTTGATAAGAAGGGATAATAGTAATTTACAAAAATCCATTCTAAAAGGGTTATTTAGGGACATTATAGTATATAGAATAAAATATGTACATGTAGGTAATATGAGGAAATGTTTGAAAATTATTTCTATAAACATTTTTAAAGTTTATTTTTATCAATCATCAATTCAATAGTATCTCAATAAATGTGCTGATGGGTTTATATAACCCTTGTATCTCCCAAGAAATATTGTACGAAATGAATGTGATAAATTATATATATAATCTTATCAGAAATTAAAGATTATATAATAACTAAAATTCACTCTAGTCTTAATATCTATTATTAATTCAATCAATCAAAATTTTGCATATCGATGATAAGAAATAAATTCTCAACACTCAAATAATACTTAAAATATACACATGTACTAAAAAAATTCTCAAAAATGAATCAAAACATTTTTATTTATGAAAATAGGTGTAATGATATTTCATTAGTACCTAATTAATTCAATGAAAAATGTTTATTAGGAATGTTAGAATGATAAAAATTACAATTTTATCGACAATAATGATAATGAAAGACTACTCGATTTATAAAATGATAATGTGTATGCCCTATTTCTGAATTTTTTTTAAATGATAGATTGTAAAACAAAGAAATACTTAAATTGAATTTTAATAATTGATAATAGGTATTCTAGAGATACCTATAGTTAAATTTATTCCCTGGGGAAATTTATTTTTTATTGGTTTGGAACTATATAACATGTCAAAAAATCGATAAAAAATTCATGCACTTGCTAAACCATTAGTCTATAGGGGTTAACTCAATTGTAAGTAGAAAAATTGGTAGGTGGTATATTGTATTTTAAAAACATTCAAATAAATTATGGAATTCGTTTCACTTTTGTTTAGGATGGTTTATTGTTATACAATCATAAAAATGTGAAATCAATGGTTCTAAGAACATGACTGAAATAATAAAAACAAACATGAAGAGTTTCCCCCTATAAAACTCAATTGAAGAAGTCATGATCCATATAGAAATAAAAAGAATCATTCCTTTTCATCTATTGGAATATATGTCCTTTTCCTTTATAAATATGTATATTAGGTATTTTTGAGTCACTAAGTCTCTTTATGGGGTTAACCACCTAAGGAATTTATGAAATCATTAATTAAATGTGGTTAGAAGAGGTATAGAGAGGTGGTGGATGGTACCCCTACTAAGTATGGATATATATTTGTGTATCCTAAATCTATCATTATAGGTTAGACACATGTTGTTAGTTCTCATGTGGAATGTATGTTGATGTACTGACTAGTGGGTCAATGATTGTAGAAGATGTAGAATATCTAGACATGGATAAAGTAATATTGTAGAAAACAAAGAAAATAATACCTCAATTAGTGTCACCAAAATACTATATCACACATATATATGTGATGTGAAATGATACATCATTTAAAATGGAATACTATAATTACAAGAAATATTCACATGAAGGAATTAAGTGGGGGATGGACATGTAGTATGGCTAAATTGTATTCACAATGTCGTTGCTATTAGAATCAGAAGTCCCCACCTGACCATTGGTGGTATGGGTCAAATAATCCCTATCAATATAATTTATTGACTCATGGGATAGACTATCATCCATCGAAAGATGAGATATGATTATTTAATAAGGATCAATTGAGGATGGAGATGGATAGGTTTTGGTCTACATTACAGTCATTTGTAAGACAACTGGATCGACCTGGGGAACATTATAAAAAGATGGGTGCTTGGATCCCTTAACCCATCAATATAGTTTGTAATGGAAATTGTGCCTTGTGGCATGAGGTTTGATCAAAAGAACTAGAATGTACAATGAGGGATATTTTATGGGAATATGTATAGATACATGATCAGAATGTGGGGAGGGTAGAAATACTAAGGGGTTTTTGGAGGGGGATAGACGATAAAGTGAGATCAGTTGGTGAATTATATTCATAAATAGTGATGTATCATAGAGAAAAATTTATATATTATTAGGAACTGGTGTGGGTAGGTACATATATGTATACGTTGGTGTTTTGGTAGAAGAATGTGTAGGGCTATAGTGGTAGAAGAGGCATTTGTTGGCATGGTCATCGTGGGAGAGGAGGATGAGGTATGGGTATGTGATACTAGTCCTGGTTCTCTATGGACAACTGCCACACCTACATCCTTTGTGTATTACGACACCCGTAAGTTGATACTCTCATATTTCCATATACACATTATCTTCTAGAGAATAATTAGATCGATGAGATCCATCATACCAGTAGAATGATTCAATGGTACTAAGATTGAAGGGGCGATGGGTAAAGATGCTACTTCCCAATATAGTTTCATGCGTACACCATATGTACGTCTTGTACAATATGGGAAACTATTTGGGCATTTTCACTATGTATCCAAAATTGTCCAAGGGAAGAATAATTCCCTTTTATTAACAAAATTCTCTTAGGATCATATAATCCTAAAATATATAAATTATATAGATCATAGTGGAATATATATATGGTGTCATCATGTATCATAGTGTACTTTGAAATGAGGGGTTCCTTAATTCTCAATAGTTCATGAGTGATCAATGTCCAATACATTGACAATTACATATGTTCCAGATCAAGATTCAAATTTGATACAATTAGTGAGGTGATCATGTTGGTGGAGTAAATATTCCGACCAACACTGAAATCTATAAGGGTGAGATACCAGGTCCCACTACTGAGCGAAAAAGTGACATGGGTGTTTGCAAAAACAATGGTGGAAAAAACTCATGGAATGTCACATTGAAGGTATTCTCATGCACCTATCTGATTGGGAAACTGTTAAAATGGATAATTAGGTCATGTAAATGATCATTAACATGAACACTATCTAGAATAACATGTTTTATTGTATTTTGGGTCCTCAGAGGCTACACCTATAGGTGGACCAATATAACTCAGTACTGGAGAGAAGATGAATTAAAGCATGGTTTTAGTTGCGCCGATTGGGTTTCACCCGACAACCCACTATATATTGACTACATGATCATAGAGTTGGAATTAGATCCAGAGACTCATGATGTGACATAATTAAAATTATATATGGTCAATCATAGTGGATCCACATCTAGGAACGTAGGTAGAGGTGGATCATCACACTCGGGAGCACATTTGGTGGGTGAATAACACATGGTCCTAGTGTGGTCCATTTTGGATAACGGGAAATAAGAATGGGATAGAGGGGATGGGAGGAGGAAAAGGCGAGGGCATGTGTGAGGTTTTTAGATAGTGATGAAGGGGCAGTCTATGGTTAGTAGTGGTTGTGCTCTAGACTAATATTAAAAAGGGGGAGAAACTGTGAACCATGGTATCATGAATTAATTTTCCATCCCCAATGTTAAATGTTGTGTACATAACAAACGACTAGAAATCAATGTTTTTATCAATCCTAAGGATTTACACATCATTGTAACACTAAAAGACATGTTAATTCATCATTTTGACAGTTTTTTGGATGACAATATCTTAAAACACCATTAAACTATTATATACTTTATGAAAACCTTTATAGAAAAAGAGATATTTCTTGGGTTTCTTCCCCACTCATGCTTCATTTAATGTTGACATCTACACACACATCCATTCAGATGAATTTAAATTTTAGGAAACATCCCTTATTGAATGTTTTTTATAATAGAGTGGATAATAAGTGGGATGACATTCCTCTTTAATGGTTTGGTATTATTCACATTCCTTTTTGAACTTATCCAATTTCAATAAGATGTAGTTTTTTTGAGACATGAAAACATATGATATGTACCTTTTTAGTGTGATTCCTCAATATAACCCTCTCTTGTTTAAATTTACTTAACTATGTATCTGGGTATTTAATTCAAATAAAAGGACGTTTTTGAGGTTATTTTTTTGTATATAAAAAGGATAAACCTAAATATAATGTGGTATAGAACTCTGTACTATTCATCAACATAGAGGAAGAGACACCAATTTATCATGGTCTAATCAATTTGATAATCCTATGATAGAAACCCTTCCGTGGTCCATATTATTTGACAAACATTGAATATGATGTTTGGATTATATAAAAAAATAATTAATTGAAATTTTTCTTAGCCTGTTTAACTCAAATTTGTAAATGGTCATAAAATTACAGTAATGACAGCCATGATAGGTGAAATTAAAACATATTGAAAAATATTTTAAACCCTGTTATAAGCCCATGGTTTTCCCAGTTTCAATTTTCAATGTTCATTAGGTTCAAACCACACATACTATCAACCCCTAACCCTATCTTGAATAACCATGCTTGATATTGCCAAATAGAAAAAATACGGTCTAAAATACTCATTTTATAATAGTAAAACTATTCAATAACATGAAATACATAATTAAACCATGTGATAATAATAAAAATAACACTATTTTAATGATGAAACAATGAATAAATATAACACGCATTGATTCCAAACAACGATCGGTATAGAAATTAGTGTTGGAATGGAAGGATGTAAATGAACTACAAAATAATGACTGTGGAATGGTAAAAAATTCAAATTATTTGATATAATAAATAATTGATTTAATTATATCAATATTAGATTTAAAAAAGTATATAATTAAATTGAAAAAGTGATTTAATGAACATAATTTTTAGGGATCAATGTTGTGATGAGGTGATAAAACATATATATTCTCGTAAATTTCAATAATTTTAAATTATTCACGTTGTGTAATGTAGTTTTCTAGCTTCTAATTGAACTTGTACATGATGTGAATGCAAGAATCACTCTATCTACATCAGATAAAAATATTCTCAAAAAATATTAAATATTGAAAAATTCTTGTCATGTATATTTGACTATTATAGATACAAAACAACTCACATCATAAAATATATACACACCATGTTTATGAATTATGATTCTTACTTCTCTATCTTCATGTAATTTCAATAGGATTCTGAATTCAATAATCTCGTGAAATGTGATGTTTTGACACATTTTATACTAGAATAATTTCATTTAATGATTCATGGGATAACCATTGTTCCTTAAGAATGTTTTTAATATGGAATACAGGTTGTGAACTCCTTTCAAAATGTATAAATCCTATTTTTACAATTCCCCAAAATTCTTCCTTTGTGTATGAAATTATATTTTCAATCAAAACAAGACAAAACATACCTTATTATTGAATAAAAATTTTTCAAACCATAAGTAAATGTGTGAAAAATATTATATAATTTGTTCTAACTAGAAAAATTATTATAGTAAAATTACAGGCAACATTAAATGGAAATATACAGGGAGACAAATTATTTATTACCCAAAATGTTTTATTAATAATGAATTGTAATTAAAAAAGGAGTAAAATCCCATAATTAAATCATATATGGAATGATATATATAACTATATTTTCATAATAAAATTATAATAATCCTATATTTATTATTCATGAGGTTAGAACTTGTATAAATGAAGTTATGTCTCAAGGTAAGGGATGTGTAGTGTCTCTTTTATTTACAAGAGACTTATACCATATTCACCACCCATTGATTTTTTATTATGTATTTCATTCACCATTGAAATTATATCTCATGAATCAATATATTTTCAATACATATAATGATTCATTTTATATTATCTTTTTATTTGGGTTACGATTTAAGAGATAACCAAAGTGGTTTGGGATTTGAATATCAATTTTTGATCTAAGGGACATATGTTATGTTATAAAAAATTATTATTTTTCAATGTGTTTATACATTCCAATAAACATGTAATATAATAAATCCATTTTTTATTATTATATATTTTGATTAATTTAAAAGAATCAATTCTGGGGGCTTATGATTCAAACTTTATGAAGTGGTTCGGGATTTATTATACAATATCATCATTTATTGGGACTATTTATGTACACTATTTTGATGATGAAATCAAAATAAATATCTCTCAAGAATTTAAAAAATATTATTCTCCATTTTTAATTTTTTTAGAATACATATTCTTCCTTTATTTTTTATCTCTTTATAGACTAAATATTAAAAAAATTATATTAATGAAAACATCAATTATTTTAATCTTCTTTACAAAAAGAATTTTTATTCATATATATATTTTCTAGAAATATTATTTTTTAATTATTAATGAACCTACTTGATTATTTAATGTATATACTAAATATTTTTTCTTTAATTAAAAAAATAAAAAATAAACATTCCTTTTGTATTCAAAATAATGTCTGTTCGAAGATTACTAAATTTTACAATGTAATAACTATTTTAACATATACTAGACTTATTTAAATCATGACAAAAAAAATTAAATCATCCTTTTAAAATTATATTTTTAAATAAAAAATTCTCGAAATTTGTTTTATGTTTTAAAAAGTTTTTATAATTTGAAAAGGATTTTTTCCCCAAAATATTTTTTGAATTTTTTTATAATTCACTCATTAAATTCATTGATGTTTATTTTTAATGAATATGATTAAAAAAATATAATATGAATATCAATTTTTTTAATTTTTATTTTAAATTAATGGTATTATTCCAAAATATAAATATTCATTGTCATTTTACTTCTAAAATAATTTTTCAACTAAGTTGACATCATTTCTTGTTACTTATGATTTTAATGGGAATGTGATCAAATGATACCTTATTTATTATTTCTATTGATGGTATTTGTTTGGGATGAAGTGTTTTTTAAAAAATTCATTTCACATCCAATGGTCATACACTCATAAAATGCATATGAAAACCACTTATTTTCCATAGGATATGATGAAAATTTGAAATTATTACGAAATATGTTCCACTAACAAATGTTACAACAAAAGAAAATTTTTATGATTCCCATTTCTATAAATGGGTTCTGATATATTGAATATTCAAAGATATTATGGTATAAATTTTTATTATGTTCATTATATGAACAATGTGACTTCTATCTCTATCAAATTAATTTTGTAACGAGTAATGATTTATGAACTAGAATACTATATTGGATGTTATCACATGCCCAAAAGAGGGTATACAAGAGGTTATCCCAAACTTGAATGATGGTTCCTAACAGGTTATCAAATGTATGAATTAGTTACATGGGTGGATAGACTAATGATAAAGTGTTATAAAATTATTGACGTATATCCTTAAACCTAATTATATAATTATTTTTATGAAAAAAATCAATGTCTTATGCCAATTTTATCCTCTAGGGTCTGTTGTCATTTATTTCCATATGATTAATGTCTTAAGAACTATAAATATTGATTATATGACTCATGTTTTTGATAATTCATTTGAATGTATGGTATTAATTTTTGTGACCATGTTATCATTCCCATATTCTCCAGTCATGATTACATGTATTCCATTTTACCATTATTAAACATATAATATCATCCATTTTATGTTTCTTTTCCTTATGTTGGTTTGTCTAGAGTTTCCACAAATTTTTATTATTTATCTTGTAGTTTAGATTTCCTGGATTGATGATGGTATTCTATTAGATCCATGTTATCTACAATTTCTAACACATAATTGGTTTCATTTTAAAAAAAATGAGTGGTAATAGGGTTTTTTTATTTACTCTTCAATAATCAGAGAATCATTATGAAATTAAGTACTTACACTACCGTAAAAATATTTATTCAAATAATCTTGATCTCTAACATGATTATTATCATCCATGTATTCATTATACAATAAATTTAGAATTGGTTTAGAGAGGCCGGATGATATATTTAAACTTGTTTCCCGAAAATAATCATTATTTTATTGAAAATATTGTTATTCCAGTACAATATTTACATAATATTAAACGTTATTTTTATTTTATTTTCCATAATTAATTCTTGTAATTCTTCAAGATAAGTGGTATGTTTTTTCATTTTATAGTGACATAATATTGAATTTATAATTTCTAGTTTATAATATTCAATAATTATACTTATTTAATAAACTAATCTGATTGAGTAACAGACCCAGAATATGAATAATCACAATGAATGACTATCTTCTACTAATAAAAACAATAATATATTCTAATGTTCAAATTTCAATATTTTAATTTTTTTATTGAGAAAAAACTTGTTATAGAAATTGAACTCCTAGAAAATGGTCCCAAATTGACATGTGGGGATTCTTCATTGATCCCTATCCAATAATATTTTTCCTTCCAATCTATGTAGTTTAGTGAAAACCTAATATTCATCAATAAAGGAGGTCACTCAGAAAAACAATTCTTTATTTATCAAAATTATATATTGAAATAAAAAATTTAAATTGAATATTAATATAATGGTGGTTTTAAAAATATATTTGATATTGTTATATAAATACATAAATGGAATACTTATCGAATAAAGACCGTAAAAAATGATGTTAATAAGAAATAGAATGATGATCTTGAGAGTTTATAGTGATTTATGTTATTATATTTTACAATACCATTCTCAAAATACTATTGTCTAGAGGGAAAAATAACCACCTGTCAATACCATCCCATTCAAATTGTTGTTATCCAATAATTAGACTTATAAATATAAAATAACACTCTTATAAAAATTAATCTAGGATACCTCTTCATTTATCAACACTATCCAAGTTAAACAAAAATTATTTCTTTCTTGAATAGACAATGAAAAGAATAAGTATAAAATGGAACACGAGAAATGATATAATAGAAATTTTTTGGAATCCATTAAGTAAAATATATTTAAATAATATAGTATTCCTATAAAAACAATATAGTACATAATATGTACAACGCACCCCTGCAAACCTTATGTGTTAGTTCTCCAAAACCAATGTGATGTTACAAATAAAATATAGGGTAAAATAGAAAAAATAAAGAAAATAAAGTAACCAAATATATAATAACAATTTAGAATAGTAATAAAAAATAAAAAAAAATCGCTTTTACTTCTGAAACTGATGGAATAATTTAATAAAAGTGGAGGTACAATTTTTTAAGCTTTGGAGATGGCATCTTTTTGATGTAATTGTATTATTTTTATGATGAATGATTTTAGATATGATAAATGGATGAATATATTAATTTTTTATTATAATAATTATTTCTTATTAATAAATTATGTTTATAAAAAAATTATATGTCAATTGGAGACATTTATGAATTTTTTGGCCTGTATAAATATAGAAAAAATTTCATTCTTTGCTGAATCTTCGAATTCCCAAGTTAAAGTTCATTATCAATTTCATTCCTTGCACAATATAGAATATTTAGAATTCTTATCTTATGATTTAATTAATAGGTATCTTATATATCTTCATTGAAATTGAAACTCTTTGATAATTAGTTTGTGTGATATGGTCTAATTATTAAAAGTTGCAAAAATAATGGATAGATTTTCTGGCTTAACATGTATGATTCATTTAGACCCCATATGTTTTGATTTAGTAAATATTTCTATAAAATTAATTAAATTTAAATATATATAATCTGAGAAAATTTATTATTAAATTTGGATAAATATTATGAATGTAACTATTGATATATGAAACTGAATATTATATGTGGTAATTAAAAAATAAATAAATTTTAGCTTTTAACACTTTTTTTTATTTAATGAAAACTAAAATTTGAATGAAAAATGATAATTTTTTGGAAATTATTAAATATAGGAACCTTAAAAAAGATGATGGTGAATATATATGGTGATTCTGTAACAATAAAATATTTCAAAAAGATTTTTTCCTTTAAAAAATTTTTACAGTAAATATTTTTTTCATTATATCATAATTTAAAATTAACATCAATTACTATATTGTGATAATATGTTATAATATATGAAAAATATTAATATATTATGAAAATAAATATTAATCATTATTAATAATTTTATGATTAAAATAAATTATCATGTAACTAAAAAATTACACAAATAGAAAATATTTATTATCTTCGGTGTTCATAAAAACATTATAAAGCCCTTACCCCTTATATGTTCTATCATTAAATAGGAATTTTAATATTAAGAAATTTTTTGGATGTTCCATTTTTGGAGTAAGTATTCTAATTAATTAGATAAAAATTTAAGCAACCTTATATATTTATTTTGATGAGGGTTGTGGCTCGACATGTTTCTCATGTGATTTATTAATTATAAAGAGATTCATGTTATTTTTGACAGTGTTTTTTTTGATTTTCTACTGGGAACATGCTTTGGGAAAATATATATGGGATCATGATCATGTCATTTCTATCAGTTTACTTGTAATAACATTTAGTCGATGAGAATAGGTAGCACATGATTAGGATAAGTTGTGGGAACATCACAGGAAGCTGTGCAGGGTGTGTTGATCCAACTTATCAAAGAAATAGTTGAAAAATATTTCATAAAATACATTTTAATTGTTTTATATTAATGATGTATTAATTTTTAGGTTATTCACAAACTTTTGAAAGTAATTTTCCCTAAATGTGTGAGAAGGGTCCACTTGGTTAGTGTTCACCACATTGTAGCATCATGGTTTAAAATACCATGTAGCTCAACCATGAAACAAATTAAGATATAATTTAAGTTGATTATTCTGATTTAATAATTAATGGTTAATCCCTTCATTTCTTCCCTATCCTTTTTTCACATTCCTAGTTAGGGAAATCCTCCTTCGACTATTAAACCACATTATTGAGGATAATATTTAGTGTGTTATTCAGAAATTCAAGGATTCTGACTCATTGGGTGTTGGTATTATGTTTCAACATTATGTTTGTGACATATAAAATTATATATTAAATGATATATATAGTGTAAATTTTTTTGTATGATGTACCTGGGATGGGGTCTCCATTATGTGTGTATATTACATTACACATGCAGTTTCATGTAGAGGATATAACACCCAGGGATCATGATGGATCCATGGGTAATATTTGAATTTTCTAATATATATTGGGCCTCATTATAAATTATCCATGGATCCATAGTTAGGGGACGTAACCCCTATATAGATTTAGATACTATGGATTTCCTATATTTCTAGTCAAATATTGATCTTGGATACTAGGATGATCATCCACTTTGGGAGTATCCTCAAAATAATGGGGGGGGGGATGCCTCCAGGTGTTAATATTTTATATAACTAGTGGGTATTCACCTAGGTTTTTATATTCTATATATAGAGTGGGTTATCCCTCGAGTTTTATCTTTGGTATACCGAGTAGTTTAGTCCCCAAGATTTTATCATCTATATACTTGGTTGTTCATCCAGTGATTGTTTCCCTCGAGTATACTAGGTTGGTCAGCACCATGGTCTTTATCTAGTGCATTCATATTGGGTCATACCAAGGGTATTTATCATATATATTCAATTTGGTGTCATAAAATAGGTTATTGTCATATATATATCAGGGTGAGTCAAAATCCATGTGATTACATTACTAGTATAATTACCTAACATGTCCAAAGACACATTGGAGTTAGCTGAAGGATGTATGCTATTGGGAATTATGATCTAGGTTTTTCTTATTCAAGATATGTAATTACATATTATTATCATTATTATATGTCATTATTAAATAAACATAATAAATTACTGAATCTTAGATAATATTCTTTGGGTATCACTATCGAACACAATTGATGAAATTTTTTAATTATATTTTTATATTTATTTTTATCAATGTATGAATCATGCATCTAGAATTTCATAAATTTTTAGGTTTGGGATAATGTTTTTCATTACCAAATGAGACGTACTCAAATTGTTTTTGGGAAGACATTAGTCATCAATATATAATTGTAACCCTCACATGGTTTGATATCCTTGTTGGGATAAGGCTTGTTATTGTGTTATTTATCCATAGCTACTCATGATGGATATATAGATATGGATTGAGGTGACACTCATGTATTTTTGTACAGACATGTGTATTTTTAAACTATATTTTTTATATGTCATCAGCTAGGTGGATGATCATTTTCAATATGACTACTTTCTTCCATATTTTATTTATTATCATTTATTGTTTTTATTTCTTTATATTACACTAATGCATTATGTTACATAATATGTTTGGTATATTTTTAATTTATTTTATACTTTTATATGTTGTTATAATCTCCCAATGGTTTCAGTAAATTAATCCAATAGTTATATGATTGTTGTAGATTACGGGGAGTGTGATTGTGTTCATGTGGTGATCAGTGCTAGTTTCTATAAAGAGAATAAGTATGAAAACTATAAATTGTAGTATAAAAGATATTATTTTATTTTTATCATGAATTAATATATGTTTTATTTCATTTCCCTATCTATAAAGGTTCTAGAATATAGACATATGAATGTGATAGAGCATGTGATGGAACCCATAATAGTGCATCTTGAACAAAATTTCTTATAAAATTATAAGATTCAAGTGGAATGTTATTGTTGTTCTTTTCCTTTGTGTTACTTCTATGTTATTTACACCCTTTAATAATGTCATTAATTTATTATTCATCGTATTTTTGAATCATTCACCATGGGTAATATTCCAGGGTTCATTAATAAAATTTGGCATTTTGAATTCACATAATAAACATATTCTAGTTCTATATTTATCTTTGATGATATGGGGAACAATTATTTAATTTTTTTACACAAGAATTTGTGTTTATCCATATATATCATTGAATAACATTATATATTTCTGAAATATGATGTATATTATTCTAGTGGTAGGTCATGTGGATCAATAAAATTATTCTCATTGATGATGATAATTCCATTAGGGTTATTTGGGATAATTAATGCCAAGAGTAAGTCAGTATAAGAACATGAAACTGTATAGATTAACCCCTTATAAGTTTCTATTATATTGGATCTGGGAGTAAAATTTACTTTATTAAAAAATAATTCTATAATATAATATTTTGTACATCTCCATATATGTTCATTTTGTAATTATTCTTAACTAATTCAACTAGATGATATTTTTTTCATTGTGGTTATCATTAGATGATTCCACTATATATGCATGTATGTGAACTGGTCCTCTATGATGTACACTAATGTACATATACTTAGGGTGGGATGGGTGAACTAGGAGGAGGTTATATTTAGGAATGTAATAAATGTTTTATATATGGGATATCCCATGATTGGTTTGTTGGAATGTGTGTTGATTTGGGTTGTTTGAGAAATGAGGTGGATACTAATTGTGATAATTGATTCATTGGTATATTAACATTGTATGGTATGTATTAGGTCTAATGAGGGAGAAAATATTTTTTTTGAGGGATTGAAAAGGATAATGGTTTGAATGGATTAATGGATGAGAAGATATGTGTTATTTGTCCGGATAACCATTGGTAGGGGGTTTCTTCGATTTTTAGTTCCCACGAGTCATGATTTCTGATAAATTGATCGAATTGGAATTTATGAACAAGAGGTGTTGTGGGATATGGTTTAGAAGATTAGATGGACTCCTTAAGGAGAATTTGTTGAATCTGGGTAACCAAGGTAATTTTATTTGGATCATGTCCTGAGTTTTTCGAGTATATAAAATATTTGTAGAAGGATTTTTTGAAACACACATTGAATGAATTATGATTTTAAGATGTGATGTACCTTGAGATCTATTGACTCCGTATTGTGGTTTGGTAATGAGGGATATACTAGTTTTTTTCATGGACATAATGACCATGGATAGTTTTTTAACAATTTAGGTAGTATTAATAATCATGATTATAATATATTATTAACATTAAATAATTTAATGTGTTCGATAGAATTCTCAACCTCAAACACTTAACTAAAATAAAATTTATATACATTTTAAGGATTATATATATATATATATATTATATGTGGAACCAAAAACAAATATCATCAATTAATGGGAATATATATGAGTAATTAAATTAATAAATATGTATTGAATGAAAATAATTGATATTTTTAATATGCATGAATTTCAATTTTTATAGCATAAACAACTATGAAAATCATTTTTAAATAAATATAAATATTTATGAAATTATTTGATTATTATAATCAATTATGTATAATATGATTTGAATATAATAAAATATTTTCCAAATATGAATAACACATTACATATTTAATAATTTTTAATGTGTGTAATATAATTATAATTACGAATATTCAATATTTGGAAAATAAAATATTTATTTTGAATATTTATCCAAAATATTTTTGAGTGTTATTTAAATAATTAATTATCAAATTTTATAAATTATATTTTAAAAATTTTAGGTATTTTTAGATTAATTAAAATAGTATTATCTTTATAAAAAGGTTCTGTATTTTTCAAAAAAATTATGATATTTTAGTGAAAATACCATTTTTTTTAATAACAAGATTCCATGACATTATTAATATATTATTATAAATTATAAATTCATTTAAAAATTTCTATGAACATATATTTATTTTATATGTGAAATTATTAAATTCAAAATGAAGCATTTAATTTTGAAATCCATATCTGATATTTTTTAACACAAATAATATTTTCTTAAGAAATTTTTTTTTAAGAAGTATTATTTTTTAAAAAAATTAATTTTTATAACATTAATAAATATTGAAAAATTAAATAGTTTCTCATTTTATATGAATTTTTTCAAAATTCAATATTTGATAATATTTATTTTTTATGCATAAAGATTATGAGAACTTATGTAAAAAATATATACAACGGTAAAAGCTATAATTGTATAAATGAAAATTCAAGTGTCAAAAGACATCATACATGATAAAAAACATGTCTATAATTTAGTTAATGATGTTTTTATTTATCATGTATATTACTTATCCATTTAATTCTATTTTTATCTAGTTATCATATTTTAAATTTGATCCCCTTCTATTAATTTGAAATAATTATCAAAATGTTATTTTCACCTTGTAAATATTTTTCCTCTCAACACCCCATCATGGAAGACCAAAAAATATTTTTCCTCCTGAATCAATATATTCATTAATTACTATTGAATAAAATTTCATTATCTTCATTTTCTTTTAAAACATATTTGATGATGTTATCCATTTTTTATGGATCTTCAAAGGATTACATAAAATGATCAACATGTCTAATCCTTTTTACATTACATATTTATTTTCTATTTTTTCCAATTATAATATTTCAGATAACCATTTATTAGAGCTTCTTACAAACTCAGGAAAATATGAAGAGGAATTTTTAGAGGGATATGGAGGTAAAATTCATTATTAATGGGTTTTAGTGATCTAAAATGGGAGGTTCGGTGGGTGTTTATTACAGAACAATGTTTCTAAATGAAATTTTTTTCTTGAAATAAATATATATTATATTATATAATACAATATTATACACATAAAACACGTATAGAAACTAAAAACACATCATTTCATTAATGAAATTCATTACCTCATTCAATTAATAAATCTTTTAAATTTCTATTTATTAAAAAGATACAAACAATATAATATATAAAAACTATAATTGTAAAATATGGGTCCCTCTAATCTGTTATAATAAACCTAATGAATAATGCTATTGAAAATAAAAAAATATATGTAATCCAATCAATATCAATGGAAGTGAAAATGTTTTATCTTGAGAGGATATTGTTGATTACTTAGTGAAAAATGTTTTTTTAATTATATTAGTTAAAGTAAATTTTGTAATAGTAATGTGATCATTGAAATAAAAAGGTTCGTATTGGAATACAAACCTAACTATTGAGAATAATAATCTAACCATAGGGATAGTATTTTGACCCCCAAATAAAAAAATTTAATATAAATAATATTTATCATGATTAATATAAGTAAATATAAATATTAAAATTATTAAAAATAAATTTCATGGTTATAAAACAAAATAAAACTATAAGCACATTTTTAATAAAATGTATTTTAAAAATTTTCATGAAAATAATAATCATTCTATTGGAAATTTAAAATTACCTATTATAGAAAAAAAAAATTATAAAATTAATATTAATTTTTAAATAAGTATCATGGAATTTTCCAAGGTATATTATTTTTTAAAATTTATAAAATACTTTGACTTTCTTGAAAATAGTTAAAATATGATTTTCTATGTAACTTTTGTATCATAAATTACATCATTGTCGTTGATAATGAATTAATAATTTATAGAACATGTGTTTCGAAAAAAAATTAAATTCCTAAATAATTTATTAAATTTCAATAATTGTAATTACTAATCCTAAAAAGAATATTCAAAAATGATATGTCAAAAGTGATCCAATAACTAAATATTAATTCTTTTTTCCTCTTATATTTTTAATAGTCAATGTGATTTATAATTATTATGGAGAAACATTTCTTAAAAAAATTATAATATATTTATATACAGTTTATGTTTTTAGATATCCATTATTATATGTTTAAATGTTGATATAATATTTTATTTTTAATTTTAATTTAATGATAGTCCTCTCTTAATATATAAATAACCCCTCTACATACCCTTTGAAAACCACTCCTCTGTCATTTTCAAATGACAAAATTATTCCAAAATATTCCTTCTAAATCCCCATTTAAATCCTAGGTACATTTAGGAGTAACAAGAAGCCACAAATAAAGGGTTTTTTAGTGTCATACAAGAGAAAATTAACTGAGGAACATGTATGTTTATAAAAACACGCCTTTCTTGTTCTTCTAATCTTAATTTTTTTCCAAATACATTTATAAAAAGATATTTAAAAATTTAATTAAGTATAATTATAACCTTTTATAAATGATTTTATCATACTTCAACTATCATTTTAAATACAAATATGAATTTACAAATTCACATTACCACTCTTTGGAAAATTCCCAGTCATTAATTGGTTAATCCCCATTGAAGACATGACCAATCATTTTAAAAACACAAAACATATTTTCTTTTACATAAGTTTTTTATGTAATATATTTGTAAAAATATTTGTATATTATTAATCTATAACTAGTAGTAAATATGTATTAATTACAATTTAAAATATATAAATTTTAATGAAAATGAGAAATTTGTAAGGAAAACGTGATCTCAAATTGATGTTCTTTTAACAATAGAAATAAATAAATATATGAAATTTAATATAATTAATAGATAGTGGGAAAAAATATAATAATTAAATTATAGATAATTGATTTATTTAATCGAGTTTAATTGTTTAAGAGTGGCCAAGGAGATAATATAAAAGAGAGATTTAAGGAAAGGGGATTCCAAACCCGAATTTCTTTTATTTTGGTTAACCATATTTCACTATATTTCTGTAAATTTATTCATATAATGTTTCTGAAATAGAATATCCAAATTAATACATATCCATTCATGGATATAAATCTTACTATTACGATATATGATCCAAATACAATGATTTTCCAAAAGGATATATTTTAGAATTTTTTTTAATCCCCTTGAGTGTTTTCTTCTTAACCGATGAATTATTATGTTTATTCTAATTATTTTTCCATTTTTTATTATGTAACCCTATGTTTACTCATGTAGTCAATTTTAATTAAATCCTTATAAAAGAGATTCAATCCTATTGGGTATTTATTGACTAAGATTATGATAAATTTGATGTTGCATGAATGATTATGAAAATATTATGGTGCGACGGTTGGGCCTAAAATTATATAGCCCTCTAATTCCTTTTATAATCTAATATATATCATTAAATAATTTTTATTAAGAAGGAAAATGATTCTATCCTTTCTCAAAATTATGATATTATTATAATGTAAAATTTTTATGTGTGAACTTGATGTTATATTCATTCTCAAACATGTGTTTTATTTGAACACCATGAAATCATGTTTAATTTTTACACATTGAAACATTCCATGACATTATAAAATGTTTACATCAAGATGCTAGTGATTATCATATGCTAATGATATGATGATAATAATTTTGGTCTACCAAGTTATATTGATTCATGTACCTTATTCATTATTATACTAAAATTTTAGCTTACCCCTTTCTTTAATGTATATCCGTAGGTGAATAAATGTACTAAGAAGAATGTGAGGTATTTAAAGTGTATAAAGAAGAAGGTTTTTAAAATCGTTTTTTATCAGCAATAAAGTGACATATAGCACTAATTTTCCTTACATAGTAATCAATATTATCCATGAATAAATAAATATTATGTTGATTATCATTAAAATGATGTAATAGTAATGAAATAAAAAAGAAGGGTAACTATTGTTTCAAGAAGATGTGTGGTTAAGTTAATTTAGGAATTAGTAATAGATAATATAAATGAAAACCATTCATATATGAAATGAATACAAAACATCAATTTTTTGTATAAGTATTAGCATAGGGATCCCATTATATATTAATTTAGAGTAAACAGTTTAATAAAAATAAATTACTTATGTATGGATAGTTGATTTATTTTTTTGTCAATCCATTCATATTTTCAATAATTTTTGGGATTAATGAGAAATATGTGAAACATCCAAAAGGAGAGACACTAAATTAATTTCTTGAATTACATCCGCAATGTCATGGGAGGTGGAGTTCAAGAAAACAAGGCGATGCTTACCAAACTGTTTTGGGTTATAAAAAATAACCTGAACGAAGTGTAATATCCCCTTCTCTGAGGAAAGAGAAACAAGATGTTTCACCTTTTATATGGTAATGGCCACTAACATTTAGTGGGTCATTAAATCCACTTGTCAATGAATAGGTGGTTAACTCAATGGAAATGAACTTATATATGTCCTCTATTATGAAATATCGAATTTGATTGTTTCCCACTTGTTTAAATTGATCAGATGACAAATGGTGGGAATTCATAAATAACAAAAAGGTTAATAATGAAATAGAACAGATGGAGTGGGAAAACATTATGAAAATACATAATAAAATGTATTTTGGTACTACACTTCATGCTAATACGGATAAAGAGTTCATAGAGAAAATGAAATATAAAGGTGAATCTATCATGTCATATTACGGAAACATCACAAGGCTTACAATATACCCCTTATTTTTTCATATCATCAGTGATAAAAAAATAGATATATTTTTTAGTGGTTTAATACAAAATCTTAAAAGGGATGTAGTTATCTATGACATTTTGAGTTTCAAATAAGTGGTTTTATGTTCTCATTATTTATAGATGTAGTTTAGAGAATGTTCTCAAGGTTATTTAGATATGAAATGATGAATATAGATTCATGTTGGTAGGTCAAGTGACCAAGGAGGAAAGAGGATCCAACAACCCAATTATCAAAAATTTGGGAGAAAATGTCATGGAAATTTCCTCAAAAGAATTGGGAAAGTATTCATGTGTTGGTGGGAAGGTCACGAAGCTCATGAATTTCTAATATACATGGTTATATAAGCCATAAAATAGACGAATAAAATAATCCTTCGAATGAACCATCCATGGATCAATGCTTCAATTATTACAAGTAGTGACACAATGAGATATTTTATACCAAACAACTAATATGTAAGGGTAATAAATGTGAATAACCCACTATTCTAATGGTGTAATAGAAAGCATATTCCATCACTACTACAACTATGTAGATTGAAAATGAAATCAGACAGGGTACACACATTAATAACTCAAGAATATAAATTATTTTATTTCATCCTTATTCTATACATTCCTTTATATCTTAAAATATTTCTAGACCTATTTAATTGCATCCATGATACCGTAAAGTATAGATATATGTAAAAACACATTATGGTGTGATCATTTCAACCCAATTGTTAGAATCATATTTATTCAGTGCATGTGGGCCAATTCTTCTATTGAATCCTAAAATCTATATCATTATTGAATTTGATGCTATATTTGGTGTAAATTAGATATAGTTATATCGATAACACATCATCTATCATGGAAATTAAATATATTTTAATATGGTGAACCATCGCATGATATTTAAAAAATGAATGAAATATCATTAATTTAACATGGAAACCCCCTCAATGATGTGGAAGTCAATACCCTATGATGATTTAAAACATTCTCAAATGGTTGCGTAAAAAGAAGGTATCAACCTAGAGGAAATTCCCATTATGATGGAATAAACTGATTTATTTCATGAACATTTACCTAAACATCCCCCATATTGTGATGTAGAGCTCCCAATAGATCTTATACATGTATCCACTCTAATATTTAATTTCCACTACCTGATATACCTGATATAACTAGAGGAGTCAAATTACTATCTTTATGAGAATATGGAAAAAGGGTTCATATTACTATGTTCCTCACCCTAGGGTCATCCTATGAACGTAATAATGCAAATGGATGGTTGAATGTGGTTATGTATCGATTTTGAGGTTCCCAAAAGATCTAATTTAAAAAAAAATTTCCCTACAATGTATTTATTACTTTTTTTATTCAATATGAGGAGAATAGTAGTCCTAAAAGGTGGATCATCATTCTGGATACCACCGACCAAAGCAGAAGAAGGAATTTATCCAGAAGACTATTTTCACTACAAGGTATTGACAATATGATTTCCTAGTGATTCCCTTGAGATATAATAATTCATGTGATAAATTATTATATTTTTTAAATTGTGTATTTATAAAGTACCATGAAAAATTATTGGTAATATTTTTCAATGATGGTCTCATTTACTCAAATAGATTGAAGGAACATGAGGAGTAGATAATGATCGTACTAAAAATATTAAGTAAGGATGAAATACATTCTATGTATGTAAATTGTGACTTTTTGATGAATAAAATCCCATTTTTTGGAACATGATATAATGTGATTTAATTTATATGGACCATTCAATGATAGATGAAATTGTTTAATGGAACAAGCCCACTATTGTCATAGAAATCCACTGTTGTCTTGGATTAGTAGTGTACTACATGATTTTTTTGAAATATTTCTCATGATTTTCTTGCCAGATAACTGATTTACAATTGAATGTGGTAATGTTTGTCTGGAAAAAATTAATATGATGAAATATATGAAAACATCAACTAGAGTCTAATAATGAATCATTTATTAACATTATAAATAAGATGACAAGGTTTTGTGATTTAAACTGATACTTCTAAGAATGTGTTATATTTTGTTCACATGAAGAATGATAAAAGTTATGACAAACTATAATTGATGATGCAGGAGATAAACTACATGATGAATGATAAAAAATTTCCACTGTGATATTTTACATAAAGATATTGGTGATCTAAATCTATAGTGAAAAGTATGTCATATATACCACCCATAACTGTATAAAGTATATATTCAAATAAAATGGGGTAAACATTTCACAATGATGATGGATATAACTAATCAAATACTATTAATTCTCTATTAACTACCCTCCATGAATGTCTAAAATGTTACCTGATGTTATTAATTGAAATGAACCTCTGTATTTATCCATGATATTAATTTTGAAATACCCTTTCTTAATGGATATATAATGGATGGATATAGAAATCATAATGGAATGGAGTACATCTTACCATGGCCAAATTATTTCACAAAAATCTATTCAATAAAATATCAAGTAGGCACAAATAGAGTATCATGAGATTCAATATAAGGATAACATAGTAACAGAAATGAATCTATATGACTTCTTCATTTATGATGATTGTGTGATATGGTTTGGAACATGGATTCCTTATTTTTTTCAGTTTAGATAAAGAATTATCTATTTGATAATTATTATATCTCACCATTATTATATACATCATGGAATTACCATGACGTACATTGATCTTTGATAGTAGTTTTTGGGGGACAACATGATGATAGAGATTGCATATTATATATCAAGATGAATATTATGTCACCGAGAATATGAAGAGTTACAGATGTTCAAGGACATGATTAATCCATTTCATATAACCACTTGGAAATGGGAGAACATAACTTTATACTATTTCACTTGTATCCAAAATATATCCTATAAAAATAATTTGAATTTTGTTTTGGTGGATCAAATACCCAAACATTACCACTTCATTTCTATCAGGGATGATTTCTCACATGAAAAACATACCATGATATTAGTGAAGGATGAGGTAATGTTGCTTCAGATTCTAATTTTTATCTTTCATGATCATTATACAAGTATTTACTTTAATTTTCAATGAACTTCCCTATCCTATTTGAGTAATGAATAAATTTTTGGAAAGGCCTATCACACCCAAACTAGTGGAAAATCTTGAAAGACTATTCCCAGACTCAATGAAATGTTGAAAACATACTTAATGGAAGTTAAGGGACGATGAGATTGATATATCTCATTGGTTGAGTACTCATACAACAAGATCATCCACTCAAGTATTCAAATAGATCCATATGAAGCTTTATATGTGTAGTAATGTAGAACTCCAACATATTGGGATGATGTTTTTAAATGAAATCTACTTGGTTCTTTTCTAGTTCAGCAGATTACAAAGAAGGTTTATGTCATCTAGAAAGTATATAAACACTCCTCAGTGTATGAATGAGATCTATTCTTATAAAAGATAATGGGACATTGACTTTGATATTGGGAAAAAATTTCCTTCAAATATCACCATGAATGAATGTCATGTGGTTTGGAAGTACGGATAATATTATCCCATGTTACATTTTTTGCTTTGGGATACATAATTACATTGTATTAGTGTCCTATAATGATGTAATTTTACAAAATATAGATCATGTTAATTATCTGTTCAATGTATATCAACTAATGAATTACATAAATGACCCCTTATAAATACTGAATCAATATAAGTTATAGGTAGATAATAAAATCATTAATATAGAGTAGCCAATTATTATCAAGGGATATAGAGACAAAGTTATATTAAAATTGAATCAATTGTACCATCACCTATTCCAAACTGAGAATATGACATGAAATATCAGGGATAAAATTTATAAAGTGCTTAATAAAGTAATGAACAAGAGTTTGTAAATGTTTTTTTGAAATAAATTTTTACTAAGTTATATTATAAAATATCATAAATTTTAAAAACATTGAAAAAAACCAACACATTATTTGATAAATGAAATTCATTACATTTTTCAATGAATAAAAACAATAATATTCAAATAATAAAATGGGAAAAAAATAAAAATTATAAAAACTAAATGAAGAAAATATGGATATCTACAATCTACTATACTCATCCCTCCAATGAATAATTCTATATAAAATATAAAAAATATTAAAAAACAAAACAACATATTATTGAATGAAAATATATCACCCTAGAATGAGTTTTTCTAAATATTGGGTGAAATGATAATGTAGTGTATATATATAAGGTAATGTGACAATTGTAATAGTATCCATACTATTGGGAATAATAGTATGTCCATTGGAATTGTAATTTGAACTAAAAATAATAAAATGTGAAATAAATAATATTTATCATGATAAAAATATGTAAATTAACATATTATAATTATGAAAAATAAATATCATGATAAAAAACCAATGAAAGTATAACCACATTTTTAATAATCTATATATTATATTATTTCGATAATATATTAAATTATATATTAAAATATATAATTTAATATTCTATAAATATATTTTTTTAAATTTAATATCATTTTTGAATTCCACATGTAGATATTTTCCAAGTGATATTATTCCATGTTTTATGAAATATTTCAATTTCCATTTTAAAAGACAAAATATTTTTTTTAGAAAAATTGGGTATCATAAATTAAAACATTTAGGTTATAATAACAAACTAATAATATATATGAAAAGATTTTATAGAAAAATATATTTAATTTCAAAAATTATTCCTTAAAATAAAATAAACAATATTTTCAATCCTAAAAGACATATTTCAAAAACTTATAGTCAAACGTAATCCCATAAAATAAAAATATTTCTGTTTTCATCATTTTTAAATAAACTATGTGAATTATAATCATAAACTGGTTAAATGTATTAAAAACATTATATTTTATTTATATATTATATATATTTTAAAAAATTCACTATTACACATTTTATCAATGATATAATATTTTATGTAATATTTTATTCTAAAATACCCCTCTATTCATGTATAAATAACCCCTTTCCATCCCTTTGAAATCCAATACTTCCTCATTTTTCAAATCCAAATTTATTTCCATTTTCATTATTTTAATAACCTTAGAGTACCTAGAAATGTTATAGTGTAAACAAAATACAAACAACATGGGTGTATTTATGTAGCATAAGTTATGTCACATCGAGGAAATTGTATATTTCTATAATACCATTTATATTTATCATCATCTATTTTGTTTCACCCCCAATTCCATTCAAAAATAATATTATTGAATTAATTATGTATTATTATAATAATATAATAATGATTTTATACAACTGTTTTTTCATAATTTTGTCATATTAAAATCTCTAACTTCTATTTCCCCAATGTTTGACAATGACCCATCAACATTCTATTAATCACAAACGAAAACATTTCCTATAAAATATTTATCACCAAAATAATAGTTCGTTACAATGAATTATATACGTTATATAAATTTATTAATGTTTTCATTATAGGCTTTCGGAGTTAATAATATATATATAAAAGATACATTGTATAAAATAGTGAAATCAAACCAAAATGGGAAACCTTCAAGGAAAATTAGATGTCAAAATAACTTTCCTTTAACCAAGGAAATCGAGAAATATAATTAAATTATTATAGGTTAAAAATAGTGGTAAAATGGAATGTAATTCACCTCAATAAAATTGTTTATTAAAATTTATTTTTTTACACAAAATATGCAACAATTACAAAATTAAATGGTATTTAAGCTAAGGGGGTTGTCGAAAAATAAAATCTTCTTTGTGTTATCCCTCTTCTATATCAATTTCAATAGTGTTATTTCTAATATGTATCTAAAATAAGTTTTAACCATTATTACATTTTTATTTTGGGAGTTATGCACTACCACTTAAATTTATATGAAAAATACAATCATTTCCCTAAAGGCATATTTTTTCAAAAACACATTTTTCAATCCTCTTCAGTTTTTCATATTCACACTATAGTAGATATGTTCATGGAAAATATTTTCCCCCTTATTAATATGAGAAACAGATTTTTATTCATGATATCATAATTTATGAAATAATTATTAAACCCATTCCATTTGATGGGTTATTTCATGAATACAATTGTGATATGTTCAATGTGGAATGGATGATTATTTTAATATTATGATGTGGTTAGTTGGAATGGAATTATATAACCTTAAAATGCATTGGGAAACATGATTTATCTCATTGGATAATGTTTATTATGAATGAACATGTTGATATATTTCATCCGAATTATGATTTTATGATTATGGAAATATATTATGAGTCAACATTAAGCTAGCTTTATTCACATATATTCCTTTGGATTGAACACTATTAAATGATGTTTCATTTTTATATATTGCCACATTCCAATATGATATCAAATGTTTCTTTCAATATGTTGATGATGATCTTATTCTTATGATATGATGATATGTATTCTTCTCACCCATGTTATATTGATTAGTGTAACTTATTCAACATATTAATGTCCTTTTACTCACCCATATATTTTAATTATATCTCAGGTGACTACATGTACTAAGGGGAATTTGAACGATTTTACAAGGAAAATGAATAAGGATTTGAACAATATTTATTTTTTGTCATGTATAATGTGATTTAATCTCCTAGTTTTATCAATATAATGAACCTTTTGATCAATGAATTTTTAAGAATTATAATTTTTATAATTAAAATGATGTAATAATAAGTTATGTAAAAGTAGTATATCTATAGTATTTATAGGTAATGAAAGGGGAATTCATTATTAATTTCTAAACATAGGTTCTGGACTCAATGTAAAAAAATAATGAACACAACAAACATTTCCATTTTTTTCTAATTTATTTTACAAAATTGGTGTAACTACCAATATTTTGGATGTCTATGTATTGAACCTATTAATATAATACAATTCTTGATGTGGTGGTGAGACATGTTCATAATGAATGATTTGTAAGACCATATAATATAATAAAGGTATTTGATAATTCAAAATATCTTTTTAATATTAATTATAGGCATAAAACGATCATTATTTTAATATGGAAATATTCTTATAGAAATAATTCCTTTAATAGAATTTAATAAACCACATTTTGTGATATTATGATTTTACAAAACATATGGT
Organism: Viscum album; assembly: GCA_963277665.1. Taxonomy (NCBI): domain Eukaryota; kingdom Viridiplantae; phylum Streptophyta; class Magnoliopsida; order Santalales; family Viscaceae; genus Viscum; species Viscum album. The sequence goes on from OY728160.1 coordinate 1,858,745,519, forward strand.
ATTTAATTTTTTCCCAAAAATCCATTTATCTCAAAATTTTATGAAAAACTAAACATTTTCTAATTTCAACATATTGATTTTAAAAATTATATTTATTTTACCAATGAAATATGAAAAATACATTAATTTATAATTTTATGTAAAAAAATAAAATTTAGTATAAAATAATTTTTAATATAATAGTAACAAATTTCCACAACATATAAAAAGTTGATTTTCAAATAATTAAATTATATTATCATTTATGTTTATATTAATTTCATAAAATTATACCTAAAACATATGGAATATTTTAAGTGCTAGTTTAGTTATTTATATCTCCTACTTGGTAATGTATAAAAGAATTCATATAATGATCCAGGCTTCACATTCATGGATATTACAATTTTTTTGAATATTCATTATATTATATAAACACATTATTGAGGACCAAGTTTGGGTATTCAAGAACCTGAAAAAAATTCTCTAATATGGTAAAATTAAATCAATCTTATCCATAATGATATTCATATTTTTTAATCCTACAAGAATCCTTTATCCAATTACTAGTAAAAAACATAAGAAATTGTGAGTTCAGATGCTCTATAAGTGTTAATAAAGGAGACACATTTGCATAACATGAAAAATAAGTTATGATAACATAATAAAAAATTTTGAAAATCATAAACTACATATCAAAGTTCATAAACATGAATCCTAAAATAATTATACGAACATAATCAGACATTAATAATAAGTAAATTAAGGAAAATATATATGGATTTAAAAATCATTTATTATCCACATAATTAATTTATAATTTTATTTTATTAATTAATTTTTTTTTCGTTTCTGTTAAAAAATTAATCATAGAATTATATAATTAAATTTATTAATTATATTTTAAAAAAATTATTTTATTTTCATCTAAAACTGTGACTCACCGTCGCCTCTACCGTGATACCACCATCAATAATTTTCACCGCCAGCAAAGTGTCACAACCATGATGATCCTTTATTCTTCACAACTAATTAGAGACTCCTTATCCTGGTGGGGATTTATTTATTCAGACTACTGCATTATCACGAACTGTCCATTGGGGCCCATCTCATGACTACCCCAAGCCCACCATCAATATGCCATGGGATGGAAAGTAGCACCGAAAGGCATATTCCCTAAAACGAAAGGCATTTCTTTTTAATATTTATTAACACAGTGTCCAAGAACACATCCAGAAGAAACTTTGAAGTGAAATGCTATAGTAAAAGTGTGCTAAAAGTAAAAAGGGTCTGAAATACATGTCCAACTGTAAAAGTACATGTACAGTTGAAATTTACATACAAATGAATGAAAAAGTGAAATAACTATTGGGTCATCCTCCGAGGTTAATACATGAAGGGTATGAATATATCACCTCCATAGCACTCCACATCCGTCAGTCTCCTCCGCGTACCACCAGGTCCTATCTCCCTCAAAACTCATCCCAACTGCTTGTTGTCTGCAAAAGACAAAACAATGTGTGAGAAAAGCTCGTTTAGGGGTGAGTACAACAATACTCAGATGGGACTCCGAGACCCTGAAGGTCTTTTAGAATACTACAATGAAAACCCATAGGGTAACACCATGAAGGTAATGTACCACATAACCCAACCTCAATCACATGCACAATGTAAAGACAGATCACACCCAGATATATTCTAGAAGTGGTATCAAGTAACATCCCCTATCACATTGTCGAATACATTGGATGTTAGATAACTCTCCTCTATCAGGTACAGTGGGCCTACCGCATCACACTGAGGTGCTTCCAACTAAACTTAAACTACTGATGTACTCTTCCCCAATCGTATACCATGGGTATTCCAGGTCACAAAGAGTCGTCCCTCCCCACCATGGTCTTCTAAGGTACTCCTTCCCATCGTGTACTATGGCCGCTCCCCACCATGTCATGTTGAGGCACTACTCCTCATCGTGTATCTTGGTCGTCGAGTCCCTCCGAGTTGAAAAGTCTGTTGTCATTTGGTCTAAATCAGTCGTAGGGTTTCGTACGAAGTGCTCTTGGGAGAACCTCTCCCAAAGACATCAGTCATATCTCAACCGACACAGAGTATCAAAAAGAAGTGACTAGATGATCTTCCATGTCATAAGGGTTCCAACGCAACTGCCGGCACGTCATTGTGACACTCGGTCTGTGCGTTTTTGGCATTTCAGTGCTGAGGGCCCAGTTGGATTATGGTGCGATCCAATAATGTTGTACTCCATGTTTCCTTGAAATTTTAATGTATTAATTCAAATGGATTTTCACTCTCTAAGGGTTCTAGTGCCCCAAAAGGTTTGTCAAACAAGTGTCCGGTTCTCATGATAAGGTCCTTTGATAGTTTTTCTGCCAAATTGGGCCTGATTCTTTTCCAACCCAGTCAAACCGACCCGGCCTGGGCTAGGAATGTAACACCCCAGGTAAAAAAAGAATATAAATTTTTTATGTTTATCCCTATTTTTGAATAAAATTTTAATATTAATTTAAAGGGACCGCTATGATTGATGGCTTACCCAATACACAACAATGATTTCCTTTGAAATCTTACGTTGCACTATAATAATAAAATAATATTATTTTAAATGGTAGTTAAAGCCTAGCCATTGTATTGGAGGGAATGAAAAGAACTAACTACAAAATGATTATATAAGTTTTCCAAATATTTTTACTTTTTACAATAAATGTTAGAGGATTAAAAATGTGAATGAATTCAATTTTAAGCGTAAACATTCTAATATTCTTTAGAAGGTTGATTAACCGCCCTTTGATGGAGAACCTCTATTAAATCCACTTTTTTACAATTTAATGTGCTATATTTGACAAAATAAAATTCTTCTTTAGAATCGAGAAATCAAAATTTACTTTTTGTAAATTTTAGGTATCTTTACGATAAAGTTCATTTTTTTATGAATACTGAAAAATGTAGTATTTTAATTCAGAACCACTTTTTAATCTAATTTATTTATATGATTAGATTATATTTTGAATTTTTTTTAAAGTAAAATTATAATATATTTTTACAATTTAATCTAATAGTGGTCATTGGAATTAATTTCACTTTGAAATTGGACTTAAACCAGCGTCAATCTTTTAGTAGATATTGTTTCTTAAAAACACACGATTTGTTTTGACAGTGGGAATTAATTATTTAATTAATTAATGCAACTTATATGATTTTAATTTTTTAAAATAGACCTCATTTTTAAGTTTAGAATATCAAATACAGATTAGGGTGAATTTTTGGTATTTTTCTGAAAAACTTCAATTTTTGATGAATAGTGAAACCATTAAGTGGTAGTAAAAGAAACTGATTTTTCGTTTAAATGAAACTTTGACACCTTTGTGTTTTGAATTTCAATAATCCTACATACATGGTTTTCATTAAGAAGTAAAATGTGGTTCAATATGATTAAAATAATTTTTTGGTGAATAGTAACTTTTATGTTTTTAATCGCGATTAGAGTTAATTAATGTAGTTTAAGGTAAAAATAATGTTTTAATAATATGAGATGAGCTTGACACATGTCCTACCCTTATTTTATGTGTCATGGCCGACCAAGAAAATCATTGGGTAAACTTGGGTACCCCATGGAGCCACTTTGGACGGAATATGACATTAATATCTTTTTAATTAACGTAAAAGTAAAAATGACACAAACATGAGTTATTTTACTAGAAAAATTTTTAAATGGGGTTATACAAGTCAGATATTTGACTATAAACAGTAATTGAAAAGATAAAATGATTTCCTACATCATATTAGTTTTTTTATATTATTTAGACATTAAATATATTAAATTATTTATGACATCATGATGATGCAGCGATTACCTCATTATTTTATGATTTAAATAAAATGAAAGGATAATGTAAAACCTAAGACCTACACTTGTCAAAAACCTATTGGATGTGTATAATTAGAACCATTATCACCTTATCCTATAAATATATCAATGTGGGACCTTTTAAATCCGAAACTCATTTTAAAATAAAGTAACATTTCTTTACTTTCCAAGAGTGCATCTCCTCTCCTCTTATAAAAGGCCCCCACCACTATCACCTTACCCACACATCTCAAGCATTTGGCTCGGCCAAACCCGGCACATTTTGTCTCTCCACATCCCAATCTTACTCCTAGAAGCCTCACTTTGTGCAGAAGTCTTCCCAAGGAATCTCTTGAGCTCAAATCAAAAAGAGTTACCCGATTTAAAAGTAGTGTCTCCTCTTGTGTTCTTTTGTTTTATTTTGCTTATCCAACCCCCTAAACTCTTTTTATTATTTTCATTTGTAAAAACTCCAGTATATTCAATATACTAGAATTTTTTTATGAGAATAATTAGAGCTACACTTACACACACCTACATCTAATTGTTAAAGAACATACGGTTTCTGTGGATGGCGAATTTCTGCCTCACGAAACGATGATTGTTCAACACTCATATAACACCTTCAAAGGTGGCAATTAAGATGTCACTATATTTATAGGTGACATAAAATATGTTTATGTTTTACTTAAGCTTCTGTATTTTTCTCTTATGGCATACCTTTATGGTTTCCATTGTGGGTAAACACGATAATTTCATTTTAGGAAGTGCAGACTACCGCCCCCTCAAAGTGATTTGATTCCTTAATGCCATATGCGGGATATATAAAGTATGGATTTAAAGTTATTATATATTATGTATTTTAAATATATATGATGAATATAATTCTGGAATTAAAATATAAATACCTCTCATTTGGTTTTAATTCCATTAATAAGACATAGAAATGAAAGTAGCGTTCATGCGTACGTACTCCTTACCGTCTTCATGAACGGTGCATTTCATTTCTTACATCTAAATGATTATGTAATATTATAAATACTTGTATATTCTGGATATATATGATATATATGATATCCAAATCATGAATATCCTTCTGGATATAATGAACCTTCGACCACACGAACAACATGTAATTGTAAGAAGTCCACTTTCGACTTAAGAACCAAATATCGTCAAAACAAACATTATTAACATAAATGATTACATAATGATTATAACATGGAAATAAGTGATATTAAAGGAATAATTAACTTGAAAAATGTTATTAAAAATGTGTAAATTAATTCAAGTTTATTATTCAGGATGTTAAAGAATGATCGAGTCAAGTAGGACCCGAGGTAAGGGATCCAACCTCTCTCTTTCTTTTTAAGTACTCTCTTTAATTTCATTTCTTTTAATCGCATATTTCTTATGTTTGGGGATGTTATTTTATATAACTAATACATTAATTTATATGTTCATATTATGAGAGACACTATTTGATCTCATAAATCCATTTTTGGATATTTTATGTTGTGTTGTTAGGCTGCCGAGTTTTCGTAAGGTATTTTTCATCTCACTTTTATTCTCGTGACATTTATGCTACGTTTGCCACTATTTCCTTTGAGTGGTGTCTTTACTGCCCATTATTATACACTTTTTGTAGTATAATTTCATCTAGGGGTATTTAAATCTTCATTGTATGAGCCTTATTCCATGGGGTGTACTTTTCGAGAGTTACCCAACTCGATAAGGGGACCTTTCACCCTCCTCTTTTTAAAAGACTTATTTTGTTATGTCTTTTAATTCACATACTATTATGTTGGGATATGTTCTTATATATATACCTATTTATTTAAATTTTATTTCTATGTTATGAGATACCCTTTATCTCTCTCATCAACCCTTGTTGTAAAATTTTATGTGACGCCGTTAGGCTGCCGAATTTTACCAACGGAAATTCTTAACCCAATTTCGATTTCATTGGGTTCAACATGTAGTTATTGAATATGTCATCCTTTGAATATGTTTGAATCACCTTTGATTGTTTTAAACTTAATATCCACTTATATTTCATGTTTTTATATTTGTCACACATAATTATGAGATTGATTTATCCTTAATATAAGGATACCTTCTTTATAATGGATTTCATCTCATTTTACATTTCTTTTGAGACTTTATTGTTGTTATGCACCAATTCACTCTTATATTGTGTGTATACTATCCTTTGATATATTATATCATGAATGCCTTTATTCCCATGATATTATAAAGTTAGGATTAAATGTTATTCCAAAATTATTTTTATTCAAGAGTCTCTCATTTTGTTAATAACTCTTTAAGAAAATTATCATTTTAAATGTTTTAAAGATTTATTAGTCTAAATCTTTATCATTAATGTCCATGTTTTCAAAATGATTTTCTGTATTTATTTATATGGACATTGATGTTTTAAAATTATAATTCCAATAAAATCTTCAAAGTGGTATGGGAAACTTTGATTCAAAAATCTCTTTTAAATGATTTCTGAAAATGGATTGATTAATTCAATATCTTGGAATAACTTATTTTGATTGAAAATGAAATGTTGTTATTGAAATGTTTATATTTTCCAAATTTTATGTGTAATGATGGTACTTGGACATTTTACAGGGGGTTACGTGATAACTCATATGACGAGTGGTGCCTTGAATACCCGGACGGGTGGTTACGTTATAACCTCAAATGCATTGGGTATGGAAGTTGGCCGTATGGTTATTCCATTAAGTATCTATGGAAGTCGACCGTATGGTTATTTCATTTAAGTATGTTTATGTCCCAAGTTACCTTTATATGTTATGTGTTCTTTATATGGGTTTTATGGTAATCATCTGGTTATAAAAGGGTAAGTAATGATATTTTATTCAGTGAAGAGTTATTACTACTTCCTGAAGGTGAAAGGTATTACTTTGATAAAGTGTACATGGTTTACTTGTTGCTTTGAAAAACTAACAGTTTTTATTCTTTGTGTATCCCTTTCTGAGCTTTTTATGCTCACCACATGTTTTTTTGAAATGTTTTTCACAGGACTTAATGTGGAATAGGGTCACGGATGGGATCAAGGGAAAGTCATGCTATCTAATACATGGAACTAGACATATTTCTTTTTAAGAGTTTTTATTTAATGAGAATTTAGTAGAAGTGACTACTTTGTAATCTTTTGAGATGTAATAGTTATTTCCTAATTCTCTAAAACTCTAAACCTGAAAAGATCCTCAATGTTAATTATTCAGTTAATTCAATATTAAGTAAGGTTTAAGGTCGGGGCCTTATAGTTGGTATCAAAGGTCGGTTTAGATAACTTTAGAGGTTAGGGTATTCTCTAAGAATAAGTGACATTAACATAATGGCTAGGATTTCAGAAAGAGTCCTAGTTTTAGATAAAGTGAATGAGTAATTATATCTAAGTGTTTATCTTCCTCATTAGTACATGATGATTTTGTTGATATACTCACACTAAAATATATGTTTTTAGTAAATGGATGGATCAAGAAGGCACCAAAGTGACAATGGGTTTGATGAAAACTATGGTGGTTCTCTGATTAAGAGACTAGAGGAAATGGAGGATTCAATGAGGAATTTCGTGGTTGTGCTAAACCAACTATCAAGGATTGATGATCAACCACTTTAACCTTTGTGAGTTCTCTAATGCATCATGTACGAGATGACCAACTCGATGTGGAAGTTCAGGTAATAATTATAAAGGTAACCATTAGGGATTATATGATCCTTACTTTTTATGTAAATATGGGTTACTCTATGATATGATGGAAAATGAAAGGCATGAGACAAACATGAGGTTAAAATATGTTATGATCATTTTTGAAGATTTTATCTCATTTTGGGGAATGTTTTATGAATTATGTAGTTTTGGAAAAAGGACAACATGTAGACCGTGGGACAACCCGTCGCGTCAGACAAAGCTGTGGGAATCAAACCCACAACCAAAGTGCAACTGGTATTTATCACCTACAACTGGACTACGTGAAGTCCCTAGTTAGTTTGACAAATTCTTTTTAGTTAGATAATTTTATGAATTAAGAGTAAGTTGATTTTGGGTTATCTATGGAAATTTATTAACCTATCATGGAGGATATGTGATTAGGTTAATTACTTTTCAATACCAGACTTTAAGAGCAACTGATGTTGTTTGGAGATAACTGTTACGATTTAACATGAAAGACTATGTGACTAAATCCTTCTAATATTTGAGTTTCAATTTTAGTTTGGTTTACATTGATTAATTTTATGGACTAATTGTTTATCGAATGGTCCTCGTTGAACTTTGGGTTTTGTTGAAAAAATTTGGGAGATTAAGAATATATTTTCTTTATATAAAGTGTTATCCTTTTCTAGATTATCTGATCTTGTACTAACGTTTTTGGTTTTGCTTTTGGTTAAAGTCTAAATACATGGGAAGTATATAGTTCTCTTTTGTGGATTAGGTGATTCTCTTGAAGTTTATTATAGTACTCTTAATGTGAACAAGTCTTCTTAAATACTCATCTTTTGGAGAAAATATGAGTTTGTGTAAGAAATCTAGTAAAAGATAAAAGTCAACATGACAAGTAAGTATGTTTCCCTATGTTTTAGTTAAGCTCAAAAAATAAATTCCTCAATTAAGAGTAACTTAAAACAAAAAAATTTTTTGTTAACTTTTCTTACTGGGGAATCCAATAACGTTTAACCCATCACAATTTTGTGATTTTCTTATGGTTAACATTCTCCTAAATATGTTTTCTATCACACTCCATCAGAACACGACCCTATGTTTTCTCCTCCATTTCCATGTTTTCCTACAAGTAATACTAGTATGGGTTAACTCGGGTGACCTCTGTATGTCTCTTTCTTTCTTTTAAATTGATTGTTTTAGCGACTCTTATTCCGATGTGGGACTTTCAAGGATGTTTCTGAGCCCAATTTTAAAATTGCAAGGATGCAATTCCCAAAATGGGGGAAGGATGTAACACCCTAGGTAAAAATAGAATATGAAATTTTTATATTTATCCCTATTTGTGAATAAAATGTTAATATTAATTTAAAGGTAACGCTATTCTTGATGTCTTACCCAATACGCAACAACGAGTTCCTTTGAAATCTTACGTTGCACTATAATAATAAAATATTATTATTTTAGATGGTAGATAATGCCTAGCCGTTGTAATGTAGGGAATTAATAGAACAAAATACAAAATGATTATATATGTTTGTCAAATATTTTTACTTTTTACAATTAATGTTAGAGGATTGAAAATGTGAATGAATTCAATTTTAAGCGTAAACATTCTAATATTCTTTAGAAGGTCGATTAACCTCCTTTTAATGGAGACCCTCTTTTAAAACCACTTTTTGAAAATTTTATGTGTTATATTTGACAGAATAAAATTCTTGTTTAGAATCGAGACATCAAAATTTACTTTGTGTAAATTTTTGGTATCTTTCCGATAAAGTTCATTTTTTATGAATAGTGAAAAATGTTGTATTTTAATTCAAAACCACTTTTTAATCTAATTTATTTATATGATTATATTATCTTTTGAATTGTTTTTTAAGTAAAATTAGAATATATTTTTACCATTTAATCCAATAGTGGTCATTGGAATTAATTTCACTTTGAAATTGGACTTAAACTAGCATCAATCTTTTATAGATATTGTTTCTTAAAAACACGCTATTTGTTTTGACAATGGGAATTAATTATTAAATTAATTAATGCAACTTATATGTTTTGAATTTTGTAAAATAGACCTCATTTTTTAGTTCAGAATATCAAATATATCTTAGGGTGAATTTTTGGTATTTTTCTGAAAAACTTCAATTTTTGATGAATAGTGAAACCACTAAGTGGTAGTTAAAGAAACTGATTTTTCATTTAAATGAAACATTTCCACCTCTGTGTTTTGAATTTCAAAAATCCGACATACATGATTGTCATTAAGAAGTAAAATGTGGTTCAATGGGAATAAAATAATTTTTTGGTGAATAGTAACTTTTAAGTTTTCAATCGCGATTAGAGGTAATTAGTTTAGTTTATGGTAAAAATAATGTTTTAATAATATGAGATGAGCTTGAAACATATCCTACCCTTATTGGATGTTTCATGGCCGACCAAGACAATCCATGGGTCAACTTGGGGACACATGGAGCCACTTTCGAAGGAAAATGACATTAATATCTTTTTATTTAATGTAAAAGTAAAAATGACACAAACATGAGTTGTTTTACTAAAACAGTTTTTCAATGGGGTTATAAAAGTAAGATTTTTAACTATAAATAGTCATTGTAAAGATAAAAATATTTCATACATAATAGTATTTGTTTTTATTTTTATACATTAAATAAAGTAAATTATTTATGACATCATGATGATGCATCGATTATCTCATTATTTAATGATTTAAATAAAATGAAAAGATAATGTTAAAAACTAAGACCTAAAATTGTCAAAGACCTATTGTATGGGTATATTTAGAACCCTTATCACCTTATCCTCGAATTATATCAATGTGGGGCCTTTTAAATTAGAAACTCATTTTAAAATAAAGTAACATTTCTTTACTTTCCAAGAGTGCCCCTCCTCTCCTCTTATAAAAGGCCCCCACCACTATCACCTTACCCAAACCTCTCATGCCTTTGGCTCGGCCAACTCCTACCCATTTTGTCTCTCCAAATCCCTCTATTACCCCTAGAAGCCTCACTTTGTGCAGAAAACTTCCTATGGAATCCATTGAGCTCAAATCAAAAAAAGTTACCAGATTTAATTGTAGTGTCTTCTCTTGTGTTCTTTTGTATTATTTTGCTTCTCCAACCCCCTAAACTATTTTTATTCTTTTCTTTTGTAAAAACTCCAGTATCTTTAATATACTAGTATGTTGTTATAAGAATAATTTGAGCTACACTTAAACACACCATCATCTAATGGTTAAAGAACATACTGTTTCTGTGGATGGTGAATTTCTGCCTCACGAAATGATGATTGTTCAACACTAATATAACACCTTCAATGGTGTCCATTAAGATGTCACTATATTTATATATGATATATAATATGTTTATGTTTTACATAAGCTTCTGTATTTTTCTTTGGTGGCATAACTTTATGGTTTCCATTGTTGGTAAACACGATAATTTCATTTTAGAAAGTGCGGACTACCGCCCCGTCAAAGTGATTTGATTCGTTAATGCCATATGTGGGATGTATAAAGGATGGATTTAAAGTTATTTTATATTATGTATGTTACATATAAATGATGAATATAATTATGGAATTAAAATATACATACCTCTCATTTGGTTTTAATTCCATTAATATGACATAGAAATGAAAGTAGCGTTCATGCGTACGTACGGCTTACCGTCTCCATGAACGGTGCATTTCATTTCTTACCACTAAATGATTATATAATATTATAAATACTTGTCTATTATAGATATATATGATATATATGATATCCAAATCATGAATATCCTTCTGGATATAATGAACCTTTGACCACACGAACAACATGTAATTGTAAGAAGTCCACTTTCGACTTAAGAACCAAGTATGGACAAAACAAACATTATTAACATAAATGATTACATAATGCTTATAACATGGAAATAAGTGATATAAAAGTAATAATGAACTTTAAAAGTTTCCTAATCAAGTGTAAACTAACTCAAGTTTATTATTCATGACGTTAAAGAACGATCGTGTCAAGTAGGACCCGAGGTAAGGGATCCAACCTCTCTCTTTCTTTTTAAGTACTCTCTTTAATGTCATTTATTTTAATCCCATATTTCATATGTTTTGGGATGTTATTTTATATTACTCATACTTTAATTTTTATTTTTATATTATGAGAGACCCTATTTGATCTCATATATCCATTTTTGGAAGTTTTAAGTGGCGTTGTTAGGCTGCCGTGTTTTCGTAAGGGATTTTTCATCTCACTTTTATTCTTGTGACATGTATGCTACGTTTTCCACTATTTAATATTATTGGTGTATGTACTTCTAATTATTATAAACATTTTGTAGTATAATTTCATTTATGGGTATTTAAATCATCCTTTTACGACCCTTCTTTCATGGGGTGTACTTTTCGAGAGTTACCCAACTCAGTAAGGGGACCTTTCACCCTCCTCTTTTTAAAAGAATTATTTTGTTATGTCTTTTAAATAACATACTATTATAATGGGATATGTTCTTATATATACTTATTTATGTATATTTTATGTCCAAGTGATGAGATACCATTTATCTCTCTCATAAACCCTTTTTAGAAAATTTTATGTGACGCTGTTAGGGTGTCGAATTATACCAAGGGAACTTCTTAACCCAATTTCGATTTCTTTGGGTTCAATATGTAGTTATTGAATATGTCATCCTTTGAATATGTGTGAATGAACATTGATTGTTTTACAAATAATATCCACTTATATTGGGTGTATTTATATTTTTCACACATAATTATGAGATTGATTTATCCTTAATTTAAGGATACCTTCTTTATAATGGATTTCATCTCATTTTTCATTTCTTTTGAGACTTCATTGTTGTTATGAACCAAGTCACTCTTATATGGTGTGTATACTGTCCTTTGACATATTATATCATGAATCCCTTTATTCCCATGATATTATAAAGTTAGGATTACATTTTATTCCACAATTATTTGTATTCAATAGTCTCTCATTTTGTTAAAAACTATTTAACAAAAATATCATTTTAAATGTTTTAATGATTTATTATTCTAAATCATTATCTTTAATGTCCATGTTTTAAAAATGGTTTTCAGTATTTATTTATTTGTACATTAATTTTTTAAAATTATAATTCCAATAAAATCCTCAAAGTGGTATGGGACACTTTGATTCAAATATATCTTTTAAATGATTTTTGAAAATGGATTGATTAATTCAATATCTTGGAATTAATTATTTTGATTGAAAATGAAATGTTGTTATTGAAATGTTTATATTTTCAATATTTTATGTGTAATGATGGTACTTGGACATTATATAGGTGGTTACATGATAAACCATTTGACAGGTGGTGCCGTGAATACCAGGACGGGTGGTTACGTTATAACCTCCAATGCATTGGGTATAGAAGTCGGTCGTATGGCTATTCCCTTAAGTATGTGTGGAAGTCGACCATAGGGTTATTCCATTTATGTATGATTATGTTCCAAGTTACCTTTATATGTTATTTCTTATTTATATGGGTTTTATGGTAATATTTTGGTTACAAAAGGGTAAGTAATTTTATTTTATTCAGTGAAGAGTTTTTACTACTTCCTAAAGGTGAAAGGTATTACTTTGAAAAGGTGTACATGGTTACTTGTTGCATTGAAAAACTTACAGTTTCCATTCTTTTTGTATCCCTTTCTGAGATTTTTATGCTCACCAAAAGCTTTTTTGAAATGTTTTTCACAGGACTTAATGTGGAATAGGTTCAGGGATGGGATCAAGGGAAAGTCATGCTCTCTAATACATAGAACTAGACATGTTTCATTTTAAGAGTTTTTATTTTATGGAAATTTAGTAGAAGTGACTACTTTGTAATCTTTTGAGATGTAATAGTTATGTCCTAATTCTCTAAAACTCTAATCCTGAAAAGATCCCCAATTTGAATTCTTCATTTAATTCAAAATTAAGTAAGGTTTCAGGCCGAGGCCTTATAAGAACGAGGTGGAAATGGCCCACTGTGCTGATGTTCTATCCAGTCTGCAAGAGGGGTGGGGCTCCCACAAAGGTGGTCCTAATAGAATAGTGAGAACCAAAAGGGTTGGCCAGGGCCACCTGGGGCGGCGGCCTGGTCTGAGGGCGGGGTCCCTCTAGGGAGGCGGCCCATGGGGGCAGTGGCCCAGTCTGAGGGATGAGGCCTGCTCAAAGGGTGGAGACCTGGTGCAAGGGTGATGGCTTGATTCGAGGGAGGAATCCCTGATCGAGGGAAGTGGCCCAACTTGAGGGTGTTGGCCCGGTCTGAGGGCAGCGACTCGGTGCATGGGCGGTGGTCCAGCTCGAGGGCGGCGGCCCGCTCTGAGGGAGGTGGCCCAGTTCCAAGGCAACGGTCCAGGTCAAGGGTGGAAACCCACTCTGAGTTTGGAAACCCTCTCAATGATGATGACTCAGTCTGAGGGAGGTGACCCAGTCCGAGGGCGGCAGCTCGCTTCAAGGGAAGCAGCCCAGTCTAAGGGAGGCAACCAAACTCGAAGGTCGCGGCCCAGCTCGAGGGTGGCGGCACGACTCAAGGGGGGTAGCACGGCTCGAGGGCGGTGGCCCAGCTTGACAGAAGAGGCCCTCTACAAGGGAGGCGGCCCACTCTGATGGTGGAGGCCCGCTCCGAGTACGGTGGCCTGCTCTGAGGGCTGCATCTCTGTTTGAGGGAGGTGGCCTAGTTTTGTCTGGCGCGGTGGGTGTAACCCCCTGGTCTCCAGGATTCTCCAAAAATATGGAGGGAATTCAGTTTGCGAGGTGGTGGCACCGCTTGGGCACCACTCAGTATCCATAGAACCCACCGGAGGCAGACTCGGCCTCCTACGAGGATTCGGTCGTGACATCTATTCACCAGTGATGCGGTGGTCAAGCCTCCTCCATTCCTCTGGCCAGCCTTCATGTTGGACACCTCCTTTGTTCACTGTGGCTGATGATCTACGACCCTCCTCTTGAGGTGCATGTCCATGCACTCGGGGTCTTCATTGGAGGCACAATAATAGCAAGATAGTAGAGGGTTTGGACTGGGTTTGTTTGGCTCGCACCCTATGTGCTATCTCATGTTATAAAGGATATAAAGGGAGTTCAATAATCAATTTAGGTAAACAACAAGATGAACCCCTCAATGATACTCCACAATAACCTCCCCGCAATGAAGAATGAATCACAGGTCATCCCGTTAGTTGGTTGACTTGAGTTCTTCATATTATTCAAGAAAGGGGAAGAGGAAATCATTTAAAAATCTTAAATGAATAAACCCCCTACATTGAAATGTCAGAGGAACGTCCATTCATAAATGTGGAGTGTGTTCTTCATTCCTGTGACTGATTCCCAAAGATGCCACACACACATCTCCCTTCTAAGTGTCTAGCATCACGGTTTTCCTTCATCACTTCGCTTCTTGGTGTATCTCTCTGATACTCTTTCCCTAGCTCTATATATATAGGAGATGGGGAGGGTATGTAATATCATAGGGAAATAATGGGTCTCATTTGATTGGATGTGTAACACCCGAGACTTTTATGTTATATAAATCATCAAAGGAATCTTTTTCTACACAACACTTGCTTGGCTTGCTTTGCACGCAATCGCGACCTTCCTCGATAGCTTGCGTCGTACGCAATACCGAGTTTCACTAAACAACAATATGCTATTAAAACTAGCCGTTATGAATAGTAATAACCACTTTTTGAAATTTTATAAATTTTATTTTTCAAAAAGGACTTCATTTTTGGACTCAGAATATCGAAATTAGCCTAGGGTGAAATTTTGGTATTTTTCTGAAAACTTTCAATTTTTGATGAATAGTGAAACCACTAAGTGGTAGGTTAAAAAACTGAATTTTGTATAAAACTTAATTTTACCGCTTCTGTGAATGGAATTTCGAAAATCCGAGAGACACAGTTAATATCAAGGACTAAAATGTGGTTCAATGAGATGAAAATAATTTTTTGGTGAATAGTAACTTTTTACTTTTTTTTACCGCGGTTAATAGTAAATAGGGTAACTAAGGGTAAATATGATATTAATATTACCCTAACACATGTCCTAATTCTATTGGACAAGTTTATCTCGACCAAAAACAACCTTAAGTGTAAAATATTATCATTTAGGCCCACTTGGATTAGATTAGGACATTTATTATTAATTTATTTAAAGAAGGTTTAAAATAGTTAAAATCAAAGTTTAATAAGTAAATCATTTTTAATATGGGGTTATACATAAGATAAATTCGACTATAAATATTCATTAGAAAGCTAAAACGCTTTCCTACATAAGGGTATTTTATTTGTAATTTTTAGACATTAAATAATTTAATTTATTTATGACACAATGATGATGCAGTAATTATCTTATTAATGAAATATTGACATAATTGATGTTATAAACACCAAAATAAATGTAATTTGAGACTTTTTATGAATTCCACTAATTTTCTAGGTTGCTATGATATATTAGTGTTGATTTAATCAACTTGGTTCGAACATATAATTCTGTTATGACTTTCACAAAAATCATATATCAAATAGTGTCAAAATTGACACAAAATAGTTTTTAAATCAAATATTATATTATTAATTGTTATTTTATTCCTAAAAATCTAAGGTTCGGCCAAATGAATTAGATAAGGATATATATATTAATAGTAAACAATTTGGGGTTCGTTTGGCATGTTATAGTAAGTGTATTAACCATATAGTGAAAGAAAACTAAAAGACACGGTAAAAGTTAAATTAATTAACTTAGAGTTAAATCTAATTGATAAGGTTAAAATAATACCCTAAACTTGTCTAAATCCTATTGGTTGATAGGATTTCGACCCTTCACCACTTTATCTTCGAAATAAGACCCTTTGGAACCATTATAAACCGATTTTGACTTTAATATAAAATAATATTTTGAGATATTCCTAAGGTGCCCCTCTCCTCCCTTATAAAAGGGCACCTCCTCCCCCTCCTCCTCACACCAATTTGAGCACTCAAGCTCGGCCAACCCCTGCCATTTTCCCTTCTCCACTTCCCTAGAATAATCCTAGAGGTCCTGGTCTTCTCCAAAGACCAATCATAGTTCCTTAAGTGGAGGATTCAAAAAGGCGTTCCAAAGAAGAGGTAATATCCATTACCGATCTTTTCAATTTCTTTCTTCTTCAACTTCTTCTTATTTAGTTGTTTCATGATAAAGTAATAACATCAGTATTACTTACATACTGATATGTTATTATAAATATGAAACAACCCTAATTCACCTTCTATCCATCCTACGGAAAAATGAAATCACCGCGCGTACGTACGTACGGAATACCGTCTCCACGCCGTGGTGTAATCTATTTTCCACCATCACCTTACAAGGATGGGTATAATGGTGTAATCAGTAACTATATATGATTATTATTAAGTAATATTGATACTGAAAAAATATATATATATACTCCAATACAATTCCACGATCATAGGAACGATATAATCACTCGTGCGTACGTACGGAATACCGTCTCCACGATGTGATGCGACTCGTTCTACATGATCTTCATTTCATAATGATTATATAAATGAATTGAATGAATGAATATGGTATATACTACACTAATACCATTCTGGAAATGAATTATCTATAACCTAAAGATAAGAATAAGAATTTATTCGACAAAACACGCATAAGAACAAAAAGTTATAAAGACCCGAGTAACAAGTAACAATGAAATATTACTAACAAGAAGCTAATAATATGACCATATATGATCTCATATCAATATGTATGATTCTGGAATAAGTCAATAACATTATTTAAACCATTATACAGGATCTTCGGACACGAACAAAGCAAATCGGACCTAAGGTAAGGGAAAATATCACAATCTCACTTTTATACGAGATTGTTTTTACTTTGGTAACTAATGGGGTGTATTTTATCATCCACATCCATGTTCCCTCGATATGTAATATTATTTCCTTCCTTCTACAATATTTTATATCCAATTTTACCCTTCGGTAAGTTTTTTGTAAAAGATATGAAAGGAATCTTTTGTCGTTTTTCGTACGAGGTACTTTTTGACTTTTCCGACAAAAGTACGAAGAATGTTTTTTTAACTTATACGGCATGAATGGATTTTTAAAACATTACTTCAAAGAAGCTTCCTTTACAAGTTTTCAAGTTTATTTTTAATCAACTTCTTTTATTTTAAAGTTGTATGACATGTTATGAAAGGAAAAATGTTTTTGAAGAAGAAAGGATATTTTCCTCAAGAATTCAATTCAAGTGTTTTATCAAAATTATTTTCCATCTAAGATAATAAAGGGTTCTGTTTCTATCCATATTTTTACATTGGTTTGACTATGTTGTGATGGAATTATGTTTATGAATTCCTTTATCATATATGAATTGATTTATGATGTTCTGATGTTTCAAGAATCCCATTTTTGTTATATGTGTTATGCGATGATGTATGTTTTATGATTATGTGGCACACATAAGAAAGGATTCATTATAAGATGGGTGGGACCTATATCTCCCTCCAATGCATTGGGTAAAGATTTTATATCTCATGAGATAGACATGGCTGGAATGGAAGGTTATTTCGGTTCAGTGATACAGGACTGAAACGAGGAGTGAACTCGGTTCAGAAATGGACTTTGTCCACTAAGATAGTCTTGGCAATGAGTCATGACTAACAAGAAATGATTTTCCATGATTATGTGTGCATGCCACAAAGATTCAAGTTTTATGTTATGATTATGGGGATCTCATTTTCACTTCTATGATTTATTCCATGTTAAGATATTATGATCTCTTTTGCAGGTTTTAATTTTCAAAAAGATATGATATGATTTTTATTTCCTTTATTTGCCCTTGCTGAGCATTTGAGCTCACCCTTTTATGTTTTCTTTTCCCCAGGTCAGGAAGATGGATATTAAGTAGAATATGCTAAAAGGGACCCTAGATATGATGAAATAAATGGGAGACACTGTAGAAGATTTATTAACCAGTTGTTTATGTTTCCCAGTTTCTAAAGACACTATACCTATACGGTCCTTTGTGGTTTTGTCATATGTTGTAATAAGTGTGCTTCAATTTTGATGTATTAACAATGTATGTAAAGTGTAGGTCGTTATAGTTGGTATCAAAGGAAAGGTATAGTCAACCTTTGGAAACTAGGATGTGAAAGCCTTAGTAAGAACCCTAAGGATAAGTCTAAGCATAGAACACAATCTTAGAAATGGCCATGAATAACCTAGGATAAGACCATAAGCATGAAAATTTTATTCTTGAATTATGTGGTTTCCTATTATAATTAGTGTTGCTCACACTATTCTTCTTGGTTTTAGTCAATGGCTGGAACCCGAAGGAACCGTGTTAATGCGGAATGCGATGGGCAATGCAATGATTGTCCCCCTGAGAAACCAAACGATATGGGAGCTGGAATGCAAAATCTTGTAGCCATGCTCACACAACTTTCTCAAGCTATGAATCATGCAGGATTTCCAAACGAACAAAGGAGGGAGCAACATTCTGTTGAATCCTTCATGAGGCAGCGTCCACCATCTTTCAGCGGGTCTACCGATCCATTAGTTGTTGAACAATGGATTAGTACTACTGAAAAGATATTTTCAGTTCTTCAATGTTCTGAGCATGATAAAGTCATCCTAGCAGTGTATCGTTTGGAAGGAGATGCTGATCAATGGTAGAATCTTGTTAAGAATACGAGGCAAAGGGATGAAATTGAGTCTATGGAATGGGACGAGTTCAAGAACTTATTTTTCAATAAGTACTTCCCTCGTATTCTCCGAACAAAGATGGAGAAAGAGTTCCTTGAACTGAAGCAAAGGGATGATGAATCTGTTAGTACCTATGAAGCAAATTTTACAAGACTTGCAAGGTACGCTTCTGGTATTATTATCCAACCTGAGAGTAAGATCGATCGATTCTTTAGTGGCTTAAAACCAAGTCTTCGAAGGGAGTTAGCCATAAGGGACTTCAATAGCTACGAGGAAATCGTTCGATGTGCTCTCAAAGTCGAGATGGAGATTGGAGTAACCCATCCGTCACATGGGTTTGATAAGAAGAGGAAGATGGAATTCAAAGAAAAATCTAAAGAGCACACGGAAAAGAAGATGAACTTTCCCTTATGCTCAAAGTGTGGAAAGAAACATGGGGGGAGTTGTCTTAAAGGGACAAGTAAATGTTTTAAATGTGGAAAGGAAGGTCATCGGGCATTTGAATGCCGTGATAATGGGAAGAAGATGTCTAATGATGCAAACAAAGGAAGGGATACACAGAATGAACCTGCTACACTTCAATGTTTCAAGTGCAAGGAGATGGGGCATTATGCCAATCAATGCCCAAATCCAAGGGTTGATGATGATGGTCGACGTCAACAAACTCTTAAGGCTAAAGACAAAGGAAAGTCACATGCAATTTCTATCAGCGATGTGGAGTACGATAACGATGTGGTGAAAGGTACACTTACCATCCACTCTAAAGTAGCAAATGTTTTATTTGATTCTGGATCCACCCACTCTTTTATTTCTGAAAAATTTTCTAAGGGTATCACCGTATTACCTCAACAATTAGATGTTGAGTTAGCTGTGACAACACCTAATGGCACATCAATCGCATCAGAAGTTTATAATTCTTCTCCGATCGAAGTTTGTGGGAAAGTGCTTCCTGCAAATCTTTTGATCCTTCCTTTAGTGGAATTTGATGTGATTCTTGGCATGGATTGGCTTTCTCTACATGGAGATCATATCAATTTCCAAAGAAGGGAAGTCACATTTCATATTCCAGATCAACCTACGATCGTCTATCAATGCAAGGATGAACATAACCTTCCAGTGGAAATTTCTTCCATCTTATGGGTATTGATTCCACTAAATGAAGGTTATTTATCTCAAATGGTTGGTGAGAAACTCACGATTAAGAATATGCCCATTTTACGGGAGTTTGATGATGTCTTTCCGGAGGAATTGCCGGGTCTTCCACCAAATCGTGAAGTTGAGTTTTCAATAGAACTCGTACCGGGTGCTTTGCCTATTTCAAAGAAACCTTATAGAATGGCCCCAATTGAGTTGCAGGAATTGAAGAAGCAACTCCAAGAGAATCTTGATAAGGGATTCATACGCCCTAGTGCGTCACCTTGGGGAGCACCTGTTCTATTTGTTAAGAAGAAAGATGGATCAATGAGACTCTGCATTGATTATCGAGAACTTAACAAGATCACTATCAAGAACAAATATCCTCTCCCACACATTGATGACTTATTTGACCAACTACGCGGAGCTCAATACTTTTCCAAGATTGATCTTCGTTCAGGGTATCATCAATTAAGGGTCAAAAGGGAGGATATACCAAAGACGGCTTTCCGTACAAGATATGGACACTATGAATTTATAGTGATGCCATTTGGTCTTACTAATGCCCCTGCTATCTTCATGGATCTAATGAATAGAGTCTTTAGAGACCATCTTGATCAATTTGTGGTAGTCTTTATAGACGATATTCTTGTCTATTCAAAGAGCAAGGAAGAGCATGAATATCACTTGAGAATTATATTGAAGACCCTGAGAAAGGAGAAGCTTTATGCCAAATTTACCAAGTGTGAATTTTGGCTTCAAAAAGTTGCATTTTTGAGTCATATAATCTCAAAAGAGGGGATATCTGTGGATCCAGCAAAAACAGAGGTTATCGAAAGATGGTCAAGACCAACAACAGTAACTGAGATCCGAAGTTTTCTTGGTTTGGCTGGTTATTATCGACGTTTTGTAAAAGATTTTTCACGATTATCTAATCCACTCACCAAGTTGACTCGGAAAGGAGTTAAGTTTGTCTGGACAGAGGAATGTGAAGAGAATTTCAAGGAGTTGAAAAGAAGGTTATCCAGTGCACCTGTGCTCACACTGCCTTGTAGTGGAGAAAGGTCTGTGATCTACAGTGATGCATCCAAGAAGGGATTGGGGTGTGTTCTTATGCAAAATGATATGGTGATAGCTTATGCCTCACGACAGTTGAAAATCCATGAGCAAAATTACCCAACACATGATTTGGAGTTGGCTGCGGTAATCTTTGCATTAAAGATTTGGAGGCATTACCTTTATGGTGAATGGTGTGATATTTATACTGATCATAAAAGTTTAAAGTATATTTTCACACAAATGGAGCTGAGTATGCGCCAAAGAAGATGGTTGGAGCTGATTAAGGATTATGACTGCTCAATCCATTACCACCCTGGGAAAGCAAACAAGGTGGAAGATGCATTAAGTCGACAAGACCATGCTAGTTTATCCATGATGAGGATCACAAAAGATCTAATATTTATGGATTTACAAAGGATGGATCTTGGAATTATAATGGAAGGGGAAAAATCTTATCTTTCTCAAATGAATGTTCAACCATCTATACATGTGAAGATTAAAGAGGCACAGAAAGAAGATGTTGAGTTACAAAAGAAGGTGAGAAATGTTCCTGAATTCAACCTTGATTGTGATGGGATAATAAAGTTCAGGAATCGGGTTTGTGTTCCTCCCATCCCCGATTTAAAGAAAGAGCTGCTGGATGAGGCTCATAGTTCTTCATTCTCTATTCATCCTGGAAGCACGAAGATGTATAGGGACCTGAAAGAGTACTTCTGGTGGGATGGCATGAAAAGAGATGTTGCTGAATATGTCTCTCGATGCTTGGTTTGTCAACAAGTTAAAGCTGAGAGACAGAAGTCTAAGGGGATGTTACAACCATTACCCATACCCGAATGGAAGTGGGAAAACATCACTATGGACTTTGTCACAGGACTTCCTAAAACATCCAAAGGCAATAATGCTATCTGGGTCATAGTTGATCGTCTTACAAAGTCTGCACACTTCATTGCTATTAGAGAGGATTTCTCTCTAGATCAGCTTGCCAGGATATATGTAAAGGAAGTGGTAAGATTGCATGGAGTACCACTTTCTATAATATCTGATCGAGATCCGAGATTTACCTCGAAGTTCTGGCGAAGTCTTCAGCATACTCTGGATACAGAGTTGAGTTTCAGCACTGCTTATCATCCCCAGACAGACGGTCAGTCTGAGAGAACAATTCAAACCCTAGAAGATATGTTGAGAGCTTGCTCTATGGATTTCAAAGGAGGTTGGGATCAACACCTACCTTTGGTGGAATTTTCTTATAATAATAGCTTTCACTCCAGTATTCAGATGGCTCCTTATGAAGCTCTCTATGGAAAGAAATGCAGGACTCCAACTTGCTGGGATGAAGTTGGGGAAAGAAAGCTATTAGGACCTGATCTCGTTGATGAAATGGCAGAAAAGGTCAGATCTATTCAACAACACATAAGAGCAGCTCAGAGTCGACAGAAAAGTTATGCCGACAACCGAAGAAAAGACCTAGAGTTTGAAGTGGGCGATAAAGTGTTCTTACGAATATCTCCCTGGAAAAGGGTTATGAGATTTGGAAAGAAGGGGAAGTTGAGCCCTAGATATATCGGTCCTTTTGAAATACTGGATCGTGTTGGGAAGGTAGCTTACCGATTGGCCCTTCCACCGAATCTCTCTCAAGTTCACGATGTGTTCCACGTATCTCTCCTGAGAAATTACATACCAGATCCTTCACATGTACTCAGCTCAGAAGTTGTACCGCTGGAGCAAGATCTTTCTTATGAAGAACAGCCGATAGAGATTCTGGATCGTAGCGAAAAAGTCCTACGAAACAAGACCACTCGCTTGGTGAAAGTTTTATGGAGGAACCACCAACTTGAAGAAGCTACATGGGAGCTTGAGGATATGATGAGGGAGAAGTATCCTCATTTGTTTGTTACAAAGTGACGAATTTCGAGGGCGAAATTCTTTTTAAGGGGGGTAGAATGTAACACCCGAGACTTTTATGTTATATAAATCATCAAAGGAATCTTTTTCTACACAACACTTTCTTGGCTTGCTTTGCACGCAATCGCGACCTTCCTCGATAGCTTGCGTCGTACGCAATACCGAGTTTCACTAAACAACAATATGCTATTAAAACTAGCCGTTATGAATAGTAATAACTACTTTTTGAAATTTTATATATTTTATTTTTCAAAATTGACTTCATTTTTGGACTCAGAATATCGAAATTAGCCTAGGGTGAAATTTTGGTATTTTTCTGAAAACTTTCAATTTTTGATGAATAGTGAAACCACTAAGTGGTAGGTTAAAAAACTGAATTTTGCATAAAACATAATTTTACCGCTTCTGTGAATGGAATTTCGAAAATCCGAGAGACACGGTTAATATCAAGGACTAAAATGTGGTTCAATGAGATGAAAATAATTTTTTGGTAAATAGTAACTTTTTACTTTTTTTTACCGCGGTTAATAGTAAATAGGGTAACTAAGGGTAAATATGATATTAATATTACCCTAACACATGTCCTAATTCTATTGGACAAGTTTATCTCGACCAAAAACAACCTTAAGTGTAAAATATTATCATTTAGGACCACTTGGATTAGATTAGGACATTTATTATTAATTTATTTAAATAAGGGTTAAAATAGTTAAAATCAAAGTTTAATAAGTAAATCATTTTTAATATGGGGTTATACATAAGATAAATTCGACTATAAATATTCATTAGAAATATAAAAAGATTTCCTACATAAGAGTATTTTATTTGTAATTTTTAGACATTAAATAATTTAATTTATTTATGACACAATGATGATGCAGTAATTATCTTATTAATGAAATATTGACATAATTGATGTTATAAACACCAAAATAAATATAATTTGAGACTTTTTATGAATTCCACTAATTTTCTAGGTTGATATGATATATTAGTGTTGATTTAATCAACTTGGTTCGAACATATAATTCTGTTATGACTTTCACAAAAATCATATATCAAATAGTGTCAAAATTGACACAAAATAGTTTTTAAATCAAATATTATATTATTAATTGTTATTTTATTCCTAAAAATCTAAGGTTCGGCCAAATGACTTAGATAAGGATATATATATTAATAATAAACAATTTGGGGTTCGTTTGGCATGTTATAGTAAGTGTATTAACCATATAGTGAAAGAAAACAAAAAGACACGGTAAAAGTTAAATTAATTAACTTAGAGTTAAATCTAATTGATAAGGTTAAAATAATACCCTAAACTTGTCTAAATCCTATTGGTTGATAGGATTTCGACCCTTCCCCACTTTATCTTCGAAATAAGACCCTTTGGAACCATTATAAACCGATTTTGACTTTAATATAAAATAATATTTTGAGATATTCCTAAGGTGCCCCTCTCCTCCCTTATAAAAGGGCACCTCCTCCCCCTCCTCCTCACACCAATTTGAGCACTCAAGCTCGGCCAACCCCTGCCATTTTCCCTTCTCCACTTTCCTAGAATAATCCTAGAGGTCCTGGTCTTCTCCAAAGACCAATCTTAGTTCCTTAAGTGGAGGATTCAAAAAGGTGTTCCAAAGAAGAGGTAATATCCATTACCGATCTTTTCAATTTCTTTCTTCTTCAACTTCTTCTTCTTTAGTTGTTTCATGATAAAGTAATAACATCAGTATTACTTACATACTGATATGTTATTATAAATATGAAACAAACCTAATTCACCTTCTATCCATCCTACGGAAAAATGAAATCACCGCGCGTGCGTACGTACGGAATACCGTCTCCACGCCGTGGTGTAATCTATTTTCCACCATCACCTTACAAGGATGAGTAAAATGGTGTAATCAGTAACTATATATGATTATTATTAAGTAATATTGATACTGAAATAATATATATATATACTCCAATACAATTCCACGATCATAGGAACGATATAATCACTCGTGTGTACGTACGGAATACCGTCTCCACGATGTGATGCGACTCGTTCTACATGATCTTCATTTCATAATGATTATATAAATGAATTGAATGAATGAATATGGTATATACTACACTAATACCATTCTGGAAATGAATTATCTATAACCTAAAGATAAGAATAAGAATTTATTCGACAAAACACGCATAAGAACAAAAAGTTATAAAGACCCGAGTAACAAGTAACAATGAAATATTACTAACAAGAAGCTAATAATATGACCATATATGATCTCATATCAATATGTATGATTCTGGAATAAGTCAATAACATTATTTAAACCATTATACAGGAGCTTCGGACATGAACAAAGCAAATCGGACCTAAGGTAAGGGAAAATATCACAATCTCACTTTTATCCGAGATTGTTTTTACTTTGGTAACTACTGGGGTGTATTTTATCATCCACATCCATGTTCCCTCGATATGTAATATTATTTCCTTCCTTATACAATATTTTATATCCAATTTTACCCTTCGGTAAGTTTTTTGTAAAAGATATGAAAGGAATCTTTTGTCGTTTTTCGTACGAGGTACTTTTTGACTTTTCCGACAAAAGTACGAAGAATGTTTTTTTAACTTATACGGCATGAATGGATTTTTAAAACATTACTTAAAAGAAGCTTCATTTACAAGTTTTCAAGTTTATTTTTAATCAACTTCTTTTATTTTAAAGTTGTATGACATGTTATGAAATGAAAAATGTTTTTGAAGAAGAAAGGATATTTTCCTCAAGAATTCAATTCAAGTGTTTTATCAAAATTATTTTCCATCTAAGATAATAAAGGGTTCTGTTTCTATCCATATTTTTACATTGGTTTGACTATGTTGTGATGGAATTATGTTTATGAATTCCTTTATCATATATGAATTGATTTATGATGTCATGATGTTTCAAGAATCCCATTTTTGTTATATGTGTTATGCGATGATGTATGTTTTATGATTATGTGGCACACATAAGAAAAGATTCATTATAAGATGGGTGGGACCTATATCTCCCTCCAATGCATTGGGTAAAGATTTTATATCTCATGAGATAGACATGGCTGGAACGGAAGGTTTTTTCGGTTCAGTGATACAGGACTGAAACGAGGAGTGAACTCGGTTCAGAAAGGGACTTTGTCCACTAAGATAGTCTTGGCAATGAGTCATGACTAACAAGAAATGATTTTCCATGATTATGTGTGCATGCCACAAAGATTCAAGTTTTATTTTATGATTATGGGGATCTCATTTTCACTTCTATGATTTATTCCATGTTAAGATATTATGATCTCTTTTGCAGGTTTTAATTTTCAAAAAGATATGATATGATTTTTATTTCCTTTATTTGCCCTTGCTGAGCATTTGAGCTCACCCTTTTATGTTTTCTTTTCCCCAGGTCAGGAATATGGATATTAAGTAGAATATGCTAAAAGGGACCCTAGATATGATGAAATAAATGGGAGACACTGTAGAAGATTTATGAACCAGTTGTTTATGTTTCCCAGTTTCTAAAGACACTATACCTATACGGTCCTTTGTGGTTTTGTCATATTTTGTAATAAGTGTGCTTCAATTTTGAAGTATTAACAATGTATGTAAAGTGTAGGTCGTTATAGGATGCTTCCTAATTTTCCCCAAATTCGTCATTACCTAAGGTTGGCAGGTCAAGACACTTAATGGCTTCACACTCCACTGACCCCACCCTTTAATTTCTCCATTGGAGGTTATGAAATAAAATAACAAAATTATTTCATTTCATTTATTTTAAAAGTCAAAAAATATAACTTCTTCTCTAGAATACTGCAGTCTATGTAAATCCTCCCGTAAGCGAATCTCGGCATTGTGGATTCAACGGTGCTCACCGATTTTTAATCCATGCAATGGATCAAAGGATAGATAATGCCACTAACGCATTTACTAAACAAACATGAAAAAAAAATTATAAGATTATTAACAGTCACCCTGGACCTGTGTCAATTGTGGATAGGCTCTGTCTAAGTGAAACACGCCTCAATTAGCCCAATAGTACTCTCAAATATACAATCCAAGTTACAGTTTAAATGTAATGGATTTTACAATAAATTAATTGACAATTGATTATTTTATTTATGGCCATAAACAAACTTTCATTGGTTCCTCGTGTCGTCCAATGTTAGTATCTACCTAAAGAGAGTATACCCTTATGAGTTCAATGGTGGTATTTGATTTTTAATCTGTGTTATTGTTCATCATTTTAAGAATTTGAAAAAAAAAACATAATTTTTTATAATTATTTTATTTACAGTTTTTCCGTTTTTGGGTTTTCTCAAAGGGGACATGCACTGACTAAACATAATTCGCATATATGTTAAAACCACCATCTTGAGTGCAGTGGTTCCATCGGTTTTTTTATCCAGGAAACCATTTAAGACTTATTATAATTTTTCATGAAAACTTCTTACATGCAATATTTAATGATTTACAAAAAAATTGATGGATCATTCCTATCACTCAGGGCCTCGGAATCACCTGCCTTCAGATTATGTGGTCCCAAAAAAAATCAATGTAATTAATAAAATTAATATGGAAATTTTGAGACTTTATTTTCTCCCAACCTTAGGGATTTTCGTCCCTGAGAGCCAAAACACAGATTAAGGAAACAAATTTGGGTACTGAGCACAATTCTGAGCCTCCTGATCCCATTTTCCCTCATAGAGGATCTTGTGGTGCCAACGAACATGCACCAGAGGTATTGACCACCCATTATGGACCCACTCCTATAGATCCTCAAACTCCTCCAGGAATATCATTAATGTCACCACATCATCAATGTACAACTCTCCATAGTTGATAATGTTTGATGGATCATGAACGCATCTCCTCGGCTGTGACACAAGGAAAATATTATGCACCCAGTGCATTTTTAGGAAAAGAGATAGATGATACATGACTTCACCCACTCTACTGAGAATCAAGAATGGTCCAATGAACCTAAGAGATTAATTATCTCCACTGCCAAATATCTACAAAAATAATTTATGTGAGACCCGTAGAAATACATGGTCTCCCTCCACCTGTCAGAATAAGACATCTTCCGTATCAGAGCAGTTTTCACTTGCTAACAAGTGATGCATCTTGATACAAACTCTTCCACTACTTCTTTCATCCGGGGCCATCAGTACTGACACCGGAGGTCTTAGAACAACTTTTCCACTATAGGATGTACAGTTAAAGGGGTGTATGGGTCTCCCTCAACACCCACTTCTAAAGCATCAATGGTACCATGGTGCATACTCTAAAAAGGATGGTGTGCTCCCCACCACCAGAAAATCCTTTAGGAGACCATACTAAGGATATCTGAGTACGTCAGGCCTCACAGTCAATGTCTATAGCTATGCCCCCCCTCCGAATTTTCTGAACAATTGGGGGAGTGAAAGTCATAGACTGGAGTTAGCTGCTCCATCATATCCGGGAAGGATATCCGTAGTGCGACTAGCTACTCGGACACCTCACTCAGCCGTTGTAGACCAGACCTCCTACTGAGTGTGTCTACTACCGTTTTCCCCATTCAATGAGTATAGACTATCTAAATTTCATAGTCCTAGAAGAACTCTATCAATCATCGACATCTATGGTTCAGGCCCTTATGTGAGGAGATACACCTGAGACTCTTGTGATCAGAGTAAATTGTAAACCATTCACCCATAAAGTAGTTCCACCACATCTTCAGTGCAAAGATCACTATTGCTAACTCCAGGTCATGAATAGTGTATTTCTACTATTCAGTGTCTATCTAAACTCATGAAAGCACTTCTTAAACATCAACATTCACAAGAATAGATCCACATTTTTCATCAAAGCTAATAAGGGTACCTTTACCCTGGATAAGTCATGTAAAAATCTCTGGAAGTGCCTAGACATTGCATATTTCACTCTCCCTTCGAGGAGGTAGTCATTG
The DNA here is from genome assembly GCA_963277665.1 of Viscum album. Classification (NCBI taxonomy): domain Eukaryota; kingdom Viridiplantae; phylum Streptophyta; class Magnoliopsida; order Santalales; family Viscaceae; genus Viscum; species Viscum album. The sequence continues at coordinate 1,858,774,863 of OY728160.1, forward strand.
AAACATATTTTGAAAAGATGTCTCCATGCTCTGCCCCTTTTGTTTGGAATTGAAAACTCAAATCATCTACATCTAAAAGGGTAAGTCTGGCCGACTCAAGGGTGATCAACTACACCCTCCTATGCATGAGTTTATCATGTTAATCTGGGGTTTCCTTTTTCTCCAACTAAGGAAAACCCCATTCCCATGTTGTAGTTAAACCAAAACCTTTTTTCCTAATACAATAAATTTGAGTATTAACTCTGGATGCCAAGCCCATAACCAAACTAACATTGTAAGGCCTCAACACTGCCACCAAGAGGTTCCAACCAAAATTCACACCTCAAGGATTATATCACACCATTGGATTAAGTGTGATTATCGATTCTCCTCCCAAATATATCTCCATACATGAGTGTCCATTAAACGGCTTCCCCAGAAACTCTAGGACTTGGACAAGATTCATGGAATGAAGGAATGATTGGTAACTATGTATATTGCTATGACTACTAGTAGTAGACACTAACCATACATCTAATCATTCTTGGAGTCCTTGGGTCACACTCTTTGACCACATGCAGCTACTCCCTTCCCATGTCCTTCTTATCCATGAGCCTTGTAGTGACCACGTTTAATTGGTGGTTGTAAATAGTTGAAATTTATACCATATCTTGCATCTCTCCTATCTCCACTTCCACATCTACTGCCCTGCAGACTCATCTGTCCCTATCACTTCCTCTTACCAAAACATTTTACATGCCCAAGTGTCCAAGACCAGAGTCAGTGTTCTTTCTTTTATACTACTAACATTCTATGGCTATATTATCTCAGACAATGATCATTCAACCAAAACGTTTCTCTCTAGCACCCTAACATAAGTAGAAATGCATAGAACAATTGGGATGGCTTGGATTTCCCTAAACAAACCTCTCTCGGAGGTCTGAGCCCTAAGTCATAGATAGAACTATATTCATCGAGTACCTAGGATATTCTATATGCCTCGATGAATACTCAGCTACTGTTATGTCATCCTACCGAAGCTATAGAATATCTAGGGAAATGTCATCCCTTTTCTCTTTATGGTAAGATAACCCCTTCTATTAAAATGTTTCTCTAGATTATACACAAAAAATTCACCTCTTTGAAAGATTAGGGTAACTTAAACCCTGTCATCATCCCGCTGAGCCATACATAAGGCTCTTTACTAGGACATCTATCTGATCGATTGGTGCCCTGACTAGATGGAATGTCTGCTACCTCTTCAAATCTGTCCCTAGTCACATGAGAGTCGAGATAACCTCAGAACCTAAGGGGTATCTTATGCAAAAACATTTTTATGTCACAATGCATACATGTGTCCTCTACCGATACTGCCAGTTGCAACAGGTGACCAACAGGCAGTGAAATAGCTGACACACTAACTGAAGGTACAATCTCGGGAAATGATACATGTACTGAAGACCCATCACTATGTGGATCATTTTCATGTTCAATAACTAGAAAATTGTATAATCGAAGATCAACATCTGCATAAATAGTTTGTCATCTAGGTGGAAAACTCTACCCATAGCCTCCATCTAGTCCTCAGCCTCCTGCAGGTCCATCTCACCTCAGAACCATAGAGGCCACTGCCGCTGAAACTTGTGAAATGAGCTCAGTCGGAATGCACCCTCTACTAGTAGGCTATTGTCAATGGCTACCCGATGGGTAGTGGTGGTGCTGGTACACCCACCGAAGCTGCTAATGCTCTAAGAGAGACCTACACTGAGGCCTCATCGGTCAGTGGGCCGTCATCGCGTACTCTCTTAGGAAACCTAGCAGGCTATCTAAGCAGAAGCATCCAGATAAGGAGAAGGTTAACCACATTCATTAATTTATAACTAGTGATCCGACTCTATATAAATGAAAAGAAAAAACCTCTCAAAAACATACACAATTTGGTTTTTCATGCACTGAGTTGGAAATCAGAAGTTAAGATCTTGGTCTATGGATACATTGGGTGCCGCACCAATACTGGATTACACAAACTGATAACAAAACTCATAACACATAACTATATTTACAGACACAAAAGATTAGAGTCATAGTTCTTTGATAGAACTGAACACCTCTGATACCTCTTTGTCATTACCCATCCCTTGGGGCCCATGTTGTGACTACACCATGCCCGCCTTCCATAGGTCAGGTGATGGAGACTAGAATTGAAATGCATATTCCCTAAAACAGGAAGAAATTTCATTTAATCCTCTACAAACAGATGGTTGGAGAACACAACAAGATGCAACAGTGAAGTAAACTGCTGTAGTAGAAGACTGGTGAGAGTAATAAAGGGTTTGGAATAAAAGACCAACAGTAAATGTACAAGTATGAGTAAAAGTAAAACATAACTAAAAGAAAAAGGTAAACAACTATCAGCTCTTCCTATGAGGTTCCTAGCTAAAGGGTAGGTACAGATTGCCTCCTCATCACTCTTAGTCTGTTCGCCTCCTCTGCATACCACCAGTTCCTGGCTCCCTCAATCCTCAGCCCAATTAATCGTCATCTTCACAAGACACTACAAGGTGTGGGTGAATCCCGTGCAAGGGTGAGTATAACAACACTCACAAGGGGCCCTGAGACCCCGAAGTTATCCTAGAACCCCAGAAAGGAAAACCATAGGGAAACACCATGAAGGTAAAGTAACAAACATTTAATATACCGAATAACATAACCTCAATAACAAGCACAACGTAAAGACAGCTCACACTTGGATTTATTCTAGGGGTAGTAACATGTAACATCTCCAGTCACATCGTCGAACACCTCAGCTGTTGGAGAACTCTCCCTCAATCGAGTATAGTGGGCCTGCCTCATCACACAGAGGCGCATCCCACTAACCATGAACTAATGAGGTACTCCTCCCCATCACGTATCGTGGGTCTACCGGGTTACACAAAGCCATCCCTCTCCATCGTGGTCTGTTAAGGTATGCCTCCCCATCACGTACCATGGCCTCTCCTCACCGTGGCCTTCTAAGATACTCCCCCCCGTCGCTTATAATGGCCATTGAGTCCATCCGTGTCGAAAAGTCAACAGTCGTCTTGTCTCAGCTTGTTGTAGGGTTCAGAACAAAGTTCGCTTGGGATAACCAATCCCCTAGATATAAGCCGTATGTCAACCTAAACAAAGCCTCAAAAACAATTAACCCAATGATCCCCCATCTCATAAGGATTCCAACACAATAGAAGGTGTGTTAGTCAAATGCACGGTCTGTGTGTTATCGGAATTTCAGTACCGAGGGCTCGGTTGGATTCGGGTGTGATCCAACCCGACCATTCACCATGTTTGTCCAAAAATGTAAAGGGGTAAGTCAAAAGGGAAGAATCGCTCAAAGGTTCCCAAACTCTACATATAGTTCCACAAGAAGGCATCCGGTTATCAAGATAATGTCCTTTATGTTTTTCTGGGCCGGGTTGCACCTGAGTCCGGTCCGACCTAGTCGGACCAACCCAACCTGATGTGGTCTCGGCCCACTTGGACGATGTTTGTTCTGGCCCGAAAGATAGGTGTCCCATACAAAATAGTGTGACCAGCAAGGGGCATCCCGACATAATGCAAGGGCGGTAGGACCCTACAAGGTTGGGGACCTGCTCTGAGGTCGCCGGCCCACCTCGAAGGCGGCAGCCCGACTCAAAGGCAGCAACCCAGCAAAAGGGAGGTGGCCCTGTCTGATGGTGACATCCCAGTACGAGGGTGGTGGCCAGACTCGAGGGTGGTGGTCCACTCCAAGGGCAGAAACACATTTTGAGGGCGGCAGCCCAGTTCAAGGGAGGTGGGTATGTTCAAGGGAGGCTTCCCGCTCAGAGGGCGGTGGCCCGACTCGAGTGTGGCGGCCCGCTCTTAGTCAGCAGCCTAGTCTGATAGTGTCAACTTGCTCTGATGGAAGATTCTCGGGGTGTGGGTGGCATCCCGACTCAAGGGTGGCGGCCCCTTCAGAGGGGGTGGTCCAGTGCGAGGGAAGTGGCCCAGCTCGAGTGCGGAGGCCCACTCTGATGGCGATGACCTATTTCGAGGAAGACGACCCACTCCAAGGGTGGTGGCCCGCTCCGAGGGTGGTGGCACGATCCAGTCTGACGTGGGGGTGTCACCCCCTAGTCTTATGGTATCCCGAACGGCCTGGAAGCAGTTTGGTTTGTGAGGTGGCGGCACCGCGTGGGTGCCGCTCGGTCGCCTTGGAACCCATCGTAGGCGGGGTTGGCCTCCATCGCTGAATTGGCCATGACATCCATTCACAGGTAACATGGTAGTCGTGTCGTCTCCCTTCCCCTTGTCAGCCGTTGTGCCAAAGTCCTTATCCATTCGTCACGGCTGACGAGCCTCGACACTCCTCTTGTGGCATCCGTCGACACACTCACAGTCTTCCTTGGAGGTGCAAGGTTAGCAAGATAATGGAGGGTTCAGGGTGGGTTCATGAGGCTCGCACCATCCACGCTAGCTTTTATTATGGATGATATTAAGGGATTTCAATAATAAATTTAATTAATCAAATGATAAACCCGAAAATGATACCCCTCAACAAACTCCCGCAATGACAAATAAATCGCGGGTCAACTAGTATTTTGGTTGACCCGCGTTCTTCATATTATTCATGAATGAGGAAGATGAAATCATTTAAAAATCATAAATGAATACACCCCCTACCTCGAAACGTCATAGGTACATTCGTTCTTGAAGGTGGATTGACTTCATTGTTCCCGCAACCGGTTCACAATGATGCCACACACACATCCTTCTTTGGTATAGTGTCGTTGGTAATCTCCCACTAGGTCTGCTTCGTCTTATAAGGGTCTAGTCTCATGGAGTTTTTTCATCACTTTGTGGCTTGGAGATGCTTTTTGATACCCCTTTCCTAGCTCTCTATATATAAGAGAGGGGAAGGATATGTAACGGTGTGGGGAAATAATATAACTCATTAGATAGGAAGCTTCATAATTTTCCACAACATCGTCATTACCTAAGGTTGGCATGTAAAGCCATTTAATGGCTTGACACACAACCGGCCCCACCCTTTTATTGGTTCATTGGAGGTAATGAAATAAAATATCAAAATTATATCACATCATTTCTATTAAATGTCACAAAAAATAAATTTTTCTCTAGAAATAAAATGGTCAATGAAAAGCCTCCCTGAAGCAATTCTAGGAGTTGTAGATTCAATGATTCCCTCAGATATTTAATCTCTGCAATGGTTCAAAAGATAGAAAATGCCACTCACGCATTTACTAATCATACATGAAAAAATTGTTCTGAAAATTATTAACAGTTACCCTCAACCCACGATGGTCGATGATAGGTTTATCCTAATTGAAGCATTCCCCAAATAACCCAATATTTCTCTCAGATTTCCAATCTGAGTTTCCATTTAAATGTTAAAGATTTTACAAAAAAATAATTGTCACATAATTATTTTATTTATGACCTAAATCTAACATTCACTGGTGGCCCGCATCAGTCAATTTTAGTATCTGTCTAAAGAGAACATACCCCCATTAATTCACCAGTGGTATCAGATTTTTATTCTGAGTTACCATTCGTTAGTTATAAGCATTTGAAAAATAGAATAATTTTTTATTTATTTTATTTAGGGTTATTCCATTTCAGTTTTTTTCACAAGAATCATGTACCATCTAAACATAAGTCACATCTAGGATAAAAGCGCCATCTTGAGTGCGAGCCCTCATATTTCTAATCTGGCAACTATTTATGAGTTATTCCACTTTTTCATGAAAAGTGCTTACACGCGCTATTTAATGTTTAACCAAACTCTGGCGGACCATTCTGGGAACTCCAGAAATCGAAATCATGTGCCGTAAAATTTCACGGTCTCGAAATAATTATTTATAATTAAAAAAATTACATGGAAATTATAGTACATTACATGAATGATGGTTAGATGTGTGTCAATATATTATGTTGTCGATGTGTAGACTCAGGGGTGACTCATGCACGAACAGTGATAAATGTTTCACCGTCGAGAAAAATCAAAAATCACCATCACCTCAAACCTCCTTACCCAATCAATAATTCTAAACCCTAGATATGTTTCACCTCTATAAAGATTGTTCCATATTCGGGACACACCACTAGGTTTGTGACTCCCCACCATCTGTTGAACCCTACATCATCCATCAGTTCTACCTTCCTCCAAATCAAGATGAATCACCCTCAATAAGAACTAAAAATCACTCCCTCACTGGATCTAAATGAGTCGCTTCCACTTATTTGGAAAACACTACCTTATATTATATGTGGAAGCATCAAGTGCCACCAACATATCTCACATCGCATCTCACCATGGTAGAAGAAGATAATGATGACCAACCCTCATCGACATAAATCGAGTGCCACTAGAACCTAAACATGAGTTGGTACCTATCGAGTAGAATTATGATACACTGTTATGTAAGGATGAGTCACTGAATCAGTCAATGTAGCCACTAATGGATTAGTCGAGTTGTTGCCTACTCTCTTGCCACCTTCTACTTGTTGTGGAGCTCAAAGGTGTTATAGAGTGGTGAGGAGGTTGGGCTAGATTCTAGGAAAGAAACCCATGTAGACTATTCTATATGAAAACCCGCCCTACGCATATTTATGGAGAATCAGGGACAAAATAAAAAAATAATTAGAGTAAAATAAAATAATTAATTAAATAATATAATTAAATCAATAATAATAATAATAATAATTAAAATATAATATTTAATAATTAAATAATATAATACTTTCAAATAAATAGATTTAGGTGAATAACCGTTATAATGTAATATTATTAATAATAAATAAATAAATTAAATTAAATAATTTACCTATTATAATTATATTTAAATTATCTAAATATATTTATAATTTTTTTAATCAAGTAATAAAAATTAATTATCCTTGTAAATAATTGAATCACATTTCTTCCATAATTTTATATAAATATTAACAATATTAATATCATATGTTTTAATTTTTAATAATAATTAATATATGTTTTAAAATGATATAAAATAATTAAAAATTAGTTCAAAATATAATCACTGTTATTAAAAATAATTAAAATTTTAAATTATAATTATATGTATTTATTTATAAATTTTAATTGTTTTTAATATCTTTTAATAATTAATTAATTACAATTAATTTTTACTCTAAAAACAAAATTCTGATATTACATCCACATTTTTTCCATTCATCTGATTTCATTCAAATAGAGAGGTTTTTCTTAAGACACAGGGACTATAGTAAATGAATCCAAATATTTGATGTATTAGACAAGTTAGACAGAATTCAATGATTTCTATTAACAACCAACGACAAGACTACAAAAAATTAAAATTGGATGTTGAGGCATATAACAAAATTGATCTCAAATTCATTTGATCCTTCTATATAATTACACAGGCACTGAAGAGGGAGAGTGATAACGACACATACTTGAGATATGGGAAATACTAAATATGTAAAGCTGTGGCACTAATGTTGGGAGGTAGATTTCAATCTTCATATTGCAATTTCATTTACTAGGATTGAAATGTTATTAATTTTGTTGGTAATGATTCGAGGATAAATAATTAAGTCTGGGGAATATAATTTCTTCTCGTTATTTACTATAATTTCATCTAATTATATTTTTCAATGAATTAAATATTGATCTAATATTTCAATTTCAAATCCATTAATATTTTTTCCCTCCATGGATTTAATAGAAAACATCATGATCAATTGCTTATATTGATCTATAATTACATTTGTAAAAATAAATTATAAATCATTGGAATATTTTGGAAAATTATATTCCATTTAGTCGTATTCAATTTAATTTTTTGATTGATGATTCATATAGTGTTGAAATCTACGATCTCATCTTTCTCGGTGTTTTATCCTTTTCATATGGAGATTTAATTAACTATTATACTGAGATTGTCAATGAAATAATAATTTTAAGATGAATTTATAATTTTTAGACCAGAGTGTTAGAATATCAATAGAAAATATCATGATTGAATTTTTCAGTACCTATTTCCACTCCTTGTTCATCTTATATTTTTCAATCGTTTTTTCCCAATTTTTTTCAACGACATATTTGGGTAATCAATTATTTATCTTCAATTTCAACCAAGTAAATAAGACTATTTATTTTTCAATTTCTTAAAGAAATTGTGTAAAATACAAATTTAAATGGAAATTATATTAACCCATTATTTACAGTGGGGTTTGTTTTGAAAATTTGGTTAATCAAACTAATATTTGGGCCTTTACATGGGTTCAACCCTAGAAACTACTTTGTATTTTAATTTTTAGGATATATAAATTTTTAATCATCAATATGTTTCGATGATGATCATGCTAAACATGTTTCATAAGAACATTACTTTGGGATATTTCATAGACTTGGTGAATTCACATCATCCAAAAATATTTTAAACATGTTAAATTATATAGAGGTTCACCCATTTATTTAAGGACATGAGATCATGCCCTAGTACGAACATAAGTATGTGAAACAATTTCCTCAAATATCATTGTGAATATGTATCCTGGTTAACACATAACATTGTGTACATGTAATTAGGTTAAAAAATTACATTGTGAATAGGTAACCAAGTTCACTCATGGTTGGATACAAATCCTAGGTGTGACATCCCAACATCCCCAGTGGTATCCCTATGGTATTATACTGGGTCCAATCCCCCTTCCTACACTATATTACAGAACTAATTTCGCATCCCATTCCAACAATATATTATTTAATTGAGTTCATATCTTATTACACTACTGTATAAATAAACCAAGATTACTCCCCAATAATTTAATTTCAATCCCATTAGATATAAATCTTCACAAAATTCATGGGAGGGCGATATAGTACCCACCTAACACATAATGAAAAATAATATTTATGTGCTCTACCGGATCATAAATAGTCATCATATGATAATCCATGAAATAACATGGGTATCATTAATTTTTCACCATATATTAACTTGTGAAAAATAGATAGGATTCATAATCATATCATTATATTATAAACCTATAGATGATTTTTCTTTCATAGGAATTTTTTCATCGGATACTACGTGGATGATAAATGGGTTTCATAAAAAACTTATCATCATAATCATAATCCAAAAAAATAATGATTAAGAAGGTAATCCTTCTATCATCTCCCTGTTAAGGTATATGTCACACAAATGGATTCCAAATTAGATGAAAATTTACTTTTAAATTACTATTTAATATATTTCATGAGAAAAATTACATTTATTTTATAATCATTTTCAAAAAACAATTCAAATTTCCAAATCAATTTTGATTAAAATAACCCATCATGATAAAAGACTACATAAAACAAATTTTAACAATTCATGTGATAAATTAAATTTAAAAATAGAAAAAATAAATTTTATGATATAAAACAGTTTGAAAAAAAATTTCATTGAAAATAAAAATGAAAAATTATAATAAAATATTTTATATTCTTTCAACATAAAATATTTACAAAATTATTGTCATTAAAAAAAATTAAAAACATAAAAAATAATAAATTTATTAATATAAAAATTTTCATTTTATTATTTCCAATAAAATTTATAATGGATTATTTTGTTTATAGAGTGGCCATTATGGTAGGGAATTATTTATGTGACGTTTAAGTAAAAAAATATTCCTTTCAAATTTGTGGAAGAAGTTAAAAATGACATGATAATAAAATTACATTAATTATTCATTTTAAAAACAATATAATAAATGGTAAAAATGAATAAGAATGAATTTTTATAAAATAATAGGGCAATATTAGAATCTTTTTATGAAATTTTATAGAAAACATGGTTTTTGTAGAAACATGTTTCCGATTGAAGAGAGAAATAATGTATGGATATTTTAATAAATATATTTTCATAATATATGTTAATAAGAATGGAATAAATTCTACCATTATGTTTATATATCATGAATAACAATAGGTGAAGAATCATAAAGATAATTTTTGAGATATGGGTCATATGACTCCTTCAATGGAAGCATAATTATAAACAATCGTGATAAATGATGAGATTTTAGCAATAAACTCTTAAATCATTTCTAACATTGAATCCTAATCACTATAGAAGAATAAAACAAAAAAAATATTAATATATAAATAATATAAATATATTCATTATAAATCATGTAAATGTGGAATTATATACACCTCAAAATGGAATATAGGTGAATAAAATAACATGTACCTTGTAGAAATAATATTGATAACAAATTCACTTATAGATTTGGTAAATTTTTTATCATAAACTAAAATAAAGATAGATTAAAAAATTGATCTATAAATACAAAAAAAAAGAAGAATCATCATACAACACATTCATGGGAATTATATACACTGTGTTATTGAAATATGTGGTGAACACGATATGTGACTTACGAAAGTAAAATGTGAGACCTAAATCCAATGACCCTATGTTTTGAATTCAATTGTACACATTAAAACATCATATATAATAAATATAATTTATTTATACAACCATTAAATATATATATATATATATATATTATTAGATATAATTAAGAATATTTATTAACCTTTAATTAATAATTTCATGTAAATATTGTGTTTCATGTAATAATAGCATGTTTTTCATATATGTTATGATTTTTTATTTTATTTTATGAATACATAGATCATTATTCAAATCACATAAAATATGATAAAAACTATATAAATATAAAATATACACTGAATACATTTATTTATATTAACTCATTATATTTAGTCATATGAATTGAACTGCACCGTTCATGAGATAGTGTGTCATACGTACGTATAAAGGTTTCTTTTTTCATTTTCATGTTGCGTTGCAAGAAAGAATAGTGAATTACATATGTTATCATTAAAAAATAATAATTATCTCATATATATAATTTTTTTTACTAAAGACAACATTAATACAGTTCAGGTATAGTATGAATAAACTATATCTCTTGGTAAGGTGGTAGTCCACCGTACCCACAACTGAAGATATCATATTCCCAATAAATGGAATGCATGAATGTATTTATAATATGAAAATTATAGAATAACTAAAAAATCATAAATATCAAATATTTTATATATAATTATAATTTCCATCATTATTCTCACCAATGAAAGGTTGTAACAAAGAAACAAATGCCTTGAATTTGTAAGGTTGTAGTCTGTAGTACACTCTAAGGATGATTTAGTAACCCATATGATCAATGTTTTAGTAGTTGTGGGTTATAATATTAACATATAAACGTTTAATTGTTTTTATGATTATGTTATTTTTATTTATAAAGGATATAAAGATAAATCATGGGGACTGATGAACAAATAAAACAAAAACCTTCTTTGATGAACGTTTCATATACATTGGGTGTCTACACATGGTTTCCTTCAGTAGCCTCACATGGATGGATTTATAAAAAAATAATGTATTAGAGTATTAGAGTTTTTAATTCAAGACACATTTTTGATATTTATTTTTTAAACCAATTGGTTTTGAAGGTGTGAAGAGAGGGGCAGAGTGGGTGGCCTTTTATACGAGTGTTTAGATGAAAAAATGTAAATTTTTGAAAGAGATAATTCAACCCATGTTTTTCATAATAAGATAGTTTAAAAATGGATAAAACTATATCCTGGTAAATTTTACAATATATTTATGTACAAAAAAATAGTTTTTGACATGTTTAGGGAACTTTTTACACCATATGTTCTATGTTTTACCACTATATATTCTTGTTTTTACCTTATTTGTTGTAATTAATTTTAATTGTCTTAACATGTTACTTTGTTAAAAAAATTACCATAGATTTATTAATATATTATTATGAATATATTCATAGATTCCATTTTTTTAATTCTAATCACATATGTTGAATATTTTAATTTCAATTTAATCCCATATATGAAAAGATAAAGATTTCTTTTAATGTTGAAATTTCTAAACATTTGCACAGATTTAATATGCAATTTTTGAATGAAATTGATTCGAATAACCTACTTTTTATTATTTTCTATATAAATTAAAAAAGTCTATTTAAAAAATGAAAAATTTAATTTCTCATTGTAAATAATTTATTAAAAAATAAAATATTCACTTAAAATTATTTATTTTTCACTACATATAAAAAAATTAGACTTCTCAAAAAACCCCTAAAATGAAACCTATTAAAATTATTATATTCTTATTTAATTGTTTCCAAGATAATTAGTACTATAAAATTTACATTATTTTTATCTAACATATCTTCATTCAAACAAAAAACCATTTTACCATCACCAGGAACATATTATAGGTCACCATAACATAATCTTGTGTTTCATATAATATATATCCATCCTATTAGATAATTTTTTTATCAACATCATTAATTGTATTCTATAAAATCTAAAACAAATAACATATACCGAAAAAAACTCATATATTTGTTATTTAATATTATATAATCCATGAATTCAAATAAATTAATATTTCTATCATTCCACCACATAAATTAATGATTACTAGGATTCAACATAAAATTCATTAATACCTCAGTTGTTTCATAATTCATTTCATGTTTCTTCATAATCAGATGTATAACCATTAACCGTACCACATTTCCAATTCTCTTCATGCTTATTCCACTTAGGATATCTATTTTCTTAATACCCAAAATTTACACATTTGAAACATAAAATCATTGATGATAACAAAAGGATAAAATATTCACATACCTTACGTTATCCTAACAGAAATTTTTTTCATTATAATTAAATTATTTGTGTACTTATTTCATATAGTCAAAACACCATCTTATTTCTCTAAGACATTAACATGGGTGTTTCATCCCTCATTTTTGACATATTAGAAATTGAATCTCTTTTCCTCCATGGAATATATGATCTTAACTCTTAGGGAACTATTTCCTTCTCTTATTTAGTGTGTTTTCGTGTTTATTAAAGTGTATGTTTTTATCATGTTATGTGAAAACTAATTATTAATAATTACTATATCTATCAATGTATTAATTATCTCATCATTGATATCATAATAAAATTTTATTTCTATTTCAATGTTAACCATGATTCTATTGGTTCCCACAATTTGTCTAAAGACAAAAAAACATAATGTGAGAAACACTAATCATAATAGAAAACTAGATAATCATAAACAAAACATATATATTGGATAAATCATGACATATTATTTATCCATATATTATATATGAGGTTTATCCAATGTCATCCACAATCATCACTTATATAAATCATACATTATAGATCATAAATATATTGTGGATCTTCAAGTACTATCCCGTGAGGGTGTCCAGATAGTTGTATAATAGGCCTATTTTCATACACCATTTCTAAATCAAGTCTATCTCAATATGGGGTTTTCAGGGGTTTTACACTTATGTACATATGTTCTAGAGAATCATACACAAGTAGAATTCATAAGGGAATGTAATTTTTTAAAAAAAATTATTATTTTATCTTTCACTAAAATACCAAAATGTTTTCATGTACTTTTAATCATACCTAGACTTATCATTAGATAAATACCTATTTATATCCATAGAGAAACCTGAGGATCTCACTAGTGCTTTCTCATATATGTTTACAAAGGATCACTCTAACATTCCTTTGATGCCAACTATAACTTCCCAAGAAAAAGATACATGGATATTAAATCATTTTGTTATTAATATTCATTAGATAACATAATAACATTCCTAAGGACCACAATATTATAGTGTCATTGGATACATAGAATAGTATATTCTATAATGTTTATAGATATTTAATGTTTCACAAATTTATATTCTCATTTTGTACTCTTACTGGAAACATTTCCTCATAACATGGGGAAAGGAAATGAATGAAATGGTGAGATTATATTTTCATTACATTGAGATAGTAATTTAAACACTTATATGTACCCATAAAATTAATTTCTTATTGCATTGTTATACCCTCATTGATTAGGTTAATCGATCCCCTTATGATTCGTTTCCAATGAACTATTATTCATTATTACAAGACTCATTATTATGTAGTCATTATGTAGGGAAGGATTCTAAAATGTTGTTATCATGTTATAATACAATTATATTCATTATATTCATATATATGTCTCTTTCTTACACTTACCGAGCTTTCAGGATCCCCCTTTATTATATATTATTTCCCTAGTTTATAATGACATGAATTATATATAATTCTTTTAACAAGGGTGGTATTTAGGAATAATGTATTGGGAGATTATGTATCTCATTTAAAGACTGTTGCTTATGTTTTCATGTTTTCAAAGGAACTAAACTAATTTGTTCTCTAGTTTTGTGTCATTGTAAAGTAAAAAACACACTTAAAAATGATGCAATGTATATTTATTTTTATTACTTTTCAATATAGTAAAAGTACTACAATACAATATATAAAACTCATATATATCATTTTTGGACGTGAAATTATCCTTATCTGTGAAATATCCAAGTGGATGTGAATCTATGATATTTCTTTATTATACCTAACTATTTTTCCCATATATTAACAATGATTATCTTTTTTATTGAAAATAATAATTCCCTTGAATATTCTAGTCATTAAGTATCCTTAAACCATTTTTCATTTTACATGATATGTCTACTAAACTACAGAGAGACATTATTTTTATTTTTTGATGGTAGAAATTCATTAAATCATAGTTCCTTGATATTTTTATTGGTTTACCATATTATTAAAAAAATTGTACATTTAAAAATTCAAAAATTTTACTACAAGATTTATATTGTTAATTTCTCAATATTATTTACATACAATATAAACCCCCCCTCCCCCCGTTAAAATAACACGATATGAAGAGGAACAACCAACTATAGTTGATGAAAACCAGGAACTATTGAATCATCCAAACATGGGAGATGTATGGTATTATTGTCCTATTATAAATTAAGTCATTTTTAGTTATTTTACCAGCATTGGGAATAAATTAAAATTATATTTTAATTATTTTTAATTAAACTATCTGATAACATTCATAAGATTTATCAAGAAATATTATAAAACATTTTGTACTAGATAATCCATTTTCATCTCTTCATTCTTGTTGAATATCCAATATAACAATATTTCATTCACATAATCATATTATAATTTACATTGTAAGATAAAATTAAATAATATTAAAATGATTAGTATATTCCCCATCCATTTATATAGTGGATCAAAAGATATTCATCAACCTGGGTGAGCCCCATGATCCCCTAACAAACACATGTTAATGAATCATCATTAAATTATATATATTTTCCAATTTATATTCATGGTAACAATCACCATGAACCACTTCATCATAAAATATTTCTTTAAAATTTATGCACACTATTTCCATTGAATGTTGAAAATTGTGTGTTATATTTGATGTGGTTATCCCCTGAATTTATGAGTGATGTTGACAGATTCTTATAATGATTATGTAATCATATCATTACATGCATCCAAACTGGGTTCACCATCTTTTTTTCCAAGTTGAGGATTTATTTTGTCGTCCATGTATGGTTTCACAATCATTTAACTCAATTTTACTACATCTATCTCTCAAAAAAACTACCAATGTTTCTCAAAACCATTACTAGGTACACAACTCAAGTTCAATGACAGGTATTCAAATAAGGTTTCAAACCAAATGATTCTTACAAACTCACATTAGTCAAGTTGATAGTTGTTAAGGGTCATCAGAATCATTAAGGAGGGATTATGTCGTATTATGTGAATCTATTTTAGATCTATGATATGATTTTTATCTTTACATAATCCTGATACAAAAAAAGTTACCCTAAAAAAATGATCGCGTGAGAAATACATCTATCAGAATATAGGGTTTTATTAATATGCATTTTTATATGTATTTGTCGTTCTTCATCTATTTCCCATTACATCATATCACTATACATCTTCTTGTATTCTGAGTCCATATAAATAAGAACTCTGAAGATCACATCAATCCATGTATTTTATTAATATTTAACCAATGGGATTCATCATTATGAGATGTATTATGTATACTATTTATAATTGGAATCAAAACCCACAAATCTCATTAAAATATTACAATTTAACATCACACAGAAAATAAACATGTGAGGGAACATAGGCAATGGGTTTTGAGTTTGATCCCTAAGAAGGAATCATGCATATCATATTTATTCGAGGAATCAGATTCATCAAAGACTGATCTTCCATCAACAACATAATTGGTTGTAATTGATAATTAATCCCCATGATGGTTTTTTCACTGGTATAACTAATATTTTAGTGTCTTTGTGAATTACCTTGAGGTGGATTCCCTTGTATAGGGGTTTTCAATCATTCCACTAAGTCGGGATTCCACATTGAGGTTACGCTGGCTAGGGGAAATTCATAACATGAATGATATTATTGTTATATGTACTTGATACCACAAGATCCATGATCAATGTGATAAATAAGGTATATCTATTTATTAGTCTCAGTAAATATTACTGTGATACTTATGAATTGTGGTGGACCTAATGTGGGGTTTGATATATAGCTCATGCCTTTTTTGGGAGTCATATATGTGATGTTTATAGTAGGAGTAAGAGACAACAGTGTTTAGTTTAACAGTATGACTAAATGTGTCTGCAGGCCAAGATTAAGAGGACTCATGTTGTTTACTTGTCATGCTTGACATGTCAGAGGGTATATACCCAACATGTCAAGATTTTATGTCTAACATATCTTATGTGTCAACTTGATAGGTCACAATTTTATTTTTTACATACCCTAAGTGTCCTCTAGTAAATGAAGAAATATCGTGGGGTGATTCACCTAATGGAAGAAGACAGGTAAGAGCTCTTTCAAATGATCTGACTGGAATAACAAAAGTATTTTCGCATAACTTAGGTAAATATTATAAGGGTCTTAACATGATCAACATAGTAATATTCATTTTTGTCACATGATCAAGGATGATATTTTGGATTGTTTTTGTAGGAATTGTCCAGAAATCCTGGATGTATCTTCATGAAAACAAAAAAATAAACAATGGACTTCATAAGACCATGTTTACATATCTTGTGGGATTCTCAATACATTAATGATATATTCAGAGGATATCATATAGAATGGATAATTTATTCAATGAATAATGCATATCTTGGGAGTGATTTTTGGAAACTAATGCATCGTAAGGAGAGGTCATGAAAATCACATGGGGTATTCGCATGAAAATTAGTTTTCCTTTCATCAAATAATTATTTCATCATTTTCAATATATATTGATTATATTCAATAATTTTTATCAAGGATTAGATTTTGTGGTTTATCAGGACCATGTCTATATGGGGAAATTCATTATCAATTTCTGGATAGTTTACCAGAGGTCCTACACGTGATCAATAAAGTTACCACGCAAAGATCAAATTCCAATAGTGTAATACATTAAGTCGTTCCTTGGATATTAATTGTTTGACGAACCTTGTGTTCACATAGATTTAATATTCAAGAGGTCCTCTCGTCTACACTCACATCCATTTTTAGTCATAGTATATTTTTTTATTCCCAATGAAGTGATTTATAGGCCTATCCACCTTAGTTATACAACACCATTTATGACACCTATATCCTAGATATGGGATCATGTCTATTCATGGAATATGATATAATTTTCCTATAATCATTGTGCCACAGGTCATCCAAGGATTCATATGATAATTAGTGACTATGGGATCAATCCTTCTTCACCATATTTATTTTAATTTCATCCTGTTAGTGGGATTTATTAAATCTTGTTGACATGTCAATGATCCTAAGTTATATCTGATTACTATGTCTATGAGTCTTCATGTTATGAAGGAACTTTCCAATAAATATTTCTCATGATCAAAAAATACTTCTATTGGTCCTTTTGCAAGACCACATTGTGTTATTATTGTCCTTTCTTATGATCAACGATGACTATACAAGGCACATAACCCAATCCCATGAAAATTATAATATCATCACATTGTTATGGGATTCCTCATTTTTTTTGATTTTATGCATTATATTATAAGGATTATCACCCTTTACCAATGTCTGACTACTATGGTGTCACATGATTATTAGCTGATCTCTCAAAATAAATAAAGAAATTCCAAGTATAGTAGCTCTTCTTTTCTATGATGCACCACATGTTCAAATTGAATAATTAAAAGGATTCTAAAATTATGGGATTAAATAACAATGATTACTCATGAGTTTAACTCACCTATTGTGGGGTCAATCACCTGATCAATTATATAGAAGAATATAAATTTTTAGTGATATTTAATGATAGCATGATGGAATACCGAAGGACCTCTACATGAACGATGGTGAAGAAAGGAGGAACATAACCCATTAATATATGAAACAATATGACATTTATCACATGATTCCTTTTAAATTTTCATCCTTATTTCCTCGTTTAATATGGGGATTCATGCAGTTTGCAAGTGTCATTCACCTTATGTGTCACATGATCAGAGTATCTCATCGAGATATATTCTCATAATAAACATTAGTTGAATATATATGTTGTAAGAATATGAAGGAATTCAAGAGGATAATTGTATTATTAGAGGTAATATCTAAAGTGGAATCATCTTATCATCCTTATATCATGATAATTACATGATTCATCAGTACCCCTTTCCCATGGTCGGACAGTCATCTTTCATCCTCAGGATTACGTGATTCATGTGATCTGGCTATTATATTTCCATGTATCCAGTATGATCATTCATATATCTTATATAGAATATTATAAAAATTGTTATATTAATTCATCAAATGAATTATTTTGTATTCTTGTAAAAAGGACTAAAAATTGAACACACCCCCTCTAGAGTGAGGCCCTTTGGGAAATCAACTCTGTTCAAAGGATGGTAAATTCCTTCCAAAGTACCTGAGGTTGTTGTCGAATGGTTTCACAAATGTAAATTTATTCATCCTAATAATCATTGTAATTTTAAAGGGTATACCATAAATAGGTGATTGAGGGAGCCTCTCCTTACACCATATGTTCTATGTTTTACCACTATATATTCTTGTTTTTACCTTATTTGTTGTAATTAATTTTAATTGTCTTAACATGTTACTTTGTTAAAAAAATTACCATAGATTTATTAATATATTATTATGAATATATTCATAGATTCCATTTTTTTAATTCCAATCACATATGTTGAATATTTTAATTTCAATTTAATCCCATAAATGAAAAGATAAAGATTTCTTTTAATGTTGAAATTTCTAAACATTTGCACAGATTTAATATGCAATTTTTGAATGAAATTGATTCGAATAACCTACTTTTTATTATTTTCTATATAAATTAAAAAAGTCTATTTAAAAAATGAAAAATTTAATTTCTCATTGTAAATAATTTATTAAAAAATAAAATATTCAATTAAAATTATTTATTTTTCACTACATATAAAAAAATTAGACTTCTCAAAAAACCCCTAAAATGAAACCTATTAAAATTATTATATTCTTATTTAATTGTTTCCAAGATAATTAGTACTATAAAATTTACATTATTTTTATCTAACATATCTTCATTCAAACAAAAAACCATTTTACCATCACCAGGAACATATTATAGGTCACCATAACATAATCTTGTGTTTCATATAATATATATCCATCCTATTAGATAATTTTTTTATCAACATCATTAATTGTATTCTATAAAATCTAAAACAAATAACATATACCGAAAAAAACTCATATATTTGTTATTTAATATTATATAATCCATGAATTCAAATAAATTAATATTTCTATCATTCCACCACATAAATTAATGATTACTAGGATTCAACATAAAATTCATTAATACCTCAGTTGTTTCATAATTCATTTCATGTTTCTTCATAATCAGATGTATAACCATTAACCGTACCACATTTCCAATTATCTTCATGCTTATTCCACTTAGGATATGTATTTTCTTAATACCCAAAATTTACACATTTGAAACATAAAATCATTGATGATAACATAAGGATAAAATATTCACATACCTTACGTTATCCTAACAGAACATTTTTTCATTATAATTAAATTATTTGTGTACTTATTTCATATAGTCAAAACACCATCTTATTTCTCTAAGACATTAACATGGGTGTTTCATCCCTCATTTTTGACATATTAGAAATTGAATCTCTTTTCCTCCATGGAATATATGATCTTAACTCTTAGGGAACTATTTCCTTCTCTTATTTAGTGTGTTTTTGTGTTTATTAAAGTATATGTTTTTATCATGTTATGTGAAAACTAATTATTAATAATTACTATATCTATCAATGTATTAATTATCTCATCATTGATATCATAATAAAATTTTATTTCTATTTCAATGTTAACCATGTTTCTATTGGTTCCCACAATTTGTCTAAAGACAAAAAAACATAATGTGAGAAACACTAATCATAATAGAAAACTAGATAATCATAAACAAAACATATATATTGGATAAATCATGACATATTATTTATCCATATATTATATATGAGGTTTATCCAATGTCATCCACAATCATCACTTATATAAATCATACATTATAGATCATAAATATATTGTGGATCTTCAAGTACTATCCCGTGAGGTTGTCCAGATAGTTGTATAATAGGCCTATTTTCATACACCATTTCTAAACCAAGTCTATCTCAATATGGGGTTTTCAGGGGTTTTACCCTTATGTACATATGTTCTAGAGAATCATTCACAAGTAGAATTCATAAGGGAATGTAATTTTTAAAAAACAATTATTATTTTATCTTTCACTAAAATTCCAAAATGTTTTCATGTACTTTTAATCATCCCTAGACTTATCATTAGTGAAATACCTATTTATATCCATAGAGAAACCTGAGGATCTCACTAGTGCTTTCTCATATATGTTTACAAAGGATCACTCTAACATTCCTTTGATTCCAACTATAACTTCCCAAGAAAAAGATACATGGATATTAAATCATTTTGTTATTAATATTCATTAGATAACATAATAACATTCCTAAGGACCACAATATTATAGTGTCATTGGATACATAGAATAGTATATTCTATAATGTTTATAGATATTCAATGTTTCACAAATTTATATTCTCATTTTGTACTCTTACTGGAAACATTTCCTCATAACATGGGGAAAGGAAATGAATGAAATGGTGAGATTATATTTTCATTACATTGAGATAGTAATTTAAACACTTATATGTACCCATAAAATTAATTTCTTATTGCATTGTTATACCCTCATTGATTAGGTTAATCGATCCCCTTATGATTCTTTTCCAATGAACTATTATTCATTATTACAAGACACATTATTATGTAGTCATTATGTAGGGAAGGATTCTAAAATGTTGTTATCATGTTATAATACAATTATATTCATTATATTCATATATATGTCTCTTTCTTACACTTACCGAGCTTTCAAGATCCCCCTTTATTATATATTATTTCCCTAGTTTATAATGACATGAATTATATATAATTATTTTAACAAGGGTGGTATTTAGGAATAATGTATTGGGAGATTATGTATCTCATTTAAAGATTGTTGCTTATGTTTTCATGTTTTCAAAGGAACTAAACTAATATGTTCTCTAGTTTTGTGTCATTGTAAAGTAAAAAACACACTTAAAAATGATGCAATGTATATTTATTTTTATTACTTTTCAATATAGTAAAAGTACTACAATACAATATATAAAACTCATATATATCATTTTTGGACGTGAAATTATCCTTATCTGTGAAATATCCAAGTGGATGTGAATCTATGATATTTCTTTATTATACCTAACTATTTTTCCCATATATTAACAATGATTATCTTTTTTATCGAAAATAATAATTCCCTTGAATAATCTAGTCATTAAGTATCCTTAAACCATTTTTCATTTTACATGATATGTCTACTAAACTACAGAGAGACATTATTTTTATTTTTTGATGGTAGAAATTCATTAAATCATAGTTCCTTGATATTTTTATTGGTTTACCATATTATTAAAAAAATTGTACATTTAAAAATTCAAAAGTTTTACTACAAGATTTATATTGTTAATTTCTCAATATTATTTACATACAATATAAACCCCCCCCCCTCCCCCCCGTTAAAATAACACGATATGAAGAGGAACAACCAACTATAGTTGATGAAAACCAGGAACTATTGAATCATCCAAACATGGGAGATGTATGGTATTATTGTCCTATTATAAATTAAGTCATTTTTAGTTATTTTACCAGCATTGGGAATAAATTAAAATTATATTTTAATTATTTTTAATTAAACTATCTGATAACATTCATAAGATTTATCAAGAAATATTATAAAACATTTTGTACTAGATAATCCATTTTCATCTCTTCATTCTTGTTGAATATCCAATATAACAATATTTCATTCACATAATCATATTATAATTTACATTGTAAGATAAAATTAAATAATATTACAATGATTAGTATATTCCCCATCCATTTATATAGTGGATCAAAAGATATTCATCAACCTGGGTGAGCCCCATGATCCCCTAACAAACACATGTTAATGAATCATCATTAAATTATATATATTGTCCAATTTATATTCATGGTAACAATCACCATGAACCACTTCATCATAAAATATTTCTTTAAAATTTATGCACACTATTTCCATTGAATATTGAAAATTGTGTGTTATATTTGATGTGGTTATCCCCTGAATTTATGAGTGATGTTGACGGATTCTTATAATGATTATGTAATCATATCATTACATGCATCCAAACTGGGTTCACCATCTATTTTTCCAATTTGAGGATTTATTTTGTCGTCCATGTATGGTTTCACAATCATTTAACTCAATTTTACTACATCTATCTCTCAAAAAAACTACCAATGTTTCTCAAAACCATTACTAGGTACATAACTCAGGTTCAATGACAGGTATTCAATTGAGGTTTCAAACCAAATGATTCTTACAAACTCACATTAGTCAAGTTGATAGTTATTAAGGGTCATCGGAATCATTAAGGAGGGATTATGTCGTATTATGTGAATCTATTTTAGATCTATGATATGATTTTTATCATTACATAATCCTGATACAAAAAAAGTTACCCTAAAAAAATGATCGCGTGAGAAATACATCTATCAGAATATAGGGTTTTATTAATATGCATTTTTATATGTATTTGTCGTTCTTCATCTATTTCCCATTACATCATATCACTATACATGTTCTTGTATTCTGAGTCCATATAAATAAGAAATCTGAAGATCACATCAATCCATGTATTTTATTAATATTTAACCAATGGGATTCATCATTATGAGATGTATTATGTATACTATTTATAATTGGAATCAAAACCCACAAATCTCATTAAAATATTACAATTTAACATCACACAGAAAATAAACATGTGAGGGAACATAGGCAATGGGTTTTGAGTTTGATCCCTAAGAAGGAATCATGCATATCATATTTATTCGAGGAATCCGATTCATCTAAGACTGATCTTCCATCAACAACATAATTGGTTGTAATTGATAATTAATCCCCGTGATGGTTTTTTCACTGGTATAACTAATATTTTAGTGTCTTTGTGAATTAACTTGAGGTGGATTCCCTTGTATAGGGGTTTTCAATCATTCCACTAAGTCGGGATTCCACATTGAGGTTACGCTGGCTAGGGGAAATTCATAACATGAATGATATTATTGTTATATGTACTTGATACTACAAGATCCATGATCAATGTGATAAATAAGGTATATCTATTTATTAGTCTCAGTAAATATTAATGTGATACTTATGAATTGTGGTGGACCTAATGTGGGGTTTGATATATAGCTCATGCCTTTTTTGGGAGTCATATATGTGATGTTTATAGTAGGAGTAAGAGACAAAATTGTTTAGTTTAACAGTATGACTAAATTTGTCTGCAGGCCTTGATTAAGAGGACTCATGTTGTTTACTTGTCATGCTTGACATGTCAGAGGGTATATACCCAACATGTCAAGATTTTATGTCTGACATATCTTATGTGTCAACTTGATAGGTCACAATTGTATTTTTTGCATACCCTAAGTGTCCTCTAGTAAATGAAGAAATATCGTGGGGTGATTCACCTAATGGAAGAAGACAGGTAAGAGCTCTTTCAAATGATCTGACTGGAATAACAAAAGTATTTTCGCATAACTTAGGTAAATATTATAAGGGTCTTAACATGATCAACATAGTAATATTCATTTTTGTCACATGATCAAGAATGAAATTTTGGATTGTTTTTGTAGGAATTGTCCAGAAATCCTGGATGTATCTTCATGAAAACAAAAAAATAAACAATGGACTTCATAAGACCATGTTTACATATCTTGTGGGATTCTCAATACATTAATGATATATTCAGAGGATATCATATATAATGGATAATTTATTCAATGAATAATGCATATCTTGGGAGTGATTTTTGGAAACTAATGCATCGTAAGGAGAGGTCATGAAAATCACATGGGGTATTCGCATGAAAATTATTTTTCCTTTCATCAAATAATTATTTCATCATTTTCAATATATATTGATTATATTCAATAATTTTTATCAAGGATTAGATTTTGTGGTTTATCAGGACCATGTCTATATGGGGAAATTCATTATCAATTTCTGGATAGTTTACCAGAGGTCCTACACGTGATCAATAAAGTTACCACGCAAAGATCAAATTCCAATAGTGTAATACATTAAGTCGTTCCTTGGATATTAATTGTTTGACGAACCTTGTGTTCACATAGATTTAATATTCAAGAGGTCCTCTCGTCTACACTCACATCCATTTTTAGTCATAGTATATTTTTTTATTCCCAATGAAGTGATTTATAGGCCTATCCACCTTAGTTATACAACACCATTTATGACACCTATATCCTAGATATGGGATCATGTCTATGCATGGAATATGATATAATTTTCCTATCATCATTGTGCCACAGGTCATCCAAGGATTCATATGATAATTAGTGACTATGGGATCAATCCTTCTTCACCATATTTATTTTAATTTCATCCTGTTAGTGGGATTTATTAAATCTTGTTGACATGTCAATGATCCTAAGTTATATCTGATTACTATGTCTATGAGTCTTCATGTTATGAAGGAACTTTCCAATAAATATTTCTCATGATCAAATAATACTTCTATTGGTCCTTTTGCAAGACCACATTGTGTTATTATTGTCCTTTCTTATGATCAACGGTGACTATACAAGGCACATAACCCAATCCCATGAAAATTATAATATCATCACATTGTTATGGGATTCCTCATTTTTTTGATTTTATGCATTATATTATAAGGATTCTCACCCTTTACCAATGTCTGACTACTATGGTGTCACATGATTATTAGCTGATCTCTCAAAATAAATAAAGAAATTCCAAGTATAGTAGCTCTTCTTTTCTATGATGCACCACATGTTCAAATTGAATAATTAAAAGGATTCTAAAATTATGGGATTAAATGACAATGATTACTCATGAGTTTAACTCACCTATTGTGGGGTCAATCACCTGATCAATTATATAGAAGAATATAAATTTTTAGTGATATTTAATGATAACATGATGGAATACCGAAGGACCTCTACATGAACGATGGTGAAGAAAGGAGGAACATAACCCATTAATATATGAAACAATATGACATTTATCACATGATTCCTTTTAAATTTTCATCCTTATTTCCTCGTTTAATATGGGGATTCATGCAGTTTGCAAGTGTCATTCACCTTATGTGCCACATGATCAGAGTATCTCATCGAGATATATTCTCATAATAAACATTAGTTGAATATATGTGTTGTAAGAATATGAAGGAATTCAAGAGGATAATTGTATTATTAGAGGTAATATCTAAAGTGGAATCATCTTATCATCCTTATATCATGATAATTACATGATTCATCAGTACCCCTTTCCCATGGTCTGACAGTCATCTTTCATCCTCAGGATTACGTGATTCATGTGATCTGGCTATTATATTTCCATGTATCCAGTATGATCATTCATATATCTTATATAGAATATTATAAAAATTGTTATATTAATTCATCAAATGAATTATTTTGTATTCTTGTAAAAAGGACTAAAAATTGAACCCACCCCCTCTAGAGTGAGTCCCTTTGGGAAATCGACTCTGTTCAAAGGATGGTAAATTCCTTCCAGAGTACCTGAGGTTGTTGTCGAATGGTTTCACAAATGTAAATTTATTCATCCTAATAATCATTGTAATTTTAAAGGGTATACCATAAATAGGTGATTGAGGGAGCCTCTCCTTACACCAATGACTCTAAATCTTAGATATTTTTTAATTTCTTCTATCACTTGACTTCTTCAAAATAATTTTTTTTAAGATCCATTTCTTGATATTATTTCACAATATCACATCACAAGAACATGTCATAGGACTAGGTAGTGACACTCTATGTAACATCCCAGGTAAAAAAAGAATATGAATTTTTAATATTTATTAATTTTTGAATTAATTATTTATTTTACATTAAAATGGTTGCTATGTTCGATAGCGTACTCGATACGCAACAACAGGTTTTCTAGAAATCTTACGTTGTACACTAATAATATATTATTATTTTAAACAATTGCTAACTACTAGCCGTTTTAGTTATGGGAATGAATCTAATTTTAAGCATAATTTACATTAAAAGGACGATTTATCACCATTTAATAGAGAACCATTTATAAATCTAGTTTTGGTCACATTAATTAATTCTATATGACCAAATAAAATCCTTCTTTATAATGGGGACATATACATTTACTTGGGTAAATTTTGGGGATTTTTTCCGTTAAAGATCATTTTTTTAATGAATAGTGAAAAATATTGTATTTTAATTCAAAAGTACCTTTTAATATAATTTATTTATATGGTTAGATTATCTTTTTAATTGGGTTTAAAGTGAAATTAAAATATATTTTTACCATTTATTCCAATTTCGGTCATTGGAATTAATTTCACTTTGAAACCGGACATAAACAAGTATCAATATTTTTAAAGCTACTGTTTCGTAAAAACACGCTATTTGTTTTGATAACGGGAATTAATTTTGAAATTAATTAATTCCACTTATATGTTTTTAATTTGAAAAAAAAATAAATCATTTTGTATTTCTGAATATCAAATATATCTTTGGGTGAATATTTTGTATTTATCTGAAAAACTTCAATTTTTGTTAAATACTGAAACCACTTAGTGGTATTTAAAAAAATGCCTTTTTCATTTAAATGTAATATTACCACTTCTGTGAATTGAATTTAAAAAATACGACATACATGGATGTTATGAAGAAGTAAAATGTGGTTTAATAAGATGAAAATAATTTTTGGTGAATAGTAACTTTTGACTTTTATTTACAGAAGTAAAAGGTAAATATGGTAATTCAAGGTAAAAATAATATTATAATAATAAAAAATTACCTTAACACTTGTCCAAAACATATTTGTTGAGTAATTTATGACCATGGTCATCTTTTGGTCGATTTTCGGACCCCATTGAGCCACATTGAAGTGATAATTCCAATTTAGATTAAATAACTTAAAGTAAATGCAAAAATGAAAAATGAAATTATCTTCTAGTAAATTAATTTTTAGAAGGGATTATATAAGTTATATTTTCGACTATAAATATTCATTAAAAAGCTAAAACGATTTCCTAAATCATGGTATTTTTTTATAATTTTTAGACATCATATAAAGAAAATGTTTTATGACATAATAATGATGTAGTATTTACCACATTAATAAATGATTTAAATAAATAAGATTATAATGATTAAAATAATACCCAAAACCTACCCAATTCCTATTTGATGATTTTATTTAGACCATGAGTCACCCTATCTTATACTATAATGATTTTCGGACCATTAGAAACCGAATATTATTATATAATAAAATATTGTTTTCACACATTCCTAAAGAGCCCCTCCTCCCCCTTATAAAAGGAGACCAATTATAACAAATTACTCACACATATAAAGCCATTTAGATCTTCCAAACTATGACCAATTTAGCTCTCTACATCCCTCTCCTCCTCTTAGAATCCTTACCTTAGGCAGAAGCCACTTCAAGAAGTCCTTTGGTTCAAACCAAAGGGAGTTACCCAAATTAAAGGTTACAGTTTCTCTTAATTTTTTTGTTTTATTTTACTTCTCAAACCCCTAAACTCTTTTTATTCCATTATTTTGTAACAACACCAGTATACTCAATATACTAGTATATTGTTATAAGAATGATTATAACAACAGTTACACACATCTCCATCTAATGGATTATGAACATAATTTTTATATGGATGGAAAACTAACGCCTCACGAAACGATGATTGTTCATATATCTCCAACTGCCTCTCATGGTGGCCAATATTATGGAACTATATTTATATATGATATATATTATGTATATGTTATCTTTATGCTTCTGTATTTTCCATTTATAGAACGTCTTTATGTTTTCCATATTGGGTAAATACGGTAATCTCATTTGAGGAAGCACGTACTACCGCCCTCTCAACGTAATGTGACTCGTTAATGAATTATGTGGTATGTATAATGGATAGAGTTAATGATATTATATATGATATTATACATTAATTATAATATACCCATATATCATTATGTTTTAATCCCATTAAAATAATAAATAAAAATGAAAGTAGCGTCCATGCGTACGTACGGCTTACCGTCTCCATGAATGGTGCATTTCATTTCTTGCCTCCAAATGTTATGTACTATTATAAATACATGTATATACTGGATATGTATGATATATATTATATCTAAATCATGAACACCATGCTGGATATAATGGACTATTGACCATATGGACAACTTGTAAATATAAGGTGTTCGTTTTTTTACTCAAGTACCAAATATCGACAAAACGACCATTATTAACTTAAATGATTACATAATTTTTATAACAAGGTAATAAGTAATCTAAAAGGAATAATAAACTTTAAAAAAAGGTTCTCAAGAACGTAGAAATTAACATTAGTTTATTATTCAGGAGATTAAAGAATGAACGAGTCATTTCGGACAACGAGGTAAAGGATTTCTTATCTCACTTTTAATTCCATGAGATTTACATTGTTAGCCCCTTATTTATTGCATGAGGTGTATTATGTTCATTCATTTGATATATATTATCATTATAATAATTATATTAATGGTATTCTATGATTCATTTATTGGTTATTAACTTTGGGTCATACGAGTTAATTGATTACAAAGTGGTAAGGGGTTTTCATCTATCTTTTTATCCCCATGAGATTCATGCTATACTTTCCACAACATCCTTTTGTGTGGTGTATGTACTTCCCATTATTTTATTATTTGTGTTAGATACTTTAATTTTTGGGTATTTACATCTTCATTGTATGACCCTTCTTTCATGTGGCATATGTTTTGTAAGTTACCAAATCGGTAAGGGAACCATTCACCCTCCTTTTTTTAAAAGACTTATTTTTGTTATGTATTTTAATTTACATATTATTATGTTGGGATATGTTGTTATATATCCTTATTGATGTAAAATTTATTTCAAAGTGACGAGATACACTTTTTCTCTCATCAACTCCTTTTCTGAATTTTAAAGTGACGTCGTTAGGCTGTCAAATTTATAATTGGGAACTATTTAACCCAATATCAATTTCATTGGGTTCAACTTGTAGTTATTGAATATGTCATCCTATTAATATGTGTGAATTAGGTCTGATTTTTTTACACTTAATATCCACTTATATTGGGTATATTTATATTTTTCACACATAATTATGAGATTGATTTATCCTTAATTAAAGGATACCATCTTTATAATGGATTTCATCTCAGTTAACATTTCCATTGTGACATCATTGTTGTTTTGAACCAATTCACTCTTATATGGTCTATATACTATCCTTTGAAATATTATATCATAAATCCCTTTATTTTCATGATATTATAATGTTCTGATTAAATGTTATTTCATAATTATTTGTATTAAAGAGTCTATCATTTTGGTAAAAATACTTTAACAAAAATATCATTTTTAAATGACTTAAAAGATTTATTATTATAAATCTTTATGTTTAATGTACATTTTTTAAAAATGGTTTTGAGTATTTATTTATTTGTATATTAATGTTTTAAAATTATAATTCCATTAAAATCTTCAATGTGTTATGGGACAATTTGATTCAAAAATAATTTTTAAATTGTTTTTGAAAATGGATTGATCGTTTAAATATCTTGAAATTACTTCTTGTGATTGAAAATGAAATTTTATTAGTTAAATGTTTATATTTGCAATATTTTATGTTTTATGATGGTGCTTGGACATTTTATTGGTGGTTACATGATAACCCAAATGACAGGTGGTGTCGTGAATGCCTAGATGGGTGGTTACGTTATAACCTCCAATGCATTGGAAATGGAAGCCGACTGTATGGTTATTCTATTTAGTGATATGTATGGAAGTTGATCGTATGGTCATTCCATTTAAGTATGTTTAAGTCACAGGTTTCCTTTATATGTTATGTCTTCTTTATATAGGTTTTATTGTAATCATTTGGTTACAAAATGGTATGTAATGATCTTTTATTCAGTGAAGATTATTTACTACTTCATAAAGGTGAAAAGTTTTACTTATGGTAAAGTATTCATGGTTTACTTGTTGTTTTGAAAAATTAATAGTTTTCCATCTTTGTGTACCCATTACTGAGCTTTTTAGGATCATCCAATGTTTTTGAAATGTTTTTCACAGGACAAAATGTGGAATAGGTTCAATGATGGGATGAAGAAAAAGTCATGTTGTCTTAATCATGGAACTAGAAATGTCTCTTTTTTTAAGAGTTCATGTTTTGAAAAAAATGGAAATTGTGTAGAAGTGTCTTCTTTTTAATTCTTTTGATATTTAATAGTTATGTCCTAATACTCTAAAACTCTAAACCTGAAAATATCCTCAATGAGAAATATTCATTAATTTCTATATTAAGTAATGTTTAAGGTCGGGTCCTTATTGTTGGTATTGAGTCCATTTTAGATAACTTTAGAGGTTAGGGTATTCTTTATGCATAAGTGACATTACTATAATGGTTAGGATTTCTGAAAGGGTCACAGTTTTTTTAGATAAATTGAATGAGTTTAAGATAACATGAATAAGTATGTCTTAGTGTTTACCCATTTCATAAGATATTATATGATGATTTTACTAATATAATCACACTAAACTTTTTGGTTTTAAAAAATGGCTAGATCTAGCAGGCACCAATGTAATGGAGGATGTGAAGAAAACAGTGACGGCTTTCGGAATGAGGAACTTCATTATATGGGATCTGTAATGAGAACACTTGTTGTTATTCTCAACCAACTATCTGGAGTCATTATTGACCACCTAAAACATATTGATCTTTATAAGACATAAAATATGCGAGAAACAAATCCCTACGGATGTTCAGGTAATAATCATAATGGTAAGTGTGTTCAAAATCCTATGTGTCAAATATGTGGAAATAAACACCTAGGAAAATGTTTCAAAAGGAAAGAAATATTATATATATGTGGAAATGAAGGTCATAAATCAAGAACATTCAATGGAAAGAGGAAGTATCTAGTTGACTCTAGGAAAGGGAAAGAAGTCTTTTCCGAGGGATCAATTGAATGTTTTAAATTTGGTGTGCATGGTCGTTATGAAAACACATGTCCTATGAAGATGTTTTGGGAATTGGATCACCAGGATCATACAAATATTTTTTTTACCAAAACCTAATTCTATTCTGATTGAGGATGAAGAAACTGACATTGACCAATGAAAGGTATGTATTAATTCTTAAACATATGTTTTCCTATTATTGAAATCTTAGAATATGATTCATGATTCTGTTTTTAGGAATGATGTATTTCAGAATAAATTGGAATGGAATGGGTAATGGATCATTAATAATTTTGAATGATTAACAAGTCAACATATAAGGGATTCAAGAGTTATGGTAGATTTTAGTATGGAGAAATTCTTAAAATTATTAAGGCTATTTTGATGATGAGATTACACTAGAAGTATTTTTATATTATGTGTAACCCTGATGTTTGATATATAAAAATTTTATTCAGGGAATAATTATCTTTTCTTTTGTGGATATAGTTATAAAGATCTATTTGGGTTTATATGATCCTTGATTTTGAGGCAATTACAGCTTAATAGTTTTTGGGATGAAAAACGAATGTTATTAGATAACATTTGTGGTTAAAATATGTTATGGTTATTTTTGATGAATTTATCTTTTTTAGGGGAATTTAATAAAATTATATAGTTTTTGAAAAAGGGAATCACGTAAACCGTGTGATAACCTGTTGCGTCGGATGAAGCTGTGGGAATCAAACCCACAACCAAAGTGTGACTGCAATTTATTGACTACCACTAGACTACGTGATGTCCCTGGTTAGTATGAATTATTATTTTTAGTTAGATGATCCTATGAATCAAGAATAAGTTGATTTTTGGTTATCTATGGAGATGATTAACCTATCATGGAGGATATGTGATAAGGTTAATTACTTTTCAATATGAGACATTAAGAGTAACTGATGTTATTTTGAGATAAATGTTAAGATTTACCTTGGATGATATGTGATTAAATCCTTCGGAGATTTGGGTTTCAATCATAGTTTGGATTACTTTGAACAATTTTAAGGATAAATTTTTGATGAATGGTCTTTGATGAACATTGGGTTTTTTTAGACAATTTTTAGAGATTAAGAGTATTTTTTCTTTTTGTAAAAGATTGTCCTTTTGGGGGATTATTTGATCTTGTACTAACCATTTTGGTTTTGGTTAAGGTCTAACGACATGGGAAATAAATAGTTCATCTTTTGTGGATTAGGTGATTCTCTCGAAGATGATTATAGTGCTCTTAATGCGAAAAATTCATCCTAAATACTCATCTTTTGGTGAAAATATGAGTTTGTGTAAGAAATAAAGTAAGCGATGAAAGTCTACATGAAAAGTATGTATGTTTCCTTATGATATAGTTAAGTTCATAAGTAAATTCCTCAATTAAAAGTTACTTAAATCAAAAAATGTTGTCTATTAACTTTTCCTACTGGGGAATCAAATACCGTTTACACACATCATAGGTTTCTGATTTTCTTATGTGTAACTTTATCATAATCATATTTTCTATCACTCTCTATCAGAACATGACCCTTTGTTTTCTCCTCCATATCCATGTTTTTATGGAATCATAGTATGGGTTAACTCGGGTGACCATTGTACTTCTCTTTCTTTCTTTTAATGTGATAGTATTACTGACTCTATTTCTGATATGACACTTTCAATAAAGTTTCTGAGCTCAAATTTTAAAATTGCGAGGACGCAATTACCAAAAGGGGGAAAGGATGTAACCTCCCAGGTAAATAAAGAATATTAATTTTTAATATTTATTAATTATTTAATTAAATATTAATTTTACTATAAAAGGGTTTCTATGTTCGATAGCGTACCTGATACGCAACAACAGGTTTCTTTGAAATGTTACGTTGCACACTAATAATATATTATTATTTTAAACTGTAGTTAACTCCTAGATGTTGTATTGGTGGGAATGATTAAAACTTTCGAAAATATGATTATACATGTTTGATAAATGTATTTACATTTATCCAATAAATTTAGAGGCTTAAAATTTTAATGAATCTAATTTTAAGCATAATTAACATTAAATGGACGATTTATCGCCTTTTAATGAAAACACCTTTTTAAATATTGTTTTGGTGACTTTAATAAATTCTATATGAACAAATAAAATCCTTCTTTATAATGGGGACCTCAAAATTTACTTTGTGTAAATTTTTGGAATTTTTCCGATAAACTTCATTTTTTAATGAATAGTGAAAACTGTTGTATTTTAATTCAAAAGTGCCTTTTTATAAAATTTATTTATATGGTTATATTATATTTTTAATTTTTTTAAAGTGAAATTAAAATATATTTTTACCATTTAATCCAATTTTGGTCATTGAAATTAATTTCACATTCAAACTTGACATAAACAAGTATCAGTCTTTTGAAAGTTATCGTTTCTTAAAAACACGCTATTTGTTTTGATAACGAGAATTAATTTTAAAATCAATTAATTCCAATTCTATGTTTTCAATTTGGAAAAATATATATCATTTTTGAATTCAGAATATCTAAGATAGATTAGGTTTAATTTTTGGTATTTTTCTGATAAACATCAACATTTGATGAATAGTGCAACCACTTAGTGGTAGTTAAAAAAACTTACTTTTTCATTTAGATGAAATTTTACCTTTTCTATGAATTGAATTTCATTAATCTGGAATACATGGTTTTTATCAAGAAGTAAAATTTAGTTCAATAAGATGAAAATAATGTTTTGTGAATAGTAACTTTTGACTTTTTTTCCCCGCAGTTAAAGGTAAATAAAGTAATTCGAGGTAAAAAGTATATTATAATAATACCTAATTACATTAAAATTTGTCCAAACCTTATTGGTTGAGTCATTTAAGGCCATGGGAATCTGTGGGTCTATATTGGGACCCCATTTAGCCACATGGGAGTGAAAATGACAATTTAGATTATTTAACTTAAATTAAAGGAAAAAATGAAAAAAGAAAATATATTTTAGTAAATTATATTTTATAAGGGGTTACATAAATTATATTTTCGACTATAAATATTAATTATAAATATATAATGATTTCCTGAATCAGGTCTATTTTTATAATTTTTAGACCACAAATAAATTAAATTATTTATGACACAATAATGATGCAGTATTTACCTCATTAATAAATGATTTAAATAAATAACATTATAATGATTAAAATATCATCCAAAGCCTGTCCAATTCCTATTGGATGATTTTATTTCTACCTTGAGTATTCTTATCTTAGACTATAATGATTTTTAGACCATTATAAACTGAATATAATTATATAATAAAATAATGTTTTCCCACATTCCTAAAGAGCTCATCCTCCCCTTTATTAAAGGATACCACTTCAAACCAATTCCTAAAACCTCTCATGCCTTTTGGATCATCCAAAATCTGAAAAATTAATCTCCCTACATCCCTATCCTCCTCCTAGAAGCCTTAACGTATGCAGAAGGCACTTCAATATGTTCTTTGGTTCAAACCAAAGGGAGTTTCCCAAATTAAAGGTAACCGTTTCTCTTAATTTGTTTTCTTTTATTTTACTTCTCCAACCCCTAAAATTTTTTTAATCCATTATTTTGTAACATTAATAGTGTCCTCAATATACTAGGATATTTTTACAAGAAGGATTCAGACTACACATACACACAACTCCATCTAATAGATGAAGAACATAACGTTTCTGTGGATAGCGAACTAACGCCTCATGAAATGATGATTGTTCAAATATCTACAACCGCCCCTAATGGTGGAAAATATGATGGAACTGTATTTATATATGATATATATTATGTTTATATTTTATATATGATTCTGTATTTTCCATTTATAGCATGCATTTATGGATTCCAGAGTGGGTAAATATGATAATCTCATTTGAGGAAGCGCGGACTACCGCCCTCTCAAAGTGATGTGACTCGTTAATGCATTATGTGGGATGTATAAAGGATAGAGTTTATGATATTATATATGATATTATACTGGAATTATATTATACCTATACATCTTTATGTTTTAATTCCATTAAAATAAGAAATAGAAAAGAAAGTAGCGTTCATGCTTACGTACAGTTTACCGTCTCCATTAACAGTGCATTTCATTTCATACCTCCAAATGTTAGGTACTATTATAAATACATGTATATACTAGATAAATATGATATATATGATATCTAGATCATGAAAACCATTCTGGATATAATGGACTATTGACCACATGGACAACTTGTAAATATAAGGTGTTTATTTTTTTTACTCAAGTACCAAATACCGACCAAACAACCACTATTAACATAAATGATTACAAATTGTTTATAATAAGGTAATAAGTAATATAAAAGGAATAATAAAATTTTAAAATAATTCTTAAGAATGTATAAATTAACATTATTTTATTATTCAGGAGATTAAAGAATAAACGAGTCAAGTCCGACAATGAGGTAAGGGATTTCTTATCTCACATTTAATTCTGTGGGATTTCCATTGTTAGTCACTTATTTATTGCCGAGGGTGTATTGTGTACTTGTTTTTGATATGTATTATCATTATTATCATTATATTCATGGTATTATTTGATTCATTTGGTGGTTATTAACTTTGGTTCATATGACTTGATTGATTACAACGTGGTTAGGGGTGTTTATCTCACTATCACTACTGGAAAACTGCCCTATACCCACGGTTCAAAACCGTGGGTATAGCCCCCAAAACCGTGGGTATAGGCTATACCCACGGTTTTGGGAACCGTGGGCTGCAATGGCGTCGGGATAGGGGGGTCACCCTATACCCACGGTTTGGAGAAACCGTGGGCATAAGTTTGACACAGCGTGGCAAGTGCGTGGCCACGCTTTCAAAGGATTTACCCCACGGTTTGAGAACCGTGGGGACTTAATCATCCAAAAAAATCCCCAGCGCTGGGTTTCGAACCCAGATCTCGCACCCCCACCGCGCGAATCAGCCTACCTGTGAGACCAACTGAGCCAATAAATCATTATGATATATATATATATATCATGGTATATATATTAATAAAGCGTGTTTAATTTTTAAAAAACTCACGCGGGTTTCGAACCCGCGACTGTACTCACAAATCGCGAATGAACCGCGTTTCGTACCAACTGAGCCGTTATTGGCAACTGTTATATAATTATATATTTGCCTATTTATATTAATATTATCAACGCGGTGCATATTAAAATTATACGCCCGTGGAGGTTTGAACCGGGGATCTGGGGCATACGAACCGAAGTACTTCACCAACCAAGCTGTCAATATAATTTGTTAACTAAAATATATCAGCTTATAAATAATAATTCAAATTGTGGGAATAAATTTTCCCGCCAAATTGTTTCTATTTTCCCGCATCTATTTTTTTTTTGCCGCCATAGTCTATCCCCACGGTTTTAAAAAACCGTGGGTATAGCCCTTCTAATTTTTTTTATCCCCACGGTTTTTGAAAAACCGTGGGGATAGACCTTGAAAAAAATACCTATACCCACGGTTTTACCAAACCGTGGGTATAGGCCTTCGAAAAAAACTATATCCCCACGGTTTTATAAGAACCGTGGGTATAGGTGACCAATACCCACGGTTTTCCAGAACCGTGGGTATAGGTTCCGACACTATACATATACCCACGGTTTTCTTAAACCGTTGGTATAGGGTACCCCTATACCCCCGGTTTTTCCCAAAACCGTGGGTATAGCTCTATTTTCCAGTAGTGTATTTATCCTCGTGAGATTCATGCTATATTTTCCACTACTTCCTGTTGTGTGGTTAATGTACTACCCATTATTGTATTATTTGTTTAAGATACATTAATTAATGGTTATTTACATCTTCATTGTATGATCCTTCTTTCATGTGGCATATGTTTTGTAAGTTGCCAAATCGGTAAGGGAACCTTTCACCCTCCTCTTTTTAATAGGCGTCTTTTTTGTATGTATTTTAATTTACATTTTATTATGTTGGGATATGTTCTTATATATCCTTGTTGATGTAAAATTTATTTACAAGTGATGAGATACCCTTTTTGTCTCATCAAATCATTTTCCAAATTTTAATGTGACGTCGTTCGGCTGTCGGATTTTTATAAGGGAACTTCATAACCCAATTTTGATTTCTTTGTGTTCAACTTGTAGTTATTGAATATGTCATCCTATGAATATGTGTGAATGCCCTCTGATAGTTTTACAATTAATATCCACTTATATTTGGTGTATTTATATTTTTCACACATAATAATGAGATTGATTTATCCTTAATTTAAGGATTCCATCTTTATAATGGATTTCATCTCAATTTACATTTCCATTGAGACTTCATTGCTGTTATGAACCAATTGACTATTATATGGCGTATATACTATCCTTTGACATATTATATCATGAATCACTTTATTCTCATGATATAATATTGTTCTGATTAAATGTTATTCCACAATTATTTGTATTCAAGAGTCCCTCATTTTGTTAAAAACTATTTAACAAAAATATCATTTTTAAATGATTTAATGATTTATTATTCTAAATATTTATCATTAATTTCCATGTCTTAAAAATGATTTTGAGTATTTATTTATATGGACATTTATGTTTTAAAATTATAATTCCATTAAAATCTTCAATGTGGTATGGGACACTTTGATTCAAAAATCATTTTTAAATGGTTTTTAAAATGGATTGATCATTTCAATATATTAAAATTATTGCTTGTGATTGAAAATGAAATGTTATTAGTGAAATATTTATATTTTCAATATTTTTTGTGTTATGATGGTACTTTTTCATTTGATGTGTGGTTACGTGATAAAACCTTTGGCGGGTGGTGCCCTGAATACTAGGATCGATGGTTACGTTATAGTCTCCAATGAATTGGGTATGGAAGTCGGCCATATAGCTATTCCATTTAGTGATATATGTGGAAGTAGACCGTATGGCTATTCCATTTATGTATGTTTATATACCAAGTTACCTTTATATGTTATGTTTTTTTATATGGGTTTTATGGCAATATTTTGGTTACAAAATGGTAAGTAATGATATTTTATTCAGTGAAGAGTATTTACTACTTCATAAAGGTGAAAAGTATTAATTATGTTAAAGTATTCATGGTTTACTTCTTTTTTTGAAAAATTAACAGTTTTCCTTTTTTGTGTATCCCTTAATGAGCTTTTTATACTTATCAAAAAATTTGGAAATGTTTTTCATAGGAAATAATGTGGAATAGGGTCAAGGAAGGAATCAAGGGACAGACATGATGTCTTAAACATGGAACTATACATGACTCATTTTTTAAGAGTTCATGTTTTGTAAAAAAAATCGAAACTGTGTAGAAGTGTCTACTTTGTAATTCTTTTGAGATGTAATAGTTATGTCCTAATACTCTAAAACTCTAAACATGAATAGATCCTCGATGTGAATTATTCATTTAATTTAATATTAAGTATGTTTTAAGGCCTGGTCCTTATACTCCATCTTGTGATATCACTACAAGAATAATTTTTCTTAGTACTTCATCAAATAAATGATGAAATTTTCCCTAGTAAATTTCATGAGCTATAATTTTAATTTTCAAAAAAAATGTCCTTCAGTATTCACAAGACATGATATATCGGTGCATGGTATGTTTTCCATTAGGTATTTCACTTGACCATCTAAGGGTCAGAAAAATATAAGTATTATAATGGATCATGTAGTGGTGAGACACATGGTTGGTCATGCGATTTTTGGGACCCTTTACATATCATGCACTCATGAATCATCATTATGGTTCATGTGATTTGGATGATGATTTCTGAGTCATGAACCTATTTCAGTAAAGTTCCTCGATCATCAGATACATTCTACAAATTTTGTAAATCAGGGAATACTATTTCCAAATAACATCCTATGTGGTCGGGCATTGGGCTATATTTTTTTGGAATAAAAATAAATTCCCTCAGTTTCAAGTGTTCTCTAACAAGGAGACTTTGATGGTGATTCTACTCACTGTACATTAAATAAATCCAATATCACACCAAATTCCTTTGTATATATTTGGTTTACTAAATAATTTTTTAATTCCATAACCTAATTACAATGTTGAATCTTTTTGGTAATCATATTCCCTTGACTATATTCAAAATAATAATTTTGATGATAGTCAATTGGTCATAGCATCAATCTAGGGGTTGTTCGGTATTTTATCTAACTCTCCATGGGGTCAATGTGGTTTTTATACCCAAAAATCCAATTTCTAAATGATATTAAAGGGTACTTGTCCACTTCTAGAATAACCTAAGAAGTAGTTGGAACATATAGTGGGACCTTTAACCTTGCAGTAATTTCTATAATGAAAGGGAATGGATGTTCTAGATTAGGTAGTGCTTCTCCTAATTCACTAGCTCGTTACATACTGTTCATTATTATAATGAAAAATAAACATTCCATTTTTTTCAAGTATTTTAATTTAGTACTTATAAAATAGATAATTACCAATTAGCGTCCAAAACTAATTCCTTCCATCTATCTGATGGTGATGTACATGTCATCCATTGGGTTGTTTATCAAATAGGTGGAATAAATCATTCTCGGATAGATTTATAATGAATATATTCCTACTATGGATGTTAGGGATGAACCATGAAAACATTGATCCTGTAATGGTACTTTATTACCATTTTAATGGATACGCTAAGTAATGATTTTAGCATATTGTCACTCATTTCCATTTAGAAAGGGATCATAATGCTCCTCTTCTATATTAGTACTTGGGAAACTATAATACACCATAATCAATGCCCTTCCCTAGAGGTTCACAATAGCATGAGAATTTATTGATCCATACTTGAGGCTTGGTACGTTTTTTCATATGGATATCTAGTGATATTGGAGGTGTCCCCAAGCCTTCATATGGCATTATATTTAGCTATGAGTTTTAATTGATGGGTTTTTCTACC
The DNA here is from genome assembly GCA_963277665.1 of Viscum album. Classification (NCBI taxonomy): domain Eukaryota; kingdom Viridiplantae; phylum Streptophyta; class Magnoliopsida; order Santalales; family Viscaceae; genus Viscum; species Viscum album. The sequence goes on from OY728160.1 coordinate 1,858,815,588, forward strand.
ATGGTAGGTCTCTTGGGAATTTAAGTGGTCATTTTGGGGGTGGAAGGTCAAATAGAAAAAGGGTGGAATATTAATCTATACATTCCAACTCTTTCTCACCTTTATCTACTCCTTGTTCTTATCCATCCATGTAACATACATTATTGAATTCGGTTCTCTGGAAAGTTCTTGATTGGCTTTATATGATATATTTATGATGTTTTATTTATCATAACACTACTTTGATCCCGATTTTATACATTCATCCCATGATATTGAGTGTTTATACTATTGAGGTGATGCCTCTATCCCCCAATGATTTTCATAACATGTAGATCCAAAATGATCATTTCAACATCATATCCTATACTAAATTAATTGAGACAATGTTTTATAATGGAAGTAGATCTCTCGATGAGATTTAATATAAAATAAATATATGGGGTGTGTTTATTCATGAAAATCTTGGTAATATTAATATTTATGATCCATTTACCTCATATCATTTTCTTGACCTACTTGGCTATATCAAAAATGTATATCATATCCCTTAAAACTAAATGTGGGGAGAATGAAATCACAGGCTTTTTAACCAATATTGGATAATGTAGGTTCACAATGACACAAACGTGGAGTGTATTCAATGACCAATAGATTCCCCTACCATCATGTGTTATGAATATTTCAAGGCTTGGGTGGAATCCTACCCATGCGGTGGATTAAATCAGTCGATCATCTAGGTAGAGAATCCCTATACTTTAATAAACAACATATCTATGGAAATAAAGTAGTTGATTAAAGAATTAGGGGAGTATCAAAGGATGATATTTCATCAATGTGAACAACATCCCATTAGAGGTATAAAATTTGTTGATGAGTTTATTCCAAAAAATAGTAACAAAATATTCATGTATTGATATGTGAAAACATGAAACATATTATCCTCATTTTTCTATATCTAATAAAAACATTCCTTCTTTTGACATGACCAACAAAATAATTATAGATAATCAAGTATCATGAAGGTTACTATATAAAAACACCAAACACTAATTACTAATACTCCCATAGATGGGTTTCATGGCCAAGAATAACACCTTCAACAACTCATTCATGATCATCAGTTATACGGTGTTGATTTTTAACTGTTGTATGATATCATGAAACCAGTTTTCCAAACTTGAAATCCTATGTCAAGTAATAAGTGGGATTTTCCTAGTTTTGAGGATCAATATATAATTTCTGAAATAATGATGGGAAATGCAGAGGAAAAGAAACATATACCTCAAATGATCTTTGAGTTTCATGTCCAGATGGATGACTTGTCTATGCAGATAGAAAAATAGTAGGAGGTCACATCTCACTCAAATTATTATCATTATAAAATAACTTCCTTATTATCAAATACACATATATTTTTTGATGAATTATCCCCATTTATTTGGACTCTTCATCCTCGTGAAGTGGAAAAAGTACATTGGTGGATGGAACTTCAACATTCAATGAAATAACATTCTCTGACTATTTTTGATTTGTAAAATGCATATGATTAAATTTTATTATTGTTCAATGGAAAAAGATTTTTTTGATTAAATTCCTAGAGAGGCTATAGAATTTTGTTGTTCCTCTTTATTTTTAAAGTTGTCAATGAATAAGTCGTCTAAACATTATATTTAATTTCTATCTTTATTTCATTATTTTTGGGTTTGACATATCATTTAGTTGACATCATATGGATCATGAACTCTACCAATACATTTTAAAATATCATGTACTCAAAAATTCATGGATTTTAATTCTTAACTCACATATGACTTCTATTATAACATTATCCTGTTGTTTTTGTTACATTGTGTGGGTCATCAAAATGAATGATAATGAAGGTTCACACATTTTCTTTTAGAATGGGGGATACACACTGTTACATAATGCAAAGGATTATTAATACTCTTGAATAGTATTGTTATAATGATTGTAAATCATGGTCTATAAATATCATAGTTAAATGGCGGTGGAAACTAGTTTGTTTAGGTCATCCATTGTTAATGGTGGAAGCCCATATTCCATGTAGTCAAGATAATATTTCCATGTTTTAATGTATTCCATTTTAGACCAATCATCCCATTATAACAAGCTCTTTGTGAAGGATAAATTATCTAATTAATCCTACTGGGGTCATTTTGGGAGCATCCAATCCATGTTTCCTGTTTTCTCTAGGGAGGAAACTAGTGATATAAAGACAAAGGCCCATCAGGTTGTAAGAGAAGGATATCAACAAGAGGAACATGTTGTGTAAACTCAAGAATCAATGACATGGATGTGGTTTATGAAAAACAAAATATTCAAGACTTTTTCAAGAACATTATATGTTGTTTTCCCTCTAAATTATCTTTTTATTAGGATGATGATATTGGAAAAATAATTACCCTATCATTTTACTACACCAGGGTGACCAGTTAGTATGTACAGACTTTTACTAGGGCCACAATGTGGGTACTATGATTTTAGGGTCTAATTTATTTATACATTAACATATTCCTATGGTCTAAATATGAATATTTTATTAATCAGATAATTGAATTTTGTTCAGGACTCCATTTCCTATTTGTAGGTTTATATGTTATATATATCATTAACAATCATTTTAGGGTATCGTGATTAGGACAATAATATTCTTATATTAACATCATATAGAGTTTTCCAAAGTATATGCTATTTAAGGGAATGATATCGATACACAAGGTATAATGGGAATGATACAAAATATCCTAATAGGGGTAACGAATGTCAAGGATACTCTAATATCCTTTTGATCCATAGATGGAAGCATTACGAATCCTACAAAATAGTTCGTGGGTCATGAATACCGATATAGGATAAATAATGTTAGGGATGACCAAAAAAATAATGTATTGTGTTCTTGAACAATTATTCCATGTATCACAAGGTTGAATAAATCATTTTTCATGTTAATCATTAATTTTTTTAATTCTTAAGAGTTAATATGTACGATCCAAGTATAGATATGCATATTCAAACAAAGGTTCCTCTAAAGATTGTTTCCCTTTTCCATGGGCCATGGAATGTTGTTGGAAACTTAAATTTATCATCGCATGAATACAGATTTATGGGATGAAGTAATTAAATGATAATGTAAGTACCCCATACATTGGTTGACTAGGGTCAGGAACTTATGTTCCATTTATATGGAATGGAGATGGGTGATGGTCTGCACACATTAACCTCAGGTATTAGTGATATATCAATCATTATATTTAATTTCTTGGTAAAAAATCATTTTCCTTAATGTTTTATGTTTATTCGTAAGGATATAATAACTGAAATTATATTATGAATGATATACATGGGTGTATTTTTCGTTAGTTAATGGAATTTGGATGTGAGAACACATTTTATCTGTTTAAAGTCTTTTTTAATGGTAGACATAGGTTTTACATCTTCTTGCATTGATTCAACAAATTTGTATGAAATATGAGTATAAATATGACTAATGTGGACCTAGAAGGAGATTTCATGACTAGAACCTTTTGAAAAATATGTAAATTCTATTTTATAAAGTTGGGATTCCCTAGGGTTCCCTATACTTATTGTAAAGGAAGGAACTATGCCATAATCATACCATATATGGGTATCCCTTAATATAAATTTACTAACATGTATAAGATATTATTGGGATGGATGAAACATCATAGATATGCATGAAATAAAGGATACATGTGTCATTATGAATGATTTGATTGAAGGAATCAAGCCACATGTAGTTCTCGAATAAAATTTCATGATAGAAGTATGACCAAAGATCATGGAGGGTGAAACATTTATTTTTTTCATGGACCTATGATTGGAGATTCAGGTGTCACTAATTATCATATAATTGAAGTAATCAAGACACAAGAAGATATTTAATGAGAAACACTCCATATTGGTCTGACCCGTATGTAGTAGGTGTTGTATTCCTATTGAATGTTTTATCATGATATAGGATTACATATCTAGGAATCACTACATATATTTTTATGACATGAATTAGGAAACACATAGTTCAAGATTGGAGAACACACTTTTGATGTTTGAACAATACGCATTGGGATGATTTTTATACTAGATTATGGAGGCAATACCTTGGATTCGAGATCCAAGTATCATCATTTATCCATTGATGGATTTAATCAAGAGACATGTATTTCTTGAATAAAAATATCCCTATGCGCATATAACACAAACAAATATTGGTGTGGAATTTTTCTTTTGATATTGCGTCAAGGATCTAGATTGGAGATTTGGGTGACGATATGTATCATATGATGGATGGAATCAAGCCACACAATGTTCATGATTGGAAGATTTGGTCATCACTACAAATCTTGTGATGGTTGGAAGAAATACACATTATATTATTAAATATATAACTCTCTATTTATGTTTAATCCATATACTTTGGGAGGGATTTTATCCATTGATTGTTGTATAAATGATTGTGATTAGAGAATATGACATAACTATATATCATATGATGGAATTAATGACTTCACATGACCTTCATAAATGAAAAACACACTATGAAACTTTAACATATACCCATTGCGTGAATTTTTTCAATTGAATATTGTGTATGATGTAGGATTGATGATCCATGCATCACTACATATCATATAATCATAGGAATCAAAACATGGATTGTTCTTGAGAGGAAAAATCTCTACATATTTTTGACCCATATGTAGAGTAGGATTTTATTTATTTTATATTATTGATAGAATATAGATTATCGTTTTAGGTATCATTATGCAACTTATGATATTTGGAATAAATCAATATGTATTAATTGCGTGGAGGATTTTTGGGACACCAACACAAATTATAGTAGTCCTCTTAGGTGGGGGATTTTGTAATGTGTCATATTATTTCTTGTATGATGTGTCACCCATATTTTTCAATTCTATGAAGTAAGGACATATAGTGTTCCTTTTATGGTATTTAATATTGGCCCATTCTAACCCTGACATGAATTGATAAGTCATGATCATGGGGGAACCATTACCAAAATTCCTAAAATGGCATGAACTATGATTGGTGTGATAACCAATGAATGGAGAAGGATTCACCCACTAACAAGAGGTGATTATAATAAATGACCTCAAAAATTTGTATAATGTGGTTGATGTACCAAGATATTTTTATCTAGGAATATCTAAATATCTCATTGGAATGAGTACCATGTAGTATATTATTTTAAAAAATCATGTATTTTTAATATCTTGTAGTAAATATTAACGGTGTCTTCTTTTCATGGTCATATTAATAGTACTATAAATGCTTGAAGGTTTATATAAAATATACATCCTGATAACCCTTAAAATGGTTGGGTGTAATGTGTTCTCCATTCACAGTGGAAAATGAATCTACTAAATTAAAATATACCATAAATATGATGTATGGAACATCCAAATAAGGTTATGTTTTTTGAGGTTTGATTCCAATTATAATCCTAGTTATAAGAGACAATACCAATTCCCAAAGAATGAATGAGTGGACATGAAACATTTTACCTAAGGCTCCAGTGATCCAGTTCTAATAGAAATTAGAGTAGTATAATGTACAGAATAATTTCACACAGAGAAGCTCCAACTCATCCATCCCCTTTCTCATATTCTCATCAGTTGGGAATTTTCTACACATCGACAATCAAAGTAATGGAAACTATAATTTTATGGGAAGCACCACCTATATTTTTTACACCAATAAATATGTAAATGACGTTGTAGTAGTACACATGGGGGTACAATATACCCATTAATCATGGAGGAGTTTTTATATCCCAATATTAATATCCTTACTCACCAATTTCTAGTGTGTATTCAACGAAGTCTTATTAAAGGATCCTTTTTTTCCAGCTTTCATGACATGATAGAAGGATGAATGATGGGACTTATTGATGTACTCAAGGTATAGTTTCCACAACTTTGGTCGTCCAAAAGTTGATGCCACTATCCATAAATATTGTGTGAGGGATAGATAATATGGGGATGATATTGTATTTTATAATGTGAATAATATTCATCATTTCAAATTATGTAAGGGGAATTACTAAATCACATATCTAAACAAATTATTTGACATTAAAAATGTACCTAAAATGATTAGATGTGGTTGGGGATATAACTCCACAACAACCATTATGAATTTGTAAAATAAGCCGAAATATTTTGTTATATATAGTAATACTTCAGGTTAATTGATAATGTTTTTATGAATCTTACATAAATTATATTTCCAGGTTAATTCCACATATTCTTGTATCACTGTTTTCCAACAATAACCTACCATCCTAATTTGATGAAAAATTCTCATCCCCAACTGATGTGTGACATAGAATTATTCATGTAGTTCTTCTATGATGGTGGGAATGTATCCTATTTCTATGCATCTAAAGAGGATTCCATCGAAGACTCATTTGTATAGGGATTTTTCCACTTTTTTTCCTTCATGAAGAGTAATTTTCTCCTCATGTAATCTATTATTTATCCTTTTTTGACATTCTAATTCTATAGACCCATATTGAAGGTAGTAGTCTATATGATCCTTCCATCCAAGGGTGGATATTAGTTCATCACTCTCTAGTTATGTGTTCATCTAAATGATATCATCCCTGGAATAGGTAATTAATGATGAGATTATCCTTTAGTGTGTGACATTAAAGGCCACATCTCCTAAATCGATGTCAACTAGGAATATGGATTCATTAATAATTTCATTAATATGAAAAATATGTTTTAATGGGTCATGATGTAATGTGGGTTCAAAATGGAACTCTTTCATCAGTCCTTTATCATAACTAGTGAGAGGATCCAATTATTCATTCTAAACGACACATTTCATAACAATTATTTTATGAAAGGATCAGAATAATTGTTGATTTATAGGAAAATTATGTAAAACTATTGGGATACTTCTAATAAATTGATGATTTTTTTATATTCGATCGAAATATAAGTGAAGTCTTCAGGAAGATAAAAACATTATGATACAATTCCTTTTATCGGTGAAACAAATAATATCTCTAGAAAAACTCAATTGAGCTTGGTGTTTTTAAGCCTCCCACTATTAGGACTCTATTAGGAACAATAAAAGTACACCCCCATGTTTAGTGAGTGTCATGGTCTTAGAAAACCACATGTTCTAGAGGTTTAGTATCAATAAGTGTGCTTTTTAGGGATATGATGTTGTGTATGGAAATTAGAAAGGAAATTTCGTTTAACTGCCTTATGAGACATATAGAAGATGTTATATTGTTGTTTAATAAATAACCATAAAAACCCATTAATCACTAGAAATCCAATGATGTACATGTTTGGTTCCATACTAGATACCAAATGATGTTCACAATGATTCAAGTAATGGATTATATTTTACACTGTAAATATAAGTGCAATACAGTTATTCATGATTCCATAATACCAAGTCTCATTACAGAGATTTTTTTGACTTTTGTAATAGATATTTCATCCATTCCACTCTTCATATTTCATTATAATGAGAGAACTAATTGATCATTCCCTAGTGGATACATATTAAATATATGGTTTCCCTCATTCTAGTTTCTTCTAGACTAGTTGGTAAAATAAGTACTACCTGATATTTTTAATGGCCTCTTAGCAGTCCTAATTCCATTATTAGGTGTCTATCTTCATAATTTTCATAGTGAAATGGATATATTTGTCAACTAGGTTAGAACTAAAACAGTTAATGTAAGAGAGTTTTTCTTGGATCTTCCAATGTTATTTGAGATATTGATTGTTTGAAATTTCATTATTTTAAAATCCATTTTATTTCAACCGCCATGTAAAAGTGTCATAAAATAATGACAAAAAAAATCTTGAGGTTACCCCAAAAGTGTACTTCAGTAGATTCAACTTCAATCATTGAAACTGTAACTTATTAATGATTTTTTGATGATCATAGAGGATATCACATTTTTATTGAGGTTTTATTTCTACGTAATAGCCATAATATTCTATTTTTCATCCCAAAATGAGATCGATGATATGATCCATGGTTCATTGGTAGGTACATCTAGTGTTCTACAATTCAAGGGCATGAATCTAATGCAATTTTTTTTATGATGTTAACTAATGGATATTGATTTCCTTTCTTATGGGATATCTTTATTTGATTATATCCTCAATTCCCATCCATTTATGAAAGAACATTCAATCTAGCAGTTTCATCAACTAAAAGTTTTGTGATCGGCAATGAGAAATTGTCCTTCGGGTAGTCGATTAAGGAATTTTATATCAATGGAAACATTGATCTTCCTATAATTTTTTTATAGGGATATTGATGGTGAGACATATTAGTAATTTTACATTAATATCACTAGTGGGGTGCGTCATCCTCAAATTCTACAACAATTCTCATTGGTCATTGGGAATTCCTAGTATGTTTGTATCCACAGCGTGTATTATCATCTGTATTTATGTATTAATAAATGAAAAAACATATTGATTTTTCTTTATAAATTTTATATAAATCTCATGATCCACTAGAGGTTTGGACACATTAATCAATATAGGGATGAATTCTTCTTCTATTATCGAATTCACCTTATTAAGATCACATATGTTGGCAGATATGCCTTCCTTAAATGAATGGGATATCATCTTGAGATCAACCTCTTCTTATTTCATCGTTGTGTGTAGGAATTATATTTGAAAATTTTACTTAATCAATTATCATGTATATCACTCTCTAGGTAGGTGACATATTGGGAAGAGAATTTTTTATTCTAATAAAATTGGTTTTTTGCATTTAGATTCCAAAGTTGAGGGTTTTCATTTAATTAATCACTGGATATAGGAGGAGACAAGAAATCTAATATTAATTCTTCTTCATAAACAATGTTTATCGGTACCCTGTAATCATGGTTGATCATACTCTAGGGGTTCAAAGGTATGGACCCCATGGCTTGGGGTCTACGTCATGCATATCATTATCCACATTCAATTATTTTCCCTACATTTTGTAGAGTCATTCCTCAACATATATGTCTTCACGTAACATTAAGGGAGAACATAAACCTTATATTACTCCATATATCCAACTATTTTGTATTTTAAACACTATTGAGTTGTTAATGTTGGTTCCATGATTGTATGAATCCAATGTATTTCAATAGGGATATTATTTATTCAGTTTTGTGGGATATATATGTAATTAACAATATATATGTGATACCAAATATATTCTTCATGAATGATCATACTGAGAGGTATTTTAAATGTCTTATTGAACTATTGAATAGTCAGTATTGAAGGAGATAAATCTCCCATCACTATATCCCAAACACCAGAGGATCCATATTGGGATGATATTGAACCTGGAACCATTATCAATAAAATACCGTCATATGTTGGCAATTTTTAGTCTTTCAGAAACATATAGGGGTCTGATATGTCCATGATAAACTATTTCATGATACTGTTTTTTTAAAGATATGGATACATGACATTTTGACCACATTGTATCCACTTGATAAACCTATCCTATATTGGATTCTATATCAAACTCATATGGGTCCAATTTGAACATTATATGTGTCTCTTGGAGTTTTATTGCAAGATAGAGTTCATCTAGGGTAGAGAGTTTGGCTGGGATAATTTCCCACTATTTCAAGATTCCACAATTTTTTATCAATGAATATTATTCCCAATGTAGGAATTCTCCCTATTATTTGGATCATAAGTTTAGGGTTTTTAGGTGGATGTACTCAGTGCTTGATTAGAGGTCGAGGGAATATCTACTACAAGAATTTATGATTCCATCCACATTCCCCTTTCTCTAAGATGTTCCAAATATTATAACCTTTCTAGTTAGTCATGTATGATTACTGGGCTTGGATGAAAGCTATAGGGACCTATTATAACTAGATGTTTCTATTTTAGTTTCTAGATTTCACATTCAATGCTCGGAGACTAATATAATTCATTCATGGGGATTTGAATTAAATATTCGGTTTGTCCACATTCACGTTATCCCTTGTATACTTTGATCCTCCATCCTCACACTCAATTAACCCATTCCAGTATGAGTAAATCATACTCCAATGTATATCAATTAATATAAATGAGTCCAATTAAGTGATATAATTTAACAAAAAAATGATCCCTTCATCCAATGAGGGTTTAATTTTGTATGGCAGTTCCAATTATTCAAGTGCCAGTGGAATGAAGTCTACAAGAGTAAGATCTCACATGGGTTCCAGATCTTGAACATCATATTCATTATTTTAATTTCACTATTTATTATATCCATATTAACTAAGCTGATTCCATGATTTCTCTGTAACTAATAGGATCATTATTGATTTGTGACTTTGTACTCGAATGGTGGAATGATATTCATCAACCACATTTCAAGTGATCTTGTTATCAACCCTATTTACATGGAAAGTCTGAAATTAAATCTATTTACACTCTTATTATGGTTTGATTATGGTTACATAGGTAACCAATGTCAAGGAATTATATATTATCAACAATTTAGAATCAAACACGCTTTGTATAATTCAATTAAAGATGAATGAATCCTAGATGTTGTGACCCAACATCTTGTGGAATGTTACTTGGAAAAGAATATCAATTAGGTTGATGATGTTGTGTTCCATGGGTTTTGGTAGCATCATTAAATTATTTTTCATATCTATATTGAAATAATAGGGGACCTGATACTTTATTGGAGTATATATTATTCATCCATTCCTCTAATAGTGAGAGACCTAGCACTCCTGATGATTTTGGTTGAGTGAAATTTTGTTTCTTCTTCCATTTTAATGGATGATATAAATGATTCAGGTGATTTTGGGTTTCTGAATAGGAACCACTACAGGATTTAGGGAAACATTGGTAGTTTATACCTTACCAACCCTCTTTCCCAATATTGATTTAATAAACTGATATTTTCCTCAGGTCTAATAAATGAAATCTTCTAGGAAATGTATCATTTCATTAGAATATTGGAATATGGATATATAATTCATTGATATTAAAGGTTTTTAAAGCTAATTCCTAATATATTTATTAAAATTCTCTTGGAATTTACATTATGCGATTGGGAAAATTAGTAAATAGGTTAAACCCACCCATGTAGAAATGAATTCAGAAACACTCTTGTTTTTACATTGATTACAGCCTCTGAGGTCATGAGTTGATGTTTTCAAAACCATGGAGTTGAACTAATAATGAAATAGTGGTGAATGTCTTCCCATTCAATATTGGATTCAATGTTATTGTAGGTATACCAAATGATTGTTGGACTCACTAGAGTTTCTATGATACAACTCATCTTGTTTTACTCTTGTTGGACTTGAGGGATCATAATCTTGCTGTATTGGGACACATAATGGTTGATATTTTATTTGATATTTAACTCATCATCAAATTTTGAGAGTGTAGAATTTTAAAAATATTGTGGATGAATAGTGTTATCCACCCATTAGGGGTATTTTTTCTTATTGGTCTACATGAGTGCACTCTTCCAATCCATGGAATCCATTCATGAATCTATGTAATCAATTACATAGTGTAGTTCTGGAGTTACTACAATACAAGATTTCTCTTGCCAATATGGAGAGTTAAAGGAATGATGAGGTGTCATCATTTTGATATCCCACTGATCTGTGATCTATTCTGGGATTAAATGTTCTCCCATATGATGGAGAAACTATTTCTATAATGGATATATTTTTTGACAATCCTTGTGTTATTTATTTATATAGACAAATTTATTAGATCTAAAGCTAGAATTATTTCCCAATTCCACCAATAAATGACTCTTAGCACTCTCCATATGTGTTGTAGGTGGGATATTTAATTTTTTATATACATGATACTATGCGGGAATGATTCCACAATGATGTTACTCATTGTATTTTTTGAGATTTTTTATCTAACTATCTTAATGTGTCAGCCTCTCCACAACAGAGTGAATTTTGGGTATTCTTGGTGGTGAGTGAGATGTATTAACTAATTTCCCTTTATCCTAGTAATTTTTCAACCATAATAGTAGTAATTATTTATATTTGTGTGCCTTATTTTCTCACCTACTACGATTTCATGTTCATGCAGCCTTAGTTTCTACATATATATCACCATCCTCACATGGTATATTGTTTGTCTTCCATCCCTCAATATATTCATATTTATCGACTACATCTATTTTTTGAATGGTGAAAAAATTCACATATGTGTTTCATGAAATTCTAGATGTCCCATTTGTCTCTGTAAATGGGGTGATTCAACTCTGTTAACTCCTCTTTTAAGCATTCTATCTGAGCCATTTTTCCAAACCTTAGTGATATTGGACCATTTTTTCTTAAAACCCTTTTGGTGTTTGATTTCATTAATTTTACATTCATCCTATATTTTTTTTAATTATGTACCTCTGGATACTACTAGACATATTTGAAGTAAGTGATCTAAATAGAAACAGTTTATATTTTGGATGGAGTACAAATGTGACATAGACCATTGATATTTACCTCTCATCCTAGCCAAGACTGGATACTTCCGTGGTGTTGATCATAATTAAAATGAAAATATCCTAGTAATATAGGGATGTTAAATGGATATTATTATCTATTATTGGTAATTTTATTTAGGATTTAATGATTCTTGTAGAGGATTTGATGACTCTTGAGATAAAAATTAAGATATAAAATCCCACCACCAAAAAATTGGGTTGATCTAGAAAAGTGGCTGACTTCTCTTGGACCCTAATGGGGTTGATGAACTACATTATGTTGATAGATATGATAATACCACAACCCAATATTTTGGTTTTATGACCCACAGGATGTAGGCGACATTTAAAATTACCCTAGCCTTGTGGGTTGTGTTCCCTCCTAGATGACTACTATGTAAGCTTCTATTATGATATTCTTAATTTGGTGAAATATACTCTTGAATGACTTGGGTGTAATGAAATCCCATAATGAGAGTCATTTTCTTTGGGAAGTTGTCAGGTTTACCACAACATTAACATTCATTTCTAGAATGTGATCCAATTTCATTAGGGGGTCTTCAAAATAATATTCTAGTATATATTTCCCTCAATTCATTGAATAATTACTTCTTCAATGAAATTAGATTTCACTTTATTGACCGAATGACATGTGCATTAACAAGTCCCCTAATTTCATTGGGGTCTATGACATTATATAACATCATATCCTGGGGAATTTTCTATTATTTGGATGTACTGAATATAATGTATTCAGATTAACCCAATCCTTAGATACATGTGTCTGATACGACACTATATATCTATCCATGAAGTGTTTTCATGATATATAGGAAAACACTACATATGTTATTTTCATGGTCTTCCATAATAGGTGTCTATGATAAAGAGAATGCGGACATGTCAATTTGAAAATAGTGTGTATTAAATATTTAAATATTTCCCACATATCCTTTAAAGGGGATGTGCTCAGACTTCAACAATATATGATTTTACAATATATTTTGGAATTGGTATGACATTTAATCATTCTTTAGACCATTTGGGATCTCAAAATCAGATGTGGTGGTGGGCTAGAATGTGGTTGTGAATTTATTTCATTCTAAAAATTTAAATATATCCATTTCATCATCATCTTCATCATATTTATATGCCTCCAGCATGTCAGACCATGTAGGTCATTTCATTGGTGTGAAAGTTGACAATGGTGATGTTCTTCTAAAGGATGACATGGCGTGATACAAATTAAATACCACTATTTAAAGAACCAATATATATCAATGATTCATACTTATGAAAACATATCTATGTTGAGGTATCTAGGAATATGGAGGGTTTCTTTTTTTGATAGAGATATATCCATTCATATACTTACCATAGAGGATTTTAAGAGTACTGTCCGTTCAATCAATATTTTCATTACCACTAGTATGAATAATTAGGCAATGATCACATTCTAAATCCATAAATGAGTACATGTACAATTGAGGAGTTGTAGATATGTGTCAAACATTCTAGATGATAATGTAATTGGGAATATTATGGATATTATCTTCTTTTTTTGTTGTGATCGAGACATTACTACCAACCTTTTGTGGTTGAATTGGAATATGTGCTTACTACATGATGGTTGTGGGATATTTTTTTATCCTTCTATTTTTAAGGTATATTATCTCATAGTTGAGAATCTAAAAGAGTATGTTAGTGGGATTTCATTTTAAATGTTGGAATATGAGCCTACATGTAGGGAGTTCTAAAATATAATTGTAAACCACATATAATGTGGCGATATGAACATGGTTTATATTATATTTTCTATTCGGAATATGTCAAACAACCTCTATAATGGGATAATGGATCTGAGTCCCCATGTGTATATCCTATTAAGGTTGCTACTATGGATATTCATTGGTGGAAATAGGGATGTGATTCTAGATTTAGTAAGCATTGGAATATTTCGAGTTACTCTATTGGTAGTAATATGAGCGCTATATAAGGTAATTGAAATATTGTATTGAAATAAATGGTTTCAATGGGGATATGAGTCTATTTATATTCCATTGGTGTAGGTTTTTGGTCATTTTATTATAGGAGTTTCATACTGTCCTAAAGCATGAGCCACTCCAACTTGGAGAGCCCCGATCAGAATCGGTATATGATCCCGAACACACGTCTTTGGTGTATGTCTCCCACCATTTTCAATATTAATTTGAGATTGTCTAGATTGATATTCCAAAAAATGATTTTGAGGTTCTGTTGGAATGAGAATAAGAGCTTGGACCCTTACAAAAGTATACAGATAATTTTCCCATAGGGGAGAAATAATGTGCACATTCTCTGGAATAGGGACCGATTCATACTATTCATGTTGATGTGATTATTTGAATTTCTAGATAGTAAATATTAATGTACCTATACCCATACCAATTTCTAAATATACCAAAAAATCCCTTCACTTATTTTTAGAATGTATGTACACATTAGAAAGGCGTGTAAAGGAATATTGGCATGTAGATTTTCAGTCTCCAAAATATAATGGACTATATAATCAATTGATGAAGGGATATAATCAAAATCAATTCATCCTTATTCCACTGGAATATGTCAATTTTATTTAATCATGGGGTAAAGTATATTTGTTCTCTCTTTAATTACTATAAGAGTATGCATTCATAAATGATCAGAGCGATTAGTGATACGATCATGCATGGTAGTTACCATCATAATATACCAACGGGCTTTGTCAATGGATGTAGGGACATTATCTAACAACTATTTTCCACATATTTTTCTCCATGTATATTTTTTGGTTCCCATGAACGATTTTATATGGTATAAATTTCTTAGGTGGTGCCCTCAGCAGATAACTATGGGGCACTAGTGCGATATACAGTATAAATTTTTAGTGGGCATCCTCCATGGAGGCTCATGACTCATGATGCATGCATAGTCTACTCCATGACCCATATCCAATATATATAGGTGTTATTTTTTTCAATAGAATTATTATAATCTTCCAAAGTGATTGGTTTTGGAAATATGTTAAAATAGTTTTGCTTAAGTCTTCCCTATATGGGATGTGCATGTCAGCATCTGTGTCTAATGATCATATAGTGCATCCTAAAGGGATGATATCATACCAATTATGTGGTATTCCTAATCCATCATGTTATTCACTTAACGATGATGGTGTTGAGAAAGGATGGGGGCATTTTTTACCCATGGATACCTCTAATATTGATGATTTTCTAAAACAATCCATTTATGAAGACATAATATTTTTTAAAATATTTCAATCAACTAATTTTTTAATGTCTAATAGATTCCAAGGAAGAATTTTATTGATAAGTGAGTCATCACATGTATGGATCATGTTATATAATCTTTGAAAAGGAAACTCATTTTCCATTTTTATTCCTAGATTTTCGATTTTACTCACTAAAAATTATCATAGTGAAAATGCCCTATTACATGGTTACCATGGATTTATTTTATTATTGAATGATTTCACATGGGGAATACCATTTTTATATAGGAGAAGTAAAAAGTATCCCGATATGTGGTCACCCAGTATTTATTTTTATTGAATATATAGATGATGGTTTCACCATTTGTTTTGGTTTAGCATAATATGGATATATGGTATATCTACTATTGTTATCCCTAGGGTTAGAGATACATGATTTTAGAAACTTATAGTGATTATTTTATATTATCATTACATGAATTCATACATGCTTCACCAACTTTGCTCACCATTTGAGGAATGATTGTTGGGATTCATATATGGTTTCAATAATATTCACATTAGGGTTTATGTTTTTAAAATTTCAAAAAAACTACTAATGTTTCTCGAATATATTAAATGATAAATACCAAATTTCCAATATACGGTATAAAATTGTGGTTCAAGACCCAATGATTCTTAAGAACTCACATTAGTCAAAAATATTAGAGGTTGGTCATATCGCATACATTATGGGAGAATTAATTATTATCATTGGATAGTATTATAGATATAATATATGATCATTAATATCTTAATATTCTTATTATTGATCTACATACCCAAAAAAATATCGGTTGTTGACTTTTATTATATGTAAATTATAATTATATTAATGAGATTATATGAAAATATCATCGGTACTTCATCAATTTCCTCTTATTTCATAGAATCTTTTAGGTGATTATATTTTTAATAAATATAAACAAGAAATTTTGATTTTACTTCCATTGAGGGAGGAGATTGATATTTCGAAGTGGATATTGAAAAATTAGGAGGGATCATACGTATCATTCGATTATAGGAATAAAAATCCACATATTTATCTTTAATTATCCACTTAAACATCATTAGGACATGACACATATGGGGAAAATTAAACATCAAGTTTGGATTTAGAGCGCTAGGAAGGATATATACATATCCTATTAATTATGGGAATAAATATTTTATTTGTTCAATCTTCCCTCAACCTATTGATGTGATATGACCAATAAATAATTAACATGGGATTTATATACCCAAAGTGTACTTATATGGTAGTTTCATCAGGACATAACCCAAGGTCAACGGCCATAAATAGGGGTATTCATATCATTCCACTTAGTTGGGGTTAGACACTATCGTTTCCCATTATGGGGGAAATTAATATTTTTAATGATTCTATTTTTTCATGTCCCCAATCTTACAATATCGTATCATGATATGGGAAGAAAAAAATTGAATGTCAATAGTCTCAATGCATATAAATATTCGACTTATTCACTATGGTAACCCAAATTGGGTGATTGAAATGGATCTCACTCCATTAGAAGGCATCCAACATATCATAATTATATCATGAATTAGATTCCTCCTATTTCAGTTAGACTATATGTTTGAATGTGTATACTGGAAAAGATTATCATGTACATGAGTGTATTCTTTACATGAAGGATATGTGAAAGGGTTATGAATGAAATCTCACAGTTTTCTATAATAATAAAAATTTATATTTTACAAGCTTCATTGGCTATCTAAAATTCCCTAAATGTCATGTCTGTAAGGTTGAAATGTACTTGGGTTCCTCCCATGATTGAATGATACATGCTGATGGCATGTCGCATGATCCGATTAACATTTCTAGAGTATTGGCCTATAAACTGATCGACATGTATTACTTTCTTTTTGTGATCTACACTAACAAATTATGGGGTTTTACGTGATAATTGATGACTTTTGGTATGTTTATCACAATATCTAGATTC
Organism: Viscum album; assembly: GCA_963277665.1. Taxonomy (NCBI): domain Eukaryota; kingdom Viridiplantae; phylum Streptophyta; class Magnoliopsida; order Santalales; family Viscaceae; genus Viscum; species Viscum album. The sequence continues at coordinate 1,858,833,357 of OY728160.1, forward strand.
AAATTATGGAGGGATACACGTAAATGTTTTTAATATTTATAGAGTACTTCACATGTATTGACTACAGAGAAAATATTAATTTTAAAATATAAGTTGATATTTCCAAACAATCCCTTCTGGCTTGGGTGACAAGTCCAATGGACATCACAATCCTTTTTCAATATCATTGGATGTTTTCAAATGATATGGAGAGGTCATGTGTAGTGAATGATGCAATAACATGAAAATTATCTTATGCATATTCTCAATAGTATTCTATATATTCTATAATCATTTGAAATATACCTCTATATTTTTAAACCATTTTCTTATTGAGGTTTCACATGAGCATATATTCATTGAGAAATTCCATCTTGGAATCTAATTATCTGGGGTTTGATAGGTTATACATGGAATGTCCTAGCCTAACACGGGTCGGGTTACTCGAAAATCACTGTTGTCAAACATATACTTATTGATTTTAAAATGTGTAATTATTTTGTAATTTTTTTGTTTAATATATTTTAATAACTCCATAGGTAAGTTGGGATTATAGGTTTTGTCATTGTAAGTTGGTATAACCATTTATATTCATTAAATTTGCATTTCTTTTTAAATTCAATAGGTGTTACCCCCACCTTATGCTAGTATGATTAAAGACACATTTGGGTTTCTACATCAAAGGGTTATTCACTAGACATTTTATCTATTATTAAATCAAAATCACGACTTTTAGAAATATATATATCCTAGTTACATAAATTATTAATAATATAATTAATATTATTTTTTAAGATGTGTATGACTACTTTAATACTAATTTATGGAGTTTGGGTACATAAAAAGTATTTTTTGTTGTATTTTTAAATAACCTTATCATGGTTTGGTCTCTAACATCAAATTAGACATGCCATCCCCATGTTTTAAAATAGATAACATATGCATATAATAACTTTCATGGGGAAATTACATAAATCATACGTTAATGTTTTATAGGATCTTTGTGAACACCATTCTTTAATGGAATAACATATCTTGAAGGAACCAATTTAGAATAATTATTACTTATAAAAATTCCTATATGATTCTCTTTGTCTGTTTTCATCTTATTATATTATGATATCATGATAATATTATTTTATTTGTTATGGATCTATGATCACTAAAATAAAAATAAATTTGTCTTTGATGATGAAATCGATATTTTTTTATTACACTCACATATTGATTCCCACTAAAAATATATTACTATTATAATAAGACTCATTTATATTTCACCACTCATATTCAACACTCATATATTTCACATGAAATAATGAACACCATTTTCATAGAATAACTATATATGAGTATGTCTATAATTCAAAGCTTAATTATTTTTGGAAAATAGTATTATATTATCTTATTTAAACAGTAGTAAATTCAATTCATATTATTGACATTATGAATAAAATAAACATTAAATTTTTTGTTTATTTTAATAATATACATAGGTCCTTATGTGTTATCATCCCAATATTATAAATACTATTTAATTCTATAGTAAAAATATTCTATATTAGTGTCTCTATAAAATATGCATTGTGCATGGACCTTTCGGAACTTATATCGAATGTAGTTAGTTGAAATCATTAAACAAGAGTGGTATCTGGAAGCACATCATTCCCCCTAAAATTATATTAATAATAATTTAGCTATGAAAACTTCCTGTGAACATTTACTATATTATATAAAATCTATATTTTATAAAAATACACCATTCATGAATCAAAATTTATGTCCTAGTCATTTGATTATTTATTTATTTATTATTAACTTAATTGGATTCAATTTTTTCTAACCTCCATGTCCACAAATTTATTAATGGAATTATAATATATTTAAAACGGTAAAATAAAACATCATCATATTTTTGGATGAACTAAATTTATAATTAATCAATCAATCAATGGAATTCCAAAAATGATGTTCATGAATCCAACAACATAAATATATATATATAAATAATTGTGGTTTTCACCATCAATATAATTAAGTATATAATGATGTATATCAATACTATTCCAAATTCATGAGATAAATACACATTTATAAGTTTAGGAAAAAGTAATGACACCTCAAATATATAGTTTTGGAATAAATGTTAATGTGATCATGATATACAATATTGTAGATAACAATGTAATAAATGAATGGCACGAAGATTCAATGTTTATAGACCCTAAATGAATAATAGTTAAAAAATATATGTCTTTCCATATTGATATTACTAAAAAATACGAAATACATTATTAATTAAATAATTATTTTGCTACTTTTTAATTATATTTGTTGAATGTTCTATCCTTTTAAAATGATATATATTGTAAAAACATGACTATATATAATATGTTTATATTTAATAATATTATAATTATAAGTTAAATTAATATATATACATATATAATTATATAAAATACATGTTAATAAATATGTAATAACTATGTTTGGTCCTTAGAACCCCCTCCTTTTATATTTATAATAAAAGTATTATACACTACATCATCTGATACAATAAATGGAGATGATTGTATTAAAAATATTTAAAATATTATTAGTGTTATATCATGCACTATTTATCCTATTAAATATCATTTGAATACAATTGTTTCAGTAAAAATTGATAATGAGAAAAATTCATCTTAATACCATCACACTTGGGTGATTATTATGATTAGTTATTATATGATATATTAGGGATCAATATTTGACAATATGGAGCATCAATTGAAAACTCCACAAATGTATCTAAATAATGTATTACATTTATCTTCTTGGGATATAAGATACATGAGTTAATTATTTCTATATAAATAGGTGTTTTTTTCAATATTTGTTAATGATAATCATTTAATTAAAAATTATTTATATTTTTTTATATCATTAGCTTTTAGTAATAATACATGAATAAAATAAAAAAACTATTACGTATGTTACATGATTAAAATATTACACAATTATAATATTTATCAATGGTTTTTATAGACAAAAGTTTCACAGAATATGTTATAAATTTTAAATATATTTGGCCTGTAAATTTACTACAATAAAATTTGAAAAAGTATATTGTATCAATATTAAGATAACGTATTACACAAATAAAAATAATGACATTCATTTCAAATTATCATCAACCCTATGTATTATTATCAGGTAGTTATTAAAATTGTGTCAATTAGTGTAAATGAAGTAAATAATGTGTTCTGTGGGGTTTTAATGATAAGACCAATAATTGTATAAAATATAGAACAACAGGATTAATGAATTATGACATGATAATGGGAGGATTGAATAATTTAATAGATTGAAATTCATATAGAAGTTCCCATGCTTATAACCATTATTTATACTTCTAAAGATCTATTCATATAATATATAACAATTAATAATATGAAAATAATTTCTAAAAAATAGAATAACTTTTCACTTAAATACTTGAGAATTGTGTAATTATTTTAATTATATGTTAAAACTAATATGATATAATTAATAGTAATTAATGATACTTGTTAGATATTGATAAGACCACTAACCTAAAAGAACAAAATGATTTTTCATGGCTCACCAAAAGGGTATAATTAATTGATAAAGTTGAGAGTGATGTTTTTACCCAAATATACTATCATAAATAATTCATTGGTTTCAAGATTCTAGTTTATATAAACTACCTTATAAGTATCACATTCAATATAAGGCTTTGGAATAATTCATTATCAATTTAAGGGCTACAGGTTCATCTTATCTTCTATAAAATATTTAAATGAAATACTATAACATTATATACTTGATGGCGTCTTTAATAGTTTCTAGATATAAAGGCCTTATATAGTTTAGTAGAGAATAATAATATAACTCACAACCTTATCTATAAATAGAACCACTATTATGCTTTTCATTTTTTCGCCATAAAATCTAAAAATATAGATGATATCAACTCCATGATGATGGGGATTGCTATTGAGTATTCTAATAACTGATGGAAGGGACATATTATTGTGAGAACTAATGATTTGTATTGAACATACATACAATAATTACATCTATGATATTCAGATGAGTAATAATTTAGAAATAGAACAATTATTGATTATTCTTATATTATTTTCCTCTGAAATACAGATGTATAAATAGAATTACATCCTCTTAGAGCCCATGTTTAGTCAATGGTCTATATATTATCATTGGAAGAAAAATGAAAAACTCATCTCTTTTTGTCTCTTGATAACTACATGTATCACTCACAATCTTCTAATTTCCTAGAACTGATTTTTTTTAGTTTTGTAAGGACATAAAAGTGCCTCTCCCTTTATCTAACAGTTAGAATAAAAAATATTCATATAATCATCCATGTTCATACCAAGTTTCCTATATAATTATTTTTTGCAATATATGTCTAATTTTGTTTTGTATATTCCTGATATATCTATAAATATATATTTTTTTAAAATTAAAATAGAAATTTAAACAAATTTACGGAATATAATGATATCAACATAATTCACGTCACTACATCTGGACCACTTGACATCAACAATACTGTAACATTATCTCTTCCAATATGGAGTGTCATTAATAGCATACTATGACCATGAAATTCAATTAAAACAACAATTATTATTCATTTTACTATCATTGAATAATCCTTAATATATATTTATATATTCTCATATATCTAATTGTTTTTGTGAGAATTTTTTTATTATACAAGTACATGAAATCTCAAATTTTTGATATTTTTTTATTCTATAAATATTTTCCCTCTATACTAAATTCACATTGAAACAACATGTTCTCTTTCAGTATTAAATAAGGTGTATTTTATTCTGATATTCACAACATGACACATGAAAAAATTTGATTTTAAATATTCAAAAAATTATTTATTTTTACAATGGTTTTGAGTCATTAAATTATCCTCTCTTTATAGACATCCAAATCCTTCAAATTAGACCATGTGGATGTGACATCATTTCCGAGATAAAAAACCTCATATTTCTCTAGATTAACCTGCCACGCCATTTTTATAATGTAATTTCATATTAACCAATGTTCAAAATTAAATATGATATATTTGAGAATAATTATAACCTTCATGATGTACCACAAATCCACTCTCCATATTATTCTTATGTAGATATTTAGTAATACTCTCATTAATGAAAAAAATATTCACAATTTTTTCAAATTATTCTATTATCTAAATAAATTATGGAATAATATTTCTCTTCATGGTGAAACCATCAATATTTAACTTCTATTTTAAAATAATATATAATATATTGAAGAATGTTTTTTCATTAAATGTTTATTATGATTCTATCTCTATAAAATATTCTCAAGTAAAATATATTTAATCACACATATGACTATATTTTTCTATGGTCAATATTATTGGGAAGTGGTTTTTTTATTCCAAAAAATATTTCCATTATTTTTTAAATAATGCATTTCATGAAAATAATACACATAATACCTCAGTAGAAATGAATAATTCCTTGTTAAACTCAGAAAAAATATGGTCATACCTTTTTCTATATCCACAACTGATCATATTTATATATAGAAATATGAATGTACTGTTTACATTCTTAACACATCATCCTACAAAGAGATTTGGGATTCAATAATTTCATGAATGATTTTTAATTGTGATCTACAGCCTTCATTACCATGATTCCCAATTTAATCCCTACTTATATCTATTAAAAACAATTTTTTTTCCAAATATTTATCACACAAACATTATTTTGAAACATATTCCAAATTATAATTTTAATCAAAATTATACCATAAATATCATATCACCATATAAAATTACATTTTCTAAGAGATGTATAGATATATGGGTCATTATACTCTCCCCCAGTCTCAATAAAATAGAAATTGTAATTTGTCTCTACTATTTCATTCCATTTTATCTCCCATTTTTTGTATAAAATAACTATTATCTCAATACCAAAAATTTCTATTTTTATATACAATATTTTTATTGATATATATCCATATTTTATTTCATGTATTATCCCACTATATCGCATAATTGTGTAATAGTATCTTCAATAACATCACTCCCCCTTTGAGCTATATATTCCATGAAATATCACATCAAATTAAATATGAAAAAAACTTTTCTGGAAAAGGGTAATGAACATTATTTAGAGAGTGTATGCCTCTACAGTTTAATTATCCTTCTTTAATTCCCACAAGATATAACTTTATGAAATTAAATATTCCTCACCATGTTAAAATATTTTAATCTATTTAAAAAATAAAAGGCTCTTTATTCCACTTACGAATCATCCACGGTTCTGGAACCTTTGGATTCATATACAACCATGAAACCATTTGGCTCATTCAAAACCACTATGTGGACAATTAAATATTTCTATTTTTCATGATTTGAATCGCATTACCTCTTAGCTATTTTCTATCACATATTTTAGAAAGTGAATTTGTAGCATTGGAATGAGTCATTAAAAAATCATTTTTAATACTAACATAAAACTCCTTTATCATTACAATATTCTAGGTATATAACATCAATTTTATCCATGCCACAGAATTACTTCCATGAACCCAAGAAGAATGAAATTCAAATTCATTCAACAACAGAAAATTTGATATCAATCACAATTACAAATAATAATTATTTTCTAATAAATAAATTATTAGATTTTTGAGTCATAGGACACATTGAATTAAATAATAACACAAATAATATAATCTCATTATACAACTTGAAATTAATGATTTCCAATTATCAAAATGATTTAATTTTATTCTCGATGTGTAAATATGTATTTAAATACTAACATAAAAATAGAATTGTATATCGTTGCTCCTGAAAAAAATAGGTCCCTTAGAACAACATATTGATGATTTATTTGGTACTCAAAATTCAAAATCTTATATTATTTTAAATGAACTCAGGTGATACCATATGTTTTATCATAACAATTACACAAAAAATTTAAAATTATAGAAGATTATCCTATTGAGTTGTCTTATCCTTATATTTTGTTTGATAACACATAAATTCTAATCTCAAAACGCTTTTTATCTCTATAAGTGGATTTATACACCTATATATTTTTGATATGTCTTCAGCACTACTTTAATTCCGGATCTCCCTCTATATCATTTTTACTTCTTCATTATAAAAACCATTTCCATATTTTTCTTTGATATCCAACAGAGTCACAATAAACTACTTATTAAAATATTATCCTTTATATTCATTCTCAGCAGATTGATCATATATCTCCAACAAATTTTTGTTGCTTCTAGAAAATAATTAAAAAATGTAATAATATGGGAAGAGGGTTTTATTATAGACATCCCTTTGTTTTTTATTATATTTAGTCATATCATAACAACACCTTTTGACCACCACATTAATGCTTTTGTAGTTATTTTACATTACGATACAAAACATGTAAAATATTTCTCAAATATATTTGATCTAGAGTTATTCATAATCTTGGCATGTGAATAAATATTATTTTGAGACTAATCCCACTTGAATATGTTTCTTACATTAAGGAATTGTTAATAAATCATTTATTATTCTTCATCCACAATTAGTATGTTCATTAACAATCCTTTGATTAATTTCTTATGGTATAATAAATGTAACCACATAATGTTACCACTTATTTTATTTTCCTTAATAATTCCTTATTCTCATTACCATCCACTATTATTTCTCTTGGAGAATATTTATTTTTTATTTTAATAAAATATTAATTCCCTAATTGAAAAAGGTATTCTAGGAGAATTCATTTTATGGTGAATGGTTTACCCTTTATTTAGAACTATAATAACATTCTATTATTGTGAGAAATTTATTATCCAATATAACAGATTTCATTTTGAGGCCACTAGACCACCCATTTGTCAATGGAATTAAGGATTTCATTATATTTTATTGTTCTTCCATTTCTATAGATTATATACATATTTCCATATATATTTTGAATAAATAATCTCCATGTAAATTAATACCACATGTAATAATTTTGTTGTTGAGTTTTTATGTACATATACTTTTACAATTATGCACATTGGATTTTCAATAAAAATTCATGGTATCTCCAATTTACCCATAATAATAACACTATATATTAGCATTACATCTTGTTAATTATCATTTTATTTCTGAAGGAAACTTTTATATAATTATTCTTGTAGTTACCTATATTTTATGACTCTAGTTATAGTTGCTACATTAGAAGACATTTTGTTTCTTCTTATTTGATATTAAAAACCTCCCTTTTATATCATAAATATTTTATTAATTTTAATTATAATAGGAATTAATTAACATAAAAAATGATCTAATATGATTGGCATATATTATTCACAATTAATGTTTATTTTTGATATCTCTTCCAAAAAATTTTTCCAATATCACATTTAATTTTTCTTAGTAACACGCTTTGGCCATTCATTATTATACCCATTCTCTTAAAATATTCAATTAAATCTGGTTATATTTATTCTAATATTATATATTATAAGGATATATATTTTATAATAACATAGACATCATTATTGGAAATATATAGTGGATATACATTCTTATACAATTAATGTGTCCCATATTAGTTGTTCTGGGAATAATCCCTTGATTAATGACCTGTTATTGTTTATATTTATACAATTATTTCACTATCCATATAATTAATTATGGGGAATATTATTTTAAACATATCACTTGAAATTTATAAAACACTTTTTTAAATAGATTTATCATTAAATAAAATCTCAGTTACTTTATCAATTTTAGTTTTCTACTAATTCCATATATTCATTCATTTTTAAAACAAGGTAATAGTAATTTCTCGGTTCCAAGAGCTGCCCAATGGTGCCCCATGCCTAGTTGGTCACATGGCCTCAAGCACATTTCCATGAATGCTAGAGGTCACCGACTAGAAGAGAGGGACATGGGTGTGATATTAGGGAACTATTCCCTCATTGTAAAATTAACACAGTGTAAGAAAATAGATAATAATAACATAAGCAGTAAAACATGCGATAAGTAAACAGTGGAAGTAATAAACAACTAGAGAATAAATATATAAATGATTCATGATACATATGTCTAGGAAAACATCCATACTAGTCACAGTGCTTGAAAATATTAATAAACCAAATTACATTAGAAAAAAGATAATCTCTAGTAGCATTGCACGCCTCAGCTTGGTCCCATGCTCTCCAGCTCCACAGAAATCAAGTACCTTATGTAGAACTGTGATTTCCATTATCTAGACCTACATGAATATAATCCGTTAGGGCCCAAAATCATGACCCAAACTAGGTGTGAGGCTAATCCTAGTAGGTAACCACCCAAATTTTTGTGCCTAACAGTCCATGAATATATATGGAAGAAAATAAGCAAAAGAAGATGTAAATAAGGATGTACTCAAAATTAAATTGTCCTAAAGTTTCATTAACTAACATTTACTTTTATGTATTTAATAGACCATAAAAAAATACAAGTAACCCTCTGGGTAGTTCACACAGCCTAACCACTCTGGTTCACAATACAAGAGATGATATAACATAGACTCTCTGAGGAAGCACTCACCTCCAATTCCCCCTATAATCTTCTAATGGTAAACTATAGACACTATTAGGAAGCACTCAATATCAATTACTCAAGTGTCCTCATAAAAAACTATGGGAATTCCCTCAACGTCAATTTCCCCTATGGTCTCGCAGTATGATAAAATATAACAAAATCTCCTGGAAATCCCTCAAAATCAATTTCCCCTATAGTCTCACTACAATAGGTTCCCGCAGCCCTTTGTAAAGAAATCATGAAAAAATGGTAATCATATGCTATGGAAAACCTCAAGAACTACATGGAAAAATAATCTACAAAATATCATAACATGTCAGATAATAATCACTCCACCTAACAATACTATGATTGGAAAACCATGCAGCAGCCTAACATGCTAGGCTATACCAACGGTCAAAAATAAGAAAGCATGGTCAAAACATCCACAGCATGGAAAATATAACAATATTCTCTATCAATTAACCTCTATCCAATCAAACAAGGCATAACAGGAAAATAAAACGCCTAAAACCATAAACACACAATACCTCGAACAAGGGTGTTGGGAACGTTTTCCCATATAACTCAAAGAATAACTAAATAATGGAACAAAACATCTACCTTGATATTGTGAGATTGATATAAATGAACCTAGGGACATGAATCACCCTATAATCTTGTAGATCTATAAAAACACTAAAAATTTCAACTGAGGAAAACTCACAAAATAGGAAGAATCATGAGATGAGGCTCTTAAAGAAGGGTGATCTTACCATGATGATTCCAATGCAATTGAAGATGGTCTATGTAAATAATGGATGGGAAGTTGGGGTATCATAGAAGATTCACATGTTGTAGTCACTTCTAGATGAGACAGATGAAGAAGAAGTTTGTTGATTCTATTAGATGTGACCCTGGCCTTTTTAATAAAAAAATATTAATGTACACAACGAGTTTTTTAAAAGTACACAGTGTGTACTTTCCTTTTACAGCCTTCTATTTAGGTGGTATCCAGGTCACCACACATGGCCATGTACTCAACCGTTACCCGACCAGTGCACGGTCACCCGTGGAAACCAGGTACACAGTGTGTACTTATAAGTACACGACAAGTACTCCTAAAATTTTAAAATAATCCTCTTTTTCCTCAAAAAACTAGAAATGAAAAACATTCCAGAAATTAAGATCAGGGTTCTTACAAAGTACCCCCTTAAATAAATTTGTCCTCAAATTTCCCTAGCAGGTCGGCCTAGAAGATGAAACCTTGAACATCTCCGACCACTATGATCGTACAATGACCTCCCTCTCCTAGGTCTCACCCTATACTCACTGGGGTTTCCATAACACTCGTACCAGAGTAAATGACTAGACATAGAGAACCTTCTCACTTCGATCAAGAATCCAGATATTATTCTCCTCTAAATATGTTCCCACCTTGAGCTCAACCTCCTTCGGTTGGAAAAATTAAGACCGGTCTGAGAAGTAACGTCGAAGTTTAGAATTATGGAAGACGTTATGCATATCATGTTACCTCTATGGTAACTACCACCAATATGAAACCTCTTAACTCTTCGCATCATCTCAAATGGCCTAACATACCGTGGTTAATGTTTACCATGTCTCATAATCCCCCTATGTCTCAATCTCGGTGTGACATGCTGGAAAACCAAATCTCTGACCTTGAATTCTAGAGGTCGTCTCCATCGATAAGCATAAGAATTTTGTCATGACTGTGTAGCATCCTTCCTCTTATGAATAAACCTTATCATTTATGTGGTCTCTTAGAGAATATTAGGTCCTAGCATAGCAGCCTATATAGTCTCCAGCTGGCATAAGGGTGATCGGAATGACCTGTCGTACAATGCCTCAAAAGGATCCATTTGAATAACTGTTTGAAAACTATTATTGTTGGGAAAATCCACAAGAGGTATATGCTTCTTACAAGAACAAAAAAAATATAGGATGCATGCTCAAGGAATGTTATTAAGAACCTAAATCAAACACTTATACATGCCATATTTTTGGGGATGGAATGTTATAATCAGAAATACCTGTGTACCCAAAGCCATCTGTAGTCCCAGCCAAACCTGATAATTAATACATGCATCCCTGTCTAAAACAGTGGAGTGCAGAACTCCATGTAAATTTAAAATCTCTCAGATGTACAACCTTCCCATATCATCAAAACTAATAGTCTCTTTGATCATCAAGAAGTAATAATACATCATGATTCTGTCAGTGACAACCCATACTCCATCATTTCCTTGAGGCGACCTCGTCAAACCTGTCACGAAATCCATCGAGACATCATTCCACTTCCACTCAGGAATGGGTAACTGCTTCAAAATCTATACTGGTTGTTTATGTTTCACCTTCACCTACTAACTAGTGAACACCTCATGAAAAAACTAGAAACATCTACCTTCATACCTAGCCACCAATACTGACGGTGTAGATCACGATTCATCTTGGTGGACCCAGGATGAACTACCCAAACTAAATAATGATTGTCGTGCATCAACTCCCCACATATGTCTACTGGAACCCACATGCACCCATGAAAAAGCATGATATCTTCCTTGCTTATGGTCCATACAGGAATAGTGTCCCCTTAGGACACACTCTCCCATAGGTCTAGGCCTTCTGAACCTAATATATGCTTTATTCGCACTTGATCATGAAGAGTTGAGGTAACAGCTATTGAAGAAAGAAACCCCAACCCTTGTCTGTCATGCACCTCCAAACGTATCTCAGAGAACAGATCCATAAGCTTTCACTCACTGTTGGCCTCTGTAAATACATGTATATGAGCCCTAATGCTCAATTCATCAACCACAACATTGCCTTTCCAAGGCGTATAGTTATTCTCAATGTCAAAGGACTGAAGGTACTCGACCTACCTTCGATGTCTCAAATTTAGATCGCACTGGGTGAAGATATACGTAATACTTTTTTGGTCGGTGAGGACCATAAAATTCTCTCCTATATGATAATGTCTCCAACAACGTAAATCAAGGACAACTGTAGCCATCACGAGATTGTACGTCGGGTAATTCCTCTCATGTGGAATCTACTGCTGAGACCCATACACAATGACTCCTTCTCCCTGCATAAGTACAACACTCAGCCCAATACCTGATGCATCAAAATAAAAAGTATAGATCCTTTCCAATCTTGTAAATACTAGTATCGGTGTTGAAGTCAACCACCCTTTGAACTCTTGAATGGATGACTCGCAAGAATCTAACCAGAAGTTCATCACGAGCTTCTTAGTTAGGCACGTCCGTGGTGCTGCTAATCATGAGAATTCCTGTATGAAATGTCTATAGTATCCAACCAGCCCTATAAAACTCTGCACCCCAAATACATTCCTCAGCTTCACATAAGAAACTAATGCTATCTCTTTCTCTGGCTCTACTGATACACCTATATATGAGATAACATTACCCACAAAGTAAATCTAATCCATCCAAAAGGGGAATTTTTGGAGCTTAGCATATAACTGATTCTCTCTCAGTGTACTCATAACGATTTCAATATGGGTAGGATGATCGTTTCGAATGTGAGAGTTCACAAAGACATTTCCCAAGAAGACTTCAATGAAATAATCCATGTATGGATGGAACACTTGTTTCCTCATTTCCATAAAGACTACATGTGCATTCGTGAGACTGAATGGCATAAAAACATATTCGTATAGACCATACATGTTTTATATGGTTGTATGAGGTATATCAGATGGTCTGACATGCATATGATGGTAACCAGAACTCAATAAAATCTTCAAGAACACCCGGAAACCTTGAAGATGATCAAAGAGATCATCAATACTTTGCAAGGGATATCGGTTTTTGACCGTCAACTGGTTCTGCTTCCGATTATCCACTCAAAGACTGAGGGTACCGTCTGATTTCATAACAAACCAGACTGGTGAACCCTAAGGAGAATTTCTGGGTCGGAAGAAACGCTTTTCCTACAACTCCTCCAACTACTTCATGTGGTCCTGTAACATTTGTGTATCCACAATATAAGGAGGAATGGACACTGGTGTCACTCCTCGCACAAGCTCAAAAGAAAAGTACAACACTTGCTCAAGAGGAAGACCTGAAAATTTTTCTAGAAAGGAATCCCTAAAACGATCAACCAATGGAAAAAGGTCTATCTGTAAAGTACCCTAGTCACTCAGATATAGACTAGAAATCTGGGCTATAATGCTTCTCAACCCATGAAGCTCTGGTCCTGCTCTACTCACCTGGACATCCCATTCTCCCTTATAATGAAATGATATACCTTGGGCTGATGTGAATCTCAACATACGACAATCGCTATCGGAAAAACCGATAAGGGAACTAACCAGTCTATTCCATGAATGACATCATAACCCATCATATATAAGACATATAAGTCCCATAATAAGTGACACCCACCAACCTATAGAGGGAACTCCAAGCATTTTCGTACACTACAAATTATAGTTCCCAACGGAGTGTCTAGTGTCATGATATCATAAAAGGAAAACATATAGAGGCGAAGGCTCACTATACTAGCATTAATTATAAATATATGGGAATCCCCTATATCAAAAAGAGTAGATGCTAAATCTAAGGAAACTCAAATGGTACCTCGAAAGTTAGTGGTTTTGAGATCCTTCTCTTGTTGGGTCATCTCCACTGCAAATGTATAACCTGCACCGCAGCCCTGCGACCCTACCTGACCTCTCTACAAAGATCCACCATGATGTCACTACAATCATGGTGACTGGATACCATGGCCATGACCTCCACATCAGCCTGAATGGTCGGAAGAACTCCAGTTCCCAGATTGGTGAGATATTGGTGGTGCTACTCTTGAACGCGGGGTCATAGAAGAACCACTACCACCAGCTGCTGGTGAGAAATACTTATAGAATCACTAAAGATGACCCATCATGCCATAGGAAATTCACTCCGCTAGGTCTCTTGGGCAATGTGTCCTGGTATTCCTGACCTTCCCGCATTGGAACCATACCAACTGGCTACTGGAATGTGCATCCCACCAACTCGGATCTCCACGTGTAGACTCCCTGCAGCGCTTCCTAATATAATTCAATGAAATAAAAACTCCTTATGTTGAACCGCCTTTGCCCAAAGCTCAAAAATCCCTCATGCTGTGATCCATGAATAGAACCTGGTTTACTATAGAAGTGATAGATGTCAATATGATGATTTTCACCTGACCCGAATCTCTTGTCTGAGACCATCCTCAAACTTCCACGTTAGGAATAACTCATCTCCACCTAAAATTTGGTGTGAAATGTTGTTTCTCTATGAAGATATAATAATACTTTATAACTGAACAAGTACCCTTTTCAAAAATCATGAATTATAAGGCTTGATCGGCCCTCAGGGAATCCAGATTGAAGTAATCGTAGATGTTATGCTGAAACTAATCCCATGACAGAACCAGCTGGCGTCTATCATGTGAGATCACATCCCACCATCTCATGGCGGAGTACTGAAGAATATAAGTATAAAACTTCACCCTATTATCTGCTGGTGTCTATATATGCACAAAGATAGAAATAAAGGCGTCAAACCATGACTCTAATGCCTAATGTCCTCCTTCCCCTATGAAAGAGAGATGATGTTGCTACTGGAAAACCTGCATTAATTCTACCTTAGACGGGGCAGGATGGGGTGCTCCCGGAAAGGTTGGGATCATCCTCGTAGAACCCTCTTGGAACTCTGCATCGACACCTCTATCCGGAAAAATGACTGGTGACAAGACTGTCACAAGTAGAAGATCTTCTTGTGGTCCCTGATCAGCCATATCTAGTGTCTGACCACTACCCTGTAACTGGCATACAACCGGTGGACATCCCAATGGAATGAACCAACAGGGTCAAGCACACACCATTGATCAATATTAATCGGGGCTAAAAATTATAGGTGTATGAAGGGAAAATGTTAAGTAAAGCATTCATGTTTTTCAAAACGTGGATACACGGTGTGCATAATTCCAACATGGTGTGTTCCCTTAATTCTTCACATGGGCGTGTACTTTTTGTCAACCCAAGTCGTGTAATAACCATACACATAGTGTGTACTTGAATCCTCTTCTCCTATCAGAGCTTTCATACACAAATAAGCCACATGGTTCTCCTAGTACAAGACTACACGACGTGGATATTCCAGACACGGCGTATACTAGACAAACATCACCGACTCGTGATGTTAGTCACACGGCCGGTTACACGGCTCACTCTACACAGTGTATTCCAGATGGACATGGCGTGTAATTGTTAGGTTTCAACATCCTGTATTGTTAGTCACATGGGTGGACTCATAGCTAATTCTACACGGCGTGTTTCTACCAGACACAACAATTTTTAGATGGATTCCACTATCCCGTGTTGTTCGTTACGTGGCCGGGTTTGAGAGTTACAATACATGGCATGTTTAAGATTGACACGACGTGTATAACATAGGTTTTATCCATCCATGTTATCAGTAACACGGTTGGACACATGGTCTACCCAACATGACATGTACAATTGATACATGTTGTGTCCCCTCAAGGATTCCCCAACCCTATGTCTCTGCCTACAAAGCCAGCGACACGATTAGAGGATACATGGTGTGTACATACAGAACAAAATGTGTTCTTATGAAAAATTGTTCCATCCTGAATACAATGACACATTTCATGCACTTATCAATACACACCCTATATTATGTTTTTTTTTTCAAAAAGAAGCCTTAGAAACTGCTCCAGATCCCAGAAAAACACTGAAATGATCATTTAGGTGACAAATTCTGATCAGGGAGGGCCCATACTCCTTGAGAATCAAAACATGGAATCTCATACACATTATATAAAAGAAGAAATGGTAATTATCCACCAAATTCCAATCCATGATGGCCAATAACACCTCGCGAACAAAAGTTTGGCTATCATTCAAACAAACCTTACCCAAATCAACACCCTATCAAATAGTAGGTATTCTATCAAGGAATCTGTCACAACAACATGCGTATCTACCCCAACATCTATCTTAATGACATGAAACCACAAATGAACCCTAAGTAGCATGGAAGGAATGCATGAAATGTGATTTCTAACATGTGCATATATGATTCATGATATTGAATACCCTCATCTCATCATGTTGCAATAGAAATAGAACCACAATATTATCAACAGTAACAACACAAAAAATTTGAATCAACCAATGGTGAAATCAAATCAACTGTAAAAATGAAAAACTAGGATGAATTTCAATAACGAGGTAAATTTGCTTTTCCTTGTACATGGATTAGCTACTCATGGGCACAACTTATTAATAAGTACATATTTCATCCTATCCCAGGCTATAGACTCCATAAATTAAATCAAGAAGAAAATAATTCTTCTAATATAACATTATAACGTCCCAGTTCCAGGAGCCTCCTAGATGTGCCCCGTACACGGTTGGTCACATGGACTCAAGGGCATTTCCCGGATTGGCAGTGGATTCCAACTAGTTGAGAGGGCCTTGAGATTGATATTGGAGAAACAATGCCTTCATGTGAAGAGGAACACAACAGATGTTAAACAGATAGTAGTAGAAGCAGTAGCAAGACATGCTATAAGCAAACATCAGATGTAATAAACAACTGGAGAAAACATATATAAATAATTCATGATATGAAAGCATCTAAACAAGCCAAACAGCTGGAAAACAGTAATAACAGAAATTAAAAAAACATAGATAATCTTCAGCAGCATTGAAAGACTCAACATGGTCTCATGCTCTCCAGCTCCATTAAAATCATGTACATGTGGTAGAATGGCGCTTTCCCAATTCTATACCTTCAATAATATAATCTGTTTGGTCCCAAAAGCATGACCCAAGCAGGGTGTGAGACTAATCATAGTATGAAACCACCTAATGATATGGGCCTAACAATTAGTGAATATATATGGAAGGTAATATGAAACACAAGCAATAAACAGGGAAGTACTCAAAAGTATATAGTCTTACAGTTTCATTTACAAACATGTAATTTTATGTATTTTATCAACCAAAAAAATTCAAGCAATCATCTAGGTAGTTCTCATAGATTAACCCCTCTGGTTCAAAATACAATAGACGGTATAAAAAAGACTCCCTAAGGAATCACTCACCATAAATCCCCCCAATAGTCATGTGTGAACAAAATCTCTGAGGAAGCACTCACCATCAATTACCCCTATAGTCATCTAATGGTAATCTACAGACACTCATAGGAATAAACCAAATTCAATTCCTCCAATGGAATCATAACATAACTATATACACTTCTGAGTGATCACTCAACGTTAATCCCCCCTATGGTCTCGCAGAATGAAAAAATATAATAGAAACTCTAGGAAAGCCCTCAACATCAATTTTCCCTATGGTCTCACTATACCAGGTTCCCACAGGCCCATGTAAACTAATACTGAAAAATGATAAGTAGAATCCAATTTAAACACCATGAAACACATTGATTAATAGTCTACATCATATTATAGCATGTCAGATAATAATCACTCCATAATAACAATACTAGGAATGGAAAACAAAGCAACAGCCTAATAGGAAACGCTAGACCAACTGTAAAAAAACATGGGAAGAACATCAATAGCATGGAATGGATAACCCAATTCATAAAAAATTATTCTTTATCCAATTAATCAAGTCATAGTAGGCAAAAAATGGCTAAAGAGATAAACACACAATACCCAGAGCAATGGTATTGGGAACTTTTTCACATATAACTCAATGAATAACTATGTTAATGCACTAACCACCTACCTCGATGTTGTGAGATCGATATACGTGATACTCAGGACTTGAATCTCCCAAAAATTCCATTGGTTTATAAAAACGATAAAAATGTTAATCTGAGGAAAACTCATGAAAGAAGAAGATTCAAGAGACGAGGCTCTATTAGAATGAAGAGATTACTGTGTCAATTCCAATGTAGTCGATAACGATCGAATCATAGAACGAATGGCGAGTTAGGGGTTCGAAGATAATTCATGTCGTAGGGTCTCTCTTGGACAGTACGGATGAAGAAGTAGTGTGTTCTTTCCATCAGACGCGACCTCAGACCATTTAATGAAATAAAAAGATTCTACACAGTGTGTTATTTAAAATTACTTATCCTGTACATGCCTTTTTCGGCCTCCACTTTAGGCAGTCTCTAGGTCACCACAACCTACTATGTTCTTGGCTGTTACCCGGCTAGTACATGGTCACCTGTAGCAACCAAGTACACACCATGTACTCCTAATTTTTTTAGAAACACCTATTTTTCAGCAAAAAAAACCAAAAAAGAAAATCAATCCTGAAAAAGACCTATGTTCATACAGTAATATACATGATTGTTTCTATATTGATTCTCATCGAAAATATATCTACAAACCTCTCTTGACATAAGAGTTATAATATATTGTATTCCACATATATTCATTATTTTTCACCCAAAATAGAAAAATAAGAAAATCACAATAATAATGATTATTTTTATTTATTACCACATTCGATATTCAACTATTAAAAAAAATTCTCTCAATTTGAAAAATGATCATTGATCATTTTCATGTAAATATATCATTGGAAGCATTTTAGGATTTATTCAAAATAATCTTATAAAAATAAATATTTATCCAATTTTAATTTGTAAAATTAAGAGCACTAAATATAAAAAATCTATTATTGGGGTGATTTTGGGTTTATGTAACAACCCGCCTTTTGGGAATTTTTTATTTCTTTTATATTCTATGGGATCATTTCCAAGGGGGGATTATAAGTTTAGATAGAATGTGGTTGTGTTTTTTAAGGATGAAAAAACATAAATATTCTTTTTTGTATCCTTGTCAAGATTATTATAGGTATTGACAGATAAATGGTGGGTTTGGAGATAGAGATGGGATTGTTCCATGCTACTTTAGTCACACTAGCAAGCCAATAAAACTCCCCTGGCTAGTTGGAGGTCAACTAGTGGATAGAAAATGGTTTTTTTTGTTTTTATGGATTTTAAAATTGTTCATTGGGACCCCTTAGCTTTTATAACCTCCCTCTACTCGAATTAGTACACATTTTATCACTATATCTATTTTTTGGGGGCACCCCACTCATTTTCCTCTCTTAATGGTGGATCATCATTAATCCTCCTATAAATATTTTCTTATTTGAAGATAATGAATCTAAAAGATGAGTCTTAAACTCATATTCCATTCTTCGTCAATTTTTTTATTATTGATGAAATCTCTATAAAAGCATATATGTACTATTTTAATATCACTTATGAGAACCACTAATTTCTATCGTTTTGATTTAAATCATGGGTCATTACTAGATTAGTACATCTTCTTTAACATTAGTTACATGATCTATTTTTTAGTCCTTTTTGTACTATTTTTTAATAACTCATATTTTTAGTGTGTTATGTCCCAATTCATTGGTACCATTGTATTAAAATTACAATTTTATATTCCCTTAATTTATGCAATTAGGTTATTTTAATTGCACTAAATCCTAACTATTTTTCTGGAAACCACCTTTGAATGAAGAATGGTCCCTCAAAAAAATATGATCTCTCATTGATACTACAATAAAATTGATCTGTGTATGACTCACATTGAGAATTATATTCTATGAAGGCTTATGTAATTAATTCACTTCATTCCATGGTCTAGGTAATGGTCAATAACAGCTTTTTATCCTTATATTCAGGTCATCCAAGAGTTCCCATTGTTTTTAAAAAAAATTTATAAAATAGTTAAAAATCATATGCATCCATTAACCAAAGAAACGGTTCAATGAGCCACAGAAGATTCAACGCCACTCTCATAAATCATGAACTAACATTGATTAATAATATTATAATTTAATTATTCTGACCTTATTTCATAAATATTGAGAATTTAATGTCATGAATGTGATAATTTTATCTTTTGTTTTAATCCAATATCGAGTTATGTTCTTTTATCATGAGCATTGACATATTATCCATATG
Organism: Viscum album; assembly: GCA_963277665.1. Classification (NCBI taxonomy): domain Eukaryota; kingdom Viridiplantae; phylum Streptophyta; class Magnoliopsida; order Santalales; family Viscaceae; genus Viscum; species Viscum album. Next base: position 1,858,853,946 of record OY728160.1, read on the forward strand.
TCCCTTTAGTAATACAATGTGACTGGATGGTAGTTAAAAAATTACATCTTCAAATATCCCTTGTTTTGGTATTAAAACTAACTAGGGGTTACTGTTTCATTGGCATTCCATGATGTAAAAAACTTATGATTAATGTGTTAGTGAATTGTGATACTCATAATTTAGTAATATTATTTTTTTTGAAATGAGAATATGGAATCTATTCTGTTAATTTATAATGGAGGTGTTGGGATGTAACACCAATGAATGGCCTTGAGAAATGAGGTGTGTTTCCATAATTAAATATCTCTTCCCATTATCACGGAATGTTTTTATTTTATTCCGCATTAATAATGTGAAAATTGTTATGGATTATAGTATATCCATTTTATGGTCAGGTCTTTGATTCAATATTTGAATAAAAATTCAAATCTTATTGGATGTTTTCAAATTCATTGTTGTAGTTGTTTGGGATAATCTCAGTAGGATCTGTTCAATGCTTATATTCATGAATTTGAAGACCCTACATCATGAATTATACTTGATAATCAAAAGCATTAGAATTCCATAAATGAGACCCAATTTTTTCCAAGATATTAGAAAATAATAAATTTTGTTAAATCCCTGTATTTGAGTCGGTACTTTTCTTGAAATTGCCATCGATAGACCACTTATATTCTTTTAGGGGCCCTAAAAAAGTAGATTGATGATGGTTCATCCCTCAGTTTCTACCGTAAAACCACACATTATGGTCTGATGACTACAGGTTGTGTCTCTAATATTCCACATAGAATGTCTTGGGGATTTCTATCGAAATAAATTGATTAATTTCATAATATTTCTAAGAAATGCTTAATGAATTCACATATTATGCTATATATTCTATGAATTGTATTGTTGAAATGTGTACAATGACTGTTTCACAAGACCCATGTTCATAGATAACTTGTTTTGGAGAAAGAACATAGTTTTTTACCTACACCAATGGCCCCATTCATAAAACCAATAATATAATTTCTATACATTCATTATGAATAGTTACTTCACACCATATTTTTAATACTAGCATACTATAAATGTTGAAGACACCATTTTTCATGGGATACTAGGTATTACTCACACCTAGTTTGGGTCACTGATTGGTACCCAATAATATCTATTACATGTAGTTTATGACATTAGTTAGAGACTTTTTTTCTTGTTCTAGGATATGTTATGGGAGTTGTGTATTGATCATGTAATCAAATGAAATATTATATTTTGGTTCCATTATTTATTTATTTATTTTTACATATCCCTACTATAGTTTATAACATAATCTATGTATTAGATACCTTATACATGGGACAAAAAGTGTTCTTACATAGTTGGTTTTTACAAGAAATTATTGAGTTCTAGATCTATTAGTACATCAATGTAGATCATTTAATTTATTTCCTAAATTGATTATTTGTGAGGGAGAATATAATTTCTCCTATCCATACCAACATTAGACCCTATGTAATATTTGATTTCATCTGGCACACATGGAGTATTATTGATTCTTTTGGGATCTCTGGTTTGGAATCCAATGAGTGAACTCGGCCAGGGATGTCACCACATGATATCATTGAAAAAAAATTTATTTTTCATACACTTTTTTGGAATGTATATAATAGACTAAGATTTATGATGACTTATTTGACAGAGTGTTTCTAGGAATGTTAAACCCACGCTAGTGGAAAGACGATGTTTCCCATGAAAACACTAATTTTTCTAAAATTCCAATATTATTTTTGAATTGATTTCACCATGATTAATGTTAATGATAATGGGGTTACATAATTAAGGAATTTATAATCATCAGTTAGTGCTACATGATAGCATAGGTTCGTGAATAATTTTCAGAACAAAGTATTCACTAGATTTTGTTACATATTTTTTTCTATATTCGTTTATTATGTGAATTCATTCCTATTTTGTATCTCTAGAACATTGCAGGTCAAATAAATTTTCAACATCAACCATAATGGGTTTTCCGATATACCATGATGGTCGAATTCTGTCTAACCAGTCATTATTTTTTAAAATAAATGAAATAGTCTAAATAAAATAAATAAATTAACTATAGTGATTATATTTAAAATGGTAATATAATTATATTTTATTTATCATAAAACCAGTCAATTAAAGATGTTTGTCAGTTAATGTTGTGCTAATTGAAATTGATTGGGTGTTTCAAATCTAACATGGGATTGGAAACCCATATAAATGTATCCTTATAAGCTCAGTTCGACCATTTTTCTGTTAATAAATTATTATATCTCTATATATTAATAATATCATTATGTATTTTTGTGAAAATATTAAATAATTTAAAAACTAAGGGGTTTCACTTAAAAGGGATTCCAATTATAACATTTAGAGAGTTTAATTATATAACATGGTATTGAAATCCCATATAAAAAACCCATTTTAGATTGATTTGAAACTTTTTCGATAATACTATACCTATGATTCATTATAATTAAACCATTGGGTGTGAAAATATTAAAATTTAATCGGTGATTTAAAGGGTTAACCAAAATCTAAATAGTGTTTCCTGATATAGATTGTTTATTGAATTCTACTTTCCTCAAACATAAAAATCCAATTACCTGAGAATGATCATCTAGATAAATGATGCTATATATATAAATAAATAAATGATTATTATGTTATTGGTGTAGTATTAACCTAATTTTATAAAGATAATTTTATATAATTGTTTCCTATAAACCATCATTATTAATTATAATACATATGAGTAGTTTAAATGGATAATATGACACATTATATTGTAATTATACAGAATAAAATAGTGTAGGGGACGTTTTAAATTACAATATAATATTCCATGTATGGGAACATGGGAATCTCCCATGAGCCTTAGTATATGTATTTTATCATGGATATAGAGGTTAGGAATGGGAGACAAATGACTATTAGGAGTGATCGTATATTTTTATTTGGTACCTATTAAAATGTTAGTGGTTACAGTGAAATATTAGTATACTTAGAGATAAAAAGCATCAAAAGATTCTTATGAATAATATTTAGGCATGAAATGTGCTATATTTATGCTATTTTTTGTGGATTATAACTCTTAGAAAAAGTAATTATGACCCACACAGGCAGTATTTCATGTTGTATGTTGATTATTTTTAGTGATGTGGGAATCCAAGTGGATTTTTTTAAGTATTTCATGTATTATGTTGAGTCTTTTGAGTGATGTGGACTACATCAAGGCATATTTATTAGGAATAATATTCCATGTGCATGGTCACCCATTTAGTTTGTTGGGAAATCCTTGTTTTTGAGATGTATGACACAAGAGGTTTTCATATATGTTATAAATTGTTGCATGGGATAATGAAACCCCTTCGTTCAATGGTATTAATTATGATAATATATCATATGAATGTGTAGTTTAATTGTTTTTATGAATTATAATAAAGTGTTATTATCAATGCATTGATGTAATATTACTGTTGTATGTGTTTTCATAGGTATTACTAATGAATAAATTGTTTTTTGAATGATCCATGTATGGTTATTTTGTAATCATTTAACAGCTAAAAAAATTGATTGATGAGGTACCCGGTAAAGCATGTAGGGGTGTTAGTTCGTGGGTACTTGCGAATGGGTTATACGGTATTATTGTGTTACATTAACGAGTCACTATTGGAGTGAGGTTACCTTGGGGTTAATAGTTTTTTGGTGAAATATATAGTCTCTACGATGTTATTATAAAAATATGTTACCTTATTTTAATATATTACATTTCAAACAAATTGTGTTCTATGGAACAACCGATCGGAGTTAGAATATATATTTAGCATCAAATGATATGTATGAGCATGAAAAAACAAGAGTGTAATGTGTGAATCTATGAATGGACTAGTTCATGTGATTATTATATAATGATGTAATAAATATTTGTGGTGGGATGTGCAACATTGGTTGTTCGTGGAAGGAATATTATATATTTATGTGGTTCAATAACTTGCCATTATTATAGAATAAAGTCTTCATATGGTATCAGTACATTGAGACATTTCCATAAACCATGACTTATGGTGGATAGATCTTATGTCTTTGGAATTATTGTTAGGTTTTCATTAAAATGAAAACTTGTGAACTCATATGGTGGGGAGTATCCCATTGATCATGGATCGTGAAACCTTCAAAAGATGAGGGTAAATTCTATTGAAAGACAAGTCTTGAATGATAATATTGGAATGAAAAAGATGATGACATGGCGATTTCATGATTTCTTGTATTATAGATGGTTTGGAATTGATGATTTAGGGTTGAGTTTGGACCGAGTTAGGATGATAAATTAAATATCAAGGGTGTAATTAATCTTTGAATTGTGAGGTATTTCTGGCACATTAGTACATCCAATGTTGTAGTCATGTGAAATGGGTGGTTGAGAATGAAACCATTAAATAAAACGATGAGTTGGGTTCATAATTCAGTGTTTTTATCCAAATAATCATAGTGGACCATTTTATATTAATGTAACATAATTTAAAACATATATATGACATCGACCATCAAACTGGGAGAATATTAACATGGTCATCCAAAAGTTGTTCAACCTGAATTTTAGAAAACTACTAAATGTAGAGAAATATGATTCCATTGATTACATTTTATTCATATTATGAGTTTTTTAGGGTTATTATATATAATTATGAATCACCAAAATAAAGTAAATGGTAAATTTTTGTTGTAAATGGAGGTTGTGGGTTGTGTACGACTCCATTGTATAAGTATGTTTCATTTAAAAATGATATAGACATATATTGTGAATAAATTGATCAAAGATCTAGAATCTTAGTGTACAACTAGTAGTGTTCTGTAGATGGGTAGTGTTCATAGGTCATTTGGATGATAATTCCTACTATGGAGATCCACCATGAATTAATTAAGTGTGTGACTACTTATGTAACAACATTCAAACCGTTATGGTGGGAACATAAATATTATGTCTCTTAGTCTAAAATTTATAAATTAAATTCATCTAATTAAGGATCCATTGAATTTGTAACAAGATATGGGTTTCATGGGATCATATCACCATATACGAAAACCATTAAATTGTATGTGTCATTCAGATGTTAATACCTAGGTTATGAGATGTATATAGAGTAATACAACAAATTCTTATAAGAATATTGGGATATAAATAGTATGTTTAATACCAATCACATCAACCTATACATCCTTATGTTAGTATAATGTTTTATTCAAGAACTAATCTGAATGTTGAATCCTAATCGGATAGTTATTAAATCCTCAATGGATGGAATCAAGAATTTATGTTTGAAATTAGACAATGATAGATAAAAATATAATATAATATTAGAAGGAACCTAATTAAGAGGAATTATTATTTGGAGTGATGTTTTTATCTTCTAGTGAATTTTCTCTATAGTCAAACAATTTTTGATTGTAACTTGGTATAGTTTATCATTTTTTTCGGTTGAATCCAAAAATTCTAGGAATTTTTCATGGAATGATCATAACGATTTTATTGAGGCATGGTGGGTTTTGTAGTAATTATAACCTATACTCTCAATGTGTTTATTCCAATAAGAATTCATGTAATTTATTACTCTAAAACTAGATAAGAGGATTGGTTTGGAACTAATCCTTGGGTTATAATTCAGAGATTTGATGTGTCCTCGAATATTTTTTTTGTTCAAGGATTAAAGTGTTGATTTCTTACAAGTTTAGATGGTTGATGAGTTTCCATGTTGTTGGGAGGATGTATCGACACACTATTTTGGTACCTATTTTTTACCAATGGGTTCTTAAATATGGGGGTTAAGAATTGTAACTTATACACATAAGTGTTTTCAATGGTTGACGACACATTAAGTAGGATTTTTGGATGTGTATCCAGTGTTTTGGAGGTATCAGAATATAATAAGAGGGATCAAGTCTAGATTTGTGGCATCATAATGCTGCTATAATCCCACCATATATCAAGTGGGAACTCATCAGCTATCTAGTGTCCTGTTAGAAATTTTTTAAATAGTATAAAATTATTTATTTGACCCCTATCCCTTATATCCATTATCTAATTATTTATAGACTCATTTCCACACTATTGAATTAGAAACTAGTTTCACAATCCATCTATTCTCTTCATGGTGGATTTCCATCAATCCCCCAACATATACTCTCCCATCAAAGGAAAGGTATTGTTTAAGGAGAAGATTTTACTCATGTTCCCTTATCCCTCACTATTCTTTTCAACTACTAATTCGATATACATGTTGAAAAGTATATCTTATTTTCATGTACATTATTATGAACATATGATTTCATTCATTCTAGCTCAAATGTAGGTCCCTTAATATTCCTGTTATGATTCTTAAGCTTAATGTATTCCATATAATTCCTTTCCATTGGTGACATTTTATATTACAAAAAATATTAGCAATACATTATTCTAGAAACTGGTGTCCATCTACAATTTTAATTCAAATGTTATCATTATTTCATTAATTAATATAGGAATTTTTATCACCCATGAGTAAAACATGTAGTTTACTGAACCAAACATGACTAAAATGGTTATTTGGAGAATTAATAACTAAAAATGAATAATGGAATCATTTTTAATAATTATGAATCACAATGTGATTTCCTTTATAGGAGTGGAAATGTAGTTGATCAATCTCTTTCCAGAGGCCATGTAATGGACTACGAAAGTGTCATTGCATGTTAAATAAATAACCCAATATTTTCCCTGGTTTTTAATAGTTTTGTACTGAAATTGTTTTTGAATTTTATAGTGTTATAACTTATGAAACTATCCAACATACCATGGAATAATAATGGTTAATATCTCAGATTGTGAACTTATATGCATAAATAATCATATAATATAATTATTTGATAATATTTTATAAATAACATGGATGAAAATAAATGAACAAGAGGTACTTGATATTTTATTTTTGGCCCAACTCGAATTGGGGAGCCTTAATCTATATTATGTAACTCATACCCTTATATCCCTTAGGTAATATAGAATGGAATAATTCTAGTTAATATAATGATAATTTATAAATTGAAAAATTTTACTATTAAATCTACCAAATATATATTGTTAAATTGGGAATAAATGATTCAATTTTTTTTGAAATAGTATTATAGAGTTTTGATATACATAACTAAATAATATTACCCTTCAAATGTGAATATGTAATTAGATGGGATAATGACTAATGGTGTTTTTGTGGTGTGACTCAAATAAATGGACCTCAGTCTTATGTATGATACCTTAAAAAAATTTAATTCACTATTCAGTGGGATGTTGTTTCTTTTAATCCATGTAAATTTAATGAAACAATTTATAGATTAAATGTGATGCGTGTCACGGGTATGCCATGGATTATTGATTATAATTCTAATAATGAACCAAATTGGTGCCATATGATTCATTGATGTATATTCTAGGGGTTTTCCCACATTTATCTAGTAAATTTCTTAAATTAATGAATACAATAGTTCAAAAAATTATATTTAATTGAAATTTATGAAAAATAAAATATTTGTGATAATATCCCAGATTTGACTAGATGTCTTAAGACATTGAATTGATTGTATTTCCATATTCCATCACAATATAAAATCTTCTACAAATTACCATAGAACATCCCCATTTATTTGGTTTGATCCGTCATTAAATTTGGAATTTGGATGGTTCATTCCTTAGATAATACTATAGGTCTATTTTCAATGGATTGATCACTATCAGATTTCACATCAATTCCGCACATAGAATGGGATGAATATTTAATTCGATACATAAGGATTCATTTAATGTAATTGATTGAATCACAGTATGGACTCACCTTTTATAAATATTCATGGATATCTAATATTATTATAATGGGTCTTATGGATACTTCCAAGGTCCCATGTTTTGTGATATCTTGTCTAGAATAATCTGAATCTGGTCCTCTAGACACCACATGTAGGCTTGTTTTCAACTAAATATCACTACACTTATGAATATACACAATGTATCATGTGTTTTGTATTCAAAAACCAAAAAAAGTAGACACCATGTGCAATGGAAAACTGAATTTCACTCACACATATTTTGTTGATTCCCCTTAGTACCTAAGAATATCTCTTGTCAAAAAGTCAAGACAATGTTTGGAACCTCTTTCATATTTTTTGTCTGGTACATGATTTAGCATGGCAGCTACATACTGAGAATTTAATTTTATTTCATTCAAGTCTAATGTTTAATTTAATATTTATTTATTTTCACCATGACCTATTGTATATGTATCACCAAATGAATATATTGACTTCTTTCCATGTGTAACATCATGAATTATAGTATGGTTCATTTTTATTATCATTTTACTAGTTCTATATTTCATAAAACATTCATATAATTTATCGAATTTAATTTTGGATGAGTTAATTTATGGGGAAGAAGGTATATAATCCTCACCATACCACCATTACACCTTCACTGCTAGTGAGAAAATTGTGTCATATGAGGTGGTGTTCCTGATAACATGTGGCCATATAGTTTTGCAAAATTAATGTGAACCACTCCAATTTCATCACAATTTAAATTTTATTAATAAATATATTATTTTATTTCCCTTTCAAATATTAATCCAATTGAATCATTTTTAATGAATAAGTGTAATCTCACTTTCTCTTATCACTAAACATTGTATGTTAAACACATATGCATGAATCAGAAGCAAAACCAACAAATAACATTTGATGGATCACTACTAAGATTAAATATATAGAGAATGTACAAGTTGATGAGATAGTGTATTGGAATCTAATATCACAAACTATTACGTATAAATAATGTTTTATTTCATGGAAACTCTACTTTAAGGCACATTACCCTTTCAAGTTTCAATAATGACGCAAAATTAATATATTGTCTACTTCCACTTCTTCACCATTATGAAATGCTTTGGTTGGTGATTTATTTAGTTATATTTTCTGGTGTCTCTTAAAAATTTTATTGATTGTATGGAAAATTGAAAATCAATACAGGTTACTAAGATACCTTGGATCATCATCTCTAAATAAATTTTTTTTATTATTATCATTATTTTTCTTCAAAATATATTATCCCAAATGAGATAAACTCAACATTGTGGGAGTTTATTCCTATAAAATTGAATTTAAGATATGAGTTCAATTATAATACATAGAGTAACTATTTTTAATATAAATAGATATAATATTAGTAACTATACTCTCTATATGAATAATAATCATGAATGGATATATTATTGTACAATTCAATCTTCATCCCATCAAATATCCAAATAGAGTTTTATAATTACTTGATATTTAAGAACATTTTTCATCGATAGAGATTTTATAATGTTTATAACTCTTCTATGGATCTCATCTCATTTTTACTCTGGAATTGATCATTTTTCATTCTATATCTTATCAATTTTCAAAAAAATGTGGGAAATTTTGATAGAGTATTCCAACCCTACAACCATTGTTCTAATGGGTTGAATCAATTATTTTCTATATTCCACCATGAAAAATACCTTCCCCCCATATTATTAAATATGTTCAAGAACAATATTTGGGATTGGTTAATTCCATTAATATTGATCCAAATTCTATCTTTTGTATTACACAATGAATACATAAGATATTCTAGAAATCTCAAAAAAATGTGATACAACTCACCATGGTATTCTCACCCTCAACTATAGTTACAATTTTGTGTGATCTATTCGACATTTTTATAATCTTAAATCAATATCAATAGAAAAAAATCCAAAATTTACTCCTTCATAATTCATTAAAATATCATGGTATGGTCTATATATCTCTTCTAATCATCCCTGGGAATGAGAAGATTACAACATGACACAATTCCTTTTGTAATAAGACATTGTAATCACAATGAAGTATGATTTATAGAATTCATCCAAAAATTAATTCTCTATAACAAAGAAACGACAATGTGGCTTAACTATTTTATGATTTTCTAATTATTGTGTGATCCTAAAAGTTATAATTTTAGAAACGTAATGTTTTATCATAGCTTATCATTGTGGAATGAATTTATCCCAATCTACCCTCTTCATAGGAAACCCACTATTTAAAAACATTTCTTGTACGGTGGTAATAAACTCTATGATAAAACACCACATTTAACTACAGATACACCCATGTCATCTTTTTCCATTTTTTATCCTCTACACATATGATTACTCTTATATGTATACAATTGTGACATGGATACATCCTTCATTGGGAAACACCTCAATAAATTCCAGATTATTCTAATAAGCTCATTAAAAATACTCTAATTACTGAAACATAACATTAGTCTTTTTCCAATTATTTTAATGTATAAACCGGTTATTACATGGTCTTTCACTACATATCCAAACCATAAATATTTTTATTTTCAAATTAATATACAATAATAATGACTACGAAATAGTTTTTATAAAGGGTGAAATATGATTCTTTATACATAATTTATTGTTGAATAGACTCTATTGAATCCCACTCATGAAAATATTGTGGCAAGGTTAATATTTTTTCATCATTAATAGTATTCTTCACTGGAAATCATAAATGATTCTCTGAACACTCCATGAATTCTCCTTTTACCCTATGAATATCATAATAAAAAACATGAAAATGTAAAACCCACCAAAAAAAATTTCAACCCATGTCCATTATCCATAATCCATGATCACTATACATATAAATATTAAGGAATTTTTTATTTTTATTACCACCATCCTTCATATAGGCATTGTAGTGACATTACTTCTTCCACAATATATATTTCATAATGATCCATTCCATTCCATTCCATATTTACCAATTTCATGAAAACTAAATTATGTCATCAAATCCAAAATTTACTACAAACAAATACCCAAGAAACATCTTGGTTGTGATAATATCTATTATATATATATATATTATATAACCATGTATAGGTTGAAAAGGGAACACTTGTCTGCCTATCTAGTTATTATGATCCCTATACTAAATTATTAGTATCACTCCAAAAAGAGACCATCACTTTTTATCCTAATGGAGAATGATTATCCAAAACCTATTATGATATATAAATTTTTATTAGATTAAATCATAATTTCATTTAAAAAAATGATTATAAAATTAGTCAAAATTATACCTTCTATGTAACTACCATCAATAAACATATTAACCATTTCATTATTGTCATCCCTAAACATGTTTCAACACAACCCTCTTCCAAATGATAGTTATCACAAATTTAAAATTCATAACATTATAATCAGGAAAAAATCAGCATCCTTGGATGATACCTATAGAGAGAATTATAGAGACCTAGGATTTTCATAAATAGATATTAAATACATTAAATTGAATCCTTATGGATTTCCATAATAGATTTTTGTTTTTGGGGACTATGTATAAGATATTATAATATTTTAGCATCATACGACATATCTTAGAAATATCTTCTCGTGTATCACTACACTTAGTAATAACATACCTAATCCATTATTTATAACATTGGGATGGAAATTTATGAAATAGTGAGCTCAGAGGCTCAGTAATGATAAAAATAAGAGAAATTATCCTATGATCATATGAAATAATAATATAAGTATAATGTTACGTGATAATTAATATATATTACATTGTCCGTTCCAAATCCTTCAGAGATCATAAACATGAGTTTTACCCATTAAATTTAATATTTATCAAAAATATATCCTAAAAAGGTGATAAATCATTAAAAATAAATCCTTAACAATAAGATCATGTGTTATATTCTTTCACCATCATAGGTTTTTATGAACATTTAATATGTAATGATTAACAACCAATACCATTAGCATAGTGTGTGTAACGAGACATATTTATAGAAAGGAACAACTCATTTGTTGTTGTTTTTAATTATTTTAAATGGCATGTATAATGTTACCAAAATGATTAATTTGGGTCACAAGGGTTTCTAGGGACTTTTTGGTTCCCTAAACCCCAACGATTTTAGAAGTGATCTTAGATGCGAGGTTAGTAGATGTAGTGTTGCCCTACCCCATTGCCTCTACTAACCAAGATGGTAAAATGGGGGAGAAGTAGGAGATATACAATTTTCCTACAACTGTGTGGCTCTAGTAACATGACTATGTAAAAAATGAACAACATTTAATAGTTTATTTTTTAATGTTCACACAAGTATAGAGAAACCATGAACCTTAATCATGTGTGGGTATCTGCATGGGCAGTGGCTTCAGTATAATTTGACCATTGTTTAGCCATACCATGTTGACAAACCATGCACCACCTATTTTAAGTGTGAAAATTTAATTTATCCCCTTATTAATGTATTTACCCTTTTTTAATTTATCCTCTCTTCATTACATCATATGGATATTATTTATAGCCTCGATGAGCTCCAACATCGTTCAACTAGTGTTCTTATGTATCTCTTCGATTTGATGTCAAATTTGAGCATCGTGAGAAGCATAAAATCCATCTTCTGAATATATACAAGACTTTAACTTCATATTTTATTCAATCCTAAGATACTATATTCTATTTATGTGAAATATCTTTCTATCTATTTTCATGTATTTTGACTATTTCTTTATTTTCTCTCAGCCTACTTAAACTTTTTGGTATCCATCAGATGAGGAGTTGTCTACAAATCTATAGTAGGTGTCACCATCATTTTATCCATGATTTTTTGTGTATTTATATATTATACATCTTTCCACAAGTTAAACATTCCCTCACTCCATCATTTAATTGATTTCTTCATATTATATTGATCTATGCATATTTATATTCCCCCACTGATTCTTTTTTGGAAAACTAATGATGTTGACCTTGATCAATGAAATACCTTGGGCGTGTCAACTTAAATTTCCATTTATATGTCATTTTTTAATTACTAATAATGAAATATATGAATCCATTTTATATTTTAATTTCATATTCCACTGCAATGTAATTTTATAATGATCAAATTTTACCTATTTTGTGTTTGGCCCAACTTATGATTGGAATTTCTCATAAATGTATTTTCTCTATTGAACATGACACAATATAAGTTCCCCTTTGAGACTCATTAATGTAATTCCATTTTATTGGTTAATTTAATGAAATATAATAAACGGAATGGATTCTTTATGGCGAGTTTCCTTTCTTAAATAAATTAAATGAGTTCTAAAAATCACTTCTGATGGGTGGTACAACCACACCAATCATTTCCTATTTACCATAATATTTAATTGAACTATTATGAATTGTTAATATATATGGTCTTGGTTAGTATGATTAATGGGAGGTAATACCTCATGTATATTATTAAAATTATAATTATGCATCAACATATTCTATTGAAAGATTGTAAGGGTTATGTTGGGCATGCTAGTTTAACAACCATATACATTTAGAATTGATCATGATGTATCACACCATTGAAACTATATGGATGCTGAGAATAATGAACCACATCCCTTGGTTTAGTGTTTACATGACGGAACACTCCCAATACAGAGTGTTGATAATGTTAAATCACACTATTTATGCGTTGAAGGGAATATACCATATTACATGACCCTATCATCTCATTTGGCCTACTATAGATTTATGAGTTGCACCCCGGTCCTTCTGCTACCGTGTATTCCATGTATATGTCCACATACATCTACACATACATAGTCCATAGAGGTGGAATAAATATATTACTATAATATATATATATAGTTTTTTATATGATGTAAATTCAAACAATGAACCATATTAAGTCGATCCACCATGTGTCATATAATAACCAGGTGGAATTTATTTTATTTATTCATAATTTACTATTATTTCAATTATTCCAACACAATATTTGATTTGAGAACTCCATTTTTTGAGTTTAGGTATAGTTGGTTGAGGCCTACTGGGATTTTATCCTACCCCCTACCTGGGTCTCCTTTGGTTCTTGAGTAGATTAAAAATCTGTATATATGAATAAGAAAAGGTTCCCTAATATATACATCTAGTATTATTTCCTAATATATGGAGAAAATGTGAAGAGGATCGGGCATAATCTTTAGATACTAGTGGGTATCCTTTTTTATTTTTGTCTTATTGTATAACTTCATTGTATATACATGTACCCTATTCCATTTTTGTATATCATCTTTCCATGAATCCATGTACATGAAACATCCTATATGATTTTTATATTATTACATAGTATCTCATCTATTTATTCATACACATATTTTTTTTATGTTTATAAATGCTTTAATTGTTGAATTATTATTTTTATAACCACTGTTCCACACTAATAATTGGGTATAATCTCCCCAACATACCACCTTTTCACCATCTCTACTATTTAAAAGTCTCTAGCATATGAGGAGGCACGCTTTAGACCATGTGACCCACCATTTTAGGGAACATGTTTAGAGGATTCCAAGTTAGGATGTTATAATGGGGCAATATAGACATGTTATTCATCATTTTTTTTATATTTTGGTAATATATTGGAAACAATAAGTTAATAGTATATGTAAATGACCCTATTCCTGGATGTGAATACACTATGTATAAGGGAATCCCAAATTAGATGGGAGGGGAAATTACTATTATTGATTATTCCTATTATGGTTGATGATATTTCACCATTGGGAGATGAACCTCTCTTAGGTTGGTGTATTTAGTAGTATTATTGAAATGATATTTCTTTATGATGTCTAGATGAAATTAGTGTGTTTCATTAAATGCATCACTATAAGAAAAATATGACTAATATTCCATGTATTTTTCTATATCATGTCCATTTCTAGTGTGAATTTCCTATTACATATTGCCAGTGGCTTGATTATATATGAGACTGTGTTGAAATTTTATTTAGGATTAGAATGCATATTTGAGACTTAAGGTGCACACTATAACCTAACAATGTTATCCTACATATTTTAAAGAAGACTCCTTATGTAGTTAATTATGGCACATTTTGTAATGACCCGACTCTTTGGAAAAGGTAAACATCGTTAGTTTGTCTTTCAAATGTTTCCATTACATTTGTTTAATGTTTTTAACATCCTAAGGAAGGTCTGAGGAGTGTCTGGGGTTGGTTCGGATACCGGGAGTTTCATAAATGGGCTTGCAGACAATGGTGTATGGCCTCCACATGGTCTGCGCATGGCTTTAGAAAAACCGTGCGGCCTTTGGACTGGAGGCAGGAATGTGTGCATGGTTTGCACACAGTTTGATTAAACTGTGTGACTAAACCGTGAAACCTTGTTCTGGAGGAAGTGGGGTGCGCATGGGTTGCACAACGTATGGTAAACCGTGTGCCTAAACCACGTGTCACTATTCTGGGTAAAATTACCATTTTCCCTTGATTTGTTTTAAAAGCCTAAACCCCTTTCGTTCTTCCTCTAGTGGACAGAACCATAGGGGAGCCTTATTTTGAGCTCCAAACCCACTCCTCTCTCATTCTCTTGTCGTTTCATCATCCGACGACTGTTCTTCGATTCGCTGAAGGCCTTGGATCACCCTCGGTAAGGCTTACCTCACACACCCCTCTTTCTTCAGTAAATATTTTCTTTCGTCCTATTATTTTGATGCAGGTTCATATGCCCTATTTTCAGGGCATTAGACTGGATCATATATGTCTTCCAACCTACTACGAATCTGAGGTTGATATCAAGTGATCATACACCTACATCTCTAAGTCAGGTGGTCACGTGGTTTCCATTTGGGGTTTTTTCCATTTTGAGTTATTATCATCGTTCTGTGGTTTGACTTTCACCAAACCCCTTATTTGAATTGACTTATTCATATCTAAATGACTCGTGTGGTATGAGATTGATGAACCTAACATTGTTATGGTGTTTATATGAGGTGTGGACTAGGAGTGGTCAACCATTGGGGATATTCCTTGAGATTTGTCCCGTTTTCACCTTTGGACCTTAATGATATGTCTGGAGAGGCATTTACCATGTTAAGATAAAGATATGATTTAGATAGAGGTTGGCTAGGATGAGATAGCCTCAACCCCTTGAATGAATTGAAATGTATGTTTTATTGAGATGTGTTTATGTGATATTATAATATTGAAATGCCATGATTTGTTAATGTGATAAGATATAAGATTGATTGACTTATATATATTGTGATGTCAATGGTTATGCCATACTGTGTTGACATGCTTGTGATAACCTGTGTATGGGCGGGAGGCATTCTTACCTAGTGCAAGATGAACCTCCATGTATGGGCGGGAGGCATTCTTACCCTGTGCCAGATGAATCTTCGTGTGATGGAAGGAGGCATTCTTACCCCATGCCTATATACCATTTATGGGTGGGTGGCATTCTTCCCCATGCCAGTTATAGTGCTTGTGGACGAGAGGCATTCATACCGCATGTGAGTGATGATTATTATAGATGTGAGAA
Source organism: Viscum album (assembly GCA_963277665.1). Classification (NCBI taxonomy): domain Eukaryota; kingdom Viridiplantae; phylum Streptophyta; class Magnoliopsida; order Santalales; family Viscaceae; genus Viscum; species Viscum album. The sequence goes on from OY728160.1 coordinate 1,858,870,403, forward strand.
GCATGGATGAGAGGAATTCATACCTCATTCCAATGATGATTATTACATATGTGAGAAGCATGGGTGAGAGGCATGCTTACCTCATGCCATTGATAACCTATATCTATGTACTTACACCCCTAGTGATTCTTCAGAATACCATCAATGAGCTGAAGCAGGTAGACCCTCCATGTTTATTTCTGAAACCTGAGTAGGAGTGTTGTTTATTACTTTTCTTTACATACTTTCACTTTACTACACACTGTTTATTTTTCGAACATCTATTTGGAATACACGTAGACATCATTGGTGGTGGCCTACTGAGACTTGTCTCACGCCCTACCTGGGCAGCCTCCTTGGCACCCATGTAGAATTTACTACTACTGGTACTAGTAGGTCCAGGTGCCCTGCGTCATGTTGTTGATATATACATATGTTCTAGTTGGAGTTCCAGAGCAGAGGACCGAGCTTGGATAGAGATGCTCTTGGACTAATTTTGTTCTCTTTTTGTATTACTATGTTGCATGTTTTCCATCTATTTCCTTTGTATTGGCATTCCATGAATTAATTTTGTATTAGACACTGCCTATGTGGATTTAGTATACGTATCTGGGTTTTCTTACTTCTGTTGTTTGGTTTGTATGTTTCCCTTCTTCTCATGTTTATCCATTAGTTGTGCTTCCGATATTTAATTAGTTTTTGCTATACCACTTTGTACACTGGCATGGGGGTACAGTCTCCCCACTCACTTACCATTACACCCCCACTGCTAGTTGACATCCCCTATCCTATGGGGAGACGAGTCAGGGGTTATGTGGCCAAATGGGCTCGAGGCTTGGGTTGAGTGGCAGCCGGGTCCGGGACGTTACAATGTGGTATCAGGGGAGTTTTTCCTTCTTGTTTTACTTTTTTGCGATGATAGAATTTTAGATTGGGAACACTTAGGTACTTAGTTATAAGACATGCTTGGGCATCACGAACCCACGTACAGCGAAAAGACCAAGTTTCCTAAAATATGGTGTTATTGATTCTGCTATTTACTATTGATATTGTTTCACCATTGGGTGCATCACATGTTTTGTGATGTTATTGAGATTTTTGATGATGGAATTTGGATTTCAGGGTTTGACCCGATGAAATGAGGGCTATGCATTAGAACATGCGACATGATAGGCACAATATTATTATGTCATGCATCATGCCATGCCACATTTAAATTTTCAGTGACTATTTCTTGTTGTTTATTTTCATGCCTTATTAATATGTGTGAAACTATGCTAACCCATCTTGCATGTTGTGAATTGAGTAATGATGTGGATTTAGTGGGTGTCACTCTTTGGTTCATAAGGTGTATGGGCCCTTATTGATTGGAAAATGACATTCCAACTAAACCAATCATTTGATAGAAAGGAAATTCAAATACTTAATAGGCATAAGTAAATGAGAAATGGCATCCAAGTGTGTTTCATCTTTCAGTTCATGAGGTGTATGGGCCCTTAAGGGCTGGGAAATTCCATGTCCCTAGATTTAGTTAAATAGGATTAGTTTCAAGAAATACTAAGAAATCTTATGTGTGTGGATACCTGATCTTAGGGGTAGGAAGGCTTAGTACGTGTCCTAGCTTCTATAGTTCAACCATTAATTTGTTGGTTTCTTATTTTGATATGTTCTTTTTGCATTATAGCACTATCCCTCTGAGATGTCCTCGAGTCATGCGGGCTGAAGGCGGCAATGATCACGCTCCTGAAGTGGCGGGCCCTAAGTCACTAGTTTATCTTCCTGTCAAGCCACCCATGGCTCCTCTTGATATTCTGGAGATGGGAGACGATGTCCAGTTCCATGAGAGCTTCTTGGATATGATGCAGAGTATGAAAGGTGGAGTGCGACCTACCCTGGGTATGGTAGAGTTGACCTGCGAGTTTCAGTCGTAGCATCCTCCTACTTTTACTGGAGATGGTGGACCACTTGCTGTGTAGTCCTGGTTGGAAGCTATTCTGACAATCTTCAAGCACCTCGAGATGCCTCCAGAGCGGAGGGTCAAGATTATAGCTTATATGATACGTGGTCTACCCAAGAGGTGGTGGAACATCATCACCCAGTCAGGGTAACAGAGAGATATGATCAGGAAAGATTTCTAGACCACCTTCTACGATTATTTCTTTCCTCATAATTTGAGGGCTGATATTGCTAAGGAGTTTATGAATCTGCAGCAAGGGACCATGACAGTCATGGCATATTTGTCTCGTTTCACTAAGTTACATCGTTTTTATCCTACACTAGCTGCTGATGATCTCACAACTACTAGGTGTTTTGAGGATGGGCTATGAAATACCATCCGGTTGAAGGTTAAGATGTTTAGGTTGATGGCCATTTCAGATATTATCAATCAGGCTCTGATCACAGAGAAGAATTTGAGAGAATCAGACAGTTTTTTACCAGGGAAGTTTGGCACCTAAGGGTTTTAGTAGATCTACATATAGGAGGAAGTGACATTTTAGGACTCTCGTGGTGTTAGTGGTGGTCAGACCATTTTCTCAGGTGGTACTCCTATCTGTCACCAATGTGGGGTTCCAGGACATATGAAGAGGTAGTGTACGTGAAATACAGCGGAGTGCAGAGGTTGTGGTAAGATGGTCATCTCCACCATTTCTGCAGGACTTTTCCCCCATGGCCTAGTGAGTAGGGATATACACCTACTCCACGATCAGGTGCTGGATCGGTAGGATCGCATAAGTCAGGCAGCTGGAATACCGCAGGCCGATCAGGCGTTGGTGGAAGTCGAGGCAGAGGTAATCAGGTGTATTACTCTTAGCACCAGGTGGGTGGGTCTGTTTAGTGTAGTCAGGCCGTGACTCAGGGTCGTGGTAACGTCTAGTTGTATGCAGTTGATCCTACACCACAGAACCAGTACACCATGTCATCTACTATACGAGGTACGATTCTAGTTGCCTCTACATTAGTATCTGCTTTGTTTGTTACAAGCGCTTCTCACTCTTTTATATTGGAGGCGATTATTGGATGTTTGGGCCTCCACATTGATTCATACCATGGTATGATCATGTTAGGTACCAAATTAGGTATCCGTTCAGAGGGCGTTCGTAGTTGTCAGAATTGTCCTTTTGAGGCGGGTGGTTACCTTTTCATGTGGAACATGTATGTTCTAGATATTACAGGTTTTGAAGTAATAATCAAGATGGACTGGTTAGTTCCCTATAGAGCCCGGATTGACTTATATCGTCAGAGGGTGGAGTTTATGTCACCCTAGGGTGACACGTATATGCATAAGGGATAATGGGATCTTAGTGCGACACGAGCGGGACCGGAACACCAGTGTTTGGGTGGTGTCACGACACAGGTTTCCTGTCTTTATCTCGATGACCAAGGGTTTCAACCCTCGGTTCATCCTCCCGTGGTGGATCATTTAAATGATGTCTTTCCTGATGATTTCTCTAGTCTACCTTCGGTTCAAGAGGTGGATTTTACTATTGAGATTTTGCCAGAAACAACACTACTGAGCATTACTCCTTATAGGATGACACCTAAGGATCTTCTAGAGCTCAAGAGTCATCTAGAGGACCTGGAAGAAAATGTATTAATACATCCCAGTACATCTCCTTGTGGATCACTAGTTTTTTTCCTAAGAAGGTAGATGGTACCCTTCTTCTTTTCGTCGATTATCTTAAGTTTAAACAGTTCACTATTAAAAATCGGTATCCTTTACCTCGAATTGATGACCTCTTCGATCACCTCTAAGGAGCTAATCTTTTTTCAAATATAAATTTGAGGTCGGGCTATCACCAGGTACGTGTTAGGACTTAGAACATACCTCGCATGGTGTTCAAAGGAACGTATGGTCTCTATGAGTACCTAGTCATGCTGTTTGGGCTTATGAATTCACCTGCAGTGTTTATGGCTCTCATGAATCAGATTTTTCACCCTTACCTTCATTATTTTGTGGATGTATTTGTTGATGATATCTTAGTCTATTCATGATCAATACATGACCATGCAGCCCATCTTGAGATCGTGCTGAATACACTAAGAGAGCATCAAGTTTATGCTAAGCTATGTAAATGCCACTTTTGGATAAATAAGGTTCAATTTCTGGGTCACATTATTTCTGAATATGGAGTTTTAGTTGACCCTGAGAAGGTGGGTGCTGTAATTTCATGGGATCAGCCCAAGAACATCATTGATATCATGAGTTTCTTGGGGATTTCTGGATATTATAGGTGTTTCATTCATGAATCTTCACACCTAGAAGCACTGCTTACAGCTTTGAACAAAAAGGGGGTGAGATTCGATTGGTCAGAACCTTGTCAATTAGATTTTTAGGAACTGATGGGTAGACTAACATCAGCACCGATACTGATCTTGCCAGAACTAGGAAGAGCTCATACAGTCTATTGTGATATGTCAGGTATCGGGCTTGGAGCTGTATTGATGCAGGTTGAGTGAGTCGTTGTGTATGGTTCTCGTTAGTTTTAGGCTCATGAACGTAAATATCCGATGCACGACCTCGAGCTCGCAGTGGTTGTACATGCCTTACACTGTTTGAGACCCTATTTCTTGGGAGAAAATTTAGAGGTATAAACTGGCCACAAAAGCCTCAAATATATCATCACTCAGTGGGATCTAAATCTCAGGCAATGTATGTGGGTTGAGAACCTGCAATCCTATGATTTTTAACTAGCCTACACTCCTGGGAAAAGAAATTCAGTGGCCGATGCGCTGATTCGGAAAACTCAGTCACATGTGGTTCATGAATCTAATGAGGAGTGGAAGCTGATGGCCCTATTTTTGGAGATGCACGTTGTGTTTCAGGAGGGTCAAGGTCAAACTGTTCTCTCAGCCTTAGCAGTGACATCTTGTCTTTTAGAATGGGTCAGGGTAAGACAATTATCAGATCCATAAGGCCTGGTTCTATGAGAATGTGTCGCTGATGATGCCTCTACAGATTGGACCATGGATGAAGGTGATACTTTATTGTTCCATGGGTGTGTATGGGTCCCAACAGACATTATAGAGGTGCTGATGACGGATTTCTACACCTCAACATGGGCAGTTCACCCAGGAATCACCAAAATGTATCGTGATTTGTGATGATAGTAATGGAGGCCTAGAATGATGCTGGAGATAACTGATTTTATCACGTGTTGTTCCACCTGTTAATAGGTGAAGGCAGAACATAAGCGTCTAGAAGGGCTTTATAGCCATTTTCCCTTCAGGAGAGGAAATGGGATGATGTTTCTATGGAATTTGTAACTGGTTTACCTAGGACACCTCATTGCAATGATGCAGTATGGGTCATTTTCGACCATATGACGAAGATTACACATTTCATACCTTTGCGGGAGACCTTCACGGTTGATGACTTGAGAAGATTGTATGTCAAGGAAATAGTGTGCCTTAATAGAGCCCCTCGTTCTATTGTCTCAGATAGAGATCATCGTTTTACATCTTGGTTCTGGCAGGGTTTACAGAAGGCTTTGGGTACGCAGGAACGTTTCAGCACGACCTATCACCCGCATACAAACGGACAGACTGATTAGACTATATAGGTGCTAGAGGATATGTTGCATGCTTGTGTACTCAATTTTGGCGGTTCATTGGAGAAACACATCCCTCTTTTCAGGTTCTGTAATGAAAATAGCATCCAGGATACCATTCGATGGATCCCTATGATGCCTTATATGGTTGGACTTGTCGCTTTCCCATGTATTGTCTTGAAGCCACAGAGGCAGCTATTCTAGGAACACATCTTGTGTAGGAGACTACAGAGGAGATACAACTTATTAGGAAGCATTTTCAGATATCTCATTCTAGACAGCGGTCCTATGCTAACAAGCACCGATGACCTCTTGAGTTTGAGGATGGGAACTGGGTTTCCTAGAAGTTCTCACCTACGTTGGGGAAAAGACGTATACAAATGCAGGGTAATCTTTTACCGAGGTTCATAGGACCCTTTGAGGTGACGAAGTAGATCGGACTAGTATCTAACCAGCGTGCACTTCCGTAGAGATTTCAGGCCTTGCACGATGTTTTTCATGTATCTCACCTATGCCGGTACTTTTTGGATCTGAATCATGTTTTCCAGCCGGATGAGGTTGAACTATACATGGATGCTTTCTTCAAGGAGTATCTACTGCGAATTGTTGACCGGAGCATGAAGACACTCCGTGGGAGGTCTGTTCCTCTTGTATGAGTGCTATGGAAGCACGAACGGTTATAGGAAGAGACCTGGGAGGGAGAGGCTGATATACATTCTCAATGGCAAGAGATTTTCATTGATGACACCTTAGTACCCTCGGAAGGCCAACTCAGGGAAGAGTTTCTTTAAGGAGAGGAGGTTGTAATGATACAACTCTTTGGAAAAGGTTCAGATTATTAGTTTTTCTTTCAAATCATTCCTTTAATGTTTTTTAATGTCTGTAACATCCTATGGAATGTTTGGGGAGTGTCTAGGGTTGGTTTGGAGCCCGAGAGTTTGAGAAAAGGGCTTGAAGACAATGGCGTACGGGCTGCGCAAGGCCTGCGCATGGCTTCAGACAAACCGTGCGACCTTTGGTCTGGAGGCAGGAAGGTGCTCAAGGAGTGTGCACAGTTTGGGTAAACGGTGTGCCTAAACCGTGTGAAATTGTTATGTAGGATGTGGGGTGCACATGGTTTGCACACGGTTTGGTAAACCGTGCCCCTAAACTGTGTGGACCTGTTCTGAGTAAAATTACTATTTTGACCTTGTTTTGTTTTAAAATCCTAAACCCTTTTCTTTCTTCCTCCAACAGACAGAACTAGTGGGGAGCCTTCTTTTGAGATCCAAACCCTCTCTTCTCTCAATCTCTTTCTGTTTCTTCATCTGGTGACCGTTCTTCGATCCTTCGAAGGAATTGGATCACCCTCGGTATGGATTACATCACACACCCCTCATTCCTTGGTAAATCTTGCCTTCCGTCATGTTATTTTGATGCAGGATCATATGCCATATATCCAGGGAATTGGACTACAAATCCGTTCTCTTCCAACCTTCTTACAATATGAGGTCGATATCAAGTGATCCTACGTCTACAGCTCTATGTTATGTGGTCACATGTTTTCCATTTTGGGTATTCTCCTTTTTGAGTTATTATCATTGTGTCGTGGTTTCTCTTTCTCCAAACCCATTATTTTAAATGACTTCTTCATATCTAAATGACATGTGTGTTATAAGATTGATAAAGCTAACCTTTTTAGGGTGTTTAGATGAGGTGTGGACTGGGAGTGGTCAACCATAGGTGACATTTCTTGATATTTATCCCTTTTTCATCTTTGGACCTTAATTATATGTCTTGATAGGCATTTTACATGTTAAGAAAATGAGATAACGTGGTTATAGGTTGGCTAGGATGAGATAGCCTGAACCCCTTGAATGAATTGAAATGTATGTTTCCTTGAGATGTGTTTATGTGATATTATAAGATGGAAATGACATGAATTGTTAATGTGATATGATATAAGATGGATTTCCTTATATATATTGGGATGTGAATGGTTATTCTAGGCTGTGTTGACTTGCTTGTGATAACCCGTGTATGGGAGGGAGGCATTCATACCCCGTTCCAGATGAACCTCCGTGTATGGGTTGGAGGCATTCATACCATGTTACCGATGAATCTCTGTGTGAGGTAGGGAGGCATTCTTACCTCGTTCCTATATACCCTTTATGGCTGGGAGTCATTCTTCCTCACTCCAATTATAGTGCTTGTTAATGAGAGGCATTCATACCTCAGGCCAGTGATGATTACTACAGATGTGAGAAGCATGGATGAGTGGAATCCATAACTCGTGCCAGTGATGATTATTATAGATGTGAGAATCATGGACGAGAGGTATGATTACCTCGTGCCAGTGATAACCTATATCTATGTACATATACCCCTAGTGATTGTTCAAAATATCAGCCATGAGCTGAAGCCGGTAGACCCACCAGGTGTCTTTCTGGAACATGAGCAGGAGGTTTGTTTATTAATTTTCTTCACTTACTTGCAGTTTAATACACACTATTTATTTTTCGAACACCTATTTGGATTACATGTAGACATATTTGGTGGTGTCCTACTGAGACTTGTCTCACACCCTACCTGGGCGGCATCCTTGGAACCCGTGTAGACTTCATTACTGCAGGTACTAGTAGGGGTAAGGGCTTTGTCTTAGGTTGTTGATATATATATATATGTTCTAGATGGAGATCCATAGCATAGGACTGAGCTTGGATAGAGATGTTCATGGACTACTATTGTCCTCTTTTTGTATTACTGTATTTCATGTTTTCCTTCTATTTCCTTTTTATTGGCATTCCATGCATCCATTTTGTATTAGGCACTGCCTATGTGGATTTGGTATATCTATCAGGGTTTTTATTACTTCTGTTGTTTGGTTTGTATGTTTCCCTTCGTCTCTTTTCTATCCATTAGTTGTGATTTTTCTATTTAATCACTTTATACTATACCGTTCTGTACTCATACATGGGGGTACAGTCTCCCCACTCACTTACCATTACACACCTGCTGCTAGTCAAAAGCCCCGGGCCTATGGGGAGATGATCTAGGGGTTATGTGGCCAACTGGGATATGCTTTCATATTTGGCCCTTTTTCACCTTTGGACCTTAATGATATGTCTTGAGTGGCATTTTACATGTTAGGAAAATGAGATGACTTGGTTAGAGGTTGGCTAATATGAGATTGCCAGAACCCCATGAATTAATTGAAATGTATGTTTCATTGAGATGTGTTTATGTGATATTATAAGATGGGAATTCCATGATTTGTTAATGTGATGTGATATAATATGGATTGCCTTATATATATTGTGATGTAAATGGTTATGACAAACTGTGTTCACATGGTTGTGATAACCCGTGTATGGGCGGGAGGCATTCTTACCCCATGCCAGATGGACCTCCGTGTATGGGTGGGAAGCATTCTTACCCTGTGCCAGATTAATCTCCGTGTGAGGGTGGGAGGCATTCTTACCCTGTGCCTATATACACCTTATGAATGGGAGGCATTCTTCCCCATTCTAGTTACAGTGCTTGTGGATGAGAGGCATTCATACCTTGTGCCAGTGATGATTATTAAATATGTGAGAAGTATAGATGAGACACATTCATACCTCATTCCAGTGATGATTGTTAAAGATGCTATAATCTTGGACGAGAGGCATTCTTACCTCATACCAGTGATAACTGATATCCATGTACTTATACCCCTGGTGATTGTTTAGAATACCAGCCACGAGCTAAAGCAGCTAGACCCGCCAGGTGTCTTTCCGGAACCAGAGCGAGAGGTTTTTTTGTTACATTTCTTTACATACTGACTTTATTAATATTTTCATGACTTATTATATTCCCCCTTTACTTATTTTATATGAAATGTGCATAATTTGTGTGAAATATTAATGTTTTAATATTAAGTATAATATTTGAGCGTTTTTAGAAGTAGTCCAATTGAGTCAGTTTAATGTTTTAATTATAACAATCACTATACGGATCAAAATTGTGTGGTTCTTGTTTTTTAGTATTCTCCATTCAATATAAAACATTTCATTAGAAGGAACCATGATCCAATTCTTCCATTTGAAGGGTCATATGGTCCCCACAAACAAGACCAAACAATCAGTGAACAAACTGGACCAGCCATGAAGATTGATTTACTGGGCCCAATACAGAATTCCAAAAACATTAAATCTCCACCATAATTCTGGGGACACTACATTCCATCTTGGATAAAAATTTCTTGGCCCAAATCCAAGTACAAGGGGCCAAAATGGAGCTTTGAAGTTCAGCCCCCCATTCTGTCCGAGAATTAAAATCAGTATACTATTCATGACATATCTCATTATGTAAGCATCAAATCGAGCTGAGATTTTGCAGTGGGAAAGAGGAGATATATGTGACCGACAGTGTTGAATAAGTAATTCGGATTTGAAGTCATATTCATATTCAAAAATCCATTCACATGTTGGCCATCGAAAAAGAATGAATAGAAATGGATAGTTTACCTTTGTTTAATAAAACCTCTATAGCTTTGTATAAACCTGTCAAAATGACTCCATATTTTTACTGTAGTCTGAAAACTTAATATCTACAACATTGAATAAAGCGATATTTGGATATTCTGATGTATGAATAGCCAAATTGGCGATGCAAGTGGAGGGACAGATTAGGAATGCAAACAGTCCACTCCTTGGGCTATAAATACTCTCCCCTTCTCTCCTTGAGAGGGGTTGGAATTTCAGAAGAGAGGAGATCATATTGGCCCGACCAAAGCTTTTCCAAAGGCTTGGGAGGACCTGCCGTACTCATGTTTTCACTTGAGAGACCTTTCCTCCTCTCTTTGTTTTCACTTACTTTTGTGTTTTTCATTTTTGTAATTTTGTAAGTCCATTCTTTTGTAATTATGTTTTAATGAAAGTTTCTTCTTCAATATCTCTTATTATCCTCCACCTTCTGTATTTTAATATTATTGTTATTAAAATAGTTTAAATTAAGTTGAATCCCCTTCCCTTCTTTTGCTTCCTCATTCAATCGAAAATCTGTTTTTTTATTATCATCATTATTCGTGTGTGTGTGTTCAACGTACCACTCTTTTCTAATCCCTTTATTTTTATTATATTCTTAATTTATCATCATAATTATTTTAACCAGAATATTAAACATCCAAATGTCTGAGTAAATATCTCATTGGGGTGAGTCAAATTTTAGGGATGTTAAGTGATTGAGAGTATTTGCTCGATGAGTATTCGTTAATTTAACATTGTGTATGTTGGACTTAATATGTCATGGATTAATGACATATTTCCTTTAGCATGTGGTTTCCATGGATTATTGTAACCATAAATACACTACCATAAACAAGTACTGAATGATTTTAGAATCCTAGTTAAGTTAAGGCTTGGATTAAAGCTTTAACACTTAGGAATTCTAATCGACGTCAACTTGTGAAGTGGGTGTTAATTTAAATGCAATATAAAGCAAAGATCAAGGATATCACAAGCTTAACTCCCTAATAATGAACTCACCCCAATAATTATCAATTTGTTAAATCAATTATAGTCAATCAATCATTTCAATTAAGCTCTGCAACAAACCCCCCTAATCAAAATACAATCAACTAAAAACAAAAAACTACTACGAAGTATCATTGCCGAGGATTCGACCCGAGTGCTGCTATACACATTAGCAAAGCACCGAAACTTTGATCGGTCGATAGGCAACAATCGGCCGTGCGTTTCAAACGGCTCCGTTTCTGGGGATGGTGCTTTATGTAGTCATTAGTTTCTGGTTATTGTAAAAAAAATTGAAAAAAAACCCAAAGAAAAACCCGTCTTCCTCTTAAAAAAATAATCTAAAAAAAACACAAAGGAAAAAACGTCTTCCTCATCCTTTCTAAATCTCTCTGAATGCCCCGTAGCCTCCCAAACAACCCCTCAGTTTTGTTTGACCCTGAAATTAATAGAACTCTTCGTCGACTTATGAGGACCATTAGGGATAACCAAATCACCCAAGAACCAATCATTTCCCTACCAATTGAATTTGATATGGCCAATCCTAGGGAAAAAACATTGAAAGAACTTGCTTCCCCTGATATGAATTACCAACCCCTTGGTATTCAATATCAAAACATAGAGGCTGACTTCGAACTCAAATCGGGTTTGATTCATCTTCTACCTCATTTCCATGGGCTAGCCAGTGAGGATCCGCATCTACATCTCAAAGAGTTCCAGGTGGTGTGCTCTACCATGAATCCTCAAGGGGTTTCTGAAATACAAATCAAACTCCGAGCATTCCCTTTCTCCCTAGATGACTATTCCAAGTCATGGCTATACTACCTCCCTCCTGGTTACATAACTACATGGAATGACATGAAGCGTCTCTTTCTAGAAATTTTTTTCCTGCTTCTCGTACTGCTTCCATCCGAAAGGAAAAAAGTGGTATCCGTCAATTCCCAAATGAATCACTCCATGAGTACTGGGAGAGGTTCAAAAACCATGTTGCAACCTGCCCACATCATCAAATCCCTGACCAACACTTGATCCAATACTTCTATGAGGGGTTATTGTATATGGAGAGAACTCTCATAGATTCCGCAAGTGGTGGTTCTCTTGTTGATAAAACTCCTGCAGCTGCAAGAGATCTCATAAGTAACATGGCTGAAAACACACAACAATTCCATACTCGAGCAGATGCTCAAGTCAAACAAGCCCAAAATAATCAATCCATAGAGCCTAACAAGATGACTGAGTGGATGGGTGAACATACAGGTCTTGTGCGTCAACTAGCGGTGGCTACCAAATCCCCATCCTTGTCTTCTCCGCAATCAATGTTTCCTGAACGAATCAAAAATTGTGGAATCTGTAGCTCCTCAGCTCATCCAACAGACACATGTCCACAACTTCAAGAGGATCAATCTGATTCATCCGGACCAATGGAGCTCAATGCAGCATATGCTCAGCGGAACCCCAACCCTCAATAATCAGGTCAATTTGTTAGAAACTTCAACCAACCTCACTCTGAGCCTTTCTCTTCTTCCTATAACCAAGGCCTTAGGTATGGTAATCCCATATCTCACCCCCCTCAATTCCCTCCTCAAAACCCAAACCAATTCCAATATTGTCAAGGTGGTGGTAACTTCTATCAACCTTATCCTTTTGTTCCTCAACCTCAAAGGAACAATACTCCTACTGGATTCCATTATCCTAGTGAGCCTTCCCAATTCCAAAACCAATACAATATATTTCCAAAGAACCAAAATCAAGGCAATCCCAACCAGGGACAAGAATCTTCTTCCAAGCAACCATGGGAAAGTGCAGTGGAAGATATTGCTTCCTTCACCCGTTCTATCCTCAAGAACATTGAAACCTAAATAGGTCAACTTGCATCCCACCTTAGCCAGCAACAACCATCCAATTCATCCCAACTCCCAGCTCAACCATTACCCAACCCTAAGGGTAATGTAAGTGCAATTGCACTTAGATCGAGAAAGAAAATTGCTATGCCCCATGATGATTGCTCTACCTACCCTTTCTATGTTGATCTAGAAAATGAAAAGAACAAAAAGTTGGAAAAGGAACTTGAATCCTATCCTTCACCTCCTTCCATTCCTCTAAGGAACCCAATTCCTTTTCCTCAAGCCATCTCCAAGCCTAGGAAGTCCTTTGAACCTGATCCTGAAATGTTTTACATGTTTAGACGTGTTGAAGTGAACATCCCCCTTTTAGATGCCATCAAAAAAATCCCTATGTATGCCAAGTTTCTTAAGGAATTGTGCACCCATAAGAGGAAACTTAGGAACATTGAAAATGTTTCAACCCAACAGTCCATTCCCATGAAGTGCATAGATCCAGGGACCTTCACGGTTCCATGTCAAATAGGGAGTTCCAACTTTGATGATGCAGTCATAGACCTTGGAGCCTCAATAAATTTCATGCCCAAATCCATTTTCTCCAACCTTGGTCTAGGTCCCTTTAACCCAACGGGTGTTGTCATTCAATTATCCAATCGAAGCACTGCTAGTCCTGAGGGGATAATTGAGTTTGTTCTGGTTCGGGTCAATGATATTATCTTCCCAGTTGATTTCTATGTCCTTGACATGGAAGGTGAGACGACCTCTTCTCGATCTCCCCTAATTCTAGGAATACCATTCCTCATGACTGCGAGAACCATGATTGATGTCCATTCAGGCATCTTATCCATGGAATTCAGTGACCAACTGGTCAAGTTCAACATTTTCCAAGCCATGCGATACCCATCTGAGGATCACTCTGCATTCTCAATCCTTGCTTTTGAGGACACTTATAAGATTCAATCGAACCCCAATCCACCATGTTCTTCATGTTCTAATGATAAAGGATCTTGTGAAATATGCACCATGATTAACAAAGTCATAAATATTAAAGTTGATGTGGACCTCTCATTCATAGAATCCATCAATCTAGAGGAACTTTAAAACTCTCTTGAATCCCACATCAACTCTGATCTCTACTGCTCCACCTTGGAAAGTGTTGAGGAAAATGATCCAAACCCATCTGGAATCCCTTCTCCTGCTCCTAACATGTCTAGCTCTCAAATGAAGGCTGAAACTGATCTAAAACCACTTCCTTCACACCTCAAGTATGCATTCCTTTTCCATGATCCCTCCTACCCTGTCATTATCTCTGCTTCACTTTCTGAAACTGAGGATTCCAAACTTGTTCAAGTGTTAGAGGAAAACAAAAATGCCTTATGTTGGACACTAGAGGATATTCCAGGAATCAACCCTTCCCTTTGCATGCATCACATCCATCTAGAGGAATCATCCAAACCAATTAGGCAACCTCAAAGAAGACTCAATCCACTCATACATGAGGTAGTTAGGGAAGATATTACCAAGCTTCTTCAAGCTGGTATTATCTACCCAATTTCTGATTGTGAATGGGTTAGTCCAATTCAAGTCGTTCCTATGAAGGGTGGGATAACAGTTGTCACAAATGAACATGGAGAAGTGGTCACAACTCGAGTGAAAAACAAATGGCGTGTGTGCATCGATTATCGCAAATTGAATGCTGAAACATGAAAATATCACTACCCACTACCTTTCCTTGACCAAATGCTTTAGAGATTGGCCGGAAAGTCACACTATTGCTTTCTTGATGGTTACACCGGCTACTTCCAAATTCCAATCGCACCTCAAGACCATGAAAAGACCACATTCATTTGCCCCTTTGGAACCTATGCCTATAGGCGAATGCCTTTTGGACTTTGTAATGCTCCTGCAACATTCCAGCGGTGTATGATGAGTATCTTTTCTGAATTCATTGAGAATTTATTGGAGGTATTCATGGATGACTTTTCCATTTATGGCGAGTCATTTTAATCTTGCTTACATTCACTCTCTTTGGTCCTTCAAAAGTGTGTCAACTGCAACCTAGTGCTGAATTTTGAAAAATGTCACTTCATGGTTTCAAATGGGATTGTTCTAGGGCACATAATTTCTCAAGAGGGTATCCAAATTGATCCAGCCAAAATTGAGGTGATCCAATCACTTCCTGAACCCAAATCAGTTCGAGACAATCGGCCCTTCCTTGGTCATGCCGGTTTCTATCGGCGATTCATTCAGAACTTCAGCAAGATTTCCCTCCCACTCACTCGTTTACTTCAAAATGATGTCACATTCAATATTGATGAGGCTTTCAAGAGATCCTTCATTGAACTCAAACCTGCTCTCACATCATCTCCAATAATCTAACCCCCAGATTGGTCCTTAAAATTTGAATTGATGTGTGATGCTTCTTATAGGGCCATTGGGGCTGTTCTTGGTCAAAGAAGAGAAAACATTCCTCATGTCATCTTTTATTCCTAAAAAACATTAGATGAAACTCAATCACACTAAACTGTGACTAAAAAAGAACTTTTAGCTGTGGTTTTTTCCTTGGATAAATTTCGGCCCTATCTATTAGGTTCCAAAATCATCATCTTCACGGACCACTCTGCATTAATGTTCTTACTTAAGAAAAGTGATTCCAAACCAAGGCAAATAAGATGGATTTTAATGCTTCAAGAGTTTGAACTTCTGATAAAAGATAAACCTGGGAAAGAAAACCCTATGGCTGACCACCTGAGTAGAATTTCTAATTCTTCTCATTCTGAAATAATTGATCCTGAATTTCCAACTGAACACCTCTCATCTCTCACTCCAAAGTTACCATGGTATGCCCCAATTGTCAATTACTTGGTTTCTGGTGTTTTCCCTGAATATTTTTCAAAAGAACAAAAATAAAAGATGAAAAGCGATTCAAAGAATTATTTTTGGGAAGATAATAAACTTTGGAAAACTGGGGCTGACATGGTAATTAGGAGATGTGTTGATGAAACTGAACAATCCTCCATCTTGGAATTCTGCCACTCAATGCATGGAGGTGGCCACTTTGGACCACAAAGGACTTATCGAAAGGTCCTATAATCTAGATTATTTTGGCCTTCACTCTTCAAGGACTCACACGAGTTCTGTCAATCATGTCCCACTCGCCAAAAGTTTGGCACAATTTCCAAAAGAAACGAAATGCCTCAAAAGCCATTAATCTTCTGTGAGCTTTTCGATGTTTGGGGAATCGATTTCATGGGACCTTTTCCCCCTTCCAATGTATTATCCTACATTCTCCTTGCTATTGACTATGTTTCTAGGTGGGTCGAGGCCAAACCCACTAGGAATGATGATTCTCAAACTATGAGTGAGTTACTCAAAACCCATATCTTCCATCGATTCGGAACACCACATGCTTTGATAAGTGACTTAGGAACTCATTTCTATAATAGAACCATGGAGTCGCTTTTGAAAAAGAATGGGATTGTACATAAAACATTGACTGCATATCACCCTCAAACAAATGGAATGGCTGAACTTTCTAACAGAGAAGTGAAAAGAGTTCTTGAAAGTATTGTTAAGCCCACAAGAAAAGACTGGCCTGATAGACTTGGTGAAGCACTTTGGGCCTATCAAATAGCCTATAAGACACCCATTAGGATGTCTCCATTTAGTCTAGTTTTTTGTAAATCCTGTTATTTACCAGTCGAAATCCAACATAAGTCATTTTGGGCTGTCAAAACTTGTAATTTTGATTGTGATAAATCTGGTGAAGAAAGATTGTTGCAGTTGACTGAATTGGAGGAGCTTCGACTCGATTCGTATGAGAACTCCATTCTCTACAAAGAAAAGGCAAAGTCACTCCATGACAAGCACATTCTTTGAAAGGTATTTCATGAAGGTGAAAATGTAATTCTCTTCAATTCTTGATTTCGACTTCACCCAGGTAAGCTCAATTCTTGTTGGGATGGACCTTTTATTATTACTAATGTTTACCCATTTGGTGCAGTGCAAGTCCAAGACCCTTCTTCAAAAAGAACATTCAAGGTAAATGGACACCGGTTAAAGCATCACAATGAGAGGCCATTAACTTCAGGTTCCACATCGACTTCCATTGACCCACCACTAGATGGAAACGGTGACCCACCAAATCCAAACCAGGGGCACCTCTTTCCATTTAACTCTCTATCTCTCTCAATCTCTCTTCCCTCTCTTCTTCTATCTATTTCTTCTTCTTCCTCTCTCCCTCTCATTTTTTACAACATTCTTCCACAAACTTTTTTCTATTTTCTCTTTTGTGTGGATGTGACATTAAAAATAAAATAATTAAAAAAATTTAAAAAAAATGAAAATTAAAAAAAAGGTGTGTCATAATTACTCATCAACCAATATTGAAATTCTGTCCCACCATTTTGGGGAGTCAAAAGGCTTTTTTTCAACACAAATATATTGAATTTTTATCTCAAACTTGGGTAAACAATTTTGTGTCAATAACAAACATTTTGAATGAATAATTTTTGGTAGAAAATTATTCTCCCCTACCGTGAGGAATAACATTAGCCTTAATGCCAAGGTCATCTATGGCCATCTTTTTCATTGTGTTTCTTCACCACTGATTGTGAGTCTTGAGTTTGTGGACCATCGATATGAATTTCTATCTTTTGTGTGCATTAATATGATAGAGGCATTTTCTAAGCCACATGAGAATCAGAATTGCCAAATAGCCTCCCGTTACCCTTACATTGATCCTACTTTTGAAAGCCCCTTTGAGCCTATGAAAACCTTTCTTTTGATAGCCACATTACAAGCCTAATACCTTGTCCCACCCAACATCTTCATGGATTTTCATTGTACAATTTATTGAAATTTAAGTGTGGGGGAATGGAATTCATTTTTGGGCGTACTTTCATTGATTTCCAATGTGTCATCATATGCTTGAGGGCATGCATCCATTCAAGTGTGGGGGAGAGGTTGTAATTCTGTGAGCTTTGGGGTGTATATGTGTAATTTTCATTTGTACAAAATTCATTGAAAAGTGTTCAAAAAAATGAAAAAAAAGGAATGGGTTGTGTCTTGTGTGGGTCAAAAATCATTCATCATCAACCTTTGATCATGTTATAACTACTAAAATTAGTTCCATGAGGAGATCAAGCATGGGTTGGGAGATGACTGTGAGACTTTTTTCAAGCACTACTTTTGAAAAAAAAGAGCAAAAAGAGAAAAAAAGAACACTTGAATCATCTTGTATTGTGTCATTATTGGAAGTCTTCCATGTTGTACATATTCCATCATCTCACTGTATTCCATTTTCTTTCTCCCTCACTTTTCATTCATCACACATTCATGCCCTTGTAAATATGTGTTTCTATTTCCTTTCAAATCAAATTTCAAAAAAAATGTGCATTGATTTTTCCAGGTTGGTGTTTTTAACCCCTCTTTTCCTTTGGACATTATATACCTACCATCCCATAGCCACTGAAAACCCCCTTAAAAGACCTATTGATTCTTGTACACATTATATTTGGGAATGGAAGCTGAGATCTCTTACAAACTCTTGATTTTCTCTTTTTGTTGGTGAATGAGTGAACCTCCTAAAATACATTTTTATCATCTTGAGAGGAGTAAGTTTTGAGTGCCTACATTTTCCAATTCAATACTTGAACATGAAAAAATGAATTGTTTCTGATGCATTATTGTGAACCAAGTTTGTGATGGAATTCATTATGGATGAGTGAAATAGTCTCAACCTCCCCTAATTGGAGAAAACAAAATTTTAATATTTTTTGGTGAGTGAAAATGATTTTTTCATGTTTTTATATTTGTTGCACATGAGGACACGTGCAAATATAAGTGTGGGGGAGTTGATTTTATTAATATTTTCATGACTTATTATATTCCCCCTTTACATATTTTATATGAAATGTGCATAATTTGTGTGAAATATTAATCTTTTAATATTAAGTATAATATTTGAGCATTTTTAGAAGTAGTCCAATTGAGTTAGTTTAATGTTATAATTATACCTTTCAATATAATGATCCAAATTGTGTGGTTCTTGTTTTGTAGGATTCTCCTTTCAATTTACAACATTTCATTAGAAGGAACCATGATCCAATTTTGCCATTTGAAGGGTCATATGGTTCTCACAAACAAGACCAAAGAATATGTGAACAAACTGGACCAGCCTTGAAGATTGATTTACTGGGCTCAATACAGAAGTCCAAAAACATTACCTCTCCACCATAATTCGGGGGACACTACATGTCATCTTGGATAAAAATTTCATGGCCCAAATCCAATTACAAGGGGCCCAAATGAAGCTTTGAAGTCCAGCCCACCATTCTGTCCGAAAATTAAAATCAGTATACTATTCATGACATATCCCATGATGTAAGAATCAACTCTAGATGAGAATTTTCAGTGGGAAAGAGGGGATATAGGCGGCCTACATTGTTGAAGAAGTCATTCATATTTGAAGGAATCTTCATGTTCAAAAATCCATTCATATTTTGGCCATCGAAAAATCATGGATAGAAATGGACGGTTTACCTTTGTTTAGTAAAACTGCCGTAACCTTGGCTCCACTTGTCAAAATGCCTCCATATTTTGACAGTAGTCGGAAAACTGTATTATCTACAACTTTGAAGAAGGAGATATTTGTAGATTCGGCTGTCTCAATAGCCAAATTGGCGATTCAATTGGAGGGATAGATTAGGAATGCAAACAGTCCACTCCTTGGGCTATAAATACTCTCCCCTTCTCTCCTTGAGAGGGGTTGGAATTTCAGAAGAGAGGAGATCATATTGGCACGGCCAAATCTTTTCAAAAGGCATGGGAGGACCTACCATACTCATGTTTTCACTTGAGATACCTTTCCTCCTCTCTTTGTTTTCACTTACTTTTGTGTTTTTCATTTTTGTAATTTTGTAAGTCCTTTCTTTTGTAATTCTGTTTTAATGCAAGTTTCTTCTTCAATATCTCTTATTATCCTCCACCTTCGGTATTTTAATATTAATGTAATTAAAATAGTTTAAATTCAGTTGAATCCCCTTCCATTCTTTTGCTTCCTCATTCAATCGAGTATCTGTTTTTAATTATCATCATTGTTCGTGTGTGTGTGTTCAACGTACCACTCTTTTCTAATCCCTTTCTTTTTATTCTATTCATAATTTATCATAATAATTATTTTAACCAGAATATTAAACATCCAAATTTCTGAGTAAATATCTCATTGGGGTGAGTCAAAATTTAGGGATGTTAAGTGATTGAGAGTATTTTCTCGATGAGTATTCGTTAATTTAACATTATGTATGTTGGACTTAATATGTCATGGATTAATGACATATTTTGTTTAGCATGTGGTTTCCATGGATTATTGGAACCATAAATATACTACCATAAACAAGTACTAATTGATTTTAGAATCCTAGTTATGTTAAGGCTTGGATTAAATCTTTAACACTTAGGAATTCTAATCGACGTCAACTTGTGAAGTGGGTGTTAATTTAAATGCAATATAAAGAAAAGCTCAAGGATATCACAAGATTAACTCCCAAATAATTAACTCACCCCAATATTTATCAATTTTTTAAATATATTATAGTCAATAAATCATTTCAATTAAGCTGTGCAACAAACCCCCCTAATCAATATACAATCAACTAAAAACAAACAACTACTACAAAGTATCATCGACGAGGATTCGACCCGAGTGATGCTATACACATTAGCAGAGCACTGGAACTTTGACTGGTTGATAGGTGACAATCGGCCGTGCGTTTCACATACTTACAGTTTACTACACACTATTTATTTTGCGAACACCTATTTGGATTACACATAGACATCATTGGTGGTGGCCTACTGAGAGTTGTCTCACACCCTACTCTGGTGGCCTCCTTGGCACCGGTGTAGAATTTACTACAGCATATAATATTAGAGGAAAGGTCCAGGCATCCGGTTGTTGATATATATATGTTCTAGCTGGAGTTACTGAGTAGAGGACCGAACATGGCTATAGATGCTCGTGAACTACTTTTGTTGTCATTTTGTATTACTGTATAGCATGTTTTCCATCTATTTCCATTGTATCGGCATTCCATGCATCCATTTTGTATTAGACACTGCCAAAGTGGCATTTTTATATCTATCAGGGTTTTTCTTTCTTCTATTGATTGGTTTGTATGTTTCCCTTCTACTCATGTTTATCCATTAGTTGTGCTTCCTCTATTTACACACTTGATGCTATACCACTGTGTACTATGACATGGGGGTACAGTCTCCCCACACACTTACCATTACACCCCCGCTGTTAGTCGCCAGCCCCTGGCCTATAGGGAGATGAGCCAGGGGTTATGTGGCCAACCAGGCTCGGGGCTCGGGTTGAGGGGCAGCCAGGTCCGGGACGTCACACATTGAGATATGTGACATTGGTCACGTGGGTAAGAATGTGTTATGGTATGGGTTAATATGACATCAAATTTTGTTTATATGAAGTATGGACCCTTATGGATCATATATTGAATCCATCTAATTCAACCATTTTATGATAAATAAATCTTTAAACAAGAAACAATTTAAAATGGATATTATCATTAATGTAATAATAAATATCTTATATACATGAAATAAAGACCATGAACCAAACCCATACTTAGTAGTGGGTACATGGGTATTTCATATGTTTCCATGAATTGTTATAGTATTTCTTGTTTACCTATTTTCATTTTTAAGAGTAGGAACATGGGAATGATCAATCAATAGGATGTGTATTCACCGATCCTTGTTTTCAATATAAAATATATTCAACTGTTAAGATCTTTTCTAAGGGATGTGATTGGTATTGTAACATCGTGCATCCATGAAATTCTCTAGTTTATACCCAAATGGCAGTGATGACCATACACCTGAGGTGGTAGGCCTTGAGCCACCAATAATTCATCCTATTATGCCACATGTGGGACCTCTTAATTTTATTGATATGGGAAATTATTCCTAGTAATGAGAGGTTTTTCTATATATGTTGTATAATATTTTAGGTGTTGCAGAACCTTCCAAGAGTACAGAAGAGTTGACTTAGGATTTTCTGTAGTAGAATTCTCTCTCTTTTTTAGGGGATGGTGGACCTCATGCTTTGAGTCATGGATCAAAGCTATTATATTCTTATTTGAACATCTAAAGATGCCTCTAGGGGGATGATAAATCTTGTGTATTATATGTTTTGTGATTCTGGAAAGTGGTTGTGGGTTGATATTCACCAGGATAATCAGAATAGAGATATTTTATTCGCCATTTTAAAGACTATATTCTTTGAATATTTCTTTCCCCAAACTCTGATTGTTGATCGATATTAGGAATTCATGATCATTTAGTTGGGAGGTATGTCTATGATGGAATACTGTGAAAATTTCATAGACATGCAATGGTTCTCTCCCACTATAGTGGGTGAGCATCTTTTGACTACCAGATAATTTGTTTATGTACATGTTTATTCAATATAATCTAAAGTCATTTTAATATGGTTGACTACTATTTTTGAAAATTTCCAATATGACCTTATCATATGGAAATATTTGATAGAAGATGATGGAGTGACTCAACACAGTTTAAAACCTAGATCTATTAGGGTTTATGCTTTTGGGTGAATTATATGTTTCGAAAAAAATCATGGAGGAAGTAACAATCAAGATCTACATGTAGACAACTTTTTGACAAGTCACCTATTTCAGAAGCTAAGTAGCATGAAGCCTCAGTGCTTATGTGATATAATTAAATGTATTGGTTGTGGATGTGTGGGTCCTATCCTATGAATATATTGAAGAATTCCATTAGTGGATAGTGTGTGGGGATCTAATCCTACCCATAGATACAATGTGGGATAGTTGGGTCATGTGCATAAGGGAGCTAGAATACCACTAGCTACTGAAGTAATTTTGGTGATCAAGATAAAGGTAGTCTGACTCACGATTCCAAGTGACGGTAGATTAGGAATTCTCTGTGCTTTATGGGAGTGACTCTGGGCTATGGGACATGCTAGTTACATGAAGTAAAACCATTTTTATTGGATTAGTGTTCCGAAACTTCTGCAATATGAATTACTATTTTAATACTCTATAGTTTAATGTATTATTTATATGAAATAGGTGTATCTCTCCCATTTATAACAATGACTATTATAGGGATTATGGGCTTTGAGATCAAAGAAATAGATTTTTTTATAAAACATGGTACCCCGTTTGGCATCTGATCAAAGGTCGTTCTCTATTTTAATGATTATTCCTTTAGGAAAGGTGGATAGGTTTTCATATAGAATATTTTCATTCTCAATAGGATTTTCATTAATATAATAATTAATATGGACTAGTTAGTTCCCATTGGAGCCCATATTCACTTTTATCATCCAAGGGTGATGTTTACATCATGAGACTGTGGTAGGAATATTCTAACGGGAGATTGACATTTCTAACCTACATGGTCAAGGACCGAGAATTAGATGTTAGGTAGTGTAACATCTTAGATCACCATGATTTTCTTAGATGAATAGGGTTTATGACCCACATTATTTCCATTAATAATTTATAATTTTAGGGATTTTGTTTCAAACTACATATTTTGAATACCTCTAGTGGGGGAGGTATAAATCACCCGTGATATGGTTCAAGGAGTAGAACTACATACCATTCTTCCTTATATGATGACATCTATGGAGGTCCTATTGTTCATGAAATAGTTAGAGGATCCAATTGGTAAATGATTTATATTCTCTAGAACTTATCAAGGGAGTTAATTTGACCTTTCTCTATGAAGGCATATTATACCATTATACATTTCATGGATTAACCTCAATTGATCTAGATTAAGGTGTAGAATCAGTATCCACTAACTCAAATAGATGACCTCATTTATCATCTATGAGGAGAGACTGTGTTTGCAATGATATATTTTTTGTTAGGATATCATCATGTTTATTTTAGGAAATTGTTAAATCCTCAAACAATTTAAAAGAGCAGGAATGGTATACAAAATCAAAAGTTCATGCCATTTGAACTCACAAAATCATTTATGGGCTTCAGGGATCTTATGAAATGAAGTTTATAATTGTATAGGTATGTGTTTTTCGTATTCATTATTATCGATATCTTAGTGTATTCATTTTCTATACATAACCATGACAACCATCTTGAGATAATGTTGAATATGTTGAAAGAGCATCTGCACTTTGCTGAGCTTAGTAAATGCTAAATTGTAATTGAATCTTTTTACAACCTGGGACACATTAGGTTGACTTAGATTGCTTCAATAGACCCTATAAATGTGAGATATGTAATTTCTTGGGTTTATCAAAATAATTTAATTGATATTATGACTTGATTAGGTAATTTCGAGTATTACACAGGCTTCAAAAATGATTTCTAGTGTGTTCTGACACATCATACATTCCTAATAAAATAAAGGTGTGAAATTCATATGGTCATAATCCTATGATGAAAACCATTTTGATTTTACATGTCATTTGACTTTAGCACCGATTCATCTTGACCTACATCAATGGGGGAGGTATATTGTCTACAATGATGCATCGAGAATTAGTCATGAGGCTATATTGATATAGGAAAAGTGATTCAATGAATGCATGTCACCTTTGTCGAGGCCTCATGAGTGGAATTACCTGATGCATGACCTCATGAAAGCTAATTTAGTTCATGAACTACAATTTTAGAAACACTATCTTATAGAATATATTTTTTTATTCATAGATCAAAAAATAATCAAATATATCATTACACAGTGAGAAAAGAATATCACACAGTGTAGGTGGGTTGAGTACCTAATGTCATTTGATTTCGAGCTAGCCTACATGCATGGAAAGGGAAATGTTGTAGTTGATAATATGTGAAGAAAGACTCATGCACACGAGGTTTAATAGGATAGTGAATAATGGATGCTCGCGAACATATTCTAAAATTTTCACATTAAGGTTTAAGAGGATCATGGTCAGATTATCCTCATAGCCATATAAAATGAACTCCGCTCTTTTATAATGTGTAAGACTGAAGAAAAAAAATATGATTTTGAAGGCATGGTCTTGATGGTAACAGTCACAGATGATGATACATATTCCAGATACACCATGGATGGGGATGATACATTACTTTTCCATTTCTGTGTATGGGACCTAGCAGACATCAGAGAGGAGTTGATTATTGGAATTTCATACCTCAAAATGGTTAGTATATCCTAGTATCACAATGATATATCAAGATATATGATGTTAGTATTATTATCCTTGTATAACATGTACTATTTATGACTTCATTACATATTGTTCCACCTATCAACAAAAAAAATCAGAACATTAGTTCCTGAAAGGGATTTTAAGGATGTTTCCACTGTAGAGAGGAAACAAGATGGTCATTCAATGGATTTCACGGCACTTTTACCCATATAACATCATAGAAAAGATGAAATGTGGGTTGATTTTGATCTTTTGACAAAGATATCACTATTATAAACCATGCGAGAGACCTTATCTGTAGATTATCTTTGGATGTTGTATGTCATAGAGGTTGTATGTATTCATGGATCTCCACATTCTACCATTTATGACATGGATTATGTTTTTACATCATGGATCTAGTACGGGTTATAGAGGGACTTGGGTAAACATGTTCTTTTGAGGAAAACCTATCAGCATCAGATAGGTAGATTGATGGAGTTTATGATTCAGCTGTTAGAGTAGATGCTCTGTAAATGTTTCCTTGTCTTTGGGGTTCATGGTGGAAACACATTCACTTCATCATGTTATAATATTATGATAGATGTTAAGATATGATCAACATGAATCATTGTGAATCGTTGTATGGTTGGCCTTCCTGTTCACCTATAAAGTACCTATAGATAAGGTAGATAGTTGTACAAGGAACAAATCATGTGTAAAAGAGTATAGAGTAGGTCCAACTGATCAGAAGGTGAATAATCCCTAATTAGTCTAGAAGGACGATGTAGTCCAAAAGACAGTGAGAAAATATCGAGTTATTGTTGGGAGACTCTGTTTCCTTAAAATTCAAGACCATGATGGGCCATAGACATATTTGGAGGTTGGGTATGCTCGCACCTAGGTTCATTAAACACTTAAAGGATATTCCATTGATCTGAAATGTGTCATACCAGATATAAATTATTTAGTGTTAACTATATACACATGTATTCATTCACGTATCATAGATTCAAAAGTATTATAAAAACCTATCACATGTCTCTATGCCTGAGGACGATGAGTTTTATGTGGATGCTTCTTTTTTAGGAGTATGAAGTTTGTATTGTCGATTAGAGTATGAAGACAATCCATGGAATGTTAGTTCCTTGGTAAAGGTTCTATGGAAGAACTGCTAATTAGAAGATGAGACCTCAGAGCAGGACGTTGGTATACAAAATTATTGGAAAAAAGTCTTTGTTGATGATACATTTTTACCCTTACAAGACCAACATGGGGATGACTTTATTTATGGATGAGATGTTTTAAAGATAAATCATTACATGAAGGTACGAATCATTTGTTTTTTTTAAATTAAATTAAACAATCTTTTAAATATTACCTAATGGATTCATGACCATGAGAACGGAGTCAGAGGATTGTTTAGAACCCAAAAACCCAGAGATTTGGGAAATGAACTTGGTTTAATTGAATATATAATTATTTTCTTCTTATATGCATGGACTCTACAAAAGATGCTGGAAAAAACAGAGGGCCATCAGAAGCTCCAATGTTTTTCTACTACCATGTGGATATAGGGTAACATCCATGTGTGAAACTATATACGTTTAGTAGAGACCTTCATCATGGTTTGTGTGTGGTTATCTAAATATTGAACCTTACCCATGTGGGGTCTAGCCATGGTTAGAGGATTGACCATGGTTTGCATACAATTTGGCCAAAACATGTGTCCAGTCTCTACACCCCTATTTTGAGGAACATAATTAATTTTCCCCTCACTAATATATTGTGTTATTTTTTTCTCATCCCTTCATTCTAGTGGATGATTCTTGTTTCATACTCCCATGGTCACTGAGCTCTCTTTACCAAGCTTCTTCTATATCACTCTAATCCAAAATATAAATTGAGCTTCATCAAAATAACAAAATCCATATTATAGGGATCTACAATCATCTCACTTTATATTTCAATTTATCTTTGTATATGTTACACTTTTTTGTGGCATTCCCATTTCCACTAATCTCAGTGCTATGGACCATTTCATTAATTTCACTAAACATTCTTCAAATATTATGCATCCATCAGACAAGGAGTCATCAACAACCCTATAGTAGGTGGAATCATCATTTTAACCAATATTATTCGTGTTTTTGAAGATTTTCCTCCGTTCAACACACCTTCGTTTACCAAAAATCAATTTTTTAATTATGTTTGTCATATTAAATTTTTCTATGTTACTTGATATATGCCTATTGACTATTCTTTATAAAATTAATGATGTCAATCTTGATCAAGGAAACCCAATAGGTGTTCGATCAAAACATTATTTTTATAGTTAATTGTTTAATTTGATGTAACAAATTCTATGCATTCCTCAATGATTAAAAATAGATTTTGCACTATTATTTAATAGTTAATGAAACCATGGAACCTTAAATGTTCTTGGGAAAACAAATAATTATAATTTCCAATTATCTTAATTTCCATATTTACTGTGACACTATCTATGTTTCCATTTAAGGCTCATAATTTTAATTTCCATGATGTGGTTAATTAAAATCAATGTATTAAATGGAATGGATTCATCAAGAGTGTTTTTAAACCTTAAATTATTTAATTTATTTATTAAAATGAATTATTAATGATGGTACAATGACATCGATCAATTAATTTTTTATCAATTTATTTAATTGAATTGGTATGTCTTGTTTATATATATGGGATTGGATAATATGATAAAAGTGAGCTAATTCATCGTGCATAATATTATGAAGATAATTATGCTTTTACATAGGATTGGGAATGAAGGTAAGGTTATATTTTGAATGATATTTTAACACTCCATGACATCAGGTTTTGAGCATAAATTCTCCCACCATTGATACAATTTTGATGGTGAGCATGATGCAACACTTGTGTTGCTCGAGTGTTGACATTATGGAACACCCACCATCCAAATTTCAGAGCATGATGTATCTCACTCCTTATAAGATTTTGGAAATGTACCAAATTTCATGATCTTTTTGGCTCATTTATAATGGTCATGGAAGTATTAGTTACTCCCAATTCCATCCAACACCTAGTATTCTATGCATAAGGCCACTTACATTCGCAAGTACATTGTTCATATAGGTGGGTGAAATATATAACCATTATATATAAATTATTATTATATATATAGTTATTGATCAAAATCACATTTTATGCACAAACCGAAGATGGTACTGTCACCATGTATCCTTTCTTAAAATGAGAATGTTTTCTCTTTCCTATTCAATATAATTTATTTTATACATGTACAATTTATAGATATTTGAACAGAATGAATTACGCATAGAAACTATTGGTGGTCAACTACTGGGATTTTATCTAACACCCTACTCAATTCAACTTTAGTACATGATTATATTTTTTCTACTAGGGAGGATATGGGTAGGCAATATACTATTGATTGTTGATATTCTTGACTTATTGTTGGATCATAAGTGATGAGGAATGAGAATATGTTTATAATTATAGTAGATAACCCTTTCATTCATTTTGTATTTTTGTACAGAATGATTTTATAATACTATCCCCTTCTTCATTTTTCCATATCAGTATTCAATTAATCCATTTATATGGAAATGACTAGAGGCTTTTTATATTATTACTATGAATCTCAGTTATTAATTCTTCCATGGAATTATTATTTTTTATATTTATTAATTTATATGTTGTCGTATTTTTGTTGTTGTACCCACTATTCCACTCTGATAAAAGGGTATGGTCTCCACAACGTACCACCTTTACACCCTTGTTTCTAGTCGGAAGCTTCTAGCAAATGGGCAGGAGAACATGAGGCCATGTGACCCACTTTCTTGGGGCACTAGTAATGTGGATCTGGGGACATGTTGTTATTGAGTATCAAGACCCATCAAATGATTCCCATTATAGAATAGGAATATCCTATTTCTCATAATTGATCAGGATACATTATATCCCATAGTGAGTCAGGACACACCTATTACCCATATTGGATAAATCCCGTCGACATGTTTTCCATTATTTTAATATGAGATATAATACTTGACAGAACTCATTGGAGGAGATATATATCCCAACCATCACTTAATAACAATCATATATATGTGAACCACTATATCAAAAAAACATTCAATATATCATAACTAGTGATTTAAATAGGTTTCAATAACATTTGATCATATACTAACCATAAAAAAAGACATAGGTTTTAAAATGATTTTATCATTTCATAATAGCATAATCCATGGAAAAAGTTGTTAATTTATTTTGAAATTTATTATGGTATAACCCATGGATGAGAAACATTCTTCATAAAAATTTCTCATCATAATATTATACACTTTAGATAAAGAATAAAAATTGTACAATTTTATAAAATCCAAAGTAAAACATAAGTAATCTAAAATAATGTCATCTTAGATTGAGAGCTATTTTGAAATATAACGTAGAACAATTATTAATAAAGATAAAATTACTTTTAAAATAATTTTTTAAAATGTAAAATATTTTAAAAATACATTCCCTGAAAAATATCCTAGAAAACATATCTAGGTATTTTAAATAATAATTTATTGAATAACATAACCTATCCTCTTTGAAAACAACATTTAAAACATAAAAAAATTGACATTATTTTCTATGAAGTTGACCTTGAAAACATATAATAAAATATATAATGAAAATAATGATTATGATGGATGGAAATTCAATTCATTCAGTGAATGTTAAAAAAATATTCATTTAATATTTTTGGTAAATTCCAAAAGGTGGTTTTTAGAAAATTACATGAATATTTTATTCAAAAAAATTTGAATACTCATGTTTTTATGAAAAAGTGTATTTAATCGAAATGATGATTTTCATAAAAAAAATTTATTTGAACTCATGATTATGTAAAATGTGTAAAATTATGGGATTACATTGATTCTCAATAATTAACACAAGAAGATGAAAATTCAGGAGTTCTTTGAGGGAGGGTTCATAGTAAAAGATCATTAGGGACATAGTAAAAAAGTAAACATGATAAATGATGAGATTGTTTCCCAAATTCATTACCACATTGGTAACACTCAAATGTAATCACCATATAAAATATAAATTAAAAAACATGACATAACATGAGTATAAGTAAATTAATGATATTACTTGTTAATGGGGTGGTACATGAATCTCATAAAAGAATACATGTTCATAAAATAACAATGTTCTTAAATAAAGAAAATTTAGATAAAAATCACATACCTTTTTTCTAACTATTGAAATGTAATCTCCATGAAAGATAGATCCTAAAATTTATATGTATGTAAAAATAATTTTAAGGATAATAATCATAAAATACATTCATTATAATTATGTACACCATATAAATGGAATAAGTGGTGAATATGGATTGTGTCTAAGATAAGTAAAAAAGTTAAACTGAAATCCCTTACCGTCAGTCGTGACATCGTTCTCCAAAATTGAACTTATTATATAATAAATATAATTTTATTATATATATATATTATAAATAAATATATTTTAATATCAAATGATATTTAACATATTTATGTCCTTTAATTAATAGTTTGTTAACAATTACAAGTTAAAGTCACGTTAGGGGTAATAATTGCTTTGTTTATTGTATATTTTTGGATTTTTAATTTCTAGTCCTCTTAAATTAATCATGGTTTAATCACCTCCGATATTATATTCATGAAATAATTAAAATCATTATACATAAATTTTTATTTTAATTCCAATCATGAAATATTATTCCGAGAAATGGCATATGTTACAATCAATGAGGTGGTAGGTCATATGTATGCATGAGTGATGTTTCAATTCATCAATTATCATCATGGAAAGGATGTAGGTGATATATTATCATCACATTATAAAAATTATATAATTAATACAATATAATTTCTGTAAATATAATTATACATATCTTCCATGTGTTTTGAGGAGGAAAAGAGAGTCACATCGCTTCATGTAGGTGGTAGTCTGCACATAAATGAATGATGTTATTGTATTTTAGAGAGTAAAATGGTAAAAAATAATCTGATAAATTATATTTTAAAAGTGATAAATATTTATTGAATATCACAATCATTTCTTGTATGTCACTTATATTTATTCTCTTTATCTTCCATATAAGGCGTTAGTGAAAAAAAATCATGTCTCTTCACGAGGAAGTAATATGTCATTCACTAGATTAATGTCACCATATCCCTGATGGAATTGGATGTAAAAAATGGAATATTTTATTCAATTATTCCATATTTATAATTATCTTATAAATATTATATATATACATTATATAAATTATCATAACCATTCATGATAGATAATGAAGGTATAGGGGAGGTAGTACTCACTACTTCATGAAGATTTGGCTGCCCGAATTCATCGCAGGAGAATAAATACTCATAACATCAATACCATTAATTTTGAAAATCCAATAGGATCATGAGTCTAAGAAAATGATAAAAATCATCAAAATGATTTATTTAAGATCATTTAGTATTTCCTTTTATTCTCAGGGGGAGGTTTCCCTCTAGAAAATGCTGCTCAACATCATGTCAATTAGAAAGTATCAAAAATGAATGTATCTAGATTGGTTGATAATATTTTTACTCATATTTATCTATTTAAACACTCACTAACAACATTAATATCCTTTATGAATGGTATAAAAACATAGAATATTTTATATTTCATTTTTATTTTATTATATATTTGAGGAATTTTAGATTTCTAATAATTATATCTTGGCCATGTTTTTTCCCATTATATTCCCTTATACTGAGCTTAAGGACTGGGAATGCAGTACAAATTCTATTTATATTAGGATAGTAACTCTTAAAATTCATGACTGGAAATTAAATTTTATCCTGAATGAATTGATTGATACTTTCATCCAAGTATGGATCAAAATACAAGGTCATTGTTACATTTTATGGAATGTAGAGATATTTTATAACATAGAATCTACGATTTGTTTACCTATATAGAAGGATTATACTATAGAATTAGTCATTTTTGTTCATTATTCTTGTTTTGTAGAGGAGGTCAATTTAATGTGTATGTTGACATATAAAGCAATTTTAGGCACACCATAGAATGTGATATGTTTTTGGATTGAATATGATAAAACCAATAAATTTTGTTCCCACTATAAAATTGATGGTCATAATAATGATATTTGAAAAAGGTATCATATTTTTTATAATTTCCAATATAATGGTTATGATATAAGAAATTTCTGGATGAAGCATTTTCAAGAAATTTGTTTTTTTACATAGAGATGGAATTTCCTATAATTCAATTGATACATCTTTTGGGATGCTCAGATTTTGTGTTTGAGACATACTATAGACTCCCCAGAGCTAGATTCTAAGTCCTATTACTTAAATGAAGGATGATCTTCTTATAAATATCATAGTCTTGTATCTATAGTTCAATAAAATGAACAACATCAACTTACTTGGTTAATCATGCTAATGAAAATCAACTGGTAGTTTATTAAAACACTTCGAATGATGACTTAATTGGGTTACATTTAAAAACATATTATCTAGGTGTATAGTAAATGAATATAATGAGGGTTTAGCTGACATCAATGTGGTTATGAAAAAATCTTCTTAGAAAAAAGTTGAACAAACCATTTTGAAAGAGAATAATTTTATCAATTCATGAAGTGGAAAAGGTAAGGATAAGAGGAATTATTCTATTTCGTGGAAACCTAACCATAAAGGGACATTTCAGGAATCCTTTTTTACTTCATATAATTTTAATAATAATGTTTTATATTCCCATTATTTTTAGATCATTGATTGAAAAATTGGAACCATGGGAGGAGAAAGTTATTATTGTACCTCTAACTATCCTCATGTAGAGACTTATTCTATAAAAAAAACCCTATAAAAACTATTGATTTTTCGTTTAACAAGAACATAATTTTTCTACATTCTAGTTTTCAAATCAAACATTCTCATGATAAAGAACATCCCACTGCAAAATTAGTTTTATGTTCGGGTATGTTGGATACATCCAAGATATATAAACACTCTACTAGTGGGATATGGACATGTTCTGGCTCTCCAATTGGCCATGAATCTAGGGGAATGAATGTCAGTTCTGATTCAATTCATAGATTGACTAGGATGGAACCTTCTACTATGGAAACTGGTGATACAAAACATGCATCTACTATTTTTTCACATACCCATAGCGTGGTATATCATTTTCTTATTGTTTTGGGGGAGGTAAAATTGTATAAATATTATACTTGGGTAGTAATTCTTCCAATTTGTTCTGAATCAAATAAATATTTGATTGGTAAGGTAAATAATAATGTATGTATACCAAATTAATTTTATAGTCTTTCCTTGTCCAATAATGATTCTGATGGGGAAAAGTTGATGGTGTGGTTGGAGTGGATGTCATGAAGGATGATGATTTAACTGAACAATCATATTATTATTGTTTCCCATGGATGTAGGTCAAAACATGGTTGAGGGGTCAGCAAATATAGGGTATATGTGGACACCTTTCTCATCATAAAATGAATACATTCTATCAAGTGGGTTAATAAATTTATTTATTCATTTATGTTGACCCTTGTAATTTTGAATGTTCCAAAACTTGTTTCTATATTCATTTACAATAAATTGGACTTATAAACTTAAAATTAAAAAATTAAAAATAAACCATGACTGGTGGAAATTGAATAATTAATGACATCGGTTCATGAGGTAGTAACTTTCCCCAATCCCAAATAATGATTTCGTAAACTATTTGATTGAGGTATAAATGGTTGTAGGTAATTCCATTAATGTAAAATCATCTATATATATTTAATATATTATTTTTATTATTTTTCATGTATTAATAATAAAATAAGTAAGGGGGTGTAATAAATAAAATAAATAATATCATAGAATACCATTATAACTTATTTGGGAATCCACTTTGGGATTGAAAAAAACATCATTCCTCGGTTTTCTGTAGGCCCCGAATAAGGCATTAAGGATGTTAATAAGAATTGTTTTAGATATTTGGATGGTTATTTATTTAAAAATTCTTATAAAGGTGTTAATAATTGATGATAGTGGGAGGCATTCTATACGTAAGCTGATTTCCAAAATTGTATGTTTTGAAATGAAAAAGTTAAACAAACTTCATTCAGATGAAATAACATCAAAATGGAGTATTATCTATACGTAGATATTATATGGTCAAAATATGGAAATTAAATATGTTTTAATAGTTTTTTTTATTTAATTTACCCCTTGTGTTTTTATTTTAAACCCTAGAAAACCCATTATTTACCTTAATTATAGCATTGATTTTTCATGTCTTCACAATTCATTTTTTGGAAAAAAACGAATTTGAAACTATTAAATAAAATAAATTATTATTATTACTAATATGGAAGTTTTAATTCCAAATTATGTTCAAATATTTGGAAAATATTGATATAAAATAATTGATGTTTAACACAGGAGAATGTTGGTTTTCTAAGAAAAATGATCCCAATTTTACAAAGATTATATATCAAAATTAAACAGGATAATAATTATATTAAACTAAATTTCATAAATTTATATATAATTGGACTATTTTTACATTAGAAAAAATTTAAATTTAAATTTAAAATTATTAATAATTTAAATGAAATTCAGTTTTCAATTAAAACTTATTATTATTCACTATTTATAATAAAATCAATGTTTTCAAAAAAAAATCCAAAAAATTAACCATATGATAATTTTTAAATGATTATTTAAAAATGAAATTTATTTTTACAGAAAAATATTCTAAAAGTGTAAATAATTTTTTTAATTAGTGTGAAACACTGTAACAAAATTGTTTTCAAAAAATTCATTTTAAGCATAAAATTTGATTTATTCCTAGCGTTTGAATAGAAAACACATATGATGAATTTTAAAGACTTTATTCAATATATTACATATAAATTTCATTAAAAATGACATAAAGTTTTTTTAAGTATAATTTATGTAAAATGCGTTTCTTTTCATAAAAATAGTTTAATCATAAAGAAATTTTCATTTATATTAAAATATTTTATTTTATTTTTACTTAATTATTAACCAAATAATTTATTTTATATAAAAATTTAAAACAACAATATTAATAATTTAGTTAATGTTATTAATAACATAAATTCTAAAAGCTGGGTTTTAACTATCGTATAATAATATTTTAATAATATTACTACATTTATTCAAATATTGGTTTGAATGTAACACATGATAAACTCACCATTTTGTGTTAAAATATCTAATCTCAATTTTTGATGAATTGAAATTTTTTGAGAAGATTAAATTTATTTCAAAAAATATATTTTACAAAATATTAGGGTTTTACATTCTACCCCCCCCCCCCCCACACTATAATGAATTTCCCCCTCAAAATTCATCTCGATCATCATGATTTTCCTTTGAAAAGTTTTTCACAGAAACTCAAATTATAGAGGGTAAATAAAATATCCCATCAAAAAAGTGAAATTTATATATGTAATTCATCATAAATTACTCATATTAGGTTTATAAATTTTATAAAAAATGTGGGATGTAAAAAAAAGTAATTGAAAATTAACACACAAATAATGATGGAGAGTAATGGAGAACATGGTAAAGATAATGTTCATGACCAAAAAGTAATAAACCAAATTGGCATTAAAAACTCATTAATATCATGAAGAATGCTTATAACATTAAAAAATATTATTTGAATCTACATTTCCTAATGTTTTTTGAATTCCATTTTCATCATGACTTATAATATATGAATATTTACTTACAAGATATATTTTTATTTGATTGGGAAAAATCTTCATTTTATTGAGCTTTGATCAATTTACAAATCACATCTGACTCTAAGTGATTAATTTGTCATGTATGATAGACAAAGTAAATTCAATAAAACAATGAGAATTCATTATATTTTTTGTTATATGAAAAAAGCTTATAATGGTTATCCATATTGTAACACCCCAAGCTTTCAAGATATGCTTCTCTTTGAATAATATAGTAGCGTGTGTTGTACGAAACTTCGAGTTCTAACACACCACAACCAATAAAACTAGCTGTTGTGAATTGTAATACACACTTTTTTATATTTTTTAATTTTTATCATTCAAAATAGATTTCATTTTTGGATTTATAATATCAAAATTATCTTAGGTTGAATTTTTTTTTATGAAAGCTTTCAATTTTTGATAAATAGTGAAAAACACGGTGTTATAGTTTAAAACCAAATTTTTATTTAAATGAATATTTATTTTATTTAAAATTATTTTAGTCAAAAAATAGATACATAATAATAATAAAATTTCAATGTAATTCATTAGATTCAATTTAATATAATTATATATATATAAAAATTTTATTGATATTTTCACCATCTTTTACCCATCTACTAGGATAATATGAAAATTCACATAAATCATAATTTTACCACTTCTGTGAGTGGAATTCC
The DNA here is from genome assembly GCA_963277665.1 of Viscum album. Classification (NCBI taxonomy): domain Eukaryota; kingdom Viridiplantae; phylum Streptophyta; class Magnoliopsida; order Santalales; family Viscaceae; genus Viscum; species Viscum album. Next base: position 1,858,906,986 of record OY728160.1, read on the forward strand.
AAAAATCTGAGAGACCCGGTTGATATCGGCATTAAAAAATGTTGTTCAATAAGATTAAAGTTATTTTTGGTGAATAGTTACTTTTTTACTTTTATTTACCACGATTAAAAGTCAATAGGGTATTTAAGGGTAAAAATGAAATTATTATTACCCTAAAACATGTCCAAATTCTATTGGAAAAGTATAATTTTACCCAAAACAACCATAGGAATAAAATATAAAATGTTTTGGTCGACTTGGATAAGATTAGGACACCTTTTATTATTTTATTTTAAGAAGAGTTAAAAGAGTTAAAATCAATGTTTAATAACTAATTTTTTTTTAATATATAGTTATACAGAAGATAAATTCCAATATAAATATTAATTATTTATATAAAACTATTTATTACATAATGGTATTTTATTTATATTTTTTATACATTAAATAAATTAATTTATTTAGGACACAATGTTGATGCAGTAATTACCTATATAATGAAATATTAAAATAATTGATATTATAAAAATCCAAATAAATGTAATTTGAGACTTTTTATGAATTAGAATAATTTTCTAGGTTAATATGACATATTAGGGTTTGTTGGATGATTTTTTTCGGAGTAATAATGCTGTTATAAAATTAGAAAAAACAAAATACAAAATTGTGTCAAAATTGAAAAAAAGTGTTTTTAGTACAAGTATTATATTATTAATTTGTATTATATTACTAAATATATAATGTTCAGAAAAAGAAATTATATAATTATAGGTTTATCATTAATGAACAACTTGGGGTTCTATTAGATGTATATATTATGTTTATTGACCATATAATATAAAAATTTAATGAGACATGGTAAATGTCAAACTATTTAACAAAGAGTTAAATATAAAAGATAAAGTTAATATATTGACCCAAACCTTTCTAACACATATTATTTGAGTGGTTTTCGACACATACCCACATTATCCTTTAAATAATACATTTTTGTGCTATTAGAAACCGAATATTATTTTATTATAAAATAATATTTCTATCTTTTCCTAAGGAGCCCCTCACCCCTCTTATAAAAGGGCACTCCCCCTTCTCTCTAATTCACACCTTCAAAGAGATTTGGCTAGGCCAAACCCAGCCCAAATACCCTATAAACTATCCAACCTTCATCTTATTTCCCTTATTTTAGTCATAAAGACAACCAATTGAGCCCTTTTGATCAAATCAAAAGAACCCGATTAGATGGTAAATATTTAACCACCACATTCAAGTTCCTTTCTTCTTCCACTTCCTTTTTATTTGTTTTTTCCATTCTAAAATAATAACAATAGAATATTCTATATAATGTGATGTTATTATAAATATGGTACAACCAAATTCATTATTCTATCCATCCTTTGAATGACATGTCACCACATATGCGTACATACGGCTTACCATCTCCACACCGTGGTGTAATTGTTATTCAATATATTATTATTTGGATGGGTATAATAATGATGTTTAATTTATTAAAATAATAAATATATCATGATAATTATTCTGTATATATGATATAAAATCAAATTATATGTTATTTTAATATCATTTAATGATATTATTGTTCATTCCTATGTACAGATTACCATCTCCACGAACGCGATAAGATTCATTCCCTATCATATCCATTCAAGACTAATTATCATTAGATGATTAAAACTAATTTTTAAAGACTATACATCATTATGGATATGAATAAGATATATCCAATCCATAAAAAATATGACTCACATAACAAAGTATATAAAGGAAAACGAATCTGTTAACACCTGAAACAACGATAATACTAAGATATTATTAACAAAGAAATTTTAAAAGAACTTATATGATATCATATTAATGTATATGATTATTGTATAATTTAATAAAAATTATTTCACCACTATACAAGAGGTTAACCTAACATAGACCATGGAAAAGTACAAGGTAAGGGTTATTTCTAAAATCTATTCATTATCTAAGGTTGTCTATATGTAATTATCTACTACGACCTCTTTATCATTCACATCCGTGTTTATTAAAAATGTATTTCAATACATTCTAACTATTTACTAGAATATAGGTTAAAGAAATTTATACCTTTGTCTTACTATTATATGATTATTTTAAAGGAATCATTTCATCGTTTTCCAAAATAATGTCCTTTATAACATTTTTTGAAAAAAATAAGGTAAGAACGTCTTTTTTAACTTATAAGGTTGGTACGACTATTTTCTACCATTATGACAGCATCGAAGCTTCCCTTAAAAGCTTATAAGAATATCTTAAAAATAAATGTTCTCTTTATAAATTATTAGACTCTTAAATGATTTCAAAATAGAAATAGATATTTCTCTAAAAAATGATTTTATTTCCTATATGTCAACATCCTTTGATGGATTTTAAGATTATTTGATGTTGATTTTTTATGATAAAAAACTTCCATATTGTATTGAAGGTTCTGTTATATATTTTACTATGGATGGGTTATTTTTATACCATTCATGGTTTATGGATAAAGTATTGACCTTTTATATGCATGTTTTAATATGAATGTTGAAGTTATGTATAAAACTTTTCTTATGAAAAATGCATTGGGCTTAATAAGTGATTGGTGGAGACCTATATAGATCCTCCATGCATCAGTAGGTCTCATGAGACAAACAACTATCTTTGAACAAGTCCTTGACAAAATCTAATTTGAAGTCTTGGCACCAGGCCTTGACTATGTGGTTATGAAAGTCTGGCATTATTAATTTTGTCATTATGAAAGTGGCTATTGATATTTCATGTGATTATTATACTAGTAGATTTTCCATGTGAGTAATTAAATGGCGTTATTTTATTTTATCATTTCCATATGATGCTAAAGTTCATGTTTAAAAGGATTTTGTTTTAATATTATTAATTAACTTAAATGATTATGCTTATTTATGAATGTTTCTGCTATATTGTTATCTTTATTGAGAATTTGGTCTCACCACTTTCTATGTTTTATTTTTCCCAGGATGTGATGAAGTATTTTATGACTGACATGCAGGGATACTCTATTTAATCTCAGTGTTGACTATGGAAAAAAATTTGTTGTATTTTTCCATTTTATGATGTAATGTATACCTTTTGAATGTATCTTGTACTTCCAAGAATACTAAACTAATCGGTCTTTAGAGACTTGATCTTTTTTTATCATTTCAATGATATGGAATAATGAACCGACTCTCGGTTAATAGGTTAGAGGCGCTGCAGTTGGTATCAGTGGAATTTTAGTAAAATCCATGGAATATAGATTGGGATAATCTCTAATTAGAGAAAATTACCCTAAGATAGGCTTTGAGGACTAGTATAGAAGAACACTCTAGAATTTTGGTATCATAGAGATTATGTGAGTTTTCCAAGAATATATCCCTATATGGATACGTGCAGGTAGAGGCGTCTCTTGGACTGATGTACCTAGGGGTAAAACTCGAAAACACCACTTTGAGCAAGCCTCGAATGGGAACTGGTGCGTGACAACAGGCCTTGCTGCACTCTTGGTTACGACACTCCTGGGGGATATGATTAGGATAATTCTCATTTCATTACAAACCATTATGAAGGGTTTATGAGTATATACTTCCTCAAAGAAAACATTTTTATGATTACGGATTATATCCATAAACTATTCAATTTATATTAATTATTTTACGAGTTTGGAATTATGTAATTAGATTCCTAAACTAATCAATTTTATGCCATTTTTTAGAAATGGAACCTAGTGGATGGAATGGAAATTATATCAATGAATGCACTCCATGTAGGTATTTCCCTTATGGTTAAGATAATTATAGTGGAGTTGGCGATGAAACTGGTTCTGATCATCTAATCACCACAATGGGACAACTCACTCAGGTTATAAATAATAGCCTTACCCGTATGGAGCACCCTGATCAACAGCGTGGAGGATCAATGTTTTATTTCTACACAAGGCAACAACCAACAATATTTAATGGAAGTAAAAATCCATTAGTAGCTGGGAAATGGATAAATTCCATAGAGAAATTATTCCATGCATTGGGTAGTAGGGAAACAGAAAAAGTTGTTATGGCAGTTTACCGCCTTACTAGAGATGATGATCAATGGTTGTCATTGATTCAAAACACAAAGGAAGATGATGAAGTACCAAATATGGAATTGAGGGAGTTTAAAGAGAAATTATTAGAAAAATACTTTCTTCATGACCATCGAGTAGATATTGGTAGGAAATTTCCTTGTCTACGGAAAAATGGGGATGAGAATGTCGCAAAGTATGAGGATAAATTTACAAGGTTATCAAGGCATTCCATAGATTATATACGTAACCCAAGAAGAAATATTGATCATTTCTTTGATCGGTTAAAACCAATTCTCTTTCATGCATTAGTCTCACAATCTTTCTCGTTGTATGAAGATATTGTCTCATGTGCTATCAAGACAGAAAAGTAATTATCTTAGTCATATAAAGTTAAAGCAAAGAAAGAGAAGAAGAGATCTTATGGACACTCTAAAAATTGGAATAATGGGAATAAGGTAAATATTTTATATCCATCCTACAGTAAATGTGTGTATAAACACCCTTGTACTTGCTTGATGGGAATGAGAGTCTGTTACAATTGTGGTGAAAAAGGACACAATGATCGTGATTACAAGGGGAAGATAGAGGCTGTTGATGTTGAATTATACAATTTTATATAAAGGGGCATTATGAAAATGAATGTCCTAAGAGTTCGGGGATCATACCTCAGAAAAGTCCAAGGGATCAAGGCCAAGCTTATGCTATCACTACTGCTATGGTTGAAACTCTGAAAGACGAGGTGGAAAGTAATTTAATGGTTTCCTCAAGTTTAGAAAATACATTATTTGATTATGTATCATCACATTAATTCATAACATCTCAGTTTTCTAAAAAAATTATATATTTCCAATTTGATTTAACAAGGGAGTTGATAGACAAAACTCTTAAAGAATGTATCATCATAACAATGTTTTGTGAATCAGTTACCATTAGAGCATATGCATGTTTTTTATCTTCTGATCTCATTGTCATACCCATGATTTAATTTTATGTAATCCTCGGTATGGATTGGCTCTCAGACCATGATGCGATGATTTATTTTAAGAATAAGGGGGTTGCAATTTTTTGATGATGATGATAAAGAACACCTTATCTTTTGAGCAGAATCTCCACTACCTAATTATTATCTAGATCCACCCCCTATAGCTCAACTAAATACAATTATTATGGAGGAAGAGAATGAAATAATTGTGGGTGAGGAATGGATTGTTAATAATTTTTATGTTCCTATTGTGAAAGAATATGTAGATGTGTTTCTAGAAGATTTACCTAAACATCCTCCAGAATGAGAAATTGAGTTTTCCATTGATTTAATTCCTAGATCAAGGCCCATATCGAAGATCCCTTATATAATGGCCACTATGGAATTAGTTGAACTGAAGAAACAACAAGAGGAATTGAGGAATAAGGGATTTAATCTCCCTAGTGTTTCCCCATGGGGAACCCCTATCCTTTTTGTTAAGAATAGAGATGGATCTATGAGGTTGTGCATTGACTACAGGGAGATAAATGTTATAACCAAAATGAACAAGTATCCCTTACCTCGCATTGATGATTTATTTGACCAAATTCATTGATATAAATACTTCTCAAAGATTGACCATCGATATGGATACCATCAGTTGTGCGTGAAGAAGGAAGACATTCCAAAGATAGAATTTTGAACCAGGTACAAGAATTACGAGGTTATAGTAACACCTTTTGTATTGACTAATTCACCCTATGTCTTCATTGATCTAAAGAATAGTGTTTTCAAGGAATATCTTAATAATTTTCTAGTGGTATTTATTGATGATATCATGGTATACTCAAAAAGCTATGCTGATCATGAAAATCACTTGCGCATTATCTTGAAGGCTCTTAGATGACTTGAATTATATGGTATGTTTAGCTAGTGTGAATTCTGGCTTTAGGAGATTTCATTTCATGGCCATATTGTATCCAAGGATTAAATCTTTGTTGATCCTTCTAAGACCAAGGAAAACCAAGAATGGCCAGCATAGACGATTATAACTGAGGTATGTAGTTTTATTGGTTTAGAAGGTTATTATCGATGTTTCGTCCAGAATTTTTCCCGGTTGGCTAACCCATTAACAAAATTCAAATGAAAAGGGGTTAAAATATTTTGGACAAAAGAGTGTGAAGAATATTTTGAAGAACTGAATAGAAGATTAGTCAATTCTCTTATATTAAATCAACCATCGGGGAATGATGGGTTTGTTATTTATAGTTATGCATTGAAGAAAAAACATGGTTGTGACCTTATGTAGAATTATAGAGTTACTACCTATGCATCATGATAGCTGAAAATTCATGAGAAAGACCATCCTACTCATGATCTTGAGTTAGCAGTAGAAATCATTGTTTTGAATATTTGGAGACACTATCTCTATAGTGAAAAATGTGAGATATAAACTGATCACTAGAGTTTGAAGTATATTTTGGCACAAAAAGAACCCAACAGGAAGGAAAAGTGATGGCTTGAACTAATCATGGATTATGATTTAACTATACACTACCACCTAGAGATGGAAAATAAAGTGGAAGATTATTTTAGTAGAAGGGATCATGGATTTTTGAACAATATGAGAGTTGAAAAGGATCCTATATATATGGTTCTAGTAAATATTTATATGGGAATCACCATAGAAGGTGAAACATCAATACTTTTTCAAATGGTTTCCAAACCATCTTTTCACGAAAGGATAAAGAGATATTAGGTTGATGATGAGGAGTTTCAAAAGAAGATTAATGTTGTGCATGATGGGAGATTGAGTGACTTTGTAAATAATGATGGAATTTTGAAACTTGGGAAGATACTTTGTGTTCCGGATATACCTGATCTAAAAATAGACCTTTTGGATGATTCTCATAGTTCCAATTTCTCTATACACCATGGTAGCACTAAGATGTATAGGGATATGAAGGAAACTTTTTGATTGGACAACATAAAGAGGGATATTCCTAATTTTGTGTCAAGATGTACGGTTTTTTAACAAGTGAATGCTGGAAGGCAACAACCTAGAGGAGTCATGCATCCTCTTCCCATAATTGAGTAGAAATGGGATAATATTACGACGGTCTTTTTCATGGGACTACCAAACCAAAGATTCCTATAAGGAATGATGTAATATGGTTCATTATTGAATGTCTTACCTATTCAGCACATTTTCTTGCTATAAGGGAATATTTACCACTTTATAGTTTAGATATACTATATATTAATGATGTTTTAAGACATCATGGAGTAACACTATCGATTGTTTCTAATCATGATCCCCATTTTACCTCAAGACTCTGGAAAAGTCTTCAGAAATCCCTGGATACTGAACTTCGTTTCAGCAATGCCTGCCACCACCAAACTGAGGGACAATCAGAATGGACTATTCAAACCTTAGAAGACATGTTGAGATCATGATCACTTGACTTTCTAGGTATGTGGGATCAATATTTACCTCTGGTAGAATATTCCTAAAACAATAGATTCCATTCAAGAATTTAGATGGAACCATATGAAGCATTATATTGAAATAGATGTCTCTCACCAACCTATTGGGATGATGTTTGTGAAGGAAAACTCGAAGGCCTAGAACTGGTGGAGGAAACGATGGAAAAGGTGAAGGTAATCCAAAACTACATCAAAGTACCTAAAAGTAGGTAGAAGAGCTATGCCAATAACCGAGGGAAGGATTTTGAATTTCAGGTAAGAGATCATGTCTTCTTTAAATTATCTCTATGGAAGGGTGTTATACATTTCAGTAAGAAGGGAAAATTGAGTCCTAGGTACATTAGACATTTCGAAATTCTAGAACAAATTGGGGTTGTAGATTACCATTTCTCAATGTCGCCAAGTCTCACCAAAGTTCATTATGTATTCCACATATCACTATTGAGAAAATACATGCCTGACCCAATGAACACACTCACCAATGTGGAATTAGAATTGGAACCTGATCTATCTTATTGCGAATAGAATGTCAATGTTCTTGATACAAGAGAACACGTGCAGAGAAACATGACAACTCGTCTGGTAAAAGTTCTATGGAGAAACCATATGATGGAGGAGGTAACATGGGAACCTGAGGAACTTATGATGAAGAACCACCCAAGTCTTTTTATCCAGTAATATTCCAGAAATTTCAATGATGAAATTATTTCAAGGATGGGAGAATGTGACACCCCAAGATTCCACATTACACTTCTCTTTGAGTAATATAGTAGTGTGTGTTGTACGCAACTTTGAGTTCTAACACAACACAACTAATCAAACTAGCTGTTATGATTAGTAATACCCACATATTGAAATTTTATAAATTTTATCATTCAAAATGGGCTTCATTTTTGGATTTTGAATATCGAAATTATATTAGGGTGAGTTTTTGGTTCTTTTCTGAAAACATTTAATTTTTGATGAATATTGAAAACAAAAAGTTATATTTTAAAACCAATTTTTTATTTAAATAATTATTTATTTTATTTTAAATTATTTTACGTTAGTATAGATACATAATACCTATATAATTTCAATGTAATTCATTTGAACTAGTTTATAATAATTTTATATATATAAAAGTTTTATTTAACTTTACACAGTCTTTTACCCTCCTCCTAGGAGAATTTAGAAATTCACATAAAACCTAATTTTACCGCTTCTATAAGGGGAATTTCAAAAATCTAAGAGATACGCTTGATATCAGTAAAAAAATGGGGGTCAATAAGATGAAAATAATTTTTGGTGAATAGTACTTTTTACTTTTATTTACGAGGGTTAAAATTAAATAGGGTATTTAAGGGTAAAAATGATAATATTATTACCCTAACACATGTCCTAATTCTATTGGATAAGTATAATTAGACAAAAAAACCATAGGAATAAAATATGAATCTCGTTGGTCCACTTGGATTATAATAGGACAATTCTGCTTATTTTATTTAAAGAAGAGTTAAACGAGTTAAAATCAATGTTTAATAACTAAACCATTTTTAATATAGGGATATACCTAATATAAGTTTGAGTATAAATATTAATTAGAAAGATAAAAATATTTTATTACCTAATGGTATTTTATTTATATTTTTTAGACATTAAATAATTTAATTTAATTCTAACACAATTATGATGCAGTAATTACCTAATTAATGATATATTAAAATGATTGATATTATTAATATCAAACAGAATGTAATTTGATACTTTTTATAAATTACACTAATTTTCTAGTTTAATATGACATTTTATGGTTGGTTAGATGAAGTTTTTACGAAGTAATAATGCAGTTATGAATTTAGAAAAAACAAAATAACAAATTGTCAAAATTGACATAAAAGAGTTTTTTTAAAAAAATATTATATTTTTAATTGACATTATATTCATAAAAAACTAAGGTTCTTCGTAAGGACTTATATAATGATATGTGTATCATTAATAAACCACTTGGTGTTCTCTTGGAAGTATATAGTATGTTTATTAACCATATAATACAAAAAAACAAAGAGACATCATAAATGTCAAACTATTTAACTAAGAGTTAAATCTAGAATATAATGTTAATATAGATACCAAAACCGGTCTGACACCTATTGGATGGGTGTTTTTCGAACCATACCCACATTATCCTTAAAATAATCCATTTGGTTCCATTATAAACCGGAAATGATTTTATTATAATATAATATTTCTATATTTTCCTAACGTTCCCCTCACCCCTCTTATAAAAAGGCACTCACCATTATCTCTAATTCACACCTTGAATGCTATTTGGCTTGGACAAACCTTGACCAAATACCCTCTCAACTTTTCTACCTTCATTATATAGGCCTTCCTTTAGTCAGAAAGAAAACATATGGATCCCTTTTTATCAAATCAAAAGGAAGAACTTGAAGAAGAGGTAAATATTTCATCACCTCCTTTTAGTTTCTTTCTTATTCCACTTCCTTTTTCTATATTGTTTATATTATAAAATAATAACTATACTATCTAATATATAATATGATGTTATTATAAATATTTTACAACCATATTAATTATTCTATTCATACATTGAGTGACATGTCACCATACATGGGTAAATACGGCTTACCATCTCCACGTCGTGGTGCAATTGTTATTCAATACATTATTATTTGGATGGGTATAATAGTGATGTGTAATTGATTTAAATAATATATATAACATGATAATTATTATTTATATATGATATACCATCAAATTATATATTATTTTAATATCATTGAATGATATTTTCACTCGTCCGTACGTACGGATTACCCTCTCCACGAACGCGATGAGATTCATTCCCCATCGTATCCATTCAAGACTAAATTTGAATAGATGATTAAAAATAATGTTTAAAGACTTGATATCATTCAGGATATGAATAATATACATCCCATAAATAAAAAATATGACTCACATAATAATTAATATAAAGTAAAATGAATTTGTTATCACCCGAAACAACGATAGTAATAAGATATTATTAACAAAGCAATGATAAAAGATCTTATATGATATCATATTAATGTATATGATTCTTGTATAATGAAATAACTATTATTTAACCATTATACAGGAGGTTAACCTAACCTCAACCAATAAAAAGTACAAGTTAAGGGTTAATTCTACAATCTCTTCATTATCTGAGGTTGTTTATACGTAATTATCTACTGGGGCCTCTTTATCATCCACATCCATATTTCATAAAAAGGTATTTCAAAACATTATTACTATATACTAGACTATGGGTTAAAGTAATTATTACCCTTTTTTTACTTTTATAATATTTTTATAATGGAATCTTTCAGTCGTTTTTCAAACAAGGTCCTTTATAAACTTTTTGACAAAATTAAGGTAAAAATGTCTTTTCTTAACTTATACGGTAGGTGTGGCTGTTTTTCACCATTATAACAATGTCGAAGCTTCCCTTACAAGGTTATAATAATATTTTCAAAATAATTTCTTTATTTATATATTATGTGACTCTTAAATGATATAAAAATATAAATATATATTTCTCTAAAAAAGGTTTATATTTCATCTATATCAACATCCTTTGATGGATTTTAAGCTTATTTCAAGTTGATTTATTATGATTAAAAACATCAATATTGTATTGAAGGTTTTGAGATATGTTTTACTGTGGATGTGTTATTTTTATACCATTCATGGTTTATGGATAATGTTTTGACATTTCATTTTCTAGTTTTAATTCAATTGTTTACGTTATGTTTAAACCTTGTTATATGAGGAATGCATTAGACATAGTAAGTGACGGGTGGAGCCCACTATAGCTTCTTGATGTATCGTTAGGACTCCTGAGACAAACTAGTTTCTTGCAATATGACCTTCAAAAAATATTATTTGTAGTCTTGGAACAAGGCCATAAATATGTTGTTATGAAAGTCCGACATTATGAATTCCATCATTATGAAAGTGGCTATTGATATTGCATGTGATTATTTGACTAGTAGAATATAAATGGGTCTAATTAAATGGGATTACTTGATTTTTCCTTTTCTATATTACATTTATGTTCATGTTTAAATGGATTTTGTTTTAATATTATTCATTACATTAAATTTTTATGCTTTTATATGAATGTTGGAACTATATTATTATTCTTACTGAGCATCTGACCTGACCCCTTTCTATTTTTTATTTTTCCCTGGATGCGAAGAATTATTTTATGACTGACCTTCAGGGATAGTCTATAGGATCTCAGTGTTGTCTATGGAAACAATGTTATTGTATTTTTACATTTTATGATGTAATGTAAACCTTATGAATGTATCTAGTACTTCCAAGGATTAAAAACTAATCGGTCATTCGAGACATGATCTTTTGTGATCATTCCAATGATTTAGAATATTGCACTGACTCTGGGTAACTGGGGACTAGGAGTTTCACATATTGTGTTAATAATCAAATGGTGAAGTAATACATTTCTCAATAAAACCTACAACATTTTTTATCATAAAACATTGCACAAATTGATATAATTTTCACCATAAAAAATTTCCAAATTTTTTATGAAGGTTACAAAAAATCTCAATATCAACATAAAATTAATCCTACAAATATAATCATGTATCTCATAATGGTCACACAAGAAATATGAGAATAACATGGTCATCTATTCTCTTCAATCATTGGAATAACAAAAATTTCTCTAACACACAAATAAAAACATTAATTTCACCTCACTCCATGAATAAAACCATATAAATTATATCATATTACATAAGTCTATATTATTTTAAACTCTATCCATGAAAATATAAGTCACATATTATATAGATCCATTTTCATATCTGAGGTTATCAATACTATAAAATTTACATTATCTAGAGTATTTATCTCTTTATCCAAACTAAAAACAGTTATCTCATCCACAAAAAAATATAGAAATATCATCGTGACATTAAATCACTTTTCTATTCCATCAAAATCCTTTAACATACTTTTTCAAATCCATAATGAAAAACATATAATGATCATTCCTCTAATATTTCATGTTTCGTGTAACATAATACATGAATTAAAATTCTTGAATACTTCAGTCATCCCACCTAATTATCTAATCCATCTGAATTCTTGATCATTTTATTCATTAGCACTTCATTCCATTCATAAGTCATTTGTAGACTCTTCATTATCAACAACATAACTATTACACATATGACATATCTGATTCTCTTTATGATATTTACTTTTAAGATGTGATTTTTTCTAATGGCCATACATTCCACATTATATTCATTCATCAACAAAAAATATGCTAGGGAGACCAATATTATCATCCCTTGTGTTAACTCATCTTTTCATTTTTCCTCAAAAATTTATTACTATATTCACCTCTTATCTAGGAAAACATATTTGCATTCCATCATGACATTACCTATGACCATCATTCCACATTAACAACATAATGTAAAATAAATATTCTTTCTTATATGATCCAAATTTAAAAAACTATAACGTAACATTACCTGTACCATCATTAGTGAGACTGGTAGTTTCTTGAGGTTCCAATTTTTAATCATAATCCATTGTAAATGTTTTGGAATCATCATAATATCTTTCACTCCTATCATGATCTCATTTTTATTCTCATCAAAAAATTTTTGTCGCATTCAATGTTAACCTAGTTCTTTCTAATTACATTCATTCACTAAAACCAAAAATATTTTTCTTAAAAATTATAATCATTATGGGAAATAAAATATTCATGAAAATAAATTATGGGTTGTATAAATAATTAATATTTAATTTTAATCTATGAAAAAAAAGGTTTATCCTAAATAATTAACAATATATTCTAATTAATCCTTTCATGAAGAGTCTTAAATTTTTTTTATCTTCCAAAGCATGTCCCCTTGTATTTTCAAAATAGGTGTGTATGTAGGCCCATTATCATACACCAAGTGATGATTAAGTTCAAATAAATGAACCCTTTTAAGAGAAATTACATCAGGGTACTAATCTTCATGAGCCACATCTTGTTATTGTATCCATGCATTGATGTAGTTTTTTCAATGCAATAATCATCATCAATTACAAAAATTCCAGGACATTTACATATAATTTGACTCATCTGTAGAATTATCCTTGGATACATTCCTATAATTTTATAAAAAAATATTCCAATGGATGTTACTAAAATTTTCTAAACCTTGTACATATTTATTAACTAAAACTATCCTTTGGTACTAATGATTGATTCCTAGTATTTTCATATATATATATATATGTATTATATCATTTTAAATGAACAGTATATATACTACAAAAATTCATAGTAGATGATCAAAATCTTTTGCTGTCACTAGAGACTAGGTACACAATAGCTTAATATTGTGAAATATATTGAATAACATAAAAAATAATCATATCATATAATACTCAACTTAAGAATACCCTTCTTAAAAATTATTTCATAACCACGTGAAGGAAACATATGTAATGGTGATATCAGATATTCAGAAATTGTACACATAAAAGATATCAATCTATGACAATTTTAAATAATAAAATAATAATAATGGAATTAAATCATGAAAATATATTATGAATTTCATACCCAACCATTCATTGATCATGACCAAGATTCATTGTATAAAAAATTATCATTTTAATAAACATGCCCCATAAGAATGATAAGTAATCATTAACATTCATGAACCTTAAGATCATGTCACAAAAGTGTGACAACATAAAAAATATTTAAAAACATATAATATATGTTGATTAACTACCAATACCATCCACACAAATTCTTTTTTCTCATCACATATTACCCACTGTGGATTAGGGCACACATGTTTCCCATAGTTGATTAGGATATATTTCTTTCCCATAGTGTATCAGGACACAACTAACATCCACTGTGGATGATGCCCAACGACATGTTTACCATTAATATATTAGGATATAGAACTATTTACCAAATGAATTATATGGCGATATAGTTACTACCAATAAGATAATTAAAATAATACATATGTGTTCCACAAGATCATAAAAATTTGATCATAACATAAATCATGAAATTAAAATGATTTCATAAACAATTCATCATATCATAACATATTAAAATGAGATAGGTTTCAAATTCATTACATCAATCAGACATAGAATATCCCCTTTAAAATGAAGGGGGTTTCAAAATAATTTTATCATTTTATAACATGGAAAAGAGATATGAGTTTTATAAACATATTCTCTATATAAACATAAACCATTTAGAGGGAAAATATGAATGAAACACTTGGATAATATCATCATGAAATCCAAAATAATATCAAAGTATTCCTTGTTAGGTAGATATTTGTATTGATATATTTCATGGATAATTTCTTTAGGGAGATAACATAATGCTAATAATTAGTTTTTATAACCAATAACATTTTACTGTCAATTTCAAATATTAAAACCTAAAAAATATACAAGAATATTTAAAACAATTTAAAAAATTTCATGAGCATGGTATCCATTAATCATAGAAAACCATTAAAAAAGAAAACATTATCAATGAAAATTCCCTATAAAATAAACTTTATATTATATAAAGTAGGAATCAATTAATACCATGTTCATGATGGTCAAGAATTCCATTCATTCCATATATGAAAAAACAAAGTGTTCTTCCAAATATTTTGTTAAAAGGAAATCATGAGATATTTTTAGAAAATTAAATGAATATTCCATTATAAAACATTTATAATAATTAAAACATATGTAAAAACATTTCTATGAAAAATCATTACATAAATGATAATAAATTTTTTGACAACACTTTTTGAAAACATAGATCTTCAAAAAAGGGTTTTTAATTGAATTGAAAAATTTTCATAAAAAACTCCATTTCAACTCATGATTACATAAAGTGAGGAAAATAAAGGGAAACAAATTGTTCAAATGAAGAAAAAATAGGGGGAAAATGTTTATTAGTATTTAGATAGACAGATTATAATATTTTATAATTTGAGAAAACGTAAAAAACAATCTCAACAAATGGTGAGAATGTAAGAGAAAGTATTTACCACATTGGTAAAATTGATACCTATGAAACAGGAAGAAATATAATTGAAATAAATATAAAATTACAAATCGAAAATAAATTCATGATACAAAATGTAAAAGTAGTATATAAAAACATTTTCCCTGAATACAAGAGAGTAAAAAACATATTTATCATAAAATGAAAAATTTGAAATATATCCATTACCACTTTAGTATCATTTGATCCGTAAAACCCATGAAATATTGGCCAAAAAATTGATCCATAAATACCAATAATTTAAATAATAACAATCATAAAAAACATTAATGTGTTTTATATACACAATAAAAATGAAATATGTTCTGAATAAAGAATATGCCTTAAAAAAGAAAAAAGTGAGAGAGAAATTTTTTACTATAATTCTCTACAATATTCACACCCATTCAAACAATCTATATAAAAATATATTATTAGAATAAATATATTAAATAAAACTAATTATATATATCATACCATATATTATTTATTTATGTAATTTTATTACCTTTTTTAACAATTTCATGTTTATGTATCGTTTCAGGTAATAACCGCTTTGTTTTTCAATTATGTATTGATTTATTAATTTTTTTTGTTTTAATATGATAATGGTTACAGAAAATAAATAATAATGATAAAAATATCATAATTATCAATTTTATATAAACTATTCTTTTATGACCAATAATGAGTGATGATTCAGTAAAAATAGGTTTGTTACAATCATGGAGATGGTAGGTCATCTATACACATGGGTAATGATTCCATTTTTAACGATCATTATCAAAAAAGGTATGTAATTTCATGTCATTCCATAATGATAATAATATAAAAAATATCAAATTATTTATTTTTATAAACATATATATGTCATGAATAAGGAAATGTGATGAAATTAGTGTCATATCACTTCAAGATGGCGGTAGTCCACACGTACATGCACAATGTTTTCATCATTCATTGAGTGAAAATTTAATTAATAAATTGTTATAATATAATTTTAGAATGATTAATATTCCATTAAATACATAATTAATTCATGTAGATCGCATATTTTAATCATTATTATCTTCTATTTATTGCGTTAGTGAAAAACAACTCAGATCACTGTGTGGGATGGTTATCCACCGTACACCTAAGCGACATAATTGTATCCACTACAGATTTGAAATTAAAGAATAATTTTTGGTATAATGAATATGAAGGTATAATTAGTTTATAAATAATATATATATACACACACAATATCTGTTATCATTCCTAACTGTGATGGGTGGTAATGGAGAGTCAAATTACATCAGTTCTCAAGGTGTTAGTTCACCATACACAAGAATTGGGATTTCATAAAACATATTTTGGAAGTATATATGGTTTTATGTGATGAAAATAACATCAAATATTTCAATATATATAATATTGTGAGGATATTATTTATTAATATTTTAATATTAAAAGAAGGATGTCGTGAAGAAATAAAATAAAAACTCTCATTGAAGAACATTACCATTATTTTAGGTGTCATACTTAAATTTGATCCAAAATACTTTGGTTAGAATAATTCCCAAAGAAACTTATTCCTGGATTAGAGGGGTGATGTTGGGAAGTTAATTTGGTAGGATAGGGATGAACCAAAATGGATTTAAGGTGCAATAAAGGGAGTATGGAAGATAACCTATTATTTATTATCTGAGTCACACAAATGAAATTTTTGAAATGTATATGTTGTACTCGTTATTTTCATATAAAAACGGCCGAAATATAGTATTCTCTAGAATTATAAATTATATGGTACAAATATTTCCCTAAAAAAATTTAAACTTTTTTATTTTCATTTTTACTTTTATCTTTTTAGATTAACAAGTTTGGACCCTAGTTTTACATTATTTTCAATAAATAATTGTATATTTTTTTCAATATTAATTTTGTTAAAAACTTATTTTATATTATTATAAAATATAAATAATTATTATTTAAAATATGGAATATATATTTACAAATTCAATTAACATAATGGAGAAAATATAATAAAAAATTATTATTCCAGACATGATGATAAATTTGGCTTTCAATGAAAACATGTTCAATAGTTTATAAGGATTATATATCTCAATTCAATATAAAAATGATTGCAGTAAAATTAATTGTATTAATTGATATATAATGGAAATAAATTTAACATCAAAACTATATCAACATATATTTTCACATTATAAATAAGTTAAATGAAACATTAGTTTTCAATTAAAATATATTATTAGTCACTTTTCATCATGAAATGAAACTTGTTAAAAAATACCCAAATTTCAGCCTAACATATTATTTATATTGTCATATAAATAATAAAAATATTTTTCCAATAAAATTTACAAATGTATAAGTAATTATTTTTAAAAAATTGCATATAAGGTGACAACATTATCTGATAGAATAATAATGTTTTTAACTGTAAAATTATCTTAATTCATATATATATTTCCCATAAAACACATAATAAGAATTTAAATTAATTCATATATTTTATAATAAATTAATTTTCTTAAAATTATTCACCTTCATTTAAATTATTTCATCTATAACGTCTTTTTTCAGAAAAAATGATTTTTAGAAAACTATTTTCATTTTTTAGAAAAGTTATTATTTTCATTTAAATTAATTTTTTCTCAAATAATTCAATTCATGTAAAATTTATAAACATATATTTTCATAATTTAGTTACCCATTTTCTTACTATTCATTCAAGCTATGAGGTTATAACTGTCATATAACCAAATTTACTAATATGCCACATTTCATTTAATGATGGTATGGTGTATACTGAAAAATAAGCTCAATATTGGGTGTAACATAATAAAAACTAAGTGTTTCATATAATGAAATTATAAAAAAATTAATTCAATTTTAAAAAAAATAATCAAAATTTTGTGGATCTATAAGACCCGTATACATATCAGTGTCACATGTAATATATATTATAATTACAACGAGGACAAAAAAATTACCTTTTAATCCTCTAGTCCACTAGTTGGTAATGGATATATTTTACTTCTGGAAATCACATGATTATCGTCTTATCAAAATTACAAAGTGAACCGTTTTAATTTCCCACATTTTGAGGAACCACAATATATGCGAAGTACACCCCCATCGTATAAAATGAGAAATATAGTTCATAATCATTACATGAAGTATAACATCATATTGAAAATTATGTGTATAAATTACAAGTCAAATCATGTTTTTTCCTAATCATACTTCGTTTTTACTTCACAATAAAACCATTCTCCAAGTCTACTAAATGATATGTCCATGAAATATCATAGTGTTAATATAAGGGGTGTAAAAATATCATGGAATAAATAACCATGTGAAATCATATTAACAATCAAAATTTCCAAAAGAAGCTCATATTGATACTTAAAATAGTCATTGATGCTTTATCATTTATCACCATCATAATGATAATCATAATACCCCTATATAATATTAAATCAATGACCAATTTTACTGATAGAAATTGTTCACATGATCAAATGGGACATAAATATCATCTCATATAATATAGTCTCTAGGATAGTCGATATATTATACCCATGAACACTTGAATGAAAATATAATTTTATCAATGTAATCCTCATATAGGTGTAATATCACTCCAAGAATGTTACTATTGAAATCTAAATATGGAAAAAAATAAAATATGTATTTTTAAAAATATTCCAACTCACATCCCCATCAATTTGGTGTTCAATATATTATAATAATAAAAACATCACCTAAATAATCTATAATTACATGAGGCTATCAATATCATGAAATAATTAATATCCAAAATTTATATACTAGATTTTATCACCAAATTGAATGATTTTTTATTCACGAAATTTTTCATAGAAAATGGCATCCATGTCAAGGAATGTGTGTCACTTTATACACATAGACATCCACTCAGGAATAATTAAATTAAATAATAATTTAATTCATTTCAATTATTTTACTTTTTCTTTTACTTTTACCTGAAGTTTTACATTTGATTTTATAATATTTTTGTCTCATCTTGTTTTTCAATTAGATACATTAAATTTTATAGATTAAAATAATTATCATCTTATATATCCCTTAAATAATATTTTTCTCATTACAATACCACAAATAATAAACTCGTCAACATCAAACTAGATTACATAAAAAAGATCCCACAACATTCATTCTTAATAGATGCACTATCCCCACCATGAGGATCATTTTTTTACTAATTATCTCCCACCCCGCTATAAATTGTGAGTAGTATTATTAACCAATTCATATATTTATTTATATATTTATTATTATTTTCAGAAAACCAATTTAGATCCTATTTAAGTATGAACATTTTATCCTGGGGTCAAACCATTATTACTTATCTCTCCTAATATACTCATCAATTTAAACATAGTTATCCATAGAGAGTGGAACTCCAAATAAAAACTCCAAAACATATCATTTATGAGAAGGCTGTCGACTATCACTCACTGATGTGGAAAACCTCTTCACAATTCCAAACCAAACCAGCATTGATTTATTGATAAATTTTATAGGCCAATGTTTCAATTAAAAATATACGATGCAATTTTTAATCCTTCAGCACTCTAAAGACAAAATATCTAAGAATATTATGCCACTTTGTTTATATAAATTGTGAAACTAGTTCATGTAACCACAAATCCACTAAATCTTATTCCATAACAATTTATATTTTCCAATCAAGGATTATTTGTTGTCACTTCCTCTAAATAAGCACTACTATCTTGATATTAATAATTTCCCCTCCTTTACCATATTCTTCTAACAATATCAATATTATGGGTGTTATCAATATATATAATCTATAAGGAACCACTATCAATGTTTTCATTGTTTATTTGACAACATAAAACCTCCTAGGATAATGCAGGCCTAATTTGAATTATATACGTCAATGATAATGACCAATTATTTAAATCTCATGAAAATTTTATTTTTTATTATTAAAATTCCTATTATAATTCATTTACATTCAATTAAAATATTCAATTTCATATAAATTATAAATGAATATATAATTTTTTTTACTATTAGTAAAATAAAAATATATGTTAATGATAACAATATTTCACCTACCATTATGAATTCACCAAATATCATTATACAATAAGATGAAAATAAATGTTGAAATGTAATTGGTTGATGTTTTCGAAATATCCCCAAGCCTGGACAAGCCTCCCTTCTTCACATCCTTTAAATTTCTATTTCTAAATAAATTTGGAAAATTATTGATTTGATGGGAGAAAGAATATATTTATTATGAAATAGGTCCATAGCATTGATTAAAATTAATTTAAAAAAACAACATTTACCAAGTAATACTTTGACAATGGTTTCTAAATCTAGGATCTAGTTTGAAATAGTAAAATTTTAATTTAAAATTGAAATGTCTTAGGTTATTCAATCAATGACTGAATGAATTAATATACTTAAAATATAAACCCATTTGATTCAAAATAATGATATATCCATTGTTAGTCAATATATTTCAAGTCCAATAGAACCAATAATAAAATTTTCAGTTCATTTAATTTGTTTAAATTATAATTTATCCAAATTATTGTTATCTAAAAAAATTTTGTATGATATTATCAAACCAGAATAAAATACAAAATTCAACATTTTAAAGTAACAGACATTTAACCCATTATATCTTTGATAAACCAATAGCATCCTAACAACTGGAATACCTTATGTGTTGTTTCCTCTCACAGCCCCTGATAATCAAACATAAAAAAATATACATTATAGAAAACTGCATAATTGAACACCTATTTTTGTATAATACAAACCACAAAAATGTATGTTCTATAATTATAGAAGATGGAAACTAGAGTTAAAATAAAAGGATTATTTTATAGTACATTATATTTATCTATAATTCTTACTTAAACCTTATGTTACATTAATATCGAATGGGAATGTATATTATAAAATCCACTGTTCACTTATTTGGAATTATCTCTCCCATGTAAAAATCCATAAAAATATACAAAATTATCCTATATAAACCTATGGTATTCATCCTTATATCAAAGAAAAATATTCATGGGATGTTATATTCTTATACTAGACCACACTAAATCCTAAATAGAGATATAGAATTGTTTTATAATCTAAAAAAAGATTCAATTTTCAAATAAGACATTTATTTAAACATAATATTAAAAAATATTTCATGATTCATCTATATGAAATTTTAATTAGGCTTGTTATTTGATCCTCAAGGGAATGCACATATCCAAGAATAATATCCAAATACAAGCGATAATGCATTATTTAATTAGATAAAATAATTCAATAATTATAATATTACAATATTATAAAATCATTCGATATCATATTCCTTTGTCCCAAAAAATTGTCGAAAACCAAAATCCTTTATTGGGGATGGACATAAATATCTAATCATAAAACCATTTAATATGAATTAATTGGAGATATGACCAAAATATCAAAATAGATATATTGATACAATGTGATGTCAAAAAATGTCTCAATTCCATATTTTGATGTGTAATAATGTAATCATAATAAATGTTATTATTAAATTATCAGTACACTTTTCCCATGTAATAAAAAACTAATCATTTAATAGTATATCAATTACTTCAAAAAATAATTTTCATATCCATAGAATTCACCATCAATTTTTATGATCTAATAAACAATATATTTTATAAAACATGTGGGATAACCATTTAAAACTTATGTTTTCCACCTATATTATGTAATTCACATCATAAAATTTTAAAAAATACAATAAGTACAATCTCTATAAATTAAATAATATTATCCTTCCAACATTAATTAGATTAGAGTTCACCTTCACCAAATACATTCATTTATTATCAACCATTACCATAAAAGTAATAAATTTTAAAAAATAGTGATTTATTATTTTCATATGATTTAATGTCATTATATATCAAAAAAAATTATTTATAAATAGATCACAACATTAAAAAAGAGTTATTTTGTTTCCATGAGTACATAATAAATTATAATATCTAAAACATATTTCCATCAAGTCCTTGAGAACACATAATAATTAATCACTAACCTTCATAAGAACATTGTCTATTAAAAACACTTAAATTATAATGGAATAACCGTCATCATTTCTATCAAGGAAGTGAATGTTCTGAAAAGTTATTAACTCTTAGGGAATATTCCTTACCATCCATTAATATAATGTTTCTTATCATCTTTTGTAATTAAATATATTAATAACTCATAACACCACAGTCCTTATCTAATAATGACATGGTAACTCCAATAAAGGTTACTAACTTCCTTTGAACCCATGGAATTTGATAATCGGGAAACTAACCTCAATCAGTATTTAAGAAATTATAACTAATTTCAATCCATTATAATGAAAAATAAATCCTTATATCTATTAAGAAATATTTCTTCCCGTAAATCATAATAATAATAATCCATTCATTTTTAGTTATGTTTATTCTCAATTGAACAACCTTTCTCATATATTATGACATATTTCTCAAAAAACCATCTAAAGGTATCATTTAATAAAAAATGTATCTCATATAACAATATAAGGCTATTGAATAATTCACTTTCTCATCAAAGAATTAATAATCATAATCATTTTCAAGAAATGATAATGTCAATTGAAATCCCAATAAAATTGTATCAATCAAAATCAAATATCATTAAACATTAATGTGAACTAATATGTTATATCATTTCTCAATCTTAACTAATAACCTTTCTCACATCATCAAATTAGTTCTAATCTTATCAGATCATTATGAAAAAAATAACATAAAAATATATGATTGGTTCTATTTAGATATAAATGCAAAAATCACATTCTGGATGAAATTTGATTATCATTCTAATCAAGAATAACATTTCATTTAAAATTTTAGAAATCAAAACAATAGAAAAATATCCTCATCTCCAAGGCTTAAATAATAATAATCTACAATATTCCAAAAACATAGCACTAAACCTCCTATGATACCAATCTATAATGAACTAATCTATATACCCACCCAATATGGTAACTGACCAGACTAATCACTTACCCAACGGAGTTTTGGAATACCCATAGTTTGCTTACTAGCTCCTGAGCATAAATAACAACATAACTGAATAATTTCATGTAACATGAAGAAAGAAACATGGAATATATATATATATACATAGTAGGAATAAAATATGAAAGATAAAAATAGTAAATATATTCCCACGTCAAATGGAAATAACAGATGTTATAAAACCTAATAGTTTAAAAAATATGAAGAATGATTCGAACAAAAAAGGAAAAAACTAGAAATGAAAAATTTAAACATCGTTTGATATGTGAACAAAATCCCTCAATCTAATGACCATAAATCCTACCCAATCTATAGATTCCTGAAATCCACACTACTTGACCATATCATTCCTGAAATTAAGATACCTAATATGTTCAACTCATCATTGAATATATGTGTAAGCTATGAGCTCACATGATCAATAGGATTTCACCCATGTCTTCTATAATAATTATATATACAATGATCCTAATATCCTCATATTTAAAGAAAACATGGACTGATAATTTATTAAAGAGTTTCTATTTTGAAATATGGTTATAAAATCAATGAAGTATAACTAAAATTTAAATACCATATTTTGTCATCATGGTTTTTATTTTTTTCATTTAAATTACTTTTAAAATACCTAAAATTGTTACCTTTGGGTTACAGAGAGGACATGAGGGTGTCTGGATATTGTTTGAAACCTAGAACCTCAAGATATTGGAAAATTAACTAGGTTGAACATTTAGTAGAAAAAATGCAGGCTTGCACTCACAGTCTCTATAAACCGTGGAGGGGGAAATAGATAAGTAGTAGGGGCCGCATGGTTTTTCAACAACAGTACGACCCAAGGAGGATGTACGTGTGAAAAACTGAAGATGATGAATAATGGGATTTTTCATGGCTTTTACTTGTTTTGGGAAACTATGAGACTTATCTATGTGGGGTCCCCCCTTTTTTTATTGTTTTACTATGTATTTAAAATGATATGAGAAAATGATCAATAAAATCATGTGCCCCCAATTTTTGATTCCAAAAGTCATTTTCCCCTAATTAACCTTTTAAACACTTTTCTTTTTCTCCTCTCTTCATTACAGGTGAATAATTTCTTCTCCACCTTCTTAGAGAACTCAACTCCTTCAACCTAGTGATTGAGATATCTCACACATTCATAGTTCTAATCAGGATACATTAATGTCATTGGATAGTTAGAGTTATTCCATTACATCTTCTTCATTTCAATCCCATTTTATATTTTCATTGATTTTTTCTATTTTGGATAAATTTCTTTTCTCAATACTTTCATATCATTGGCCTTTTCATTTATTTAATCCAAATTTCTAGGAATATGATGTCTCCATCGGATGAGGATTCATCAATATCTCTATGATAGGTTTTATAATATTTTTCACCAAATGTTTTGTGTTTTTTATTATCGTTCCATTGGGTCACGTGCTGGCCTTTTTGGTGCATCACATTTGAATATTTTTATTAATATTATAATGGAAAATAAACTAATATATATTCTCAGATATATCATCTTTGATAATTTTTAGTAAATTAAGAATGTTGACCATGATTACAGAAACACCATGGTTATGACGACATTAATTTTTCTTTTTAAATTAATTATTTAAATGAATTGAATGCCTCATAAACATTCATAATGCAGAGTAGTTATATTGAACCAATCATATATTAATGTTTAATCAACCCATGAACCTCTACAGTGCATGGATTGATTCATAAATGGAATGTACCTTGTATATAATTTCCCAATAAAAAATGGAACCTTCTGTGTACCTCATTGAACATTGTAAATTGGTTCATATTTATTTCTTCATTAAATTCAATTTATTTATTGAATTTATTATTCATGATGGTTTTCTATTCCTTAAATTTATTTAATGATTAAATAGAACAAACTATGAATGGGTGGAATGTCTATGATGAACCTTTCATATTTTATTACATAAATTTATTAAACTATGATACCCTGGTTGCATTGGGATTAGTGATTACAAAACATGATAGGTAATTCATAATTTACATTATTATACTAATGATTGTTATTTTATATAGGTTTTGGAATTATGGTAATGATTCTATTCAGAATGATGATTCGTGAACCCTTACATCATTGGCTGAGCTTGATGTCATACACAATTTATACTATATGAATGGTGGGAATTACATGCCATGTCATGTGTTTCAAAATATGATATGAAGATATATCCCCAATATCGAGTGTTTAGAATGACATATCTCATTCATTTTGATATTTTGGTTATGAATCCATTGGATTGTTCTAATAGGCACATTCAGAATGGTTGTAGATGTCTGTGTTACACCGTGGTCTAGTTATAACCTAGTATTCTAGGTACGTGGCTACATACATCCATGTATACTTAGTCCATATAGGTGGAATAAATATATAACTATAGTATATATATTATTAATATATATAGTTACTAATCATTTATTCAAATTGGCCATGAGCCAAATCCTGTAGAGTCGATGGGTTTCGTTTATGAACATGAGATGGATGGTGTCTTTCTATTCAACATTTTCTATTATTTCATTTTTTCCATCACACTATTGTATCTTTTAGAATTACATGGATTACTTATAGACAACATATTTGGTGGCGTACTGGTAATTTTCTTCCACCCCTACTGAGGACACCATTGGTACCCAAGTAGATTTCTTATCTTAAGGTATGGATAATAGAAATTTCACTAATATAGATTCTTGAAATGATTTAACTATAGATAGAGAATAGAAGTAGAGAACCGAGCATATTCTTGAGATTCTAGCTGAATGTCCTTTTTTATTTTGAATATATTTATATAATTATGGTATATGCCTAACCAGGTTTCCCTTTTTAAATAAATATTCTTTTCATCAATGTATATGGAACATCCTAGTGTTTTTTGATATTATTATTAAATTTATCAGTTTATTATTCTTTCGATCCTTATTCAGTAAATATATTCTATTTTCATTCAACTGTTGAGGGTTATTGGTTCAATAATTTTAGTGTTAATATATTATTATGCCTCCCCTCATATCTGTTTATTGTTATATTTGTTTTGCCACTCTGATATGATGATATTGTCTCCCCACGATACCACATATATAGAAAAAATGATAGTCTGTAGCCTCTAGAATCCTGGGAGTCATACATAAGGCCATGTGACCCATTTACATAAGGAAATATTTAAGTGGATCAATTGTTGGGACACTAAAAAGTGGTATAGAGCTATTTTTTATTTTTTTAATAATGTTTATTTATTATACATGAGTCAATGAGTTTAATGAATTTGGAAGTGACTATTTTTCTAGATGTAGCTAAACCATGTATAGGGGATACCCATATTACCTATGGTATATAATTTAAATTATTAATTTTGAATATATTGTTCATAAAACTTCATTATTGGTGACACAATATTTTTATACTGTTGTTATTGTAGGTATTAATGAAATTATGATTTCATTTACCTATTCCTGATAAAATGAGAGAGTTTCATAACATGTATCAATATAAGAATAAAAGGAATAATATTCCACATATTTCTTATATGTCATGTCAATTTTCAATATTAATTTGTAGGTATTATTTTTTTAGTGCCATAAATTTTTTGGTATTCTGCCAAAATTTCACGCATAGATTGAAAAAATATTTACACATAATGTTTCTACTCTATCCTAAAAATATTTTTTGGAATAGATTAATATAAACCACGTATAATGCCAGTTATTGAGCATTGATCCTTGGACCATTTTTCATAAGAGATGGATCACATTATGGTGTGAGTATAGTGGATGTCATTTTTGGGTTCATATGGATAATGGAACATTGTGAATTGGGAATGTATATCATTATAATTCAATGACATAATGTGATTTATGTATTTAAATATGAAAAAAAATTAAATTAATATTAAATTTGAAGTGGAAATAACTATCTTATATATGTGAACCATGTACCCAAACCCAGACCCAGCCTTAGTAGTGGTCAGTTGATATGTCTCTTATGTAAAAATGGACTATTATAGGATTTCTATATTACTATTTCAATTATTAGGGAGCCGGAATGGGGGTATGAATTATCTATAAAACGGCTATGAACTAGACATAGTTTCCTGTATATATTTTTCCAATTGTAATGATTTATTTAGAGGTGTGCATTCAGAATTTTTTAATCAATAATTTAGGATATCCTTCTGTCAGATGCGATGATGGTGGTGAAGACCATGCCCCTGAGATGGTGGGATCATACCAACCAGTGCTTTATCCTATATTGGTACATATGGGACCACATCCTATTTTTGATAATGAAAATAAAAACATATTTATAGTGGGCTTTGTGTGCATGTTTCAAAATATACATGGTGTTGTTCAACCTACCCTGTGTAAGGTAGAGGTGACTCAGGAGATCTAGTGGTAGCATCCTAGATAATTTTTGGGGAATGACTGACCACATGCTGTTGTGTCTTGGATGGAATCCATTCTCTCTATATTCGAGTATTCAAGGATTACTCCAGAGTTGGGGATTATGATTGTAGAGTATATGAAACATGATTATTCCATGAGTTGGTGGGATGTCATTACATAGGCATATCAGCATTGAGATATTGTTTGGGCATATTTCTAAACTCTTTACTATAAATATTTCATTCCCCGTATTCAGAGGGATGATAGATCTAGAGAATTCATTAATTTTCACTAGAAGGAATATCTATTACGGGGTACAATATTAGTTTTACGAATCTATAATAAATACTCCAAATTTATTCAGTGATGATCCTATGAACACTGGGTGATTTTTGAATGGGATAGTATACACCATATAGTCATAAGACAATGTAATAGGGTTGACGAACAAATTTTATATAGTCAACCAACCCCTAAATCTAGATCATAGTTTTAGGTTTAATTATTGTGCGAGTGAGGTTGGATTGACACATATATCAATTATTCATTCATATTCTAGGGGAAATAGATGTTTTGAGGCTTTTCATAGAGGTAAAAATATTTAGGATCTTCATTGTGATAGTTTTCATATATGTCACTACTTCAGGAAGCTAGGATACATGAAGCCTTAGTGCATATGGGATCCAATATAATACAAAGGATGTGGTGGGATGGGGAATATCCAATGTTTCTGAAAGACCTATCCATTTGTTACTAGTGAGAGGGGATGTACTCCTGCTCCACATTCTATGGAGATGCGAGTAGGATCATGCCAGGAACGAAGCTATAATATCACCATCTGATTAGACTGAGGTGGTGGATGAGGCAAAGGTGGTAAATCTCATGATTCTCCACACCATAAAAGAAGGACAACTCTGTGCAGTTAAGAAGTGATTTAGGGTCATATTATATGAAAATTACACATTGTATATCCTATTCTAGAGGTGGAGACCACCAAAACATCTTCTATTAGATGTAAAAATATAGTATCCTCCACATTAGTATCTTCTTTAATTGACCCATTCTCATATCACATATTTATATATAGGACTATTATTGAGATTATAAACCATGAGATCAAACAATTATATGGTCTTATTATTTCATTTTACCCCCATTATGTATCACATCATATGGTGTTTATCATTGTAAGTATTTTCCCCTTGATATTGGAAGATGTCTCATTTTATGGAATATTTTATCAATGACATGATGGAATTTTGGGTAATCATCAGGGTAGGTCGTTTAGTTCCCTATCGAGAGTATATGGATTGATATCATCTAAGGGTGACGTTTACATCACTAGAGGGTGGTATATTAGTTCATAAGGAATAATTGGATCTGAATTGTATTTTTTCAATACCCATGTAGTTGAGGCTGGGTAGTGTGATATCATGTATCACTAGTATTTTCCTGGATGATCAAGGGCTATAACCAACCATATTTCTCATGTAGTGGAATGTTTTGAGGAGATCATTCCTGATTACATTTCTTGACTACCTCTAGCTTTAGAGATAGAATTAACTATTATTCTATTTCAAGGGGAAACACTAGTTACCAGTACACCTTATAAGATGGAACCTATGGAGCTACTGTAGATCAAGAAGAATATGAAGGATCTGGTGGCTAATAGATTCAAATAACCCAACACTACTCCATGTGGTACACCTATCTTTTTTCCCATGAATTCAGATTGAAGCTGTATACATTACATGCATTACCATCAATTTAACCATATTATGGAAAAAAATTAGTATCCAATTACTTTAATAGACGACATATTTTATCCTTAATGAGTAGAGTGTGGGTTTTCAATGATACATATGAGATTGGGAAGTCACCAGGTGAATTTTGGGTCATCGTACATTCCTCTCATATTATTTAGGAGACCATATGTTCTATATGAATACCTATACATTCCATTCAGACTCAGGAATAGACCTGACATTTTCATGGATCTAATGAATCCGGATTTCAACCCATATCAAGATTCACTCATGGTGGTATATGATGAAATTTCCATAGTGTATTCACACTCAAAACATGACCCTACTAATCATCCTAAGATCATGTTGAATACACTTAGAGAGAATCATCATTATACTGGGCTTAATAAATTGAAAGTCATGATTGAAAATGTATACTTATTTGACCAATTATCTCAATGTCATGAGCGTGTGTGGACCCATAGAACAATATTGATTATGATTTATGGAAGTGTTCCATGAATGTTAGTGATATATAGTTTTTAATAGGGATAGATGTGTATAAAAGACGTCTCGTCCATAATTTCTCATGACTTTCACCACCACAAACTATATTGGAAAATAAAAGTGAGAAATTCATATGGTTGTAAGCTTTTGAAGTAGCCTTTCATGAGTTGAATTATGATTTAATTCATCATCGATAATGATTCATACTGATCTAGAATATAGTACTAAATTTTATTATGACCCATTAGGTATTGGTCTTGGACTTATCCTAATGTATGATAATCAAGCCATCATGTATGTGACTTATTAGGTGAGGCCTCATGAGTGTAATTACCTGATGAATGAACATGATAATGATTCTATTAATAATGACTTGTTTTTTTCTAGAAACTATTTAATTGGAGGAAAATTTTTGCAGTTTTCACAAAACACAAATGCCTCAGGTACAACATTACACATCAATATATAAATTTTGTACTGTGAATGTGGGTTGAGTACCTATAGTCATTTTATTTTGATCGATCCTACTTGCTAGGTAACGTCAATATAGTGGTGATTTCTTGGAGTTTAAAGACTTAGAAATAGAATATTCATAAGGCCAATGGTTAATAAAATTTCATTGCCTAATTCATAAATATGCACATTTAGGTTCAAGAATATTGTGATTAGACAATCCGCACAACCAATGGAATAAATTATAATCATTTAGAACCTGTAATAATGATGAAACAATCTGATCTCTAAGGAATTTTAATAAGGGAAATCATCTTGTATGTTGAAAAATCTTCATGTTGGACCATGGATAGATAAGATACCTTACTATTCCATGGTTTTTTGTGGGTCCCTATAGACAACGGAGAGTAGGTGATGTGGTAATTCCATGCCTTGTCAGGGGAGATTTTCCCAGTTTCACTGTGATGTACTAAGACATAAATATCCAATATTGGAGGCCTTGTATGAAATCTGAGACTTATGGATTCATCACTCTTCTATTCGACCTATCATTTTGTGGAGGAACATTATGGGATGGTAGATCTTTTATATCCATTTTCTATATGTTTTAATGGAATTTTTGACTAGTTCACCTATCTCTTCTAAGGAAAATGATATTGTGTGGGTTGTCATTGGTCATTTGACCAAGGGCACACAATTTTTACATGTGCAATATACCATCTTGATATATGTGATAGTGAGATTTTACATCTATATGGTTGTACATCTATAAAATTTTACATGGTCAAGGAGCACCTTGTTCTATCTTTAATGACATGGATGCTCATTTTACATTATAGTTCTATAAGGGGTTTCCAAAGGCCTTGGTTACGCAAGTACGTTTGGGCATGACCAATCACCCACAGTCCAATGGGTAGATGGAGTTTGTGATTCAGGTAGTATATGTATTGCTTCGTGCATCTGTCCTTGATTTTGGGTGTTCCTAGGAGGAACACATTAATCTTATTTATTTTACATGTTATTAAATATTTCAGGCTTCCAACGAGATGGATCCTTATAAATCCTAAGATGATATGATTTATAGTTAACATATATGTTATTTAGAGGTAGTGGAGGAGGATATTATTGGACCACGTCTCATTAGGGAGACTCTAATTTTGGTCGAGTTAATTAGAAAACATATGATGATAACTAAATACAAAAAATAGTCATATACCATTAGATGTTGGTGACCTCTCGAGTTTGAGCTCGGAGACTAGGTTTACATAAGATTCTCACCCATGATAGGCAATTGACTTATTCTGAAGTAGGGTTATCTTCAACCTTTGTCTTCTAGGACATTATATTTTGTGAAATGTATTGGACTAGTGGTTATCTGGAAGGTACTTCCTTTGAAATATCGTTCTAGGCATGATTTAATTCATGTATCTCAACTTTTCTTGTATTATCTAGACACAACACATGCCTTTTAGCCTAATATAGTTTATTTGGATGTGGATTATTCCTTAGAGTATTATCTCATTAGTATTTATGAGTGGACCATGAAGAAACTCTCTAGAATATTTGTACCTTCAGTATTGTGGCTATGGTAGCTCATTCGAGAATATGAAAAGACCTGTGAACAAGAATATAACATACGAGCTCAATAGATAGTACTATTTATTGACGTTTCTCTGTACCCTTAGAAGGCCAACTCAGGGATGAGTTTCTTTTATGAGCGGAGTTTGTAACAACTCATCTTTACATGAAGTTATGGATCATCTGTGTTTGGATTATGTTCGTTTAAATATCCCTTATAATATTACATTTTTTATCATAGAGGTAATGAGGATGTTTGGGGCTTGTTCGAATCCAAGAAACCAATGAATATGGTATATTTACATGGATAACAAGTTAGTAAAAACTAGTCCTCCCCACCTACATTTTATATAAAAAAATTTCACAATAAGAAAGTGTAGAATCCGGGGACACACTGTTTGTCTAAAATAGTTTGACCCTAGGTGAACACCCATGAAAAGAAACTACAGAATATGGATTGTGGTATTTTTCATAGTTGGCATATGGTTAGGGAAACATATCCACTTAACCACATGGGGTTTATCCTTAGACTATGGGCTTTAAATGTTTGTACACAGTTTCGCCAACCCGTGCATTGAAACCATGTGGCCCCAATGTTATGGGTGAAATATCATTTTCCCTCATTTATTTTTTTTAACTATTTTCCTTTTCTCCAATATTTATTCCAGTAAATGAATTTATTATCCTCTCCATGTTATCTCCCATATCCTATAACTTATGGATTGAGATATCTCCCCCGTTCGAATTATGAATAAATATCCATGAAAGGAATTTGATCATAAGAGGTTTTATCTACCTTCCTCATCATTGCTTTCCCTATTTATCTTCACAAATGTTGTGTTGTTTATGTGAAATATCTTTTTTAAAAATTTTCTGGTGTATAACCGTTTATTTTATTTCTCCTAATCAACTTCTAATCTGACGATTCCATTATATGAGGATTAATCAATGGCCCTAAGGTAGTTGGTATCATATTTTTGTGAAAATAATTTGTGTTTTCATAGCTGGATTATTTATCCACATGCTGCCCTTTTCCACATGTCACCGTAAATTAAATTATTCATATTAAATTCATACACCTATTTAGATATATGGCGTGTCATATGTTCCCTTTTTATATTATTTTGATATTATTATTCAGTTTCCTAGTTATTCATTGTGATGTATTTTAAACTGATTTTTATCAAGGTTCATCCAACACAGGATTGAGATGGAACCACAGTCCTCAATATTAGGTCACACATTCACACAATTGGATCCAAAACCACCATAAATAATAAAAAACAAAAAAAATAATTCCCTAAATATAAATTTAATATTTTATAATCATATTGATCGAAATATATGTTTTATAGAGTGGTTTGGTCACACATACCACAATGAAAACTTACTCATAGTACCAAAACTAACAATGGACTGGCCCCCCAAAAGAATATCTCACATTAGATTGATAATGGAACAGGAATAACATCACACCAGTATCAAAGTTTCTGAAAATGTAACATAATTACACTAAATAGACCAAAGATAATGAGGACTGAGATATATCACTTACTTGGAGAGACTCATTACATCCACCGTTAAGATCAATCAACAAATGTAAATATTTGAAAGGAGTGAAGGTCCCCAAAATCACATAGGAGAGCTTATCAGATTTTAGATAATAGCCAGGACAACAAATTATAAGAAAATAATTTTTGTATTATAGTTAAAAATTAATCCCGAAACCATTTATTATGTGAGACCCTTTCTTGACATGAATTTAATGATATAAAAGTTGTGAAAAAAGGCATCACCCTGAATTAATGATAACTCCAATTGAAATTTTTAAAGACATGATCTCATTTTGTGGATTTCAATATCATTGCTCATTTAAGTAGATAATAAATTTATTTAAGAAATAGATTCACTTCATATAACCATTTCCAGACCAGATGTTCTGATTTTGGATGTTCACAGTTTAGATCTTATTAGAAAAATCCAAACCACCTCTGTAGAATTCAAAACACCCAGATATCCCTTGAATTCCTTTCATACATTTATTCCCAAACCCAATTAATTAATAAAAATATCTATACCTAGAAATTATACCATTTTTCAAACAAACACTATCCTTCCTCAAAATGGACTGAAACACGCCCAAACAAAATAGAAAACAAAAAGAGGGACATCAAAATGATAAAGAGAATGTCACTGCATGTTACAATTTATACCCATAAATTTATAATTCTGCATTTTCTATTTTTAGAAATTAATACTATGTAAATTAATTTTGTAAATTATTAATTTTTATAATATTTGTTACTTTTTACAAAAAAAAATTAAAATATTATCTCAGTATCATATAAAAAAAATTAATTTAGAAAATACATATACTGCTTTCATTTATTTTGAGAATTAAAAATCACCACACCCATGCCTATACAATTCTTCATAGTCCAAAAATTATTATTGAATGTAACATTTAGATTACATTAAAAAATATTTCAATAATGTTTTTAAATAAAATTAAGATTAACGGATTTTATAGTATGGTATATTTATAATTGAATCTAATTCATATTCACGTTCTGTTATTTATGTCATGGAATATTCTTATTGGAAAAAATAAATGTCAAATTTTCTATATTGAATTAACAACCATTTATATAATATAGTTTTGAATGAATATAATCCATCAAAAAAATGAAAAAATAAAATGGAAACCAATTATATTAATTCATTTATGCTTTAGGGTAAATACAAGAATGATAAACATTATAGTCTAAAATGAAATAAATTTAACGATGTATTTACAATTAAATACTCCAATAAAATATCTGAATTAAATAAATTCCCTCATTAGTGGACCAAAATAGTTATAGATAATATATTACCCTTGCAGATAAAATATTATGAAATATTTTCAATATATCAACACAAATCCATTACTAGTATATTAAAATTTGTTATTTTCATTTAAAATTGTTTAATGTCTCTTGGTAGTGTTTTTTCTAATGAAACAATAGTCAAAAAATTACATTCCATCTTTCTAGATAATGGTGCTCCAAAATTCAGTAATATAAAATAATTGATGGATTTTAAGAAAACGGAGGTTAAAGTACTTATCAAATCACTAATGAAATATATAATAACTATGATGTGACAAGTGGAGAAGGAGTTAAATGAATATAATGATGAAAAAAACATTTCCTTCAAACATAATAATGATGTTTCATCTGAATATGAGGATAAATGATTTTATAACCTCCATAAGAGCATAAAAAATTCATTTGAAAAAATAAATAATCAAATTAAACCCATAACCTAAGTAAAACTATATAAATGGAAGGAATGTCCTAGTAATGGGATAAAAAACTCATATTTATTCCAAAATTCATCATTAAAAAAATACCAATGAAATTAAAATATATAATACGGATCTTAAAGGGAAGACCAAGAATGATGGAATTTAATATATATATTGAACTCCCCCAAACTATTTTGGTGACTCATGCTCTATGTTTTATATGGATAATTTTTACATAGACATCATTGCTAGTACCCCCATTACCATTATCTCATCCTTTTCCACTTATATTACATTTCCACCATCGTTTTCATCTTCTTTATCCTCAAGTAACTATAATGAAGAGAAAAAAAGTAAACCATTCTATGTATGTGTCAAAATATATAGTGGCCTGAAATTACATGTTTTTGGTTCCACAATAGTGATTCTTATAAAACACTAGTCAATCATCCTATGTATTAATGTATGAAATTACATGTTTAATGTTATAAAATACA
This sequence comes from Viscum album, assembly GCA_963277665.1. NCBI lineage: Eukaryota > Viridiplantae > Streptophyta > Magnoliopsida > Santalales > Viscaceae > Viscum > Viscum album. Next base: position 1,858,943,230 of record OY728160.1, read on the forward strand.
TAGATTATACGTTTCTCACATCATGAATGTCCAAATTAATTTCAACATATATCAACTCATATAATAATACCTAATGTATTCAATCCAATAAAATATTTCAATCATTTTATTTATATTTAATCATGGATATGGATACACTAGGAATGTATGGTGTGAAGGATAAAATATAACTTCAGTGACCCAAATATGAAGTGAAAACATATATATGTATTTTTCAATACTCTATTAATCCATAATGTATTATATATATTAAAAGATTAACAATTTGAAAACTAGTTGTACATTATTGTTTTGTTAAAAAAAATTAGCATTTTAGTTGATTGATATTCATAATATTGATCAAATATACATAAATATGTTGGATAAAAAACTTTAGGGTCTTCCAAAATTAATGGACAACAATAGAAAATAAACTTATGGAGAGGTTCTCAATTTTATAAACCCCTTTAAATATAAATAATTTTTATATATTAATAATTTTCTATAATATAACTAATATATATAAAATTTTTAATAAAATAGACTTTATCAACTATAATAGTTTAATTATTAACTATCCCTCCCGAAAATTTAGTTAATCTTAAAAAAAATCATCATTTAAACTGTAAAATAAGTGTTGTTCAACCAAAATTAATCCTAGTTTCCCTATAACACCATCTATTCCCACTATCAATTGATATATATTATAGGTAATGGATTGAATATCTACTTACACTATTCTAATTTATATTATGAAAAAAATATATTTCCAGAATAAAATTTTGTATAAACATTTGGAAAATAAAATTTCACTTATTGTTAATATGAAATTATGTTTACAAAATATAAATGAAGCTAGTCCATTTAGAAATTGATAAATATGGTGGAACTAACATGAATAAAAATTCACAAAGACAATTATAGCTCCACTCTATAATAAAACAATTTTATTATCTCTTACTATATTTTATTTTCAACCTAATGGTTGATCAATATTCTATATATTCATTGAGCTCTTAAAATTAAATACAATGTGAAATAATATGTATGAAAAAACAAAATAATTGGATGAAATAACATCAAACTTTATTTAATGGTTAGTTATATGTCAACAATATATTACATTGTAATGTTGATGGTCCCTTGAGAACATTTTAAAAATATAAACCATTCCTAGTATCTGTCCAAATCCTCTTCATAGGTCTAAATTATTGGATCCCTGGATTGATGAGGGATATCACTATTACGAATGGTACTTCAAAAAAAACACCAACATAATAAATAATTTCGAAATAAAAATATTATTTAAAAATTTATTATATCCCACCATTATAACATTGTAATGATTTTGTATGGGCGGAATCCTTGTCAGCACCTAGGAGTGGATACCTTTAAAAATCCATACGATGCACAAGAATACAAAAACCATCTAACATCATACCCTATACCCCAATTAACATGATATTCTGTGACTTAACACATTTATAGTATTTATGGATCACCTCTAGTGATATATAGTGAAAAGAAAACCAATACATTAATGTTTTTTACTATCAACTGGATATGACTTTTAATATATTTTTATCTAGAAAAAAATAATCAAATGCATAAATACAATAAAAATCACATTTTTCACTACCAAAAAATTTATAGAAATATGAAAGACCCCAACACAGGTTTAAGAATGGATTTATGGATCAACTGAATTCTATGAATCCTAATTTTTATTTATCCAACAAATGATAGAAACAATTATACATTATCTATGAATCTATTAGTCTAATACATTAATTATATATTACCTAAGGGTATCTATTTAAATTATTAAATATTAATTATTATCTGGATTATTAGATGGATTTTAGAATCTTCTAAAAAAAATTATTTTATATTCCTTCATTTATCTTACCATTATCCAATATATTATATTTTATAATAAGAACATATTCTTTAGTAATGGTTACAAACATAATTCATAGATCATAAAATTTTAAAATCAAATAAAATAACATCTTGATCCCCTCCACCCAATCATCTTTTACCTATGATCTTATAACACCATGAAATGTTTGTCAATATAAGAAATCATTTCTCCATACCAGAAATAGATATTAAATGTTTTATATAAAAAATAAAAAATATTTATATTTTATTTGTGGGTTATTTATATGAAAACCTTTTATGCATTGTGGATTATTTTTCAAGGTATAAATTTCCCAATAATGAAAAATTGTATCATTATATTATACATCAACTAGGAATTTTGTGACTCTTAATAAGAACAAAAATACAATTACTTCATTGATGTCTCCAAATTTTCTCTCAAACAAAATTAATCCATTGGATTAGACAAATAAAATCTTGGATTAAAAAATTATAAATTTATGATAATTGTAATCAAAGTGGCATGAATATCAGGCATATTTAGTTATTATTTTTCTAGGATATTACTCATTGAAACCATAATAAAAACCAATATACAATCTCTACCAACTCAAGATCATTCTAATATATTAACTCATAATTCATTTATTTAGTTAATATAATATTTTTTTAATATTATGTTTTTAATATATAATGTAAATTTATTAGATTAAAACTATAACATAATTCACCCAAAATATCATATATGATAAATAATATTAAAAAATGAACTATAAAATTGTACATATATTTCAACCAATATTATCTATATCAACAATAAGTATGATATTTGAATAAACTCAATCCACATTAAGGTTAAATATATAAATACATTATAGTTTTTATATTATTGAAAAATTTCAATCACAGTAAAATAAATATCAATTTAATTTAAAATAGAGTCTCTTTATAAATTAATATTTAATAAATTATTTTATAAATTAACACATTCATACAATATCCATGTTAAATTTCATTCCTAGAAAAATATTTTTAATAGATATATTTATAATTGACCTTTATATTCATGAAAATTATGTTATCTTCTACTAATTAATATTCTACCAAAAATGAAACGGTATCTAATAAAAATTATTATTATTTCAAGAACAAATTTAAAACCATAGTCGAAGACTCTATAAGAACACTTGAATATTAATCTAATCTCTTTAGGCTCAAGCCTTTTATTTTTTATTATCAATTTAACATTGGGTACTAATTTTATGTAAATGTTTTATTACTTATAGTCCTTATAAATTATAAAATAAATAAAAAAATTACAACATGTTTCAAAATAAATAAAATGGGTGTTCAATTAAATGAAAAGAATATATATGTAAATATACTGTAATAAACAATTGAATAGAAAAATAAATGTAAACTTCAATTAAAACATAATTATGACACTTATAAAACAATTAAACAAAAATCAACCCCTTGATTGCTCCTTGTATCTCTTCCCTATTTCAAATTGATATTTGACAATACCATTAATCATAATGTTTTTTTTGAAATTCACGAATCATATTTTCCACACATACATACATAAGTTATTAGTTAATTATTTATTAAAAAAATAATTATTTTAATATTACTGGAATTTAAGAGAAAATTTATATATATAATTCATTTTTTCCAAATCTCATATATTGAAATAAATGAAATAATATTCCCCAATTAAAATTGATATTTTACTATATCATAGTATCAAATTTGGTTTAATATAGATTTAATGAAAAAAATATTAATAATCAATAATAATAATTGGAATTTTTAAAAAAAATATTTTCATAATGATATAGTTAATCAACCCATTACTAATATCTATATCCTACCTATCCATGGTACCATGAGAAAAAATGACTTCAACATCATTCCATTTAAAAAAATAACATAAATTTAATGAATGTATTTACACTTGTATACTATGAATGAATATATCATTTTAAATACCATTAATTAAGTGATATATTAAGGAAACAATTATATCAATCACACTCTATGGTGGACATACATTTTAATTCAGTAATTTTACTATAATACTTTAACAAAGTATTAAATTTCAAATATCAAATGAAATTATAATGATTGATGTGTTGGAAACTAATACATATTACATAAATTATAAAAGGAAAATAATTATAATTAAATAATATTAATAGACTAAATTTTTCCATCATATATCACATGACAACAAGTAATTTATTGGGGATATACGTTAATGCAGGTGGGTGAGAATAAAACCCAGTAAGGAAACATGAATAAAATATAACAAGAGTGATATTGATGTATAAAAATTTAAGAAAAACATGGATTTATAGTTATATATATCATACATAACATGTAAATGTAGGTAACATAGAAAAATGATATATTCAAAGGAAATTCAAAAAGGTCCGTCACCAAGCTCTTGTAAAGCATATTACCAACATTTTTCACCATGGAATCATTATAATGTTACCTTTAGAGAAGAAATTTTTTCGAAATGTATTATAGTACATTTAGGGTGTGTCCATAATTTTTTATAATTGATGTGTTCCACATAAAAAAACAATTTCATCAATATCCCATGATGAATAAACAACGGATTTCACATAAATTATCTGTGTAAATAAGTGTTTAGAAACATGATATTTTTACATTCTAAAACTAGTTTAAGTGTTACAATATAAATATAATTACATACAAGATTAATAAATTATAATTACATCTATATGAATAACATTCCATAATAATAGATTTGGGTCTCAATAATATATAATTGGAGGCTGATGAAATCAATGAATGACTTCGACAGTATAATAGGTATACAAAGTGATTCATGGAATGGGGTTAATGAGATTGAATATGTTTACAAAAAATATACAATGAAACTTCGGAACTAAGGGAATGATCAATATCACTTGATAAAAAGATAATTTTTGAATTAGTTGTATTAAAATTAAGAATGTACATGGATAAAAATAGTGTGGAATAAAGTTCCTTATATACCGGAATAGATTCATAATGATTGAGGAGAGTCTCTTAGAACCATAAACATATTTGGAATGTATTTAGATAAGAAAATAAGGGTAATTTCATGATAATTGGATTTATAGTGGATAAATTGTATGGAGAGTAGAATATTTATAGAAATATGAGAATATATTCTTGTCAAATTCTATATAGTGTCCTTTGAAATCAATGTAGTGGAAGATAAAAAACCTTTTTCTTACCCTTGTTTTCTAATCATGATTTATGAATATAAAAAAATTAGTATTTAAAAATTTTACTTTTATTATCAAAATTAAATATTTTATATTTTTTATTAATGTTAAAATAATATTTCACCAAAATAATTTCTCAAAAAAAATTTAAATTTTGTATAGTGGAATGTTTTTTATAGGATTGGAAACCATTATAAATTGAATAAAATACATTATATTACTCAAAAAACGTATATTTTGACATGGGTTCAGTTTTATTAAAAATTATATCAATATTACATATTTTGGAATTTTGAAAACATGGCTATAACATAAAACTAAATTTCTACTAATCGCTATAAAAATAAATTCTATTATAAAATTAAAAAACTCCACCGTAACTTAATTTCGATGGGTAAATAAAAATTATTATATTAATTTTGTCAAATTGATTTTGAAAATACTATAAAATTAAAAATTAAATAAAAATCAACATTTATTGGAAAAATATTGTTTATTATGATTTATTCTACCTTTTCACCTTTAAAATTAATTGTGAAATTAAAATACTATTTTATAGTTCTTATTTATATAAATAAGTAGTTTTAAGAAATTTTCATTAAAAATTATTTTATATAAAATAATTATTGAAATTATATAATTCTCCCAATAGAATTATATTTTCATTGAATCGAAAAATTATGTATCATATTCATCACATTTATATGTTTATTTTTTAAATTACATAAAATTATAAATGTTATTCAAGGGTCAACTGTTTTATTTATAAAAATCATATTGAAATTTAATAATTCTAATGTGTGGACATATAACCCCCCAATACACTGGCATATGCCCCATGTGTGTGGTTTGTGATGTTTGTTATTTCATGGGGTAGCTCAATAAACATTAATCAAATAGTTATCTCTAATAATATAATTTAATCCTATAGTATATTTCCCTTAAGACTCTTTATTTATTCTCTTATTTTGATTGGAAAGGTAGAATAAAAATGAAGTTACCTCCCTCACAAATTCAAATAAAATCACTATACAAGGCATGATCCTTCTCTTTAATAACATCATTTCACCCTCCAAAATTAATTATCTCATTACAAAACTATTTCTATACAATAATTATCTGGGAATAATTATGAAAAATGGTCGTAATTCACAACCATCATACTAAAAAAATCTATATAATGGAATTTATAGTTAATAGTATGATCCACACTCCCACTTTTTTCATTAGAGCTTATATATACTCTATTATTCTCATAACTCAATATTTAGTATATTGGTTACTAATTTTCAACACTTCCATTGATATTTCATATCACATTTATGAAACTTCTACTTCATTTTATTATTTTTATATCCTTAGTAGTATTCATTGGGGAATTAAATCCTATTATGTTCATAATAGTTTATGCATTGGTCTTCTTTATTCATCTCCATGTATTATTTATTGTTATTATATACAATATCAATTCATGTTATATATGGTTCTTATGGAATGTAATATTATTTTCTATGTTCACATAATAATATAGTAAATATAAAATGAGGTTTATTAATAATATAATATATTTTATTGTCATTACAATCTAATCTTGTGTAACATTTTAACCTTAATATTTTTGTTCTGCCAAAAAAATGGGTTATTTAACATTTATCAATAATTTTGGATCACAGGTTGATTCAATGAACATATTATTCTTCGAGAAATCATTCATGATTATTGTTGTATTGTTCCTAAACACCTCTTACCTTTCATCAATAATCTAGATTTATTCTTTAATATATAACTAGTTAGGTTCCAATTCTATATCATTTGTGTGTAGTATGTGTTTTAGTTTGGATATATATATATATATATTATTCACATTATCACATGGAAGACATCATGGGTAATTGTAATGATTTGGAAGTACTGTTAACCAATAATAAACTATTCTACCATTCTCTAAAATCTCAAATTGTTCAATGTATCATAAACATTGATTTCCATTCCTTCAAATTCTCATGACCCCTTTCCACTGTGATATTATATGAGAGACATTATCCTCAACATGATTCTCTATGTCATTCCGTTTATATTATCATTACTATTTTTTTTAACGATGACCAGCCTTGTTTTCTTTTTAAATCACATATATCTTCTTGGTAGGGTATTCCACAACGTTTGGTCAAAATATATTTCCTTCTCCATCATTGTCCTAGAATGCTGGAGTTCAATAAATGTTCCCAATGATTTCATCATAATGAATCCTGAGAATACTTAATGGAAACCTATTATAATAGGATAATTTTGAAATTGGTAGATGTTTAAAGTAACTCACATAAAAATTGAGTGATCATATAGCAACCCATACCATTAATTAATTTTAGTACACTATAATTAATTAATATCCATCACATAACATTTCAATCCACAAAAACATTGTATAGGCTAATTATCATTTTAAAATTTTATACACAAAAATATATCCTATGACATAAAAATTGTTTCACACTATGTTATTCATATCAATATCCCTTCTTAAAAATATCATAGATAGTGATTTTTTTCATAATCAGGTGAAAGTAAACATATGAAAAGGGTGTGCTCAAATGCTCAGTAAGGGTAAAATGGGAGATATCAATGATCACTTTGACATAATATGGGAATAATGGTGTTCTAAAATGATCATAACACATTAACACTATACACTAAATATCAAATATCATAGTATTGAGTCATTTAAAAAACAGTATGTTAAGAAGACATGAATCAATGTGGGATAAAATAGTATAACTCACGAGATAATAACATGGGAAAAAGGACAAGAGTTTATATAATACATAACTATAATAAATTTTGAACATGTATAAATAAAAATAAGTTCATCTTGTATATTTTTTACATGAAAAAATGACATCCCATAATCAAAAGGACACACAACTAGGTCTATTCATAATCATTTTGAAATTAAAACCAAGTACACACACAAGATTAAAGGCATGAAAACTAGCTATATTGTTAATTTTATGGTTATTAATGAAACATCCATACATAAAATTTTGAACATGAAATATTTTTGTATTTAACCTATTTACCAAATGAATGATCCATATTTAACCAATTAATTATATGGATTCCATTGACCCCACATCTATATAATTGTAATCCGCATATATAGCACATGAGCCTCAGCCTGGTTCGTGAGGACTCTTTATGTGCGTCTAGGAGACCTGAGATCTAATCTAGGTGGAGGCTAAATTCTGGGTACAGTAGCAGGTATTATAGCAGACACTGTTTGGCACTATAACAGTTGAGAATATTCCCCCGTATGGGTTTTTGAGCAACTGATTTGGTCCATGAGTTCTTTAAGGGCTTCAGGACACCCAGGCCATCGAGTCAGTAAGCCCTTAGGGACACCTCAAGGGCTTCAAGCCAGCTTAAGTGCAGATTCAAAAAAGATAACCTACAAGGAATAAACCTCAGAAGGAGGAGGAGCAAGGAGATGTCACGACCCGCCCTCGGGGTCCGTGTCGTGACTACCCCAAGCCCACCTTCCATAGGCCAGGGGTTGGCGACTAGCACCAAGGCGTAAATCCCGATAAAGGGGAAGGCATTGCCTTTGAAAAGTAAACAACACCACAGAGTAAGGAAGCAGAAAGTAAACACTAAACAAAAGCAGAGTACAACTGAAAGTGCGGAAAAGTAAATGGACCAGAATACAAACCCAAACTGAAAGTAAAGTACAACTCGAAAGGGAAAACAACAACTGAAAAGTAAAAGCCGCTACTCCGAGCTGTCCACTGGAAATCCCACCTGAAGGGTGGGTACAGATAGTTCCTCTGCTCCACGGGTCCCGTCGTCCGCTCCGAGCACGTCCCGCCCAGTGGTCCACCTCCGGGTACCGTCCCGCTCTGCAAGCCCCAGCTAAGGTCAACGCTGTCCGTCGTCTGCAACCAACACAACGTAGTGCGGGCAAAGGCCGTGCAGGGGTGAGTATAAGCTACTCAGTAGGGACCCTGAGACCCCTGAAGGTCTCTCAAATCCACAAAGGATAAACCACGAAGAAAAGTAACAATCACAAAGTAATAACCGACACTGCTTAGTTATATGCCCATACATATACCTAAGTCATCAATTCAAATACGCTCTAACCTCCGAGCCCAAGTACAACTCAGTCCACACAGGAAAGTAAACGTATTCCACACAGGAAAGAAAAACGTAATCCACACAGGATTGCACAACACAATCCACACAGGAAAGCAATAGGATTCAGCTCACATTGGTATACTTCTTCAAAGGACGATAAAGATGATCACTGATCCATCTAAGTCGTCGGACCCACGAAGGATCGATAGGTAACTAACCCCCCGCAAAGACCCACACAGGATCGGGCCCACACAGGACCTGTAGGCGCTGGCTCACACAGAACCGCTGAGCGCGGACCCACACAGGATCGGACCCACACAGGATTGGGCCCACAGAGGACCTGTAGAACTGATCCACGTAGGATCGCTGAGTGCTGTAGTCGTCGTCGTCGAATCCACACAGGATCTCTGTAATGTCGTCGTCGTAGTCACAGTAGCAGTCGTAGCAGTAGCAGTCACAGTAACAGTCGCAGTAACAGTCGCAGCCAGCACTAGGGTTCCCGCACACAACAAGCTCGTTCGGAGGGTCCGCTCCACGAGCCGAGAGGCTGATACATCAACTGTCACAAAGTCCTGAGTTGATGTATCCAAAAGTCTCGTATCGACAAAAGGAACTCAACGCAACAGACGGCGCGTCGATCGGTCCCCCGGTCTGAGAGTTATTGGCATTTTCGTCGCCGGGGCCCAGTTGGTTTTTAAGGAAAAACCAACCCGACCGTACTCCACATGCGTCCAAACCTCGGGCGGAGTATGCCAAAAGATCCGTCTCACTAAGAGTAACACAACACAGTTGACGGCACGTCAATCGGACGTCCGTAGCTCAAGATATGAGCGTTTCCGCTCCGAAGGCCCGGTTGGTTTCGTGAACGAACCAACCCGGCCGAACTCAAAGTAATCCTAAACCTTGAGTGTGATATACCTAAACGACCGTCTCGATCCAAGGATCGCGTTTCCGCAGACGGTTCGTCAATCGGAGGTCCGAGGCTCAAGTTATGACCAAAAGACCGAAACTGGTTCGAAACCGGGGGGTCCGGGTCCGGGCCGACCCGGCCCGACCCCCCCCCCCCCCCCCCCCCGCGGGGCGACCCGGCGGCGCGGCGGCGCGGCGGACAGCGGCGGCGCGGCGGCCCGGCGGTGGCGCGGCGGCCCGGCGGTGGCGCGGCGGCCCGGCGGTAGCGCGGCGGCCCGGCGGCAGGCGGGGCGGCCTGGCGGCATGCGGGGGGACAAAACCCCCGCTGATTGAGGGGCGGCGCGGCATATAGCCGCGCCCTTTTTGCAAACCGCCCCCCACCCCCACGTGGGGGGCTTGATTGATAGGAAACGGGGGGCCTCCTGCCCCCCTCAAGGAAACCGCCCCCCTCATTAAGAGGGGGGTTTTGATGAGCCGGCCGGGGGATTAATTCCCCCGGTTTACTGCCATCCGGCCGGCCAGCTGGCCGGCCGGTTTTCTCCAATGGGACCGGAAATTCCGGTCCCCCCTTCGGCTTCCGACGCCGGCGGCCCGGCCGCCGGTGTTCTCTTCCGCCGCGGCCCGGAACCGGCCGCGGTTTTCGTCATCCGACGCGGTGCGAAGGCACCGCGCCCCTCCGCCGCACCTCGATTTCTTCAACGTGGCGCGACGGCATCGCGTTCTTGATGTTTCTTTCATGGCGCGGCGCGACGGCGTCGCGTAATAAGGATTGGGTGAATATCCGCGTGGTGCGACGGCACCACGCCACCTTGATTCATCCACCCGCAAGCAATACAACAAGAACGATGGAGGGGGTTCGTCCGTGTTCATGCGGTCCGGCCCCCTCACGTTAAGCAATAACGCAACTTAAAATATTTCAAAGCCACACATTAGACTTGCTAAATTCATGATCAAGAATAGAAAATAATTAAACAATAAACAACAACCCCTACCTCGGGTATAGGTTCGAAGATTTGACAATGTTCCGCGGAAGACGACGTCGCGGAGGTCGGGCGTCGCAGTCGTCGTTCGTCAAATCCGATGACGAAGTAGTGCGTCCGATGTGATACGTCGTTGGAGAAACCTCTTATGTCGACGAAGGGAATCCGAGGAGGAAGCGGCGTTCCCTCTCGTTGACACGGAAGACGAAGAAGAGCGGAGCGGCGTTCTTCGTCGGAGCTTGAGCGTTCTTCATCAAGATGAGCGTTCTTCGTGTTCTTCGTCAGAGTTGAAGAAGAAGAAAATCTCCCAAAAGCTCTCAAGGCGGCCAAAGATATTAACCAAAATAAAATAAGACACTATCTTATTTTATTAACACATCAACTCAAAAGATTTTCCAAAGTTTGAAATTCAAAAGGATTAACTCCAAATTAAATAACTCATGTCATTTAATGAGGGGTTAAGTAAGTTGGGAGAAGATGAAAGGTTTAGGGGTTCGTGTGGGCCCCACAACACTTAATCCTCCCAAGGGAGGTTAAGTGGGTGTGGGTCCCACTTCCAACCACCTTTGGTAGGTTTTATCAAGTTATAATAAAATTTGTTCTTCACAAATTTTATTTAACTCAAACTAAAAACCCCAAAACTAACTTTCAACCCGCAACAAACGCAACTTCCGAAAAGGTCTCTTTAAGCGAAAATCGGTGCTGCGAGTTCATCGGTGCCCTTGGATTTCAATTCCGAGCACCGAATCAAAAGTTAGGAAAACCCGCTCATTCGTTCACTGAACGTACCCGAGCCAAACTTCAGAAATTAATTCCGGGCACTCCGGGCCTCGGAATCAGGTGCCGTCTAAAACCGCGCTCTTGTAAAATTATAAAGAAAAAAAAGAAAAAAAAATTCCCTTGAATTTTACGGGTCATTACATTACTCCCACCTCAGGGCTTTACGTCCCCGTAAAGATGCATCAAAAACTAGGGAAACAAATGAGGGTACTGAGCATGCATTTGAGCCTCCCGCTCCCATGTGCTCTCCTGGAGATTCCCGTGCTGCCATCTGATGCGCACAAGAGGAATCGATCACCCACGCAGGACCCGCTCCTGTCGATCCTCTATCTCCACCGGGACCTCCGTAAAAGTCGCCCCATCGTCAACGTCAAGCTCCCCATGATCAATGATGTGTGTCGGGTCGTGCACGTATCTCCTCAGCTGGGATACGTGGAAGACGTCGTGCACCCGGTGCAACTGAGGTGGTAGAGCCAGGCGATAAGCCACCTCGCCAACCCTGCTGAGGACCTGGAAGGGTCCGATGAAGCGCGGAGATAACTTGCCGCCTCGGCCAAATCTCTGAATACCACGTCGAGGTGAGACCCGCAAGAAGACGTGGTCGCCATCCTCAAACTCTAGTGGCCTCCGCCTCCTGTCAGCATATGACTTCTGCCGGCTCTGAGCTGTCCTCATCCGCTCCTGGATGACCTGGACCTTCTCTGTCGTTGCCTGGACCATCTCCGGTCCCACCAGTGCTGACTCTCCAGGGTCTTTCCAGCACAAAGGAGATCTACAAGGTCGTCCATACAACACCTCGTACGGTGCCATCCCGATGGTGGAGTGGTAGCTGTTGTTGTACGCAAACTCCACCAAGGGTAGGTGGTCCTCCCAGCTACGACCAAAGTCGAGGACACATGCGCGGAGCATGTCCTCGAGAGTCTGAATGGTCCTCTCCATCTGACCATCCGTCTGAGGGTGAAAGGCTATGCTCAGACGTAGCTGCGTCCCGAACGCCTCCTGTAACCCCTTCTAAAGCCGGGAAGTAAAGCGGGCATCTCGATCGGAGACGATAGATGATGGCACGCCGTGGAGCCGCACAATCTCCTGAACGTAGAGACGTCCGAAGCTCTCCACTGAGCCCTGCTCTCTGATGGGTAAGAAGTGTGCCGACTTGGTGAGTCGGTCAACAATTACCCAGATGGAGTCGTGACCTCTGGAAGTGCGTGGAAGACCAGTCACGAAGTCCATAGATATGCCGACCCACTTCCACTACGGAACCTCCAAGGGCTGTACCAAGCCTGCTGGTACCTGATGCTTTACCTTCACCTGCTGGCAGGTAAGGCATCGAGAAACGAACTCTACTACAGCCTTCTTCATGCCCGGCCACCAATGTTTTCGTCTGAGGTCCTGGTACATCTTCGCCACTCCAGGATGTACCGCCAAAGGAGAAGTGTGAAACTCTCTCAGCACTTCCTCTCGCAAAGCGACTGGTACCATGGTACGTCCTCTGAAAAGGATGTCGTGCTCTGCTCCAAGGGAGAAACCATCAGGTGCCTGTCCCGAGGATATTTGTGCACGCCGTGTCTCACAGTCAGCGTCCTCACGCTGTGCCTCCCTGACCCGCTGCAGTAGTGGAGGAGTGACTGTGAGAGACTGAAGGAAGGCTGCTCCATCTCTATCCACGAAGGATATCTGCAAAGAGGCTAGCTGCTCCGTCGCCTCCTCAAGTAGCTGAATGCCCGTCCTCCTGCTGAGGGCATCGGCTACTACGTTCCCCTTCCCAGGAGTATAGACTATCTCAAAGTCATAGTCCTGGAGGAACTCGAGCCATCGCCGCTGTCTCAGGTTCAGGTCCTTCTGAGAGAAGATATACCTGAGACTCTGATGATCAGAAAAGACTGTAAAGCGCTCGCCCATCAGATAGTGTCGCCATGTCTTCAGAGCGAAGACCACTGCTGCTAGCTCCAGGTCATGGGTAGCGTAGTTCTGCTCATGCGGCCTCAACTGACGTGATCCATAGGCGATCACGGCCCACTCCTGCATCAGAACACATCCGAGTCCGGTCCCTGATGCATCGTAGTAGACTATGTACCCTACTCCCTCCTCAGGAAACCTCAAGATAGGTGCGCTAGTCAATCTCTTTCTCAGCTCCTGGAAGCTCTACTGACATCTGTCAGACCACACGAAGGGTTTCCCCTTCTTCGTCAAAGCTGTGAGTGATGCCGCAACTCTAGAGAAGTCTGGCACGAATCTCCGATAGTATCCAGCTAGTCCCAAGAAACTCCGAACCTCAGTCACGCTCCTGGGTGGCTCCCAAGCTAACACAGCCTCAATCTTCACGGGATCCACTGCAACTCCCGCCTCAGAGATAACGTGTCCCAAAAAGTGGACCTCACGTATCCAGAACTGGAACTTCGAGAGCTTACCATAAAGCTGGTGCTCTCGGAGTGTGTCTAGTACAACTCGCAAGTGATAGGCGTGCTCCTCCTCTGTCGTAGAATAAATCAGAATGTCGTCGATGAAGACCACGAAAAACTGATCGAGGTATGGCTGAAAGATCCTATTCATGAGAGCCATGAACATTTATGGAGCATGGGTTACACTGAAAGTCATAACCAAGAACTCATAGTGGCCATACCGACATCTGAAGGCCGTCTTCTGCACATCCCCGTCTCTGACTTTGAGCTGATGATAGCCTGACCTGAGGTCTATCTTCGAGATCCACCGTGCTCCCTTGAGCTGATCAAAGAGGTCATCAATCCTTGGTAGCGGATACTTGTTCCTCACTGTCACCTGGTTCAGGAGACGATAGTCAACACAAAGTCGCAAGCTCCCGTCCGCCTTCTTGGCGAACAATATCGGGGAAGCCCAGGGTGAAACACTGGGTCGGATGAACCCCTTGCCCTGCAAGTCCTCCAACAGTACCCGTAGCTCTCGAAGCTCGGCGGGGGCCATCCGATATGCTGGAGTGGATATCGGGGCTGTCCTGGGGTACAAGTCAATATAAAAGTCTACCTCTCTGCGAGGAGGTAGCCCTGGAACGTCGTCGGGAAAAACGTTCGCAAACTGATCCACCACTGCAGGAAAACCAGGACTCCGCACGTCAACTACTCCAAGGATAAGGCTAGCCAACTGATGAGTGATGGGCTGTCCTCTCCTCCGCGGAAGTCCATCTTGTGCTGCAAAGGCTCCCTTCTCACCGGTGAAGGTGAACCTGCTCCCGTCGGTGCGTACACATCGCACCTTGCGCCTAAAACAGTCAATCTATGCATGGACCGTAGATAACCAATCCATGCCCAAGATGACGTCGTAAGGCCTCGACGCTGCACCAAGAAGATCCCAGCCGAAGCTCTCGCCTCCTAGAGTAAGCTCACACTGCCGGCACCAGTGCGTAATCGTCGAGTCTGCTCCCGTAGGAGTCTCTAGCCGTAAGGATCGATCCAACGGCTCTGTCGGAATCTCTGAGCTCCGAACAAGGGCAGCGGCTATGAAAGAGTGACTCGCTCCTGTGTCTATAAGAACTGCAGCAAGGGTGGAGTAGAGACAGATAGTACCTCGAATCATCTCGGGTGCGCTGTGGTCGTAGGCCTCTACTGCCTGGAGTTGTGCCTGTCGCTGCCTGCCAGCTCCCTGTGGTCGGGGTGGACCTCCTGGTGGTGGTGGTGGCAGAGCCTCAAAGCGTCGCCCACCACCGGCTGCTCGTCCAGCTCCTCTGCCTCGTCCGCCTCCTCCCTGCGGACCGCCACGGTCGACCCTCTTCCTCTGCCTCGGTGGTCCATCAACTGACTGCTGCTCCTCAGCACGGCGGGTCGGGCAGTCACGAGCCATGTGGCCCTGCCCGCCGCACGAGTAGCACTGTCTGCCACTCGGATGAATGGCTCCGTGCTGTGTGCCCCGCACTGCTGAGCCAGTGCCCTGAGATCGTTTGCCCGAAGGTCTGGTCTGTCTGGACCCCTGAGTCGTCCGTCGACTGCCTGCTGCCGATGACTCCGCCACGTGCCGCCCTGCGGTGGGTCGCTGTGCTGGTGTAGACTCAGCAAGGAAGCTCTCGATCATAAGAGCCCGCTCCAGTACTCCTGTCTGAGTCGGTATGCTGAGGGAGATCAGTGATGCCCTTATCTCGTGTCTCAAACCCTGCTCGAAGGTCCGGGCCCAGAAGAATGGGTCCCGTACCATGTCGGTCGAGTAGCGCGAGAGATCGGTAAATCTCGCCGAGTACTGAGCGACCGTCATGCTGCCCTGCCGCAGCTGTAGAAGCTCCTGGATACGCACCGCACGTAGGGTGGCTGGGACGAACTCCGAGCGGAAGAGGCTCTCATAGTCCGTCCAAAGTAGAGATGCCTCATCGTGCACCTGGAGCATCAAGCTCCACCATCGTCCTGCTGCTGCGTGTAGTAGGCTCGCAGCGAGGATCACCATGAGGTCTGCTAGTGTCCTCACTAGCCTAAACACTCGAACCACTACCTCCAGCCAGTCCTCTGCTGCCTGGGGATCCTTCTCCCCGCGAAACCAGGGTGGTCGCTGGCGCTGAAACTCATGCAGTGCGCTGAGGCGACGTGCATCGTCAGCGGCTGCTGCTGGAAGCATCGGGGGCTCGGCGGGTGGTGCTACTGCCGGTGCCACTACTGGCAAAGGGCCCTGCACCGAGGCCTCGTCGCTCGGTGGGCTGTCGTCACGCTCGACTCTCGGAACCCTAGCTGGCTGCCGTCGTGGGGCCATCCTGAAAAGGAAACAGGTGCGCCACGGTCAGAACAGTATACCTGGTGAGCTGATATAAGTAATCACAAAGAAAACATTGAAACACACACGCAATCAATGTTTTCATGCATTAAGTCGGAAATCAGAAGTCAGGGTCCTGGTGTACGGATACGTCGGCCGCCGCACCAACACTGGACTCCCTGGACTGATAACCACACTCAATACGCTAAACATTATTGCTTCACATAGAAAAGATCAGAGTTTGCGGTAGAACCGAACTCCTTTGATACCAATTTGTCACGACCCTCCCTCGGGGTCCGTGCCGTGACTACCCCAAGCCCGCCTTCCATAGGCCAGGGGTTGGCGACTAGCACCAAGGCGTAAATCCCGATAAAGGGGAAGGCATTTCCTTTGAAAAGTAAACAACACCACAGAGTAAGCAAGCGGAAAGTAAACACTAAACAAAAGCAGAGTACAACTGAAAGTGCAGAAAAGTAAATGGGCCAGAATACAAACCCAAACTGAAAGTAAAGTACAACTCGAAAGGGAAAACAACAACAGAAAAGTAAAAGCCGCTACTCTGAGCTGTCCACTGGAAATCCCACCTGAAGGGTGGGTACAGATAGCTCCTCTGCTCCACGGGTCCCGTCGTCCGCTCTGAGCACGTCCCGCCCAGTGGTCCACCTCCGGGTACCGTCCCGCTCTGCAAGCCCCAGCTAAGGTCAACGCTGTCTGTCATCTGCAACCAACACAACGTAGTGCGGGCAAAGCCCGTGCAGGGGTGAGTATAAGCTACTCAGTAGGGACCCCGAGACCCCTGAAGGTCTCTCAAATCCACAAAGGATAAACCACGAAGAAAAGTAACAATCACGAAGTAATAACCGACACTGCTTAGGTATATGCCCATACATATACCTAAGTCATCAATTCAAATACGCTCTAACCTCCGAGCCCAAGTACAACTCAGTCCACACAGGAAAGTAAACGTATTCCACACAGGAAAGCAAAACGTAATCCACACAGGATTGCACAACACAATCCACACAGGAACGCAATAGGATTCAGCTCACATAGGTATACTTCTTCAAAGGACGATAAAGATGATCACTGATCCACCTAAGTCGTCGGACCCACGAAGGATCGATAGGTAACTAACCCCCCGCAAAGACCCACACAGGATCGGGCCCACACAGGACCTGTAGGCGCTGGCTCACACAGAACCGCTGAGCGCGGACCCACACAGGATCGGACCCACACAGGATGAGGCCCACACAGGACCTGTAGCACTGATCCACGTAGGATCGCTGAGTGCTGTAGTCGTCGTCGTCGAATCCACACAGGATCTCTGTACTGTCGTCGTCGTAGTCACAGTAGCAGTCGTAGCAGTAGCAGTCACAGTAACAGTCGCAGTAACAGTCGCAGCCAGCACTGGGGTTCCCGCACACAGCAAGCTCGTTCGGAGGGTCCGCTCCACGAGCCGAGAGGCTGATACATCAACTGTCACAAAGTCCTGAGTTGATGTATCCAAAAGTTCCGTATCGACAAAAGGAACTCAACGCAACAGACGGCGCGTCGATCGGACGCCCGGTCTGAGAGTTATTGGCATTTTCGTCTCCGGGGCCCGGTTGGTTTTTAAGGCAAAACCAACACGACCGTACTCCACCTGCGTCCAAACCTCGGGCGGAGTATGCCAAAAGATCCGTCTCACTATGAGGAACACAACATAGTTGACGGCACGTCAATCAGACGTCCGTAGCTCAAGATATGAGTCTTTCCGCTCCGAAGGCCCGGTTGGTTTCGTGAACGAACCAACCTAGCCGAACTTAATGTAATTCGAAACCTTGAGTGTGATATACCGAAACGACCGTCTCGATCCAAGGATCGCGTTGCCGCAGACGGTTCGTCAATCGGAGGTCCGAGGCTCAAGTTATGACCAAAAGACCGAAACTGGTTCGAAACGGGGGGGTCCGGGTCCGGGCCGACCCCCCCCCCCCCCCCGGGGCGACCCGGCGGCGCGGCGGCGCGGCGGCCGGCGGCGGCGCGGCGGCGGCGCGGCGGCGGCGCGGCGGCCCGGCGGTGGCGCGGCGGCCCGGCGGTGGCGCGGCGGCCCAACGGGAGCGCGGCGGCTCGGCGGCAGGCGGGGCGGCCTGGCGGCATGCGGGGGGACAAAACCCCCGCTGATTGAGGGGCGGCGCGGCATATAGCTGCGCCCTTTTTGCAAACCGCCCCCCCCCCCCCACGTGGGGGGCTTGATTGATAGGAAACGGGGGGCCTCCTGCCCCCCTCATTAAGAGGGGGGTTTTGATGAGCCAGTCGGGGGATTAATTCTCCCGGTTTACTGCCATCCGGCCGGCCAGCTGGCCGGCCGGTTTTCTCCAACAGGACCGGAAATTCCGGTCCCCCCTTCGGCTTCCGACGCCGGCAGCCCGGCCGCCGGTGTTCTCTTCCGCCGCGGCCTGGAACCGGCCGTGGTTTTCGTCATCCGACGCGGTGCGACGACACCGCGCCCCTCCGCTGCACCTAGATTTCTTCAACGCGGCACGACGGCGTCGCGTTCTTGATGTTTCTTTCATGGCGCGGCGCGACGGCATCGCGTAATAAGGATTGGGCGAATATCCGCGTGGTGCGACGGCACCACGCCACCTTGATTCATCCACCCGCAAGGAATACAACAAGAACGATGGAGGGGGTTCGGCCGTGTTCATCCGGTCCGGCCCCCTCACGTTAAGCAATAACGCAACTTAAAATATTTCAAAGCCACACGTTAGACTTGCAAAATTCATGATCAAGAATAGAAAATAATTAAACAATAAACAACAACCCCTACCTCGGGTATAGGTTCGAAGATTTGACAACGTTCCGCGGAAGACGACGTCACGGAGGTCGGGCGTCGCGGTCGTCGTTCGTCAAATCCGATGACGAATTAGTGCGTCCGATGTGATACTTCGTTGGCGAAACCTCTTATGTCGACGAAGGGAATCCGAGGAGGAAGCGGCGTTCCCTCTCGTTGACACGGAAGACGAAGAATAGCGGAGCGGCGTTCTTCGTCGGAGCTTGAGCGTTCTTCGTCAAGATGAGCGTTCTTCGTGTTCTTCGTCAGAGTTGAAGAAGAAGAAGAAAATCTCCCAAAAGCTCTCAAGGTGGCCAAAGCTATTAACCAAAATAAAATAAGACACTATCTTATTTTATTAACACATCAACACAAAAGAATTTCCAATGTTTGAAATTCAAAAGGATTAATTCCAAATTAAATAACTAATGTCATTTAATGAGGGGTTAAGTAAGTTGGGAGAAGATGAAAGGTTTAGGGGTTCGTGTGGGCCCCACCACACTTAATCCTCCCAAGAGAGGTTAAGTGGGTGTGGGTCCCACTTCCAACCCCCTTTGGTAGGTTTTATCAAGTTATAATAAAATTTGTTCTTCACAAATTTTATTTAACTCAAACTAAAAACCCCAAAACTAACTTTCAACCCGCAATAAACGCAACTTCCGAAAAGGTCTCTTTATAGATGTCTTTTCAGGTTTTTCTCTTGAGAGAGATGTGGATATTTCGATCGAACTTGTTCACGGAGTGGCACTGGTGTCCATTCCTCCTTATAGGATGGATACTCTTGAGTTCCAGGAGCTCAAGAAGCAGTTGGTGGAGTTTCAAGAAAAGTGTTTCATCTGACCTAGTACTTCTCCTTAGGGCTCGCCTCTCTGGTTTGTGATGAAGGTGGATGGTACACTCAGACTTTGTGTGGATTATCGTAAGTTTTACCATTTTATGTTCAAGAACCGATATCCCTTTCCAAGGATTGATGATCTCTTTGATCAGGTTTGAGAAGCCCATGTGTTCTGAAATATTGAATTGAGGTTTGGTTACCGTCACTTGTGGATTATACCATCATAAATACCACTTACAACCATTGGGTGCAGGTATGGTCCGTATGATTATATGGTTATTCCATTTGGTCTCATGAACACACATGCAGTTTCATGGCACTAGTGAACCGTGTGTTCCATCCCTACATGGATTCATTCATGGTGATTTTTGGGGATGATATCTCAGTGTAATCTCACACTCTACGCGACTATGTAACCCATCTTGATAACATTTTAAATAAACTGAGAGAGCATCAGTTATATTATATTATTTCATAATGCCTCTTTTGGATGGACCACATTCACTTCCTGGGTCATATTATCTCACAGACAGGAGTATCAGTTGGCCCAGATAAAGTTAGAGTAGTAGTTTCCTTGGACCAGCCAAAGAACACCATTGAGGTGAGGAGTTTTCGGGGGCTGGAAGGATACTATCAATGTTTTATACAATACTCTTTATGATTAGCACCACCACTAGCAGTTCTGACTAAGAAGGGTACAACGTTCTTGCGGTTAGATTCTTGTGAGTCATCCTTTCAGGAGATTAAAGGGATGTTGAATTCATCACCGATAATAGAATTTATAGAGTTGGGAAAGAGAAATAATGTGTACTATGATGAATCAGGTATCATGCATGGAGCAACGCTTATGCTGGGGAAGGAGTCATTGTGTATGGGTATCGGCAGTTGAACCCACATGAGAGGAATTGCCCAATGCACGATCATGAGTTGGCTGCAGTTGTTCTTGCCTTACACTTTTGGAGACATTATCTTTTGGGAGAGAATTTTTTGTTTTTACACTGACCAGAAAAGTCTAAAGTATATCTTTACTCAGCGTGACATGAATTTATTATAGCGAAGGTGGGTTGAGTACCTTCTGTCTTTTGAATTTTAGCTTGCCTACATGCCTCAAAAAGGCAACATAGTGGCTGATGCGCTGAGCATGATGACTTAGAAACAAGCAGTTTAGAAGGCCCGTAGTGAGTGGAAGCTTGTGGATCTCTTCTCTAAGATTCATTAGGAGGTTCACGACAGGCAGAGTCAAACGTTTCTTTCTTATGTATCTATTTCCAATACATTTCGTCATTGAGTGTGAATGAGGCAGATATTAGATTCTGATGGCCTAGTCCTACAGGAAAGTGTGTCAGGAGAGGCCCTATTCCTTGACAGGTCTACCGAGGTCACCTCGAGGAAATTATGCTATTTGGGTTGTCATTGACAGACTCAAGAAGGCTGCTCACTTCTTGCTGATCATGTAAACTATCAGTGTTGATGATCTAGGAAGGTTGTACATCCAATAGATTGTATGTTTACCTAGGGTTCCACACTCCATTGTCTCAGTTAGTGATACCCCTTTTACTTATTGGGTCTGGAAGGGGCTTCAGGAGGCATTGGGAATGCATGTTTCTTTGAGTACAACTTATCATCCCCATACAGATAGTCAGTCTGAGCGTACGATTCAGTTTCTTGAGGATATGCTGTGAGCATGCATACTTGATTTCAGAGGTTCCTGGGAGAAGCACATTCCTCTTGTGGAGTTCACGTACAATAATAGTTTTTTAAGAAACTATTTAGATGGAACCTTATACGGATTTGTATATTGAGCCATATTGATCCCATTTTTCATGGCTTGAGGCAAGAGTGGCATCTATGCTGGGAACTCGTCTTGTCCAGGAGACCACAGAGCAGATAGAGTTTATTAGGAGGAGGATGGCTACTGCCCAGTCTTGACAGAAGTCTTATGTTGATCAGTGAAGACGACCTATGGAGTTTGAGGCTGGGGATCAAGTTTTTGTGTGTGTCACACATAGGTTGGGACACCGAAGGATTAGGAGATAGGGTATTATTTCTTCGAGGAACTTCAGGCCATTTGAGGTGTTAGTGATAGTTGGTCCGGTTTCCTATCGGTTTCAATTACCTCATAGTTACAGGTATATGACAACATTTTACATGTTTCTCAGTATCAACGTTTATTCACAGACCCATATCATGTTCTTCAACCTGAGGATTTTGAGTTAGAGGTTGAATCCTCATTTGAGTAGTATCCTATCTGGATTGTTGATCGATGTACAAAGGGTTTCTATGGCTGAAGCTGTTTGAGGACTCTTCATCTATGCCGCCTTGATAGGGATATACGCGGATGAATTTCATTAAGGGGGGATTTTATAAGAACCTATAACTTTTTTTCAGGTATGTTTCTTAATTCTGGAGTTTTTGTGGAAAAATATGAGTTCTTAGAAATTTCATAAAGTCATGTTGTGTACATTATGATTACACGCCATGTACTTAGTTACAATGGGTAGCTGGGTGCTGTCCTTGTAGCGGCCATGCTCACAACCGTTTGTGGTGACCTAGAGACCGCATAATTCGGAAGTCGGTGAAGGAATGTACATGTTGTGTAGTTATAAAATACACAATGTGTACATTATTTTTTTTATTAAACAAACTAGGGTCACTTTTGACGAATAAAACCACCTCCTTCTAGGTTGGGTTCGTCCGAGATTCAGAAAACGACATTGATCTTCCTCTGATCTCTCAATCAAGCTTCTATTATTTTAATCGACTGATGTAGATTGTGTGGGAATCACCTCGGTAAGCTTATCCTCCTGCTAGAGCTTCGTTTCTTGATTCCTCCTCTTTCTGGAGTTATCATCAGTTGAGTGTTTTAGTATTTTTATAGATCGATGGTGTTCATGGGATGTTTAATGATTTAGGATCATGTATATCGATCATATAACATCGAGGAAGGTGGTTTGGGCCTTTTCATTGAAATTAATTGAGTTATATGTGAAATTTTTCCAATACCCCTGAACGAGGTATTTTGTGTTTACTGTTTTGTCCATGTTAATTTCCTTCTATTATTTTTTTCTTGAATAGAGGTTAATTGAATGAGAATAGGGTTAATTTCTCATTTTTGGATGTGTTTTCTAATGCATGTTTGTTTTTGACCTTTTGGTCTTGGTTGGCCCATTAGGCTGCCTTGTTTACATAACATGCCTAGTATTGTAGGATGGATTGTTTTTTTTATCTGACATACTGATATGTTGTAGACTGCTAGCCAAGAAGTGCATGAGGGTTACATTGGATGATATGTGTTGCTATGCTTTCTTGGGATAGACAGGTCCGTTAGAACAAGGTGTAGTAGACCATAGTGAGAATGGACATAAGGGCTTCTCTAGAGTGTCTGTTTATTGATACGATGTGAGACCATAGGGGGAAATGATGTAAGTGCTTCCTCAGAGTGTATGCAGTTCCTCGACATGGGCCACATGTGGAATGTGATGTAAGTGCTTCCCCAGAGCCCCTTCAGTTATCGATACAAGACTATAGGAGGAATTGACTGCGAGTGGTTCCATAGAGAGCCTATGATTGTGCTGAACAAGAGGGGTTAGAATGAGTGCACTACCCATAGGGTTTCTTGTCTTTTTTGGTTGAAACAGAGGTGTTAGGATATGAGTACTTCACAGAGGGTTACTGTTTGTGTTTAGATTCTTACTTGTAATTGTTTGGTTAAACTAGAGGGGTTAGACATTAAGTAAAACCTATAGGGTTACTTTCTTTGATTAGCTATTTCATGATATATAAAACTGAATGTATTGAAACTGTGGATTGATTACTGCTGATTACTTCCTTGCTTACTGCATTCTTTTATGATTACATTCCATATATTCACTGACTATTTGGCACAGATCTCGTGGTGGATGCCTATTTGGATTTAGTATCATACCCGGTTTGGGTCATGATTTTGCACCCAGAAAAATTATATTATTGCAGGTATAGATAAGGGAAAGAACCCTTATACATTAGGTAATTGACTGACTTGGAGCTAGAGATTATGGGATCAGTCTATATCTTGTGATTCTAAGGAGTAGTTTCTTTTTTTTCTTTTGTAATTTGGATTAGTACATTATTATGCATTATGACCTATTTGGCTGTTTTCATAGACAAATGTATCATGTATCATATTATTTATGTTCCCCAGTTGTTATTACTTCTAGTCTTCCACTATTTACTTTTGTTATGGTACTTTTGCTGCTTCTGCTATTGCTATTGATTTACTTTCACTCTGTCACTCTGCCAATGAGAGCATATTTTCCCCACTATCATACCCTAATCCCCCGCTTCTAGTCGGAATCTTCTATCGTGTGGGGAAATTATCTTGAGGCCATGTGTCGAACCAGGTATGGGGAACCTCTAGGTAGCTTCCGGAACTGGGGCATTACAAAAAAACCACCCCATCCTAGCCAAGGGAATCCCCCCAAATAACGATGTTCATGTAAAGTAGTATAATGTGCCACGATAACAGGGTACCCTAGACCACTTTCCAACTAGTTAGATGTTTTCACAACCTAATGTAAAACATCATGGAGATCTCACCTCTTCCAATCAATTCACATCATTACGCTACCACATATATCAGGGCCTCACAACCACATCTCGCCAAAAAAACCCATTTGCCACATACCACAACACATCTTATCCTAAGGAAACCTAGAAAAACAAAACTCATTTCATCTGAATGACACATGGGAAACAATCATTCAGGTGCACTAGAAGGCACAACATACCCAAAGAATATTTGTCTACCACTCATAGAAGAAGGATCATGGAAGAGCGGATGTCAAACTATCCATCCTCCCACTGGGTTTTTTGGGAATAACACCCACCCCCGTGACGAGGGGGTTATTGGACACGTAATTCTCATATTTTCTTTGGTGTGTATAGAAATCACAGGAAAATACAAGTATATAAATATATGAAACCAAACACACAAGACCAATGTATGGTTTCTCAATCAAATAACCATCTACCGACACAACCATCTTCACTACTACCTCAAAATGAAATCCCCGCAAAATAATCCATAAATGAATTTTTACTTCCAATTAACTTATTAAGACTTTACCGTTCATTATAAAAAACTTATATATTAATTCTATTTAATAAAACATCCCAATAGAGTTCTAAAATAAAATAAAATATTATTTATTAATTTATTCTACTACTATTCATGAGACAACATAGCACAACAGATAATAAGCAACAAAACAAGACATCAATGCATAGCCCGATCATAGCCCGACTGTACTACAAATCTCATCCATTCCAAAATAAATCAATATATTAACATGATATTCCATTTAATGGTCCGGTTTTTGTATCATATACTTTTTCATCCACCACAACACCCAAATAAACCCAAATCACACCCCTATGCTTCAAAAATGTACCACAACACAAACTGTATCATATCAACACATTACAATATAAACTCATCACATTCCATTTGTCCCTCACACACAACCACACTATCCCTAAAAATACATCACCCAACATACCAAATAATTACACAGTTATATATTTAATGAGTTCACCCTTTCATAATTATAGTTGTCAATTCAGCTGTTTTCACATAATGGGGGAAATCTTGGGGCATCCGTTTATTATCAATGTGTATGTGATTTGGCAATTTCTATATAAAAATGTACAACTGGAACCATAAATCACTCAAATTGTTTAGTTAAAAAACAAGTACCACCATATTATATGATTTTAAGGGGGGTCAATATGACATATAATTAACAACATCGAAAAATATGAATTCTAGAAAAACATGTACATCATATCTATCAAACTCTTTCAATTCATTTACCAGGTTCATATATTTTATTAGTTTATTGAAACTATTATCTATAGGAATGCATGGGTAGATTCCACCCACATGATACAAAATCATAGAGAAATGATGGAAACTCCCTACCTCAAAGGTGTAAACATTCTTTGCATGGAAACAGAACTCGTAACAGTCTTCTAAATACCCATCCAGCAAGATCTGGTTCCACCAATGTATGTAGCTGCACCACTGAACCAAAGATAACTAAATAAGAACACATTAAAAGAGATGAAGAGAAAATACCATTACATGGAAATAATAATTGGAGGAATAGAGTGTCCAAATAGGTAGGAACCACCTAAAAGGAGGATGAAAGAATCTCATATTGATGTTGGATCACTATGGATCGATGAAGAGAATGTTGGATTTAATCATTTGGGTAAGAACCTTTAAAATGCTTGAGAGGGATCTCTGGGTTGCCTGAGTTTAGAATAAATTTTTGTAGCCATTTGGTATGATAATCAGAGAATGTGAAAAAAGTCGTCTGAAACAATACATCATTGGGGGATTACCAGATGAGTAATCCCCTATCATACCGTAAAATCCCTCGAGGTTCACTACCATCGAAAACTCCACATCCTCTCAATATATTTTAATTTTCAAAACCCAAAATATTATACGATGTGAGTCCCTATTTCACATAGTGTAAATATCTACATGTAATCATGACTTTGAGGAAAATCCATGAAACCAATCATCAGGTAGTTAAATCATGTTACATGATGTGTAGCATCCCTACTTCCAGCTTTTAATGATTGAACTTCTTCAAACTCCCCCTGATCCCCCTCCGAGGAATTCCCATGACATAACATGAAATGTAACAGATCAGGAAGGAAAAAAACATTACATACCACATCCCATATTACCTCAATAACCTCATCATTATTGATTCATTTAACCTTAAAAAACATTTGATACCCTTACTACCATATCAAGAAAATTTTCATTATATCCATCAAAAAATTATAGTTCCTATTAAATAACATGTTAAAAATAAGGATATAATATAATTAAACACTATGATAAGTCTCATAATGTATCATTGATATTCATGAAAATCATATAATATAGTAAAATTCACCAAAAAATCATCAATAAAATTTAGATACTAACAAAAAATGTAATAATTATTCTTATAATAAATATTTCAAAAAATATTTCCTTCTAAATGAATAACTTTTTATATATAAAAATTATCCATATCCCACAATCCATTAGACCATAATTGAAATAACAAATAATAATATATGAATTCAAAGTGTTATTTGATCCTCAATAGAGTATTTATCCTAAACATAGTAAATATTTCAAATCACTTCAATATCGCATCACTTGAATCAAAAAAAATCCTTGTCTAATCCATTGAACATATTACTATAATTAATTCTGTAAACCAATTATGGAATCAACATATTCTAATTTAACATCACATGAATTAATATAACAATTTTATAATTATGTTTTTATTAAAAAACTTATAAAATCATAGATCATTGAATATAGATGATAAATCTAAAAAAAAATCAATAAACATCATCAATGACTTACTGAATCACATTACAGTTTCATTAATGATAAACTTAAATGTCATCAATACTAACCCTTCAATGTAATGGCATGCATACTTGGACGTCCATTACATAGTAAAATGTGATGTTTAGGTGTTCGTGGTAGTCTGGGAAGCAATCCCAGCTTCTCGGTGACTCCTAATGGTAGCCTTGGCCAGCCGGTAGCCTCGGCCTACCAGTAGACCTAACCTACCGGTAACCTTGGGGTACCGGTGGCCCTCGATTACCGGTAGCTCTAGGCTACCGGTTTATTTAGACTACAGGTAACCCTTGGATACCAGTAGCTCTAGGCTACCGGTATCTCTAGCCTAACGGTAGCTCTAGGGTACCGGTAGCTCTCGGCTACCGGTAGCTCGAGGCTACCGATAACTCTTAACTACTGGTAGCTGGCGCTGACTTCTAGCTCTTAGCTATTGGTAGCTTTCACCGACCGGTAGCTCTCAGCTACCGGTAGCGCCTATACCCCACGGGTTTTCCCAGTGGCACCTCTTTTTGCATAAATTTTCTTTTAAGCCATGTTTTGGACCCCTGTAAATCCATTAATGGGTTTTAATAAAATCTTGGTGAGGCGTGTGTCTGTTTTAACCACCCCGAATAGCTGGGACTCTTTAATGACGTGTGGGGTGTCCCAGCAGTGTGGTCAACCCACGATCCCGCTCCTTACGAGGTTTCGAGTTTTCTTTCGTATCTTAACAGTCCCGAGCCTGCTCGATCTCAACCCATATCTTCCAATATAATCTAAAGGCTTCTCCCTAGGATTATTTTCTCGGTCACCCTGCCATCAAAGTACCCTTCCTCCCCGGTGAAGTTTTCTTGATCGCATTCCGTGGAGTTATTGTTGCTTTGGTTCCAGTTCCAAGCGAGGACTTAAATGACGATCCATGATCAATCAAGTAGGGTTTCACCTTCTTATCTCCGTTCTATGTATCTTGTGGTGTGGGTACGCTATTTCTTATGTAGAATTGGATGAACCAAACATTAATGAAGATAATAAACGGATTCTAAACAACGAAGGGGAGGCGTTTGACCGATGATGTTGCACGATTTTCTCTTTCATGATTAATGATTCTTATTTGTATGGGAATATGCCTACTGAAAATCATGGCCGTTGGTGGTCTTTATCTGTGCACTAATAAACCCTTATATCTTGTGTTGGTCACATAAAGGAAATTGGTTAATTGGTTAAAGGAAACTTGTTAATTACGTATTTTCAGATAAATCAATTGAAATCACCAGTATCAATACCTTTTAGTGATAACCCCGATTAAAGTACAGTGGAATTGGAATCATGGAGTGTGTGAAATATTTTAAATATGAAAATACCGGCATGGGAATGCTTTGTGTTGGTGGCAGTGGTTTGGTTGTTTTCATTCACGGGCTGATTGCTGGGTGATGTGGGTGGGGATGGGATCCCATGTTGTTATGGTTTCACTGGTTATGAATTTGAGGTCGTGTAGATACATGATTATATCACAAAATTTGGGTGGAATCCTCTGTTGTTGAGAAACCATTGGCTCCTGGGTTTTGGGAACATGGGGTAGTATTTTGGGGGTTTCCATAGTTCCAGTACATTGAGGGATCTCACTTATCCCTCTTTGTGGTTATGACATTACAAGAGAACCGGGTGTGAACGTTTATGTTGATGTTTGACAATACTCTTTCCTTGGATTGTGCTTATGCTTGCTAGTTTCACATTTATGTAAAGAAACTTATTTAAAAATTATTACTGAACATGAAAACAAGGAAGGTACAATGGGTTTGGTTTGGTATGAGTTGTGACATGGACATTGGTGTTGTTTGTTTTCTTTAGGCTGGATGAAGAAAAACCTAGATTTGGTGAGTGCTTGTTACCTATACATATACTTTTAGTTTTTGTGTTTCTTATTTGTGCCCCACCCAAGTTGAGAACATACTGTCGAACACCACCATTTCAAGGGGAACGGTGGTTTTCCCAACATTCGTATGAGTGGATGGTTACTAGATCCTTTTCTTCTCCCTTTCCCGAATAGCCCAAGACTCTACGGGTAGGCTGTGATAGCCTGAAGACCATTATTAGCTCTAGAATCTTCGGGCAGGGTAGTGTGGTTGTTGGCCCAGGTGTGTGCGGGTAGATGGTTTCCCAAGTATCTTTGGGATGAGGCCCATGTGTCTTCGGGTGTGGAAGTAGTTCTTCTAGCCCTGGTGTCTTCAGGCACGGTAGTGGTTGTTATGGGCTCTATGTTTTCTGGTGGGGTTTATGTTTGACAGTTGTGGCCCAGGTGTCTGCGGGCGGGTTAGTGGTTGTGGACCAGGTGTTTGCGGTCGGGATGTGTGGTTGAGGCCCAGGTGTGTGCGGGAGGGTTATGGAAATGGGACTGCGGTGAGAATGGAGGAATTGGTCCGATGCATAGGATGTCTTCAATAACTAGTGGGAAAGTGGCACAGGGGTACCTAAACATCGATGTTCTATTGCTATACATCAAATGATTTTCATTATTTGGGGATTGTTCCATGGTGATGCTTGGGTGGTTAGTTTCCTTTTTAGGTTCTTGGTTATCTCTTTTATCACAGAGATTTAGTATGCATCCCCACTTGTGCACGAGTGTCTTTTGTTTTCACTACTGAGTATACTTGTATTCTCACCCTACATATATAAAACTGCTTCCATGTTTCCAGGAGGACTTTTGGGATTGTGCTGGACCGTACTAGCTCAGACCTTGTGAAAGATCATCGCAGTTTCTATTGTTCTTCTTTTTGTTTTTTTTCGTTGTATTATCCTAATACATTGTGGATTTTACTCTTATAACATGCATTGGGAATGGTTCTTGGCATTAATTTTACTTTCAGTTTTGGTGTTGTGAGATTTACTATCTTATCTCCCAATCTTATTAAAAGAAAAAGGGTAATACCTTCCATTTAGTGTGAGATTTCATACCATTGGTGGTATTCTCCACTCTGGGACCTATTGAAGGTGGGTTTCGGGGGACATTATCTCTCTTTCATCTTAAAGAAGGAAGGGCTTGGGAATCTGCTGAACCTTCCCATCTTTTGGTGAAGGCGGGTCATGAGAGAATGGTATCAGAGGCTAATGGTTGAGAGATAGGATGGAGTCTGGAGTTAGGAAAAGTGTGGATTGCCTGGGATGGTTGGGAAACGGTGTCGGGTGACCTTGGTGCATGAATTAGGCTAGGGATGACCGACTAGAACATGGGATTTTAGGGACCCCTGTGATCCGATGCGAGGACTCTGGACCTTCCGAACAACCAAGTGAGGCCACGCTGATTGCAGGGTAGAGACCCTATGAAAGTTACATGCATCATAATGACTTGTGTAATCATGTTTCCGGGGAGTTTTGGGAATTTGAAATAAATAAGTAGATTATTATGTTTTAAGAACAATGTTCTGCAGTACTTGGGGTTATGCATTCTTTGGTTACCGTGCAGCTATGGAACCCAGAAGACGACTACGAGTTGTACAGGTGATCATGGCCCAAAAGGCTGACTTGGCTGATCAGCGGAGGGCAGATCGAGAGGATGAGGACGACCAGTGGCAGAAGATGCTTCAAGACTTCCAGTGATAGACCCTCGGAAAGTACGAGGGAAACACCTCTGACATGAAGACGGAGGGCTGGCTGGAGGAGCTGGTGATAACCTTCGGCTTGATCTGGGCTTCCACTATGTACTGGATTCTTCTGGCCATCAGCAAGATGTGGGGAGATGCGTGTCAGTGGTGGATGCATTACCTATGGGAGAGGAGAGAGGCTTAGGTGGAATAGACTGATTTTAGGAAGGAGTTCTGGGCAGAATTCTTCTCTTCTACGATGAAGGCAGAAAAGAGGCAGGAGCTACTCTCCCTCCAGCAGGGGAGTATGTCAGTAAAGGAGCTATGAATAGGGTTCAAGTACCTCCTATGTTTCGCTCCAAACCTCTTTCCAGAAGAGGAGTCTCAGGCAAGACATTTAGAGGAGGAGCTCCAAACCTCCCTCCAGTAAGCTGTTACACCCTTCACCCTGCCGACATACTTGGAGGTCCAGAAGAAGGACGAAGTTATCTAGAGGATTCATGTTCTGGGAGGTGTGTCATGAGAGTGGATCCAGCTAGGATCATCAAAGGGGAAGGCTTTGAGCACCAGACCACCAGCATCATGACCCTCTCGGTTCCAACCAATAGGAAGCAGGCCGCAGTAGCTCCAGTTCTGGTCCCCCGATCCTCGCCCTTTTCTTTTGGGCCTAGGAACAAGGTGCTTCATCTGTGGGAGCCTTGGACATCTCTGGAATCAGTTCCCGGACCAAGTACAGTACAACAGTGGTGGACAGGCCCAGCACCTGCCCCAGCAGCAACTTCCAGCTAGGCCCTTCCAGCAGCAGCTGCAGGGGCAGCGAGCTCCCGCTCCTCCAAGTGCAGACGTTGTAGGAGGAGGCCGACCTTAGGGCGCTCCTCAGGGAGCTTGACCCGGTCGTGGTCGGGGATCTTGATGACAGTCGAGGGGCAGGGGAGCTGGGCGTGGGTAGTTTCACGCCACAGAGGCAGCATTTCCAGCAGGACTAGAGGTTGTTCGAGGTACTATAAGTTTGTTTAGTACCCTTGCTTACACGTTGTTCGATATAGGGGCTTCACACTCCTTTGTTGCACCAAACCTGGCCCGTTCTCAGGGTATAGATTTAGAGAGACTTCCAGTGACCCTAGTGTTGAGCACACCAGTTGGAGGTCAGACCGACTTGTTATATGTTTGTGGAGGATGCAGACTGATGATAGGACCACATCTGTCGGTCAGAGATCTACCACTGCTGGAGATACAACCATACGATGTCATCCTAGGCATCGACTGGCTGTTCTCTGTGTGTTCCATCATCGACTACTTCTGAGGAAGGGTTGTGTTCTCAGACATGGGCGGTCGGCGTGTTACATTCAACAGTGAGCGGAGCAGTCAGAAGGGAAGCATGCGAGAGGAACTCCTCCTTTCCTTGTTAGCCGAGCTGTTAGTAGAGTCGATAGATACTTATATGGTTAAATTTCTAGGGATCATCAGTGATTTTATTGAAGTTTTTCCTGAGGAGGTAAGGACTCTACCCCCTTGACGTGATATCGAGTTTGTGATAGAATTACAGCCGGATTCTCTTCCGATTTTGATGGCTCCTTACCGAATGGCTCCTTTGGAGCTACGGAATTTCGGATTCAGATTGACGATCTGATGAAGAGGGGTTATGTTCGACCAAGTGCGTCACCGTGGGGTGCTCCAGTCTTGTTCGCAAAGAAGGAAGATGGTCGTCTCAGGTTGTGCATAGAAAAAAGGAGGTTGAATCAGTTAACGGTCAAGAATCACTACCCTCTTCCAAGGATAGATGATCTTTTCGACCAGCTGAAGGGGGTAGGATGGTTCTCGTAGATTGACCTATGGTCTGGGTATCACCAGTTAAGGTTTAAAAAGGGAGACATCCTGAAGACGACTTTTAGGTGAAGATATGGACACTTTGAGTTGTATTCATGTCTTTCAGTGATACGAACGCCCTGGCTGTGTTCATGGGGATTATGAACACTGTCTTCCAAGAGTACCTGGATCGGTTCATAGTCGTGTTCATCGACAACATCCTGATCTATTCAAGATCTTAGTAGGACCACACAGAGCACCTGAGGATGGTTTTGGAAGTCCTCCAACAGCACCAGATCTATGGGATGTTGTCTAAATGCATGTTCTGGATGTTGGAAG
Organism: Viscum album; assembly: GCA_963277665.1. Lineage (NCBI taxonomy): Eukaryota > Viridiplantae > Streptophyta > Magnoliopsida > Santalales > Viscaceae > Viscum > Viscum album. The sequence continues at coordinate 1,858,976,605 of OY728160.1, forward strand.
TGCACTTACTTGGGAACGTAGTGTCTGAGCTGGGGGTAGCGGTGGAACCATCAAAGGTTGATGTAGTTGTTTCTTTGGCAGCACCCAAGAATGTGGCAGAGGATTGCAGTTTCCTCATGCTGGTGGGTTACTATCGGAGGTTCGTACCCAACGTCTCCCGAGTTGCAGCCCCTTTGACGGTCATGACCAAGAAGTACCAGGTTTTTGTGTGGAGTGAGTAGTGCGAGACAACCTTCATCTATCTGAAGGAGAAGTTGGTTAGTGCCCTAGTGTTGAGACAACCAGAAGAAGTGGCATCATATGAGGTGTTCTACAGTGCTTCAAGGCAAGGGATCATATGTGGGTTGATGAAGCGACTAGGGGTGATCTCTTATGGGTCTAGGAAGCTACACACTCATGAGCGTAATTATTCCACCCATGATCTGGAGCTTCCATCAGTCATTTTCGCACTGATGTTAGGGAGGAATTACCTCATCGGAGAATGATTTGTGGTCTTCACGGATCACAAAAGCATGTGGTATGTCTTCTCTCAGCGGGACCTAAACATACGGCAGTTAAGGTGGATGGAGTTCCTCCAAGATTATGACTTCAAGATTTCCTACACTTCAGGAAAATGGAATTTAGTGGCCGATACCTTGAGAAGTAGGTCACAGAAGGATGCGGTCCGAGAGTCGGCAGACGCCTGTAAGGCAATGGAGGAGTTGGCTGCCTTGCACCTGGATGCGAGGATGGATAGCAGTAGAGGTTGCCTATATCAGATGATAGTGTAGTCTTATCTGTTTCATAAAGTGGAGGAGTCTCAGTGGGGAGACCGAGAGTGCGAAGTGATGTGTGACCGAGTTGACCAGAGAAATGCTCCGGAAGGATGGACAGAGGATTGTCATAACCTGATGCTTTACTGGAGAAATTTGTTTGTTCTAGAGGTGATGTACGGAAAGGTTCTTAGTGAGTTTTACAAATCACCCTTAGCGTTGCAGCCAAATGTTTCCAAGATGTACCAGGGTCTGAAGAGGCAGTTATGGTGGCCTGGAGTAATGCGAGCAGTGGCAAAGTTTGTTGCCATGTTCCTAGTCTGTCAACAGGTGAAGGCTAAACACCAAGTTCCAGGCGGCAAACTGCAGTCTCTGGATGTCCCTGAGTGGAAGTGGGAGGACATATCGATGGACTTTGTCACAGGACTACCCATGGTTCAAGGGGGATACGACACTATCTAGGTATTAGTGGACCAGTTGACAAAATCAGCTAACTTTCTGGCAATTAAGGAGTTAAGTGTCGTGGATGCTTTGGCATGAAGTTATGTGGATGAGGTGGTGTGGTTTCATGGAGTTCTGAGGTCCATAGTCTCAAATAGGGATGAACAGTTTACTTCACCAGTCTGGAGAGTATTGCATCATTCTTTTGGCACCCAGCTACGTCTTAGCACTGCATTCCATCCCCAGACAGATGGACAGACAGAACGCACCATCCAGACCATGGAGGATATTCTACGGGCATGTGTTCTGGACTCAGGAGGATCATGCGTGTGACATTTTCCTCCGGTAGAGTTTTCCAATAATAATAGCTATCACTCTACCATTGGTATGGATTTGTTCGATGTCTTGTACGGGAGGCTATGCCACTAACATGTGTGTTGGACTGAAGTCGTAAAGGCGGGCATCCTTGGCCCGGAGGTGGTGCAGAGCACGACGGAGAAGGTTCAGCTTATACGGGAAAAGATGAAGGCGGACCAGGACCAACAGAAGTCATATGCTGATAGCAGGAGAAGGCCCTGGTTGTTTCAGGTTGGAGACCATGTGTTATTGAAGGTCCCCCCTCGGTGTGGGAAACAGAGGTTCGATAATGGGAGTAAGCTTTCTCCCAGGTTCATCGGACTCTTAGAAGTGTTACGGCAGGTTGGAAAAGTGGATTATCAGCTAGAGTTATCACCACCACTACCGAGGATACATGACATCTTCTTTGTGTCCCAGCTCTGTCAGTATCCACATGATGATTCACATGTCCTCGGTTGGGGGGAGCTAGACATCGAGGATGATGTGACCTTTGTGGAAAGACCATTGATGATCAAGGATCGTGAGGAGAAGGTGCTTCGTGGGAAAACCATTCCCTTGGTTCATGTGTTATGGAGGCATGGTGGGCCTGAGGAGAGCGCGCGGGAGAGGGAAGAAAAGATGTGTGCCCAGTACCCAAAGTTGTTTTGATTTTTGTACAGTTCTATTTATACTTGTTTTCGTGGAGAGTTTTACCGTATTGGATACGAAAGGTCCTGAGTGAAAGGTCCTGGCTATGGGGAGTGGAGGACCCGACCCCTAATAATGGCGCATTAAGTTAGATGTGATTAAACCCGTGCGGGCGAGTCATTGCCACCCAAAGCGGATAGTATCTTGACATGGGGAAAGAGACTCCAAAACCCACATGATTGGGAAGTTTGACATGGTATGTATCTTGGTTCTTGATAGGGAGGTTTTTTTTGTTATCAATGAGGTTAACTCCTGAGAGGTATATTTTGAGGTGGTTGTTCGGTCCTCTCTTTCCTTCTAGATTGTTTTGATTCCTAGGGAGAGAATAGTTTGAGAGGTATCTGATGTAATGGACCAGGTTCTTGGAGGTCCATTACTTAGTAAAATGTGATGCTTAGGTGTTTGGGGTAGTCTGGGAAGCTATCCCAGCTTCTCGGTGACTCCTAGAGTTAGCCTTTTCCTACCGGTAGCCTCGGCCTACCGGTAGACCTAGCCAACCAGTAACCTTGGGGTACTGGTGGCCCTCAGGTACCGGTAGCTCTAGGCTACCGGTGGCTCTAGGATACTGGTGGATCTAGGCTACTGGTAGCTCTTGGGTACTGGTAGCTCTGGGCTTCCGATAGCACTGGTCCACCAATAGCTCTGGGCTACTGGTATCTCTCAACTATCGGTAACTGGCATCGACCGGTAGCTCTCAGCTACCGGTAGCGCCTACTTCCACAGGTTTTCCCAGTAGCACCTATTTTGGCGTAAATTGCCTTTTAAGCAACGTTTTTACCCCCTTTAAACCCATTAATGGGTTTTAATTAAATTTTGGTGAGGCGTGTGTCTGTTTTATCTCCCCCGAATGGCGGGGACTCTTTAATGATGAGTAGGGTGTCCAAGCCGCGTGGTAAACCCATGATCCCAATCCTTACACAGTTTCGTGTTTTCTTTCGTATCATAACCACCCCGAGCCTACTTGATATCAACCCATGTAAGCTATTATAAACTAAATGATTCTCCCTAGGTTTCTTTTCTCAGTCACCCGGCCATCGGAATACCCTTCCTCCCCAACGAAGTTTTCTTAATCGCGTTCTGTGGAGTTACTGCTACTCAGGTTCCAGTTCCAAGTGACAACTTAAACGAAGATCCTTGATCAATCATGTAGGGTTTCACCTTCTTCACTCCATTCTATGTATATTTAGGGGGGGTGGGGTATGCTATTGCTTCTGTAGAATTGGATGAAACAAACATTAAAGAATATAGTAAACGGATTCTAAAGAATAAAGGGGAGGGTTGTGACCTATGATGATGCTCTATTTTCTCTTTAATGATTAATGATTCTGATTTTTACAGGCTTACGCCTACTAAAAATCATGGTCGTTGGTGGTCATCATCTGTGCACTAATAAACCCTTATCTATTATGTTGGTCGTGTAATGGAAATTGGTTAATTGGTGAGAAGAAATTGGTTAATTACATATATTAGGATAAATAAATTGAAAGCACCAGGATCAATCCCTTTCTGTGATAACCCTGGTTAAAGTTCAGCGGAATTGTTATCATGGAGTGTGTTAAATATTTTAAATCTGAAAATACCGGCATGGGCCTGCTTTATATTGGTGGCAGTGGTTTGGTATTTTTCATTCACGGGCCGATTACTGCGTGATGTGGGTGGGGATGGGATCCCCTGTTGTTATGGTTTCACTGGTTATGAATTTGAGTATGTGTGGTAAATTGATTACATCACAAATTGGGGTGTAATATTCTATTGTTGAGAAACTATTGGCTCATGGGTTTTGGGAACATGGGGTAGTATCTTTGGGTTTTCCTTGGTTCCGGTACTTCTAGGGATCTAAATTATCCCTCTTTGTGTTTGTGACTTTACAAGAGAACCGGGTGTGAACGTTTTTGTTGATGTTTGATTGTACTCTTTCTTTGGCTTGTGATTATGCTTTCTAGTTGCCCAAGTAGGTGCAGAAACTTATTTAAACATTATTACTGAACATGAAAAAAATGATGGGATAATTGGTTTGGTTTGGTATGAGTTGTGTCTTGGACATGGGTGTTGTTTCTGTTCTTTAGGATGGCTAAAGAAAAACCTAGATTGTGTGAGTGCTTGTTACCTATACATATACTTTTATTTTCGGTGTTTTTTATTCTTTCTCCACACAAGTTTTAGAACTTAGTGTTGAACACACCCATTTCATGGGGAAGGGGTTTTTTCCAACATTCCTATGAGTGTATGGTTATTAGCTCCTTCTCTGCTCCCTTTCCTGAATATCCCAAGACTCTACGGGCAGGCTGTGATGTCCTGAAGTCCATTATTAGCCCATGAATATTTGTGAAGGGTAGTGTGGTGGTTGGCCTAGCTGTGTGCGGGTAGGTGGTTTCCCAAGTATCTTCAAGATGAGGCCCAGGTGTCTTCGGGCATGGTAGTAGTTTATCTGGACCAGGTGTCTTCGGGCGTGGTAGTGGTTGTTCTGGCCTAGGTTTTTGCAGCCGTGGTTATGTGTGACAGTTGTGGCCCAGGTGTCGGCGGGCGGGTTAGTGGTTGTGGACCAGGTGTTTGTGGGTGTAATGTGTGGTTGAGGCCCAGGTGTGTGCGGGCGGGGTATAGCAGTGGGACTGTGGTGAGAATGGCGGGATTGGTCCGATGTGTAGGATGTCTTCAATAACCAGTGGGAAAGTGGCACGGGGTACCCAAACATCGATGTTCTATTACTATACATTACTTGACTTGTGTTATTTGGGGAGTGTTCCTTGGTGAGGATTGGGTGGTTAGTTTCCTTTTTAGGTGCTTGGTTATCTCTTTTCTCATAGGGAATTAGTATTCCTCCCCACTAGTGAACGATAGTCTTTGGTTTTCCCTTTTGAGTATACTTGTAAGCTCACCCTACGTATATAAAACTGCTTTTAGGATTCCAAGAGGACATAGAGGATTGTGCTAGACCATACTAGCTCAGACCATGTGATAGATCAATGCAGTTTCTGTTGTAATTCTTTTTGGTATTTTTTTTTGTAGTCTCCTTATACATTCTGGATTTTACTCTTGTAACATGCATTGGGAATGGATCTTGGCTTTAATTTTACTTTAAGTATTGGTGTAGTGGGATTTAATATATTAACTCCCAATACTATTAAAAGAAAAAGGGTAATGACTTCCATTTAGTGTGTGATTTCATACCCTTGGTGCTAGTCGCCACTTAGGGACATATTGGAGGCGGGTTTCGGGGGTCATTATCTCTACTTCAACTTAAAGAAAGAAGGGCCTAAAAATCTGCTGACCCTTCCCTCCATTTGGTGAAGGCAGGTCGTGACATTCAATGTCATTAATCTCTCAATTAAAACTAATCCTTAACAGTTTTCATTGTTATTGAAACTATTCTACATTATTTTCCAAATCTGTAAACAAATATAATATGGAAAAATATTTATATGTTTTATGACTCCTATATTGAAAATATCATTTATATATTTTTTCAATAAGAGTACACAGACACATAAATAATTTCACATAAAATATTGGAAAACCATATATACATCCTTGGTCTATATTCTAGTTGGGTAACACTAATAATTCAGTGTTATGAAAAATTTCAAAGGGACAACATTCTATGAGTAAGACAATAAAAACATGGTATTGTATGTAATGAAATATACTCACTGTGTTTTTTATTTCAAGATGGACTTCGTGATGAAAATAACTAAAAAAATAAGTGATTTCATATAAAAAAAATCAATTTTTAGTGCTACCTGAAATGAAAAAAATTAAAAACATTAAATAATTTTAAAAAAACAAAAAAACAAAGGGTGTTACCTTCTAACCCATTAAAATGATTTGAACCCTCAAAATTAATATAGGTTATCAATGATTTAATACATGAAATATCCAATCATAGAAAATCTTATTGTGAAAATTAATTGTAAAACATAAATTAATAAAATAAATTTTGAATCATAAAATTTACCCAGAGTAACATGTAACTGGAATTCTACGTAGTAGAAGATAGGTGTTATGTCATGACATGGACATGGAAGAAAATACTAAATAATCATACATATTGATAAATATCATTTATCATAATAAAGTGGGTGATATAGAGAACATTCACAATCACAAATCCATTAAATCAAGAATCATGAAAGAGGTCATTGATAACATTATCCAACAAATGGCCCTATGCCCTTCAATTTTATTTATTTTAATAGAACCCCCTTTTAAGAGAAGAAGGGGAAACCCAAAATACACCAGGAACATAAGAAAACCATGAACCGAAGGTCTATGAGAGAAACATCAGACTAACAACATGAAACTGACCCTCCCTTTCATGTGATCATGATGACACTCTCTACCGTTGTATGGTTGTTCCACAAGTAGTTGTCATGTGTCAAATCATAGGCCTGATCCCATGGCTGACGTCATACCCTTTAAAATATCCAAATCTTTCATGATCTACAAAGATGAGTCATCATCCACAAATACTATCCTGGGTCTTCTTCCATGTGGTAGAGACGAAGAAGCCTAATCACCATAAAACCATTCACCACCATCCAATAATCACCATCAAAAAAAATTCACCATCGAGGATCTCATCTTGGATGCCTAACAACACCAAAAAATGCCCTGCCACAACGATCCCACTATCCACCCTTCGTATCCACATTAGCTAGAAACTCAAATTGGAAGGTGTATTAAAATGTGAGATATCGGGATAGCACCACCCAGAGTTGGAAGCCATAGAATACCCACTAGAGGAGTTCCACTAGGGAGGGGAACCAAGTCGTCTTGAACTAGAAGCTCCCATCCTAGCTGAAACCTGGTACATATGAATTGATTATGAACCCACACCGGATGCTGAGTCGAAGGAACTCATGAATTCATGGGTGAGGGGAAGCATCATGAACCTAGAGCAGGGTCATACGAGGGACGCCGACCCCATAAGATAAACCACATAAAATCAACAGCAAAGAATCAATAACCATAAGCAAATTCGATAAAACCTCGAATGAAAAACATCACCAAAAAACGAACATGAGTACCTCCTCCCTCTGAGCCATGACAGAGAGAATGTCGAACCACTCAAGAAGATAATGAGGTTTCCAATAATCCCCACCACCCCCAGCCATCCAAGAACCAAAAACCTCGTAATTGTAGATTCCATCAGACGCCAACCCTTCATTGACGGTCCACCACTGGGCTAGTCCAGATCTAGCCGAACACTGCACCAGAATTTCCCACACATGCCACCTGATATCCGGACCACCCATAGAATGTGACGCCCCAAAAAACTGAGACCAGCTATGATGCTCCACCCTCAGGGCCTTCCGAGACCCAGAACAACTGAAGTTAGAGACGACACATGATGTCGTAGCCAGCTGCGATGCACCAAACCCAGACCATCTGATATCCAGAGCATGCAAAGCCGAAGGCGCCACAATTAGTGCGAGGTGACTGAGCTTACGATACACCATGTCGATATCGGAAGGATAAAGATTCCACATCTTGGGGTTACAAAAAAGCAGGCAAGGAGAAAAACACAATGGAGGAACCCTAGTCACTGCGTTGGGGGGAATGGCTGCATTGAGGCTTCTTGTTTGATAACATCAAACAATTATGATAATCGTATGCCATTTTATTTAAATACTCTTTTCCAAAGATGCAATTATTTTTCATGAGAATACATATATACTTTATTTCAATAAAATATCACCCTTTTTATTCCTTGATCAATTTCTAATTAATAACTTATTTTAAACATTAAGGTGAAATGTTTATGCATAAAGCACTAATAGATCATATGTTTCATATGTAGAATTATAAGTCATTAAAAAATTTTTTTTTATCATCATGACCAAATGTTTAGAACATGCTATCAAATATGTATAAATCCTAATAAGTTAATATAATAATTCAATCTAAATAACCTCATACAATGGTTAAAATAAAGAATTCCGTAAATGGTATACCTTATAACCCATCCAAATTATGATTAACCATTTAGTCTATAAGTAATCTCTTATCTTATAAAAAACATTTTAATTGGAATAAAAAGTCTATCCTTGTACCGATATAATATCAAAAGTTATTTTATTATTCAATAATCTCTGTAGAGGGATATAGTCATATGAAATTTGACCAATGGTTGAACAATGAGGTTTTCACCAACCTTTTTCATATAAAATGAAATATGAAATTCCCACATGATAAGGAAAAGTGTGCCATTATTTTCATTATATACTTTATCCATTATGAATGCATAATATTTACCTTCGTCTATTTTCATAAGATGTTGTAGTGTATTATCATATATGTTCTCCATTTTAGTGTTTAATTTATTTTCCTCATGTGAAAACTACCAGTAGTTGAAACACTGGAATGTGGGACGTGAAATTATGTCAATCACACTATCTATACATTTCTTTTTATAACTTCATAATATAAATTCATTAATTAGATTCAAGAGAAACAGTCATTCCATGCTTAAAACATTTAGTATTACCCGTATGATATTTTCCAATATGATTATTCCCACACATTGTGCATAAAGGAAAGCTCATCATCTTCACTCCATGTTCTCCATATTTTCCTCTAAAGATCATCTTCCATTTTTAGTAAACACCAAATGATTGATATTAATATAAATCCAATACAAACACCTTGATATCTCACTGAAAAAAATATTCTTAGATGGTAAATTTTCTAATAGACAAGTCTATTCAAAGAATTGTTTTCTACCACAAAGAATTAATTAATTTTCTATTAAAATTTAGATGATAATACTAAAAGGGTACCACTCAACCCTTTTTAATTTTTCATTATATGAATGAATAGATTCATCATACCTCACATTATGTTCTACAAGTTTCTTTTCCTTCATCAAATAATTAATAAAAGTAAATAAATTAGTAAAAAAAATAAGTTTATAAATTCATCACATTCTTGTGGTAAATTTAATCTTTTCCCCTCATATTATTAATAATATTCCACTATTGTTAGACCTCACCTTCTAGATCGTAGATAAAGATGGTTAATTATTCCTGATCACAACACTGGAGATTAAAAAATATCATTTCAGTTGAAATAGACCATTGGTCTAAAACTAAGGGTTCAGTAGTACTACTGAAAGAAGGTGGGTGTTTCCTCATGATGGAATAATCTGACCGTTGATACCTAATATTCTCTCTTGTATGTTCACCATGATTCATAACATTATAAATTTTTATGGGAATAGAAATGAGATTTTTCATTCCATCTCTCATGAAATTTGGTGGATCAGGTTGAAATTCATTGAATTTTCCATTTCATTAACAATTATTAATTCCCTTAAATATAAATCTGTTGACTAGAACAAAAAAAGAATAGACTTTGGAACAAAAATCATAGTATGGAACCAAATATTCATTAAATAATACTTATAGGACCACAAAATCATGACACATTACTTCTTATTATATGAAATCTCATTTTTATACTTATTCATTAATATTCGCCATATATTTAAATCCTCATTTACGGTTCACAAATGTTTTAAAATTACCAAAAAATATCCCATGGTAGTGTCAAACAAGGTGCAAAACAAGTTTTTTTGTCATCTATGAGTTTCTAATTGTGTCTAGATAAACACAATGTTTCTTGGTTTGTTTCCTTTATGTAAATATATTCCATTTCCACATCCACATGTATTCTCCAGTCAAGGATATATTTGTATGGAACCACTTTCTCTGTACATTATCAAATATTTATGTAATTTTCCTATACTTAGTCATATACTTATACTTATCCTTAGAGACATTTATATATTATTACTATGAAATATCAATAGTGATTTTACTAAATTTTCTAATTGTATGTTTTAATGAGTTACTAAATGATTCTTTAAATATCAACTATATGAACTCGATCATAACATAAATGTATTTTAAATCATTTAAGATGAATATTTACCAAATTACATAAATACATTCCTCATGACCATATTATTTTAGTGTCTTTGGAAACATTGAATAAAATATTATCACTTCATGAAAGATCATCAATGATACCCACAATGATCTTTAACCTTTTAAATTCTTCATAAAAATAATCTTTATATCCTAGTAAAAGGAGTCATAAAAAATGGATGATCTAAAATTCCAATTAAGGGTAAACAAAAGAGATAAATAATAATAAAAAGAACATAAGTCTCTAACAACATGCGAATAAAATTTGATGATCATACCCTAAATAACAATGATCATATAATTCAGTCATTATATAAATATTGTCTATTAATATGACAGGAATCATAAGGTAAGAATGTGAATAATCAATGAAATCATACCATAAGAATCAGAAATTGAAATTTTGGTAGACATATAAGCATATAAAAATATTTCCATAGTAGTAAAGGATTAATTGTAAGTCCATCTTAGTGGAATGGGATCACTCCCCAAACCATCATAATAGTAAAAATTTATTCCCAATTGCAACTTAGTGGGAAATTTCCTTCAGTAAACTGATTTCACATTCCATTCTAGCCATAAATTACTAAGCATGGATCACCTCCCATTCCAACCCTATATTATTGAACCAGGGTTTCGTTTATGTTCTAGCCCTGTATTATTGAATTGAGTTCACTACTTATTCCATCCAAATATTAATCCATCGATATAACATACAATTACATAACTTTCATTGTTATGAGATTAAAATAATTTACCCCTATATTGGATTGAGAAATATTTACCAACCATCCCATAATGAAATCATACATACATTCTCCATGAAGGATTTATATTATCAGGAAACAAAAAAATATGTGTTTCGTAAAAATTATATCATAACTCATTAAATGGAATGGGTATTATAAAATATAATAATATAATAAGCATTAAAAAAGTATATAGGATTCATAATAAATTCATACTATTATGTATTGTGAATGCAAGTGGGATTCGTAAGAATTTATCTTTGTATAACATGTTCGAGACAAATGGGTTTCATAAACATCAATAAATAAAAACAGAAACCATTCATATAAATAATATGAATGGTCTCCTTGGATTATATCCCAACTAAATCATAAATTTTATCCAATTATGTCAACTTATATATTGATTTTCATAGAAATATCACTTGGAACACAACTTTTTAAAACAGATAACATTATTAACATCCTTTTCATGGAAGACACTTTGAAAATGTATAAAGGAATCATGATAAATAACTTAAAATCATTTCTTTAGGATAATAAATTTTCATCATTGAAAAACACTCTTTAAAAATTATTTCATTTTTAAAACCATTTACTTTGAAAATAGATTAAAAAACTATAAAGGATATTGAAAATATTTATAAATGAATTTTCCTTAAAAAATTATATAATAATATTTAAAACATTTTTCCATGTTTACATTTAAAAGAAGCGTGAAAATAATATTCAAATTTTTTTTATTAAAATATAATTTGAAATAATCTAATGACTGATTGAAACCATTTAAATAACTTTTCCAATAGAAAAATATTTTTTGAAATCTGTCTTAGAAAACATGGTTTGGAAATTATATAGATTTCTAACAGAAGAGAGAGATGATGTCAGATTTTCCTAAAAACTATTTCTATATTATATTTTAAAAAAGAGAGTATAAAATGATACAAATACATGAATAAATCCTGAATATATATGATAATGATGTTCATGTGAGTTCTTGAGATGCATATCCTAATAGTTTATCAATGGATGAAACTTCAAAATCAATCTTGAAAAACGATGAGATTGTAGTAAAACACTATTAATACATTGGTAACATAAAATCATGATAACCATAGCATATGAAAATTAAAATTATATTATAATATCAATAAAATTATAAAATTAATAAAATAACATGTTAATGAAACTATATACACTTCACATAAATAATTGGTGAAAAACACGACATGTGTCTCAATGAAGGAAAATTGGGGCAAAACAACATTACTGAATTTGTTAATTATGAAACATAAACCAAATGAAAGAAAGATAATTATATAGATTTTTAAATAACAATAAATTTATGTTAAAATATTTTAGAATACATTAATGGGATATATATAAAACACATAAAACTAACGAGTCTTGAACATGCAATGTATCTCACAAATAACAAAAATGTGAGATAAGAAAACTCGTACCACAAGTATTGACAATATTTATTGACATTAAAAACAATTTTTTAATAAATATTGATTTATTAAAAATCAAAATCATAACTATATTATCATATGTCATCCCCTAAATTATTCACATATGACTTTATATTACTATTTTATTAATATTTCCATTTTTACTAACATCTCACGTAATACCCTCTTTGTTTATCATAGGTGTTTTGAAAATTTTTTCTTTATATTATTATATAGATCACGATTTAACTATATAAATAATGTAAAAAATTATTTATATATCATATATATTAATTATATAAATATTTATTGGAATCTATAAAAGATATAAATATAAAAAAAATACACTTTTCATTGCGATGGTTGGTCGTACATATGCATGAATTATTTTTCCATTTTATAGATGTATTGATAAAAATAATGAATTTTAAATATATGAGTATATATATTATCATCCAGGTAGAATTTTTATGTCATATATATAAGATAATTTCACTAAATCCATCATTAATACATTACATCTAATGTTTGAATAAATCACATCTCTATGAAGTGGTTGTGGTCCTCACATCCACAAAATTGTTATAATATTTATAAAAATTAGAATTCATAAAGGTGTGTGCTGTATAATTATTCCAGAAGAATAAATAAATAATAAATTTTATACATATCATATAAAAATATAATTTCCAATATAATTCCTCAACTAGTGGTGTTCCACGAAATACCCTTGTATCATATTCAAGACTGGTATAATTTTTATTTGAGTAAATTCAGTTTAAAATGGATATATGATCCATGAGGTGTCTTCTTATATGATGTTGAGTTTATTATAAGTACATGAGTCATTAACAGTATATATTTTAAACAAGTATTTTTGGTTTCAGGAACTATTGGTAACATGAAATGATGTAAATTTAGAATGCGTTATGAGAGAAATTATATTTGGTGTAATAGTGTAATTTTAAAAATTCAGGTAAATTAATAATAAATATGTATTTATAAGGGTATATTGATTTTTTTCTAGTGGTATTGATCATAATAGTGATATATTTTTGTATTAGAGCATATATTATCAATTAGTTTCAAGAAAACATTAGATGTGAATGAGTAGATTAATTCACATGCCTAAAGTTTTTAGACCCCAATGATAAATGTGGATTACATGATAGATATTTAGTTTTATTTTTATAATATTTAAAGATTCAATTATACTTGACTAAAACCATGTCATCATATGATTATTTTTCATAATAATTATTTATTCTTAAAGGATAATCATGTATAGTATTTAAATTATATAAATCATTTTAACATTTATAGGAAATAATATAGAGATTATTAACTCATATGGAAAATGGAGATTCATTATTAAAGAAGATAAATTCTCAAATAATTGGCATCAAGTGGTATGGATAAAACTCATTTTTATATATTTCTTATTTTATAATTTTTTTTGATGTTTCACTGATATCATATTTTTATAGTAAATAAGTAAATGTCAAATCTTCAATATTTTTTTGTAAATAAGTGAGTATGTTAGAAAACAATGATATTTTTTAACATATATTCTTAATCCATAAACTGAGTTACATTATAGTTATTCTAGATGACTTATTGATTTCTCTTTCAATAGTTTCAAATTATTTCCCTAAAAATATATTGATATGGAGTTATTATTGGAGGACCTATAAGATTATTAAATAAATCTTAACTTTTGAATTGCTAAGTTTCGAGTTGAGATGAACAAGATTATTTTTTAAAAGAAGCTAATGATATTAAAAATTAAAATTAGTGGCAGAATGAATAAATGGTTTCATCAAAGATTAATTTTGTATTTTTTGTGTGTGAATGTTTATATTTTCAAATGATTATTAAATCCCATAAACTTTGGAATAATGGTTTATCACAATCATTAAATATTGAATTTTTAAAAAAAGACATATTTATATTATTTTTATTAGACTCTGTATGTGGATGATAGGGTGGGATAAATTGAAGATGAATTTATTATGTCAGTGTAGTAATAAATGAGTGTGAAAGGATTTTTTTATGCTTCCCCAATACAATTCATTTAGAATTTGTAATATGAAAATAAAAATATAAAAATGATTCCATTTTACTTTTCTTTACAATGGTTGAGTCAGATGTGGGAGCCCGAAAAACTATACACTACTAATAAACTGTTAGGTATTTTATTGTGATAATAGAACATATATGTTTAGTGGAAAAATATGAATTGACACATTGAAAAAATTAGGTGGTTTTTAGTCATATTTTATAAAAAATGTGTTAAATAAATAAATACTATGAGTATGTTTGTCAGATGATGTGCAGATGATCATAATGAGTTGAATAAATTCAAAATGGGTATTTAAAAAAACCAATAGTGATATGTTTATTAACAACAAATAATATTAATTTTTTAAGAGGAATTATAAATATATTTATGTATATAAGAAGATGAATATGGTAAGTATTTCATCTTATCGAAACATGGAGATTGATTCTTGAAATTTAATGACATGGAATTCGGGTTGGAGGGAATGTATTAAAAGATAAAATTGATACTGATGTAGTCATTTCTATGACAATATGGGATTAATTTTTAAATTATTTGAAAACATAACATGATATATTTTATATATATTAAATGTAATGAAGATCAGGAATATTGGTTGATTTAGAATTTATGGATATTGCGGTGAATTAAACATTGTGAATTTATGGTTAGTATGAAATTAGATGAAGAATGGGAATATTAGAAAATATTTTGGGAAGGTAAAGAGGAGGTTTTGATAAATTATACTAAGAAATACCATAATGGGTGTGTTAAAGCCATAATTTATTCGATGTTTGAGTAAATGTGTGAGTATCACACTAAAATTTTTTGTATAATACTCACTATAAGAAAAGTTCCATATACCCATGATTTGGAACAATGTGTATAAACCAAAAAACCATGGGGATAGACTATATGCATTGTTAGAGAACTATGGGTGATTAATCTGTAGGTATTTCTCTAGGATATATCTTTGGTTTTGAAATTAAATTCCCATGGTTATGAACTATCAGAATAGGTGTATGGGAAATAGTTTACTTTGGAAATCACCTGAGACCCACAATTCTGAAATTGTGGCTATAGGATTTAAAAAAATGCATATAACCAGATTCTATCCCTAAAAAACCTCTATTCCATCCACAATCCTAACTATTTCATGAAATATCATTTTTGATATATATATATATATATATATATATACATATATATATATATATATTCTATACTATGGTGATATGTTGAAAACCGTGGAAATAGATCT
This sequence comes from Viscum album, assembly GCA_963277665.1. Classification (NCBI taxonomy): domain Eukaryota; kingdom Viridiplantae; phylum Streptophyta; class Magnoliopsida; order Santalales; family Viscaceae; genus Viscum; species Viscum album. The sequence goes on from OY728160.1 coordinate 1,858,992,293, forward strand.
TACCATAGAATTTTTTCAATATGGAAATTGTATTTCCCATACTTTCCGATAAAAGTTACATCCAAGGTCCACCATATTGTGCCTATAGTTATAACATATACCCATATTTTTGGGATAACCATGGGTATGGGTTTTTAACCAAACTATATGCTGATGATTGTTTTCAAACAATTTTGGGTATGAGTATAACATATACCCATGGTCTCTTAGAGAACCATGTGTATAGGTTATGATCATAATACAATACAATTTTTAATATAGATCCATGTGTATTGTTTATAAATTCCCTCATATAGTTGTTGTTTTCCAAAACCATGGAAGTATGTTCCAATCCAATCCATATAGACTTGGTTTTTATAGAACTATGGGTGTAGATTTGTTTTCTAGTTTTGGTTATAGGGGATACCCCAAAAGAATAATGTGGATATTTTTTGTAATCTTCCACCATGAAGGATATGATTACAAAATAGATTTTAATTGAGATTACTTAGTAAAAAATTGTTTACAAGATGGATATGGATTATGAAATAATTTGAATATATTATTTAATTGAGCAGAGTATATTATATTATAGAAGAACCCATAAAAATATTTTTCTTAAATATTGGTAATAGTAACACATTCCATGAAGAAACATATTTTTCACACCATAATGACTTATCAATGAGTAAATGATATGCCAATATCACACTTAAATATAATTATTCTTCATGGGAATTTAAATTTATCTATATGAGTGAGTGGTATTGATGTTTTTCTTTTATCTTTTTAGTTGATAAATAATGCTTTTCACTATGGGGTCGGACATAACACCACAACAAAGTCACTATTTATATTGAAATAGTGAATCATGTTATGAATTTAAAATATTATATAATATGATATTATCTAAAATGATGAATCATTATATAAATATTGATATTTTAATATTAGAGGTATAAATACTATAATTAGAAGAAATTTAATTTGTTCATACATCCGAGTATATATTTCATATAAAAATTATTATTAAATGAAATAAGTAATAATATAAAATTTTTCATAATTGTTTGATATTGAACAAAAAAACCTCCTTTAATGTATGGGTTTTACCATAATAATTAAGTAGGTAGACCTATCGTGATCTAAAAAATTAGAAAGATGAGAATAAATCATATCCATTTACTAACAATCTTGTAGTTAAATTATTATTATTTAATATTCTTTATAAATTATTAGACATAAAATGATATTAAATATATATATATCTAGTTCTATATAATGAGTATGCGTGAAAATTGGAGGAATTTAATGTATGATCAGATATTCTTGAAGGAATAGGTCTATGTATATAGAGTTGTTCTAATTCATATGATTTTTTGTACAAAAACACGGTGTGTAAAAATAAAATTCTACATTATAATTATTTTTCTTCTAGACTTTTATATTTTTCACTATGTAATAATGAAAAAAATTAATCATCAATAATAATGATTGTATTGTATATTTTTTAACAATAATATGTTATTTCATGCGTTATATGTTGTAGTATATAAATCCATGTGAAGAAATTAGTTATATTTTATTCATTAATTATCATATTCTTGTTCTATATATTATGAGAGTGAAATTTTGGGAAAATGATAGATTAAATGATATTCATTATAATGAGGGAACAATATCATATAACATGTTATGGTTAAATTTAATAATGATTAACTTTTTTCATACATGGGTATGACCAATACTCTATTAATGTTCATTATGATATTCATTAAAAAATTACCATGATTATATATCAGTGTCTAGTAGTCCTATAGTGTATTTTGATTTATCATAACTATTTTTCACATTTTTAAAATATGTATTAATATATGAATCCTCCAGTTTTTAAATTAACATAAATTTATGCATTTAAATTTGATAGAATTATTAATATATAGGAAAAAATATGATTTTATTTTTGAATAAATATATTGTGTAAAAATTTCATGAATTCAAAATTCAAATGTTTATGTTGAAAATTCAATATTTTCATTCATTGATCAATAGAAAAAATTTATAAAAGTTTCTCATTATGTTACTTTTTAGGAATTATTTGGATCCTTAGTGAAATAATTAAGACAATTAATGGAATCCAGGGATGGTGTGATAATTTTATTGAGAGATGATTTCAAATATTCAAATTCTAATTAATTAAACTAAATATCTTTTAAGTTATTACTTATAAATATTTTGGAAATAGAATGACTGAGAAATAGAAAACACCTGGTAATAAGAACAAAAATATTATGTTTTGTTTGATTTGTTTTGTTAATAAATATGTTATCAATTCCATTGTTTTATATTCTTCAAATAATAAATAAAAGGATCCCCATATTGAAATAGATAGAACTTATAATTCTAATTAAGAAATAGAAAATATAAGTTGTAATATATCTAAATAATTTTCATTCAGTAACCTAGATGAGATACAATATTATTGTGATATGGTGGATCTATTGATGTATTTTTTCTCGAATATTTTATTTTAATTGATGAATTGTTTTTAAATATTAAATGGTCGATAAAATAGTATTTTTTTCTATTCAAGTGATCTATTTCTAGGATGTGTGAAATGATCATTGGGAATAAAAGATTAATAGGGTAACTAGTTTAACAGATAGAATAATTGTTTTTTTCTTTAACTTTTTCTCACACGAAGAATCCTTCCATCAAATGAAGTCATTGTCTCAATAATAAATTATATCAAATTATAAAATATGTTCATTTTCATATTTTTCATTTGCCTTATCTATAAAAAATTCTTATATAAAACCAAAAATTAATTTATCTATTTTTATCATATATATTATTCTACAAAAAATATTATAATAAAATATATTTGTAGTCATACTCATTTATTACTATGATAAGTTTTTTATTCGGCTAGAATTAGAAACTAAGGGATTGATATTAACATATTTATAAATTCAATGATTAATAAAAATTATCTAATTTTAATATGTTGTAATAAATAAAAATTGATGATATCATCTAAATTAAAAAGTGGAAATATATATAATTTTATTCTTTTATAATACTCAATTATTTTAGTTCAGTAAAAATTAAAAAATTAGAGATTTTTTCAAATTTTTACAAACCATAAAAAATATCAATGAAACTACCATGAGAAAAAAAAATGAAACCCATAAAAATAATCTCAAAGAAAATTTTAGAGGTGATTTATTAAATAGAATAGAGTAATCACCAAAGCAGACATATTGAATAAATCATGGGACCAATAGTATAATTAACACCAAATGATTCATTTCAATAATGAATAACTCATTTATTTTTGATGTGGAAAAATAAATGAATGATATTATGTAAAAAATATTAATATGGTAGATTATAACTTGAGAATATTCTGAAATTTTTTAATAAGGTGATAGAGTTTTCTGAAAAACTAGGAATCCAATATATATTTTTTATCTAAATCACCACTCCTTGATAATAATGTTCAATTATAAAATTATTCTTATTTGAAATGTTTTAATTAATTACACCTGGAAATATTTATATATAAATATATTTTTATTAATATGACTTAGCAATGTATTTGATGATTAGTTTAATTTTTCTATTGATACATTCATTACCAAAGCTGTAAGGGTTTTTTGACTTAGTCAATATGTAATTATGTTATGCTCTTTATTCTAGGAAATTATTCAACTATGTTTTATATTTACAACCCCTTCTATATCTAAATTTATAATTTCACTATATTTTAATTTAAATATTGTTTTTATCAAAATTTTGATCATTTATTAATTTTATCAATAAAATAATTATTATAAATAAAAATTACCATCCCTAATATCATCTATGATTCCTCTATATCAATATTTATTTTTTACAGACCAATATATTTTTATTTTTGGAATAAAATATTTTTTATCTTCTATATCATTCGTCATTAAATTTATATCTATTCAATATGTAATTTTATAATCATATTTATCATTATGGGTTTCATTAAAATATTAAGAATTATTTAAACAATATGTATTTTCTAAATATATATTTTATCTTTCAAAATAAAATTATTATAATTTTAACATAAATTATTTTTTATTCTTCAAATATTTGTATTTTAATACAATTTTCTACTTCAAAGCACTTTTTACCCTATTTTTAAAGATTTTGATAGTGTCTTATGAAATTATATACTAAAAAATGTACCAAACCTTTTATAAGACACTTTTTATGATTATCCAACCATTTTACAATATATTTAAAAATAATCCATCATTTATAGTTTTATGTTTAATATTCTAGGATGAAATATATATTTTAATATATTTCGTTTTGGTGATTATAATTTGGAAATCTGTTAATCCCAATTCAGATATCTTTTCATGTGATACGCAATTAAATATACTATATAACCCAATAAAATTTAATCGGATATATAATCATTAATATATGGTGTGGTTAATTTTTCATAAATATTAATATCTTATAATTAGGTATTGGATTTTATTTCAATTACATATCCCACTGATTTATTGGGTAATGGTTTATATCTTATGAAATTAAGAAGTGACATAGATGGATAGTCCATGTCCAATATCTTATGGGACGTTGGTGGTTATTCCTTTATACCTATGTTATGGGACATCAGTGGTCTGCATAATTCAACCATGTTATTGAATAAATGGAAATCCTAGATTACCATTATGTGACATTCATTGTGCTTTAAATTAACATATATGTTTATTTTTAGTGATTTAGTTTCAAACACAATCTTATATTATGCACAATGGGTAATTATTATTAACACATGATTCCAAATTTTTATTCCACTATAGAAGTTTGTATTTCATGATGATCCTTTTAATGGACTAGATCGTTATTCTATAATTTCATTTATTTTTGTACACCTTATGAGAGCTATTTATCATGTTTGCTGACATGCTTACTATCACACTATTTATTTCACAATGAATTTTTTTTGTTTATATGTGGTTTTAACTCACTCTTTATTATTCTTCTCATTACCCTCATAAATCATTTATAAATATATGTTTAGTAGGATACATTGTGTGAATTTTTTCTATTGGATATGATGAATAATTGTTTTTTTAATAATAATTATATGAAGCTAATATTCAAACACAACAATCCTTTATGTTATAAGAGTGTGTATTTTGGTTATATGTAATTTCAATAATGAATGATTATGTATAATATATGTATTGAGTGTTTGATAAAATCATTATTTTTTAGTTAGTTTTAGTGAAAGGTTAAATTAATTTTTATATATTAGTTTTAGAAATTTAAAATTACTACCTTCATGAAACCTATCATTATATAGGTGTTTCATATATTAAAATAATTATTTCTAACAGCAAAACATCTTCATGTTTAATTTCTGTATATATATATATATATATATGATTTTTCTCATTATTATAATTATTATATATTTTTTATCAAAAAAATTAACAATATTTTATTTTTTAAATGGTTTGAATCCAGATAAACCAAATAAAAAATGGGTGTTTTGGAAAATGAGATTATATTACCAATGAGTAAAATAATTTTTATGGGTTGTATTTTCATCCATCAACAAACTTATATCTCATATTATGATAAATATAATTAAATATTTCTTTTATCAAAACAAACCAATAAAGGGTAAACTCAATTTGTGTCCTTCATGGGATAATTTATACAATCTATTATTAGAGCATGTGTTCCATTAATTATTGAGTAGCGGTTCAAACTGATGGAGTTTATATTCATTATATTTAAATTAAAGAAGAATTAAGAGTAAATTTATGAATATTTTTATTTTCAATATTATGTAGACCAATGGGTTACATAAATCAGGAATATTTTGAAAAATAAATAAATTTACCCCATGGAATGGTAGTACATTATGAAATTAATATCCATGACATATTTTACATGAATCCTTCACTATAAAATGTGGAAATAATTCATTGACGTAATGAACATCATTGATGAATCCTTATGTAATAGTCAATTAAACATCATGATTCTCCCAATTTATGCCTCTAATTTTTATTCATCATGAATGAAAGATAATTACATTCATTAATGTCTTAATATTATTATTTAAGAAAAAACCTAGTTACAAGGGACATTGGAAGCTATAAATAAGTAGTTTAATATGAATATATGGTGGAAATTGAACCATGACTATCATTATTCTCTAGGATCATGAAAAATGAAAATCAATATCATGGGAGTTAAAATAATATCTCTCATAAGATTCAAAAATATTCATGAAATTGTGCGAAGATTCACCTAATAAATAAACTTAAATAATTGGGTATATTCTTCATGGGTCGAAAAATATTCAATAAATTACATGAATATCAAATTGAAATTTATAGGATAATGAGAAATTTTTATGAGAAGAATCTCAAATCTATTAAACCTCCCAAAGAGTACTTTTCCAGAAATAATGAATTTGGGTACAATACAGATATGTTCACAAATCCAAGGGTAGATTAAAATAATCAACTAAAATAAAATTTAAAAACAAGGGAATATATATGACCATTCATAGCCTTTACTAGAGGTGTAGAAAATAATAATGATGTAGTGAATGTTATGTTCATTATCCCCCCAAAATCAATATTTTCGTATTTAATTTTTTCTTTTAGCATTCCATAATATCATTAATGTTTTATTTTGATTGTTGAGTCACCATCATAATGACATTATATTGGTATATTCTTTATTACTACTGGTTGACTAATGACTTTATCTAAATTATAAAACTCTTATCTAATTGGGGGTTTTGACAAAATACACTCAATAAATCATTTTATTCATAGATTATATATTTCCTTGTGAAATTCGTAATTGAATGGTTGTAAATACATAAAACTCATATAAATTTTTTTGGATATAGAAATATAGATTTACAATAATGAAAATCCCATCATTACATATCAATTCATGGATGATTGTAAACTTAATTTGAAAACTACCTTTTTAATATGGTTCGTGATCCCAAATAATGATGGATATGAATATAAAATGTCTAGGGAGAAACTCAAAATTTATGATATAATTGGGTATAAGAATATTTTTATGTATTTCATAATTAGTTCCTTATACCTACCTCAAAATGAGATGTTCAGTTATCAATTGAATTCATAATTGTCTCTATGCCCACATTAAAAATCCCATATAGAATTTCCCCATATAGATTTTAGGAAATAAATAAGAAACATTAAAGAATTTATTCATGGGATTTATAAAACTAAAATATTCTCACGGTGATGATCAAGCCATACTAAAAAATAAAGGATGATTACTAAACGTGTATAAGAATTTTTTTTTCATGACATTAATAAAATAATAATAAAAAATCATCATTTAACCTATATTGATGATTTTTTCAACATAGAGAAGGTTATTAATTATTCATGGATGATCATTAAAAAGGTATTATAATTTAATGGTTGATAGGGATTATAAATATAATAAAAAAAGATATATAATGTAAGGAAATTATGAACTCAAAGTGATTTCATTTGGACTAATAATTTCCCATTTAAAAAAAATATATTATGAATAAATAATTTATAGATTAAATACATAAGTTTTTTGTATTTTTTATTGATATTATCTTATAAAAATTGATTATAAGATGAATGCTAATAACATCTGAGGATTATTTTAATGAATCTTCATTAGTATATATTTTATTCTAAGTTCCACAAGTATAAATATTGGATTCCCAATGTATCCTTATTAGTTTTTGTGATTCAATGAATAAGTATATTTATCGATAATTTAAATACCATTTTGATTGATGATTTATCAAGATAAATATATTTAATATATATCCATAGTTCCTTTATAATTATGTAATACCTCGAATACATTGTGGTAAAAATTAGATAATTTTCAAATTCACTAACGAAATTAACATAGAAGGGACCGATGTATTAAGGAATGGATGAATTTGTAATAATATTCAATGATAATATTATTTTTTTCTTCATTATATCTATACTCAGCGTACCTTTCTGGTGAGAATTGATTTTTATATAATATGATGCCTCAACGATGGGATTAAGATATGTTATTTTGAAGGAATAGATCAATATAACATATGTATAGTGACCTGACATTAAAAAAATTTATAATATTGAGTTTTATTTAATAAAATACATTATTACATATTGATGATTATTTTAGGTTTACAGTTTTAGATAAATCAGGACCTAAAACATATATAACATCCCATAACCAAACATGAGGATACTACTAAAATAATATCAAATTTTTAAAAAAATTAAAACATAAATAAAAATAAAATTTCACTGAAAAATATTTATAATATTTCAGTTTTCCTCCTTCATTCTCTTGAACATCCATATAACCTTGGAAATAAATTTGGAAACATTGGATGAGGTCCTCAAGCACATTAAAGGATATAACTAATGAAAATGTTCATCAAGTTACATCATAAAAACCAATAAAATCCAATTCCAAGAAACTCATAATCCTGAAAAAAACATCATATATTATCCTTGGTATATATTTAACATATCACGCTTATAATCACCCTTACACATTGAATATCCATTTTTTCAAATTCCATCTTCGAAGTACCTAATACATTGGAGAACTATAATGGGGCTCACCTTTCATATCTTGTGATATAAGAGACTCAACCCAATATATATTGAGCTATAATGGGCCCAAACAAAACATATATTTTTTAAAGGGACATATAATGGAAATAAATATAATGAAATCATGAAAATCCACTCATTTCATATATATTTAAACAATATTTCAGGATTTTATTGAAGATAATTGTAAAATGACTCTAAAATGAAATTTTCTTACAAATATAATTTGAGTGAAAACTAATTTATAGTAATAGATATGTTTATGAAATGTAATTAAAAATAATAAAACATAATATTAAAAAATAACATTACAAAAATTTTCTTAATACAACCCAATGAATAAAGTATAAGGTTATCCCAAAGAATGGAAATTTGGAATGAATTACCTTACGTAGGGTTCATCTTACATAAAAAGTGTTCACAGATCCTTTATAATGGTTTATAAAGAATTGTTAATATATTAAAGAAACATATTAATTTTTATATCACCTTGTATAATCATTTCACAACATCATTTAACCTTTAATTAGTGTTATTTTGTTCCTTCCATTGTTTTGGGTGTATTCGTTACATAGTTTATAAGGCAAGTTTGTATTTTATTTTCATATAGCAAGGAAATTAATTTGAAGAAGTGGAATAAAATGGTATTAATTTTCTTCGACAATATTAAATGATTCCATAATGCATTTTTGTTAAATGTTATGAGGATGAATCATTAGTTAAATCATTACTAATATACGTTTATATCATTTTTTCCAGTTTTATTAAAACCAAGAAGTAGTTTCATTATATAACATAATATTATGTAGATATGTTAACTATAGATCATAATAGATGATATATCAAACAAATTAATTTTTTTATCAACCATTATAATGTTTTTATAAACCATTTTTAATGAATTAACGGATATTGTTAACACATTTACCATGATTATTGTAAATCTCCACATCACGGATGATGTTCTTTAAAATAATAAGAAGAGGAAAGGAATAATTATTATGAATCTTTCAATAATCATGTTAAAATCCAAAATATATATCATATTAGATCTTTATTGCATCTTGGATTAATGGATGAGAAGTGAGTATAAAAAAAGAAAATAATTTAAAATAAATCACAAGAAAATGAAAGAGGATTCATACCTCTTAACCTCAGCTCCATGAGATCCTTAATAAGGTATTTTATTTTTTTCCTTTTAATGACATGAAAAGATCTTCGATATGAGAAAGAACCTTGGGATTGATATTGGGTAGAACTCAGAAAACGTTCCTAGATTTATTGGTGTGATAGAAGGATAAGAATGACTGTGTTATTTATACTGGAAGAGTGAATGGATTTTACAGTATTTTAATCATTAGATTATTATTTTTTCTCATGTCAATGAATAGTCCTGATTCCTGTGACCCAAAATAGTAATAAGTGCATGTGATTTTAATCAATGTGTGCTTATAGTATCCTTACATCACCTATGATGCAGTAAAAAATATTATTTTCCAATTATTGTTATATATTTTATTTACTATTAATAAAAAATTCCATAACATTAGAAAAATACCCAAAAAAATACCCAAACTATTTTCGACATGAACAATTCAAAAAAATAACTCCATTTAATGAATGAATTTTTCTAAATGTTACAAAATTAATTTATAAATAAATTCATAATTTATTCAAAATTAACAATTATAAAACTATAACTCATTGTTTTACACATTGAAAAATCAATCAATATCTCATTATCATATAACATAAATAATGTAAATTAATAATATGATTTATTATTCATAAGGGGCATATTAATATTCAGATTACTATTTATGGGGGTATGTTACTATTCACCAGAAAAACTCTTTGGTTCTATCAAACTCCAAATAACATACGGATCACAATCGTAGATGACTGTTTTATGAAATTAAAATTATAGAAGTGGAAACATTATGTTTAATGGCTAGTTATAACTATCTAATTATATAAAAATTCTCATATATTTCAATATATTTTTAAATTAGTGGGGAGTTGCATTATCCCCACCAACTGGAAATTGCATCCCTGCAATATTATTTAATTATTAAATAACTTTGGGTACATTTCCCTCATATAATTTTCATATTCCAACAATTATTCTTCTACAATATCTTTTTATCTGAAAATATATTACATAATAGATTAGCTTATTCTGCAATACGTGCTACATATGATCAGGTATATGTACTTAACTCTCTTCCTAAGTAATGTTCATTTCCAGCTAAACTTCTTGTAGGCTTGGAATAATAGATGAATCTAGAACATACTTTATCAACATCGAAATATGATAAATATTGTATAAATGTGAAAAACACCGAGGAAAAGTGTCATGACCCGTCCCACGAGGCCCGGACGTGACTACCAGAAGCCCTCCTTCCATAGGATAGGGGTTGGTAACTAGCACATGAAGGTTTTTCTCGAATAGGGAAGGCATTTCCTTAATGATCTGTACACACTCAAAAAGGTAAACTAAAGTAAACAACAAATAAAGTATGGTATAACCACGAGAGTAAAGTAAAACCACATGTACAACTATAAACAGAAAACTGTTGGCCAAAATACAAGCCATATCAACTAAAAATAAATTAAATAGTCATCAAATCATTATGGAGCTCTACCTGGAGGGTATTAGTTATATGTATTATGTCGAAGAATAGTATATCGACTAATCTAATCACACCAAGATCTCCAATGTCCCAATCCTCTGAAGTTGGTCTTGGAGCATCAGTAGTTCGCACCAGACACACACGTGAAAGCAGAGCCCAAGTACGTGTGAGTATAAAAACTTAGTAGGGGACCCCAATACCCATGAAGGTCCCTCATTAATCAACAAAAGAAAATATAACCAGAAAAAGCATAAAGGTAATATCACAAGTATGATCTAAATCATGAATCACAAATGAAAATAGAAAACTCACTCTAATGTTATAACTTCTAGGTTACTCAGATAGGGTTGACTAGATGTAAAGATAGATCATCCTATCCAAATTAACTCCACTACTGACCTGTATAGGTCACTATATGCTAACCCATATTGGTCACTAGATTTTGACTTGTATTCGTCATTGGTGCTAACCCGTATTGGTCTCTTTTGATGACCCATATTGGTCCTTTGTGCTGACTTGTATTGTTCGCTGATGCTGACTCATATTAGTTACTGGTCGGAACTGTATGGGTAACTAGTACAGAGGTAGGGATTATTAGTCTTATTGCTAGATCATCCAATCTAGAGTTTCTGATGCTGACCCATATTGGTCGCTCTAATTCTTAATGTTATAGGTAGCCACTAGATTCCCGCATGAAGAACGCCTGATCTTTGGAAGGCTATTCATCTCAATCCATTGGTCATATTTCAACAGGTATGAAGTCCTGAAAAATGTATACCCAAGGGATTGCCCCATCATAGGTGTCCAAAGTTGAAAGACAACGCATCGATCCGAAGCTTGGTCTGTGAGATGTGGGCAGTTTTGTAAAAACAGCCAAGTTGGATTCCCTGACTGATCTATCCCATGTCTCACATAAAACTCTATCAAAATCACATAGTGTATCTATAAAAGGACCTCCTTTTCACAAAGGTCCTTATTTCATAGACGACGCATCTATCAGATGCCCGATCTATTAGTTACACCCCTTTCCATAAAACGGGGATGATCGTACCTCACTCCATCCCATCATGGTCGGGCCCACTGGAAATGTCCAAAGTGACCTCATCTCAAATGGGGTCCCAAAACCACTAATGACTTGTAAAATGGACACATGATTTTTTAATTACGGGAGTTTCATTATTTAGGTCCCTATTGGGTCTTGGCCCAGTCCGACTCGATTAGGACGGCCCGACACAACAGGTCCCAGGATCTACCTGACCCTGCTCAGGTCCAGCCTATTTTGGGGTGGCCCCGTTCATAGCATTCGGCCCATCGAGGTTGGCCCGACTAGATAGTGGGCCTAAGGTGTGGTGGCCTGGCCCACCAGGGGGGCTCGGCTTACCCACGCCGGCCTGTAGTGTAGGTCTAGCCCGTGCGGCCTGCCTCATCAACCTTAAGGTGGACCACTTCCTCCAGCTAGTCGTACAGATGAAGGGCCATTACATTACAATCAGTGGGGTGCTTCCCCTTCGCATGCAATGGTCAGCAATTTGGCTGACCGATCATCAGGCGACGCGGAGCGGCGCGGGGCCATGCCGCCCCCCTAAAGGTGTGGCCTATCAGCCATAGTTCCTTCGAGTGCCACCCTTCTCCCGTGTGATCAGCTCGGTCTAGCCGCCTCTGTCGATCGTTGTGTGCGACGACATGGTGCCTTCCTACCACAATCTGCCGATTATTATAGGCTTCCTTCGAACACCACCAACCGTTGTAGGCATAGCGCATTGGCGGTTCTATCTACTGGCCACCGAACATGCTTCAGTGGTCCATTAATGGTGTCGTCTTTCCCTACAAGTCTCCTGGACTACCTCCGTCACAACGTTACCCTCTTTCTCATGATGCTATTGAAATTGAGGAATGTCATCCACAATGAATGCAACATGATTGAAGTAACAGAGTTTCTGGGAATTGTTTGTTTGTCCCACTCCCACAGTGTTAACTAGATAACAAGTGGGATTACAATTATATAAAATATAAAATTAAATAAACTCATTTCAATAAGGTTTAACAAAAACCCAACATAAACCCCATATCTCAAGATCTGTTGGAGGTGTCGCTTTTGCAGTGGGAGGAGCATCCACATTGGATGGAGTTGTCGGGGTTCATCGATACTGGATCATTACCACTTGAGCTATCATCTTCAATCGTTGGATGTTGCCACAGAACTACTACAGAGTTTAGTCACTTGATGAATCTGTGAAAAAACCCCACCCTGAGCTCAATTTAAATAGTTTTTGGAAATGTGAGTAATGTGTTGGGGAATTAATGAGGTTCATTAAATGAATTAACGAAAATCTTTTAATTCAAAATGGTGGATTTATGCAGTTGGTGTGTCAAGACACTAAATGGATTGACAGGTCTGTGGTCCCCACACCACCGCTCATCAATTGCAGAAAAAGAAAAGAAAATAATAATTACATGTTATTGTATTATTCATTAAAAATTAAAGAAACTATCTTTTCCTCTCGACCAATTTTGGTCGAATTGAAGCTTTCCATATGTGAATATCGGCACTGTAGATTCAATGATGCTCTCGGATTTCAATTCTAAGCACTAGTTCCAATGATAGAAAACGTTGCCTATGAATTTACTAAACGTACCTATAAAAATGTTCAGAAGTTAATTTCAGGCACACTGGGCCTCAGAATCATGTGTGGTCAATATTCAAAGTCTCGTAATAAACCTAAATAATTAAAAAAATACACAGAATTTCATGGGACTTTCCATTCTTCCCACCATTGGGATTTATGTCCCCCATATCCAAACAAGGCTACAAAAACCAAGAGGGGTACTGGCCATGGAAATGTGCCTATTTCTCTGATTTTCTCTTCTGGAGATTCCTATGCTGCCACATTACGTGGACTAAATGTATCGACCTACCATGAAGGATTCAATCATGTCGATCCTCTATCTCAACCAGGTACTCCACAAAATTCACCTCATTGTCAATCTCCAACTCTCTATGGTCGAGGATGTGAGATGGTTCATGAACATATCTCTTCATCTAGGATACGTGGAAGATGTCGTCCACCCTCTCCAACTGGGATGGTTGTGCCAAGTGGTACACCACCTTGAAAACCCTCTCAAGTATTAGTAATGGTCCCATAAACATTGTTGAGATTTTGTATCCTCGTCCAAATCTCTTTAGTCCCCTTCAAGGGGAGACTCGCAAGACTATGTGGTCCCCCTTCTGGAACACTAGTGGTCCCCATATCCTATCAGCATAGAAATTATTTCAGTTCATTGCATTCTTCATCCTCTCTCGGATGACCGTCACCTTCTCAGTGGTAGCTTGTACCATCTCTAGGCACATGAATGTTGGCTCTCCTAGATCCATCCAACACAACGGAAATCTGCAAGTTTGTCCATACAAAGCCACAAAAGTGTCAATAAAAATGGTGGATTGATAGCTATCATTGTAGTAAAACTCCACCAAGGGTATGTGGTCCTCCCAACTACAACCAAAATCTTGGACACATGCAAGAATCATGTCCTCCAACGTCTGGATGGTCCACTAAGTCGGACCATCTATCTGTGGGTGAAAAAATGTGATAAAATGAAGCTGAGTTCCAAAAGACTCCTGCATTCCATTCTCTATCCAAGATGTTAAGCATTCATCACAGTCTGAGAATATCAAAAAAGGCACCCTGTGAAGTGGCACAATCTCTTTAACATAGATATGTCTCACGACCTCTATCGATCACTTCTCTCAAATAGCATGGAACTAGGCCGACATTGTGAGTCGGTCAACGATCACCCAGATGGTATCGTTCCCTCTTGATGTACGTGGTAACCCCATCATTAAGTCCATCAATATCTATTCCCACTTTCTCTATGGTATCTCTTGGATTTGGGTCAAGCCTGCAGGTACCTAGTGCTCAACATTCACTTGATGGAAAGCGAGGTATCTAGAAACAAACTCCTCTATGACTTTATTCATCCTTGGCCATGAGTACATACATCAGAGGTCCTGATACATCGTCATCATTCCTGGATGTACTTCCAAGGGGGATGTATGAGCCTCCATCATCACCATATTTCATAGCGCCACTATTATAACTCTATGTCCTATAAAAAGGATAGTGTGATCCCCAACTTTAGAATTTCTGTCTGGTGCATGGCATGTGGATATCCGAGCATGTGTAGTATCAAAACTGCTGTCTCTAAGGTCCATCTCCCTAACTCACTGAAGGAGTGGAGGGGAAGATACCAGTTAATGGAGGTAGTCTATATATTCCCTATCCATGTAGGATACCTGAGACAAGGATAAATACTCTGAAGCCTTGTTCTGTAGCTATGAATTCGATCTTTGTCTAAGTTCGTTTTCCCCTGTGTTCCTCTTCCCAAGAGTATATACTATGAAAAATTCATAGTCTTGGAGGAGCACCAACATACATCATTGTCTAGGATTCAGATCTTTATGTGGGAAGATATATCTGAGACTCTTATGGTTTGAGTAAACAATTAAACACTCATCCATCATTTAGTGTCACCACATATTCACTCCGAAGACTACTGCTACCAACTCCAACTCGTGAGTCGCATAATTGTTCACATGATTCCTCAACTATTACATCCATAAGAATTCAATTCATCATCCTTCAACAGGATGTAGACGATTACGGTCCCTAATGAATAACAGTAAACCACGTAGTTTGTTCCCTCCTCTAGAAACCTCAGGATGGGCATACTGGTCATGCTCTGCCTCGGCTATTGAAAGCTCGACTGGCATGTCTCTGACCATAGGAAAGTTTTAGCCTTCATTGTCAATTTATTCATAGGTGCTACTAATCTGGAGAAATCGGGTACGAACCCATTATAGTAGCTTTATAATCCAAGGAATCTTCACACCTCAGTAAAATTCTTCGATGGCACCCAATAAATTTCTACCTCGATCATCACTGGAATCACTGCCACTCTATAATCTAAGATGACGTTCCCCATGAATTTGTCCTTCAGTATCCATAACTCACACTTCTAGAGCTTCCCCTATAAATAGTGCTCTCAGAGTGTGTCCAAAACTATCCTCAAGTGTACAACGTGGTCTTCCTCGAACACAGAGTACACAAAGATGTCGTAGATGAAGACCACCACAAAGTGATCAAGGTATGGTTGATAGATCTTGTTCATGAGCCCCATGAACACTCCTGGAGTGTTGGTCACACTTAAAGGCATCACCCAGAACTCGTAATGGCCATACTGACATCTGAAGGCTAACATCAGTACGTCCTCATCCCATTCCCATAGCTTATTATATTTTGACTTGAGGCCTATCTTCGAGAACCAATTCACTTCTTTAAACTGATCAAATAGATCATAAATCCTCGATAGAGGATACTTATTCTTCATGATCTCCTGGTTTAGGTTCCGGAAATCCAAGAATAGCCTCAACCCTATGTTTTCTTTATCCACCATGTGAAATGTCATGAATTCCAGCTGATATGTTATCGGATGCACCCTCTTGAGCGCAGGTCCATCTTATGATTCTCTGTTTTCCATCTCACCAATAATGGAAAACCGGTCACCATCACTAAACATACATCGCACTGTACGTCTTAAGCATTCAATCTGTGTGTGAACTGCTGATAGCCAGTCCATGTCGATAATTACGTCTTATGGATTCAACGCCGCTACTAGAAGATCTCATGCGAAACTATCTCCTCCAAGAGTAAGATTACATTTCTAGAACCAGTTTGTGAATTCTGAATCTCCTTCTATAGAAGTATCCAAAATTGAAGGTCGAGCAAAATGCTCAATCAGAATCTCATATTCCAGAACTAAGTCAATGACAAGGAATGAATTTCTAGAACCTATGTCGAAAATCACTATTGATAGAGTAGAGAAGGTATAGATAATACTTCATATCATCTCAGGGACGTTAGGATCATAAGCCTATACTGCTTGTAGATAGGCCTATCCCAGTCCAACTTCTCCCTAAGCTCATTGTTGACTACTCGGGGGTGATGGTGGTAGTGCCTAGTGACCCCGAACACCTCCCTCTATAGTTCATTCTCCATTTCCTCGTCCACTGCATGGATGATTCTCATGTTCCTACCGCTACTGCTTCCTTGGTGGCCACTCCACTATCTTCCAATCATCCTCTTATGGATACAGATATCCACAAGCTCAGTGATCTTATCCAATGTAGGAAAAACTAATCATGAATCGCCGGTGGCTCCCTCGGCTTCTTAAGCCTCAAATGTCTAGTCTGGCATCCCCGGGTCACGCTATGAAATGTCTAGCCCTATGGGGATTCTGCGTCATCTGTCTACTTCTAGCTACAAATTTCACTGCTACCTATCATCTGATAGGGGCTCCCACATTCGGTGCCTAATCTTCAGGGAATCTCCCCATCAAAAAAGTTCTTTATAGCACCCCAGCCTATGTCAGGATGCTGAAAAAAACTATCGCTACTCTAATCTCTCGTTGGAGTACCTTCTCAAAGGGCTGGTATCTGATGAATGGGTCTTGTACCATGTCAGTGGATTATCAGTACAGGTCAGTAAATATCACCGACAACTTGTCCATATTCTTGGGACCCTGTAGCAGATGCAGCAGCTTCTGAATATGAATAAAGAATAGTGTTGCTAACATGAATTCCGCACTGAAAACACTCTCAATTTCTACCCAGGTGTGGGTCATCTCCTCCTGAACAAGGAGTGTCGAGATCCACCATCTACCTACCGAGCCCTGAAGAATGATTGAGGCCAAGATCACCATATTCTTGGTGGGTGTCTCTACTATGCAAAAGACCCACGAAACCGCCTCAGGCCAGTCATTTGCTACCTGGGGGTTCGTATTTCCTTGAAACCTCATAGGCCTCTGCCTATGAAACTCATGCAATGTGCTCAGCAAGTGTGCATGATCCACTAGTAGCATATGCTTCTCAACGGGTGATGGTGCTGCAGGTACACCACCCAAAGGTTTCATCATTGTGAGTGGTCCATGTATCGATGCCACTTCACTCGGTGGGCCACTGTCATGATCTATAACTAGAATACTGGATTTCTATATTCAAGGAGGAATCCTTTAAGAAATAGATGATTCAAAATCAATATGTTAAACCTATTGAGATGACTCTTGAAATATCCTGAATACTTTTCCAAACACTAGAAACCGGTATTTTCATGTACTGAGTCAGAAAACAAAATTTAGGGACCTAGTGTGTGGATACATTGACCATCGCACCAACACTATAATCCATTTTATAAAATCAAAAGTCAAGACACTTTACAACATTACATAATTAAAAGTAGACTCTATGATCTTTTGGTAGAACCGACCACCCTTTTATACCACTTTGGCACGACCCATCCCACGGGGCCCGGACGTGAATACCAAAAGTCAATATTCCATAGGAATAGGTTTGGTGAATAGAACCTAAAGACTTTTCCAAAACAGGGAAGGACGTTCCTCATAGAACTGTACACAATCAAAAAGAGAAACCGAAGTAAACAACCAACAATGTAAGGTATAAAAGTTACAGAAATGAACAAAAAGAAGTACAACTGTAAACTAAAAATAGAGGGCTGGAATACAAGCCCTAGAAACTAAAATGAATGTTACTAGTCATCACATTTTCCCTGGAGCTCTACCTGAAGGGTAGTAGCTATATGTCTGGAGTTGAAGAAGAGTATCTTGATAGCTGTTGTGGCACCAAGCTCTACTATGTCCTGATCCTACAATCTCTTTTGTGGAGCGTCAGTATTCTGCACTAGACACACATGTGAAGGAAAATAGCATATAGGGGTCAGTATAAGAACTCATTAGGGAACCCCAAGACCCCTGATTGTCTCTAAATAATCCACAATGTAATGCAAGACAAGAAAAACTGACAAAAGTAATATCACCAGCATGATCTAAATCAAGAATCACAAAACAATGGAGATAGCTCACTGTAATGGTATAACATCATGGTTACTAGGATAAGGATGACTAGTCTTGAATCCAGATAATCCTATCCAGGGTAACTCCACTCCTGACCCATATAGCTCACTGTATGTTGACTCGTATTGGCTACAAGATGTTGACCCGTATTGGTCACTGGTGATGACCTTTATTGGTCACTGGTGATGACCTGTATTGGTCTCAGGTGCTGGCTTGTATTGGTCGTTGGTGATAACCCATATTGGTCGCTGGTGCTGGCCGGTTTCACTCACTGGTATGGAGGTAAATATGATTAGTCATACAACTATATCATTTACTCTATAGTTTCTGATGCTGACATGTATTGGTCTCTCTTCTTCTTAATGACATATCCATCCACTGGATTCTATCACAAATCACAGCTGATCTCTGGAATACTCTTATACTCAATCCATCGGTTTTATTTAAACTGGTACAAAGTCCTAAAAAATGTATACCAAAGGTACAAATACATCATAGGGGTCCTAATGTGACTGACGACGCGTCGATCAGACACCCGCTCTGTGAGATATAGGCACCTTAGTAAAAAGGGCCCAATTGGATTCAAGTCTGATTCAACCCATGTCTCACAAAAAACTCTATTAAAAAACACATAGAGTATCTCCAAAGGACCACCTTGTCACAAGTGTCCTTATGCCACAGACAACGCATCGATCAGACACCATGTCTGTTAGTGAGACCTCTTTTTGTAAAACGGGGGTGATCGCACATTGGTCTAACCTGGCTTGGTCAGAACCACCGATAATGCCCAAGGGACCTCTTCCCAAAAGGGGTCCCAACGCCACTGACATGATTTAAAATAGACACTCGATTTTTCAGTTACAGGTGTTTCTTTATTCGAGGGTCAGATGGGTTTGGGCACCATCCATGATTGTGAGGCCGACCTAATACAACAGGTCTTGGGGTCTACATGGCCACTCTTGGGTCTGGACCATTAAGGGGTGACCTGGTTCACTGGGTTCGGCTAGTCCCGTAGACCGGGCTAGTTCGTGGCCCCGGGCAGCGGTTGGCCCGTCCTATCCCTCTTGGTGGGTCGGGCCCTTTCGTTCGTCCTGCTTCTGGCCCGGTCCGCCTGAAGGTGGACTACAATCTCATGCTGGCCCCTTGGACACATGACAATTTCATTCAAATGGTGGGGTGCATCCCCACCATGTGCAATGGTCGGCTAGATGGTCGACCAATCTCCACCATATGTGGCATGGAACGGGGTGGCCCCACCCCATCCTACTGTAGCTAGCTGGCCGTGGCTACTACCTCCAGTGGAACATGCAGCCGCCCCCCTTCTCAATGGTAGCCGGCTTAGACCATCATCCTCTTGAAACCATGGCGCAAGATCGTGTGCTGCCCTCCCAATACCTACATCCAGTTGTCGTGGGACTCCTTCGGCCATTGTCGGCTACTACTGACATGGAGAATCGAATGATCTTTCCATGGGCCAATGAGCGTTCTTGAGTGTTTCTTTCTTGGTGTCATCTATGCCGAAGAGTCTCCAAGATAGCTACCGTCACAAAGTGACCCTCTATCTGTGTTTCTGTCAAAATTGAGTAAATCTTCCCAAAAGAACACAACATGAAAGATGTGGCCGACGGTCTGGGAATTTTTAGTTCGGCCCATTCCCTCTATGTTTACAAGATAACAAGTAGTATAATATTTATCAAAAATTAATGATTAAATAAACTCATTTAAATAAGGTTTATCCAAAACAAAAAATAAACCAACTACCTAGAGTTCCACTAGAGGTGTCATGGTTGCGGTGGGAGGTGCATCCCCATTGGATGGAGTCATTGGAAATCATCATTCCCTGATTTTTTCCACCTGAGCAATCATGCTCAGTTGGTGGATGTTTTCGCAGAACTCTTCAATGGTTTCCTCGCATAAAAAGCCATGCCAAAACCGCACCCCAAGCTCCATTTAAATATGTGTGGGAAAATGTGAGTAATTAATTAAGGAATTAATGAGGATCATTAAAATAATTAATAAACCTCTTTTATTTCACAATGGTGGAGTTTTGTAGTTGGTGAGTCAAGCCATTATGTGGCTTGAAAAGTCACTGGTCCCACCACAACCACTCATCATTCGGATAAAAAGAAAAGAAAATAAAAATTATTTATTATTTTATTACTATTTAAAAATTCCAATCACTATATTTTTCTCCCATCCAATTTCGGTGGAAGTGAATATTTATTTAAGAAAATTATGGTACTATAGAATCAACTATGGTCTTCGATTTAAATTCCAAGCCCCATTTCAAAAGATAGAAAACATCGCTCGTGTGTTTATTGAACGTACCTAAAAATGTTCAGAAATTCATTCCCTGAACACTGGGAATTGAAATTACATTCCATCAGTTTTCAAAGGATCATAATATACCCAAACAATCAAAAATATTACATGGAAATGTCTTGGTCAATCAAAAAAGCTAATCGATAAGAAATTGGTCCATAATTCTCTAGGATTTCATAAGGTCCAATGAATTGTGGACTCATCTTCCATTTCCTACCAAAATGCATAGCACTTTTCAATGTTGAGATTCTACGAAAAATATGAATAACTACTTCAAATGAAAATTTGTTCCTTTTGTTATACACATAAATTTTCTGTCTACCTTGAACGGTCCTCATGTGTTGCTGGATCATCTACACTTTTTGCCACTTTACTAATTCTTGTCCCTTTAACTATAATTCTCTATCAACATCTGAATAATATGGAGTTCGAAACCACTTCCCATATAATGCACCAAAAAGTGCCATCATTATAATATAATGAAAACTATTATTTTAAGTAAAATCAACTAATGATAGATGTTGATCCCAAATTCCATAGTTCTTTTCTAAACAAGATCAAAGCATATCCCCTGAAGTCTAAATTGTCCATTATGACTGCCCATCTAATCGAGGATGAAATGTTATATTGAAATTTAATTTTTCCCCAATGACTTTTGAAAGCCTTTCAAACAGTTAGAAGTGAACCTGGGATACCGGTTATGTAAAATGAAAATATGAAATCCAATTAACCTTATAGTCTCATTGAGTTGTAGTCGGGATATCTAAACCAAACACATTGTATCTAAAATAGATATAAAATGTTCAGATTTAGTCCCTCAATCAACAGTAACCCATATTGCATTATAACCTTGACAATCCATTAGTAGTCCCACCATGAAGTCCATGGATACATTTTTCCATTTCCACTCTAGCACTAGAAGAGGCTGAATCACCCCCTTTAGTAACTTTTTTTATTCTTTAACCTATTGACATGTAAAACATTTCAAGGTAAAATCTACAATATCCCTTTTCATTCCATCCAACCAGTAATAGTCTATATGTTCTATCTACATCTTTGTGATTCCAAGATTAAATGTTAATGGAGAATTGTGATCTTCAAATAAAAATTATTTCTTCAACTGAGAATCACCAGGAACACATAATATCTTCCCAAACATCAAAAGAAATTCATTATCGAGGTTAAATTATAGTACCGTAAACATTATAACCAATTCAACCTATTTTTGTAACATGTTTTCATCAATCTGCACATGATTAATTCTGTCTGATAGAGATGATTAAATTGAAACCTAAATCAAAATAGAGCCTTTTCCTAAAAAAACATCCAAGAAAATTTTCATCAAATCATTAATCTGGGGGAAATTTTCCAAATTTTCCACTCAAGGCATCTTCCACATTGAATGATTTTCATTGATGGTAATTGATCATGCAATAATAAAATTTTATCAATTAAATACATATTATCTAACTATTGTTTAATTCCTTCAATGTGAATATAAGCATCAGACATTTATGATTAGTATATATTTGTCATTTGGATACTTTTAAAGGATGCATCAATATATTCAATGAAAAAACCGCAGTTGCCAATTCCAAATTATGTGTGGAATAATTTAACTAATGAGATTATAGTTTTTTAAAGCATAAGAAATTACATGATCATTCTATATTAGAACACATCCAAGTGCCTTCAATGAAGGATCACTATAGATGAAATACTCACCATATCGGGATGGAAAGGAAAACTTGACCATCCACCAATAATTATTATAGATCATGAAAAAAAATCACATACTATTGTTATTCCATCCTTATTTACAATGTAGGTCTTGACAGGTCATCAAACACTTTTGTTTTGGTGGGATAAACTGTTATTCCATCCTTAATTACAATGTTCCCAAGAGAATAATTTTTTTGAAACTAAAAATCACACTTGTTGATTTTTTCAAACATATTTCATTTCTTTTAAAGTTTCCAAAACAACCTTTAGATGTTTTTAATTATATAATTTTCTTCTAGAATATAAAATAATTTCCTTAATAAATATAACCATAAAATTATCCAAGAACACATGAAATATTATATTCATAAGATCTATGAATAAAATAGTTAAATTTTTTATCATAAAAGGATAAACTAAAAAATCATAATGACTATATCTAGTATGGAACACTATATTTGGGATGTATGATTCTTTTAAATTCAACTGATGGTACCCCGACCTCAGGTCAACCTTGGAAAAATAAAGTGCTCTTGGGATCTGATCAAACAAATCATCTATATGAGGTAACAAATTATTCTTTAAATTTTGATGTTATTCAATGATATGCAATAAATGAAATGTATCATGGAACAATAATTCATTTCAAGAGACAAAATAAGAGCACCCCTTGCTAAAGTGCTAAGTCTGATGACTTCTATATTTAATAATTCCTGCAATGTCTTTTATTAATTATAGAAGTTCCATTTAATCCATTCAGTAAGGGGATTTAGAAACTGTCTTAGCATTAGGAACTGAGTCAATAGTAATCTCAACCTCTCTATTAAAAATAACAACAGTAAAATCATCCTAAAAATATCTAGGTATTCATTTACCATTAATACATCATTAATCTATATAGTTCCATTATCTTCAAAATTATGAGCATGATACCTTTCATTTCCATATTTTATTTGTTTCATAGATTCCTAATTTGTTATCAATCGTATGGGTTTGTTCTTTAACAAAAAATGAAACTCCTCTAGAAAAATAAACTTCTATTTTTCAATAATCTATCTTGGCATGATAAAAAATAAAACCAACCCATAAAAAATGACACCAAACTCCACTAGAGGCAATAAAATTGGGTTTGCAAGTAATCCCCTTTCATAAATAAGGATACATATATTATTATAATTTATTCTTACCACAATACTTTCTACATGTGTTTTTAACATGAGTTATGGTTTCATTTCATGAGGTATAATTCCCAATTTTTTCGAGAAGTTCTGAGAAATGGCGGAATGTGTAGCCCCCAACTCCAAGAACACATTTAAGGAAATTTTAAAAACATGAAATGTACTAGATAAAACCTCATTTGAAGGCTCAACATCCCTTGATGTGTTTGAAAAATATTTTACAACACCATTATACTTCCACTCTTGCTGATTATTGGCACGAGTGACTAGCTTCAGACAAATATTATCAAAAGGAACAAATTACTTATAGTTAAAGTATCTCACCATCGACTTCTCATTAATTTTCAGATAATTTTCTTTTCACACCTGTTACATGTTTCCAATCCTTCCACATTAGTATCATTGACAATATTTTATATGAAATTCACCAGGACGCTTTTTACCACACTCTTCACAAGAAGGGAAATTTATTTTCTTACCTTGAGATTTCATTAACAAATTCTCCACTAATTATTACCAACCAAACCACTTATTATTATTGTCATCACAAGGAACATACATATCAGAAAACCCAATTTCAATTTTTTCATCACAATGAACAAGTTTCTTATAGATTTTATATTCTCACAAATCCAAATATCTTTGTAAATATGGTTTTAAACTAGGGAAAAATCTATTAATTTTACTATCAAAATACCAAGTAAAATTTGGTATGTACCTAGCCAATCATATATAATTGGATTTAAATGCTTCCATAGAATCATAAACATTCTTCTTCATCTCCATGAATTGTTTCTATATTTTGATTCAAACAGTTTCAAGATATTATTTTTTGGGAAAAATAATCTAAAAATCGTCCAATTATAATATGTCAATATCATCTCTATCTCTAATATACATATCCAGATACCACCTTTTATCAGATTCACCAACCAAAATATAAATGGATAGCATTACCTTTTGAAATTTTGAACATCCCATGACATTAAATGTCTTTTTTTAGAGAATTGATCCATCCTTCGGCTATCACTAAATCTATGTTTCCACTAAATGCTTAAGGTTGTTACATCATAAAATTCTCCACAATAGAAATTTTTCTTCGTAGTATATCATGTTAATTTTTATCTTGGGCACCAATAAAATGTATTTCTTTAGTCAACTAATCCATTACTTTCACAAACATCTCGGTTCCAATTCCCACCATTCCGGGCTATATATTTGGATAGACATCAGCCTCTTGATGACTTCCAACATTAGCTTCCCCATTTCTTTTATTGAAATTCATTCATAACAGACATACCATAGATTATGAAAAATTGTAATCTTTAAATTCTGTAAAATTTCAAATTAACCATAGTGTGAAAATAATTTATGGTATTCATCTAACATCATACTAACCCCAAATGTTATCTAAACCATCCTAAAATACCAACTATAAGGACCCGACTTTAAAAAATTACATAATATTTATTTTTTAAATTAAAAACTTTTATAACCCATTTAGAATCTTTCTAAGATTATATTTTAATATAAATCATTATATAAAACATAAATAACATCTTATAACAATAAATGAGGATACTACTAAATAGTATATTTATTTTCCATAATACAATATTTTAATTTAAAAATACCTTGAAAATTATAATTAACATTAATTTTTTCCCTTTATTATCTTAAACATACTTATAAACTTTTAAAAACATTTAAAAACATTGGATGACAACAAAATGTTGAGTAAGTAATATAAGGAAAGAAAATTTTAGTCATGTGATTACATAAAAACTAGAAAAAAACATTTCACAAAAACACATAATAATGCATGGAAATATCATGTAGTTTACATAGGACATATTTAATATATCACCCTTACAAGCACCCTTACACATGGAATTTCTATTGGTTCAAATACCATCTCTTGAGTACCCAATGCAATGGAGAGCTACAATAGGGCTCACCTGTCATATCTTGAGCTATAATCGGATCAACCCTACATATCATGAGCTATAATGGGTTCAAACCATCATAACTATGCTCATGTTTCGTATCATGGTAATAAGGTATCAGGATATCTAGAGAAACCACTCATTCCATTTATATATATATATAAATAAATCATTCTAAATTTTATTAAAGATACTTTTAAAAGTATTTTAAAAGGAAAGTCCCTTACAAATATTATTGAAGTGGGAATTAATGTAAAGGAATGGATATGTGTATGAAATATAAATATACATAATAAAACATAATATAAATAAAAATTCATCATACAAATATTTATAATACCACTTAATGAATGAATTATTAGGTTAACCCAATGAATGGAAAATGGGTTAATAATTTCGCTACCTTGGGTATGTCTAACTTAAATCATGTTTAAAACTCTTTA
This sequence comes from Viscum album, assembly GCA_963277665.1. NCBI lineage: Eukaryota > Viridiplantae > Streptophyta > Magnoliopsida > Santalales > Viscaceae > Viscum > Viscum album. The sequence goes on from OY728160.1 coordinate 1,859,019,108, forward strand.
ATAATGTTTAAAAGAGTGGTATTAACATCATAAATAAACATATTAATGTTTGTAAAATCTTATATGATCATTTAATTACATTATTTTAGCTTTCAATTATTAGTATTTTGTTACTTCCATTGTTTCGAGTGCTTTCCTTACATGATTTATATGGATGAATTCTATTTGAGTTTCTGATCATATGGAAATGAAATTATATAAGTGGAATGAATTGTTATTCATATGTTTCCAAAATATTAAATGATTCCATAACTCATTTTTGTTATATGTTATGTGGATGAATCAGTAGTTAAATCATTAGTGATATCCGTTTAAATCATTTTTTGGTTCTTAGATAATCATGAAGTAGTTAAATTATATAACATAATATTATGTATATATGTTAAATCCAGAACATTAAAGGGGATATTTCATAAAAATTTAATATTGTATAAAACATTATAATGGTTACATAACTGTATTTTAATTAATTAATTGAAATTGTAAACACATCATCCCTAATTTTGGTAAATCGGAAAAGAACAGATGATGTTTTAATTTTAGAATAAGAGGAAGCGGATAAGAAGAATTGTGATGAATCTTTCAATAAAGATGAAAAAAAATCCATCAGAAATATTATACTAGATCTTTCAACCCTCTTTTATAAGAGGATGTGAAGATAGTATAATAAAAGAAAACAATTTATAAGAAAACACAAGATAATGTATGAGGATTCTTACCTCTTCATCTCTTATCCTTGTGATCCTCCTTATGGCATTTGGGTTTTTGATTTTGAAGAGACCAGTAGGTCTTGGAGGTGTGTAAGAGCCTTGGAATGGATATTGGGAAGAACATATAAAATTATCAAGCCTTGGGTGGTGTGAGAAATAGAAGGGAATTAGAGTGATGTTTATAGTGGAGGATAGAAGGGTTTTTACATTTTTCAATCATTTTCATTAATATTTTTCCTCAAGACATTGAATAGAGTTAATTAATGTGACCCCAAATAGTAATAAGTACATGTGATTTTGAACAAAATTTTCTTAAATCAAATTTAAATCGCCTACGATGTAGTAAAACATGTATTTATCATTTATCGAAATTTATCATATTTTAATATTCATCAAAAATTCAAGAATTTCAGAAAAATCCCCAAAATTCATCCAAACCATTTTTTGATGTTTAGAATTAAAAAAATGAACTCCACTGTTAGAAAATTATTTTTTACATATTATTAATTTAATTTTTAAATAATTTCATATTTTTTTTCCAAAAATGAAAATTTTAAAACTATAACTCATGTTTAATAACCTGAAAAATTAATCATGATCTCACAGTCTTATAAACATAATAAAATTAAATAATAACCTGAATTACTATTCATAAGGATCATATTAATTTTCACAAGGGTATATTACTATTAAAAAAACAAGTTGTTTACATCATACTCTAACTAACTTACTAATCACATCCGTTGATAAATTTTTTTTGGAAATTGAAACCATAGAATTAGAAAAATTAATCTAAAGGATAGTTATAACTATCTACAAAATAAACATTTCATGAATTTCAATTTATTTATAAATCCATGTGGTGTTATAATATGTCTCATGTTAAATGATAATCCATGTGAACAATTTCTGGAAACAAAATAAATAGAAAGAAAGTGTAATTTTTTACTTTAATAATATAGAGAAACTATCATTTGTTAGATAAGTGTTATATATATATATATATTAAAAAATATAGAACTCTAAGCTACCAATTTTTCAAAAGGTATGTTTTTGTTTATGTTTTTCTTGGGGACTCTACCTTTTTGGATGGAGAATGGTTTCCCCATGTTTAGGTGAAGTATCGAGGGTGTTTTATGAGTTCCAGAAATGAACGAGGAAGAAAATGGAGTTTCTAGGTTTGTTCCACAGTTTGTGCATGGTTAGTGAAAACCGTGTAGAGCATCCTAGGTATCCATGTATCCTTGAGGATTACATATGTTCAGTGCATGGTTTGGTAAAACATTCATAATTTCTAGGAAACCGTGTTAATGGGGTGATTTTCGGGTATTATCTATTGCATGGTTTGGAAAACCGTGTGGGTAAACCATGCATCCCAGTAATGTTGGAAAATTTATAAAAAATGCCATCCTGGTATTTTAAACCCTAAATTGGGGTTTTCATTAATTCTACTCGACGCAACCCTAGTGATAATCTTGGATAAACAATGATTACCATGAGTGGTTTTCCTTCAATTCTTGGCTATTTAGACTATCATTGTTTGTGGATTGAAGCCTCGGTTTAGTCAAATATCCTCCTTGCTTCATCTTTTCAATTACGATATTTATCATTGATCTATTACCTTCTGAAACTCTAAACCCATCATTTTCAGGTTAGATTTAGGTTGAGGCTTTAGGGGATGTTTTAATCAATATCTAAGGATAGGATTAAGAGTGAGTTCATCAACAGATTTTAGGTATCTGGTCTACAAGAATTATCCCATTGTTTTATTTTAGATTTGTGCATGTAAACTTGTGTTTTTTCCCTAATTGTTGTCTTGGAATACTTTGACTGTTTGATAAATGGGGAGTCTAAGTGACTAATTGAAACCCTCAAGAACCATGTGTGATGTGAAGGTGTGGACATGACCATTTTAGGGCCACCAATGGTGTGCACCGGCAACCGAGACCTAGAGTGTGGTAGGGTTAAGTGAAGGGTTTCTGATTAATAATGTTTAAACCATGTTGAATATGAATTACTAGTTGATTAAGTTGGAAATGTAATGGCGATGAATATTCCTAGGGTGATAATGGAATAAGGAGTTTTTTCATCATGACATGAAAATGGGGAAATTGGGTCGACTGGGATTATGTCGATTGTTCCATGAATTATGGGTTAGAAATGTCTAAGGGGATTTGTCCATATTAAATGGTGATCTTATATTTGGGTAATGGAATGATAAATGGAGAATGTTTTAATGGGATGTAATATGGGAATGGATTATCTTATGGTATGGAATAATACATGATAATTATGTGGTACATGTTAATGATATAATGTAATTAAGGGATTGTGTAAAGTGACAAGAGAATTTTTCTTGAGGTGAACTAGTGGGTAAATTATTTTTAAATGCTAAATGGGTTAAATGGGTTAATGAATGGTCAATTGATGAATTTGGATAATTCATAGGGGTTGTTTAATACACCTAATGGGTAAAGGCCTGATAATGGTGTTTTGTATAGAAATATAATAATTGAAAATGGTAAATGATTTAATGGGTTATGGAATAGAAATAATTTACATGTGGTTGTTATGAATTGTGATGTCTAATTTCGTTCAATTTACTTGGTTGTGATATGTTATGGTAGTGGCGAACTGATAAATAAGAATGTGCACATGGATTAGTAGAGTAGGGTATTGACTTGAGGTTCTACATTCATGGTTCGAGTTAGACTGAGGCTTTAAACTCCACCACATAAATGAATGGGTTAGGGATGGGGATGGAGGCTCTATTACCTTAATGGTTATATTCCACCGGGACGGAGGCTTCAAGGTGATGAAATGTGTTGATTTGATATGTGTATCCCTATTGAGATAGAAACTTGACTTATTTTCCCAATGCATTGTGATTGATTTCCTTATACCCTTGTGTAGATGATATTTTTTCCTAACCCATGTAACATGTGATGAAATTGATTTAAGTAATGAAGTTGGTAAAAGAATTGGAATTGGGATAGATTCTGGTCATGAATGAAATATTCTGTGTTAACATATAGAACCTGAACTATTCCATGTCTACATACCAATAATTTTTTTAACTGCATGCGCTGTTTATTTGAATGGATATTTTTGAGGTGGGGGCCAACTGAGTTTTTTACTCACACCCTGCTCGGGATGCCATTTGGTACATGAGCAGACATCTTGGTTATAGTTTAAGACATGGCCATAGGCCCTATACTATGAGATTGAGTTGGTCTCAGGATGTACATCGAGAAAGACAGGGACAAGGATATGGGACCCATTTAGGAATTTGACATTTTTTCATATTGAGTTTTATTCACATTACACTATTAGTATGACACGAAATGGTTCTATTTGATTTGTGGGTTTTACCCATTTTGGGAAATGATTGATTTTTCCTTTTTTTGGATGTTCATAAAGTTTTCTCTATTTATATGGTGTTCTTCTGTGGATTACTCTGGTCAAAAGGGTATAGTCTCCCCACATGACTTATTATACCCTCACATCTAGTCAAAAACCGTTGGCATACGAGGATGTTCTCCTGAGGTCATGATATTACTCGGCTTAGGGCACAAGTTTAGTGTCCTCTGGTCATGGATGTTACAAAGTGGTATCAGATTAGTTATTTTCTTTTTCATTCTATTTGTGGACGTTTTACAAGATATTAGTACATGCCAGGCCTTGGTAATGAGCTTTTTCTTGGGAGTAGGTAGCACATATATGAGGGGAAACCCAAGTCACCCTGGGTGTGAATTTTCTTTCATGATTTATTTTATTCTAGTAGAATCATATTTCACCATTGGGGGATGTACATGTTGTTTGATTTTTTTGATTTATGATATTTCTCTCATTACCTAAATGAAATTGGTCTGTGTATTCATGCATCAATTTAGGCACCTAAGGATATAAGTGGTAATCATCATTATTGGAACACACACCGGAATAGTGTGCGGGGCATAGATAGTAGAATTAATTTTCATCACTTGATGAATATTAAGAAAGTGATTCCTAATATTGGTGATGACTGTGGGTGAATGAAAAGAACACAAATAAATAGTTAAGAAATATCTAGTAAAAAGAATTTTTTTGATCAGGATAAATTTTTGGGTTTAGATAAATTTTAATGGTTGTTTTGGTTTCTAAAATAAAAAAAGGGTTGCATAATGACGGTAAAATATCCATTGAATTTATTCAAATTAATGGTGTAGCTGAATTAAAATGATATTTATAACATTTTTCGAAATGGTAAGTGTGCCTAATATGAAATGATCATGTTGTACAAGAAGAATTGGTTTGAATATTTGTTGAATAAATACATGTTATTCAGTAAATTTGTTACACCAATGTTGACCATGACCCATTATAGGGGTGGTAGAGGGTAGTTTTCAAAGTGTGATGATGACCATTGGGGTAGAGTGTAAAGAATGGTTTTGGTAAAGGATGATGGCATGAGATCTTTTCATTATTGGTTACATCAGGTTGGAAATTCATTAGAGCATAGAGTGAATGATATTTTTAAAATGAGAATTATTGAGTTCAATGGTGGGTATCATTTGTGTTGTTGGTTTGACCCTTGTATGTGTAGGTTGGGGAAGTGAGAATGAACAATTTGAGACATTGGTTTGTTGTTGAATCCTTGTGGTTGTTATATGGCCTATGTGGTCTATTTCGGGAACCCTTGGTGGGGTTGTGGCCTTGGGGATGCAAGGCATTATTTGGTAATGTGGGTGAGGAAACATTCATGGTTCATGACCGTACGAAGTTCAAGGTAGACCCTAAGGATTGTTCCTAGGTCTTGGTGACCTTGTGAGTATTGACCTAGCATGTTGTGTCATAAATCCTATAGAGGATATTTTTCTTTTAGTGTTGACGAATGTATACACCATTGGTGGGTAACCAAGACTAATTTGTTTTTTGGTTCTCTAGGCACAGTGTGTATTGAAACTGTAGTGAGAGTACTATGCAAAAGCCTTGATTTGTTCGTGTCATGAAATGTATGGTTTGGAGAGAAGGCCAATGGATTTTACTAGTTGTGACTCCAGTCTACAGAGTTGGTATAATTCGACCTTCATGGTTTCCTACGAGAGAGGTTGGATAGGGTTTATAGTGTTTTTGGGTGTGTTTCTCACATGTAGTTGTTTTGGACTTTGGCATTGGGACTCACAATGTGGTATGGTGCGGGTTTGGCTAAAAGGGCTAAGTTGGAAGGTTGATGTTTGGTTGTTCTAAATGACTTTTGTTTTTGCACAATGATAGTTTTAGAAAATAAATAATAACCTCGTGGGTGGTTAGGGTAGTTATACAAGTACCTTTGAATATAAATTATGGGAGATTCATTATATGTGGTGTAAATGCATACTATGTACCCAATGTATTAGGGAATGGTATAGTGGTTTTGTTTACTTTAAAAAGGGAACCTCAATGCTTGTGATTGGAGGAAATCATAGTTTAGAAGGGTTGAATCATATGAATTTCTGAATCACCTTTTTGGGTGAGGATTAATGGAAGTCTGGAAGTTGTTTCAAGCAGAAAAGAAAAGGGTCACTGATGTGTGGATATTTTATTTCGTTCTATGGAGACACCTGTGGTGATGTCGGTCACATGTATAAACATGATTGTATGAGTTGTAGGGTTGTTGGGTTAGATTCATAGGTCATCTAGGGTTTGATTAGGTTGACTAACCATGATACATTGTTAGGTAAGTAAGCAGGTGTTAGTTTACACATAAATAAAGGATGATTTGTGAGATACTATTGGTTAGGATGGTGTGGTAGACCATGTGCTTCAGTTGTTGGCTATTAGGGACATATCAGAAAAACTGAGGTGGTTTTTTGGACATAGTTCGAAAATAAATGTTAGATTACTACTACATAGTGATTTGGGGGTGGAGTTAAGGTTAATCAGAGATTCCAATGACACCTGAGTGGTAGTGGATAAGTGTTGATAAGATTGTTTTGGTAGTGGATCATGAGAATCCTTTCCAGGTTATGGTGTACCATTGTTCAACATCAGGTATTGTTTAACTGGTGGTGGTGTTCTTCGACAACTTCTTAGAGTACCTCACATAGTGACTAGCATTACCAACATCTTGACATCATAACAGATATGTTGAGAAGTTGTGGGACACGCTAAGAGACATGAAGGTGTTTGAATGGATGAGTAGAATCACGGAGTTTACTCTCATAGAAATAGTATTAGTGGAGCCTCATATGTACACCCAGATGGAATAGGGTGAGGTCCTCAATATGGACCAGGTATCGACAAATTCCATGGGAGTTCTTCACGGATGCTGATAATTAGCACTGGGTGATGTTCATTTTCATGTGATGGGAAAAAGATGGATTTCCATTTCTATGTTAGTGGTACGGATTGTGTTTGAGTGTAAGAAACAATGGTTGAAATCTTTCTTGAGAGTAGTGGTGACAACACTTCTAAGGGGTGGAGTGATGAGTCAGTCCAAGATGTCGATAGGGGAATATCGAGCAGATGTGGTGGCACCAAAATTCCATGGAAGAAATTTTAAGGTGTATGTTAGGTCTCTTACGTAGGTAAGGTGGGACATGGAGGTTGTGACAGATGATCCATGGGTATGTTTGAGCTCAGCATGGTTCCAAGGGAGGATTGTGAACTCTGTGTTGAATTCTTAGAAAGGTGTGGTTGGATATGAAAATAGGTTGTGGGAAAAGAGATTGGGTTTTGTAACTCCATTAAATATATGGGTTATAGTCTATAAATTTACCATTTTCTGGTTTTAGAACACCTTCAAGTGGGGTGAACATTGGCTATGTGGTGTTGTGTCATGCCAAGGGTAAACATGATGACAACCTGGTGGGTGGAAATGCCGTGATGATGTAATTTTACTAGAATTCCAGAAATGACATAAGTTTGTGAGTGGGATGATAATGATAGGCTTCATGTTATTAATACCAATGGGATGATGAGAAATGGTGTAGCATACTATCGATTGAGAGTGGCTGATTTGTGGCAAGCCAGTCAGGTGTAGACCGACCTATGGTGATAAACATTAATGTGTGTGGAGGGAGTAACCTATATCTAGGTTCATGTTGTTGATGAATGCCCTTTTTGGAATTGATGTTTTACCTAAGGGAGGTCCTGTTTATCCTATTCCTTGAAGGGATATTGTAGGAATATCCATCTAAATGGTTTCGATGGTGTGGCTAGATGCCAATGTAGGGTAATTCACATATGAATTCTTGGTCAAGATAAGTATGAACATGTTAGTTGATGGGAATGTTGATTCACGTTTGGGTGGTCCTTCGACAATGGAGAAGGTTCCCTATAATAAAAAATAGTGGAGATAACCATACTTTATGAATTTTTGGTTGATGAAATTATTATAGTTTTGGGATTGAATGACTCGAGTGGTCACCGCTCGGGTGATTTGGCCATGGTAGAGAGATTGGAAGGGGTTTTTTAGTAGAGTGGTTGAGATTTTGGGTTGTGTTTGGATATATATTTTTGAATTGGAATCATAAAGAAATGTTTTTGTAAGGATCATGAGTTTTATTTTCATGGGATATCGGGTCTGGTCCACATTAGTGTTTTGAAAATAGAGGAAAGTGACACCAAGTGATTTGGGTAATGAGTTGTATAAGGGATTGTGACAATGAGGTTCTAATTTGTTCATTCAAGAGGATGTGATGTAGTGTGTTATGTTCTTTTTGTTTTGAGTTAGGTGTTTTTGCCGATATTTCACACATGAAGTCCTCGTGGTGGGAATGGTTAATGTGGATGCTTCTTTGGATAGTACTCAACTCGGGTTCAGGTTTTAGTGAGGAAGGATTATGGGGTATTTAATTTCCCTTGATGTATCTTTTATGGGATTTGTGATGTAAAACCAGTAACATGGAGGATGGGAATGAATGTGAAGGCCTAGTTCAATGAACTCTATTTTGATGATATTTTTGATACTTGGTAGTTGAGCTCGAGGACGAGCTATTATAATGTGGGGAGGTTGTAAGGTCCCAATTTTTCTTAAGGTTGGTTATTGTTTATGATTTTGTTTGGGACCCTTCCTTTTTGGTTAGAGAAGTGTTTCCCCATGTTTAGTTGACGGCTCAGGTGTTTTCCCAGGGATTGGGACTAAAAAAAGAATAAAAAGATAGTTTTTGGGTATATTTCATGGTTTGCACACTGTTTATGAAAACCATGTAGAGCATCACAGGTAGACATGAATCCTTGGATAGAATCTTCTGCATGGTTGCCACATGGTATGGAAAAACATGCGGAATTTCTTGGAAACCATAAGAAGGGGTGATTTTCAGGTAGCAGCTTACAAATGGTTTGTGCACGGTTTGGAAAACCATGCGGGTAAACCATGAAACCTAGTAATATTTAAAAATTTATAAAAAAGTTATTCTGGAATTTAAAATCCAACTCATGATATTCCTCCATTACACCCCCTACAACCCTAGTGAAGATCTTGTATAATGTAGGATTCACAAGGGTTGTTCTTCATAAATTCATGGCCATTTGGAGGGTCATTGGTTGCGGATCAAAGCACAGAGTAAGTCTAATATCCTCCTTTTGTCCTCTTATCGATTGGTGTTTTCATATTTCTCCCACTTCATTATAACACTCTAAAACCATATTTTCATGTGATTTTTTGGTTGAGGATTCAAGGTTTGTTTAAATCTGGATCCGTGGTGATGATTAAGAGTGAGTTAATCAATGGATTCGAGGTAGGTTGTATACTTGTATTATCCCATACTATTATTTTATTTTTGTGCGTAGAATCCTGTGTTCCTCTTTTTCCCTAAATGTGTTCTTAGTTATGTTAGAGTGTTAGATAAAAGCGGTGTTTATGTGACCAATAGAAACCTTCACGATCCCCATGGGATGTGAAGAGTAGGACATGAACATTTTAGGACCACCCATGGGGTGCAACGAAAACACAGACCTTGGGTGTGGTAGTGTTAAGTGAAGGGTTACCAATTAATTATGGGGAAACCATGTAGAAAATTTCTTAGTCGTTGATTAAGTTGTAAATGTAATGGTGATGAATATTCATCAGGCCATAAAAGGAATACAGAGTTATTTGAAATGGAATGAAAATGGGAAAATTTCATTGAGATGGATTATGTGGATAGTTCCATGAATTTTTGGTTAGAAACACCTAAGGGGATTGTGGGATATTAAATTGAGAAATTTTAATTGTGTAATGGAATGGGAAATGTAGAATGTGTAAATGGGATGTAATATGGGTAATGATAAAAAAATTTAATGGGTTAATACATGATTATTTGGTGGCACACCTAAATGATTGAATGTAACGGATTATGTTATGTTATATGAGAATTATACTTGAAGTGAACAAATGGGTTAAAGCTTCTGAAATAATTAATGGGTTAATTAATTGTTAATTTATGAATTTTGATAAGGCATAGGGGTTTTCGAATACACCTAATTGGTTAAGTCATGTGTTGAACTCTCTATGTGATAGTTATTTTAATAATAAAAAATCATTGTTTTTATATATGTCAAATTAGTCATTTATTAAATTTGTTCTAAAAGTGTATCTATATGTTTAATCATGTCTACATATGTTTATCTATGTTAATTTATGGTCTTCCATTGACCTAGAAGTGTTCTGGATTAAACAACCAATTTGTAATAATTTCATATTTTTGACTGACCATTAGTTATATTTTTGACTCACCATTAGTTATATTCTTGAATCACCGATAGTTAAAGGAATGAGACACTGATGTGATAAAATGATGGACAAGTCTCCGATAGAAGAAATCCTCACACCGAAACTGATGTTTGTCTCACTGATGACAAAGGTCTCACCGATGACAACGGTCTCACCGATGACAAAGTTCGTACTGATGAAAATGGTCACATCAATGACAACGGTCGCAATGATGACAACAGTCGCATCAATGACAATGGTCTCACCGATGAAAACGGTCGCACCGATGACAATCGTCACACCATTGATCACATGACCTACCGACGCCAATTCTGATCAAATGAAATACCAAAGATGATGCTGATCAAATGAACTACCAAATCCCATGTTGATCACATGACCGACCCATTCCAGTGCTGATCACATGACCCATCGAAGCTGGTGCAAATCAAATGACCTACCGAAACTGATGTTGATCGCCAGACCTACCGAAGCTGATGCTAATCAAATGACCTACTAAAACCGATGTTGTTGACAAGACCTACTGAAGCTAATGAAAATTCAAATGACCAACCTATCTCATGACTCACCAAATGTCATGAAAACTATTTGAATTTCTATTAACTCTTATTTTATTCTAACGGTCATATTTTCTAAATTTAATTCACATGCTATTAATTAATTTTGATTGTTGGATTTTTGGGAACCATACCTCATACCAGTTAAAAATTAATCATTAACTTTTTCGGATCTCAAGGAATAAAAAGGAGATCGATCTGCAGACAAGATTAGAAAAAAAATACAAAGAAATAGACAGAAAGAGATACACAGGAAGATGAGGGTGTACGTGTGTGTAAAGCACCACAAAAAAAAGATGAACTTGAAAAACACCTATGAAAACTAGAGAGCTTCAAGAAGATCATTCACCTGGAACAAACATTGAAGCCTAGTTTTTGTGCCTACTGAACAACATATGCACAAGGCTAAATAAATGTAGCTACGAAGAACAAGGACACTCTGTTTTGTGTCATCCTCACCAGAAAGGACTCAAATACCATCTACAACATCCAAATGAGTCCAGAGCACATCTGCAATCACTCAGACCAATCTAAACTCATTATCCATTTATTTTCTCTATAGTGAACTTTTTTTTTAACAATTTGAGAATTGTGTGTGAATTTTTCTATTTATACACACACTACCTCCTGGGTTGAACTGAAGGATACAAAATCCTGACACCAAACATTTTACACCTTATTGTATCCCACTATGAATTGTGGAAGAGGTCAAGTGTGACCTGAACAGCCTGTGCGTTTTTGTTTAGTTTTCCCAAATATAACTATGGTAAAGGTCTGAGGACCTGAATAGTATGAGTACTATTGTAAAACCCTTGATCCAGGGTGTGGATAATAGTTAATATAAACTATTTTAGAGGACTAAGACTTAGCTTAAGACTGAACCTCTTTCTTTAAAACTGTTGTTCTTTTTTCCTTTGATAAAACTATATTGAATATTCTATAGCTATGTACTTTAAAAATAATTCTATTTTAAAGTAACTTTGATAGTTTAAATATAAAGTGTTTCTAATTATTGTGTACCAGTATGTTAGTTTCAAAAGCTATCATAATCTTCATATTATGTTAACTGAGAAGTAATCAATTTTCAAGAAACTGATTGAACATTTACAATCTTTAAAAATTAACTACAGTTTAACATGTTTTATAAATTATGGGATTTTAATACAAATATTTTAAACAGAAATTGTTAATTGGAACTCAATTCACCCCCCTCTTGAGTGTCCACTCCAACAAAAATTGGGTATCAGAGGATTAAATGTTTTCAAAATTACTCTATTTTGGAAAAGTTTTTAACTTTGATTTTGGTTGTATCAAAAAGATCTTATTTTTTTTTATTTATAAATTTTTACCTCTTTAAATACATTTGTTAAAACATAATTATGGATAACAGATTAGAAGTTGTTGCTACCAATAGACCACCTTTTTCAATGGTGTTAATTATTCCCAATGGAAAATAAAAATGAAAATTCATTTAGAAAGTATGGGATTAGACATTTGGACTGCTATAGAGACTCAATATAAGATTCCAGAAACTGTTTAAACTACATGGGATGAACCTACTTAAGAAACTTAAAATAATAATTTTAAAGAAATGAATACCCATTATTGTGCTTTAGGAGATGAAGAATTTAATCAAATATCTGCCTACAAGACTACTTATAAAATATGGGATACATTATCTCTTTCCCATGAGGGAACAAGCAATGTTAAAAAATGAGACTAAACACATACACCATTAAGTATGATAATTTTAAAATTATATCTGATGAACCTATTTCTGATATGTATCTCAGGTTCAATGAAATTGTAAATACAATTAGCTCACTTGGAAAGGTTGTTATAGCTATAGAGAAGATTATGAGAATACTCAGATGATTTCTAGAAAGATGGAGAGGCACAACAGATTCAATTAGAGAATCTTGTGACATTGGTGCTATGACTTTCAAGGAACTCATTGGTAATTTAATTATGTATGAGGAAGAATTGAAATTAAACAAAGGGTAAGATGATGATTAAAGAAAGAAATTAGTATCCTTCCGGACCTCTGCTTCAAAAATAAAGGACAAAGAGAAAATTCAAGCTGCAAGTGGTAGTTGAAGTAGTGAAGAAATTGCATCTGAGATTGATGCTGAAATGGCTCAGATAGCTAGAAGAATCAAAAATTTTTATAGAAAGAATAAGTATTTCAAAAAACCCAATTACAAGGTAATGTATGATAATAATGGTCATTTGAAGAGGGATTAGAAAAGGGCTGATAAGGGTGTTGACATAGTCTGCTATGAATGTAAGAGAAAAGGACATGTGAAAGATGATTTCCCTAAATTAATGTTCAAGAACAAATATGACTATAAGGGAAAAAAATAAAAGAATGATATAAAATCAAGCTGGAGTGCCTCAGAAGATAGATCTATTGATTCTAATTCCACTCAGGATGAAAGATCCCAAAAATCTAATATGTGTTTCATGACAAACACATCTGAGGTAACATTGGATATTCCTACATTAAACTCTTATTATTCTATATATAATTCTGATTCTGAAAACATGTCTAGTGAATATTTATTTGTATATTGTAATATGATAGAGGATACCTGTAATGAACTGAATGATAATTATAAATCCATAAAGAAGCAGTATGCATTAACTTGCATTGTCAAATCTGCACTAGAAGTAGAAAAACAAAAGAAATCTCAATTACTCAAAGAGAATACTGAACTGAAGTTTTTAAATGATGAAATCAGGAGAGAACTGGAAAAATTTACTAATGTAAAGGACACACTTACATGAATTCTATGAAATAAAGTGGAAACAATGTATACTATAGGTATAAGATATCAGCCTGGACAAAGACAGATTACAAAAAATAAAATTTTTCCTAAATATGGACAATCTGCAGCTAGTCCTAGTTCTAAAAATTCATATTCCATTACTAGATATTAAAATAGTTATAGATCATACAAGTTTTTTCTGTTAAAATATCTTGATTCTGTTAATTATATGATACCCATCAGGAAAATATGGGTAGTGAATGTTTTTCTTGCAAACCTATCTGGGCCCAAGAAAATATGGGTACCAAAATCATTTTCTATCTAAGTTTTTTTGAAGGATAATTGCATGAAAAGTTCCTATAGGTTGACATGTTATTTGGACAGTGGGTGTTCAAGACACATGATAGGAGACTTTTCATGCTTCAAAATCTTAATCAAGGTTGAAGGAGGATATGTCACCTTTGGTGATTACTCTAAAGAGAATATCATCGGCCTAGGTCAAATTGATAACTCTGATTCAATTTTGATTTCTAAGGTTTTACATGTTGATGGATTTAAGTATAACTTGGTAAGTATTTCTCAGCTTTGGGATGATGGTTTTAAAGTAAAATTTTAAAATGATTCTTGTAATGTTTTGAATTCTAAAAATGTGTTATTATTTTCTGCCTTATGAAATGAAAATGTATATGTTGTAGATTCTAATTATTTATCTAAGCAAAATATTACTTGTTTAAATTCTTTTCATAAAGAATCGCGGCTTTGGCACAGAATATTAGGACACTGCAATATACATTCACTTAGAAATATGACTAGGAATAACTTAGTTAGAGACCTACATGGGCTTGAATTCCTAGCTGACAAAGTTTTTAATCCCTGTCAAATGGGAAAGAAATAAAAAGTTTCTTATAAATCAAAGAAAGAGGTTTTAACTTCTCAACCTCTCACGATGGTTCAAATGGACTTATTTTCACCTTCAAGAGTTTCATGTTTAAATGGGAAGCACTATCTTTATGTTCTAGTAGATGAATTTTCTATATATACATAGGAATAATTTTTAGCACACAAAAGTGAAACGTGATATTACATTATAAAATACTCCAATTCTGTAGAAAAACATAATGGAAATAAGATTAAAACATTGAGAAGTGATAATGGTCGTGAGTTTGAAAATCATGAGTTTGAATCATACAAATCACATAATGTCTATATATACAACTTCTCTTCCCCTAGGACACCTCCACTGAATGGTGTAGTAGAAAGAAGAAATAGAACCCTTCAAAAAATTACAAGAACTGTGATAAATTAATATGATGTACCTTTTTGTTTTTGGGTTGGAGCTATCAATACAGCTTGTTATATTATAAATAGAGTCTTGATTAGACTGGTTCTTATGAAAACCCCTTACGAGCTTTGGAATAATAGGAAACCAAAACATAGTTACTTCAAAATATTTGTTTGCAAAGTTTATATTCTTAATACTAATGATAATCTAGACAAGTTTTCATCCAAGAGTGGTGAAGGTATCTTTTTAGTATATTCAATTACTAGCAAAGCCTATAGAGTTTTTAATTAGAGAACCAAATGTGTGGAAGAATATGTTCACATAATATTTGATAAAACTAATCCACATTAATCTTAACATGTTGTTAAAGATACTAAAGAAGACCTATCTATTTTAAATCATAATGATAAAGATAATGGTCTTGTTGTAAAGACAACCAACTCTGGAAATACACCAAAACCTGCTTTTGTTGAACCCGAACGTAGAGAAGAACCAGATATTTCTAGTCCTACCATTACCAGATCAACTAGGATTATAAATAACCATCCTCTAGATGCAATTTTAGGTAACCTGGATAGAGGAACACAAACTAGAGCTTCTCTGAGAAATCCAGTTGAACTTCTTGACTTTCCTTCATAGCTAGAACCTAAAAATACCAATGATGCAATCAATGATGAATTTTGGGTAATGTCTATGCAAGAAGAGTTAAATCAATTTTAAAGAATCAATGTCTAGGAATTAGTTTGAAGTCCTAAGAAAACCATAACCATAGGTACTAAATGGGTGTTTAGGAATAAAATTGATGAATCTGGAAACATCATTAGAAACAACGCTAGATTAGTTGTACAAGGTTACAATCAAGAAGAAGGAATAGACTATGAAAAAACCATTGCACCTGTAGCTAGATTAGAAGCCATTAGATTCTTACTTGCTTACGCATCTCATCTAAATTTCACATTATATAAAATGGATGTCAAAAATGCATTTCTAAATGGTTTTATAATTGAAGATGTTTTTGTTGTACAACCACCTAGATTTACAAACACCCATTTTCAAAATCATGTTTTTAAACATTATAAATATTTATATTATAATGACCCATACTTTACATACATTGTTATTCCTTAAGAATTGGAGAATACTTACTACAACATATAACAAAACCATGAAAGGAATGTATAGGTATAGTGTCTTTAGAAACTGGGAAACATAAACAACCGGTTCAAAAATCATCTACATTATATCTCGTTTATTTAATCATATCTAGTGTCCCTTTTGGCATATCAAACTTAATACCCTTCTTCCTAACCCGGGGAAAAGAAAACATTAAATAGGGTGAGCTCAAATTCTCATTAAGGGTAAACAAAGGAAATATCAATCATCTCATATTCATAAGAATATAACATTTTGAAAATCTTAACCTGCAAAAGAGATCATAATATCACCACATGGGAAAATCATAGTAGTGAAATGTAATATCAATAATCATAACATAAAACATGAAACATTGTTTCATACACACATAATCAGAGAAAATCATTTCTTATTAGTCATGACTCATTGCCATGACTATTATATCAGACAAAGTCCATTTCTGAACCAGGTTCACTCCTCGTTCCAGTCCTATATCACTGAACCAGATTAACTTGCCATTCCAACCATGTCTATCTCATGAGATGTAAATATTTACCCAATGCATTGGAGGGAGATATAGGTCCCACCCATCTCATAATGAAACCATTCTTATGTGTTCCACAAAACCATAAATCATACATCACAGCATAACCCATGTAATAAAAATGGGATTCTTAAACATCATGCCATCATAACATAAACCATGTAAGATAAACGAAATCATTTAAATAATTACAACACAACATAATAAAATAAATTTAATAATATTGATAAAAACATAAACATATATTATCATAGATGGGAAATAATTTTGATAAAACAATTGAACTCCATTCTTGAGAAAAATATCATTTCTACTTCAAAAACAGTTTTCCTTTCTCATCATGTCATAAATTTTTAAACTAAAATAAGTTAATTGAAAATAGTCTTGAAAACTTGTAATGGAAGATTCATGGAAATAATTTTCTATAAAATTATAAAAACCCATTCATGCTGTATAAGTTAAAAAAATCATTTTTCTCGTACTTTGGTCAGAAGTATCTCGTACTGAAAACGACAAAATATTCCTTTAATAACTATTACTAAAAAATTAACAAAAGGTAAAATTGGATTTAATCATTTGTAGAAGGATAGAGATAATATTAAATATCGAATAAACATGGATGTGTATGATAAATATGACTCTAGTAAATACTTACAAAAAAGAAATCTCAGACCAAATGAGATTGGAACAGTTATCCCTTACATTCGATCTGATATGCTTTGTATGTATCCGAACCTCCTGTATAATGATTTAAATAATCTAATTGACTTATTACAGAATCATATTAATTATATATGGTCATATAATTATCCAATTATTAATATTATTTCATTGCTACTAGTTATTTGGGTTTTCATTGGTTTATGTTATTATGCGTGTTTTGTCGAATAAATTCTTATTCCACTTTTTAGATTATAGCTATTTACTTAACATAATTGTATTAGTATAATATATATATCTTATATATTCCTTAAATTCATTTACATAATCATTATTCAATGAACATCATGTAGAATGAGTCGCATCACATCGTGGAGACGGTATGTTGTACGTACGCACACGCGGTGATATCATTCCCATAATTATATGAATGGAATTGGAGTTGATGATATAATATCTCAGAATCAGTATCATGTTATAATTATCATATATACTTATTCATTACACCATTATACCAATCCATGTAAGGTGGTGGTGGAAAACAGATTACACGACAATTTGGAGACGGTATTCCATACGTACGCACGCGCGGTGAAAATATTTTCCGTAGGATGGATAGATTTTGAAATAGGGTTGTTTCATATTTATAAGAACATATCAATATATTAGTGATACTTATGTTATTACTTTATAATTAATCAAATAAATAAGAGGAATTAGAGGAAGAATGAAACTTGAAAGAATCGGTAGAAGAGATTACCTCATCATTGACATGCCTCTTTTAAACATCCTTTTAGGGAACTAGAGTTGGTCTTTTGAGAAGACCGGTACCTCTATGATATAACTAGAGATGTTGATAAGAGAAATGGTCAGGGGTTGGACAAGCTTGAAAGGCTCAAAATTTTGTGAAGAGAATAGGGAGGAGGTGCCCTTTTATAAGGGAGGAGATGGGCACCTTTGGAAACATAAGAAATATTAATTTATAATAAATTATAACCCCACATAAAAACCTCCAAAAATATCTCAATTAGAAGATGATATGAGATATGGTTGTAATATGATCAACCAATAAAATTTATACATGTTGTGAATTTATTTTAAGCCTTATAAAATTTACTTATTCTTATTTAATCTTTTTAATTTTATTTGTGGTAAAAATATTCTAAATTTTAAATTGTTATAAATAATTACTTATTTGTTTTATATTGTCCATAATTGGATAATTTATGAAATTTTTTACCATATAAATTTAAATTTATAATTTCTATTCATTTTAGTGTTTTTTAAAAAATTTTATAATATGTTATTTTAATAATATAAAAATAGTATCAATTTTGACACTATTCATTTATTTGAAATTAATTTAAATCTACACAGAGGATATATTAGAACCAAAATATTTAATAGATTCCTATAATGTCATATTCGTCTAGAAAATTTGTGGATCATATTAAATAGTTCATATAATATTTATTTTACTATTTTTAAAACCATTTATTTTATATTTCAATCAATAAAATAATTTCAACATCACTATTGTGCCATCATTAATGGTATATATTTAATCCCTAAAAATACTAAATAAATTTCCATGATGGAGATAATTTTATTATATTTATGAAGACTATTTATTTTATAATTTTTATGATGTTTATCACAAAATTACAGTTATTACACTAATAATATATAAGAGAGTGACATGTTGTCACTTTCTTTGGTTTTAATAATAATTTTAAAATTTTCATGGTCAAAAGTACATGAAATGAATATATTACAACCATTAGGTGATATGGGTCGACTTTTATACATCCAATAGAATTTTAGAAGGTGTTAGGGTAATTTAATAATCTTATTTTTACCCTTAATTACCAGATTTACCTTCAACTATGAAAATTAACAAAGTTACTATTCATAATGTAAAAAAACATAACATATTAACATAATTTAGACCCACTGAATCCAAATATGTAATCCATTTTTCAAAATTAAAAACACAGAAGTTGCAGTAATTAATTTAAAATTAATCCCATTGTCAAGAAAATGGGTTTTAAATGTTAAAATATTACCAATGATTAAAATGTTTTTACCTATGAATTCAATGAAAAATTAATGTTAACGACATAAATTATATTAAATAATAAAAATATAATCTATTTATAATTTTTAATAATTCAATATTATAATTTAACTTTATAAATTATCTAGTTTAAAAAAGTTGTTTTTATGAAAAATTAAGCGTATTTTTACTATTCATAAAAATATGAAAGTTATCAGAAAAGTATAAAACATTTATCCAATTTATATTTTTATTTCCTGAATCAAAAGAAAAAGTTTATATTTTCATATTGAACTCAAAATAATTACAGAAATTATATAAAGAATGGGTGCGCCATCAAAAGTCGGAAAAACTGTATTTTTTTAAAAAATTTATTCTTTTATCTGAAAATTTGATTTTTATCTCATATCATATGTAAGATGAAATATAATTTTATATAAAATTCAAAATGTGGTTAATAGTATTTATAATGGGGAGTTTATATAATATTTTAATAACATATTTTTGATTAGTGAAACTCGGTATTGCGTATAACGCAAGCTACTGGGGAAGGTTGCTCCTGCGTGTAACGCAAGCCAAGATAGTGTTGCATGTAGTGAAAGCTTCCTTTGGTGTTTCGTATAACATAATACATAAAAATATATTTCTTATAAAATCTCAGGGTGTTACATTCTACCCAACTTAAAAATAATTTCTTCCTTAAAATTTGTCATTTAGTAAAAAATAGACGAGGATACCTTTCCCTCATCATATCTTCAAGTTCCCATGTTGTTTCTTCTGGTTAGTGGTTCCTCATTAAAACATTAACCAATCGAGTGGTATTGTTTCGTAGAACATTTTCTCTATGATCCAGAATCTCTATCTTCTATTCTTCTTAAGAAAGATCCTGGTCCAGTGGTATAACTTCTGAGCTTAGTATTTGTGTTGGATCAGGTATGTACTTTTTCAGGGAGATAAATGGAACACATCATGAACATGAGAGAGATTCGGTGGAAGCGCTAATCGGTAAGCTAACTTCCAAACATGATCCAGTAATTCAAAACTACCAATATACTTAGGGCTTAGCTTTCCCTTCCTTCCAAATCTCATTACTCTCTTATAAGGAGATATTCGTAAGAACACTTTATCACCCACTTCAAACTCTAGGTCTTTTCTTCGGTTGTCGGGACTACTTTTTTGTCGAATTTGAGCTGCTCTTATGTGTTGTTGAATAGATATGACCTTTTCTTCCATCTCATCAACAAGATTAGGTACTAATATCTATCTTTCCCCAACATCATCCCAGCAAGGTGGACTTATGCATTTATTTCCATAGAGAGCTTCATAAGGAGCCTTCTAAATACTGGAGTGAAAGCTATTATTATAAGAAAATTCCACCAAAGGTAGGTGTTGATCCCAACCACCATTAAAATCCATAGATATATCTCTCAACATATCTTCTATAGTTTTAATTTTCCTCAATGACTGATCGTCTGTTTGAGGATGATAAGAAGTGCTGAAACTGAACTATGTATCTAGAGTATGATGAAGACTTCGCCTGATCTTTGAGGTAAACCTCGGATCCAGATCAGATATAATGGAATGTGGTACTCTATTCAATCTTACCACTTCCATTACATATATCCGGGAAATCTTATCAAAAGAAAAATCTTATCTAATAGTAATGAAGTGTGCCGACTTCATAAGATGATCAACTACAACCTAGATAGCATTATTGCCTTTTGATTTTTTGGGAAGTCCGATGACAAAGTCCATAGTGATGTTTTCCCATTTCCATTCTAGTATTGGTAATGGTTGTATCGTCCCCTTAGACTTTTATCTCTCAGCATTAACTTGTTGAAAAACCATGCTTCGAGAGACATATCCAGCATAATCTCTTTTCATGCCATCCTGCCAGAAGTACTCATCCAGGTCTTTATACATATTCGTGCTTCCAGGGTGAACATATAATGAAGAACTATGAGCCTCATCCAATATTCCCTTCTTTAATTATGGGATGGGAGGAACCCAAACCTGATTCCGAAATAATATTATTTCATCATAATCAATGTGGAATTCATGAACATTTCTCACTTTTTTTTGTAACTCTACATCTTCTTTCTTTGCCTCTTTAATCTTCACATGTATAGATGGTTGATCATTCATTTGAGAAAGATGAGTTTTTCCCCTTCAATTATAATTTCCAAGATACATACTTTGTAAATCCATAAATATTAGATCATTTGTGATCCTCATCATGGATAAGATAGCATGGTCTTGTATACTTAATGCGTCTACCAACTTGTTCGCTTTCCCAAGGTAATAATGAATGGAGAAGTCATAATCCATTATCAGCTCCAACCATCTTCTTTGGCGCATATTAAGCTCCTTTTGTGTGAAAATATACTTTAAACTTTTCTTAATAGTATAAATATCACACCTTTCACCATAAAGATAATGCCTCCAAATATTTAATGCATAGATTTCCGCAGCTAACTCCGAATCATGAGTTGGGTAATTTTTCTCATGGATTATCAACTGTTGTGAGGCATAAGCTATCACCATATCTTTTTTGATGATAAAACACCCCAATCCCTTCTTGGATTCATCACTATAGATCACAAACCTTTCTCCACTACAAGGCAGTGTGAGCACAGGTGCACTGGATAGCCATCTATTTAACTCCTGGAAATTCTCTTCACACTCCTCCATCCAAACAAACATAACATGTTTTCGAGTCAACATGGTGATTGGATTAGATAATGGTGAAAAGTATTTCACATAACATAGATAATATCTGGACAAACCAAGAAAACATCATATATCTATTATTGTTGGTGGTCTCAAAAATCTTTCGATAACCTCTGTTTTTATTGGATCCACAGATATCCCCTATTTTGAGATTATGTGACCCAAAAATGAAACCTTTTGAAGCAAAAATTCACACACGGTAAATATGGCATAAAGCTTCTCCTTTCTTAGGGTCTTTACTAAAATTATTATGTCATCTTAATGTTCTTCCTTTCCCTTTGAATAGAAAAGAATATCATCTATAAAGAAAACCAAAAACTGATTAATATAGTCTCAAAAGAATTTATTCATTAGATCCATGAAGATAGAAGGGGAATTAGAAAGACCAAATGGCATCACTATATATTCATAGTGTCCATACCTTGTACGAAAAGCCATCTTTGGTATATCCTCCATTTTGAACCTTAATTGATGATACCCTGAACAAAGATAAATGTTGGAAATGTATTGAACTCCGCGTAGATAGTCAAATAAATCATCAATGTGTGGGAGAAGATATTTTTTGTTGCTAGTGATATTGTTAAGTTCTTGATAATCAATATAGAGTCTCATTGATCCATCTTTATTCTTATAAAATAGAACAGGTGCTCCCCAAGGTGATGCACTAGGGATTATGAATCCTTTATCATGATTCTGTTGGATTTTCTTCTTCAATTCATGTAACTCCATTGGGTCTATTCTATATGGTGTCTTTGAAATAGTTTTAGCACCCGGTATGAGTTCTATTGAAAACTCAACTTCCCAATTTGGAGGAAGCCCTGGAAGTTCCTCCAGAAATACATCATGAAACTCCCATACAATGGGTTTATTCTTAATCATGAGTTTCTCTCCAACCATTTGAGATAAATAACCTTCAATTATTGGAATCAAGACCCATAAGATCGATGAAATTTCCACTGGAAGGTTATATTCTTCCTTTCATCGATAGATGATTGTTGATTGATCTGGAATATGAAATGTGACTTCCCTTCTTTGGAAATTGATATGAGATCTACATTAAGAAATCCAATCCATTCCAAGAATCACATAAACTTCCACTATAGGAAGGATCACAAGATTTGAAGGAATCACTTGCCCACAAACTTCAATCGGAGAAGAATTGTAAACTTTTGATGCGACTGTTGTGCCATTTGGGGTTTTCAGAGATAACTCAACATCTAATTGTTGAGGTAATATGATAATAACCTTAGAAAATTATTCATAAATAAAATATTGGGTGGATCCAGAATAAAAAAAAACATTTTCTACTTTAGAGTGTATGGTAAGTGTACCTTTCACCACTTCGTTATCGTACTCCACATCACTGATGGAAATTGCATGTGATTTTCCTTTGTCTCTGTCCTTAAGAGTTTGTTGAAGTTAATCATCATCAAGAACCCTTGGATTTGGGCATTGTTTGGCATAATGCCCTATTTCATTGCACTTGTTACATTGAAGTTTAGTAGGTGCATTCTGTGTATCCCTTTCTTTGTTTGCATCATTAGATATCTTCTTCCCATTATTTTGACATTCAATTTCCCAATGACCTTATTTTCTACACTTAGAACATTCTATTGTCCCTTTAAGAAAATTCCTTATATGTTTATTTCAACACATTGAGAATAAGGGAAAATTCATCTTCTTTTCAGTGTGTTCTTTATATTTTCCTTTGAATTCCACTTTCCTCTTCTTATCAAACCCATATGACTGATGGGTTACTCCAATATCCATCTCACCCTTGAGAGAACATCGAAAAATTTCCTCGTAGCTATTGAAGTCTCTTATGGATAACTCCCTTCTAAGACATGGTTTTAAGCCACTCAATAATCAATAGATCTTACTCTCTGGTTGGATAATAATTATGGAAGCGTACATTGATAGTCTTGTAAAATTTACTTCGTAGGTACCAACCAATTCATCATCCTTTTGATTTAGCTCAAAAACTCATTCTCCATATTTTTTCGAAGAATACGAGGGTTGTACTTATTGAAAAATATGTTCTTGAACTAATCACATTCCATAGAATCAGTTTTTTCTCTTTGACTCATTTTCATGATAAGATTAAACCATGGATCATCTTCACTTTCCAAATGATATACTGCTAAGATGACTTTATCATGTTCAGAACATTATATAATTGGAAATATCATTTTAGTGGTACTAATCCATTGTTCAGTAACTAATGGATCTTAAGACCCACTGAATGAAGGTGGGCGCTACCTCATGAAGGATTCAACTGAATTTTTCTCCTTCCTTTTCTCGCTTGGAATTCCTGCATGATTCATAGCTTTAGAATGTTGTGTGAGCATGGATACAATATTTTTCATTCCAGCTCCCATAATTTTGGGTTTCTCAGGGGGACAATCATTGGATTGCCCGTTGCATTCAGTATTAACATGGTTCCTTTGGGTTCTATCCATTGACTAAAAAAGTGGCATATTGTGAGAAATAATAATCATAATAGGAAAACAACATAATCTAGAATAAAATTTCACACATTAGGTCTCATCATAGGTTATTCATGGCCATTCCTAAAACACTACTATTTTTTCTATGCATAGACATATCCTTAGGGTTCTTACTAAGGCTTTCACATCCTAGTTTCCAAAGGTTGACTATACCTTTCCTCTGATACCTACTATAATGACCCATACTTTACATACATTGTTATTACTTCGTAATTGAAGCACACTTATTACAACATATAACAAAACCATGAATAGACTATATATGGTTAGCGTCTTTAGAAACTGGGAAACATAAACAACTGGTTCATAAATCATCTACATTGTCTCCCACTTATTTCATCATATCTAGAGTCCCTTTGGGAATATCCTACTCAATACCATTATTCCTGACTTGGGGAAAAGAAAACATACAAAAGGATGAGCTCACATTCTCAGTAAGGGTAAACAAAGGAAATATCTATCATATCATATTCATAAGAACATAACATTTTGAAAATATTAACCTCCAAAAGAGATCATAATATCATAACATGAGATAAATCATAGTAGTGTAATGTAATCTCATTAATCATAAAATAAAACATGAAACTTTGTGGAATACACACATAATCATAGAAAATCATTTCATATTAGTCATGACACATTTCCAAAACTATCATAGCGGACAAAGACCATTTCTGAACCGAGTTCACTCCTCGTTCCAGTCCTGTATCACTGAACCAGATTAACATTCCGTTCTATCCATGTCTACCTAATGAGATATAAATTTTTACCCAATTAATTGGAGGGAGATATAGGTACCACACATCTCATAATGAAACCATTCTTATGTTTTCCACAAAACCATAAATCATACATCATAAGATAACCCATGTAATAAATATGGGATTCTTAAACATCATCCCATCATAACATAATCCATGTAAGATAAAAGGACTTTATAGAAATAATTTCATCACAACATAATCAAATAAATGTAATAATATGGATATAAACATAACCCTATATTATCTTTGATGGAAAATAATTTTGATAAAACACTTGAACTCCATTCTTGAGGAAAATATCTTTTCTACTTCAAAAACATTTATCCTTTCTCAACATGTCATACAATTTTAAACTAAATTAAGTTAATTGAAAATAGTCTTGAAATCTTGTAAAGGAAGATTCATGGAAATAATATTCTATATAATCATATTATTCTATTCATGATGTATAAGTTAAAAAAACATTTTTCTCGTACTTTGGCTAGAAGTATCTCGTACTAAAAAAGACAAATGATTCCTTTCATAACTATTACTAAAAATTCATCGAAAGGTAAAATTGGATTTAAAAACATGTAGGATGATATAAATAATATTAAATATTGATGAAACATAGATTTGGATGATAAATATGATCCTATTAAATACTTATGAATAAACAATCTTGGACAGATGATATTGGAAGAATTATCCCTTACCTTAGGTCCGATATGCATTGTATGTATCTGAATCTCCAGTATAATGATTTAAATAATGTCACTGACTTATTCTAGAACCATATTAATTATTCTGATATCATATATGTTCATATTCTTATCTTCTTATTAATAATATTTCATTTCTACTTGTTATTCGAGTGTTCATTTCTTTATGTTCTTATGTGTGTTTTGTCCAATAAATTCTTATAAAAAATTTTAGATTATAGATATATCATTTAAAGAATGGTATGAGTATAATATATATCATATATATTCATTCAATTAATTTATATATTCACTATTCAATGAAGATCATGTAGAACTAGTCGCATCACATCGTGAAGATGGTAGACCATATGTATGCACGAGTGATGATATTGTTCCCATAATTATATGAATGGAATTGGAGTTTATGATATAATATCTCAGAACAAGTATCATTTTATAATAATAATATATATTTATTCATTACACCATTATACCAATCCATGTATGGTGGTGGTGGAAAACTGATTACACCACGGCACGGAGACGGTATTCTGTACGTACGCACGCGCAATGATTTCAATTTACGTAGGGAAGATAGAAGGAGAAATATGGTTGTTTAATATTTATAATAAAATATAATTATATTAATGATACTAATGTTATGACTTTATATGGAAAAAAATAAAGAAGAGGATGTAGAAGAAGAAATAAACTTGAACGAATCTGTAGAAGAGATTACCTCTTCCTCGACGTGCCTCTTTTAAACTTCCTCTTAGTGCTCTAGATCTGGTCATTTGAGAAGACCATAAACTCTATGATATAACTAGAGATTTTGATAAGAGAAATGGGAAGTGTTTGGCCAATCTTGAAGGCTCAAAATTGTGTGAAGATGAGAGGGAGGAGGTTCCCTTTTATAAGGGAGGAGAAGGGCACCTTTGGAAACATAAGAAATATTAATTTATAATAAATTCCAAACCCACTTAAAAAACTCAAAAATGAATCAATTAGAATATTATATGATATAGGTTTGTAATCTCTTCAACCAATAAAATTTAAAATTTATTTGAATTTAATTTAAACCATATCAAATTGAATTATCCTTATTTAATCTATTTAATTTTATTTATGGTAATAATATTCTAAATTTTAAATTGTTATAAATAATTATATATGTGTTGTGAATTGTCAATAGTTGGATACATAATGAAATTTTAGACCATATAAATTTAAATTTAAAATTTTTAAATAATTTTGGGATTTTTAAACAATTTTAAAACATGTATTTTTATAGAGTAACAAAAGTGTCAATTTTGACACTATTCATTTATTTGAATTCCAATAAAATCTACACAGAGTATATATTCGATAAAAAAAAGATTTAATAGATTCCTAAGAGGTCATTGTATTATATAAAATTCGTGGATCACATTAAATAGTGATATAATTTTTATTTTAGTATTTTTAAAACCATTTATTTGATATTTAAATCAATAAAATAATTTGAACATCACTATTTTTCCATCATTAATGTTAATTATTTTATCCCTAAAAATTATAAATAAATTCACATGATGTAGATAATTTTATTATATTTCTGGAGACTATTCATGTTCGATGTTTTATAAATTTTATCACTAAATTAAAATTATCACCCTTATAAGAAATAAGAGAGTGACATGTTGTCACTTTCTTTGGTTTTAATAATAATTATATAATTTTCATTGTAAAAAGACAATGAAATGAATCTATTATGACCCTTATATGGTTTGGGTCTACTTTGATTTATTCAATAGAATTTTGGAAGGTGTATGGTTAATTTTATAATCTTATTTTTACCCTTAATTACCCGATTTACCTTTAACTGTAAAAATTAGAGTAGTTACTATTCATAATATCATAAAAATAAAATTAACCTATTAAAATAATTTGGACAAACTGAATCCAAATATAGAATCCATTTTTCCAAATTCAATACACAGAAGATGCAGTAATTAATATAAATTTAATCCAGTTGTCAAGAAAACAGGGTTTAAAAGTTAAAACATTGCCAAAGATTGAAATGTTTTTACATATGAATTCGAAGTAAAATTAATGGTAATGACATACATTATATTAAATAGTAAAAATATATTCTATTTATACTTTAAAATAATTCAATATTTTAATTTAACTATATTAATTATCTTGATTAAAAAAGTTGTTTTTATGAAAAATTTAGCGTATTTTCACTATTCATCAAAATATGAAAGTTATCAGAAAAGTATCAAAAATTTATCTAATGTAAATTTTTATATCTTGATTAAAAATAACAAGTTCATATTTTCAAATTGAACTCATAAAATTTTCAAAAATCAGAATAAAAATGGGTGCCCCATCAAAAGTCGGAAAATTGTATTTTTGAAAAAAATGATTCTTTTTCCGAAAAATTGGATTTTATTCTCATATCATATGTAAAATGAATTATAATGTTAAATTAAATTAAAAATTTGGTTTATGCTATTTATAACGGCTAATTTATATAATATTTTAATAACACATCTTTGTTTAGTGAAACTCGGAATTGCGTTCAATTCAAGCTACCGAGGAAGGTTGCTCTAGCGCTAAATGCAAGCCAAGCTAGTGTTTCATTGTGTGAAAGATTCCTTTGGATCTGCGTATAACATAAGACATAAAAATATATTTCTCATAAAATATCAGGGTGTTACAAATATGGTTTAAAACAAGATCCATGATCTTGGTATGATGGACTTATCAATTTTCTAATCTCTAATGGTTTTACTAAAGGAATTGCAGATCCCACTCTTTTTATTAAAGGAATTTCTAAAGATGTTTTGATTGTACAAATATAAGTTGATGATATTATTTTTGGATATTCTAAAAATTATTTATGTACTGATTTTTCAAAGACTATGAAACATGAATTTTAAATGTGTTTAATGGGAGAACTCAAGTATTTTCTTTGCTTTCAAGTATTTCAAAAGAAAGATGGTATTATATTAAATAAAAGTAAATATACAAATGATATTTTAAAATGTTTTGGTTTGGATAGTTATAAGGGATGTGATACACCTATGAGTACCACCTGTAAGTTGGATGATGATGAAACATGGAAACCAGTCGATCAAACTAATTATAGAGGTATGATTGGTAGCTTACATTACATTAATGCTAGTCGACCATATATCATGTTTAGTGTATTCATGTGTGCAATATTTCATGCTAATCCTAAACAATCTCATTTACTTTCTGTTAGAAGGATTTTTAAATAACTTAATTATACTACCAATTTAGGTTTAGTTTATCCAAAAGGACAATATTTTGACTTAAAAAGTTATTAAGATGCTGACTTTTCTGGTTGCAAGCTAGATAGGAAGAGCACATCTGGAACATGTCATCTCTTGGGAATGTCCTTGGTATCATGGTGTAGTAAAAAATAGAACTCTATTGCATTGTCTACTACAAAAGCAGAATACATTGCTGCTGGTAGTTGTTGTACACATATTTTGTGGATGAATCACACTTTATTGGACTATGGATATCAATTAGAAATGTGTCTATAAATTGTGATAACACTAGTGCAATGAAAATATCTATGAATCCCATGTCTCACTCCCGGACTAATAACATTGATGTCAGACATCACTTTTTGAGAGATCATTATCAAAAGGGTGATATTTCTCAAGAATTTATTGACTCTGAACATCAATTGGATGATATTTTCACCAAGCCCTTAAGCTATGAAATGTTATAATATATTAAACATGAGTTAGGTATGATTGATGAGTGAAACTGATCCGTGATACCAATCAGTTAAACCGATCAGTGAAACCGATCTGTGAAACTGATCCGTGAAATCGATATGTGAATTCGATTAGTGAAACCGATCAGTGAAACCAATCACTGAAACCGACCAGTGAAACTGATCAGTGAAACCAATCTTGCTACCGTTTGAGTTATACAGTATATGAAATCGTTAGTGTTTATCGAAATGTTGTTGTTTTACTAAATCCACATTACATTTAATATTTTATCCCTAAATGATAAAATTAATGACCCGCATCTATATTAATTCCTCTAAACTGTTGACCTTCCATCTCCCTCCGAACTTAACTTTTTCTGAATCTGGGATTATCAATCGTCTTAAACCTTTTGATCCTATCAAACCTCTAAAATCTCCAAATGGAAAAGTAAATGCTAAAAGACAATGAATATAAAATCTCATAACCTATGAAGCTTGATCGATGAGAATCGGGAAGTAGAACTCAAAAATCAATGAACCCGAAACTAGAGACATGGATGGTCACTGTAGAAAAGGAAGTAAGTTCCGAATGGGTGTTATCCAGTAAGTCTGCACTTTTGAAAGTGTTGGAGATACAAGGATGGAAGGACATGTTCTGTAATAATAACCGAGTATACTACCCAAATCTAGTGCATGAGTTTTATCTGAACATAAGTATTGTATTGGATGAAGTAGAAGCTGTAAGATTAGCATCAGTCATCAAAGGGAAGAAGATAATTTTTTCATTGAAGAAATGGGATGAGTTTCTGGGGGTAACTCATAGAGGTAGATATGAGGATTACAATGGTAATATTCCTCCTACCACTGAATATTTTTCATATGAGTGTTCTCTGGAGATGTTAATTGGAAAATTTGAATCTAGAATAATAATAGGTATTGAGTTAGATAGAGAAACTAGAATCTTGTTTAAGTCTATTCAGCAACAAATCTGTCCCAAAAAGGGTGATTTTGCTTCTGTGAAGTATCAAGATGTTTTCCTATTTTTTTATTGCTAAATGATGATAATATCAACTTGTGTAGATACACTTCTATTAATATTTCTAAGATATTAATGCCATCCAAGATGGCTACAACTTTGTTCTATTCGTAGCAAATATCTGCCATGCTAATGATTTTGGGATATGTTGAAGATGGAGATGAGTGTATCTCATCTAGTAGTAGTTTTTGTATTAGAAAGGATATCTGTAAAAGATTGAAAATAAACTGGAATCCAGGGAAGAAGACTTGGGTTACTGATGAAGATAGGTTGTATGAGTCCTTTAATCCTACTGACCACTCTAAGAGGCCAAAGGGGATGAGAGGACCCGGTTTAATAAATGATGAGGAAGTTGTTTATTATGATGAGGAAGAAGAGTCATAATCTCATAAGGAAATTGGCGAGTCATGCAGGAGGGAAACAGAAGAAGATAAAGCTGATGATAATGTCGATACTGAAAAAGAACCTGAGTAACCCCCTTATTACAAGATTGACACTGATATAGTAAGTCATAAGAAAATAAAAATGGAATTTGTACCAGCTAGGCCACCTGTTACGTTACCTGAGTTAGAACACATTATAGGTGATGAAGAAGATGATGACACTAAAGTATCAAATTCTGAGCAGTATGAATCTATTATCAAAGTCAATACCAATGAGACTTCGGTAAATAATAATGGAAACGGTGATGTTGATAATGATGATGATGATGATGCATATTCTCAACTAGTGGATGGTCATGATATGATTCAAGCCGATCCAAAACCTCAATTAGATGAGCATGAAACTGATCCTAAGGCTGAAAAGATAGTGCAGACAGTGTTTGATGTAGTTGGGGAAGACACTCATGAAAATTCTAGTAATTCTGATTTTTTAAAAACCTATGTGTACCTCTTATAAAGATGCATGGGAAGAACAGCCAGGTTTTTTAGTTCTAGGATTGGATAATTTAGAGGATGGAGAAGAGGAAGATGAAATGAATATTTCATGAGTAAGCCATCCAGTTGAGGCTGGACCAGTTTTTGAAAAAGTGCAAGTGACTAGAGAAAGACCTGGTTCTTCTGTATCTCGATATGGTTTTGACAGATTTAAAGATGAGTTGCTCCATGTAGTCAGAGAAACAACGAAAGAGGAATTATCTAATTCTCATGCTCCTTCTCCTGTGAATATATCTGAGGCTGTTATGGATAATGTAACTCTAATAGTGGTAAATATTATTAAGCCATACCTATGTAATACTGGTGAAATGATTGGCAGAAACATTTCCTCTCTCAATCTAGCGCTCAAGGATTAGAGAAGTGTCATAGTATCTCTTTCAGGAGAATTTAGATCAACCATCACTAGTATGATAGAAGTTTTGAGAATATTGAGAGAACACTTGAAGAAATCTGATTTCAGAAAATCGAAAGCTGACATAACTCAGATTGTTGCTTAGGATAGCTCCTCCAATGTGACCAAGATCACTGGTCATGAGATTAATGCCTTAAAAGATGATATAAAATAAGAGTTACCTACTTTTGGACTGATTCTGGACTTGGACTATATGAAAATGATGAAGGAAAATAGTGATCATAATCACAAGATGGTGGAGCTGTATTCAGATGATGTTATTAATGATCAAAAAGAGATCAAAGAAAAAGTGGATCGCTATTTTTCTAAAATTTATACCAAGCATGAGTTAAACCGTCATTTTAATGTCATGGCTGATAATTTAAGTCTATCTTCAGTCACTGAATCCTTAAAGGCTGAAGTACAAAATTTGAAGGATTTTACTCCCACTTTTGAGAGTTTCATGTAAAAAAATATGACATTGAGAAGGCCATGAAATATGGTGGTGAAGTAATTTAGGATTTTATCAATATGCTCAATCCATATATTAATGTTCAAGAAAAGAAAAAATTTTAGTCCTACGGCTGAGGCTCTTAGTCCATCCAATGTTGCTCCTGTTCAGATATCAGTTTCTCAAGATCTGTACAATATTTGTCTAATCATTCAACAACCACCTTTAAGAGGATCTGCTACCCATCATCAAGTGACCTTAGCACCTACTATGTTTCCAGCCTGAGCTGTGATACATCCTCCATCCATCCAGCCTAATCAACCATCCACCAATCCTCCTTATGGCCCATCCATTCCTCCCTCTGCTAAAGAGAAAGAACCTCTGCACCCCAAGAAATAGTTGTCTCTATCATTTCTTGATAGGGTGTAGTTTTCCTTGTATCATTTCAAATGTTATTTTCAATGAAATATTTTTTTCTCTCTCACCCTCTGCTCTCTCTTTTTATTTTTTTGATAATCCAAATGAGGGAGAAATTGTATAAAAATATCCCAAAGGGGTAGAATAGTATCAATATATATCAAAGGGAGAGAATAGTAAATATATCATTCTAAGAAATATCTAAAGGTAAGACCTGTATATAAGGTCTAAATAAGATTTAAGCTCTAATGTCATGATATCGATTATATATTTTTTAATATAGGGGGGGGGGGTATACTGAGTGTTATATCATATTCCCTATTCATTTATGCCATAGATTTCTGATTATCAAAATGAGGGATATTGGTGAACTCTCTGTGCGATAGATATTTTCATAATCACAAATCATTATTTTGATGTGTGTCAAATAGTCATTTATTCATTTTTTTCTAAATGTGTTTCTATATGTTTAAGAATGTCTACATAACTTTATCAATGATAATTTATGGTCTACTATTGACCTAGAAGTGTTCTAGATTAAACAGACACTTTGTAAGAATTTCTTATTTTTGACTCACCGTTAGTTATATTTTTGACTCACCATTAGTTATATTCATGAGTCATTGATAGTTAAAGGGATGATACAATGAAGTGATAAACTGATGGATGAGTCACAGATATAAGAAAACCTCATAGTGAAACCGAAGTGTGTCTCACCGATTACAAAGGTCTCACCGATGACAACGGTCTCACCGATGAAAAAGGTCGCACCAATGACAATGGTCGCATCAATGACAACGTTCATGAAGATGACAACAATCGTATAAATGACATCGTTCTCACCGATAAAAATGGTCACATTGATGACAACGGTCACATCAATGACAATGCTCACACTGATGACAATGGTCACACCGATGACAACCGTCACAACATTGATCACATGACTTACCAAATCCGATGTTGATCAAATGTCCTACTGAAGCCGATGATGATCAAATGACCTATCAAAGATGATGCTGATCACATGACCGAACGATGATTATGCTGATCACATGACCTACCAAAGATGATGCTGATCAAATAACCTACTGAAACCGATGCTGATCACATGACATACCGAATTCGATGTTGATCAAATAACCTATAAAAACTGACGTTGATCACATGACCTACCAAAGCTGATGCAAATTCAAATGCCCTACTAATCACATGACTCAATGACAATCCTGAAAAATGTTTGAATTTATATTAACTCTTATTTACTTCCAACGATCATATTTTATAAATTTAATGCACCTTCTATTAATTAATGTTGATTTTTGGATGTTAGGGAACTATACCTCGTACCGGTGAAAAAGTAATCATTCCCTTTTCCGGATCACAAGGAATAAATAAGAGATCGATCTATAGACAAGATTAGAGAAAACCATCCAAAGGAATAGTCAGAAAGAAACACATAAGAAGATGAGGGATTAGGTGTGTGTAAAGCACAACAAAACCAATGAATAACATGACGAACACCTGTGAAAACTAGATAGCTTCAAGAAGATCAATCACCTAGAACAAACATTGAAGCCAAGTTGTTGTTCTTACTAAACATCATATGCAAAAGGATGAATAATTGTAGCTGAGAAGAACAAAAACACTCTATTTTGTGTCATCCTCATGAGAATGGACTCAAATACCATCTACAACATCCAAATGAGTCCAGAGCACATTTGCAATCACTCAAAGAATTCTAAACTCATTATCCATTTACTTTCACTATAGTGAACCTTTTTTTTACATTTTGAGAACTGTTTGTGCATATGTCTATTTAGACACACACTGACTCCTGAGTTGAACTAAATGATACTAAATCCCCACACCAAATATTTTACACCATATTGTATCCAACTGTGAATTGTGGAAGAGGTCAAGTGTGACCTGGATAGCTTATGTGTTGTTGGTTAGTTTTCCAACGTAGAACTATGGTAGAGGTCTGAGGACCTAAACAGTCTGAGTACTGTTGTAAAACCCTCGATCCATGGTGTGGATCATAGTTTATATAAACTATTTAAGAGTAATAAGTCTCATCTTGAGACTGAACCTCTTTCATTAAAACTGTTGTGCTTTTTTATTTTGATAAAACTATTTTGAATATTCCGCTAAAAAGTATTCTAAATATAAATCTATTTTAAAGTAACTTTGATAGTTGAACTAGAAATTGTTTGTAATTATTTTGAACAAGTAAGTTAGTTTCAAAAGCTAACATAATCTTCAGATTTAGTTAACTAAGAAGTCATCAATCTTTGAGAAATTTATTGAACATTTACAGTACTTATAAATTCACTACAGTTTAACTTGTTTTATAAGTTGGTGGATTTTAATACAAATCTTTTAAACATAAATTGTTAAGTGGAACTCAATTCACCCCCCTCATGAGTTTCCACTCCGACCAACATCATGTAAATGAGAATTTGGCTAATTGAATATGAATTGAAAATGGTCAATGTTTTAAGCGGTTCTGGAATAGTAATAATTTCCATGTTTTTGTTTTGAATTGTGATGTCTAATGGAATTTAATATGCTTGGTTGTGTTATATTATGCTTATGGTGACATGATAAATAATCATGTTCACAAGGATTTTTAAAGTGTGGTATTTAATAGTGGTTCTTTGCCCACATGTTGAGTTAGGATGAGGCTCCAAACTGCACCCCATAAATGCATTGGTTAGGGATGGGAACTAAGGCTCTATTCCCATAATGGTTTCATTCCACCTGGACTAAGGCTTTGAGGTGAGGAAATGTGTGGATGTGTTATGTGTATCCCTAATGAGATTTGTACTTGACTTACTTTCCCCTATGCATTGTAATTGATATCCTTAGACCCTTGTGTAGATGATATTTATGTGTAACCCATGTAACATGTGATGAAAATGAATTATGTAATGATGTTGGTATAAGAATTGGAAATGGGATAGGAAATATTCATGAATGAAATAAACTCAATTAACATATACAACCAGAATTGTTCCTTTTCTACTTACCATTTATTTTTTAATTTCATTCACTATCTATAACACTAGATATTTTATAGGCTTCGTTGGTATTGGCTGACTGAGTATTGTACTCAGAACCTACTCGAGCCGTCATTGGGTACTTGATAAAACCCCTTGGTTGTAGTTCAGGACAAGGGAAGAGGCCCTATGCAAGGATGTTGACTTGGTCTCAGGATGTACATGGAGAAGGACATGAACATAGAGTCGGGACCCATTTTGGATATTGACCTTTTGTTTTATTTTGAGTTTTATTCACTTTTGACTACAATTATATCATGTCATGGTTGTATTTGATTTGTGGTTTGTTCCATGTTTTGGAAAAGTTTGGTTATTCGTGTTTATTTGTTGTTCATAATTGTTTCGCTATTTATATGGTATTATGCTGTGGATTACTCTCATAAAGAGGGTATTGTCTCTCCTTGTGACTTATTAGACCCTCACCGCTAGTTGGAATCCTCTGGCATATAGGGAGGCATACATGAGGACATGTGATGACATGGATCAGGGCACCAGTTTAGTGGCATCCAAGTCGGGGATGTTACAAAAACTATATATTCAAATAGATGGACTTACAAATTCATTAAAGGTGATGGGTAATGTTAATTAAGAATTATCATTTTCAAAACATGTCTATCTTAAGAAAGAAAAAAATCTTCCTCAAGACCCATATAGAAATGTGGAATTATTTTTTCTAAAATGATTATTATAAGAGGCC
This sequence comes from Viscum album, assembly GCA_963277665.1. Lineage (NCBI taxonomy): Eukaryota > Viridiplantae > Streptophyta > Magnoliopsida > Santalales > Viscaceae > Viscum > Viscum album. The sequence goes on from OY728160.1 coordinate 1,859,055,913, forward strand.
GAGTCATCATGGATGCTAAAAACATAGACAAAAAATTAATAAGTAAATCTTTGAAATCATAACATTTTGAAAAAGGTTCATAACAATAATTCTATGGGATGATTATGGATTAATATAATAATGATGTTGAGATACCAAAAAAATAAAAAAATTCAAGATAAAGAAACAATAATGGAGTTAAAAGTTGGGGAAGATAGTTATTTCTCTTATATATGATTGAGATTAATAATGAGTTTTGGGATGATGCACATATATAATTATTTTTTGTTCATCCTATAATCCCATAGATATATAGAGATATTAAGGATAATTTATTTTTGGAAAATAAGAAAAGGTGTATTTCAGTGTATTTATCAATCTTTATGTTCTACCAACTTGTTAACATTTAATTTTATATGGCTAAGGTGGGGATAAAACCAATAATTATACATGTAATTAAATTTAATAACATCACCATGTATTTTATAATAGATCATCAATATACCAATACATTCTACAATTCCATTTGGTTTTACGTTATCAAACCTATCATGTTGGCACACATCATTGTTATTTGATTGGATTTTTTAAACAATTAACCTTCCAATTTATACATAAATTAAAGGGTAATACAATGTTGTATACCCCGTTCAATTATATATGATCTTTATCCAAGGATTAGATTCTTTTTTTTGAAGATTTATTCAATTAGAATAAGATACATTCTGAGTTTTAGTACAACTTATCATTTTCAATATCATTGTTAATCTAAAATTACTATAAAAACCATGGATTATATACTATGATATTTTAATAGAAATTTAAAAGGAAAATATGACCAATATCTTCCCTTACCTGGCTTATCATAAAAATAAACCTTTTACTCTCTAATTAAAATGGCCCTCATATTAGGCTCTATAATGAATGAGATACTGAATCCAAACATGTTGGATAGAGATAGAGAGTGGAAGTGATTATAACCCAATCATTGTCTTTTAATGAAATATATGATTAAAATAATTCAATGGAATGTCATATAAATTAATATTTGGGAGATGATATATGATAACATTCATTCAGTAGATCAATAGGTTATGATTTTTAATAATTCATTCTTTATAATATATTCAATAGATTATTTTATGATAAATAAGATTAAGTGAAATCTTATCCCTATATAAATCCATCACATTATGAATTTTAATATTGTGTATACTATATATTACAACCTAGTGATACCAAAGTCCCAATAAAAGGATCATATATTGATTAATATGTATCTTTTGAAGATGTTTATACAAGATACATCAAAATTACTAAACTATAAATCTCTAAAATTATAAAATTATCCCCTATATGAGGGCTTTCTAGTAGATATATTATATTATAGTGAAAATGTACTACAAAATATGGCCATAAAATTATCAATGTCATATTGAGAAATCATAAGTATGAGAAAGTGATGTAGGTATCTGGTGTTGTAATTAGGAAAATTAGAATAATAAGATTCCATATGAGTTAGGAACATTTGATTGATTAATTTTTTAAATAGAGATAATGTAAGACCATTTATATTTATTTCAAAACTCCCTATAATAAAAATTAATATGTCTCAAAGATTCTCATACACATACCACAGAAAAAAGAGCAACAAATACCAATAAAATTATGTTAAAACATTAAAATTTATGAAACATTAATTGATATATAAGTCAAATAAAATAAGAAATGATATAAAAGTAATAATACCACATTAAAATATAAAAACAAAATTTATTAAATATCCAACATAACAAGAAAAAATGAGAACTATATAGTCAATGATAGCTATATAATTAATTAAAATCCTTTTAAACATGATATATATATTCATAAAAAAATTGAATATGAAGAATTATTTTTAAGAATCATTTAAGGAATCATATTCAAACATAAAAGTGTAATTTTATCATTATTTTATCATTTCATGTACAATAATTAAATATACATGTATTCGAAAGGTATATTGATGTTTTCAATTGACATATATTAAATTTGGTAATATAATCAAAATGATAGTATATTAAACATATAATTAACATTTATTGAATAATGATTGAATAAAAAAAATAGTAGTAAAGTAATGGTAAAAAGATATTTATTATAATAAAATATTACATTCAAAACATTATCTTTTAATATATATTTAGTGAAATTTTTTAGATATTTTGTAAAAGTTTTAGAATAATTCTCATACTAATAGATGGATAAAAATAAATTGTCCTTTGAAAAAAAATAGGATATATGTTAAAATTCATTTAATATTATATGTTATATGTTTTTAAAATATATATTTTGTTTTTGGGGATCTCTACGTTATGAAATTAAATTTATATCCTCAATATAATTTTTTCTAATATATATATTAATTTTTTATTTAAAATTACTCAAGTGAAAATTATTTTTTAAATAATTATTTCATTATGGGTTTCACATGTTTTTTTCAAAAATATTATCTTTCTACATTGCATATGTTTTTATTCAAAAGAAAAATCTCCCCCAATTATATATTAATTTAATTAAATTGTGTAAATAATTGAAAATAATGAATATTTTTTAAGAGCAGCTATATTTTTTTGGATTAAAAATTATTTACTTAAGAAGATAATTCTATAAAGAGTTCTTGAATAGATGGGGTAAAATAACAGTACAATAATTTTTAATAATTAAAATTATATAAAAAAATTATTGAGAATATTCTTAAGAATTTGACGCAATCATACAATTCCATAAAAAATTTCTTACCTAACATACCTATCTCCAATGTAATTTCATTGTTTTCCCATTACATTGTCATGTTTCTAATAAAATTTCTGACAATTTCACTTGAAAACGAATGTCTCCTACAATAAACCCAAAACAAAAACATCCACTAGTTATCTCTTAAGTACATCTCCAAATTCAACCTCATAAAAAATAAAATATTTTTTAGATTCCTATCACATGGAGTAGGCCTATATTGTTTAATGCTAATGAATTTATTGTGTGATGGAGCGAGGGACAAAAAGTCAGGAGTTGTTATTTTTCAAAATCATATATCTTGTCATTTGAAATTTTATTAAACCATAAGGTAAAATCTAATGGTTTCTTTTTATAATCAATAAAATTCTATAGAAATCATTTTCAATAATATAAATTAATATTTTTATTCATTTTATGGTGTAATAAGTATTTTTATTTTTTTACTAAATAAAATAATAATTTAATGATGTTTACATCATGAATGATTAATAAAACATAAATATTAATATTATTAATTAATTATTATGAATATAATATTTTTTCATATTTATATAATCGTTATAAATAAAGGAACATTAATAAATTAAATTAAATTCTTCTAATTTAATTCAAATTAAAAAACGGCGATTTTTAACCATTTATTCAGAACATTAACCATAACATCTATTAAATGAACATGAGAATCGACATCTATATCAAATATTTATATAAGATCTCATGCAAAATTATTGATGGTATGAACATAGTATCAATGAATAAATATTTAAACAATCTTTTTGAATAAGGAATGAATCATACTAAACACATTAAACTGATGGTTATGTTTACCAATTAATAACTATTAAATAATTTATAAGAATATATTAATTAATTTTAATAAGTAAAACAATTTTTTTCAATGGTCTTAAGATGATGTATAAAATATATAGATATGTTATATTTGGGGTAACCAGATCTCTGACCAATTGGGAATCTAGTGTAATAATATTTTTATTAATTTCCCATAATTGATAAATGTTTTTAAATTATTCCCATATTATTCTTTCTAATGGTGCACTTACCACCCACAATGAATTATTATTATTTTAAATATATTGTGATTCGTGTGATTTAGAATTATATTTCATGATCTATTTTCAAATATTCTTGATCCATATGTCACAAAAGATCTAAGGGTTTTGTTGACTCAATCATCATTTCCTTGAGTCATACTAATTATTATTTTTCCATATTATTCTATGTTTGATTCTTCATACCCCAATTATATCTAATTTTTTATCCGAATATTTATCTTTTATCGATTTCATTTTAATTAATTATACGATGTTATTATGATTGATTTTAATTCTCTAAATTCGTAATTTATTCAACATAACCATATTATTTCTAATAGAAAATGAATAATTTTTTTCAATGATATATATATTTTTCTATGTAAACTCTCATTTTAATCTTTATCCATTGTCACATCTCAATTTTATAACTGTTATTATTAATGTGTGTTTTATTAAAATTATAAAAAACACAAAAAAATCATTATATTTTTATATATTTTGTATCTTATAATATATATATATATATTATACACTAAAAATACAATATATTTTAATTCTCCATTACTGGGGCTCAAAATTTAGAATAATTTTTCAAATTTTATTTTCCACCAATTGATAGTGATTTTGAATGTGATTTATAAAATCATATCACAAAAAATAAAATAATATATAAAAATTTTGACTTGGATTATAAATACATTTTCATCTCATTATATAATTTATATATATTATATAAAATTATTCTTCGTATATAGAAATCTAAGATCCATTTTTAAATTTATATTTGGTTTGATTTTTTCTTGGGAAATGTTATATCAACTTATTTATTTCATTTTATATGTTACCACATAAAGAAGTTGGGTAGCACATTTCCTTTCATTTATTTACCCTATTCTGAGGTATGAATTATGTCATGTGGAACCCATATTTATCATTTACCATTTTTTGATTTTTTATATAAATTGTTTATCCATTTAATTCACAACATAACTTGTTATATCATTATAAACAATGAACGAGACCTGAATGGTAATCCCATATCTGATATATTCTAGGGAACTACTGTTGAGTAAAATTATACATTATTGTGGGACATATTTTGTTATCCAAGGTCCACTATGATATGGAACATGTGGTTATCCTATCCTAATATTATATTAAGGTCATAATGGTCAATATTATAATTTTGTTCACTGTTTATGCATTTATATCCACCATATTTTTATGCTATTATTCTTGGGACAACTATATTTTCTCATGTTTCCACATATTTCGGGTATGATATATGTTTTTCATCCATGATGGTCATTTGGATGTTATATTTCCTTATTCTGTGATATTATTTATTTTATCATTTCGTATAGTTAGTTTTTTATGGTTCAATTTTCATTTAAATAATAATATTTAATTTGTTAGATGTTTATGATCTAATAACATAAATATCAATGATAAATTTTTACCACATAGATATTTGAGATCAATACTTATTATGTTCATAGTTTCCTTATGAAATTAAATAAGAAATATATAAGTGTATACCTTCTACAGAGAATTTCAATGGTACTATTGAAGCAATATTTTTTAATAATTTGGTTTAATAATAAATCCCTTATAAACATATGTTTTCTTTGAGTGTCTGTATTTGTGACATATAATGTCTATTTTTCAGAATATTATATAACATAATTCTTTGTTTTCTATACTAATTTGTTCTTCATAGTAACCATTTTTTAAATGATTATCTACCTAATACATCAACATAAGAAGGACCTGCATCCTATTATATTTCCAAAATCATATTTGGATTATAGATATAATCACAATAATATCAATGAATTTTATTTTGAAATAAAATTAAATTATACAGTGTTCTATCAATATATAAAATTAAATCATCAATATAAAATTGAGGGTGAGATAATACAAGATTCATTAATATTAACATAGAAACATCAATGAGGAAGATAATCAACCTATTCATGGAAATTGTACATATATATGATATATGATTTAATTATATCATGATAATCTAGTTAATTTTATCGATTTATGTCCAACACATATCATGTAATCATAAACACAATTCATAGACCACTTCCAATACATATTAATGTTATAAAAATTATTAACTTAATTATGACCAAGAATAACATTAAGGATAAAGATAGCCCTATAATAAACATGTATATGGATAATATTGTCTATAAATAATTACATAATATATTTGGTTGGAATGTATAATGTTTTCACATTTAATATTTTATAAAATATTATATATTTTTTTCACATATAAAAAAATAAAACAGAAATCATACTTACTAGGAAACCCCATTAGAAAGAAATGGGTTTCAAAATAATGTTTCGTAGTATTGTAACATAATGTGTAAAAAACTAAATAATAAAATGTATTAAGAAATTTACGATGTTCATTATTTTACAAATAACCATACACAAGATGATTGAGTTCAATTAGAGGAATAATAAAAGAAAGGTGGACATATGTCTTTAAACAAATGATATCTGAGTGCAATGTTATATTAAATGGATAAAACATTAAACTACATAAAATTTTATTAAATAAAATTACATCATATTAAAATTTATGTAAAAGATGAGTTTTTATAATAATTATATTTGATATATAGATACATGAAAAAATTAAGTAAATATGTAAATTCTCTTTGTGGGGTTGATTTTAATATTAGACTTCAAAGGAAACATATTTATTATTTGTATTACAAACAAATGAATGGATAACATTAATTATATATATAACATATATAATAAATATATGAAGTATATTTTAATAATATATATGTAAAAATTATATTTAAAGATAGGGAGCATAATGCAAAATAGTTAAGGTGGTTTGAGGGATCCCAATCCCTCGGTCTTAACTCAGACATATACACCTCTAACTATTTGGACAGTTAAATTACATATATTTACTACACAATCATATAAAATAATAATTTATATTTAATAATTTATGATATATTTTATTTCATATTTTATTTGTTTACTATATTTATGTCACTCATGTTTATCAATTATGGTTTTTTCGATTAACTACTCCAAAATTGCATCAGTATATAGAAATTGTTCAATGTTGTTATAAAATAGTTACTTGATCACTAGATGTTAATAATTATAGATAAATAATAATTATATTATCATAGAATACCCCTATAGAAAAATTATTCCAAATGGATGTAAAATTAGAAACACAAGTTATTACATACATTTTAGGATATTTAAATTACTGTGATTGTGGTTTTCAAATATTATTAATATAATGTCAATATATACATTATATTATCATAATGAAGTAAAAAATTAATTTTTTATTAAGTTTTTTTTATTTTTAAAGCCATTAATAACAAATTTTAGTAGCATATTAATAACATCATCTATATAGATGCTCAAAATTAATTTATTAAATTGAATGTTTAATAGAATAATGAAATGGATTGTCATGTGTTTTAGGATGGTATTATTCATATTTAATTATATTTTCATTCTTCACACTATTATGAAATAAAAATTATTTAATATTATAAGGAATATGTGCGAGTAATAAATAAAATATATCGAATGTTGTGGGAAATTTAAAACAAACAGAATAACTTTATTGTAACTCCTTTAAACTGCTCTTAATCTCTATCAAAACAGTATTTCTGTTTTACCAAATCATTAGAAACATTTATATGGGATTTTAGGAAGTGTTTTTACTAGTATTTAACTTGGAATAAACATATATATATATATATATATGTGTGTGTGAGGTTAAAATACTTTATATGGGTAACATTTATTTGAAATAGGGAATGGGTTTTCAAATAAAATATTTAAGTTTTTTTCAATTATATTTGTATTATTGATTTTAGTTATTATATATACTACCTAATGATAGTTATTGAAGGATAATAGTTTCATACACAATATGTAAAATAATTATTCTATTATTTAACATGAAATATAGAATATTATATTTTATCATATTTTAATATCCTACCTATATTTTTATTATTTATAAAAATTAAACTAATGATCCTTTACCTATAAATAATTTTTTATACCAAAAAAATAAACCTATTTTTATGATATAATTATCAAAATAATGAAATTATAATATTTTATTTTACTATATAAATAATTATTGTATTAATTAACATAACACATTTTTAAAAAAATATATATTTATACATATAATATGTTATACTATGTGAGATATTATTTCCTGGTTATTTAAAATTTATAATTAGTTATTTAATTGATAGTAAACATTGATGATGATTTACTTTACCAAACCATTATTTTTCTACACCAATGGATATGTTATTATTCTAAGAGTCACGTTTCCATCGGTTGTTAAATTTTTCACATCCTACAATTGAATTATAATTTTATGATTCATCATTCATATAGTTACCTTCATTGATAATTAAAATTTAAAAAAGTTACAATCTAGTTTTTAATTTTTTGTTCAATTTTTTTAATGTTTTTATAATTTTTAAAATGTCAACAATCTGTTGATGTTCTTTAATTTAAAAATCTAGTTTTAATATTTACATGGGGTTAATATCTCATTATAAAGAAATTATTTTCTACTATTTATTTATACGTAATATGTAATGTTTTATTTTAATATATAAAAATATTTCTAATATTTTTCATGGGGATGTAAAATACATATACAAAATTCCTTGATGTATCATTCATTTGACCAATTCAAATCCAAAATTATTACCCTATCCAATATCATGACATGATATTTGAGTTTTAAATGCCATTATATATATATATATATGATTATATATATGAATTAATGAATGAAAACTATTATTGTTTGAGAAATTGGATTTATAAGATTCTATGTCCTCATATTTTTGGAATGTGATATTATATTGGTGAAAAATATGGGATTATATGACATACTAGTGATTAACTGCTGGATAATGACATGTTAATTAATCTTATGAAATTTTAATGTTATTCTCATATATCGATTTATATAATTAGTAGTATTATTACAAAAATTATCACCAATTATTTTATATTTATATTTTTATGTTTTTTGAGTGAGAAGTCTTTCTAATTTTGGATAAATTGAGTATTATTTATATGATTATTGATAACTAAAATAATAGAATTTTATCCATTAAATGTATTTGGATGACTCATGAAAATATTTATGGTGATTTTCTCGCATTTAGAAGATGTTATTGCTAATGGTTAAATCATAAAATTTCACACCAATCATTTCTAATTAACGTAATATAATAAATATAATTGATATTTATATTCAAAAATACTTTTAATATTAACCAATTAGAGGTGCTCACCAATATGTCAAATTAGATTTGTGGTCCCTGGATGGATAATGTCTAGTATATCATGAGTATAACTTAATTGATCCGTTTTTATCACTAGCTCATATGGTTTACAATTCCATGTCCCAAATATTAAAATCCCATATTTTCCAAAATTATACTTTAATTAATTCTATGTTAATATTTTTACCACCTTATTTTTATTATCATTATTATCCTTTTGAGCTTCATTAATCATCTCTATTATATATGGTTGATAATTTATTTTATTTTCATTGAGTGAAATTGTGTATTTATGATTTTCATTTCAATAATTTACAATTATTAGAATATTGGGTCCATTTAAATATTCATTATGGATATGTTTGTCTTAACATTTCTAATTGTAGTATCAGATACACTATTCATATTTACATAATAATACTGGATTGAGATGTTGATACCATTGATTAACAAGAATTTATAAAATCAGTTCATGTTTTACTCCTTCAATGTGAAAATTTATTTTATAATTATATAATAATTTTACATATCAAAATTCTATCTGTCTGGATAAAACATAAAAATATTAATTGTGAATATTACCGTAGCAACCGCTAAATCATATATAGTGAAATTTTTCTCCTGTGAATTAAACTATATTACGAAATATGATATCACTTGTCATTGATATACAACCCAATACTATATTTAATGAATCAATGCATATAATTTCCCCTTCCAACCATGATAGAAGTATGAGTATAAATGTAATTGTTTCCATCTACATAATCAACTTGCATCTCACATCACATTCATCTTCCTAGACAATCATTTTTCCTTTTCTAGTAATCATTGATAATTAAATTAAAATTATAGAGATTTTTCCATCCAGTCATTAATAATACCCAAATAAAAGAAGGAAATTTTTTATATAAATTTTAGATGTGGCTTTTGGATATTCTATAATTTTATTTCTAATTTATATTTCAATAGATGTCACCAATATTTTGTTAATATACACAATAAATATATCTTTCTTCATTTAGACATAACATTTAATATACCATGATTATAAATCATCCTTCAATAATGTCATTAAAATAATACTCAAATGATATTCAAAATTTTCATTACTTTTGGATTATATATAAATATCATTAATAATTTCTTAAATAATGTTTTTTATTTGATCTCAAAATAGAATATTCAAAATGACAAAAGATATTATGTTTTCATTATTGAATCTAGATGAAATCACAATGAATTCATATAGTCTATATAATATATGAAATTTAGACATCGAAATATCATCATCCTACAAATTCAATTTATTATATCCAAATAAAATATCCATATTTTAGAATTTTTATGTTCTAAATTGTTGATTGTGTGAGTCATCAAAATATGGTGTAAGATAGTTAATCTCCGTAGTTATTTTTCATATATTGTGGTATTCAATGATAAAGCACATTTACCTATAATTCATAATAGAAATGAGGATTGACGATGAACAGGGGTGGGGAACTAATGTGTATAAATTCCTTTTCATAATTCCCTAATAGTTTCTTTTGAAAACAACCACTTCTTTGAGAGCCTCTCTATAGGGACTCTTTCATATGAGAATATCTGTGGGAATAATTTATAGAGTGAAATCAACTTTTTTATATTGAAAAAGGATATATAAAATTCTAGAATAATTTATCATATTCCATCAAAATAGTAAAGTCATCAATGATGATATTTTCCTTTTTCTTGATCATTATAGTCTGGTAGGAATTCTTGTAAAGAAACTGTATACATTCCAGAAAAGAAACCTACAAAGGAGGTTTATCATTCTCCATTCAGAATTTTAGAATCATTGGATGGTTTGGGATTTAGAAAAATAATTATTTATTCTAGAATATTATATTGAATTGATATAAATATATCCAATCTGTTCTATTTATTGAATTATTTTCTTCTAAATAGAGTATCAAGTTATTTTCTAGGAGATTCTTCTCAAATTTTCTATTTAGAGAATATTCATATAGTTGGTTAACAATGAAATCATCATCAAGTGCATTCACTGATAAATCATCATCTATATCAAGTGGATTATATCAGTTTTCTATATATATCCACTTCATATTATAATAAAATTCAATGATTTTGATTTTAAATTTCATTAATTATTGAATAGATGTATATATCATTTGAATGGGATGTATTAATTTTTCCCTGATTAATTTATTGAATTATCCCCCAATAGAGGGTGGTTAATTTCTCATAAAGGTCTACACTATGAATATTTCTCTATTATAAATCACATGTCAGTAAAAAAGGATCATGATAAAATTTCATTATTGAATCAACCAAATAAATTTCCACCATGATGTTCATGAATCCATGTCCTATCATATTTTGAATCTCATTTCTAAAATGATTTCATTTCCAATCCCATTGGTTATTTACATGATTTCACCAATTGTCATCAATTATATAAAATAAATAATGTTAGTGATGAGAATGCATTATTTATTCATATCATAATTTAATAATTGTTAAATTAAAATGAATTACTCACAAACATGTTTCACTCCATATGTTATGACTATTTATTCTTCAATATATGTTTTCCATGGCGTGTTTCCAATTGTATTATCTAACATAATCCCAAAATATAACTAAAAATATCTCTAATTTAAAAATATTATAGCCATTATCATTATAGAAATTAGTATATGTTTTCAAACTAAAATACACTTCATATACAACTAGATGTATAGAGAAAAAATTATTCTAGGGATTAGCAACATTTTATATAAATTCTTAAAAAACTACATTCTAATTTGTTTTAATCATCATCATAGAATCATATAAATTGTTAAATTATTATCACATCCTTAGATAAAATAGGTTCATTTAAAATCATCAGTTATAAATTACATTAGGTTATTATATTAGATAATCATATGGGTAAGATAATATATGAATCGTCTATCATAAAAAACAACATAAATATGGAATATCATAAATCATATCATGGAAATATAGAAAAATAAATATAATAGAAAATGAACATAGAAATTATCAAATCAAATTTCATTTTTAATTACTATTAATCAATAAATATTAATAATTAGACAATTAAAACATCTAAAGCATCATTACATTATGGACATGGATAACTGTGTCATGCTAATGCATAACATTATAGATAGTGATAAATGCATGTTTCCCATTAATAATTATCTCACGATATATAATGTAATTCCAAATAGATAATGGGTGGGTTTTATAAATATGGTTCCACCCATCACATAATAATATTTCCTCTACATCTGTTCACATAGAATTAAATATTTTATAAGGCATAGGCCTAAGAAAAACCCATAAGAATGAAATGGATTGAACAGTAATTAATAAATGCATAAAAAATTGATAACTAATAAATAATATAATTAATTTTTTTTATTAACAAATTTTATATTTTAATAATAAAATAATAGTGTACATGGAATTATGGAATCTCTCATAAAAAGGATAATAAATTGAAAATACAAATGATATATGAACATTAATAAGATCATTAAACTTTGTATTAAGAAATGGTTAAATAACATTGAATAGTGGTGGGATTCTCTTATAATATATAAGTTAATTGGAGTAATTTATTTTAAAATTATTAATTATTTAGAATTTAAAACCTTACTTAATGTCATAGATGAAAATTAAGAAGTAAATATAAAGTTTCCCTTCCATAAAGATTTATTTAAATAAGATAGATTAAAGGAATGAATTAATAACTATTTAAATAAAAAATATGGAGGGTAAAAACAATGTAAATGTGTATGGAAATTAAATATGGAAAATATAAAATAATATATTTAGATAAGATACATAAATATATAGATGAATATATTCACGTATAAATAGCGTGATTGTAATAGAAAATAAGAATAATGGTTTGGGAGAGCCCATCCCTCATGCCGTAACATAGCATAGGTTCTAATTTAACATATTGAATAGTTAAATAATATAATTTAATCAAGTAATTTAAAAATATAATAATTTATATTTAATATTTTATTATACCATAAATATCATAATTTATACTTTATTAGATTTAGATTATTATTTTTTCTCATTTTGGTTTTTTATTTTACAAATTCTATAATTAAATTAGTCTATGGGTAATGATCAAACATTCGGTAAAATATATATATTATCTTAAAATGTGTGAAGTTATGGATTCCACATCATTATACTAGGATTTGTTTTTATATTCTTATTTTATCATATTCAAATAATCATTATTATTTAATTTTAATATTATTAATATATTTATCATATAATATGTCTAAAATATTAATCAAATTCAATATATTATATTTTTCTAGATGTCAGTATATATGATGAACATAAGGGGACTTAGTAATAGATTCATAACGTCTTCTATATAGGTATTTTGAACAATATTTAAATAAAGGAATGTTATAAATAACATAAAAATAGAGTATTTTGAATTATAGGATAATATAATTCCTATTTAAGTAGAATTATATCATTTATAATATTATATTATATTATTTCATAGAATTTACAAGGAATTTTATGTAATAAAGGGAAATATATTGAATGTTGTAATAAATTGAAGGATTTGTTATTCTCTTTCACATTGGACTTTTATAATACACATTAAAAATTTAAAGACTGGTCATTTAGTTATACCACAGATTCAATTTCACTTTTATGATTGTTTTTACAAAATTAATAAAGGACTTTAGCAAATTACAATCTCTGATAATAGTGGGTAAATGTGTAAGGGAGGGTGAGTTTATAGGTTATGGGGAGGGTAGAATTTTGAATAAAATATTGGTAAAATAATTATTTGTACATTATTTTGGGATTAATATTATTCTTCTTTTTATATATATTAATTTTTTATTTTAACACTAAGATAATGATTTCTAAAATTATCTAGTGGGAATCTATTTTTGTATTTGTGTTAAAATATAAAATAATGTATTTTTCATATTAATTTACTCACCAATGTATTTTTCTATTTCTAAAAATTTAAAAAAGTTAACATTTTCCAAATTTATATATGATTATTTTAAAATAGTAATCCATTTATACGGTATAATTTTCAAATTTAGATGAAATAAATATTTAATTTTTGTTTAAAAGTTAATTTTTATTAAATAATATCAATGATTTTTTTCAGAGATTTTATTTATTTAATAATATAATATTACATTTCTTGATTTAATATTAATGTTTCATTGATATTCATAATTAATTAATTAATTGATGGTAGAATTTATTTTAAAAAAAATTCTAACCATATTGGCTATTTTATTATTCTAATGTCCAGGTTACTATGTTATTAACCAAGATACAATTTTAATGGTTATATTAATCATATAATGTTACATTTATTATAAATAACATTCAATTCAATCATTAATTTTTCAATAAATTTATTTTCATGTTTATTTAGAACTACATTAGGAAATGTATGAAGTGAAATAAGAAAATAATGAATGAATATTAAATCATCTAACATGAATATTCAATATTTAAAAAAATTGGACACACCATATAACCATAATAGTTTAATTCATTTAGTGATTACACATATAAACATCATATTTCATAAAGGAACATAAACATATCCACTACTATTTTTTTATAACAGTACCATTCTAAACACATAATACCTTGACCCATTCATCAAAACATCGGGAAGGAAAACATATTGAAAGATGATAAAAGATTCTCACTAAGGGTAATAATATAATAAGTTAATGAATTATCTTAGGGGTGCATATGGTTATGTGAACATGGTAATAATACAATAAAGTCATACAGAATCAATCAATTATATTTTTTTAGTATTATTGGAATAAATAATATTTATAATACAAGTGTAATATCATAAGTGTGTAAAATTTGCAATAATAAATCATTATCCATGAGTGATTAACCTTAATAGAGGAATATGGGTCAAAAATAATATTATAACAATATGAATATGTATAAAATGAAACAATTTCAGTAATTATGTTAAGTATATGAAATATAGTCCTTAACTAATATTATTTTCATGAAACTAGGTCTACATATAAACATGTGGATAAGAAACTACATCATTTAATATTATTGTTCGCATTAATTCTTGATCATGAAAAACATATTTATCTTGTGAGATATGCATATTAACCAAATACAATGGAAGGATATTACAAACCCACCTATCACATATTATACTAATATGTATTCCCCAATATCATGAATCTATTTATCATTTCATCAAAGGAATAAATATAGAAATAAAAATGGGTTCATAGAAATCACATCACCAAATTCATAAACAAAAAATTGAATGAATTAATAGGGTATTGTGGGGTCAAATCGTTGAATAATCATAACTAACCACAATATAAATTTTTATATTTTGAAATAAAATTAATGGATCACTAAAACATTTCCTCAGGAAAATACCCTTCTAATATCTAAATGTCTTATTTAAAATGATAAAACATTAATAATATTACGATGAATCAATGATATGTGGGATAATATTAGTTGTAATATTCATTATCAAATTATTATTAATAATAAATATTTTCTCCATACCATTGAGAAAAATTTCACTATTTAGAACAATATAAGTAATGTTTCTTAAAACATATATACTAGTAAAAAAGTGGAAAAAATGACTTCAATAAATGACTTCAATATAATAAAAAAATTAACACAATTTAATGGAGTTATGGACATGGAAAAAAATTCATCAACTAAAGAGGAATTAGGTTTATTTTTATTAGAATAATTTATCCCTAATTTTAAGTACTAATTACTTGAAAATAGTAATTTTACATGATTAATAAATTAATAACTAGTTAATCATAAAATATTTTTGGTTTAATGGATATCAATAATACAATATTCCTCATTGTAAATTTTTACTACATACCCCAGAACAAAATGAGAATGTATTTTATGTCCTTACCAAATTACTTCTCACACAACATATACATTCAAAAAACCTTTATAATAAATATATATATATCAAACAATGATACCATATATGTTTTCAAATATAATTTTTTTTTATTATTTCTTTATAAATTCTAATTATCCAATTATTTTTTGTTTCATTATTAAACATGTCAATTCAATGGAAAAATATTATGTTTTCTATATATGTTTTGGTATGATGGTTCTGGTCCATGAACCATGGGCATGGTATAATTATAAGTATAATACTTATAATGATATAATTATACAATTTATTCATTTTATGTATTTTATTGAAAATTCATAAAATATGGAAGTGAAAAATTAGTTACAACACATCGTAGAGATAGTAGTCTGTAAGTACACATGTATAGTGATTTCACTTAAGATTGTTGGAATTAAATAAAGGAAACATTAAATCCAGAAATTTTTAAAAATAATTTTATAATAAAATATTAGATATTCAGTAAATATATCAATATTACCAGCCATGTTAGCATAAATTAAAAAAATCTCATTTCCTCATGGTGGTGGTATTCCCCAGGTACACACGAGTGATGCTGTCATTTTCCAACAAATGAGAATTTAAGAAAGTTAATAAATAATGTAATTTAAAATAAAATTTTATTCATAAATATCATATATTAACTTTAAATCCAGATTAATATCAAACTATTAATGATGACGATTGAAAATAAATCATATTGCTATGTGAAGGAGGTAGTCGACAAATACACACTATTGATACTTTCATTTCATATCTGATAGAAATGAGGTGAACATTGTTATAAGTAAATCATGATGTCATCTTAATATATATTTCATGTATATTAGTTATGTTATTTTGGATAAATAAATATTGAGGAAATAGAAGAATAATGAAACATGAAAAAGATTGGTATGAAAATATAAATATTATTCGAGAAACCTTCTTTGAATATCTTCTTAATGACCCTTGTATTCGTATTTTGATAATATAATCACCTCTAGAACATGTCTATATAATTTTATAAGACATTTGGTTTTTAATATTGAAATTCCTTGTGTTTCATTGACAAAATAAGAGAGGGGTCTCATTTGTAAGTGAGGAGAGTATCATTCTTTTAATTTTAATGAATATTAAAATATAATATAGTAACTCTTTTTGTAATATTGATAAAAATAAATAATAATAAAATAAAAGATAATATATAATATAAATATATTTATATAATCATATTTAGACAATTTTTATATCATTTTATACCTTATCTAAATAGTATAACCCCTCATTATACATTTTTAAACGTCACCATAATAATGAAATTTACACTAGTTATTATCCATAATGATCCAAAATTGAGTTGAAACTATTTTATAACATTAATTATTATGTTTAGTAAAATGGAATAAATTTTAAAATATTAATATTTTATAAGTGATAAAAATTAATTTTAATATAATTACAAAAATTGAAGAAAAACCTTTTTACACAAAACTATTTTTAAGTAGAAAACTGAGTTTACCTTTATAAAAGTCAATTTAAAAATTATTATATGAATGTTAAAATATTATATTGAACATAAATTAAAAATTAAATTAATTAAATTGAACACTAAATTTTTATTAATTTAAATTATTATATAAAATCATATTTTCTACATAAAAATTGTTTTTCAGAAAAACATCTCCTTCGACCTTTGAAAGATTCAGTTTTTATTTATAAACAATTAATTCATTTTATAAAAATGTAAAAAATTATTGATCATAATGTAGTATTTTCTATTCATATTTATTAATACAATAGTATAAAAATTCATGTTTACAACCAACTAGGGAATTACTGTTAGGTATGTTGGGAGAGAATGGAATTTCGTAGCTGATGGGTTATCTCGTGTAAGAATTGATTATGTGGATCTTATTATTAATAGTTATGTGGGATCCTTTTTAAGGAATTAAAACATAATATCCAGGGATATACCATTAGGTTACATCATTTTATGGAATCTTGATTTTTTCTCAACAATTTTATCTTAATTGTACACCTTATTTATAGACCAATAAAAATTTATTTTTCAGGCATTCATGGTCTAATGCACGGACATTCAATAGATTATTCTATAGTTACACATCCTTTTTTTGCCTCTATAATCCTCACATGGTTGGATGGTGGAATATTCATCTAATAAGGATTTTAACATTCTAATTTCCTTATAATTTAATGGATCATATTATAAAAATCCATAAATATTAGATCTTGTAATATTCTTCTCATTCATAATCTATATTTTCTTTCTAACTCATAGAATCATCCACCATGTTAAATCTCCCAAAGTGGTAGTGTATTGAAAATTCAAAATAATTAATCAACTACTAGAATCTCCATTGGTAAATATATAACTTTTTCTATATCAAAATATAATTAATGCTTTTATTATTATTATATATATCACATATCCCACCATAATGATCGTACGTCCATATTTTCAATGAAAATATTATTACTGTCAAATAATAAGTAATAGTTGGGTTATCTTTATAATGATTTTTGTGATATCCAGCTTATATAAACATAACATTTTACATAGGAACCCATCACAATTATTTCATAAATGAATCACTACACATCACAAACCATTCTATAATTCTGGTTACCATGTTTATAGGTGGACTTACATACTGTCTTTTTGGTTCCATAAAATTATTTTTACATTCATCTATCAATAATGAATTCTCATTCTTCTATGTATTCTTGGTTAATAGATTTGATACATTTGAGAAATTTCTCACAATGTTTCAAAAGTATCCTAGAAACACATTAAAACTATAAATCATGGTCAATGACTTTTGTCTTATATGGCTGAAGAATGAGAATTTATATATCCAAAAATTAGACTTGATAACGTTGGAATATATCATATCCATAATCATGCACATAAGTACAATCATAAAATTTTATTCATAATATTATTTTCTTTTTTAAAATAGAATAATCCAATATATTAATACTAACTCAAATTGAAAATTTGATTCTCTATAGTATTTATTAGGTTAAACCATAATGATAGTTAGAGAATTGTAAGCTCCAAATGGAATTATTATAAATTTATAATGAAAATTCATTTTATATATTATTTATTTGAGTTATTATACCATATCTAATGATATAGAGAAAAAATATCAATATTGGGAAAATATGTATCTTTTTATAATTGATATAAAAAATATCATTGATACATGGTTGAGGATAATTTTCTTATAATATTGATTTTTTTATGGTTCTAAAAAGTTATAAAATGATTCATTGAAATAATTTTTTTCTTATTAATATTTGATGTTTCACTGTATATTGAATCATTTCTCTAAAACAATACATTCCCTAGATTCTCTTATAGTTTCGTTTTCAATTCATAAAACTCAAACGATTATATTCTATATGGATTCCATAGAGAAAGGATAACAGTAGGCATGGGTTCAATAGAAATATCAACTTCATGATTCACTGAATTTCAACGAATGTCTATAGGAAGTACATTATTACATTAAAATACAACAAAAAACATCAATGATGATTTTACCCCATCTATTTGAGGTAAATATTCATCATCCATATGTAGTAAAACCCATATGATGTATGTAATTTCCATTAGTATTTTAGGTTCACCCACACTCCAATAGACGATCATAGGTTTATTAAGAAAATTAAAATCAATTCCCTTATATAGGAATTGATTATATATAGATAATAATGAAGCCAATCCATTCCCAAAATAGCATCAACCCAAACTACTGAACGAATAAAAAAATACTGTCATCACATTCCTATTAAATTCGATCAGATATGATATATATAAATGATATTTTATAATCATACCACTAGTATTTTTCACTGATAATCCAACAAATAATTATTCAGGCAGTGATGTGATGACCTTATAAAATTATTTATGTTTAAATGAATGGTTTAATCCTAACTCAAATAAATAATATAAAAGTATATAGTTGATGATATGTATACATTTCACAAAATTTTTTTCATGCCTCAGTTTATCATTTGTGATTCCTTATGAAATCAATTTTCCCTTTGACTTTAGAGGTTCCTAGT
Source organism: Viscum album (assembly GCA_963277665.1). Taxonomy (NCBI): domain Eukaryota; kingdom Viridiplantae; phylum Streptophyta; class Magnoliopsida; order Santalales; family Viscaceae; genus Viscum; species Viscum album. The sequence goes on from OY728160.1 coordinate 1,859,076,132, forward strand.
GTTTATTATCCTTATTAACCCTTAGATTAGGTAATTGATTCACATGATCTAGAAAATCCGTTCATATAAATAATTTATGTTATAATGGATTATTTAGTTTATTTTTCACTTCACAAATACCAATTACTACCAATTCACATGAATTTGATATTATTTTGCATGATGTATAGACCTCTCATGTTAGAAACTTCTCCATGTTCATTTTAGGAAAGTACATATGTCATTCATCATATTTTTCATGTAGGAGGTTAAAATGTCTTATAACAACTATATGAGATACCACTGGACCTTCTATGAAATTAATTCATCCATTTCCAATAACCAAGACCATTAAGATGAAGGTTTAAATCCAAAATTTACCTTTTAATGTACAATATATAATCTCTAAATTTTACTCAATGTCCCATATCAACAATACATTTTAATTAATTAATTTAAAACAACTAAATAATCAATCAATATTCCCTCATGGGAAAATGATAAACCGTGAATTATACCTCACAATTCATATAATTATTGTTTCATAGGTATTTATGGACTCGTCATCCATATTCCTCAACTATTGAAAGACCCTTTACATGTTAGAATGATGTCTTTTGGGAAAATATGTATTAAAAACACCCTCCTAAATTCCTATAATTAAATATATTTTATTTCATTTAAATTATTAATATTCATTAAAATATTGTAACACTTATCAATATCTCATTCTATGTGGTGTACTACTAATAAAAATGTATCGTAGTATAATCATTGAAGAAAAAAATAACACATTGAAACATTGATCCATTTCATGGATTTTGGATCAAAAGACCTATATAAGGAGGGTGAATTTTTTACATTAATGACTCAATTCTTTGGTTCCCCATCCTTAGTATATTCAAAATATCCATAGGGGTTGTGTTAAAACTCATATTATGAGAATGATTATTGGGAATGATAACAATATATTATAACCCATCTCAAAAGAAATTTGGTTTCTTATAAGGATGAACATTTCATTTGTTATCACATTCATTGTTCACATGATTATTTAATGTTACATCCATTGACTATAACCAAAAAAAATAGTGTATGTATAATTCTATAACAATTTGAGTGTATACTAATATATTCGAGAATAACATTCATATGATTCAATAATTTATGTCACCATGATATCAATCTATGACACTTTAGAATTATATCAGTTCAAGAATATACATAATCTATTAAAATCATTATAAATTGTCTAAAATGAGAATATTAGTTAACCAAAACATATACCTTGGGAGTGTCTAGCAAGGTGTTTTGTATTAATCTCACTTGTCAGGTACTGGTGATAATTGAGTTTATATCTAATCCTCAACTTTTAGAGTTTTTACAAATATGTATATCTAGGTCATAGCTACATCAAAATGCTAGTATCCATACTAATATTAATTTACTAAAAAAACAAAAAACATATTACTTACATAATAATTATGATGTTATGACATAAGTAGACTCATCCATTGGAATTTTACAATATTTTCTAAATCTTATTCTTTAAAAAAAATTAAACATTACACTGATACTATTTAAAGATATAATAGAATAATATATTCATTGCTAAATCATTTTATATGAATATTAAATACATTAAAAAATAATGCATTCCACCAAAACATTATTGTTTATTTTCTTTAAATATTTCATATATGAAAATTATATTTTATAAAGGATAGTTTTTATTACCAAAAATCGCATCATATTATTTACCTTCGTGAAATATTATACATGGAAGCATCCTAAGAATCAAGGGGAAAGAGAAAATATGAATGTTTAATCATAAATTCTCAGTAAGGGTATTATAGGGGACTTTAATAATTTATTATATGTGAGCATATTAGTATAAGAAATTGATCATTCCATAACAATTTCAAACCCAATCATCTTAATATATTTTATCATGTGTCATGGAATAAATAATTTTCATTACAAAACAAAAAAGTCTTAATATTTAATAATCAGAAATAACAAAACATGGTGTAGGAGACAATATAATAAACATTGAAATGTGGTACAAGAATATGATTCTATCATTAGGAGTAATTAAGAATAATAATAGTATCCAAATTTAATATAAATAAATTAAATCAGGTCCCTGTATAAATTTATGGAAATGAAACCATGTTCATACATAATCATATGGGAATTAACCCAAAACCATGAATAATGTTTTCATCATGAATTAAATTTCACACATTATATAGATATCACATTAGTGTTAAATATTTAACCAATGAATTAGTGGGATATAACAGACCCACCTGTTAAACAATCTAATCATATATATTCCATAAAATCATAAATAAATATATCACTTTATCATATATTAACACGAGGAGAAGAAAATTGATTTCATAGATATCTCATAGTGATAATCCAAACCTATATAGTGAATGGATAAATATTGTGTTATTGGAACAAATCCCTTTTGATGCATAAGTAATACCAATGGAAGTTTTCGTAAATAAAAATACCTTTTTGAATTCACTGTAACATTACTTTTTCAAAATACACTTTTAATTTGAAATAAAATTTTTAAAGTCAAAAAATATACATAATATTTGGGAAACATTTATATAAAAGAACTAGAAGATATTTTAATGAATGAATTAGAGAAAATTGATTTCATAGTGATGTGAAAATAGTTATTTCAGTATTTGTAATAAAAAAATATTTGAACTACAAATTTAATAAAATCAAAATTATTTAGAAAATGATAAGAAGTTTTATTTTAATCCTTTTACATAAATTTCAATTTATGACAAAATGACATAAAATAATTATTGAAGAATTTTAAAAATTCCCTAAAAGTTTTTAAAAAAATTATTTACTTTAATGAAAACATCATTTGAAGAGAGAGGAAATAAGGTTAGTGTTTCATAAAAAATATTGTATATCTTCTTATGTACCCAAAAAAGAAATATGGTACCATTTAATGAAAAATTAAATGAATGAATAGACTATAGTAAAATATATGATGTGAGATGATTAAAATCCTATATTTTCCATTAAACTATATTTATCACATATAATTCCTAAAACAAATGAGGTTGTAACATAATAATTTAACTCACGTATTTTCTCTCTTAATATAAATTCAATCCTCTAATATAATTTATATATATTTAACAAAAATATATAACAAAACCATATTCAGACATAACATACTATGATGAACAACTATAGAATCCATTAAACATGTGTCATATGCCACAATTATAGAAGGAAAAAGTGTCCCCCACCCCATTTGGGAGGCAACCAATTAATGATAAGGGCCTAAAATATTATTGAATGGGGACTTTACCCTCTGCTAGAGTAGTTGTAGTAATATAAATATTGATAAAAATATATAAATAAATCCATCTACCTATTTAAAATTATAAGGGAAATTCCAAATATGACCACATTATCAAAATTCCATAATAATTGTTTTATCATGAACGTTTTGTATCCCCTAGTAGAATACCACATACATGAAAAGAAAATGACCAAAAAAACCGTTGAAATGGAAAAAATTCCTAAAATGTTCTATCATCCATATCTACACTACCATATCAGTCTAATTTTCACCAACATCAGGCCTTACCCTTAACGGTTAACCAGGAAATGAATGGTTGTATCGTCTCAAGTACCCACATTCCATGATTCTCAAACATGGAATGGGGAAAACTTAGTAGGAAACCTTCAATGTACTCCCTAAAATAAAAATTCTATGAGTGAATCTCATGTATAAGTGCTTAATGGATGTATTTTAATAATTATAAAATAGATTTTTAGAAAATGATAAATAAATAAGCACTTATTCCATGGGTTCAAAATGACACCCACTATTTGAAGGAGTATTTTTTTTACTATGGGTTATGAAGATAATCATACCTACTAACATTATATAGTGTTAGGGTGTCCCTAACAATGTCTTCATGATCCAAAAAACTAAAAATATCCACATGGAAATCATGGTTCCGTATGAAATTCCTTGAATCACATGAAATTTGAGCACTTATCTTGATATTAACATCAAATCCAAACATTCAACATGGGATTACCTATCCATTAGTCAAAAAAAATTAATCTAGATGATCATTGTTGTATTCCATGTGAATTTAATTATACATCCTTATATTCCTAAACATCCAGTACCTTATGAGTCTATACACTTCTCATACCATATACAGGTAATCCTCAATCCTATGGTATCTAAGATGTCGTCCAAACATTCCGAAAAATTATCAAGTATTATATGAAAACCAAGCACACTTCTAAATATTCCAAAGTAGCATTTAATATATGGAATTTATGAATCACATCCTAATATTCATAACGATTAATCAATTAAAACATAGTTTTTTATATCATAAATCAATATGAATTATGATTTCACATATCACAGTATTAATATAAGTAATCATATTAAAAATATTATTTTAATTTACCAAAATTAAATGGTCCATATTCATTGTTAAAATTTTAATAAACAAAATTATTATAAAACTAAATTTACTGATTTATGAATCCATGTAATTATTTAACCTTGTCTTATTTCATAATAACATTATCACATTCCATTTTTTAAAATATTAAAAAAACCATAGTTCCATCCATTTTTATACACATAAAAAACATAAAATAATAGGAATCTCACATTACCAATATGATAATTTTTTTAACAGTTTATTTCCATTATGAAATTGATGGTTGTAAAATTCAATTTCACAACCATATATTTAATCAATGATTCCTTTTAACTCATTCAATAATATGTGTCCCATAAGCACATTCCAGTTAAATTTAAAAACTATAGAATTTTCATTTACAAAAAAATTCCATTATTAACTCAATTATAAGGATCTCCACTTGGGGTTATCAATTTAATGGCCCAAGACATTTTAGGAGTGGCATTTAATTAATAGAGAAACAATTTATAATAGATAATTTAATACAAGGTCATTCAAAATAAGGTTTATAAAACCAAAAAAATAATACCTTTTGAAGAAGAGATATGAATTTTGGTTTGGTTGTCACAACTCGTCCCCTGGAGCCCGTGTCGTGACTACCCCAAGGTCGCCTTCTATAGGCTAGGGGCTGGCGAATAGCACTAAAGGTGTAATTCCCTAAAATTGGTAAGGCATTGCCTTTAAAACCTGTAAAAACACACAACAAGATAATCACATGAGTAAACTATATAACCAAAAGAGTGATAAAAGTAAAAGGGGCTGGAATACATGCCCAATAGTAAAGGTACAAGTACAACAGAGAACTATACCACTAAAAAAATTGAAAAACTAGCATCTGGGTCATCCTCCAAGATTCCAACCAGAATGGTAGGTACAGATCACTTCCTCATAACTCTGCGTCCGTCTGTCTCCTCCATGAACCAACATGTCGTATAGTCCACCTCATAGTACCTACATTCCTGGTACTATCCACCTAAGTTAGCGGTGTCCGTGATCTACAATCAAGACAATAATGTGTGGTCATATCCCGTGAAGAAGTGAGTATAATGATACTCAGTAGGGACCCTGAGACCCTCAGGGTCTCACAAAATCCAAAAAATATATACCACAAAGTATGAAATCAACAAATAACCTTACTTAGGTATATTCCCAAACATATACCTAATTATCAAGTGATCCATCTCATTCATGAGGAAAACATAGAAAAAATAACTCATCTCAACTAGGATTTTATTCTAGGGGAAGTATCAAGTAACATCCCTAGTCACGTTGTCAAAACCTCGACTATGGGAGAACTCCTCTTCTATCGAGTATATTTGCTATAATTTGACCCCAAGAAAGCTTCCCACTAACCTTGGACAGCTGAGGTAATCCTCCTGTCGAGTACCATGGGTCTGTCGGGTCACACATAGGTGCTCCCCACCATGGCTATGCCACGTCACTGAGCATGCTTCCCCTTGTAGCCTAATGAGGAACTCCTCCTATCGAGTACCTTGGGTCTTCCGTGTTACAAAGAGGTGCTCCCCACCATGGGTCTGTCGTGACACCAAGGCGCTCCCCACTAGGCTTGTAGAGTCACTCTGAGACATAACGGTCTAGAGTCGTCAGGTATCCGCCAGCTACTAGGTCTTTTCTCTTTGCTCACTCGTCTCCAGGAGGATTTTCTCCACGATCTACTGGTCAATACTCTAAATATCATGAAGTCCCAGGATGATGTATCTTAAATGTCTACCACATCATAGGGGTCTAAATGCAATAGACGATGCATCAATCAGATGCCCGATCTTTGAGTTATCCGCCATTTAGTCGCGGGGGCCCGGTTGGATTCGTGCATGATCCAACCTGACTGTATATCAACTATACACCATATTCTAGTGGGGTATACTCAATGGGACCTTCATTCTCTAATACTTCCAGCACCGCTAACGGTTCATCAAACAGTAATCTGTGTCGAAGATATGGCCGAAGGAGCTTAAATGGGACGTAGTGGGACCTGGTCAGGTCAGGCCCGGTCAGACTGACCAGGCCCATCCAATTCTAGGCCGACCCAATTTGGGTCGACCCAGCCCGACCCGTTGGGTCCGGCCCGACCCTTTGGGCGGGCCGGCCAATTGGGATTGGCCCGGCCCAATGGGCCCCACCCAGCAAGCCATGAGGGGCTGTAGAGAGCCGTGGGGGTGCAGACTGGTCGTGAGGGCGTGGACTGGCCGTGGGTTGGCATGAGGGCGGTTCGTTCAAGAGGGCGCCGCGTGGGAAACTTTTCCCGGAGGGTGCCACTAGGGTGGCTCGACCTGGGGCACGGGGCCAGTTAGGCTCAGGGGGGCGCATTGGGGGTGGCACGGGGCAGCTTGGCCCGCAGGCCTGGATGGCGCGGCTGGGCTAGTTTGGCCAACCGGGGGCGCGACTGGGTTCAGATGAGCTAGGAGGCCGGAGTGGATGGGCCGCAGCGTGGCTAGGGGGCAGCGCAGATGGGGTGATGTGCAGCCAGGTTGCGGTGCATCTGGGAGGTCGGAGTGTAGCAAGGGCAACGTGGTTCATAGAGGCCGGGAGTGGCTGTGTCATTCCCTTCGTAGCCTTCGTCACATTCATCGCCTTCTTCTCTTTCATCGCCATCATCGCCTTCATCGCCTTTCTCTATTTCGAAGAACACCGCAAAACAACACAAGGTTTAGGGAGAGGACGAGCCATGTTAGTTTGAACTGCACTCTCCGCATTAGAGTGTTAGGAAGAGGTTCACAAGAATGATACACATCAAACCCTCCTACAATGATTCTTCCCAACCGGCAAAAGAAAAAGAGGGGGTGTGCTTGTGAAGTGATATAAAAAAATCATTAAACCCACACCTCATCTTTTTTGTTGACGATAATGAGGAGGGAATGTCAGTCGTCGAAGACATCCCACGTCGGTTGCCTCCGTAAGGTGCTTCCGAGAAAGAAGTCGAAGATGTTCCTCGTCGAAGTTCATTGTGGAGGAAGCGTTCTTTGTTGGAGAGCAGAATCCTCTAAGAGTTGGTTGTTGTATCACTTTACCAGCACTTCTTCGCTCAATAATGTCATCCCAAATCCTCCTCACATGCTTCCTATATATAGGAGAGTGGAAAGGTAGGTAATGATTATGGAATTTATGACGGTTCATTTATTAATAACCTTTATAATTTCCAACAATGATGATACCTAATTTAAAAAGGGGGCTAGCTAATTAATTAATGTATCACAATTAGTAAGTTGTGTTGGCATAATTAAAACTGTGGAGGTGTTGAAGAGGCTCCCCCCATATTTATGAGGGGGGTTGAGAGGTTTTCCTCTCATCCCATTAATAGGGCCGGGTGGTCCCCACCACAATAAAACAAGAAGACGAGGTTTATTTCCAGTAGACCCCACCCATGAACATATACATGGTGGGAGGTTAAAAAAGAAAAAAATAAAATAAAATATGATCTTATTTTATTTTATTATTTCAATGAAAACCCCAAAAAACTATCTTTCACTCTCGAGCCACTGTCGTCGAGGTGATGGTCTCCATAAGCGAATACTTGGGCTGCGAGTTCAACAGTTTCTTTGATTCCAATTCTGAGCATCGATTCCAAATTTAGAAAAACCCACTCACAAGTTTACTAAAAGTACCAAAAATAACATGTAGAAATTCATTTTGGGCACTCTGGGCCTCAGAATCATGCACCGTTAAATTTCACAGACTCGTAGTATTCACATGAATTTAAAAACAAATTAAGAATGAAATTCTGGGTCTTTACATTCTCCCAACCTCAGGCTTAGCATCCCCGTAAGACACAACTCAAACTAAGGGAACAAATAAGGGTACCGAGCACACATCTGAGCCTCCCGCTCTAATGTGTTCTCCTGGAGGTTCCCGTGCTACCAAAAAACAAGCACCAAATGTATCGACCATCCACGAAGGACTCACTCCTATCGATCCTCAATATTGACATGGATGTCCGTAAAAGTCTCCCCATCATTGAGTTCTAGCTCACCATGGTTGATGATGTGATAAGGGTCTGGCACGTATCTCCTCATCTTGGATACGTGGAAGACTTCGTGAACCTGGTGCAATAGAGATGGAAGAGGTAAGTAGTATGCCACCTCGCCAACTCTCCCAAGGATCTGAAAAGTTCGATGAACCTCGGTGATAAATTTCTGCCTCAGCCAATTCTCCACAAACCTCATCGAGGTGAGACCCATAGAAAGACATGGTCGCAATCCTTGAAATCTAGTGGTCTTCATCTCCTATAGGTGTACGACTTCTGCATGCTCTATTTAGTCTTCATCTACTTTTGGATGGTTTTCACATTCTCCATGGTATCCCGTACCATCTCTGGTCCCATGAGTGTTGACTCCCCTGGGTCTTTCTTGCACAAAGGTGATCTGCATGGTCACCCGTAAAACACCTCAAAAGGTGTTATCCCAAAGTTATAGTGATATCTGTTTTTGTACGCAAACTCCACCAAAGGCTAGTGATCCTCCCAGCTACGACCGATGTTGAGGACACAAGCATCAAACATGTACTCAAGGGTCTGAATGGTCCACTCATTCTGACTATCCGTCTGAGGATGGAAGGCAGTGCTCAAACGAAGATGCATCCCAAAAGGATCTTGAAACCCCTTCCATAGACGAGAAGTAAAATGTGTATCACGGTTAGAGACAATCATTGTGGGTACTCCATGTAGTCGAACAATCTACTGCACATAGAGGCACCCTTAAGATCTCTACTAAACCCTACTCTCTGATTGGTAAGAAGTGTGCCAACATGGTGAGTTGGTTGATGATCACCAAAATCAAGTCATGTCCCCTGGATGTACGTGGAAGTCCCATCACAAAGTCCATGGATATCCCATTTCACTTCCACTCTGGGACCTTTAAAGGCTTTTCCAAGCCTGTTGATACCTTATGCCCCACCATCACATTTTGAAACATGAGGCATCAAGAGACAAACTATGCAACTACTATATTCATTCCCAGCTACCCGTGATATCGTCGGAGACCCTGGTACATCTTCTCCACTCCTGTACGTAGTTCTAGAAGAGATGTGTGGAACTCCCTCAAGAATTCCTTCTGAAGTGACACTGGTACCATGGTACATCCTTTGAAGAGAATGACGCGATCCCCACATTCATAAAATCCATCGGGTGCCTATCCAATGGATATTTGAGCACGTCGTGTCTCAGATTCAGCATTCCCACATTGTGCCTCGCTGGCTCGCTAAAAAATTAGGGGAGTGACTATAAGAGTCTTTAGGATATTTTCTCTATCTATATCCACAAAAGATATCTTCAATGTGGCATGCATCTCTATCGACCCACCATGCAACTATATACTAGATCCTTTAAATAGTTCATATGCAACAATGTTCCCCATAATAGGAGTATAGACTATCTTCTTGTCATAGTCCTAAAGGAACTAAAGCCAACATCGATGTCTCAGGATCATTTCCTTCTTATAAAAGATTTACATGAGACTCTTGGGATCCGAGTACACTGTAAAATGTTCTCCTAGAAGATAGTGCAACCACATAGTCAAGGTAAAGACCACTACTACAAACTCCAGTTCAAGGGTAGTGTAGTTATGCTCATGTGGTCTCAGTAGAGAGAACCATATGCGATCACTACATGCTCCTGCATCAAGACACATCTGAGTCTTGTCCCTGATGTGTCTCAGTATACTACGTACCCTATGCCTTCCTTTGTAAACCTCAAGATGGGGGAACTATTTAGCCTCTGCCTTAGCTCCTGATATCTCTTCTAGCAACATCCGACCACACAAAGGGTTGCCCCTTCTTCGTCAAGGCTGATAGTGGAGCTGCATTTCGGAAGAAATCTGGCACAAATCTCCGATAGAATCCATCCAATCCCAGGAAACTTCGTACAATCGTCACACTCATGGGTGGCTCCCAAGAATGTACTACCACAATATTTACTGGATCCACTGAAACTCCAACCATTGAGATGACATGTCCCAGAAAGTGATCCTCTCAGATCTAGAACTGTCACTTTGAGAGCTTACCATAAAGATGGTGCTCTCAGAATGTGTCCAATACTACTAGAAACTGATAGGGATGCTCCTCCTCAGTAGTCAAGTAGATCAGAATGTCTTCGATGAAGACTATGACCAAGCGATCAAGGTATGGATGAATGATACTATCCATGAGTCCCATAAACACTTTTGTAGTGTTGGTTATTCCAAAAGGCATAACCAAGAAATCTTAGTGCTTGTACCAACATCTGAAATCCATCTTCTGCACATCCTTTTCTTGATGTTTGAGCTGGTGATAGCCTGATCTGAGTTCAATCGTGGAGAACCATCGTGCTCCTTTTAGTTGATCAAAGAGGTTGTTAATCCACAGGAGTGGGTACTTTTTCTTCACAGTCACTTGGTTCAGTTGCTGATAGTCAACATAATGCCTCAAGCTCCCATCCACCTTCTTGGGAAACCGAATAGAGGATGCCCATGGAGAAACACTGGGCTGAACGAATCCCTTCACCTTCAAGTCCTCCAGTAGTACCCACAACTCACTATGCTCCATGGGATCCATCTGATTTGCTGGTGTAGATATCAGTGTCGTCCTGGGATACAAGTCAATGAAAAAGTCCACCTCTCTGTGAGGAGGTAGACCTGGGACAACATCAGGGAAAAATCAGCGTACTAGTCCACCACTATATGATAGCTTGGACTCTCCACATCAACTGCTCCGAGTGTAAGGCTAGCCAACTGATGAGTAGTTGGATGCACCATCTTCTGGACAAATCCATCATGCACTACAAAGGCTCCCTTTTCATGGATGAAGTTAAACATGGTCCCATCCATGTAGACACACCTCACATTGCACCTAATACAGTCAATATGATCATGGAATATAGATAACCAGTCCATAACCAAGATGACATCATAAGGCCTCGACGCCCCTACTAGGAGATCCCAGCCAAAGCTCTCGCCTCCTTGAGTAAGCTCACATAGCTGAAACCAGTGCATAATCATCGAATTTGTTCCCATAGGAATCTCTAGCTGTAAGGATCGAGCCAACGGTTCCATCGTAATTACTAAGGTCCAAACAAGGGTAGTGGAAATAAAATAATGGCTGACACTTGTGTCTATAAGTACTACAGCTAAGGTGAAGTGGAAACAAATCATTCCTCCTATAATATCTAGAGCACCATGATCTTATGCCTCACCTGCCTGGATCTGAGCTCTCCCTTGTCCACCTACTCCCTGTGGTCGGGGTAGTCCTCCTGGTGGTAGTGGCGGTAATATCTCGAATCGTCACCCACCGCCAGCTACACGACCAGATCCTCTGCCACATCCGCCTGCTCCCTACGGACCACCTCGATTGAATCTTTCTCTCTTCCTTGGTTGTCCTTTGACCGTCTGCTGATCATCTGAATGGTGGGCCAGACAGTCATGATCCATGTGACCCTACCCACCGCATGAGTAACACTATCTTATCTTGGTAGGTCTTTCTTCGCATCGGGTGCCATGTAAAACCGATCATGAGTCATGCAGTCATCCACCTATAGGTCTGGTCCTCTTCGACCTCTACAACATCTGTATGCTGCCAGCTGCAGAAGACTCTACTACGTGTCGACTGGTGGTGGATCTCTCTACTAGAGACTGCTCAACAAAGACACTCTCCAATACGAGGGCTCTATCTTATACCCTAACCCGCATCGGGATACTTTGTGAGACCACCGATGCCCTAATCTCCCGTAAAAGTCCATGCTCAAAGGTCCAGGACCTAAATAATGGATCTTACACCATATCGGTGGAGTAGAGTGAGAGGTCAGGGAACCTCACTGAGTAATGAGATACCATCAGGTTATCCTACTATAGATGAATTAGCACATGAATGTGCAGTACACAAAGAGTCTCTAAAAAACTCTTCTCGAAACAGGCTCTCGATGTCTGCCCAGAAAATCGTCACCTCTTCGTGAACTTGGAGCATCAAGCTCCACCATCTGCCCGCTGCTGCTTTTAAAAGGCTGGAAAAAAAGAATCACCTTGAGATCGACCGGTGTCCCTACCAGTCGAAAAACACCAACATGTAATCCAACCAATCCTAAACCACCTACGGGTCCTTCTCTTCCCTGAACCGAGGTGGCCTCTATCACGAGAACTTGTGAGACGCGCACAAGCAGCGTGCACCATCTGCTGCTGGGGAAAGTGGCATCGATGGCCCAATGGGGAAAGGTTTCACCGGTGCCCCTACTGATGAATCTACCTGAAGAGTGCCCAATAATGAGACATCATCAATCAGTGGGCTATTAGTGCGTACAACACTCGAAACTCTAGTCGTCTGCGTGGTGGAATCCTGGAAAGAAACAGGTGAACTACGATTAAAATTTATACCTGGTGAGCTGAACTGGTGAGATGACATAAAGAAAACTTTTGAAAACACACATGCAATTAGGGTTTTCATGCACTGAGTCAGAAATCCAAATTATGGGTCTGGATATATTGATACGTCGGCCACCGCACCAACACTGGACTGCCTGAACTGAAAACCACACTCACTACAGAAAAAAAATATTGATTCATAGAAAAGATCAGAGTCCTATGTTCTGCGGTTGAACTGACTCCTTTGATACCAATTTATCATGACCCATCCTCTAGGGCTCATGCCACGACTACCCCAAGACTTCATTCCTTAGGTCATGGGATGAAAACTAGCTCCAAAGGCGTAATTTCAAAAAACTGGGAAGGCATTGCCTTTATAACCTATAAACACACACAACAAGATACGAACATGAGTAAACTGTATAACCAAAAGTGAGATGAAAGTAAAAGGAGCCAAAATACAAGTCCAATAGTAAAGGTACATGTACAACTAAAAACAATACAACTGATGAAGATGAATGTAAAAGAAGCTACTAGGCCATCCTAAGAGATTCCATCGTGAAGGGTAGGTAAAGATAGCCTCCTTAGAAGTTTGCATTCATTCATCTCATCCACATACCAACACGATGTATTGTCCACCTCCAGGTAACGTCAAGTCCTAGTACTCTTAGCCTCAGTCAGTGTTGTCCATCGTTTGCAACCAAAACAACAAGGTGCAGGCATAGCCATTGCAGGGGTGAGTATAACGATACTCAATAGGGACCTCGGGTCCTTCAATTTCTCTCAAAATCCAACAAGGATAAACCAAAAATTATGAAATCAATAGATAACCTTACATATATATATGCCAATAAATATACCTATGTTATCAACTGATCAATCTCAACCATGAGGAAAACACAGAAAAACTAACTCATCTCAACTAGGATTTTATTCTAGGGGTAGTATCAAGTATAATCCCCAATCACATTGTCGAAACCTCGGCTGTGGGAGAAATACTCCTCTATAGAGTATAGTGGACCGGATGTGACACCAAGCATGCTTCCCACTAACCTGGGACTACTGAGGTACCTCTCCTGTCGAGTAACCTGGGTCTTCCACATCCTATAGAGGTGCTCCCAACTGTGGGTATACCACATCGCCAAGCGTGCGTCCCCTTGTAGCCTACTAAGGTACTCCTCCTGTCATGTTTTGGGGGTCTACTGCATCACACAGAGGTGCTCCCCACCATGGGTCTTCCATGACATAAAGGTGCTCCCCACTGGGCTAGTAGAGTCACTCCGAATCAAAATGATCAGCAGTCGTCAGGTCTCATCCAGTTGCTAGGTCTCCGCACTACGCTCACTCGTATCAGGGAGGATCCCATCCATGAGTTACTGGTCGATAATACAACTATCAAGAAGTCCCACTAAATGTATCTCAATGATCTACCATGTCATAGGGGTCTCAATGCAATAGACGGTGCATCAATCGGATGCCCGATCTGCCAAATATTAGACATTTAGTCCTGGTGTCCCGGTTGGATTTAGGCATCATCCATCCTAATTGTATCTCAAATATACCCCAAACACCAGTCGAGTATACTCAAAGGGACTTTCACACTCCAAAATTTTAGTTTCGGTGAAGGTTCATCAAACCGACGTCTGGTTCCAATTATATGGCTGATGGAGCGTAAATGGATCATAGTGGGCCCAGGTCTAGTCTGACCAGGTTCGGGTCACCCCGGCCCGATGGTCTAGCCCAGCCCGTTGGATGGACCATCCCGTAGGGTTTGGCCCCGCCCACTCGTCCCATCCCAGTAGGCCACAAAATGCCGCAAAGAGCTGTGAGGGAACGAACTAGCCGTGAGGGCGTGGACCGGCCGAGAGGGAGCGGACCGGTCGCGGATCGACATGAGAGTGGTTCAGCCCAAAGGGAAGCTCATGGGCAGCTCAGCCCGGAGGGAGCAGTGAGGGCCGCTCGGCACGGGGTGCGGGCCTGGTTCGGCTCAAGGGGTTGTGGTGAGGGTCGATCAGCGCAACTCGACCCGGAGGCTGGGATGGTGCGGCCGGGGCCAGTTTGGCCAGCAGGTGGTGTGACTGGGGCCGGTTCGTCAGGGAATCCAGAAGGGCCAGGGTGCACCGCGGCTGGTGCGTAGCGCGGCTGGGGCCTGTTCAGCCGACGACAGTTTTGGGACCGGTTAGGCCAGGAGGTCGAGGTGCCGTGGGGGAGGTGCGGGTCACGGAGGCTGCTGGTGGCGGTGTCATTGCCTTCGTCGCCTTCATTTCCATCATCGACTTCGTCACCTTCCTCCAATTCGATGAACTCTGCAAAAAAACACAAGGGTTATGGAGAGGACGGTCCATGTTAGTTCGGAACACAATCTCCACATTAGAGTGGTAGCAATAGGTTCACAAGAACTAATCACATCAAACCCTCCTACAATGATTCTTCCCAACCCGCAATAGTAAAGGAAGGGGGTGTACTTGTGTAGTGATAAACAAAAATAATTAAACCCCAACCTCTTATTGTTCGTTAACGACGATGAGGAGGGAAGGTCAGTCGTAAAAGATGTCCCACGTTAGTTTCCTCTATAAGGTGCTTCTGAGGAAGAAGTCGATGACGTTCCTCACCGGCATTCTTCGTGGAGGAACTGTTCTTCATTATAGAGAAAAATTCTCCAAGAGATGGGTGTCACGTCACATTGCCAGTGCTTCGTCGCTTGGTGAAGCCCTTACAAATCCTCCTCCCAAGCTCCCTATATATAAGAGAGGGGAAAGGTAGGTAACGATCATAGAATTTATGACAGTTCATTTATTAGGAACCATTCAAAATTCCAACGACACTGTTACATAATTTAAAAAGGGGAATGACAATTAACTAAGTTGTCACAATTAATAAGGTGTTTTTGCACAATTAAAATTATAGAGGTGTTGAAGATGTTCCCCCTCATTATTGAGGGGGGTTAAGAGGTTTTTCTCTCCACCCATTAATAGGGGTTGGGTGGTCCCCACCACAAGAAAACAAGAAGAGGAGGATTAGTTCTATTGGACCCCACTGCTGATCATCCACATGGTTGGTGGTTACAACAAAATAAAATAAAATATGAGCTTATTTTATTTTATTATTTCTATGAAAATCCCAAAAACAATCTTTCACTCTCATCCCACCGTCGTTGAGGTGAAAGTGTCCTTATACAAATCTGGTGATGCATGTTAAACGATGTCCTCATATTTAAATTCAGAGCACCGGTTCAAATGTAAGAAAAAATCACTCGCACGTTTTCTGAACATACCGGAAATGAGGATCAGAAATTCATTTCGGGAACTCTGGGTCTCAAAATCACACGCTATCAAATTTCACAGACTTGTAAAATTTCAATAAATTTTTAAAAAATTGCATGGAAATTCCAGGTCATTATATTGGTTTAGGTACTATATACCTTATTCTTAAAAGAGTGTAAACGTTGAGCATTCACCTCCAATTTGGTCAAAATTAGGAGAATCTTTAAAGTTAAAATAATAAAATGTAAATAGTTAATATTAGGAAATAGAGTCAATAGAGAATGTGGAAGAAATGAAAATTGTTGTGGAGGGAAGTGTAGTTGTATCCTTATTCTAGTATTTCCAAAAAATCCAATGAATCTCAAAATACAAATCATTAAATGAAAAATCATCCATGTGATGAATTGAAAGAGAAGGGATAATTATAGGGGTTTTAGAAGAAAATGGGAAGATACATAGTTCTAAAACATTGAAATGGATGGGGAAAAATTAATTTCAACACATTTAAAGAGGAACATGGTTTGGTTGCGTGGATTTCCAAACTGCAGACCACCTGTGTGGACCTCACTATTGAATTGACACAACATCACCCAATTATTGTGAATGGTTTGTAATATCTTATAAAACCTATGTGATGAATCTACATTCTTTTGAAAAGGTTTCATGGTATCCAATATTCCTCCACATGGTTTGAAAACCAATTTTCATAAAAAAAGTTGAACACAAAGCTTGAGTTCAAGGATATAACTAATTGTTCCTCAACTATGCACTTCATATTGATTACTGTAAAACTAAAATTCCGAAATACAAATCTCCATACACATATCTAAGAACCTTATGCACATATTATGCCTTAACCCATATCAATGAAAATAAATTTAAGATCTAGAAACTCAATTATTATTATTCCATGATTCATTTTTAAAAATTGTCCAACCACCAAACTCAAAACACAAAACCCTTTCTAGGAATTAAGGTTCAATAGTAGGCCCAATCATTAATAGCTCAACACTATAACACTTTTAATCCATAAAAATCCTTAGTTTCTATCCAATTAAACCCATTTTTTAAATAAGTCTTCAACATGATGAAAACTTTTTGTGATTAATTTAATATCCAATAACCTAGTGAGTTTCCAAAGTGCATCTCCAATTTGAAAACACAAGGTCACCTGGACTGGAGCTGATTCTAACATTATCATAAAAAACTAGGATAATTCGTAGGGTTTCCATCAATACAGGACACTCTTGTGCCATCACATATTTAAACACTAAGGGCCATTGTACTCCCCCATAAAGTAAATGGGTCACAACACTGAATCTAAACCCTAACACCTCCCCTCTTCAAAATTTTCCTATGAAATACTATTATCGGTGGCCCACTAACATGCTCATAATTATTCCCAATTCACCATTTATCATCACATAAGAGGGTAATATTCAATAAATGAATTGATCCCAAGTATGACATTCAATAAACACATATGTCCCCTACTATTCATTAAAAACCATAATATGTCTGTTCTTCTATGTAAAACCCCATTCAACATGCACAAATTTTATTATTATTCTCTAAGGGGAATACTAATGTGATTTTGTGTTCATTTCAGGGAATCCCATGAAACAATGTTGGTCAGACCTCTTTCATCCAACCATACGTAGGAATTCCCAATTTTCATCACTAATATACACATAAAACTCAGTACTGTGATATGTATCCCACCAAGGGAATACTTTCATAAACCCAATAATACATTGAGGTATAACCCCAACTGTATTATATAATTTCAGTCTTTAAATATAAATCAAAAACACTTATTGTAATACAATCAACTGAGAAGTACCATAACACTATACCAAACATCAGTCGGACAAAAACATCTCATCCAGTGAACCAACATGAATATCAGAATCTATTTATTTCTATAAAATAATAATTTATTTTTTCACTAAATGATTCTAGATTTTAATGAAATCACAGACACAAACCAAGAATTTGCAAAATCATAACTATCTAAATATAGGGATGGAAATCTAATATCCTTTTCCAACATGAGGGTTATGTGACCCCGAAGGAAAAACAAATTTCCCAACTAAATAATTTCCTATTTCATTATTCATCATTGTCACTACCAGATCATAATATTCATCACATCCTCCTCTTCAATGTATAATATTTATACATTACCCAAAAAGCACAACCTCACATTATTGATCAACTATCAACATTTTCCAATATTGAATCACAGATGACGATATTCAATTCACACAAATATTCATTTCAATATATGGGAACAACCTATATACTATGGTGGGATACCAACCATATTAAATTCCATAATATTTTCATCATTCAAGAATCTCAATGTGTTCTTCATTCATCCCATTCATTTACCCCGTCCCTAGTTATTCTCATTGTCTCATCATAACACCTTGATCCAAATCGAAACTACCCCGCTCAACCAAGGGTCATTTTATTTATTCCATTGATGAATTAAAATTTTATACCCACAATGTATTCCTACAGAAGTCGTACCTCATCTCGACCAAGATTACAATCTTAATGTTTTAATGGAACCATGCTCTCCAGCATATAATATCTTGATCACTTGATCCAAAAATAGCGAACACTCACATGATAATCGATGATGTATCCCAAATCATGCTTACTTGAGTCACATTAAAACAAAACCAGGTTCACATACAGAAATTAGTAACTATAATCATGAGTAGTAATTTCTATCTTTTGCAATAGAACATTTAGTACTCCTATTCAAAATCATACACTTCAATTGTGAAAAGGTCCAACACATGGATTCCCAGATCCTTACATCATTACAAAACTATAAGCTCCCAAAACCACTCTTCCCATATAATATATTTACATCATAGACATAATAGAGATATATACTCTATTATTACTACCCTTTACCTACACATAAATACTGATCAAAATCCCACTAGGTACATTGTCATTTAAAACCATTAAAGGTGTCACGAAATAGAACAAATACCTAGGTACCCTAATATAAGAGATTGAAATAACATTACCCAATAGTAATTACCAATCCCCATTGGTTGGATACTAGAACCTGGAATAATAATAAAAATGTGGGAATGATTTATTTTATAAAACACAAGAATACAAACAACACCGTTCAGTATTATCAACACTTTTATTGAAATATGATATAGAGAGAAACTACTAAAATAGTACCGAAATGTTCATTATCTAATGAAACCATGTAATAAAAGATTAAACTCAAAGATAAACTCATGGAAAGAGTGGATCACATCTCCACCAATTACCTCTATCACTTTTGGTCCCATAGATCAAGAACAGAAACAACTTCTAAGTAGAACGATTTCTTTTATTGAAATTTTCAATATAAAATATAAAAATTCTCAAAGGAAAAGGATGGTTATGAGTTTTAAATAACATTAAGGTATCACCAAGTGTACCCGGATCAATTAAATAACAATACAACCAATTATTTATTAAATTTAAATAAAACAATTCATTTAATGGAATTTTTATACATTAGAAAAATGCATTCTCAAGAATAAAACATCTCAATAAATCAATGTAATGTAATAATTAAATTTAAAATATCATAGTCCCAATGTTATACATGTGGTAAATTATTTTTTATTATTATGATCCTTGAACAACTTATTGGTTATCACGACTCAATGTGGGCACACAACCCATGAATCATGTTGTATGATTTAACTCCTTATTAGTTCTTAAATAATGCCCTAGTATGTTTATGTTTTCAATTCTATCATCAATTAGTATCTATGAGGTCAGATCATAGTAAGATTTACATAATTACCATTAAAAACACAATATATGTCTTCTTCAATAAAATACATCATACATGGTAGAATCAAGAATTTAAAATAATGTCTTGTTTCATATTTAAACAACTAATTTTAATTTATAAATATCACATTTCATTTAAAACCCAAATAATTCCATTTAATTAAATTCATTTATTTTCAAATTATTTTTCCCTTCCTTCCATTTTTCTTATAGAGAAATCATTTTACCAATGTATTTAGATTATGAACAATTTTTTCATAAAATTACACTATTTAATACAACACAATATATTGTTTTATTTCAAAAAAATATGAATTTTAAGTCACACATAATATATAAATTAATTAAAACTGTCAATATTTAGATTATATATTAATAATAAATAAATCAAAAAAGTTGTTATTTTTTTTATGGAAGAAACATTATATTACCACTTATATTTAATTATTGATCCAATAATCAATCACCTGAAACAAAAACACCAATGAAGAGTCAAAGGAATTGAAGATGAGATGAAAATCCTTAAACAAACCAACAATCATCAAATGGATCCAATCCATCATCAACATGAGTATTCATCACTTGTAAAGGAGTTAATATAATGATAAAACTAAAAGTATTTGAAACAGAACAAGGGATCAATCTAGTGACAATATTTAGAAGGAGATTCATGAAGGATGTCAAAAATAGAAATCAAGGATCATTTAATTTTTTTCTGTAAAAACATACACCATTTTCAACCCATATTTCGATGGAGCAAACTGGTTGAAAACATCAGGATCACGGTGAATCCTCCATCGATGACACTACAACCAACCCTAGTCAATCGGTAGTGCATAAGTACAATGACATAACTATTCCCACATATGTAGTTGCACTAAAATGAATCAACCAGGGATCAATAGTTCTACATGTCTTATATGGAATGACTATTCTGAAATAGTCATTATCCTTGAATCCTGACCTCAATCTCCCCTATGCCCTAGCTATATGGTACATAGTTTAACTTGGATTAAATATAATATTACCTATACACCATCATGTAGCTCATAAGAACACATTTATAACTGAAATCCATTAACTCCAAAAAACAAAACATTCATGAACATTAGGAAATTTTCCATATATAATCTCTACATTCATGAAAGGACTATGTACACCCATATTAAAGGGGAAAACAAGATTTAATGTTTACCTGTAATAAGGGAGAAAGTTTTTAGAACCTCCCCATCATAAAAAAATTCTATAGACAAAAATTGTTTCAGGAAGATTATATGTTTAAGATATGGGTCCACTACTATAAAACCAACACCACATGCTCCACAATATAATGTGAATTATAACCTTGATTCCATTGAAACCATACCAAAGGTATCATCCAGGAATTATGAAACATTTTTCATTGGGTCAACAATTGTGACTACATTCTCATTCATGAATAAATCATACTCAACCTCATGATCATCCCTTAGTAGAAAATGAATAGGGGAAAAAATATACAACTAAATTTGTAATATGTGTAATATATTGTCGAACTATGTGAAATAATGTGCATGTTATAAAAAGAATTCCACTTTCTCAACTCTCTCGTCAACCAAAAAAGACCAACATACCTCAATACATGATTTCCCTAATTTCATAGATGTCAGTGACCCAACTGATTTGAAGATCTCAAAAACACCCAGTGAGAAGAACAACAACAAAATTCATGGATGTTGATCATCAGAATATTTTTATAGGTCCTTTGATGACAAAATTAATTGAGAAATTGTCTTAATCATCATTATTATAACTTAGACCAGACTCATCCCAACCTTTTATCATTCAAAAATATATAAAAACACAACAAATATATGCATGTATAGACATAATATGACCCAAAAGGGGGTATTTGGATAGTTTATTGGTTACTGTTGTGGTAAGAAAACTCAAACCGACCAAAATGGACATCCCAATATAAACTATATTCAAGAACCAAAATTATGTAGCATGTCCTCAAGAATATTTATATCTCACTCTATCTGGATATTAGTCTATACAAGATATAAGCTAATTAAATACACATTGGATCCCATGGACTCGTGGATTCCTCTCATGAAATGAAATATAAAATGGGTATCCCTATCAAAGACTGTATCAGATGATATTCCAAGGAATATGAAATTTTAAATTTTGTAAGGACATCCATAGCCATTTATATTTGATTCACTTTGAATGGGTGTATTGGGATATATTTTTGTTAGCCTATAAATAATTACCAATATCAAATTTTTCCCCCAAGGACTATATGTACACCTAAAAACAATGTCCATAAAAACACCATCCCATTTTCAAGTTGGAACATAAAGAAACTAAAACAATAATAAAGGTATTGCTGCCTGGATATGACATGATGGAATGTGTGACAATGTTAAAGAAGTTCATTAATGTAATATCTCATACCAAACAATCAGAATCAATTCCAAATATCAGAGAACATCTATTTTTTTCTAGTGTGTAAAACCAACTGGGAACTATGGATTTCCCCCATCATGTCCCTTCTCAATGAGAAGGAACAACATTTTATATTAAGATACATTATATATCCTTGTAAGTGAATGAACACGCACCATTGTTCTCCCCTCTATAAAGGGAGATCATAATTCAATGTAATTATTTATTGAAAAACTTCTCCACAAGAATCATTTAAATAAGAGACGAGGTCAATTGAATTCTTAAAAAAACAACCTAAGACTCATTAACCTAAATTCCAAAATGTATCTTAGAAAAGAGATCAATAATATGCCACTAATATGATGGTTACATCATGGAATTTGATTTAATATTCTTTCCCAACTAATCATCTATGATATCCCCTTACTACGGGTGTAGGTAATATCAATAATTAAATTTTACTATTATTCCATACAACAATCTTTCATTTACTAAAATATTATTGAGAGAATACATAATTCCTGATTTTTTGTTTATATAATCTATTAAACCATTCTATTTAAATTTAATGTTACTAAATCATAAGAGCATGCATCGCATATGTATGTTCGACATCATGGGTCAGACAATTTTTCTATAGTGGAATAAGCTACGAGGAACCATAAGAGACCACATGTTTAGGATACCTAAGGAAACAACACAAAACTATACATGATGCCTCCTAAAAGAACATATAGCACTTGAAAACCTTGAGAATATTAAAAATATTGTGGATTTTAATAGATTTTTCAGTTATGTAGTATAATACTATCATTTTTCATCACAAATGAACCTAAACCATTTTTTAATGAGATAAGTCACTAGAGAATATGACATTGAGAAACCTCTGATGAATCTATTTTAATATCCTTCCATGCCCAAAAAAATATGAAAATTAAAAAGAATCATATAATTATTCACAAGTAATACCAACATTCACCTTCTAAATATAAACTAAAATTAGAGAATATAAGATCATCTTCCCCCAAGAACATCACTTAAAGTGTCCAAAAATTACAATTTGATATATTGGAACAAATTTTATGGAATCAAATGGTTTCTCGAATTGGTCAAAAATGATCCAAATGTTCTCCCAGAGACCTATAATAAACAAGGATGTCATCAAAAAAAACAAAACAATGGAAACATCAATGTACTAATACAAAATCATGATTATAATTTCAATGAATAATTTAGCTTAATTGGTTAAACAAATTATAATAACAATACCCTCATAATGGTCATACCTACTTTTAAATGCTATTTTCTTGATTTTAGACTCATTTATTCAAAACTAGTGACAACCATTTTGTTAAAAAATATTCAAGAACAACTTCACCCCTTCCAAATAATCAAATAAATCATAAATATATTGAAATGGATAATTTTTATTCATTATTACACAATTTAGTTTAGGGTAATCAATACATAATTGAAGATTCATATCATCATTATTCATTAAGAGAATAAGCAGTTCCCAAGGTGACAGAGTTGGGAATATAAAACAATTTCCTAAAAATATCCAACATAAATTTTAACAATTTTATCTCAACTGAATCTATGTAGTAAAAACGAACATACAAAAGATGTGAACCGGGTACATTAAAAATATAAAACATTACCTCTCATAGTAGTAGAAAACTAGAAAACTCAGAAGTATATTTTTTGAAACACGACTGGACCATGAGTGTTTTCCTTACTCGAATATTTCATCTCTAATTTAAAACCGAATAATACTATTATCCTATTGAACTCTTGAAATGCGGTTCAGGATCTACATGACATTGGGTCTTATTATCTAATGAATACATGTAATATCGCATTAGGTGCTATAAATGAGACCACTGAAGGTAAAATTCAACTCAACCCTTATTAGAAAAAATCAAAT
The DNA here is from genome assembly GCA_963277665.1 of Viscum album. Lineage (NCBI taxonomy): Eukaryota > Viridiplantae > Streptophyta > Magnoliopsida > Santalales > Viscaceae > Viscum > Viscum album. Next base: position 1,859,100,403 of record OY728160.1, read on the forward strand.
CCTAATGAATAATTAATTTATGGGGATTGATGTTTCCAACAAAAAATATATGTATGTTAAATCTTCAATAAAGTGAAGACACAATAAGGACACTGAATACCCTTCTGCCAATTCATTCCAAGGGTCACGGAAATTTGAAAAACATAATACATGATCTATATAGGAGGATACAGAGGGTTCATAATATGAGTTGATATTAATGAGTAGAAGTCACTAGTTTCATCTAAATTATCCACTAATTATGATTCTATAATCATGGTACCTCTCATAGTCACTAGACCTATGTTAGTCTCTACTATAGACTCCTCCACTACACGAAGAATCATCATTTCACATGCCAAATTCTTAAACACCTATTCTATGAAATATTATGATGTAACTAAAATAAATTTCAATATTTTTTTTTCTACTACACATTGTAGAAATGAACTAGTAGAACTTATCAAGGTGTCATGAGCGACCAGATGAACTATATATGTAGTGTGACTTAGTGAAAGTATGTCTCAAATTAACAAACATACCACATTAGAAACTAGTCCAAGGGACTCTTCTAAGAACAACATGAATTATGGATGATTTCTATTGTATTTAACGACAATGAGACACATCATGAGTTTAGTTTCACTTGAAGGAACTTATATAACAACCACAGGTAGAAAATGAAAATCCAATTAGCCCTGACTTATGAGCCATGTCGAGCTCAAGACTCGACACTTTATCTTGATCATTATTATATGATGTGAGATAAAAAAAGAAAACTTGTGTTTGAACATTATAAAAAATTACAATATCAAACTATCAGGCCTTCTTATTCCCATTTATCACAACCCTATGAGTGAAAAATGATATTAGAAAATGATTCTCAAACTATGTCTCCCTCCTATCTCCCCACTGGATGACAAAAAACTAAATATATTTCTCCAAAACCATAGATTATAGATAGAATAAATAATTGAAAATAACTATGATTTCTTTCTAATCTATAACCTCATTTATCTTTTCGATCACATCGAATCACGCCATCTCCTCTTAGGTCCTTCCAACATGATGGTATCATATTTCACTTTAATGCAACAAGTCGTTTCCATGAACTAAAAAAGTTACTATATATTTTTTAACCAATATCATCCTATTGAGGATAATTAGAGGCTTGGAACACAGGAGTCATATAATAACGATACTATTGAGCGTGATCTCCTGATTCAACCCTTCATGGTTCCATGACAAGAGCCATAACAAGAATGGGTGATGGTGTTTGTCTGGATGATTGGGGAACACTATTGTGACCTAGGTTTTTCATATATGGATATTAAATATTTTTAGAATAATATTAAATGAATTCCATATACACATACCTAATGAACATAAAATATTAGTGTCTTTGGAGACTATGTATAGAATCTTATAATTTGGTTAAAGATATTCCATAAATCCCCTAAATGTATTCTTCATTAGTACTCTTCACTAACAAACATTAATTAAAATAATTCATTATAACATGGGTAATGGAATCCTTAAAAGGGAGATATCATGTATGAACACTGAAATTTTTATGTTCTTCATTTAAATAAATATTGAAATTAAGAAATATTTTTTATTTAATGAAAAGAATAACAATCATTTTATTGATTCAATGAATCTGATACATCATTAAAATAAATGATATAATTAAAAAATCCCACTATTAGTGGAAATATCGCAACTAGAGCACCCCACAATTAATAAAATATGTCTGGAATTTTAACTCTACTCCTTTGAATCTATTATAATTAAAAAATTGCGAGTGTGTAAGATAGAAAAAATTACAGATAATATGAGGATTTTATATAATAATTAAGTAGTATGTAAATGGTGCATCTATTAATGTGTGATATCCAAATATCAAAAGACTGTATTTTCAGAAACATTATTTTTAACATTATAAAAATTTAACTAATATAATTTTATTTTTAAGATGATAGTGAAAATTTTTGGAGCCATTCCTAAAATAGAACATGAAATGCAATTAAAATGTATATATGTTAAAAAATAATGTCATATTTTATTTAATAATTCATAGTTATTTTTTCAATGTTATTATTATTCAAGTAAAACTATCTTATATACAAAAAGTTATTTGAAAAAAAATACATTGAGGTAATATTTTCAATCTAATTAAAATTTTAAAGTAACTATAATTTTGTTTTAAAATGTGTAATACTTATTATTAAATAACTATTTGTTATATATTTCAATTTTATTTTTCCTTTATTGTAAACAAATAATACATATAGGGGGTAACTAAGGGATACGTCATCCTCAAATGGAACCACTATTATAAAACCCTATATGGGAGGCATCAAACCAATCCAACCCACAAGGATGATAGGTATCACAATGACATATCAGTGAAAGAGATCGATCGTAACACACAAGGAGATTCAAATGTAATGTTGAGTCTATGAATGTTTGAGAAATAAGGCTCTATGGAATATGTATAAGGGCCATTTATAGATTTATGAGACACATCATTCACAATATATTACATAAGGGATTTCTTGAACTCATCCCATTTCAATGTTGGATGACAAAAAACATCACATGAAACAATGAACATCTCATGAATCTAATATAGAATGTTCATTGGTATTATTATACCTCAAGAAAGATTCCTCCTCAACCTTACTCCTTTCTATTTCCTTTCTCACTTTCTTATAACATCACCCTCATCAAAATATGGCCCAATAATATTAATTCCAAACACAAGATGAAACATGATATTCAATATGGGTATGAAAAAAATAAAATATAGTAATATCATTTATAGAGTGGAATATATTTTTATATTTTTTAACTAGAAATATGGAAATTAATTTTCATTTGATTAAATATATATATATATATATTATCAACAATCTATTTTTGGATCTCCCATAATTCTAAATGGCAAAACACATATCTTTTGGTTGGTTGTTTGGGTTCCTAGTTTCATTATAATAAATGATGAAGTGAAGGATTAATTTACATATATATATTGTATAAAAATTAAACAACTATTTTTAGGATACAATAATTATATATAAAAATTGGAGAAACACTCATTTTTATACACTGGATAGACTAATTCACACCTCCCTCACACCCATTTAGTGAAACCAAAGTCCCACATCCCATGTTTCTTTCATTATCAATTATTTGAGTTAAGGGATTATAAAGTTTGTATTTCATTTTATGGAAACAAGGGATGATAATATTTTCATGTTATGGTTTTAAATTTTTACAGTTTTATGTATTGAAATTTTAATTATGAATTTATATGAATGATTTATTTTAATGATGTTATTGTTTTTAGAAAACCTTTATTAAGGGAATTTAATTTTATTGAAAATTTTATAATAATTTCATATAAACCACTATATTGTCAATGTTAATTAATGAATTTATATTATTTAAATAATTCCTAAAAAATAAAAAAGGTATTCTTTTTACTGTTAAACATTTTATTCAAATGAAAATTTGATTTTATCAAAATGAAATGTTTATTATTGAAAAAAATATATATTAATATATTTTCTTAGAATTGAATAAATTTATCTTTTTCATATGTGTTTTATAATATTATTATTTTTTAAATAATTATTGTTATCATTTTATATATAGAACATGTTTTACATTCCTTTATTTCATTTATTATATAATATATGTCTATTATCAATACCATATTTACATTTCATGAATGCATTTTTTTAATTTTTTGGGTTTATGAATTATGTTTATATGATTTTAATGTATGTACATAAAAAAGTTGTTTATTTATAAATTTATTTAATGAATTATTTATTTAGTTAAATTTTAGAAGTTTTATTATTACATTATATAAAAATACTTCTAAAATATAGATTCTTCCAAAAAAATTAATGAAATTTATTGAATATATGATTTTTTAAATGTATCATTATTTTTTTATTTGAAAATATTATGTAGGTATTAAATTGTTTTGAGTGGTTATGATTTAAGAAAGAAGGATTATTAAAGAGTTTTAGTTAAAATTAAATCAAGCACATGGGTATAAAATGAGTTGATGAGTTATGGAGAGTGAACCCATGACCTCATAGAAGTGAAATTTATTATGGACATATAGTTTTTATAGGACCTTCCATGTAACAAAATAATTAATAAATAATTTATTATTTATAATCATTATTTAAATGGAGAAATGCTGGTGTTTTCAAAATAATTTTCATTAAATTAATTGTCAAAATAATAATTATTTTTGGATTTTTTATTAAAAAAATAATATATATATATATAATGTTTATATTGGGTAGAAGGTATTTTAAAAGAATTTTTATAAGGGATATAAAAAAACATTTTTAAATGGTTTTAAAACCCCTTAATAGACAATTTTTATGCTCATCAATGGTTTAAAAAAAAAATCATAACTATTATATATTACAAATCGAGGAATTCAGTTTTGAAGGTTTCACATGAAGAGAGAAATGGTTATTTTATTTTATTATTTATATAACTCAGATAAAATTGTATGGTGTTTTATAATTCTCTTGAACTAGATCTGAAATGTTCCTATAATTTATTATTCACATAGTGTTTTTAGTTATATTTTTTATAAAAAATATACTCCATATTTGTATCTCAAATCATGCAGTGTGGGTTCAGTGCCTTTATACATCAAATAATTAGGGAGGGTAAACAAGGGAGATAAAGATAAATGAAATGAATATATGGGTATAATAACTGGATCATAACAATTTAAAACCATAACCATCAAATTACAAATCATAATCCTAATACATGGAATAAATATTATTACTTCATAAGATATGAATCATTAGGGAAATAATGAACATGATCCAGGAGAGAATAAAATTGGCATAATATAAAATATAGTAGCATATAATCAATAATATAAAATCATTTTCATTTTAGCAAAGGATTGCATCAATTTTCACCATATTGGAATGCCTTCACTCTCCAAACCATCATAGTAGTCAAGTATCACTCCTAAAACCCTCATAGGGGACAAATTCTCTTACCAAAAAGAGTTCACTCTCCATTACAGTACAATATATCTTCAGAGACATAAATCATTACACAATATATTAGAGGGAGACATGGATCCCATGCATCAAAAATAAAAATTCATAATTTTGTGTGCCAAAATTTAATAAAACAATCACCATATCATATCCCATTAAATGAAATGGGTTTTGTAAATATTGCATCATATCACAACCAGTGTAATAGTGATCCGTTTTATAACTATTTCAACATTTTGTCATATAATATCACATGAAAAGTGGTGGGTTTCATAAATATTATACCATTGTAAAACCTGTGGAAGATAAATTGGTTTCATAAACATTATTTCCCAATAAACAAAAAACATTTAGAAAATGAATAATAATAGTATCCTTAGAAATTATCCGGATTAAATTGTATGTAACCTAAAAACTTTTGACTTATGACTGAGAATTATTTTGAAGGAAAATTCACCTATAATGATTCGTGAGTAAAACAAAAATTAAATTAAAATATATTCTTATGATTTAACATTACGAAAAAGTGTAACTCATTATCATTGAAAATTAACATTAAAACATAAAAATTTATATTTAAAAAGAATTTAAAAAAATTTATTGAGTCAAATATAATTTCTCCTTTGGAAAATACTTTTTAAAACATAAAACATTTTAAAAATCCTTTTCATTTAAAATTATCATCAATTCAAATAAAATAATATTTGATTAAAATAATAGTTAAAATGGTGTGAAATTGGATTCATACCATATATGTAAAAATAATTATTCCTTTCACATTTTGGATAAAATACAAATATAAATTACTTGGTAAATAAAGTGATGATAAATTTATGATTTTTTTCAGAAATTAAAAAATGGAAATAATTATCTTCAATAAATATTATCAAATTTTTTACAATAATATACTAATTATTTTTAAGTAAACAAGGTTTCAGATGTAAAATGGATTTTTATAGAATAATGAAATATTGTTTATTTTGAATATAACATTATTCCAGACACATTAATAAATAATGGTTAAAAAATTTAAGGAAAACATGTATTCTATATAAATTACTATTTAATAAAAAATTATATTTCATTCTTGATAGGTGGATCATAATATTTTATTATTGGATGCATATTCATTGGGAATCCCCATAAATTATTATATTGTAATATACAAACATTACAACTTTGGTAACATATAATCTTAAGAAACATGAATTAATAACATTAAATTAAAAATATAATATAATAATAATTAAAAAAAAAGATATTTAATATCAAATGATCTATATATACACCACATAAAATAGATGTGTTTATAACATAATATATATATATCAATGAAGGAAAATGGTGAAAAAGATCACTTACAACATGGGTGTCTTTTTAAATATAACCCAATGAATGAGATGTCATTAAATTGATAATAAAATACCAATAATTTTCATGAGAATATATGTAAAATTGAATTATAGATTATTATATACACTATGTATAAGGAAAAAGTGGTGAATATTTAATCTATATCAAATTAGTAAAAAATAAATATAAATTCTTTACCGTTTTCGTAATATATTTTGTAATAATACCAATAAATTATAACAACAATGAAATAGTTAATATCATGAAATTTACTATATTAATTATATAAATGTAAAATGGGTAGTACAATAACCATATAAAATAAAAAAGTGGTTAATTTGCATATGTGTCCTAGAAGAAAAAGAGAATAAAAATCCCATATAATAAATCTCAACATCCATAATAAAACTAAAAACATATTATTAAATTAATATATATATTTTATATATATTGAAAACCCAATTATTATTATATATTATTGCTTATATTATATTATTATGACCATTTATTACCTTTTTATTAACAATTTCTTATTTAAATTACATTTTGGGAAATAACCATTATTATTTTTGTATATGATTTGATTTTTTATTTTCAATCTGCATAAATAGATCAGGATTAAATCATATATAGCATAATAATCATGATATGATGATAATATTAATATATAAATTATAATTTTATGATTTATCATGATGTACGGTTTGGATAAATATGGTATATTTTGGTCTTTGAGATGGTAGGTCATATGTACGCATATCCATCAATTCAATTTTCAATGACTATTATTGAAAGAAGTAGGTAATATTTTATTATGAAATAAAAAATATAATATCATTATTTCCATATTATTTCCTTAAATATAATTATAAATATCATCAATTAGGGTTGGTGATGATAAGGGAGTCACATACCTCTAGGAATGCGGTTGTCCGCACATACATGAACAATAGTATCATCTCTTAGTGAGTGAAAATGTGAAATAAAAAATAATATATTATCATTTCATAATGATAAAAACGTCACTATTATAATAATTATTTAATTTATATAACATTTAATCATCAAATGTTTCCTTATTACCTCTCATGTAAGGAATTGGTGGGAAATAAAGCACATCACTTTTGTAAGGCAGTAGTTTGTCATACACAAGAGGGACCTTATCACATCCCCTATAGAATGGAAATTAAATATTTATATATTATATAATAATAAATATTTTTAATTGTGTCATAAATATTATTTATATACTTTATATAAAAAATCATACCCAATTGAGATATGTGGGATTTGAAAAATGAATGACATTGATCTAGAAGGTGGTAGTCCGCCAGCCACATGAATTATGATTTCATAACCCGTTTGATAATGAAGGAGATAGTTGAAGGCCATGATAATAAAATATAAATATTAATATATATATATATATAATAATTATTTTAATTTTTTATCTTGTTTATATAATGTTTGAAGGCGGTGGAGGATGAAATAAAACAAACATTCATGTTGAAAATTGTTACTTCTTCTTCAAAAAAACCTCCATATTTTCACACCCAAACCCTTACTTTGTTAAATTTGTATTATAACAAATTTATATAGTATATCATGAGATAATATGGGATTTTATATAAATAGATGATTTCTGAAAAGGGTTTTTAATGTTTCATGACAAGATAAGAGGGGTGGTCTTTTTTAATCGAGGTGAGTGGCACCTTCGTAATTTTTTCAATTAAAAAGGTTTATCCACATTATTCACATGAAAAATGGAACCAAAATATATTATTCTCTATTATCATACAATATAGGGGATCCATGTTTCAATAAAATTGATTTTATACTATTTCTTTGATAATTTTAACACTTATCGTTTTAGTTTTACCCCTAGGTAAACCCATTTTTGGCGTAACTACTATAAATATATTTTAATGTTTTTGAATTCGTTGTGTTAAATATTATTTTAAAAATATTAAATAATAAAAAATTTCATTATTCAAAATATTAGATATTTTTTTTTCTATATTTCATTCTAAAAAATATAAAATATTCATTATAAATTAATCAATCGGACACGATGAGAAATCGGCGTTTTCGAAAAAATGACCATAATTTTATGAAAGATTTATATCAAAATTAAATATAAATATTATTTAAATTAAATTAATAGAATAAATATATATAATTAGTTTTATTTTAATTTTAAAGCAATTTCAAAATAAAATATTACTTTAAAAATATTTCATTGTAAAATACATTTTTAAATTAATATTTCTTATTGTTCACTATTCATTAAAAATAATAATTTTTTCAAAATAGATTAAAATATTTTCCCTAGGATAAATTTCACATGATTTTTTAAAGTTTACAACTTTTATTGAAATTTTTATTTTAAAAAGAGTCAATTTTTTTTTGAATATTTTCCAAAAAAATTGAGAGAATACTACTTTTTAAAAAACATGTAGTTCTAAGAGTACTATATGATTTATTATTATTTGGTGTATATAAATTACATAAGGTGAATGTAATATTTTGTATTAAATATATAATATATAAATTTAACATAAATTTTTCACCAAATGATATTTATAAAATTTATTGAGATAAATTATGTTTTCTAACATATAAATTGTTTTTTAGAAAAATATTTCCTTTATTTTAACATGGTTTTTATTTTAATTTATAAATAATTTATTACCAATTAATTAATTATATATACATGGAAAATCCATAAATTTTAATTATTTATCTAATAAATATTAATACTCAATACTCCTTTTCTTAGGTTGATAACATTTATAGTAAATAGCAATTCCATATTAGTAAGTCATGGTTTATTTAACCTTTTTGTTGTGTGAAATAGAAGTAAAATTCAGTGTTGCATGTAATGAAAGATAAATTTAGTGTTGTGTGTAAAAAAAATTCAATTGGTAAAATTTATTTTAAAAAATATATTCCACAAAATCTCATGTTGTTACATTCTACCCCTTGAAATGAATTTCTCCCTCTAAATTCATTACTTTGGTACTAACAAAATAGGATACTTCTGCATCATTTCATCCTTAAGTTCAAATATTGCTGCTTCAAAGAGGTGGTTTCGATACAAAATGTTTACTATAAAGGTGTTGTTATATACTATAATGCTCTATATTTGATCTATTATGTCTTCCAATTAATCTACAAAATATCAACCATGGTCCAGCGGTATGACCTTTGAGATTAGTACACATTGTAACACCTTGAGATATTAAGAAATTATTTTTTTAAATATATTTTTTGTTTTAGTTATTTTTTGTTACATGAAACGTTTATTTTTTATTTTATTATAAGTATAACTATGATTATCATGTGTTATATAAAACACAATGTTTCAATTATGTTACATGAAATACTAGGATTACCCTTCCTTATAGGCAACAAATTGCTTAAACGAAAGATGCCATATAATTAAAATATTATTATTTAATTGGAATGTTACCACAAATCCATTCGAATGGTTGGTATGCATATTATTAAGAAAATTATAATTATAATGTTTATGAATTGTTATAAAATTAATTATTTGGAGACCAATTAATTTGAAATAAAATTATGAACTATTTTAATGTAATGGAACATTTATATGAAAAGAACCATTTTTATGAAAATAAATGTGTTCCAACAAAATAAATTAAACAAAATATTATTTTTGAAATAATTTAATTATATTTATACATTATATATATATATATATATATTAAATAAACTATTTAAAATTCATCTTATGAGTTTTCGTGTAAATATATAAGAATAAATCCCATTCTACGCTTAAAAACAATAATTTTTTTTAAAAAATGAATCCATTTTTACCTTTTTATTGTGAACATATTCTAGAATTAAATTTTCAAATTATATAAATTTAATTTTATAAAAAAATAATTTTTCTAAAAATAATAAAATAAATATCTAATACTTATTTTTTTGTGATTTTTTGAAAGTTTAATATTTTAAAAAATTATGAAAATACTTAATTTTAATTGAAAAATTCTATTTTGTTTAAATTATATATAATGTTATATATTATGTTCAACTAGTTTTAAGTTAAAATTTATAATCTTTAATTAAATATAATTTAATTTATTTCATTAGAAACAATTTAATATTGTCTTTTTGTATAAAAAAATTGGAAATGTTTCATCATTTTCTCCCCAAAACCCCGCTTTCCCATCATGTCTATGGGATTAATTTGAAATTATAAGTTTCCACTTATGTTAATTGTATTTTTAAAAATCGATTCCGTATTTGGAATTAGAGTAATTTATATTATCTAATATTTTCATTTTAATTTTTGACAAAAATTAATAATGAAACTGAATGAAATAAATTACAATGGTTAAGGAAAAATGAGATTACTGAAGATTACATAAAAAACACAAGGGAAAATATAACAAATACACTTGCCTAAAAACTATTATATAGAAATAATTTTACTATTTCACCAACATTTTTTGATAAGGATCCATATTCAACCCTTGGGGAATATAAAAAATATGGGAGCACTTATTTAAAAAAAAGAAAAGTGTGTCACCTCCCACACTTATTAATGGTAACCCTCTCTCGTAATATACACACATATTGAATCCCCTATTCATTGTCCAAAAACATAAAAAATCAATTCACAACTTCCATAAACTCAACATATTATCCATAAATTGGGTACACATATTTCTTAAGAATGATTTTAGTTCAAACAAAATGATTATACACAAAGTAGAGGTAACGTTCATCAACCAGTGTTTTTGGTTAATTTCTTTCTTCACAACATTAAATTAATATAATATCATGGTTATACAAATACATAATTAGAATACATATAATTATATGTTTTTATGTTATTTTCATGTTCTAAACCCTTCATTAATACCTTGAAATGGTTAAATAAATCATCATTTTTATTTATACCGGTCAATCACCTCTTGAACTAATGACATTTGTTTTTCCATTACCACCTACAACAGTTTAAAAGGTGACTGATTTATTCATTAAATATGATATTTTTTATATAATTATTCTATTAGAATTATTATATCAACACATATAGTTATTATTTTTAATTTTTGGAAGTCGATAACATCCCTTGTGTGTTTTTCAGATTACTGCCAGATAAAGTGATGTGATTCATTATCACATTAATAGAATAGTGATGAGGATAAATTTAACGATTTTATATTATATATTGAAAATAATTATTAAAATATTGGAATATTATAATACATGAATGATAATATTTGACATTTAATTTCTCACATTATCACTCAATGAATGATCAAAATGCCACTTGTGTACGGGTGGACTACCACCTTTATAATGTGAAATGGAACACTTTTCATCACAAAACAAAATTTATGATATGTATTATAATATTTTAAAAAACTATTTTTAATTATATTTTAATAATTATTTAATAATAATATATTACTTAACTCATTTTCAAATTGATCATATAAAAATGGTAACGTTACTCATACGTACGCTAGACCTATCATCTATGTGAGAATCACATAATAAATTTCTCATAACTATATAAAATGATTGGGGCTAAAATTATATTTTATTTATAAATATAATAAATTGGTTATTATTATTATTAATTTATTTATTTTTTCTTGATGAATGTAAAATTATTGAAAATAAAATTCAATAAATATATGAAAAACAAAACATATATTACTTGAAACAAGACTATAGGATAGAATTGATAATAAATGGTCAATAAAAGGAATTATCTAAATCATATATGTGATGATATATATATATATATTATTCACTAATAAATTTATAATAAATTTATATTTATCATACAGTCGGTTTTATCATGTGAGTTGGAAGTCAATACATCAAGTATTGGATTTCCCTCTCACTTTTAATTTATATGAGATATATTCCATATTCACCATGTATTTCCTTGATGTGTTATATATAAATCATGAAAATATTTTTTTATTATGATTCTTCTTAAAATTATGATAATTTACAATTCCATTTTTGGTTCTCTCATTCTTGGGGTTTATAGTTTATTAGTTACCAAATTGGTATGAGATTTATGTATCAATTTTCCGTCATCGATAATGATGTCAGGTTATATACCTATATTCTTAAATGAGGTTTATATGTACAGACTTTGACATGTAAAATGATGAATTTTTTAATCATAAAGATATTCTAGGATTCATTTTATGTTAATACTTCTTGGGGATTATGATTCAATGTTACTAATGTAATAATGATTTTATGTCACAATCTCATCATTTTACAGGATTATTTTTTATTATTCTTCATAACATAAAATTTTTTGTTCCATCACCAAAAAATTCTAATGAATTTTATTTAATTATTTTTATTCATTATATTTAAAATTATGACAGCATTAATTCATTATTTGGTAGTTAATAAATTTAAGAAAATATTTTCAAGATTGTCCTTATTTATTTCTCTCTTCCACAGAAAATATTTTCCTTCCAAAAAATGTTTAATATTATAAAAATACACGATTACACATTTTTTAATTTTTTTAAAAACAATTAACTAAAATATTCATTTATTTTTTGAAAAATAGTTCCCACATGGATTTTAGAGGAAATTTGAAAAGAATTACTATTTTTAATAGGAACATTATACATATTATTTCCCTCTATCAGGAATTCTCAATGATTTCATTATTTCCCTGAATATTCTCAAATAAATTATCAAATAATTTTTTTTTCATTATTTTTTGTGAAATTTATTTAGATATTAAAAAAATTATTTCAAGAAGGAAATTATTTTAAAAAAATTCCCTGTTTTTTAAAATCTTCTTATAGTGTAAATGATATTTTACTCATTAAATATTTTAAATGAGTGATTAAAATAGTTTTACATCATTTTTTTCAATGATGTTACCTATTTCGTACATGGGATATGATCCCAGGATACTATTTATTTTATTTATTTTAATTATTTATGTCGATGATGATATGTTTTTTATGAAACCCATTTCTCTTCTATGCATTATTCAATGGTAAAATGAGTATGAAACCTGCCTCTTTTCATGGTCTATTCTTTGATTAAATGATTATGCAAACTATTTTTTTCCATAGGTTATAATATGTTGAATTTTTTTTATACCCATACTATTTCATGGGTTATGATATGATGTAATCATTATGTTTTGAATTTAATTTCAAGATTTCTAATTTGATGAGTGCTATTCATCTTATATAATATATATGTATGAAATATTTATGTAATAGGTGTGATCTATATAATCCTCTAATTAATTAGGCAAACATTTATAACAAATTATATAAATATGAATGAAAAAGGAAGTGTTCTTAGTTCAATAAGAGAGGAAGAGAATGGGAACTGATCCTACTTTAGTAATACATGACTAGAATGAGGAGTGAACATGTTATGACAAGTTAGTGATGGAATAGTGAGTGAACATAGTTTAGTAATGGAAGTTTTTTCTGATGGTCTTGTTAGTGAACCTTGACTACTATTATGGGTTGGGAAGTAAACCCATTCTAATATGATATCCTCAGTCATGATCCTTTAATAATATATAAATGATTTTCAATGATTATGTATATGCCACAAATTCTATGTCCTATGCCAATATTAATCACTCATATATCATATACTTTGTTTTCAAAATGATTGATGTCTAATAGACTATCAATATTTTTTCCATTATTCAATATAATGGTCTTTATTATGTAAGGTATTATTTTTTTTATCATGTTCTCAAACCCTTATGTTGAAGTTATGCTAACATATCTCCCTTGTTTACACATATATATTATTTCAGATCCCCATTTATTTCTTTTCTATTCGCCATGTTATGATGATTTGTATTATATATGGTATTTATAAGAATATTACTAAACTAGATTTTATTGATTTAATAAATATAATATATTTTACTATATTAGAAGATTATGTTCCAATATTACAAAGGAAATATAATATATTAGTCCGCAGTCATGTGATTGTTTAATGATATCAATATTTGTTTAAAATTATGTAATATCCACATATGAGAATCCTACATTACTATTAATGGTATGAATGTAAATTTTTAGTTATCCTATGGAATCTATGGTTAGAAAACATTAGTGAGATATGTAAGGAATTTCATAAGGTTATGTCTTAGGATATATTTAAGGATATGTCAAAGGATGAATCAGATTATAGGGAAATTTCCAAAAAATTTTGTTTAGGAAATAGTTAGTGGATTATATAAAATGAGATACAACTTTTATTGTACATGTGGATGTGTCTATTTTATATATGTGTGTAGGGGTAAGAAACCTGAAAAAAAACATATTGATATAGTCTCTTTTAGGAACTACTGAATTACAATAGGCCTTGTAGAAAACATGGTATGACACTCTCTAGGAATATGATTAAGTAAATAAAAAACTCATTATGAATAATCATGAAGTTTATAAATAGATTATGACTATAAATAACATATGATAAACATAAGGTGTCATATTTTAAAAATAATGTGTCTTGATTTAGACCTCATAAATTATTTTTTAGCCAGTGTTATTTTACAATATGATTATATTTTCTCACTCTATGATTTTTTCCATAGTCTATGGTGATAACCAAATGGAACATGATTAACATTGAACATGATGGGATATTTTTTAATGATCAGATAAAAGTAAAGATTACTTTTTTAAATGATGTTGTGATTTTTCCTAATCAGTTATTATTAAACAAGATTAACAATGTGTATCATAACATACTACTAGACTCACCAAAGAATATAAAAAAATATATTAATATGAGTATAGGTGATGGTAACCATGGAGGGAAGAAGAATAAGTTTCCTATATTATTAAAATAATGAAATTGGAATCCAATAATATATATCATATAATGAAGATGATATTTTTCTTTCGGAAAAAAGGAAACAAATAAATTAACTACGAAGAGAAAATGTAATGTTTGGATAGAAAATAAATTGGAATAATTCTCTCCCTAATATATCAATGATTTTTGAATAAGTTAAATGAGGAATTTATGAATATTACTAATATAATTTCAATAGAGGAAGGCACATGGAGGGAATCAACAAGGTGGTATGAGTAATGGTTACACTACTATTGATGAAGAGATTATGAATGGAATATGATATTAAATAAGTATTAATGAAACTATTTATGATTCCTATTTAATATAATGAGAGGAATTTTGGGTGAATAAGGTACTTATGTGTTGGGATTCAAATTCTATGTTATATTAATATCGAACATTATATGTATTGTATAAAATATTTTTTTCTTAAGTATTTGAATGATTAAATTTAAAGATGTTTACAGAATATAAGAGTGATTCAATAAAATGGTGTTATTTTGATTATGGTTAGGTATCATTTAATATGTAATTCATGTTTATAAAATGGTGTTTAGTCGGAATAATAGTACAATTTTTATGGAAAAACTAAAATATATAGTATTGATGACCTCATAACTAATAAAGGACTTATCGAAAAAAATATTTTATAATTTACAGATTCTAAAACATTATTACATCGATGAAATATATTAAATAATCCATGGTTATATTTTAGGAATGAGGAAAAAAATTCAATAAATATTTATAGTGATTCTGATTATGACCATGTTTAAATACAAAACCTGATGAAAGTATTTAAATGTTTGGTATGTTACAATCAAGAGGCACATTATGTTGTATGTTGGAATAATGATATGTTCATTTTGTAAATTTAGTGACCTTATTTATAATTTTTTGTATTTTAATATTTCAGAAGAGTCATATAGTTAACCATTTTGGAAATGGTTATTTTTGAAATTTTAATGAGTATAGCATAATTTATAATTTCTATATTTATTGATTAATTTATATTTGATTACATTTTCTAACCATTTTTTTACAACAATATTGATAGTTAATTAATTATCATTCATCAAAGATCTTATGACCCATTTTTTATTTAGAAAATAAGAATTAACCTACAAATACATAAGGTATGATATGAAATTGGAATTGATCAAAAAAATGACTAAAGGGTGTGATTGGTATTATGAATTGGTATAAAATTAATAATTTATAAATTCTCATGAAAAATCGTCAAAATTAAAAATCTAATATATAAATAAATGGTTTTCATGTTATCATATCTTTTTGATACTAGTTAACCTTTTCAAGAATTATTTATTTATAGATTTTTTGTCATTATCCTTATCATCATCACCAACTTCAATGTGTTTAGTGTTCATTATAACTCTCAATAATTATTTTCAAAATTCGTCTATGTCCAAATATCTACAATTTACCTATGTTATTTTATGTTAAAAAATAGTTATGAGTTTCTTTTTTTAATCGTTGGATATCCCACTTCACCATTTTATTGGATGGTTTATTATTCCGTTGAAAAACGTTTTTATATATTAAGGAATTATTAATGGTTAATCTTTTATAATGAAGAATATTTTTTAAGTAGAAATTTATTTTAAGGGATATAATGTAAAACAATAAAATTTTGTGTAATTTTTATTTGAAATAAATTTAATCTTTTCAATGTTATGTGTGACACTAAACAATAATTTCGTCTTGTGTTATATATAACACCTAGTTCAAATTGTGTTATATATAACACTATATTTTTCATATGTAACATTTAATAACATGTTTGGATTCTTTGTCACATAAAATTTTTTTAATGGAAACATGTCATTCAATAAATATATTATTATTTAATATGAATATACAAAGGGGGTGGACGACATCGAGAACCCTAGGCATCGATTCCCTCGTAGGCGAGGGCGGGCTTTGACCTGATTCCTCCCCCCTTGGTGGGGGGGGGATCTTCAACGTTCCACAACAAATCAGTGTCTTCTTTTCGACCCTTCTCGAATTTCGATTTTCTTTTTCCTTCCTGAACACTTTAATTTTCCCCAATGTGCCGGATTTGGTTGATGGATTTCCGAACATCCAATTGTCGACTACGGGGTATTCAAAAAAATTTGGTGCTCATGAACCTCACTCTTGTCCCTCGTTTTAAGAAGAGTCGTCCATCTGTGGATTTTTTCTATAGGGTCATCTTCGACTCCTGGAATTTTCAGGAGAGGGAAATTGTTAGATTGCTGGATAGAAAACACATTATGATTTGATTCACTTTGGAGGAGGAACTCATCACCACCTGGTCGAGCGCTCCCCACAGCTTCAATGTTTTTTGTTTCTTCCTATTTCGATGGTCATTCTATTTCCATATGGGACCCGATCCTCCCTCTGCAGCGGTATGGGTAATCTTTCCTATTCTACCATTTCCATTTCAAAATACCTCTCAAATTATGGTTATTGGAAATCTTTTTGGACGGTTCCTTTGTGCTGATAGATGAACTAAGTCTATCTATCGTCCTATCAACCCATGGATATGTGTGGAGATGGATTTGTGGAGGATCCCTTTCGAGTACATTTGGGTAACTATCGATGAGGAGTATAGGTGAGAGAAACAGGTGGTGTTTGAGAACTGGATGGAATTATGATCTTAATAAAAAATGGTTGGGGAACTCTTCAGTTAGATGTCGTTGGTTTGTTCATGTTTCCAGATAGAAGACAGGAAGAACTTGTGTCAAGACCGAGGAGGTCCGCAGGGAGGCATGCAAATTGAATCAGGTGGTTAAGGGGATGGAATTTGATGGTTGTGGTGGAAAGGATAGCTTTTCACATTCTGGTTTTGAAGAGTGATAGACATCGAGTCTTGTGGAAGATTATTTTCTACCTAGTGACCCAATGGTGGTGTCATCGGCGGCGGGTTCTGGCACTTGTGTTGAGAAGAAGGATTCAGAGGCATTGGGAAATCCAAAGGATCCTGAGGTTTTCTCCAGGAAGAAGTAGGACCTTGGCAGCACACACATTTTCAATGAACAATTTCAGGTGGAGTGTTATTGGGTGAGAGTTAAATTGACCCAAATGGAGGAGTTTACAACTAGTATGGAGCTGTGGGCATGCAATGAGGAAGATGAAACCACTACTTTTTTTTGATTAGGCGTTGAATGTGGGTAATGGTGTCTCCATTATGTGGAGGCAGTGAAATGTTAGGGAGGTGGCCATTCCTGCTAGAGATGAGAGAACAAGAGGTTCTGGAATGATGTATCCGACCCCTTTATAGGTGAGAAATAGGTTTGAAGGCCTGGATAATGTTGGATCAAGTTCTGTTATAGCTAGGTTGATTGATACAGACAAGGTCAATGCAAATGGACGCAATGGAATTGAGGCTAGTTATTCAGAAGGTGAAGACCCAAGGGCTAATTGTAATTAGAGTAATATAGGAAGGAGAAGCATGAAATACTAGTCCTCTTTACCTCCTCCCTTAGATACCCATTATTCTATGAAGATAAATGCAAAGATAGCAGATTTAGATCCTGTGGAGGACCAACTCTTAGAACTAGTGCTATGTTTTGATAATGAAGAGGTCAACCCTATTTTATTTATTAATGTAACTGAAGAGGTGGAAGCTATGATGATGGGGAGTTCATTAAGGGTAGACCTCAATGCGGATAAATAATCTTGGATTGATATGCAAGACTCAATCCATGTGTGGCACTTCAATAAAGGGAGGATTAGATTTGAGGAGTACATTCAGTCCTGGGATCAGCTCGCGTACGAGTTTGAAAGACTAGTGTTGATCGTACCATGTATTCATTTATCATAAATCTCATGTAAATTGTGTAGGGAATCTATTTATGGGAATCTCAAACTTTTCTTCAATTATGTTAAAATGGTGGAGCTTGTTGACTGATCGGGGAGGTATGCTATTTCGGTTTGAGTTTGTTTGTGGTTAGTTTTGGTTGTCTTTGGATTTGATGTTACTATTGTGATATGCATCCTTCATTATATTTGGGTCTACTAATGATGAGGTTCAGAGAATTAATCCCTCACCAGGGCATGACATTCAGAATCAGTAGTTGAGAGGGAATGGCTATGCCATAGGTTCTGTGCCTGTGCATTACTGCATGGGATAGTCTTCTGAGTGGTCATGCAATGGTGAAGGTTGGCCTTCTCAGATTAGTTGCTGGGGAGGGATAGATCCTGTATTTTTATATTGGTTTTTGTCTGGATTGGTCTTTTGGTTGTAATGTTGGTCTTATGTTTCTCACTTGATCCTGAAAAGTAATTTGATAATAAAAAAGAAATTTTTCAGTCAGTAATATAATGGTTATGACTTAGCCGTATAAATGGTAGTTATGAATAGTGTTTCTAAATTATTAAAATATTCTAGATACATTTATATACAATTCATTGTTTTTCATCCTATTTAATATAAATTAAAGTTAATACAATTGGAAAATAAAGAAATACTTTATTTGAAAATAAAATTAATGAAAAAAGGTGTTATACCTCTATAAAATAAACAAATAACTTTTCTTGATTTTTTAATTTAATATATATATAAATATTATATTCTACCATCTATTTTAAATTTATCTTATGTATTTTTTAACCAATATATAATAATAAATCCAATATTATAGATTAACACTTCATTTATAAAAAAACGGTTGTCCCATCTTTTTATAGTGAAAATATTTGAAATGTATATTTTTGGAACTACTATGGAATTAAGTATATAAAATAAAAACTCATTTTTAAAAAAGCATTATTTCTTCTATATTGGGATAATTTTTTTTCGATAAAGTAGAAATTTTGATGAATAGTAAAAAATACTAAATTTTAATTGAAAAATGATTTTTCATCTAAATTATTTATATTGATTATTATAATATTATTTTTATAAAAAATAAAATTATGAAAAATTTATATCAATTATTGAAATTTCAGTCATTTAAAACAATTTCATATTGAATTTTTACATAAAAACATAGTTTACTTATGCAAATTTTCTCTTTAATACCCTACTTCCATATAACGTTGATTGGATTAATTTTAAATTATATTTTTATATTTATATGAATGAAATTTCTAAAAATGTATTAAATATTTTTAATGAAATAATTTGAATTATCAGATAATGTTAACATCATATATTATGAAAATGAATAAATAATGTAGTTAAAATAATGTGTCGTGGTTAAGGTATAAGTTGGTTTATCGGGGGTTAACTAAAATGATAAGGGTCATAATAACCTATTAATTTTTCATAATAATATTTTTTGACGATATTTTGATCATTATAGAAATAATTTTTATCTAATGGTCTACTTGTGATCCATTTGGCCTATGAAAATCATGGCAGTACTTATTTATTTTCAAAAATACAAAGCATGAAATCTCTCCCACTTGTAAGATGCCCACCTCCCTCCTCTCTTCCACACACCCTGAAACCTATTTGGGTGAGTAAATCCCTCCCTATATGATTTATCAAATACCAACACTCGTCTTATTATTCATATTTTATTGTAAATATATCTTAGTATATAATATAGTGAAAAACTGAGGAGGACACTCAAATAAAAGGCATCGTTCACCAACAAGCATTTTAGGTTTTATGTATTACTCCAATCCCATAAATTATTATTATATAATAATTATATATTATCCTCAATATAACTAATAAAATAATTTTTTTTATTTTAATGTAATTACCTACAACAATTTCCACTTTCATAATATTGGTTAAGTAATCATCATTCAGGTGTATGACAGACTAGTGCCTCATGAATGGACATCATTCATTTTTTCATTACCACCTATAATGGTTGGACATAAAAATGGATTTATTTTTTATATGTTATATTTAAGATATTATTATTCATTCCTAATTATAATATCAATAATACCATTATGATTTCCATTTTTTGTAATCTGATATGGTCGCTCATGTGTACGATAGACTACAACCATGTAAAATGATCTGATTCATCCAAGCATTACATGGAAGGTGATAAGGTTAAATTTATTGATTATATATGACATACATAAAATAATTATTATATTCACGAAATATTAATAATTATTAATGTGTAATTTTTGTAATTTTCTTTCATACGTTTTCCGTCATTGAAAGATGATAATGTCCATCATGTACATGTGGACTATCACCTTCATAAAGATATGTTACTCTCTTCTCATCAGAACACCACATGAATAATTTTTATAACCAAAACTAAAGAAATAATTTTTAATTATATTATAATAATTATCCAAAAATAATATATTACTTAGCTCATTATCATTTGGATCCTTGAAAAATGGAAACGGTAGTCATGCGTTTGTAAGACCAACCAACTCCATGATCATAACATACTTGATTTCTCAAACCCATAAATAATGATTGGTATTAAGATAATATTTGATGTTTAATTATTATAATTATTTCATTATTATTATTTATGAATTTATAGTTCCATTACCAATGTAAGAGGAGCAAAAATACAAAAATGAAAACTTATAAAAACAAAGAAGTTATTACCTAAAATGTAACATTAATATATTATTGTTAATAAAAATGTAATAAAATGATGTAAGAAACTCATATATGGTATGATATATATAATAATAGTTCTATAATAAAATATAATAATCTTATATTCATTATACAGGATGTTTGAATGAGTCAGAAGGAGGTCTACACTTATGGTAAGGGATTTCAATCTCACTTTTAATTTCCTGGAGACATATTCCATATTCAATATTTATATCATTTAAGTGATTATAATACAAACCATTAATAAATTTTATGAAAATTCTCATTAATATTAGGAGAATATAAATATCTAATTTAATACATATATTTAATGAGAATTATTGTTCCAATATTACTGATGAGATAATATATTTTTGTTACAATTCTCGTTCTCTGTCATTTATGCTATGTCATAAACCTATATTTCTCCATTTGTTGTATATAAACTGACATTAACATGTAATTTCATTATTTTATTCATCCATGTGATATTTTATGTTTCATTGAATTTTTATACTTCTTGGGGATTTTGATTTAATTCTACCAAATGTTTCTTACTCACCCAGTTTTCAAATCAGACAGTTCCCCTGGCCATTAGACGACTTGAAATTAAGAACATCCTTATATAAAGGTATTCAAAAAAAGAGTTATGGTATAAATAGTTGATATAGGGTGAATATAATCTCAATTAGTCATAATAATAATGGTCAATGTGCATATAACATATTGGAATAAGTACCATAACACAATAGAAGAAAATAGAACCGTAAAGGATGAAAAATAAATAGTAATAGAATTAAATAATTCCTAAGGAATAGTAGTATTTGTATATGATAAACATGTCACAATATATCATACATAATAACAGACAAGAAAGTTTCATATGGTTGACCATTTAAGTATATATATTTAATAAATGGAAGACTCAAAATGTAACTATAGATCAACTCAATAACCACCATTGTCCCTTGAAATTTATCCCATAAAAAATGGACAACATTAATCACTAATGTCTGGTACCCTATCCATGATTGTTTCCTGATCTCAAAGAGGTAAACTCTAACCACATCTTGTGGGGCTCATATAGGATGTGAAAATAAACTCAGTTGGCCATCCCCGTGTTTGACTATCTTTTCTCCATGATGATGAATGATTAAAAAAATTATAAACAATAATAAACCCATACATATTTTATAATTAATCATATTCACTTGTCCTCAAAATACAAAATGAAGCATTCAACTTCTTCATCCAAATCTCATATTTCTCTGAATATGTTCCCACAAATATATATATATATATAAAATACACTACATGTATATATATATTTTTGTAATTTGGGGGACACATGGATTGTTTCTGAAGGAACACTTGAAGAAAATAATGTCTGGAGAGCCCTAAAAACCTCCCATAAATACTCACCCCGCACATCATTCCATCAATCATGTAATCGATGTCCAAATACAACCGCCATCAAGTAGTCTTGACTCCCTCAAATCCTTCACTCATAAATTCCTCTTTAGCTCAACAACTCGACATCTTGGTTCATGGTGATATCCATCCTTTACAAATCAATTCCAATCAGCCTAAAATATAACTGACAACACCAGTCCCCAACATATGGTCCATCACTTAATGGTCCATCCCCATCCATGTGTATTTCTATGTTGTTCACCTCTAACATATAAATTGGTTAACACCATTCCCTAATGTAAATAATTTATAGGGATATCAACATGTAACAACTAGGTAACACCACCACAACTATGTATTATATATATGAACTTGAATCTAATGTCACTTCAGATAACAATAATGAGACAGAATCACCAAACAATTCCTAAGACACAACATCTAGAACCACGTTTGAATATATCAATATCACTCAAATTGTATGCTCAGCACAATGCATGTCACATATTCCATGCCCTCAGGTAGATGAACTCATTTCACCAATCATGGTGATCATCCTCACCACATGTATTGCATGCCATACCCTCTACATGATGACCATATCTCCTCAATCTAGATGATCAATGTCACCCCAATCCACATGTCATTCCCATCTCATTAACATAAAACCATAGTATTTTTATAAACAATATATATGATAAAAACCAAGATATCTATCCTAACATTCCCAATTGGTCAAATCCATTTATTCCGAATAGAATATAAGCGTAGTCTATGGAATACCCAAATAATCCCCCAAATATCCATTTGCAAATTAAAATATTTGAATTAATTGATTGGGTGTTGCTCTCAGACTACCCACGTCAGATTATATAGAATAAAACCCAAACCACCAATAAAATTGAAGATGAATCTTAGAACCACCAACCTTATACATGTATGTTCCCGAACGTATAAAATATAACTATAACTCAAGATAAAATTAGAGTAATCATACTTTCTGAAAAATGACATGAAAATAAGGAAAAAAACTCATGGGGATTTAAAATACCACATTGAGAGTAAAAATAGTATATAATAAATATTATAGAAGGAATTATAGGAACACATCCAAAAGAGGAATAAAGATATTGAATTAGTTATCAAAAGATTTTAGATCCTCAATACCTATAAAGGATGATTATGGGCTCAATGTGTTTAATATAGGATTTGAGCATGGGAGGAAAATAAAGGGAGAATACATCTCCGAGGGTGTCGGGGGAAATAAGTTATTTTGGTGTCTGTAAAAAGATTCATGAATACTGCATGGGTTGGGAAACTATCATCCAACTGTTGATTTCTCCTTTTCTTAAGTTACAAACCCCTATCATGATTTGGACAATTCTGTGCCAACTGTGCAGCACTCACAGTGAAAAGGGATAGACCCCTCACATGGTTTTGCAACACAATTTCAAAAAACAGATTCTGAAAATGTGATTGAATCCAATAACATTCAGAAAAACATATTCATGAATGGAAGGGGCTGCAAGGATAAATCAAACAACACCACTTTGAAAAAATGGAACATTTTTAAGGTTGAATGATTAAACTGACAATGAACGAACCATGATCCTTGACCCCAATTTCCGAAAATTCGTTTTTTGGAGCATGATGATTCCAAAGCATAATAAAACCCCCTAGAAACATGAATATCCTACTACCAAAACTATAAATAATTCCATGAGGTGTTATAATTAGGATTTTAAGCCTAAAATAAATTTTGGACCAACATCAAAATATATAAATTAAAATTGATTGGTAATTTATACCTTCTCAAAAACCAGCTATGTTACTGTCTCCCCACCATATAATATCTCATCCCAAATCTATCAATATTTACCCTGATGTGGTATGAATCAATCATGTCTCATTTACATCAACCCATTATATTTTGGTCATTATTCATTATCAATTATTCCTATAAATCTCCTCATCTTTAAAATTATATATTCGGCCTTTTCTCGACCTAAAAAGAAACATTTTTGATGGTTACACTAACCACCCATTGAAATAAAAGGAATCCCATGATTCCTTGTCTTGCATGCACATCACATGGATCAAAATTCATACCTATGTCTGACATAACACCCATGATGTACCATATCTAATTAGATTACCATAATTACATGTTCCATATATGTTACTCATTGAAACCAGAATCTCATTAGGTAACCATAAGTCCTGTATCTCAATAGATTGTCACCACTAATCAAACAAAATAAATTTATACTCATGAAAAATATTTTATTATTATTATTAGTCTTATATATATAACACACATCTAATAAATTCACTTAATAACTCAATGTTTCTACACACATCATATATATATAACCCAAATCATAATTGATGTCAACTGACTAACCAATTCATGAATAATCAAAACTGATACTCATTCACTATATCCACAAAAACATGAAATATATTAAAACAAAAGAAGAACCTACTGATGCCCATGGAATACCTCCACCTATCATTGGACCCCCAAAATGTTTTGACCCTGGCATCTCAATAGTGTGAACCTCACAAGAATCCCAACAATGTGAGGTATGGACTTTATAAAGGGATAATATAGCTATTGTTTGGTGACCAATGATGTTTGATATAACTATATATTGAATGAAATATGTGTGTAGATGAATACCAACTACCAAATCTTTCTACTACTGATAGTCCTACCAATGATCCATTGGTATGACCCCATACCTGATCCTTAGGTTCCCAATGAGGAATACTTTAGAACCACTCAAAATAGACCATTGTTCCACACTTCTGATATTGATTTGGAAAGTAATCACACAAGGTTCTAACATGTCATAAATTACGAAACTTGAAACACAATGTTAAAGAACCACTATGTAGTGTCCTTCTAGATTTACTAGCTTGATATCCTTGTAAACCTCTTCATGGTCCTGATTCCAGATACCTGATGAATCACTGCTGAGATCAAATGACAAAATCCCTTATATTGAATAAGACTTGTTCATTAAGTTTCCCATTGATATCCATTCCTTGTTTACATACTCTATCAAGGACATAATTATGAAGATATTCACCTGACCTATGATGTCGTGTCTCAATCCACGCATGCATCATCACATAATTGTGATTTTGTTTCCCACTATGGAAGGTGAAAATGGGAAAATTCTGTTAGAATTAATGTATAGTACAAGAATGAAATGTATGCTATGTTTCGGTTCATAGAATCACAGGTTATATTCAACCTCAACATATCTAAAAAAAGTGCTCCATAATCATAGGACCAAAATTTTATCAATTTAGTAACACATGTTTTCTATCCTGAACCAATATTTCCCTAATATTTTAACTCTATTCCTCTGATCATATTAGTAGATAACAAAATCCTTTAACGTCTGGGTGTCTTGATCTGGTCATGTATATTCTATACATGCTCAATATAGTTAATTGTTACTAGTTTTCAACCATCACCCTTGAATAATTGTGGGTGTAAATCCTAGAAATCAGGAGTCATATATGCCATACATGGATCAACTCCATAATGTCCCTTATCGATACATTATGTGACCTAAACTAAGATGGTCCTGATCTTCTTGTTTTTATTGGGATCATAATATGTCATCTATTATGGCCTTCCATGATACAATAGAGCCTATACCTACGTCTCATGATCAACCTAACCCTCCATGGCCAAATTCCAAACCTATTGGCCTCATATTTGAGCATACAATTAGAACCATATAGTGTACCTCATGATGGTCCACTAGAATATTTCTAGATTTAATCACACTAAATTATAAATATCATGGTCAAATAGACATAAAATTCATATATACATTTCAGCTAGTGAACATTGTAATAGGAAGAACACCTCACCACCATTTTACTCCCCAACCACCCCAGGTCACAATAAATCTTCCATCATGGTTCCTTTACTAACCATACTAGGGTCAAGTATCATATATCATCTGGACTCATGGCCACCTTCCTACTTAATGACAGTTAGGAAACCCATATATTGTATTAAAATAATTTTTAACTGAGTATGATGAATCCAAAAATAATTTACAAGATAACAATGTAAAGAATCATTATTAAATCCTTCTGAAACTTGCCCATTTTTATCATCTCTTTATACTCTTAATAGATTCATTCACATATATCACTTTCTTGTATCACCAAAAACAACAATTCATTGGATGGATGAGTAGAATTCCCCAAATAAGACTATGAATTAAAACACTATTTTGTTTTGTTGTTTTTCACTTAAAACTTTGCAACCCCTCTTACAAATATATGTAATTGAAGAAATTATTTACAAGAATGTACATATATAATATAGACCTATTTTCCTACCATGATGAACTAATTTCCCACATTTTATACTATTCCAAGTGTCAGAATGACCAAAAATATAAACATCAAGTGTGTCCCACATGGTGTAAATCAATCAACTAAAAAAGGGAAAGGAAAAAAATTTATTCCCCACCCATAGAAACTTGGTCGTTTCCCCATGAATAGGCATGTAGGTACCAAAACATAGGTTTTTTACTACTTTTGTCTATATTCTAGTTTCCATTCTACCATAGCCGAAATTTTAATTCCCAAAATTTATATAAATATTTGATACTATTTCTACCCATGTGAAAATAGTTTTTATTTTATACCAAGGCCTTGGGATACTGAAAGGAAATGACAATGATGAACTATCTCTAATACAACTTATGGTTTCTAGATCTAGTTTTTTCTGAAACTATTATCTATAAAAGCTGGTCATTTTTATATTGGAATGATTCCTTGTATGATAAAGTCTATCACTAAGTAGAAAGGGTGTTATTAAATGATTTTTGAGAAACTATACCCTTTAGAAGTGATAATAATAATGGTCCATATTTATATAAAATATTTGAATAAGTACTATAACATTGACGAATAAGATAGAAAATCATCAAAATAATAATAAACAACAGCTGTAATAAAACTTACCCCAATGGATAATACCATTTGTAGATTATTAACATATCACCACAGGACATAAAATCCATTATACATGCATGGAGATCCACGGATGACCATTTATGTACATATATAAATAATGAAAATCTCAAAAGGAAACACAATATCAATTAAATAACCACCATGGTCCATTTCCATACATCCCATTAAAAATGTAAAACTATGATCACTAACTTCTAAGTTGTGACCATGATCCCATACATGTAATCATAGACATAATTACAATGAACATCCAAAGGGGATTATGTATGGTGTGATAATTAACTCAGTAGGATGACACAAACATGTTGTTATCTTATATCAATAGTTGTATAGGTGTAAAAAAATATAAAAAATTCAATGCATGAACATTTTATATCTAACCTACTTCCCTTATTATTAATAAAAACAAGTAAGGATTCAGCTTATTCATCCCACGTCGGTTTGTCTCTAAATACATTTCATTAAATATATATATTTGGAAAACGTTACAATTCTTTATATATATATATTCAGTGGTGAGAACCATTGATTTAATTCCAATAGATCCCCTAGAAAAAATTAGTTTTGGAGATCCCTATGTAACCTCCCATTAATATTATACTATCACCTCATTCCATCGATCACATAAATGGTGTCCCCACAGAATTCATATCATGTAGCCCCAGTTCTCTCATTCCTATACTCAAAATGTCCCCATCATCCCAATAAAATGATTTCCTATGGTAGGTAAACAATTTTCCTCCCAAAAACCCTTCCCATCATCCACAAATGCATTGAAAATCCTCAAAAACCAACTAATGGTCTTGTCTCCATCACGTGATGGTCAATCACCATCCATGTGGATTTCTATGGTGAGCACAAACCACATATAATATGGTCAACACCATCCTCTAAGACACTTACTTTATAGGGGCCTCCTCCCACAAATATTCTCAAACACCACCTTACCTAAGTCATGTCTATTGGAAAATGGATATAATGGAACGAAGTCTAACAAAAGTGAGTGAAAATCACCTAAGAATCCAAATCTACATAATCCAGAATCATTTTCCCCATCATCCATGACACTAAAATCTGATGGTCAAAAACATCCATATCAAATGGTATGTTCCCTATTATATAATAAATCATTATATCAATCCTGGAGATCTGCATCACCCCATGTATCTTATCCTATTCAATCATCCTTATGGAAACATATGTTCAATCATGGTGATCAACATGATCTCAATCCTTGTTCCCTTCCCTTCACCATCCTGCAGAACCATAACAGTCATATTAACTATTTAATTAATTTAAATAATTAAAATTGGCTATACATACCATGTTTTTACTACCCATAACCCTTTATAGCATATATAAATTCTATATGGATTACCAAATAGAATCACATAATATCAAATTAACAATTAAAAGAAAATAAATAATTCATTTGGTTTCTCTATCGTCCTTCCCACATTGGATTAGATTTTATTAAAAAAAATTAAAATTAAATTTATTAACCACCAACCTTATACTCCTAGGTTCTCTATCATATGATATCAGCCTATAAATTCAGTCAAAGAGAGAGAAATAAATGATCTAGATAAACACCAATGAATAGGGAAAATCTCTCATAGATTATGCATACCATATGTTGAGATAATAGAAGAAGAAAATGAAGGTTAGTGATGTCCTTACAGGTATGCTTCTAATGATATAGAAGGATTATGAATCATAGCTTAAATAAGGTCCTAGGATCAAACCCTATAATAGGAGTAAATTGGACCTACAGGCCTAGAGGACAGGCTATGCGTGTGGGGGGAGAAGAAAGTGAAAAACCCCTATTAAAATGGGAAGGGGGAAAAGTTAATTTTGGAATAAGAAAAGGATCATATTAATCACATGGTTTGGAAAACCACTGACCAACTATGTGGTTCTCATTTTCTAAAGGGACATACACCTAGAATGGTTGGCTATATGGTTTGACAAACTGTGTTCCAACCATGTATGTGAATCTTATCACATACACCACTTCAAAAACAAGACTATAAGGATCCACATGGTTAAATAAAACCTTTTCCCTCTAAAAATTTGGAGGATGGTTATTTCCACAGTGTTAGAAGATTACTCTCTAACCATGAGTATATTCAACCATTTCTAAATATTGGGTTTTTTGATAATTATTTTCTAGAACCCTTTAAAACTCTTGAGGAACATGATGAACCCTATAACCCAAATAAAAAATCAATTTGGTGTTAAAACAATCTTATTTAGTACTCTGTGAAAAAAGGGTGCTCGGTATGTGTCACGAACCAAACCAGGTCAACACTAAACCAATCACCCGAGTCGATCTGTAGTAAGGCCTCAGAGGCGTTCCCTATCCTCTCATGATAGCAACAAGCACCAGCGAATAAAAAATGTACAAATGAGATTGATTTCTCCCAATAAAAATAGATAAGGTAGCAGAAAAAGTAGAATAATTCAAGGAAAATAAATGGAACGAAAAAGGAAGAACAACCATCAATAAAAAAAACCTGACCACAACCAAAACTCCTTGCGGCTCGGAGAGTCTCTCATAAATAAAAAACCATCTCTTGCCTCCTACAAGAATTCCTGAGTCGAACCAGAAAGAAAAACTAAAAAATTGAAAAAACTACATGCATGAGTATTAATACTCAATAGGTATTCCAAATAAACAATCCCCCAAACAGTACCATTAAATAACGAATTTACTAATTCTGGTTTTGAACTAAATTATATAAAATATGGGTTTCCACACACACTTGAATTTCTAAAACAAGTAACATTCCATTTCCCTTTTAAATTTAAGAACAAAAAACAAGTTTAATGTCTGCATGGAACATGTGAAATGCATTTTAAAACATTGCTGCGAACAATTTAGAAATCCAAATTTTAGTTGTTAGTCTAAAGGAAAACCACATAGAACCCACACTAACAAAAATGAAAAAAAAGTGGCACATAGGGACCAAAAACATAACTATACCTCTCAATCATCCACCACATACAAATAAACACTAAATAAAACATGGGTCAAACCTTTGAGCTCGTGAAAAATACCGAACGTACTATACATGTGACTCATCCGGAAGGCATGCCTACTCTCGATGACATCATAACTCTCTAACTCCCAACCATCGTCCTACCTGACCTGGTCAAGGGGCCCAATCCCATTACAATAATAACAAACACCTCTCTGTTATGGGCCACAAGCTAGTGCATTATCATAACTAGTCCAGCAATCGTTCTCAGAAGAATCACTCCCAATGACAGGTTCCCATGTAGAAACATATAATAAAGATGGGTGAGTAAACAATTTAAATCATGTAACCACTCACAATGTGAAAACATCACATGTAACTCACATAGTTTAGGTACATAATGAGGCCTCCCATAATTCACCCGAATGTGAGTTTTCAAAATATCTCTTTTCTTTAATGAGCCATATGGGGCTTAACTATCCACTCAACGCCAACCTATTTTCAGAAGAACCAACACATTCCAAGTCATTTATAAAGAATCAATGGAAAACCTATTTCAATCTCAAAACCATTTGAAACCTCATTTAGTAAATCCATTTTAGCAATCTGTACATATTTGCAACCCAAGACGTTATTTAAAAGAAAAACAATTTACTTTTAAATGCTAACCTGGCATTTTATCAACACTAATGATGCACATTTAAAAGAAAACACGTTTAGGCAATTTAAAACAAAAGAAAACCACTATCCTTCACAATAATAATTTATTCTAAAAATAATAATTTAATATTATTTATAAATAATCTAAAATTAAAGGAAATAACAAGAAATTAATAAATTCTAAATATAAAAGAAAGATTAGGGGGGGCCAACCTCGCCTCACTGTCCAAACACAATGGCACGCCAAGCCTCGGACAGATGCACAAACACACGCAAGCTGATGACTGTTGTATCATAATTTTTCGTCGCCAACACGCTGCAACAACTACACAACTAAAAACACATAAACCCAGACTTAAAACAATTCAAATAAAAAATTGTCCCAACAACACATTGACATGATTTCCAAACACAACTCCCACCGTCAATACTATTTACAAAACCCCTTTAAACCCCACAAAGTATTAAAAAACCCCACACTACATCAAAATAACTCACTAATCATTTTAAAGAGCCAACATTCCTTTTTAAAAAACACATAGGGTGCACAACCTAACAAAAGCGCACGACAATAAGAGATCAACATTTTAAAACATGTGCACTAAAACACAGTTTCAAAAACAAGATTGTGACACCCATGTTATTTAATAAATCGTTTAAAAATTTATAAATCAAGTTTGAAATGTATATAGTGGGCTTCAAACACATGAAACAAACTCAAGCATCATTTAATTAATTCTAAAAATATTTAACTATGAGCAAGGGATGGCAGGAATAAATAAGCCTTTGCATGAAAACCCGTCAAATTCAGACCACAATTCTAAACAAAATAATTGTTCACATAATGAATCACACAAGAAAAATAAAAAATTTTCTTTAAGAAACTCATTTTCATCACATTTACATAAAAACCATTCCCAAATCATATGTCTCACCATATAATTAATCCATTGAACACATGTAAATAATCAAAAAAGAATCCCAAACTCTTATAATAACATAAAAGCATAGAACTACCTATAATGAAGAAGATCATCCTAGAAACGACATAGAACTTACATCACCCACATAGCCACACCTAAAATAGTCTCAAACCAACCATGAAAATCAAATTAGACAAAAAAAATTATAGGGATAAACCATAAAAAAACCCTGGACATGGAATAACCAAAGAAAGGAGTGGAGAAAAAAATTAGTACTGGAGAAGGAGGAGGAAGGTTGTCACCGGAGTGGGGTGGCCAGTGAGGTCACGACTGCCAGAGTGGATTCGACCGGAGAGAGGCACTTCAGAAACCCATCCATAAGGGGGGTTCACACCACATGCGGAAAAGGGTAGAAGGGGTGTTCGGGTCACACTGATGGGGAGAAAGAGGCCGACCAGAGGAGTTTCACCCACCGGGAGGGAGAAGCACTAGAGACCGGCGGACCCGAGGAGTAGCTCGCCAGCAAGTAGAGGAGGGGAGGGGTCTACGGCTACTCTGTGCAAACCCGATTGGGAGAGTGGAGGGGTTCACGTTGCAGGTATGGTGGAAGGGGCATAGGGATGGTTAGGTAAACTAAAAAATGAAAATTGAATAATAATAATAACCATAATAAGTAACCTTATTAATGGTAATAATGACTACGTACAGAAAAATAATAAAAAAACACTAATAAAAATGATAAATATAATAATTTTAATAATAAAAATTCATCAATATTTAATTTTTTAATGATAATTATCGTTGTATCCTCTTTATTTTAATTTACTATCATTATTCTTAATTTATATTTATTTATTTGAATCCTATGAATACGTGGTCTACACATACCACATGCGGCCATGTGCGGACCGTGCAGTAGATTCCATCTACTCTAGAAGCCACTACACGAGTATCCAGGCCAACCGCATAGCCACTGCTAACCGTGTAGAGCTTGTGCACCTGTCTAAGACAAATCTAAAATCCTGAAAAAAAATATAATAACAATAATAATTAATAACATTAATATTATTATCAATAGTAATAATAATAATAATAAGAAAATTATTAACCATAAAAATTTCAAACAACACAATAAATCACAAAGTTCAATAATTTAAAATTTTCAGAAGGTAGGCGAATCTTGATGATGCCTAAGCAGAGCGGCATAGTGTTTCCAAAACTCACTCCACCCAAGCTCCCAACAAAGACAACTAAAAAACATACACTTTTTTACATAACTCACTATTTTATCATCTGCGACTCAAACTGAACTCCAACAAAACTTATTTAAGGCCAAATAAATAATGAAATAAAATAATTAATTAGGTTGGGGTGTAAAAATTCACCCCAATATAACGTTTCTTTTCCTAGGGAAGATGCAACAAGTCCTACACCCAAAGGAAATTCTCCAAAGTGTCACCCACCTCAAAAAGTTTAATAACCTCTAGTTCATCAGGCCAAATAGTCACTGCATACCAATGAAACACAACACATATTTGAAACATGATCACCCCAACCACTACCAAATAGAACCCATACCATCCATTTTAACCAAGGAATGAACGAATTTAAACAACCTTTGACACCAATTCTCATAATACTAGTACATCGAAACCATTGTGTGTAATTCAATCCCAATGTTTACTCAAGATGAATAAACTAGGATTCTGTGGTTCCACATGAGACCACATGCCACAAAATGAAACACGGCAAGAAACCCTAATATTGTCACAGGGAGGCCCGAACGGACTCCCCAACATAAATATCGGGATAAAACTAAATTAATTCACATGTAACTATGTGAGACCCACTATGGGTCTCCCCACAATAAGAAATAATGAGGTTAATTAATCTTTGAAACATTCTGCACGAACCAAAAAACCCCCACTATAAGGGGGAAAATAATGGAATGAGACAATTAATAGAACATAAAAACTACCACCATCATCATATAAAAAATATCCCTCCCTCAGAAGAACATAAACCACATCACACTGACGACTGAGATTAAACCAAGGCCCTTTTTACACCGTTGGGGATCTCCTAACTATGCGCCAGCTTCACTCCAAGACCTAGGGCTGGAGCACCAATGATTGAAGCATCTCCTTCTTCGTATTCTGGCTTTAAAAATTACCTAACATAACACACAACCTAGAATTTCACCAAGAACAATTCCAATAAAACCACTATTTCAAAGAGGTTCAAAAAAAACCATTCTAACAAGTTAAGGAAATGTAACACCACAAAATGCTACAAGTGACGATTATTATATCCAAGAAACACTGCAAAGTGAAAACCTCAAACGGATCACTAAGCATCGACCTACTCTAGCAGATGGGCAGAGGTGACCTTTGATGATCCAGGTCTAGTTTATATGTGCTTCTTGGAAACACCATCGCATAATTTTTGCAAGTGACTCAATCGTCCACATGTGTGGCAGAGTCGTGGAGCACTCAGACATGTAATCCTTTTGTGACCCTTCCTTCCACACTAGTGATAGATCATGGCATTGCGCTGTGAGGAAAAAGGCTGAAGGTTTGAAGGCCTATTGAATCCTTTATTATTGCCACCAACATCAGGTCGCTTCACATTCTTCCTATCATCATCCTCTGCACAGCTTTCCAAGGCTGAGGGAGGATTTTACACCTCATATCCTCCTACCAGATTAGCTTCAGCAAGAAAGGCTTACCCTACAACATCTAAGAAGTTGGTTAGGTTGAGCTCTTCAATTTTTTATTGGAATTCATGTTGGAGTCCAGAATCAATTTTTAGAGCCTTCTTGGGATTGTTTGCAAAAATCCATTGGTCATACAGAACTAGGTCTATGAAACGTCGATATAATTGTAGTATTGATTCAGTACCTTTCTCACGACAACATAACTCCATATTCTTACTTAGATTCTTCAACTCTGAGAAGTATTGTTGGATAAACAAAGACTTGGAGAATTCCCAAGATAGGTCTTCTCAGGGCTTACATCCAGACACATATTTCCACCATTTCCATGTCGAAACATCAAGCATTATGTTATCCAAATTCACCATCAATGACTCATAAAAACCAAGGAAAATGAATTTCCTCTCAATCTTCTGCAATAACTCATTTTCCTCAAGATGCTCTTCATTTCCATAAAATAGAGGAGGGTTCAATTTTTGAATCTCGAGGACATAATCTTTGGTCTGGTCAAATAAATGATTTGGAGTGGATGCACCACCCAAGTTGCAAAATAGTAATCCATAGAACCTCCGTGTGGGAGAACACTAAAGAACAAAAAAAGGAACGAGATGAAAACATGGTCTTTTCCATTTCAAATTGAAATTTTCACCATATCCAATATAAAACATTGAAAAATTGTTCTTAGAATCATAGAAGACCCAAACGATTCACTAATGGAAAATAGGGTCGATGGGTGACTTGGACATATGGTTTGTAGCCATACACCCATCACGTTACCATCACGAGGAGCACACTAGGGTAATGTATCTGGATCCACATGGCATTCCAGGCCCTGGGAGCTCACATGGCTACTTTCCCAACTACGTTTTCATTTACCAATACCAAAAAAACCATACAAATAAAAATACACCGACAACCCAAACATCCCATGATAAACCTAGATTCAGAATGAGTAAGGGTTCATGACGACCATCTTGTTCCTATACCTGATGTCTAGGAAATATTACTCTTTCTACAATGAAAACCCCGAATAACAATGGGCGCTCTGAAAAATATGGTCTACTCAAGAGTCAACATGCCTCTGGTACAATTTTTTCATGAACCAACACAGGTCGTCCATGAACTGGTCACCAAATGCCATCCATGGAAATCCCGAGAGACGTTCCCAATCCTTTTGGACTAGCGACAAGTTCTAGGGCATCGAAATAGTGCAAATGGTAATGATTTCAGCCAATAAAAGTAAATAAAGTAGTGGGAAAAGTAGAATAATGCAAGGAAAATATATGACAAGAATAAAAGGAAGAACAAACAATAACAAAAAACTATCCTGGCTATGAACAAAACTCTACGTGACTTCGAGAGCCGCTCACCAATCCACAACCAACTCTTTCCCACAGCAAGAAAACTAGAGTCAATCATTCAACATAAACTAAAAATAGAAAAACTCTATTGATGTGTGTATTAAAACTCAGTAGTCGGGCCCAACAAACTATCCCCAAAATAGTGCCTTTAAATAAGGAATTTTCTAATTACAGGTTTAAACTAAATAATATGAAATATGGGTTTCCACACGCACATGCGTTTTGGAAAAATGGAACTATCCATTTCCCTTTAATATTTATGAAAAAAAATCAAGTTTAATGTTTAAAATAAATAGGTGAATTATATTTTAAAACATTTTTGTGAATAGTTTATAATTCCAAATTTTAGTTCATAGTGTAAAGGAAAATCACAAAAAAACACACAACACACACTAAGGGAAATGAAAAAAAAAGTGGCACATAGGGGCCAACAACCGAACTAGACCTCTCAATCATCTTCCACATACATATAAACACTATAGAAAACATGGGTGAAACCTTGGAGCTCGTGAAAATTCCATATGGTACTATACATGTGACTCATCCTGAAGGAAAGCCCATTTTAGATGAAATTATAACACCCTAATTCCCAACCATCGCCCTACCTGACCTAGTCGACGGGCCCAATCCCATAACAATAATTAAAAAACACATCTCGGCAATTGGCCACTAGCGAGTGTGTAATCCAAACTAGTGCAACAATCATTCTCGGAAGATTTAATCACTATAGCAAGATCCCATTTTAACACATATAATATAAAGGAAAGGGGTCTGTCAACAATGTAAATCTAGTAACTAGTTATGATGTGCAAACATCACACACAACTCACACAATCGAGAGACATAATAAGACCACCCCTGAGTCACCCCAAATAGAGTTTTTCAATTATCTCATTTCTTAAAAGTTCCAAACGGGCCTTAACTAACCACTCAACACCATCCTATTTTCAGAAGAACTAACCCATGCCAAATTCATTTCCAAAGAATCAAAGGAAAACCACTTTATATATCCAAACATTTTGAATCCTCATTTAAGAAATCCATATTTAAAGCCGCACACATTTGCAACAGAATTCGTTCTTTAAAAGAAACACAATTTACTTATAAAGGCCATCCATGCATGTTATCAACACTATTGAAGCACAATTTAAAGAAAACACTTTTAGGCAATTCAAAACAAGAGAGATCCACTATCATACACAATGAAAATTTATTCTAAAACTAATTATTAAATATTATTTAATATTAATATAAAATTTAAGGAAATAACAAGAAATTAATAAGTTCTAAGTATAAAAGAAAGTGCAGTGGGGACCTACCTCAACTCGTTGTCCAAACACAATGGCAGGTCACGCCTCGCACAGACAGATAAACACTTGCAAGCCGATGACTGCAGTATCGTAGGTTTTCCTCACTAACACGCTTAAATAAATGCACAACTAAAAATCCATAAACACGGACTTTAAACAATTACAATAAAAAACAGCACAAACCCAACCTCAACATGATTTCAAAACACAACTCGCACCATCAACACTATTTACTAAACCCCATTAAAATCCAAAAAGTGTTTACAAAAACCACACAATGACAAAATAACTCACTAATCATTTCACAGAGACAACATAATATTTTAAGAAAACACATAGAGTATACAACCTATCAAAAGTGCATGACACGATGAGATCATCTTTTAAAAACACATGTGCATAAACACATTTTCAAAAATAGTGTTGAAAAACCCATATTATTTATTAAATAATTTATAAATTTATAAATTTTTTTAAAAAGTATACAGTGACTATAAACACAAGAAACCAACTCAAGCATTAATTTATTAATTCTATAAACATTAAACTATGAGGAAAGACCAACTGAACTAATTAGCCCTTTTCATGCACACTGTTAAAATTCATACCACATGTTTAAACAAAATAATTGTTCACATAATGAAGCACCCATGAAACAAAAACACTTTTCATTATTAAACACAATTTCATCACATGTGCATCACAAAACCTTTACAAATCATGTTTTTCACCACATAATTAATCCATAGAACTCTTGTAAATAATCATACAAGAATCCAAAACTCGTACAATAACAAAAAATCTTTGAACTACCTCAAATGATGAAGATCATCCTAGAATCAGGGCAGAACAACCATCACACCATCGACACACATAAAGGAGTCTCAAACCAACCTTGAAAATGAAATTGGAATAGTAAATTTTATGGATAAACATTAAAAAAACAATGGATATGGGAGAACCAAAGCATGGAGTGGAGAAAAAAACATTAAATTTTCGGAGGGGGAATAGGAAGGTTTTCACTATTGTGGGGTGTGATAGTGAGGTCACGGCTGCCGGAGAGGTGCCGGCGGAAGAGAGGCAATCCAAAAACCTGACCAGTAGGGGGGTTCGTGCTGCATGCTTAAAAGGGTAGTAGGGGTGATCAGGTCATGCTACTGAGGAGAAGGAGGATGGCCAGATGAGTTGTTCGCATCAGGAGGGAGAAGTGCTAGAGACGGGCCAACCGAAGGAGAAACTCTCCGGTGAGGGGAGGAGGGGAGGGCTTCACTGATGATGTGTGCAAACTAGGCCAGGAGAGGGGATGGTTCTTCCAGAATATAGGGGGGAAGGGGGATTGCGGGGTAGGTTAGGGAAACCAGAAAATATAATAAAATAAAAATAATAAAAATAATAATCAGTAACCTTCTTAATGATAATAATAATGATATGCATAATAATAATAAAAGTAAAGTTAATAAAAAATTTTAAAAGAATAATTTAATAATTAAAATTCATAAATAATATTTTTCTAATTTTAATAAAGATATATATACACTTTATTTTAATTCTACCTCATTTTGATTTATTTTAATTTATTTATTGGAATACTACAACTGCGTAGTCCGCACATGCCACAAACTGTCGTGCATTGACTATGCGGTTGCTTTCATCCACTATAGATGTTGTTGCCCAGGAACCCTGGCCAACCGCATGGCCACTGAAAACTGTGTGGTGCTCATGCACTGGTCTAAGACCCATCTAACCTTGCGATATAAAAATAAATAACAATAATAATTAATCAAATATTTATTAAGATCAATAACAATAATAATAATTATAGTTATAATAATAATATACTTAAACAAAAAAATTTCACACAATGTAATAAATCTGAAACTACACCCATATTAAATTTTCTTAAGGCACGTGAATCATGAAAATTATTTAGTAATGTTGTGTGTGGTTTCAAAAACATACTCTTCCTGTTCGCCTAACGACCTCAACTAAAAACGATCACTTTTAAACATAACTGAAAAAAACAATTCATCCAAGACTCAACGTGAACTCCAAAAAAAATATTTAAGGCCAAATAAATAATAATATAAAATAATTCATTTGGTCAGGGTGTGATAGCATGACCACTGCACAAAGAGATTCAAAATTATTGGGAATTTAAACCTACTCATGAACCCATGATATTACAATAATGGTTAATTGATTTAATGTGAAAATCTAATTATTTTTTAGTATTTTATATGTTTAGGCATTCTATTAGAAAAGTATATCATCCATCATTGAATAATTCATATTAAATTTCATCTCCTCAAACAAGTCATGATATAATCATTTAATGGTACAATTTTCTACTCATTGGTATATAAAATAATTAAAAACGTTTTTATGATAGTCTATGTTTATTTCCCTCTTCTATTAGAAAAATATTTTCATAAAAAACAATATTTCAAGAAAATGTTTTGTATTATCTAATGAATTTTGAAAAATAAATTTTTACCAAAAAATGAATTTTTAAATAATGAATTATATATAAATATTAATTATTTTTTAAAAAACTGTTCATTTATAGGATTTTATAGAAAATGACATATGAGTATTTGTTTTTAACATGATAGACATGCACGATATATCCCATTGTGATGACTTCTAAATGAATTCAAGATTACATTACATGTTTTAAACTTTATATTCAAAGAAAAATTTTCCATGATATTTTGGAAATTTTTTAAATTTTAAATCAATTATTTTATAAAGGGTTGGTTTTCAAAAAAATTATGCTTTTAAAAATTCATTTTCTTATTTAAAGGAAATTTTCCTCAAGATATGTTTTAAATAATCAATCAAAATTATCTTCTATATACTACTAATTTCATTGATGTTACCTATGTCATACTAGGGATATGATCCAAGGATACCATTATTATACTTTCATTTATTGTTTTATGTTTATGATGAGACGTTTTCAATGAAACCCATTTATACCTACTAGTTATATCATGATAAAATAATTAGAAAACCTATTTCTTTTTATGGTGTATTCTATGATGAAATGATTAGGAAACAGATCTATTTTTCACATGTTATGATATGATAAAAATTTTATAATTACTATTTCTTATCATGGGATATTATATAATGAAATTTTTATGACACCGATTTTATTTCATGGTTTGTGATATGATGAAATGTTTATGATACCCAATTCATTTCATAGGTTATGAGATGATGAGTGTATATGATTTTGAAAAACCCATTTTTATTATTTAATTATGTGATGTGTGGATCTATATTTCCCTCCAATGCATTGAGTCAATATTTTTATCTCATTAGAGAAATAGCAAATGAACAGGGAGTGAACATGGAATCGTAAAAGATTTCTCAAATGGGGAGTGGACCAAGCTATAGAAGACATTGTTGGAATAAAGAGAGAATGAAATTTAGTCAGACCAGATTGGTTTATGAGTAAACCCATTTCAACAAGGGAATTAGAATACTATTTGGTCTTGGGAGTGAACCATGACTACAATGATTCTTTTTCGAGTAAACACATACTAATATGAGAGCCTTGGTCATAAGCCTCGACAAATATTGAAATAATAGTATTTACTTAGGAAAATGCCAAAAATTATTTTTCTTTTAAGAAGTTTGTGCGCTCAGGGATCATGATATTTGTTTTCCTTATGATTCATCTCCTATGGACTATCAATCATCATGGCATGATTCATGATAATGATAATTGATTTTAAGGTTATTATTTTTAAATGTTATGATCGTGTTCACATACCCTAATGCACATGTTATGATTACGTGTCTCCCTTGTTTACCATTACTAATAATATGAGCTAGCCCATTATTATGTTTCCTTTAAACATTTTATGAAGAAAGGTATATTCCAAGTATGTATGTTAGTACTACTAAATGGGAAGATCATTGTGGGAGATATGGAGGATTTTTCACCATATAAGATGATTTTGTTCCATGTTTATAAGTGAAATAAACTATTATTGTCCTTGGGTGTGTTTTTTTGTAATATTGTGAATATTCACCAAAAAAGATGTAATATACATGAATGAGAAGGCCAAGTTACTATTAATGTGATGGATTATGAATGAAATTCCCTATGAGGAACATATGAGACCCATTTTGATCCTCAGATATGTTTATTAGAATATCAAAATGATATGTTACACTCTCTATATGATCAATAATTTCTAAAAGGATTATATACCTAACGAACAATTTTCTTTTCATTCATCCGTATATAAATTTTTATAAACACATTCTCATGAACATTAAATTCTAGATCCTATAGAAAATTCTCAACATTACAATTCTAAAAACATTTTTATGTTCTTATAGGTTTGTAATGGCTCTAACATTATCATTGATCTCATTAACTTGAATATGTCCCAATTTCTTTTATTCTACCACTTAATTTAAATAATTTGATGTTCAATACATTATTCCATAATGGTATTCATAATAAACCATATGAATGCTCTATTAAATATTTTTTTCATGAAAACTAAACATCACGATGGTTTTTATCCCAACCACCTTTGAAATCCAAAGAAATTGGTCTTAGAATATCCTGTAGGTATTGAATTATTCATTCATGTGAACCATCTATATGAGGATGATACACAGTGTTAAAACACAACTCTATATCAAGATACTTATGATTAATTCACTAAAACACCATGGTAGACTTTTATTACCGATCAGATTCAATTTTATTTAAAACCCTTGGAAACATACCAAATCTATAGTGTATAATATTTATAGATGATCTAAAGAGATATATTCTATAATATAAATCATTTTTGTTAACATAGTAAGGTGATAAACTAAAACACTTATTTCCTTCAATATAAAAGATAATGTAAAAAATAATTTTTATCTGTTACATTATTCATATCTCCATAAAATGTATAGGAATTCATCTTTAAATAACCTCTTTACTAAAGCATATACTAAACACAATTTGTGTACTAACACCTATTCTTGAATCAATATTAAACTTGAAAAAATCCCATAACATAAAACCTCAAATTTGGTTTCAATTACTTCAAAGATATGATAACACATCAAGTCATCAACTTGTGGTGGTATTTATATATATTAGCCTAATTTGACATGAATGCATATATAAAAAATAATTTAACACAATCCTTCAATGTTTCCTGATTCTTATAAAATAAGTAACATTACTAAAATACTAAAATACCATAATTATTGAAGTCAAATAAATAAACAATCAAATACTATCAAATATTTGTTTGGAAATGGATATGTATTTCAATATTATAGTGGAAAACCTTGGTTTATATAATTGAAATAGTTAATGACCATGTTCCCCATATATTAGACATTAAACTAAAAAAAATTTGTCACTGAATGACCTTCTTCTCTACATAGAATACATCATACCCTCTATTGGAGATATTATTCTAGGATTATCTTTCCCACCTTCATGAAATTTTAGAATCTGAATCTTCCTTCCACTATGTTCATTAACACATGAAATTTCATAATATTAATCTCCCTCATATTTTATGCCTCAAAAATATCATCAAAGAGAATGTTGTTAATCATATATCAGGATAGTTGATCTGGAATAATCTAAATATCTATCTCTCCAGTCATCATCTAATTTGGTTTCATAATGTCACTAAATATTCGACCACATATATAG
Source organism: Viscum album (assembly GCA_963277665.1). Taxonomy (NCBI): domain Eukaryota; kingdom Viridiplantae; phylum Streptophyta; class Magnoliopsida; order Santalales; family Viscaceae; genus Viscum; species Viscum album. The sequence continues at coordinate 1,859,144,276 of OY728160.1, forward strand.
ATAACATGACTCCATATAGTTTCAACCATTAACACTAACCCAAAAGAGTATTGTGTTTTACAATAATGATATTGGGAAATAAAATTATCATGGAAGACTAAATTAGGATGCCTAAATTATTACACATTATTTTAAATATATGAAACCTTAGGCTTAACCTACTTCATTAGTAGAAATTTTTCAGGTTTTTTATTATGTTTTGTAATGTTATTTTGAATTTTTAAATCATATCAAATGGGATTGCCAAACCACTATTTGGTGTGGCTCAATTTCATGAACCGAGTGATTATTAAATCCATATTAATGTATCCTTTTTAGATGTATTTCCACTTTGATGCCCAATAACATATCCGCATCAAATTTTTGAATCCATATAGGGATTTAATTTATTTGAAACCACTTTCTCACTTTTTTAAAAAACAATAGGACATTTTCAAATAAATTGGCTCATACATATAATTTTATTTACACATATCACTAAACAACTCCTTATGAATATCCTTATGCATCTAACTACTGTATTGTCATACTAGTTCCCAATGTTTAACTAAACATTTCAATGATACCAACTATAGAAACACATTTATTTAAAAATGGATATTATATGTTTTTAGCAGAATATTCAACACTTTAAAAAATTATGTCGGTTCATCATAATTGTTTTGTGTCATGGGAAAATGAAAATATAATATTCTAATTAGGTGAATGGTATTCGACATATCATATAAATATATTCTCCATTTGAAATCTTAACAAAAAACCCAACTTAAAAACATTATTCAATTCCTTGGGAAACAAAACATAAGAAACAATGATCATATATCGTTTTTAAGGTTGCACATGAGAGATAATATTTAATAACATGAACATATGTGTATGAGAACTTGAGAATATAATTCAATACCCTACCCTTCATATCAAAAATCATAATAATGAATCATAGAATAAATAATTATTTTTTTGAAGAAATGAATTATATGGTAGTCAATGAAACCGATCCATGAGATTATAACATTTACATAAGTCATAAATTAGTTGAATAAACATATTCACAATAAATCATTTCATTAGTAGTCAATGATTACTTCCCAGAATAAGATATTGGAATTTTTTCACTTCCATAACTGTTATAGTAGTTAAGGATAACTTCCATGACCATCATAGTAAACAAGTTTCATTACTGATTTGGGTTCACTAACCATTATAATACTTTAAATATTATGATATATAAATCATTACCCCATTTATCAGAATGAGGAATGGTAAATTCCCATATAAGCATAAAAATGTGTTCCATAAAATCACGCAACATTCATATATTCATAACCCAATAAAATAAATGGGTTTCATAAATATTTCATCATATCATGACCTGTGTGAAATGGGTAGGTTTCATAACAATTTCATCATTTAATCATATTATAAATCCTAAAAATTGTAAATTTTTATAAGAATTATTTTATAGTCTAACACATAAAATATAAATTGTGTTTCACAGACATCAATATATCATCAAACTAGATCATTAAGATAAAGAGTAAGAATGCTACACTTTAATCATATTCCCAGTAAATAACAATTAACCACGGATGGTGTCATCATTGACGGAGAGTGAATTTAAATGAAACATCACTTGTATAATTTCATTAGAAAAATAATATTTAATTGAAAATCACTTCTCAAAAACTAATATTTCAAAAAAAAATTAAAATAAGTATCCATGAAAAAAACATTAAACCCTATAGAAGAACATTTAAAAATAATTTATCGCTATTTTATAAGTAAAATACCTTTAACATTATAAAATTATCATTAAAAAATATAATGTTATGAAAATAATTTTCCCTGAAGATTTCATTGAAAAATTATAATGGAATATTTTTTAATGTAATGATCCAGAGGGTGGAAATTGTTTTTCATGTCACTCACTTTAAACCATATATTCTTTTCAAATTGATTAGAAAAATGCAAATAGGAATTTTTTTGAAAACATAATTAATATACCATTCAAAAAATTGAAAAACTAAAACATAGGTAAAATATTATTCTGGGCGTATTTTGAACAATGTAAAAAACATTTTTAAAATTTTTTTAAGAGTACTTATTTTTTTTAAAAAGGTTATTCATCCATATATAGGAATAAAGATGATTTTTATTAAAAACAATATTTTAGTCACTTGATTATATATTTTTTGGAAAATAAATTTAAAACATGAATTTCACATATATAAAAATATTATAAAAGATAAATGATTTTCTTGAGAGTTATAGCATACTCTTTCATCACTTCCTGTAAAAGAAAGAGAAATCCTATCAAAAGATGAGATTGGAACATAAACAAATTACCACATTGGAAAAATTGAATCAAATTCCCAATAAATTAATATCCTTATATGAATCTTGTAAAATAATTAGAATAAAGACATTAATGATATTATATTTCAATGTGTTAGTATGTACTCCTCGTAATGAAGATAGATACATAACATAACATATGTCTCAAGGAATGAAAATATTTTCAAATATCTCATACTACATTGGTATATTTTCAACCGGAATCCTTATGAAAGTACGATCTAAAGATTTATATTTGAATTAATATAATTTTGAGGGGAAAAAATTTAAAATTAATTAATGGAAATTATATACATTGTATAAAGAAACATGCGGTGAATATGGCATGTAACTCACAGAATTAAAATGTTATTTGGAAATCCATTACAAATTTAGTATTCATTTTAATCATATACCTCAATAAATAATAATTTCAAAAGAAAAAATTGAAATAATTAAAATGGATATTGATGACATAAGAAGTAAAATTTTATTTATATACACTACACAGATGAAATGAGTGGTGAATTATCAAATGTCTCCTAGAAATAAAAAACAGAATAGAAATCCCTTACATTATGTCTAGAATTCCTTCATAAAAATTCAAAAATCTTGAAAAATAAATATTTTCCTATGATATGACTATTATATTAAAATATGTATATATTTTATACCATATATTACATAAATATAACTATTCATTAACCATTTATTAACAATTCCTTGTTAAAATCATATTTTGGGTGATAACCACTTTGATTATTGTGTATATTTGGATTTTTTATTTTATATACTCTAAATTTGATCATTGTTACATAATATATATAATATTCATAATTAAATAATTATCATATTTATAAATTAATTATATTTTTTGACAAATATTTAATGATTTTTTTAAAAAATTTGGAATGTTAACATCATTGAGATAGTAGGTTGTAAGCACGCATGAGTAATGATTCCACATTTAAATGATCTTTACAGCAAGAAGGTAGATAATATTTTTTAGTCACATAATTATGATACAAAAATACCCTTCCATTAAATTTACTATTACATATCCTCCTTGTGTTATGGTGATGAAAATGGGTTCGTATCTCTATGTGAAGTCGGTTGTCCACAAATACATGAGCGACATTATCATCTTTCAGTGAGTGAAAATTCTATGATTGAAATGATATATATTCTTTTAATAATGAAAAATATTTAATTAATAAAATAATTATTTAATTTATATAACATATATTCACTAAATTTATCATTATTTTATTCCATGTAATGTGTTTGTTAAAAATAATTCACATCACTTCGTGAGGAAATAGTATACATACACATGGGAGAAATTATCATATCCTCTATGGAATAGAAAGAAAATAATTATATATGATATTATGAATAAATAGTCCTATTGATTTTATAAATAATATATATGCTTTATATCCATCAAAATAACAAATCTTGAGAGGCGTTATTGTAAAAGATGATTTGTATTGATTCGCGAGATGGTAGTCCCCCAAACACACAAATAATGATTTCAAATACCTATTTATTAATGTGAGAAGGTTTTATGTAATTATATTAACAAGAAAACATATATTTAAATTTCATATAATAGTTTTTATTTTATCATCATGTTTTAAAAATATATTTCGGAGGTGGAGGAAGAATTTTAAAAAAATATCTTGTTCAAGAACGTAACATCATCATCATGTATACTTCTTTTGTTTTCACAGAAATCCTTCATATATAGGATTAATGTAAATAATAATTAGTATAGGATGATATGATGTAGTTTTGAAAGTGATTTGTATTGTAATTTCCCAAAATAAATTTGTTTATGGTGGGACGAAGAGAGCAGAAAAGGTGGCCTCTTTTGTGTGGTTCGTGGAACACATATAATGTTTTAAAAATAAATAATTTGTACAAATATTTTTATCTTTTGATGAAGATATAAAAAATTAATTATTAAAAATATTTATAGATTTAGTGGTATAAATATGGTAATTATAATTATTTTATACATGTTCTTACGTCATTTTAACACTTATCATTTTAGTTTATCCCATAGTAAACTCTTTTTTTATTTAATAGTATTAAAATTATTTTTACTTTTTTTTACAATTCATTATGTTAAATAATAGAGTTTAAAGTATTAGATAATACAAATTATTTTTATTATAAAGAGTTAATCAATTTTAAAATTTACATTTGCATAACTGGATATATTTATGTTGAAATAAATATCATATATGTGACGAGAAAGTGGGGGTTTCAAAGGGAAAATTTTCAAATGAATGTAATGGTTTCATATAGAAATTCAATATGAAAATTATTTAAATAACCTATTTTTGATTTATAAATATATAATTTAACTGATTTTAGTTTTTAAAAAAATTTAAAAATTTATTAATATTATAAATAATTTAAATAAAAGGCAATTTACAATTAAAATTTAGTATTTTTCAACAAGCATCGAAACAAATATTATTTTTAGAAAAATATACAAAATTTTTCCTATGGAAATTATGAAAATTTGATTTAAAATTTAAAAATTATATTATAAAATAAATTTTTAATAATTTTCATAAATTAGTTTTCAAATATATGCACAAATCTGAGAAAAGAACTATTTTTTAGAAAAATATATTTTTTGCATAAAAATCAATTAATTATTATTTATTGTCTAGAAAACACATAAAATGAGTGTTAAATAATATATTAAATATATAATAAATTAAAATAACATTTAAATTAATATATAATTATTATTTCATTAATTTAATATGATAATAAATTTTTGTGAGAAAGATACTTTTTTCAAATGATGATACCCTTTGTTTTAAAATGGTTTTTATCATCATTTATAATTAATTGGTAACCCATGAGTTCATCACATAAATATGTATAAAAAAATATATTCATAATTTATTTAATCTTATACCCACCAATTTTTCCAATGTATTGGTGATAAATATAATTTTTAATAATAATTTCTTAATAGAAATATGGGTTTTATTTAAATTTGGTGTTGTCTATAACATAAGAAAAATTCAATGTTGTGTGTAACAGAAGCTAAACTCATTGATAAATGCAAAAAATGTTAATAAATATAAATTTATTTAAAAATGAAATTTCTAAAATTATCAGTGTATTAGAAACGCATACCACTATTTTAATAAGATTAATGTCCAATAGGGGATTTTCTTGCTGTGGTTCACCGAAAGCTTCCTACTTCAAATTTTTCAAATATATACACATGAGAATGATCCTAAAAAGACTAAATAAGAATAATTTAAACACCATAAATTATATATGTCAATATAACATACTATATATACAAGAATATTAAATTCATCGCATATTGAAATGACTATAAAAAAATAAAATAATTCATGAAATCAATTTTTTTAAACCTCCATGTTGAATTATGGATCATTATGATGAGATAAAGCATGTAAATAACTCTCAAATACCTCTAAAGTACCATAAATCCTATATACTATCATACAAGAACACCCCAAAAAATACTGACGTCAAGGAAAGATGTACTACCAGCCCCTTTGATATAACTATGTCACCAAAAAATCAGGATGCCCCGGTACCCTGACCCCATGATGGAACTGACATGACCTAAATGGAATTTTTTATCCCCATGGAATGGAAATTGGAACCTTTTATCTTATAATAAACATAAGACAATGACATATGTCATAAAACAAAATAAGATATACAACCCCATTTAGTACTCTAAAAAATCTAGAAGGAGATGTACAAGAATTTAATTATTAAAATAGTAACCAAATGATATGTTTTCCGAAGACAACATATATTATAAGATAAAGCTAAAATATATACTAATGAAACAATTGGATGAAATATACAGAGGTAATCTAAATTACATTGTGTCCTGATGATCAAGATTATCAACCCCCTATATGTGGTGTTATCCCATTTTTCCTAACTAGAATAAGAAAATATACCATCGATCAATGGAAATATAGGTTGTGAGCTATAAATTCTTATAGGTCCTCACCAAGTCTCCCATAATCAATTCCATTATATGGGAAATAAATATGATTTGAATTTAAATTAAATAAGGCATTTTATAACATTTATATATAATATTAATAACTTGTATTGAAGTTCAAAATATCACAATTATATCAAAATAGACTTTAATGAACATTTTATATAAAATATTTTTTATAAATATATATGAATTAATAAAAATATCAATAAATCAATGTCATTTAACAATGGAATAGAGAATATCATAGCGCCATTTTTTGAGACCTATTGTATATTAATCTCTTGTTGAAGGGTACTCATACTTATAATTGGTGACCTAAATTCTATTTGTGCACTCATCCCACATATCGAGCCATCAAGACTCAACCCCCCATCAGAGCTATGATCATTCCATTATTGGTTTATGATATTTTTTTCATTATCAATCTAGTTTAATTGGGGTTTATCGATGGTATCTTATTTTAATTACCACTATCTACCCTAGAAATATGTTACCAAAATCAATAATCAATTGAAACTGATCAAATAAATATTTCCAAATAATTTCTTCTTTCACATTCATATTTTCAATTCCAATTTTAATCACGAATTTTCCATTTCAAAAAGAAAGTAAAGGTCTTCATCAAAGCCATTCCATTCCAAACTATATTTAATTTGAAGACATATTTCACATATCAATGGAAGTTATTTTCCTAATCTATTTATATTATGAACCATATATTCTAAATACAATTATATCATTAAAATCCACCCATAATAGGGTTTAATTTCTCAAACACATATCTTCGAACTGAAATATAAAATCAACTTTTATAAAAATAATAGAAAATTATTATTTAAAATTGATTTTCAAATAATAAATCAATGTGGTCTTTATTTTATGGAAAAAATATTTTGAAACCACAATCCATTAATTTATGATCAAATGATAAAAAACCCAAAATGGGAACACCAATAAATATTAGAAGGAACTCAAATTAATGAGGAAATCCCGAAAAACAACATTTGTTATAACAAATATCTAATCCATCATAAAAATGAGAATTCTTCACTCTCGAATGATATAACAAACAAAATTAGGGAAAACCAAAATAATGATTGATCACTTACCAAAGTGAAATAAAATTCATCCACCAGAGTATTTATTCGAGAATAATGGAGTTTGGTAGAGTTGAAATCCCTCTTCATAGCCTTCATGATATAATATTAAATGGGATCTAAAAGGTATGAATGAAATTTAAATTTGGGATCAGGACAATCCGTTATTTTAGAAAATATAACACCCTATAACACCTATTTCTACAAGGCATAATGTTTGAATACTTTCATAGCATGGATCTACCCCCCACACACTACACTATAGCCACCCCTAGTAAACTTTCCTCCTAAAAACACATTTTATTCCTTTCCCATAGCCTATTTATCTGATGAATGTTACATAAAAATATATGAACCACACTAAATCAATACTCAAATACGTTATAGCTTAAAACTCACAAACTAGAACTCTATAGAATATCATTCCTTAAATGAATTATCTATTCCGATATAGGCAGTATCCTTAAAAAAATCCATAATCTCCCACACTCCACAATAATATGGTCCATGATGAATCTTGGACACTGTAGGCCACAACCCATACACCACAACACATCTCATGAAAATAAATTTTAATAAAGGATTAATTATATCCAAATCAACATAAATCCACAATCATTAGCTCATTTTTTATTACATATTATCTCCATTCTCTAAAGGACCAACTAAGACACAAACAAATGGAAAATATGAAATTGAGTCTAATGGTACCTAAAAATGTATGGATATGTTACAAAAGAAGTACACATGACTATGGAATAGACCTAGTAACACATCATGTGAATTAATCTAGGAATTCAAGACCAGATTTATTTTATATAGTCAAAATGTTGCCAACCCCTTACTTCTTGATATTTACTAGAAAACAACAGAGGCATTCTACATATTTATACACCACAAACCTGACTCATCCAATCATGAGTATAGCTTCAATAATCTCAGGATCAAATACGTATTCAAGAAACTCATAGCCAAAAAATAAGTCCTTTTATTATAAACATAATAATAAACACATGTATCATCCATGTGAATTAACACTTATCAACTAAGGCAACATAAATACAACCAAAAACTACCTATCTATTTGATCATCGTATACCAAGAACCCATTAACAAATTTATGGGTTATGTATCTCAATGATCCTTCCATTCCAAAATTTAATAAAAAATAATGATCTAGAAATATGAGTACTAAACATTAGCTACTAAAGACCTAGAAGATCTAAACACATGCTAACTAAACAAGACAGTTCATGTACCCCTACCTCACATAACTAAGTAATATCACATTATTGGGAAAACCTCTCTCAAATATTTTTATTGAATACCACAAGGAATTGACGAATTAAAACTATGTCACTCTCAATTTTCACTCTTTTCTAAACCACACCCCTTATTAAAATTTTCCCAGAATTAAAAAATCATGTAATAAAAATCATCACCATCCCAAGGTGACAGAAATATGGCATACTGAACACCCTTCCAAAAGTTCTAATAATCTTTTCTTTCTATCTAACCAAAAATACACTCATAAGGTTCATGAAAAAAACAATGTCCGTCAATAAAATTATCAACATTATATTCAAAACCATACAAGAATGCACTATAAATAATTTATCAATTACATAGTATATAATCCAATAATTTAAATATTCACATTTCGTTTAAAACAAATATTTTATCAAGATTTAAAAAATCCATGTTTGTGATTAAATAATGGTTTATTGTAATGATATATATGATAGGAATAGAAAATATTATTAATAAAACTATATTTAATAATACCAAAATCTATCTATTTATATCTTCTTATGAAATAAGGGATCATCACCTGAATGGGACATGTATGATTACCCTTTAGCTGTATATGTAAACCACCATATAAAATAAAGTTGAAATTTTAAATAAAAATTAAATTAGTATGAGAAAAATATAGTAAATACGATGATATAAATAATAAATATATAATCAAAAAAATAAACACTATCTATCATAAACCAAAACGCAATAAAAATTACAAGCAGTTTGAAAATGATATCCCAAACCAATGTTCCTAGTATGATGTCTCTCAGATGAATCCCCACATTCCAAAAATGATGCATGAACACACCCATTCTATTGTTCTATATTATTCCAGAGTTATAAATTCCATAAACCCATCAACTCATAAGAAATGTGTGTCACACAATATGAAAACCAAATAAAAATGTAATAATTGAAGTCCAAGAACAACAATTCCCATCCATATAGACATGGTTTTCATCCATGCACGTGTTGATTAAGCATAGTCTTGATTTCTTTTCCAAGCCTTTAAATTGTCCTAATATCACTTTTGTTATACCGAAATAGTAAAAAAGAGAGAAAAAATCTGATACACCTTATTTACACCCTTCTCTAAAACCAATAAAATTGGTTGTAACACCCCAATATTCCATGGTAATCTTCCCTTTGAATAATATAGTAGCATGTGTTGTACGCAACATCGAGTTCTAACACACCAAAACCAATAAAACTAGCTGTTATGAATAGTAATAACTTATTTTTGAAATTTTATAAATTTTATCTTCAAAAATGAACTTCATTTTTGGATTTGGAATATCGAAATTATCTTAGAGTGAATTTTTGGTATTTTTCTAAAAACATTCAATTTTCGATGAATAGAGAAAAACATTGAGTTATAGTTTAAAACTGAATTTTTATTTAAATAATTATTTATTTTATTTAAATTTATTTTATGTCAAAATAGATGCATAATACCTATATAAGTTCAATTTAATTAATTAGAGTCTGTATATAAAAATTTTAGATATATAAAAATGTAATTGAACTTTTCACCGTCTTTTATCCACCTCCTAGGAGAATTTGAAATTTCACATAAAACATAATTTTACCTATTCTGTGAGTGGAATTTAAATAATCTGAGAGTAAATGTGGATATCATTATGAAAAAAGTGGTTCAATAGGATTAAAATAATTTTTCATGAATCGTAACATTTTTACTTTTATTTACCATAGTTAAAAGTAAATAGAGTATTTAAGGGTAAAAATCATATTATTATTACCCTAAGAGATGTTCTAATTATATTAGATTAGTATAATTCAACAAAAAAAACTTTATGAATAATATATGAACCTCTTTGGTCTACTTTGATTAGATTATTCCACTTATTATTATTTTATTTAAAGAAGATTTGAAAGAGTTAAAATCAATGTTTAATCAATAAAACATTTTTAATAAAGGGTTATACATAAGATAAATTAGACTATAAATATTCATTATAAAGTTAAAAATATTTCTTACAGAATTGTATTTTATTTATATTTTTTAGATATTATATAATTTAATTTTTTTTATTATACAATGATGATGGATTAATTACCTAATTAATGAAATATTAAAATAAATGATATTATAAATATCTAAACAAATGTATTTTGAGTCTTTTTATGAATTCCACTAATTTTATAGGTTAATATGATATATTAGGGTTCTTTAGATGAATTTTTTTCTATATAATAATGGTTTTATGAGTTTAGCAAAAACAAAATACCAAATAGTGTCAAAATTGATATAAAAGTGTTTTTAAAACAAATATTTTATTATTAATTGATATTCAATTACTAAAAATCTAATGATCGGCCAAAGGACTTATATAATTATATTTGTATCATTAATGGACAACTTTGGGTTCTCTTGTAAGTATATAGTATGTTTATTAACCATATAATATAAAAGTAGAAAGAGACATGGTAAATGTCAAACTATTTAACTAAGAGTTAAATCTAAAAGGTAAATTTAATATAGTGACTTAAACCTATATGAAACCTATTGTTTGAGTGTTTTTTTACCCGTCCCCACCTTTTCCTTTAAATAGACCATTTTGGAGCCATTATAAACCGAAAATGATATTATTATAATATAGTATTTCTAACATTTCTTAAGATGTCCCTCACCCCTATTATAAAAGGGAACTCCCCCTTCTCTCTAATTGACAAATTAAAAGCAATTTGGATCATCCAAATCCTGCTCAAATACCCTCTCAACTTTACTAATTTAATAATAGAGACCTTCATTTAGTCATAATTCCAACCTATGGATCAATTTTGATCAAATCAAAAGTAAGAAACTAAAGAAGAGGTATATATTTCATCACCTATTTCAAGATCATTTCTTCTTCCACTTCCTTTTTCTTTGTTTTTTCAATTATAAAATAATAAATTCGGTATATTCTATATACTGTGATGTTATTATTAATATGAAAAACCAAATTCATTATTCTATCCATCCTTTTAATGACATGTCACCATTAGTGAAAACGTACGGCTTACCGTCTACAAGTTGTGGTCTAATTGTAATTCAATACATTATTATTTATATGGGTATAATAATGATGTGTAATTGATGATATTAATAAATAAAACATCAGAATTATTCTATATATAGTATGTAAAATAAAATTATATATTAATTTAATATCAAAATAATGATATTGTCTCTCATGTGTACGTGCTGATTATCGTCTCCACGAACGCGATGAGATTCATTCCCCATTGTATCCATTCAAGACACATTTTCATTAGATGATTAAAAATAATGTTTAAAGACTTGATATCATTCTGGATATGAATAATATACATCCCATACATAATAAATATGTCTCACATAATGAAAATATAATTGAAAATGAATCAGTTAACACCAGAAAAAACGATTATACTAAGATATTATTAACAAAGCAATGTTCATATATGATATAATATTAATGTACATGATTCCTGTATAATTTAAAAACACTTATTTCACCATTATACAAGAGTTTAACCTACCCTCGACCATGTAAAATTATAAGGTAAGGGTTAATTCTCCAATCTCTACATTATCTGAGGTTTTTTATACATAATTATCTACTCAGACCTCTTTATCATCCACATCGATGTTTCTTAAAAATTTATTTTAAAACATTATTACTATTTTATAGACTATGGGTTAATGTAATTTATATCTTTTTTTGAAATTTAGAAGATGTTTATAAAGGAATATTTTCATCATTTTCCAAACAGGTCCTTTATAACCTTTTCATCAATATTAGGATAAGAATGTCTTTTTTTAACTTATACGATGGGTGCAGCTATTTTCCATCATTATAACTTCGTCGAAGCCGCCGTTAAATTCTTATTAGAGTATTTTAAAAATAAATGTTTTCTTTATAAATTATGTGACTCTTAAATTATTTAAAATAGAAAGGGATATTTCTCTAAAAAATGTTTTTGATTTCATCTATGTCAACATCGTTTATGGATTTTAAGCTTATTTGAAGTTGATTTATTATGATACAAAACCTTAATATTGTATTGAAGGTTTTGTGATAGGTTTGATTGTGGATGTGTTATTTGTATACCATTCATGGTTTATGGATAAAGTATTTACATTTCATATGCTTGTTTTAATATGAATGTTTATGTTATGTTTAAACCTTTTCGTATGAGGAATGCATTGGACATTGTAAGTGATGGGTAGAGCCCGCTAAAAAACCTTGTTGAATCATTAGGTCTTGTGAGACAAACTAGTGTCTTGGCACAAGTCTGTGAAAAAATATTATTTTTAGTCTTGGCACAAGTCCTTGACTGTGTGGTTATGAATGTCTGGCAATATGCATTCCAACATTATGAAAGTGGCTATTGATATTTCCTGTGATTATTCGACTAGTAGAATATCCATATGAGTAATTAAATGGGAATTATTTGATTTTATCGTTGCCATATTATGCTGAAATTCAATTTTAAAATGCTTTTGTTTTAATTTTATCATTACCTTATATGGTTATGCTTATTTATGAAAGTTTCTGATATTTTTTTATCCTTACTTAGCATCTGATCTGACCCCTTTCAATGTTTTATTTTTTCCAGGATGCGAAGAAGTACTTTGTGACTGACCTGGAAGGATAGTCTATGGGATATTTTTGTTGTCTTTGGAAACATTGTTGTTGTATTTTTCCATTTTATGATGAAATGTAAACCTTATGAATGTATCTAGTACTTACAATGCTACTATGTTAATCTATATTTTGAGACATGATCTTTTGTGATCATGACAATGATACAGAATAATGTATCGATTATGGGTAATTGGGGTCATGGAATTACAGTTGGTAACATAGTAGTTTTAGTAAAATCCCTCTAATCTAGATTTAGATAAACTCTGATTATTGAAAATTACCCTACGATAGGCTTTGAGGATTAGTATAGAAGAACTTCTAATTTTTTGTGTTTTCCAAGAAAAACATCCCTATCTGGATATGAGCAGGTATAGTCGGCTCTGGAATAGATACACCTAGGAGTAAATCCTAAAAGCACCGCATTGAGCTAAACTCGAATGGGAACTGTTTCACGACAACGAGCATTGCTTCAATCTTGTTTACGACACTCATGGGCTATATACTTAGGATAATTCTCATTTTATTTAAAAAACATTATGAAGGTTTTATGAGTATATACATTCTCAAAGAAAACATTTTTATGATTATGGATTATATCCATAAACTGTTCAATTTATGTTAAGTATTTTACGAGTTTGGAGTTATGTATTTCGATTTATAAACTAATCTATTTGATGACATTGTTTAGAAATGGAACCTAGTGGATGGAATGGAAACTGTATCAATACATTCACTCCTTGTGGGGATTTACCTCCTACTCAAGATAATTATAGTGGAGTTGGTGATACAACTGGTGCTGATCTGCTAATAACCATACTGGGAAAACTCACTCAGGTTCTGAATAATAAACGTACCCATATAGAGCACCCTGACCCACAATGTGGAGGATCAATGTTAGATCGCTTCCTAATGAAACAACCACCAAAATTCAATTGGAGTTCAAATCCATTAATATCTTAGAAATGGATAAATTCTTTTTTTTAAATATGGTATGCCTTGGGGAGTAGTGAAGTGGAAAAAAATTTCATGGTAGTTTACCGCATCACTAGAGATGCTGATCAATGGTTGTCATTGATTCAAAACACAAAAAGAGATGATGAAGTATAAAATATGGAATGAAGGGAGTTTAAAGAAATTTTCATAGAAAAATACTTTTCTTGTGACCATCGAGTAGATATTGAAAGGAAATTTTTGAGTCTGAGGCAAAAGGATTATGAGAATGTCACAAAGTATGAGGATAACTTTACATGGATTGCAAGGAATGTTGCAGATTATATATGTAACCCAAGAAGTAAGACTAATCATATCTTTTATGGGTTAAAACCTTTTCTCCATCGATCATTATTCTCAAAATCCATCTCTTCATATGAAGATATTGTCTCATGTTCTATCAATACAAGAAAATAATTCTCTAAGTCTTATAACATTAATGAAAAGAAAGAGAATAATAGATCTGCTGAACACTCTGAAAATGGAAATAAGCAGGAGAAGGGAAATGTTGAATATCCATCATGTAGTAAATGTGGGAAGAAACACCCTAGTACATTCCTGAAGGGAATGTGAGTCTTTTACAAGTGTGGTGAAAAAGGCCACCAATCACGTGATTTCAAGGGGAAGAAAGAGGTTGTCGATGTTGAATGATAAAATTGTAGATAAAGGGGGCATTATGAAAATGAAATGTTCTATTCTCTAAGGTAACTTACCTCATAAAAGGCTATGGGATCAAGGCTAGGATTATTCTATCAGTAATACTGAGGTTGAAGCTCTGAAAGACGTTGTGGTAGGTAATTTAATGGTTTCCTAAAGTTTAGAAAATAATTTATTTGATTCCGGATCATCGCATTATTCAATATCTTCTAGTATTCTATGAAAAAATAGATATTTCCAATTTTACATAACAAGGGATTTTTCAGTAAAAACTCTTAATGGAAGTATCATCACAAAAATGATTTGTGAAACAGTCCCCATTATAGAATATAAATGTTCTTTATCTGCTAATGTCATCGTCATAACCATGATTGAATTTGATATAATCCTCGTTATGGACTATATTTCAAACCATGATGCGAAGATTTATTTTTTGAATAAAGAGGTTACAATTTTTATGATGATGATAATGAACACCTTATCTTTATAGAAGAGTCATCACCACCTTATTATTATCTAGATCCACCCCCAGTAGCACAACAAATTCAATTATTGGGGAGGAATAGAATGAAATAGATTTGGATGGGGAAAGGAATGTTCAAATTAAGGATGTAACTATTGTGAATGAATATATTGATGTGTTTCAAGATTGTTTACCTGTATATCCCCTAGAATGAGAAATTTAGTTTTCCATTGATTTAATTCCTTGATCAAGGCCTATATCGAAGACCCCTTATAGAATGGCCACTGTGGAATTACTGGAACTATTGAAACAACTTGAGGAATTGAGTAATAAGGGATTTATTCTCCCTAGTGTATCTCCATGTGGAGCCCATGTACTTTTTGTTAAGAAGAAAGATGGATCTATGAGGTTGTGCATTGACTAGAGGGAGATAAATGTTGTAACAATAATGAACAAGTATCGCCCACCTCGCATTGATTATTTATTTGACCAACTGCATGGAGCACAATTCATTTCCATGATTGAAATTATATATGGACACCATCAGATGTGCGTGAAGAAGGAATACATTCTGAAGACAGCATTTTGAACCAGGTACAAGCATTACGAGTATACAATAATGCCTTTTGGATTGATTAATGCACCCTCTGTCTTAATGGAGCCAATGAATATAGTTTTCAAGTAATATCTTGATTATTTTGTAGTGGTATTTATTGTTGATATCTTGGTATACTCCAAAAGCTATGAAGATCATGAAAATTAGTTTCATATTATCCTAAAGACTCTTAGAAGGAAAGAATTATATGGGATGTTTAGCAAGTGTGAATTCTGGTTTCTGGAGATTTCAATTCTTAGCCATATTATCTCCAAGGATGGAATCACTGTTGATCCTTCTATGACTAAGGCAATGCAATAATGGCAAGCACCGAATATTATAACTGAGGTAGAAATTTTTATTGATTTTTCAAGTTATTATAGACATTTCATCCCTAATTTTGCCCAGTTGGATAACCAATTAACAATGCTCACACGAAAAGGGGTTAAATTTTTTTGGACAAAAGATTGTGAAGAATGTTTTGAAGAACTGAAGAAAATATTAGTAAATGCACCTATATTAACTCTACCATTAGGGAGTGATTGTTTTGGTATTTATAGTGTTGCATCGAATAAAGTACTTGGTTGTGTTCTTATGCAGAATGATAGAGTTATTGCATATGCATCATGAAAGTTGAAAATTCCTGAGAAAAACTATCCTACTCATGATCTTGAGTTAGCAGAAGTAATATTTTCTTTGAATATTTAGAGACACTATCTCTATGGTAAAAATTATTAAATATATACCGATCACAAGAGTTTGAAGTATATTTTCTCACAAAAAGAACTCAACATGTGGCAAAGGTGATTCCTTGAACTACTCAAGGATTATGATTGAACTATACACTACCATCCAGGGAAGGAAAATAAAGTGTCAGGTTCTTTAAGTAGAAATGATCATGGAGTTTTGAAAAATATGAGAGTTTAAAATGATCTTATATATATGGATCATGTAAAGATAGATATGGGAATCACCATGGAAGGGGAAACACCAATACATTTTCAAATGGTTGTCAAACCATCTCTACTAAAAACGATAAAGATTTCTCAAGTTGATGATGAGGAGTTTCAAAAGAAGATTAAAGCAGTGCATGATGGGAGATTGAGTGACTTCGAATATGAAGATGGAATTTTGCAATTTGAGAAGATGATTTGTGTTCCCGATATACCTGATATAAAAAAAGAACTGTTGGATGATTCTCATAGTTCCAATTTCTCTATACACACTGGTAGCACTATGATGTATAGAGATTTGACCAAACATTTTCGGTGGGACAACATGAAGAGGGAGATTTCTGATTTTGTGTCATGATGTATTGTTTGTCAACAATTGAAATCTGTAAGGAAACAACCTGGTGGAGTTATGTAACATCTTCCCATACCTGAGTGGAAATGGGATAATATTACCATGGACTTTATCATGGGACTACGAAAGACTGATAGAAAGAAAGATGCAATATGGGTCATTGTTGATCATCTTACCAAGTCAGAACATTTTCATGATATAATTGATGATTTACCACTTGAAATTTTAGCATGACTATATATTAATTAAGTTTTAATACTTCATGAAGTTCCACTGTCTATTTTTTCTGACCGTGATCCCCATTTTACATCATGATTTTGGAAAAGTCTTCAGAAATCCCTAGATACTGAACTTCGTTTGAGGGCTTTCTACCACCCCCAAACCGACGGACAATCAGAACGGACTATTCAAACCATATCAGACATGTTGATATCATGATCACTTGACTTTCAAGGTATTTGGGATAAATATTTACCTTTGGTAGAATTTTATTATAACAATAGCTTTCATTAAAATATTTATATGACACCATATGAAGCATTATACAAAAAGAGATTTCGCACACTATCCTGTTGGGTTTATGTTGGTGAAAGAAAACTCGTAGCCCCTGAACTGGTGGAGGAAACGATGGAAAAGGTGAAGTTAATCCAAAACCACATCAATGCAGCTCAAATTATGCAGAAGAGCAATGCCAATAACCGAAGGAAGGATTTGGAATTTCAGGTAGGAGATCAAGTATTCTTGAAGGTATCTTCATGGAAGGGTGTTATATATTTTGGTAAGAAGGGAAAATTGAGTCTCAATTATATCGTACCTTTCAAAATTATAGAACAAATTGGGGTTGTAGCATACCGTTTGACAATGTCACTAAGTCTCTCCAAAGTTCATGATGTATTCCATGTATCACTATTGATAAACTACATGCCTGACCCAATGCATCTTCTCACATATGAGGAATTTGAACTAGAACCCTATCTATCTTATTTCGAAGATCCTATCAGGGTTCTTGATACAATAGAACTAGTGCTGAGAAACTGGATGACACGTCTGCTAAAATTTCTACGGAGAAACCATAAGATGGAAGAGGCAACATGGGAACTCGGGGAACTTCTGATGAAGAACCCCCCAATTATTTTTATGCTGTAATATTCTGTAAATTTCGAGGATGAAATAATTTTAATGAGGGGATAATGTAACACCACATGCTTTCACGCTATCCTTATATTTGAATAATATATTAGAGTGTGTTGTACGCAACTTCGAGTTCTAACACACCACAACCAATATAACTAGCCGTCATTAATAGTTATACCAACTTTTTGAAATTTTATAAATATTATCATTCAAAATTGACTTCATTTTTTGATTCGGAATATCGAAATTAGGTTCGGGTGAATTTTTGGTATTTTTCTGAAAACATTAAATTTTTTATGAATAATTAAAAAACACTAACTTATAGTTTAAAACCGAATTTTTATTTAAATAATTATTTATTTTATTTTATTTTATTTTAGGACAAAATGGATAACTAATACCTATATAAGTTAAATTTAATTAATTGGAGTCATTTTATAATAATTTTAGATATATAAATTTTTTTGCACATTTCACCATCTTTTACCCACCTGCTAGGAGAATTTGAAAATTCACATAAAACATAATTTTACCGCTTCTATGAGTGGAATTTATAATATCCGAGAGAAAATGTTAATATTATTAAGAATAATGTGGTTCAATAAGATGAAAATAATTTTTGGTGAATACTAACATTTTACTTTTATTTACCACAGTTAAAAGTAAATATGGTATTGAAGGGTGAAAATGATATTATTATTACCCTAAAACATGTACTAATTCTATTGGATAAGTATTATTCCACCAAAACAATCTTAGGAATAAAATATTATCCTCTTTGGTCCGATTGGATTAGATTAGGACACTTATTATTTTTTTATTTAAAGAAGATTTATACGAGTTAAAATCAATGTTTAATAACTATAACATTTTTAATATAGGGTTATACATAAGATAAATTTGACTATAAATATTCATTAGAAATATAAAAATATTCACTATATAATGGTGAAATTTATTAGTTTTTATAAATTAAATAATTTAATTTATTTATGACACAACGATGATATCGTAATTACCTAATTAATGAAATATTAAAATAATTGATATAATAAATATTCAAATAAATGAAGTTTGAGACTTTTTCATTAATACACTAATTTTCTAGGTTAACATTACATATTAATATTTTTTAGATGACTTTTTTTTGAAGTAAAAAAGCAGTTATAAATTTAGTAAAAATAAAATACAAAATAGTGTCAAAATTGACATAAAAAAGTTTTTAAATCAAATATTATATTATTAATTGATATTCTATTCTTAAAAATCTAAGGTTCAACCAAAGAACCCATATATTGATAGGTGTATCATTAATTAACCACTTGGGGTTCTCTTTAATATATATAGTATGTTTATTAACCATATAATATAAAAATACAAGGAGACATTGTAAATGTCAAACTATTTAACTAAGAGATAAATCTAAAAGATAATGTTAATATAGTGACCCAAACCATTCTAAAACCTATAGTATGAGTGTTTTTTAACGCATAACCACCATATCCTATAAATAATCTATTTTTTATCCATTATAAACCCGAAATTATTTTATTATAAATTAATATTTCTAGCTTTTCCTAAGTTTCCCCTCACCCCTCTTATAAAAGGGAACTCCGTCTTCTCTCTAATTCACACCTTAAAAGCCTTTTGGATAGATAAAACCCTGACCAGATACCCTCCCAACTATCCTACCTTCATCATATAGGCCTTCCTTTTGTCAGAATGCCGTCCTTGGAGCTCATTTTATCAAATCAAAAGGAATATCCCGAAGAAAAGGTAAATATTTCATCACCTCTTTCAAGATCCATTCTTCATCCACTTCCTTTTTCTTTGTTTTTACCATTCTAAAATAATAAATCCAGTGTATTTTTTATAATGTGATGTTATTATAAATATGGTACAACCAAATTCATTATTTTATCAACCCTTTGAATGACATTTCACCATACCTGCGTACGTACAGATTACCGTCTCCACGTCGTGGTGTAATTCTTATTCAATACATTATTATTTGGATGGGTATAATAATGATGTGTAATTGAAGTAAATAATAAATATAACATGATAATGATTCTTTATATATGATATACCATCCAATTATATGTTATTTAAAAATCAAAAAATGATATTGTCGCTCGTGTGTACGTACGGATTGACGTCTCCACCAACTCGATGAGATTCATTCTCCATCGTTTCATTCAAGACTAATTTTCTTTAGATGATTAAAAATAATGTTTAACGACTTGATATCATTCTGGATATGAATAAAATACATCCCATCCCTAACAAATATGACTCACATAATAAAAATTATGAAGGAAAAATAATCTGTTAATAGCCAAAATAATGATAATACTAATATATTATTAACAAAGCAATGATAAAAGACCATATATGATATAATATTAATGTATAAAATTCATGTATAATCTAATAAAATTTATTTCACCATTATACAGGAGGTTAGCCTACCATCGACCACGAAAAATTACAAGGTAAGGGTTAATTCTACAATCTCTTCATTATCTGAGATTGTTTATACGTAATTATCTATTGTGACCTCTTTATCATCCACATCCATGTTTCGTAAAAATGTATTTCAAAACATTCCTAATATTTACTAGACTATGGTTTAAAGTAATGTATACCATTTTTTTACTTTTATATGATATTTATAAAGGAATCTTTCCGTGATTTTCCAAACAATTTCCTTTATAACCATTTTGACAAAATTAATGTAAGAATGTCTTTTTTTTAACTTATAAGGTGGGAGCGGCTATTTTCTCCCATTATAACATCATCAAAGCTTCCCTTACAATCTTATAAGAATATTTTAAAAATAAATGTTTTCTTTATAAATTATGTGACTCTTAAATGATTTCAAAATAGAAAAAGGTATTTCTCTAAAAAAAGGTTTTTATTTCATCTATGTCAACATCCTGAGATGGATTTTAAGCTTATTTGAAGTTGATTTGTTATGATACAAATCTTCAGTTTTGTATTGATGGTTTTTTGACGTGTTTGACTGTGGATGTGTTATTTTTATACTATTAATGGTTTATGGATATATTATTTACATTTCATATGATATTTTTAATAAGAATTTTTATGTTATGTTTAAACCTTTTCGTATGAAGAATGCATTGGACATAGTATGTGACGGGTGGTGCCCGCTATAGCTCCTCGATGCATCAATAGGTCTCGTGAGACAAACTAGTGTCTTGGAAAAAGGTCTTGAAAAAATATTATTAGTAGTCTTGTCATATGGCCTTAACTATGTGGTTATGAATGTCTGGATTATGAATTCCATAATTATAAAAGTGGCTATTGATATTTCATGAGAATATTCGACTAGTATAATATCCATGCGAGTAATTAAATGGAAATATTTTTT
Organism: Viscum album; assembly: GCA_963277665.1. Classification (NCBI taxonomy): domain Eukaryota; kingdom Viridiplantae; phylum Streptophyta; class Magnoliopsida; order Santalales; family Viscaceae; genus Viscum; species Viscum album. The sequence continues at coordinate 1,859,166,211 of OY728160.1, forward strand.
TTAATCTTTGCCATATTATGCTGAAGATTATGTTTGAAATAATTTTGTTTTAATATTATTCATTGCCTTAAATGATTATGCTTATTTGTAAAAGTTTATACTATATTGTTATCCTTACTGAGCATCTAAGCTCACCCTGTTCTATGTTTCATTTTTCCCAGGATGCAAAGATGTATTTTATGACTGACCTGGAGGGATAGTCTATGGGATCTCAGTGTGGTCTATAGATAAAATGTTGCTTTAGTTTTCAATTTTATGATGTAATGTAAACCTTATAAATGTATATAGTAATTACAAGGCTACTAAGTTAATAGGTCTTTCGAGACTTGATCGTTTGTGATTATGGAAATGATACTAAATAATGCACAGACTCTGGGTAACTGGGGTTGGGGTGGTAAATCGGTTCACTATACTATTTGGCTATAAGGCCTCAAGAATGCCTCTCCATATACTAGGGTAAAATACTAATGGTGAAGGACTCTGAGGTTATCAGGGGATACTATTCAATTATTTCATAGTATCTATACTTGCAGAACTAATTAGAAATTTATAAAAAAATATTAGATAAATATCACATAAAATTAGGAAAATTTGGAAAATTTACACAATATAAAATTTATATAATTATAGGTACTTATAACAGGGTAAGGTCCCCAATGGGTTTATTATATATAGTAAACGAGAACCAATAAAAAAAGAATCAGGAAATCCTCCCAAATTGGTCCTAACACATGCCATGTCCCATCATTAAAGTCACACTAATGTATCAAACACATTATCAAAAACATCATGCCTTTCCCTAAAGCTTTAACCAATGAAAAATTAATTTTATATACAAGGGTGACCAAATTCCATTTCATCGGATTTATGGTGTGACTAAAACTCAGTGAGCCACCACCAGTGGTGTCCTTAAATAATGATTCAATGTTGAAAGTGACTCAAGATTTTCTCAAAATATAAATTTTATTAACTCTAAAAAATATTATTTTAATAATAAAAATATAACCTTGGATACTAAAGGATAATGATGACACAAAAGGATAGATTGATCATTTTTTCCATAGGTTCATGAACAAGATAAACCCGTCCTGCCTTACCTAATTTCGCAGTGTTATTAAGTGTTTCTCAATGGAATTCCAACAATAAATAAACACATAAAATCATGGGTCTATATGGGAATTATCTTTATCACATGTAAATTTATAAACCATCATTATATTCCAATATAATTTATACTAGCATCATAGTATTCCATAGTTTTTTTCATCACATATAATCTTGAAACATGTCTAAGAGTTATTGTGGAATCCATAAGATCATCCTTATATTCCCAACCACTGTGTATCATATGGGTCTTTGAAACCCTCTTGGCCATCCCATGTCCTCATATGTCAAATTGAATTATTAAAGTCATCCATGAATTCATAATAATCCACAATAATCATACATAATATATTAACACATCCCATTATTCCCAAGTAACATGCATTTTATGGAATACAAGGACATCATCCCAACACTCCCGGTAATTACAAAAAATAATCACATTTTTTCTTTTCAGTACATAATATGTTATTATTTAACTTAATAATTAATCAAGCTAAATCATAAAATTCAAACATTATTTCATTTTTTTATAATGTCTTGATATACAATCAATGTTCACATTTAAAAAGTATAAATGCTAAAAAACATAATTTAATGTTTTACATATCCAATCCATTTGATAAGCTTATCGCTTTTTACAAATTCATTTACACATTCCAATTTTATTTCATGAATTCACAAACTAATTTCCAAAGTCCATGAAAATTTTAAAAACATTACCAAATATTATTAAAATACGAAGGCCTTCGGGCCATTGGAGGATTGGAGGGTTGTCCTAAATTAATATAAATAAAAAAAAAGAAAAATAACTTCCATAAAATAGTATATATAAACTAAAATAGTTGAGATATAATGAGACAGTGGTAAAAATTAAATGGAATGTCTATGAAGGAAGCCTTATCATAGGCTCTCCAACACATCCAAAAGTGCATACAATTAACATGAATAGAAGGATATTAATATAAGGGATGAAATAAAGGTATAGGAATTTTTGTAGGTATGTTTAATAAAAATGTTGGGATAAAATAGTTCTAAACCATTAAAAGGGTATAGTGAAAATTTTAATTTTAAAAATTTTAAGGAGAAACATAGTTAGGATGCAAGGTTAACAAACTTGTGCAATAAACATGATGAACTAACTACACATGGAACAAAACATGGAATGGTTTGTATGCATGTTTTATCATACCCTGTGAATACAATGTGAATTATTATTTAATTATTTTCATAGGTTTTATTGTCTCTTGGATCCACTCTCACGGTTTAAATAAATAGTGTTCCTTAACAAACCGTTCAGCATAGTTAGGGTTCACCATTAGAAATGATGGTTCATGAACCATTTTACCAAGGATATGTCCCCAAAATCTAAAATTATTATATTTGAAAATATAAAGATATATATTATCTCTTGATGCACCACGCGGGCCTCAAACCACATAAAAAATCCCTTTACGATCTTCTATTTGTAAATACATTATCTCATATTCTATTAAAAAAATGGCCCATCCACCAAAATAGAAACTCAAATTTTTCATCAAGAATAAATACCCCCCAAAACTCCTATGACTTATAGTAAAAATTTATTATTACATTAATATTTTCAATTATCCGTGTATTAAATAATTGATCATTAGAAAATATATTCGGGTTAAATCTTCTCTATTTTCTATATATGTTTCTGTTTGACGGTACTGGTCTGAGCACCTTGTTTTTGTTTTAATTATATATAGAATCCTAATAATGAAATAATTAATATATTTCTCCATTATAAACACTTTCCTAACCATTTATATAAATAAGTGATGAAAAATAAATTACTTCACATTGTGAAAAGAGTAGTTTATACTTATACATGAGTGATGTTCTTACTTTTCGATAGTCAAAAAAAAATTAAATTAGAATTTTTATTTTAAAAAATTTATTCTATCATAAATTGCTTATAAATTTAGTAAACTTTCATGATTCACATCCATGTATGATGACATGAAAACAAAAATTCCTGAATGTTGTATATACACATACACCTGAGTGATGTTATTATTTTCTAATGGAAGGGATGGTATGAAATTATGTAAGATAAAATAATTAAAAAACATAATGTTTTCACAATTAAAATATATTAAATATTAATAAATAATAATAACATTAAATGAAACATTGTTATGGAAAATGAATCATATCGCTACGTGGAGGCCATAGTCCCCACAAATACATGAGTGAGACTTTCATTACTACTTTGATAAAATGAGGTATAATATAGAAAATAATAACAATAATATACTAAAATAATATTAATTATATTTTATTAATTATAATATGACGGAGTCAAGAATTTTGGAATTAGAAAAAAACTAATACTACAAAATTATTGATAAGAAAATATACCTCTTCTTTGGGAAACCTCTTTTGAATATTTCCATAAGGACCCTTGAGTTGGTATTTTAAAATGATAAGAACATATAGGACCTGAACATGGTAATTTATATGATATATGGATTTTTTTATAAATTGATACTGTGTTCGAGTGAACATATGATAATGGTGACAATTTAAATGTTAGGGCATTGGAAGACATGAAATTATTAATAATATTAAATGATAATAAAGTCACACTAATGGTAAAGAATATCAATGTTCTTCAAAATAAATATTATTAGATAATATATCATTAAAATCTTTTATAAACTTTTATTTATCCACGTATTTAGTCCAATATAATGATTAACTCTATAGAATAACCCTTCATTAACCCTTTTAAACATTTACTGAAGTAAAGAATTTTTACCTCAGTTACAATATATAATTAAAAACGATTATAGGGAACAAATTATGAAAATTTAATTATACATAATAAAAATATTTAATCCATATTATAATATTATATTTCTATATGTGGTCGATTTTTATTATAAATTATATCTATAAAATGAGTCATTATTGTTTTTAGTAAAAATGCATTTTTATGAATAAGAATGTGTTTACATTCAACCCCTACACAGTAGATACTATTGCTTGAATATTAAAATATTATATTTAATATATTATCTATACATTTAATTAAAATAATTAATCAATAAATATTAATTTAGTTTATTTATATAGAAGTATATTCTGTATACAAATTCTTTTAGATAAACATTTATTTTTATGTTGAAGTTATTTTATTTTAATTTTGGATCAATAGAATACAACAAAAATAATTTTTTATCATATATATATATAGTAATTTTTTACCACATATTTTTTACTATTCATATTCTCCAATACAACTTTTATCCAATAACATTCAAATTGTATAACACTTATTCCATGTTATATAAATAATTTTTGAAAACTGAATTTTACGTGTAATGAATTATATAATAGTAATCAAATATACATTAATATAAATATATAATAAATTATTATGTTTCTAAAATTTATATTTTGTTTCTAATTTTTTTATGTTTATAATATTTCTCATTCCAATTATAATTTTAGTAGATCGTGATCCACCTGAATTTTAAATTATAGTTTTAATATTTACATGAGTTTATTATTCTATTATATTATTTTTAATAATTCTGAGTGTATTTATACTTAATATGTAATTTTTTATCTTATGGAAATTAAATATTATCTATATTATTTATTTGGGTTTTTGTACTTACGTATAAACATCTATATTAATTAGGGAATTGTATATTTGAAGAGTCTTGTTATTTACACGTTCACACTATATGAATATATAATTTTTTGGAAAATGGTGATAGAGATTGATGTTTTTGCAATCTTAATGGAGTGTATTAAAATATATATAATCTAATTTACCAAAAATATTACTAAAACATGATGTTATATTACTCATTCATGCCTTATTATAGCTGATAGTCCACCGACAAGTTTTTTATGTTAATGAAAACGGTAGGGAAACTAAACCCTCATGTGGAGATAATACAAATACATGGGGAAAAAATATCAAGATGCTTGAATCATAATATAATAATAGAATAGGACTAGTAGTTATGTCTAAATATACACATAAATTAAATATAAATCATCATTCTATTTGAAAAAGTGAAATTGTATGGGCCATATATATAATATAGAATAATGAGGATATATCAGGCACTGATCAAATACTAGTGGGACTAAACATAAAAATGGAAAATATGGGTGAAAATAATTCTTCATATATCAGGGCCTAATCTTGTCTCTAAGTTATCTCCATGCTCACAATATCATAAATTAAAAGGAATAGTGTCATTTTACCTACCTACGATTGGAAATATGAAGTCCACTTATATAATAAGGTACAAAGACCTTGCCTTATCAAATATAGATGTTACATATTTTATTTTTGATGGATATTAATTAAATTATAAAATATCACACATGAGGACAATATTAGTGTAGCTTACTGGGATACTAGGCACACAATCCTTGAATCTGGTGAAATATCTTTATTTTTTACCACAAATATCTTCTAATTTAGTAGTTTTCATAGACACACCCTACATAATAACATTATTCAAAACTTGGGGAATGTAAAATTAATAAATGGTTATATATGATGATATTCAATGGTATAAATTGGAGATTAATTAGAATAACATGATCATAAGGGTATGAAAACATATGAATAACATATTAAAACAATGCCCATTATATCAAAGATCATAATATTGATTCATAGAATAAATATTGATGGTTTATTAGACATTAATCATAACGAAATCATATAATATATTACATGATAGAATAAAATATGAGTAATAGATTGATATATATTAATAAAATAAGAATAAAAATTCTTGTAAAGGAAAAGACATTCATAACATGTTATTCTTAGGTTATCCACCAATGTGACTACTTTAGGTTAGGGATGAAAACCTTTGTACCCTATTTTTCATGGTTGGGTTAACCACCCACGTACCCACCCTTTCAATTATGTTATAACCACTCATGTATAATATAATCTCATATAACAATTATAATTACCCAATTTGTTATATGTAAATATAGCCCTCACACATCCCAAAATGAAAATAATAAATATGTGTTTCAAAAAGTAAAAAAAATACATCATTTAATAACCTGTCAAATAAAATTGGTTTTATAAAAAATTTATTATATCATAACATGTAAAAATGAGATAGGTTTTATAATCATTTCATAATTTTCTCATAGAATAAAATGTGAAATATATGTGGTTTTAATAATAATTCTTTCAAGTTATAACCGATGGAAAAGAAATGGTTTTCAAAATAATAATTCCATCATAATAAATTATTTTATATAATAAAGAGTATATCATTGATTCTTATCCCAGGTAATGTATAGGTAACGTAAAAAAATAAACTTATTCATAAATTTTTATCAATTATTAATTAATACATTTGTTAAGGAAAATAATTATCTATGAAAATAATTTGGAAAAAACACATTAAATTATGTAAATAAATTTATTTGTGAACAACCTTGAAATAATATAAAAGAAGATTTAAAATAAATTTAAATATTTGTTGAGGAAAATTTAATTTCAAATTTGAAACATAAATTAAAAAATAAAACATCCATAAAATCAATTACTTATTAAAAACCATTCATACATATAATTAATGATTCGTTGAAAATAATTTTCTGACCATTACTTGTTTTTTCATGTCGTACATGTTAAAAAATGGTCTCTTTCACATTTTTTGTAAGAAAAAAGGGATAATTTGTATTGAAAATTGAAATTAATATTCATTTAAAAAATTATAAAAACAAATTTTGATAAAAATTACTTCTAAAAATCATACAATAATATTAGGAAATTTTTAAAATCAGTTTTAGAAAACATTGTTCTCGGTGAAAATGAAGTAATTATTGAAGGGATAAATAAATTCATTTTTTAATAAAATAATGTTCTCAATTATTTAAAGTTACAAATCATGTAAAGGCATTTCTAATACTTTAAAAAATCATGAATAAATAGATTATAAGAACATTATGTAGTTTCATGAGAGGATTAATATATTATTTTATTATCAAAAACATAATCACAAACAATCGTGATAAACAAATGGATTATAACATAAAATGATTACCAATTTAGTATATTTAAATATTAATAATCTTGATGTGACGTAATAAACTATCATGAAAATAATTAATTTTTTGATATTACATTTAAATTTGGATGTATATACAACTTATGAAATAATATAGGGGAATACCATGACGTGAATTTCAAGGTATAAATATTTATAAAAAAGAATCTCATATCGGTTGAGTAATATTGTGAATCTTAAACCCAAATAATGATTAACAAAAAATTATGCATTATATTTCATGAATATAATGTAATTATTGATAAATCATTTAAAAGGGGTAGTGTATTTACTAATAAAATAAATGTGTGTTGAATTTTTATATGTATCCTAGAAATAAAAGAGAGACATAAATCCTTTACCTTCTGTCTTGAATTTTTTCATTCAAGATAAAAAATATTTTATAATAAATATATTATAATTATATATATATATATATTAATGAACCTTAATTATATATATATATATTACCCTATATTCTTTACTTATTTCTTTTTATTCAATGTTAATTAAAAATTCCATTTAAAATAACTTTTCTGGTAATAACCACATTTTTTCATATATGTTTATACTTTTTTTATTCTCATAGTATATTCATGTTTAAATAATCCCATGAATAATATTAATTAAATAAATATAATATTTATAAATAAATTAGACGTTCATGTCCAAAAATGATTTCTTTTAAATATGACGTATCATACAATCATATAGACTGTAGACTGTATGCATGCATTTATACTATTTTTATTATTGATTGATATTTGAGGAAATGAGGTAAGTAATATTTTATACTCAAAAATTGATTATAATTTCATAAGTTACATATTATATCTCTACATATACTTATACATATCATCTATGTGGTGTGGGGAAAAAAGTCATATAATTTCATGAGAGAGATAGTCAACATGTACACAAATGATGTTATCATCCTTTAGTGAGTGAAAGGGTAAGAACGAATATAATATATTATGGACATATTATTTATATTTAAACAATATTATATATATATATATATATATATTAAATTTATTTTTCTTAACTTTCCTATAATGTTTTAGTAAAAACGAATAACATCACTTCGTGAGGAAATACTCTGTTACACAAATGACCAATTTTATCGCATCCCCAATATATTTGAAAGTAAAAAGGATTATAGGATATACTGTCATGATATTTAAGAAAATTTTATAAATTTCATAAATTTTATTTATATCTGTCATCATACCAAACCGTGAGAGGTGGTAATGGATAAAACAAATGATATGAGTTCGCAAGGTGGCAGTCTATCGTATACACAACTAATGATTTTGAAACACATTACATTGAAGAGGAGATGGTTTTAGGAAATTAAAATGACATAGAAAAATTTAATTACATTCATGATAATTATTTTATTATGTCAACATGGTGTAATAAAAATTTAATGGGGTGTGTTAAGAAATAAAATGTAAACTTGTATTGATGAATGTTACCACATATTCATGTATCCTCAATACATTTGAACAAAAAATCCTTCCTAGGATGGATATATATCCAAAATATTGATTTAATGATGATATAATGGAATTTGGAATGTTATTAGGTATATTATTCTCTAAAAATTGGTTCTTCTGCTGTGAAGAAGAGAGATGATAGTGTCGCCTTTTATAATTATGGTGAGTCACCCACATGTAATTTCTTTCAAATAAATAAGTCCACAAAACAAATTTCATGAAAAAATGATCTAACAATTTAAAAATATTTTACTATAAGGAATATTTTGTAAATATTACAAGAAAAATTGTGTCGGAACATGTTTTGGTTATTTTTCCCATATCCTTTTATTATAACACCCCCCCATTTAGAGATTTTTTCGTTCACCATAGTAAAAAAATTATTGCCTTTATAAATTAATTTTTTAAAAATGAATTTTGATCTTATTAGATATTAAAAATTATTATTAATAAATTTATTTAATTGATTTTTAAAAATTCTATTCATGGATGTTAAAACATTTAACATGAAATAAATCTCACTTACCTGATGAGAATGAATGTTTTCATTGAGAAATGATGAAATTTTTTAAAATTGTTATCTGCACCATCTATACAAAATTAATTATAATGAAATAAATTTGACAGATATATATATATATAATTGAATAATTTTACATTATAAAAAAATTAAAATATAAAATAACATCATAATTAATTTACATTAAAATACATTATTGAATTAAAATTTAGTATTTTTCAATATTCATAAAAAATTTAATCTTTTTTAAATAATTCAAAAAAATTAATGTAATAAAATTTTGAAAATATTATTTTTAAAAATAAAATAAAATAAATTTATAATAATGTGTAAAAAATTAAAATTAAACAAATCTTGTTAACGCATTGAAAATGGAAGTTTTCAAGAAGTGTATTTCTTTCAAGTAAAATACAGATTTATATTAACCCAATGTATAAAAGTAATTCTAATATGAATATAATTTAAAATTTAATAATGTAGAATATATAAACATAATTTAAAATATACTCATTTTTTATTCATTAAATTTATTAAAAATAAGAATATTAAGCATTATAAATTGTTTTCATAAAATACATAATTTTTAAAACAAAAAAAAATCATCATCAACTAAAATTTAATGTTTTGTTTATGAGAAAATATTTAATTATATTAAATATGAATGATTAATTATTATTTTAAATTTAAAACTATTTTGGAATTTAAATAAGTTTATTCATTGAAATGAATATTTTTTTTAAAAAAAAATTAGTATTTCTCAATATTCACCAGAAAATCAATATTTTTTTATACATCCAAAAACATCACTATTATTTAATTTCAATATTATGATTTAAAAAATGAATTTCTTTTTATCAAATATATTTTATAAAATATCTATAAATTAATTATAATATTTCTTCCTATAAATTTATACAAATACTTTGGAAGAAAAAATATATTTAAATAATATAATTACATATAAATATATTAATTGAATACTATGTATTTATAAAAAATATATAATGAGTAGTAAATATATAAGTATTCTTTATAAATTAGTAAATAGTAGTTATAGAAACCTATTTTCTTAATATTTAATAATGGCCATATTTATAATAATTATATTTAATGGTTAGCTGAAACGCATTATTGCATTTCATGCATGGAAGATTCTCATTGTTGTTTTTAACTCAAGAAAAACATGGTGATGTAAAAAATTCAAGATATCAATAAATTCATATTAATATGATAAAATAAATAATTCACAAAAACTCGTGATATTACCTTCTACCCCCCCCCCCACTTAAAATTATTTTCTCCCTCTAAATTACTCTTGATTGTTAAACATTTAACTTATTAAATTAATTCATTTAATCAAAATCATTAAAATGAATAATCTAATTTCTCTGAAATTTAAATTATTTGAATCATAAAATTTACCAATAGTAACTCAGTATTAGGTTTGCACATATGATAAAAAATGTTGAAAGTGAAATCAAAGAAATTTGATGAAAAAACTAACACCGAAATACTGATGTGGAGTTATAGAGAACATGGTATGGAGAATGTTAATGAACAAAAATACATTAACCATTGTGGTGTGAAAAAGACAAGTAACATCATCAAAAATTATTATAAAATTATGATATTTTATTTCATGATCATTTTACTCATGTTTGGGAATTACATTTCCATATAGACTAAGAATATATGATAATATAATTAGTTGATATCTTTTTATTTCATCGGTATAATTTCATTATTTTTGTAACTAGACTAATTCCCACATCATATCCTATTCAAAGAGATGAATTTTTTTCATTTCTGATTCAAAAAAAATATTCATAATATAATGATAATTCATTCCTTCATTTTATAGTAAAATATGTTAAAATATGGTATCCTATATTGATAAATCAGCATATGGTGGACAGATATGGTAATTTCTAAAACCTCATCCAAATTTAATATAAAACCATTCCATAAATGGTTATCTTGATAACCATTAAAAAATAAAAATTTAAAATTAATTTCAATTTTATTTTTTGAAATCAACTTAAATTTAATCATCTATGCACCATAATGTGGAACATGATTTTCACAATCCAAAAATGTGATTACAATTATTCTGTATTCTATTGAAACCCGGTAATAACATGTATTACTATAAAACATTACTATAAACATAAATTAACCATAATTAGTTATATAAAAAATCTATTTTTATATATATTCTTTAAATTCAAAAATTATTTAAACTCCATCATAGATACCATAAACTATTTTTTCAAAAAACAATCAATCAGTTACATGGTAATATTTACAATCATATATAATTTTTCATGTCCAACATCGCTTTATCCCAACATTATTGTCTCACCATATGAAATATATTAATGGAAATATTCTCATAATATATATATGTGTATATCACATTTATAATAAATAATTTTTCTAGTCCACTGGTTCCATTTAACTTATGTTTTAAAATACTTAACAAAAAATGTATATTGAACTATCATTGAATGTTTTTTAATTTTTAAACTCTAATAGTTAAATAAATTAATGAGACCACTTATTTCTAAAATCATGATCATATATTCATTTTATTAATCAACAGTACATATTTTTATTCATATTTCATAAGTACTCGATTATTTATCAATAGAAAACCCATTACACGTATAACCTTGGTGATTCAGCCAAAAAATGTTTTCTCTAAGGAAATTAATTTTCATAAAAATAGTACTTTCCAAATTAAAATAACTAATAAGATGATGATATCTTAGAGATACCATTATTCACAACAATTATGTTTAAAAAAATCCATTTTTACTATTTCCATTACATTTATTGTGGTCTTATTTTCACACTCAAAACATTTTCTCATTTCACTAATACACACCCTTCACTATTTCATTACACATTCTCAAAATATATAAATCACAATCTTCCTCCCTTAAATGTTTCCACTACAATTAAATTCTGTAAAATATATCCTTATCATATATGGTGAGTCTGAATGTTGTTTTAGGTGATAAATTTTAATCATGTTCATGATTGTTGAATAGGTATAATCAGAATATCAATCACTCCAGTTATCATCTCAGTTGGATGATCATCAAAAAATTTAATATCACATTGAATTTTAACTCATATTATTCTACTTCATTCCATTGAACAAAACAAAAAAACATAGTATGAGAAACATTTACCATATGGGAAAACCACATAATCTTGAAAAACGAATTAGAGGATTTCTAAAACATAGAACCTTTTTTTAAATATACGAATAATTAATATTAATATAGTTTATCTATGATAATCATCTCTTTTGATACATCATAGTGGTCTATAAATGGATTGTAGATTTCATAAGCATTTCCCATTGGAGTGTCAAACATTGTGTCCATTAAGCCCCAATGTCATGTAATAGTTTATGGTAATGTATAGTTCAATGTTCCCATTCCATATTTATTACCCCTAGCAACCTATGTGAAAGATCTATATCTAATTGTAGTATTCTGAAAGAGATTTATTTTCATGAAAACCAATTTCACTATATATTACCAAAATTCTAGGATATTTTTCAAAACATTAAATCATCCAAAGTCATATCCTTATAAACATCCCTTGACTTATCCCTAGAAATATCTATAGGGATATCACTAATATTTTACCATCCCATTATCCATTGGTTAACTAAACCATTCCTCTTATATCATCTATAAAAACTCAGTATTATCATACATAAATATTAATTCTTTTTATATGTATATTCATTAAATTACAATAACACATACCTAGGAATCATAATAGTTTAGTTTAGTTGGAGAATATGGAAAAAATACTATATTCTCATGAATGATATTAAATATTCCCAACAAATATCTTCTAATTTAGTATTGTATATAGGCATACCCTGAATCAAACTATTATTTTCATCCTATGGAAATGAGAAATTTGAATGTGTGACCTCATATGATCAGTAAAGGAAATCAATAGTGATAACTCAGAATACTGTTAACATAATTGAATGAGAACGTGACCATATTAATTATAAACAATTTATAATATTGAGTCATGGAATTAATTTTAGATGTTCATACGATAAGATTATAATGAATTAAAAAACATTATCCTTGAGAGTATAAAATTTTCATAATACATGGATATGTGGGAAACAAAAAATCATAGAAAATGATATGTTATGATTGTCATCCAATAAATTTATTTCATGATAGACTGGATTTAACAACTTTTTTACCAGCTTTGGGATTGGGATATCCAACAGCGTAACATATTTTTGGTTATTAGGATAACCACTAATGTATGTAGTTTAGTCTTTGGCTATCCACCAATGATCTATATTTTTTGGTCATGGGTTGGCCACTTGTAAACCATCCATTTACAGTCTAGTCTAACCCCTCATGTGACATCAAATATCATCAAAGACTTACAATCACCAAATTCATTAGATGGAGATACAGGTCCCAAACATCACATTATAAAAAACATACAAATGTGTTCCATAAGATTATAAGAAATTTATTATATCCAGAACCATGAAAATAAATGGGTATCATCAACATTTCTTCAAATAAAAACATATGGAAAAGATATTTGTTTGAAAATCATTTCATCATTTCATCTTAGAATAACTGGTGAAAATAATGCGGGTTTCATAATTATTATATCGTTTTATAACATATGGGAGAGAAATGGTTTCAAAATATATTTTTCATAATAATGCATTAATAGAAAAAAAAATTAATTTTTTCATTGGTTTATATAAATATAAAATAATATGTATCATCAACCGATTCCATCCTAAATCAACTCTAATTTTTTAATTTAATTTTAAAAAATTCATGATGAAATTATATTTTATTTGAAAATAATTTTTTACAATAAAAATTTTTGAAAATATTTTTCATTGAAAATAACCTTTAATGATAATAAATTAATCTTTAAAAAAATTAAAACAATTCTTGAGGAAAATATCCATTTGGATTATAAATTAACTTTTTAAAAAGTATAACTTCATGAAAACACTTTTCACTAAAAATAATATTATAAATAAACAATATAAGCTTCAATAGTTATTATGGTAATGATTATGGGATGTTTTTTCTTGTCGTAAATGATAAAATATATATTCCTTTCTCATTTTCTATAAGAACCAAATGGGAATTTTTCTAAAAGGAAATGATGATTCTTTTAGAATAATATTATAATAATTCAAAAATTTGTATAAATTTTATACAAAAATAATTGTTGAATAATAAAATATTTCTAAAAACATTTTTACAAAAAAAATCTTTGAGAGAATACAATTTTTCAACCAAAGAAGGAAAAATTTCAGATTTTGTTACAAAAATTCCCAATTATTTTAAATATCAAAAATTTATAAATTGGAACTATGAAATTAAAAAATAATAAGTAAAATGGGGATTAAAATATATATAAATTTATATATATTTTTTATATGATTTTATCATTGGAAGCATAATCATAAATAGTGCCAATAAACTATGAGATTATAACATAAAATCATTATTGCTTATGTATTATTAGAATCATTTGTCAAATGAAGGAATAAAATAAAATGGAATATAAAATATAATGTGTAAAAATTCACTAATTTTACTCTTTGTAAATGGGGTTCTGTATACTCCTCGAGAAATAATATGAGGGTATACCATAATGTACGTCCCAATGAAGGAAAATTGACAAAGAATCCCTTACGACATTATAGTTATTTAAACTAATAATCCCCAAAAAATAATAATAGAAAATAAAACGTTAAATATCATGAATATAATGGAATTCGTTATATAATAATAGAAAATATATATTTTATATATCACATAAAAGAAAATATTGGTGAATTTGAAATTTCTTCCGAGAAATAAAAGATAGAAACAAAATCCATTTCCTTAGGTATTTAATTTTATCCTATACATTTAATTCCCATGTTTATTATAAATAATTTTATAATAAATTTATTACATAAAAATAATTGTACGTATTACAATATAAAAATTAATTATTCCATTTTATTAACCGTTTACTAACAATTCATTATTAAAGTCACTTTTTGGGTAATACCAGCTCTGTTTTTCATATTAGTTATTATTTGTTATTTCTTATCATATTAATATGATCATGGGAAAATCATTAAAATAATATTAATGATTAATAATTACCATATTTATAAAACAATTATACTTTATGAACCATTCATGACATATCGGTTAGACAAATGAAGTACATCATGATCATAGAGACGGTAGGTCGTATGTATGCATTAATAATGTTTAATTTTACAATTATCATTTTGTAAAGTAAGTATATATTATTTCATAATTCCATAATGATAATAAAATAATTATTAAAAAATTACTTTATAAAATATAGATATGAATATCATACATGTGTTGTGATGATTAAAATAGATATTCACATCACTTCATGATGGTGGCAGTCCATGTGTGCACGAACGATGTTATCATCTTTCAATGAGTGAAATGGAATGAAAAAAATTTCATATTTTATTTTAAATATTATAAATTTGATATGAATCTCATAATTAGATAATTCTTATCATATACATTTATGAAATTTATCCTTATTATCTTCAATGTAAATCATTATTGAAAAAATAACATTATTTCATGAGGAGGTAGTCCATCATACACATGAACGATGTTATTGTATCCCATACAGAATAGAAACTAAAAAAATGTGATATATGATATAATTATAAATTGGTACAATAATTTTATAAAAATAATATATGTACGTTTTACTCATTGTCATAAACAACCATGACAGGTCGTTATGCATAAATGAATAACATCAATTTGACAGGTTGTAGTCTTCCATATACTCGAACAATGATTTTTTAATCTATATGATGGGAGATTTGATATTGTTAGGTCCTGATAATTAAATAAAAATATCTCAGTATATTTTAAGATACATAGATTATTATGTATTATTGTTTTAATAAAAATAATATTGGTGAATGAAGAATTAATAAAACAATTTTATAAAAATGTTACCCCTACCATGGGTATCCTCCTTTGGTCAGCACAAACATCAATCTGAGGATGGTTTTTTATCCAAAATAAGACTAATCGGTTTAGATAATGGAATTTGGGATGCCACTTGATAATTTCTTGTCATAACATAATGTTTTGTAATGTGTGATGAGGAGGAGAGAGTGGTGGCCTTTATAAGGGAGGTGAGTGGCACAAATGAATTTTTTTTAATGAAACAATTTAATTATAGTTTTATTCATGTAAACAGGACCTAATAATGGACCAATATCTATTATATATGTTCTATTAATTATATGTTTCCATAAAATGTGTGATTGACATGTTTTTTTTATTTTTATCCCCTATTGTTTTATATTAACCCCTGGTACACCCATTTTTATCACAGTAGTGGACTTTTTTTATAAATCATTTTAGTTGAAAATTAAGTTAAATTTATTATATAAGAAAAATTATTCTGATTTCAATTGTGGATAATATTTGTAAATATTCTATTAACAAAACTGTAAAATTTTAATTTAATGTAAATTCAACATTCTCAATAAGAAAAATGGTTTTCGTAGTGAAAAATGATTTAATGTTTAAAAATTATGTATGTCAAATATTGATATTAAGTTTATTAAAATGAAATAAATTAGAGAAAAATATAATTAATTGAACTAATATTACATTAAAACAAATTTAAAATATAAATTTTCATTGTAGATAATTTAAATGAAAATGTTGTTTTCAATTAAAATTTAGTATTTTCACGGTTTATAAAAAAATCAATCTTTTCAGAAAATTATAAAAAAATTACCCTAATATAATTTAAATTATTATTTCAAAAATTATTTTTAAAAATACCTATAAAATTGGAATAATTAAATTTAAAATAAAACCCACAGACGTGATAAAAATGAAGGTTTCCGAGAAGTGTAATTTTTCTAGCAAAGGATGCTTATTTACGAAATCTGTCTCTAATAATAATCATTATTTAAATATAAAATAAAATTTATTGATATATATTATGAATATATAAATAAAACCATTCCTTCTTTCTTATAATTTTTATTTATTGACAAATAGATGCATTACACATTTTAAAACAGTTTCCATAAAAACATTTCTAAAAAAAATAAACGTAATCTAAATTAAAATATATTGTTGGTTAAAAAGTAATTTTTTAGATTAAATAAAACTAAACAAAAATTATTTTACATTATAATATAATTGGGAATTAATGTTACATAATTTATTTAAAATAAAATATATTTTTCAAGAAAAATTATTTTCACTATTCACTAAAAAATGATTATATTCCAAAAAAAATCAATAATTTCACAATTATTTTAATTTAATATAATTATTTCAAATAAGAAAGTTCATTTTATCAAATATATTTTTTAAAATATATGAATTATTCATAATATTTGTCCCATAAAAAGTAATCAAAAACATTTTCCAGAAAATCATATTTTAAAAAATAATAATTAATTTAATATCTATTAATTATCTACTAACTAGGAATTTATAAATATATTTACTTGGAGTAGTAAATTTATAATTATATGTTATAAATTAGTAAAAAATAATAATAAAAAGTTTATTAATTTCTATGCTCAAATAATCATATTTATAATAATTTTATTTCAAGGATCATAGAAACTCGATATTGTGTGTCCCAAATGCTATCAATTAAACATGTTTTTTCACTTAATATGAGATGAAATCTGAGTTTTGTATGATTAAATCTATCCAATAATTTATATTGTGGTGAAAAAGTAAATATCATAAAATATTGACATTTTAAATATGGCACGTGAGAAGGGTGTGAGTAAAACCCAATACAAAACAACAAACCATTTTTATCAAAATTAAATTATTTAATGATGTAATTTTTATATAAAGTGATAATAAAATATTTTAACATATATAAAAATTTCCAGATCAATAAATTGTCATATAATACTATTTTTAATCAAACTTTCATCAACCAATGTTATAATGGGATGATATGCCCATATTCTGGACTCACTGTGAGGATGAAAGAGGTATCACTCCTTATATAATAATCAACGTTAATAAATTATCACCATTTAGAATAAATTGTGGGAATGATGTATCAACATTATAATACATATTGTGGAAGGATCTATCATAAACCCAACATCTACTATAATTGAGACATTTACAGATGAATTATGAATAATTAATCTTGTATTAATGTTCTACCATTAATACAAATTATCTATTGGATGATACACCACCATCACAAAAATGAGGCAGATTATACCCAACCAATTCTACACAGCACAAGTGGAGAATAAACTCTAGATTCATTTCCCAGGTGTACAACCATTATTCAAATCCTATGGATAAATGTTTATGAACATCAATCTCTTCATGGATTATATATCACCAATAGTAGTCCCCAAAGGGAAATGTACCATTGGAGACAACCTCTATTTAATGGATGTAGACCATCAAAATGAATTTTTTGTGTTTTGAAGAACCACCATTGTCTATATAAAATTGGATGATTTACAACCAACTCTACTTTTGAGGAGAAGGATGTACAAAAAAATTAAATTCCTTGGTGTATGTGGTAATTCCCCATTATCAACACTAGGTGGATGAGGTATCAATAATAAAATTGAAAATGCTTACAATTTAACACTAGATCATCTATGGTTAATCATTTGTGACCAAAAGATAGCATAATAATAATATCAACATTCAGGACTACCTAAATAAAATTTATAATCATTTAATACATTATGGATTATACATCAATTCCCCTATCATTTGTAATATATCACATGTAGGATATAATATCCATAAAAAATAATTTTGAAAGTCATTTCTTACAAAATAATAGAATTGGAAACCCCGTGAGGCACTCAATGTGATGTTTAATAAATACTACCTATCCCAAGTACAAAATCAGGTTTTAATATTCAAATTTACATTATAAAATAGTTATTGATGACCAATGGAGTTTTTAATCACCTCTTGTTGGATTTTAATAGGCTTTATAGATTCTACTCATTCCATATGAATTAAGATAAGAAAATATAAATTACTTTTTGGTAATACCTAACATATTTTCATTTAAAATATTTCATATGATGATTTTCATATAGTAAATACCGATGAGATTGACAGAGACAATTGAACTCATTACAACACTCCCATTCAAATTTAATAGAATTATCAGATTTATAATCAATCGATAAAGATCACAAAACATGTTAAAACACCAAAATATTGTATAACTATAAAGAGAAGAATATATATATAGTTCACTAAAAAAAATAAATAAATGAGTAATTATGAAATTTCTTATAAAAATACCCAAAAATATACATCCAAAAAATTCGAAAAAAATATTATGGATTAAGATATATAAGGAATATTACATAAATTAAAGGATTAAAATAACATTTTCTGGGTAAATGAGTTATTAATCTATAATATTTAATATTTAAATATTAGATGAATTAAATAGTTAAAAAATAAAAAATAGCACAATGGGTATTCTTTTACAAGACCACAATGGTGATGAAGCAACACCACTAATTGTGTTATCTTTGCATTATTTAAATTCAGATAACGAGGTAGTACAATTATTCTAACTAGAAATATTTATTAGGCCTCGAGGTACACATGGAGTTGAAACCCATATTCACAATGATTAATTAAATAACTAAAGTAGCACCCAAAAAATTATAAAAACATAATTATTGGATTGACCTATAATTCACTGATCTACCCTCCCCTATGGAAGCATAGTACCTCCACGTAGAGAAGGCCTTTATAGAGAACCTAAGGGAATATTGAAAAACCAATTACCTATAGAAAATTTTAAATATATGTATCTGAATGGTTATTATTAGGTATCTATCATCATAATGTAACACATAAATGTTTTCATGTGATCAGACAATAATAGCATAATTCTATCCAGAACATAGACCCATCTTCGGAAACCAACCCCATGGTCACCTTTCATCACCTACAATATCACAATAAGACAAAAATATATAATTATTGTTCAATATATTATTGAATTAAAAATGTTATGTATAAAAGGTATTAATAACTCACCACTATATATCAGATCACCCATAAGATGAATAACCAAGCATCACAATTCCTCATCATATAAAATATCAAACCACTAGACCTAAATATCTGAAAGGTCCCTAATCTCCTTCAACATATATTTATACTACCATTTTATAATTAGTAGATTTATTATCATCCCATAGATATTCTTCTAACATTTTAATAATTTTAAAATGTTTCCTTTAAGAACATTGAATATGGATCCAGTCCAACATTGTATACATTGATTATAGATGATGGTTTGAGTTGTTATATTCAAAATTGAGATATTTTAAATTCAATAAGGACATAACTAAATCTATAGTGATTGGATAATAAATATAATGTGGTAATAATCATCATGATAACCCTGAACTACATATTGGTTCTAGTATCTATCTTCTCCTACATCCAAACAGACCTATGTCTCGACCATGAAACCACCTCAAAGAATATCAAGTCACCTACTAGAAAATCAGGAAGAATGGATTAATAATCGCTTTATAATATCTTCTAACTCTAGATAGTGGAAAAAATATCATACATTAACTAAATTATCTCATAAATACATGGATAATAATTTATAATTATGAAGATTAACACCCCTATCTTTATCCAATATAGAGGTGGATGATATAGTCAATTAAAAAATCCACAAAATTATCCATATAAATCAATTACTGAAAATGGAAATTTTTATATGAAAAATACATGGGTACATAATGTCTCTTACATTAATTACTGAATGAAAGATGCATGCCCTTAATATATCCAACAATACCCATATAGTATGCTTATATTACTTTTTATTCTTAATAATATATGATGTTCCCAAATTCACCATTGAATCACATTCCTTATATAAACCATTCTATAAGTGTCACATAAAGAATGTAGAATTATAAGAAATAATGATCCTAGGAACACAATATATATGAAAAAATTCCCATATATATTCGATTCAAAACTTTTTAATGGAAATGGTCTCTTATGATACTAAGAAATTATTTTACAGCATCAACTGGTACATTAAAACATATACAACAACCATACCATGTGATAAAACAGAAAACCCCAACCTGAAGACTGTGGTCATATCATTCCATTTCCAATCATTATTTATGACTGAAGAATAACCTCTGAGTAGTTGTTTCTCTGCCATCACATATTGAAAGGTTATAAATATTTCAATGATCATTTATATAATCATTTTCATCAAGTAGAAGTATTATTATTTACATACATCACTAT
This sequence comes from Viscum album, assembly GCA_963277665.1. NCBI lineage: Eukaryota > Viridiplantae > Streptophyta > Magnoliopsida > Santalales > Viscaceae > Viscum > Viscum album. The sequence continues at coordinate 1,859,187,797 of OY728160.1, forward strand.
ATATCTTATTAAAACCCATGTTCACATGTCCTATTGAGATTTGTAAATAATATAGTAACTATACATGATTTCATCTAGATAATACCACATAACCTTATACAGAAAATCATTTCACAAAATCAAGGGGTTATTTGGGATTATGATCTCCATCATATATATATTCCCCCATCGTTGGATAGTATTTATTCTATAACAAACATTCACTATCCATCATGTGTACGGATGATGTAATATTTATTATCTGGGTGTTTTTTTCAATAATACTCCCATACTTCATTAAAAATATAAATGATGTGTATTGTCACCTACCACTCATTTCTACCCACCAAAACCAAAAATGTGCCTAGTCTTTATACACAGGGAGTAAACCATTAAATTCACTTTCCTAGGGTTATATCCCAACATCTAATTATAATATAAGATCTGCTCAATAAAATCCCCTTCCAATGGTCTGTATCCCACTATGAAAATATTTATATATAATGATATTTGGTACATTATTCAAAATAAACCACTCACATTATATATATGAACACCGCTATTATTGAACAAGGCCCACCTCCACCATCCTTATATCATACATGAACTAGTTTTTTGTCATGATTCCTCGGATTCATGGACTTCTACGGGAAAACACACAATATGTGTATTCGAAATGTTCTATGATAGAACCATGTAGAAAAAAAAGCTATACTCATTACCCAACTTAGTTAAGGTTCATATCAATGTGAAAAATAGAAAACATTCATTTATTGAATGGATATCTCTTAATAATTTGACCTCACAAACATAACCTCATTATTAGTTAGAGTTTTCATATAAATTTCTATATGGTAGAACACTCAAGGGAACCTATAGTTGTAGTATGTCAATCCCCATAATCAATTAATGATCATGATATTTTTTGAATGAAATTAAAAAACCATATCCTTGATCTTTTTGGGTCCAATTATATGTATTTCTAGAATATTAGGAGAGTTAATTTGTAAATTTCCCAGATAATATAATATAAACATCATGTAATTAGTATACAGCTTATTCACACTCAATATACACGAAGTGATATATAGATAGAGAGTATGATCCTCCATTAGTTGTTATTATCTAAAAATTTCCTTAATGAATACAACCATAAATAAATAAAATTACTTTGTATGGTCCTATTTTTCAAGCTTATAGAAACTATTCGTATATTTTTTATACAGAATAACATCATGAGAATCACTAATAGGCCTTACCTTATCATTAAATAATATTTATAATATTATAAGTCCTCACCCATAACAAGTGATGGATCACACATAATTAAATAATAAAGAACCACCTAACTCCACTTTACAAATAAAATTCATTTTCAAAAGTATCAAGAGTGTACTATATATTAATTTTCCCATGGTTAAATTATGAGAATCCACTCAAAAAGAATCTTATGTATCCCACTCCTTAGAGAGTAACATAGGATCAACCCAAGATGTGTTCTATAGAGAATAGTGACCTTTTATTCCAAATAGGTTATCTATGTATTTAATTCTTAATTCACTATAGGATTCATCCTTTGTTGTGGAATGGAAATAGGCTAAATGACTCAAATATGTTTGATCTTAAAAATAATCTTACACTATAGTAAAATTATAAGAAATACTCATGAAAAACACACTCAAATAGAACAGATATAACATTAAATGTGGGATTATAGATCTTATCATCAATTAGACTAATGAAATCCATGTAGATAGCTATCACCATAAGTTACTAATGGACAATTACAAAAAAAAACATTATTAAAAAATTATATTCCCTATCATATGTATGGAAATACACATCTGAGGATATCTATAATATATTTCAATAATAAAAATATATGTGTGATATATATAAAAATTAAAATAACATCCCATGGATGAAATTAATGTGTTGAATCTCTATCATAATAAAATCAGAGATAATCCTATAACTACTGATCACTATAACATACTCTCAATATATCAATATTTCATTTAAAAATTTCCCTAAGGGTGTATGTATAGAAATCACCACATACAAAAATCCTGTAATAATATCCAAATCATAAAAAAGATTAGAATATATGAATGTTTTTATTGAACATATATAAAATAAAATAAACATTAAGAATGATCCAACAACAATCATTCATCCCATTGAATTTATATCTCCACCCTACACTATAAGAATATTCTAGATGGAATGATGTTTTTTAAAACCCAACATTTGTGAAGCCATCAACTATCTACCCAAAAAGAGTGCATGTTGATAGATTTATGATAATATCCCAGAACCCATTCTCCAAAATCCATTGCTAAAAAAATAAAAATTACATTTAAATCAGGATATTGTAACATGTGACCAAATTTCTTTCATCAAAACATATTACAATAATAAGAATTATTGGATCTCTTACATACCAAATAACCATTTATGATTAGTGTTTTATAGAATGATGAAATACTTTGACATAATAAACCCCATGTCATCAAGATAGAATTTTCCCACTATACACAGTATTTCATTTTCCATAATAGATCATCATCATCATCCATCTAAAAAAATAAAAACATAATTCATTTAATATCATTCATTATAAATTTTTTAAAATGGGACAAAATAAGTGTGGCATTTAATGATTAGTACTGTTAAAAATTAGCATTAAAAATATAATTTCATCAGGGGATAAGGAGGGCATAGTGGTATGATTGGAAAAACAAATATCAAGATAATAAAATAATAATATGCATAACTGAAAATACCTAGATAATTAATCTTTAACCATGTAATAATTAATTATCAAAGGAAGGAGTCCTAATAATCAACAATAATGAATCATGTTATTTCAATATTTTTAAAAGGAATAATAAAAACCCAAATCATGAATAAATAATACATTTAGATATATTTGCAATTTTATATTCATAGCTCATTATAAACATATATATGAAATAAAATTATCACAGTTAAATAAATAGTAAAAATGTCTTGATAACTCCCTTCTTATTTCCACTAATGAAATTGAAAATTAACCAATTCATTGTAGTGTTATTTGGGTGCACCAATCTTATAATCAACATCAATCTCACATGAATCTATTTAGGAGAAACCATTGTATAATCTATATCATGCTCACCTTATTTTATCTGGTTTCACCAATCTTATATATTATATTCATCTCACATGTAAGATATAGTGGGGATCAAACCATCAAATATACATTTTAAAAGAACCAAAATATTATTAACATACCTAAAGATTCATGTTTATCAAAAAACTAATAAAAAACAATTAGTCTATTCATACCATTATTATATCATGGGAATGAAACATGTACCTTGAAAATATTTGGAAACAATCATAATCCATCAAGGGAAATAATAAAGATGGCATCAATACCACATATTCCTAGGGGAGTGTAAATACCATCAATCATTGAAGGCATTTATGAATTAAGTTCCATTACAAGAAAATTAAAAAATTCTTGATAAAAATAAATGTTTCACATTGAGTAACATAAATTGTGGTCGTTTTATATAGATATCATTTTTAAAATATCCCATAGATACTTTTGGGGGAAAATGTATTTTTTATTTTGAAAACACTAATTTTAAATCAAATAGATTCTATATGATATAAAGAAAAATATTCATTGAAAATAAACTCTTGATCATAAAATGATTCTTTAAAACATTGAGTTCTCATTAATGTAGTAATTTCCATTCATGATGTAGAATTTAAAATTCAAAATTCTTTTCAAACATTTTATAAATGAAGTCAGAGTGGTAAATTTAGAAAAAATTGGAAAATTAATTTTTTGAAATGTTTTATAAGTTTTTAACATATTCTAAAAAACATTATTAATTCAATTATGTTTAAAAATATGAAACCTTTGAAATATTTTTAGAAAACATTTATTTGGAAGACAATGATTCCAGATCTAAAATAAACATAAAAGATCAATTTAAAAAACTAGTGACATTATTTTTATTTATTCAATAAATAAGGGGTGATCTCATGAAAAAATTGTTAGGAATGAGTTAGAATAAAATATATTTATAATTAAAAATTATCATCATCAAATGAATCATATAATAAAATAATGGAAAATTTAAACACTACAAATGAAATATAATTTTTTAATCTAGAATATGGCTCGCAGAAATAAATTTGAGATGAGAAAACCATACCTCGATTCCAGTATCTCCAAGTATATGATTTTAAATCTTATATAATAAGATACAATCAGATATATGATTTCATAATAACCTATTATAATTTTTTAAATTTATATGTTATAAATTTTTTATATATAATATAATGACATTTTTAAATACATATTTACTTAAGTCCACATCATGTGTCTTGAGGATGTTTTGTTCACTATATAAAAATTGCATAGTTGTGTTGAACAGGGTTAATAAAGTCAATATTACATCACCTAAAGAATTATAATCAGGAAATAATTATAATTTTTGGAATTTAATTCTTCCTTTAAAATCATACATTTATTATTTTAATGTAAAAATTATTATGTTACAACCATAGAGACGTGTGACCATGCGTATGAATGAGTAATGTTTCTTTTTTCAACGATCATTATAGAAAGAAGTTATGTATTATTTAATAATCATAAAATTATAATAAAGTCATGAATATAGTATTATTTCTTCAAAAAAATTATATATACCATCTTTGACATTTATTATTGAAAAAAATAATCACATCGCTATGTGGAGGTGGTGGTCCACATGTAAGCATAAATGACATTATCATTCAGTGAATATAATAGTAAAACATAAATCATTATCTGTAAAAATAATATAAAATTGTTATATAATATTAATAATTATGAATCATGATATATAGTATATTTTACCATATTCAATTAAAATAATTTGTAGAATCTATCATAATATAAAACCTATAGATGTTATGAATAATCCGATTTTCAGGAAATCTATTTTTCAACCATTTAAGAATTTTATATTAATTTTATGACGTATAAAAATAAATATATGAATTTAAATTAAAAATTTTTGAAAATTGATCCATATAATTCCTTAGTAATGTTTTTTTATAAGTAATTAAAATGGATAATCATTATTCCCTTGAAAATAGTTTTCAGAAAAAACCTAGTTTTCATACCCAACAATTTCAATAAACTAAAACCCAATATTTAAATTATTCAAATATAATTACCTATATTAAATGTAATTAGATATAAATTTTTTTACATTAAATCATATTCAAATATTTATATTACATTATATTTAAATAATTTTATTGAAAATAAAATAAAATTTTTCAAAAAACAGTTTTCTTATTTTTTCAATGAAAATCATAATTTTCTACAAAATACAAAATTTTTACCCTAAATAAATTTTGATATAATTATTTCAAAAATTACTTAAATTTTATCTAATATATTAATTAAAATCCCTATGAATTAGTTATATTATTTTCTTACAAAAATGAATAAAAATAATTTTTGAAGAAAACAACTTTTTGGTGGATAAAATTACTTTTCTAACAAATGATTAATTATTTACAAAGAATTTAGAAACAAATTTATATTAATTAAGAAATTAATATATATTTTTTTATTGTAGTTAACACAATTGATACCCACTAATTAATTACAATTATATAAATGATCTTATTTAAAATAATATTATTTCATTGTTTGATTAATCTTAGTGTTGCATATATTGAACACTATAGACTATAACATCCTTTATTAAATATTGATGTGTTAAATTATATCCCATTAATAAATTTTATCCTCTCTAAATGGTAATAATATGGGTAATAATTTTTTTTATATTGGTACATAGAATTCATGAAATCTCACATCGTAATAAGGTTAAACAAGATATTATTTTGATAAGAGATAAAGGCACGTATGAAGTTGATCTATAATTACACATAATGGGATTCTAAATAAAATCACATTGATGGGAATATATCATTTATATATGGAATAACATCATAATTCACATGAAATTATGTATAGTGATAGGGATCATTGATCATTATATGGTGAAATAGTCATAAGAAACTTTACAACCACAAAAACCATAAACGAAGGAGGAATGAAAATAACACCCATTAATCATATAATTATCTTAATAGGATACAATTTCAATTTAAAATGTCATATTAAATTATTTTATTAATTCACTACCTTCTAGACTAATAAAATAATTAAATAAACTGATATAATAATTTTAATTTAATCCTTTAATCAATTTCGACCTCAATCAAATCATCTTATCTAGATGATGTGTATTCAAGATTAATTTTTTCATTCTAAAATAAACACATCAACATATTTATGGATCAAATGGCCATAAATCGGTTAATAAATATATTCAATCTATAATTACACATTTATAAAAAAATTGTAAGCAGATGGTACGATGATTCCAAAAATGAATATACCTCTAAAAACAAATAGTAATACCAAAAGTGAAAAATAAATAACTATATAAATAAAAAACCATATATCCAAAATAATATCATCATTAATGATTTTTAATCTTTAATGGTAATATCATACCTTTTTTATTATATTACAACAATAATTGATATCTTGAATTGAATCATCATTATTCACATATTCAGTAAATCACCTTTCAATCCCATTGATATCATTATGATAAAAAAATTTCACATGAATACATTAATGTCAAATATCATATTATACCTAATGGTTATCGATTCCCAAAACATGATTTTCAAAAAAAAATGTAAATTAAATCACATGAAAACCCTGTCTTATACACACTTATACCATAAAAAATTCTCCAAAAATATTATTAATCAATTAGCGATCTCACAAATTGAAACCTAAAAATCAGTTCCTACATAATTGAAAATATGAATAAAATTATTCTTATAAGATTGTGATATTATCTATATATCTAAATAAACCCTCTCATTAAACTATCCTAATATCCACCATTTTATAGGCCTTTCTATAATACAAAATAGAATTTCTATAAACCCACACTCCCAGTTCTGTTTCTAAATACTTAAATATTACATTTCTAGATTAAAAACAGTATAAATTAGACAATTTTAATACATTAAAACATAAAAAAGGAAAAACTAAAATCTGGATCACTAACATACCCATGTTCCTTTTAGTTTTATAGTTTATGATAATTAAGAAAAATTGAAACATAAATAATACCGATGAATTCAAGAGAGTATTTTTTCACAATACAAAGTATTCCATATTCAACAATGGGTTATCATCATAATCCATTTGAAACCCATTTATAACTAATTTATTTAATATAATTCTTCATAACATGTGTAAAAGTAAGTATAATAACAGTGATATTAATTTCATAATAAGGTTAAACATAAGAATTAAAAATTGAATTCCATTAGTGAGTTAAAGAAGGGAATAGATATATAGTGACCTAATCTATGTTCATGATCATAAAAAAATAATATTCATACCCCCCAATACGTGTGATCATAAATCATAAAACATGGAATAAATATTTATCAATTTTAATATTCAAAAGAATAAATTATCCTGATCGATGTTATTACGTTATTTGTTAAAGTAATAATTAAAATATTATAGAAAAAAAAATTAAAAAATGTTGATATCCTTGGAACATTATTTTTATAACCAATTTGAATCCCAAGAAAGAAATAACTTGATCCTAGTTAATTCCCTAAGTGAAACCAAATTTAACTCCCTCTTTCATTCGCAAATATACCTGGAATATTACACAATACATTAGAGTACTATATTTTCACACCCATCATATAAGCTAAATTGGGCATTCCTAGTGAAATATTGTTGATCCCATTATATAATCGTTTATGGTCTCACTCAAAGATATCTATAAATAACAATAATATAAGATATATAAAGCTAAACCATATTCTATAATCATGATCATCCCATCATATAAAAATATCCAAGAACCAAAACCTAAAGAAATTAGATAGATCATTTAATATATCATAAAAATCATTAAAACGATCATTATTCCTCTCAAAACACCAATAAACCTTTGAAATGAATCTAGTTCCATAAAAATTTCCTAAAATAATAATATTATATTTACAGAAATAATAAGGATGTTATAAATACCACATATTCCAACATGAGTGAATGATAGATCATGGGTTCCTATCATAGACTAATGTACTTCCATTATATGAGAATAAAAAAATTCTTCAGGAAAATAACTCTTTCAGCATGAGTGACATCAATGGTTGTCAACATAGAAGGAAAATTGTTTTGAAAGATCACTAGAAAATTTTATTGTGGAATAAATATATTCCATTTTGAAAAAAATAATTACAAAATAAAACATTGTCAAATAAAAAAATATTATTTAAATATAACCATGAAAAAAATGAATCTTTCCTAAATTTTGTAACGTGCTATGTTTTTTAAGGAGAAAAACATTGTTCGGTACAATATATGATATTAAACAAAAAACCAAAAATTTTATTGACATTTAAAATATGTGAATTTCAACATTTTTATTAAATTTTTTACATTATAAGGATTACATACTTTTTTTTAGAATATAGATGTCTTCATAAGATTAATAAATTCAGAGTAAAGAGTCAATTATTTTTTCATAACATCAATTAATTATTTAAAATATATTTTCTATAGAAAATTATATTTTTTTAATTTGATTAATTATATTATAAATATTTTGTAAAAAATATATTAAATTTGTTCGAAAACATTACACCATTTTTGAAATCACCATATAAAAATTTCCTTATGGTTAAAATTTGAAATTTTTAGACACTATATATTTTTCATTGAACAATGATATATAACATTTGAAGGTAATAGATTCATTTGTTTTAAAAAATTTCATATTTTAAAAGTCTAGTTATTATTTTTATTTTATTTTAATGTAACATAAGTATTGAATTATAATATATAATTCAATACATTCGTTGAAAACCAATTTCTATTGGATTTTATAACAAGTTTATTTTTAGGATTGAATATATATTTTTTTAAGAAAACTACCTTTAAATGGATTATTTTTATCAATTATAATTATTTAAAATATCATGCAATGATAAATGATTTAACTAAATGCATATATTATATATAAGTATTTTCAAATTTAATTTCATATAAATAATATTACTAGTTATAGAGTTAAAATGAATTCATCTCTACCTTAAAAGATATTTTCAAAAAGCAAATTTTCAACATTCATAAATCTTTATATTAAATTAATATATCATATATTTGTGGATTAATTTTTAATAAAATTGTTTCCATATTTTCAATCATAATAATTAATAACTATTAGTAAATCCAAATTATTGTTTGTACAATATTAATAGAAAAAATAGTAAATATTGATTACCAATGTAAAAGGAAAATATGATAATTGAGGGTAATAAAAAGTTAACAAATAATACAAACACTATAACCCTAATATTATCAATATTTTTATTTCATTTAATTAGGATTATATTTCTTATTTTTATTACTTTAAAAATGAGTAAGTAATAAATTTGATAAAAATCATACTTTTATAAAATAACAAAAAAATAATATATTTGGGTAAAATTACAATTCTATTCAAGATTTGTTTTCATAAATGATTTTATTTCTGAAGTAAATTATTATTAAAATATCCATTAATGAAGGAAAAAATAAAATAAAGTCTCTTACTACTATGGTGATTTCAAGAAAAAATCTTTAGGAAGGAGTTAGAATAAAATAGATTTATAATAAAAAATTATCATCATCAAAATAATAATATAATAAAATAATAGAAAATTTAAACACTACAAATGAAATATAATTTTTTACTATAGTATATGGCTCGTAGAAATAAAATTGAGATGTGAAACCCATACCATAATTCCAGTCTCTCCAAGTATATCTTATTAAATCTTATATAATAAGATCATATCAGTTATATGATTTCAGAATAACCGATTATAATTTTATTAATTTATATGTTATAAATTTATTTTATATATTTTAATGAAATTTTTAAATACTTATTTACTAAAGTCCACATCATGTGTCTTGATGAAATTTGGTTCATTACATAAAAATGACATAGTTTTGTTGAACAGGGTTAATAAGGTCACTATTAAATCACTTATAGAATGATAATCATGAAATATATATAATTTTTATAAATTAATTTTTCCTTTAAAATAATAAATTTATTAATTTTAGGTAAAATATACTATGTTACAACCATAGAGATGTTAGACCATGTGTATGAATGAGTAATGATTCCATTTTCAAGGATCATTATCGAATAAAGTTATGTATTGTTTAATCATTATAAAATTAAAATAATATCATGAATATAGTATTATATCTTCAAAGAAATTATTTATACCATCTGTGTTATTTATTATTGAAAAAATAATCACATCACTTTGTGGAGTTGGTGGTCCACATGTAACCATAAACTACATTGTCATTCAGTGAGTAGAACAGTAAAATGTAAATCATTAATTATAATTTAATAATAACAAATATACCTTTAAGAATATAATTATATAACATATTAAAAAAAATTAAAATTATCCATATCAGCTTCTAGGAAAAGTGTAAGGGAATAGAAAATTGCATTGCTACGCGAGGCTGTAGTCAGACATATAAAAATGTGAGGTTATCATATGCCACATGAAATAGATATTATGATGTTATAAATAATATAATTTTAAAAAAGTATAAATAAGATTTAAATATATTATACATACTTTATTCACATCATTATTAGATGTTTTGATATGTCATGAAGAAAAATGAATTAAATCTGTTCGTAAGGTGGTAGTTCATTGTACACATGAATGATGGTTTTGTTGCATATTTGATGGAAGATGATATTGATTTAGGTTGTTAAATAAAAATGATAACACCTCTGTGTTTGGGAGATATTTTCTTATAATATCATAATTATTTAAGAAAATATTAATGAGGTGAAGGATTGAATAGTATAAAAAACATGATAAATCATGGTACCACATATTTGGATAAACTACATAGAATAACCCCACAATCCATCGTAGGATGAATTTACAATCAATATGGGACCCTATGTCATATAAATTTAGTTAAATCAGTTATTTGTGAAGTTATTTCATATTCAAAATTCTTTTATGTTATAATGGGGGAAGGAGTGGCGGTGGCCTTATATATGGTAGGATAGCGAAACAGTTGTATTTTTCAAAAAGAAGAAGTGATACCCACGTTTTTATCAAAAAAAAGGGGTATAAATGGACCATTATATTTAAATATATCATATGAGTTCTTTATATGTAATGTAAATAAAAATTAGATAAGTTCTTATGTCATTTTAACTCTTCTTGTTTTAGTTCAACCCCCAGTAAAACCGTTTTGACGTTAAAAATGGTAAACTAATTTTAGAGTATTAAACATTAATTATGACAAAAAAATAATATGAAATTTTTATATAATATAAATAATTATGAATCAAGATATATAGTATATTTTACCATATTCAATTCATATAATTTGTAGAATCTAAAATAAAATAAAACCTATAGATGTTATGAAAAATCCGATTTTCAAGAAATGTATTTTTCAAACATTTGAGAATTCTATATTAATTTTATGACTTATAATAATAAATATATGAATTTAAATTAACAAAATTTTCATAAATTATCCATATAATTCCTTAGTATTTTTTAAGTTAATTAATATGGATAAACATTATTTTCTTGAAAATAGTTTTTAGAAAAAACCTAGTTTTCACACCCAACAATTTCCATAAACTAAAACCCAATATTTAAATGATTCAAATGTAATTACCTATATTAAATGTAATTAGATATAAATTTTGTTACATTAAATCATATTTATATATTTATATTATATTCTATTTAAATAATTTTATTGAAAATAAAATAAATTTTTTCAAAAAATGGTATTTTTAATTATTCAATGAAAATCAAAATTTTCTACAAAATACCAAAATTTTACCCGAAATTAATTTTGATATAACGATTTCAAAAATTACAGAAATTTTATCAAATATAGTAATTAAAATCCATATAAATTTGTTATTTTAGTTTCCTAAAAAAATGAATAAAAATAATTTTTGAAGAAAACTACTTTTTGTTGGAAAAAATTACTTTTCTAAAAAATGATTGATTATTTACTAAGAATTTAGAAATAAATTTATATTAATTAGGAAATTAATATATATTTTTTCTAATGTACTTAACACTATTCATACCCTCTAATTAATTAGAATGATATAAATGATCTTATTTAATATAATTTTATTTCATTGTTTGATTAATATTTGTGTTGCATATATTGAACGCTATCGACTATAACATCCTTTTTTAAATCTTGATGTGTTAAATTATAGCCCATTAATAAATTTAATCCTCCCAATATGGTAATTATATAGGTAATAATTTTTTTATATTGGTACATAAAATTCCTGAAATCCCACATCGTAATAAGGTTAAACAAAATATTATCTTGATAAGAGATAAAGGCACGTAAGAAGTTGATCAAAAATTACACAAAATTGGGATTCTAAATAAAATCACATTGATGGGAAGTTATGATTTATTTATGGATTAATATCATAATTCCCATGAAATTATGTATAGTTATAGAGATCATTGATCACTATAAGGAGTCATGAGAAACATATCAACCACAAAAAAATAAGCCAATGAGGAATGAAAAGTTTATCCATTAATCCTATAATTATTAAAATAGGATAAAATTTCTATTTAAAATGTGATATTACATTTTTTTATTAATTCACTTCCTTCTAGACTAATAAAATAAGGAAATATACTAAAATAATAAGTTTAATTTAATCCTTTAATCAATTTCAACCTTAATCAAATCGTTTTATCTTGATGATGTGTATTCAAGATTAATTTTTTCATTCTAAAACAAATAAATAAAAATATTAATGGATCAAATGGAGATAAATGGGGTAATAAATCTATTCAATATATTATTACACATTTATAAAAAAATTGCAAGCTGATGGTACAATGTTTAACAATACGAATATACCTCTAAAAATAAATATTAATACCCAAAGTTCAAAATAAATAATTATATAAATAAATAACTATATATCCAAAATAATATAATCATTAATGATTTTTTAGTCCTAAATTGTAATATCATACCTTTTTATTATATTACAATAATAATTGATATCTTGCATTGAAACACCATTATTCACTTAGTCATTAAATCACTTTTCAATCCCATGGATATCATTATGTTAAAAAATGATCACATGATTACCATAATGTCTAATATCATATTATAACCAATGATTATCAATTCCGAAAACAGGTTATTCAAAAAAATGTAAAGTAAATCACATGGAAACCATGTCTTACGCATACTTATACCACAAAAAATTCTCCAAAAATTTTATTAATCAATTAAAGACCTCACCACTTAAAACCTGTAAATCTGTTTATAATAAATTGAAAATATGAATAAAATTAAACTCATAAGATAGTGATATTATCTATATATCTAAATAAACTCTCTCATTAAACTATCCTAATCTCCACTATTTTATAAACCTTTCTCTAATACAAACTAAAATTTCTATAATCCCACACTCCCAGTTCTGGTTCTAAATACATAAACATTACATTTCTATATTGAAAACAGTATAAATAACACAATTTTAATCCATCAAAAAATAAAACAATCAAAACGAAAATTTAGATCACTGATATACCCAAGATCAATTTTTTTATAGTATAAGATAATTCTGAAATATTCAAACATAAACAATACCAATGAATTCGAGAGAGTATTTTTTTCACAATATAAAGTATTCCATATTCAATAGTAGGTTATCATCATAATCCATTTGAAACCCATTTATAAATAATTAATTTAATATAATCCATGACAACACGTGTAAAATAAAATATAAGAAGGTTGATATTAATTTCTTAATAAGGTTAAATATAAGAATTAAAAATTGAATGATATTAGTGAGTTAAAGAAGAGAATAGATATATAGTGACATAATCTATATTCATGATCATAACACAATAATATTCATACACCACAATATTTGTGATCATCAATAATAAAACATGGAATAAATATTTATCAATTGTAATTTTCAAAAGTATAAATAATCATGATCCATGTTATTACATTGTTTATTAAAGTAATGATTAAAATATTATAGAAATTAAAAAATAAAAAATGTTGATATATTTGGAACATTATTTTTATAACCAATTCGAATACCAATAAAGAAATAACTAGATCCTAGTTAATTCCCTAAGAGAAACCACATTTTAACTCCCTCTTTTATTCCCAAATATACATGAAATATTACACAATACATTAGAGTACTATATTTTCACACCCATCATATAAGCTAAATTGTGCATTCCTAGTGAAATATAGTTGAAACCATTTTATATTCATTTTTGGTCTCACTGAATGATATTTATGAAAAACCACAATATAAACTATATAAGGATCAACCATAATCTATAATGACGATTGGCCCATCATATATAAATTTTCCAAGAACCAAAACCTAAATAAATTATATAGATCTTTAAATTTATCAAAAAAATCATTAAAACGATCATTATTCCTCTCGAAACACCATTAAACCGTGGAAATGAATGTGGTTCCATAAAAATTTCCTAAAACAATAATAATCCATTTAGAGAAAGAATAAGGATGTTATTAATACCACATATTCGAACTTGAGTGAAAGATAGATCATGGGTTCCTATCATGGAATAATGTACTTCCATTACAATACAATAAAAAAAATTCTTCAGGAAAATAACTCTTTCAATATGAGTGACATCATTGGTTGTCAACATGGAAGGAAAATTATTTTGAAAGATCACTAGAAAATTTTATTGTGGAAAATATATATTCCATTTTGAAAAAACATATTTAAAAACTAAAACATTCTCAAATAACAAACAAATTATTTAAATATAACCCTGAAAAATATGAATCCTTTCTAAATTGTGTAATACCCTATGTTTTCTAAATAGAAAATCATTGTTCGATACCATATGTGATTTGCAACAACAAAAAAAAATTACTTTTAAAATATGAGAATTTTTACATTTTTATTAAATTTGATTAAATTATTAGGATTACATAATTTTTTCAGTATTTAGATGCCTTAATAATATTAATAAATTCTTATTAAAGAGTCAATTATTTTTTGGTAACATAATTTAATTCATTAAAATATGTTTTCTACAAAAAATTATATTTATTTTATATGATGAATTATATTATAAATATTTTATAAAAAATATATAAATTTTGTTCAAAAACATTACCCTATTTTTGAAATCACCATATAAAAATGTTATTACGGTTATAATTTGAAATTTTTGGATACAATATATTTTTTATTGAACTGTGATAAATAAAATTTAAAGGTAATAGTTTCATTTCTTTTAAAAAATTATATAATTTAAAAGTCTAACTATTATTTTTATTTTATTTTAATGTAACATAAGTATTGTATTATAATATATAAATAAATAAATACATTGAAAACCAATTTATGTTGGATTTTAGAACAAGTTTATTTTTAGGATTAAATATGTATTTGTTTATGAAAACTACTTTAAAATGGATTATTTTTCTATATTATAATTATTTAAAATATCTCATAATGATAAATGATTTAACTAAAATTTATATTATATATATATATTAAAATTTAATTTCACATAAATAATATTACTAATTATAGAGTTAAATTTAATTCATCTCTTCCTTAAAATATATTTTCAAAAAACATATTTTCATCGTTCATAAATGTTTATATTAAATTAATATATTCTATATTTGTAGATTTATTTTTAATATAACGGGTTCCATGTTTTCTATAATCATAATTAATAATAGTTATTAAGTCCAAATTAATGTTTGAACAATATTAATAGTAAAAATAGTAAAATCTATTTACAATGTTAAAGGAAAATATGATAATTGAGGGTAAAAAAAAATTAAAAAATAATAGAAACAACGTAACCCTATTATAATGAATATTTTTATTTCCTTGAATTAGGAATTTATTTCTAATTTTTATTAATTTTAAAATTATTAAGTAATAAATTTCATAAAAATTATACTTTTATACATTAAAATAAAAATAATATTTTTGGGTAAAATTAGAATTCAATTAAGGAATTTTTTTCATAAATGATTTTATTTCTGAAGTAAATTATATTTCAATAATTGTTATCAAATATAAATGATCATATAATTTTTATTAAGTGAATTCTAAAAAAATTATGTGTTAAATTTGTTTTCCTATAAAAAACATGGCATTTCTTAATAATTGTATATTATATTTTAAAATTTAAAATTTATATATTTATAATATTAGTTAGATAAACTAAAAAATATTTTTGGAATTAGATTATAAAAAATATTTAATTTTTTCATAAATTATAATTATAAAATAAAAAACACCCCCATTTGGATGATAACATGGTCCAAACCATGGTATGGTATGTGGTTGTTGATATTTTATTATTTAAATTCCAAACCCTTAATAATAATGAAATCCCCCACTTTTCATATATAAACTCACTGAATCCTACATTTTTATTCACTAAAAATACTTGGAGAATATCCATACTCTTCTATTAGCTCTCTATAGTCATAAAATAGTTCCACCTGCCTCTCATGAAGCCCCTCTAAAATTTTTGATGTCACAAACTCATGTAAGCGGTCATCTATTTCCTCAACTTCATTCAATTCAAGCACCTTATTTGGAAATTTCTTTCTTAGATGATTTTTATATGAAGTAATATATTTATAAACATCCCACACGTACTAATAGATTATATTTGAATAATCTATCATTTATTATAACTCATTTTTTTCATTCACTTAAGCTGTTACTATATTAAAATTCTATAATGGTTTTATCTATTCTCATTTCTATTCATGAAATCCTTTTATGTTATCACTATTAAATTACTTTTTAGTTTTTTATTTATCTTATTAAATATTCTCCTTACATTAAATTTAATTTAAAAATGATGATACCTCACCATTTAACTATCTTTATTTCTCCTAGTCTCATTTATGTACGCTCATTACCATGATGAAATTTTATAAGGGATCTTTACCTTTACCTTCATTTTTCAAGTATAATTATTAGGAAATTTCATTTATCTTTATTTAATTATAACGGGATATGTTATTACATATCCCCCTTAGTGTTAAATTTATTTCCAAATGTTGGGAGACCCATTTTCTCTCATAAATCAATTTTATGATTTTTTTATGTTACATTATTTTGCTGCTGAAATTACACTGTGATTTTCAATGCCAAAAATATTGTGTTTTTAATACAATAATGAATGTTCTATCAAAGTCATTCACCTTTATGAAAATATAATTATTTATTTGATACTTAAATTTTTGTATTACATATTTTTTCTTGTATACTAAATTATTATCGTGAATGGATCAATGTTTTATAATCTATGTGGAACCCTTAAGCATTCGAATAAAATGAAAATGATGGGTGCCACCAGATTGTGCTTTAATGCATTGGGTAATGTTTAATATCACAATACATCATGTTGGAACAATGAAAGAATATAAATCTATTATGGGATATTCTAAATCAAGATGTCTCTATAGGTTTAGACCTGATCATTTTTTTATATTTTTATTCTTTATGTTGTTTCCAGATTTCCCATGGTATGATTATCATCTTAAAGCATGTCTCATTTCCATTTTTATGATCTCTGCATTTTTATTCCCAATTGATTTTTCTATTCTTTAAAATATATTGTCTTATTCATGTGATGCATTGTTTATTCCCTCACTATGCTTTACAGTTCAACCTTTTCTTATGATTATCGTCTTGTTTTCATGTGCTGTTCTAAAGCCATGGAATTTTATGAGCTTATTAAGGAATTTTTTAGTAATATTATTGTATCCCATGATCAAGACGATATGCTATGTTCATAATCCTCGAGGTTAGAAGACATATTGATTCTTCGGGTTTTATTAAATGAAATATTATGTATTAATTCATGTGTTAATGTTAATTAAAGTGTACAGTTGTTATAGTTTATATTAGATGAAGTGTTTATTTATTTTATTGTATTAGGATTAGAAAAGACTAGAAAAATCCATTTGGATTAGACTATGTATAAAAAACATCCCATAATTTTTCTAAGATTAGAGTAAGTGCTATGTCATGAAAATACATCCCCATATGGATAATACAAGTGGACATAATTCTACCAAAGAATTAAATAGAGGTAAAAACTCTAAAAAAATTTACTGGACTTTACTCGTAGAAACCTGGTATATGAAAATGGACCTTACTGCGCTCCTGGTTTGACACTCCTAGGGTATATTCATTGGAAAATTCATGAGATCATTAGGAACCATTAATAATGTAAAACAAATTCCAATAATAAAATATATTAGAAAATATATAATGTATAAAATATATTGAATCCTTGATATTCATAATTTTTGAAATAAATGTAATTTATAAGATTACCCTTCAATGTCATTAAATCCCCATTAATGGACTAATAGGTTAAAAATACTCATCCCTAATTTTCCCTTTATTCTATCTCTTGGTTTTTTATATAACGAACTGAGTTCTAATTTAAATTTCAAGGATGAAATTTATTTACTATTGAATAATGTAATGCTTGTTTTTTTAAATAGAAATCTATGTTCGATAGAGTATGTGATATGCAACACCGAACCTAAATAAATAATGATTATTTAAAATAAGACTGTTTTAATAATGTTATTAAATTTGAGTATTTGATTAGGGTTAAATAATTTCTGAAATATATATATATATATACTAATAAATTTGATAAATTATTAGTAAATAGGTAATTAATTTTTGGTAATTTCAATTTATTCTTCAAAATATGTTTTCTTTAGAAAATGATTTTTTTTATTTTTATGAAAAATATTATAATTATCGTATAAATAAATTATAAAATGTATTAAAAAAAGATACTAATTTTAGATATCACCATATAAAAATAATTTTAGGATGAGAAAGTATAAATTTTGGAAAAATAAATATTTTCCAGTAAATATTGAATATTAAATTCTGTAGGTAAAATTGCCATTTAATTAGATAAATAAATTAATTTAAATGTAAAATAATTATGTTATTTTATTTTTATGTAACATAACTATTATTTTTTAATATTAAATTCAATTAATTACATTTGAAACATAGTTTTAAATGTTTTTGGCGAAGTTTATTTTTATGAATAAAAAAATATTTTTTTTGAAAAATGTTTTCAAAGCGTAATTTTCCCCATTATAATTTGTTCAAATAACACATATTGTGAATTTATTTAAATTTAATTTTAATAAAAAATATATATTTATGAATTAAAATTCATTTAATTAAGATTATTAGTTATACTGTTAAATTCAAATCATTTTTCCCTAAAAATGTATTTTTGAAAAATAAATTTTCAACATTCTTTCCAGTTTTATATTAAATTTAATTATTGTTTTTTTAACTAGAAAGTACAGTCAGAAGGGATGATTCTGACTATTTATTAATAAATTAAAAGCACACATAGGATACGGGCGGGGTCGAACAAATGAATGTGCCCTCATCCGTAAAAGGAAAAAATTAAATATCATAATAAGACATTTCATTCTCATAATCAAGGTCATCAATAGTATCCCATTAAAAGTGGGACTAACCCTAATTAAGGATCATAAAAATCAAAATTATACTTGCCTGATATCTTAGACGATTGAGTACACACTTTGTGATGTGTAATAGAGAAATATTTCCATGGCCTTCACCACGAGGGAGTAAGAGTGCAGTCCACCTCCCCTTTACCATACATGAGTACATCTTTTAAATAACTTGGCCCACTACTACCCATTGGAACCCCTTCTGCCTTTGATATGACACCCCACTTCCCATACATCATATATTAATTCCCTAGATTCTAAATCTCCTAATGACAATCAACATGATGACCAGTTTTAAAAGTCATCTCAGCAGTCTCATCACTTATCAAACCCACACCATGACTATCATTCATGCATGTATTTGAGGGGTCAGCATAAGCAGGAGACCATACAGTAGAGAGAATAGTATTTTTACAGTCCCAATTAATCCAGTGGGTGTAACTACATGACCCTATGGGGGTGTTATTGCATTGAAAACACCATCTCGTGCAATATTATGACCACTCATCGGGGATGCAGTGTTTTACGGAATATTAGAAGGACCACTATTAGATCTCAAAAGTGACCAATCCAGTATCATTCCCTTCCCTTTCTAAGGTAGCTGATGTTATTCTGTAGAAGTCAACACATAAATAATATTTTAAGTGGTCTTGATGTTATGATAAAGGTATTATAACACATCCACGTAATTCAACGTTGATTCCTTTCAATAATGGATGGATGGATAACCCTTCATCCCACAGTTCTCACTAGAAATATGTCTCCAACATATTTCCAAGGAATTCCCAACCACCATACATTCATTACAAAAAAGTTTCTTTCATTCAAACTCAACATCATTTTGAATATCATCCATCATAGTGGAAAGAGTTACCTTTTCAACCATGATTAACCTAAGATCAGTCTCCACTAACATCTTGAAAAATTGTTCCAACTGAACATTCTCAGTCTCCTTGTCAATTCGTATAGGAGTCCCAATATCCATGCTAATATCTCAGAAAATATTTGGATGCCGATGGTCCTAGTTAACACCACAAAAATAAACCAATACCTCGGAAAAATAATTCTTTCATGCGATAAATTAATGTCTAGGGACAATTCATGAAGGTGGAACCATCTAGGCTTCCAGTAAAGAGATCAAGTTCTCCACACATGCATTTTAGAAGCATCTGAAGAAAAAATATAGTGGAAGAATCCATTTCCAATATATCCACACCTACGATCATAGAAACCCCCCAAAATGAGATCCATTGGACAAATTCATCAAACCCCCGTGATTTTTGAACCTTCGGAAAAACAAGACGTGCAATCAAAGAGGTTTTTTCTGATGGAAATATTTTTAACAAAGACATCGAGACTGGCCTCAACATGTGATGATAACAATTTTCAAAGAATTATTCCCAAACATGAGTCAGTGAGAGAATCTAATGAAAACTTTATCACATCCATAGGATTTATTCTCTACGAAGTAGAAAAAAATGAGTCGGAAGGCAACATTACAACAACAAACATTATAGCAGAAAATTTATTTTAGATTATGACCAACGTCAATATAAAAAAGGTTATTATTTTAATAATTTAATCCCTTTACATATAAAATAATAATAATAACTCCCATTATTCTGAATCCATCAGCATAAACCATTAGATGTTTTTCTATTTTGGACATTTTATTATGTAGAATCTCAAAGCTAAATAATAATGAAATCACACACATTTCCTATATAAACCCAAAAAATCCACAATTTATATTAACTAATAATCTTTAGAGAACATCCATACCCCCCCCCCCCATTAGAGTCCTCTAGAGGTTCCCTGATGCTATCAAAAATCATCTCCCAAGGTTTTAATGTCACGCACATAAAGAACGGGTCATCACCTTCCTCTCCTTCATTCAATTCAAGAACCTTATTTGGAATTTTTCTTCTTAATTTTAATTGATAATGATGTATTTTTATTAAAAAACAACCCATTATAAAAATGGACATTATTTTAAAATGGGGTCAATTATTTTATCCCATTTTTTAATTCACCTAAGTTCTTACCATGGTGAAATTATATTAGGGATTACACTCTTCCAATTTCCAATTAACAAATTCTTTTATGATTGGTATATTAAATTTAATTTAATTTTTTGGGGATACGGTATAAAATATTAAAATCTTTTCCCATTTGATGTATAAATTATTAGAACCCCCATATAACCATTATTAAACCTCCAATTATCCATTCTATACAACATTTATCATGATGAAATTTCATAAGGGGTCTTTTCATTTATCATTTTCTTCAAGTAACTTCATTAACTAATTAATTTTATATTAATTTACTTGTTATGTGATATTTTATTCCATATCCCAATTACTATCCAATTTATGTGAAAATTTTGATATACTCATTTCACTCTCATCAAACCCTTTTATAAATTTTTATATATATTTATAATGTTGCTAAAATACCACTGTGATTTTTCAATCCAAAAAAATTATTATGTTAATATCATACAAAATATTTCGATAAAAGTTATTCACCATTATTCACATAAACTTATTTATTGGGGATATAAATTTATGTAATCCAAATTCCTTGATCAGGGAATAAATTATGATGATTAATGAATCCATTCTTTATGTTCTATGTGGATCACTGATGCATGAGAATGACATGAATACGATGGGTGAATATTGATAGTAATCCAATGAAGTATGTAATGCTTAGTGTCATCATACATCAAGTTGGGACAAGGAATGAACCTCATTCCTTTATGGTAATTTTTTCCACCATGATGTCATGGAAAGTTAAGAAATAACATATATTTATTATTCATTATTGTAATTGGATGCATCATTTTACATGTTACGATTATCAAGCTATATCTTTTCCCATATTCATGTTTTTGATCCCTACTCGTGTTATGAACAATTTATATTCCAATTTTATAACAAGTATGATCTTATTCATATTATGCCATATATATTGCCTTACTAGGATTTATTTCACACTGATTTATTTTGTTTATCCCAGTTTATCTCGTGAAGTATTAAAATCCTTGAAATTTGAGAAGAATATTAACAATTTTTAAAAAATAGTGTTATGTCTCAGGTTCATGATGTTTTTCTACATGTGTAATTCAAAATGAAACTAGACCTCATAAAATTTCATGTTTTATTTTGTTTAAGTTTATATAAAAAAACTTGTATTAATGTGAAATAATGAATAGGGTTGTTATTTATTTTGTGGTCATGATGGTAGGAAAATATATTCATGATGTGAATTTTGAAAATAATCATGTTTTCAAAAACATTTTGTAAAGGGGGTCAATTTGAACCATTTGGAAAATATTTCAAAATTTACATTTTATAACCATTAAAAATATGATAAATTGTTATAAAAAAATTATTTAATAAATCATATATGTTTATAAAAGGAATCATTTTAAAATATTTTATAAAACCATGATATGACAAAGAAAGACTCTCAACGTTAATGAAGTATATAAGATTGGTAACAGATATAAAAAAATTCATGATATTTCATCAATAAATTTGGGGGAAATGGAAATTAAATAATTTAATTACCATCATAAAAATTTGATAATAAAATATGTTAGGTTTTATAAGATTAAATCATAATATTTCAACCCATGTGACCTTCAACATAGTAAATCCTCAAATGAAAGGTGATTGTATAATATATCATTTTCTCCTTTTCTAAATATTCAATCATAAACCCCATAAACGTATAACATTAAATTATAATATTCATGTGATTAACATAATGAGATTCATTTTATAATGTCTAAATGGGGAAATAGATACACCACATTATTGAATTTATGTATATAATAAATCATATGCCACGAAGAATGGAATTTGAGATGGGAAACCCTTATGATGATCATAATGTAAAAGTGACAATTAATCAACATATTGATTACATGTATCAAATATAAATATAAATAGTAAATAGTAAATAAATCCTTATAGAATAAGAAGTCATTAAACACATTACCTTAAGATATCGTAGAATGTGAATAAATTATATAACTGAATAAAAATAAATTGGCTTTTGGAATTCGTTACAACTTTATAACATTCTAGTATAATCCCCTTGAATTATATAATTAATGTTTTAAAATAAAATAAAATAATAGATGAATTAATAATGATAATACATGAAAATGTGGATGTTTGTATACTATAAAATATATTATGTTCATTACATTAAGATATGACTCAAAAATTGAAAGTTAAAACAAAGTCCCTTACTCTTATCATTAACTCTAGATCAAAGCCTCGTGAAAGAGAGAATATCATATAGATTTTTAAATACAAATAATTTTCCTTAAAATAAAAAAAAATGAAATCATATATAGTATATGCATAACATAATATTAATAAGTATTTGATTTGACATTTCTCTCAGATAAATAAAATTGGGACAAGAAACATTTACCATTACTCAAAACATTCCATGAATATCCTTTAACTACAATATAATAAATTTATATAAAATATTTTATTTTACAGTAAAATACAATAGGATTAATACCGTAATCATAAAAAATTTAATTATTTTTATTTAATTACATATTTGAATATATAATCTATTATGTTAGTATCATGTGTTTTGTGGATGTCTTATTTGTTGTATCGAAATAGTTTTGGAGTGTTGACTCAGGTCAATGATTACATTTTTACCTCACATCCTAAATAATAGTAATGAAAAAATTATAATTTTTTAAATTTAATTAAAATATTAAAATGATTCATGAATAAATGTCATGAAAAATGAATTAAATTATAGTCTTGGAGATAATAGGTCGTAAATATGTATAGGTAACATTTTTATTTTTCAGAAATAATTACAGAATGAAAATAAGAATTATTATTTCTTTATATAATGATAAATATATCATAATTATAATATTTCTTCTTTAAAAAATCTTATTTATATCATCCATGTGATTTGGTGATAATGACGGAATCATAATTCTTCGTGGAGGTGGTACTCCACACGTACACATGAATGACATTGTCATTTCTCATTAAAATGAGAGGTTAAACATAATTGATATATTAAACATTAATAAATATAAATATTTCAGGAATATAATAATTATTATATATATATTAAATTATTTATTAAAATTGTTCTTTTTTCTTTCCATGAAAATCATTACTAAAAACGAATCACATCACTTCGTGAGGTTGTAGTTTGATGCATATACAAACAATGTTATTGTATCCCATGCATAATGCAAATTAAGAAGGATTATGTGATATAATTATTCACAAATTATAATTTTGATTAATACAACATATTTAAACTTTTAATATATTGATAAAACAATCTGTAAGTAATGATGCTGAAAAATGAATTAAGTTAGTTTGTGTTGTGGTAGTCCGTCATACACATGAATGACGGTTTCATTTCCAATTTTATGGAAGTGGATATGGACTTAGGTTTTATGCTTACAATTCTAACATATATGTCTTTTGGACAAATTGGAGTTATTATATTATCCCCATTGATGAAAATTAGATGGATTTGGCAGAAGAAATAAAATAAAAGCACTTCAGTATGTATGAAAACTATTCCACAGTTGAACTCTTTAGGTTATCACCCAAACCCTTTATAGATTATTATTATAGGAAAACTAAAAGAAATATATAATGGTTATATACTTTATTAATGTATTTTATTAGGTTTTTTCAGATCCAATATATTTCAATGTGCGAATATGAGAAGAGAGGGAGGACTTTTATAAAAGAAGTGAGTGGGAAACTTGTAATTTTTTAAAAGAAAATGTTATTACAAAATTTTCACATTCCAAAATGATTAAAAATAAAAAAGTATAGGGAAATATATATTATAAAATATATAAATATTACAATAAAATTCTATTTAGACAGGTTTATATGCCATTTTAACCATTATATTTAATGTTTAACACGCAGTACACTCTTTTTCACCATAACCATGGTGAAATATTTTTAAAATTTCAATTATTAAATTTGAAAAAAACATAATTTGACCTTATAAAAATATAAATTAATATAATTTCAAATATATAATACATTTCATAAAGTTAATTTCATATAATATTTATAATCTAATATAAAATAATCCATACAAATGTAATGAAAAAAAATTTAAATACATTTGTTTTTCAAGAAAAGTTTGATTTAATATTATAAAATGGCATTTGAAAATAAATTTGTGAACATTAATTAATATCTTGTGATATATAATAATAAAATTATATTTATATAATTCCTCATTATGTGGATTTTAATTAATTAAAATGGAGAAGCATCATTCAATTTAAAATACTCTTAGGAAAAATATTTTTTTTCTGTCCAAAAATTAATTTATATTGAAATCCAATATATTTATTATTAAAATATAATTAAGTTTATTAAATATAAGTAAATAATTTTTTTTCACTTTTAAAAAATTCAAAATGTAATTTTATAATTAAATTAATTAATTTATTTAAAATAAATTACAACTTTAGAGAAATCTGAATTTTTATTTATCCACTAAAAACCAATATGTCGTAAAAAAATTCAAAATTTCTACCTATGTTATTTTTTAGATTTTTAAATAAAAAAATAATATTATTTTATAAAATTAATTTTTTTATATATCTTTTTTTTAATTATAATACTTTATTTTAAAAATAAATAATATTATTTTTTGAAGAAACATATTTTTTAATATAAAATTATTTTACTAAAAATTGAGAGATTATTAAATAAAATTAAAAAATTATATATTTTTTCAATAAATATATATATATTTATTTAAAATTATTCAAAACTATTTATACACATCAAAATAATATCTAGATAATAATAATAATAATTAAAATAATATTATTTGTTGGTTCTTCTATGCTTTGTGTTACATCTATTATATACTACCAAGCTAGATAACATTTTAAAAATGTAGAGGTATTTCAATTTTTTCCATTATCTATTTAATATATTTCCCCCTATATTTCCTGAATAACCAATGCATACGCAACCTCTGTAAAACTTTTTCACTTAGGGACTTGATTTTAAACCATATACAATACCTTTATCCAAACATAATGATATACCACAATACAACTACATACTCCATGTATCTATTCAAAATATTCACTTCTTTATATACATGTCACAATTATGATAATTGTTTCCTTATTACTCTTACTTATTGAATTATAAAAATGTTTTATCTATCAAAGGAGGTGTAATACACAGTAACACCCTTATAGGGGTGGGGTGAATCAAGGTTTCAACTTCCTCTTTTAATGTGACATATATTGTTCCCACATTGGAAAGAACCTAAAAAACATGCCAGATAAAGTCATGTCTTTTATTAACACCCATACTTATAAACATAAATACAAATAAATAGTTTTTCTTGGTTCACCACTTTAGTCTATTCCATGGACAATACTATCATATTGATATATTCAAACCTCAGTATGTTATGATTCACGAGATATTGTGCCTTAAAATATGTAATGCATATTCACCACTTACTAAGAATAGAAACAATACAATAATTTTAGGGAATAAAACATCCTTCCTTGAATCACATCCTTTAATTCCACTGGTCTCTCGTTCTTGGATGAAGTCCATCTTAGTTTTTCAACTTGAATATCACATCAATAGATTTGTCACATAAATATTTATCCCTAATTAGGATAAGAATATTATTACAGAAAATTCATAAATTGATATTCATTAATAAACATTTCACTCAAAAAAATTTGTTAAAAAAATATTGTTCATGAATCTTAGTCACAATAATGCAACATTTGTACTTTCATGCAACACATTAGTTTTCACACCAAATTTGGTTTGTCACACAACTCTTATGTTTTCATGCCACATGAACATTCATGAAAATAGAATATTTCTAAAAATCATACACAGTCTTGATAAACAAAATTTACATTTTCATAGAACTCTACATCACATAAATATTTGGTGACGTGAAGGCTTCAAATATTTTTTGAGAGAGTTGTATCCACTGAAGGTGGTATATGACTATTAGTTGAAGCATTTTTCCATTCATTCATCTAGATTTTGTTCCTTTCACTATACATGAAATATTATATGGGTTCTTATATTTAATGATTTTATAACACCATTAACATTTAACTAATCCAATTTCAAAATTTCACTACAATTTCATGGGTGCGTGAAAAACTTTCTATATTAGACAACATTAACATTCACAATGTTGCGGAACATACATATAACTCTATCCAATGTTCTATATTTATATGAATGAACTTAATATTCGCCCGAATGTGACTCTGGAATTCTCATTTACACTATCACATATTTATAGTATTTACAAGAATATATTTCCTTTTACAAAAATATCATTCACCATCCTCTAAATTTTAGAAACCAAAAATTTGAAAAACACTAGGAAACTGCACCACATGCAATATTGAATCCACAACCACTTCAAAAACACCTGTTTTGAAAAATAATTCATCAATCCTATGTGGATATATAAAAAAAATACATTGATATCTTTTAAAACCATTAATTCCAACTGTATGAAACAAACACCTTCCCTTGTAACTTTTCTTAACTCCACCAAAGAGAGAGACAATATGTTTCTCCTTCTATCATTTTTGTGATCTACTATTGAACATGGAATTGAGATACAATATGCTTAAAAAATATTACTGTTGTCTTGTTTTAATCTATAATCAGTGATCATTTCAAAACCTATGAAAAAAATTCAATCTATAAATATTCCCCTATAACATAATTGAATTCTATTTTCCATCTTGGAAACACTTAAACATCATAGAATTAAATCAAAGAAAAATAAATTCTCAATAAAAAATATTTTTAAATTTGGTGACAAAATCAATCATTTTTATCCCTTTATACAGTATTTAGGTACTCTATGGCTTTATCAACTCTTTATAACTCTGTAAGAAGCCCTAAAAATTCATAAAATAAATTTTTTTCAATAAATATCCATATATTAGACTTCTATGTAAATAAATCCCACTATAATTTAAATATTCATTGAAGCATGAAATATAGTATCATTTCTCTCCTCTAAGGGTGTGTCTTGATATTATCAAATATATTCTTTGTATAATCTTTAGAAAACATGATAGCATATGGTCCAACCTCGCTTATAAATAGAAGTGGATGTTATAATTATAACAAATTAGTTATGTATGATTGTATTGTACCTACCCATAGTACCCCAAATATAGTTAATACCAAATTAAAGACTCTCTTATATCTGTTGGTCAATGAGAC
Source organism: Viscum album (assembly GCA_963277665.1). Lineage (NCBI taxonomy): Eukaryota > Viridiplantae > Streptophyta > Magnoliopsida > Santalales > Viscaceae > Viscum > Viscum album. The sequence continues at coordinate 1,859,216,843 of OY728160.1, forward strand.
GAATTATATATATATAATACAATATATCCACTAGTGGTTTCGAGTCCACATCCAAACCCTTCATCCTCTCAATTATTTGTTTCCATATTAGCATTTAATTATAATGAAAATCAAATAAATTGGATCACAGTTCTATAATAACTATATATATCTCATTATATTGTAATCAATATCAAGAACAAGATACTATACACTAAATTCAAAACCTAATATATAATAGTCTCACAAATTTTTGGCCTGAATCAATAAAAACATACCTACTATAAAGTTATGTATATTCTCATTGTGGATCACATAATAGTGACAATATTTCAATAGTTTAATAATGAAACAATGTGTAGGTCATGTTAATTAGAACTAAGAAGTTGTTATGAAAAATGATATATATATTTCCTTATTGACATTTTAAATGACCTTATTTTATTGAATCCTGAATATAAATCAAAATAAGGTATATGAGTGTCATATATTCCATGAATTATAAGATTGATTAATAAATGCATGATCTATTATGGACCAAAAACTTGAATAAAAATCAATATACCAAAAATAACATTCACAATTCATCATTTTTAGTAAAAGTAACCAAATAATAAAATAAGAGACCAATAACAATATTATCATCCTTGGTGACATAAAATTATCGTCTAAATTAGTTAGATATACCTATTCACATGATCTTTGTAAATCGTTGATAGTTTATACATTATGAATAGCATTTCACTAGTTTTAACTCAAAAGAAAAAAAATCTGATATCACATTCTAATTTCCCATATTTGGTATCAACCTCATTGACTAATTCAGGAAGTTATATAACTCAAGAAAACCTCCCCATTTTAAAAAGTCTACAAACTAGTAGTGATTATGCACATTAACTAATGGGGATTCCATACCCTTAGGTATAGATAACCATAAATGTATAGAAAAATTAGTCTCAAGAATCCATCATCATAACATGACATTATTATAAGAATATAATTAACCTCTATATTATAGGAAACGGCATTTTTCAACAATAATTCTAAATCATTGTTATCTATTGTATATATCATTTTAGGGTAACAGTATAAAAAATTTCTCACATGGTTAGATAATATACAACAAGGTCCAAATATAAAAAAAACTAAATGAGTCATTCATATAATTATTCATTGAGTCATATCCAAAAACAATCTCTTAACTCCAACCAATCTCCAAAATCTCATCCACTTTAAGTATGATGGATCATTCCATCACATGGGTTATGAAATAATTTGTTTTATCATATTCATTGGATCCAATGTAACAAGTAAGTATTATTATGTTTCCCATTACTCATGGTTTCCCTAATATATCTACTATATAAATAAGAATCACTGATATGAATTTCTAATAGAAAAATTATATAAATAAGAATAAATGAACATCAAGGGACTTTAAACAGAATATTCATGTCTGACTATATCATCTTCAAAAGTTATAAAATTATAAATTATAATCGTTATATAATAATAGCATGATTTTGAATGAGGTTTCACTCTTTAAATATGATTATGGTTATAAAATATATCATCGTAGAACATAAGTATGTTGAATAATTTTCATCATCCAAAGAATTATAAGTGATTAATCCATCACCAAACCGAATATCTTTGCTGAATGTTATATCACCCAACCAATGAGTGATAAAAAATCCTAGCTAGGTGATATTCCAACATTACCTAAATCTGTCAGATGATATACCTTGAATACATCATTCCACATATTGGTAATTACCCACCAAAAATAACTCATTAGGTGGATGATATACCTCTACTATATAACTCAATATAGACAATATCAAACCTAAATTAATCTCTTGGTAGAAAATTAACCATAAATATTGGTCCTCGAGTGGATTACTAGGCCCCATGACCACTTCCAATAGTGTATTCTTTACCACCAACATGAATTCATAAGTAGATGATTCAGAACAAATTATACTAAAAAAGGTGGATAGTTTACATTGACGGAAACAATTCTAATACAGGATATACCACCAAAATCATATCAGATTATCGGTGAGGTACCAAAAATATATCAACTCTATTTGGATGAGGTAAATCCAATTCAACTCACATGATTGATGAGTAACCACTATTATATAAATGGAATATGATACACCACTAATCAATACATTATGTAAGAACTTTATTTGTTATAAGATTTCACATGAAATTTAAAAAATAAATAATTAAAGGAATATTATCTCAGTATACTGTCCCACTCAGTGCATAAAATCGTATATTACCGACCATATGCCTAATGAGTTATCATGTAATTCACTTTCTATGTTGTTCGAAAAATGTAGTTATACGGCCATGGAGGTTGTTCTTAGAAATTATAACCTTTAATGTTTCCAATGGTGTGGTTTTACATTCCAACAAACATGCTAAAATTTTCATTCATGACCAATGGTGTATACCAAATGGTATCAAGGTCTACTTATAGTCTTCAGAAGTTTCAGTTAAACTATATAAATTAATGGAATACAATGTTAATTAGTTATAGGATATATATATATATATATATATATTCATTTACATACATTAATTCCACCCAATCTACATGAGTATATACCATCAAGAATGTTTGGGAATCTAACCTAACCATGCCAAATCCCATCCTATTATATAAAACCAATAAATTCAACCCCAGTAGGTGGAATTTGTAAAACTAGAACCCCCACCCCACCCCCCTTAAGGATTAATCTGTTGGATATTATTATATAATGAGAGAAATATGAAATTAACATTGAATTGATGAAAATGAATCTTGATCCCCATAAAGATACACAAGATAAAAAACATATATCTAACCATCCCAAGAAGACCCGAAATGTCACACGACCTAATTCATTAAAATCCCTAATGGGAATTTATCTTCCCCAAAATATGGAAACCTGTTATCTTATATCATAAAAATTATCTTTCAAATTATTTCATCCTCTTATAAATAGTTATAATGACAATGAAACCACCTAAAAACCAAGGATAACATATATATTACCCATATTTCCATTACTTTAATAAAAATGGATACAATATATAATTCAATAACTAAATCAGAGAAAAAACTAATTTAATAAATAAATATCACACTTGAAATCGAATAAAATACTAACATAATTTGGTAAAAAATATATAATAAATTAGAATGAAAAATTTTGGTTGGTACGACATATAAATATTGATCCCAAAATTGACGAAATAATAACTAATCCACTACTAATTGTCTCCTCATAATCCATGGTCACTCACCATGATCCAATATTTACCATCCAAAGTCCCCCATGACCATAATTATAGTAGAAAAGAGACCATGGAACCTATGTGAAAACATAATATCCTTATACACCTAATGGTTTATGCATGTTCTAAAAATACATGTCTAGTAGGACTTCCCTAAAGCATTTTTTCTATTTAAATTACTAATAAAATTTCATTAAATCTATTTTTAAATACATATAAAAATAATATTTTACACACATGTGAGCTTAACCAAATACCATAGCATGAATAGTTTTAAAAAAACAACCCCTCCATATAAAATTCAATGTTATAAAAAACATTTACTAAAACATTTTGAATCCAAAAACATGTATTATGTATTATGTTCAAGAAACATCCAAATCCAACATCTAATTTCTCAAATAAAATTAAAATTCTTCGATAAGAAAAATAGATTATTTCCAATTTTAGAAGTTACATTTCAAAAAATATTAAAAATTATATTTTTAAGTAAACTAGAACTATTTATAAATTTGAACAGAAATAGAAACAAAATAATTATATCTATAGGGACTTGAAAATTCGAAAAACACGAATATATTTCCTGAAATAAAACAAAGGAAAGTGGATTTTGTAAGATATCAGGTAGAATCGCATATTTGATAAAAATGGGATATATATATGTCATGGGTGACTCTCTAGGACTAATGAGAAATGATTTTTAATTTTTTTTATGAAACCTATTCTATCACTAAAGTGCATGGTTGTCTTGGTAGCCATATAATGCTTTTAATTCTCAATATGTATCCCATTAGAGAAATAATACTCTATATATAATATTAATCATGAGAAATCTATGCCTAAAGGTGTAGTAAACACCAAGAAATATCATAATCCCCATATTGGATTGCATATATCCAGACCTCAACTTAATTATATAGTAATTACATTACATTAACTAAAGGAGGTGTGTAATAGATATAGAATGATAATATCCCATAAAATAGTTTTATTAAATTTATAATAAATTACATCTCACATCATGTACCTTCATTAGAAAAAGAATTATTATTTTCGTAAGATTAAATAATTCTACAATAATATAAACATCCCTCGAGTGACATCAATCCAAATAACAATCAATCACAAGGGGATCTGTCAAGGGTCTCACAAATTTTAGATAACTCTATAAAAGTACCTCACAATACATTAAATTTTATTTCGGATTTTAAAAAACATTATCCAAATTTAAATTCAATTTCAAGTATCTTCTTTTTTCATAAAACAATTTAATTTAAAAAACTATATCCTTTATTCAAAACAACCAATTTAGTGAATAATTATTTCCTTTTAAAAATATGGTAAAAAACCATAAACCATTACATTCAATATAAAAAACAATCTTTTGTATCATTTCAAAAGATTAGGAATTCCAATAATAGTTTAAAACTATTAAATAACATTTGAAAAACATATAAAAAAGGTTAAAACACATAAAACGTTTAAGAAAAAAATAAAATATGATATATATATAATAAAGTTAATATAATAAGGAATTGAAAATAATAATTCACTCAATGAAATGGTATTTAAGGGAATGTCCTAAAAATACCTTCCATTGTCAAAGAGGAAGAATTAAAAAACCATTCAAATAGTGTCACCAATTATGGAAAACACTCAACCAGGAATGAATATAATAGATAAAATCCTTAAAAATCACCCCCTTAATGTTAGGTAACACTAAACTCTAATTTTAGTCGTAGATTACCCTAAGGTCAATGAGATTAATTATATCTAAATATGAATATAAGAAGGAAGAATAAATAAGGACAAAATAGAAAGGGTACTTTACCTTAGAGTGTCAACATTAACACGAGATAAAAAACAATAAAAATGAATTATAGTTGATGGAGTATGCTTCATTCATGAATCCTATTCTAGATTATAAAAAGAATATTAAAGGGGGATTCAATTAAAATAAACATTATTAAAAAATAATTAATCATAATTTTGATAAAATATCTAAATATCAAATCATCTGGAAATATGGTTTCCTAGATTATGTTCCAACCATATATATGGAACAATAGAAGTTTTATGTAGTTTTAATAATTTATTGAAAAATATTATATACTAATATTACACACACTCACAAGGAATGGTTTGCCACACGGGTCCCTTGTTACTTACCTCAAAATAAACCTAACATGTTACTAATAATTAATCACATTCAAAATTGGTATAAGGTCACCACTATGTATGGATATGCACACCGCATAGACTAGACAATCCAGACTAAAACATTCACATATTGAAATTATATGGAAGCATTATCTATATGGGTTTTAAAGTCATACAATGGAGATTTAGAAACTACTTTCCATATACCAAATGGCAATATTTTATAGAAGTTCAAATAAAAGTATACAAAATTTTAAATTTCCTCAAAATGGTATAAAATAATATAAATATAAATGCAAAATGATATGAGGGGGTAATAAAACTGATAAAAAATTAAGGTGATCTTAACATAAAAGAAATATATAAACTAAATAGTCTTCAACTATTATAATGAGTGTAATGAGGGATTTATGGGTGGTGATTTTTAATTAATCATTTAAATAAATTAAAAATTTAAAATAACATTAACCATGAATCATGGGTGAATTATGGAATGACCAAAGTTCATATGATGTACTTACCCTATGAGAAACGCCCATGTACTCTGTGAAATCAAGTCATAGATAAATGTCTGACTTTTGAGACAAACTATAATATGTGACATGATTCCCCCATGGTGTAGCCACCACTTTTAAAGATAAAACAACTTTAATAAAAAATAAAATAAAAATCACAACCACTATTTATTGCGTGACATGGTTCTTTATGTTTTAACCCTCTTCTACAATGACATTTCTCCTCCCCCTTGGGCTGGACTTCAAAAAACAATTGATGAGTTACAACATCACCATCCACTTATTGAAATATTTAATATTATGTAGCATAATATATATTCATACATAGTCAATGTCATCGTGTAACCCATATTTTTTTTAAAAAAATTATCCAAATTAAAGAAAATTCATCTAAACTGAGGGAAAATAATAAAATCCATCCATTTAGACCCGTGCTAACAACCCTAAAAACATAAAACACAAAACAAATCATGGCTTTTCCAGAAAATATATCTAATCATTCAAAAAAAAATTTATTTATTACATTTATAAATTAGGATACCAAAAAATTTATAAATTCTTATACAATTATGGAAACAAGAATGGGGTGGAAATTTAACGATGGTGGCCTTAGAAATTTAATTTATAGACAAGAAGATGGATTAGAAAAAATAGAAAAGGTACCCTATTCATTTTATTTACATAGGGTGTCTAGGATAATTTTATCTATAAATATATATATATATATGGGTCATAAAAAAATGTGTTGGATTCTAAAGATAGATTAATGAATTTATTTTTAAAAAATAAAAATTGGTAGAATATTGAAATAAATGTTCTCCTTATAGATTTATTCTGAATAATAGTTAAACATCATTTCATACTATGATGTAGATTATATGAGGATATGAAAATTGTCTTTATCAGTGAAATAATATCCAAATAGGGATATAAAATTTACATTAAAGGATATATGATATTGAACTATGTTGTATCTGGTATGTGAGATTGCATTAGAAGAATATAGATTAATAGAAATAATAAATATTATTATTTTTTTTGTATCCCATTCATGGTAAAAGATTTTTATCATTGATATATATTGAATTTGATTTTGAGTTTGAGCTTTTATTATATTTATTAAAAATGCGAAATTCATATTTCTTCTACATAGAAAAACTTTTAAGGGGTCTGATGATACTATTTGATATTTCTATATATTATATCTATCAATTGAGATATAAGAAATTTTGGGATCTGTAATTGATCTATAATATGATGACTATAAGAAATTATTCTCACTTTGAATTTAATTTAATGAAGTTTGGTCTGGTTTATAATCATTTGTTGATTTCTATATATATGTTTTTTAAGGAACATTGCCAAGCCATAATGGTTATTGAAATGTTTTAATGTATTCCACACTAGAGTAAATATAAAATATTATAATGGAATTTATTAAACCACGAAATATGTATTATTGTGTTTGAATAATTTGAATCATGATAGAATATTATACCATGACATATTGTATTAGGTTTTGATTTGTTAATGTCATAACATGTATAATGATTTGAGGATTACAGGATGATAGATCATGATGTAATAAGGTATGATTTCAAAATATTGTAGGGGATCACATCATATAGAAGTGCATATGAGTATATTTTGGTGGAATTCCTATATGTGAAAAATATATAAAACCAATTCATGAGATTAACTCTAAATTAATATATATTTCATGAAATTATAAAATATTATCCTAATATAAAAAACTATAAATATCATAAAGTTGTTTATTGGGAATTGTGGGTGGGAGGTCATGTTGTTTTAGTTCTACTCCCATTGGATAGAGATGAATTATTTATTTTGTAAAGTTATACGTAACATCATAACATTTTATTGACTTATGATTATTTTTTAGTATCAATTTCATAATGTGATTAAATTAGAAATGAAATATCATATACTTTTAATAAATAAATGTTTGAAAGAGTATGATTCAAAAAAAGAGGGTTCTATTCCATGATAAGAGGAAGTTAATTGGTGTCACACCTAATAAGTGAGATTCAATTCCATAATTCTTGATATTTTAATGGAATCAAGTGGATGTTGGGTCATCACCCAATGATGTTAGTCAAATTTTAATTATATAATGATTTTATTTAATATAAATAATGGTTAATATTGTATGATGTTGTGGAGATATTTATGACATTGATGAATTAATTTAAAAAAAATTCTTTTAATACACCATGCTATATATATATATAAAAGAGAAAAATAACAATGATTAATAGGAATTAAATGATGTTATTTGGGGTTGAGAACACTATTAAATCAACTACAATTTTATTAGATAATTTTTTTTGATAAAACAATATATAAATAACATTTTCCTTAATGAGGTGGTTCTCTATGAGTAGAGGAATTCATTAAATGATCTAGTATTGTTGGATGTTTATGAATTTAAAAAATGTGAGTTACATTTAATGATATAATTTATTGGATAAATATAGATTTTTAATGAAGAAAATTATTTCAAGGGATAATTCTTCATATAGACCTTGAAATTATATTATGGTTGTAATGGGTTTTTTTATTCAAAATACTCTTTAAGGAGATGATTTTTCATTCCATATAGAAGAAGAGTGAAGTGAATAATAGTATAATGATACATCATATCTATTATTTGTTTATGTATAGGAATCAATTCTATATATTAATCTTGAATAGTCTTTTTTTATAAATAATGGAAGTCGTTCTTGATATATTTAATAGATATGTAATGTTATTTGGTGACCCATAGTTTGTAGTAAACTTTTTTAAATTGATTTTAAATTCAATGTTCTATTAGGTGGAGAAATCATGAATAAATATTAACTACACTATTATCCTTGAGTTGGATATAAAATTTGGTATACAATAACATCATTATGTTTAAAGAACTTGTAGGCATCCCATTGTATGTGAATCATCTAAATACAAATTGTTTTTGTAATTTAATATTTATATTTAGCATTAGTATCCTATGTGAGAAAAATTAAGAGAATGTGATGGGTGAGGGTTAAGATGATGAAAATTATAACTTCGATAAGTACCCTCATTCACCCATCCCACCTAATAACTAGGTGCCTCATGATCTATATCATAACCCACTATTCATAGTAACATTCATCCACATTTATCACCATTAATTACCAGGCATGATTTGAGATGGGGAATCTAAGAAGGTTTATGGACTCACTAATTACCCAATCTAATGGTCTAGTTTCTGGTGTGTATGGGTAGATATGAATTTTTATGGGGATTAATATAATTGAGGTTGTTTTTTTGAAATTTGATTAGTCATATGGGATTGATTCCATTTGATTTATCTTAAGTTCTCAAATAACATTATAAAAATGTAAATTTTAATGCACTTTTTAGAGTTACGGTGTTTGAGATTAGATATATTAATTTTATATATAGACCACGTTGATTATTATATAATCTAAATATATTTTATCCTAATTTTGGAAAAAAATATAATTTTTCTGTATGGATATTTGTCCAATTTTTATGTTGATCATGATAGATTGTTAATTAATCTCGTCATAGATCAATTTCATTTTTGTAGTGACTGTGAAATAATTTCATATATTTATTATTTCATTTTCACAAGTTGGAATCATCTTGTATACATACACTATTTCTTGATTTTTTAACTATATTTACCATGATTGTTTTTCCAAGATTTTGTGATTGAATAATGGTAAATAATGGGGTGAATTTACCTATTTTATAAATTTTAAAATTTATATTTGAAATAATATTCTTATATACCACGAAATCAAAAATATGAAAATATTGTATTTTCATAGTTGTGCATAACAATATGATCCAGCATATACTCTTCACACATTAAATTTATTTGTATTTCACCCAATATAATGGGAACAAAACTATTAAAGATAGTCACAATATTTCATAACCATCATTTTTCAACCAAGAGGCATAAAGAAAAAAATCATGTCAATATGTTCTACATGGAAACATCTGTCTGAATGGGATGAATATGTGCCATTTACTTTGAATATCCCATGTCACAACTAAAAATCATTTCATTTTATTAGCCTAAGTCACAACTGGTCTGACATCCATTTTTTATGTAATCATAACAACTATAAATTTTTATTGGTAGTAAAAACTATTGTTACCCACATTAGTGATTCTTATTAAAATGTAAATATTTTTTACATAATATATATAATAATAATAATAAATCAAGATAAATATTATTTATGAGGTCCTTGTATTTTAGAATAAGATTAACCTAATCTGTTATTAATATGGAAATTTAAATAATAAATAATCTAAATAGACTCTGTAAAGTAGGGTAAATGTTATATAATTCAACATACACGACATCATTATATAGAATAGAATATCTTTTTTTGGCTCTAGTACTATGATTTGGCCTACATAAGTAGATAATTAATGAAAAGTTATATTTTCTTCAAAATCAAAGATCATCTGGCATTCATAATCAACAATTATATCTTAATGTTGAAGTGGTCTCTATTACCATGATACTCTACAAAATAGATACAACATAGAAAGATTAATTTCTGTATTAATATATGAATATGAATTTAATGATATTTAAACACTATATAATTATTGTATTATCATGTTTTAATTCCCCATTAATCTTTGTAAAACATGATTTTTCTCCCAAATAATATTTGATTTTGAAATATAGAATCCCAAAAATATCAGCCACCGTAAATAAATTAAAAAAAATATTAAATTACTTAATGCCCATATTATTCAATTAATTTACAAAATCATTTTTATATATGAGTAAATATATTTATATGTAATTCTTAATTAATGATACATTTGAGCATTAGTGTGTGGTTCATATTTCAATCTTTAATTTATATAAATGTATGAGTTATTTAGTATATTCCATGAATATGTATTTCGTGTCTATGTTTCCTTTAACTATTTTGTGATTCATTTAAACTTGTGTGAAATTTATTACATCTTTTTTATAAGTCATATTGACTTAGAAACAATTTATATACCTTACATAGATGATATTTTGACTTCAGGATGAGTCATTTCAACTTGTGTAACACTAATTTTGGTTCTAAAATTGGGTAATTTCGAATTCACAGTCATTAAAAACATTTCAAAAATATTTGAAACCACAAAAAATCTCTTTTATAGAATTAATTTAATATAATTATTTTTAAAAAAAATGAATAAACCAATTTAAAATCATTTTATTCTTATGTAAAAAGTGAAAGAATCAAAATTTAATCATTTCTCCTTTTCTAAACTTATTTTGAGGGGATAGTATAATTATTTAAAGTTAAATATTTAAAATGATTGAATGTATATATAAAATCATAAATAAATGATGTGGCATAGAGACCATTAAAAATGTCCAATATTTCAAAAAATTCATATCTGAATATAATTTAAATAAATTCTATGCTTTCTATAATATATTAAAAGGACCGAATAGAAAAAAATTATTTACAATTATCCCCCTTTTAAATTTAATAAACTAATTTTTTAAAATAGTTAGAAAATAAAATGATAAAATAATATTAAAAAATGTATCCCCTAAATATTTTTTATCATTTTACACGCAACATGATATAAAAAATAAAAAAAATAATATTAATAATATTCATATTTAAAAAATAAAATTCATATATCTAAATTAATTTCTTAATAAAAAAGATAAATATGAATTTAAAGGATTAGATAGAGTGGATAAATAAGTACTATTTTTTAATAAATCAAAAAAATTACTGATCAAGGTAATTTAAATTTAAAAATCCATGCTTAAATGTTTAATAAAAAAGGGATGTTATCATGATTTATATATATATATATTATCACCATAATTTCATGCCTTGTAAATCCAGACACATAATAAAATAATGATAGAAAAAACACTCCCTTAAATTCATATAATATTCCTTAAAAATAATCACAAAATGTATTCAATTATAAATACTGGTGTATACTGATTTAAAAGAAATATTATAAAATATTAAGTATTGCTACTAAAGATATTAAAATATACAAGGTTAAAAAGTATATTTTGATATTTGGGTAAATATATTTTATCAAATTCTAAAATAAAATTCTTGAAACCCACATTATAAAATAGATAGTAAATTCTTATTTCCTATAACAGATAATTATTTTATTAATTTATAAAAACTATAAAATAATATTACATGACTTATTTATAAGGTTAAAAAAGTATAAATTAACACATATTTAAGCACATTATAACATATCAAGTGATGGAAATTAAGAAAATTTATCCATTCTGTTTGTAAATGTAATAAATTTCATCACATTCGAGTCAGTATGATCATTGGAAGAATTATATTTCTATATATTTTTTTAGGAATAAAATTCAAAAAAAATTATAGTTTATTTTAAAAATTACAATGAGATTTATAGTATTTATTTTGGCTATTATATTGAGAAATAAAAAATTTAAGATGCATAATTACCAAAAGGTGAACATTTATGAAAATTAACTATTATAAAATATTCCTTTTTAAATATTACAAAAATTACATTTAATATCATGGAATTAAAACATCTTGATCATGTACATTTTTATTTTTATTCATTTCATTCCAAGTCCTAATTTTGTTACACAATTATCTTCTAAAAAAATTAGATAAAGTTTTCATTAATCACTCAAATTCTAGTATAACTTCAAATTATCCTTTTAATGTTAACAAAATCATCAAAAACATTTCAATTGTAACTAGAATTAATTTTCCCTGCACATAATTTTTTTCAATATCTTTCTTATATTATTTACCTACTTGTGATATTTCATTTATCCAAATATTCAATTTCTATTAATCCCCATCATTATTATTTTTAATAAAACAGTTAAACATATCATATATTCATTAAGATTCATTATTTTTTAAACTATATTTTTTCTCAACGATCAAATAATTATTTCCAAATTTTACATTATTTTACACATAAATAATACTAGAAATATTATACAGTGTATCATTAATTTCTTTTTTATGATTTTCTATAGACATCATAGTAAATATTATATTATAATAATAATCAAAATTAAATTCAAAATCAAAATTATCAACTGTGATTCCTATTAAATATATATTCCTAGAGATCCTTGTCTACTCCCCCAATTAGTTTGAATATTAAGAATGAGGAAGTGAATATTATTCCATATAATTTTTTCCTATAAAACATAGATTACATATCTTCATAGCACTAAAAAATTTAATTCTAAAATCCATGAATTCATAACTAATCAATCTATCCAAATATTAATTTTATTTTCCGATGAGCATTTTCAATATAAAATAATCTGGTTTGATGTGTCCTTTCTTCTTACAATAGAATATGTAGTATTATAATTATTTTAATATAAAAATAAACTACATTATCTGAACTTATTTTTATATTTTTGATTGAATAGTCCATAAGTCCTTGTAAACTTCATTCCACACATTATTAGATTCTTATTTATATAATTTTATGAACCTAGAATATTTGATGGACTATTTGAATAAATACCTACTTTAAATGATAAAATATTCTTCTTTAAATTAATTTCATTACCATTTTATTAAATCAAACTCATTTTGATGACATGAACAAATAATATCATCTAATTTATAATATGAAATATTTTTAAACACATTCATTGGAATATTATTGTAATGATACTTTTTAGGTTGTGATCCTAAAACTCTATCAACAAGATATAATTTTCTAATATTCTCTATGATCTATAATTCTATTTATTATACTAGTGAAAATTTGGTACATCTTGCTAATTATTTTACACTCTAACATTTTAAATTTTTTAATATTCATCCCTTACCTATCTATGTTTTTTTCTAGTCATGTTATCAAATATATAATGAGTAGTTTCCAATGTTCTTAACGTATCATCGGTAGTTTTACTTGGAAAAATATATAATTTTTTTGTATATCATATAAAATAATATTTAAGACCATATAGGTAAGAGAAAATTTTATACCATAAAAACCAATATTAAATAATAATTTTTTAGGATTTTTATAATGATTTACTATAGTTGTATAATAATATAGGGATATCTGTTGAAGATAATCCTCTATTGGAACATTCAAATAGTAATAATAATTTCCATAAAAATAAGTTGGTCCAATAAGAATCAGTCCATCATTTAATGATTTTCCCATCATTGAAAATGATTTTTCCTTCGATCTTGAGAATCCTAATGATAATAGATATCTTAAAAAATACAAGGAAAAATAATAAGGCTAATTTATATTATAATATGTTCCTAATAGGATACCAATTATTTTTTCTATATAGTTTTCTAGATAAATGGTCAATAGGGGGATGGATTAACTATTTTAAAAAATATAATCCTTTATTTCATATATGATAATATTATATTTACGAAAATATAAAATAAAACCACATGATAATTTTATAGTAGAATAATAAAAGAGTTTCTATGATTACTCTATAAACTATCAATGTGAGAGTCTGGAACCCACATTATAGTGTATTTTAGATTTTATGTCAAATCACCACACATTAAAACCTTTCACTTTAAAGATAGAGGTAGTTTAGAAAAAAACATGATTTTTTCATTTTCTCACCTTGATAGATAACCAAGAACCTTCCTTTTGTAGTTGAGGTAGAAACAAGCTTACCTTTATCCACACACAATATAAAAAAAATTCCATCCTATTATAGTATCAAGGTAAAAATAGTGTGTATATGAATTTTTATTAATAAATTAAAACAGATGTACCTTTTGAATGTATTTATAACCTAGTGAAAAGTTCATAAGTGAATGAAATTTCACTGTAATAACTTACATAAATGTAAAAATACTAAACATGAAAATGAGTGTATGGTTATTGAAAAGGTTCTTCGTGTTTGTTATATTTATATAGTTTTCCATTCATGATGTGGAGGAAGATTCTCCTTAAATATAAACATGGTCTCATCAATTTTTTGTAAATTCAAAAAAATTTAATTTACATCATTGTAGTATGTCAAACAGTTAATCTCGTAAGATAATAATTCTTGGCATTAGACGTCTTTATGAAGAGAAAAATATAAATCACTATATCTTCTTAAAAATCAATGATCATAAATAAGAAATAATACAAAATTAAATCATCTCATTAATATGGTGTTTATTATTATAGTGATAATTATAACAAAAAAACTTATAAAAATCATTAGAATAACCATTCAACGGTCATTTAAAAATATCAAAATAATCTACTTGAGAAACCACTAATTAAAATTTTAATTTCATATAATCAAATAAAAAACCATTTTACAGTATAAATAATATTTCAATTAAATGTATAGATCCTAGAAATATTTGTGGTAATGAATAAATATATGAATAAAATATTGAATTTTTTAATGTCTGTAAGCCTTAAAACTTTTTCGAAGTCATTTATCTATATGTGTAACTCTACATATGAGTCATTAAATATGAATAATAAATTTTATCCTTATTGTATATGTCATACATTAATGATTCATTTAGTACAATGAATGATCCGTTTTGTATAATATATCTTTCAATCAAAAATACATTAAATTTATTCGAATTATTTTTGAGTAATTTCCGCATGCGTATGACTAACTTTTACTTCTCTTAGAGTCATTATTTATTTTATATAATCCATATTAACTTTCATATGATTCATGTTTTATGTTATTTTTGTGTTTATTATGTGATTAATGTTTTCCTAAATATGTGTCAGTTACTTTGTCATGTTGTCATATAAATATTTCAATAAAAATGAAAACTCATAACAAAAACTAAATTTATATAATTAAAAAAATTAATAAATTCTTTTAATAAATATAGAATAAACTAATTCATAATCATTATTTTCATCTATATTTAGTGCATGCATCATAATCGAGTCCTTATATAATTAATATGGAGAATTTTAATTTTTAAAACATAAATAAATAATATTTCAAAGATCCACTAAACAATGATTTAGTATATAATTTTACTATTTATCATGAAACTATATTTGAGGGTATTGATATAATTAATATGTTCAATTAGTGTGAGAGATGCTTTTTTGGGATATTAAAGGTATGACATATACAATAATGTCCTGTATAACCATAGATTAAAATTTAATTACTTGGGGTGTCTTAAATTAGGGGATAATACATTATAAAAGTTTAGGATTTTGGTTATAAAATATCTATCAGGGGATAAATGAGACTTTAGTGTCAAATAATATTCCATTTATATGATAAATGTTATGAAATTATTCGTACATCATATTCATGGTATTTTTAGGAATATGATTATGTTACAAATAATTGAATGTGATTTTTTCCAAAGTTTGTGAAATATTTTCATGATTTAAAACATTTTAATCATTGAATATTATAATTTTTTTAGAGACAAAAATAATTATTGAAAAAATCATGTTGATTTAAGAAAAAATATTTTTTTTTGTATTCCATGAAATTATTTCTTAAGAATATATATTTTGTAAAATAGGTCTTATAACAGGATTTATGACATATAAAAATTTACTTGGAAAATTTTCAATTCCTAAATAATTTATTTTTCTAAACTAAAATACTTTTTTAAAAACATGAAATATTCATCTTAACCTTTAAAAATATGATGTATTCATTTTCATTGTTTGTATTTTAGAATGAAAAAACCCCTTAATGAGTATATTTTTTTAAAAAGAAAATTATTCAATGGTGTTTAAGAAAAAATCATTTATTGTTTAGGGTGTTGTGATGAACCTTATATAAAAATAAATGTTTTTATAAAATAATGAGAAATAGATATTATTTGGATTGAAAAATATTCTATCTAATTAAAAAATTAATTTTTAGTTTTTTTTATTGGGAATATAATTTCATTTTTCACCTTTATCAATAAAGTCTAAATTGAAATGTGTAATTAGTGGATAATCAAAGGTATGTAAATCAATGTGGTAGAGGTAACAATAATTTTTATGACTTTGAATGGGTGGGGGTAATTGTTCAATACATGGTGGTATAATATTTCATGGACTTTATTATATCTAGGAATTATTTATGGTGGAGAGACATTTTCCATTATTTAATCTATTGATTATAGATTTTAAATTATTGATGGGATAGAATACCAAATGGGGCAGCTCATTTTGGGATTATAAATATTATATGTGATTGAATTGATGAATGGTTATCTTTATTATTGATATATATTTTTTGAGGGATAATATTTGGAAATGGGATTATTATAATATATTTGGTTTTGTAAAAAACTAAACATAGACATATTTATGAAAATATGAAGAAAATTTAAATTAAATTTATCATTTATGTTTTTAATATTATTATATTGATTTTGAGGATAATATATGTCATAAATTACCTCTACCAATAGTTTCATAGAAGAATATCTCAATAAAGTGAATTAAGAATTGAAAAATCATCAAAATGAGGTGTTTTATCAGTATATGGCCTATTTTACTATTTATAAACTATCCAATATAAATCATATACCCAAAATAGAATAAAAAAACTGGAAGTGGTCGGAAATTTATTTATTTATGGTTTATAAAAAATATAGAGAAATAATGGATCACCTAAATTATAGCCATTATTTTCATGCTCAGTACATTAATGTATCATTTTCTTTTCATGCTTCCACTTATATAGTCCAGGAGACTTCCCCCTCATTTTACCTTTAATAAATGATAATGTGTGGTTAAACTGATCTTTTTTGCTTCAATATGTCATAGGTTAATCATTCTCTATCACATTTTATTAACTCATAGTTTATTATTTATTTATATTTTTTAGAATAAGTATTTTTCTTGATAGATTCAATGAGGAATTGATATACAATTAAAAATCATATTTTTATTATCATGTGTAGTAGGGATTTATTTTATGATGGGTTTGAATATTGTTGTTAATTGGTCCTATTTTTAGTCATTTCCTTGTGATACATGCATCATTCTTCTCAAATTTTGTATGCTCACAAAAGGTTTTGATTATAGAGTTGTGATATTTTTTTAGGACGTGATAAATAATTATATTTAGGGTATGTATTTACAAAATTGAAAATAAAAAAGTTAAATAATTTATTATTTTATTGTTTTTTTGGGTTTATTGATAATTGTTTGATAAGTGTATACATATTTTGAGTTAAATTACGGTCATATTTACTTCTGTTTTTTATTGTTATTATTATAATTTTTATTTCCACTAATTTTCTATCATAATTATTTTTATTCAGTCCTTAATTTCCCTATATCTATAAAACAAATGGTTTACCCCCAATGTAATATAATTGCAATAATTTAACCACACTTATAATATTAAACACGTTTTTGATGGAAAGAGTTTATTATGTGGCATCAGCCGTCATTATGATTTAACATTGAATCATTGATAATGAATGATATAAAATTATTTATGAATTTGTGAGGAAATTTTTTAATTATTTATTGAGTTTTGATTGTTACTTTTTTTACGATCACTATATTTTAAATTATATTAATGGGTTTTATGTTATTTTTTATGGAAAAATATATATTTTGTAGGAACTTTTAACGACTCATCCTCATGTTAAAATTCTTATTATATGAACTATATTAACACATGGTCTCAATAATATTCTTTGGTAACTTATTTCATCAAAATATTCCTGACAGATAACAAAAATTAATTTATTAATCAGATAAACATAAAAAAATACACAACTACAAATATGGAAAATTAATCTTTTTTAATGAAAATCCATCACATAAAAACAATATTTATTTAAACAATGGAAAACACATATACTACAATTAGGTTAATATAATAATGATTTTATAATAAATGTAGGAAAATTATACCTATATAATCATAATATCAAATATACTATAACAATTTATGGATTTACACTATCCCATCTTCCCATGAACATTTCTCATATGGTCTGTCACTAATATACTAGGTATCCATTTTATTTTCATCGTTATTGAAAAATTGTTTTAACATGATCATTGTGTTTTCTGTGATTTTTTTAGCAGCCGATTACTTAACAAGATTTTCCCATATCTGTTCCATGTATTCCCATATATGATCTATTCCAAAACCATTAGACAATTTCACTTGAAAATAAACAAAAATTATCAGTTTAAAAAAAATATAAAACCATTTAATAATGCATACTATATTCCATCCATGCTTTCTAGAGTGACCCTAAATCTATGATGCCCATACATGTATTTTTTTCAATTAACCATAGTTTAATAATTTAATGCTTCATATATAATATTAATGTAATAAAATATCCATTCACGCATAAAAAATCCATGATATAGTCATACTAAACCAGTTATGATATTTCAATAACCAATATAAATCCATATGTTTCATTCCACCCAGGATATAGTTATCTTAATCTATTTGGTGTGTTATTTCTAGCCAGGGAATTCCAAACTCTCATGAATTTAATCTAGATTCCAAAATAAATAATTTTAATTATAAAATTATTTCTCATACCAATATTACCATAATAAATATAACATATTTTCAAATATTTTTTATTTAAATCTGTTATTTACACAATTGAAAACCATGATATTGAAATTTATGTTTATGTTTCTCAATAAACATTCAAATTTTATCTTAATAATAAATACCAATAAAATATTTTTCTCATGATCAAATAAATAATATATAAATTATTTGATGAAATACTAATTTAAATATAGAATTTGATAACTGGAACTATTATATGAAATAGAATAATTACCTACCCAGGATAGAATATAATATACCCATAATAGATTTCATTCCGTATAATTATTCCAAATATCTTATTTTCATTACCTTATTGAGGTGAATCATGTGATGTACCAAGTCAATATCACCTAGTCCTGAACCAAAAATATTGTCCAAATAATTTTGATATTACTATATAAATTCAAGAGTAATCTGACTACAGGAGAGGTAATATTAGTAATCATTATGTGACTTTAACATTGGTTTTATATAACTACAAATATAATAAAAATAAAAAAATGATCATCAAAGTATAAGAAGTGTAATACTAAAATCAGAGTGATATGAAGTCCAAAGTAACAACATAACCCATGAATTACTAATATGAACAAATATTAATCTAATATAATTCATACAGATATTAATATGTCTTACCTTTTGTAGTATATATACAACTTATCAAAAATTAAAAAAAAGTGAATGAAATCAAGAGATAACGAACAAAATAGTCACAAGTCATTGCATGGTCCAAAACTCAACTCAACATCCATGATGAAAAATTGATAAAAGGTGTAGTTCCCTTATCAACACATAAACAAATAATTTTCATGAGTATATATGATTAAGGGATAGGGTGTGACAATAACATTGTAGGCCGCCACTAACAGTGTTCCAAAATTTAAATTTTTTATAAAGGTTCATGACATTATTTCATGATATTTAAAATAAATTAACTTTAATTGAAAACAAAATCAATAATTATGTACCTTTTATAAAACTTGTTAATTTCTATATTGGATTTGAATGATGTTACTATAAAATAATTTTATTTTAAAATATTAATATTTTGTTCGATAGAATATACAATAGGCAACACTGATCCTAAATAACCATTAAATTTTATTATTACTAGTAATAATTTTCCATTAAATTAGAATGGATGAATAGAAATATCAGAATTATGAAATATATTTAATGTTCACACTCAATGAAAATTTATCGACTAATTCATAATAAATAATCATTCATTTTTTTGTAATGTTATATTATACTTCAAAAATATGTTTCCCTAAAAACAAATTTTCATTTCTTTTTATGAAAATATTATATTTATCTATTTAAAATTTTAAGAAATTAATATTAAAAAAGGTTCATTTATAAAACTTACATATAAAAATTATCTTATGGTGAAATTTTTGACCTTTTTTGAAAATATTGTTTTTTTAATGAAAAATGATAATGCACATTTGTATTTAAAACAATATTTTGTGAAGCTTTTATAAAGATAAATTTTATTTTTAATGGTTTAACTTAATACATAGTTTCATTATATTATTAATAACACAATTTTGTTCATTATAATAAATTTTGTTGTTGAATTTAGTATAAATATATTCTTTTATAAAAAATGCATTCTACTGGAAAAATAATTTTATAAATGCATTAGGTGTTTATTTTAATAAATATAAATGATCAATATTTCAAATATATTTTAATGAAATTTATATATTATATATTAATTCATACATTTCAACAATAATATATCTTTTTTATATTTATTATAAGCATAAATCCATTTTTATGATTAAAACGTTATTTTTATAAAAATGCATTTTGTCACATTTTTGTAACTTATTTTGAAATTAATTGCATTAAATTACAGAAATTTAATCATGAATATTCGATTAAATATTAGAAATAATTATTTTTCAAATTTATTAAATTTAACCTGTTTATTTTTGTCATTATGTAATGTAACTGTGGTATAATTTATCAAATCGGTAAAGGGTAAATCGAGATAATCTTGGTTAAATCTATGTATTTTGATCAGTAATTTTCATATAATTTCTTATTGTATGAAGGTAATTCAATCCATATTACCGTAGCATACATTTTTAATTATTTAATGGACACTTTTGACATTAAAATGTCCCATAAATTAATTAAATAATGGATTCTAACAAAGTGTCCCTCTCTTAGTTTGAAATATATCTTCGAGATCAAAAAGTGAAAAATTAATGTTTTTAATGAAAATAAATATTATTTTTCTGAAAAATGAAGTTATATTAATTTTTTTAATATATATAAAAAAATTAAAGAATAAATAATAACCTATAATTCTTATGTAACACTGATATTGTATATGTTAAGTTAATATAAAAATTAAAAAATGATTTTAGATATATTAAAATTAAAATAATTTGGTTTAGTTATAGTGTTCCAAGATTTTTATAAATTAATATAACATAGTATTGTTACATAAAATTATTATTTTATTATTTTATATTTCTTTCTATGTCTTCAAAGTCAATTTAATTTAAGAGATCTAAAATTGGCATTTAAGATATTTGATGGAAAAAATATCATATTTAATTATTTAAAAATTATAGAAATATTGCACGAAGAATATGTGAATAATATATGGTTTTTAATGGATCCCAATTTCCATTTATGAGTCATTATTAACATTATAATTATAATTACAACCCTTTAATAGTGATAAATTTGATACCGTTTTTAAGATTATAATGGGTGAATTAAGGGGTCAACCCAAAAGATAATATTTAAAAAACAACGTAAACCTATATATATATATATATATTCCATTATACGATTAGATTAAAACAAAATATAACAATATATTATAATATTTGGCCATTTAGAACTGTTTAACATGAGATTTACTAAATTATAACGTAATATTTTATGAATTTGAATATGTTTCCCTCACCACAATTATAAAAGGCATCAAATCCCCTCACTTATACACACCCTTTGTGTCATGTATCTTACGAAAACCATAAAACCCTCCCCATCATCCTTATTTAATTATATAGTTTATTTGTTTATCAAAATATCATCCCTAGGATCCTTATGAGGATGTCTAAATGTGTTCAATCAAAGAATAGGTAATCAGATTAACTAATCACAACCTTTTTTTACTACTTATTTCTCCTCATTTAATATATGGTATTTATAAAAATTAGTGAATTATGTATCTGGAATATAAATTTTATTATTAGTAGTAGAGAAATATTATACTACCTTTTTCTGATTAAATGGGAAGTTATAGTAATGCTCATGCCTACAAATGATCTACCGTCTTAATAAAGTGATACAACATTTTTCACATCACAATATTAAATATATAATTATCATGGATTGTTTAATATTTTTTATGAAATTCATGTCATTTTCGACCTTATAATGAATTTTAAATTTTAATATCAAATATAAGTTCTTAGCTACCAATATATTTGAAAATAATATTGTCACTTATGCATACGTGAGGACTACCACCACCACAAAGCAATGTGATTTTTTTTTCATTTTTTTTACATAGATCACAATAAAGACATATTTAATTAATATATATTATATATATAATATTATTATCATTAGATAATGTTACATTATTATTTACCATCCTTGTGTTCCTTCTATCATAATGTTAAATTAGTTCTCAAGTGTATGTACGATCTACCATCTAGTGAATGGTGATCTTAATTTTTCAATATCTAAATTTTATGGATGTTTAAATATATTAAAATTAATATCTATTTCTTTTATATGATCATTAAAATTATGGAGAATATGGCATAATGATGAAAGTCTAAGGACAAAAACTACAAAACCAAATTTCGTTATTGAAAATGAAATAGAATACACTCGAAAATGATGATTTTAAAAAGGAAGAATAGATAAATGTGTGTTGAAATATTATAAAAAGTTCATATATGATATTATAATAATTTTATTTAATAATTTATTTAATTATAATACATTTTAATTTATTATTTTATTTTTAATATTTCATTCAAATAATGTGGAACTCGAGGTAATGGTTTGACATCTCAAATTTTCTTCTTGGGGGCATATATTATATTATAAACCTATATTATTTAATGATGCGTATATAAAATATGTTGAATGTTATATCATTATTATTATTTTGTTTTATGTTATTATTTATTTTTTATTATAATTCAAAAGTCTCCAAATAAATAATGTGTTTACTATACAATCTTATGTTTCATGAAAATTATTTATGATTATATTTTCTTGGTGAAATATCATGGTTTAAATCTCTATAATCCATTGAATATTATTAGAATTTTTAATTAAAATATATTACATATTTTCATTTCATTTTCTTATTTTTAATTATTAACGAGTCCAAAATTATGTTATAGGGAAAAATGAATTTTTTTCTTCTTTTGGATTAAAATCCATTTACTTTAATATTTATGATTTCAAAAAATGTGTTCAATAATATTTTCAATATTATTATATTGTTTTTAAACATCATTTTGAACCAATTTGACATTTAAAAATTCTTTAATAGGATTCATCATTTCAATTTATGAATGAGATTTTATTTGACTTTTTAAAAACACATAAAATGTATATTTTATTTTATCTTATACGGTCTGAATATAATTTCTTGTTTCCCTAAAAACTCAATTCAATTAAGGTTCCATTATAACATTCAATTTGTTTTTAGAAATAAAATATATTATTTATCTTTACATATATTATTATATATTCAATAAGTTATTTAAAAGTGACATGTTTTCGTTCCTCAAGAAATATTCCAAGTGATCTCTTAAAATCATTCCCATTTATGATAATATACGTGGGTGTATATTGTGTTATTCTAGATATGTGATCCAAGGATACCATAATTATTCATTTTATTTATTTCTTATCATTATAATGTCATATTACCCATTAAACCCGATCGTTTTTGATATGTTATGATATGATGAATTGATTAAATTTTAATGAAGTGTATAAATTTTATTGGGTAATTATTTAATGAAATCTTTATGAATTCTTGTCCATTTATAGTTTATGATGTGATCAATGTTTTATGATCATTTTTAACACAACTTTATGATTTAAATTATATTATAGTTTTCATACAAATAACTAGTCTTCAAATTCACTGGTTAATGATTAAAATATCATGAGATAAATATGTATATATTATAATGAGAACTATGTTATGTATGTAACTCTATCAACTAATATAGTCCTGGGAAATATTGTGAATACCATAATGGTATGTACTGTTAATGAAATCCACTATGATAGTCTTGGTTTTTATCCTTCTATACTATATAAATGATATTCTATGATTATATGTATGTCGAAAACTTATTTCTTATGCCAATGTTATGATCTTGGGGATCATGATAAATTATTTATTATGATTCATATCAAATAATATATCATATATTATTCCTTGACATGTGATTTTGGTCTATTATATACAAGTTATTGTTTTCAATTGTTAAAATCATGCTCAAATACCTTTTTTACATTTATTCATATAGGATAATTCATATCTCACTATTTTACCCATACTCAGCATCTACGCTCACCATTTATCTATTATATTTTCCATTGTATATGGTAAAAAAATTTTGTATAATGATACAATTAATGGGTAAATTTATGATGAATATAGGGAGAGATGATGTATATATTTTATGAACATGTTGGTTATGTATCAATGTTTCCAATGATACTATGCCTTTACATTTCTCACATAGATCATATTTATTTTATTGAATATTTATATAAAATGTAAAGACCAAGATTTTACAATGTAATTTTTTAAATTAAATAGAAATATTACGAGACTACAAAAATTGACAACGCGTGATTCTGAGTACCGGTGTGACCATAATGAATTTATGAACTTTTTTCGGGTACGTTCAGTAAACGTGGGAGCAGGTTTTTATAACTTTTTAACCGGGGCTCGGAATTACAATATGAGGACATCATTAAACATGCACCACTGATATTTACTTTAGGAGACCTTCACCTCGACCGCAGTAGGTTTAGGGTGAATGTTAGTTTTTATGTTTTTTGTGGGAGAGTCAACATAAATAACAAAATAAAACAAACATGTTTTATAATATTTTAATGAAACCTCCCAATTCAATTCAAGGTGGTGGGGACCACCCATACTCTCTTCTTCAATCTGGGAGACCCTTGGAAACCTCCCAATTGAATTCATGGTTGTGGGGACAACACGAACACCTATTTTAATGGGAGGCAACTCATGGTTTCATTGAAATTAATTGGCCAACTACTTTTGATTAATTAATTAACTTATGCTTATTAATTTGGCACCTTACCTCTTGTGGGAATAGAATTGAAAAAGTATGGGAGAGCTTTGAAGAGTTGGTAATATCATTCTCAAAAAAAGGTGGTCCTTCAATGAAGAACATCTTCCAAAATCAAAGAAAGAGGACCGACTGTGGAGCGTCATGCGGGAGTGACGAACACCAATGTCAATCTTCAACAATTTTGTCTTCTTCCTCGCACCACTTCCAACAAAAAATATAGGTAGGGGTTTTATTTTATTTATATATGATTGAATTTATTTATTGATTCTTCGTATTCTGGTTTCTCAATTATAATGGAAAAACTAAAATTTCCATTATCCTGCACTTAAACCTTCCCCCTTTTTCTATCATTCTTCGCATGTTCTTCATGTGTTCATCAATGCCAAATTTTTAATGATGCTGGAAACCCCATGATTTTCTGAGTGCAACATTTGGACGTGAATTCCTCAACATGAGGATTGTGAATATGAGAATGACATATTTTTTGGGCTTGGAATGAAGAAGTGATGGATAATGAAGAAGGAAGTCGCCGACACCTAACCAGCTGCGAGAAAGGAAGTGTGGTACCCGTCCGCGCCGCCAGATGATGAGGATTTTGTGAACCGTCAGTCTCGACGGGGTATAATGATGGCCGGCATCTGACCGGCTGGGTGGTGGGGCAACGGTGCACATCCATGCCACTGGTAGAGGAGGAGGCTAAGGCCGTTGGGCCGTGGCGGAGGACGAAGCACAGGTGACTTTACTGGCCATGGTGTAGTAGCGACGTGCGACCGTGCCACTGGGAGGAGAACTGGCCGAAACATCGACCGGCCATTTCAGTTTGGCATGACCCACTCGTGTCCCGCGGTGACATTGAAGTGCCTAATGTCCATGACCAATGCCATTTCTAAATAAAGGGAAACAATCCCCTTTGGTGCTATCTCGGGAAGACCACGCCACAGGGTCGCACCACTGGGCCACGCCACCGGGCCGTTCCACCGGGTAGTGCCACCGGGCCACGCCACTTGGCCGCGCCAGTGGGTCGCACCCAGCGAGGTCCGGGCCAGTCCACATCCTAGTAGGTTGGTTCCGCCATATCCCATGCCTTCCGAGACAGACCTGCGTCGAACCAGGTCAGGTCGAGCCAGGACGGGCCGACTGGGTCGGACCAGAACTGGGCCCATCTAGACCCAATTTAGCCTTTTTGGCTGTAAGTGCAGAGCATGGCATCTATTTGTCAAACCTTCTATGGAACCAAAATCCTTTAATCGAGAAGATATTTTTTTAAAACTCCAATTGATTTTTGGATATGGTTGGAGTACGGCTTGTATGGATCGGACCCCGAATCCAATAGGGCCCTCGGAGCGGAAACCCTAATAACTTATCGACCGGGCATCCGATTGATGATCCATCTATTGTATTGGGTCCCTTATGACATGATGAACATTTGGGATACCTCTTCAGCGTAATTTGGGGTGTTTGAGGTATTATCGATGGCTTGGGGTGCGGTTCACCCAAACAAGCTACGTACGGAACCCTGTGACTGGCTGAGACTTGACGACTGGTGACCGTTTCGACTCGGAGTGACTCGACAGTCCTAGTGGGTAGTTCCTATATGGTACATGGAGGACCCACGGTGGGGATCACCTCTATGTGATGTTGAATACCCATTGTAATAGACATGAGTAGTACCCCAACAAGATACGAGGGGGAGCACCTCTGTGTGACGCGAAAAACCCACAGTGGGGAGTGGATATGTATGACAAGGTAGATCCAATGTACTCGACAAGAGGAGTACCATAGCAGGCCAAGGATAGTGGAATGTGCCCTTGTGTTATGTGACAGGCCCATTGTACTCCACAGAGGTGGAGTTCTCCTGCAGTATAGGTGTTCGACATTGGGACTAGCGATGTAACTTGTTGTTATCCATATAGAATCATATGGTTGGCTATCAGCTTTTATAGTGATCTTATGTGGGTCAGCATAATAATCCTATTTATTAGAGTTTTATAAAATGTTTGGGATGAATCATATATCTTCATGTTGTACTTGTATGGTACTTTATCTTCTTCGTATTACCTGTGTGGTATTCTTCCCTCCTGGGTGAGGTTGGTATATTCTGATAACATAGGTATATATATGGGAATATATGAAAGTATGGTTGACTATTGTTTCATTGTTTTTTTGGTTTATCCTATATGGATTTTATAGACCTTCAAGGGTCTCGGAGTCCCTACTGAGTATTTTTATACTCAACCCAGCACATGCTATGCCCACACCTTGCTGTGTCTAGTGCAGATGACGTAAAACATTGACTGAGATCAAGGGTACCTGGGATGGATACTGCACAGAAGTGGACCTCTGAGGAATTTATCCTCATGGAAGATCAATTGAGAGCTATTACTACCCTTTAGGTAGGATCCTTGGCGGGTTTTCATAGGATTTGTACTCAGTTTTACTTGTTCTTTCCACCTTTTCTACTATATTCTAGTTGGGATTCAATTCTAGCCCCTTTACATTCTGTACACACCATGTTTACTATTTATATTTATTTTTTAATTACCTAGTTGGGTGCTCGTTTTTTGTGAGTTTGTTTTTTAAAAATTCAATGCCTTCCCATTTTAGGGAATGAGCCTTTCAGTGCATGTCGACATCCCCGAGCCTTTGAATGGTGGGATTGCGGTAGTCATAGCATGGGCCCTGGGGGACAGGTCATGAAAAATTGGTATCATAGAGTTCAGTTCTATTGTAGAACTAGGACTCTGATATTTTCTATGAAGTAATAGTGTTATGTGATATGAATATAGTTTTCATTTCATGGATTCCATTGTGTGTGTGTGATGGCCAACGTATCCATACCCATGACCCTAATATCTAATTTCTGACTCATTACATGAAAACACTGATTGCATATGTGTTTTTAAAGGTTTTCTTTTTGATCTCATTGAGTTCGCTCACAAGGTATAAACTTAAAGACATTGGTTCACTTTTTTCTTTTCATGATGCGTCCACATAGACAACCAGCTAGGATTCCAGTTAGAGTATGTGATGAAAGCCCATTGAGCGATCAGGCTTCAGTGCAGACCCCCCCTTAAAATAGTTGTACCATCGGGTGGTGTACCCACAACACCACTACCTATTGGGATGTCGATGCCACTAGCCCTAGTAGTAGAGGGTGCACGCCTCTTGGGCATGTTGCATGGGTTCTAGCGCCAGAGGCCACGAAGGTTATAGGGTGAGATAGATCCATAGGCGGCTGAGGACTAGCTGGAGATCGTGGGTAGGGTTTTCAGATAGGTATGGACACCAGCTGATTTCATGGTGATTCTTGCTGCCAGCCTTCTTCAGGAAGCAGTGGGCATATGGTGGAGCATGATCCTCTAGGATCATAAGGAGGTGAATCTCATCTGGGTGGACTTCATGATCCTTTTTGGGGTAGATTTCATCCCATCGACCTTATGCTCAGTGCATATACAAGAGCTACTCCACTTTTAGGAGGGTATCATGACGGTGGCTCAGTATTCAATGAGGTTCACCGACCTCTCACTTTACTCAACGAATATGATGTGAGAGCCTTTATTCAGGGATCAGAGCTTCGAGTAGAGGCTATAACTGGAGATTAGAGTTTCAATGTTTTAAATCAGCATCCCGATGTAGGAGGGGGGTGTTAGAGTGAGCACTCTTAGTGGAGAGTATCCTTTCAGAGAAGTCACCAGTAGCGAGACCCACAACCAGGTGACATGTAGCAGAGTCATCGGGAGCTGGAAGCAGACAGATGACGCAGTGGACAAAGACGACAAGACCTATAGGTAGACTAATGAAGTATAAAATGACGGTGGTGCTGGACTGTCAAGGTAGAGTAGGACAGGTGAGGATCGTGCTTTGTTACTTGTGTGACGGGTAGGGTCACATGGATCACGACTACCTGACCTGCCGTAAAGATGAACAGTAGAAGGTTGAAGGATTTCCTGGGTAATGGAAATGATTCGATCAAGGAGGACCACAGGTAGGTGGAAGAATTGACAGAGGAGCAGACCATGCAGTAGGTGGTGGGAGGCGATTTGAGGTTCTACCTACCACCCCCACTAGGAGGTCCACCCCGACCCCAGGGAGCTATTGGTTAGGGAAGAGCTCAGCTCCAGTTATCTATGGCCTACTACCATGGTGCTCTGGAGATAATATGAGGTGTGATCTCTTTCTAACCCACTATAGATGTAGAACTTTTAAACACAGTTTCCATTCAGACTTTCATATCCATGGCCCTTGTTCGGATCTCAGAGATACCAGTGGATCCATTGGCTCGATCCTTATGGCTAAAGAATCCTTTGAGAGAATATTTGATGATTACGCAGTAGTTCTGGTAGTGTGATCTTACACATGAAGGCGATAGCTTCATCTAGGATCATCTAGTAGAATCATCGAGGCATTACGATGTCATATTGGGAATGGAATGGTTATCCCTAGTCCATGCTCAAATTGAAAATATTAGGCCAAAGTGCAGTGTGTCTGCACTAATGGGAAATGATTTTCCTTCACTGGGGAGAAGGGAACCTTTGCAGAGCCTGACAGACTTACCTGTAGGAGGGTGTATCTGATCCCACATTAGTTGGCTAGCCTTACCCTCAGAGTGGTTGATGTTCAGAGTCTGAGATATCCTGTTGTGGTGGACCGGTATGCTGATGTTTTTCCTAATGATGTTTCGGGTGTACCTCCTTGCAGAGAGGTGGACTTTTACATCAACATATACCTCCGGAAAGCATAGATGTATACACCAACATATCAGAAGGATCATGCAGAGCTTCGAGAGATGCATGTACAACTTGAAAACTTCTAGAGCAAGGGGTTCAATAGGTCCAGCATTTCTCCTTGGAAAAACCATATTTTTTCGCCGAGAAGGTGTATGGAAGTTTGAGAATCTATGTGGACTATCAGTGCCCGAACCATGATACAATAAAGAAAAAGTACCCCCTACTAAGGATTGATGATCTCTTTGATCAGCTAAAGTGAGAAGAATGGTTTTCGACGATAGACCTCGGATTAGGCTATCACCAGCTTAGGGTACGAGACGAGGATGTTCAGAAGACGACTTTCATAATTCGGTATGGCCACTATGAGTTCATGGTTACACCATTCAGTGTGACCAGTGCACTAGAAATGTTCATGGGACTCATGAAAAGGATCTTCGAGTCGTACCTCGATCACTTTATGGTAGTATTCATCGACGAAATCTTGATATACTCAACGACAGATCAGGTGCATGCCTATCATTTGTAGATAGTTCTGGACACACTCAAAGAGCACCAGCATTATGGTAAGCTTTCGAAGTACTAGTTCTAGAAACAAGAGGTCCACTATCTGGGACACATTTTCTCAAAAGCATTATTGAGGTGGATCTAGAAAATATTGAGGTTTTTATTTCTTGGGAGCCACCCAGGAGTGTGACGGAGGTGTGGAGTTTTCTGGGATTGGCCGGTTACTAACGGAGGTGTGTGTATGATTTTTCATGTGTTCTGGTACCCTTATCAACGTTGAAGAAGAAGGGGAAACACTTTGTGTGGTCGGAGAGATGCCATCAGATTTTCCAAGAGCTGAGGAAATGAGTGATGAATGACCCCATCTTGAGTCTACTAAAGGATGGCGTTGGGTATTTTGTCTACTACGATGCATCAGGGACCAGGGTAGGATGTGTCATGATTCTAGAGCGATCAGTGATCGTGTATGGTTCTCTAAAGCTGATACAACTTGAGAAAAACTATATTACCCATCACCTAGAGCTAGTAGTAGTGGTATTTTCCATTAAGATGTGGTGACATTACTTGATGGGAGAATGTTTTACAGTCTACTCTGATCAAAAGAGTGTCAAGTATATCTTTTCATAGAAGTACCTAAACCAGAGACAACAATGTTAGCCTGAGTTCCTCCTTGATAATGACTTTGAGATTGTCTATACTCCTAATAAGGGGAATTAAGTAGTGATGCACTCAACATGAGATATTGTATATAGTTTCTATGTGTGGTGACATAGAAGTGAGCCACATTGCGGATATCCTATGTGAATTATGATGGGGTTGCTTATCTTAAATCATTGACAGTTACTCCCACACTCCTTTAGTGAGTTAGGGAGGCGCATTATGGGGATGCAAACACTGAGTCTCGACATGCTCAGATATTAACAGGACTGGCACCTAACGGATTTTCTAAAGGTGGGGAGAATGTCATACCCTTCAGAGGGTATACAATGGTACCGATGACACTACGGGAGGATGTGTTGAGGGCATTCCATACAATCTCACTAGTGGTACATAAACGAGTGGTGAAGATGTACGATGACCATCGATGTCAACATTGGTTATCGGGAATGAAGAATGCTATAGAAGAGTTTAACTCTCGGTGCCTCACTTTTCTTTAAGTGAAGGCAGAGCATCAGGATCCAGTTGGCTTAGTTCAGCCAATAGAGGTGCCAGAGTGGATGTGGGATGGAATTTCCAAGGACATTGGGACAAGATTTCCAAACACATCGAGGAGTCTTGATTCTTTCTATGTGATCGTATACTGACTCACCAAGTAGGCCCACTTACTACCATCAAGGAGTTGGGATCAGTAGAGAACATGGGACGCCTCAACGTACAAGAGATTTTACGGATTCATGGAGTTCCATCTATGATTTTCAATGATTGTGTTACATTTTTTACATTCCAGCAATGGAAGGGGTTGCAGGAGGTGTTCAGGACACAACTTCAGTTGAGGAACGCCTTCCATACTCAGACAAATGGTCAGACAGAGCGGACAATTTGGACCCTTGAGCATATGCTACGTGTTTCCGTCCTTGATTTTGGCTGTAGGTGGGAAGATAATTTGAATTTGTTAGAGTTCCCATATATAAATAGTTATCCATTAAATAACGGTATGGCCCCATTAGAAGCGTTTAATGGGAGACCATTCAGATCACCACTCTGATGGACTGACGCAGGGGATTCAGCACTCATTGGATCAAAGATGGTACACGACACCATGAAGATGGAGCTGATCATCCACGAGCAGATGAAGACTACACAGTGTAGGAATAAGTCCTATGCTGATAGGAGACAGATACCTCATGAGTTCGTGGATGGAGACCATGTATTTCTACGGGTCTCACCTCGATGAGTTTTTCGGAGTTTTGGTCGGGGTGTCAAATTATTTTTGCAGTTCATCGGACCCTTTCCGGTCCTCAGCATAGTAGGGGAGGTGGCTTAACACATAGCTCTTCCACCTCAGCTGCTCCGGATACATGATGTTTTCCACATATCCCATTTGAGAAGATACGTACATGATCCTTCGCACATCATTGACTGTGGTGAGCTGGACATTAAAGATGGGGCGAAGTTTTCGAAGGTGCTAGTATATAATGAGGATCGATAGGAGCTGGACTTCGTCGATGACCAATACATCTAGTTCAAATTCATTGGAAACATGGGAGCGGGAGGCCTAGATTGGATCTCTATACCCCCACTTGTTTCCCTTGTTTCTGTTGTGGCTATCGGGGATGCAAAGCCCTGAGGTGGGGAGAATATAAATACACTAATTGTTTTCTATTAATTTTTTTAATTAAATGGAAATATTAAGGGACCATGAATGTTGACAGCATGTGATTCCGAGTCCCAGTTATCCCGAAATGAATTTATGTACTTTTTTAGGGTATTTTCAATAAATGAACGAGTGGGTCTTTGTAACTTTTTAACAGGTGCTTGGAATTGAATTCTGAGGACACTGTTGAACTCGTAGCATCGATATTCTCTAAATGAGACCCTCATCTCGACCACAGTAGGTCAAGGGTGAAATTTAATTTTCTTGATTATCATGAGAGAGTTAAAAAATAATAAAATAAAACAAATATATTTTATTTTATTTTAATAAAGCATCCCAATTGAATTCTTGGTGGTGGGGACCACACAAAACCCTCTTTTAATGAGAGAAAACTCTTGGATTCCCCAAATTAATGTGCCAACTCTTTTTGTTTAATTAATAAACTTAAGCTTATTAATTTGGCACCTCACCTCTCCCAGGAAATGGATGTGAAAAGGAGGGGAGTTCTTTGGAGAGTTGGGAAGATCATTCTCCAACAAAGGAGGTGCTCTAACAAGGAATGACTTCAAGAATCAATGAACGGGGACCGAACGTGGAGCGTCTTGCGGGAGGGTCGAACACCGATGTCAATCTTAAAAAATTTCATCTTCTTCCTTGTGCCACCTCCAACAGAAAATCGATGTAGGGGTTTTATTTTATTTATATATGATTGAATTTATTTATCAATTCCTTATATTCTGGTTTCACAATGACAACGGCCAAACTAACAAGGCCATCATCCCGCACAAAAACATTGACCTTTTTTATTTTTTCCTTGGAATGTTCTTCGTGCGCTCATCAATGCCAAAATAATTAATTACGCTAGAAACACTACATTTTTCTATGTGATGCATATGGATGTGGAGCCCCCGACACGAGGATCGTGAATATGTGAATGACATATTTTTCAGGCTTGGAACGAATCTGCAATGCCTCACCGAAGAAAGAGGTGGTCGACACCTGGCCAGCCGTGAGGAAGGAATGGCGGCACGTGTCCGCACCACTGGATGATAAGGAAACCGCGCCCCATCGGTCGTAGTGTGTAGCATTGTAGCAGACATCAGGCTGTCCATGTGGCAGAGTGATGGCATGCATCCACACTGTCAGTGGAGTATGAGGCTACTGCCACTGTGTTGTATTGGAGGCCAAAGAGGGGCTGACTGTGCCGGTCATAGTGGAGCATCAGCGCGCGACTGTGCCACTGGGAGGAGGACAGGCCGGATCACCAGCCAGCCATTGTGGTTTGATGGGACATGCTCGGGTCATGTGGTTACTTGGCAGCCCCTAAAGTCACTACCCAATTCCATTTCGAACAGAAGGGGGACGCTCCCCCTTCGGCGCCGGCTCGGGCAGACCGCGCCACAAGATCGTGTTTCTAGTCTACGCCACTGGGCCACACCACTGGGTCACGCCAACGGGACACGCTGGGCCACCCCCAATGCAAGCGATGCCCGCCATGGACCCGGCCATCCAGGCCAGACCTGGGGTGGGCCGGGATGGTCTGACTAGGTCAGACCTGACCCAGGCCCATGTGGAACCAGTTTTTCCTTTTTGGCTGTAACATGAGAACTAGGAATCTGTTTGAAGAATCGTCTGTGGCACTAGAATACTTGGATCGAGGCCGTCATTTTAGTATAAACCACTTCTGTTTTGGATATGTTTGTAATATGGCCGGGATGGATCGGACCACGAATCCAATAGGGATCTCGATGCGGAAACCCTGATAAGTTAATGATGGGCGTCCGATTGACGCATTGTCTGTTGGGTTGGGTCCTTTATGACATGACAGAAATTTGGGATGCTTATTAGTGGGAATTTTTGGTGGTTGAGATATGATCTATTTATTGATGAGAAATTCTCCCAAGAATGATACTTACGGAACCCTACGACTGGCTAAGACATGACGACTATTGACCTTTTCGACTCAATGTGACTCGACAGGCCTAGTGGAGAGTGCCTCTATGTGACGCGGTAGACCCACGTTGAGGAGTGTCTCTTTGTTATGTGGCATACCCATTGTACTCGATTGGAGGAGTAACGTAGAATTCCACAAGGGGGATCAAATATGTGTGACGTAGCAGACCCAAAGTGGGGAGCGCCTCTGTGGGACGCGACAGACCCACGATACTCGACAGTATGAGTACCTTAGCAGTCCAAGGTTAGTGGAAAGATCCTTTGTGTGACGCGGAAGGCCCAATGTACTACATTTAGGATGAAATCTACATCATGTGTGGTGTTCGACATTGTTACTAGGGATGTTACTTGTTATTGTCCATAAAGAATCATGTGGCTAGAATTCAGCTTTCATAACGATCCTATGTTGGACAGCATCATAATCCAATTTCTCAGAGTTGTATACCTAGTTTGAGATACTACTTATATCTTCATGGTGTACCTGTGTGGTACTTTATCATCGTGGTTTAACCAGTGTGGTATTCTGTCCTCATATGTGATATGGGTATATTCTGATAACATATGAATATTTAGAGGCATACACCTAAGTAGGGTTGACTGTGGTTTCTATGTTTTGTTGTTTATCCATTGTAGACTTGAGAGACCTTTGGGGGTCTTGGGGTCCCTAATGAGTATTGTTATACTCACCCTTGCATGGGAAACACTCACACCATGTTGTCTCTAGTGCAGACAATGGACAGCGCCGACTGAGGCTGATGGTACTTGGACTGGATACTGCTCAGAGGTGCACCTTCCACGAGGTGATCCGTAGAGACGGTTGTTTGAGAGTTGTACCTAACCTTCAAGAAGGATCCTTGGCAGATGTCCACCAGATCTCTACTCAGTTTTACTTATACTTTTCAGTTTTTCTTGAACAATCTAGTTAGGCGTGTATTCTAGCCCCTTTACTTTCTGTACACACCCTATTTAATAAATAGTTTATATTGTGCTTGTATATGGCTATGTTCATGGTTTATGTGAGTTTAGTGTTTATAAAGGTAACACCATCCCATTTTAGGGAATATGCCTTTCCATGCTTATTGTGAGCCCTTGGCCTAAGGAAGGTGGGCTTGGGGTAGTCACGACACGGCCCCCAGGGGACAGGTCGTGACAT
Source organism: Viscum album (assembly GCA_963277665.1). Classification (NCBI taxonomy): domain Eukaryota; kingdom Viridiplantae; phylum Streptophyta; class Magnoliopsida; order Santalales; family Viscaceae; genus Viscum; species Viscum album. The sequence goes on from OY728160.1 coordinate 1,859,253,353, forward strand.
AAAAATATGTGCTGTTCATATTGGAAATGTTTGGATGTAGATATTAATTGTTGATTATGGACAAGTCATATTACCCTAGAAAGTGTCGATAAGGTGTCAACCTATAATACCTTCACATTAAAATTGAGTATCCTAATCAGAAACATACCCCCATAACTTTCAATAATAATATCTTATTGGTTTTCCTATCACCCAATCTACACCATTAACAAATAAAAATTGTTCTGATGCTCATATCAACTAACTCACACAACTAGGATTAAAATTAATTCCAATCTTATATCAAATGTAGTCAATTCTAATTTTGACACCAAACCCATCAAACATAACAATCTCATAAAAACATATAGATGCATGGTTTTAATGTTCAACCAACACATAATACATATTCTATCACAAATAATTAAGCTATACCGAGTCCCATGATCGGACAACCATTAATGACCTATGATATTAATTATATGGTCCCATAGGTAATTATTTTTATTGGTATCCTATGTTACATGAATGATTATTTAAAAAAATATGAATATTTTTTAAAAAATTAATTATTCAACATGTTCATTAAAATTTTTAAATTTATGGGAATATATATTAGTAACAACACCTTAAATAATTATATTTCAAATAAATTGAAAATTTTAATTTTACCAAATTAACTTCATTTAAGGGGTTTAAATAACAATATTAGATTAAATTGATTTTTTTTATTTTTTGAAAAATAATTAAATATATTGTGTATTAAGAAATATATTGATTTTTCTAGATATAATCACCATTATAATGCAATAATGATAAAAAATAATGATTCCTTTTTTATATACAAAAATTAATAATTATACAATTCATATCATTTATACATACTATTCTAACGTAATAAAACCCATGTCTACCATTTCTGAAGGTCATGTATTTTTCACACTAAAAACTCTAATATTTTATCATAATAAAAGTTTGAATTTATCAATTCATATAAATTAAATATAATAATATTAATTTCATATTTTAGTGAAACATTTCATTATTATCAAACAATTAGAATTTCATTTGTTTGCAGAAAATAATATTTAGTATGATTAGTGTTAATTACAACAATAATGAGAAAACAGTATTTTAAAATACATTATCAAAATAATGTGACATTATTTTAATAAATAGAATTAATATAATCTAAATTATAACTCTGATATTAGGTTTAAAGCTATATATAATTTTAATATTTCTAATTTAATTTTTAATGAGTACTACGATAGATTATGATTAAATATTGATATAAATTTCATTTTTCTATTAAAACAAGTTTTCTAAAAAATAAATTTGTATATTTGAAAGCTACTTTGGTAAAATATAGAAATATAAATAGATTAAAAATTGGGTAAATTTAGTTCTAGAAACCGCAAATTAGGTTATATGTATTTTATATATGTTAAATAAACCTAAAATCAATTAATTTAAAACTAGTCATGTGGTTTTAATGTTAAAGACTCTAATTAATAATACTAACGGTAAAAAACACATAACATGTCTAAACATGTATTTAAATCCATTATTGTGTGTTTTATGACCCAAACAGTTCCCATAATTCATTTTTTTGAAACGTTGATTCCATTGGCCAGGAAATAATGTCATGAAAATTTTCAAATATTAATTATATTTCTAAAAGATCAATTTTCATGTCTTATAAAATTGGGTCACTTATGAAATTCCAATATGCACATACAAATAAAAATCTCATTTAAATATTCAAAAAATTACTCCCGTAAATGTTATTTTCTCATCATTAAACCCCTATCCACTAAAATTTACATTAATGCCATCAATTCTAATGAATTTTCCAAAGATTGATCATACCTCCAAAATATATATTATCATATTCATAAATATTTCGCCATAATGGTTCATTTTAAAATATCATATATCCATGATAATATAATTAAATAAGTATCATTAAAATATAGAGATTTTTTAATATTGATTTTATATCCATTATTTATTGTTCTATATCTGCTAAGAAAACATAAATTGTGTATATTTTGATGTGTTGGTTATTGCTTTCATAAAGAGATGTGTTTTTTAAATCGACACTATTTATGGTTTGTTAAATGGATTTAATGTTTAAATAAATATGAATTGTGACAACATTCAAATTACTACCTCTATGAGAAATGACTGACAGTTTTTATCACCACCAATAATTGATGGATTAAAAAATATATTTAATATATACATTTTATTCCCATGAATTTAAATGTAATTTTTATATTTTTAATCTATTTTATCACACATTCTACCTTTTTTAACAAACATGTGTAGTTATGAAAATTGACCTAAAAACATAATATAACGGATATAGGAAAGAAGAGTGTAGAATAAATAAATATCACATTATTGTTAAAAATTCAGGAAACATGTAATGTATTTTTTTAATATAAATAATTAAATATGTAAAATATTAAATGGGTTATTCATGAAGTTACGTGTGTGTGTGTAAATTAAATTTGAAACACATGGAGTGAAATCTTTTATTCCTCCTTCATGACTTATTGGTTACTCATATTATTTTCTTTCATCACTTTTATAAATTATAATTAACATGTATGTATTATATTTATTTATATATTTACCTAACATATATATCTATTCAAAAACACACTTCATTTACGATGTTATACATCATTCTAGTTCCATTCATAATTATCACTTTTATGTAAACATAGTTTTGTGGAACATTATTTTTTTGCATCTCACATTAAGAATCACACCCATAAAATGTTTTAACAAAATTAATATCTTCTTAAATCTATAATTATTTTATTTAAAACACTCTTGGTTTAATTTTTTCTGATTTAAAATAATAATGTATTTCATTATTTAAGAATATATGTTACTTATTTCAAAATGCACAAACAAATTGGTTCGTTTTATTATTTATTTTCTAAAAAAAATTCCTCATTATTTTAATATATGTGATATGCAAGTAAAAAAACATATATCCTTTTTTGAAATATTAAATTTAATGTTATTTATTCCAATACTCTCTTTTTAAATGATTTGATTAATCCTTCATTTATTCCTTAAAGTGAGTAATTAAACACATGTCCCTCTCATGGGATGGATCCTTCTTATGAATTTTATATAGTTTATTTTACTCATATGGATTGAATAAATATGAATAAAATTGTTTCATGGGTGGTCCAAAAAAATATATACCTCAAATGAATTGTGAAATAATTTATATCTCATGATAGATTGTGTATTTGATTAGGGAGTGATTTTAATCAAATATGGGACATTTTACACAATATATTATGAATGGGTGGTAGTCCGAAGTGAACTACATTTTATTAATAGTTAACCAGATGTTATATATTCATGTAATTAATTGTATAAGTATTTATATCATTTGAGAATGTTATTATTTAATTACAGAATGAACTGAATATTTCATCTGTGTTTTACAACATTATTTTGTTGGTCTAGGGAGTGACCCTTCTTATATGTTTATGATTTAATGAATTGTGTTGAATCAACATACTCCATGATTACATTATATAGTGCTTACATTTACTTATTATATGTTTTTATTGTTATGATAATTCTTATTTTTATAACATTTTATACTTCTTTTCTCCCATGTTATGCTTGATTTCCAGGTTTATTTCCTTTTTGGGATTTCTGTATCATACTTTTCATTCCTTTTCCCCCAATGATATTCTATATAATATTTTAAGATCCATTGATGTTAAGATAATTATGTGTATGTTTATATAAATATTATGTTATTATGTTTCCATTGATGTATTTCTAAAACTAATATTTTAAATATAAAATACCTCTTGATCATCGATGATTATTTATTTGAAAATAATGTTATGTATTGTAAAACATTATTTGTTTAAGGATTGTGAAACTCAGCATATATATTTCATCAAATTCATTGTATTTTATCCTTTCACATACACCCATAAAATGTTCTCTATTTAAATAATGATATATTTTGAAGTTATAATTCATTATAATTCACATTATTTATGGGATTAAAAAAATAATAGAAGGAAACAATAATTTTATATTACATTAAAATATTTCTAGAGGGTTTTTCAAAAAAATTAGAGTGGCGGATTACAATGATATTTATACTCCAACCACTTTTGGAATAAATATGTTTAATGATTATTTTTGGAAAAGTGTGCATCAAAATGAATTATTTTAAGTTGTTGGAATGTTTTATATATCTTATGGCTTCAAGTCTTGAAAATTGTTTTGGTGATACATTATTTTAATATTATAAATGTGATTCTAATAAATCAAGGTTTCTATTAGGATGAATTAATCCAATATATGATAAAGGAAAATATTTTTATTAGATGTTATATAAAATAATGTGTTTCCATAACATTTTTGGATACACAAATGATTATTTTTTTGTAGATTGTAATAATAGATACTCAATATCTGAGGAACTATCATGAAAGTTTTCATACATTTAAATATTTCAATGGTTGGATGAATTCTTCAAAATATGAACCTTTCAAATGTGAGTAACCTCTAAAGTAAATTTGAGCATCATTTTGTAAAAAACATTCCGTGATCTTTGAAAAGATTTTTTTACAAAAAATGTATCCCAATTTTATTCTTTTCTATTGGACTTGGAAAAAATTCCCATGTGGTATTATTATAAATCACATATTAACCTTCCTTCATAGAATCAACCCATTATTTTTATTCAAAATCCTCAGAAATAAATTTTGTTTCAACATTTTAGATATGTAATGGATGATTTTCCAATAACATGTTTCCTCTATTTTTATTTGGATTATTATTATTTCTAGTAATGTTTTAATATTATAAATTTTTCAAAGAGTATTGAATTTCAGAAACATTATACATTATTCTTTTTACTCATTAAATTATTCATTTTTCTAATATTGCACATGTTTTTAATCACATCCATCTTCATGTTTCTTATTATTATTGTATGTGGTAAATTATTCTCCCAAAACGTTTTTGATGACATTGTTTTAGGTTGTTATGTTTTCCTGAACATTCATATAATAGGAATCCACCAATTTATTTTTTTCCTAAATGTATAACTTCTTCCATTAGACGAATATACCATAAAAATTATTTCCTTGTATATCACATCAAAAAATCACTAATATGGATTTTTTATCTATATTAGGCCAGGACATCCAAAAACCATGAAATATTTTAATAAAGGATTTCTGTTATGCCAATATTATAATAAATACATTTTGGATTGCATATAAAATAAATAGTATTTTTTACATGTATAAGTGAAGTAAAAACATATGTCTAGATAAAATAAGAATGTTAGTATTATGCCAGTATCTTTCATCACAATTCCATTAAACTTTGTTTTATAATTTTTCCACAATTTTTTGGGGTGTACAAAGAATTTAATTGATGTTCTCTTCCATGTTTCCTCATAATGGATTTGAAATATATTCTTATGTACTCATTTATGTCATCATTTATCATCTTGAATATATAAAATCTCATATCTATTTCAAAGTCTCTTATAAAATATTTCATTATTTTTATGACATCTGACTTATTCATCACAAACCTTATAGTATCCATCTAGGATATTTCATTAGTAAAAGTTATAAATTAAAAATTCCCTTTTTATTTTTATATCACTGACCAATAAATATCATGGTGTATATTTTAAATTTGGGTAGAAGATTGAATTTATCCTTTTAAATCCTTTTCCAATCATCTTCTCCTTTTGAAAGGTTTTATAAATAAAATCTTTTTAACCTTTAGATATAGTATGTTACTGATGGATGCTTCTTTTAAATTAATGAAAATATTTTTCAACAAGATGTCTATATCTTTGATACCACTTCCTATTTTAATCATTAACACTCAAGAAACATGTGTTTAAATATTTTAAAATATAGAATATATTTTAACTAGTTCTTATAAAATTGTGAAAAATGTCCTATATACCAATCTTTAGATGATACAAGAGTATTTATTGATGATAAATTAATTATGATCCTCATATAGTTGGATAAGACTCAGTTGGCTTTGTTAGATCCCCAAAACATATGATAAGTCTTTGTATTTTAGTTTCTGTGGGTTTATTTGTGTTATTATTATTCTTTTGATTTTTAAGGAACTAGAATATCTAAATTTAATTATTACCCATTCTTGTATATATAAAATCTCTATGAATTTCATATCACCTTTAATGTTAGAGAAACAAGAATGATCATGTATCTATTGTTTTTTCCCTTTTTTAATCATATCAAGAAGTCTCAAAAATACAATTTCTATCTTATATATCTTATTCTTTATATCTATAAACATTATAGTATAAGAAACGGATCCCAGAAGATTTTTAAAAATAGATTTATTAAAGTGGTCAGGTTTTTAATATATTCCATAAAATTCCTCTATGCGACCGAACAGGTTTATCATTGGAATCATTCTAGCATCATATGATTTTTCCATCCTTTATTCCATCATAATATGAATTTTATTTACATTTCCTAACCCATTTCTCACCCATTATTAATTCCTATTTATGGGGAGAGACATGTTGTTCAAATAGATATAATAATTTCCCCCATTTATTCTATAACACTGAAAGAAATAGAGAATCCAATCCTTCTGTAGAAGTAGGATCTTTCCTAATATTAAGATTAACCTGGTTTATAACATCTTTTGCTATTGGTTTCCTCCTATTATTTTGAAACATTCCTAATGATTTTATTTTCAAAAAAAAATTATGTGATGGGTTCTACTCATCCTTTATTCACCCAATATTTCCCAAAAAATATTTCTATGTCGAAAAAAATATTGTAAATTCTGATAAAAGTTTACATTTAGCGGATGGATATTTTGCTTAATTATTTGAATGATTTTTTTTAATGAATGAGATGTTTGGTCATTTTTCCCTAGAACCTAGTTTAAAATTTCACTCATCTTATTTATGTTATATTGAACCTTAATAAATATAGATTGAAGTTTAAAAAATTCATCTTCTTTAGCAGAAAGCATCTGTAAAATTATCACATTTCCTTTACATGGTTAGTAACTTTTAGTTTGAGCTGTATGATCTCATGGATAAACTAATCATCCTATTTAAGGAAATCATTTCTTTAATAATTAAATTCTCAACATTCCTTCATCAATATTGTTATATCTTTCATCATTTTTGTAATCATTAAATACAACAAATTCTGTTCTTAGATAAAACTCCTTGTAAGTTCCATGAAGTCATTCATCTTCCCTTTTATAATTATATTAATTCTTTTTAATATTTTAAAAAATGTATATTATCCTCTCTATATTGTTATCATATAATAAAATTTTATCTAGATATCTATTCATAAATTTCATACTCATCATATTTTTTTGGTTCCATCAAATATTTTGATACCATCATTGGATTTCTTATATGAACTAGAAGTTTTTTCAAATGTTTAGTATAATTTTATTAAAAAAATAAAAATCATATACTCCAACATTATAGTTAGGATGCTTTATATGAAAAATTCACTATTAATATAAACTTTTAAAGATTATGAATGATCTTTTCATTGAATTTTCCTCAAACTTTCTTGAAATTATCAGAGTTAAGTGACATGACCCTTTTATTTTCTTTAGAATAAAATATATTATCTTTTGAATAAACTAATTCTATTAAATCGGGATCATATTTTTTTTATATTTTTATTTATCATATAATCAAAAACCATTCAATCCTTTATTTTCTTTTTTAATGTTAGATATTTCCTCATATAATATACAAGATGTAAGATATTTACTTCTTAAAGAGATAAATAATCCTAATATTATAAATCATATAGTTTATAATAAATCCTATCATGGAATTATTTATTGTGTTTTTTTAAAATTATATAATTATCCATGATATCTTTAAATCCAATAATTTTGAAACAAAATAAAACATTTTAACTATTGATGTTATCCAGATACATTTGTTTATCTATTATTATGATATCATTGAACATTTTGAACTAGATATTTTATCTTTTATTCCTTCAACTTGGATTTTCCCTCTAAGGTAATTTTATTTTTGTCACATGATTAATTGATTTTTATGAGATCTAATCCCATTATAAAAAAAATATTATATTTGGAAAATAGTAGTATTTCTAGATTTTCCTTAAAATCAATATTTCTTCTATCAGAAAATTTCATCTGTGCATTTACTCAATGAGGGTAAACTCAATGGTAGCTATATAAATTAACTTTAGGCTATGATAAAAAAGATAATGTGTCTATATATTTTCTAACCATTCTAATTTGTTCCATAATTTTTTGGAATACATTTACAATTTTGTTTATCAATATATGAAATCATTCGAATAAAATATGAGAACCTCCCACTAATAACAATTATTTATCACATAGGATCATTAGAAAAACAAAAAAGGTGGGTTTGAATCAGTGTTGATATTCTTAAAATAGGATATTCTCTAAAATTAACTCCTAGAGGAATTTTTTATTATATTTATATAATATTTCCCAAAGAAACACACAATCAACAAATGATATGAAATTTATTCAAGGATCTGATGAATTATATGATTTGGACTCTATATGATAAACAATATCATTTCCATAGAGAATCCCATTACTCCATGAAAATTATCTATTAAAATTATGTTTTTAAAACTTATGAAAACTCTATTTTAGGCCTTATAGATCCTAATAGGAATGATTACAATGAATCTACTATGATTAGGATGTTTTTCCCAGATATTTAATCCCATATAAATGTATGAAATTTTATCAAATAAATACAATAATGTTTCTCAAAACATATCCATATATTTTCCTCCATCTAAAAATGATCATCTGTTTCCCTCCTCCTCTATTTGGTGAAACTCCATTGAGTACAAATCAATAATACTATAATCATTTTCTAACCTATATTCAACATGATTAACAAATCTGCTGCACCTCAAACCGATCTCAAAAAGTATCTCTGTTACATTTTCTCCATTTTTTCTAGTGTAATTATATATCTTGTTCCTCTTCACAAAAACATTGTATGGTAATTTGTAATGCCCCAACCCCAGTTTCCCAAAGTCGGTGCATTATTACATAACATTGGCATGATCACAAAAGATCAAGTCTTGAATGGCCGATTAGTTTAGTAGCCTTGGAAACACTAGATGCATTCATAAATGTTACCTGACATCTTAAAGTGAAAAACTACAATAACATAGTCTCCATAGTCCACACTCATATACCCTTAAGACTATCCCTACCGGTCAGTCATAAAATATTTCTTCACATCCTGGGAAAAATAAAACATAGAAAGGGGTGAGCTCAGATGCTTATTAAGGTTAAAAATATATCGGAACTTTTCATAAATAAACATAAACATTTAAGGCAATGTATAACTAAAACAAATGCCTTTAAAACTTGAACTTCAGAAAAATATGTCAAAAGTAAAATGAGATAATTCAATTTACATATTCACATGTGTATTATACTAGTTTAAAAATCACATGCAATATCAATAACCACATTCATAATGATGGAATGAAAAATGCCAGACTATCATAACCACGTAGCCAAGGCCTCGTGCCAAAACTACAAATAATATTTTGTCAAGGCCTCATTACAAGACACTAGTTTATCTCTTGAGACCTATCGATGCATCAAGGAGATATAGCAGGCTCCATGTAACACCCCAGGTAAATAAAGAATATGACATTTTCACATTTATCCATATTTGTGAATAAAATATTAATATTACTTTAAAGGGGACGCTATGCTCGATGGCATACCCAATACGCAACAACGAGTTTCTGGGAATCTAACGTTGCACTCTAATAATAAAATAAAATTATTTTAAATGGTAGTTAACGCCTAACAGTTGTAATGGATGGAATGAATAGAACTAACTAAAAAATTATTATATATTTTTGTCAAATATTTTTACATTTTATGATAAATGTTAGAGGATTAAAAATGAGAATGAATCCATTTTTAAGCATAAACATTCTAATATTCTTTAAAAGGTCGATTAACCGCCTTTTGATGGTGAGCCTCTTTTAAATCCACTTTTTGACAATTTTATGTGTAATATTTGACAAAATAAAATTCTTCGTTAGAATCGGGAAATCAAAATTTACTTTGTGTAAATTTTTGTTATTTTTCCGATAAAGTTCATTTTTTAATGAATAGTGAAAATGTCTTATTTTAATTCAAAAACATTTTTAATTTAATTTATTTATATGATTAGATTATATTTTTAATTGTTTTTAAAGTAAAATTAGAATATATTTTTACCATTTAATCCAATAGTTGTCATTGGAATTAATTTCACTTTGAAAATTGGTCTTAAACTAGTGTCAATCTTTTAATAGATATTGTTTCTTAAAAACACGCTATTTGTTTTGACAGCGGGAATTAATTATTAAATTAATTAATTAAACTTATATGTTTTTAATTTTGTAAAATAAACATAATATTTTAATTCGGAATATCAAATATAGCTTAGGGTGAATTTTTGGTATTTTTCAGAAAAACTCCAATTTTTGATGAATATTAAAACCACTAAGTGGTAGTTTAAAAATAGTTTTTTCATTTAAATGAAACATTACCACTTTTGTGGTTTGAATTTCAAAAATCTGACATACATGGTTGTCATTAGGATGTAAAATTTGGTTCAATGGGATTAAAATAATTTTTTGGTGAATAGTAACTCTTATGTTTTTAATCGCGATTATAGGTAATTAGTGTAATTTAAGGTAATGATAATGTTATAATAATATGAAATGACCTTGACACATGTTATAACCTTATTGGATGAGTAATGTCTGACCAATAAAATCCATGGGTCAACTTTGGGACCCCATGTAGCCACTTTGGTTGGAAAATGACACTAATACCTTTTTATTTAAAGTTAAAATTAAAATGTCACAAACATGTGTTGTTTTACTAAAACAATTTTTACATGGGGTTATATAAGTCATATTTTTGACTATAAATATTCATTAGAAAGATAAAAATATTTTCTACATCGTGATATTTTTTTTAATTTTTATACATTAAATAATTATTTTATTTATTACACAGTGGTGATAAAGTGATTACCTCATAAATAAATGGTTTAAATAAAATGATAATATAAGGGGAAATATAAGCCTTACACTTGTCACAACCCTATTTGATGGGTGTATTTCGAAACCTTATCACCTTACCCTCGAAATATATCCTTCTGGGGCCTTTAAAATCCGAAAATCATTTTATAATAAAGTAATATTTTATAACATTCCATGAGTGCCCCTCCTCTCCTCTTATAAAAGGCCCCACCTCTACCAACTTACACACACCTTTCAATCCATTGGCTCAAAAAACCCCAGCCCATTTCAACTCTCCACATTCCTCTATTCATCATTGAAGCCTCAATTTGGGCATAATCCTTTCCAAGGAATCCATTGAGATCAAATCAAAGAGAGTTACCCGATTTAATGGGGATGTCTTTCCTTTTGTTCTTTTGTTTTATTTTGCTTCTACAAACCCTTATACTATTTTTATTACTTTTTTTGGTAACAAAATCAGTATCTTAAATATACTAGGATTTTTTTATAAGAAGGATTCTAGCTACACTTTCACAAACCTCCGTCTAGTGGTTTAATAACATACGGTTTCTGTGGATGGAGAATTACCGCCTCACGAAACGATGATTGTTCAATATTCATTTAACACCTTCAAATGTGGCCATTAAGATGTCACTATATTTATATATAATATATAATATGTTTATGTTTTATTTAAGATTCTTTATATTTCATTTATGGCATAATTTTATGGTTTCCATTATGGGTAAACGCGATATCATCATTTGAGGAAGTGCGGACTACCGCCCCCTCAAAGTTTTTTGATTTGTTAATGCCATATGTGGGATGTATAAAAGATGTAATTAATGGTATTACCTATGATATCCTAGTGTAATTTTAATATAACTTTATATCATTATTATTTCATTCCATTTAATACAAAAAGAATAAATGAAAGTAGCATTCTTGCGTACGTACAACTTACCTTCTCCATGAACGGTACATTTCATTTCTTATCTCCAAATGTTATGTACTATTATAAGTACATATATATAATGTATATATATATATTATATTAAATCTAGATGATGGATATCATTCTGGAAGTATAATATATATATCTCTCATTTTGTTTTAATTCCATTAATATGACAACAAATGAAAGTATCATTCATGTCTATGTACGGCCTACCGTCTCCATGAACGGTGCTTTTAATTTTTTATCTCCAAATCCTATGGAATTGTATAAAATGAATATATACTGGATATATATGATATTAAAAACATCAATACTATTCTGGATATGATGTACCTATAACTACATGGAAAATTCTTTTCCAACAAGTTCAATTTTTACTCATCTACCGAACATCGACAAAAACATCTGATATGAACTCACTTTAATAACCAATTATTATAACATTATAATATGTGATATGAACTGAATAATAATATTTAAAGGGGTTCCTTATGAAATTATAAATTGACCAAATTTTATTATTCAGGTGATTATAGAAAGATCGTGTCTTGTCAGAACCCCTCTCTTTCTTTTTAAGTATACTCTTTTATGTCATTACTTTTAACCTCATATTTATAATTATTGGGATGTTTATTTATATTAATATTACTGTAATTTTTATTTTCATATGATGAGACACCATATTTTCACCCATCAAACCATTTTGGAAGTTTTGAGTGGCGCCGTTAGGCTGCCAAATTTTCGTAAGAGATCCAACCTCTCTCTTTATTTTTAAGTACTCTCTTTTATTTCATTTATTTTAAGCTCATCTTTCTTATGTTTGGGGATGTTATTTTATATTCCTAATACTGTAATTTTTTTTCATATTATGAGACACCATATTTGATCTCATAAATCCATTTTTGGACATTTTAAGTGCCTCTTTTAGGCTGTCGAGTTTTCGTAAGGGATTTTTCATCTCACATTTATTTTCGTGACACTTATGATACGTTTGACACTATTTCTTTTGAGTGGTGTATGTAATTCCCATTATTATACTCTTTGTGTAGTATAATTTCATTTATGGATATTCAATTCTTCATTTGTGACCCTTCTTCCCTGGGGTGTATTTTTCGAATGTTACCCAACTCAGTAAGGGAACCTTTCACCCTCCTCTTTTTAAAAGACTTCTTTTTTTATGTCTTTTAATTTACATCTTATTATGTTGGGTTATGTTCTTTTATATCCTTATTGATGTAAATTTTATATCTAAGTGACGAGATACCATTCACTCTCTCATTGACTGATTTTGAGTATTTTTAAGTGACGCTGTTAGGCTATCGAATTTCTACAAGGGAACGTCTTAACCCAATTTCGATTTCTTTGGGTTCAACTTGTACTTATTGAAAATGTCATCCTATGAATATGTGTGAATGACCTTTGATTGTTTCACACTTAATATACACTTGTATAGGGTGTGTATATATCTCTCACACATATTTATGTGATAGATTTATCCTTAATTTAGGGATACCATCTTTATAATAGATTCCATCTCAATTTACATTTCTATTGAGACTTCATTGTTGTTATGCACCAATTCACTCTTATATGGTTTATATACTGTCCTTTGGAATAATATATCATGAATCCATCTATTCTCATGATATTATAAAGTTCTAATTATATGTTATTCCTCAATTATTGTATTCAAGTGTCTCTCATTTTTTTAAAAACCCTTTAATTAAAATAGCATTTTACATGTTTTATTGATTTATTCTTATAAACATTTCTCTTCAATATCCATGTTTTCAAAATGGTTTTAAGTATTTATTTATATGGATATTAATTGTTTAAAATTTTAACAACTTTAAAGTGGTATGGGACACATTGATTCAAAAATCTCTTTATTAAATGTTTGAAATGATTTTGAAAATGTGTTTTAGAATGGATTCATTATTTCAATATCTTAAAATTTTATATTGTTATTAAAATGTGGGAATTTTATCTTTCCTTTGGCTTAATTTATGTTCTATGATATTTTCCTGGTTCTTGGGAATTTTTTATGAATATGGGTGGTTCTGTGATAAACTAAGGGCGGGTGAGCCCGATATAGCTCTCCAATGCATTGGGTAACGCGATAGAGTTAAACATTAAGGTTTCTCTGAAGATATTTAGGGAATATACATTGATGGGTATTCCAAATGTAACCATGAAGGTTACTCCATATGTAAGAATGTTATGAATTCCACAAGTTACCTTTATGCCTTATGATTTCTATGATTTATTCATGATTTGACGAGGTATGTTAAAATGCTTATGTTTTATGAGTAAAGTATGATTTTATACATGGACTAATGTTTTCTTTTCGTACTTTTATATCCCTTACTGAGCTTTTTATTCTCATCCCAAGTTTTCGAAATGTTTTTCACATGTCAAGGGAAAGGTTCATGATATGATGATAGTGTCAAGGAAGTTTCAAGAAAGAATAAATGTTTTATTTTAAATATGTTTCCGTTGATTGGAAAAAATGAATACTATCTTTTATGTAACCCCTTTTTTAAATGTGGAATTTAATTCATGATTTATGATCAAATTCTCTAAAACTATAAACCTAATAATATTCTCAATGTGAATTATTCATTTAATTCATTATTAAGTAATGTTTAAGGTCGGGGCCCTATAGTTGGTATCAAAGGTCGGTTTAGATAACTTTAGAGGTTAGGGTATTCTCTAAGCATAAGTGACATTACCATAATGGTTAGGATTTCAGAAAGTGTCCAAGTTTTAGATAATGTGAATGAGTAAGTATATCTTAGTGTTTATCTTCCCCATTAATATATGATAGATTTGTTGATATACTCACACTGACATTTCTATATTTAGTAAATGGATGGATCTAGCAGGAACTAAAGTGACAATAGGTTTGAAGGAAACTGTGGGGGTTCTCTGATTAAGAGACTAGATGAAATGGGGGATTCAATGAGGAAAATCATGGTTGGTCTAAACAAACTATCATGGATTCATGATCATCCGCCTGAACGTTGGTATGTTCTGTAATGCATCATGTACGAGATGACCAATCGATGTGGAATTTCAGGTAATAATGATAAAGGTAACCATTAGAGTTTATATGATCCATACTTTTGAGGTAATTATGGGTTATTATATGTTATGATGGAAATTTAAAGGCAGGATATAAACATGAGGTTAAAATATGTTATGATTATTTTTGAAGATTTTATCTCATTTTTGGGAATTTTTTAAGAATTATATTGTTTTGGAAAAAGGACAACACCCAGACTGTCTGACAACCCATCGTGTCTGAAAAAGCTGTGGGAATCGAACCCACATCCAGAGTGCGACTGGTATTTATCGCCTACCACTGGACTATGTGATGTCCCCCGTTAGTTTGACTAAATCTTTTTAGTTAGATGATTTTGGGAATCAAGAGTAAGTTTATTTTGGGTTATCTATTGAAATGATTAACTTATCCTGGAGGATATGTGATTAGGTTAATTACTTTTTAATATGATAATTTTAGAGAAAGTGATGTTTTTTGGAGATAAAAATTAATTTGTACCTTGGAAGAATATGTGATTAAATCCATCAAATATTCGGGTTTCAATCTTAGTTTGGTTTACATTGAAGTATTTAATGGGAAATTGTTTATCGAATGGTCTTCGTTGAACATTGGGTTTTTTGGACAAATTTTCGATATTAAGAATATATTTTCTTTTTATAAAGGATCACACTTTTGTTGATTATCTGATCTCATACTAAAAATTTTGGTTTTGGTTTTTTTCTAAAGACATGGGAAATATATAGTTCTCTTTTGTGGATTTGGTGATTCTCAAGAAGTTGATTATAGTACTCTTAATGCAAACAAGTCTTCCTAAATAGTCGTCTTTTGGAGAAAATATGTGTTTGATTAAGGAATCTAGTAAAAGTTGAAAGTCTATGTCACAAGTAAGTATATTTCATCATGATTTAGTTAAGCTCAAAAATAAATTCCTCAATGAATATTAACTTAAAACAAAAATGATGTTTGTTAACTTTTCCTACTGGGGAATCGAATACCGTTTAAACCATCACATGTTTGTGATTTTCGTATTGTTAACTTTCTCCTAGATATGTTTACTATCACTCTCCCTCAGAACATGACCCTTTATTTTTTCCTCCATATCCTGGTTTTCCTTCATGGAATCCTAGTATGGGTTAACTCATGTGACGTTTGTACTTCTCTTTCTTTATTTTAAAGTGATTTTTTTACTGACTCTTGTTCCGATGTGGGATTTTCAATGAAGTTTCCAAGCGCAATTTTAAAATTGCAAGGACGCAATTCCCAAAAGGGGGGAAGGATGTAACACCCCAGGTAAATAAAGAATATGAAATTTTCACATTTATCAATATTTTTTAATAAAATATTAATATTACTTTAAAGGGGACTCTATGCTCGATGGCACACCCAATACGCAAAAACAAGTTTCTTGGGAATCTTACGTTGCACTCTAATAATAAAATAATATCATTTTAAATGGTAGTAAATGCCTAGTCATTGTAATTACGGGAATGAACAAAACTAACTACAAAATTATGATATATGTATTTCAAATATTATTACTTTTTACAAAAAAATTTAGAAGATTAAAAAATGCAAATGAATCCAATTTTAAGCGTAAACATTCTAATATTCTTTAAAAGGTCGATTAACTACATTTTGATGGCGAACCACTTTTAAATCCACTTTTTGACAATTTTATGTGTTATATTTTACAAAATAAAATTTTTCGTTAGAATCGAGACATCAAAATTTACTTTGTCTAAATTTTTGGTATTTTTCCGATAAAGATCCTTTCTAATGAATAGTGAAAAATATTGTATTTTAATTCAAAACCACTTTTTAATATAATTCATTTATATAATTAGATTATCATTTGAATTGTTTTTAAAGTGAAATTAAAATATATTTTTACCATTTAATCCAATAGTGGTCATTGGAATTAATTTCACTTTGAAATTGGACTTAAACTAGTGTCAATATTTTAATAGATATTGTTTCTTAAAAACACGATATTTATTTTGACAATGGGAATTAATTATTAAATTAATTAATGCGACTTATATGTTTTGAATTTTTTAAAATAGACATAATTTTTGAATTCGGAATATCAAATATATCTTAGGGTGAATTTTTTGTATTTTTCTGAAAAACATCAATTTTTGATGAATAGTGAAACCACTAAGTGGTAGTTTAAAAACTTTTTTTCGTTTAAATGAAACTTTACCACTTCTGTGGTTTGAATTTAAAAAATTCGACATACATGGTTGTCATTAGTATTTAAAATGTTGTTCAATGGTATTAAAATAATTTTTTTGGGAATAGTAACTCTTAAGTTTTTAATCGCGATTAGAGGTAATTAGTGTAATTTAAGGTAAAGATAATGTTATAATAATATGAAATGACCTTGACACATGTTATACCATTATTTTAAGAGTCATGGCCGACCAAGACAATCCATGGGTCAACATGGGGACCCCATGGAGCCACTTTGGTTGGAAAATGACATTAATACCTTTTTATTTAATGTTAAAATTAAAATGTCACAAACATGTGTTATTTTACTAAAACAATTTTTACATTGGGTTATATAAGTCATAATTTTGACTATAAATATTTATTAGAAAGATAAAAATATTTACTACATCATTATAGTTTTTTTATAATTTTTATACATAATATAAATTAATTTATTTTTGACACCGTGATGATACAGTGATTACCTCATAAATGAGAGATTTAAATAAAATGAGACGATAGGGTAAAATATAAGTCTTAAACTTGTAAAAAACCTACTGGATGGGTGTATTTAGAAACATTATCACCTTATCGTCGAAATATATCCTTTTGGGACCTTTAAAATCCAAAAATCATTTTATAATAAAGTAATATTTTATAACATTCCAAGAGTGCCCCTCCTCTCCTCTTATAAAAGGCCCCCACCTCTACCACCTTACACACACCTCTCAAGAATTTGGCTCGGAAAACCCCTGCCCATTTCATCTCTCCACATCAATATCTTCATCATTGAAGCCTCACATTGTGCAGAATCCTTTCCAAGGAAGCCATTGAGCTCAAATCAAAGAGAGTTACCCGATTTAAAGGTAATGTCTTCCCTTGTGTTCTTTTGTTTTATTTTGCTTCTCCAAACCCCTAATATCTTTTTATTACTTTGTTTTTTGCAAAAAACCAGTATATTAAATATACTAGGATTTTTTCATAAGAAGGATTCGAGCTACATTTTCACACACCTCCGTCTAATGGTTAAAGAACACATTGTTTCTGTTTATGGCGAATTATCGTGTCACGAAACGATGATTGTTCAATATTCTTTTAACACCTTCAAAGGTGGCCATTAAGATGTCACTATATTTATATATAATATATAATATGTTTATGTTTTCCTTAACCATCTTTATTTTTCATTTATGCAACACTTTTATGGTTTCCATTATGGGTAAACGTGATATCTTCATTTTAGAAAGTGCGGACTACCGCCCCCTCAAAGTGATTTGATTCGTTATTGCCATATGTGGGACATATAAAGGATGGAATTAATGGTATTACATATTATATCCTACTGGAATTTTTATATAACATTATATCATTGTCATTTCATTCCATTGAACACACAAAAAAAAGAAATGAATGTAGCGTTCATGCGTACGTACGGCTTACCGTCTCTATGAACGGTACATTTCATTTCTTATCTCCAAATGTTATTTACTATTATATGTACATATATATAATGGATATATATAATATATTACATATAAATGATTGATATCATTCTTTAATTATAATATATATATCTCTCATTTTGTTTTAATTCCATTAATATGAAAAAAATGAAAGTAGCATTTATGCCTACGTATGGCCTACCGTCTCCATGAACAGTGCTTTTAATTTTTTTATTTCCAAATGCTATGGAATAGTATATAATGATTATATAATGTATATATATTATATTTAAATCATCAATACTATTCTGGATATTATGTACCTATAACTACATGGAAAATTCATTTCCAACAAGTTCAATTTTTACTCATGTACCGAACATCGACAAAAACGTCTGATATGAACTTACATTATTAACCAATTATTATAACATTATAATATGTGATATGAACTGAAAAATAATCTTTAAATGAGGTCCTTATGAAATTATAAATTGACCAAATTTTATTATTCAGGAGGTTAAAGAATGATCGAGTCATGTCGGACACGAGGTAAGGGATCCTACCCCTCTCTCTCTTTTTATGTATACTCTTTTATGTCATTCCTTTTAATATAATATTTATAATGATTGGGATGTTATTTTATATTAATATTACTTTAATTTTTATGTTTATATGACGAGACACCCTATTTTCACTCATCAAGCCATTTTGGATGTTTTGAGTGGCGTCGTTAGGCTGCCGAATTTTCGTAACAGATCCAACCACTCTATTTATTTTTAATGACTCTATTTTATGTAATTTCTTTTAAGCTCATCTTTATTATGTTTGGGGATGTTATTTTATATTCCTAATACTATAGTTTTTATGTTCATATTATGAGAGACCCTATTTGATCTCATAAATCCATTTTTGGAAGTTTTATGTGGTGCTGTTAGGCTGTCGAGTTTTCGTAAGATATTTTTCATCTCACTTTTATTTTCATGAAATTTATGCTACGTTCGACACTATTTACTTTGAGTGGTGTATGAAATTCCCATTATTATACTCTTTTTTTAGTATAATATCATTTATGGGTATTTAAATCTTTTTTGTATGTCCCTTCTTCCCTAGGATGTATGTTTCGAATGTTACCCAACTCGGTAAGGGGACCTTTCACCCTCCTCTTTTTAAAAGAATTCTTTTGTTATGTCTTTTAATTTACATCTTATTATATTGGGATATGTTCTTATATATCCTTATTTATGTAAATTTTATGTCCAAGTGATGAGATACCATTCACTCTCTCATCAACTAATTTTCTTAATTTTGAAGTGACGTCGTTAGGCTGTCGAATTTTTACAAGGGAACGTCTTAACCCAATTTAGATTTCTTTTAGTACAACATGTACTTCTTGAACATGTCATCCTATGAATATGTGTGAATGACCTCTGATTGTTTCACACATAATATCCACTTATATTCAGTGTATTTATATTTCTTACACATAATTATGTGATATATTTATCCATAATTTAAGGATACCATCTTTATAATGGACTCCATCTCAATGTGCATTTCTATTGAGACTTCATTGTTGTTATGCACCAATTAAATCTTATATGGTGTATATACTATCCTTTGAAATAATATATCATGAATCCCTTTATTATCATGATATTATAATGTTCTGATTAAATGTTATTCCTTACTTATTGTATTCAAGTGTCTCTCATTTTGTTAAAAACCCTTTAACTAAAATATCGTTTTAAATGTTTTAATGATTTATTATTATAAATATTTCTCATTAATATCCATGTTTTCAAAATGGGTTTAAGTATTTATTTATATGGATATTAATGGTTTAAAATTTTAAAAGCTTCAATGTGGTATGGGACACATTGATTAAAAAATCTCTTTATTAAATATTTGAAATGATTTTGAAAATTGTTTTTAGAATGGATTCATTATTTCAATATCTTAAAATGTTATATTGTTATTACAATGTGGAAATTATATATTTCCTTTATGTTTAAGTTATGTTATATAATTATGTTATGTATCTTTGGCATTTTTTATGAATATGGGTGGTTTCGTGACAAACTAAGGGCAGGTGATCCCGATATAGCTCCCCAATGCATTGGGTAACGAGAAGGAGTTAAACATTAAGGTTTTTCCAAAGAGATTTAGGGAATATACTATGATGGGTATTCCAACCATAACCAAGAGGGTTACTCCCTACGTAAGAATGTTATGAATTCCTCAAGTTACCTTTATGCCTTATGGTTTCTATGATTTATTCATGATTTGCTTATGTATGTTAAAATGCTTATGTTTTATGAGTAAAGTATGATTTCATACATGGACTAATGTTTTCTTTTCGTACTTTTATATCCCTAACTGAGCTTTTTATGCTCATCCCATGTTTTTGAAATTATTTTCACAGGTCAAGGGAAAGGTGCATGATATGATGATAGTGTCAAGGAAGTGTTAGGAATGAATCCATGTTTTATTTTAAATATGTTTCAGTTGATGTGGAAAACGAATACTATCTTTTATGTAACCACTTTGTTTAAATGTGGAATGTAATTCATGATTTATGATCTAATTATCTAAAACTCTAAACCTGAAAAAATTCTCAATGTGAATTATTCATTTAATTCCATATCAAGTAAGGTTTAAGGCCAGGGCCCTATACTCCACACATCACTTATTAAGTCAAATGCATTCCCCATATTAATAGGTTTAAACATATCATAAACCATAACATAATCGTATCACATAAACATGCATAAAGGAAACATAAAATTTCCACATTTCAATCACAAGTAATCAATACAACACATTGATATAATAAAACCATTTTCAATACCAAAATAAAATAAAAGTAAAACATGGTATTTATGTTTTATTTTTTAAAAAAAGTTATGGCTTGTAGAGGAAGCCAAAACTCAAATAATGGTCACGATGGTGAAGAAGTCATTGTCGCCGCATACATACGACAAACAAAACATTCCCTTTTATCATTGAGTAAAACGCTTTGTATAAAAAAATTTCCTTTTGAATAAAAATAAAATTAAAAATGGTTTATACACCATATAAAATAAATTTGTGTATAAAACAAAATATGCCTCAATGAAAGGAGATTGAGACGAAGTCCCTTACCTCTTGTCCGACTTGACTCGATCATTATTTAACATCCGGAATAATAAACTAGAGTTAATTTCTATTTTCTTAAGAACCTTTTTCAAGTTAATTATTCCTTTTATATCACTTATTCCCATGTTATGAAAATTATGTAGTCAATTAAGTTAATAACGTCCATTTTGTCGATCTTTGGTACTTGAGTCAACAATAAACTTCTTATAATTACAAGTTGTTTATGTGGTAGAATGTCCATTTTCTACAGAATTATATTAATGATGTAGATATCTTATATATCATATATATATCCAGTATATAAATGAATTTATAATATTATATAACATTTAGAGGTAAGAAATGAAATGCACCGTTCATGGAGACGGTAAGTCATACGTAAGCATGATCGCTACTTTCATTTCTATTTCGTATTTAATGGAATAAAATCATAATTATATAAAGGTATATTATAATTCCAGTATAATATCATATATAATATCATTTACTCCATCCTTTATACATCCCACATATGGCTTTAATTATTAAAATCACTTTGAGGGGGTGGTAGTCCGCACTTCCTAAAATGAAATTATCGCGTTTACCCATAATGGAAATCATAATGTTATGCCATAAATGAAAAATAAATAAGAATAAATAAAACATAATCATAATATATATATCATATATAGAAATACTTTCATCATTATGGCCACCATGAGATGTGTTAAAAGAAGATTGAACAATCATCGTTTCGTGACGGGGTAATTCCCCACCCAAAGAAACAATATGTTCTTTAACCATTACATGAAGTTGTGTATAAGTGTAAATCAAATCATTCGCATAAAAACATCCTAGTATATTGAAGATATTGGTGTTGTTACAAAATAAAGTAATAAAAAGTGTTTAAGGGGTTGGAGAAGAAAAATAATACAAAAGAACATAAAAGAATACATTACCTAAAAATCGGGTAACTCTTTTTGTTTTGTGAAAAAGGCTTCCTTGGAATGACTTATGCCCAAAGTGAGGCTACTAAGAGTAAGAGAGGGAAGTTGAGAGAGTATTTCGGCAGTGTTTGGCTGAGCCAAATGGCCTTGATGGTGTGAATAATGTTGTAGAGGAGGGGGCCTTTTATAAGAGGAGAGGATGGGTACTCTTGGAATGTCATGAAATGTCACTTCTTTTTAAAATGCTTTTCGGATTTTAAAGGACCCACAATTATATTTTTCGATGATAAGGTGATAAGGGTTCGAAATATACTCATACAATAGGTTTTTGACAAGTGTAAGTCTTAGATTTTACATTATCTTTTCCTTTTATTTAAATCGTTAATTAATGAGGTAACCGCTGCATCATCATGGTGTCATAAATATATTTATTTTTTTACTATCTAAAAATTATAAAAAACATTCAATGTTGTAGGAAATATTTTTATATTTACAATTAATCTTTACAGTCAAAAATATGATTGTATAACTCCCATGTGAAAATTGTTTTAGTAAAACAATACATGTTTGTGACATTTTTATTTTAACTTTAAATAAAATGTTATTAATGTCATTTTCTTAACCAAGTGGCACCATGGGCCCCCCAAGATGACCCATGGATTGTCTTGGTCTGCCATTACTCATCCAATAAGTTTAAGACAGGTTTAAAGGTAATTTCATATTATTATGTCATTATATTTACCTTAAATTACACTAATTACCAGTAATCACGATTAATGAAACCTAACAGTTACTATTCACCAAAAATTATTTTATTCCCATTGAACCAAATTTTAATTCATAATGACAATGATTTATGTTGGATTTTTGAAATTCAAATCACAATGGTCTTAAAATTTTATTTAAAAAAAATCAGTTTTTAACTACCACTTAGTGGTTTCACTATTCATCAAAAATTGAAGTTTTTCAGAAAAATACCAAAAATTCACTCTAAGATATATTTGATATTCTGAATTCCAAAATGAATTCTATTTTACAAAATTAAAAACATATAAGTTGCATTAATTAATTTAATAAATAATTCTCGTTGTCAGAACAAATAGCACGTTTTTAAGAAACAATATCAATCAAAAGATAGACAATTGTTTATGTCCAATTTCAAAGTAAAATTAATTCTAATGACCACCATTGGATAAAATAGTAAAATTATATTCTAATTATCTTTTAAAACCACTCAATATTATAATTTATCACTATAAATTATTTTTATTAAAAAATGTGTTTTTATGTATTTTTCACTATTCATCGAAAATTGGATGTTCTCAAAAAATACCAAAAATTAAGCATTTGATAATTTAGATATTAAAAATCCAAAAATTAAGTCCATATTGAAATATAAAATTTTTATAATTTCAAAAAGTGGGTATTATTATTCATAACAGTTACTTTGATTGGTTACGGTGTGTTAGAATCTCGAACTTGCGTACAATGCAAGCTATTACATTATTAAAAGAGAAGTATACCATGGAAGCATGGGGTGTTACATTATCCCCTCCTTCAATAAATTTCACCCTCGCAATTTGAAATTTTTTTTCAAAAATAAAACGGTGAAAATCGAATATACCTTTGTGGAAAACCCACATCGGAAATAAGGTTAAAAAAATTTACCCATAATAAGAGATAAAAGGAAATGAAAAAAAGTAACCACCAAATTATGATCTCAATTAGGAGAACATTGGTAGAAATTAGAGACCTATAATTAGAGGAAAAATATAAATATTCATAGGAAATGATTGAGTTCATCAATCACAAACAAGTGTAAAATTGAGGGCCTCAAAGCCTTCAATATATGTTGATTTAAAATATCATCAGTTCAACAAAACATAAGGTATTAGGATAACACATTTTTTGTTTTAATATCCCTTTCCTAAAGTTTAAGAATTAATTTATTCATAGAATAAGATATAGGTATATGTATATGCTTGACATATAGAGTTTCAACCTTCAACTAACTTCTACCACAAACTCATCTTTCACTCAAAATGATAATAGAACTCAAAAATATTATATTTATCTTAATAGTACAAGGTTCAAAATCTTAACCCATACCATTTAGATTAGGAAAACTATTTTTTAATAACCAGGGACTTCTTATAGTCTTTTGGTAGGTAATAAAGTCCTGTCAGACTATGGTTGTGGGCTCGATTCTTATAGCTTTGTCCGACGTGACGAGTTATCCCCCGACCTGAAGGTTATCCTTTTCCTAAAACAATAGTATTATAATATTCCAAAAATAATCTTCAGAAATGTTTTAACATTAAACAATACTATCCAAAGTTAAACTTAATCCATTACAACCTTTATAGTTATCCAACATTCCTATGTCCAGACATTCTCTAAAAGGTCTCTAAATTCCAAAATCAACTCATTACATTCCCCAAACAAAGTAAAGTTTCTCTTATTGTCACATACTGAAAATATGATTACTTTCATCATATTAAAACATTAATGAAAGCAACAAGTACTGCAGTACAATACATATATATATCACATTATTATTATAACCATAATGTAGTTCTTGAGTCCAAAAACACAAATACAATAATTATTCAACTTCAACTATAGTAACAACATAATATTGGCCTTGATCCCTTGTCCTATTCTGAGGTAGGTTTCCTTGGTATTTAGGGAATTCATTTGCATAATGCCCCATTTCTCTACAATTGTAGTATTCAACATTGACAGCCTCTTTCTTTCCCTTGCAATCACGAGCCTGGTGACCTTTTCCCCAACATTTAAACCAAACTCCCATTCCATTTAGGAAAGTACCGAGGTGATTTTTCCCACAATTATTGAATAATAGAAAATCCTTCTCTCCCTTATTCCCTTTATCTTTCTCTTATTCCACCATTATATTCTTCTCTTTCTTTACATTATTGAAATAATATTTAGATAATTCCTTTACTATCTTGATAGAACACGAGACTATATATTCGTACGTTGAGAAAGATTTTGATACTATAGCTTGGCAGAGAAATGGTTTTTACCCATCAAAGAAATGATCAATCTTACTTCTTGGGTTATGTATATAATCTATAGCATTCCTTGCTATCCTTGTAATGTTTTCCTCATACATTGCGACATTCTCATCCTTATTTTGTCATAGACTCATAAATTTCATTTACAAATCTTCTTGATGGTCACGAGGAAAGTATTTTTCTTATAAAATATCTTTAAAATCCCTCCATTCCATATTTGATACTTCATCATCTTCTTTCACATTTTGAATCAATGACCACCATTGATCAACATCACCAGTGAGGCGGTAAACTGCCATGATAACCTTTTCCCTTTTACTACTCCCCAAGGCATGGAATATTTTCTCTATGGAATTTATCCATTTCTCAGCTACTAAGGGATTTGTACTCTAATTGAATGTTGGTGGTTGTTTCCTCATGAAGCTATCTAACATTGATCCTCCACGTTTTAGATCAGGGTTCTCCATACGAGTAAGGTTTTTATTCATAACCAGATTGAGTTGTCCCAGTATAGCGATAAGCTAATCAGCACTAGTTGTATCACCATCTCCACTATAATTATCTTAAGCAGGAGGGAAATCCATATATGGTGTGCGTGGATTGATACGGTTTCCATTCCTTCCACTAGGCGCCATTTCTAAACAATGTCATAAACTAGATTAGTTTATGAATTGAAATACCTAATAACAAACTTGAAAAACACTTAACATAAATTGAACTATTTATGGATATAATCCATAATCATAAAAATATTTTCATTGAGTAAGTATATACTCATAAACCCTTCATAATGGTTTGTAAAGAAAATGAGAATTATCCTATGCATATCCCCT
Organism: Viscum album; assembly: GCA_963277665.1. Classification (NCBI taxonomy): domain Eukaryota; kingdom Viridiplantae; phylum Streptophyta; class Magnoliopsida; order Santalales; family Viscaceae; genus Viscum; species Viscum album. The sequence goes on from OY728160.1 coordinate 1,859,280,065, forward strand.
GGGAGTGTCGTAACCATGAGTGCAGCAAGACCCATTGTCGTGCACCTCTTCCCGTTCGAGTCTAGCTCAAAGTGGTGTTTTCGGGTTTTACCCCTAGGTACATATGTGCCAGAGCCGCCTCTACCTTCTTGTATCCAGACAAGGATGTATTGCTCGGAAAACCCACAAAATCTCTACAATACCAAAATTATAGGATGTTCTTCTATACTAATCATAAAATTCCATCTTGGGGCTAGGTGCTCTAATCAGAGTTTATCTAAATCTAGTTTCAAATGTTAGTACTAAACTAACTTTGATACCAACTGTAATGCCCCGACCCCAGTTTCCCAGAGTTGGTTCATTATTACGTAACATTGGCATGATCACAAAAGATCATGTCTCAAAAGGCTGATTAGTTTATTATACTTGGAAACACTAGAGTCATTCATAAATTTTACATTACATCTCAAAGTGAAAAACTAAAATAACATAGTCTCTATAGTCCACACTCATATACCCTTCAGACTATCCCTGCAGGTCAGTCATAAAATATTTCTAAACATCCTGGGAAAAATAAATCATAGAAAGGGGTGAGCTCAGATGCTCAGTAAGGATAACAATATATTGGAAACTTTCATAAATAAACATAAACATTTAAGGCAATGTATAACTAAAACAAAAGCCATTAAAACATGAACATCATCATAATATGGAAAAATTAAAATGATATAATGTCATTTACTTATTCACATGGATATTCTACTAGTCGAATAATCACATTCAATACCAATAACCACTTTCATAATGATGGAATGCATAATTCCAGAATATCATAACCACGTAGCCAAGGCCTCATGCAAAGACTACAAATAAGATTTTGTCAAGGCCTCATGCCAAGACACTAGTTTTTCTCATGATACCTACCGATGTATCGATGACTTATAGGGGGCTCCACCCATCACTTATTATGTCCAATGCATTCCTCATATGAACAGGTTTAAAGATATCATAAACCATAACATAATCATATCACATAAACATGCATAAAGGAAACATAACATTTTCACATTTCAATAAAAAGATATCAATACAACACATTGATATAATTAAACCATTTTCAATACCAAAAAAAAATAACATTAAAACATGGTATTTATTTTTCATTTTAAAAAAATGTTATTCCATGTAGAGGTAGTCGAAACTCAAATAAAGGTCACGGCGGCGAATAAGTCATTATCGCCACATACGTACAAAAAAAAATTCCATTTTGTCATTTAGTACAATGCTTCATATAAAAACGATTCCTTTTGAATAAATTAAAAATTAAAATGGGTTTATAAACCGTATAAAAGAAAGTTCTGTATAAAACAAAATAGGCCTCAATGAAAGTAGATTGAGATGAAGTCCCATATCTCATGTCAGATATGACTCGATCATTCATTAACCTCATGAATAATAAACTAGAGTCAATTTAGACATACATAAGAAATTTTTTCAAGTTCATTATTCCTTTTATATCACTAATTACCATGTTATGAAAATTATGTAGTCATTTAAGTTAATAACGGTAGTTTTGTCGATCTTTGGTACTTGAGTCAACAATAAACTTCTTATAATTACAAGTTATTAATGTGGTATAATATACATTATCTACATAATTATATTAATTATTTAGATATCATATATATCATATATATCTAGTATATACATGCATTTATAATATTACATAACATTTAGAGGTAAGAAATGAAATGCACCATTCATCGAGACGGTAAGCCGTACGTACGCAAGAACGCTACTTTAATTTCTAATTCATATTTAATGGAATTAAATAATAATGATATGAAAGTGTATTATAATTCCAGTATAATATCATATATAATATCATTTATTCCTTCCTTTATACGTCCCACATATGGCATTAACGATTCAAATCACTATGAGGGGGCGGTAGTCCGCACTTCCTAAAATGAAATTATCGCGTTTACCCATAATGGAAATCATAAAGGTATGCCATAAATGAAAAAAATGAATAATAAATAAAACATAAAAATTTGATATATATATCATATATAGAAATATTTTCATCATAATGGCCACTATGATAGGTGTTAAAAGAAGATTGAACAATCATCATTACGTGAGGCAGAAATTCCCCACCCACAGAAACAGTATGTTCTTTAACCATTTGACGAAGGTGTTTGTAATTGTAAATACATTATTTCTCGTAAAAACATACTAGTATATTTAAGATACTTGTTTTGATACAAAATAATGTAATAAAAATAGTTTAAGGGGTTGGAGAAGCAAAATAATACAAAAGAACATAAGAGAATACATTACCTTAAAATCAGGTAACTCTTTTTGTTTTGAGCCAAAGGCTTACATGGGAATACCTCTGCCCAAAGTGAGGATTCTAGGAGTAATAGAGGGACGTTGATAGAGTATTTGGTCAGATTTTGGCCTAGCCAAATGGATTTTATGTTGTGAATAAGGTGGTAGAGGTGGGGGCCTTTTATAAGAGGAGAGGAGGGGCACTCTTGTAAAGTCATGAAATGTCACACTATTTTAAAATGATTTTCGGATTTTAAAGGTCCCAAAATTAAATATTTAGAGGATAGGGGGATAAAGGTTCGAAATATACTCATAAAATAGGTTTTTGACAAGTGTATGTCTTATATTTTACATTATCTTTTCATTTTATTTAAATATTTAATTAATGAGGTAATCGTTGCATCATCATAGTGTCATAAATAAATTTATTTTTTTAATGTCTAAATATTATAAAAAAATACCATGTTGTATGAAATATTTTTAACATTCCAATTAATATTAATAGTCTAAAATATGACTCGTATAACCCCATGTAAAAATTGTATTAGTAATATAATACATGTTTGTGACATTTTTATTTTATCTTTAAATAAAATGTTATTAATGTCATTTTCTTACCCAAGTTGCTCAATGGGGGCCCCAAGTTGACTCATGTATTGTCTTGGTCTTCCATGACTCATCCAATAATTTTAGGACAAGTTTAAATGTAGTTTCATATTATTATATCATTATATTTACCTTAAATTACACTAATTACCTTTAATCGCGGTTAATAGAAACTAAAATTTACTATTAACAAAAAATTATTTTAATCCCATTGAACAAAATTTTACTTCCTAATGACAATGATGTATGTCGGATTTTTTAAATTCAAATCACAGATGTGGTAAAATTTCATTTAAACAAAAAAATCAGTTTTTTAACTAGCACTTAGTGGTTTCACTATTCATCAAAAATTTATGTTTTTTAGAAAAATACAAAAATTTCACTATAAGATATATTTTATATTCAAAATTAAAAAATGTTGTCTATTTTACATAATTCAAAACATATAATTAACATTAATTAATTTAATAATTAATTCCCATTGTCAAAACAAATAGTGCATTTTTATGAAACAATATCAATCAAAAGATTGACAATTGTTTATGTCCAATTTCAAAGTGAATTTAATTATAATGACCACCATTTTATAAAATAGTAAAATTATATTCTAATTATACTTTTAAACCACTAAATAGTATAATTTATCACTATAAATTATTTTGATTAAAAAAGTTTCTTTTAAGTATTTTCACTATTCATCGAAAATTTGATGTTCTCAGAAAAATACCAAAAATTCAGCATAGGATAGTTTCGATATTCCAAATACAAAAATTAAGACCATTTTGAAATATAAAATTTATATAATTTCAAAAAGTGGGTATTACTATTCATAATGGCTACTTTGATTGGTCACGGTGTGTTAGAATCTCGAACTTGCTTACATTGCAAGCGGTTGCATTATTGAAAGAGAAACCAACCGTGGAAGCTTGGGGAGTTACATAATTCCTACTACCTAAAAGAAACCTAAGAAACAAATCCAACTTTACAATAAATTATGCATATTTTAATTTTTTCCTATAGTGGATAGTGCTCAGTATTTTCATACATAATACCACTTTATATAGGTTCTCCCAAAGTGTAAAAACTAGGAAACTAATTTAACATTTCCAATTAAATGAAACTTATTGAAATTGTTTGAATAATGGAAGACTAATAAATAATAGTCATAAAAATTAATTAGATCTCATGTAATTGAAACCTTATTTGAACATACATAACCTCATAAATTAATGAACATATACATTTTTTATTGTACCAAACTAGATAATAGTCCCATTGAAAAAAAACCAAAATCATAAATTATATGAAAATTAAATGATATGTAATAATTCTGAAAAAAATGCCGTATATATTTTTTTTGATAACATTGTAAGAACATATAAGTCAGGTTTTTAAATCTTATTGACATTTATAATCATTCGTTCATGTGGTTATCATCATAATAATCCTATATCCGATGAGTTTAAAAATGACTCTATAGATACAAATTCATTTAATTTTTTCCAGTGGAACCTTTCTTGATAGAACTTATCAGTCAACCTACATTTAGTAGAACACTGAATAACTTCCCACCATCATACATCATACAGTTTGTAATGTAAAACACTTCCACTCATAAATTGTTAAAACTATCTATCAAGAAACATCATCATATTCTCTATGAAATGATTTATCCTTTAAATATGGTTGAAAAAATTGTTCTCACATTTATGGACACCTAAAATAAATGTCTTCTTTATCTAAGAATGTTGGCTAAAATGTCTTCATTTTTTATTATTTTTATTTTTACAAATAAATACATGAGTTTTAGATTCTAACATTTTCAATCCTTCCCATTTATACATTTTGGAAATTTTATAATTTTGAACATACCTATTCAAGTCTCATCATATCAATTTCATGCGAATAAGATTCTGTATTTTCTATCCTGTTACATATTCTAATCAGATAATTATTATCTTTATTTTTTATTTTTTTATACATTTATACTCATGAAAATAATATATTGATATATCGTTGTATGAATTTATTTTTCCTACAAAAAATATATGTTGTTCTGATTCTAGTTAAGTGTGTGCATTAAAAATGAATTACGACTCTCCATATTGAAACCCAACATTTGATAACCTTTTGTCTAGTGACACATCATCAATATTCTCAGTAATATCTATCTTGTGCAATTCATTCATTAATAACTTTATAGCACTCTCCCATTGTATTAATTATTGTATCATTATATTATTATGATATAAGGATGTTTTTATATATCTTAGCATCTTATGATGTTGAAAGAATGTGTCTTAATATATATAAGGAAACATCCTATACTCCACACGTAAATTCATAAAAAAATTTATAACATATTATTACTAACATATTTATAACATATTTAATGAAAAAAATATTTTCAGAATCTGTTCTCAACAAATAATAAAATATTTTTATTACTGAATAAAAAAAGATATTCATGTTTTATTCTAATTCTATTAAAATACGATTATGATGGATTTTATCATTATTTATGGAATTGAATTTGGTTATGGAACATAATGGGAAGATGGTCATTGATTACATGGATTTAGAGAAAAAAATTTATATGATATATATTTCACATCTCTTTTGAGTTACTTTTTCATGGAATATGGTGTACATTTTACACATGTATTAATAAATGTATTATCATCCCTAATTGTCTTTGATATTATAAAATTATTGTATGTATGAGTAATCATGTTAAGGAATGTTACAATGGAAAATGTGATGATGAACACAATAAAATTCAAAACATGAGTGGGGTAAGAATTGATAAAATAATTGATATACTATAATAATTAAATCATTCTACCATGAATTACATGAAATTTTTGGAAAAAATATTTGAGTTAATGTTGTAGTTGAGAACTTTATTTGTCAGGGACCTCCAAAATTTATAAGTTCTTATAATAAAATAATCAATGAAAATTTTATTATCCTAATTGAGAAGATATTATCGATCAATAAATTCCACGAAAAAGATATGTTCATGGAATTTTTTACCCTCAATGATTTACAACTAGATCATTTGTGGACAATTATCGAGAATACATGACCACATATGACACAAAATCTATTGTGTAGGAAAAATTCAATATTTTATTCAACAATAAATAATTTCCATTAACTCTCCATGAAAAACATTTGAGGGATTTAATTTAACATAATCCAAAGGGACATGAATAAATTATATATTATGAGTAGAAATTCCAATGGATTCCAGGATATGCCAATTTTTTATTTTTAATAATGAAGTTAATTTTACTGATTGTTTAGTGGTATAAGGTAATTTTTAATAATTAATTTTAAAAATTATTTCATTAATTTCTATGAATAATTTATCTTATATTCACTTATGGTTTATATATAAATGGTTGATTCATAATGTTTTCATGAGGCTGGATATAAGTAGTGGATAATAGATTTTAAATATATTGGATCATTTGATAATAAATTTATTCTATTAATGTACAATATTCCATATGTTACAAGTGTGAATAAATCAAACATGAAACTATTTCAATGGTACATAGAAATTATTTCAATGTGTAAAGTTTAGAAAATAATTGAATTCATGAAGAAGTGAGATAAATAATCCCATTAATATGATCAGATGCATAAATATTTTTATCAATCCACATCCTACAATCCAATGTTTAAAATGCTGGGAACAAGGAAACTATACAACCAATGCATTATGAAAATGGATTTTGAAGATAACCAATGACATTGACCCCTAAGGATAAAATATAGAGGGAATGATTATGTTATTACTACTGTATAAGTGGATCAAGGGAACTAGGTTGTCATAGTCATGTTAATTATTCAGTCAAAAATTGTGAATGTACTATTTGATTATGGTTCTATGAACTTCTTCATATCATTGGATTTTTGTAAAGTAATTAAAAGCCCAAAATTACATTAATGTTAAATTATTAGTGATAACTACTAATTCGGCGATTGATGTATCTCAATTGTATAACACTTACCTAGATGATATATGTTCCATGAGTCTCTTAGTGATTCTTTTAATAGTACCTTTATTGCAATTATATGTTACTCTAGGAATTAACTAGATCTCTTTATATAGAGCCTGCATCAATTGTTAGGAGAAGAAAATTTCTTCAATATTCTAAATTAATCTCCAGTTCTATTCATGGTTATGTAGGAGGTTGTTTATAAATTGTTATATTTTTCAGAGGCATGGATATTCTTACCTTACGAAAATGCATATCTAGATAAACTGATTGAATAAAAGTAGAGGATCAATCTTGAGGAAATTACCAATTTAAGGGATTATACTAATGTATTCCCTATATAATTGTTTGATATTCCACATGACTAATATATTGAGTAATCAATTAATCATATATATGGGTCTTTTTTTATATTTGTTACTATATATAATATAACACATTAAATTGTATAGAGTGAAGAAATAATCCCAAGAACATCTCTTCCTGGGTTTTATATTTCCTAGTGCCTCACCACAGTGTGCAGTGGTTCACATTTTCATGAATAAGTAATGGATTATGAATCTCTATATCAATTATCATGAAATGAAAAGTATCAAGCTATGGAAAAACATACCATCTAATGTATATTGAGGAATTGTTTTATCAGTTTTTTGAATCGAATTACTTATCTGATATGGACCTTTAGACAATATATCATTAGTTAAAGATGAAGAAGGAGGATATTCCAATGATAGAAATTTAATTAACGTAAGGTCACCAAAATTTAATATTCATTCCCTTTGGAATCATGAATTTTTCAATGATTTTTATAAAAATTAAAAATTGAGTTTTTAGAGATTACCTCAATTAATTTATGTTATCCTTTATTTATGATATTCTTATATATTTCAATAGAAGGATAAATATGAAGAGAATTTGAATGTTGTGATGAAGACTTTTAGGAATGATTAGTTATATAAAAATTTGATTAAATTTATACATTTTATTGAGAAAGTCAAAATATTTAGGCATTTTATCATAGGTAATGGAAAATATATAGACCCTTTGATGACCCAGATGATTGTGGGTTGTCCAAGACTATTATATGTGATCATGATAAACTATTTATTTTGATTATAAGTGTAAAAAAACATATTTTTAGAAGAATATTGTGATTTTGAAACATGTTATCCAAGATTACTCTGAAGGGAGTGAACAATGTCTAGATAGATGTCTATGAATAGAGATTCGTGGAAATGAATAATTGGTTAATGCCATCATCATCAATCAAAATACCCACATATGGTGAAATATTTGTAATCCTTTGTTTTGAAAAATAAGGTATTGGTATATATACTCATGTATAATGATAACGTGATACCATATTCAGAATGATTATTGAATGTTCATGAATAGAATAATCTTATGTAGGATCTTGATTTCTCCACATTAATCATCACATTTAAAATTATGATTATTTTTCTCTATATTGGGATATGTGATATATATACATAACATGAGTGCCTGAAAATTATATTCACATATATATATCTCAATTTAAAAAAATTAATATTTTTAGAGGATTTCAAATATTAGGATGGATTGAGCCACTAGCATCCGAAGATGAAAAATAAACATGAACAAACACTTAGTAAAAAATTTCATCAAATCTTATCTATGAATTGGATTAAGAAAAATTTGATCCATAAGGACATTAAAGGGATACTCACATGAATCATTATGAGAGGAACATCATCATGTAATTATCAAATGATTTATCATCTATATCTATATGAAAATAATAGGAAAACTCAAAGGGATGTAATGAAGATATAGTATATGGTGGATTCCACGAGGAAGGTAAAACCCCATAGTTCCTTAATGGTTATAAATGATTTATTAGATCTTAAAAATGAATTTCTCTTCCATTATATCATGAGATAAATATGTATCTATTGAATATTTCACATGGATCAAAATTTTCCATTCACCCGGGAAAAATGAAAATGTATAGTGATATCAAAAAACTATATTTGTGGGAAAATATAATGAAGGATATTTTAGAATATACATTACTGTTCCTAGTGTGTCCGCAAGAGAAGGTTGATAAAAAAAATTATAGTCATAAAAAAACATTTCAAATTCTTATATGGAAATGGAAATTTTTTTAAAAAAAATTCCTACGTCATCTACTATATCAAAAGGGAATAACGGTATTTGGGATTTTGGGGATTGTGTTTCAATGACAATACAAATAATTGAAATTTTAGAATAACACTAACTCAATCAGCTTGAAAATATAAACAAACGTGAAGTTGTGAGGCTGAAATGAACACTACTTTCGATTGTATCTAACAGAGATCTCACATTCACCTAATTGCGCTAGAAGAGTCTTATACATGCTCTAATAATGGATATGAAATTCATAATGGTCTATCATCCCAATAACAACATAAAATGAAAATGAAATATTAAAAAACATGCGAATATGTTGTTATCTATCTATATAGACTTTATGGTTGGTTCAGACAAACATATTCCGTAACTCTAGTCCTCTTACAACGACTCCCTATCATGAATTGAAATTTCCCCACACAAATCCAACTATTAGAAGAGAATTACAACCCATTTGTGTTGAACAGGAGTAGGTGAATTCATGTTGTTAGGACATAAGATGGTCTTAGAAATGGAATTACAGTTCAAAACCATTCAATATCACATCAATGAAATGCAGAGTGAACTGAATAGTTATGCTGATAATCATTGGTGGGACATAGATTTTGAAGATCGTGTAACGTATTAAGTTATATATTTAAGGATGAGAGTTATTAGATTTTTGAAATATAGGAAGCTAAGTCCAAGATCTACTGGTCACTATTAGATTCTGGATCTCATCACAGTTTTGGTGTGTTGAAAAGATCTATCTCCAATCCTATATAAATATCATTATGTATTCCATGTATCCCTCTTGAGGAAGTACATTATCGATAACCCATATTAATTAAATTCAATGGTTTTCATGTTTGAGAATAATTTATTATTCATAGTTAATCATGTGATGTTATTGGACTAAAGATATAGTTTTCTGTATAATAAGATACCCACTTGTGTTAATGTACATTGGAGTAAACATATTAAAAAATAGGTAATAAAATTTCAATTTGTTTTTATGTCCAATATTTATAAATCATTTTCATTTTTTATTTTAATAGTAAAAAATTATTTTTTATTAATAATACTAGCATTATATGAAAATTAAATTTTATATTTTTTCTAAGATAATTTTTCATTATGTGAATAATATAAAATACATATATCACTAAAAAAATATCTTTTATCATAAAAGAATGAAATAAAACATTAGAAAACAATATTTATATAAAATATATATATTTAATATGTTTTATAATTGATTAATTAATAATTTTATAAATTTATTCAACACACGGTAAACATTTTTGAAACTCAACTATTATTTCACACCAAATACAGATTATACATGATTTAAAAAAATCAACCATTTTCAATTTTTTGAAATTTAATATAAAACAATTCCCTATTTGAGTATAACATATCAATATTATATAATATGTTCATATAATTTATTATAAATAAATATAATATCATTAGTATTAGTGTTTATTACTAAGAAAATAATAAATTAGTCTTATTAATAATTATTAATTTCAATAAGGTCATTTTTATTTAAAAAAATCGAAATAATTTAAATTATGAGCCGAATATTATCATTAAAACTATATAAGACTATGTTAAAACTATTCTAATTGGTTATAAATACTAAATAAGTTTAATAATTAATAGTGGCCAAAATTTCATTTTTCAACAAAATTATTCTTGCACTAATTATATATTTTAATTTAAAATTATATATTTTCTTATTTAGAAATTGAAATTTATTATGTGTATGTTTAATTATGTTCTATAATTCTAAAAAAATTATATGGGGTATGTTATATATTTAATAAATCATACAATAACTTAATTAAAAACTAGTTACCTGAATTAAATCTAAAAGTGTGAAATGTAATTAAATATTGTTACAAACCCCTCTAACACATTTCAAACATATGTGGAATGACGTGGATGTGTATTGATAAACATTAAGACACAACACACTACATTATTTCAAATATTTGTATCCATATACCATGTAATAGTTTCATATCATATTCAAAATACAAAGGGTGTTTCCAAATGATCTTTATTACTCCATTATAAAAGTGGATTAATTACACCATTTTAAACATACACCTCCCATTATAAATTTCACATAAACTATAAAAAAAATATTTATACTAGAAATAATTTTCATATAATTATGTGTATGTAGCCTATATGTTATATTATGGCCTCTAATTTCATAGTGTTTTCCAATGAAAGATCAGGACTTCAACAAAACTATTACCTTCTTCATACCATTTCCTCCATAGTATTTTTCATACAAATAAAACATATCCATTTCAATATTATTAAATAATTATCAATGGTATATTGTGAAGTTTTTATGTTATTAGGTGACCATTATTTATTCATCTCTAGAAACTAAGAAAAATAAAAGCATCGTTACTGTGTTTTAAAGAATACATCCTCCAAAGAGAGACATATTTTGTTTTTCATCCATAGATTTCAAGGATGATTAAAATGATGTAATTGATGAATTAATATTATATAATTAATATAAATATAATTATATAATTTAATTTTATAATACATGTTATTTCCCTCTAATTTATTCAGAATTGGAAACATAATTGGTGTGTACATGTGAGTTATCGCCACAACAAGCAATGTTTTCCATTTATCATCACAAACCTTAATAATTGGATCAAAAAATATATTTTCAAAATTAAATATTTTCTTAAAATTTATTAAAAATTTTCATATTGTGAAAATATTTTTTAACTCTTTCCACTGTGGTCAGTAAATATCCACAATTACCGAAATTGACAAAAAATCATTGAAAATGTTTTATAAAAAATAACATATGACTATTAAAATACCATATAATATTAATTTTATTTATAAAAATTTATTTTATAAAAATTTATTTATATTAATTTTCATATTCATGATGTTATGATAATTCACATAAGGAATATATAGAGTTAGTCAAGGGATCTTCTATAGCACCATCATTAAATGTCAATTAAGCATTCCATTTCATTTGATCCTTTTCATGGAATATTTTAATCTTCTATTTTTTTACACATGTACATTATTTATATACATATTTTAATATTTTTTCCATTGTTTTGGTTATACATGTGTTTGGTTCACTTTGATCCTCCCACTTTTAAGTAAACCCGGTTAAAGAGGGAATGCTTATTTCATACCACATGTGATGAATCAACACAAAATATGTTATAAAATCATTAATATATTATAAAACACCTCATAATATTATGTAGAACCCACATTATTAAATTGTTGACTTATTTAAAACAATAAGGGCGTTCCTTCTTGGAAAATATACATTACATATTTCACAAAGAACACCTGAAGCAGTTTATTTTTATAACTTATTACACAATATCATTCACATGAATCATATGAATTTGATCACTATGTTCAAGAACTTTTTTCAATTAGAACTATGAATGTTCCAATTACTTATTTCACTATCACTTCGGAAAACTTATTTTTTTCCTTCCATTATTCCTTGAATCCGAATTAACAAACCCACTTCATTAGTATGGGTTTGATAACACTTATGATTTCTGTATTGTTAATTTTTCTCGTAAAAAATGAATATATATGATCATAAATTATGTGAATGGTTGTACCAGTATTATATATCCCTCTAATTCATTAGGTAATTATTTATATCGCATGATATGATATGTATGGGATTAGGGTGTGAACTGAATATACTATGGTACTTTTACCATAATATATGATTCATATGGGTTGATGGAATCTATTTCGTGAGGATGGTCATGTTAATATTTATAGAACCCATGATAGAGCATAGTTTCTATCCTCAGGATCGGTCTCATAGAAGCTATGTTGAGAGCCTAGGTGGTCATTCCAAAAAACGTTTTCTATTTTTAATATTTGGATAAAAAGAAAAAAACTCAAACAAATTAGTCAACATGTTTGAAAAACATAGTCGCATAGAGAAAAATAAATGGGAATTAAATACACACAAAATAAAGTGGAAATAACTACAAAGACCAAGAAATGTCAAAAAACACAGAAATGAAATTCATTGTGACTAGGCCAAATCCAGGATGATCCATCCTTATCTCTCTATCATGGATTTAATGTAGAAATGAATCAATAAATTTTATTCAGTGAAATATATAGTTGATGGATCAGATTATGCACCTATCTCACCTAAAAATTGAACACTCAAGCATAAAATTTCGTTATCTTAGATCTCTCGATCGCATTGGATTTCCAAACATGAATCAGGTTCTACTAGTTAGATCTCCATTTATATTGATTTTATATCATGAATAAATATTAAGGAAGAAGAACAAAAATCCAAATTAAAAAACATAATTAAATTATCAGAATGGTGTGGTGAATTTTTAATTGATGTCCCCCCTTCCTCTTTCTCTATGGAGTGGATCTTCATATTCAAAGTGAAAACAAACTAACCATAATCATTAAAATTGCACATGGCATTTTATAATGTGCACATAAACAACCTTTTAGTAAACTCCTAGTGAATGAAGTCATTCTCTATAAATGGTATAATGATCCCTTGTACATTACAATGTCCATGATCAGTTACATCTTCCTCCCATTATTTGTTCCCCCTGTTACAAACAATAGAAATTAGAAAGAAAAGGGATAGTACGTAAAATTATAAATTTTATTAACATATCATTATATAAATATGAATACAATTACTTAAATTAGTAATTATATATTTATATAGTTACTATTATGAATACACACACACACACACATATATATTTATTAATTTAATGGAAAAAATTATTATATATATATTATAACTACTATATTTATTTAATTATTTTCACTATTATATAAATTAACTATTTAATAATATAAAATTTAATTTAATTTATTATATATTATATTATATATCTTATATAATACATAAAATAACATAAAAAGGTGAAAATTTAAATAAGGGGGAGGAATCATTCATGATGAAGTGGTAAGGGGAATTGTTGTTCGAGTGGCGATGGGGTGTAGAGCTAGGTGGTGGTCCGGTGGGGGATAATGTGGCCTCGTTCAAGTGGGGATGTCTGTCCTCCTATGGATTGTCATGATATGGGATAAGAAATTCGGTGGTCACTTGGTTTTTTGGTGAGGTTTCTTAGGTCATTTGGAGCAAAAGGTCCAGATCCACAGTTGGGGAAGGTAGGGTCCTGAATGAAAGCTACTTTTGGCTATGGAGTGATCTTCTGGAGGATTCGAGCTTCTGGGATCTAGTGAGGTGGTGAGGCTCAGTTATTTTAGTCGACAGTTGCTAAGGAAAACTCTATGATTTAGGAAGATGTGGGGTTTGAATTTTTTTCAACATAAAATATTGAGTCTCTGGTTTGCTTTTGATGATTTCATCTATCAATATTGAGAAATTTAGAATAATTTGTTGTTTTTATACATAGATTTTTATATTCTATTGTGGGTCGATTTTTTCTTCTTTATCTCAATTCGCAAGTGTGTTTCTGGCCAAATTGAGAAGTGATGGTGTCTTGATCTTTGGCAGTTGTGACTAGAGATGGAGTGTGGCGAAAGGATATCAGTGACTTGAGTCGATGTTAATGAATATGGAATGGTGGCAGGGAAGAATTGAATTTAACATTGATTGGGGATGAATTAATGAGAATGGTAACTCAAGACGAAAGAGGTGTCAATGGTGACTCGAAGTCACCATAGGTTGTGGAGTAGAAACGATGATACTGGAGTTAGAAACCAATGAATTGACATGAATAGTTACATTGAGTCATCATTAGGGGGTACCATGATGCAGTAGAGGATGAAAAAAGTGACTTAGTATAGGGGTGAAATAAAAAAATTGTGGGTAGATAAAATAATGACTCATGTCACCTTTGAGGTGGAATGGTGGTGGTGATAACTGCAAAAAATCAAAATAAAATTATTAAATACATAATTAAATAAATAAATAAATTCAACATAAAAAAATAAAATAAAATAATAAATATCAAAAAGAAATTATTATTCATACCATTTTTTTAAACTATAAATTTAATAATTAGGGAATTTATTATTGATTTTGTTCTATACATATAAATAAAAAATTACAAATTTAACATAAGTTTATTTAATTAATTCACTAATCAATTAAATAAAATAATTAATGAAAAATATAAATTAAATTAAAATTAAAAATAATTAATTAATTGAATTAAACTATCAATATTAATTTTATTGTTCAAAAAACCAATAATAAAGGTGGAAGTATATTTTTTATAAAGGAAATAATAAATTTAATGAATTAAAATTTAATTACAAAATTAATTAATTAAATAGAAAAAGGAATAAAATTACTTTATTACTAAAAAACAATTAAAATAAATACTAGAAGACATGCATTTAACACATAAATTAATTTTTAACATTTTAATCTACAATCTACAAAGAAAGTTATTTATTACACAAAAACATTTTCTAGATATAAAAATGAGAAGAAAACATGTAAAAATGATGCGGTCAAACATAATGAAAATAAGTCACATCAAAATCTCCCACACTGATATCTTTTTTTGTAATAAAATAAATTAATGCTTATTGAATGTTTAAAATAAAAAGTTTGATTTTTAAGATTCAGTTCAAAGTGTGAATGACTACTCTTTAACAAATTGAGTCAAGAACATGTACTAGATTTTCAAAAGAATGTGTTCATAGAAGGTCATTCCCAGTTTCAAAAAAAAAACTAAAAATCAAAGGAAACATGGATTCATCCAGTTTTCACTATTTTATGCATTCTATTTGAAATGAAAAACTATTCTAAATAAATTCTATTTTATGTTTCTATTTAAAAAGGGATGAATGTGGGATGAAAGTGAAATTAAAACCTTAACCAAAAGCACCATCAATTTCGCTTTCTCCTAAGACCCTACAATGATAAATATTTTGATCACTTAGATGACATTAATCAAATGATATTTAATTGAGTCAGTAGTTCCCCTCATTATTTGGGTTACAATTTTACCTCACTTTAATGTGTTATTTTTTATATGAAAAATAATTTTCATTTTTCCCAACCATATTGGATCTATAAGGCACTATGTATACCACTTATTGAAATAGAAATTGACTTATATTTTTTAAAAGAAACACACACATTGCACCTACCTTAGAGACAAACCATGGGATATAAATTTTACATTCTACTCTAGTTATAACGTACAATAATTATTATAATTTAAGTACGTTCAATTGGTAAATTTTATTAATTATTATTCCCCAAGGATCCAGTTATAATTTCAATTTTTATAAATTTAATTATATTAATTCCACAAAAATATATAATACAACACTCCCTTCCTCACATCCATAATAATACAACTATAAGGATAGTGTGCTACTTCACAAATAAATCACTCACCCTGAAAATATTTAGACATAGTGCAAATCATAACTAAAAATAGGCTGGTATACACTAGGTAAGACATAAATGATGTCCAATGTGATTCCATATGACCCTCTTGTTATGAAATAAAAATTCAAAAATAATTAAGGAATTTTCAATTTTTTTAAAGAAATTACAATTTTGTTTAAAAAATCATGGTGGAATTTGAAGTGAAAAAATTCCTCATCTCCCATAACATAATACTCAACAATTTTCTTATTGGTGACTCTCAAGGTAGGATATATAACAATTCCAAAAAGGTCGAAAATTTATATCCTACAATGATTAGGAGGGGTAGCAGGGATGTTCATGTTTTTTTAAATATAAAATGAAAATAAAAAACAACAAAAAACAAAATTACCAAAAAAAACCCACCACTAGGAACAATCAACAATCAAGTTAATTTTTTGATCATCTTAAGGATTTAATTTTTACAAATCAAAAAATGATTTTTACTCTCAACAAAAATAGTAGGATGTTATAAAATAATATATAGGAACAACAGAATGATATTGATAAGGAATGAAAAGTGTTTGTGAATGCGTCTTTAAAAATGAATCTTAATGAAAATTTCAACTCACTTTATTTTTATAAGAAAACTCCCAGTATATAACAGAGTCACATTCCATAGAAATTTGGGGGACTCTCTAACAGATAATTATCTAATAGAAAACAATATAAATGATAATATTGGAACAAATTGTATAATTAAAAAATTATTACCCATCAGTAGAATATTTTTGTTTTTATTAAATTTCTCTGCATGATTTATTATTGTAAGGACTCTGGTTGTTCAGTTTATGTACCTAAAAGAGGAAACAAATAAAAATTTGACTGCAAAAATTAATGATCAAACTGAAATGAAACTATATATTACTTAGGATGATTTGTCTAATAGGTCTAGTGAGCTAGTATCATTGATCATTCACATGGAATTATAGCCATTTTATTTTCTATAATAACAACCACTCTAATTAGTACCCAAAGTCATAAAAAAATAACTCATGAAATTAATATGGGTAATACTTGTATAACCTTCATGGGGATATTGTCTGACTGTCTATAGATGGACAATTTATGGATCATCCCCAGTCTGATGGGGGATGAATCTACAGTTATAGGAACCACTAGATGTGGTTCCACCCAGTTTTAGATATTTTCAGCTTTTTTAATAACCTGTGTGCAGCTTCAATAAAATCCCCCACCATTATAGTGGAGTACATAATTTGGAGTGATTATGGGTAAATATGATATATGCATACTATTTTGTAGTTTCTGCTTGAGGTTACACATGTTGAAAGAAGTAATCTATTAGATGTGGCTTGTCCTTAGGTATAATCCAATCAAACATTTCATCATCTAAATCTAAAAATGTGTCAACATTCACTTCTGTCCCAATGCACATTTCTGAAAACTCTAGTTCTTCTATAGTGGCTTCTTACTAAATACTCTTCAGGAAATCCTAAAGCTCAGCAGACACTTATAGAATTACATAGGTATAATAAAAATTGGAATCAATCACATTAAAAAATCATAAAAATGAATAGAATGTTCAATAAAATGAAATTATTCACATGTTTGGTCAGTTTCCTCCTCTTCAATAGAATTTTCCAAAATGGAATTTTCTTCTAAGATTGGGATTTCCATTAATTCCTCGGTTGCTGTAGCATCATGTTCCTCACTCACCGTAGATTCAAAAAAAATGAACTACCTTCTCAATACAAACATTGAGGGCAGCCGATTTAATATCATCTTCAATAACATAAAATAAATGATCATAAAAAATAATGGCATCTACCTTGAACAATGTAGTTGTTTTTCTGCAGGGGTATCTGTCGCTCCTAATAGTATGTTTGTGGTTGGAGTGAGGTACTCAAACCTCTTTCAGCATCTATTTAAAACACATGATAACTAATATTGCATACTCAAAGGAAATTTAAAGGATGTCTTATGGAGTCTTATCCAAAAGAAACTAGGAGAAATAATTAGAAAATTAAGAACAAATTATAGCATCAACTAAATTACTAGAAATAAAATGATCTCCCTATTTGAGCCTAGATTATTCTATGTATTTCTACTCCATCTCCTTCCAATCCTTGAAAACTGATTTTAGTTTCATTTCATGAACTTCCAATAGCATGACATAGGTTTCTCCAGGCTCAAATGTTGGTAGCTCCATCTTCTTGTCTGCATTTCTATTTCCTTTTTTCCTTTCATCTATTTTATTTCAAATAAGGTGCAAATTCAATGGCCTGTTGGAGAACTACCATGATTTATTGGTTTTTTAGAGTGTGGTATGCTAGGCCAAGGAATTCGAGGATTCACTTTTTGGATGAAAAATCTTTCATGGATGGTGCCTTCCCCTCTTGAACCTTGTTGATTTGGTTGAACCTCTATGCATATTGTCATATTTTTGATGAGTTACAACCCTAGTATCATATGACCACTCTCTCAATAGTCGGGTCAGTAACTAGAATTAAAAAAATTCAGAATTATTATTCAGTACATTTAAAGTAGATAAATCATAAAAAAAATAATTTAAATAACCCATAAGAGGGAGATAATAGTGTACATTTTGATTCTTTTCATTGTGTTAATTTATATATTATTTTAAATAAAAATTTTAAAACCACTCAAGATAATGTTTTTTCCCTAGAAACAACATAAAAAATTTAATGGTTTCCTTTTCATGAGGGTGGTGAATTTTACATTTGTAGCACCCAAGATATAGTACACTGGATAAACTCAGGTCTTCACTCAATGAATTAGTGTCTAGATCCGAGGTGGTCATTCTAAAAATCATTCATTATTTTTAATGTTTTTAATAATTTAAATAATTCTCTAATAATAGTAAAGAGTGATGAAAATAATAGTGGTAGAGGAAACAATGAATGAAAACTAAATACACATAGATAAAATCGGAAAAAATACAATGAAAAATAATGGACAAAAAACATGGACACATGTGTTAGTGAGATGAGGTTGGATCTATGTTGATCCGCCCTTAACTCCCTCTCATTGAACTACTGAATAAATGATTAACCAACATTTAATTAGCTCAATGAATTATTGATGGATTCGATCACACACCAATATCATCTAAAAATTGATCAATCAATAATATAACTTCTTTAATACTCAAGAATAACTCTGAACTGTAAAGTAGAGTCATCTAATCCATGTATTATCACTTGTAAAATGATCCTACAAACATCTTCAAATTACACATCCTATTTCAATTATTCAGTTCAAGAAATTTATACAGCAAGGGGAGAAGAAATGATGTGATAAAGTATATACCGATCCATTGTAAGCACATGCTTGTGTGCACCCCTTTATGAATTTACACTTTCCTAAGGTGAAGAAGAAAATGGCGATTTCTTTGATGGTTGAATATCCAAATTGAGTCGGGTTTCAAAACCCAAATCAATTTTTAGATGTTGGATATCTATATATGGAGATTTGATATCGTCAAACGAAAAAACATTACAAAACATCAAAATTAAAAAAAACATCACAATTTGATTTGTAAAAGATAGCATCTCACACCAGTACTTAAAGAAAAAACCAAAAAAACAAAATAATTAGCATAGAATGGGGAGGAAGGATTACGGTATCATTTCCTGGTCAAATATAATCCCCATTCCAATTTTTGTAATGGTGTAGTGAATGGTGAAGTGAAGACCCCCTTCCCACTTTCGTGACTAAGTGAATCTTATTATTCTGACTCAAAACAAACTAAAAAGAATCAGTGACTTTCTACGGGGCATGCTCTAAAGCCCACATCACCATCCTTTTAGTGAACTCCCGGTAAATGCAGTAATCCACTCAAAATGGTCTGATTATACCTTATACATTCTAATTCCCATAATCAGTTTTGTATTCCAACCACGACCTGATCCCCCTGCCACAGAAAAAATAAAATATAAAAAATTACTTAGTAATTAAAAATATAACTATTATTAATATATCATTATTAAAAAATTTATACAAGTTCATAATTATTTAAATAATTATTTCTATAATAACTTTTATTAATATACACTTATATTTATTAAATATATTTATTAAAAAAATTATTATTACTAATATATATTTATTATAACTATTATATTAATTTATTAATATTTAATATTATATAAAATAAATATTTGTTATTATAAAGTAAATATATAATATTATTTATTTTTTGATATATTTTTTAAAATATATAAAATAAAATCAAAATTGTGAAAATGGGGATGAGAGGGAAGAATCATGCAGGAGGAGGAGGGAAGGACGAAGGCAGTTAGAGTGACGGTGGGGGTTTGGAGACAGGAGGTGGTCCGGCAGAGGATGAGGCAGGCTCGCCAGGGGGGGATGATTGGGATCCAAAGGTGGCACGCGATGAGGGATTAAGAAGCCAGTGGCGGCTCGGTGGTTTGGTGAGGGTTCTTTATTTGGCCCAAGCATAGGTTCTAGATCTGTAGTGTAAGGAGGCCAGGTCTCGAATGGAGGCCACCTGTGGTGGTGGTGGGAACCTCCCGTGGATTAGAGGTTCTATGATCAAGTGAGGAGGAGCATCTTGGTTGTAGTTGTCGAAGGTGGTTCACATGGCTGCATGTATTTATGAAAAGGTTGAGTCTGAATTCCGATTCGATATTAAATATTAAATCATTAGTCTACTATAAATGACTTTGTCTTTCGAGATTGAGAAATTTATTTAACTTTATTTCTTTTCTGGTTAGATTTTGACATTTTTTTGCTTGTCTATTTGTTCTACATAGACTCCATTTAGTGCTACATTTCTGAATAATTGGAGTGGGGATGGTGGCTTGATCTGTGATGGTGGTGACATTAGAGGATGAGTGGTGGAAGAGGAACAGTCACTTTAGTCATCGTTGCTAAATATGGAATGGTGGCAAGGAAGAATTGAAGTGGAATGGTGGTTATGGATGAAGGAATGAGAAAAGTGACTCATTATGAAGGATATGTGAATGAAGACATGGATTCACCATTGGTATAGTAAAGAACAGTGCGACAAGTTATAGATATAGGTGACTTCAGTTAAATAGTGACCCCATGTCACTATTAGGGGAATGGTGACTCATTATAGGTTGAAAATAGTGACATAGTGCCTGGGTGGAATGGAATATAAGTGATAAGATGGAATGGTGACACAAGTTGTCGTTGATTTGGAATTGTGGAAGTGGTACCTACTCCAAAAAAATCAACATCAAAGAATTAAATATTTTATTTAATCAATAAATTCATTCAACTTAAAAAATAAAATAAATTACTAAATAACTAAAATAAAAAATATAATTCATTAATATTTTAAAAACATTAAAATTAATAAATAACGAATTAATTTTAGATTTGATTATATAAATATATATTGAATAAAAATTAATTAAAAGTTACATTCTTCAATTAATTCACTGATTAATTATATTAAACTAATTGATAAGAAAATATATAAAATTTAAAAAATATTTAATGAATTTAATTAAATTATTAAAATTACTTTTTAAAAAAAAAAAATTATTTTGTATAATGAAAATTTATTAAGCCTTAAAATAATTAATTATGTTAATGAATTATAGTTTAATTACATAAATAATTAATGAAATTTAAAAAATGTAATTATTGTATTATTGAAAAATAACAAAAATAAACACTAGAAACCCAAATTTTCATTCATAAATTCATTTTTTACAATTTATTCTACAAATTTCAACAGTCATTGATTATTACACAAAATAAAAATATTTTGTTATAAAAAATAAATGAAACAAAATGAAAAAAATGGTGTGGCAAAATGAAATGAAAATCATCTGCATCAAACTCCTCCCCACTTAACTATTAGTTTGTTCTAAAAAATGAATGCATATTGACTTTTTAAAACATAAAGTTCGATTTTTGAGATTCATTTCAAAAATCTCATGTCTAGAATTTAAAAAATAGATTCACCCACTATTAAAGATGTCGTGCCTCCTATATGAGATGACACATTATTCTACTATAATTCCAATTCAATTTTTTATGAAAAATGTTATTTCATATTTTTTAAAAGTGGAATTAAATCCTTAACCAATGTCATGTTCATGTTTCACGTTCTTCAAGGTTCAAAATTTTTTTTACTCAATTCACTGATACCACTCAAACTATCTTTAATGAATTCAGTTGTTTCCTTCTATATTTATGATCAAAATTCACCTCTCCATAATGAATTCATTTTTGAAATGGAATACTATTTTAATTTTTTCCATTCATATTTCATGTTCATGGATATATGCATAGAACATTATTGAAATTTAAATTGGATTTTATTTATTAAGAGAAACACACCCAGTGTACCTGTCTCAGAGTCTCACAGAAGGATCCCATTTTCCAATTTTACATTAGTTACAGTGGACATAAATAGATATCATTTGAGTGGGCCAATTAAGTTTTTTTTAATATAAATCTCATAGGATCTATTTAAAATTTTGTGATTTCTAAATTGATTATATTAATTACACAAAAACATTTCATATAGCACTCCCTTCCTAATTTATGAAATAGGAAATTAATAACTACACTTTGCTACTTCACTCAATAATCACCCATCCCGAATAGCTTCTGACTCAGTGAAATTCATAACAAACAACAGGTTGTCATCCACTATTCAGGACATTAATTATGTATAATGTGAATCAAGATGACCCTCAGGTCATGAAAGTAAAATAGAAATTTTTTTATTGAAATTTTATTCTTAAAAAACATTTGACCATTTTTTACAAAATATCACGGGGGGATATTTAACTGAGAAAATAACCCCAATACCCCATAGATAAAATTAAATAATGTCCCCTTTATTGACCCTCATGGAGGGATATATAAATGGTGAAAATATATGGAAAATATTTCTCTTAAAAGTATAATGAGGGATATAAGTGAAGTTTGAAAAAAATCTAGATACAGAAAGAATGGAAAAAATATAAAAATAAAAAACAAAAGGACCAAAAATAAAAGAAACCCCAACCATCCAACAATAGTTGTCAGGTTCAATTATTTAAAGGTTCATTCCATCATTTTCAAAAATAGAAAAATAATTTTTCAACTCAACTTAAATAGTATCATGTTATGAAATGAAGTAAAATAGTTGTAGCATGAAAGTGAAAAATAACACAATCAGTGGGTGCAAGATGTTTTTTAAATATAGTAAAATATAATTTTCAACTCACTTGTTTTTAACAATTAAACACCTATAAAGAAACACATTTTCTTTCCAAAGAAGTCATGGGAACTCCCCCACACATAATTCTTTAATAGAATATGGTATTAATGAGCTGACTGAAAGAAATTTAAAAATTAAAACATTACTTCCCTATAAAGTCTGATTTTAATTTTCTTAAATGTATCCCAATTTTTTTTGTGTCAGTACTCTATTTTTTAGTTTATGTACCTAAAATATAAAACAATTAATCATTAGACTTAAAATATTAATGCTCAATGTGAAATTCAAGAATTTTTGGCTTATTATGTATTGTCTAATAAGTCTGGTGAGCTGGTCCCCATGATCTGAACTTATTTCCACATGGAAGTACCACCATTTTATTAACTACAATAAAAAACACTCAAATTAAATACAAAAAAATATTTTAAATAACATAATCATTAAATTAAAAAAAGAAAAACCCTCAGATAACCCTTGGGGGTGCTGTCATTTGATTGTCCATAGCTGGATAGATAAAGGATCAAACACAGTTTGATGGGGATTTAAGATTCATCCTTAGGAACCACTATATTCGATTCCTTCTAGTTAGAGGACCCTTCTAATTTTTTTAGTACCCCTTGAGCAGCTTCCATCAAATTTCCCTCCATGGTAGTGGAATAACTGATGTGGAGTGCTGGAAAGGTAAAATATTAACATGGCACTTCCATACTACTCTTCATGAGTTTGTAAGTTATAAAATAATGAAACTCTTGGATGTGACTTATCGCCAGCTATAATCTATTTTAATATTTGTTATTGGAAAACAATAATTGTGTCAACATCCACTTCTATCCCAATTCACAACTCCAAACACTCTTGATCTTTTATAGGGGATACTTCCTCAAGGATCTTCTTAAAAACACATTACTCAGCTGACTCTTCTGAACCTACATCGGTAGAACAAAAATTAGCAACAACAAAAAAAATCCATAATCATATAAATGAAGGGAATATAAAATAAAGTTAAATACTCCCAGAGTTTGGTCTTTTTTCTCTTCTTTAATAGAAATTAACAAACTGACATCTTCTTCTATAATTGGAAGTTGAAATAATTATTCATCAGGTGTAGCACAAACATCATCGCTCTACAGGAAATCAAAAAAAATGAACTACCTTCTCAATATCTATTATTGGAGAAATATAATTAATATCAACTTCAATAAAATTAAATTCAGGTTCTTTAAAAATAATTTCAAATCCCTTTATCATTGATGTATACTCTTCTCTAGGGGCATTCAGAGCTATTCGGATTATTTATGTGGTAGGAGTGAGGTAGTTATCCTACTCCTACCTTTTTACAAAACACATGATATATGATGTTGTGTCTTCCATGTAAAAGGCAATGATATCTTTAACATTTTTTTCCGGTGGAAATAAAGGGGAATCATTAGAAAATTTAGAACTCTTAATATAATAAAATTAAATACCAGAAATAAATTGATCTCCCTGTATGTTCCTAGATTCTTCTATGTATTTATCCTTTATCTCCTACCTACCCTTAGAAATTGATTCTAGATGCAGCTCATAAACATCCAATATAATGTCTGAGGGTGCTCCAGGATCAAATGTTACATCCTCAATTTCATTGTCTGTTCTTCTATTTATTCATTACTTTCATCTATGATGATTTGTAGAAGGTGAAACTTCAATTCCTTTTAGGTCTACCTCCATTCCCTTTTGGTCCTATGGAGCCTGGTCGACTGGGCAATGAATTCAATGATTCTCGTTGTGTCCATAAATCCCTTCTTGGATGATACCTTCCCCTCTTAAACTTTTTTTATTTTGTTGAACCTCTATGCATGGAGATGTTTTGTTTGATGAGTTGTAAGCCATGTATCAACTAAAGTATCCCCTTTTGTTCAAGTCTTTGACAAAAATTTAAATATAGATACATCCTAAAAATATACACTCATATCAGATAATTAATTAAAATAATTATCAGAATCAAAAAATCTATAATATTTGACATCTTGTTTCTTTTAATTTTTTTTTGGATTTGGAATTTTTTTTAAATGTAAAATTGCAAAACCAGTAATGAAAATATTGCTTCCCCCTCAAATATACCAAAATTTGATGGCATTGTTTTCATGATATTGGTCATGATTATATATATAGTATCCAAGATATTGTATAGTGGAAATCCTTGGGGTCTCTCTCAAGGAAGCTATTTCCATAGCATAGGTGGTCATTCTAAAAAACCATTTGTTTTTTTGTTATTTTGATAACATTAATACAAAACACCAAAACATAATTAAAATTGAAGAAAATAATTATGGTAAAGGAAACATTTAATTAAAATTGAAGACCCACAAAAGTCATAGGAACAAACTTCAATTAACAATAAATGTCAAAAATCACAGACACCAAAATTATAGAGACTAAGCCAGATATAGGAAATTCCACCCTTACCTTAATATCATGGATCTAATATAGAAATTTACTATAAGAATTTTCCTCTCACCGTGTAACTAATGGCTCCGATAACACATCTATATCACCTATAAATTTAAAAATCAATCAATTAATTTCTTCATTGTTTAAGAATCCCTCTGAACTACAAATCTGAGTCATCCTAGAATTGTATTATCAAAAAGATGATTGATCATGAAATGATTATAAAATTACAAATCCCATATCAATTTATCAGTTTGAAAATTATAGATAGGTAGGGGAGAAAAAATATAGAGAGAATGTAGAAACTGATCCAGTAAAATCATGCGCTCACACACACCCCAATTCGATTTAACAATTTTCTAACGTAATGCAGAAAATTTTCATTGCATTGATGAACACATATCCAAATCACATAGGGTCTCAAAACATGAATCATACCATGAATGTTATAACTCCATTTTTGGATATTTTATATTACAAAACATAATGATGTGATCTGAATGAAAGATCACAATTAAAATGGAAAATGCAATTATATTAAAAAAAATATCAGATCACAACATTATTTATAGATATAAACTAAAACACAAAATATAGTGGAAGAGATTGGGGATTCTGATGTAGGTTCCTATCTCTAGGTCGAAGAAAACCCCTAAATCGGGGTAGTAAAAGTTAGTTGAGTGGTGAAGTGAAGTGTCCATCCCACTTTTTTGAAGGAGAGTATCTTCGTAATCGGAGAAAAAAAACTAATTGGCAGTAGTGACTTTCCACATGGCATGTTCTAATGCACACATCACCATCCATTCAATAAACATTAGGACAATTCATCCATCCTATTAAAATTTTATGAGTGCCCCCCATAAATTACAATTCCCATGATAATTTATGTCTTCTTCCCATGATCTCCAACCCATACTAGACACAATATAAAATTGAATGAAAACATTCAGTACTTAAAAATGTAACTATTATTAATATATCAATATCTTCATAAGAATAAAAAAATTAAATCTATAATTAATTATTTCTATAATTAATTATTTCTATAATTACCTTTATTAATAAACATACATATTAATATCTATATGAAATATATTTATTATGAATTATTATTACAAATATATGTATATATATTATAACTATTATATTAATTCAATAATATATAATATTTTATAAAATAAGTATTTAATATTATAAAATTAAATTTATTATATTATATGTTATAGGTTATATATTATATATTATAAAATAGAAAATATAAAATAAACTGATAGAAAATGGGGATGGGGGGGGGATCTTGTAGGAGGATGAGGGAAGGGGGAATGGGGTTTGTGTAGCAGTGGGGGTGTGGATTAGGGAGGTGGTTTGTTAGAGGATGAGGTGGGATCTGTCAGGGGGAGATACAACTCTGATGGTAGCTCAGGAAATGGTATTAGGATGCATGTGGAGGCTTAGTAGTTCGGTGGGGGATCTCAGGTCAGCTCGAGTACATGTTCTAGATCAGTAGTAGATGGAGGTCAAGTCTCGAACAGTGGCTGCTGGCAGTGGCGGTGGGATCTTATGGAAGATTTGTGCTTCTGGGACATGGGAGGAGGTGCAACTCAGTTGTAGTGGCTGGTGGAGGCTGAGGTAGTGGCTTTGATTTATGAAGAGGTAGGGTTTCATTTCTTGTTCGACTTCAAATATTGAATTTTCTATCCTCATTGGAAGACTTCATATGTCGAGATTGAGTAATTTATCTTACTTTGTGGATGTTCATCTTATATTTTGATGTCATGTTACTGATCAATTTGTTCTGTATAGTCGTGAATTAATGTTGAATTACTAGAAAAATGGATGGGTGATGGTTTCTTGATTTGTAGTGGCAGTGACTGTAGAATATGAGTGGAAAAAGGAAAATAGTGACATGGGTCACCGTTTGTGATGATGTAATGGTGGAAGGGATGAATTAAAGTTGAATGATGACTGATGATGAAATAATTAGAATGGTTAGTCATGATAAATGATAGGTGAACTGTAGCTCACAATAACTTTTGGAAGCAGAGAAGAAACTGTGATATGGGATTTGGAGACCGGTGACTTCAGGTGAATAGTGACTTCGAGTAACCATTAGGGGGGACAACGACAAAGTGGATAATGGAAATAGTGACAAATTACAAGGGTGAAATAACAGAATAATGAGATTATGGAATTGGGACCCATATCACAGTTGGAGAGGAATAGTATCGGTGATACCTATGAAAAAAAATAAGAATCAAATACTAAACAATAGAATTAAATCAATAAATTAAATCAACATAATACAAAATAAATTAAATTAAAAACTAACTAATATATATATATATAATTCATACTATTTTTAAACATAATTAAATCAATAGTCAATCAATTAATTTCATATTTCATTTTATACATATAAATTAA
This sequence comes from Viscum album, assembly GCA_963277665.1. NCBI lineage: Eukaryota > Viridiplantae > Streptophyta > Magnoliopsida > Santalales > Viscaceae > Viscum > Viscum album. The sequence goes on from OY728160.1 coordinate 1,859,308,626, forward strand.
ATAATAAACTTTTTAAATTAAGTTAATTCAATTAATTTTGTAATTAAATATTAAAAATTTTAATCATATAATGAAATTATATTAAAAATAAAATTAATTAAAGAATTGAATTAAATTATTATAATTAATTTTATTCTTCAATGAATAAATATGAAAACTTTAACTGTATTTATTTATAAAAGAATTAATTAAGTTATAGAATTAAATGTTATTTACATAAAGAAATGATTAAATAAGAAAAGATTAAATTAATATTAATGTTGAAAAAAAATAATCACTAGAAAACATAATTTTGACACATAAATGAATTTTGTAACAATTTAATCTAAAAATTACAACGATCATTAATTATTACACAGAAAACATTATTTTCATATCAAAAAGAGAAGAAAATTTGAAAAAAGATTTTGAAAAAAGAAATGAAAATCAACCAGATCAGGTGGTTAGATTAAGTGCACTATGTTATGAGATAAGTGGGACAAAAATTATTTATTTCTCCAATTCATTGGGTAAATCATTTTATTTAATCATATTATACACAAGGTATTATATAATGAACCTAATATAGTATGGGAGTATGTCCAAATTATTATGATGTTCTTGGGACTAACACATAAAATTTGATTATGATTTCATGTATCTTGTTATATCCAAGTATATATTGATTCTATGAACATATAGTATAATTTCAATTTTCAATGATTCCATGGAAATGATCATTCTCATTTTTATAGCATAGTTTGCCTCCTCCCTATAATGTTTGTCTTTATTTCCGTGATTCATCGAATAATCTGTATTCTAGATCACCATTTTTCTAATTTATTTATCCTAGGATTTCATGTATACGTTTTAGAATATTCATGTATATTAGAAGAGTTGTGTGTATTTCTAAATAAATGTGATGTTGTTATAGTTTTGTTTGTTTATTTTTATGTCTAATATTCTAGGACATCTTACATGACTCTTTCAGGACTTATTAGTTACACATTCCCTTTCCTTTACTCTAATTTATGAAATATTTTTCTCAAGTGACACTTATTTTTTTAAATTTTTACATTAGTTATATACATTGTTAAATATTCATTTAATTTTTTATTTGTAATTTTTTTTATTTTTAAATTCCCACTTTTAATTAAACCTTGATTAAGGGAACATTATTGTTTCTTATATAATGTGTAGTATCTCCCCATAATATATTTTCATAGAATAAATATCATCTAAAAACCTTCACAATTTTATTAATAATCTACTATATTCAATAATGGTCTTATAGAAAACAATAATGTCTTTCTTTTTTTGAATATATCCTTTACTTTTTTCATAATGAACCACCCTTGTGGTTTATTTTTAGTCTTTTCTTTTAAAAGATTATTCACATGATTTTTATACATTAGATCACCATGTTTAATAAATATGATAATTTTTTAACTGTTATTATTCAAATTATTTATTTCATAATGGTATTGGTAAACCTTATGATTTTTCCATTAGTTTTTCCTAGATTCAGAATAATGAAACAAACTTCATTCACATGGGTTTAATTATTCTTATTATTTTTGTATGATGAATTTTCCCCTATAGTTTGATTATAAATGATCTTAACTGCCTTGAAATATAGTATTATAACTATATGTCTCCCAAGTAAAGTGGGTAATGATTTATATTCAATGATATGATATGTATAGGATTAGGGAATAAACATAATGCACAATGGGAATTTTTCTAATATATATGATTCATCGGTGGTTAGCTTAATCAATCTATTGGATAAGTGGGACTGAAATTATATATACCAATATTTATAATGTATCGTTAAAATCATTATATATAATGACATTCAATATGATTTATTTTATATTGAACCAAATCTACTATGGTACTTTTTGGAACATCATAATGATGGTCTTGGGAAAGACAGTTGACTTATGTTTATCACATTTATCTTAAATTATTTGTAAATATAACTTCTTTCTATAATAATCAAAATAGAAAATTGGATACATTTTCATAAACAAAAGAGAGAAATGGGACATCATTACCACTAGAATCCCATTTGGATTAACAGAACTCAAATACATGTTCGAATGAGTGAAAACCCACCATGAATGTGAGATTACTAGAGAGAAAAATGGTATGAGTGTGATATAAAACTCTTTAGTACCAATGGGGAAAATACAACATTTATATTTTTAACAATTAAATAAAGATAAAATAATATTTAGAAATCAATAATGGTCTCTATTATGGGATGACCCTATTGTTATTGACATAACATGCCCTTCTATAGCCACTTTAAAATATAACCAAATAGTCATGGTGCAATTCCCACTTTTAAGGAATAACCATGATACCTAAACTTACTTCCTCATATAATAGACATGTATCAACCTAGAAATATCTCAAAATTTTTCCCTTATAAATATATAATTCTGTAATGTTTATAAAAAATAATATTATATAATTCACACACATCAGATTATAAAAGAATTACATTTTATTTTTATAATTCAAAAAAATTATTTTGAAATTAAATATTGATATAAGAATTGAAAATATATTAATGGGAAAAAAATTTATATAAAATAACCATAATAGGAAAATTTAGATTCTCTCGATCTCTCATAACAATCTCACACGTATACACTACTATCGAAACAAAGATGAATATCATTAATGAAATATACATTAAGAAAGTGAAAAAAATAAAAAATATATAATATATAATTGAAATAAGTATGAATGAATTATGAAGAATTTATTTAATGTGGTAAACCCATAAGATCATTAAATATCTAATGGTTGGAATATTAATCTTACTCTCAAAATCAATATCTAAATGTTGGAATAGTAATCATGCTGTAAGAATATTGACTTCACTATCATAATGAAATCACCACCTATGTATGTCTAAAATAATATTAATGTATCTAATAAAATGTAAATTTGGGATAGTTATATCTTGATTCTGTTAAATAAATATTTTAAAAATGATAAAATAAGTGTTAATATTTTTATAAAACATATATATTTTATTTTCAGTTTATAACAAGTATAATGATATAAATGAAGCTTAATTTTCATAAAAATCGATTTATAAATTAATATTATTCTTTATTTTATTTAATATATAATTTTATGAGACCATAATTACTTTTTTAATGTTTCATAAAATTAATAATAATATTAATATAATAATTTTTCAACTAAATGATTATTTTATTTAAAAAATATTTGTATCATATATAAAATAAAATTTTCATTAATTTATTTATTTATTTAATTTAAATGTTAAAAAAAATTTGGTTAATTTTTGGTATTTTCCTAAAATAATTTATTTTTTTGAATTGTAAAATATGATAAAATAGAATATTTTATAGTATAAACTAAATACCTTATTTATTGATTCATGAATTATGTAATAATCCATTTGTTAGAATTAACATACAATATTTATTCTATATTTCAAAACAATTAATACTATTGTAATGCTTCATTGAAAATAATATATTAATTGATATAATATCCAAATATACCCCTCTACACCACTTATAAAATACCTCCCCTTCCCACCCCAAATTCTAGGCCTCGCTGATTTCCATAATTCAACTCAATTCCCATTAAAATAATTTCCACTACATCCAGGTGCTCTTGTTCTTTCCAATATACCTTTTCATAGATCCTTGTGGTGTAACATAAGATGAGACAACCAATGGAAGTTTTTTGATTGTCCAATAATATTATTAATTTCTATTTTTTTTGTACCACCTCTACATGATCCACTTCCACATAATAATATTAGCATCCATATCCTAAATATATTTATATGTAATTAGTACTCTGTAATATCCATCTTATTCCCACCCATTATTCATTTCTAAACTAAAAAAGTTGATTAAAATAGGGTTGGCCTAACACCTCCAAAACCAATGTACATTTATTATCTAGCTCATTAAAGGATGGTAATAAATATATTATTATGGATAAATAATATTATAATAAGTATAATATATTTTATAATATGTTATATTATAAATATATAGTCATAATATTAAATAAAATCAATGTTTTTCGTGATGGTCTATAGAATTACCTAAAAGAATAAACCATATAACCATAACATTTTTACTAAATGATTCAAACTTACATTAGAACAGAAAAAGGATATTTGGGATTATATAAATTTTCTTAAAGGCATGGATATCAACTCTTCTCACTGCTATGGTTGTATTATTATTTCACAAGAGGATTAACCATTATCAAAAAGAGATCTTACCTTAGAACCATGTGATAAACAATATCAAACAAAATGTGTTTATATATAAATATATATCATTAAAATGGTTAAAAACTATCATAACATAATAATGCTAAATTAAATATAGATTTAAATTGTTTTTAATTAATTAATTAATGACAGTAAATTATTTTTCATGGATTTTATGTGCAAACGAAGAATTATTTTGGATCCAATGGTAAGGGACCTCTATACATCACCATATTTTCATTAGAATTATGATTTATATATATTTACTCACTTTCACAATATAGAAATATTATGTTAATATTCTATGAAATGTATATATTTTCCTAAATATTTCGGATAGTATAATTTATCATTAGATGATACAATATATCCTAACTTAAAGGGTTCTCGTCTATATTTTTATCATTAATAAACCCCAATAAATATAATGTTCTTAGTTTTAGAACTAATAACATGTACCACTCCTCAAAATGTTTTTAACAAGTCATGTATTCTACATTTTCTCATTTTTTTCATACAAAAACATTTTAATCCATTACTAGTTTTATTGAAATTGTAATTCTGTTATCCTCTTAAGAGACTCATTGCCCTTTTTCCTTAAGACCACCATCAGTGTTAAATTTTTAAAGGGATTTCTCTACAATTTTTAAATTATTCACCTCATATGGTAATCATTTATCCTGAACTAATAAAATGAACAAATAATATTTATTAAATCACTTCTTTAGTTGAATCCATTATGATATTCCTTCTCGTTATGTTATGTAAAATGATTATGCAACCCATTTAATTTTATCGGTGATCTTTACATTTATACCTTATGGTTAACATCCTTATATTACACACATATACATGTACAATTTTTCATGGGTTCACCTAGATAGAACTCCAATACAATGGGAATGTTTTTTCTCTTAATTAATTATGTAAGGGATTAGGTAGTAAACCTAATCCATGATGTGATTCTGGGAACCATGTGATATTTCCTTGGTAGTTATCCATGAAATATGGTTATGTCATATTTCATATTTATACAATATTCTTATGTTCCCATGATCATGTGATTACATGGTCTTTATATTGTTCCAACATATGATTATTTATGAGACATTTTTATGATATCATGATATGTCTTCTGAATCACATGCAATGCTTCATTGACAATCATATTTCCATTCTCAATTTTATAGCTCCAATATTTATTTTATGTATTAACCTTGTTATCATAGCATGTTTTAGGATCTCAATATGACGTATGAGCTTATTATAATGAATAAAATATATACTTTTTCATTTATTTTCTTCATGATGTACAAAGAACTAATTATTCTAAAGACACTAGTCCTTAGGATCTTTAGTTTGTGTTTATTAACTTTTTATATTAAAAACAATGTATTGATATTGGTTAAGAGTTTATGATGATATAGTTGATATCAGATAAAGTTATCATTTTATTTTATTAATATGACTAGAATAATTTAGTGAGAATCCTATTTATATTATTAGGTATAATAAAATTTCATGAAATTGTGGTGAAGTACAGATTAAGTGATTTCCATTCAATTAAATCTATTCCTAGTTCTAGTATGTTGATGTAGATTTTTAATAGTTGTACCTAGGGGAAATAACTCATAAAATGTAACATTGTGTATTAACCCAATCATCTCATAATTCATGTTAATCATCCCATGATACGCACCATGTTTGACATTCTCGAGGTCTATGTTTTGGAGAACAAAAAATCTATATATAAACCATTATAAAGAACTTGAATATATTATTAGGATAAAAAACTAATATGAAATATTATAGTGGGTTACCAAGATTTAAACCTAGATACTCATATATTAGTATATACATTTGATTTAAAATTTATCAATTCCATTTTTATAGTATCCATTTTTATATAATTTTTAGTTTCATAATTCATATCCCATTTTATTTTAGATTGTGTCCAGAAATTGCTAGAACCATGAAGAAAACCAATTTGAATGGAAATTTGATGGTTTTCTAATGATATTTCTTACGTTCTGTTGTCATAGCTTGAAAATTTATAGTAGTACTTGTTTAGTTGAATCTTGTTATGAATATTAACGTGAATCATTTGGAACACCCACCATATCCTATGAAATAGAATGTTCTAGCCAAGTCATTTATGTTACAATATCCTCTTATATTTATCTGATCTCTAGATAAAATATTTATATAATAAGGGATTAACAATATTTGGAAGATATTCCCTTCCCCAAATTTAATATAACAAGAGAAACTCATGATGTTCATCAACCATTTTGAAGGTGAATTTGATCAATGAAAATTTTCTTGAACATGATGTCCAGAGAAGAAATTTATTCCATGGAATCGGAATGATCCAAGATTAAAATTTCAATAAAAATTTTTCAAAACTCTTTATATTATAATGGAGAGGGATTTACTTTTTAAAAAAAGTGAAATATGATCCTATCATGTTTATTGGGGAAAATCACAAGGAATGCATTATAGGTCTTGTGATTTATCCTCAAAACCAAAAGTAAAGTGAAAAATTTCTTTAATCATTAAATTCTAAGTCTATGAAAAACATATATTATTTGAGACTCTAGAATAAATGAAGAATTTTTTCCGATGAGATTGAGATGGATATTAGTGACTCTCAGTAGTCTAATGGGGATGGAGATAAATATTCTTAAAATATAGTTTAATTCTGGTTGAGCTATGGATAATTCTTATGATTGAAAAAAATGCGACATTCCATGTGTCCAAATTTTATAAAGAAAAATATAAAGCATGCCTAATGGAATGTAAGATAGGATTCTTCTATGCTTTAGAGGGTAACTATGACAATCAATGCTGAAGGGATTTGATTAAATACAATAATTTGAAAGTGGACAATAGGTTTTTGACCAACACTCATTATGTTCTAGAGTGTTTCAACAACAAGGAAAACATGAATTATGTGAACAAATTTTCTAATTTAAAGGGTTTTAGAAACATTCAATGAAAAATATATCCTTGTCTTAGAGGGTAAAGAATATTATATTCTACCGCTAACACTATTGTTGATCCCAAAAATGATGTAGTGATAGATACACATGTTATTCAATCCAAAATATTCAATGAACTATTTTATTCTAGTTCTACACATTATTTCATATCTTGTAGGTTTTTTAGAACTATTGAAAATCAACATCAATACATGGTAGTTGATCGATCTGGGACAAATAAATAGATCAATTATTTCATACCAAGTATATAACTTCTCCCCAATCAATGTTTGTGAACCGAAGCTTCCATAAAATTTTATATTACGTCATTTAGTTAAATTTTATGCTATATTTGGAAATGGATTGGGTATAATTATATAAATAGGAAATACTTTTTTGGTAGTGGTAGATCAATCACCACATCACATGTCATCCTAAAAATTTTACATGTGTAAGGTGGTTGATGAATCTCATTTAGAAACATCATCTAAACTGTAGATAGTATTTATTTTTGAGTAACCATAAATATATCAAATGATTGATAATAATGATATAATCATTATTTATGTCATTACCATTATAATTGACTACAATTTTTTATTCCCAAAAAACGTGTATGGTCTTCCTTTGGTCTATGTGTTTGAGATGTTATTAGAACATATATATAGATCTCTACCCATATCCTATGCTATGTATAGAATTTCCAACATAGATTTTAAAGAACTAAATAAGAAGTAACAAGAGAATCTAGAAGAGTGATTTATATTCTTGAGTTTGTCACGATGGGTTGTTTTGGTTCTCTTCATCAATAACATGGATCGGTTAATTCACTACTAAAAAGACTATCATGAACTCAAAAAAAACCAAGATAATGACAAAAGCATCACATGACAGTAATTGATGACAAGTTTGATCATCTACATGGGGACCAATATTTCCCATTTGTAAACCGTTAGTTACAATATTTCTAATTAAATGTGAATATGTTTGAGATTCCCCAGACTACATTTTGAATGTGGTATGGATAATATGATTTTTAATTTCCTTTACACTTTTTAATTATAATGATATATTTATGGACATAATCAATAGAATTTTTAGGGGTTACCTCAAAATATTTGTGGTAGTCTTTATATATGATATTATGATATACTCCAAAAATAATTGAATTGAAATGTGGAGAATTTTAATAATTTTCTAAATAATTTGTTAATGGGGAATATATATGATAATGATATTAAATTTGAATTCTATATAGAGTAAATTTCAGTCATAAGGAATGTTATAAAAAACAAATAGATATTCAAAGAACCTTATTATAAATTAAAAATTGAGTGGTGTGCATGAAAAATTTTAGTAAAAAATATAAATAGTTTAATTCAATTAATTGTGTATGAAAGAATATTTTCTATAATATTCTCATGATTTTAAATCCTGAAGACCAAGATAAAATGAAAGGGGGAAAAGTTTTTTGGGTATAATGAATTGGAAGTGATCTAAGAAATTTAAAAAACCATGTCATTTAAACATTCCTAAATCCACCCTACTCTAGTGATTTTTTCCATGGTAAAAATTGATTCATCAAATAAGGTATTAGACTGTGTATTGATGAATACTGAAATAGTGATATCCTAGGCCTCATGGAAGTTGAATGTGCATTTTCTGAAATGTCTTATTCAAATTCTTATGTTAGCAGTAGTATTCATCAGGTTGTAAATATAGAGGTACTATCTTTATGGGGATAATTGTTTCATATATACAAATTATAAGAGTTTCAAATATAAATTAACATAAAAGTTTGTAAATGTGTAACAATGATGATAGTTAGATATGATCAATGACTATGATTGATATATCCTCTACTATCAAGAGAAGAAAAATATGTAGGGAGATCCTCTAAGTATAATTGATGATAAAACATTATAAATGATAAAATTTTAGAAATATCCAATCATAATAGAAATTTGAAGGATTTATAAGGAAATAATACAAGAAGGAACATCATTATTCCATTATCAAATGATTTTTCAACCATCACTTATGGTATAGATAAAGGATGCTCAAAGTGATATGCAGTAATTCATAATAATTTTGATACTATTTGAAAAGTGAAATCATATTATTTAAAAATTGATCAATAAGGACATGTATGATTTGTTTCATTACTATTTTTACTATAAAATATAGAGACAAAGATGGTTTTGTTGAATGATACTCACATCTTGACCTTCTCTATCCACCAAGGGAGCATGAAGATGTATCATGATGTCTGAGAGAAATATTTGTGGGATAATATAAACAATAAAATCATAGAATACACGTCAAAATTTCTCATATGCCTATGGATGAAGGATTCTTGTATAAATTCAATGTAGATAATGACCCCTTTACCCATAACTACAATTAAATTTGAAAAATTCTCCTGGACATTTTTAGTATTTTTCTAAAGATGTTAGGTGGAAAAAATTCTATAAAGAATGGGGTGGATAATCTTATAAATAAATCCCATTTCATTGAAATCATAGAGTAATTATAACCTCATCAATATATAAAGATATAAATTAGGGATATTGTGAGGATGTATGATACACCATTATATATTATATCTGTCTATGATAAGAGATTTAACTCTGTGTCTTATAAATGTCATCAATATTCTTGAAACTCTTAAATGAATATTAGTATGAATTATCCGTCCCAAACTTATGGATAATATGATGAAACTAACTTGACATAAGTCAAAATTTTGTTTGATGTATCGATGTACATTAAATGAATTTGGGTTCATTATCTATATCTAGTGTATTTTATGTACAATAAATGTTTCCTCAAAAGAATTCAAATATTCATATTTGAATACCATTAGGAAAATAAAAATATAATACATTCATCATGGGATTAATTTAGTGATTGAATGTTACAAGGATATAAAATGGATAGGGTACAGAAGAATTGTTCAGGACCATTATAAATAACATAATGGATTCTCAATGAAGACATAAGATCTATTCTAATAATTGATAATCAGATCTGTAGTTTGTGGTTAGAGACAAGATTATCATGTGTATATCCTCATTCCATGTGGTCATACTTAAACAATACATGGTATACTATCTTCATAAAAGAATTAAAATTATTACATTTCAAAATATATTTTAGTTTATGAGTTTCATATAATTATGTCATAAAACTCACATAACAATCCCACAAATTAAAAATCTGATACTTCAACATAGTATCCATTTCATAGAGAATATAAATATATTAAAAAAATACTTTATTATTTCCTTAAATAATCACCATGAATTAATACGCGACTTATACTTTTTTCTTAAACATCCTTAATCCCTATGAAATTCTTTTTAAGAATTTGTTATGAGAATAAATTGACATGAAAGGGACAATAATGAAGAATAAAGAAAATTTTTATCTAATGAAGAATGAAAATTATCCTTTTGAAAATAATATTTGGGCCCATAAAATAAATTTTCATTTGAATAAAAAATATTTTCAAAAAATATTTTCTTCTCAAATTTTATAATTAATATTTCAATAAAAATAAATCTCATAAATTATTCTTTATTGTCATAAAAACACTTGAAATATTTTTCAAAAGGATATAATTTCCACCAATTAAAAGTATAGTATTCATTAAATTAAACATATTTTCATTAGTATACCTTTTTAAATCATAATATTGTAACAAAATTTCATAAAAATTGTAAATAAATCATGTAGGTAACATGCTTCATCTTTTTCCATAATACCTCTATAAACGGACTCGCTAATATGGTCTAAATACATACCAATTTCATTGAATGTCTATCATAGATCAACCCATCTAGTGTTTATAATGGAAAAATCTATCCTTCATTTATAATTAAACCACCGATCCCCATAAAATTAAACAAGAACCATTACATATTTATAATACATATAATCATGTAATTTTTAACATTAGTCACATAAATATTATTTGATCCCAAATAAATATTTCTAGATATTGAAATTCCCAATACATTTTAAAACCCTTTTTCAAATATAAAAAAAACAAAGTAAACGATGGTTTTTCTTTGAAAAAGACATGTAAGATTAAAATGGAATTCAAATATAAAATAGTGGTTATATTGGAGGGAGAATTCATTTTAACCATTTATGTTAAAATATTATAACACTTTTTTTCTTTTTTATAGAATTAAAAAAATTCCATTTGAAAAGAATAAAAGGATTACATATGAAAGAAACTCAAAGAAAGTATAAAAGTGGCATGAAATTTCATAAATAACTAATTTATGTTTATATAAATACATTACTAATATAAATATATAAACATAGACATTCAATAAAAAGTGTTTTATAGGAAAAACTAATGATTATTTTTTAAAATAATTTCAAATAAATCATGTTTGACTCATCACATAAATTCATTATCGACGCCTTCTTAATTCAACCTCTTATGATTTGCATTGAAGCCTTAGTGTGATTGTTTTTCATAAAGAAAAAGATCTTTAGAACATGTTCAGGGATTTTCATAATATATTTTGGATAGTCTTGGAAAATATAAAATGTTCATTAAGTGTGGAGAAAATATGATAATATTGTCTTTTTTATAAGGGGAGGAGGGACAGTCTTAAAAATTCATAAAAAATTAAATTAATATAAATTAATATTTAAATTTAAATGTATCCAAATTGATAAAATTATGATATAATTAATAATAATTACATTCATACAATAGAAATTGGATATGTTTAGGTGATTTTTTCACCCTTATCTTAATTTTTATCAAAATTTATACAATTTTTAAAATTATCATGTTATCAACGATTTTTCTCTCTTTAAGTTAGGAATGTTAGTAATGAAAATTGGATTAAAAATGGAATATGGTTGATATTTACAATAATATTCCAATAAAGTTTCTAATCTTGGGGTTTTTTGGAGTTTTAAATAATTTAAAAAAAATATTATTTGTTATAAAATAATAGTAGTGACAATTTTGTAATACTAAATTTTATTTTCATTTTAGTAATAAAATATAAAAATTTAATTAATATATGAAAAATTAATAAAATTATAAAATTTCAAAGGTATGTAAAAAATCATGGAAAATAATAATTTAGTCAAGTCATATTACTTTTTAAAAAATTATAGAATCATCTATTTTTCTTTTCTATAAATAGAATAAATATTGTATCATGATAGTATTTAAATTAAATGTAATTATTTCATTATTAAAAATTAAAAATAAATTATCCTGAAAAGTGAAAAATAATTTATATTTAAAATTGACACTTAGAACCTATTCTACCATCTTTTTAAGCTACCGAAAATATATAATAAAAAAATAATAATGAAAAATAGAGTTTCCACATCTATTTTCATAAATTTTAATAAATGTAAAAATCATGCATATATAGAAACAAGAGGTAATATTTAAGAAATTTACATTACTATAGATTAAATATACTTATTGAATAAAATTAATTCATAAATTAGGGTTTCCTTCTCGTCTTTATTACATTACTTTACACATAGTTAAATCATTTTACCTTTACTACGGTGACCAAATTTTCTATTATTACTATTCATAATAACTAAAAATTAATTTGAACTATTTACCAAAATTGGACTTTTTGATTCCAAATATGTAATAAATTTTTTCAAGTTCAAAAAACATTATTTTTACTATTTATTTTAAAATTAATCCAAAAAACATGATGAAAATTAGTTTTTAGAATAATTCATTTTATGTAAAAACTATATTATATCCAATTATAGAATTCATTAAAAAATATTATTGGATTTTTTAATCAAAATAAACTAATGAAATTTTAATTTTATTCTAGAATAGATTTTTAATTTATAAATATATTAATTGATAATATATATTTTAAAATAATATAGTATTTTTAACTACTCATTAAAAATTCAAAATGTTTAGAAAAAGTAAAAAAGCTTTCAAAAATATAATTTTCATATAATTATTTGAAAATTATATCCTTTTTGTCAAATAATATTAATAAATTATTAAATAATTATTTATAACATTTCCTCACAAAAACCTATAAATACCATTTTTTATAATTTATTTTTGAAGAATAAAACTCTTTTTCAAAGAATTGAGTTCATATTTCCTATGAATTGATCAATAATTATGTACTAATTTTTAAATTAATAACTATTTAGAAATATGTTTAATCCTTTTCAAAAGATCCTTTGTTTTTCTTGATGTAGGAATCATTCCTTTCAGGTGAAATGTGTTTAAATTCTATTTTGAAATAGACCCTAAGTCAGGGCGTGGGCCGGTTTGGTTTTTTTGGGGATCAGAATGAGAAAAAGGTTGAAGGATTATTGTAGGCTAGGAATGTGTTGTTTACTTGGACTTCATGTCATGCACATAGCCTACATGTCATTTACTGGCCCATCATGACATGTAACCATTCTAATTCATAACAAAATAGGGCATTACATGTCGTGTACTTGGCCTACATGTCCTGTACCTATGGGGTGGAGTTTTTAAAAATAGGGGATGTATCCTCATATTTTTCATACATAAAATGTTTTCCTCTCATTTTAGAAGCCTAAACCCCATCTAAAAAATGTTTATAGATATACAAGTCATATATACTATGATTCTAGTATGGTTTTTCTTGTTGGAACCGCATGAGAAAGTAATCAATTGCATTTTAGTCATTCTTGATTATTTAGTACAATGACTGTTCTATTTGTATTTAGGCTCATATGGATGAATTTCTCCGTCTTTGTTTATTATTTATATTTCTCCTAACACAAGATGAATCGATACTTGATACTGGAGGATATTTTTACTACCAATTTGAGGTAGGTGGTCTATACATTTCATTAGATTTTCAAGTGGCCTTCAAGCATTCAGGCTTTTTTCCACCTGCAGACATTCTGAAGAGGCATCATTTTATAGAGAGCTATTTATCATAGGATTAGTCAGATCTAGTTAAGATGAATCTAGTTTCAATTTTAGTGTGTTGGAACTCATTTTTAATTTCAAGGTCACCCCAGGGTTGTGACATATGTATTTATCATGTTTATGCATGTTTGAACTACCCAAGGGGTGTCTACTCATGCATGGATAATTAGAGGAACCCTTTTAATTATTTGATAGATTTTAATAATAGTTTAGGATGTGTAATTCTTCCTTGGATTTGTATATCCTGTGATTCCATGCCTATTTTGAGATTTTGGCTTAATGGAAATGGATAATATGGGTGGGTATTCCTATATGAAATGATTAATGGTATGTTTAATGGTTTATATTGGAGGGTAGGCCCATATTCTTAGTAATTGATTTTTTTTATATGAGTGGGTATACTCATGACTTGTGCATGTTGCTGTTAAAGTGTATTCAAACATGGAAAGAATTGTTTAAATTATATTCATTGTTTAAATGGTTTCATTGATCCTATGTACTTCTCTCCATTGATCTGCAATGCGGTACTAGATGCCTTAGGATAACTCATCCCCTTTGGTCTTGATTCTATGAGATGTCTCAGGCCTTGCTACCCCATAGATCTAGATTGGATGGGATTACGTAGAAAATTTCATTTCCATGATTCTAAGACCCCAACCAATGCCTAACCATGTTTCCACAGGGATTCATAGGGGAGCTGATGGGATTCCTTGGACATGTTCCTTGGATCTAGTCCTTCATGGTCTAGATTTTATACATGGATTATCTAGTACATGACACCTTAGATCCATCCCTTAGGGTCTATATTTCACTATATTTTGGGGTCATGTGAGTATACATCTCACTATACAGCGTGGTTGTGGGATTTTAATTTTCACTATATGACAGGGTGGTGAGATTTATTACTTATTTATATAGTGTGGATGTGGTTTTCATGATATGATTGGATGTAAAATGTTGTCGTGTGACTTGTTTGACATTTTTATAGCTGCTTTGTTAATATTTGGCTTTGTTCTATGTATCCTTGGGGTGTTGTTTTGTATTATTTACTGCATTATACATATTCCATATGCATTCACTTTAGTTAACTTCTTCATTTACACTTACTAGAACTTTTTTACAATTTTAGTAAGAACACTATAGAACAAAGGGGGTTTATTTCAAGGAACAATATCTCGCACCCTTTTTCTTCCTCCTTAGGGACCCAAACAGATTATATGGATGCATGAGATTATACAATAAAGAACACTAGTGAAGGATGTTGATCAGGGATTTTGAGGATTGGAGCATTAAAAAAAGTTATGGCTTGCAATGTTGGGATAAATATTCATTCTTTTGTTATTTTTTGGACAAATACTATATTACATTCCCATGTGCCTACATTGGTTGGTTTCTAGATACATGTATTATCTAAATCATTTTTATATGACACACTTATGGTTATTGTTTTGTATACATGTCTTTCTTGTCTTACTCTTAGTTGACTGCTATTTATTTCAATTTTATTATTTATTGTATGTTTTAATTCAATTGAGATACAATGGTAATGAGGGAGTAGTGTTCCCCATAACTCCCCTATGCCCTCACTACTAGTCGACAGCCTCTGGAATTTGGGGAGATGTGCTTGAAGAAATGTGACAAACTCGGCTCAGGGCACCATAAGTAGGCATATGGGTCGGATATGATACAATGTTGTATTAGATGAATCAATATTGTTTTCCATACTATTTTGAGACAATATATTTGGATAATATGGAAATGGAATTTGGTAATAAATTTCTCCCTGGAGTAGAAACCCCATGTATAATGAAAATCCAAATTTCCCCAAATGGATTTCTATTTTATATATATTTTGAGGGTTAGATTTTCATTTATTTTATCATTCGGTGATGCACATGGATACTACTGATACTATTGATTCTATTTTCTATTCAATTTGTATTCTAACCTAATAAGATGAGAGTATTCCCTATCATTCATCATATAGACACTTGATAGAATCACATGTCATTAATTATGCCTTGCCATATAGGATGTATTACATATTTCATGTTCTTGTGATAGGTGAGGTGATAGTTCTGAGTACAATTGGGTTATTTTGGGTTCAGTGGATAAAGGACTGATGTCATCTTTCAATTCATAATGATTATGGCCCCTTATGTATTGGGAAATGATGCACAAATAGAATTCATGTACAAAACTGATTTTTTATGTACAAATTATAAGGGCATAAAAAATTAGTTCATGAGTTGTTATGGGCTCTCTTTGATTGGAATTTGGTGGATCATTTTATCCTTTTTATATCATATCATGTTATAATATTATATAAATGGATTCCAGTCTTTGATTCCAATGGATTATGGTCCCCCATGGATCAGAATTCGGCATACCAATGGGAATACATTTGAGAAGTAGATTCAAAAAATTTCATAAGAGTTTCACTTCTAGATATGAATTTGAAATCAATTTTTTTAGAAATGATTGTGAAAATATAGTGAACTGAAATTTATTTTGTTAGGGCACTTGACCAGACCAGACATTAGTAGATGGACTTGGTAGTATCTCTCATTGTTTGACACCAATACCTAACCCATGGGGTCGGGAGATGAGTTGGGGATTATATGAATGTTTCGACATATGCTTCTTTTATATATGCAGATTTGATCTGTGAGATTTTTGTGCATCTAGATACCATTTATAAATGTAATGGGGTCGAGTTTTTTGAAATGTTTTTTATGAAAAAAATTTAACTTTTGATCTTAAATCAACTGGTTTGTTTTTTAAATTCTCAACTAGGTCTATTTTGGATAGTTTGGGAATGTTTTTAATAAAAGTACTGTTATGGGATTGCTTTTGGAAGATCTCATGTTGAATAAATGGACCCTCAGTTGTCACTTTTCTGGATAAATGAAATTTAAATAATAAATTCCCTATATATTATGGAATTTATATCAATAATAAATTTTTAAAGAGTTTGTTGGTTATAACTTGAATTTTTCCTATGGGGCATTGTTTAAAACTAAGTTCCTTTTTTCTGAAATGGTTAGATTGGGTTTTTTGTAATTCTTTCAAATTTTTCATATTTGAAATGAATTAATGAAATGGATATAATTTTAAACATGAAGGGATTTCCTTTGAATAAACCCTCATGGAAGGTTATTTTTTAATTATTAGATGATATGCCTTGGAATGGATATGTCAGCGATCATCCATAGGGTCATTCTATTTACTAATTAATTAAATGTAAAGGAAATCTTTATCCTATAGAATATATTTTTCATAGAAAAGGGATATGGTCGACACATATGCTTCATTAGGGGATGGCTCAGGGTAGGTATCACACTTAGAGCATGAGATTCTTTGCTTCCACAGTGATATTTTGAACATTGGTACCATAGGGTGATATTGTATCTTGTAAAAATTTCTTTTTTATAAAGACAAAACATTTTGAAGGGTTCGTCTTTGTTCCATGAATTTTTATGTTGTAATAAGCTGGATGATCACATGGTATGCTAGGTTAAACATTACTCATGCATGGTCAGCTATTAAGAGGTTGTGTGAACCTCTCTTTTCTTTAGTGATGGATGACTTGGTATATCTTCATATGAGTTAATGGTTTTATGAGATTTTGTTCCATTGGATTTGTGAACTCATGGTTGTATGTGTTGACAAACACTGTACCTATTGTGTTTTTAATGATGTAATGAACGATTTGACTCTGTTTTAATCATGATCATTATGTTGATGAATAAGTTCACGGGGTGTCTCTACAGTAGAGTTAACTGAGTGTTATGAAACCATGTTCATCCAAATGCTTGATAGGTATTTCTGGGACATGGTTGTTTTGACACATCAGTCAGTTTATTTCCATATTTCATGCCAAGATATATTAGGTGGTGTTCATAGATCATGGAATGATGCTCGCACATTTATGTTACTTATAAAATACCTTGTTTGAGAGTGGATAGTCCTTCTCTACATCATTTTCACTCCTTGGTGGGGATAGTCACATTGGTTCTTTTTAAATTTTCCCTTATAGGGAGGAGGATAACTATCAAAGATCATTCGAAAATGGTTGATTATACAAGAATATCTTTGGGTATTGTGAGTCTTGTTTCATTATGATGTTTTATTGTTATCATTACAATTTTTTGGATGGTTGTGTGCATAGACCTTGTGAGGAAAAGATTACTATGGATGGCCCTCTACGTTTAAGGATGAGATATCATAGAAATTCCTTGGGATGGAGGAATTGTGGTTGGTAAATGATGATGTGCTGAAAAGTGAATTTGAGATTCTTGAAGGAGGTCGACTAGTAGTGATTCGAATATCCATTTTTGGTAATCATAGAGAAACTCATAGTTTGATCTTACCTAAGAGAAGAGTATATCCCTTATCTTGAAGTCATCCAAGATGTACATGGGGAGTGTAGGTTATATAATGCGCTATAGATGGAAGTCAATGGTCTAGTCCATGATCTCTTTCTGTGTTTTGTGCTAGATGTGTGGTTTTAGATGAGGCTTGGTTAATCCTTATTTATACTTGGGTTCATGTTTAAGAACTCCTTTGATGGACTCATGGATTAATTCCACTTTCCATGACGTGAATGCTAAAAGGATACCTCTCTGGGTTCAGTTAGTGTTTGTATGTGTACTTTGGGCCTTATACAAATTTCTCACTTGTAATGAGATTATGGACCACCTTGGTGAGTTACATGGGCTCCAAGTGGATGAATCTAAGGTTGTCTTGGGATTATAGTGAGGCTTGGATGTGATTCACAAAACGAAGAAATGATCCCAGTGGGATGGATATGCATTAAACTTTTTCTCGTGATGTGAAATGACTTTTAAATTATTAGGGGATGGTTTGACAAGGATAATCAATAAGTGTAAGGTATGCGAATCAATGAAAGGGATCATTTTGGGCACATGACTCCTGGGGAAAAGGATTTTTGTTTCTGTTGCACCAAGAATCCGCTCCATGATGGGAATTTCTGAAATAATTCATCCAGTGAAGGTTTGAATCATTATCATTTTTTTCCATATGTATGGTTTGAGTGAACCAATTTTAACACTTCTCTAGTTAAGGTGGGTGTGTTGTGAAATTAAATAATGTATTTCAAGGAAATATTGTGTGACAGGTTTGGATGAGGACGATCATGGTTCTTCCATTCGTTATTATGAGGATGTGGATGTGACCCCATTTTCATTTGAGTTCACCCAATTAATGGATATCACATAGGTAGCACCACTAGAATTCTTTGGGGAAGGATTTCTGGGGGTTTTTTATGGTGCTGGTGTTATGGTAATGATGTCATGTGATTTTTTGTTGATACGAATAAGAAGGTATCTTATTTATTATTGATTAAGGGTACCTTCGATGTAGATGATATCTAAGGGTTGTATATCCGAGAGGAAGTACAACTACATGGGGTCATGTCCACTATCGTATTGGATTGGGATACCCACTTTATGTCTCATTGATGGAATAGTTTTTAGAGGTTGAGGTTCAGAGGTGCTTCATAACATGAATGATCTTCCTTAGATTAATGGATAGTCGGAGTGTATGCTACATGTGGTTGAGGACATGTTCTGAGCATGCATCCTATATTTCGAGGGATCATGGGAGAGGCACATTCCCTTGGTTGAGTTCATCTATAACAACATTTATTAGGAAACAATACAGATGGAACATTTTGAGTCTTTATATGATAAATCATGTCATTCTCCCCTATTATTGTTAGGCATAATTGAGGAAACATTACTGGGACAGTGTCTCATGTAGGGGACTTCTGAATAGGTCCAGTCATTTCCAAAGTGAATGGCTACTGTACAGTCTCATTAGAAATCATATGCTGATCACCATAGATGACCACCATAGTTTAGGTTCTAGTATTATTTTTATTTTGTATCTCACCAATGATGGGACATAGGTATATTGTAAGATAGGGTAAACATTCACCATGATATGTTAGTTCCATCTAGAATCTGTAGAGTTTTGGTTCGTTTTCCTATCAGTTCAGTTACCTCAGAGGTACTGCGAAAAGAATGATGTCTTCCACATATCTCAGTTGTGCCACTATCACATATACTTGTTTCACATTTTTCAACCTGAGGAGGTTGATCAACAGGTTGATGCATCCTTTTAGGATCACTCAATTCATACAGATGATAAGAGCAAGAAGGTTCTCCAAGACCAGCAAATTCCTCTAGTATTGGTGCTATAGAAACATGGTTGTTTATAGGATAACACTTTAGAGAGGGTGGTTGACATACATTCTCAGAGGATGTAGTTGTTTTCAAATGAATCTTTACCACCGTTTAGAGAGAAATTTGGGGACGAATAGCTATAAGGTGGGAGAATGTGTGATACTAGGTTTATCTGAGGTATAAATCTTTTATATTCTGTTAAATGTGTTCACTTTCCTATTTGGATTAAACCCTAAGACGGTCTGTGGGACATTTAGGTTGTTTTAGGGATAGAAGGGAGAAAATTTTTGAATGTTGGCTATAGTCCATGTACACATCGTGTAATTGGCCTACACGTTGCGTACTTGGCTAACATGTCCTATATTGGCCCTTTATGATTTTTAGCACTTCAAGTTCAGAAAAAAAAAACATGGTAGTCCAATTTCTATAAATTGCATACATGGCGTGTACCAGCCTTTCAATGATTTTAGAAAGAGAGGTAGTAGACTCTTATTATTCTTACCTAAATGGTTTTCCTCTAGTTATTGAAGGCTCAAACCATTTAAAATGGTTTTTCAGATATAGAAGTCATCTGGACTCTGATTCGAGTGAGGTGTGTCTCATTGGAAATACATCTATAATTACTTGATTCATATTTATTCATTCAAGACTCTTCTGAGGAACTACTATACTGTTTGGATATTGGATCATAAGCCCTAATTTCTTTATTTTTATCTATTCATTAGATTTCTCTAAAACCAAAAATAATCATGACCAAATTCTGGATGATCTCTCTACTACTGAAGTGAGGTAGTCGGTCTATAGATTCATTTAAATTTATTATAGCTTTTTGGATGTCCGACATTTTCTCCACCCATCATTATTTCTAGTGGGGCCTCGTTTTTGAGTGAGTTGTTTATTATAGGCTTTGTTGGGCCTAGAGAGGATGACAATAGGTTCATTTTACGAGTGTTGGTACTCTTTTCTAGTTTCAGGGACACCCAAGGGGTCTGACTTATGTATTTAACATTTTTATGTCTTTATAAACTACCCAAAGGGGTGTGTTCTCATGCTTTCCTAGTTAGATGATGCATGTTAATGGATTGATTTCTTTGAATAACTATTTAGGAGATGTAAATCATTCTTTCTATGTTGTATCAGGTTATTCTATAATTATATCGATTGTTTTTCTTAATGGAAATGGATAAAATGGGTGGGTATACCTATATAATATGATTAAAGGAATGTTGATTGTTTTATATGGGTGGGTTGGCCCAGATTGTTTTTAATCAATAAATGGCTGATATTAGTGGGAATGATCAGGACATGAGCCTGTTGATGTGAGGGGGTATACACACATGGAATGAATTGTTTAAATTAAATGCGTTTATTGAATGGTTTGATAGATACCATGGACTTCTCTCCATGGATCGAGAACATGGTTGTGGACACTGTGGGTTAACTCTGCCCCTTGGGACTTGATTCCATGGGATGCCTCAAGACTTTATCCCCCATGTATCCATCATGATTGGGCTCACATAGAACATTCCATTATCATGCTCAAATAAGCCAAACCAGTGTCTGACCATGTTTCCACATGGATTCCTATGGGACTCAATGGGATTCCTTGGACATGCTCCTAGGATCCAGCCCATTGTTTTCTATATTTATTACATGAATTCCCAGGTACACGACACCATAGATCCATCCCTTGGGGTATACTTTTCCCTATAAGGATTGGTCATGGGATTCAACTTATCACTATACGATGTTTCTATGGGATTATACTTTTCACTATATGGCATTGATGTGGGATTTCTTAATTCTTTTACAGCATGGTGTGTTTTTCTAGATATGAATGGATATACGACATGGATATGTGACTTTTTTACTATTTTTATAGCTGCATTGTTAGTAGCTAACATTGGTAGAGGTATCCTTATGGGGGATGTTCATTATTCATTATTACAGTAGACATATGCCATGGGAATACACTTTTATTTAGTAATTTTTTTCCACTTACTTGCACATTTATGGAATTTTTTTAGAACATTAAAACCTGGGTGGTTTCCTATAATGGTGTTTATCTCACACCCTGTTTGGGCCTCATCAGGGACCCAAACTGATTATTTGGTTACAGGTGATGATAGGGGAAAGCACCCCAGTACATGTTGTTGATCGTGGCTTTATATAAGTGGATCATAGGACCATGTTTAGGCTTGCGATGATGGGATACTTTTTTTGGTCTTTTGTTCCTTTTGGGAAATGTACTAAATTATATTTCCATGAACTTGATTTTGATGGTTTCTAGATACTTGAATGATCTTGGTCATTTTGAATATGAGAAACTTCTTGTTATTGTTATGTATATTTTTCTTTGTTTTCTTACATTTAGATGACTGCTATTTATTTCACGTCATCTATTTTTTGTATGTTAGACTAATGTTGTGATACACTTATAATAAGGTAATATTCTACCCACTCACTCACCTAGGCCCTCACTACTAGTTTGTATCTTTTTTCATTTGGGGAGATGAACATAAGGCCATGTCGCCAATCAGGATCGAGGCACCATAGGGTTATATCTGGGTCCAAGATGATAAAATTTTAATACCAACCAATTCAACATCTAGATTTATGTAAAATATTTTTATAATTATATTTTTTGGTTCATTTAAGTTATCTTTTCAATATTTTAATGGTTATTAAAAACAATTTCATTCATTTGAAATCATGTAGTGTTACATTACCCCACTCTAATAATAATTTTCACATAGAAATTTTATAGTGAGCTCATTAATCAGGTTTTTTCCATCTAAAAATTCATTTTTTCCCAATTTGTTAAAATGGCAAATAAATATTCCACATGAAAAGAGAAATAGGTATATACAAAGATCCTTTGGAATTATTAGGATTCCAAATAGTAAAATATTATTAAGTAGTAAAAATATAAAAATAGATGAAAATAATTTTTCCAAAATAATGATAGTGAGTGACTGATATCATTTATCATAAAAATGTGAATGATCCTGAGAAATTTAATAACCACAAAACCATAGTCCAAATAGGTGTGAAAATACAATATATTAATCATAAATAAGGTTAACAGGATAATAGTTTGGTTTCAATTTTATTTTTATAGTTTTGAAAATTATAAATCCAACTAGACAGTGAACATAATGAAATATAGTTACATAAAATTTTTAATTAATTTCTTTAATCATTTTTATTTCAATATCATTTTATTCTCCAAAATATTTGTATTTGGGATGAATTATTTATACATGAACCACTAAAATAAACTTACATCGCATTATATACCTGCATATAATGAAAAAATTATATTTATATTATATTTAGTTATTAACAAAAACCAACATTGTTATCATAAAGAATGTTATGTCACCAAATGATAAAATTTAAAATATAAAAATAATATATATATCTCCTAAATTCTACAATATCACTAAAGGATGAACATTTATCATTTTATAAATAACTATCCCTAAATTTAATCAAAATACTTTTCACTAATATATAAATGTCACAAAATGATACACTTTTAAATATCGAAATAATACATATATCTCCTAAATTCAACAATATCACTAAAGGATGAACATTGATAATTTTATAAATAACTATCCCTAAATTTATTCAAAATAATTTTCACTAATATTAAAACAAATTCTTGATCTTATAACTTATTATTTCTTAATAAATTAAACATCTATCTCCAAATAACATCAATCAATCTTAAATTCCTATAACAAAAATTAATTTGAAATTGTTATATAGTATCCAAGGTATGATAATTATTTTGATAAATAACCATAATCATTATAATTCCTCCAAAAGATAATTTATTCATCATTAATGAAATTAAATTCAATTTTATCCACAATTATTCCCATTCAACATAATAATATATGGTTCCCAATATATTGAATTTCATCTAAAATAACATAAATTAATTAATCTCCAAATCAAATTTCAATCACATGATCATCTATATGATATATCATATATTCCCATCATCAACATAATAATTATTTTTGAATTCATATACATGATTTTAATCTTACTATGAAGTCACATCGTCCAGTTGTAGGAGTTACTCTCTTGTCACCCTACGATTTTGAGTTTACGCCCCAAGACCATAATTGATCCAACTAGTCATCGCATGTCCTAATGGTGGTCATTTTACTAAATCTATAATAAATAATTTCTATATTGATGAAAATATGTTGAACATTCTAAAAAATATCATAAATATTCAATTAACATTTTATCCTCAAGGGGTTTCTATATAGATCATTGTTCAACAATGTCATGTAATAATAATTGATTATCATTTACATAACATCCGACACATTTTATCGAAGATTTGTATTTTCCTCATTATCATATTTTCTTTTAATGGTTACATTCTAAAACAACAATATATTCATTAGACCATTTATTAAAGATATCATTTCTATAGAAAATATATTTTAAAATTTTTAAATAACTTTTATTTATTTGTCATCATGTTTTACATGATTCGTATAATAGTTATAATATATTATAATAACATTCATAAAATTTTAAAAAAACCTTTACATTTTTAAAACCAAGTATATGAAAGCATCTACCATTCAACATACTTATAAAACCATTAAACATTATTCATCATATTATACATTAATACATCATTCCAAAAAGAATATAAATGAATTATACCTCTATAATACTTTAATATGCACACATTAAAATATAATTATTGTAACATAAAAAATAATTCTAATATTATATTTAAACATAAATTTATTATTTTATATTATTGATATCCCCATAATCATTCATTATAAATACCATTTATAAAGAACAAAATAGTCAATAATTTGGTGGTGTTTCCCATTCATAATGATATAGAAAATATTAAATTTTTAAATTAAAGAAAATAGATTACGTGATAGCTTGAAATTTTGGTGAAATGAAAAGTTCATTGATAGATCAAATATTTCCTTGTATTTTCTTTGTATGATCAACAATATTTAAAAAATATTTGAATATGAATTTTCGGTGATAGTGTTGATTAAATCATCAAGAAGGGATACGATGGTGTTCTAAGCTCCTTTTCCTTTCATCCTAATAAATGATTGTTAATCTATTCAAAAGAACATCATTAAAACATGAAATGAATTATTTCATATTAAAAAAATGTTCCTTTTAAATATAATACCCATAGATATTACAATATAATTTAACCACAAATACTCAAAAATAACCTTGATAAATTAATCATTAAAAAATTAATCTCAATTTCTATCTCATACCATTCCCCTTATATCGAAAAAATGTAAAAACACTATTTTTTAATAATAATTTACATTAATTCTAAGGGTTTCATAGACCACAACCGAGTTAAATATCACAAAAAAATATTTACCTTACACTACCAGTCATCTAAACCCCAATGGGGCGTGTAATACAATGAACGTATGATAAAACACAACACATAAAGAGATGACAGTATACATAACTCAAACGATAACCTTTCATTGAATCATAATAATCAATAATGTTTTCTAAAACCTTCTATGATGCCAAATATAAGGACCATTCCATTATCATTAAATATTACAGTTTTATTAGATAATAATTCACACTCTATCATTCCCAATTAACTTTTAGAATTATAGTTTTATATAGTTAAGTCATAAATATTAAGTAATAAACCTATAAATTACAACTTGAACACTTCTACCCAGTATCCATTTTCACTGATAAGAAATCATTTAAAATAAATGTGTTTTCTTTTTGTGAATAATCTTCATGTATTTCAACTTGACATATTTCTTATTCTTATACCTCAATAAAACCTATAAAAACACTTTTTACAAATGTTTTTTGGGAAAAAAATTCAGCAAAGGAAAATACTTAAAGTAGAGAGAATCCTATTAGTATGTAAACACTTAAAGAAATTGTCCTTTTGAAATAAAAATGTGCTTAAAAAAATTCATTTTCTTACTAATTAAATGAAAATTCCACCCCAATGGTTTTAATAACTTTTTAATTAATATTCATTATAATAATAATAAAACTCATAAAGGATTTATTGATGTCAATAATTGAACATGAAAACTTTTTCAAATATTTATACATTCCACCCTTTAAAAGTATAATATATTTTTCTTTCAACAAATGATAATAATTTTTATTTTCAAAATAATAATATTTCTATATAAACCCACATAAATCAGAGATAAACATATATGTTACTTAGGATATTTTTTTCCATATAAATCTTACTATTTTGATGACCAATAAAATTATCTTTTATACCTAATGCATTGGAGGGATACCATGGAAATACATATCCTTAATTTTTAAAATAACCCCTTGTCCTGGGTATTAATAATTACCAAACAACAATGGTTTATAATTGAACTTAAAATAAACATTGAAATTTCCAAGAACCAAAATATAATAATAAAACATAAAATCATTCCTGTCACAATGTTACACTAGTAAAAAATAATGTCACAAATTAGAATCATTTCATGATATTGAAATTTGTATTCCATTTTAAATCCCCTTTTGAAAATAACAAGAACATTGGGAATGAGGTTGTTCATTGATTAAAACATGATATCATATAATTAAATTAAAATATCAACTAGAAAAAAATTGGTGGGAAAATAGTTTTTCACCAAATATGTTAAAATAGAACATTTAATTTTTCTTTACTAATGAGATTCAAAATGTTATGTATAAACTAAGTAAAAGGATTCCTTTTGGATGATTTTTAATCAATGTACAAAAAAGACATAGAATACAACATAAAATTTTTATATATATATTATTAAAAATATATAAGTGGAAGAAAATTATTTGGATAGGAAAGAGTAAAAGTGTATTTTTTAAAAGGTAGTATCTTGCCTCAAGTCTGAATCGTAAATTGTGTTCAATATCATTACCCAATTGAGAAACCCTATAAAGGATAACTTAAAAATCATTCATTGTATTGTTTCATGATGATAAAAAATTCCACTAGGAAAGGGTATTCATTATAGGGAGATATTTTTGTTGTCATTTTATGAAATAAAGGGTTCCTTAAATTTGATGGAAAGAGGAGAAGATGTGATATTTTATAAGAAAGGGGTGGATAACTATTGAAATTTCATCAAAAATAAATTATTGAAAATAAATTTCCATGTTAAAAAATCTACAAATTGATACTAATATAATAAAATATGATGTTTAATATAAATAATCTCATCCAAATAAAATTGTTTATGTCAAGAAAAATTTTTCAACATTATATTTTTATTTTATCCAATTTTATCCCTATCTGAAAATTACCATTATATAAAACATTTGAATCGTTAAAGATAAATAATTTTTTTTATAAAAGAAAATTTTGAACACAACTGAACTATTAATGATATATTTAAAAAATTAAAAATCTATTGGATAAACATAATATTTTTTAGTTTTAAATCATATAATAAATTATTATTTATTAAAAAATAACATTAATTTCAATTATAGAACTACTCATTTATTTGAATTTTAAAACAATAATACAACAATGTAATTTCAATATTCAACATTAAAACAACTCTAAAAGGTCATTATTATCAAAAAATATCATGGAATGTAAAAATACATTCATATCATATTACTTCTAACATTTGTTAAGCATGTATTTATTTTTAAATTAATTAAAAATATATTGTATCAACTATTAAAATAAATTTTTTCGTCAATAAAAATTGTAAATAAAGTATTATAATGAATAAAAATAATTTATATTTCATATGGACATTTAGAAACAAAAATAATTTATTTTTATGCTTATGTATTATATTGAAATATAATAAAACCAACAGTGGATCATCTTTGAATTTTTCTTTCTTAAAATATTATTAAAGATAAAATCATGGCTAAATGGAAAATGGTATTGTATTATTATTTTGTATTATTAAGGGAAATAATTAATCATAAAATACTAAATCAATTGTTTATCTCACAGTCATGTGTTTATTATAATATATTTACTCATAATTAACTCGTTTAACCTTTGTCATGGAAGAAACGTTATTATGATTAATATTCCAAATGAGTAAAAATAAAAATAAAATATTATAAATATTTAGACATATTAATTACAAATATTTAATCCATTTTATAGTATTTTAAATCCCTTAGTAACATAAATTAATTTTAAATATAACCCAAAAATCATGACAAAAAACTTTTTTTCATAAAAACTATTTTTATATACATAAATTTATTTATTCGAAATTGATGTTTAATATTCATATGAAATAAAATAATTGTATTATTCTTTATCATAATGAATTAATGATATTTTAAAAATGATCTAATATAGAGTCTTACTTTAAAAACAATTTAAAACAATGGTATTTTCCATGAAAGCATTATGTTTCACTACTTGATGAAAATTAAATATTTTTTTGAAAGGTATATTACATTCACAATCATATATCTTTTATATGATGAATTCAATAATTATATCCTTTTTATCGAATAAAAATTTTAAAAGTTTCAATGAATTAGTTATATTATTCACTCATATTAAGTAATTAATTCAAATCTTGAAGGCAAAATGTTTTATAAGAACAAAAAAAAATCTATAAATTGTGTGAGAATATCCTAGGTGTTAATAAATAAAATACCAATGATTAAGTATTTGTATATAATTCATATTTTTTAATCTTATTCATCCACATAATTTCATTTTATTGGTTTTAATAAGATTATTTAAATGATAATAACATGTGGTTCATTTCAGATTGGTTTGGAATGTAATACTTGTAACTCAGCGACCCTAGTTACCCAGAGTCGGTGCCTTATTACATAACATTGTCATGATCACAAGGAAATCATGTCTCGAAAGACTGATCAGTTTAGTATTATTGGAAAGAAGATTCATACATATGTTTAACTTTACAACTTGAAGAGAAATACGACATGAATTTATTCCATTGGAAACATCCAAGCCTCCTTGATAATGCCTGCAAGTCACTCATAACTAACTTCTTCATATCCTGGGAAAATGAAACATTCTAAAGGGGTGTGCTCAAAAGCTCAGTAAGGGTATGCAAAAGCAGAGGATAACATAGATATTAAGAATGATGAATAATTGAAACCTCATCCCTTTACAAAAAATACACATGAATACATTTATGGTAGGATTATGAGATGAGTAAATAATTCCATAATAAAACATAATCATGGGTATTGTACTAGTCAAATGACCACATGAACCCTAAATATTATTTTCAAAATGAGAAAATTTATAATTGCGGACATTCTGAAACATTTTATCAAGGCCTCGGCCAAGTTGTTTAAAAATTATTAAGGCCTCGACCAAAACCGTATATGAAATTAGAAAAGGGCCATGGCCAATCCAAGTATAGTTGTCTCATGAGACCTAATAATTTATCGAGGACCTATAGTGGGCTCCACCCGTCACTTACTTAGTCCAATACATTCCTCATATGAAAAGGTTTAAACATATCATAAACATTTTTATTAAAACTAGCATACGAAAGGTCAATAATTTAACCATAAACCATGAATGGTATAAAAATAGCACATCCATAGTAAAACAAATCACAAAACCTTCAATACAATATGGAGGTTTTGTATCATAATAAATCAACATCAAATAAACTTAAAATCCATCAATGGATGTTGACATAGTTGTAATCAGAACCCTTTTTAGAGAAATATATATTTCTATTTTGAAATCATTTATGAGTAACATAATTATTAAGAAATAATTTATTTTGAAAATATTCTTACAAGCTTTTAAGGGATGTTTTGATGATGTTATAATAGCGGAAAATAGCTGCACCCTCCGTATAAGTTAAAAAACAGTCTTACCTTAAATTTGTTGAGAAGGTCAAAAAGTACCTTTTTTGGAAAAGTACAGAAAAATTTCTTTCAAAAAACATAAGGGTATAAATGACTTTAACCAATTTTCTAGTAAATAGTAAAAATGTTTTGAAATACATTTAATGGAGTCATGGATGTGGATGATAAAGAGGTCCCCGTAGATAATTACGTATAAAAAACATCAGATAATGAAGAGATTGTAGAATTTACCCTTACCTTGTACTTTTCCTTGGCCAATGGAAGGTTAACCTCCAGTATACTGTTGAAATAATTTTTATTAAATTATACAATAATCATATAAATTAATATTATATCATATATGATGTTATAACATTACCTCATTAATAATATCATTGTATTATCATCGTTTTAGGTGTTAAAAGATTCATTTTCATTTATATTATTTGTTATGTGAGTCATATTTGTTATGGATGGAATTTATTTTATTCATATCAAAAATGATATCAAGTCTTGAAGCATTATTTTTAATAATAAAAATAAAATAAGTCTTGAATGGATACGATGGGGAATGAATCTCATCGCGTTCGTGGAGATGGTACTCCGTACCTATGCACGAGCGACAATATCATTCATTTGATGTTAAAATAATATTTAATTGGATGGTATATAATATATAAATAATAATTATAATGTTATATTTATGAATTACACATTGTTATTATACCCATCCAAATAATTATGTATTGAATAAAAATTTCACCACGATGTGGCAACGGTAATCCGTACGTACGCATGTATAGTGACATGCCATTCAAAGGATGGATAGAATAATGAATATGGATGTACCATATTTATAATAACATCATAGTATATAGAAGATACTAGAGTTATTATTTTAGAATGGAAATAACAAATAAAGATAAAGTGGAAGAAGAATAGAACATGAAAAAGGGCGGTGAAATTATTACCTCTTCTTCGGGTTCTTCCTTTTAATTTGATAAATAGGGCTTCTTAAGATGGATTTATGAATAACGGAAGACCTCAATGATGAATTTAGGGATGTTTATAGGATACTTGGGAAGGTTTTGGAAATTCCAACAGGATTTGAAGGTGTGAATTAGAGAGAAGGGGGAGTTCCCTTTTATAAGAGGTGAGAGGGGCACCTTAGGAAAATCGTGAAATATTATTTTATAATAAAATAATTTTAGGTTTATAATGGATAAAAAAATGATTATTTAAAGGTTATGGTGGGTATGGGTCTAAAAACACTCATCCAATATGTTTTAGATAAGTTTCGGTCTTTATATTAACTTTATATTTTCAATTTAACTATTAGTTAAATAGTTTGACATTTTACATGTCTCTTTTAATTTTTATATTATATAGTTAATAAACATACAATATACTTCCAAGAGAACCCAAAGTGGTTCATTAATGTAACACCTATCATTATATAAGTACTTTGGCTGAACCTTAGATTTTTAGGAATATAATATCAATTAATAATATAATATTTGTTTTAAAAACTTGTTTATGTCATTTTTGACAATATTTGGTATTTTGTTTTTTTCAAAATTTATAACAGCATTATTACATTGAAAAAAAATTAATCTTACCAAACAAAATATGTCATATTAACCTAGAAAATTAGTGTAATTCATAAAAAGTCTCAAATTACATTTATTTGGATATTTATAATATCAATTATTTTAATATTTCGTTAGTTAAGTAATTATTTCATCATCGTTGTGTCATAAATAAATTAAATTATTTAATTTCTAAAAATTATAAATAAATATATATTTTGTAGGAAATATTGTTATATTTATAATGAATATTTATAGTTGAATTTATCTCATGTATAACACTATATTAAATATTTTTTATTTATTAAACATTGATTTTAACTCTTTTAACTCATCTTTGAATTAAATAATAATAAATGTCCTAATTTAATCCAAGTGGATCAAAGAGGTTCATATTTTATTTCTAAGGTTCTTTTTGTTCTAATTATACTTATCCAATAAAATTAGGACATGTGTTAAGGTAATAATAATATCATTTTTACCCTTCATTACCCTATTTACTTTTAACCGTGGTAAATAAAAGTAAAAAGTTATACTTCACCAAAATTTATTTTTATCTTATTGAACCAAATTTTACTCCTTAATATTAACTATGTCTCTTGGAATGTCATAATTCCACTCACATAAGCGGTAAAATTATCTTTTATTTGAATTTGAAAATTCTCCTAGGAAATGGGTAGAAGACGGTGAAAAGTTCAACAAAATTTCTATATATATAAAATTATTATAAACTCACTCGAATTAATTACATAAAGATTATATAGGTATTATGTATCTATTTTGACCTAAAATAATTTTAAATAAAATAAATAAATTTTTAAATAAAAATTCGGTTTTAAACTATAACTTAGTGTTTTTCACTATTCATCAAAAGTTGAAAGTTTTCAGAAAAATACCAAAAATTCACCCAAAGCTAATTTCGAAATTATGAATCTAAAAATGAAGTCCATTTTGAAAGATAAATTTTATAAAACTTAAAAAGTGGGTATTAATATTTATAATGGCTAGTTTGATTGGTTATGGTGTGTTGGAACTCGAAATTACGTATAACACATGCTATTGTATTATTTAAAGATAAACATATCATGGAATCTTGGGGTGATACATTACCCCCTCCATCAAATAATTTCATCCTCAAAATTTCTTGAGTATTAGTACACAAAAATACCCGGGTGGTTCTTCATCATAAGTTCCTCGGGTTCTCACGTTTCATCTTCCTTCCTATGGTTTCTCCAAAGAGGTTTTACCAGACGAGTCACCTGGTTTTTCAATACTTGTTCTCTCATATCAAGAATCCTAACCACCTCTTCGCAATAAGAAAAATTGGTTTCCTGTTCTAATTACTCATAGGTGAGTACATGCGTTGGGTTAGTCTTGTATTTTCTCAACAATGATATGTGGAACACATCGTGAACATTGGGGGGATTTAGTGGCATTTCCAAAAGGTATGCAACAAACCCAATTCATTCTAAAATTTCAAAAGTTCCATGTAACTGGGGCTCAACTTTCCCTTCTTACTGAAACGTATAACACCCTTCCATGGAGATAACTTCAATAAAACATGATCTCCTACCTGAAATTCCAAATCCTTCCTTCGGTTATTAGCATAGCTCTTCTGCCTACTTTGAGCTTCTTTGATGTTGGTTTGAATTAAATTCACCTTTTCCATAATTTCCTCCACATGTTCTGGACCTACGATTTTTCTTTGACCAACATCATCCCAATAGGTTTGTTTGTGACATCTCTTTCCGTATAACGCTTCATATGGTGCCATCTGAATACTTGAATGGAAGCTACTTTTATAGGAAAATTCTACCAGAGGTAAATATTGATCGCACATACCTCGAAAGTCATGTGAGCATGATCTCAACATGTCTTATATGGTTTGAATAGTCCTTTATGATTTTCCATCAGTTTGAGGGTGGTAGGAAGTGCTCAAACGAAGTTCAGTATCCAGAGCTTTCTGAAGACTTTTCCAAAATCTTGATGTAAAATGTGGATCGCGATAAGAAAATATCGATAGTGGTAATCTATGAAGTCTCACAACTTCATTAATATATAGTATTGCTAGACATTAAAGTGTAAAATCTTCTATAATAGAATGAAAATGTGCTGACTTGGTAAGACGATCAACAATGACCCATATTGCATCATTCCTTCGAGGATTCTTTTGTAGTACCATGAAAAATTATGCCGTAATATTATCCCATTTCAAATCTGGTATGGGAAGAGGTTGCATGACTCCTCCAAGCCATTTCCTTCCTGCTTTCACTAGATGACAAACCATACATCTTTATACAAAATCAGAAATATCCCTCTTCATGTTGTCCCACCTATGATGTTCCTTCAAATTTCTATACATTTTGGTGCTCCCAGGGTGTATAGAGAAATTAGAACTATGAGAATCATCTAGCAATTCCCTTTTTAAATAATGTATATCGGGAACACAAAGTCTCTTCCCAAATTTCAAAATTCCATCTTCATACACAAAGTCAGTAAATCTCCCATCATTCACAGCTTTAATCTTCATTTGAAACTCATAATCACCTGTCTGAGAACTCATTATCCTTTCTAGTAAAGGGGGTTTGGAAACCATTTCAAATAGTTTTTATGTTTCACCATCCAATGTGATTCTCTATATCCATCTTCATTAGATCCATATATATAGGATCCTTTTAAACTCTCTTCTTGTTCAAAACTCCATGATCCTTTTTACTCAATACATCCACCACCTTATTTACCTTTCCTGGGTGGTAGTGTATAGTGCAATCATAATCCTTGAGTAGTTCAAGCCATCTCATTTTCCTCATGTTGCGTTATTTTTATGAGAAAATATACATCAAAATATTATTGTAACGCCCCGACCCCAGTTACCCAGAGTCGGTGCATTATTTCATAACATAAGCATGATCACAAAGGATCAAGTCTCGAAAGACTGATTAGTTTATTAGCCTTGGAATAACTAGATACATTCATATGTCTTACATTACTTCATATGGTAAAAAAACTATAAAAAAATCTTGTATTCATATCCCCTCATACTATCCCTACAGGTCCTTCAAAAAATACTTCTTCACATCCCGGGATAAATAAAATATTGAAAGGGTTGATCTCAGATTCTCATTAAGGATAAAAATATAGCAGAATCATTCATAGATAAGCATAAACACTTATGGCAATGTATAACTAAAACAAAAGCCTTTTAAACATGAACTTCAGCATAATATGGAAAAGATAAAATGAAATAATGTCATTTACTTATTCACATGGATATTATACTAGTCGAATAATCACATGCAATATCAATAACCACTTTCATAATGATGGAATGCTTAATTCCAGACTATCATAACCACGTAGCCAAGGCCACATGCCAAGACCACAAATAAGATATTTTTCAAGGCCTCATGCCAAGACACTAGTTTTTCTAATGAGACCTACCAATTCATCAAGGAGCTATATCTGGATCCACCCGTCACATACTAAGTCCAATTCATTCCTCATATGAAAAGTTTGAAACATAACATACACTTTCATATTAAAACGAGCATACGAAATGTCAATACTTTAACCGCAAACCATGAATGGTATAAAAATAGCACATCCATAGTGAAAGATAACTCATTCGATACAACATGGAAGATTGTGTTGTATCAGATTAACCTCAATCGAGAAAAATGAAGGATATTGACGTTGATTAAAATAATCATCAAACTATTGAGAGAAAATATCCCCCTTTTTCTTGAAAATGTTTAAAAGTCACACTACTTGTCAAAAATCCATTTAAAATAGATTTTTGAATCAAAGTGTCACATACCACTTTGAATCTTTTAAAAGGATTTTTATTTGAAAACATTAATGTCCATATAATTAAATCCTTAAAACCATCTTTAAAACACAGACATTAATGAGAAATATTTAGAATAATACATCTTTAAAACATTTAAAATGATATTTTAGTTAGAGTACCTAACCAAAAGGGAGACACTTGAATACAAATAATTAAGGTAATCAAAACTTTTTAATATCCAGAGAATAAAGGGATTCATGATATAATATATCAAAGTGCATTATATACACCATGTAAAAGTGATTTGGTGTATAACAACAAAGGAGTCTCAATGGAATTTAATTTGAGTTGAAACTTCTTATAAAGGCCGTATCATTTGGTTAAGGACAAATGAATTGTATAATTATGTGTGAAAAATATAAATACACTCAATATGATTGGATATTCGGTGTAAATCAAACAGAGGACATTCACACATATTCTTGTAAACACAACACCAATGAATTGGATATTTAACTCAACAAATGGAGATTGAGTTAAAATTACTCTTATCAAGTTCATCTCGATGACTTGAGAATTTATCAATGAATTGATTATGTGTATAAAAAGTATATCCTTAGAATGGGGAGTGGAAATTATGACATAATCAAATGAATAGTGATTAAACACATAATCTTGGAGTAAAATAATCAATGAAGTTTTCGTAAAGCCGAATGGGTGGAAATTGAAATTTCAAATTCCCTTATTGATTTGGTAACATAAGAAATATACACCCATGAAGGAGGATCATACAATGATGATTTAAATATGCACAAATTAATTTATATTACCTAATGAATACAAACATGGGCAGTAAACACACCACATGCAATAAATAAGTGGTGATCAAGGGAATTCTTAGGGAATTAAAAGTGAGATAAGAAACCCCTTACATTGTACTTTTTCCTTGGTCGACGATAGATTAAACTGTTGTATAATGTTGAAATAATTGTTATTTAATTATAAAATAATCATTTACATTAATATGATATCATATATGGTCTTTTAACATTGATTTGTTAATAATATCTTATTATTATCGTCATTTCGGGTGTTAACTTACGTGTTTTACTTTATATTCTTTGTTATGTAAGCCGTGTTTGTTATTGATAGGTTGTATATTATTCATATACAGAATGATAACAATTCCTTAAAAATTATTTTTAATCATTAAATGAGAATTTAACTCAAATGGATATGATGGGGAATGAATCTCATCGCGTTCGTGGAGACGGTAGTTCGTACGTACGCACGAGCGACAATATCATTCTTTTGATATTAAAATAATATATAATTGGATGGTATATCATATAAAAAGAATAATTATCATGTTATATTTATTATTTAAATGAATTATACATCATTAATATACCAATCTAAATAATAATATATTTAATAACAATTACACCACAACGTGGAGACGGTAGGTCGTACGTACGCACGTATGGTGACATGTCATTCAAGGGATGGGTAGAATAATGAATTTGTTTGTTCCAAAATTATAATAACATCACAGTATATAGAAGATACTGGAGTTATTATTTTATAATATAAATAACAATGATAGAAGAAGTTGAAGAAGAAAGGAACTTGAAAGAGGGTGGTGAAAACAATACCTCTTCTTCGGGTTCTTCCTTTTGATATGATCAAAAGGGCTCCATAGGTTCGATTTATGAACAAATTAAGGCCTCTAGGTTGAAGTGAGAGAAGTTTAGAGAGTATTTGGGCATGTTTTGGCCAATCCAAAAGTAATTTAATGTGTGAATTAGTGATAAGGTAGAGTGCCCTTTTATAAGAGGGGTGAGGGGCACCTTTGGAAAAGCTAGAAATATTATTTATAATAAATTCATATTCGGTTACTAATGGCTCCAAAGTGTATTATTTAAAGTTTAAGGTGGGTATAGGTCGAAAACCACTCAACCAATAGAATTTAGACAGGTTTGGGTCATTATATTAACCTTATCATTTAGTTTTAACTCTTAGTTAATTAGTTTGACACTTACCTTGTCACTTTGTATTTTTATATTATATAGTTAATAAACATACTATATACATCCAACCGAACCCCAAGTTTTCCATTAATGATAAACCTATCATGATATAAGTCTCTTGGCCGAACCCTAGATTTTTAGAAATTAAATATCAATTAATAATATAATACTTGTTTTAAAAACTCTTTTATGTCAATTTAGACACTATTTGGTATTTTGTAATTGATAATTTCATAACAGCATTATTACTTCGAAAAAAATTTATATAACCAATCCTAATATGTAATATTGACCTATGAAATTATTTTAATTCATATAAAGTCTCAAATTACATTTATTTTGATATTTATAATATCAATTATTTTAATATTTCAATAATTAGGTAATTACTGCATCACTATTGTGTCATAAATAAATTATATTATATAATGTCTACAAAATATAAATAAAATACCATTATGTAGTAAATCTATTTTAGCTGTCTAATGAATATTTACAATCTAATTTATCTTATGTATAACCCTATATTAAAAAATGTTTTAGTAAATAAACATTGATTTTAACTCTTTTAACTCTTCTTTGAATTAAATAATAATAAATTGCTTAATCTAATCCAAGTGGACCTAAATGATAATATTTTATTCCTAAGGTTGTTTTTGGTAGAGATACACTTGTCCAATAGAATTAGGACATGTGTTAAGGTAATATTAATATCATTTTTACCCTTAATTACCCTATTTACTTTTAACCATGGTAAATAAAAGTAAAAAGTTATTATTCACCAAAAATTATTTTCATCTCATTGAACCACATTTTACTCCTTGATATTAACAATGTCTCTCGGATTTTCGAAATTCCACTCACAGAAGCGGTAAAATTATGTTTTATGTGAATTTTCAAATTCTCCTTGGAGGTGGGTAAAAGACGATGAAAAGTTCAATAAAATATTAATATATCTAAAATTATTCTAAACTAACTCCAAAGAATTATATTGAACATATATAGGTATTATGTATCTATTTTTACCTTAATTAAATTTAAATAAAATAAATAATTATTTAAATAAAAAATTTGGTTTTAAACTATAACTCAGTGTTTTTTCACTATTCATCAAAAATTGAATGTTTCCAGAAAAATACCAAACATTAGGCCTAAGATATATTTGATATTATGAACTCAAAAATTATGTCTATTTTAGAAAATTCAAAACATATTATTTGCATTAATTAATTTATAATTAATTCTCGTTGTCAAAACAAATAGATTGTTTTTAAGAGATAATAACTATCAAATGATTGACACTTGTTTATTTTTTTTTAAGAAGGTGGCGCTTTGGTCAAGAGACCAAAGAAAATTTATTAGCAAAAAGAAAGATTACAAGAGTCTAAAGGATGGGATCAAATTACAATCTTTGACTTGCAACGGAATCAGGTTTTCTGGGATCTCTTCCATCCAAGTTATAGCCTGATTAATGCCTTTGTTAGCGAGAGCATCCGCAACCCTATTCGCTTCACGATAAGTATGAGTTGCAATGTAAATGACGTCATGGAGAGATTGGAGGCAATTCATCCAGCGTGTAGTGATCGGCCAAGCAAGATGAAAATCTCCCTTCCAAATGGCTTGAACAATAGTGGTAGAATCGCTCTCAATCCATAAGTTGTTCCACCCATGACGAAGAGAAAAATCAGTGGCATGAAAAACACTTAGCATCTCAGCTTCTAGTGAGGATGCAGTACCACAGCCTCCAAAAAAGCATCCCACGATGTGACCATGATGATTTCTGAAGACAGCTCCACATCCCGCAGGTCCTGGATTTCCTTTAGAGGTGCCATCCACATTGATTTTAATCCAACCTGGAAATGGGGGTCTCCAGAAAACCTCAAGGGTGCGTAACGGCTTCAAGAAAATGGCTTCAACTTGAAGACGACGGAGGATCATAAAGTCCGCCACTGAATTGTTGCAGGGACCATTCTGGATCAAATCGGCTTCCCGAATAGCAATGAGAATTCTCATTTTACCTGCATTAGTGTTGTGTGATAAATTATTATGAAGAATAGAGTTTCTATCATACCAAATCACATGAATCAGCTCAGCAACCCCATCTTGGAACAAATTTCTAATTTGGTGAGAGGAGTCCATAGCAACGCAACGTTTAATCTGGTCATCAATGGAGTTAGAAATTGGCCATCTGCAATCAAAAGCATCAAAAATATATTTCCAAAGAGCAGTGGCAGTAGCACAAGATAGAAATAGGTGGTTAGTATCTTCTCTATGCTGATTGCAAAAACAACATTTAGAACAAAGTTGAATGCCAAAACTTTGAAGACAAGCATTAGTGGGGACCCTATTGTAGGCAAGACGCCAAATGAGAGTAAGTCTGGAAGGCTTGATCCAGGGCTTGTCAAAAAAATTTATCCAGTTCAAATCATTATCAGCGTTGTGGAAGGAATTATTATAAAATTTTTTGGAGTTAAGAATCCCATTATGAGAAGGTTCCCAAATCAAGAAGTCACACGAGGTAGAAAAGTGGTAAGAATCAATAATTTGAACAATGTTTTCAGGGAGATTATCTGTTTGAGAATTGAGCACATTACAAATGGATGAGTTGATGTCATCAGGGATATCATCAAGGGGGATCAAAGAGATAAGAGGAGTGCCAGTCCAGTTGTCCAACCAGAATCTCATGGAAG
This sequence comes from Viscum album, assembly GCA_963277665.1. Taxonomy (NCBI): domain Eukaryota; kingdom Viridiplantae; phylum Streptophyta; class Magnoliopsida; order Santalales; family Viscaceae; genus Viscum; species Viscum album. The sequence continues at coordinate 1,859,348,971 of OY728160.1, forward strand.
AGTTTCTCGAGACCATCCATCTAGCATTGTGCATAATAGTGTCAAACGTGTCTCTAACAGAGGGCCAAATGGAGGAATTCATGAAACTCCTATTATTTCTTTTCAATGTATCAATGAACCTATTTTTAATGAAAGAAATGGGGTGGGTGTCATTGTGTATCAGGTTCCATGTTAATCTGGCTTGAAGAGCTTCATTGAAGTGTTTAATGTTTTTAATGCCAAGACCACCAATACTTAGAGGTTTGCAGCATTTAGCCCAAGGGATAGTCACAAGTTTCCTGTCCAAGGTGCTACCAGTCCAGACAATGTTTTTTATGTGAACATTTATTTTTTTTGTGAGACTAATGGGCCATTTATAAACCATCATAGAATAAACAAGTTTGGAAACAATAACAGACTTGACAAGGCAGATTCTCCCTGCCATGGAGAGAGATTTTCCTTTCCAGGAGGAAAGCTGATTAAGAACCTGGTCAACAATGTTAGAAAAGTAGAAAGCTTTAGGTCTACCCTAGAAAATGGGAACACCAAGATATTTGAAGGGGAAGATTGACACTTGTTTATGTTTGGTTTAAATGTGAAATTATGTCGAATGACCAACATTGTGTTAAATAGTAAATATATATTCTAAATATACTTTTAAACAACTAAAATTCATAATTTATCACTATTAATTATTTCGATTAAAAAATTTGTTTTTAATTAAAATTTAGTAATTTTCACTCTTCATCAAAATATGATAGTTATCAGAAAAGTACCAAAATTTCACCCTAAGCTAATTAAGATTTTTAAAATCCAAAAATTAAGTCCATTTTGAAAGATAAAATTTACAAAATTTCAAAAATTAGTTATTACTATTCGTAACAGCTAGTTTGATTGGTTGTGGTGTGTTAGAATCTCGAAGTTGCGTACAATGCAAGCCATTTAATTTTTCAAAGGGAAATGTACCGTGGAAACATGGGGTGTTACATTTTCCCCTCCTTCAATAAATTGTGTCCTCGTAATTTTTTTAAAATTGGTCTTGAGAATATAACGGAAAGTCCCACATCGGAAAAAGAGTCAATAAAACTATCACGTTAAATGAAAGGAAGAGAGGTATAAAGGTCACCCAAGATAACCCACAATAGGATTCCATGTAGGAAAACATGGATATGGATGATAAAATAAGTGTCATGTTCTGATAGAGAGGGGTAGAAAACATGATTAGGAGAAATTTAACAACAAGAAAACCACAAACTTGTGTTGGGAAAATGGGCATTATTCTCCCAGTAAGAAAAGTAAATGGACAACATTTTGTGTTTTAAGATACATTACATTAGGACGAGGAATTCATTTATGATATTGACTAAGAACATAAAGAGATATTTTTACTTTGAATGTATAGTTTCATTCTTTAATAAATTTTTACCACTAACTCATTTTTTTAACAATGAGTATTCAAGAAGACTTGGTCACAATGGAAGAGCATGAATAAACTTCTATATAAATACATGATCCACGCAGGATAAACTATACATTTACCTTGTCTTTAGAGATTAATAAAAACCAAAATGGTTATTATAATATCCGATGATCCTTCAAATGGATATTCCATTAGAGAAAAAAACACTGATCTTAATTTCTAAAATTAATCCAACAATACACCAAAGTTAAATAAAAACCATTCAATAATCAATTGTCCTTAAAATCCTTCAATATAATCCAAACTAATATTGAAACCCATAACTTATAAGAATGTAGTCTTCCATGTTTAATTGTATCTCCAAATGACATCAATTACTCTTAAAGTCACATACATAAAATAAATTAACCTAATCACATATTCTCTATTATAGGATAATCATTTCCATAAATAACCCAAATCACTATAAATCCTCAATAATAAAATAGATAAAAATCCACCAGTAATCCTCAAATTAAATCCCATAATATTCTATTTTCCTTGGGCATATAGTGTTCCCAAAAAAGCAATCATCTTCCAAAATAACAATTATCACTTAATCACCAAATCATTTTCCTATACAAAGGGTATTCATTTTATAAGACATAAGATCCCAAATAAACTTATTATTGATCAATAAAATCATTTAACTGTAAATAATAGTCACACTAACCAGGGACTTCACGTAGTCCAGTGGTAGGTGATAAATCTCAACCGCACATTGGTTGTGGGTTTGTTTCCCACATCTTTGTCCGAAGCGACGTGTTGTCACACGGTCTTTGTGTTTAACTTTTTTAAAAACTATGTTTTATATTATTACCAAAATGAGATAAATTCCTGAAAATAACCATAACATAATTTAACCACAAATGTTATCTCACACCTTGCTTTTTCATCCCAAAATATAATAACAAGTAATTTCCTCAAACCCAATGATAATATAAGACCAAATGGTTATTTATAACTATATCTGCAAGACAAAAGATAATTCTTCCTCAAATATCATTTTCACATGATAAATTGTAGGGTTACACATACAAGAGAAAATTATTCCAAAGTAATCTCATCAAAGAGGATCACTAATTTCTCCAACTATTTATTTCCACATAGCTTCTTCTTTGACCAAGAAAAAATCATATAGAATAGGGCATTCACTCGGGTAATGAACATGTCCCCTATATTTACAGAAAATGACGGTAAACAGAATCTTTTGAAAAATTTTATCTTCTTTCAAAGTACTCTTCATTTTTCTTCTGCAATTATTCAATTTATGTCCTTCCTTCCTGCACGTAAAGCATTTCTTTGTCGCATTGAGACACTTTCCGGGGTGTCTCCTTCCATATTTCCTGCATGATTTAAATTGAGGATTCCTTTCTCCACGGTCTCCACTACTGGATCTCTTATCATTAATCACGTTTCTCTTCTTTGTTGAGTCTGGGAATTGGTTAATATATATATTGTTGATCATATTTTTGGAAAATAGATTTGTCATGAAGACGATATCTTTTACGCCTATCAACAATCCATTTTGTTGCTCATTTCCACCACCGTTCCCACCTTGTACATCATTCTCAAAGTCACTATGACTTCCTTGGAATACAACCATTGACTAAAACCAGAAAACATTGTGTGAGTAACAGTAGTCATAAAATCAGTTAGAGATTAACATGTCACCATATTCTCAATTTGAAACACATTCCAAAGCATATCCCCCGGGAGTGTCGTAACCAAGAGTGCATCAAGGCCCGTTGTCGTACACCAGTTCTCATTCGAGTCTAGCTCAAAGCAGTGTTTTTTGGTTTTACCCCTAGGTACATCTGTGCCAGAGCCACCTCTACCCGCTCGTATCAAGACAGGGGTGTATTGATTGGAAAACTCACAAAATTTATACAATACAAAAATTCTAGGAAGTTCTTCTATACTAATCCTCAAAGTCTATCTTAGGGCTACGTTCTCTAATCAGAGTTTATCTAAAACTAGCTTCGAAGGTTTGTATTAAACTTCCTTTGATACCAACTTTAACACCCCGACCCCAGTTATCCAGAGTCGGTGCATTATTAAGTAACATTAGAATTATCATAAAGGATCATGTCTTGAATGACCGATTAGTTTAGTAGCCTTGTAATAACTAGATACATTCATAAGTCTTACATTACATCATAAGGTAAAAAACTACAACAACATCTTGTCTTCATATCCCCTCGTACTATCCCAACAGGTCAATCATAAATTACTTCTTCATATCATGGGATAAATAAAACATTGAAAGGGGTGAGCTCAGATGCTAAGTAAGGATAACTATATAGCGGAAGATTTCATAGATAAGCATAAACACTTAAGGAAATGTATAACTAAAACAAAAGCCTTTTAAACATGTACTTCAGCATAATATGGCAAAGATAAAATGAAATAGTGCCATTTACTTATTCACATGGATATTCTACTAGGCTAATAATCACATGAAATATCAATAACTACTTTAATAATGATGGAATTCATAATTCAAGACTATCATAACCACATCGCCAAGACCCCGTGACAAGACAAAAAAATAAGATTTTGTCAAGGCCTCGTGCCAAGACACTAGTTTGTCTCATGAGACCTACCGATTCATTTAAGAGCTATAGCAGGCTCCACTCGTCGCTTACTAAGTCCAATACATTCCTCATATGAAAATTTTGAAACATAACATAAACGTTCATATAAAAACTATCATATGAAATGTCAATACATTAACCACAAACCATGAATGGTATAAAAATAGCACATCCATAGTCAATCATAACTCATTCGATACAACATGGAATATTGTATTGTATCAAATTAAACTCGATCAAGAATAATGATGGATATCGACATAGATTAAAATAATCATCAAACTATTGAGAGAAAATATCCCTATTTTTCTTGAAAATGTTTAAAAGTCGCACTATTTGTCATAAAGCCATTTAAAAATAGATTTCTGAATCAAAGTGTCCCACACCACTTAGAAAATTTTAAAAGGAATTTTTATTTTAATACATTAATGTACATATAATTAAATCCTTAAAACCATTGTCAAAACCCGGACATTAATGAGAAATATATAGAATAATAAATCTTTAAAACATTTAAAATGATATCTTAGTTAGAGTTCCTAACCAAAAGAGAGAAAATTGAATAAAAATAATTAAGGTAAAATTTTTTTTATAATCATGAGAATAAATGAATTCATGATATACTATATTAAAGTGTATAATATACACCATGTGAAAGTGATTGGGTGTATAACAACAAAGGAGTCTCAATGGAATGTAATATGAGATGAAACTTCTTATAAAGACCGTATCCTTTGGTTACAGATAAATCAATGGTATAATTATGTGTGACAAATATATATACACTCAATATGATTGGATATTCAGTTTAAATCAATCAGAATACATTCACACATATTCTTGTAAACACAACACCAATGAATTGGATATTTAACTCAACAAATGGAGATTGAGTTAAAATTACTCTTATCAAGTTCATATCGATGACTAGAGAATTTATCAATGGATTTATTATGTGTATCAAATGTATATCCACAGAAATGGGAGTGGAAATTATAACATAATCAAATTAATAGTTATTCAACACATAATCATGGAGTAAAATAATCAATGATGTTTCTATAAATCCAAATGAGTGGAAATTGAAATTTTAAATTCCCCTATTGATTTGGTTACTTAAGAAACATACACCCATGAAAGAAGGATCATAAAATGATGCTGTAAATATACAAAAATTAAAGTATATTACACAATGAATACAAACATGGTCATTAAACACACCACATGCAATAAATAATTGGCGATCAATGGAATTCTCATGGAATTAAAAGTGAGATAAGAAACCCCTTACTTTGTACTTTTTCCTTAGTCGACGGTAGGTTAAACTCCTTTATAATGGTGAAATAATTTTTCTTTAATTATAAAAGAATCATTTACCTTAATATGATATCATATATGATCTTTTAACATTGATTTGTTAATAATATCTTAGTATTATCGTCATTTCGGGTGTTAAATTACTTGTTTTCCTTTATATTCTTTGTTATGTAAGCCATGTTTTTTATGGATAGGTTGTATATTATTCATATAAATAATGATATCAATTCCTTAAAAATTATTTTTAATCATTAGATTATAATTAGACTCAAATGGATATGATGTGGAAGGAATCTTATCACGTTCGTGGAGACGGTAGTCCGACGTACGCACGAGCAACAATATCATTCTTTTGATATTAATATAATATATAATTGGATGGTATATCATATAGATAGAATCATTATCATGCTATATTTATTATTTACATGAATTATGCATCATTATTATACCCATCTAAATAATAATATATTGAATAACAATTACACAACAACGTGGCGACGGTAGGTCGTACGTACGCACGTATGGTGACATGCCATTCAAGGGATGGATAGAATAATGAATTTGTTTTTTCCATAATTATAATAACATCAAAATATATATAATATACTAGAGTTATTATTTTATAATATAAATAACAAATAAAGAATAAGTTGAAGAAGAAAGGAACTTGAAAGAGGGTGGTGAAAACATTACCTCTTCTTCGGGTTCTTCCTTTTGAATTGATAAAGAGGGATCTTTGGTTGGATTTCTGATCAAAATATGGCCTCTATGTTGAAGTGAGAGATGTTTAGAGAGTATTTGGTCAGGTTTTGGCCGTGAAAAAAGGTTCTGAATGTGTGAATTAGTGATAAGGGAGAGTGCCCTTTTATAAGAGGGGTGAGGGAAACCATTGGAAAAGATAGAAATATTATTTTATAATAAATTAATATTCGGTTTATAATGTCCTAAAAGTGTATTATTTAAAGTTTCAGGTTGTTATAGGTCTAAAACCACTCAAACAATATAATTTAGACAGCTTTGGGTCATTATATTAACCTTATCTTTTAGTTTTAACTCTTAGTTAATTAGTTTGACACTTACCATGTCACTTTGTATTTTTTTTATTATATAGTTAATAAACTTACTATATACACCCAACCGACCCTCAAGTGGACCATTAATGATACACTTATCATGATAGAAGTCTCTTGGCCGAACCATAGATTTTTAAAAATTGAATATCAATTAATAATATAATATTTTTTTTAAAAACTCCTTTGTGTCAATTTTGACACTACTGGGTATTTTGTTTTTGATAATTTCATAACAGCATTATTAAATCAAAAAATATTTATATAACCAATCCTAATATGTAATATTAACATTTAATATTATTGGAATTCATAAAAAGTCTCAAATTACATTTATTTTGATATTTATAATATAAATTATTTTTATATTTCAATAATTAGTTAATTACTGCATCACTATTGTGTCATAAATAAATTATATTATATAATGTCTAAAAATTATAAATAAAATACCGTTATGTAGGAAATCGTTTTATCTTTCTAATGAATATTTACAATAAAATTTATATTATGTATAACCCTATATTAAAAATGTTTTAGTAAATACACGTTGATTTTAACTCTTTTAACTATTCTTTGAATTAAATAATAATAAATGTCCTAATCTAATCCAAGTGGACCTAAATGATAATGTTTTATTCCTAAGGTTTTTTTGGGTCGAGATACACTTGTCCAATTGAATTAGGACATGTGTTAGGGTAATATTAATATCATTTTTACCCTTAATTACCCAATTTACTTTTAACCGTGGTAAATAAAAGTAAAAAGTTACTATTCACCAAAAATTATTTTCATCTCATTGAATCAAATTTTTACCCTTGATATTAACTTTGTCTCTCAGATTTTCTAAATTCCACTCACAGAAGCAGAAAAATTAGGTTTTAGGTGAATTTTTAAATTCACCCAGGAGGTGAGTAAAAGACGGTGAAATGTTCAATAAAATTTTTATATATCTAAAATTATTCTAAAATAACTTTAAAGAATTATATTGAAATTATATAGGTATTATGTATCTATTTTTACCATAATTAAATGTAAATAAAATAAATAATTATTTAAAAAAAATTCGGTTTTAAACTATAATTCACTATTTTTTCAATATTCATCAAAAATTGAATGTTTCCAGAAAAATACCAAAAATTAGGCCTAAGATATATTTGATATTATGAATTCAAAAATGATGTATATTTTAAAATTTTCAAAAAATATTAGTTGCATTAATTAATTTAAAAATTAATTACAGTTGTCAAAACAAAGAGCGTGTTTTTAAGAGATAATAACTATCAAAAGATTGACACTTGTTTATGTCTGGTTTAAATGTGAAATTACGTAAAATGACTAGAATTGTATTAAATGGTAAAAATATATTCTAATTATACATTAAAACCACTCAAATTCATAATTTATGACTATTAATTATTTCGATTAAAAACGTTGTTTTTAATTAAAATTTAATAATTTTCACAATTCATCAAAATATGAAAGTTATCCGAAAAGTACCAAAATTTCACCCTAAGATAAATTCGATATTACAAATCCAAAAATTAATCCCATTTTGAAAGATAAAATTTATAAAATTTCAAAAAGTATGCATTATTATTCATAACATCTAGTTTGATTGGTTGTGGTGTGTTAGAATCTCGAAGTTGCGTACAATGCAAGCCATTGCATTATTAAATAGGAAACATACCATAGAATATTGGGGTGTCACATTCTCCCCTCCTTCAATAAATTCCTTCCTCGCAATTTTTTTAAAATTGGGCTTCAGAATATAATGGAAAGTCCCACATCAGAAAAAGAGTCAATAAAACTGTAACTTTAAAAGAACGGAAAAGAGGTATAAAGGTCACCCAAGATAACCCATACTAGGATTCCATGTAAGAAAACATGGATATGGACGATAAACTAAGTGTCATGTTCTGATGGAGAGGGATAAAAAACATGATCAGGATAATGTTAACAATAAGAAAACCACACACTTCTGTTGGGAAAAACGGGCATTATTCTCCGAGTAAGAAATTTAAACAGACAACATTTTTACTTTTATGTTACATTAAATAAGGACTAGGAATTCATTTATGATATTGACTACGAACATAAAGAGATATACATACTTTTTATGTAGAGTTTCATTCTTTAATAAATTTTTACCACTAACTCATTTTTTTGAATAATGAGTATTCAAGAAGACTTGGTCACAATGGAAGAGCTAGAATAAACTTCTATAGAAATACATGATCCATGTAGGGTAAACTATATATTTACCGTGTCTTTAGAGATTAATAAAAATAAAATTGGTTAGTATAATATCTGATGATCCCCCAAAGGGATATTCCATTAGAGAAAAAACCACTAATCTTAATTTCTAAAATTAAACCAACAATACCCCAAAGTAAAATAATTACCATTCAATAATCAATTGTCCTTAAAATCCTTTAATATAATCCAAACTAATATTGAAACCCAAAACCTATAAGAATTTAGTCTTCCACATTAAATTGTATCTCCAAATGACATCAACTACTCTTAAAGTCACATACATAAAAGTAATTAACCTAATCACATATTCTCTATTATAGGTTAATCATTTCCATAAATAACCCAAATCACTATAAATCCACAATAAAAGAATAGATAAAAATCAACCATTACTCCTAAAATGAAATCCCATACTATTCTATTTTCCTTGGGCATATAGTGTTCCCAACAAAGTGAACATCTTCCAAAATAACATTTATCACTTAATCACCAAATAATTTTCCTATACTATGGGTATTCATTTGATAAGACAAAAGATCCCAAATCAAATTATTATTGATCAATAAAATCATTTAATTAAAAATAATAGTCACACTAACCAGAGACTTCACGTAGTCCAGTGGTAGGTGATAAATCCCAATCGCACTTTGGTTGTGGGTTCGATTCCCACAGCTTTGTGCAACACAACGGGCTGTCACATGGTCTACGTGTTTTCCTTTTCAAAAAAACTATATTTTATAATATTATCAAAATGAGATAAATTCCTCAAAATAACCATAACATAATTTAACCACAGATGATATCTCATACCATTCATTTTCATCCCGAAATATAATAACATGTAATTTCCTTAAACCCAATGATCATATAAGACCAAATGGTTATTTATAATATATCCACAAGAGAAAATATAATTCTTACTCAAATATCATTTTCACATGATAAATTTCAGGGTTACACATACAAGAGAAAATTCTTCCAATGTAATCCCATCAACAAGGAGCACTAATTTCTCCAACCATTTATTTCCGCATAGCTTCTTCTTTGACCAAGAAAATATCCTATAGAATAGGGCATTCACTCGGGTAATGTCCAGGTCCCCAACATTTATGGCAATTGACGGTAAATGGATTCTTTTGACCATTTTTATCTTCTTCCATAGTACTCTTCATTTTTCTTTGGCAATTCTTCACTTTATGTCCATCCTTCCTGCACGTAAAGCATTTCTTTGTCCCATTGAGACACTTTCCTGGGTGTCTCATTCCACATTTCTTGCATGATGGAAATTAAGGATTCCTTTCTCCACGGTCTCCACTGCTGGATATCTAATCATTCATCACCTTTATCTTCTTTGTCGAGTATGGGAATGGGTAATATATATATTGTTGATCATATTTTTGGAAAATTGATTCGGCATGAAGAAGATATCTTTTCAGCATATCAACATTCAATTTTGTTGCTCATTTCCACCACAGTTCCCACCTTGTACATCATTCTCAAAGTCACTATGACTTCCTTGGAATCCACCCACTGACTAAAACCAGAAAGCATTGTGTGAATAACAGTAGTCATAAAATCATTTAGAGATTAACATGTCACCATATTCTCAATTTGAAACACATTAGGATTAAAAAAGGTCATTTACTCTCATCTTATATATAATACTTCAAATCGGTTTGTAAAGAAAATGTAAATTATCCAAAGCATATCCCCTTGGAGTGTCGTAACCAAGAGTGCATCTAGGCCCGTTGTCAGGCACCAGTTCCCGTTCGAGTCTAGCTCAAAGAAGTGTTTTCGGGTTTTACCCCTAGATACATCTGTTCTAGAGCCACCTCTACCTACTCGTATCTAGATAGGGATTTGTTTCTTGGAAAACTCACAAAATCTAAACAATACCAAAATTCTAGAAGGTTATTCTATACTAATCCTCAAAGTCTATCTTAGGGATATGTGCTCTAATCAGAGTTTATCAAAATCTAGTTTCCAAGGATTGTACTAAACTTCCTCTGATACCAAATGTAACACCCCGACCCCAGTTTCCCAGAGTTGGTGAATTATTACTTAACATTAGCATGATCACAAAGTATCATGTCTAGAAAGACCGATTAGTTTAGTAGCCTATGAATAACTAGATACATTCATAAGTCTTACATTACATTATAAAGTAAAAAAACTACAACAAAATCTTCTCTTCGTATCCCCTCATATTATCCATGCAGGTCATTCATAAATTACTTCTTCACATCCTAGGATAAATAAAACATTGAAAGGGGTGAGCTCAGATGCTCATTAAGGATAACAATATAGCATAAGCTTTCATAGATAAACATAAACTCTTATGGAAATGTATAACTAAACCAAAAATCCTTTTAAACATGAACTTTATCATAATATGGAAAGGATAAAATGAAATAATTCCATTTACTTATTCACATGGATATTCTACTAGTCGAATAATAACATGAAATATAAATAACCACTTTCATAATGATGTAATGCATAATGCTAGACTATTATAACCACATAGCCAAGGACTCATGCCAAGACCAAAAATAAGATTTTGTCAAGGCCTCGTGCCAAGACACTAGTTTGTCTCATGAGATCTACCGATGCATCGAGGAGCTATAGCAGGCTCCACCCATAATTTACTATGTCCAATGCATTCCTCATATGAAAAGCTTGAAACATAACATAAACGTTCGTATTAAAACTAGCATACGAAATGTCAATACATTAACCACAAACCATGAATGGTATAAAAATAACACATCCATAGTCAAACATAACTCATTCGATACAACATGGAAGATTTTATTGTATCAGATTAACCTCAATCGAGAATAATTAAGGATATTGACATAGATTAAAATAATCATCAAACTATTGAGAGAAAATATCCCCCTTTTTCTTGAAAATGTTTAAAAGTCACACTATAAGTCAAAAAGCCATTTAAAAATAGATTTTTGAATCAAAGTGTCTCATACCACTTTGAAACTTTTAAAAGGAATTTTGAATTGATAACATTAATTTCCAAATAATTAAATCCTTATAACCATTTTTAAAATGCAGACATTAATGAGAAATATTTAGAATAATAAATCTTTAAAACATTTAAAATGGTATTTTAGATAGAGTTACTAACCAAAATAGAGACACTTGAATACAAATTATTATGGTAATCAAAACATTTTAATATCATGCGAATAAAGGGATTCATGATATACTATATCAAAGTGCATTATATACACCATGTAAAAGTGATTTGGTGTATAACAAAAAAGGAGTCTTAGTGGAATGTAATTTGAGATAAAACTTCTTATAAAGACTGTATCCTTTGGTTAAGGAAAAATAAATGGTATAATTATGTTTTAAAATATAAATACAATCAATATGATTGGATATTCAGTGTAAATCAATCAGAGGACATTCACACATATTCTTGTAAACACAACACCAATGAATTGGATATTTAACTCAACAAATGGAGATTGAGTTAAAATTACTCTTATCAGGTTCATATCGATGACTTGAGAACTTATAAATAGATTGATTATGTGTATCAAAAGTATATCCATAGAAAGCATAGTGTAAATTATGACATATTCAAATGAATAGTGATTCAACACATAATCATGGAGTAAAATAATCAATGAAGTTTGCGTAATGCCAAATGAGTGGAAATTGAAATATCAAATCCCCTTATTGATTTGGTAACGTAATAAACATACACCCATGAAAAAAGGATCATAAAATGATGATGTAAATATACAAAAATTAAATTATACTACAAAATGAATACAAATATGGGTAGTAAACACACCACATGCAATAAATAAGTGGTGATCAAGGTAATTCTCACGGAATTAAAAGTGAGATAAGAAACCCCTTACTTTGTACTTTTTTACTTCGTAGATGGTAGTTTACCCTCCTGTATAATGGTGAAATAATTGTTATTTAATTATAAAAGAAGAATTTACATTAATATGATATCATATATGATCATTTAACATTGATTTGTTAATAATATCTTAGTATTATCATCATTTCGGGTGTTAACTTACTTGTTTTCCTTTATATTCATTATTACGTAAGCCATGTTTGTTATGGATATGTTGTATATTATTCATATACAGAATGATATCAATTCCGTAAAATAAAATTAATCATTAAATGAAAATTAGACTCAAATGGATATGATGGGGAATGAATCTCATCGCGTTCGTGGAGACGGTAGTCCATACGTACGCACGAGCGACAATATCAATATTTTGATATTAAAATAATATATAATTGGATGTTATATCATATAGAAAGAATAGTTATCATGTTATATTTATTATTTACATGAATTATACATCATTATTGAACCAATCTAAATAATAATATATTGAATAACAATTACACCACAACGTGGAGATGGTAGGTCGTACGTACGCACATATGGTGACATGTCATTCAAGGGATGGATAGAATAATGAATTTTTTTTGTTCCATAATTATAATAACATCACCGTATATAGAAGATAATGTAGTTATTAATTTATAATATAAATAACAAAGAAATACGATGTTGAAGAAGAAATGAACTTGAAAGAGGGTGGTGAAAACATTACCTCTTCTTCGGGTTTTTCCTTTTGATTTGATCAAAATGGCTTCTTAGGTTGGCTTTCTGATCAAAATAAGGCCTCTTGGTTGAAGTGGGGGATTTTGAGAGAGTATATGGGTAGGGTTTGGTCGATCCAAAATGCTTTGAATCAATGAATTAGTGAGAAGGGAGAGTGCCCTTTTATAAGAGGGGTGAGGGGCACCTTTGGAAATGCTAGAAATATTATTTTATAATATATTCATATTCGGTTTCTAATTGATCCAAAGTGGATTATTTAAAATTTAAGGTTGGGATTGGTCTAAACACTCAACCAATTGAATTTAGACAGGTTTGGGTCATTATATTAACCTTATATTTTAGTTTTAAGTCTTAGATAAATAGTTTGACCCTTACCATGTCACTTTGTATTTTTATATTATATAGTTAATAAACATACTATATACATCCAACCAACCCCCCAGTGGTCCATTAATGATACACCTATCATGATATAGGTATCTTGGATGACCCTTATATTTTTATTAATTGAATATCAATTAATAATATAATATTTGTTTTAAAATCCCTTTTATGTCAATTTTGACACTATTGTGTATTTTCATTTTGATAATTTCATAAAAACATTATTACTTAAAAAAAATATATATAAAATCCTAATATGTCATATTAACCTATATAATTAGTTTAATTCATTAAAAGTCTCAAATGACATTTATTTTGATATTTATAATATCAATTATTTTATTATTTCAATAATTAGGTAATTACATCATTACTATTGTGTCATAAATAAATTATATTATTTAATGTCTAAAATTTTTAAATAAACTACCATTACTTAGGAAATCATTTTATATTTCTAATGAATATTTACAATCTAATTTATCTTATGTATGACCCTATATTATAAATGTTTTAGTAAATAAACATTGATTTTAACTCTTTTAACTCTTCTTTGAATTAGATAATAATAAATTTCCTAATCTAATCCAGGTGGACCTAAATGATAATATTTTATTTCTAAGGTTGTTTTTGGTAGAGATTCTCTTTTCCAATAGAATTAGGACATGTGTTAGGGTAGTATTAATATTATTTTTACCTTTAGTTACCCTATTTACCTTTAACTGTGGTAAATAAAAGTAAAAAGTTACTATTCACCAAAAATTATTTTCATCACATTGAACCACATTTTAATCCTTGATATTAACTGTGCCTCTTGGATTTTCTAAATTCCACTCATAGAAGTGGAAAAATTAAGTTTTATTTGAATTTTCAAATTCTCCTAGGAGGTGAGTAAAAGACGGTGAAAAGTTCAATAAAATTTTTATATATCTAAAATTATTCTAAACTAACTCCAACGAATAATATTGAACATATATAGGTATTATGTATCTATTTTGAACTTAAGTATATTTAAATAAAATAAATAATTATTTAAATAAAAAATTCGGTTTTAAACTATAACTCTGTGTTTTTTCACTATTCATCAAAAATTGAATGTTTCCAGAAAAATACCAAAAATTTGTGCTAAGCTATATTTGATATTATGAATTCAAAAATGATGTCTATTTTACCAAATTAAAAACATATCAGTTGCATTAATTAATTTTAAAATTAATTCCCGTTGTCAAAACAAATAGCATGTTTTTAAGAGATAATAACTATCAAAGGATTGGCACTTGTTTATGTTTGGTTTAAATGTGAAATTACGTCGAATGACCGACATTGTATTAAATAGTAAAAATATATTCTAAATATACTTTAAAACAACTAAAATTCATAATTTATCACTAATAATATTTTCAATTAAAAAATTTGCTTTTAATTAAAATTTAGTAATTTTCAATATTCATCAAAATATGAATGTTATCCGAAAAGTACCAAAATTTCACCCTGAGAAAATTTTGATATTAAAAATCCAAAAATTAAGTACATTTTGAAATATAAAATTTATAAAATTTAAAAAAGTAGGTATTGCTATTAATAACTGCTAGTTTGATTGGTTGTGGTGTGTTAGAATCTCGAAGTTGTGTACAATGGAATCCATTACATTATTCAAAGGGAAACGTACCGTGGAAACATGTGGTGTTACACTTGTGATTAGTATTAATATCACATTTTTCACCATAAAGGTAGTGTCTCCAAATCTTCAAAGCAATGGTTACAGCTACTAACCCAAGGTCATGAGTAGGAAATTTTTTCTCATGAATTTTAATCTGTCTTGATGCATAGCCAATAATCCTATCATTCTGTATAAGGACACAACCAAGTACTTTATTTTATGAATCACTATAAATAATGAACCCATCATTCCCCAATGGTATAGTAAATATAGGATCATTAACTAATCATCTCTTCAGTTCTTCAACAAAATCTTCACACTCTTTTGCCCAACTGAATTTAACCCCTTTTCATGGGATAATTGTCAATGGGTTATCCAATCGGGAAAAATTCTCGAAAAAATGTCGATAATAACCTGCTAAACCAAAAAAAATGGGTACATCAGTTATTCTCATCAGTGTTGGCCATTCTTGGATTTCTCTTGTTGTAGAAGGATCAATTGAGATTCCATCCTAAGAGACAATATGGCCCAGGGAAGAAATCTACTGATGCCAGAATTCTCACATGCTTAACATTTCATATAATTCATGTCTTCTAAGAGTCTTTGTAATAATGAACAAGTTATTTTCATGAACTTTTTATCATTTGGAGTATACCAATATATCATCAATAAATACCACTACAATGTCATCTAGATACTCCTTGTAAAATCTATTCATTAGATCCATGAAAACATAGGGTGCATTAGTCAGGCCAAAAGGCATTACTGTAAACTCGTAATGCCCATACCTAGTTTGAAATGTTTTTTTTAGAATATATTCTTTCTTCACACACAACTAATGATATCCAGATCGAAGGTAAATCTTTGAAAAGTATTGATCTCCATGATGTAGGTCGAATAAATCATCAATACGAGGAAGGTGATACTTGTTCTTTATTATTATAGCATTGATCTCCCTATAGTCAATGCACAAACTCATAGATCCATATTTGTTCTTAACAAAAAGAACATTGGATCCCCATATAGAAACACTAGGGTGAATAAATCCCTTATTACTAAATTCCTCAATTGTTTATTTAGTTCAACTAATTCCACAGTGGCCATTCTATAAGGGTCGTTCGATATGGGCCTTGATCTGGGAATTAAATCAATGGAAAACTCAATTTCTTTTTCTGGAGGATGCCTAGGTAATTCATCAGGAAAGACATCAACATATTCATTATAAATAGGTATATCCTCTATTTGAACATTCCATTACTCACGCACATTTATTTCATTATCTTCCTCCCCAATAATTGAATTTAGTTGAGCTATTGGGGCTGGATCTAGATAATAATTAGGTGGTGATGATTCTTCACTAAATAAAAAGTGTTCTTTATCATCGTTATCATAAATAGAAACCTCTTTATTATTACAATAAATTTTTGCATCATGGTCGTAAATCCAATCCATACCGAGGATTATATCAAATTTAATCATGGGTATGATGATGAGATCAGAATACAAAGAACTTTTATATTCCCTATTGGGAACTAATTCACAGAACTTTGTAGAAATGATACTTCCCTTATGTGTTTTGACTGACAACTCACTTGTCAAATCAAATTGGAAATATCTAATTTTCTTGGGAAAGTGGGAAGATATGAAATAATGTGTCGATCTCGAATCAAATAAATCATTTTCTGAACTTGAAGAAACCATTATATTACCTTCCACCATGTCTTTCGGAGCTTCAACCTCAGTAGTAGTGATCCCATAAGCTTGGCCTTGATCTCCAGGCCTTTTCTGAGGTATGTTTCCCTATCTCTTATGAAATTCATTTTCATAATTTCCCATATCCCTGCAATTGTAGAATTGAACATTGGTAGAATCATTCTTTCCCTTACAATCACCGGCAAGATGGCCATTATGTACACATTTTTAGTATACTAATTTTCCTTTTAGATAGGCACTGAGGTTCTTCCATCCACAATTATCACATTGTAGAAATTCAACACTTCCCTTTTTCCCTGTTTCCTTATTTCCTTTACCAGAGTATTTAGTAGATCTCTTCTTCTCTTGATTTGCATTATTGTCGTAAGAATTAGAGAATTTCTTTTCCATTTTGATTGCACGTGATACAATATCTTCGTATAATGTGAAGGAGTGCGATAATATATCTCAATGGAGAAATGGTTTTAATCCATCAAAGAAACGATCAATATTACTGCTTGGGTTACTTATATAATCTGCAGCATGACTTGCTAACCTTATAAAGTTATCATCATACTTTGAAACATTATCATCCTCCTTTTCCCTCAAACTGAGAAATTGTTTTTCCATATTTACGTGATGGTCATGATGAATGTTTTTTTCTAAGAAAATCTCTTTAAACTCCCTTCATTCCATTCTTTATTCTTCTTCATCCTCCTTTGTGTTTTGAATCATTGACCACCATTGATCTGCATCTCCAGTGAGGTGATAAACTACCATGATAACATTTTCCCTTTCACTACTCCCCAAAGCTTAAAATATTTTCTCTCAGGAACTTATCCATTGCTCAGCTACCAAGGGATTTTTATTCCCATTGAATGTTGGTCGTTTTCTCCTCATGAAGTTTTCTAACATTGATCCTCCACGCTGTGGATCTGGGTGATCCATATGGGTAAGGCTATTATTCATAACCAGAGTTAGTTGTCCCAGTATAGTTGGAAGCTAATCAGAACCAATTGTATCACTAAAAACACTATAATTATTTTGATTCGGAGGGAAATACTTACATGGAGTGCATTCATTGATATGGTTTCCATTCCATCCACTAAGAGCCATTTCTAAACAATTTCATAAACTTGATTAGTTTATGAATCAAAACAAATATTTCCAAACATGTAAAACACATAACATAAATTGAAATGTTTATTGATATAATCCATTATCATAAAAATGTTTTCCTTGAGGAATTATATACTCATAATCCCTTCATAATGGTTGAAATGAAAAAAAATTATCCTAAGCATATCCCCCGGGAGTGTCGTAACAAAGAGTGAAGCAAGGCTCATTTCCATGCACCATTTCACGTTCGAGTCTAGCTCAAAGTAGTGTTTTAAGGTTTTACCCCTAGCTACATTTGTCCACAGCTGCCTCTACCTGCGCGTATCAAAATAGTGATGTATTTCTTGTAACACTCAAAAAATATTTACAATAGAAAAATTCTACGAAGTTCTTCTATATTGATCCACAAATACAATCTTAGGGCTATGTGTTCTAATCAGAGTTTATCTAAATCTAGATTCAATGGTTTGTACAAAACATCTTCTGATACAAACTGTAACACCCCAAACCTAGTTACCCAGATTCGGTGCATTATTACATAACATTGGCATGATCACAAGTAAATCATGTCTCGAATGACCGATATGTTTAGTATTATTGGAATCAAGATTCATACATAAGTTCGAACATACAACTTGAAAAGAAATACAACACAAATTTATTCCATTGGATACATCCAAACCTCGTAGATAATGCCAAAAATTCACTCATAACTAACTTATTTATATCCTGGGAAAATGAAACATTCAAAAGGGGTGAGCTCAAGTACTCAGTAAGGGTAAGTAATATAGCGAAATATAACATAGATGTTAAGCATGATGAATAATTGAAACCTCATGCCTTTACCAATAATAAACATGGATACTTTTATGGAAGGAATATGAGCTGAGTAAATAATTCCATAATATAAAATAATCATGTTTATTCTACTAGTTGAATGACCACATGAATCATCAATATTTTTTCCAAAATGAGGGAATGTATAATGCCGGACATTCTGAAACATTTTTTCAAGGCCTAAACCAAGATTTCTAAAAATGATTAAGGCCTCAGCCAAAACCATATATCAAATTATTGAAGGTCCTTTACCAATTCCACGTCCAGTTGTATCATTAGACATATCGATGCATCGAGGATCTATAGCGGGCTCCACAAGTCACTTACAAAGTCCAATACATTCCTCATATAAAAAGGTTTAAACATATCATAAGCATTCGTCTTAAAACCAGCATACAAAATTTCAATACTTTAACCCTAATCCATTAATGGTATAAAAATATAACATCCACAGTCAAACATATTACAAAACCTAAATACAATATGGACGTTTTGTATCATAAAAAATCAACATCAAATAAACTTAAAATCAATCAAAGTATGTTGACATAGATGAAACCAAAACCATTTTTAGAGAAATATCTCTTTCTATTTTGAAATAATTTAAGTGTCACATAGCTATAAAAAAACATTTATTTTGAAAATATTCTTATAATCTTGTATGGTATCCTTTGATGATGTTATAACGAAGGAAAATAGTCTCACCCGTCGTATAAGTTAAAACACATTATTACCTTAAATTTTTCGAAAAGTTTATAAAGTACCTTGTTTGGAAAACAATGAAAAGATTATTTTCAAAACACATAAGGGTATAAATTACTTTAACCCATTGTCTTGTAAATAGTAAAAATGTTTTTAAATTCATTTTTATGAATCATTGATGTGGATGATAAAGAGGTCCTAGTAGATAATTACGTATAAACATCCTCGGATAATGAAGAGATTTTTAAAGTAACCCTTACCTTTTACTTTTCCCTGGTCGAGGGTAGGTTAAACTCATGTATAATGGTGAAATAATTTTTATTAAGTTATACAAGAATCATATACATTAATATGATATCATATATGATCTTTTAACATTGCTTCGTTAATAATATCTTAGTATTATCGTCATTTTGGGTGTTAAAGGATTCATTTTACTTTATATTATTTGTTATGTGAGTCATATTTTTTATGGATGGGATGTATCTTATTCATATACAGAATTATATCAAGTCAATAGGTTTTATTTTTAATCATCAAATGAAAATAATTTTTCAATGGATACGACGGGGAATAAATCTCATCGCGTTCGTGGAGAAGGTAATCCGTACGTACGCACGAGCGACAATATCATTATTTTGATATTAAAATAATATATAATGGGATTGTAAATCATATATACAGAATAATTAACATGATATATATATGAATTACACATCGTTATTATACCCATCCAAATAATAATGTATTGAATAACAATTACACCACGACGTGGAGACGGTAATCCGTACGTACGCACGTATGGTGACATGTCATTCAAAGGATGGATAAAATAAGGAATAAGGTTTCACCATATTTATAATAACATCAAAATATATATAATATACTATAATTATTATTCCAGAATGTAAAAAACCAATAAAGAATAAGTGGAAGAAGAAAACAACTTTAAAGAGGGGGGGTGAAATTATTACCTCTTCTTCAGTTTCATTGTTTTGATTTGATCAAAAGGGCTCCTTATGATGGCATTATGACTAAAGGAAGTACTCTATGATTAATTGAGGGATGTTTATAGGATATTTGAGAAGGGTTTGGCCGATTCAAAAGGCTTTGAAGGTGTGAATTAGAGAGAAGGGGGAGTGCCCTTTTATAAGTGGGGTCTAGGGCACCTTAGGAAAAGCTAGAAATATTATTTTTTAATAAAATCATTTTCGGTTTCTAATGGCTCCAAAATGGATTTTTTAAATTCTAAGGTGGTTATGGGTCTAAAAAAACTCAACCAATAGGTTTTATATATGTTTGGGTCACTATATTAACTTTATATTTTATATTTAGCTCTTAGTTAAAGAGTATGACATTTACCATGTCTCTTTGTATTTTTTTATTATATTGTTAATAAACAAAATATATACTTCGAAGTGAACCCCAAGTTGTTCATTAATATCACACCTTTCATTAAATAAGTCCTTTTTCCTATCCATATATTTTTAGGAATAGAATATCAATGAATAATATAATATTTGTTTTAAAAACACTTTTATGTCAATTTTGACACTATTTGGTATTTTGTTTTTTCTAGTTTAATAACATCATTATTACATTGAAAAAATTAATTTTACCAACCCAAATATTTCATATTAACCTATAAAATTATTGTAATTCCTAAAAAGTTTTGAAAATAAATTTATTTGGCTATTTATAATATCAATTATTTTAATTTTTCATTAATTAGGTAATTATTTCATCACCATTGTGTCCTAAATAAACTAAATTATATAATGTAATAAAATTGTAAATAAAAAAAATTAAGTAGGAAATATTTTTATCTTTATAATGAATATTTATAATCGAATTTATCTTATTTATAACCCTATATTAATGATGATTTAGTTGTTAAACATTGATTTTAACTCTTTTAACTCTTCTTTGAATTAAATAATAATAAATGTCATAATGTAATCCATGTGGACCAAAGAGATTAATATTTTATTCCTTAGTTTTTTTTGGTCTAATTATAATTATCCAATAGAATTAGTACATGTGTTAGGGTAATAATAATATCATTTTTACCAATAATTACCATATTTACCTTTAACCGTGGTTAATAAAAGTAAAAATTTATTATTCACCAAAAAAATATCTTATTGAAAGACATTTTACTCCTTGCTATTAACTGTGTATTTCAGATTTTAGAAATCCCACTCACATGAGTGGTAAAATTTTGTTTTATGTGAATTTGAAAATTTCCTAGGAGATGTGTAAAAGATGGTGAAAAGTTCAAAAAAAATTTATATATATTAAATTATTATAAACTGACTTCAATGAATTACATTGAACTTATATAGGTATTATGTATCTATTTTGACTTAAAATAATTTTAAATATAATAAATAAAAATTTAAATAACAATTAGGTTTTAAACAATAACTCAGTGTTTTTCACTATTCATCAAAAATTGAATTTTTTCAAAAAAATACCAAAAATTTAAACTAAGCTAATTTCGATATTACGAATCCAGAAATGAAGTCCATTATGAACGATAAAATTTATAATATTTCAAAAAGTGGGTATTACTATTCATAATGGCTAGTTTTATTGGTTGTGGTGTGTTAGAACTCAAAGTTGCGTACGACACATGCTATTTTATTATTTAATGAGAAACTTACTATGGAAGCTTGGGGTGTTACAATAAACACTATCATATATAATCTAATTCTTTTAAAATCCTTGGATATTTCACTCATGTATGTTTTTCATGAGATTTTGGATGAATGTAATGTTATGTCTCGGGTGCATTCTTCCCATTTAAATTCTTTATCACATCAGAGTTGTGTCCATTTGACTTACACACCCACCATCCTTTTCTCAAGTATATGATATACACTTGTATCCATATCGAGGAAGAAAATAATATATCCCTCATATGTATTTAAATAAAATTTAGTATATATGGAAATTGAACAATCATATAAGGAGTATCTGGTGATGATCTTGAACAATAGTTATAGTTATCTATGCAATAATACAACTCACCAAGTAAAGGTATGGTTGAAACCCCATTGGTATGATGAGGAGACATAGGAACTAGAGGAATCCAGGATTCTAAATTCACCCCACGTTTTTCAACCTCTGTATTTGAAATGCATTTTTCTGGGAGAAATTTCTAAATGGATGAAGAATGTAATTAGATAAAAATTTATCAATGGAATTTCACTTATGAACATATAAATGTTTCTTATATAGTAATCTAAGACTATTTAAAGCATTTTCACCACAACATTAAAACAAATACATTTTATTTTATTAATTTAGAAAATAATTTTATAGAATAAAAATGGAAATAATAATTTAAAGTATTAATTTGGAAAAAATAGAAAATTATATATTGACTATAGAATTATTTGGAATTTATGATCCCAAAGATCAATCACACTCATAAAAAACACTATAGAAATGATGAAAAAAATCAAAAAGAAACATTCATTTTGAAATTTAAAAATGGAATCCTATATAGGATTATTTAAGGGAAATATGAATGTATGAAATATGAAATTTTTATAGTAATTGGGAAACCTATATGATCATTAAAAATCTGATTGTTTGAATAGTAATCTGACCATTAGAATAATAACCTGATTTTTTCAATAGTATCATCACCTCAATGAATAGTAGACTAACTATTAGAATAGTATCCTCACCTATGAAAGTGTAAAATAATATTTTTTATCTTTTAAATTGAAAATTTTACTTACTTATATCAGGATAAGAGTAAATACTTTTTTAATAAATGATAAAAAGGTGTTAATTTTTTTTTAAACATCTATTTCATATTATCATTTTAAAAAAAATATATTAATTTACTAGAAATATTATCTCAATAAAAATTTTTCAAATTATTATAATGTATTATTATAAGGAAAATATTTTTATGATATCATATTTATTTTTTTGCATTGTTAGAAAATATAACATAATACTAAAAATTAAATGAAGATTTTATATAAAAAATAAATTTATAATATATATATAAGTATTTTCATAAAATATATTTGAATATTTTAAAGTAAATTTAAAAAAATGGTTACATTTAAATTTCAATTTTTATAAAATAGTTGAATTTATATTGAATAACGAAATATAACAAAAAATTGTTATTTTACAATATAATAAAAATAAATGCATTTTTTTGTTATTGATGATATAAGAACTAGTTACTTGAAACTCATATGATCCATTTATTTTTTTTAGTAACAAGAATCAGAACTATTGGTAGTCATTA
Source organism: Viscum album (assembly GCA_963277665.1). NCBI lineage: Eukaryota > Viridiplantae > Streptophyta > Magnoliopsida > Santalales > Viscaceae > Viscum > Viscum album. The sequence goes on from OY728160.1 coordinate 1,859,372,952, forward strand.
GGGAAAATAATAAACTAAGGAAAATAATTTATAATACACTTATCTCCTCCATTTATAAATACCACCTCTCACCACCACTTATCTTCACAATTTATAACCCTTATTTCATTGAAAATTTAAATATATATATATATATATTTCCAATCCTCTCCCCAATTTCCTATATCTTCTTCACTCACCAAAATAGCATTTCAAAGATCCCTATGTGGCACCCTAATAGGACCAATAAAGTGGTAAGATTCTAACTAGTATCATTCAATTTTATTCTTCCTCTACCACCCACACATGATTCCCACAAACCATGAAATATAAATATTATTATATTATATATAATTATTTGTATTACTATGTTGTAATATCAATCATATACTATATATTCTATCATTGCTAAAATAATTTTTTTTTTCAATTTGGTAGCTCAAATGTATCTACGAACAACATTCTTCAATTTTCTCCACCACCTTCAATTATGCTCATAAAAAAATTATTACGGTTGAATATAAATATTCTATTTAAATTATATATTATTTCATTTTATAGAATTAATATATTTTTATAATATTATGTAAAATGAAACTACTTCCACGTGGTTGGTAAAAACTACTTTATAAGAATAACTTTATAACGTTAACATTTTTACTAGATCAATTTTCATCATATATAAAAAATGATATTTTTGACACTATTAAATTAACAGAATGAATAAATACCCTTTTCATTTCATGTCTATATTTATAATCTAATTTTAAAAGAACATTAATTATCATCCAATACTGATATGACATTGGAACCATTAAATTAACTCTCTTGATAAATTAGAATGTAACATTTTATCTATTTGAAATGGTTATAAATAAACAAAATATAATTTTCGTTATTAAAATATATTTTTTTAACTATGTGGAATTATGTAATTAATAGCTCTATTTTTATTAACCAAGTTATTGAGTGGCAGTGAAGATCAATTATGTTACCTAAGGTAAGGGACCACATCACAACACCCTATTTTTTGGGATTATTATTTTTGTCACTATAATCAAATTCCCACCCAAATTCTGTAATTCAATTTCTTTATATTATTCATAAATGTCACACACATATATACCATTAATAATATATCATTACATCAATGTTATGTCCATTTCGTAAGATGTTATCTTCTAAATTTCTCTAGATAAGCAGACCCAATTAAAGGGAGATTATTTATTTTTTTCACCATTACAAGTATCACGCCTTAAATTGTTTTAAAATACTCATAATTTATAATATAACTCCATTTATCATACACGCAATTTTAATTCCTTTCTATATTTAGGGAAATTGTTATTATTATAAACACTTTAGAGATTCATTACCCTTTTTCCTAAAGACTCGCATAAGAGGAATATTTCTAATGTGATTTCTCTAATATGTCCAATGTATTCACTTAACTTGGTCATAATATCACATAAAATACTATTCCTAACATCCAAGGATTATTAAATCTTTTATTTCATTTAAATGTTTTTGGATATTCCATCTCGTTATAGCATATGAAATTTTTATACAACCTAATTAATTCTATGTTTGATCCATATGTTGAAGCCTTATGATCAATTTCCATATGTGGAACACATTATAAAGTACATGTTATAGCAGGTCCACTTAAATAGTGATCTAATGAATTTGGTAAAGTTTTTCCATTTTAGATGTTATGTATGTGATTATTGAGTAACACATTCTATGATGGGACTCAATATGTTATGGGATATTGAACTGGAAATTATTATTGACCAATGATTATGTTGTGATTTATTTTTCTACCACATTCCTCTATTGAAATGATATTATGATCCCTTGTTCTTTTTTATTTCTCTATATTATTATTCATGAGGTTTTCCTTTTATTATGCCATTTAATGGTTTCTGAGTCATATATAATTATTTATTACCTTGTTTACTCCATTATTTTTATTTATAGATGACCTATTTCATTTATCTATTCCATTGGTTTTTCAATAATATTTTAGGATTCCAATGGTATTTAAACGACCGTTTTGGAGAAAAATATTTATTCTGTTTTACTTTCTTATTGATATATTGCGATTCTAGTATTCTAGAGACACAATTCCTTATGATCGTTGGATTCTATTTATTTATTTGAATACTAAAAATTACAAAATAATATGTGTAAATGGCTTCGGATGAAAAGGCTCCATCCAATTTATCATATAGATAGCTGTTACTTTTTTTACATTGGTATAAGCTACAAGGTATTTCATACTAATGGATCGAATAGATTATAAGTCTTAGTAAACTGGATAAATAATTGAAATTCACATTACATTACAAAACATCAAATAGACAAATTGATCTATTTATAGTTAAATTATTCACCTTAGAATATCTCTGTAAAACATTCATAGAATACTTCCAAAAATACTATGAAAAATAAAAAATAATAAAGGAGTGAGATCCTATGCTCAATTGGGGTCTGAATATAGTTAAAACTATCCTGAGTAATTATTCTTAATCTATATGGAAATGTAAATAACAGAAACACATTCCATTTAATAAATAAATAGATAATAATATTACAAAAAGAAATAATGATCAAATAAATCCAAATAAATAATCAAATGACATTGAAACATATCCATGGTTATTTAAACTAATTTAATAATCATATTAAAATCTATAATTGTTCTCATAATTTGGAAATATATATTTTAGTTATTTGAAACCTAATATCAAAACATTTCAAAACGATTTTTTAATATTTTGTAGAAACCCATCTCATTTGGTCAATTTATTATCTAATGAGACCATTGATAAATCAAGGGGATATATATAACTGGACCTGACCTGAAACATACAAATTGTAATCCATTCCTCATATGAAATTGTTGAAAAATATTTTACATATACAATAGAATTTAAAAACTAATATATGATATGTTAGCGTATAGACTAATAATATAAACATAATATTCATCCATCCATATCTATAGTAACCCTTGTTTTCAGCTTAGATAACTTATTACATCCAATTACATTAAAAACATAAAACCCTTACAGAACTAGGATCCAATAGTTTAGTGTATGGGGAAAATTATCATCATACATATCATTCAAAAAATAAATCATAATCATTAATTTAATTCCTTTTTCCCTATCATCTTGGTGGCCATCATTTTCACTATAGTACAAGTAATCACCGGAGGATAGAAATCAAATAATGGGGTGAGAAAAATGCCTAGTAAGAGGATAGATAAGAAAATAAATCAATTTAACATGTAGTTAGAATATTAATTATCATCATAATGTAAGAATATGATCATATTCATGAGATGAAACATTAAAAAAGGCTCGGAATGGGGCAAGGCATAAAAATGAAGCAACATGTCTTAATGGTCAAAATCCACACATAGATGTTAATAAAGATATCATCATGTTCACATATATTTCAGTTGTTCACCCACGATAAATAAAAATACCCAATAAATTATAGTTCTATATAAGTATGGGTGCACCTTTCACATCATAACATTTACATTTATTTTTATAATTCCAAGCACACTCGTCACATCATAACATTTAAATTATCATGCATGCCACGTAGAACGTATATCAATAATGATCATAAAGTAACCCATGGATGAGAATGGTTTTCATTTCATAAATCATACATTAATAAACATTGAAAATGAAAAATTTCATAATATTCTGGGTATAGGAATCATCAATCTCTAGAAACAATCTCAATAGAATTAAAATGTCTTTCTTTTGAGTGACTTGTTCTATTGGAAAACATTTTTCTTCTCATAAACACATGTTTAAATGATTTATATAAATTAAATTGAAAGTTTATAATCGTTAAATGAAATTTAAGTACCATTAAATAAATATACATTCATAATGTTTTATTATAGAGGAAAAATTCGTGGTAATGTAGTTGGGTCCAAGAATTACCCTTACCTTTTGTCTAAATTCTTTATTCACATTATTCTAATGTATGCTCAAATTATATTCATTAATTAGCACAACTAGAAACTTCATTTCATAATAATATTCCTTATAGATTTATTAAGTACATTTATATGCTTTTTGAATTTTTTATATGGTTTAATTTCATCATTCGAGAGTGTAAGTTTTCATAGTATTCCGGATCCGTTCACTTGTATACATGAATGGAAGTTCATGAAAAATGAGGAAAATATCCAAAATTGTTATTGTATGTTTTTAATTATATTATTTAATTTTAGATGATAATATAGCTATTTTTTATATTTTATGATGATGAATCATTAGATAGAAGTTAATGATTATTGTTTTAGGATAATTTGTCGGTTTTTCTATCAAAAAACAACTTTTTTTTTGTTTTATAATTTAGTATTATGTATATATGATAGTTACCAAACATAATGAAGGATATAAAAAACATTTTTCAAAAAAAATTACAATTATAATGGTTTTATTAACTCCCTTGAAGGAATTAATTCTAAATGAAAGTGCAACACCCATGATATTGGAAAATTGACACATCACGGATGACGATTTCATTTTTTGAATAAAAGAGAGAGTCTGAATATTTTAATTATAAATCTTCCATTATAAAAATATAATTAAAATATATGTAAGGTATAAGAGTTATTATTAAATTTGGATTATGGGTGTTTAGGTATATTACCAATAGATAATTAATTAAAAGAGAATAAAGGTGAATTTACCTCCTAAATTTATTCTTCTTGAGAACCACCATAGGGAAATTGTTTTGGTATTTTAATGAGACCAAGAGTTCTTGGATGTGGGGAGGGTATATTTAAGATTAATTAGAAATTTTTTAAAATTATCAACACATTATAGGTGTGAGTAAAATAAGTGATGGTGGTGGTATTTATAGTACTGGAGAGGGGATTTTTCTCATTCTAATATTCATTTGATCATTATTTTGGCTCAATACTATGATTAGTTGGAGGAATATCAATAAATATATTAAAATAATGAATTATTTTTTGGTATTCCGAGCTTAAATCATCCATACATAATCTATCACTCCATAATTATAGTATTTAGATTTTATCATAAATTATCATATTTTATAATGCATAAAAATCATGTATTTTAGAAAAATAAAAAAATTTAACCCTAACCATTTTTTTGATGTTTGGAATTAAAAAAATAACATCATTTTATGAATATAATTTTCTAAATATAATAAATTTAATTTCTAATTAAAAACACCATTTACTTGAATAATATAGATTTTAAAATTGTAAATGATTTTATAACACATTATAAAATTATATAAGGTCTCATGAAATTATCTTAAAGTCATTAGACATCAAAATATTACTTTATGAAAAAATGCTTAGAGAATAAATTATATATTTAATTATTAAATTAATCATAAAATTGTAATTAAACAACTATGTCTTTCAAAAATACTAAAACATAGTTAATAGTTTCTAAAACATTTGTTTACTTATACTATGATATAATTATACAATAATTTCATTTAAAAGATGCCAAAATTTTATTTGTAATTTCATCAGTGAGGTTACTATTCATTTTCATGGATTACTATTCCTAACGGTCGTATTAATATTCCTATGGTCTAGTTAGTGTTTCCTTGGTAGTAGGTCCTTATCTTCTAAAAATGCATCTAGGTTCATTAACTCTTAATTTATAATGTTTTTATTATGGTAGATAAATAATTTTACGTGATTAATACTATATGAAATTAATATAAGAAGGGATGAATTACATTGATAAAATTTTGGGTTGTAAAATTATTCATCCTTCTGAAATTTCACCCTTATAATTTCATTTTACCTAAACAGCTGACGATACATCACCTTCATCTCCTCTTTGAGCTCCCATGTGGCTTCTTCATAATTATGGTTCCTCGAAAACACATTGTCCAGTTCGATTTCATTGTTTTATAGAACTTTATCTCTCGAGTCTAGAATCATTACTAGATGCTCCTCCAAATAGAGATAATATTTCATTTGTACCACCTCTGAGTTCAGTACTTATCAAGGATCTGGTCTCTACATCCTTGTAAGTGATACATAGAACACATTATGAACTAGATTCAAATTAAGTGGAACTGAATGTTGATCCAACACGGTTACATTGGGATCACTGATCTCAAAGGGGAAAATGTACCTTGGGATTAGATTACTTTTCTTTTCCAAACCTCATGACTCTCTTCCATGGTGATATACACAGGAATACATTATCACCAATGCCAAAATACAATTCCATTTGATGGTTGTCAGAATGGCTCTCTTGGAAACTCTAAGAATCATTGATGTTTTTCTAGATGGATTTAACCTTGTCCTTCATCTATTGAAAAATATTTGTTCTAATAATTTTTCTTTCACAAACCTCATCCCAATAGGTTGGATGTATACATCACTTTCCATATAGTTATTCACATGGTGCCATCTGAATACTAAAGTGGTAGTTGTTATTGTTTGAGATATCAACAAATGTATTCTTTTAATACCATCTACCTATGAATTATAATGAACATGCTCTTATCATATCATCGAGAATATGAATAGACCTTCTAAATTGGCTATCAGTTTGGGTGTTATAGGTCATTCTATTTTTTAATTCCGTACTCAAATCATATTGTGATTCTTCCAGAATTTCTATGTGAAACGTGGATCATGATTAGAGATAATAAATTGTGAAACCCCATTAATCATCACCACTTGAAATATATCTTTTCATGTTGTTCAATAGAGTGATATTACAGAAGAGTGGTAATTTGGGCAGTCTTGGTGAGTCGTTCCACCACAACCCATATCACATTTTTACTTTTGATTTATTAAGGGGGGCACATGACAACGTCAATTATGAAATTCTCTAATTCCCACATGGGTATTTGAAATGGTTGTATCATTACATTGAACTTATTTTACACTTATTTTACTTTCAGAAATATCATGCACCATGAGATATACATTTTAATATCCTTATTCAGGTTATCCCAATATATTTTTTCTCAAAGACCACGATACATCTTGGTACTCCCATGATGGATAGAAAAAGTTACACTATGAGAATTATCCAATTGGTCATTCATTATCCCAAGTGATAATTTCACTCAAATTATCATTCCAAACTGAATCACACCATCAAAATCGATATGGGAATCTTGTAGATTCTCATCCTTTACTAAATTCACCATATTTTTTAACATTGCATCATCGCTTTGGGCCTCCATAATATTCTCATAGATAGATGGTTTGGAAATCATTTATGTATGGTAATATGTGTTCCCTTACATAAAGATTTCCAAACTCATCATTTTCATAACAATGAATATAAGGTCTGTCTCATTCCACAACATCGATTGAGTAGCACATTTTGTTCTCATATGAGCTATATCTACCTCGTATTCCATCCCAATATGATAGTGTATAGGGAAGTTACAATACTCGAATAGCTATAACCATTTAAATTTCTAAACATTGAGATACTTTTGTGTGGATATATACTTTAGTCTCTTTTGATTGGTATATATGTCACACTCCATACCATTGTAGTAGTGCTACCAGATTTTCAGGGAAAAAAACCTGTTAGCGCCATGTCAAGTGTTGACAAGTTCTAGCTGTGGATCTTCAACTTCTATGAGGCACAAGAAATCACAATATCACTTTTCATAATCACACAACCCAATAATTTATCTTATGAATCAATTTACATAACAATACTTTCTCCAATTTTTTTAATGTGGGTACAGGTGAAATGCTCAACCTCTTATTTAACTCTATTAAGCATTCCTCACATTCTTAAATCCACGCATTATTTACCCCATTCCTTTAAATCCTAGTTAGAGGGATTCATAATGGTGATAAATTTCCTAAAAATATTAGTAGTACCAACCTAATCCATGAAAACTAAATATTTCCATGACACTAGAGGGTCTTTCCCATTCCTCAATTTCCTTTTTTAAGGGTTTGGAAAAATTCCCCCAATTATGACCACATGTCCCAGGAATGTGACTTGTTGCTTCCAAAATTCACACATTCTGAAATCAGTATAAAACAACTAATTATTAAATGTCTCTAACACAGGACACATATGCTCTTCATGTGCATCCACTATCTTGGATTAGATGAGAATATCATAGATAAACACTTCGAAAAATTAGTCAAGGTAATGTTGAAAGACACAATTAAACAAATCCATGAGGATTTGAGGGGAATTTTTATGATTTATGGGAAACACCAGAAACTCGTAGTCCCCATAACATGAATGTAAGGAAGAATTTTAAATATATTAATTATTGTCATTTAGCTGATGAAATCTAAAATTAAGATCCACCTTTCAGAGGTATTGAGCACCTCATAGCTGATGAAACAAGGAAAAAATAATTGGAAGTTGATACTTTTTATTTAAGGTGATATTGTTGAGTTATTGATAAATGATACACTGCTTCTTTGATTTTTCATTATTTAGGAAAATAATCACTAGTGCACCCCAAGGTCATTTACTATGGAATATGAATCCTTTTTCAAAATTCTCTTATAGATGTTTCATTAACTCCTCCAATTTGATAGGACACATCCTATTTGGAAACTTGGAGATAGGAGTTACTTCAAGTATGAGTTCTATTTATAACTCTACCACATGATTTGGGGGAAGTAAATGTTACTCTTTAGGAAATACATCACTATATTCCCTCACAATGAGAATTTCCCCTACATTGATACCATCCTTCGACTCAACCATTTGAAGGATGTAGTCTTATTTATAGGGAATGAACACCCACACCGTTGATGTATTTTCCAATGGAGATTCATGATATTCCTTGTTTTTAGAGGATTAGGGGATGTCGTCAAATATGAACAGATATTTCCTTTTCCCAACATTTTATATGCTCTTTATATAAAGAAATCCAATAAATCCCTTGTTTATAAACAAGTTCCACCATGGGAAGTATCAAAAGATTTGCCAAAATAATCCTCACACATATTCCAGTTAGATTAGTTTCTAAAACATGGGATGAAATTATTTCACCACTACGAGTTTTTAGGGATTTATATTCATTATTTATTTAGTTATTTGATTCAATTATCCAAAAAAATTACAATAAATAAAAGAATGTGTAGAATCAAAATCAAATAAGACATTTTCAGTTATTTTCTGAATAGGAAGTATAACTTTTATAAATTAAATTTCTTGGTTTACTTATATATTAGTTATGATATATGAAATTCCTTACTCCTTTGGTATTGGCGGCTATTGACAACGATTATCCTCTCAGAATTGTGTTTTAGTGAACTGGCTTGCATAGTTTCTGTTATCCCTATAGTGAGAGAATTATAATTTGGGTGGTTCCCTCCTTTTATCCACCAAATTTTCTTTCTTCCTCTTGTCTTTTAATAATTCATGAAATTTTGGGCCTTCTCTCTCACACTTTAAGAATTTCACCATCCAATTAAATCATTTCCCCTGATGATTATTTCCACATTTTTGACATGTGTGTGTTTCAATTTTCTTTCCACCATACACATTAGATCCTCTATCTTGAAACTCAATATTTTGTTTCTTATCACCATATCCATGGGAAATTTCTCCAAATATTATCTCTATGTTAAGATCACATTGAACAACTTCTCCATAACTATAATTTTTTTGAGTTTTAATATATATTTGATATTTGGTTTTAGGCCACAAAATAATCTATCAGTTTTTTATAACTTTTTATAAAAACCTAAATAATACCTTGTAATCCTTGTTAAATATTATTCATAGGCCATCAAAGGCCATTACAGATTTACCTTCCCTTTTTATTACCTCTATTAATTCTATCTCCAACATTATATGAATTGTTCTATGGAAATAATTGTTAATAAATATTTTTTTAATGTCTTCCAACTGAAACTGCTCAATTTTATCCTCTGGTTTGGATTTATTAATCAAATCCCACCATTGATCACCTTCTCCATATTAATGATAAATGGAATGATCCACCTTTTCTGTCTTAGAGAAATGTAGTATAAAAATTATCTTACGCACTGCTTGACCCACTATTCCGCAACTAGTGGATTGGAATATTAACTAAAAGTATGTGTTTGTTGTTGCATAAAAGACTCAATAACCAGTTTCTCCCCTTTAGGTAAAGGTGTATGTTACATATTATTCATTTTACTATTCATAACATGAGACATCATGGTAAGAATCTTCATGTAATTTGGGAATCCACAGCCCCAGGAATTTTGGATTTAATTTGGTAAATTATTTAATAGTCCCTAGCATGGGTTGTTTGTCTTATATCTCCTGGTTCCTACTATTTTCTAAAATATAAAAGTTTATAACAAAACATAAGTCAATAAGTTATGAATAATTTGTCCCTTTGTAAAATTTGCAATTAATTTGTATCTTTTCTGATCCATTTGTTTATAAAATCATAATGTGTGATTATATATAGTTAGTCTCATACTATAGTTTTTAACTAATGTTATATAATATTAATTCCAAAATTAATAAAACCATGCTCTAATACCAACTCTAGAGACCTTTATATTTCCAAACCAGGATTATTACATTAACTTTTCTACTAAAAACATAAAATAATTACACAAATAGTATCCAATTGTTTAGTGTCTTGGGAAAATTAGGAAAATTAAAAACATTTACTAAATAAAACATAAATATTTCTTTATTTCTTTTATATATGTCATCTTATTGTCCCGTATGTTCTACTTAGTGTAATTAATCACCTAAACAAATACATATGAGAAAGGGGTGATTTAAAATCCATGTTAGTGGGTAGATATAAACACGAATCAATATAACATTGTGTGTGAATAAAAATAATCATAATATTATAGGAATATGCTCATAATTATGATAGGGGTCATTAAAAAAAACTTGGTAATGTGTAAATTCATAAAAATCAAACATGATGTCTTAGTGGTCAACTACCACACATAATTGTGAACAATTATTGCATAATTTTCACACATATTTCACTTTTACTAATTTAATAAATTTCACCATCCAATGAATTATATTTATTTATAATTCTGATCACATCCACCACATCATAATATTTACATTTTGGTATATAATTCCGGGTGAAAAAGTCTCATCATAACATTTAAATTATCATGAATTCTCTATTGAACTTACATAAATCTTGAAAATAAAATTACCCATGGAATGGAATAAGTTCAATTTAATTTATAATACAATAAAATACCTTATGGTTGAAAAGGGAATAATATAATTGTTATAAGAATCATCAATCTGGGGTAACCATTTCAAGAGAAGTGAAAGGTTTAACTTTGAAAACTAGAGTTGTTTTGTAAAACATTGTGTATGTCATAATCTCTAGTAAATTATATGTCTACACTTAAAATGTAAAGGGGTATTAGGGAAATAACATTTATAATAAATTTATGTAATATACTAAAAAATATTTCTGTGAAATAGGAAATTACCTATGGAAATGGAATTGGGTTCGAGAATTCACCTTTGTTTCTGAATGATTTTTTCACATTAATATCCTATATAATCACATTATATTCATTAATTAGGAAATATAGAATATTTTATACATGAATTTTAAAAACTATAGTTTTATTATGATCATTTATGGGGTTTAATTTAGTATTATATTTTAAATTTATCATTTGGGAGTGTTCGTATTCATAGTTTTCATGATCGGTTCACCTGTATACATGAATGAATGTTTGTGTAAAATGATTATAAATACAAATAATTGTAATTATATATTATTAATGATTATAAATAATTGTATATTATATTATTGATAATTTATTTATATTTTAAGAGGATTATTCATTAGATAAAAGTTAATAATGTTTATTTTAGGTTAATTTAACTTTTTTTTTCGAACACTATGAACTCTTATTGTTTTATCATTTATTATTATGAATGAATTTTAGTTCCAAAACATAAATAGTGTTTCAACATAATTTTTACAATATTTTTGGACAATTTTAATGTATTTATTTATATCATTTAATTTTTTTAAAAAATGAAATTGCATTGCCCATGATTATGGTAAATTGGCACATCACTGGCGACGATTTCATTTTTTAAAACAATAGAGAGAGGGGCAGAGATGATTATAATGTTTTCTATTACATTAGAAATATATAACTCATGTATATTTATGTTACTAGAGTAATCATTCCATTTTTATGAGGGGAAGAGAGTATTGAATAAAAATAGAAAAAAACCTGAAATGAAATTATATTAAAAAAAGAGCTATTTACCTCTTGAGTTTCATCTCTTTCAGAACCACCTATGGGAAAAAAATTTTGCACATTATATGAGAAACAGATCTCCTAGAAGTAGGGTGGGGATCCTAAGGAAGATTATTGGACAAAATTTTGGAATGGCATGATGCTTGAGAGGTGTGAGGAGGGGTGGTATTTCTAGTAGAGTAGAGGGGTATTTTCTCATTATTACATTCATTAGTTTATTATTTGGGATAAAGACTGAAAATATTTTTATAATTATAACAAAATATATTAAAATAATTAATTGGAGTTCTATATTTTGAGGTTACATCATGTATACATCATCTATGACACCATAATTCGTGTATTTATCTTTTATCATAAATTATCATATTTTTATATTCAGCCAAATTTATTGTATTTCAGAAAAATCCCAACAATTCACTTTAACTAGTTCATGACATTTATTATTCCAAATTTGACTCCATTTTTAAAAAAATATTTTTCTAAATTCAATAAATTTAAGTTCTAATTTTAATCACCATTTACTATAAAAATATATATTTTAAAATTATAACTCATTTTAAAAAATTAGTAAATTACTTAAGGACTCATAGAATTATCCTAAAAATTCAGACATTACAAAAATATATTTTTTAATATAATTTATGAAAATAATTTTTTATTTTTAATTATTAGATTTATCATAAAATTTTAAATATATAATTATGATTACAAAAATACAAACTTAAATCAATAATTTTAACAATATTTATTTTCCTAGACTGTGATATAATTATACCACAAATTAATTTATAAGTTTCCTAATTTTTATTTATGATTTCATGGGTGACGTTACTATTCATTGGGTCGGATTACTATCCACAACGGTCATATTATAATTTCTAAGATCAAGATAGTATTTCATTGATATTGGTTATTTAATAACTAAAAATAATTCCTATTACCCTAATTATATGTTAATAATGTTTTTATTATGAATTAAATGTAATTTTATGTGATATATATTGTATTAAATTACTCTAAAAATGGATAAAATTCATTGATAAGTGTTCTGGTCATTAAAATATCAATTTAGTGAATGATAATAAAAGTGTACATCATTACTCAGACATAACATGATCTATCCAAATAATGAATAAATATGACTTAAAAAAATTCATATCCCCAATGTATCATAAGTACAATAAATGTTTCTTGTCATTGATGAAATGATATTCCATAAAAATGTCAATCAAAACGTTTTCCTAAAAAATAACCATTTCAAATAAAAAAAATTTAAAAAAAATTCTCACAAAATATATTTAATTTGATTTTATTTGAAAATAAAACCTAAAAAATGGGCAATAATATTAAAATCTAGGACTAGTTTTGATGGAAAAAAAATTAAGTTCACGATGTACTTCTTAAAATAAATATTCAATTAATTTTTTTAGTAAAATACAAATGAGATTTTTTTGGAAGATAATAATAATATTCCTTTCAAAAAAATTATGAATGAAAAAATTAAAACGTGGTTAATAAATTCTTTAAGGACACATTTTTAAAATGTTAAATTCATGTTAGAAAACAATTTTGGTGAAATTGTTATTTGATCAAAAAGATAAAAAGTTATTATTTTATAAAAAAATATTTTCCCAATTTTTTTTTCAATGTCATGACAATGAGACAATTGCGTGAAAAGGTTCATGAATAGCCATATTGGAGTAAAATATATTAATATTAGGATGTAAAAATCTAACAATTCCCCAAAGGTAAAGTTCAGAAAATCATGAATAATGATCACACTGTGAAATAAATTTTAAACTCATTGGTATTTTTTTAATCATTAGAACCATAGAATAAATAAATAAAATTTAACATTAAATGAAATAAACATTAATTTATTAACAATATGTCATTTATAAATGGGAATTATATACTCCAAAATAGGAATAAGTGGTGAATATCATTCATGGCTCAAGGAAGTAAAAATGGGGTGATAAAACCCTTATCTCAGGTTCAAAATCATATATATGTGTGTCTTAACCTCATGTATATTAGATATTAAATTATAAAAAATATATTAAAAATAATAATAAATTATATCATACCATATATGATTTCCTTATTTTCTTTTTTCACCCTTTTGTTGACAATTCTCTATTAAAATAAATTTTCTTAATGGATGCATTTTTCATGTTTGGTATAATTCAGTATTTTGTTTCTATTAAATGGATCATGGTTAAATTTTTTCCTCAATTTTAAACATTATATTTATATATATTAAGTATTCATTATTTATTTATTTATAATAATATATTAAATTTATAAATAAAAAATGGATGGCATCGTTTAGGAAGATTGTAGGTCATACATGCTCTTGAATGATATTTCCCTTCTCTTAATTTATTGAATTAAAATAAATTAATTCTAATATAAATAATAATTATTATGTTTTATATATAAATTATATAAATAAAATCCATCTTTAATACCTTCTATGTGATATTGAAGTGAAAAACAACTCACATCATCTTGTGTTGGTGATTGTCCCCACGTACACATGAGCGAGGTTATTATTTTCAAATGATTTGGTAGGAAAGAAGATAGAAGTGATATTATATTTATAAAAGTATGGTTATATAATAAATATAATATATATATATATATATTCATTTTATTTATCCTTCATTTCATTTAATGTAAAATGGAAAGACAAATTAGATCGCTTCGAGAGAGGATAGTCTTTCACATACACAAGAGACCTTATTGTGTCACCCAATTAATGGAAATTAAGAAGTTATATATTAAATTATAATTCATTAATTACAATAATTTCCCAAATATATTATAAATATGTTAAATCATTCGTTAAATTCAGAAATTAATGGTGTTGATGGAAAATAAATTTCATCTATTCGCAAGGTGATAATCCTCTATACACATGATTGATCGTATAATATCCCATTTGACAGTAGTGGAGATGAATATCTGTTATTAAATTAATATAATAACATATCATTATATATTCTATAGTTTATTTTTATGTTATCTTATATAAATAAGTTTTTACGAAAGTGGAAGAAGAAATAATAAAAATACAATCATTGAAGACTTTTTCCTCTTCTTATGAGAGACTCTTTAGGTATATACATAAACAATTCATAGGAGTGATTAATATTTAAAATTAGGACTCTAGGTTTTGGGTAGGGAAGTAAGGTACATATTTATGTACTTATTGGTTGAACAAAATGGATTTCGAATTTTTAATATGGGAGTATAGAGGGTGTCCTATTATAAGTTGTAGAGAGGTCACACCTGAAAATTTTAAAAATATAATGTGATGACATGGATTTTATAGTTTTGAAAGCCTCCAAATTTTCTTATTATAAAACCATATTATTTATAAGTATGAAATATTTCTAGTAAATGTGCCTTGGACAGTTTTTACTGCAGGTGTTGTAATTAGTTTTTACTATTTTTCACATGTATTATGGTAAATATCTTTGTTTATCTTTATTAGACAATATAAACTACCCTCATTATGAATATGGAATCCATTTATACAGTTTCAGTTCATAGAAGTGATGGGACTTAATTAAATATAAAACTATATAGGCAACAAAATATCATCATTTCATAGAGAAAAATCTCATAATTATACAATATTTTTATATTAAAATTTATTATTAAATTGATTTCAATGACCTAAATAAGTTATATAATAATATATATGACCTAATATTAATTTAAACTAATATAGAATATATTTTAAAATTTAAATTAATTTAATACAGGAATTATTCAATAAAAAATAATATTTCTCACTATTTTTCTAAAAATATACTTTTTCAAAAATTCTAAAAAAATTTACCAATAAGTTTTTTATGTGTATATTTAAAAAATTATGTTTAATTTTTCAAATTAATTTTAAAAAAATTTCAAAAATTAATTTTCAATTATATTCTCAAGGTGATACTAATTCCTTATTCAAAAAAAAATATTGTTTATCAGAATACATTTCCTCTTCTATCAAATAAACATTATTATATTTATAATAAATTTATAACTATTGACTTTATTTTTTACATGATTGAAACATTTAATTTTTTTAATTTATTTATTATTATTCAAACCGTCCATTTTAACAGCTGTGAAATAATGGTCAGGTTTAAATAGTAATATTTTAATATATTATAATTTTTCATTCAATATAAGTGCTACATTCAATGCAATAGTTTAAATAGATAGAATTTATTTAAGTAAAATTATTTCATAAATCCTCAAAGAGTTGAATTATCTACTATTCTAGGTGTTTCATGTTATATATTCTATAGAAGATGATTTTTCACTTTCAAAATCTTATGGTGTGACATTATACCTTGATAAATAAATTACATCCTCAAAATTTAATATTTATTTTAATAATCATGGGTTTTTCATTGGAAAATACCTTATTGAAATCCCATATCGTGTGAAGGGAAAATAAGATATTCTCTTGATAAGAGAGAGAAAGTAATGCAAGGTAATCAGTTGGAATTATCACAGAACAAAGATTATAAGTGTCACGACCAAATCCAAAGGGGCCGGAGCTGCAACTACCTCATACTCGCCTCTAAATGGCTAGTGTTTTGCGACATCCATAAAGAAGGAACATCGCGAAAATTGGTGGAATTATCTTGAAATGCACAGACACACACACACATATTTTGAAATATACAATGATAAAATGTTAAAAATTGGTATCAATTCATACATGTATCTAAAATAAAATATTTATAGTATGACATAAAGTAAATAAAATCAAAAAAAGTGTCCAAATAAATTCCCATAAGAAATTAGAAAATAATGTCTGACCTACTTAGACGGAGGGGGTTTCATCAAATGAAACACTGGTATACACATTAGTCTTTCTAGCCTATTCTCAACTACTCCAGCTTATAATTCCTCTATGGACATTAAAAAATAATTTTTATCTTCATAAGACATGGCGTGTGTGGGAAGATCCCATTAATGGTTGGCTATTACAATATCCAGAAGGGAACCCACAAAATGAATAAGAAAAAAGTCAAAAGAGTAGTAATATGGCTATAGGATATGTAAATGAAAATTAAATACATATAATAAAACATCAAGATATACTCATTGTGTACACAGAGTCCCCATATAAGAAAAATACCACAATTCTGGTCTAGGATTTCTACTCTAAATTTCTGTATAATGATCTTTTGGGAGAACACAGACCAAAAGTTATATTAGTACTGAAAACAAAAATCTTAGAGTTCATTATATTTAGTTCTATCAATGAAAAGTTATGAAAAATACTATGAGTTTTCATCTTACAAACACATTACACCAAAATGCACCTCATCAGAATGATAAGATCTCAATACATACATAAGGGTGAATTCCTAGAGCTCAGGATGGGGACACCATACCCTACAAGAATAATCTGACTAGATGGGGGCCAATACTAATGTAAATATTGTTTGTGGACACCGAAATACTACCTAATAAAAACATGAAGTACATGAGGATCACTCAATGCCTCTAAATGTGATACATGATATAATCCTTTAAGGGTTCAAGATGAAGAGGACTGAGAAAACACCATCCAAAAGAATGGAACTCACCCACTATATAATATTAAACTGAAGCTATAGAGGGGCCATAATATTATGTTGAGGATGAGACGATTCATTGAGCCCTTATAAAATTAGACCAAGTTAACACACTAATCCGATGTTGGTTAAGTGTCACTAAATGTATTTCCTCTCTTACACCACCCCATGATGTATTTTTTATTCCAAAATAAATGTCATCACTATTTTAAAAATGTAAAAATACAAGTGGTGTACTACACAACATTATGAATCTAATTATATTAAAATCCTAAGTAATGCATGAGTTAAATCATTTATCTAAAGGAATAAAACACAAATCCACTAATATGTTACCATTAATGGTCATGAATGGCCAAACTAATTATGATATTGTGATCCTTGTGTAAGAAAAAACCAGATAGAATATTCAATTTCCCGAAACAGAAACCTAGTGAAATAATTCATTACACTAAATCACATATGAATGATGCTTCATGGGCTCAATACAAAAAAAATAATTATGTATCCGATATTGGTTTCAAAATGTGATCTCGAATATTGGGCCAGGATTCCATAGACAGTTTTTCTATCTGACAACATATAAATATGATATGGTGGATACATGATCCTAAAAATTTTAGTAATAATATTTTTATTATGATTGGTAATTATTGTACCTGATCCATGATTATAATAAAGTATAAAAATTTATTTTTGAATTAACTACCTTAATGTCTAGGTCAGGATACCACAATCATTTTGTCATTCTGACACTATATAGAGTAGTTACGTCTCCAAAATCATTTTCATATTAATATTAATATTAATATTAATATTAATATTAATATTATATTAATATTATTATTATTATTATATTAATATTAATAGTAATATTATTATTATATTAATATATAATCAAGGAATACTTTAGAATTCACACTCACCCATTTTCACACCCAGGTGTGAGTTTTCCCACGATTCATCCATTAAATAAATTATTTTTTCCATTTCATTTATAATAATATTAATAACAGTATTATTATTATTATTATATACATTAATATTTTTGTGAAATATGAGAGTTAATGGATGTATTACCCACCTCCCTTGTATCTTGCATAAATGGGAACTCACACAATGGTGTTAAGCCATCCATTCTCACATTCTCCACATGTCCACTTTCATTCTTTTATTTTATTTTTCATAAAAATCAGTATCACTATTAATAAATTAAATGTCACATTTTATTTTTATTATAAGTAATAAAAACACACACCTCCCTCTAAGATCAGATGAAAATTTTATTTTGGACATTCTTCTTGGTAAAACCATAAAACAAAAATCCCGGAATTTTCCCCATGTTATCCTCTATTATTGCATACCTTGATATTATCACCAATCCCAAACCCATATCTATGGAGACGATTCATTATGACAGATATTAAATGTGAAATTATTGTTTTATAGATCAGCATCAACCCACTATCCAAAAAGAAAGATACAAATGAATTCTTGTTAAAAGGATAGGGAAATCACAAAACACAAACATGTGAAATGGACAATGGCCGTTATTCAGGTTATTCTCAATTTTTTTCATAAGGTCATTAATGTAATGTAATCCTTACCAATAAAACAATAATTTAACTAAAAAACAAATAATCGATTTGTTCACAAATCGATTCATTTTTTTTGAAAATTTATCTACATTAAATATGGGATAAATAAATTGGATGAATAAACATAAATCAGATATCCTAGCTCTATTCAGATAGAATTTTTAATTAAAAGAAATATTCATTATCATTGTTCTCATTTCCAAGATCAACATGTTGTTTTCTCACACAATCCCGAATATGATTTTTATTTCATGTCATCTCCCAATGATTCTCTAAATATTCTCTTCCAAAATCCTTTCTAATTTCTCAAAGGTTATGCGACTAAGACAAGGGATTTGGAAAAACCACAAATTATTTGTGTTTTAATAGGATTTATCATTAATTGAATAAATTAAATATATAATAATTTATTTATTTATATAATTATATTTCTCATGATGTAACTTAATCCAAAAAACCTAATCTGACTAAGGTTATGTTTTGCCTATGGTAAACCTCATATTATGAACCCAATGGTTTTCTAAAATATTTTATCCATGAATTTATTTTAGACTTATTCTAATTTTTCATGAAAACTACATGTGTGTGATAAAAAAATATTTAATATCATTAATATTTCCATTTTGGGATCATGGGGCCCTGGATTGTTGTGTGATCTCAATACATGGCTCTAGAAATATTCTTAAAAATATTCCAAAATCTAACAAGGAAAAACAATTGAAAAAACATTATCCCAATATTCATGTCATTTTTCCCACAAATAGTGAAAAATAATCCAAAGGTGGAGATACTGAGCTCTCAAAAGGGTTCCAGACTCCCACCATATCCCTAGAAGGTTTCTCTTTCATTAAATATACACATACACAAGGGAAAAAATTTACATGGTGGACCTTCTCAGTTTGTTACCAACACCATAGTCTCTTTGAAAATGGAAACCCCAATCCCACATCCCAACTTACCTAGTCCGATATCATGAAATGAGTCATGAACATACAATATTAGCTATGATATGTAGATAACAACATGAAATAAAAACTATTTTCGTTATAGGGTTAAGCATTATACCACCTTTCTATCACATTATTGAAACAGTAAAATAATGGTTGTACAATCCCCAATGATATCCCACCTCTCAAGCTAATACAATGGAACTCTCCAAACCTAAAGGCCTATATTATCAGTCCATTGAGGACACCTGATGTCTATTAGGAATTCCTTATCCTATACTAGATGAATTACATTCTTTAAATCCACCACTATAATAAAAACTAGGACCCAAGAGCTGTCATATACTCGATACAACTAGTATAATAGTGTCCTGCAAGTTCATTCATACCTGGAACCAAAATCAAGCTACTATAATGGTGTATTTTTAATAATCGTGACATGAAAACTCCAATTATCGAAGTTGATACTCTTTGTAATTTTTCAAAAATCGACATGTAAACCCAAAACATGTCTACTATATCATAAATATACCTCTTTACCTCTCCACATGATTGGGAAAAAACAAAATTCTAAACTAAAAATGATTCCCCAAAGGCTACCTATATCCTCTACTTAATCATGGCATGTAGTAATCAAGTCATTCTAAAATTATCATCATGGTTATTTATCAATGTCGGACTACCTCCGACAATCACAAGTGTCTCAAAATCTGTATAATGTTCTATTATTCATCACCTATAGATTTTTGAGAGAACAAGAGTTTAACATGAAAACATTTTACAACTCCAATTTATTCCAAACCAATGTGATGAGATACTTGTACATCCTCACCTCCACCTGATTTACTTCAAACGTAAAATAGGCATATTAATACCTCCATCTATAACATGATGGTGTCACCATCTATCCTAAACTATGGGTGATTAGATTCTACCATTATAAAATCCCTTTCTAACTTCTCTAGTAGAAATATAGTAATGAAACATCTCATAATCTATATCCATGTTTCATGCCTCCTTGGATCTACGATGAAGTAAAGGGACACATGGTATAGACTCAAGTTAAACTCAACTATCTTCAATATTCATTCTCCTCTTAGGAATAAAACATTGGGCCACCTATGTGAAAAAAAATAGTCATACGAAAACCAATTTCTCTATGAACTATTGAATGAACCTTTAGCTTACAATGCTCATCAAGTTCCATCTGATATGAAATCCATAAAATCATGGATGATCCTAAGAGAATGTCCATGAAATAAAATCATGATGAGAAAGTTAAGCTATAACATCCCTAGGAAATACATCCTTATACTCGATCACCTATTAAAGAAAAATGTATATCATATAATCCAATTCATTAGAGTTATAATTAATAGAACTTATAAGAATTTGGATATAACATCAAATACATGAGTTTTTCCAACTCATCTAAGTATCACTCATTAAAAATGGAGTATATCATCATCCCATCAATATTAAAACACCAAGACACACACTATTGGAAACATTATGAGCATGGATGGTAGATAAATATAACGTATTGAGAAAAACATCATAGGGTATCACTTCCTCTTTCAAGAGATTCCATTTGATTTTCTCTCTCTCTCTTCCTATAGTCAGATTATATTATCGGTAGAAGTGTGTAATCATTTATCCTCATTCAAGGATCATAAAAACATTTAAGAGAAAAATGGTTCCATATATTCCACTTGGTCTCCATAAGGGGATATGCTTAAGAAATAATGTTGTTAATAACTCTTGGAGAAAAATATAACTTTGGATGTAAATGAATAAAATGTACCTCAAACTACACTCAAAGCCTCTTCGAACTCCAATAGATTAGAACCCATATATTAAATTTTCATACTATTTACAACAACTGGGGTTTTATCCTACACCTAATAATATTAATGAATCTCAAAAACACATTTCATATAAACACTTCTACCACACCTTGACATAATCCCCTTCGGGTGACACTAACTCACTTGAATGGTTTTGGATATCATATCAAGATCATGTATCAATGGGGAAATTATACAACTTCCATACATTTTCTATGTAATTACAATCATTCCCAATCGAAGTACATATCAATTAAATGATTCAAAATGGATAAGTATCACTACTATGAAAACCATTATGAAGGGATCTCATCCAAGAAGGATATTCCCACCTAATGTTCACACTAGTCCACCACCACTTAAAAACGGGGTCAATACCACCATTTAACGTAGATGATCTCTAACTCTAAAACTCACATTGAAAACTCATCATAGGTTTTTCTTCACCTACTTACATAGGATACAATAGTTTCTCTATAAATAAAATCAGTCGGAAGTAAAACTATATAATCAGTCAATGGTCTTCATATGCCAGAAATCGAAACCATCACCTAATGTCTATCATACACTTTATTTGGGAATGTATCTCCACAAAATATATCTTTTATTGTCATTGGAACTCGAGGTACATTCCAAACCTATTTATATCCTCATCTAATCCAACAAGATCCATCAACATACCAACATGTCATGAAACATCCATTAGATCTACTAAAGGACATATATACCAATCTACAATTGGTAGCACAACACTATGCCTACCTGGAAGAAAAAAACCATGTGTGGGACACTCAACTATAGCCTAAACAACCAAATGGTTGTCATCATGGATCCTTCTCAAAAACCTAGATGGATTTCATCATAAATACATCATGATGATTATCAACATGTACCATAGTAAATTAGTATATTTAGGAACACACTCAAGATAGTCATGGGAACCACAGCCCATTCCAAAATCAGGAATGTAAAAATTATTTCTTTATAATAATTTCATTCATATATTTTGTTAATAAAAATTTTATTAGGTTCATAGGGAATGGATAAATCATCCCCCACACAAAATCTTTGGCACCCTCGCCTTAGGAAAAAAACTCAGAGCAGTTTAACAAGGTTTCCCTAGTTTCTAAACCAAACCTCACAACTATAAAAAGGAAACACCAAAAACAAGTCCAAAACCTGAGTAGTGTGAAAAATGTTAATTCTAGGAAACCTCTTTTGATACCATTCTATCACAACCCAGCCTGATAGAGCCCGATATACAACTCCCCCTTGCCCACCACCAATTGTCTTGGGGATGGTGACTAGGACCGTAATGGTATATCACACAAATGTGTAGAATTAACATAAAGTACATTTATGTAAAAACACATATCCAAAAAAATGTAATATTTATATATAAATAAACTAAAAATTAAGGCATTCATCTATAATTCCACAATCATAGTATGACATAATGAAATTAATAACATAAAAAGGGTGCCAAATACAAACCAATCCAAAACTAAAAAATAATTCCTGGCCTACTCAGATGGATGTGGAATCATTAAAATAAAAAAATAGTATATAACATGGTATTTATAGACAAATATATGTTCCACTAACTCATAGTCCTCCAAGATGATTCAAATGGATCCATCTTATGTATAAAACATGACATGTGTGGGATGAAACCTCACAAGGGTGAGTACAATAATACCTTGTAGGACACCCAATAATCTCTATGAAAATAGAAATAAATGGTAGTCACCTCATCATAGGATATCTCAACAAAAATTTCAAAATTTTAAATATAATATCAAAATATACTAATAATGGAAACATGGTCTCAAGGATATCCCCAATCGCATTTCTAGAATATAATTATTGCTTGAAAGTTTTGTGTGACAATCGTTTAAGAGAAAACACCCCGTGAGATATAATACTACTTTAGAAACTCATCACAAAGGGAATACACATAAATTTAAACAATTAATAAGCTCAAATGATACATAGTGGGTTAATGAGATAAAAAAATGACCAGGCTACACCACATCAAAAAGATAAAATCAAAATACACATATAAGGGGTCAAGGCTTGTGACTCATTGGTGGGACACCAGAACCAACAAGAATTATCCCATTTGATTGAGGATCGATAAAAATATAACTTTTGGTTACTCCATTTCCAAAATAACATGCATATGTTAAACATGATCAGCATGAATATTGCTCTAGGAATATTAGAGGAAGAAATTATTGAAGACCCTAAAGGGTATATTTGAAGTAGACTGAGGAAAATCACTATAGAATAAGGGAAATCATCCAAACAATATTGAAAATAGGATTATTTATAGAGGTCCTCATCCTATGATGAGTAGGGGATATTGCACTAAACCCCCATAACATTGGACTAATGGAACACACTAAACTAATACTTGTTAAGTGTCACTAAAAGAATTATCTCGATTTCCTCAGCTCATGGAATATATTTGATGACCAAAAACATTCATCCCCCAATTAAACATGTTAAATAGCTCAGGTTATACTACATCAGATCCCACATCAATGTCTTGTAAAGGAAAGATGAAATTTCCAGGATCATTATTTTTCTATAGGGAAAAAATAAAAATACACATATATATTACCAGAAATATCCATGAATGACCAAAATAATTACACATTGCGATCCTTATGGAAAAATTATCCGGATATGATTTTCACATTCCCAAAATGGAAACCTAGTTTAAAAGTTTCATTCCACTACATCACATACATAAGGTGCTTCATGGGCATGAGAAATGAACCTAAATTAAGTACCTCATATTTGTCTCAAAACATTCACCTCAATATTAAAGTGATGTTGTCATAGAGAGTTCATCAATATGACAATGTATGAAGAATATTTATTAGATACAATATCCTAGAATAATAATAATAATAATAATAACAACAATAAAAATAATTTTTCATTATGGTCCATTTTGGGGACATGATCCATAAGTCTGAAGAAGTAAGTCAAAATTGGTCTTGAATTGACTATCTCAGTGTTAGGGTCACGTTCCCACCCCTCAATTCCTATTTTACAGAAACTCTCTTTTCCATTTTTATAATAATAATAATAATAATAATAATAATAATTTTACATTATGGTCCATTTAGTGGATCTGATCCACAAGTCAGTAAAAGTAACTCAAAATTGGTTTTGAATTGACTATCTTAGTGTCAGGGTCTCATTCCCACCCCTCAATTCCTCTACATAAATTATTTATTCCTTTTATTAATAATAATAATAATAATATTAATATTATTATTATATATACATTAATAGTTTTTTGTTATGGAAGTGTTTACAAATGGTATCCCCACCTCCCCTCCATAATACTAAATAGGGATCGTAAAATAGTGTGTCATGCAATCCATCCTCCCTAACTCCAAAATCCCATTGTCATTATTTTTAATTAATTTTTAATAAAAATTAATATCACTATTTAATAAATAAATATCACATGTTATTATTATTAAAAATAATAATAACGCACACTTCCTTCCACAACTGGCTTTAAATTGGATTTCTATAGTTCTTCACTAGATGACCACCGAATAAAAATCTCATAATTCACAACTGATCATCCTCCATTATCACTAACTATGATTTCATCACCTATCCTAAAATAGAATCAATGTAAACTATCGGTTTCACCAAATATTGATCATTCAATAATTGGTTTTTGGGTAATCATCAAACAACCATCCAAAAAAAATGCTGATAATGAATTCCTATAGAATGTATCAAGAATATTCGGAAACACACTCATAAAAAATATAACTTGAGAAATTTTCTATTTGTTCTCAAATCGTTTTTTTTGGGAGGTTAATGAAGTAGAATATTTTATATTGAACAAATAATTCAACCATAAACAAAATCTACCATTAATGGATGAATAAATTATTATATGTGGAATTAATGTATGATTGAAAAGTTATAATTAAATGGGAAAATATAAATAAGTAAAACATCAATATTTTATTTGGTTTTCGGACTATTGAATGAAAATTTTTATTTACATCATTACCATTGCGGAGATCATCAATCTGTTTAGTGTGGTGCTGCATTATCTGATTTTGATATGATGTCGTCTGGAAATGATTCCCCAAAAATTTCCCTCCAATAGATCCTAAAAATCTCTAGGGTTATGTTGATAACCATAATGATTTTTCATAACCTTAATTTTATATAGGTTCAATAATAATTGGAATTAATTTACAAAATTTAATTAATAATAATATATGCAATTAAGTACTTATACAATTATTGTGCTCAATCCAAACACCGAATATATAAATATATTATATCATGGTTAGGGAAAACGCACTCTTATTTAACTCAATAGTAGTCTCATATTTCTTATCCATGAATCTATATGGTATTTATTAAAACGTTTCATGAAAACAAAAAGTGTGTACTAATTAAATATTTAATATATTTAAATTTTCAATTCTCGGATCATTGGGCCTTGGAATACCACATCATCAAAAAACATGGATCTAAAAATATTCGTTGAAATATTTTGAGGACTTAAAAGGAAAAGAAAATGAAATTACACCATGTAGGAGAGAATAATAGGGAGGTTAAGATATGGATATGTAGTGGAATGTTTAGTGCCCATAAATGATATACAATGATTGAGGTCATTGATCACATGAAAATGAATGATTATGAGAAAATCCGGAACAAAAATACCAAAAATATTTCATGATTTAAGGGTTCATTTGATTCATAACAAATTATGGTACATTGATATATTTTATCCCAAAATCCTTTCCCAATAATTTTTTTATTCCTTTAACATAAAGACTAAGATCATATGAAAAAATACCTACTTGATATCATTATATTTCATAGGAAAAATTTCATCCTTTTTTCACTTCAATAAATACATAATTTATCACTTACTCAACTAAATGAATATAAAATAAGAAATTTTATTCTTAACTAATTATTACTAAAATTTATAAGATTGTTAGATCAATAAAATAATGGAAATTCATTCTTCTTGATTCCTGATATTTTTCAAAACCTAAATTTTTATTAAAAGATATCTAATATAATACATTAACCTAAAATACTATAATAATATCTCCAAAATTTTAGTTTATTCAATTTCATAAATGGTTATCCTTATGACTCATCCAAAATATTCATGACATAATTACATATCAAAAAATTCATAATTAAGGTCATTAAATCAACATTATATTCTCAATACAATGTAAAGTGGATCATAATGTTAGATTCCAAATATTTTAAAACAGTGATCACTATAAAACCATAATGAAAATTCTCATGGTAACAAAAATAAAATACCAATTTGATAATATATTCCATAATAGAAAACATGTAATAAAAATTTCACAAACATAACAAAAATAACTAAACAAATTAAAGGGAACTAATATTATACCATTTTTATCTCTTTATCATTATTATATCAACATTAACCATATAAAATTTTTTAACTTTAATAATTGTCTTTTTTTCCAAATGGCTCAACATCCAAATGAATCCCATTTCTTATTTATCATTATTATTAATCATAGTCTTTCAAATACTTATATAAAATTTATTAAAGTAAAATCATTATATATTTTATAATTATTATGATGACATTATCGTTTGAAAAAATACTTCTACAATATATTACATTAATCCATATGGAAGAACTATAGTCATTATACTTTGGGTAGATCAATAGCATAAGATTAACCTTGATTTGTTATTTACTTTTTGGGTATATTCTATTGACACATTGGAAAATAATTATTTTAGTTCCCTATATCATTACAATTGAATCTTTATATGTTGGAAACATTTTTTATTCCATGAAATCAAGATAATGATGGATTATCTCACCACACTAATATAAAACTCACATTCCCATCAATAAAGTACAGTGATGTTTCTTTCTACAATAATAACATGTGGGAAAATCTTTATTTCCTTATTCTTTTTATTTTTATATTTCTCTATTTTCATAATATTATCATATTTTAATTATAATCCATAATCCATAGAGAATTCATTTGATATAATTAAAAACATGATATTATTTATTTATATGATTTGGATTTTTGGGATATTAATTCCCTTCAGTGGATTAGAATTAACCCATCACAGAAATGATCTATATTACTTTTTACATTATGTACATATTCCTTAGAATTCTTATATAACTGTGTATTGTTTTCATCATACTTGAATAAATTTTAAACTTTCTTTTTTTTTAGACTCATGATTTTCCTCTCTATATATCCTAATTGATCCCAAGGAAAATATTTTCCAAATAAAAGTACATTAAAATCCTTCCATTACATGTTTTGTATTTCTTCTTCACCATTATTATTTTGAACCATTGAACAATATTGATATGTATATCCTAAGAGATGATAAATTTCCATGACTACCTTCTCTATTTCATTCATTCAATATTTTCTGAAAATATTCTCTATAAAAAATATTCACTTTTATGCTACTATTGTATATGCAGTCCCATTGAATGATAGAGGTCATTGATGCATAGATCAGTATGGAATTGTTACACCGAGTGGTGGATAAACAAGATTCTCCATTAAGTAATAGTTATTATACATAAGTAGGGTTATCATCACTAATATGATTTTAAATTTCATCAGATACAGCTTCAACTACAACACCGGCATCATTATCATTCCCAGGAGGTAAAACCCAACATGGGGTACATGCATTTATACCATTCCCATTCAATTTAATATTCACCATCTATAAAAAAATTATAAAATAGATTAGATCATAACATTGGGAAAAATTATTTATAAAACCAAAACTAGTAAAAATATATAACATAAATTAAAAACATTATGCATTTCGAATCTCATAATCATACAAATGGGATTTTGGAATATTTTCAAATTTGTGGAAAATTTTCGAATCCTTCATAATTTTTTTTGAAGAAAATGTAAATTAATTATATCATATCTCCATGGAGTGTCAAACTATGTTTGAAATAAGTCCATTTTTCTTTTACTAATTAATGCTCGAGTCAATCCCAATCTGCCATTACTATATTTATTACCTCTAGGTAATTCTCTCTAAAACCAAGTCTATAGGTAGTATCCATACATGGAATTAAATAATTAAATAATGAAAATATCTATCTTGACATTTTCTTTTTAATTTTATCCTATAATTATACTTATATATAAAGTACTTCATTGGGTTATATTACCTATTCTGTGTTTTAAAAATTATTGTTTCCATGGTTTTTACTAATCATCCTTTAATAAAAACTTTAAATTCCCCAACCATCGTATCCCAGAGTAGGCGGTTTCATTTTTACATTATCATAAGATACAAGTAATCATATGTCGAATAAGAAAATAGTTTAGTAGTCTGGGTAAACACAATCTATACTTGAGATTCCAATTATACATTTCAACCATGAAATTAAATAATTATATTTATTAAGAATTACATCTTTCCCCATGGCATATCCGAATGTATGAATCATAAAAAACTACCTTGTATATTGGAAAAAATAGAAACATATTATAATGGTGATCTCAAATTCTTAGTAGGGATATGTTTATAGTGGAAGCTATCATGAATAATTAATAATAATTAATATATCAAGGAAAATAATATGAACACATTCCGTTTAATAAAAATAAGTCTAATAATATATTAAAAGTATATGATGATCATATATATCCTTATAAACAATATCAACAACTAGAAAAATATTAATAGATATTCTAACTAATTTAATAATCACAGGTAAAATGATAACTGTTCTAATAATGATGGAATTCATAATATCCAACATTAAAATCATACAATCCATAAATTTTACAAGATAAATTAAATATGCTTGTATTATAATGTCTGATTTTTTCATTTAACTTGTCTCATATTACCTATCTGTGCATCTAGTGGTTGTCTATAACATGGTTCCACCCATCACATAATATGTATTATACATTACTCATATTAAATTAGTAAACTGTATTCAATAAAAAAAAATTATTGAAAAATTAACACATTAACTTTTAATACAAACCACGATAAAATAAATATAATCTTGGACAATCTAGGGAAATATTATCAATATTAATAAAAAATTTCATCATATTTCAATGTAATCACAAACCATCCAAAAATATAATATGTATAACATCAATATAAAATATAACTAGTGGTTCTTAAGTAAAATAAATTGATGATGTTATTGAATAATAAAAATATCATAAAAAATCTATTAAATAATTTTTGTGAAAAATTTTCTTTTCAGTTTGAAAATTTTTTAATAAAAAAATTAAAAAAAATGAAATTATTTTTAATTAAATATATCCTTTTGAAAATGGAAAAATAAGATTTAAAATATATAATAGTCGAGAAGTTAGAAAATATCATCCATTCCATACACATTAAAGTAATGATTCTATTCATATTTTAATGAAATCCATATAAGAATTGTTTAGAAAACGATATAAATATTCCTGTCAAAAAAATTTAAAAAATTTAAAAATGGTTGAAATATTCTTTAATATATCATTTATATAATTTTCAAAACATTTTTTATACAATTATTATGAATCATTTATATTGATGAAAAAATATTTCAACTGAAGAGATATATAAAATCTTATTTTGTTAAAAAAATCTTAATCATTTTAATTATAAAAGAGAGGGATTATTGACAAATTTCTGGAAATTTTACATAAATAACTAGAATAGAATATGATTAATTTATTTTAAGATATAAATATCTAATAATTACCCAATGGGAAACATAAACAAAAAATCCAGAATAATGATCATATTATGAAATAAACCCTTATACATTTGGTAAATTTTTTATCATAATTCTCATGAATGAAATAAAATGAGTCATTAAATACCATGAATATAAATATATTCACAATATAATATTTTAAATGGGTAATTATGTACATAAGGAAATATATTAATTTTTCAATATTTTGTATGCCTCACAAAAGTAAAGGTGATATGATAAAACCCTTACATAATATTCGACATAATTCATATGTGGATACCTCAAGTAAAATAAATGTACAATTATTATAAATATATTATAGATAAATATTCATTTATCTCAAACCATATATTATTTACATATATTTTTTATGTTCATATTTATTATTATTTTAAAATAATTATTTCAGGATATAATTGCATAGTTTTCATGTGTGTTTTTGTTCTGTAATTTTGGCCCATTAAATTTGATCATGGTTTCCTAATATATTTTATTTTTAATATGTTATAAATATTGTATATCTTTATTATAAATTTATTTATAGTTATATATAAAATTTATAGATTGAATATGGATTACACCATTTATGGAGAGTGTATATTTTATGAACAAATGGTCATTGTTTCCATTTTCGTAATGTACCGAAAGAAAGGAAAGTAAATATTAATTTACATTTAAATATGGATTATATTTCTTTATATATATTTTATATTAATAAAATCATTCCACATTACCACCCATGTGAAAATAATGTGAAAATCATTTCACATCATTATGTGGAGGTGGTAGCCCACATGTATGCACAATGACGTTATTTTTTTCAATGGATTGGATGGAAAGAAGTTATATATGATATTATATTTCCAAAATTATTTTCTAATAATATATATAAAAAATAATCAATAAAATTATCTATACTACTTTACATGTAATGATAATTAAAAAATTGAATTACATAACTTCACGAGGTTGTAGCATGCGGTACACACGAGTGACACTATCGTATCTTCCACAGAATGTAATGGAAGAATGAATATGTGAAATGATAATTTTAGAAGTATAATAATATCATTAATATAATATATATATATATAGCCATGATAATTACATCATTATATTTGGCCTTGAAATGTGGGGATTGAAAATGAAATGCATCATTTTTCGAGGCAGTAGTCTGCCGTACACACAATTAATTTTTTAATTTCCCATTTTATGAAAGTGGGTATGGATATGGGATATGTCAATAAAATAATAAAATATCATTATATAATATATATTCTTCTTCTTATATTATCATAGTTGAGGAATATTTAAATTTTTCCGAATAATAAATAAAAAAAATATGAATGTTTAATAATTTTACCACTTCTTCATAGAAATTTTTTAGGTTTATACCTAAAACATTTTTAAGATGGATTATTAATAAAAAAATAGTATATGATTTATTTAGGTATGTATGTAAGGTTTATTGGTAAGTATTTTCCATATCAATGGGTTTTGGAATTATAATTGGTGGAGGATAAGGTGGTAAGTTATAAGTGGGGGAGAGGACACACATAGAATTATTAAAAATATTAATTGATATGAATGATTTTATAATATAATAAAAACATTAATTTTATATAAAATTTAACATTTTATATAATTTAAATGAAATGGTATTTTCTAATAAAAATCTCTATTTTTATAATTCAGTAACGAAATTAATCTTTTCAAAAATTTCTCAAAAATTAAACCAATGATAATTTTGACATTCAGAAATCAAAAATGTATCTTTTAAAAAAAATTGAAGTCGTATAAATTTATTTAAATTTTTTTATAGATAAACTGATCCTCTTTTGATAGAAAACTTTTTAATAAAACATATTTTATAATTAAAATGTTTCATAATGTATTTAAGATCAATTGATAACCATAGAATTTATTTTATAAATTTTTAATGAATATAAATTTATAATTTGTTTTTATAATTCATTTCGGTCATCATAACATATACATTATAATTTTAATATTTATAAAATTATATATTAATAGTGCATTGTGTTTTGATCAAATGTGGTTTTGTTTGCATTGCAGGCTATATAAGTGATTGAATTTCATAAAAATAATTATATTATAAAGCATCGGGGAGATATATTATCTTCTATGATTGGTGTTTTATGTCAAAAATTCCATTTAATATAATGTAACAAATTTAAAATCTTGACATGTTACATGGGATATTATAATCCACCCCTTTATGGTGAAAGACACACTGCAAATAAATTGTATGTGACACAAAAAGAAACCAACAAAATATCATTAAATTAATTTATTTAGTATCTCCATATCATTTCATCATATAATAGTAATATTAAATCATCTTTAAGTAAAATTTCAAATAATACACCCCTTATTTAACTATTTCAATTCCCTAATATACATTTTTTAAGGATAAATATTCTCCCCTGAAATACATAGATCATTATTTCTCAAAATTAAATATTTCCATTATTGTTAATTTTTTTCATTTCTTATTTTGATGAAATTATTTTAAATACATCTATTTTTCTTTAGTTAAATTAACCAAAATATCCAACTAATTTTTGTTAATAGTTTTTTTATTTACATTTTTTACTATAAAGGGTAAAATTATTTTTGGTAAATTATAATAAATAATTGAATTGATTGATTAAAATATAAAAGAAGGGTTATTTTCAATAAATTTATTTTGGTATTAGTGATTACATTAAATAAAATATTAGTTTCTAATAAAAATATAAATCATTTTTTTCTCTTTTACGTAATTAAATAAAATTAAATTTTATGGTTATTTTTTAATGATTCCACAAGATTTTTTATTGTGTTCTTTTCATATAATTTCATAAGGTAACTTCATTAATTACAAAAAAAAATGGTAGTAGTATTTTAATATGAATGGGGTTGTGATTTTGGAAGTCAAAGTGTGATGATAATATTATTCATATATATTTTTTATCTATTTGGTGATTGTGTCGTAGTTTTATAGGGTTTATTTTGCGAAGTAGAATTATTTATTTTAACCCATTGGTGAGAGTCTACGGTATTTTTAAGGTTAAAATCTTATAGAATAATTACCTTATTTTTTTATGAGTTTGTTGGTGAGATTTTTTGTTTAATTTAAAAAATGGACATTAAAAATTAGATTTTAGAAGTGTAATGGTTTTATGTGCATTAATTATGGTTTAATTAAATAGTTTCTATATCTTAACAGGTCTAAAATTATGTGTAGTGACATTGAATTTCATTCACTAGAGTTTTTAAAAAAATAAATAAATTGGTCAACTATATAATAAGATGATGATATTTAATAGAATTATTGTTAGACAAGAGATTGGTTATGGTTTTGAGTATAATGAATTTCATTTTCATATTATAAGAGATTGTGTCTCTGTTAGTTTGATTTTATGAGAATGACTTATTAATTTTTAAAATTGCATTTATCATGTAAGTTTTTCTGATTGTGTGTTTATCACAGGTTCTAGTATGAGTAATATTTTTTCACAATATTTCATATCATAATATTTTTTGTATAATACATTAGTTTATTTTTCAATAATTAAATGGCTCACACAATAACTGTTGTAATAAAAAATGGAATACATGAAAAATTCAATCAGTGGGAAGGGATGTTACACACATAGGGTAATTTTATTATCTATTTGTAGTAATCATAATGATGGTTTCTTCACCTTTAGGATACTCAAAAAAATAATTTCATCATGGAAACTGATTATATTTTAGTTGGAACTAGATATTTCTACTTTAATTTAATGTGAGATAGACCCAATGATGGACTTTGTTATCATACTAGGTGGAGAATAACATTCCTCGAACTCGAATATAATTGTATTATTATGTAACACCATGATAAGAAAGATTTTGGTTTCTTTTAAATTATTAGAACCTATAAATTTGTGGTCATATTAAAATTTTGGAAAATTGTAAGTATTTGAGTCAAATATAATGTTCATTATTAACCCTTTTAGGTACATGGACTTTTATTATACTTATTTTCAACATCAATTTCATGATATTATAAATTGATTTTACTTTTCAATTTTTTTAATGTAATATTTTTATTTTAAGGATAAGATTAGTTCAACTAATAGATGTTTCACATGTTTCCTCATTTATCATGTTGTTTTAGAGGAGTTTATATGATTGGGTATATCATAATTCATGAGTGGGCTTATATTTTCCCCTGATCATTTTGCAGTTCTCAGTATACGTTGATATATAATGTTTATAATAATGAATGCTGGTATATTTATTTCTCATGGAGGGATATTATGATTAAACGTGTTACATTTCCCATGGGCTATGTCTTTGTCAGGGATTTATAAAGTTGGTATACCTGAAACTGGATTTATATTCAATTTTTTAACATCACTTATGCCTATATTATTTTATTTATTAATTTTATTTTTTTAATGGGCACTTGGTTTATAATTTTGATAAGTTGATTTATATTCATATAATGTTTGTGATGGGATCAA
This sequence comes from Viscum album, assembly GCA_963277665.1. Classification (NCBI taxonomy): domain Eukaryota; kingdom Viridiplantae; phylum Streptophyta; class Magnoliopsida; order Santalales; family Viscaceae; genus Viscum; species Viscum album. Next base: position 1,859,408,490 of record OY728160.1, read on the forward strand.
AATATGGAATTATATTTTATTTATCTACATGGTAGTATATCCACAATAATTATATGCCTTTCACGATTTAAAAAAACGACATATTATGACTCTCTTTAATATAATCATTTATAGTATATAATTTAAATGTATTTTTTTTATTCATAATCATTATTTGGGTGTCTTAGTAATTTGATGGGGCACAAATGAGATGATTACTGACATGTCAAGGCATTCAATATATCTCTAGTACATTTTTTAAATACCTATTATATAATTATATGGAAAAAAATATATATGACACATGTAAAGAGAATAATAAAATGATTTCACATGTAAAATAAAGTAAACCATGATTAACATATGAATGAATTGAAGAGGTTTCATATCAATTTTATAAATCTTGAGATAATAAATGTCAATGTGGAAAAATTAGAAGGATATTTAAATGAACAATAACCAAAAATTATTTTATCAATTAATATGTATTTAATAACAATTTAGAATAGAATATCCTTACCTAATTCGTTGAATATAGTGAATTTAATCTAATTGACTACGTAAATTAATTTTTTATTAATATTTATATCATGACCCCCTCCCTGTATTGATTCCCCTCCTATGTTGGAAATGAATGAAGAGATATATTGACCCCCATGTACCACCTCCAGTAGGCCCCAGTATGGAAACCACCACCAAGGGTACAGAAATCTCAAAAAACGTGTGCTATTACCTTTATCATTGTAACCAAGATCAGGGGATAAGATGTATCAACCTCAAGAAAATCCCAAACATATATAAAAGAAACAAAATCCATAACACATGCATGTTTAAATTAAAACTGTAATAAATACAACGAATATCTCCAAATCAAATACCCAAAAGTAATGCTAAGAAACAACACAAAAATTGTCCCAAAGTCAGAGCTTGTAATGCCCTGCATGGTCCCCTATTTCTCCAAGAAACATGAATGAATTTTTATATCATATGGTGAAAATATAGGTATACTCATATGAAACCCAAATACTCTTGGAAATATTTGAGAGAAGCATACTAATGATCCCATGAGAAACCAAAAGAACATGCAACACCTGACAAGTTATACTAGTCATCCCCACAACACAATGGTATGCTCACCATGTAAAGGAGGCCAATTAATGTAATATAGTAGTAAAATTTATTATTGGGTAAACAACACAACTTTACTACTGATTAGCCACTCGCACACCCCAAAAAAATCGTCTGGTTGGTCCCACACCATTTGAATGTACTACATCACAACCCGTAAGCACAAGCCAAGGCCTCCCAGATTGTACCCCAAACTTGGAAAATGAATCTCATCACATCTTTCCTGCACACACCTAGGCCTCGAAACCACGTCTCGCTGACAGAATCCTAGTCTACATACCACTTCACATCCCAAACATTCCCAGGATATCAAAACACAACTCACCCCAAAGATACTTTGGAATCCATAACTCATCTAATCCCAACAACAACTAGGAAATCACAACTCTCTTACACAAACATGGGCCTCACAAACCACTACATATCAAATGAATCTTGGGATATCACCACTTGGAAGGGGGAATGGAAGAGCGGGTTGTCAGCCATCCATCCTCCAACCATGTTTTTTTAGAAATAAACCATCCCCAATGAAAAATGGGGTGTCTTGCACATAGTTCTAACCTAGGGTGGGTGAGTATATAAATCCTAAGGGAAAAAATATAGGTATGTATATATTGTATCAAGAACACAAGCACCACATATGGTTTCTCAATAAAATAGCCACCCACACTATAAAAATTCTACCATTTCTACTTCCTCAAAATTAAATTATTAAAACAATCAATAGTCCCTTCCAAAGTCAATAAATTAACGTAATTCACAAAAAGAAACTACTCAAACAAACCCCTGACTGGATCCTTTAACCAAATATAATTCTTTATTAAGGAACCCATTTATTCATTCCATCCCTACCTAGGAAGCTACCAACCACACCACACAATAAGACACATGGTATAAACTATTCATAGGAAATATAACCATAGAAGATATTCTCACTGCATATTTCTACTTCGTTTGATGCCCATACCAACAAATTCCATCATCATTCTTCATAGTCAGTCTTCCCATTCCTTCCTCTCAAAAAGAAAACCCATATCTTATAGCCAAACCCCACAACACACCTCATCACAGCCAACCTGAAATTCTTTTTTTATAAAAACACTATACCCATCACACTCATTGACATAAAAATATCCCAACTATAACGTTCTACCCTATTGTAGAAACACTACCCATCCATTCCCTAATCTGTCAATATCTCAACCTGAGACTCCCTGACACCACTCATACCACCCCACTATATATATGTTCTCTCAAACCCAGAACCACACAACCACACAAGGGAAAGACAGAACATACACACACATAGTACAGCACCACACAAAAAAAGGTTGGGTGTATTCAGATTTAGAAAACATGCATTCATTAATTTCAATTTGACAATTTAGGGGTTATCCCAGAAAAATAATAATCTTTGGGAATCCATTTATTTAACTGAATATAAGTTTTTAAGAAATTAAAATTATACAATCCTTCATTAGATGATAAATAAAATTACATCACAAGTCATCCTGGGTTAAAAATATACCACCAACATCTATAATTTTTTGTTTCCATACAGCCAATACAACTCAATATATCAATAAGAAAATTGAAGCATGTGTCACTTTTCCGAGTCCTTGTTCATTTTCATAAATCCAATTTAATTATATTTATTAAACTTGTATTCATATTCATTCACATGGTAAATATTCTTACACCCACCCCATAGGATACACAAATAAAAGATATATGAAGGAATCCCTACCTCATGAAATAGATGATCAAAACCTCCTCCTTGCACCAAATAGGGGGTGCACAAGGATCTTGGGAAATTTGATCAATGTTTAAAACACTGATGTAAAGATAAATAGGGAAGAAGTGTTTTAGTAGACTCAAGTATCTAGAGAATATAGAAATAATAATAAAGGAAAGGTCTTTGACTTTGATGGACTGTATTTGTGACTCAAGGGACATGAAACCATTTTGAACTCCCCATTAATAGTGGATCTTTACCAAATGTTTTGACAAAAATAAATCCTCCAGATCATTAGTAAATTAAAAATATTTTTATATACAATTAAATGGATTCAAAAACACATAAACATGGGTTTAATGTAATTTTACATCAAATAAAATTATAAAGGGGTGAATTTGGAAAGACTGCTAAAAATCTAAATTTTTAAAAAGTTTTGAAACGAAACACTATTGGGTGATTCATCATTGCTATTCATCAGTAATTAAGTCAGTGGTGGATGAATCACCATTGGATGAGTCATTGGTGTGAGATACTGATGTATAGTTTCCATTCGGTGAGTCACCAATCAGTGAGATACCGCCGCAAATCTTCATCATTACCCACCATTTTCTAGTCACTAGTGAGAGTTAGTGACATTACTTACTATTTGGATGAACAACTCTAATGAACCAAGAATGGTGTAAATTCACATTACATTTCTCTTGTGTAATATCTAATACAATACACAAATAGGTGCCCAATGGCTGTATTAGTTTAGAGTCTTGGGAAACATGAACCATTTTCTTCTAGCTATGGGAAAGATAATCAGCATCTCCCATAATGATATTCCAAATCAGTTTTCCTACCTAAAACAATAATTTATATCATGGGGAAAAGAAAATGTATGAATTGGGTGATCTCAATTGATCTGTAAGGGTATGTGTGGAAAACATCATACAAAACATAAATATGATAATGTAGAAACATGAAAAATATTTTTTAATATGAAACTCTTGAGTTATGAAATAAACCATGGCAGTACGTAAGGTATAAATAATAATGAATCATTAATAATGATAAGATAATATTGTCATAAAATATGAACTTGTGGAAAATTCAGAAGAATATAATATCCTTTTTATATTTTCCATCGATCATATCCATGACCATTATAGTGGATAAAGACCACTACTTAATCAGGTTTACATGCTTTTCTAGCCTTGTATTACTGAAGCAGAATTACTTTTCATTCCAGTCATGTCTCTCTCATGTGATATAAATCATTACCCAATTCATTGAAGAGATATATTGGTCCCACTCATATCAAAATTAATCATTCTTATATGTTCCACAAAAAGATAAATCATTCATCAAAGCATCACCCAAGTAAAAAATGGGTTTCATAAACATCATAACATCATAATCCATATAAAATAAATGGATTTTATAAAACTAATTCCATCACTAACACACTAAAATCTATTTAATAACAATGATAGAAAAATATCCTTATATCATCTTAGAATAAATGTAATTTTGATAAAATTCCTGAAATTAATTCTTTCTGAAAATATCATGTCTTCTTCAAAAACATTTTTTTTCCCAAAATTCTATGGCTATTTAAATGAAAATATTTTAATTTAAATTAAATATGTAATATTGTAAAGTTATTTTAATGTAAATAAGGTTTTATGAAAGAATATGAATCCATACATTTTGTATAATTTAAAAAATATTCTCCCATATTTTTGTTGGATAAGTCTAAAGGTACCTTGTATTGTAACCAAAGGAATTATTCCGACCAAACAATGAAGTAAAAGTAAAAAATTTGTAAATACGAATTAAAAAATACATAGAATAATTGTAAAAATTTTATGAAAACAATTTTTGAAATCCTAGATATGGTTTATAAATATACCCTTAGTAAATATTTACGTATAAACAATAACATAGACAAATGAGATTGAAAAATCATCTCGTACCATAGGTATAATTTCATTAATATATATCCAAAACCCTTGTATAATTATTTAAAAAATGTTATTAACTTATTACATAATCATAATCATTTTTATCATATCATATATGATTATATTATCATCTATTTGTTAGTAACATTTCATTTCCACTTCTTATTTTTATATTAACTGCTTTATGTTCTTATGCATGTTTTTCTACATCAGTTCATGTTCCAATTATTATGATATAGTAATAAAATTTATATAATGATATTAATAATATTTAAATAATATTTATTCATTCAGATAATTTATATAATCATGGTTTAATGACTACTATTTAGATTGAATCACATCGCATCATGTAGATGGTAGGTCGTACTTACACACGAGCGATGATATCATTCACTTAATGGTTAAACATAATGAAATTGGAGGGTATATTAATTATAACAAATAATTATCGTGATATATTCATTATTTTCATAAATTATAATCAGCATTATACCCATTTAAATTAATTATTGTAAAATAATAAATTACACAACGGTGTGGAGATGGTATGTCGTATGCACACACGCATGATGATATTGTTTTTAATATGATCAATAAAATGAGGTATAAGGTTTTACCATAATTATAATAAAATATCATAATATATAGTATATTGGATTAATTATTTTAGTAAGAAAGAATATAATAATAGGATATAGTAGAAGAATAGAATTTTGGAAGAGGTGATATAACTATTACCTATTTTTCGAGTATCTCCTTTTGGTTTGCACAAAGGGGATCCTTATGATGGATTTTTGGGAAAAAAATATGGTCCCTAAGATGAAGGGAGGGATTCTGGATTTTTGTTTTAGAAGAATTTGGGAGATCCAAAGGGCTAGAGAGTTGTGACTATGTGGGTAGAGATTGTGGCCTTTTATAAGAGGGATGAGGGCCATATTAGGAATGTCTTGAAATATTATATTTTTTTTAAATTGATTTTCAATTTATTATATCTCCAAATTTGTATAGTTCTAGGGTAATATGAATATTTGTCCAGATCCTCTCACTAAAATGTTTTAAACAAGTCTAGGTCTAAAATTTATCCATATCTTTTAGATTTATCCTTTAGTTAAATAAATTAACTCTTACCTTGTCTTCTTGTAAAATTATAATATATGGTCAATAAAGATACTATAAAGTTCCAATAGAACCACAAGTTGATCATTTATGAAATCATTAACATTATATATGTTAGTAGGACTAATATTAGATTTTTATGTAAATTATATCATTTAATAAAATAGTATTTGTTTTAAAAACTCATTTATGTCAAATTTGACGCTATTTAGTTAATGATTTTTTTAAATATTAAAAACAGGATTGATTCCAGAACACTAAATTAAATCAAATATAAAAGGTCGTAATTATCTATAAAATTCACGGATGGAATCAAAAATTTCAAATTACCATTACTTTAATATTTATAACAACATATATTTGAATCAGCCAGTAATAAGGTAATCACTGCCTAATCATTCTTTGATAAATAAATTTATTTATTTAAATTCTAAAAATTATAAATAATATACCATGATTTATGAAATATTTTCACCTTTATAATTATTATTTATTTTCAATGATATTAACAATATAACCCCACCATAAAAATTTTATGTTAAAAGCTAAATGTTGGTGATATATTTCCCTTGACATTAAATTAATTATTATAACATACTGTTTTCAGAATCATGTGGCTCCCAAAATCCATTTATTGGCCTATAGATTTATTTGGTCACCCATGTCTCATAAAATAATATTAGGATATGTGTTAGGGTATTTATATATCAATATCATACTTGTTTTCCCTTCTTTTCCTAATTTTAAATTTAATAGTTGTGAATAAAAAATTATTATAGTTACTATTCATAATTCCCAAAAATAAACGGTACCAATATACAGAATTTTAACCTTTAGATTGAAAATATGGAATCTGTTTTTCAAATTCCAAACTAATCAGTTTCATTTATTAATTAAAAATAAATTCTTGTTGTCAAAACTATAAAGTGTGTTTTGAAGATGTAAAAACTATAAAAATATTGATTAGCGCTTATGTCCATTTTATATGTGAAATTAATTCCAATTAACAAATTCGGATTAAATTATAAAAACATAATCTAATTAAACTCTAAAAAAAATTAAAAGGGTAATTTATTTATACAAATAAATTATAGAAATGGAAATTTTGAATTAAAATGCAGTATTATTTCACTATTTATTAAAGTATGAATTACATAAAAAAATACAAAATGTCATACAAGGTAAATATTAGGTCCAAATTATATATAATAAGTATATTATATAAAATATTATTATAAATGTATAAAATCTAGATTTATAAAGGTTTCTCCAACCAAATGTGGGAAAACTACATTCTTAAAAAAACCCTCATTTTATTATTAAAATTAATTTTTCTCTTATATCATGTCTTGAAAATGAATAAGATGAATTTTAAATAATACATTTAATATATTACATATATATCGCTAAATTAATCCAAAAAAACTTATTTTATTATTTTATTGACTCAAATTTTTTCATTTAAATTTTTTTTAAGGAAGTTAATACCATTCATACCCGCCATTACAAAGACTATGATATAATATTTAGTTATAACATATACATGGTATTTCTCGAAATGTATTATATCAAAATAACATTTAATTTTTTATGAAACAAGAAAAGAATAGTGTTTCATATACTATAAGTTAATACAATGTTTTGTATAGGGAAACCAAATCATGGTGTAACGTAAAACACAAGACATAAACAAAAATAAAAATAATATAGCTCATAAAATCTATGATTGTTACATTCTAACCTGTATAAAATAAATTCATCCCTCAAAAATTCATTAAGGTTTTTAAGGATTACTACGTGAATGTTTATTTCATAGAAACCCACATCAATAAAAAGAATTCTAAAACATCATTTAAAAAAGTAATGTTTAGAATCATAATAGTTTCCTAATGTAACTCTTCACTGGATCTCTACTAAGGGGAACATTGTTGGGAACTGAAAATTTGGATATGAAAGAAAAATATCACTCTCATGTTCTGATGGATAATGATAGAGAACATGGTTAGGTGAAAGTTTACAACATGAATTCTATAAAACTGTGACGATTTGAGGGACCTTTTGATTCATCGGACAAGTAGGTACTAAGATAAAAAAAACAAGATCATTTCCTTAATGATTAATAACATGAGAAGAAATATAATTATATTATATCAGTTCAATCTCATCATTGATCATTCCTTGAAAATTTTTAACTTCATCTCTAATTCAATGAAATGAGGTTGAATTTTTCAATCTTAAAGTGTTAGTACATCATGTGATCCAAAAATATAATGATAATTCATTCCATATATATCAACAAAAAGATTAGAACATGTTATCAAGCATGCATAAGTCCATATATGGTGATAAAATACATTATTCTAACAAACTTCATCAGATGTGTAACATAACTATTCCCTAAATTTGATAATCGTACACTCATTCTGAAAGATGAAAATCTAATACTATTGAAAAATGTTCAAAATTTCAGATTATCATATATCCTCTATATGTCATATGGTAGAGTTTGATGGTAATGTTCAAAAATTGTGCACACATTCATCCTGTATTCTCTTAAGTCACAGTTACAACCTGAATTTTCAAATATCCTCATTGATAACATGAATGTTTCCTTGTTAAATAACATTTTTGATTATTACTTATGTCCCAAAAGGTTTAATACTTTATCCATTATAGAATAAACCTCTTGTCAACAACTACATAATTAGTTTCAAAGAAACAAACATCATCCAGTTTTCTTATTCAAACCAAACATATCTCTTTCCAAACATCATTATCATAACATAAAGGACATATTAAGGGTTATCTTTCCCCTAATCATGTGTTCTCCATGTATATAACCTTAACCATAAATCTCTTTTTATCTCCTTATAACTATTAATCATATACACTCTAATCCTTATTGAAAAACTTATACTAAAAATACTTATTTATTTCATGATTCATAAAACATAATATTTGAATAACGAAACATATACACCTCAATCATCCAAATTTATTCTTAACTATTACTCAGGATCCATCAACTTTGACATTCCAAAAATATAAATTAGGTCTTTAGGTTTCTCAACCTCAATCTTATTAGGATTAGTGAAAACAATTCTGGAAGAATGACACATACATTTCACACGTCGTTGATAATCTATTTATTCATAGTAGTATAACCAATAGTCGTACCATCATCATGATTCTATTCATGATTTTTATACATAGGAAATAGATATTTATAATTCACACACATTTCACATCTAATACATTCAATGTTAAACTATGTTCTATGTGATTCTGGCTATTGAATGAAACTAGAAGGCACGGTGTGAGAAATACATATCAGATATTAGAAACATATAAGCAAAGTAAATTACTTATAATATTTCAATCTATGATATCTTCGCTTTAACCCTAGGTTATTTATGATTATCAAAAAACCATGTGTTTTTAACCTATACTTCACTTATCCTTATTACATCCCTTGACATATCTTTAGAAATATCTATTGGGTTCTCACTAAATATTCACATCCCATATTCCAAATGTTGTGAAAACCATTGCTCTGATACTATCTCAAATGACCCACCCATGATGTACATGGAAATTACATTTCTTTTGAATATCAAAATCATGAGTTATGACATAGATATTCACATTACGTAAGGAATAAATTATAAAGTAACCTTAACCTAGACAATATAGAACTAGCATAAAACATTATCTTGTTGAAAACTCATAACCATACAAAATCATTTCCATATTAGCCAAGACCATCATAGAGTAAAAATTACATTACTAAACTGGGTTTACATTCTGTTCCATCATTGTATTGCTAAAGTATATTTAAAATTGTTTCTCCGTCAAAATTTGGTGAAACTTTAATTTTAGAAAATGCTCATTTTATTTTTAAAATTCAATTTGTTCTTATATCATGTCATCAAAAAATATAATATGAATATAAAACATTAAATTAAATATATTACATTTATATATCACCACTAAAACCCAAAAAGACTTATTTAATTATTTTATACTCACATATTTTAATTTACATAGTATTTTTAGAAGGATTTATATGTCATCTAAACCCACCATTATAATGACTATGTTATAAATTTTAGTTATCAATTATACTCAATATTGCGTGAAATTAATTCTACCAAAAGAACATGAAAATTTTTGTGACAAATGACAAGAATAGTATTGCATATACTGGAAGCTAATACAGTGTTTTGTATAGTTCACGATAATCGTGTTGTAGTGTACAACCCAATACATCAATGAAATTAAATGTAATCTATCTTATATAATCATGGGGTGTCACACCTACCTTCGTTGACTTCTAATATAGACTCACTATTTTGAGTCATTGGTTCGAGCCACCAACATGAATAAATATTAGGTAGTCACTGATATAACTCACTATGGGGACCAGCCAGTTGATGACCCAATTCTAGGTGAGCTACCATTAGGGACTCACTGTTGAAAATTAGAAATTTGGGGAAGCTCTTGAAATGACCCACAACTTTTTTGCCAAAAACCTCAAACACTATATTTTCACAAATTAATGGACTAGGAAGACCTGGGCAACTAAATTAAACAAATATCAAAGTATTCATGCACTCAAGAATTCAAAACAAAACCAAAAGAAAGGGGGATTCAAACAACCGCCCCGTAAGATACCTCTCAATAGTCATTCTTCACATGAAGCACAACTATGTTTTTTAAATCCCAGGGACCAATGATAGACCATCCAAATTTGTTTCAAATATAAAGTTAAGCCTCATCATTCAAGAACAATTTCTCTAACACCTACTACTCCCACAAACCACTAGACACACCACACACGCACAAAAATCCACATTGTACAGAAATAAGAATCAGGGGATTCCTTCCTCAATATCGAGATATTATACATTATGGTTGGAACTAAAACACCCTCATAGTTTTAATATCATCTAAATTAATGATTTTGTTTAAATAATTTGGTCTCCCCATTTCCAATGTCATGATTTTATCACACATCACTAAACAATGAAAAAAATCATCTCATAATAAACAACATTCATGAATTACATTAAAAAGGGAAACACAATAAAGAAAAACTCAGAAATACTTTGGGTACTGTGCACGAATATGTGTCTCCCTTTCCCAGGTGCTCTCTATCAGGACACTAAGCCTCCACAGCACATGAACTAATGAAATGTTCTGTCTGTGCATCACATTCTCATGACGATCCCAGATACCCACTAGTTGTTATACAAATGTATCATTATATCTGACATCTATCTCTCCCCAGTCAAGGACATGGGATTCATTGTAAAGATACCAAAAATGGAGAGAGACATGAAAGACATCATGGACCTTCTCCAACTGTGGTGGTATCTCTTACTGGTATTCCACCATTCCAACTCACCCCAACACCTCAAAGGGTCCAATGATATTTGGAGAAATAATTATCCTATTTTAGAACCCCCACATCCAACATTGTGGGGAATCCTTTAAGAACACATGGTCCACAACATCGAACTCCAAGGGAATCCTATTGTGATCGGAATTAAACTTATGACAGTCTTGTTCTACTTTCATCCTCTAAAATACAAGATGAACCTTATCCATTTTTCTATGTACTACCACGAGACAAAGAGTTGTTTTCTCTCTAACACCAACCTAGAAAAAAGATTAATGACATGGTATTCAATAAAAATATTCAAATAGATCCATGAAAATGGAATATTAATTCCTATAATTATTTAAAAACTCTATAAATGAAAAGTATTTCGCCACAGATCCACGAATGTCTTCGATGCATGCCCACAACATGTCCTACAACTTCTAAATGGTCCACTATATCTACACATTCATTTGAGGATGGAATGTAGTGATGATGCATCACAAAGTGCCTAAAGAATATTCAAAAAAACAGTATTATTATGACATAAACCCCGTGTCATGATATGATATTATGGATCACAATACTCCATGAAGTTACTCTACCTCATCCACATACCTCTTAGACAAGGTATCCACTCCACCCGACTCCTTAATCTCTTTGAAGTGAGCTGATTTATTTAGTCGATCCACCACTTCTCATATTGCATTACATCCTCCCTAATCCCTTGGTATCCCTATGTATAATTCAATTGATATATCATCCCACTTCCACTAAGTAACTTTTAGGGGTTGCAATAAACTACCAGGAACATGGTGATCCTCTTTCACTTTATGGAACCCAAAAAACCTCACCACAAACACTAATACCAACCATTTCATCCCTGGACACAAAAACATGTCTCTAAATCCATGATATATCTTATAAATTCTCAGGTTTAACATTATGGGTGATCCGTGAATTTCATGGAGAACTTCCTCGCACATCGCAACTAGAACACAAATCCTTTCATGGAACATCCTTTGATTCCTACCATCCTTTTACCATCCCTATAGAGTGTAACCGTGGTCAATGAGATCTTATATCGCAGATTCCTCTATGTCTCCCCACTGAGACTCCTCCCCCAACTTCATATTAGTAGACATCACCTTAATCTAAAATATAAATCCCCTACTTCCATCCAATCCTTTATCTATGTGATGGTATAAAATTCATCAATCCCTTTCCAAGAATCATAAGATTCCAAAATTACCTCCTTCTGTGACTTCCTACTCAAACCATCAGCCATGACATTCCACTTTCCTAAGGTTTAAGAGATCTTGAAATCATAATCCTATATGAAATCCATCCACCTCCCTTTTGGTTGGTTCAGATCTCATTGGGAAATGATAAAAATCAAGATCTTGTGATACGTGAATACAATAAAGTGTTATTCAATGAGGTAATGTTTCCAAAACTATAGTATGAACATGACCGCCACTAGATCAAGATCATGGGTGGCATTGTTACATTAGTGGGGACGTAACTGACTAGACCCAGAGGTGTTAAATATCTAATATTTCATTAGTATTCATCCCAAATCCTGACTAGAAGTATCACCAAACACCTCAAACATCACCCCTTCCTCGAGAAATGAGAGAACTTGAGAACTAACAAACATCCCCTTCAGATATTAAAATGATATGTGGAGTTTCTCATTACACACATAAGCCTAATATTTTCTGTAAATAACTTTCAACAGAGCTATAGCATGAGATATATTAGGTACAATTATATAGTATTAAACCACCATACTGAGAAAAAAGTGAACCTCTACCATGTTCTTGGGTGATTCCCAAGAAATAACTGCTTCAATCTTTGTTGAGTATACTTTCACATCATATTCTGAAACCACATTTCCATGTATGTGCACCTCTCACATCCAAAAAATTCACTTGGAAAACGTTCTATAGATTTCATGGTGCAGAAGAACCTAGAGGATGGTCCTGAGATGATCAGTGTTTTCCTCCAATGAATTAGAGTAGATCTAGATTTTATCAATGAATAAGATGAATAAATTGTCCATGAACTCATGAATGAAAGTGATTATATTTCCAATGAACACTGATCATGAATTGGTAACACTGAATAACATAACCATGAACTCAAAGTTCTCATATCTTCTTTTGAGATCATTATTCAGGATATCAATCTCCTTCACAATTAACTGGTGATCTCCAGAACATAGATTGATCATATGGGAACCAACTCATATCCCTAAAGTGGTTGAATAGATCTTCTATCCTCAGAAGAGGGTAACGTCACTTGATCATTAACTAATTAATTCTCCAGTAGTCTATACACAACCTCTAACCCCCATCTGAATTTTCCAAAAACAAGACTGGAGAACCCCACAGAGACACATTGGACCTGATAAAACCTTTCTTCATTAGGTCATAAATCTGAATCCTAAACCCCCATAACTGAGAAGGTTCCATCCGGGAAGGATCCATCAAAATCTGACAATTATGGAGCTGTAAGTCTATCATAAACTCCACATCATGGTGAGGGTGTAGAGAAACAAACTCCAATAGGAAGACATCCAAGAACTTCCCAACAATTTTTGTAAGCTCCACCATCTTATAATCCACTAATTCTACTGACATCTTGGCCAAAAAAATTAAGGGGCTCTATACGTCGACTCTCCATCTAACATCTCTTCTTTCCGATGAAATCTACAAGTTTTACATCAACTTCATAAATCAAAAATATAATTTAGAAATAGTTTATAATAGTAATAATATATTGAAACCAATAAATTCTAAAAATTATGCCATATAATTACATATATAATATGAAAAGATCCCCAAAAAACTAATTTGGTCCCATCGTGAGTCTACATCCCAGGAACACATCAAACATGTTGGACAATACTCTACTAGAATACTAAACAATAGGGTCGTTGGAATCCTTTCTATTAATATTCACAGGGCATGTGATAGACCAAGTGAAGAAAAGGAGTTAGATGATCATAAATCAAACAAAGCGCAGGAAAGAGTATGAAAAACAATTATCATACCTCAAACAATATCTGGCCCTACCAGAGTAGCTCCCTATGTGGCGTTCAAATTACTACACAAAAATATTCTACCCTTATACATATAACCACCACCTTGACCATACCAAGGTTGAGGTCCTTGAATAACACCCTTAGGTCAGCCTCTACCTTCTTCACCTCCCCTCAGTAGAGCTTGAGAATATTGTCCCAATATGTGGAACTACTCTACTGGCAACTACTGGTGAGGCGGGCACTAGGGATACCCACCTACACAAAACTGAGACAAAATTTTTAATTAGCTCTAAATCTAAATATTCCCATGGACTCCACAGATAAAATACACTGACCCCAGGCCCACGGGATTGGAATGAGGACTTGAAGGTCTAAATGGAAACTACTGAGGTCGCCTCCCAGCTAGTCAGAACTTCAAAGGCCCATTCTTCAAAGACCTTCTTTTGATAAAATTACCCATAGAATAACTATGATGAATACCCTCTCATGATAGACCTCATAAAGTGTGCATCCTCTCAACTACCTCCTTCATCTTTTTGACCTCCATGTATGTCGGCAAGGTAAAGCGAGTAACCACACACTAAAGAGAATGATGATGTGCCTCATCTATACATCTTGTGTTATACTCCTCATCTAGAAAGATATCAGGAGAAAAATGAAGATGGTCCTTGAATTTTATCCCCAGAGCCTATAGTGACATACTCCCATACTAGAGGGAGATTAACTCATGCCTCTTCTTAGCATTCATGGTGGATGAATGGAATTCCACATGGAACTCCTTGACCTAGCCAGACCACAAAACATCGTCAACTTTCATCTCTTCTACGTTTGGTGTTTCCCACAAACACATGACTTCACACATCTGGATCATCGACAACAGTAACCAGTACTCCATCGGTGCCCGGATAAAGTTGAAGGTGATCAGAAGATCCTCATGAAAACTCTCTATCAACATGTCCCAAATGTTGCCCTCATACATTCCCAGATTCAACCACTATAATGAATGTAGAATATTCTACGACATGTCATCCTCCTCCAGTGGATCATCCATCTACCTATCAAATGGATCAACCTACGGAGCCTCAACTGCCTGGGCCACCCATGGATGATGTTTGGGTTCCATTGATGAATTGTTAACAAGGAATTCCTAATCCCGGGTGTGACATACCAGGTAAATAATGAATAAAACATTTTCATATTTATTAATATTTATAAATGAAATATTAATTTTACTTTAAAGGGGTCGCTATGTTCGATATCATACCCGATACGCAACAAAGAGTTTCTTTGAAATCTTACGTTGCACACTAGTAATAAAATAATATTATTTTAATTGTAGTTAACACATAGCCGTTGTATTGGCGGGAATGGATAGAAATAACTAAAATATGATTATATATGTTTTTTAAATGTTTTTACTTTTATCTAATAAAAGATAAGGGATTAAAATACAGAAAGAATTCAATTTTAGGCGTATATGCCCTAGTTTTCACTAAAGGTTCACTTATCACCTTTTGATGGCGAACCGTCATTAAATATAGTTTTGTTCACTCTTATACATTCTATTGGACCAAATAAAACTCTTCTTTAGAATCGGGACATCAAAATTTACATTGTGTAAATTTTTGGTATTTTTCCGATAAAGTTCATTTTTTAATGAATAGTGAAAAATGTTGTATTTTAATTCAAAACCTCTTTTTAATCTAATTTATTTATATGATTAGATTATCTTTTTAATTGGTTTTAAAGTGAAATTAAAATATATTTTTACCATTAAATACAATAGTGGTCGTTGGAATTAATTTCACTTTGAAATCGGACATAAACTAGTGTCAATCTTTTGATACTTATTGTTTCATAAAAACGTGCTATTTTCTCTGACAACGGGAATTAATTATTAAATTAATTAATTCAAATTATATTTTTTGAATTTTTTAAAATGGGCTTCATTTTTCAATTCGGAATATCAAATATATCTTATGGTGAAGTTTTGGTATTTTTCTGAAAAACTTAAATTTTTGATGAATAGTGAAACCACTATGTGGTACTTAAAAAAACTGATTTTTTGTTTAAATGAAATTTTACCACCTCTGTGTTTTGAATTTCAAAAATCCTACATACATGGTTTTCATTAAGAATTAAAATGTGTTTCAATGGGATTAAAATTATTTTTTGGTGAATAGTAACATATTATGTTTTTAAGCGCGATTAGAGGTAATTAGTGTAGCTTAAGGTAAAAATAATGTTTTAATAATATTAAATGACCTTGACACATGTCCTACCTTCATTGGATGTGTCATGGCCGACCAAGACAATACATGGGTCAACCTGTGGACCCCATGGAGCCACTTTAGTTGGAAAATGACATTAAAAGCTTTTTATTTAATGTTAAAATAAAAATGTCAGAAACAGGAGTTGTTTTACTAAAACAATTTTTACATGGGGCTATACAAATCATATTTTTTACTATAAATATTCATTGGAAAGTTTATAATATTTCATACATCATATTATTTTTTTTATAATTTTTAGACATTAAATAAATTAAATTATTTATGACACACTGATGATGCAGAGATTACCTCATTATTTAACGATATAAATAAAAGTGAATGATAATGTAAAATCTAACCCCTAAACATGTCAAAAACATATTGGAAGGGTGTATTTAGAACACTTATCACCTTATCCTAGAAACACATCAATGTGGGGCCATTAAAATCTGAAACGCATTCTAAAATAAAGTAACATTTCCTTACGTTCCAAGAGTGCCCCTCCTCTCCTCCTATAAAAGGCCCCCACCTCTACCACCTTACCCACACTTCCAAACCCTTTGTCTCGGCCAACCCCTGCCCATTTTGTCTCTCCACATCCCTATCGTACTCCTTGAAGCATCAATTTGGGCAGCAGTCATACCAAGGAAGCCTTTGATCTCAAATCTAAGAGAGTTACCAAATTTTAAGGTGATGTCTTCACTTGTGTTATTTTGTTTTATTTTGCTTCTCCAACCCCCTAAACACTTTTTATTCATTTATTTTGTAACAACTACAGTATCTTCAATATAATAGGATGTTTTTATTAGAATCTTTCAAGTTAAACTTACACACATCTACATCTAATGGTTAAAGAACATACTATTTCTGTGGTTGGTGAATTTCTTCCTCACGAAACGATGATTGTTCAATATTCTATTGAAAAACTTTAATGGTGGCCATTAATATGTCACAATATTTATATATGATATATATTATTTTTATTTTTTCCTTATGCTTCTTTATTGTTCATTTGTGTTATACCTTTATGGTTTCCATTGTGGGTAAACACGATAATTTCATTTTAGGGAGTGCGGACTACCGCCCCCTCAAAGTGATGTGATTCGTTAATTCCATATGTGGGATGTATAAAGGATGTATTTAAAGTTATTATATAAGATTTTATACTTTAATTATAATATACCTCTACATAATTATTATTTATTTCCATTAATTTATGATATATAAATAAAGTAGCGTTCATGCGTACATACGGCTTATCGTCTCCATGAACGGTGCATTTCATTTCTTATCCCCAAATGTAATGTACTATTATAAGTACATATATATAATGGATATATATGATGTCTGTTACATCTAAATTATTAATATATTTCTGGAATTAAAATATACATACCTCTCATTTAGTTTTAATTCCATTAATATGACTTAGAAATGAAAGTAGCGTTTATGCATATGTACAGCTTACTATCTCCATGAACGAGCATTTCATTTCTTACCTCTAAATGATTTTGTGATATTATAAATACATTTATATGCTAGATATATATGAAATATATGATATCCAAATCAGGAATGTAATTTTGGATATAAAGAACCTTTGACCACACGAACAACATGTAATTGTAAGAAGTCCACTTTCGACTTAAGAACCAAATATCGACAAAACAAACATTATTAACTTAAATTATTAAATAATGTTTATAACATGGCAATAAGTGACATAAAAAGAATAATGAACGTGAAAAATTTTCTTAATCAAATAGAAATTAACTCAAGTTTATTATTCAGGACGTTAAAGAATGATTGAGTCAAGTCAGAACCGAGGTAAGGGACTTCGTCTCAATCTCCTTTCATTGAGGCATATTTCGTTTTATACACAACTTTATTTTATATGGTGTATAAACCCCCATTGACTTTTAATTTTATACAAAATGAATCTTTTTCTATGAAGAGTTTTAAAAAATGACAAAAAGGAATGTTTCTTTTAACGTACGCGGTGACAACGACCTTTTCCACCGCCGCGAGTATTATTTGGTCTTTGGCTTCCTGAAAAAGCCGTAATGTTTTTTAAAAAAATTAAATAAATACCATATAATCTTTTATGTATATTGGTATTGAAAATGGTTGTTATAATGGATTTTTTATGTCAATATATTTAAGTGATATATTGTGATCAAAGTGTGGAAATGTTTTCTTTCCATTATATTTCTTTTATGTCTTATAATTTTTATAATGGTACTTGGACATTTGACGGGTGGTTACGTGATAAACCATATGACGGGTGGTGTCGTGAATACCAGGATGGGTGGTTACATTATAACCTCCAATGCATTGGGTATGGAAGTTGGCCGTATGGCTATTCCATGAAGTATGTATGGAAGTTGGCCGTATGGCTATTCCATTATGTTATATGTGTGGAATTCGACTGTATGGTTATTCCACTTAAGTATGTTTATGTCCCATGTTACCTTTATATGTTATGTGTTCTTTATATGGGTTTTATGGTAATACTTTGGTTTCAAAAAGGTATGTAATGATATTTTATTCAGTGAAGAGTTTTTATACAATCATGAAGGTGAAGGTATTACTTTGATAAAGTATACATGGTTTACTTGATGTTTGAAAAACTAACAGTTTTCATTCTTTTTGTATCCCTTAATGAGCTTTTTATGCTCACCCCATGTTTTTTTGAAATGTTTTTCACTGGACATAATGTGGAATAGGGTCAAGGATGGGATCAAGGGAAGGTCATGCTATATAAAACATGGAACTAGACATGTTTCTTTTTAAGAGTTTTTTTATTCTATGGATACTTAGTAGAAGTGTCTACTTTGTAATCATTTGAGATGTAATAGTTATGTCCTAGTTCTCTAAAACTCTAAACCGGAAAAGATCCTCAATGTGAATTATTCATTTAATTCAATATTAAGTAATGTTTATGGTCGGGGACTTATAGTTGGTATCAGAGGTCGGTTTAGAAAACTTTAGGAGTTAGAAAATTGTTAAATTATAAATTAATTTATGGTATGATTGAAATTATATAGCATTTAATGATTACCATGTTGCTTCATCTGAGATATATATGTGTTAAGAATGATTTTTCATAAAATAAATAGAGAAAGTTTTCTAGGAAGGCATATAGAGGAGAATGACCTTCCAAATCAGCAACCTGAGATGGTCGGAATCGGAACAGAATAGTTTTCTACAGTGATGACTCAGTTGAATCAGGTGATAAATGGTGGCTGTTTTTATTGATTATATTTTGGTGTTTTCTAAAAGTAAAGAGGAGCATGAATGTCATTTAATGGTTATCAAGAAAACCTTAAATGAAAAGAAACTATATGGAAAATTCAGCAAGTGTGAGTTTTGGTTACAAAAAATTTCATTCCTGGGTCACATTGTTTCAAAAGATGGCATAACTATTGATCCTACTAAAACAAAAGTTGTTGAAGAATGGCCAAGACCCCCAAATGTAACCAAGATCTGTAGTTTTCTTGGTTTGGCAGGTTACTACCGAAGTTTTGTTGAAAATTTTTCACAGTTATCTAGTCCAATGACTAAGCTAACTCAGGAGTTGAAAAGAAGATTGGTGAATGCTCCTGTTTTGGCACTTCCTTCCATTAATGGTGAGTTTGTAATATACAGTGATGCTTCGTTGAAGGGACTTGGTTGTGTCCTTATGCATAATGATCAGGTAATTGCTTATGCTTCACGTCAGTTGAAAACTCATGAGGTAAATTACCCTACACATGATTTGGAATTAGCTGCTGTTGTTTTTGATTTAAAAATTTGGAGGCATCATTTGTATGGAGTAAAGTGTGAAATATATAGTGATTACAAAAGTTTAAAGTATATATTCACTCAGAAATAATTTAACCTGAGACAGAGGAGATGACTGGAATTAATCAAGGATTATGATTGTACAATTAATTACCATCCGGGAAAAGCAAATAAAGTGGCCGATGCTTTGAGTCGAAAATGTAATGCTTCATTAACCATGCTACATTTGGAATGAGATCCTTTGGTTTTTGATTTGATGAAAATTGGCATAGAAGTTGTTGGTGCAGGATGTTCTTCTGTTTTGTTTCAGGTATCAATGAGATCATCCCTATTAGACAGAATTAAGCAAGCACGGAGGGAAGGCAGTGAGTTGCAGAAAAAGGTAGAGCTGGTTCAGAAGGGTATGTTGCATGAATTCAACATTGATAATGATTGTATTTTGAGGTTTGGGAAGAGATTATGTGTGCCTTATGATTCACATTTGAAGAATGATCTATTATGTGAGGCTCATAGTTCCCCGTTTTCAGTTCATCCTGGCAGTACTAAGATGTACAGAGATCTGCGGGAGTATTACTGGTGGGATGAAATAAAAAGAGATATTGCTGATTTTACTGTGAAGTGTTTGACTTGTCAGCAGGTTAAGGCAGAGCAGCAGTTACCAAAAGGGATGATTCAGCCTTTACCAGTGCCAGAGTGGAAATGGGAAGACATATCCATGGACTTTGTTATGGGATTACCGAGGACATCTCGAGGTAATAATGAAATATGGGTTATTGTTGATCGATTGATAAATATGCTCATTTACTTGCCATACGAGATAATTTCTCCCTAGATCATCTTTCCCATTTGTATCTTAAAGAGATAGTCAGGTTACATGGATTTCCTCTCTCCATTATATGTGACCATGATCCTAGTTTTACTTCTAACTTTTGGAAAGGCCTTCAGAAGTCGTTGGGTACTGAATTAAATTTTAGTACAACTTTTCATCCGTAATCAGATGGGCAGTCAGAACGAACAGTTCAGACCTTGGAGGATATTCTACAAGCTTGTTCGATGGATTATCATGGAATTTGGGACCAACATATTTCCTTGGTTGAGTTTTCTTATAATAATAGTTTTCATTCCAGTATACAGATGGCACCATTTGAGGCATTATATGGGAAGCGGTGTCGAACTCCTGAATTTTGGGTTGAAGTGGGTGAAAGGAAGCTGATGGGACCAGAATTGGTAGAAGAGATGGCAGAAAAAGTTCAGTTGATTCAGACACACGTGAGAACAGCTCAGAGCAGGCAGAATAGTTATACGGATAACCGGAGGAAGAATATATCTTTCGAGGTAGGTGATCAGGTTTTTCTCAAGGTTTATCCATGGAAATGTGTGATGGGATTTGGTAAGAAAGGAAAGCTGAGTCCAAGGTTCATTGGACCATATGAAATTTTAGATAAAGTTGGGGCAGTTTCTTACCGAGTGGCTTTACCTCCGAGTTTATCTCAGGTACACAATGTTTTTCATGTTTCGATGTTGAGGAAGTATATGCCCGATCCATCTCATGTATTGAGTCCAGAGGTAGTTCAGCTCGAGGAGAACCTATCTTATGAAGAACAACCAGTCCAGATTCTTGACCAAAGAGAGGAAGTGTTGCGAAATAAGGTAATTCACCAGGTAATAGTTTTGTGGAAAAACCATATGGTTTAAGAGGCAACGTGGGAATCTGAAAATGCTATGAGGGATAAATACCCCCACTTATTTTGATAAGTGAATAAAATTACAAGGAAACAATTCCCAAAAGGGGGGAAGAATGTATCATCCCAGGTAAATAATGAATAAAACATTTTCAGATTTATTAATATTTACGAATTAAATATTAATTTTACTTTTAAGGGGTTGCTATGTTCGATAGAATACCTGATACGCAACAAAGAGTTTCTTTGAAATCTTATGTTGCACACTAGTAATAAAATTTTATTATTTTAAATGGTAGTTAACACATAGCCGTTGTATTCATGGGAATGGATATAAATAACAAATATATGATTATATATGTTTTTTAAATGTTTTTATTTTTATCTAATAAGAGATAAAGGCTTAAAATACGGAAAGAATTCAATTTTAGGCGTATATGCCCTAGTTTTCACTAAAGGTTCACTTATCACCCTTTGATGGAAAAACATCATTAAATATAGTTTTGTTCACTCTTATACATTCTATTGGACCAAATAAAACTCTTCTATAGAATCGGGATGTCAATATTTACTTTGTGTAAATTTTTGGTTTTTTTCCGATAAAGTTCATTTTGTAATGAATAGTGAAAAATGTTGTATTTTAATTCAAACACTATTTTTAATATAATTTATTTATATGATTAGATTATCTTTTGAATTGGTTTTAAAGTGATATTAGAATATATCATTACCATTAAATCCAATAGTGGTCGTTGAAATTAATTTCACTTTGAAATCAGACTTAAACTACTGTCAATCTTTTGATACTTATTGTTTCATAAAAACACGCTATTTGCTCTGACAGCGGAAATTAATTAAAAAATTAATTGTTTCAACTTATATGATTTGAATTTTTTAAAATGGACTTCATTTTTTAATTCGTAATATCAAATATAGCTTAGGCTGAAGTCTTGGTATTTTTCTGAAAACCTTCAATTTTTGATGAATAGTGAAACCACTAAGTGGTACTTAATAATACTGATTTTTCATTTAAATGAAATTTTACCACATCTGGGTTTTGAATTTCAAAAATACGACATACATGGTTGTCATTAAGAAGTAAAATGTGGTTCAATGGGATTAAAATAATTTATTGGTGAATAGTAACTTATTATGTTTTTAATCACGATTAGAGATAATTAGTGTAGTTTAAGGTAAAAATAATGTTTTAATAATATGAAATGACCTAGAAACATGTCCTAACCTCATTGGATGTGTCATGGCCGACCAATAAAATCCATGGGTAAACATGGGGACCCCATGGAGCCACATTAGTTGGAAAATGACATTAATTTCTTTTTATTTAATGTTAAAATAAAAATGTCACAAACATGAGTTGTTTTACTAAAACAATTTTTACATGGGGTTATACAAATCAGATATTTGACTATAAATATTAATTGGAAAGTTTAAAAGAGTTCATACATCATATAATTTTTTATAATTTCTAGAAATTAAATAAATTAAGTTATTTATGACACCATGATGATGCAACGATTACCTCATTATTTAACGATTTAAATAAAATAGAATGATAATGTAAAATATAAGAAATAATCATGTCAAAAACCTATTGTATGGGTGGATTTCTAACCCTTATCACCTTATCCTCGAAAAAAATCAATTTGGGTCCATTAAAATCCGAAACGCATTCAAAATTAAAGTAACATTTCCTTACTTTCCAAGAGTGCCCCTCCTCTCCTCTTATAAAAGGCCCCAACCTCTACCAACTTACCCACACTTCTAAAGCCTTTGGCTCAGCCAACCCCTGCCCATTTTGTCTCTCCACATCCCCCTCTTACTCCTTTAGGCCTCACATTGGGCATAAGTCTTCCCAAGGAATCCTTTGAGCTCAAATCTAAGAGAGTTACCCGATTTGAAGGTGATGACTTCACTTGTGTTCTTTTGTTTTATTTTTCTTCTCCAACCCCATAAACTCTTTTTATTAATTTCTTTTGTAACAACTCCAGTATCTTAAATATACTAGGATGTTTTTATAAGAAGATTTCGAGCTACACTTACACACATCAACATCTAATGGTTAAAGAACATATTGTTTCTGTGGTTGGCGAATTTCTGCCTCACGAAACGATGATTGTTCAATCTTCTTTTAAATACCATTAATGGTGGCCATTAATATTTCACTCTATTTATATATGATATATATTATGTTTATGTTTTCCTTATGCTTCTTTATTTTTCATTTGTGATATACCTTTATGGTTTCCATTGTGGGTAAACACGATAATTTCATGTTAGGAAGTGCGGACTACCGCCCCCTCAAAGTGATGTGATTCATTAATTCCATATGTGGGACGTATAAAGGATGGATTTAATGTTATTATATATGATTTTATACTGGAATTATTATATAACTCTATATAATTATTATTTATTTCCATTAATGTATGAGATAGAAATGAAAGTAGCATTCATGCGTACGTACGGCTTACCGTCTCCATGAACGGTGCATTTCATTTCTTTTCCCCAAATGTAATGTACTATTATAAGTAAATATATATAATGGGTATATATGATGTATTTTACATCTAAATGATTAATATAATTCTGGAATTGAAATATACATATCTCTCATTTAGTTTTAATTCCATTAATATGACATAGAAATGAAAGTAGCGTTCATGCGTACGTACGGCTTACCGTCTCCATGAACGGTGCATTTCATTTCTTACCTCTAAATGATTATGTGATATTATAAATACATGTATAAGCTAGATAGGTATGATATATATGATATCCAAATCAGGGATGTCATTTTGGATATAATGAACCATTGACCACACGAACAACATGTAATTATAAGAAGTCCACTTTCGACTTAAGAACCAAATATAAACAAAACAAACATTTTTAACTTAAATGATTACATAATGTTTATAACATGGAAATAAGTGATATAAAAGGAATAATTAACTACAAAAGGGTTATTAATCAAATAGAAATTAACTCAAGTTTATTATTCCGGACGTTAAAGAACGATTGAGTCAAGTCGGACCCGAGGTAAGGGACTTCGTCTCAATCTCCTTTCATTAAGGCATATTTCGTTGAATACACAAATTTCTTTTATATGGTGTATTAGCCCCTTTTACTTTTAATTTTATACAAAAGGAATATTTTTCTACGAAGCGTTTTACAAAATGATAAAAAGGAATGTTTCTTTTAACGTGCGCAGTGACAACGACCTTTTCCACCGCCGCGACTATTATTTGGTCTTTGGCTTCCTGAACAAGCCGTAATGTTTTTTTAAAATGAAATAAATACCATATACTCTTTTATGTATTTTGGTATTGAAAATGGTTTTTACAATGGATTTGTTATGTCAATATATTTAAGTGATATATTGTTATCATAGTGTGGAAATGTTTTCTTTCCATTATATTTGTTTTATTTCTTATGATTTTTATAATGGTAGGTGGACATTTGACAAGTGGTTACGAGATAAACCATATGACGGGTGGTGCCGTGAATACCAGGACGGGTGGTTACGTTATAACCTCCAATGCATTGGGTATGGAATTCGGTCGTATGGCTATTTCATTAAGTATGTATGTAAGTTGGCTGTATGGCTATTCCATTAAGTGATATGCGTGGAAGTTGACCATATGGTTATTCTACTTAAGTATGTTTATGTACCAAGTTACCTTTATATGTTATGTGTTCTTTATATGGGTTTTATGGTAATCCTTTGGTTACAAAAGGGTATGTAATGATATTTTATTCAGTGAAGAGTTTTTACTACTTCATGAATGTGAAGGTATTACTTTGATAATGTATACATGGTTTACATGATGTTTTAAAATCTAACAGTTTTCATTCTTTGTGTATCCCTTACTGAGCTTTTTATGCTCACCACAAGTTTTTTTGAAATGTTTTTCACAGGACTTAATGTGGAATAGGGTCAAGGATGGGATCAAGGGAATTTCATGCTATATAAAACATGGAACTAGACATGTTTCTTTTTAAGAGCTTTTTTATTCTATGGAAACTTAGTAGAAGTGTCTACTTTGTAGACTTTTGAGATGTAACAGTTATGTACTAATTCTATAAAACTCTAACCTAAAAATATCCTCAATGTGAATTATTCATTTAAATCAATATTAAGTAATTTTTAAGTCCGGGGCCTTATACCGGGTACTATGTAATTTTACTTTATATTAATTTTAATTCATTATTTAATTAAATTTCCCAGAAAGTGATATTGAAATAAGAAAATAATTAATTATGATACATGTACTTTTCATAGGGTCACTACCTTATAAATAGTGTTTCCTCACTTGGTGGTTTGTTAGACTCAGATTATGTGCATCAGATCATGGGGGGGACTAAAATCCAATTTTCTTGTCGTTCTTCTCTGGCCTATGTCACACACCATGATCAAATGATATTTTTCCCTACCAAAATATTCAATACACATGGTGGATTACTATAAAATATATCATATTTCTCATCCATTACATTTTATACCATTCATTCATGACACCCTCCCTCCAAAGATTCCCCTCCTGAGATGGAAATGAAAAATGAGAGATAAAGACCCCTGAGCCCCGACTCTAGTAGGTCCAGGAGTGGAGACTTGGACCAAGGATACTAAAATCTCAATAAAATGGGAGGTATTAAACTTTTTATAGTAACAATGATTGGGAGGTAAATTTTATCAACCTCAAAACAACTCCATGACTTATATAAAAGAAAACCAATTACCATCCAACTTGTATGTTTAAAGTAAAACTGCTATAAATACAATGAAATTACCCATATTAAATACCCAATTGTAAATCTTAGATGTAATGTAGAAACTATCCCAAATTATGAGTTAGTAATTCCCAGCAGGGTCCCCATAGTCCTTCTGGAATCCTGAAAGCTGTTTTATAACTTATGGTGAGAATACATGTATACTTAGTAAGAAAACATATGTCTCTCTTACAAAAGTGTGAGATTCATAATAATTCTCCCACGAGAAATCAAAATAACCAACAGCACCTAACAAGGTATCCTAGCCATCCCCACCTCACCAAGGTACACTCACCAAGTCACACTCACCATGTAGTGCAAGTAAAGTAAAGTAATATGGTAATAACATCAATTAATGGGTACACCACATCGCTTTACCAAATATTAGCATCTCTCACACCCTAATGGAAAACTTCCTAATGCACCCTTCTCTTCCGAATGTACCTCCTCACACCCCCCCCCCCACACACACATAGCAAGGCCTCACCACTAGTACTGTAACCTGAGAAATGAAGATCATCACATCTCAACAACACAGACATAGGCCTCACAACCACATCCCACCCACATACACATGTGATACATACCACGCCACATCTTGAAAATACTTGGTAAAGAAAAGCATAACTTGTCTGGATGAAACATAGGAAACCACAACTAATATCATCTTGACGACACCTAGGAAAAGAGAAATCACCCTCACACACTTGGGACTCACAACCCACTACCTGCCCGAAGAATCTTAGTCTTTCAACACCTAGATGTGGGATAAGGGAATATCGGGTGTCCATCCATCCATCATCTCGCCCTGATTTTTTTGGAAAATGACCCTCCCCAAATATAATGGAGGTGATAAAACATAGTGATCAAATTGGGTGGGGTGAATATATAAATAATAGTGAAAAAAAATAAAATTATGTCTATATACAATCAAAGACTCAAGCCAGACCTATGGGTTCCCAATAGAACAACCAAACACCAAATGATACTTCCATCTCTGCCACTACATATAAATGCATTTATTAACACCAACAATAGTCACATTAGATGTTCATAAATGAAATTAATACAAAAACATCAACAACTAAAACATACCTCCTACCTAGTCATCGAACTAATTATCATTCTTTATTAAGGAAACTATTTATTCATTCCAACCATAACCCAAAAACCACCAATCATAGAATGCATCATGCCACACAAAATAATACATGCTAAGGAAAATAGATCCATGGAAGAGGAACTGACAACATATTTCCACTCTATTTAACACCCATACCAATAATGACCATCAACAATCATCAAATTAATATTACCTAGTCCTTTGTCTAAATAATAAAACCCCAAACATAAATCCAAACCCAACACCACACCTAATCACAACTGACCTAATATCCCTATTGTATAACATCACCACACCTATCACAGTGAGTAACATAAACATAGCACAACCCAATGTTATACTGCTGCTTCTCAAACACAACCCATCTTCTCTACAATCAGTCAATCACCCAACCTAATATTCCATGAAACCACATGTACCACCCCACATTTTAGAAATACTCTCAACCCCAGCACAACCTAACCACATAATGTAAAATACAATGAAAAACTTCACATAATACCGATCCACACCACACAAGGCAATGCGTATTTACATTTAGAAAACACTCATTCTTTAATTCATCTTTGATAATTCATGGGTTAACACATAAAAAATTTGATCAAGGGGAATCCATTTATTTAACTAAATGTACATGGTTAACCAATTACATGTATACATCCATTCAAAACATGATCGATAACAATCCATCACAAGTCATCCTGAGTACATGTACAAAGACCACCAATGACCAAGATTCTCAATAGGCACATATCCTATACAACTTAAAATATCAATAAATAAAAAAACAGAAGCAAGGATCACTTTTCCAATCCCCTTCCCATTTTTTAAATCCTGATTCAATTATCGTTATTAAATGTTGATTCATATTCCATGGCATAGGAATCATTCATACACCCACCCCACATGATACAACAATAATAGGGAGAAAAAAATCTCTTCCTATAGAAACACAGGATCAATACATCCTCCTTATGCTAAACAGGGGGAGCCCAAGGCTCCAGGGAAATTTGATCTGAGTGTGAAAAACAGATGTATGGCTCCATGGGGAGGAAAGGTTCTGGGACACCCAGGTATCAAGGGTAAAGATAAAAAAATTAAAAAGTAATGTTTCACAGCTTTGAATGACTATATCTGAGACTCAAGGGACATGAACCTGTCTTGAACTCGCCATCAATAGTGGATCCTAACTATGTGTTTTGACTAACTTAATGCCACCTGAGAATTATTTAATTAATTTTATATTACATATTCATTGAAACAAATTAATAAAAAATATAAACATGGCATTAAACTAATTTGACAACAAATAAAATGTTAAAGGGGATAATCTTGAAAAACTAGGAAGATCTGGATATTTTGAAAAACTGTTGAAATGACTCACCAATGGGTGAGTCACCATTACGAGTATCCATTGGATGAGTCCTTGATAGATGACTCACCATGGGATAAGTCACAGGTGTGAGCTACCAGTGATGAGATACTTATGGGGAGTTACCATTTGTTGAGTCATCATTGAGTGATCTACCATTGTGACTCCCCATCATGACCAACCATTCGTGGGTCACCAGTGCAATTCACTAACGCGGATCATCGTTGAGATGGCATACATTCACCACCTACAATCAGTAGGTCACTATTGCGAGTCACAAGTGCAAGTCACTGAAAGGACTCACCATCAGCGAGTCATGGGTGTGCCACATTGCTGGGACCTAATGGTGGATGACCTTCCACCAAGAGAGTTACTATTAGAGACTCAAAGTTAGAAAATATTAATTTTGGAGAACTATTGAAATGAGTCACTATATCCTCCCATAAGACCTCAAACTCCATATATTCAGAGAGTAGTAAACTAGGGTGGTCTGGGCCATTAAGGTTTATTTAATTAATTTATTTGTGTTTAATTACCTTATAATGGTCATGTTATCACTTTTAATATTTATTTACCAGTCTTTCTTTCCATATATTTTATTAGAACTTGACCATTTCAAAAGTTCCAAGATAAATTTTATATTTTGATATTGATAATTTTTGTTTTTATAAAATTATTTGTATTTATAAAAATTAATATAATTATATTAAAAAATTAAATAGGTTCCTAAGATTCATGAACACTTATTTTTAGGGAATTTTCAAGTTCACACATAAGTGATTTACAGTTGAATTATTAATGGGATAATAATGAACAATTAATGAATTCTTTTTGTGAATTATTTGAATTCATATATATCATTCCAAAAGATTAATCATATTTTAATTATCAGATTTAACTAATTCATGTTTGATATTAACCATCCATAATGGTTGTAATTATAATAAGATCGCATTTTCCTTTAGGTGGTTAAACCAACAATGCATGTAGGAAGCTACAGGGTTGGATAAGAGAATATAAAATAAAATATTGTTATTTTTTTACCATTTTTACAAAAATATTAGAACATTAATTTGATATATTAATAATAAATGATTGCATAAATAAATATTAATGAGTAAAAAATTAAATTAACTAATATTTTATACCACTTCATTGAATACCATCCAATACTTACTTCCTTTAAATTTTGTATATTTTTAATTTTATCTATCAAAAACCATTAATCTTTTTTATGAATATTTAATGCATAAAATTATTCAGAATTTTTAAATAGAAGAATTTTTTTATTGTGTATTTTAATGGGTGGTGAAATGGATTATTTTTAGGTTATTTTTCTCTAATTCTTACAATAATGAATTCTTTTATAATTTGAAATTGTATTCAAGAAAACATATTTTATGTTATGTAATTAGTTCATCATGAATGTTTTACTCTTAAATAGTTTCTATTTGTTATATTTATTATATTTTACTCTTTATCATATTTGATTTTTATTTTTAGAATTCTAATAAAAGAAACATTATAAAATTTTCATTATCACATCATATATTTTCAATCAATATTTTGAATAATAGACACTAGACATAATAAATTTAATTATTATATAAAAAAAATAAAAAATATATTTTTTATAAGGTAATAGATATTTTTAAACTATTTCATGTGTAAATTATAATTTCAAAAAAATAAATATTCTTTATAGATTTATATTTAAAATTTATGTATAATCAATATTTTTTAGTGTTAAAGGATATTTCTAACATCTATGTAATGATATCATCTTATCATTAGACTCAAATTTAATTTTATCCCTACAAGAGACCATATAATGTCATGATTACCCAATTGTATTCCTCTGTATTTCATTAAATTCATTACCAAAAATAAAAACCCTCATGATTTTAGTAAGTTGACATAATATAAATTTTTTATTTTATTTATTTTATTTTTTGAATATATTCCTTTGTTTATATAGTTATTTTATTACCATAATTACTTATAGGATACAATGATACAAGAGGTTTCTTACTCTTAGTGATGATGCTTATTTTAATTTCTAATCAATTTAATTATGAATATATATATATGTCTTATTTTATTATAAATTTATGAAATACTACCAAAATGTTTTTGTTATTTTTTAATTCAATTATTTTCACGTTTTTTATATTAAATTTATCGTTGTGTATGTCTTTAAATTGGTAAATAATTTTTTTATGATGTAGTCAGATGAGTCCACCTAAGAGGGACTCAAATGATAAATATTATATAAACTAGATAATTACCAAGATTGAGAAAAATATTAAATCATTTTTAGCACCATTTTATGATTATATTACATTTTCCACATCTGTCATTTACTCTAAAATATTCCATTAAAAATCTATTCAAGGATATCTCATAGTAGATGTCCCATTTCTTTTCCAGTGTCAATGGTATGGGAGATATATTAGCTTCAATGATATCATTTTATTTCATATATATATATATATATTATCTTTTAATATAGATATTTATTATCTCTCATTGAAAATTTTCATTTTTCATTGATTTTAGTGTTATTTGAGTAAAAAAATCCATAGTAATTAAAAACATTAAACAATGTTTCTTTTTTGGGGTTCTTATTTCCATGAGCTTATGATGTCATGTTCTACTGAAGTTTTATTATTAATATTAGTATAAATGTTATTAGAATTAGTAAATTAGTATATTTATTATTTCACCATGTCTTAATATTTTTTTGTGAGATTTATCCATCCTATGAGACACCTATCAACCCTATAAGAGTTCTTATTAATGAAAACACTATTACACATATAGATGTGAATTGTTATAGACTAGTTATAAAAATATTTATCAACCTATAAATAGTTACAAAATAATAAAACATAGAATTCCTACCTCTATTTCTCATGTCTACAGCACAATATATGATTATAAACTTTTATTAAGATTCATTTAAATTAGTCAAGGGGAAAATGTTTTTTCCAGCGTCTAATTATTTAATACCCTCATTTTTAGTAGTATTGTTTTGAATTTTTGGGATATACCATTCCTAGTTTTTTTTTTAAAAATAAATCTCTATGTCATGAAGAATATCTTATCTAACCAATTTTAAATAATATTATTAACTGAAAAACTAATTTTTTAAAGGTCAAAGCCTCTTGTATGTAAAATTTATTTATAATGAAAATTTACAATTGTTCAACTAGTGATAAATTTTTCCTACTAAGGATATGAAATATATATTGTCACAAAAATGGTTGTAGTTCTTAATTTAATATTAATTTTATCCATTAATAAAAGTTTTTTTTAATGTTGATGTTATAGGATTAAAAAAGTTTAACATTGAGAAATTATCATAATAATAATATTTGAAATAAAATTTCTAGAAATTGATAAAATTAAATCCACCTACCAAAGATACCAATGATGAATATACATTAACAAATACAATTACTGTGACCTATAGTTCCTACCAAAATCTCATTGATCAATCCAACACATCTGAACTATATTATTCATTCCCTTTTCCACTATAATAATTTTCTAATCATCAATATTTTTCCTTGAAAATCCCACATTTCTTAAAATTGGTAATTCTTAATTACAATGTTTTCATGTAATTAAATCAAAAAAATTTGATCTCAGAAGTATTATTCTATAATATTGATAACGAGTGTGTCTTAGTATTTATAGAAGTATGGTGTGAAACCCCTAGAAAATACTGTATAAAAACAATTTTAAAAAAAAAATTATTATTAGGATTTTTCATGGATTTTATTTTTTGTATTTAAAAACATTTTTGGTTTCAAATTGGACTCTAATGTCACAATTTATAGTTATAATATAAATTTGGATCATTAGATAATTATTGTTCATAGAGGATGAAAAATCACCATTGATGAATGTCTATTAAATAATTAATTAATGATATTGTAAATTGGAATAAAAAAATCTGAAAAAATATAATATTAATGTAATTGAAATATCATATAAGTGAATTTATTTCATAGAATACCGTGGTTTTGAAAAATCCTTCCCATTTTCATCCATTCTAACCATATATTCTAGGGACTGATGTCTCATTAAACTACAACCATTAGGGAAAATCAAAATTAAGTGGAGCATATAAAATGGAATATTTTTTTCCTCCTGTTACTAAACACAGATTCATGAATATAGAGTTCACATGAAACTAATAACTACATTATCTAGGGTCAGTCAACAATATTTTTATTCCATGGACTCTCATGCCCAATCCCTTTAATTAAATAATGGTTGGGGTATTATTATTTAAAATTTTACCTATGTGTAAAAACTATAATCCCTAGGTTATAAAAATTAAACATAGTTAAAGATGAATCCATGTTTGGTTACCCTTACCATTTGTCAGAAACAAACTTGTGTGTAATCCCTCCCTCAATTCTCCATAAACTCCAACCAACGCCCTAGGCCTCTAATTTGGTGAAATCACAATTATTTTCCACAAAAAAATAAATCACTCTTTTTCACTCATCAATACATTCCCCCCATAAGTATCCAAAATAAATAGACATCCTCTATCCCTTGTGTCCACTATTTTGGTGACACAAGTGGACTAACCATATGAGTTCAAATAAAATGGTATTTCCCGACCCAAAGACCTTAAACTGTTCACCAATTTTTTTTTAATTTTTTTGTTTATGTTGACTAGAAATAAATCTTGGAAACCACTCAAGGGTCCAACATTGAAATCACCACAATTTCATATTTCCATATGGTGGTGGTTTCTTCGAAGAGTAGTCATATTTCTAGAGAATTGAATACCCCTCAAAAAACAATCCAAAATTTTTCATTGGGATTTAATGTTTTCATAATACACCATAGATTAAAAAGTTGTTTCTTCCCTTATGTGATGACTATATGATTATCCATCCACACTTGATGTTAACTACTGATTGTCCCACTTGTATGGAGGGTATATAGAAGATCCCCCACTAGAAATTAAACCATAACCCTCTCTTCAATGATGATCCCAAGAGGTACAATGAAATATAATGTGGACACAAAGACTTGATACATTAGAACACATAAGTTTTTTATGAGCCTAGAGACCATTAGGTGACATTCTTAAGATTCCATATGTGATGATTATAAGATACCAATGTGAAGAATATATGATATATCCACCCTCCTATTGGTGAAAATCCTAACATTATAACCTCATGTGATGATCATGTTACTTATGTAATGATATCAAGAATTCCTTGTGAAGATTATGGGATATGTTCAGCCCAACCATAACAAATGAACCTAAGATTCCACCTTCCTTGTGATAGTTATATGATTCCTTGTGTAATGACGTAATAATCCTCTAGTGTAAAGCCATGTATTTTGTATGTGGGGAGCCAAATTTTTCATTGATGATGAATATAAGATTCTTTATTTAACCAGCACGAGTTTCCTTCTAGGAAATGTTTGGATTTCCCCAAGTAATGAGTATAGTTGGTCTTATTCAACAAATAAATGTCACTGTAGGTGATGAGCATATGATGCCTTGTTTCTTGAA
Source organism: Viscum album (assembly GCA_963277665.1). Lineage (NCBI taxonomy): Eukaryota > Viridiplantae > Streptophyta > Magnoliopsida > Santalales > Viscaceae > Viscum > Viscum album. The sequence goes on from OY728160.1 coordinate 1,859,443,413, forward strand.
CCTAAAATTCCATATGCGATAAACCTCAGATTCCAACATGCCCCATCATGAATAAGATATTCAAATATTCCTAATGTTCCCAATGATGATAAGCGATGTTTGAACAATAATACTCTCCAATAGAACGTTTTAACCCTATAATGGTAACCAAGGAATTAATTAACCAATATTAGAAAACTTATGGTAGAAATAATGGGATTCACAAGCATGTATTCAATCATGAAGATGACATGGAATAATTAATGAGATCATTGGAGTAATCAATTGAATGAATGGTTGACTTCCCATCATCATGATTCAATAAAGGAGCCCACATTATCAACCCTACTGTTGATAACCACCACCCTTTGGAAGGTTAGAATGATATACCCCATAATTTTAATCATCTAAGGTTCAATTTGGTGAATTTTTGGAGGTGTTTCCAAGAGAAAGAGTTAAAAATTTAATTTTGAAACATTCTTGGGCCAATATCCTTAGGCAATTATTGGATGAATAATTTCAAGGATTCATCAACTTCACCATTATAGAATGGTAAACCCTATATGAATCTCTTCTCTGAATAACGTGACCATATGATTTGTGTTAGTGATATTCATTATTAAATATAATATAATAGTGATGATGATGTGAATCCATTCTCCTTATAAAGAGTGTAGATGAGTACCATTAGACTTCAACATAGTAAGATGTTTCCAATTTTGGTCACATTAAACATTACCACCATTAGGCATGTAGATATAGTTTTATTCAAATTCATTTTTAGAATTATAGCCACCAAAAATCCTCTAAAAGAATCCTAAAACCCTAAAATAAATTTGTCTAAATAAGGAAACTAATTTATAAATCCAACTTAGATATTCTTATGAAAAGATAGATACCTATCATATGGTTTCTGGGTTCCATCACCCCATCTCCCTAATAAAGGTTATATAAAAGAGGGTAATCAAATCCCTAAATTCATATTATTTTCAATAATAATTTATTTCTACATATGTGATGGCCCATATGAAACTAAATTGTGTGACACCACTAAGGTTCTGTGAAAAAATATCTCATCCGGGACATGTTACTCATGTTAAAACTTCATAAATTTTAAGGAACATTTCTGAAAAAATGTATTGATGATGCCTTCCCCTATGTCTGGGAGGTAGTGTAAATCTAGAATATTCTACACATAACTAATTAAAGAGTGTTTACCTGGAGGGATCCAACCACCAAACATCACCCACAACACCAAGAAATCCAAATATGAGATGAATAGATTGATCTTATCTTTTCTCTTCCTACCCTTCTCCAAACCACATGGCCCACATTCCATGCGAAGTACAACAACCCTATAAGGAATAATACAACATAAATAATTATTATATCTCCTACCAATATTGTTTCATCCCATTCCTTCTTCACCACTACTCAAGTAGATGTGTTCACTAGATAGGGATCTAGACACCTCTTGACTACTAAGAAAGCTCAGCTGACTCTCCCAACCTTTAGCACTGTCATTATCCACCATTAAGGTCCTCCTAGTTCAATATATTTACTAATATATAATGTTCCTCCTTGGGTTATAGGGGATACTAGCCCCCCAATGGGGTCCTCCACATTGAACAATCTATAATTCATGTGGTAGATCTCTTTGTGACTCATTGATTCTCATGCTTAGGGAACTCTCGCATGATCCCAAAATGATGTATAGGTTCACCAAAATAAGGTTATTGACTATCATTTATATTCTGATATGAATGATTATTTAACTGGTGTAACACATTAATATTTTATAATATGTGTCTCTTTAAATAAATTGGCTGTCTTTGATTGCTTTCATGACACAAAAATAAAACTAAACATAAAATGAACTGCGTTATATTATAATATTACAATTAATTCTATGGGTTTGAATATGATTAAACAAATTTTTAAATATATAAATAATTTTTTTTGATTTATTCAAGTTTATGTTTTATTCATAAAATATATGTAATAATTTTTTGTAATTTTATTCTCTACATTAGAAATATTTGTATTTAACTGTGGTTTTTATTTGATTTTGTTCTTGAATAATATAATTAATTTTTAAAAATTTTATAAAAAATTTATGAAAAAATGGTTATCATTTTCAGAATATTTATATCAAATTTATCTTATAGTAACATTTTGGTAATTATTGAAATATTTTATTTATGGGTGAATAATTAATGATACAGATTATTGTAAAAAATTTATTATTTAAATAATGTAATTTAAAAGTAAATAAATGTTTTAGATTTTTATACAATTAAAATATGTATACATTAATTGGATATAATATAATTATTTACATAGGAATCAACATTACACAATATTTCTCAATAATTTCATTTTTATGCTTAAAAAACATGTTTTTCAAAAAAAAATTGGTGTACAGTGTGTATTTATCTATTATAATTAAATAAATACCTATTTATTAATAATTACAACAAAATATATAGATTATATATTTATTCAATTTCATTTATGTTAATTTTATGGTTTTTACTATGAATGGAATAAGAATAAATCCTAGTTTCTACATAAAAATTCATTTTTCTAGATTTACTTTTCATTTCATTTTTCATTATTATTTTAATATTAAAAATTAAAAATTTATTGAATTTAATATTATAAAATTAATTCCATATTTTGAATCAATATGATCATAATTTTAAAATATTACCCTTATATTTTTTTATTATGAATAGTAACCTTGGTATATTTTTGGCTCCTCAATGAGGGTCAATTTGGTAAAACATGGTGAAACTTTGGGATAATGCTTTAGAATTTCTATAATATATGACTTTATACAATTAAATAAGATTATTTAGTCAATTATCAGCCAAAATTTTAAAATATAGAATCATGGTGCCATTTTTCTATGACTATGACATTTATATAAATTTATGAAAATGATAAATGCCAAATGTCACACTTTTGAAGTTAATATATATATTTATTTTTCATAACGATAATTTAAAGTCCCAGAAATTCTATATAATTTGTTTTAATTATGTGGGAATTTTTCGAGACTGCGAAATATGACGTCACACGATTCCGTGGCCCGGAGTGCTTGAAATGATCTGTCAAAGTTTTGTTAAGATTTAATTTGCACATGTAAGCTATTTTCCCGAAAAAGTGGAATAACTCTAAAACAGTTACTTGGAACAGAAATCTGGGGGCACCATTACTCTTAGGATGGCGGGTTTACCCTAGGTGCGATTTAAGTTTAGTCAGCGTCAGCCTCTTATGAGAAAAAGAAAAAATTGCATAACCGTATTGAAAATAATTAAATAAATTATTGTATTTTTCAAATTCTTATAACTCAAAAATAGTAGCTCAGATTGAAAATCTAAGACCACTGTTGAACTCACGAGGGCATTCTTTATTTAATTAGATAGTATCATTTTCCGCACGGTCCACCTGTGAAAGCTAGTTTTGGCCGTAAATAATATAATTAAGTGACAATTATTTTATTGTAAAATTCATAACATTTAAATGGTATCTTTGAATGGGTATCTGAGAGTACCATTGGGGTTTTAACGGCGTGTTTCACTTGGGTTGAGCCTAAATTTGACCGACGCGGGTGGAGGGTGACTGTTAATAATTTTATGAACATTTTTTCGGGTACGTTCAGTATACCCGCAAGCGGCATTTTGTAGATTTTGAACTGATGGTCAGAATTGAAATATGAGGACACCATTGAAATCAAAGTGCTGGTATTCACTTAAGGAGACTTTCACCTCGACCGCAGTTGGTCAAGGCTGAAAGTTATTTTTCGTGTTTTTCATGGAAATAAAAATAAAACAAAGAACAACTTTTTATTTTATTTTTGAATGCCCAATTGTATGCATGGAGGTGGGGATCGCCCGAGCTAGAAAATTCTCGTTTGTGAATTCTTGTCAGTGGGGACCACCCAAACCCCTCTTTAATATGGGGAATTCCCTTGGGAAACCTCCCATTTAGTTGCACCAACTTAAATTAAATGGCTTGACTTTCTAATACTAAGTAATAGCGTCGATGTAATTTAAGAAGGTTCCTTTTAAATGAACCTTTATAAATTCCATGATGGTAACATACCCTCCCCCTCTCTTAATTATATGAATCTTGGGGGGTATTGGCACGACTTCACCAAGTGATGAAGTTATGGTAAAGTGTCGTGACGCCCGACACTAAGAAGACGATACCGGCCTAGCGGGAGGTGACAGACGACATCGAACCACCAATGGTTGATGTGCGAGTGGTGTCTTTAGGGTCATGGGAAATAATAACACATTCTACCAACAAGCGCAGAAGAAACTCCAACATTCAAGGTTTGGGTTGATTCGTTTGAGCATTTTTTATTTCCTCTTCCCTATTATTGACTTTATATGAAGAACGTGGGTCAATCGACTAACGGGTTGTCCCGCGATTCTTCCGTCTTTGTGGGAGTTTTTTTACGGGGTATCATGTATGGTTTTTTGTTGATTTATACCCACTTATCATGTTCTTGACATCCTTCTTGAATTAAGAACATATATGCCGCTTGATACAACTCTAACATGGAGTGTGCGGTCCAAACGAACATGGCCTGAACACTTCGCAACCTTTATGGTTTTGATGTGTTCTTCACGACGGAGGAGGATGGGGTCCGGTTCCAGTGATTGGCACTGGTAAGACCCGGGAGCGGTGTCCAACACCATGTCCGGCCGCGAAGAAGGCGACGGTGCGACCACGCCACCTGAGAAAGGTTACAGCCCGTCGGCCACGGCGGAGCAAGGGCCGTGGCCGGCCGTGTGAAGAAAGAGGAGGCACGTGTCCACGCCACCCATTATACAAAAGTCGTGACATAAGGCTGTGATAGTGAGGGAGGGAAGTAGGCTTGCTACCGGCTGCCAGATATGGTGCAGTGCACGACCGTGCCACAAGGAGGAGATGTTGGCCATCCGGGAAGCCAGGGCTGCCCCGCTGACGCAGCACCGTGGGCCACCGCACTGCAGGCTGCCACACCGCGGGCCACCTACGGGCCACCGCACCATTTGTCGGGCCGCACATGTGGGCCGGGCAAGACCCAACAGTCCGAGTCAGATCCCTCAGGCTAGGTCAGACCCAGGGACGAACCCCGGGTCGGGTCGGGTTGGTCCGACTGGGTCGGAACGGACCTAGACCAACTTTGACCCCATTTTTTTCTTTCGGTCATATCTTGAGCTATGAGTTTCCATTTTATTAACCGACTATGGAACCAGAATCCATTGATCTAGTTGGTACATTTGGTTTAATCCACTTGATTTTGGGATTTAGTTTTAGTATGGACGGTTTGGATTGAACCAAAAATCCAACCGGGACCTCGAAGCGGAAACTCTAATAACATACAAACCCAACCTCAAATTGACACACCATAGTTTGAGTTGGGTCCCTATTGATTTGACAAACCTTTGGAATACTTCTTCATGAGACTTACTGATAGTTGGATTATGGACCTTTGGCTTGAGGATCGGACCCTCCGGGAATCAAGTGAGATTAGTTCGAGAACCCTGTGGTTGGTTGTACGTGAAGAAAGAACATCAATCATGTGTGGGTCAGCGCATACCTATCCATTGTGGGTCAGATCCTATATTGGTTAGCGCTCAGTGATCCTATGTGAATTAGTGCATATCGATCCTGTGTGGGTCAGATCCTGTCTGGGTCACCACTCAGTGATCCTGTGTGGGTCAGCACATATCGATCCTGCGTGGGTCAGATCCTATGTGGGTCGGTGGGGGTTAGTTACCTATCGATCCTATGTGGGTCAAAAGTAGTGCTACTTAAAAGAATAATATCATCTAGCCTGCGACTAATCATTTATAATTATTTACTTATGTAATACCTGATATTAGTTGAATCCTAACCTTCGTGATGATAACTTTTTTTTATTCATCTTTGTGGCATACCTATGTGGTACTTACCTTCGTGGTGATACCTTTGTGGTATTCGTTTGTGTTGAATACATGTTTGGTACTTACCTTTGTGGTGATACCTTTGTGATATTATTCTGTGTGGCGTACCTATGTGGTATTGTCCTTCGTGGTGAAACCTTTGTGGTATTCTTCTATGCGGATTACCTGTGCGGTAAATTCTTTTGTAGTGATACCTTGGTGGTATTCTTCTGTGTGGCGTGCCTGTGTGGTACTTACCTTCGTGGTGATATCTTTGTGGTATTATTCTGTGTGTCATTTCCTTTGTGGTACTCACCTTCATGGTGTTACCATCATGGTATTCTTTCCTTCGTGGAATAGTTAAGCTTTGAGTTAATGAGTCAGGACTTGTGTTTCCTCATGAATGAGATGGGTATACTTGATAACATAGGTATATGTATGGGCATATACCTATATAGGGTTGACAGTTTGTTAATGCTTTGTGTTTTATCCTTTGTGGATTTTGTGATACATTGAGTGTCTCAGGGTCCCTATTGATTCTCGTTATACTCACCCCTGCATGGGCAACGCCTGCACATTGTTGTGTTTAGTAGAGATTACAGACAGCGCTGACTGAGGATGAGAGTACTTGGACTAGTGGTAGCTCAGAGGTGGACCATTGATGAGGCATATTGCAGAGATTACCAATCTAGAGTTGTGCCTACTCTTCGGGTAGGATCCTTTGCTTGTGTTCACAGAAGTTGTTCGGTTTACATGTACATTCTATTTTTCTTGTACTTTTAAGTTGGTCGTGTATTCTGTACCCTTTTACCTGCTGTACACACACTTTTTTCTATTCATTTTACTTGTGTTCGTATTATTTAGTGTGCTTGGTTTCTTGAATTACATGTTATAAAGGAAACCCCTTTCTAGTTTTAGTGAATACACCTTCGGTGCTAGTCGCCATCCCCTAGCCTAAGGAAGGCGGGCTAGAAGTAGTCACAAAACGAGCCTCGGGGGATGGTTCGTGACAAATTGGTATTAGAGGAGTTGGTTCTACCATAGAACATTGGAATCTAATCTTTTTAATAGAAATAGTTTTATATGTAGTGAGTGTGGTTATCAATTTATGGAATCTAGTGTTGGTGCGGTGGATGACGTATCCATACACAAGGACCCTGAATTCTGTTTTCTGACTTAGTGCATAAAAACATTGATTGCATGTGTGTTTGGAAAAGTTTTCTTGTGTTTTCTGGATTCCGCTCCCCATGTACAACTAAACGGTCATGGTGCACATGTTCCATACCAGGGGGTCGCTTCGTATCCAGCCAGCTAGGATTCCTAGGAGAGTACATGATGAAGGCCCACCAAGCAATGTGGCTCCAGTTCAGGGCCCTCTTACTATGTCGGCACCGTCGGTTGGTGTACCAGCAGCACCACCACCCGTTGGGCAGTAGATACCACAAACTTCACTAGCAGACAATGCACGATGACTAAGCACGTTGCACGGGTTCCAGTAATAGAGGCCTTCGAGGTTTCGAGGCAATAGATTTTCCTATGTAGCTGAGTTATGGCTGGAGGTGGTTGCTAGAGTTTTCTACCTATTTGAGACACAATTAGAGGAGATAGTGATCTTAGCTACTAGAATTTTTTATTGAGTGACCATGAGGATGGTCTGCATAGTGATGAGCCTTTAGTGCATGGACCATTACCCGTGATAGTACCTTCAGGTAGTGTCTCAGCTATATCACAGCTCATTGGTCAGCAATTAAAAATGGAGGTACTAGTGGAGGACTCATATAGGCTTAGTGTCTTGCGCATGATTCAACATCAGTTACCCCTCAGGTTCTGAGGCAAGCCCAACTCACAGGCGGCTGAGGACTGGCCTTAAGAGGTTGCTGAGAGCGCTCTAGAGCTCCTACATCTTGGTAGGACAACATGGAGGTAGTTGATTATTCATTGAGGTATACCAATCATTCCCGGTACATGATGAATATGATATGTTCAGTGCTTCGGGGCATGGACTTTCGAGAGCTATGTGTTTAAGGATGTTTGAGCCAGTACTCTTTATCTATACATTTATAAATATGTTGGGGTTCTATGGAGTACCTTTTTTTAATGTTCTTTGGATGAGAGGATACAACCATTTAATGATATTAGTTGGAAAATAGGAAATTGGTTCCAGTCTCATAGACTTGGGTGTGTAAAAATGATTCATGGGGAAGAAGTGTTAGGGATAGATAAATCTGTAGGGATGCAGACGTGGAAGAAAATCTAGGGGAGCTGCATGAAGTGGTGTACATTTCAACATATTACAACCACAAACTTTGTGATCCCCTCTATGATTAGGGAGCTTGAGGGAAGGGGAAGGGAGTAGCTGCATGCAGTTAAAGAGAATGCCCCAAGGACTCCAGGAATTATTAGTGGTATGGTATGTGTCTACTACTAGCTGTCGTATCAATAGAAAGAGGTACCAATCATTCCTTCCATCCACAAATCTTGTTGAAGACCTAGTGTTTATAGTTAAGTAATTCACTTGACCCTCACATCTGGAGATACCATTAGAAGGATACTAAATAATCACACTTACTCTGGCGGTGTGATCTGATCCTTGAGGCAAGAGTTTCTGTTGTAATCTCTCGGTGGCATCATCGAGGCCTTACGATGTTAGTTTAGGTATGACTAAACATCCACAATTCAGACCAAGATTGACTGTATTAGGAAAAACATTTTTGTTTTCTCTAAAATGATGGAATGGGGTTTTCCTTGGTCGAGAAAAAGGAAACTTAGGCATCACATGATGGACTCATGCATAGGAGGGTGCAGCCAATCACTCATGAGTCGACCAGACATACCCTTGTGGCAGCTGGTGTTTTCTGTTTTCAGTTCCAAATTTGAGTGGCAGAGCACGGGGAAATCATTTCAAAAGATGTTTCCAGGATTACCTCCCCAATGGGAGATGGACGTCTGCTTTGGATTGGTGCTACTGTAGATGTTTACCTGACTTCCCCAGGGTAGCTGCACCTTTATCGTCCTTGACGAAAAAGGGGGATCCTTTCCTATGGACAAATAAGTTTCAATAGAGATTTCAAGAGTTGAGACAGAGACTAGCTAGTAGAAATATGCTACCCATTACCGGGAGTTAGCAGCAGTTGTCTTTGTTCTAAATTTTTGGTGGCATTACTTGATGGGCGAATGTTTTACAGTATACTCGGACAACAAGAGTCTCTGGTATATATTCTCTCTGTAGGACCAGAACCTGAGACAACAATGTTGGCTCGAGTTCCTCATGAACTATGACTTTGTGATATTCTATAATCTTGGGAAGGGGAACGTTGTAGTAGATTCACCCAACAGGAGATCTGGTATACAAATGCTAGGTGAGGATACAGAACAGCTGGCTTCATTACGGATATCCCTTATGGACTGAGAAGGAGAAATATTTCTTTAGTATCGTAGAGTCACTCCCCCACTTCTTCATTGAGTCATGGAGGCACAGTGTGGGGACACAGACTGCGAGGCTCAACATGTTCAGATCTCCACAGGGTAAGAAATTGATGGATTTTCAGAAGTTTGGGAGTAGTTCGACCTCTTCATGGGATGTACCATGGTACTAGGACATTCAGCATCGATACTGGTGTCTCGGGATGAAGAAATCAGTGGGATATTTTCTATCATTATGACTCACTTGTTAGAAAATTAAAAATGCTCAGAGCCGGAAGAATGCTTATGCTGACAAGAGACAGAGACCTCTGAGTTAAAGGATGGGGACCAGGTCTTTCTATGGGTCTCACCTCAACAAGGTTTGCAGAGATTTTTTTGGGGTGGTAAGCTATATTCGTGGTTCATTAGACCCTTCCAGGCCCTCAGTAGAGTTGGCGAGGTGGATTATCGTGTATCACTTCTCCCTTAGTCACACTGAGTTCACGACTTCATCAACATATTCCAGCTACGGTGATATGTGCATGACCCATCTCACATCATCGACCACGGTGAGCTGGACATTGAGGATGGGGAGACATTTTCGGAGGATCCAGTGGAGAATGGGGATTGACAAGAGAGAGTCCTTTGTGGGAGAAATATACCTTTAGTATGTGTGAGTTGGAATCACGGGAACCTCCAGGAGAGCACATGGGAAAGGGAGGCTTAGATTCATGCTCAATACCCCCACTTTATTCCCTAGTTTTTGAAATGTGTATTTTGTGGATGCAAAGCACTAAGGTGGGGAGAATGTAAAGACCTGAAAAATACATGTAATACTTTTTAATTATATGAGAATTTTTTGAGAATATGAAATCTAACAGTGCACGATTCTGAGGTTTGGAGTGCCCGAAATGATCTATCGATGTTTATTTAATCTTTAATTTACATGAGTAAGCAGTTTTCCTAAAAATGTGGAATTACTCTTAAATAGTTACTCAAATCAGATAGTCAAGGGCACAATGCTTCTCAGGATGGTGGGTTTACCCTAGGCACGACTTAATTTTAGTCAGTGTGGGCCTCCTGTGAAAAACCCAAAAATGGCATTTTAGTAAATAAAATAAACAGTTATATTATTTTATTTTTAAAATTATTATAACTCAAAAATAGTAGCTCATATTGAAAATATGAGACAACCACTGAACTCGTGAGGGAATCCTTTATTTATGAAAATACTAACTTTGGCCTGTTCGGGCCACAAGAGAATATTAGTTTTTGGCCGTAAATAAAATAATTATGAGACCATTATTTTTATTGTAAAATCCATAAAATTCAAATGGTAACTCGGATTGGAAATCCAAAATTACCATTGGATTGGTTGGGGAGTTTTTCACTTGGGTGGAGCCTAACCACTACCGAAGCAGGTCGAGGGTGACTATTAATAATTTTCCAAACTTTTTTTGGGTATGTTCATAAAATGCGCAAGCAGCGTTTTGTATCTTTTGAACAGGTGATCGAAATTGAAATTTGAGGACACTATTGAACTCTAAGCACTGGTATTCTCTTAATGATACATTCACCTTGACCATTGTTGGACAAGGGTGAAAGTTAGTTTTCATGTTTTTTGTGGTAATAAAAATAAAATAAAGAACAAATTTTTATTTTATTTTTAACATGCCAATTGAATTCTTGGATGTGGGGACCACCAGAGCTAGAAAACTCCCATTTTTGAATTCATAGTGGTGGGAACCACCCAAACCCCTCTTTAATATGGTGAATTCCCTTGGGAAACCTCCCATTTAATTGGGCCAATGTAAATTAAATGTCTTGACTTTCAAATACTACGTAATAGTGTCATTGGAATTTAGGAAGGTTTCTATTGAATAAACCTTCATAAATTTGACAATAATTACTTACCCTACCCCTCTCTTATTTATATGGATATTGGGGGAGGATTTGGAATTTCTTCACTAAGCAATGATGCTCTGGTAATGTTTCGTGATGTCTGACACTTAGAAGACAGAGCCGACCCAGCGAGAGGTGACGGACGACATCAAACCACCAATGGGCAACGTGCAAGTGGCGTCTTTTGGAGCCAATAAGGGGAACTAAGAAGAAGGTACATCGGAAAGCATGGAAGATTCTATGACTTTCAAGGTATGGTTTATTTTATTTGTGTGATTTTGATTTCCTCATCCACATTCTTGAATTTATACAAAAAATTCCGGTCAACCAACTAACGGGTTGTCCCGTGATTCTTCTGTCTTTACGGGAGTTTTTTTCGGTGCATCTTGAAGGGTTTGTTGTTAATTTATACCCCCTTATCCCATTCTTGACATCCTTCGAGAATTAAGAACATATATGTCTCTTTCTACCACTCTAACGTGGAGGGTCAAGGCCAAACGCACATGGACCGCTCACTATACAACCTTTATGGTTTTGATGTGTTCTTCGCGATAGAGGAGGATGACGGCCAGTGCCTGCGATTGGCACTGGTGGGACTCGAGAGTGGTAGCCGAAACCATGGACTGCCGCAAAGAAGGCAGTGGTGTGATCGCACCACCAGAGATGGGCCGCAGCCCGTCGGCCAAAGTGGAGCAAGGGCGGCGTCCAACTACGCGAAGAAGGTGGCGGTGTGTGTCCGCGCCTCCCGGAATACAAGAGTCGAGGCACGAGGCCGCGATAGCGAGGGACGACGGTCGGCTCACTGTCAGCCGCCAGAGATGGCACGGTGCATGACCGTGCTGCGCAGAGGAGAGGATGGGCATCCGGCTTTCCGGGGACGCCTAGCGAACGCCGCACCACGGGCTGCCTAGCAGACACCGCATCGAGGGCTGCCCAGCGCGGGCCACTCCAGTGGGCCGGGTCGAACCCAGCGGGCCAGGTCGGACCCAAGGGGGCCAGGTTGGATCCCGCGGGCCATGTCCGATCGAAGGCCGAACCCCGGGTCAGGATTGGTCGACCCAAACCGGATCGGGTCAGCCCAGGCTCGGTCGGGTTGGGTTGGACCAGACCAAGACCAACATTGACCCCTTTTTTCACTTTTGACCATATCTTGAGCTACATGTGTCCGTTTGACGAACCGTCTATGGTGCCAGAAAACTTGGATCCAGAAATTCCTTTTGAAATACTCCACATTAGTTTTGGATAAATTTAGAGTACGTCTACATTGGATTTAACCACGAATCCAACTGGGCCCTCGGAGTAGAAACGCTAATAACATAAAGACGGGGTGTCTGATTGACACACCGTCTATTTTTTTGGGTGACCTTTGATGTGGCAGACTGTTGGAATACTTTTTCATGGGAATTCATGATAGTTGGAGTATTGACCTATAGAATGATGAGCGGGCCCTCCCGTAATCAAGCACGCTTAGTTTGGGAACCTAGTGGTTGGATGTACATGAAGAAAGAACATTTATCTTATGTGGTTCAGTGCATACCAATCCTATCTGGGGAAGATCCTGTGTGGGTTAGAACATAGTGATCCTGTGTGGGTCAGCACATATCGATCATGTGTGGGTCAGATCCTCTAAGGGTAAGTGCTCACCAATATTGTGTGGGTCAGCGCATATCGATCTAGTGTGGGTCATTTCCTGTGTGGGTCAGTGGGGGTTAGTTACCTATCGATCCTGTGTGGGTCAGAGGTAGTTCTACTTAACAGAATAAGATGATATAACCTTAGACTAGTCATATGTACTTTTGTACTTATGTTATACCTTGCATGAGATGAGTCCTTACCTTCGTGGTGATACCTTTGTGGAATTCTTTTGGGTGGCATACCTGGGTGGTACTTACCTTCGTGGTGATACATTTGTGGTATTCTTCTATGTGCCATACCTATGTGGTGCTTTCATTCATGGTGATACCTTTGTGTTATTATTATATGTGTCGTACTTGTGTGGTACTTTCCTTCGTGGTGAATCCTTAGTGGTATTCTTCTATGTGATGTACATGTGTGTTACTTTCCTTCGTGGTGATACCTTGGTGGTATTCTTCTATGTGGTGTACATTTGTGGTACTTACCTTCGTGGTGATACCTTTGTGGTATTCTTCTGTGTGGTGTTACCCTTGTGGTACTTACCATTGTGGTGTTACCTTCGTGGTATTCATTCGTTCATGTAATTGTTGAGCATTGAGCTAATGAGTTGGGCCTTGTGTTTCTTCATCAAAGAGATGGGATTACTTGATAACATAGGTATAGGTATGGGCATATACCTAAGTAGGGTTGACAGTTGTTTTCATGCTTTTTGGTTTATCTTTTCTGGATTTTGTGTGTCCTTTGGGGATCTCAGAGTCTATATTGAGTGTTGTTTTACTCACCCCTACACGGGTTATGCCTGCACCTTGTTGTGCTTGGTTCAGACGAAGGACAACATTTACAGAGGATAAGAGTACCAGAACTAGAGGTAGCTCAGAGGTGGACCATAGATGTGGCATACCGCAAAGATGACTGTTCGAGAGTTGTACCTACCCTCTAGGTAGGATCCTTGGTGGGAGTTTACAGGATCTGTTCAGTTTACTTGTAATTTCTAGTTTTCATGTACTTTCCAGTGGGGCTTGTATACTCTCCCCTTTTAAATACTGTACAAACTCTTTTTACTATTCAATTTACTTGTGTTCGAATCGTGTTGTGTGCTTAGTTGTGTGAGTTACAGGTTATAAAGGGAATCCCATCACAATTTAGGAAATACACCTTTGGTGTTAGTCACCAGCCCCTATCCTATGGAAGTCGGGCTTGGGGTAGTCACGGCATGGGCCCCGGGGGACGGTTCGTGGCAGATAAAATAAGGATAAGATTAGTTTTGTATGTTTCTTTGAGATAATAATTATTTTTTAATAATAATAATTTTTTTATTTTTTAGAGATGGATTAATTAACATTAATTCTTACACAACACATACACAATATTTTTCAATTTATATAAAAATAAAATAATTGTAGTTGAAAATATTAAAAGTAACAAAATTTGTATTAATAATTGTGTAAAATTATTTTTTAGATAAATATAAATTTATATTTATGCTCCATTTTTTTAATATAATTTCATTTCAATCAGGTTGTATTTGACGTCAAAATTTGTAAATAGTATTTAAAATGTCATTAAGGGTATCATATATTAAATAATATTTTAATAAAGTAGTTAAATTTCAAAAAAGAATATTAACTTTAGCAAAGTGATTTTTCTTGGTCTATAATATCTATCATTTTCCCCTAATGGGTTTCTTTTCGTTTTATAGTAACTATATTAACCAACAAAGAGGAAAAATTTTTTATATCATGATAATTTTCAAAGGGGTTAATAGGGGTCAAAACAATGAGATAGTGGTGAAAACACCACATAAACTCATCTAAATATTATTGGATGAGATTTTTTAGAAATATACTCATCTTAGATTTTGAATATATCAATTTATATCCTCTCTAAAATGAAAATAAGTTTCTATTAATTTAATATTTTAAACGATTGCAATGGTGCCCCTCTACTCACTTATAAAAGGGAACCTTGTCTAATTCCTTATTCAAATGTTTGATCCATATATATCATAAAGTAAATACCATAAAACCTTAAAAATTATATCTTTAGGAAATAGATCTTATATTATCTCATTAATACAATTGTTTCAATGCATATGGTGTAATCCAAAAGTGGCTTCTCAATCAAGCGATATTACTCTTAACTGAATACTTTCAATTTTATTTCTTATTCTACCAGCACTAAATAAATGGTATCCATTTTAAAATAATTAACTGAGTATATTAAATACATTTTTTTTATTTTGTAAAAAATATTATCCAATACCATTCCATCCATTTTTCAAAAAGAAAACATCATATGTCTGTATGTGTGGACTACCACTTCTATGATATGATGTGTTTGATTTTTCCTCAAAATTTCAAATACATGCTTATAATAATGGATTTAATTAATATATACTATACTAATGATATTATTATGATTCTTTTATTTTAAATTATTATTTATTTTTTCATTCTATCCATAATAAAATAGAAACATCAATCTAGCATGCATAGGGACTACCATCTCCATGAAGTAGAGTAATTTTTTTTCACTGATATGTATAAATAGATACAAATGTTTATATAATGCGAAAATATTATACTAATTTAATGGTTTAAATTCTGTATATTTTCAAACCACAATAAATTATATGGACCAAGCCTTATAAATGTAATCATGAATGAAAGATGGTACAATTATAACCCATAATTCTGATTTTAATAATGAATTATGAATAAATAGGAGATAAGATGTTATAAGTAAATTATATATGGAATTAAATATATTATAATGGTTATATTATATATTTATAACTAATATTTATTTATGATAAATGAGGTTTTAATTTGTCTGAATAAATATGAGACTTGAGTTATAGGTTTCTCATCTCATTTTTATTCACGTGAGACATATATCGTATTAACTATTTTTTTTAATTTCAGTGTTATATATACATCCCATTAATGTAATTTATGATTTATTTTATGATAATTATATGATTTATTAACATCCATATAATCTTACATATTTCATGAGGTTCAAGTTCATAGATTAAAAAAGTTTTATTTGTTTATCTTCACAAATTTTCATCTATGGGAAAAATGATATGTTTTGAACCCATATTATTTTATGAGTTCAATAAAATGTCTATTTGATAAGTTATATCATGAATTTTATTATGTTCATGATTTTTATGTTTTATTTAAATTTATTTATTTCAAAGTGGTTATGATTCATATGTTACCAAAAGCTATAAGGATTTTTGTTTCAATCTCATTTTAATCGATATTGTTAGTGCTTGAATATCCACTTAAGAAAATTATATGATTTATCACTCCAAAATATCATAAAATATCTTCCCTTATTGTTATTTTTTAATATATATATTTTTTTAATACTACTAAATTTATGTTCTATGCATACAGAAATAATGTTTTCAGAAATTGTAATCATTAATTCTCTCTTTAGTTGGGAAATTTTTTCTTATATGTATATATTTTCATTATAACAATATAAATAATGATTTTTAATGTTATTAAATGATTTATAATATTATTTCCGGAGCATTTTGAATTATTAAAAAATGTTTAAATATATTCTTAATATTTTTTCAGAACATGGTTCTTTTTAATGAATTTTTTAAAATAATCGTGTTCTTATTATTAAGTTATGGAAATAATTTACTACTATCTAGGTTGATCAATGATTTGATTATTCCATTAAAAAAAATCATTGTTAATATAAATAATTTTCCCATATTTTTTTAATTTTTTGGATTTTATATAATTTGTTTCAAAATGAAACCATTATTTTCTACAAGAAATATTTTTGGAATAATTTAAATAATTTTTTCTATTATTAAAACATCATTTTATGTTACTTATGATTCACTGGGGATATTTTCCAATTATACTATCTATATTAATTATCTCAATGGCTTATGACTATGAGGATGTAATATTCAAAAACACATTCATTTCCCATGGGTTAGGCTATAAGCAAATGATAAAATGTTTATAAACTCATTTCATTTCTATAGTTACTCATGTATAAAATGATGAAGTTTTTATGAAAATGTGGAAAACATGTGTATGGTACATGTAATGTTAAAGGTGGTTCCATTATATACCTCCAATTAATTTTGTATGCTTTATATATCATGGAATAACTAGGGGAAATGAATTTATGTGATTTATCCCCTATGGGAATTAGGTAGGGAAGCCTGATCTACTATGATATAGAAAACATGTGGTATGTATGATCTTATATAATATAGAAAATTGATGGTGATACATGTTCCAATATGATATATTGGTATTGATTGTTATCCATGTGATATGATATGGTTTCGAAGTCAATGTAGGTTCCACTTTTTATGGCATTTGATTTATGATTATGATTTAAACTCATGGCTCATGATGACTCTTCACTCATATGATTCTAGTCATTATATGTGATAATAATTTATTCCATGACTTTTGTTTATTATTTATTAAAATTTGGGTTTAAAAATTTTAATTTATTATCACATAACCATGAACTTATGATTAGGTTATTGTTACCCATGAGAATTTATTAATATCTCCCATGTTTTCCCTTACTGAGCATAAAACCTAACACATTATTATGTTTCCTTTCCCTGG
This sequence comes from Viscum album, assembly GCA_963277665.1. NCBI lineage: Eukaryota > Viridiplantae > Streptophyta > Magnoliopsida > Santalales > Viscaceae > Viscum > Viscum album. Next base: position 1,859,460,880 of record OY728160.1, read on the forward strand.
GATATGAATAATATTTTTATTTAGGGAATTTCTAAGAAGAGTTTTATATGAGATGATAATTGGGGTGATTTTTGATAAACATTATGAAATGATATGGAAATTGTTCTAATCCCCAAGGAAACTAAACATTTATTTCTCTAGAATGGATTATAATTTTATATAAAAGATATTAATAGCTTATGATATAAAATATTTATATGAAATGGTTGGGCCATATTTTTTGGTATCATAGAATGGTTTGGATAGTAATTAAAAATTAAATTTAGAAAGGTTTATAGGACCCCTATGTCATAATTCTATGTATAAGATAAAAAAATGATTTGATAAGGTGGATATTATGTCACTTTCCAATAAGTTCATACTTTTATGCATACTAAATGTTGATTTGGTTTGGTATGAAATGGATATGTGGGTCATAACCTTCAAAATAGATGATTGAGTATATCTCACCCATAAATTTGGAGTATGGTGAATGAGAAATTATAATGCATATGGATTGATTATTTTGGGGTATATGATAATTTGATCATATTGATGACCATGTAATTTATTATTCCTTAAATTGAAAAGAGGTTATATTAACTTACATCACTTTAATGATTTATGGAATAAATTAAATTATTTTATTTTTAGAATGATGAATGATAAAATTTTTGGAATGTTTTACATTTTTATTGCGGTTTTATTATGATTTGGGTTATTTTGGGAACGTATTATCATGTTTTGATGAATATTTTGTCGTGGTATTCATTAATTTTTCATTTTACATAATGGATTTCTTTCTATTGTTTTTGGGATTTAAGTAAATTTTATTATGGATATTTATGTACCTTATTTATATTTTTTTTTAATTTTTTTACACATTTTATGAGAGTCATCAAGTTAACCATTTTGGGAATGGTTGAAATTTGTATTTTATTATTGTTGTTTTTGATGTTAAAGTATTATATTAATCAATTTTTCATAACCTATTCAAACCATTTTAGATATGATAAAAACTATAGATTTATGGAAGGAATTTTTAGTATATTATTGATCTTATTAGCTATTAAAATTTATTTTTTTCATCATACATGAAAAATACATCTTGACTGTTCATTTCATGGAGTAAGAGATGAATAAAAAATTTATAAAATCATAGCGCTTTCAAGAAATTGAGCCTATTTAATACATAAAATTATAGTGTTTTTTAATTTTATTTTCTATCATGATATTAAAATAATCGCTCAAGTCTAGGAAAATGATATTAAAATAAAAAATATATCCAATTATATTAATTTTTGATGAATTGATATTATTTTAACTCGTCACTGATTCACTGTTGTGTGGTCATTAAAATTCTCAGGAACATGTTATCTATGACTTCATATTAGTACATAGTAATTATTTTCTCCTCGATGTATATATTTTCAAATTATTGTAGTTTTCACCTTAACTAAAACCAAATTACAAGTAATTTCTGGTAACCATTAAATTTCCCACTTTCTATTTTCAAAGGTGGTTTTATTAATCCATTTCACAAAGTGGATTCCCAACAAATGTATTTTCAAATATTGAAACCATGATTACTAAGTTAAAAATTGTGAGTGAGAAATTTATTTATGGGGTTATAATTTAAAACCTAGAGATTCATGAATGTATCCTTCCATAAATAAATTATATGTGTTTGATATATTTCTGGACACACAACACTAATCTTAAAAGAAATCATGATAAAATATATCATTGTTATTAAATTAAAGGGTATGAATCAGATTAGACACATTATGAATACCATATATAATTATTTAAATTATTTAAATTTTATTTATTAATTCATAATATATAATCACTCAATTTTTATTAAATTCTTTTTAAGCATAAAAAATACGTCTTCTTGAAAAATGTTTTTTTCTGCATTATTTTACAGTAATATTATAATTAATTTCAATCAATTTTAATAATTGTTTTTAGAAATGTTATATAATTTTTGGATTTATCATATAAATTTTCTCATAGAGTGCATTTTTTGTATTTTTCTAAAATATATTATTTTTGGTTGAATAATGAAAAATGATTATTTTCATAAAAAAATTATTTCTTAAACTAAAAAGTTAAAATATTCAATTATTTTTTGAATCTAATATTAATGTATCCTATTTATACATTAATTTATAAATTCCCATTAATTACAGAATAAATATCAGTATACTATATTTTTCTACAAGATCTTTTTTGTGCTTATTTGTTTTTCTAAAAATTGATTAAATGTGAAGAATTTTTTTTTATTTTAATTGATTAAATAACTCATGAATGATTAATTATGTACACGAAATTGATAAATTATACGTCAAATAAAATTTTTTTACATTCAATTTATTGTTTTAATAGTCATGGAATAAGAGAAAATCAGTGTTATGCTTAAATACCCATTTTTTTTAAAACAACGTTCGTTGTGATTGACATGATTATTTCAAAATTAATATCTGAAAAATATGTGAATTTAATCATTAAAATTAGAATTTATTTTTTGAATATGGTGGATAAATGTTTTTATTAGGTCCCTTTTTCACATTTTGAGAAGTATCTTGATAAAAAAACTCAGATCACCAAGTAAAAAACGTGGAAAACAGAGATAATATTTTCATGATAAGGCATTAACTATTCTCTAAAATTTTTAGTTATATAATTTCTTATGTCATTTATACTATGATATTACAAGATTCAAAGATATAGATACATGTCTCAATTTTTCTTTGATTATGACCATTTTGTTATTTTATAAAAATGATAATTATAAAATGTCACTCTATTGATTTTAATGTCTCTATAATTTTTTATAAGGATAAAAAGTTTTTAAATCTAGTAATAGATATTTATATGAAATATCAATTGATTTTGTTATCATGGTATTTTAATTTTAATTTTTAGCGATGAAATAATATCTTTAAATTGTTTTTCAATATCAAGACAATATATGTTCATGTAATAGAAAAAGATACCGTTTTTTAAAATATTAAAATTTATAAAAGGTGAATGAATTATTGGGTTCAAGGTGATGTTAATCAAATTTAATGATTTTAAAACTACTCACATTCATTCTAATATAAAGGATAGAAAAATAAATATGTTTCCTTATATTTTATTGGAAGATGGATCTTATATTAGGGAACTTTAGGTGGTTGGGGGCTTGGTAGTAGATCATTTTAAGTCCCCTCTAGCAGATTTCAATCCTCTCATGATGGAAGGATACCTAAGTGGCCATGATGATCTATTCTATTTCATCCCTTGGGAGGTTTCAAATATGATGAATTTCTGTATATGGGGAATATTGAATAAAAATGAAATTTTAAAAGATATATTTTCCCTTAACCCTAATTGTTCACCAACTTTAGATAGCTTCCTGGGGTCATTTAATGTGATTTCTTGTTCTCTATTTAAATATGAAATTTTTGGCATGATCAATGTTTTTCTGGGGGTGACATTCTTCATGTTCCATGTGATACCACACTAATTCTAATCAATAATTTGGAGGATCCCTCCATTTGATTAATTTTAGACCCATAAGAATGTATAATTTTTGATATAATGTTTTGGATAGTATTTTAAATTGGAGTCTCCCCTCTTATCTTTCCACAAGGTTTATCTTGAATAGCCTATCTTTAATAGATGTCTTCATCCAAAATTGTGATCAAAATTGTTCCTGAGATACAAGAAGAATTTAATATTAAATCCTCATGCTCTAATATTGAAATTAAAATCAATATGGATAATAAAAATGACTTATTACAATATTAATTCATCGCCAGAGTTCGGGGTTTCATGGGATTATTTTTTTGGATGATTGACTTATTTTTTATCCGCCTTAATTACCCATGGGTTTCAATCTCTTTTCTGGGAATGCATTATGGAGACATCAAACCCACTATATGTATCTAGAAAGGAGATCTTTTAACTCACACCTTATTTTTAATGGTCTAGGATGCTCTATAAAATGTCATCAATAGGTATGTGGATAATGGGAACATACTCCCCTATCATTGAAGAACACAATTAAACGGTGTTTCTTAGCTTCACTTCATGAATGAAATGATATTATTTCTTAATGTGAGTTATATATATATTAATAGATTAAAAATGTTTATTGATTTTTATACAAAATGTAAGTGATAATTTTCAATCAGGAAAATATCAACTTCTTAAAATCGGGATATTATGTTGAGAGATGATCAAGGATTTGGGAGAAATGATTAATAATTCTCAGTGGATCCTTCCACTTGGAATATATTTGTGTACTGTTATCCTTAGGAAGACCCTTCATCCATCACATTGATGGACTTAATGACACGATCACCATCCCGATCAATAACTGTAAGGATCAGTTCTTATACTTTGATGACATAGTCAATTTTCTTAATAGATTCCTCAAATAGATCCCCATGCATTTTTTTTATCCACTAATGGTTCTCTGTATAGTAATGATAAGGGTTTAAAAATATGGTTCTTGGTTTATATATAATACCATGAAATTGAGTAAAGACACATTGAATCTTGGTGTTATATGTATTGATTAGTTAGTAGGGTTTGGAGTGAGGAACTTTCCAACCACCATGCATAGCCACCAAGATAAACATGCATTAGAGGTCAACGAGGAAAAATATCTTTAGTGTAGGTTGATTGTTAATAAATATGGGAGTGATTTCTCTCACCTTAAGGGATATGACTCCAGCTTATGTAAAATGATTTTTTTACATCTGCTTGTGCTTCTTGACCACTCTCATTGGATCATCGGGTACGGTAACATATATTCTTAGACCCCCCCCCCCCCCCCCCAATTAGGTTAAAATGAATATAGTCTTCCAGGAGAACCTAACACATGGAGAATCCATTGTGTATGCTAGAAAACATTATGATTATATTATTTCCTTCTGGAACATCATCAATGGGAAATTTTTATTAGTATCATACTAACCAATGATAATCACATATGTGTTTTCCCTAGTTCTTGTATGGTATTTTTCGGCTTAGAAAATTAATATTACAACTTATTTATTCGAGCGAGATCATGATGGTAAGGGAGGGAGTCTCATTGGTGCAAAAAATACCATCAAAGTTCAATTTTCTTGATTTTTTCCTTCAGAACCATACCTTACCCACTAATTAGGGGATATAGGGAAAATATGTTAACCATTCATCCATGTTCCATTATTTTTAGAATCCAAACATGGAGTATATATATCATAATTTCATTGAATTCTAGTGGGATTCATATGCTTTCCATGCCCTCAGAGAGTTCATAGGAATTCTCTCTCATACGATCATAATTAATAACTTCTTCCAGTGGTGGTTCCATTGTGTGGGATCCAATAATCATAAGAAGAAGTCGAAATATATCCTCATGGTAGTATGATGTTGGTGTATTTTTAGCAATTGTAATATTGAAAATTATTATGGTTTCTCCAAATCAAGAATAGAAATTGTAGTAATAAAATGTAGAATAAACCCCGTGTTTTCTTAATGAAATTCATGGAGCTGGATCTGTACTTAAGTTTGCAAATGGTACATTGGGCCTCATACCCTATGACTATGACTTCTCCATGTTCATTCACCGGGTGAATAATATTCCCACACCCACAAGTATCAAGCATAAAAAAATGGTTCATACATATAGGGGATCATGAGGGGGAGTTTTCATTCTTAATACAGGTGTTGTTACCATTTTTGAATTCAATTCAGCCTTCAATAATTATAACTCTTTCACTATGGAAGCAAAAGTTATTCCCACCTGTGTGTATTTTTTCACTCCAACGGTATAATCCTATCATCAGTTTAAAATGACTCCAAAATTTTTAAATCACTCCAAGATCACTCTACTAATCCTTTTTAATTATTTACTATATCTATAATTGGAAAATTTTCATTGATAATCAAACTCTTCTTTTCCATACTTGGTAGGAATGAAACAAGGTCGTTGACATCTTAGCCTTCTAATTTTCTTCTAGCCACCCTATTTCCACATTCACAAGTACTAGGACCCTCACTCAAGAGTGTGTTGAAATTTTTAGGGGTAACACTCTTGGGATGCATTATTTTATGCACCCATTAATTCTTCTTAATTTTGTTTTTGCATTGAAATATTAATAAAATGCAATACCATTGGTATGTTTATTAAATAATGTAGTATTAAATGAATTAAAATTCTAAAAATATATATTCATTAAATTAAAAGGTATATGGCATATCATATCATCTATTTCCAAATTAGTGGTCAATGTTTCTATTATAGTCTCATTATTTACCCTTAAATAGAAAAAACATTGATACAAACACTCGATAAAAGGGTTAATGAGGGTCAAAAGTGAGGGATAAGTTCTAAAACTGAACAAAACATGGACCAATATTATTATATGATTTTAGTTAGACTTACGCTCACACTATATTCTGAATATATCAATTTATAACCTTCTTAATTGGAAGATAAATATTTTATTATAACATTTTATATTTTATCAAGGGTTACCACTTAAATATAAAAAGAACAATCTCTCTATTATTATTCACAATGATTGATCCTTCTAAGTAATCCATTCCCAACCCAAATTATTTTCTAACATACATACACATTTCCCATGTCTTTTATTATTTTCCAAACAACATTATTTCAAGGAACATGGTGTAAGAAAAAATAGGTTTCTATTGAATAATTATAACTCTTAATAGATTAATATAATTTTAAGTTTTTTTCTACCTCATAAAATATATGGTATAAATTATAAAATAAATAATTAAGTATCTAAAGAATAATTAATTGTTACTATAATTATGGAATATTCATTATCAACCTATATTCCCTCATATAGGAAAATAAAACATCCCTCGTATATACATGTAGACTACCACCTCCACAAAAAATGTGTTTCATTTTTAATAAACATATCACATTGATGGATATACTGAAGAATTTACTAAATATATCAAATATTCATGTTATTTATATATTTTTTAATTTTAATTATAATTTTTAATTTTTATATCTATCAAAAATTGGAAACATCACTGAAACATGTGTAAAGACTACCATCTTCACGATGTGATGTAATTAATTTTTCATCACCACATTATATTCTAATTTAAAAAAGCATATATAAAGAATAAATATTAAATATTAAAATAATGATTAAAATTCTATATTTTATGGAACCAGGATTAAAGTACAATAATAGGGACTTCCTAACTAGAATATTAATAAAAATGGAGTCATTATCACATGGAATAATGATTTTAATAAAAAAATTAATAAGTGAGAATAATATATTATAAGTGAATGATATATGGTATAATATATTTGATAATCTTTCTAGGATATATTAATAAATAATTAATATTTACTATATAGTATTTTCAAATACATAAGAATTAGGGTGAGATATGAGATAAGGGTTTGTCATCTAACTTTTATTTTTGCGAAACATATGACATATTCACCACATGTTTCCTTTATGTGTTGTATATTCCTTTATGTGTTGTATATTCTTACCATGAATGTATTTTATGATTATTTTAATTAAATTTATGGATATTTTATTAATAATAATAAATTTATATCATTTAATAGGTTTTGTTTATGATATTAACAAACATTTATAGGTATATCGTCTCAATTTCACTTCTTTGGGACAAATGTTATATTATCAATATATATTATTTTATGAGGTGTATCCACTTCCCATTTGATATTTCATTAATTAATATATTTTGTTTAACAGTATTCAATTTTCCATTTGATGTTTTTTCTTTAAAATGGGTCATGATTAAGAAGTTTCCAATGTGTTAGGGATTTATGTTTTAATCCCATTTTAATTGTGGTTATTTATGCTTAAATTTACATTAATAGAAATTTTATGATTTATCTCTTAAAAATATCATGACTATTATTAAAATATGGTTATTCATCAGTATTAAAAGTTCATGTTTCATTTATATTTCAATATTTACAAAATATATTGAAAAACAATTTAAACAAACTAAATTTTTATCATCAGTGGGGAATATCTTCCATAGATTACTATATAATAACTAAAAAAATTAAAATATTGATATTTCATATATTTTAGTGATTTTTAAAAATTTATTTTCAAATTTAGTATTTGTTTTAAATTTTTTTAAAAATAATAGTCTTTTAATTTTGTGAATGATGTGATTTTTACTGATGGTGTGAATAGAATATTTATTTTATTGATTAAAACCTTAATTAAATTTACCATTCTAAATACCACTAAAATATTTGAAAAATTCATTATATGTTTTCATTTTTATTTTCAAAAAAACATAATATTTGGAAATTTTCTGAATTCAAATAATTGGTTTCAAAATAAAATCAGATATTCCTCAAAAAATATTTCAGTGATACTTTAAATAAAATTTTAATATATAATAACATCATTTAATGTTACTTATGATTTTTATGTAAATAAAATCCAATGATACCATCATTATTAATTCTTTGGATGTTTTATGATTAAGATAACAATATTTTTAAGAACCCCATTCATTTTCCATGTTATGAAATTATGAAATGAAGAAATATTTATGAAACATGCTTCTTTTCAAGAGGTTATAAGTTAATGAAATGATACATTTTTTATGATATTATCATAAACATATGTATGGTTCTATTAGGTTATATTTGGTTCGATTAAATCCATCTAGTTAATTGGGTAAATCCTTATATATTAAGAAATAATTGTGGTAAAAATTATTATATGTAGGATTCACTATAGAAAATTGGTACGGATTCCTAATCCACTGTGATATAGAAAACATCTGGTGATGGATGATCCTATATGATATTAAAAATAAGTGGTGATACATTATCTTCTATGATATTATGGACTTTTTAGTTAACTATAAAATATGATATGGTTTTTATTCCTACGATGGTCCCACAATTTTATTATGTATTTTTATACATCTGATTTGAAATCAGTTCTCATTACGATCCATTACACTTATGATTAGATTATTTTAAATTGACAATGTTTTCAACAAATATTTTTTGTTTATGATTTATGATATATTGGCAATGAAATTTATAAGTTATGATCGTGTCTTTGTGCCTTTATGATTATTTTATAGCCACTTTTGATATTGAATTATCATATATTTAACATTACTGGTCATTTGGGTTTACTGTTACTTATGTTTCTTTTAGCGATGATATAAATAATTTTTACATGTCGGAAATTTATTATATGAGTATACTATAGGAAGATCATTATGGTATATGTTGGTGATCATTAATGAAAACATATTTTCATAATTTCCAATGAATCTAAAATAATATAATTAGGTAATGGTTCATAATTATGTGTAAAGGATATTCATCTGATAAGATGTAATATCGATGTTTGAAATGATTATGTATCCTAGGGAGAGGCGATCATGTGTTTATTTCTACAACAAGGGACCTATCAGTTGAGAATGTTCATTCCCAAAGATGTGGTCTACAGGGTATCAATATCCCACTACAAATACCAATATATATATATATTTACATGGAATTTATTTAAGTAATAGATGTGTAACTATCCCTAAAACCATTGAAAACTATTATATCCACCTATACGTAGGTATAATATTATACATAATAGTCTAATTTGGAATCCTATTTTGCAGAAAAACAATCCATCAAGTTGTGGGAACTCAATGAAATACCTCACCACAAAGGGCTAGATACTCTCTGCCATATATAGATATAGTCATCCAGATAGCATCACTTATTCAACACACCTACTCTTGCAAATTAATCATGTTGTAGTTTATATGTCTCTTATCCAAATACCAAATGGAGATAATGTCTCTATCAATTAATATATCAAATTCCATGTTATCTCATATTGGATATTGGGGTGACTACAAGAAATACTTCATGAATAATAATGAGTGTGATAATGATAGACTATAGAAAAATTTATACACTAATATGATACTTATTTTTTCCTCCACTTAAAACTCCAAACATCTCTTTCCTCAATCTATATACTGAATGAAAAATTCCATTGGTAGAATCTATTTTTTTGGAACAAGTTTGTTTGAATTTGGGTTATGGATGCTCAGATAATATTATTAGTTTTTTAAAAATTTTCATTAAAAAATATAAATTCTATATGAATGTATTATTGATCATAAAAAAGTACTATAATACTCAGAGGATTAGATTCCATCTTGTTAAAAAAAATCTATGGGTCTCAGTTTTATATTCTAAATAATTGACTTGATCATGTGGTTTTCGGACTCACATTATGTACGAAATGATATTATTTATCAAACTGAAAATTTATATTACATTATCTAATTATTTTAATATATTTGATAATAAAATGGCACTTCATTTCAATTTATTATGTCTCTAATGTCAGGAATTTATTTAAAAAACGTTGATCCAAAAATTGTTAAAGAACGGTGTAGAAATGGTTCTGTAATTTAGATGATTCTATGTCAATCGAAAGGTTCCAAACGTCATGAAACAATATTGATTGAAGACGGATCATATAGAAGATGAAGATATACGATTCCAGTGTCTTCTAGTCATAATTAATCTATGTAAGAATACCCAAAAACAAATTTTATAAGATGGTTGGGATGTTTGATGTTATTGAATCTGATGTCTTTCATAAGTAATTGTTGACTGATCCAACATAATGGTAAATTAATTGGACTTTCCAGTTCACTGAATATTCCTATTCATAGGATCAACCATCATTTTCAAAGAATCAGTTTGAACGAATTAACAGATGACACAGAACCATTAGACATAGAGCACCACCAATCCATCAGAGTAATTCTAAAACTAGTCCTTCAGAATTAAGGGTTTCTATAAATAGAGCATTATATGATAATTTTTATCAAAGTTAGATCATCCTTTTTGTATGAATTGGTAGAGGAGTTGATTAATATGTCAGATTAGTTTGGACCTATTAATGTGAATATTTTCAGAGTATGATCAAACATACATATCATAATAATATAGTAAACAATTTTCAAAAAGCTATGAACTATTTAAATTGTTTAATGAATCATTAGAAAAGATGTGATGCTGATTAATGTTAAGGAATTATATTCCAATCCCTCATACATTTAGTTATACTAATCTATTATTAGATGCAGGATCATAATCATTAGAAATTTTTTAATAAGTAATTGAAAATGGAAAGTTTTTTGGAAGATGATGTTGAATTATTGTCAGTTTACATGGAAATATTTAGATTTATTAATAATTTCTGTGGGAAAATAGTAGAACAATTTTATTGGAAAAATATTAACATGATAAAGAAATGTAAGTCTAATGATGAATGGGATGGGGACTATGACACTTCCTATAAATGTGACTTTGACTTTTGTGTTTTTCACTTTGGTTATCTCTTGGTATGAGGGAATGTGGGCTTGTATGACCCCGTCAACGTTCCTGTTGTCTTTTCTTTTTCTGTTCTTAATAATAAGGTTTATTCTCTCACCTTTCAGTTATAAGTCTAATGATTTTTCAATAATTTTTACAGATGAATTTTTTCAATATTTTATTTGGTTTAGAGTATCAGATTGAGAAAAATAGTCAGATTGGAAAACAATATTGGCATGATTTTTATATCAAACTAGAGATATGATTATATGTTCTATGAAGTATAATGTTGTGGAAATATTTTATTTGTTTTGAGAAGAACACAAAAAAATTTATAATCACTAAAATAGACAAAGATGATGTGGAAATTAATGTCAAAATCAATGATCCTGAAATTTTATTGATTGGGAAAATATTTTTGGGTTCCCATCATTTCTATTTTAAGGTATCATATAAATTTAATTGGAAGTATAATTTACTTTATTATGAATACATTGTTCATGTGTGGGAGAGAGTGAGAATACTCTTGGTCTTGTGGTTGAAGATTTGTTGTTGGATAGTGTTTCCCTACAAATATTTCTTGGACAGAATAATTTTAACGAAGAGGCCACCTAATTAGACTGATCTATTGGAATGGAATTTATTGGTAAATAATGATTTGTTAGAGAATTTTTTATAGAGTTCATTTTTGATCGTTTTTTCCAAAACAAGGTACCGAATAGAGAAATCAGACTGAATCATCAGACATTGTTTTCATATGAAAACCAATTATGTTTTTTTACCTGATACTTGGAATGAAAGTAATTATTTATGATTTTATGATTTTTAATAGTGGATTTTGTTTAATAATTAGAGTGAAATGAATGGAACAATCTTTTGAAGGATTCTGAACAATTTAAAAAACTTTTGTTAAATCATTCATTTTATATGAATCACATGAACTATTTTATTGTTCACAGTTCAACATAAGTGTAAGGGGATTTACTACTACCTAAATCCATTCAAAATTACTTTTTTACAGAGGATTTTTTGGTATTGTATTATTTAAAAACAATTTCATGGACAATATACTATTATTTACTAGTTATCCTTTTAAATACATGTGTTTTTGTGGATGTGTAATTTTTTTTTTGAACAATGTTATATTTATTAAATATAAGTATAAGGTTCATATAAAAGAAAAGAAACGCAAAACAAAAGTTTATCTTTAATTCATCCCCTACCTCTCTCGTTGATACATTGATCCAATTTGGTCCATTTGAATTGGTATTAGAGTAATGCTTCCCATCATTTACTCTTTAATGAATATATTAAAGAGAAGTTGATATGGATAATTTAAATTTTGAGATTCATATGATGATTACAATATTTGACAGAATAAACTATCATATCTATGACAATATAATGTTTCATTATCTTATTACTCATTGGTATGATGTTTTGGAATCTAATATAGTTAGAATTTCTCCTCTTCTGTAAAATGTGCCACATACATCTATGGATAAGATGGATCTCGAGAATGATGGAAGCTCTCAGAATTCATTCCTCTTATCATGTTCTAAAAGTTGATTCTTTAATTTTAAATGGGTTTATACTACTAATCATATCTCAGAGAATTTGAATGTATTATGAATCAAACAAGATGGTGAATAATGAAATGTTACAAATCTATAGTTTAACTTTTGAAGATCTTAAAATTATTTAGTCTGAATAGATTAGAGATTTATTTACATGGATTAATGATATTTTTATCACAATAATATCTCCTAGTGAGAATCTATAAGATTCAGCTTTTGTTTAAAAGGCCATAAGAATTCTTCCTAATGAGTTTGATGCCAAATTGTTTTTTTATTATATAGATATCATGAAACTCTAACATTGGATGAACTTGATCGCATGCTCATTACATATGAGATGATAAGGATGAATTTTATGACATAAAAAACAAATTTTGAATAAGAAATTTTCACCTATTATTCTAAAAATGGAATTTTTAAGTTGATTTTTGAAGAATAGGAAGATCATGACTCTGAGTTTGAAAATGATGTTACTAAAAATCATTGATGAAATTATCTCTTTCACTTATAAAAATTTTAAAATAGTTATAGTAATGTATAATGGGAAGCTACCCATAAAATATTTTTAATGGGAAGACACCCATAAAAGATTTCTAATGGGGAGTTATTGGGCACATTTATGTGAAATTACCTTGAAAACAAAATGATAAAAATATTGATTAAGATGATAGAAGGCCAATAACATCATATAAGGGGTATTGTAATATAAAAAATATAATTATAGTGAAAAAGATAAAATTTTCTCCAAATCCAATAGGTGAAGGTTTTTTTCTATAGATGATGAAGTATAACATAGTGAATTTAAAGAGTAAATGTTTAATGATGTTTCTAAATAAAATAATTTCATTGAAATATTGAATAGTGAAGATTTTGTAAGAAATATTTCGTAAGAGGATATATTGAGATCGTGTTTCTTCTTAATATTTAATTTAACTAATTTTTAAGAAATATTTTAATACATTAAAGAAAATTTATGAAGATGAAGAAAGATAATACTCTTGTAAAAAATCAAGAATGCCTTCCATAAGACAAACCTAATTTTCTAAAATATGTTTTTTTATAAATAATTTTCTTTAAAACTAATTAAATCATAATCACCATCTTGAATTAATGTTGATATAAAATGAGGATGAGTTGGATCTTTTTTAATTAATGTTTCTTAAAAATAAACAGTGAAATTAGAGTTTCAGGAACAACATCATTGAAGTTGGTAAATGTTTTGGAATGTTAAATCCTGATAAAAATCACCAAATTAAACTTAAAATGATGGAAATAATGTTAAAAATGTTCATATGAAGAAGAATACTGAAAAAACCATGTGTGTGGCCAAAAAAATTGTTTGAAGTTCATAAGATTCTAAAATTTATGAGCCAAAAACAAATCATTTCAAAACATATGATTCTAATAAAATTAGAGAGAAATATGAATTTAAGAAAAAGAGTTGCAATGTTAAAAAATGTTTTTTGGTTAAAATATTAATGACATTACAGATAAAAAAGAAGGTGGAAAACATTTTCAAAATTCCAGAAAATATAGAATTTATATAGGTAAATATTATTTCTATTTTTATTGCCAGTATTTTTATAGATTTATTAATATTAAAAATAAGGGTTATTTTATCCAACTAAATTACATTAACCCCATGGGTTACAAAAATGAAATATTGAGGGGGATTCAATCTTCTCAAATAATTAATTCTTAAAAACTTTCTTTGAAATATGAAAATTTGTTCCAACCATTTGAAAAAATTTGTGAAATATTTAAAAACCTAAACATATTGTTGATGGGTGTCTTGTTTTTTTACTAGGATAACAACATGATTTAAAATTTCTTAGAAGTGTTATATAAATAAGGATAAAGAAAATGAAAATTATCATAATATTGAAAATTATCTCAAATATATAAAAGGAGTATGAACATAGAATTTGTATAGTGGCTCATCCTCATGTATGATAGGAACTATTATTTTTTCAAATGATAAATCAATCACAATCAATGGAATTGGATCCTCTATTAATGGGGATGAAAATTAGAAATCCAAGGAATATTTTTTATTAATGGGTTAAAAAAATTAGTTTCCTCAACATTATGATGAATGAAATATGGTTTTTATTATAATATATGTTTTTTCATGGAAATATAGGAGGATGAAAAATGTTTTATAAAAGGAAAACATGAAAATAAATCTTGTTTCAAGTTAGTGAATTTCAGAATTCATGTTAATTAAGTATGATGGGGAAAATTAGTTTTGGCATTAATTTTTGGGACATATATGTTATAGAAATGAGACCAATTTATTAAATAAATGCAATGATTGTGATATTCCTAATATGTAAAATTAAAATACCGGTGTTGATGAATTTTTTTGAAAGGGGTGATATGAAACATTATTCCTATAAAAGTTGATATTTGTTTAACTTGTCCGTAAAACTTATTTAACTTAATATATTTTTTCCAATGAGAAATAAATATACATATATAGATAAGAACATCATTTAATTAATTAATGATTTTAATTTCAATACTTGTGTTATATATTTGAATCACAAATCAGAGGCTCTATATATGTTAAATACTTTCTTGACATGAGGTGAGAATAAATTACGGTATTCTTTGAAAACATTGTGAACTACTAATTGTGGTGAGTAAAAGAAGGAAAAGTTCAGATGTTATCTTGAAAAAATATGATATTTGGAATGATTTCATTAATTTCTACACACCACAACAATACGGTGTTTTTGAGAGGAATAAAATAAGTTTATTTGAGATAGGGTATAAAATGATGAATTATAATTCTCTTTCACAATATTTCTAGATTCAAGCTATATGAACGAAAATTTATATTCAGAATCAATGTTTCTATAGGCCATATTTTGATATGAATTTCTATCAAATTTTTTTAGTAATACTACAATATTGTATCACTGAAGAGTGTTTAGGTGTCCCTCCATCACAAACAACGATATTGAAAACCATGGTAAGTAGGATAATATAAGTTCTGATGATAACATTCTTATATATACTATAGGTGGAATCTGATATATATTTTTCAATAAATATATAGGAAGACTATTTGAATCTATTTATGCAAATGTTTTTGAAAAATCTAATTAAGATGTTTCAAAAAAACATTAAAAAAAGAAATATGAAAAAAATTGATGAATTATATTTAAAAAAATGAAAAGCATTCCAAAAAATCAAATACCAGTTAGATTTAATAATCAGACTCATCTTTTTCTAGGGACGAGGTATAAATTCTTTCATTTCTTCTTATTAATAGGATTTAGGTGGAAGATCAAAAAAATATTGCTGATAAACATCACAATTTCCAAATAATAAGATCATGTATCATTGTTAAACATACTTATTTATAATAAAAATATGACATTAAAGATATTAATGAAGCATGTGATCATCCAAAATGGATTCAACCTATGAATTATGTTTTTTATGAGACTGAGATTAATGACACTTGGGAACACATACCGAAACCAAATAATAAAACTTTTATTGGTAGAATACAAGTATTACAAAATCAGTTGAATAAATATTGTGAATTGATAATAAACCAAAAAATATTGGTTTGTAAAGAATTCTCACAAATTGAATGTAATAATTTTGATGAGGACTTCACATCAGTGTCAAGGTTAGGATCAATTAGAATTTTTATTTTAATTTATTCATAATGATGTTACAAAAATTTTCATAAGGATGTGAATTCAACTTTTCTAAACTGATAACTTGATGAATATGTTTATACTACAATCATGTGCGGTTTTATTTTTGGTAAGGAAAAATTTTTGGGGTTATATAGACAATTACATGATATGAGAGATTAGTATTTCAAATTGAAAAATATTATAATAATTAAGAGCTTTATAAAATTATGGTTTCTTAGTAATTTCTACATTAAAAAATTATGAATATTTCCCTCATTTTTATTATTTATTATTTATTAAATTATATTATTTATGGATAGTGAAAGAATACTAAATTGATTTCTAAATAAATGAATATGTTTTTTGAAATTTCCAATTTTAGTGAAATGAAATACTATCTTGGGTTAAACATCTCAAAAAATTAAAAATAAATATTTATTTATAAATAAATTTATTCTAATAAACATCTTAAGAGGTTAGGAATAAAAAATTGGAATCATATTTCCACACCAATCATAGTCGGAACCATGTTGAATTATGATATAGAAGGTAAGGAACTTGAATCTAAAGTGTTTCAAAATATGACTAGGAGTTTTCTGTATCTGAATTCTTCAAGACTAGATATTGTTTTTGTTATTATGTTAAGTGAAATATTCCAAACTTCAAAAATGTAATCACATATATTGGAAGGAACAATAATTTTAATATATGTCAAAGTCATAATAGATTTTCGGAATCAGGTATGGTAACTCAAGAAGAATTTCATGGTTTGGATATACGTATGCTGATTTTGTAGAAATTATAAATGATCTAAGATCCACATCTTGTAGAGATTTCATTCTATAAGAATTTTGTGTATCTTAGAATAGAACCATGGTAGTAGTATCATTGTTTCTTCCACTAAATAAGAAACACAAATTTTATGGATTAACATTCCCATGGAAGAAAAACTTTTTAATGTGAATTTTCCTATACTCTTAGTTGTAATTATTATTATACTAAAAACTATACAAGAAACCTAGTATAAAATTTTCCCATAACCGTTACCTAAGGAAGCATTTTTTTAATTGAGGTTAGACCTATTTTTCATCCCCTTTGTCTCTATGGATGAGGTATGTGTCCCTATCTTATCTCTCATCTTTTCTTTATATTTTCTTTTCAAGTTTATAAAAATGATTCTTTATAATTTTGTCCATTCATATGTCATAATACATTTTAATAAGCATGTATATAGGTGTATTTTTTTATTCAATGAACATGGAATCTATGTTTGTGAAATATTTTAGAAATTTGATGACTTGTTTGAAGGAAAAATGTAATGGGAATTTAGAATAGGTTTTGGAAGTGCTATGAAATGTTTTATGTTCAAGAAGAAGTTTTTAACTCACTAGTTTTGGATATAATGGTTTTTATGTCCATAAATAATATTTTGGATAACTTTATCTCCCACGTATTATTAGGATTTTTGTTTATTGAAAATTTTCATGTCGTAATAATGTTACATTATTTATGAACCTTGGTTGAGAACATAACCCAAATGGGAGATTTTTGGGACCATGATTTCTAGATGTTGGTTTTCAAATAATGGAAGATGTTTGTGTTGTTTAATTTTTACTTTTCAATCATTACAAAATATCAGTTCGCTTTCTAATAATTAGTTATTGGATGAATGGAGTATTATAATAAGAGCATCAGATTCAGTCCTGATAAGAACGTCCATTTTTTGTGTTCTTAATAAGTTTTCTGGATGAACTTCTTTTTATACCAACACAATGTCTCGGATGATTTTCTCCATTAGAGTGAGAAGTTTTATCAGTGTTTGAATGCCTTAAAAGACAATAGATACAAATTATGATGATACATTTCTATTTTTTATGTTTTCAAAGACATTAGTTCACTAAATAAAATTCATATATAAGAATTGTGAAAGAATGGTAGGGAAATTGTTTTTTAATTTAAAAAAGATATACAAATCTAAATTTTCAAGTATCAGGAAAAAATAGTGATACATGAAGAATTTTATATAATAATAAATAATATAATGAAAAATTGTCCTCGTAATAGTTCATCAGTGTAAGAATGACTAGATACAATTTTTATCCAAAGCATGGGAAGTTTTATGTTTCTGAATTCAATTTTTTGTTGAGGTATTAAAGGATCGATCCATCAAACATGTATATTTTTTCAACTATATAATTCAGTGAATGAACCTATTAATTGGATCTATCATTAGTTGTAGAGAATATGGTTGAAATAATTCATTGCTTACACTGATCCAATGGACATGTAGCTCCACCGATCCATCGGAAGAGTTGTGACAGTGATCTATCTTACCCAGTTGTTAGTATTTTTAGGATATGATATATAGAGTTTTATTGGAGGAGGATTAGAATTGTTTTGTGAGAATAATTTTAGGAGTTTATGAATAACTTGAGTTTTTTTTGATGATGAATGCAAAGATAATCATAGTTTCACGAATATAACACATCCCAAAAATATTTTCATCCATTTTAAAAAAACTCTGAGTTCTTACACATTCTTCAAGAATCAATAATCATGACCTAATTCCAATATAGAAACGTGTAATCCATCATATTAGTAATTACACTAGTAAGTCATCAGATACAGTATCATCGATCTGAGTAATTGTTGAACAAATCATTTTAATGATGAAATTTTTTGAAGCTACTGTTGAAGTATAGTCAAGGTTTGTAAGAATCATTTGAAGTTGCAATGATGTTTGTGGGAAAATAGATCAATAATTTACCCATATTTACAAGTAGTTGATAGTGTAACATAAGTTTTATATGGATACAATAATGTTTAAGGATTAATTTTTTCAATGTTTCTGTGGTTTTATATTATCAAACTGAGTAAATAATCATAGAGAAAAACAATATGGGAATGAAAATTATATCATACTAAAGGGATTTTTTTAATTTCAAAGAAGAATAATCTTGGGAGAAGATTCAGGAAGCTTCAGTTAGAATCCATATGAGGTAATAATATGTGAATATAAAATGATTGAGTTAAAATGTATGTGAAGTTTAATGTTACTAAAAACAATTTTGAAAGACATTAATTTGGGGTTACAACCATTTCTATTTTCCATGAAACTATAAATAGAAGTTGAAGTAAAACATACCTAATGTAAAAGAAATTCTTCACATGTGCATGATAGTGATATCACTGAATGTTTTGTGGGGAATAATTTTTTTTGGAAAATGTTTTCTTGAGGATGTTTTCCAGAAAAAAAAAAGAAGTGTTAGGAAGAGGTTACATGATCAGAACTAGAAATCAGGAAGACATTTATTGGGAAAGAACATACCGATAAATAATTGTTTTCAAAAATTTCGAATAATTTTTTTTTCAAGACTGATTTTTCAGACATTGTTATTAGACTAAATCATCTGACAATGTTTTCATTCGATGTAAATATAGGTCGCATGTACCTATTATTTAGT
The DNA here is from genome assembly GCA_963277665.1 of Viscum album. Lineage (NCBI taxonomy): Eukaryota > Viridiplantae > Streptophyta > Magnoliopsida > Santalales > Viscaceae > Viscum > Viscum album. Next base: position 1,859,480,954 of record OY728160.1, read on the forward strand.
AGGAATGTGAAGAATTTTATTTTGATATTTATAAAAGTGGATGTTTTTTAAGAAGAACTTTGACGTTTATGGATCCCACTAGTGATGATTTCATAACTTGTTACAATAATTTTCTTACATCAATCATTCTAGAAGAATAACATGATCAATTGTATTGATCATAGTGATATGAAATACTAAGGGTATTTTCTACTTGTTTTATCCACATAAAATGATTGTTTTATACTAGATTTTGTGGAATTTTATCATTTTCGAACCATTATAAGGACTATATACCTGTATTGTGTTGGGAACCGTGTATATACATGTGTTCTTATGGATATGTGGATGTTTTATTTTCATAATATTTATATTTATACAATAGGATGCGATGGTTTTTATAGAATAAATTTATCATAAAAGAAAAATATATCACTAATTCACCCCATCCCCCTCTCAGTGATACATTGATCATGGTTGGGCCTTTTCACAATTGTTAATTTTCAACTATCAACATGGAAATTATTAATCATATTAACAAAGATATGAGAAAAATTTGGGGCTTGAATAATTTTTCAAAAAGGTCATACTTAGTATTATCTAATGATATCAGCATCTTGAATCATATGGATATGTTAAAATATCCTATTGATTCTATGATAAAATCATTACATAGATAAATAACATTTATAATAGGTATTTAACCATGTAAAAAACAATGTATTCGAGTTATAAAATACTAATTATTTTAATACAGAACCATAGTGATAGATGGAACCTCATGTAAAACTTCTATATATTGTTATTGGTTCTTCCTTACTAACCACCACTATGGTGATTTTTTTCATTTTTAATCTCACTAATAACTATTAGCATGATTTTGTTGATGAGGCACAATAAGAGTTTCCAATTAGAGAGGATAATCAATCACCATGGAGCCCTCAAATAGGATTAAAAATCAATCCGTATTTATAGGTCATGGGTCATAAAAATATCCCTGAACTACTACATAGAAACCCAATTCCAGCGATCATTAATAATAGAAATCATGTGGAATAAACATCTAGTTCACTCCAATATTCTCATGAAATTAAAAACATTATTCAATTATTGATTCTTTATAATAGTAGATTGAAATTTAAAATCATATCCATGTAGAGCCCATTTGAGAACATTATCCTGAGTAGGGGTTTGATCAAGAAAACATTTTCACACTCCCTATAAAATCATGAAAAATAATAGTCCTTTGAAAATTTATTAGCGTTGAAAAATGTGGCTCAACCCAAACTCAAAAAGACTATATTTAGGGGCTATACCCACCTAAAGTAAAGTCATATCATTATTATAGATCCATCTCATAGGGATTATCATCACTTCCCACCATTGAACCATAACTAATCAACATTCTATGCTATACTACCAGTCCATTGGATATCATATATTTAATTCCCATTGATGATCAAGGTAGGTTTTTCACTACATTAAGAGATTTCATAGAGAAGAAAAGTTTTCTAGGGTAACTTGAAAGAATTTTTTACCTAGTCTGGGTGGAGAATTCCCATAAACCACTAGATTATAAAAATAAAATATATCCCCTCATTAATTTAATAGGTGAATTTGATACACACATTTTCCAAATTTCCTCTCAACGTGGTTTGATATTGAGAACCCTAGAGCAACAAGAAGCAACTAATTTCTAATTCTATCCCATGCTCTAAAAGATGCAACATATTCCATGTATAGTTATACCACAACATGTTCCATCACCAATTTAGAGGATCTAAATGGGGCATTATTTTTTTAATTTAGATACATAATCATTTAGAAAATTCTCACAGAACACTCTGTATAGAAATAAAGTGACAATGAATGTTTTTTGACATCTTTAATTGATGGAAGGTACTGACATACTCCATTGATGACTAGTTTCCCAATAGATAATTATTGGGAATTTTTGTAGAAAATATCTGGGATGATCATGTTTTGACCCTCATATAATTGATGTATTTAGGCTTATTCCATGAATCTCCAATAATTTTCAGTGACTTAATGAGGCCATAGAGAAGTGGTAATTCTCATTACACCTACTCCTATGAAAAATCATAAATTAGGGAAATATTTAGAATTCTGAAGACATAATCCCCTTAGAAAATCCATCATCTACATTTTATATTTAATAGGTCCCATTAGGCGAAATATTTAATTGAGAATATATTTGAGGACCAGATCATGTTCATGTTAGAAGAATCCATTTTTTAAAATTAATGTATTTTGTTTTCACAATCATGGAAAAGAAAGATCTAGGTTTCTTTATGAGTTCCATGAAGAATAACTTAATCATGTTCCAGGAGATCAAGATGTAACTATATGATGGGTTGAATATCCTCGGAAATTATTTTCAGAACTATATATATCTTAAACACACCATTTGGAAATTTATTTCCTTTGAATGTTATCACTAAGATAGTGTTAGCATTTTATAGTGGATTAATGTGACCCTATAATGCATGTGACATTTGTCTCCACCACCCATGATGAAATTCAATATTCCATGGATTGATATTAATTATATGAATAAGGAGTTAATAAGGATTCTGATTGGATATATATAAATTTAATAAAAAATCCGATTGAATCATTCATTCCTCGATAAATCAAATAGAACCTTACATGGACACCTCAACTATTTGGGTGATAGTGTTAGCATTGTATCTCTTGATAACATGAAAGAGTCATCATTAGAATCATGTGGATAATAAAAAACGGGTTTGTGTTCAAATTCTAATGTTCACTCTCAAGGACTTCATGCACGCTATATTGTAAGGAAGTTAGGTTACATTCCTGATTTACAAGGACTCATTTGACCGAGATCCTGAGTGAACCTATATCAATTCCATAATTTTGGACAATAATTGTATAGATCCTATAGATGAAGCATGAAGGACTTCCCCAATTACTAATGTTCATATGTAAAAGTAAGGAACACATCTATAAGAAATAATTCCCAATATTATATCCTAGAAAATATTGAATATACATCAATGATTTGAAGGATATAATAACTTTGGGATTATTTATATAATCCCTCCATGATTACATCATCCTGCATGCCTCAAAAATACATCTAACTGGTTGACTATATATATCATTCACGGATTTCAAATAATCAACTTATTATATTCACCAAATATAAGAATAGAATTGGTACTAGTTTTCCCGTATCTCATCATCCTACTGAACCCTCCATGATTATAAATATAGAGGTACCACATGGAGGAAAACTAATTCCCAAAGATTAGAAATATGATTGGATAAATAAATTCACCTTAATAAATTTATGTACAATGATTTTTAATGAGGTTATCTTTTCAAATGAGATTCATGACGTATTCATTAAGTATTTGTAGATCCACCTCAAGTTTGAGACTTAAGTGACTACTTCCAAGAACTATTTTATAGAATAGGGTAGCATGAGGACTACCATAACATCAAGTACATACCTAGGGAATATGTGGTTGAAAACATTAGAGGAATAATACTCACAATTTATGTCTAATGAATAGTTAGTGGGAATAAATTTGTTTTCATTTTATGGAAACAATATTTAGGATTAATCTCATCCAAACATGGATGCCCCAAAATGTGGGAACATAGAGACATATATATATCCTCATCCAACCAATTAATTTAATGATAAAATATTTGAGATAAGACAACTCTTGGAAAAGTTCCACTTGAAGGACTAGTTTTTCAATTTGGTTTAAAATTTTCAATTCTAGTTTATCTAGAAATACAGTACATTCAATGCCTTACTAGGAATCCCACTGGTCTATTTTCATGTATTATTCCAATAATTATGTTACCAATTACCCAAATATTCTTTCAATGGTTAAGTAGGGGTGTTTCATAATGATTCCCCATATTTGAATCATCTGAGGAACGATACATTTATTTTTAGTATCGTAAATTTTACAATAAATTTATTCATGTTTAAGAACGTGAGAATATTAATACCCTTATTAACCATAAACCAACCCTGATTTTTCCTTGGGATGACTTGAGGATAATTTTTATTCTGTTGATCCACTATCATGAAGCAATAAGTCAAAACTCTATAACAATTAAATTTTTCTTAATAACAATAAATAAATTTTGATAATATATTTTTATTATAAATTATAGGTTCTTTTAAATATCCTAAATCCTAATCCCATAGTAAACTATAAGGTCTCATTGATGTTTGACAGTTGGTCTCTCCATTGTGTCTATCCGATAGATATATTGAAACATCATTGGTTGACCCAGAAAAATTATTTCATTTTCTATAGTGGACCCCATAAAGGAACTTCTCATAAGATAAGAGCCTCATACTATATTTATATAGATTATGTGTAAAAGTAAACATAGGAATATAATTCAGAATATTATAACCCCGCAAGTTTAGAAAATGTCATTTCATAGTCTCTTATTATCTAAGATTCGTCTTCTCCTTCCAGTCATTGTACTTCAAATGAAGTGGACATAGATGAGACCCCCTTATTGTAAAATACTGATTTTACACAACCTTTGATGAGCTAATATAGTTTAATCTCTCTACCATATATGGTCTAAGATTAATATGAATCATTATTAGTTTTGTCACACGATGATGAACAGTGGTGCATTAAATTCCAGAAAAATAAAACTTTTGTTTTTTGTGGAACTACATGAAGATTTTATGGATGGGTACCTTGGTTTTATTTGATTGTCTTGTAATTACCATTAATCAATATGTATTCATGCATTCTCCAAGGGATATGAATCTGTCCCCTAGATCCATGGTTGAGGATGATGTTGAAAAGTTGAGGATAATCAGCATTTTGAGTAGGACTATCACCCCATGTGGCTAAATGAAATTCTACCTATTGGGAAGAAGAATGTTCTTGTGAGAGTATTCCATAACTATCAAGACCTAGGATTCCCTTTCTGGAATAGTTATACCCTTTTTCGAATTGCTTAGTTTTTTATCAATGATATTTCTATTTTTATGATATTTTCATTTATAGAATGGTACTCAGGATACAATCAAATATTATTGGCTTCCAAATATGACGATAACATTGTAGTCAAGGGACCTCTAAAAAAATATATTTAATGATTTCCTTTCGATTAAATAATGTCAGAGTAATCTATATATATTACATTCATCATAACATCATTCCCCTCCTCAGAACTATAGTAGAGTTTTTTTGGATTAACTCGTCCAAAATCCTATTAATGTCAAAACCATATAAAATATCATGATATATTGTTTGAAATAATATATTCACGTCACTTGAATATGATATTCTTGAATTTTTCATTTTGGGTTAAATCAAATAAATTTATCAACATCCTTTTGTAAGATAGATGCATCGAGATAAACCTAGATTAAATTAAGGCCATTCATGGAGTGCCTTATCTACAAAATATTTAAGATTTGTTAGAACATAAAGTCCATATGGAATAAAAATGATGTTTTTTAGAAACTATTGTTGTAAAATTTCATCCCAATATTGTGTTAATGGAAAAACAAATCATTAATCAGGGGAATTAATAACGTCAGACCATGTTTGATGAAATAATTTTATATGAGATATGACCTCTAGCTATGATGGAACCTATCTAGGGGGAAATTCCACTACATAACCCCCCTAGAATAGTCACTAAATTACCTATTTTCCATGAATAAAAATCAGGGTAACCAAAAAAAGTATTTAATATAAAAATTTCATGATAATTGATAATGACATCATATATTATCTCATCTAGAAGAACCACCTTTCTTTTTCCTTCAAGTTCTAGGAGTTGGGTGACTATCAGCCACATCCTGTAGTCTACATGATTTATCAGATTATAAAACTGATGTATATACCATATAATATAGTGATGGATTTATAATTAACAAGATGGGAAGTTATCCTTCAGTTTTTCTATATTAGGATTAAACCATAGAAGGATGTCGAGGTAAATGAACTGAAGGATTTCATGGTGTTGAACCTAGACTCATAAAATTTTCACCAGATATTGATTTCCCATAATATTAAATTAAATCCATTGATTGATAAATTCATTATCATGAAAGAAAAATTGATGATTCTTCTTTGTGCCAACTAGAAAATGGGTCAACTCCCTACACTCAATGTGGTCGGCCATATATTTTTCATTATCACTTCATCAAAGACCCTAGTGAATTACTCATTATATATCACTATGGGATGTACTAACAGTGAGGATGAGTATAAATCCAACATAACTATATATTTTGGTTTTTTAGTTCCACATAAAACAAGTCTCCATCCTGGTCATCAAGAATACTAAAACTCACTACACTATTTGGAAACAACATATTGTTACATTTCCTATGAACACCGATGAGTGTATGTATCAATGTCCCTCTAATATAAAACTACCACATGACCCACCATCATTGAATTATTTATATTAAACACTTGGAGCCTTTTTTTACATCCCTTACTGATTCAGGTTAGGAAGAACTGGTCATCCATATGGAACATCATAAAAAGATTTCTCTCATTACTTATGGTGAAGAGAGTGGAGAGTTGAATCAACTCATTGTGAGAATTTCTGATACAGGAACACTAATCAAATAATAATATTATGTGAATAAATTTAAAAAAATCTTTAATTGAGTTCTTATATCATATAAATCTATCATCCAGCTGATCAGAGTGGTAGGAAATCAATATAAGAGAAATTAACTGCATCCTCTAAGATAGTCCCAAATATATTGAGGTCCTCTACAGACACAAAATCCATGGAATTATTCTCCATTGAATATCATGAATTTAAATGTCAATTTTAGTTATTGATCTATTTTGGGTCATGTGGGGATCACTAATAAAAATAAAATATCTACTATAATATCAAGAAATTAGGATAATTTTGGCCCACTATGGTTTGTGCCTATATGGAATTAATACATACATTTCATGCATTCAAAATTCAAGACAACATCATGAATCACCCTACTAATATTTTTTAATCAACCTAAAATGAATTCACATTTCCTCTAGGGGAATTGATTTCATGGTTCCGTCCCCTCTAGAGACAACCCAAATGTACATATTTATCATTAAAACACAAATAAATATTCATAGTGTGTTGAGGCCAGTACCCTCAAAGATGAAATGAACTTCTCATGGACTATTTTATTGAAATCCCACATTATTCATTGGTTTGGAGTACCTAAGCCCATCCTAATTAAAATGGAACCAACATTCTAGATGAAGATCAAAAAATGTTATATGACTAGTACAACATTTGGACACACCATAAAACTCATTAACAAGGGTCAGAAAATGGATAGATTGTGGAGTTTAAAAATTAATTTCTAATATTATATAGAATATAGTTACAGAGAATAAGATTATAATTCTTTAAATATCTCTAATTCCCATTGGTAATAACTGAGAAGGAGTCATACATCAACCCAAGAGACCATTTACAACCAATTTTATGGAGAATACGGTATTACTCCCATTTAAATCTATTTTTCATTCCTCTGTGTAGCCATTGGTAGTCAATTTATTCCAAAAACGAGATATTTCTTCAATATACCTAAAATAGAATCTATATGTGAGAAAAAGGTCCATGAATTAATCTAAATTTAGTTGTATCAAAACTGAGGGTCCATAATGTGTAATAAGAATGTATGTATTGATTCATTTATTCATAGTGAATTGGTAATATATATCAAAAAAAATTACATATAGAAGGAAAACATTTAATGAAGATCCACAATATGTTGGTTTCTTCCTCAGACATAAAGTTTACAATATTAGTGTATTCTTGTAGATCACCATCTATAAGGAGCACATCAAAACACAAACTAATGAATTTTTTTAAAAACAATTGCATTTGTGGAATTTAAACTAAGTAAATGAGGCTCTCTCAGTAATATAATTAACTACATGGTAATATTCCTAGAAGCATGACATAAAACAAAAATTACCCTATCATTTTTATAACAATATAATATATTACATACACATGTCCATTGAACAGGACTTTCAACTGATAATAATGGGCCCTAATTTCATGATTGTAAAAACTATTGAATATGGTCCTTGATTCATGAACATAGATTATGTATCTTATAATCCTCGCAATATGGTGTAAAACTATTTGATCAACATCCTAGTTGTATGATGTTAAACTTAACCTATATCGATTTTTTGGTATGACCACAAACTCAATAGAAAATTCCATTTGGTATTAAACGTAAACAACATCACTGGATCATCATCCTTTTTTTATATAATGTCCCCTTCATTGGTTTTAGACTCTAATCACACCTTCTTGAATTATGTTTTTTATTCACCAATAACAAATTACATAGGAACGCTCATTTCTTTTATACCAATCCCAAAAAAAAATTATATCTCTTTATCCACACATCTTCTTGATGATAAATACCCTTCCACAAAAATTTGATATTCTCACTTCAACTCTGCATTATTCTTTTATTAAGACAACTTTTTACCCTATACTATACATATATTTTTCAAAATATGTTTGATGAAAGTGGCATAAGACCAATAATATTGAACTCTACCTAAACATCCCCATCTGTTTACCATCACAACTTGAGATATTCTTGATATAGATACCCAAAATCATTAATATCTATATGAACTCCCCAATTATGAATAAATGAAACTCCAATGTCCAAAATCACATCCATGGAACACATCACGATGGATTATCTTTCACAACATGTCATGTCCAATATTTCGATGGTATGTTCAAAGGCTTATATAGATTTTTATTTCCATCATTGATGGTTTCTTATTGGATACGCCATTTAAAACATAGTTATAAGTCATCTTAAACCCATTTATCACTCCCATATAATCCAAATACTGGGATTCATGATTTACTTCACCTAAACCCTCTTTTATTTTAGTGTAATAAAAAACCTAGTATATGATACTTATTATAGATTCATGCATATTAGTATAAATATTTGATCAAATAGGGTATTTCCTTGACTAGATTTGGCTTATTTTATGTTAACTATGATTGTCATTGTGGCATTGTGACCCATACCCCCCAATTTTTCACTCTCAAGTGACATGTGTTATCTTATCCTACATCTTGTTTTCCTGATCAGGAAATACTAATGTCTACTTATGTGTCTTAGTAGAAGGATTCCGAAAATGATCGAGGCATGAAATATTTATGATTGATGAGCCCTATTCAACCCAATACCATGATTTAAAAATAAATAGTCCCAAACCAACAAATTGTTTTTTTCTATATCATTGGGTTTCCAACTCACATCAAGTTTCATTGATCCCATAATATTATATTGATAATCTTACACATTTTAAATTCTATCTATATTTACATAAACTACAAAAAAATCTTTATGGTCTGAGAATCATGATTGCATACTATTATTATACCCTTATCTTGATGAATTTTCCAAATTGATCCTCCCAATTATCTTCAGGTGTTTCATTGATCCTATGTTATATTAACTACCTTTCCCCTCTGGTCAAGGCTACATAACCTTAAAATTTTAAAGACCATTTTTCCAACCATTGTATACAAAATTAAACTTCATTTTCAATTCTATTATCATATTATGTTAAAATTAACAATCGTTCTCACAACTATACAATGTTAAACTACATATTCAATATCCTAGTCACGTGAAGTGAAACTACATGGTCATTCTCTTCATTTTATGATGTGAGTTAGTGTGTTTAACTTCCATTCCACATGATATTTAGCTACATGTAATAGTCAACATCACAAGACATTGAACTTCATGATACATTGGATACTCACCAAATAGGATGCACCAATTAGGTGTTTCTCTTATACCAGACCATCATGATGTACTATGAATGGATTCATTTATAATACAAAAGATATGTAGTGTTGTATGGATCTAAAATATTTGGTACTTCAAGAATTCATTAATAACCTCTATTCCATACTAGTGCTCAACGATACATTTTAGAGCTTTATTTTTCAATTTTTTATTAAAGAAATGCTATATTACGAAGGATATAGCCTATCAATACCAACATTAAATATTGTGAACAACAAATAATGATCCACCATATAGGAATCATGATCTTTAATTTATATCATGTTTTATCCCTAGAATTTTTTTTATAATCTACTTCAACCCTTAGTTCGATTTCCATGACCTTAAACTCGCAATTTTCATAATCAATGCTGTATGAATTTATGTCTCACCAAGGAACTATCAAATATTTCTAACATTAAATAAGAACCACTACCCCTAATTATTACTTTTATTGGAATGAGGAATCTTCTAATTCATGTTGGGTTTCACCCTTCACCCTCAAAATGTGGTTGTCCCCACTAATGGTACAATCACCATGACCAATAATCATTTACACCCCTTTCATGGGAAGACATGACCGAACCATTATTTTTCATTTTCTCAAGTTCCCTATTACATTTATTGGACTTATCATCTCACCGTTTTTCAATTTTGTACAACATTAAACATTAACAACCACCAGGTCCAAGTAGTGGGACCCTAAACCCTAGTCCCCCATATTTTGACATTCATGACTTTAAACTGCCAAATAAAAGAGGCTCAAAGACATATTTCTTTGAAAGAACATAACGGGATACCTAAAAAACATTCCTCCACTCACCAGTTCATCCTTCTACATAAAATGGTAAGATTATATAGCACAAAAGATAAAGGCATAGATCTTGTAGGTATTTCAATCCTTCCCTAGAAAACTCTTCTTTATGCTTACTAGACCCATTATTCCATGAAAATATTAGAGTGAATAATTTTCTATTTCCTTGTCAATCCTAGATATATGAATTCAAACTACATATCATTTACATACTTGATGTGTGATGTTAAAATTCATGTTATAGTTCCTTGTTTCAATACTACAAAAGTAAAAACCCTACATTATATGCATCATGACCCAAAACTATGGTCACATCATTTAGGGTTGGTCTATAATGGAATTGGTATGTTTAATTCCCCTTGGGATCCCCATCCTTGCTTTACCATATTTACAACCTCACCCTTATTTTTACATTACGTATATAATCATTGGGCATATTCTCTAGAGATTCCCCATTATTAGTGGTGTCCCACCTCCCAATCCATTTTTTATGACCATTAATGACATGATCAGGGGTATGAGTTTCATGACCTATAACAAAAAACATTTTTCCAGGAAGAACATCCTCAAACTATATTCTTCTTTCCATCAAGGTAATATTTATTTAAATTAGGAAGTGTATGTATTTTCTGACTTTGATTCTACACAGTGCTATGCAGACCACCTCACCCTAGGGCTATTGATTTTGACCCTAATTTTTATCAACCCCCCTCAAATATTTCTATAATTTTGTTGGGCTTCCCAATTCATGTCATATTTGTTTTATCCTAGAATGAAAAACAACACCCCCTTTGGTCAGATGAATTAAAAACATAAAATATATTGCATCAAGGAAAAACATGAATCCCCCATCCCCATGGCATGAAAAAATATTTATTATGTCTCTTAATGGTTTGTCACTTTCTCATGCTCGGTGCATCCCAACAACATTCTACACACATTAAGGTATATACCCTTGTCTCATAAACCTCTCCTTGAGATTTTTCTTCCATCCCCACACTTTGGGTACCTATAGATTGAATTTCACTATAAATGTTTTTTAAATGGAAACCAATTTGGAAGCATAATCGTGCTTCAATGTCTGGCCTCATAACCATGTGAATTGATTTGAAATGTTTTGGTCGAAATATGATGGAAACCATTTTTTAAATACATGTTCAGTGGAAAATTCTAATTTTTCCCCAATTTTTAATGATGTTGTAATAATATATATGTTTCTAACTTTTTGAATGGTTTTCCTTATCCTATCCACCTCCTCCAATATAATTCGGATTCATGGATGTATAATTGAAATTTTTTCACTTCTATCTAATCAAGATGGGACATAAAACACTTAGTGTCACACTCTCATCCATTCTAGTTTATTTTTACTACGAATCTACCATATAGAATTCTATCCAAAATGTCCCTATATTTTCATGGGTTCTTTTATTTTTTGAATTAACATTCTAGAAATGATCCATTACACTATATCTAGATCTCTCATGATACATGAGTAACCTTACATTACACTGTGTTTTTTACACTGAGTATTTTTCATTTGTGTTTAGTATTTCTGAACATGCATCCTTACTAGAATGATTGATAATTATTCCCTTCCATCCTCATCATGAGATGTTAATATACATACTGATTATCCATACCACATTAAGTTAAATTAAATGTTTCCATCCCAACTGTGTGACATAAAATTGTGCAATATGTTTGTGCTCTCTTGTGGGGGAACCCTTTATGTGGCGACAAACTCCAACCATACCCGATTTTAGTACTAATTATATACTAAACCAATTTAAAGACTATATTTCATTAATTTATGATTTATGGGAGAGGTAGTAACAAAGAAAAATATTTTCTTAGGCACATCCAAGAAATGAAACCTCATTCCATCCTATATCATTGGTTTCTTGATCATATTAGGTCAAGTACCACTACCAAGGACAATTCTAGGAAGATTCCCTCTTCATCGTGTATGAGTCATATCTACATGAGATATGTATTTATGATTTACTCTAATAATGTGAACAAGCATCAATAAACATCAGGTTTGTATCTATTGAATACTAGAGAACACTTGAATTTCTCCCCATATCTTTTTGGTAACAAAATCATACATCAGGTTTATTCTTTACACACATCACACAAATATGATATCTTTATAAATAAGTATGTTCAATGCTACATAACTAAAAATTGTCAGAACCTATGTTCAAATATGTATGATAATAAATACAAGAAGACATTTTGTTTAATCACCCTGACCTTACACTATATTCCCTCGCCCATGATGTTCTACTAGCAAACATTATACTAAAATATAATACTAAATTTTCGTTGACCCTATTTCTCTATAGGCCATATCATTGTCCTAGTGTAATAAATAGAAAATTCCATCCAACATTCTATAATATATGAGATTAAAAATGATCCCCTTTTGGATAAAATCAATATAGATATAAATTATTTATCCTGATGTATCTTCACTGATAATCTCCCTATGAAACTATCAAATCATATTATTATACCATCAAATGGTCAAAATATTCATTTTTCCCAATTTCCCACATGATTTACAAATGTTTGTTACACATCGTAGGTATTCTTGATGCAAGATGACATAGACCTATTATACTACATTGTCTTCCTGATATTTCTACTCATATGTAGATAGAAATTATGTATAATAACGGGTATTGGTGTCCACTTTTATATAAAAATGGACTCCACTATGGTGAAAAAACAATGTTATAAATTCCTTAGACCTATAAAAGGAACAGATCTCATTGGAACCATTCATATTATGTATTAATATAATACCCTATGGTGATAGAACAACATTTTAATGAACTGATTCCCATTGAGGAGACATATCCAAAAGGATAAATATTCAGTAGTTAAGTATTAAATCCTATATTTCAAATATGAAAAATGATCATCTATAAACTATTTTCCGCCTTCTCCCATTATATTACGCTCTCGTATTCATAATTTTCCATTCCTTCCATTCCCATATCTAAATAGAATTCTGAAACCATTAGTATCATACCCCATCTCCCACACATATTGATAATGAATTAAATTCCTAGAATAAAATCAACTTAATTATCACATATTTATATATTCATTTGGTGGTTGAAATGATTTTCTAACCTTATCTGATCATTAAATGTCCAATTCTATCATATAATTGGATGATCATATATTAAACTCTCTTTTTTTGAAAACTGATCATGATACACATCGGCATAGAGATATTGAGTTGGTTATTTCAATAATTTCATTTCCATAGAAATCTCATCACTGGGAATTCAAACAACTAGTACTATTATTAAATGAAAAAAATGGATATGGTCATCCATATATTCCATACATTCCTTAAACACAAATTGGAGACATATTACTATATTTATGAAATGGAATCCTCTATCTTGGATGGACTTTTCTATGATGATTCAATAATTCACACCACCTAGAAAAATATTCCAACTCCTCGTATTCCCAAGGATGATCTTTATCTACCTTTATGTCTTTCATGACTTGCATAGACTCATACTCCAACACTTTAGCAGCTGCAAGTCCTTACTCTCCACTATGAATAACCAATTGATTCTCTGAGTGTTTTATGTTCTCTTCCCTAGAAGATATTATGGCTTGATTTTAAGTTTTTCCTCAGCCTAATTAGTTATATCATGTTTATTCATTTAAATAGAGATTTCACCATTAAATATGGATCAATAAATGGTGATGTTAAACCATAACCACTAAAATTACTATTCCTGAGAAATAATGTACGAAACCCAAGTGTGTAGTGTGTGATTGTAAAACTCATAGGTACATAAGAACACTGTAAAATGAATGAGGTAACACAGATGGTCCATCACATGGCCGATTGGTTTATTGGTTATTGTGTTGGAGTTTTCCCTCTACACAATAAAATTAATATTTTTTTAACCTCAATGTCATCCGATCATGAGCTATCAATCACATTCAGATAAAAATAATTCAAAGGAAACAACATTAGTAGCATAGAATAAGGATGGATCTCATCAAGATTATGTAATTGATTAGTCTCTACATCATTAGTGAGGTGAATTTCATCAGAATCTTCCTCAATTTAATATAGTTACAAATATAAATCCTCCACATTCGCAAGATCCTCCGAAGTCTCCTTCCGAGAAATTGAATCCTTCAAAATAACAAAGGTTATATCTTGATTAGTTATACATTTTGGATGATACTCCACTCAAAATGCACTAGGAGACCCCCCATCAAGATCATATTCAACCTCTTAAACACATCTCTACACTGATGTGTAGAAATTATTTCCATACTCCTCAATTAGTGCTTCCTGTTCTCAAATAGTTCATTTGATTTATTGGGAGTGACATATAACACATCTCTCATCAACTTACCAGGACTCTGGTTTTCTAAAACATGTATCACCTAATGAATTTCACCTTCCTCAACCATTTTTTTCTTGTTAGAGGGAATCATTGGTGTTTGAGATTGGATTGACACACTACACATACCCAACTCTAGTAACAACCTCTACAACCACTACATGGTACTTCTAAGCTTATTATGCTACCTATACATTTGGAAGATCAAATGAGTCAGTATAGAGTGGGAAAAAACCTAATGGAAAAGAATAAGATATACTTTTACTCCTAAAAATTGTGATATGTATATTGTAAATTCCCCCTAAAAGTTTCCCAAATCAGCTCGTGGGGTCTGATAAAGAATTCACTATGACCACATGCACACCTCTCTATCTGCTACATAATATTTTATATAAATATGTTTCTATGATATAATCATGGGGAGAATATACACATAATTATAGCTTATGATAATAAGTAAATAATTAAAATTTAAATAGTATACAATCTGAGTAAATTTGATTAATATATATACCGTCGATAAAAAATGAATTTTGATATAGCACATTAAAAATTAATAACTGAATAAGTGAAATTTATTACACAGAAAGACAATCACATATATAAGTGAAAAGAACAAGAAAACGAGGATCTTCATCTAACTCCATTCCATTCCTCACCCCGATCACTAGAAACAAAGTGATTTATCATGTTATATGATCAATCTCAAACTATATTCTAACATATTACTATAATAAGTGAGTGTTTCTTAGATACACATGTTTTATTCCCCCCAAGAAAATCATGAGTACAACTCATTATGACATAACCAACATGTCTTAGAACACAACTAGTAAATAAAGTGAATGTGTATTTGATAATCTCAACATTAGAAAACCAAAAAAACACAATAACATTCAATAAATACAAAAATATTAAATCAACCAAGGAAATCAAAAACTAAAATAATTCCTTTTTTTCATTATCATATCTAACTACATTGAAAATATGATGGATGTAATGTCAAGTGTTGGGATAATTAACTAATCCATCAGTTGTATAATCACATCACTATTGAATGGATATCCACTTCCACTTATTGATTTGAAAACTAATTGTCTTTTCACATCCCTATATTGGGATATACCCACCCACAATTATGTAAATTTTGATGTCATGGGTCCCATGTTAATTCCATGGGGAAATGCACACTAGATATTGATTTTCCAACTAGTCATCTATTAACATCCCACTATAGGGATATCCTCACACACCATTAAAGATGATTAGAAAAAGAAAATTGAGTATCTGGGTTTCACATGAAATCTAAAAAACACTATATAGTAAAACATCACATGAAATAGAAGATACAAATTTAGATCAAACATAACATTATATAATGAAATATTTATAGCCAATAAAAATCCTCTTTTGAGAAACATCAATAATATGTCACTTAGAAAAATCCCTCAATCACATGTGGTCAAAGCATCAAACATAGTACCAATTAGCCATGACCATCTATCGCTAAAAACTAATCCAAAATACAAGGTCTATAATGGCCCTTGGAACCTTGTTTTTTTATTTCAAATATTCATTTATTTATCTAATACATATCATTCATTAAAAACTTAAGAATCACATAATGTCTCTCATTAATATATTATGAAAGCTTACATTAACTAGTATATAATAGTGATCATTATTTAGTTAGAACTGTTTGTTATTTATTCTATCATATTAATTAAGGGTCATTAACAAATGGTGGTGAAACTCATAACAAATTCTAATAAACAAGCATAAAACCATACAGTATAGTTTTGGAGACCAGCTACCTCAAATGGAGTCCACCTATAAGCCAAGAAAAATCAACAACATGTTTGAGTCACCTATGCTGAATCAATCCCCATCGATGCCAAATAATTTCCAACTCAATACATATTTTGAAAATTATTAAATTATATTTAAATTATAATTATTTAATTTATTTTATGGAAACACACATTCTATGGTGAAATGGATATTGGAGGATGGAATTTTCAGGTATCACATCCTTGTGGGAACCATTACCAATCTTCCATGGAATGCTTAAAACATACCTCCAATTTAATTTAGATGAAATTCAGTTTCACATGGAAATGACACAAAATTAAAATTTAATATATGCAATTTTGATCATATGGAATAAACCCAACTAATTGTTGTACATTTTCAAGAATGTCACCCAAGAGAATTTGGCCACTCCCAGGGCACACTCAATTCGATGATGAGAAAAATCTCCATTTTGGATCCATGGTACATTGTATAATTAAACGCAATATAAAAAACCACATGAATATAACATCGATATACAAACATTCCTAAAAAACACCCATCAATGGGACATGTTAATCACCAAGGGAAACCCTCTAATTATGTTGATCCCAATATCTACTGTTCTCAGTAAATTTCATCAATATAAAATGGAATTAACATAAAGTTATTTTATAAGGATCTACCCAATGGAAAAATGGTTATAAATCTCAAAAAAGAGTAGAAATTATAAGGATATTAGATATATTAACATATCTCAAAATCTAGAACATATCAGTATTATCATCCATAAGGAATGACAGATCGATCCACTACCACAGAGGGAAGAAGAATCACAAGACCAATAAACAATAAAGGATATTACCCTTATCCAAAAATACTTTCATTCTATAACAACACTGAATATTGGATAACTCTTTGAGAGTGGAAGATTTGATAAGACATATAAATAATAACCAAAAAATATAACATTTTTTTTAAATCTGAGAGGGACTCAATATATGAAATGTCTAAATAGTCCTCAAATTAATGCCACATTGTAACCCCATAGACTCAATGAAAAAGGTCGATTGGATTTTTGGTGTCTCATGATTCACCCAATATAGGCTCCTTAGTTGGGTGATGATCCCTACTGGGTAGCAATCCCACTACATAACTCATCGGCTTACCAGTGATTCCTTCTAGATACTAGGGGACTTTGTCCCACCCACTATCTTGATAAAAGGGTATAATAGTGAGTTATTTTTATAGATGTTTCCCATCATTCATTGTCACATTTTCAACTTTCATCTGAGTTCTATGTCTCCCACTATAAAAACAATCATGAATAAAATTTTTCCACAAGGATGTCTAGTCATAATGTATACCAGTTCAACACTTGGTTCATTGAAGAATCCATACACTAGAATAGAAGATCATGTTACCTTAGAAATTCATAATTCAAAATGCAATGAGTTATTACAATATACCCACAATAACACTACTCATCCCCAAAAAGATTTTATATCCCATGAATCATGCCTACAAATCTTCTTATATCATCATCAGAAAGGATTACTCTATATTACATTCCCAAAACCCAAATAACTACCTCAAGATCATGATCATTCATGAATTCCATCATTCTCTCATGGTGTTACACTAAGAAAGAACACCAATAGATAAGATAAAATATCACTACACCCCAACATTGAAAATGTGATCACAAAATTTGTTGAATTAAACACATCATCATGTCCTCAATTTATTTTTCTTGTAGAATCAAGATGCTCAAAACCATTGTAACATTAATATATAACAATATTATGATATTAAAAAGTCTCCCCAGTTTGGGTTCTATTACATTTTACTCAATTTAACATAAGGAATAGTTTAAAAGATGACACCAACATCTCATCTAGGACCCAAGCCAAACCAACGATTCTTTCTTGACTAACACAACCCAAAAACACAAACCATTCTAAATGTACATCAATTATTCCTAACTCCTCATTCTAACATAGTATGAAGAGATTTATATGGTTCTATCCTAGTGCATACAGGTTCACACAGAGTCACCAATCGGTTCACTTCCATCAGACTATATACAAAGGTACACTAAATAAACAACTATCACAATACAATGTCATCAGTAATGATTATTTATACCTTGTATGAATTTTTAAATTATTCAAACTTCCTTAAAAAATTAAAAAACAACTTTTAAGGATGTTCGTAGTTGATTTAACAACCACATTCACCAACCAAAAGTATCTCATAAATGAAATAATCCTCTAATGATCAGGATCCTCAGTTTACAATGATTCTTACCCATGAAATAATCCAATGTTTGGTCTCTATCTAGTGCTATATCCAATTAAAATAATCTTAAATTCAATATATGAAAAACTATCTCTGGTCCACCACATGTTAGTCTCCTACTGTAACCATAATTGTTCTACACTCATCACTACAAAATACCTTGACCCTTCCAATAGGAGAGTTCATTTCACATGTGACATATTGATGCTCTGCAACATATGAGTATCCTTGTGGCTCTTTATTCATTCTACCTAACACTCAATTAGTTCCCACAGGAACATAATGACTAAATGGAACCTTCCTTTTTCACCTAATTTCCATGAATGTACCAAGAAAACATCACATCAAGATGTTATGAATGTTTCTTACTATCTTCAAAAATCTATGATCAACATGTCTGATGTTCTCAAATATCCATGGAATGGGTAACTACTCCCAACCTAGATTGGTCTCCTCCACTAATTAAATATGAATACTAAACTATAACATTACCATTGATGGAAATTTTAAGATAATTGTATATTAATACTACAATATATTATTTATTTCATCTCTATCCTTTGAATCACCTCCTCACACAACATATTATGGTCTACCAAGCCCTGTGTGTTTCATACCCAACATCGATTACTATCTAAAATGGTGAATCCGAAATAAAAATTCAAGTAACCTACCATCACTTCCACTTTTCACTTCATCTAAATTATCAAGAATATTCTTAAATGTTAGGTCAAAACCCCTCTACTATTATTTAAACCAATATCATGGTTTACCACATCATGGATCCTTGCACAAAAAGGACTTCCCGAAAAATCATTAAATCACAAATATTTAAAAAAATATAGTGTCTTCCACATGAATTAGTAACCTCCATGTTAGTGTAACATTCCAATGGAGTTTACACACTCGACTAGGTGTAATCTTCTCCAAAATTGAAACCTATCAACACATATCTTTAGAAAATGAATCTCCATTCTACCAAGATTCATCTTGAACCATACCTCACATTTGTGGAAGTTCGAGTCATTGATCATCCCACATTCGAATACTCTCCTACGTCGAATGAAGTAGGATCTTGCACTCAAAAACTAAAAAGAGTTTTCATCAAAACCAACCGTCCATAAAAACCCCTTTCCAACTCATGATTCCAAAAGAATCCAAGAACTCTGAATTCCAACCTCTTGTCATAAGTACTAGAACTCAAAGTGCACAATACATCATGTATGCAAGGAATCTTTTCTAACCTTCCATTAATAATTCAATTGGTTACTCACAATCATAGGGTGTTATCTTTAACAAAATTCCCTTAAGAAATTATCCTTGTCAATAACTTCACTAAGATTATCCTTTCTCAGGTAACCTATATGTATTACAAGACACTGTGTCACTAGTAATCAAAGTAACATTAATAAGGCTAAAAGGTATTTCAAGAAATCTCTATAAGTTTTTATTATGGTCCACAACTCTTGTACCATCATATGGATTAATTTATCCAGATATGTTTATAAGGGTTTTCCTTTTGTTTGACCATGTCCAGTGGATATAGGCATCTGGTTTGGTAAAACAAAGTGACATTGGGTGGTAAATGGATAACTCTTTATAGGATACAATTTCCTCAATAATTAACCAGAACTATCTGATGGCTACTAAAAAGGATCATTACCAAGATAAATGACCCCCAAAAATGACCTAATAAGTTATGTTGTTCCATATCTATAATGAGGGATATAATTGTCATTGCCTTGATAATCACCATCAGCTTTGTCATAATCATTGCCTCCCAGTTGCACCACAATGCTACCACACATGACCTTATATCAGAAGGAGACATGTATATGGGTTTATATAATTATAATGTCACCAAAAACTCAAGTTCATCATCATAGGATAACGTTTTATCACATAAAAATTGAATCCCCTTTTGTTAATATAATCATATAAAATCATCATATATGTCCTTATAAACTTACATATTGAACATAATGTATGTGATTATTATTGATGATATGGTCTAGAGTCAAATAGATATAAAATCATGGACTCAAAATGAAAGTGAATCATATGTGGTGAAAATATGTAACCAATACAACAAAATCCAAAAACATCAATCTTATACCATGGTATCCTAGAATTCCCTCATCGAATGTTTTTGTGATGAACCAAATAGAGTTCCACCATAATATCTAACAGATTCATGGGTATCATGTCTCCAAACTCCCCAAAATAAGGAAAATAATAATACTAATATATAATATAATTTTATTAACATCTCAGCCTAAATTACTGGGTGTAAGAAAGAACGACACATGAACTCAAGCACTCTTCCTCATTCACTAGATTCTATCGACTAGGAGGGAGGGTCTAAGGTAGAGTAATGTTTAAATTATAACATTAATTAGAGTAAAAAATTATCATGTAAATAACCAATCATGTAAACAATATACAGTCATATTTAAAAGAACCCATAAACATCCAATTAATAGTGAATTAATTTTGAATCAATGTACTCAACAGTTATAACTGAATATTAGACATTGATCACTCATTGAGATGATCACATTTATAAAATAAATGATCAAGTATAGGAGTCTCATCAATAAACTCTAATCCATGCTTCATCCAAACCTCCTAACACATTGGGAGTTTTCATACTTTATGATCAAAACTAGGCCTTATCCCAACCACTATTAGAATAGGTGATGGTTTCTTGGGTATCCATGTACCATAGCCCCCCTCTTAGGGTATCATTATAGTTAGGTATGACAATAATAACATGGTCAAGTACCCATATGATAAATCCATCATATGTGCATGTGATAAGCTCAGTAGAAGGTAAATTAGAAGATAAAAAAGTAAATATTAAAAATTAATCAATGAACAAATAAAATATATTTGGCGAAAATATATAACAATTTTTAAAAATAATATCTAAAAGAAATAATACCATACTATAAGGAAAGTCATGTGTTTTCTTGATGTACTCATTCAATCAGTTGTCTATGTACATACCACTTGAAGGATATGCCACATCCATATATCTATTGGGAAACCATTCATTTATGAATAACACTCTATTGGGAAGGCCAATATTTTATTTAAGGATGTTTTGACCATATCTATCCCTTATCAATACTATAGGGAGGTCCACACTACCTTATGATAATCCATTTGATAATCTATGCACATAAATACATATAGATAGTCAGTCCAACCTTTAAGGATATGTTTTCAGTATTTATCAAATCTCAAGGATCAAAAAGTATTCTTCACTATAAAATCCATAGGAATAGAACATGTTATTCAATATACAGATGATATATCAAACATCAAATCATATAAAAAAAAATACATAACTAATAAAAATCCACATGTTAGAAACACAAATTATTTGCCTTTGGGATACTAACACACAGATATGTGATTAATGAACCAAGAATGGTACTTGTTATAATCAATAAATAAGCTAGAATGAATAGTCTAATGTGACCCTTATCACATTTTTAGTTCATTAGTCATATTATTTTAATTATCTAAGACATTCCGATCATTAACTATTTATGTAAGGAATTTGGTCTCCAATTTTTACATTAAGAATGATTCCTTTAATTAATTAATACTTGGTATAATTAATTAATTAGGTAGATTTTGTAATTTATAGGAAAAAATGAATTATGTTTCTTCTTTTCAAGGTGGTGGCACTCGTACCCCATTCTAATAAACATGCATCAAATTATAGGGTGGAGTACATGGGACCACCTACCTAAAAAATATTTAAACTCCTAAACCTAGAAAACCTTGACAACTTGTCCGAGTTTCCTATCCCCTTTCAGCCTCCATTAATGTTAATTTGTTTCTAAATAATGATTCCAAAATATTTATTTATAAATAAATTATAATTTATTTATTTATTATAAATAAACATGAATTACAATGTGTAAGGAATGGTTAGCATAGGACATAGAATTTATCACCACCTAGTGTGAATCATTATAAACCATCAATTAAAGGTTCATGATATTCCTCTAATTTCATTAAATGTAAAATAACAATCAAATAGTAATGAAACAAAAGAAAATTAACAAAATTAAATTGGATCCTTTTGACTAAAACCAACCATGTGACAAAAAAAAGCTACAACATTTTCCAAAAATGTTTACCCACACTTGATGCACTAAAAAATTCTATGATGAGAAAAATTCCAAATTAAAATACATGGTATTTGGTAAAATTTAACCCATTTAGAAAAAAAAGGAATCACGAGATAACCATGTGACACATGATTCATTGAAACACTCATAAATAGAATGTGTTCATCACCATATGACATCCCTTATCCAATATAATCCAATTACCCATCATTCATGGACAATTACTTCATGATCTGATGGAATTATCATCCAATTTTTAAATCAATATGTATGTAATTAAAAATAAATTATCA
The DNA here is from genome assembly GCA_963277665.1 of Viscum album. Lineage (NCBI taxonomy): Eukaryota > Viridiplantae > Streptophyta > Magnoliopsida > Santalales > Viscaceae > Viscum > Viscum album. Next base: position 1,859,504,539 of record OY728160.1, read on the forward strand.
TGATAAAAAATGAGAAAATAACCCTAAGAGATTTTTTCATCAAGATATTGAAAAAGATACAGCTTACCATGAAGATAATCCATAATTAATGGCTTAGCGGGTTGTCACTGCATGGAGAATAATGTATGTTGGATCAATGAAATAAATTTTCTCATGCATGGATTCTATAATGGTAGGAATCCTGATCTACCATAGAATATGGTTATCTCATCAAGGGAGTGAAATTAAATAATAATACAAATTTTTTCTCCAAAACCGATCCATATTTTTAAATCCTATATGGGACTTAATGATTAAAAATTCCAAAATTTCCACCACTTAACACCACCCAGTTCACCCCACTAGCAAGCTAGTGGACCACTTCCTGCCTGATCAGAAATTCAGAGAAATATCACTATCTAGTTGGTGAGTCCTAATGGGTAGTACAGGATTTTTCAATCCACAGTGGATTGAAAGTATTGGATACTAATGATCTAGTGATACCATTGGTTCTTAGAGGGTCCATTATAATACATATCCTTCTTCTATGAATTATATCACCCACCATTCATCCATTCATGGCCAAAAACACTAATCATGTTTTTTTCGATGTTAATAATACTTTTTTAACATATTTTAATCAAAACAATTCTTCCATCAGATTAAAAGTTCATGTTCCTAATGAAATTAAAAACATATAAGGATTTGGTTTGTTACAACACCGAACATCGCAATTAACTAGTGGATAGTGATGTCAATATGTCATTAGTCAGTGGTGCTTATCATTCTATTTCTTTACATGAGGAATTCATGTTATCTCCTCTATGAATAAATACAAATGTCCCTTATGATTCCACCATATTATTCAATACCAACACAGGTAAAATAAAACAATGTTATGATAATTATGATACAGTGATAAAATTAATAGTTTTAAAGACTTTATTCTTATCTCAACCTAAAAAATCTCTTTCAAGTAATAAATGGGATACATCACCTATAGATCCTTATATGCATCTTAGTCTTTGTCACATCCCCATGATCATTCATCACCAAACTCCATCTATTTTACCTTATGAACTAATGATTCTTGAGTGATATCCTTCTTGGTGTGTTCTCTATTGGGTTTTCTACATGACATAGAATTCACCTGGTCATCCAAGAAGTTAATAAAACCACAATAAGGGGTAACTTGATAGTCTCAAAGATCTATTTTGTCCTCTCATGATAGGTATCCCTCTTATTGATCTTGGAATTAGTGACCTCAAATTTCTCTATTTAGGGAATCACAATAAAAACCCACGGATATTCCCTAATGGTGATTAATAGAATCCAATCCCACAATCACCAAATCATTGAGACAATTTCGTCATCATGAACATTTATAAATTCTTAATGAATTTCTATATAATTCTAGCTAGAGATTGTTTTAACAGTCTCATTTTTTTACCAATCACTTGGACTCAATTTCCAAAAATGTTTACTATTACAAAGACCTCAAAAAGATGAATCATAGGAGGCCCTATAACTCCATTAGTGTCTTCTTCTACTTCTGTGGGAGAATCATTTCTTAACTAGATAGATGATCAAGTTGTAGAATTCCTTCATCAAATCCACCCATGGCCAAAATCCAAAGGATCTTCTCGCACCACCCATCACATGTGATCTTCTATAGGTTTCAAAGAAATCCAACATTTCAAATATTATAGGAATAAGACAATTTGGGAACTAAAAATGGGTATAATTTTCATTTAAAATAAGAAATTATTAATTAGAATACACCATATATATTGTATATCTTTACGATTCATATCTGAGTAAACCTCAACACATACCAATGTCATGATAGGTTGTTCATATTAAAATTTAATACTAAATATTTATTGGCGGAACGACTCACTTTATGTGTTTTTATCGATACACCCAACCAAAAACCCTCATAGAATGATATAAGGATGGAACTCTATTAAATTCTTCCTCGATAATGATTTATAATACCCATAGTTAAAATATGGACATAAATTAATTATTTATTTTTATTTATTTTTAACCGGAGCCACTTACCCCACATTATCAATCAAAAATCACCACACCCTGAAAAATAATTATGAGTGATAGCCTAGAGATAGTTTCTCTAGGGGGGTTTAATTTGGGAAAATGTACCCCACAAAATTTGTGGTAACCCACAAATATATTGTTTATAAGTGGATAAAAAATTCATTGTAATGTCTTGTTTATTGATAAGACCCTGTAGGTTAAAGACCCTCACCAAAACTAGATAAATTATTTTTATCTATGTCCCAACATACAATTTTAGATAATTAATGAAAATATATTTATACAAACCCATATGTGTATATATGATAAAAATTAATCATTATCATTTCAACACCATAAAAAATGTAGTGGATCAATCTTATAGAATATATTAATTTATGATGAATCAAAACTGCTTTTACTAGCCCTATGTAGGAAAAAGCATTTAAAATCATAGCCTTCCTTGATGTTATACCATAGATACTACTTTGGCCTTATAATTATCAATCCTATAGTCATGTTAAGGAAGATTATTGTTTCTTTCATGAAGGTAATATCCATGTAAAATAAGGGGTTCCACCCCAACACCCTCTCTATAACCTGTATAAATGTTTTTAAATGTTTTGATGTATTTTCTACATTCCCAAAAGAAATGGGTAATCAGAAAAAACACTATATAAAAATTCAATGAGTAGGATCCCTGTGATTTGATAGGGGACCCTCAAGGTGAAAAAAAAATCTATAGTAAACATTTATGTTATTCTTATTTTTTTACCTTCTTCTTAGCATCCCTGGAATCATGTTGGAATGATTGTACACATCTAATTAGGAACTCCATGTCACCTCATAAAGCCTTATTCCCCAATTCTAATCCCCAAATTAAACTGATGTTTTGAGGAAAAAATATAGTTATTCATAACCATTGGTAATAATTCCTTCATAGTTCATATAACAATTATTTAACCAAACATGATGGTTGACTATGACACTATATTGAAAAAAATTGCGAGTATTGTGGTAGGAAAATCATAATATTTATAACTATTTAATTGACCTGATTGGTCCATTTTTTTACATTTTAAAAGAGTTATTATATTTTTTCCTTCATAGAGTTACTAGGGGAAACAATGTTCTTCCGATTAAGTAACCTTGAACACTTGAATAACTCCTTAGGGTTCCAAGGTCCACCTCTAGTATGGAAACATTTTATTATAAGATGAGTCCAAATAGAGGTAATTTATTGGGAAAAAGGTACTCCATATTCCCATTTATCATTATGTTTCTTATAATTTTTAAACTAGATAGCATCATCCATGCGGAAGTGATGTATTTGTTATACGTTATTTTGATCCTCCTTGCAAAAATGGCATCAGTTTCATGGTCATAAGACATGTATATTTTGTGAAATTTATATAACTATATATTCCATAAGTATTCTTATTATAACTCACTTCCCTAAAATTAATCCTAGTGAATTGATGATTTTTGTTTCATAAAACCTTGCTTCAAGGAGGTTTATCTTCCTTTGTTTGTGTAGCATGACCACTAAAGAAATATATGTAATAAAATTCATAAAACTCACAGTTCTACCATAATATAGAATTTATTTAATTTTATTTAAATATATTGTATTCTATATTTCCATTAAACAATATTTATATTCTAATTAAAACCTGAGTTACACCAATGGTGAACGGAATTTTGGGGAAAAGATCGAAAAGTAACCAAATTTTAGTGTTTTCTTTAGAATATGGCCCTCTTATTCCCTACCAGGCCACATTATAAGGAATATAATTTATTGGAGAAATAATTAATCTAATAAAGATTCATGTAGAAAATTAACCGTCTAAGTATAGAATTGAGTAAATTCATGAAATTCATGAAATAGAGACTTACTCTAGATGATGTTGGAGAATTATTAATCTCTTGGAAAGAATGAACACACAAGACTTGTGGAAAAATATTGTTCCATATGTACCTAATCCCTATAAATAAAATATCCACTTCTGTACCTTTATATTTATAATTATGGTTTTTTTAAATTTAGATCTCCTAACTCTTGTGACTCAAAATGATAAAAATCATGCTACCAAAATACTTCCATATACACCCATAGGTGAGAATATTTTTTGAATTACCACACAGAATACCTTGAATGAATTTTCAAAAATTAGATATTATTTAAAAAAATCTCTTAAATAAAGAAAACAGTGTGTTTTAGTGGTCAATATTTCAAGCCACTCTATGTTTCACCCAATACCCAACATGTATGAAACCCTTCTCAGAGACCCCTATACTATCCAATTTTTCAAAAATCAAAAGTATCACACAAATCAATGATTTTTTAAACTCCAAACATTGGTGAAAACCACATCATGGTCCCACATTTAATGCCTCTTATCACAAAACATCATATTGTAAAATTTAAGTTCATAAAGAATGGAAATTTGTCCAATATAGGATAAATCATGAAAATTCCATACACAAAAATGGTTTCATAAAATCTCATTCCCAATAAATTTTAAAGAAATTGTGTCCTAGGATGTATTCTTGACATTTTCTCCTAAAAATATGAACTCTTTTTCACATCCCATGTACATTGAGAATATTCTATGGAGTGGCCATGATTATTGTCCCTTAGTACACACTGGGCATAAAATAATGTACATAAACTCTAGCATTATCTCCTATATTTTTATTATAACCCTAAGAACTAAATTTATTATAATCAAAAATCATGATATCACCAATGGATGGCACGATTTCTTCATCAATGATTTGTGTTACAACTCAGTATCGGAAATTTTATATTGTAAAAACCCCAATCTTCATTTCAGGTATATTTTTATTGTTTGGTGTTATTGAGAAAAAGAGGCATATTTGAAGAAAATTTGGAATTACATGTCGTGTACTTTAGGAGTACATGACTTGTACTCGGTTACCATGGTTAGACTTGTGTTGGTTGTGTTTCGGTCATGCACACTGCCGATTGTGGTCACCTGGAGACCACAAAATGCAGGGGCAGATAAAGGCAAGTACACAATGTGTACTTTTTAAGTACATGCCTTGTACTTTCTTTTTTTCACTAAACATATTGGGATTGCGCCTGACAGAGAAATAGGACTTCGCCTAGGTCTGGTTCATCCGAGAGCTCTCGTATAGCCTTGATCTTTCCTTGATCCCCCAATAGAGCATCTGATCTCCAATTTTACCACCGTCAATTTCGTTGGGATCGCCTCAGTAAGCTCATCCTTCTTCTAGAGCTTCGTTTCCTGATTCTTCCTCTTCCAATAGTTATATTCCATTGAACATTTTATATGTTTTTGTATATACATGGTGTCCATGGGTGATTTAAGGCTTGAGGATCATGTATATCGATCTCCTAACACCAATGTAGGTGGATTTTGACTTTCCATTGACTTTCTTTGAGTTATATGTACAATTTGACCAATATCCTTGAACAGGGTATTGCGTGTTTACTATTTTATCCCTATTAATTGAATTCAATGCTTGTATGCTTGATTAGAGGTTTATTGTATGTGAATTGGGTTAATTGTTATGCTTTGGAGGTGTTTCCCATGCATGCCTTGTTTTGACTGTTTGGTCCGACATAGCCTTTTTGGATTCCTTTTTGTTTTTCCCATGACAAGTGTTGTAGGATGGTGTGTTTGTATTTTATAACAAGCTGATATGATGTAGACTTCTAGCCAAGTATTTCGTTTGGGTTACTTTGGCCGATACGTGTTGATATGCTTATTTGACTTACACAGGCCCGTGAGAACCTAGTGTAGTTTAAAATTTGGAGAATGGACGTAAGGGCTTCTCCAGAGTGACTGTTTACTGTTATGATGTGGGACCATAGGGGGAATTGATGTAAGTGCTTCCTCAGATTGTTTGTAGTTCCTTGATGCCGGCCACATGGGGAATGTGACATAAGTACTTCCACAGAGCGCCTTTAGTTACTGATACTAGACTATTGGAGGAATTGAAGGTGAGAACTTCCTTAGAGAGTATATTCATCAGATGAACCAGAGGGGTTAGAATGAGTTTACTTCCCAAAGGGTTGCTTGTCTTGTTTAGTTAAACTGGGGTGGCTAGGCTATGAGTACATCCCAGAGAGTTACCATTTGTGTTTAGCTATTTTCTTGTACTTGTTTGTTTGTACCAAAGGGGTTAGGTTGTGAGTACTACCTAGAGGGTTACCTACTTTGATAACCTAGTGCATGATATATGAAACTGAATGAATTGAAACTATGTATTTTTTAATGCTGAGTACTTCCTTGTTTACTTCATTCTTCACAGATTACCTTCCATATATTCACTAACTATTAGGCAGAGATCTTGTGGTGGTTTCCTACTAGGATTTAGTCTCATGCCCTATTTGGGTCTTGTATTTAGGACCAAACATATTATATTATTGTAGGTATAGATAAGGGAAAGTGCCCTTATACATTAGGTACTTGACTTCTTTGGAGCTGGGGAGCATGGGACCAATCTATGGCTTGCGATGCTGAGGAGTTCTTTACTTGTTTTTCTTTTGTACTTTGTATTAGTACTGTATTCAGCATTGTGACGTGATTGGCTGTTTTCCTAGACATATGTATCATGAATGATTTTATATATGTTCTCTAATTGTTATTACTTATAGTCTTCTATTGTTTACTTTTGTTATGGTACTATTGTTGCTTCCACTATTATTATTGATTTACTACTGCTGTGTTAGTTTTCCAATGAAGGCATAATTTCCCCACTATCACACCCAAAGCCCTTGCTGCTAGTCAACAGCCCCTGGTATTCAGAGAAATGCACTTGAGGCCATGTGACCAACCAAATATGGTGTACCTTTGGGTGGATTCTTGAACAGGTACATTACAAAGTAGTATTAGAGGATTCTATCTTCTTGACTTATTGTTTGAAGCCTATTGTTAGGGTAGGATGGAATAGGTATTTGGTAATAAGTTGTGCAATCTAACACATGTACAGGGAAGATCAAATTTACCTCATTATTGCAATTTTTCATGTTTTTTAATTTTATATTTGATTTGATTTCACTATTGGGTGATTCACATGTTTTGTGATGTTATTTTTGATATTATTGAGGTTCTATTTCTCGTGTAAGACAATGAGATGAGGGTATGCCATCTCATGCATCATATAGGCACTTGTTAGAAATCACATGTCATCCATTCCTACCATTCCATTTAGGGTGTATTAGTAATTGCATGTTGTTCTGATAGATGTTGTGTTATATATGCAGGATGTTGTGATAGATGCCTTGATAGAATGCCAACATTTTATTGGGTATTTAATTGTTTGTGTTCTTGTTTGAATGAACAAAAAAAATTGGTTCTTAGGGTGTTATGGGCCCTCATTAATAGGCATTTGGTGAATCATTGTCTTTTTTTCCTTTTATATGACATGTATAAGATGCCAAGATTTGATTTGTGGGGAGTACGTGCCCTCAGAGATAGGAATTTTTCATGTTCAATGTTTGTTTCAGTGTTTTTTTGGGTTCCAATGTAGTTTTTTAGGCTTACTATCCTGAATAACTTGGAATACATGGCGTTTAATGTTGAATACAAACCATTTGTTCTTCTGTTCGGGAAGAAACAATTTTTCTTAAGTACATGTCGTGTACCATATGCACACGTCATGTATTCTATAACCCTGTCACTGGCTATGTGGGCAGAAACAAGGGGTTGGTAAATCTTGTTAGAATATGTTGTGTGTCGGATGTTCATTTTGTGTTGTAGAACTATGTATCCGGTCATGTAGTGAGAAACACGGGTCAGTTAAATATTCTTGTACACACCATGTCTAGTATAACATACTGTGTAGTTGTAACTGTGTGACTACCTCTGTAACTAACAACACAGGCAGTTGAAACCTATGTAGTACATGCCTTGTCCATCTGGAACACACTGTGTAGTGTGAGCCATGTATCTAGTCATGTCACTAACAACACGGTTTGGTGAAGCTCGTCTAGTACACGTTGTGTCTGTAATGAACACACTGTGTAGTCTTGTTCTAGGAGAGCTTGGTAGATTAGCCTTGTAGAAGAAATAGGGAAGGGGAAGAGATGTTTAGTACATGCTATGTGTTTGGACAACAAGTCATGTGTTTGGGGTGTTACACAACTAGTTGTGGCAGTAGTTCACACCATGTGAAAGGCTTTAGGGAACACTCCGTGTAGGTACTATAAATGTCATGTATTTTTGTTTTGGAAAATATGAATGATTTCATCTCCTATTCCCTTCTTATAATTATATGTTTTAGTCCCAAATAATCATAATTTAAGGTTTGTTCTTGACCTTGCAAAGTCATTCAACCAATATGTCCTCCGGTTGTACGCTAGCTGCAAGGTGGTGATCGGACACCAGAAATGGCTAATCAGGGACTAACTGCAGATCCTCTAGTTTTTCCTGTCATAGTACTAGCCGTCACTCTAGACACAGGTTCTAATGCCCCATTCCAAGAGGGAATTATAAGGTTTATGCAGACCTTCCAAGGAGTACCACATCCTGTCACGTCTATGGTAGAGCTGACGCAGGTCTTTCACCAGCAGCATTGTCCCACATTTATCGGGAAAGGAGGACCTCAGGCTGCAGAGTCATGGTTAGAATCCATGCTTTCCATATTCGAGCATCTTGAGATGTCTCAAGAGAGGATGGTCTATCTCACTACGTATATTCTTTGGGACTAGTCTAGGAGATATTGGTATGTGATCTCACAGGCAGGACGCCAGCAGGTTATTGTCTGGGATGAGTTCCAGTATTCCTTCTACCTCTACTTCTATCTGTAGACATTGAGGGCTGATCGAGCCTAAGAGTTCATGATTCTAAAGCAGGGTACTCTTTCTGTTATGGGGTATTCCTCTCACATAAAAGAGCTGCAGTGTTTCATGCCTATTCTAGGTGGAGATGACTTATTTCTGGCAATAATATTCAAGGATGGTCTCGGACATGACATCTGATCGTAGGTGAATATCTTTAGGTTGATGTCTATCACATCTATAGTCAACTAGGCACTAATCCCAGAGCATAATAAAAGGTATTCAGGAGTTGTGATCCCAAGTGGTTCAACAACTGGAGTAGTATTTCCTCTTACATACAGCAGGAAGCACTGCAGGGGGTCTTCACACAGTGTTCCAAAAAGGTGAGACACTTCTTCTGGTAGCCAGGTGGTGTGATACCAGTGCATGAAGAGCATTAATATGAGGCCCATTTCCCGAGAGACCTGTTGGAGTGCTTATCTTGCGGAAAGATGGGTCATCTTCATCATTTCTGTCAGTTCTTCTCACCAGCATCTAGTGATAGGGGTTCTTCTATGACTCCTCGTATAGAAGCAGCACCACGAGTTTCTGATCAAGCAGGGAACTGGTGTACTTCTGTCCGTTCAGGCTGAGATGGAGGTTGCAGTCATGGTAATCAAACACCAGGCTTCTAGCTACAACCGGGTGGATTAGCACAGGGTGGTCATGCAGGGTCAAAGGGACACGGTGTAGGCCTGACTTTTGCAGTGGAGCAGACCCAAAAGGAGAAGATTTAGAACCCTCCATATTTCGAGGTATGGTTCTAGTTGCCTATGTTTTAGCTTCTTATCATTTAGATATAGGGGATTCACATAGGTTTATTTTGGTTTCTGTTGTAGAGAGCCTTGGGCTATGTATCTTTCCTTCTGTTGTTATCATGACGTTTGACACTTCGTTTGGGGTCTAGAATGGCTTGTGTATGCTAGTGTAAGGAGTTCCCTCTAGAGGTTGGCGGGTGTCACTTCTTATTGGATCACTATGTCCTAGAGATTAATGGATATGATGTCATTCTCAGAATGGATTGGTTCATTCCCTTCCAGGCTGTTGACATCTATTATCGTTGTAGGGTAAGTTTCACATCACCATAAGGCATATCGTTTCTTTATAAAGGAGAATGGGATGTCCATGCGAGCAGAGCAGGATCCAAGCATCATGATTTTGGAGTATTTATAGCCAAGATCTCTATTTTATCTCTATATGACCATGGGACTTCACAGATGCACTTTCCTCTACTAGTGTATTGTTTTAGAGACGTCTTTCCAGAGGAATTTTCAGGTTTTCCTCAAGAGCGTGAGGTATAATTTTCTATTGATCATGTGCCCAGAGTGGCACTGGTGTTCGCTACTCCCTATAGGATAGCTACACGAGAGTTACAGGAGTCCAAGAAGCAGTTTGAGGAGTTGAAGGCAAAGGGTTTCATCCGACCCAGTACTTCTGTATAGGGTTTGACTGTCTTGTTTGCGAAGAAGGTGGACAGTACCCTCATACATTTTGTGAATTATCGGATGTTCAACCAGTTAATGGTCTAGAACCGATTTCCCATACCTTGGATTGATGATCTCTTTGATCAACTTAAAGGATACCTGGTGTTCTCAAAGATTTACATGAGATCCGATTACCATAAGTTGTGAGTTAGACCATATGCTATACCCCATACAATCTTCTGAAGAAGGTATGGTCTATACGAGTATGTAGTTATGTTGTTTGGTCTCACTAATGTGCATGAAGTTTTCATGGAACTGATTAAATGAGTGTTCCATCCATACTAGGATTCATTAATAGTGGTTTTTTTGGACAATATCTTGGTGTACTCTTACACTCTACATGACCATGTGACTCATCTTGAGATCATTTTGAGTACACTGAGAGAGCCTTAGTTATATTCTAAGCTCACAAAATTCCACTTTTAGAGGGACCAAATTCTCTTCTTGGGCCATGTTATATCAGAGAAAGGAGTATCTTTGGCCCTAGAGAAAGTGAGAGAAGTAGTTTCCTAAGAGAAGTCGAAGAACGTATTTGAGGATCAAAGTTTTCAAGGGATGGCTGGATACTACATGAGTTTCATACAAGATGTTTCACGCTTAGTAGCACCACTAACGGGCCTGACTAAGAAGAATAAGAAGTACATATGGATATGTTATTGTGAGTTAGCCTTTCAAGAGTTGAAAGGGAGAGTGACATCAGCACCAACACTATTTTTGCTAGAACTAGGTAGGAGCTATACTATTTATTGTGATGTTTAGGTATCAGGATAGGTGTAGTGATTATTCAAGGAGAAGGATTCATTGTGTGTAGGTCTCAGTAGTTGAGGCCACATGAGAGGAATTACCTAACACATGATCTAGATTTGGTTGTTGTGGTTCATGGTTTAAGTTATTGGAGACATTATCTATTGGGTGGGAATTTTGTGGTTTTCATTGAAAAAAAATAGTCTCAAGTATATCTTCTCTCAGTGTGATATAAATTTGAGACAGTGAAGGTGGGTTGAGTAACATCAGTCCTTTGATTTCGAGCTTTCCTATAAGTCTGGGAGAGGCAATGTAGTAGCTGATGCACTGAGCAGGGGGACTCAGATTAAGCAGTTCAGGTGGCCGGTAGTGAGTTGCAGCTTATGGCTCTGTTCTCGGAGATTCATTTGGAGTTGCACAACAGATAGGGGAATAATTTCCTTTCTTTGGTAGTTGTTACCTCTACTCTTCTTGATCGAGTATAAATAAGGAGGCTATCATATTATGAAGGCCTAGTCTAATGAGAAGTCGTTTTAAGAGATGACCCTATTCTTGGATGGACCATATGTGAGGATTTGATCATGTGTTTCATGGCCGTGTATGGGTGTCAGCAGACATATGCGAGGAGCAGATGCGGGAATTTTATTCCTCATTTTGGGTAGTTCATCCTGGTGTCACGAAGATGTATCGTGATATACATCGTCAATTGGTGTCCAGGAATGAAGAGAGATGTTGCTGGTTTCGTTAGGAGGTGTTCCACCTGTCAGTGGTTGAAGGTGGAGCATCAGTGACCAGCAGGGCTTTTTCAGTAGTTAACCATTCTCGAGTGGAGGTGGAATGATGTCACAATAGATTTTGTGACATGTTTTTTTAGGTTTCCATGAGGGAATGATGTATTATGGGTTTTCATTGACATCCTCACGAAGGTGGATCACATCTTTCTGAACAAAGATACCTTTAGATTTGATGATCTAGGAAGACTTTACATATGAGATATTGTACATATACATGGGGTTCCACACTCCATTGTTTCAAACAAAGATGCACATTTTACATCTGAGGTCTGATAGGGGCTTCCAAAGGGTTTGGTTACCCAAGTACTTCTCAGTACAACTTACCATCCCCAGATAGTTATCCAGTCTGAGCGTACGATTTAGGTGCTTGAGTACATGCTTCGAGAATGCATCCGGGATTTTGGAGGTTCATGGAATAATCGCATACCTCTTGTGGAGTTTTCCTACAATAATGGTTTTAAAGAAACTATTCAGATGGAACCTTATGAGGATTAGTACGGTTGGCCATGCCGATCACCCTTATGTTTTTCGGAGGCAGGAGAGCTAGATATGCTAGGACCATGACTTGTCCAGGAGACCACATAACAGATATAGTTGATTCAGAAGAGGATAACTACAAAAAATTCTCGAAAGGCGTCATATGCTGATTGATGGAGATGGCCTCTAGAGTTTGAGGTCGGGGGTCATTTTTTCCTTCTTGTCACACTGAGGTAGGGACACAAGGGGATTAAGAGATATGGTTAGGTTTTGCTGAGGTATATTGGGACGTTTAAGGTTTTGCGGAGAGTTATTCTGATTTCTAATCAGTTTAAGTTACCTCAAAGGTACCAGGCTATGCACGATGTTTCCCACATTTTTTAGCTTCGACTTTAATTCTCAGACCCATCTCAGGCTTTCCAACCCGAGGAAGTTGAGTTGGAGTTAGATGCATCATTCAAGGAGCATCCTATACATTTTGTTGATCAATGTACGAAGGTTCTACATGGCTGGTATGTTCCTCTGGTACAAGTGCTATGCCAGCACTGGTGAGTACAGGACAAGACATAGGAGAGGGATGATGATGTACAATTGCAGTGCCCGGAGCTGCTCGGGGATTCATCTTCTATGCTGCAATGCTAGTGAAATACGGGGATAATTTTCATTAAGGGGGGAAGTTTGTAAGAACCCAGATCTTCTTTTCAGGTTTTCTTTTCTTTTCTAGTGATATTGTGAAAAAGTTGAATGTTTCTATAAATTGTTTATGTACACACCATGTACTTTATTTGTACACGTCGGGTACTTAGTTACCACTGGTAGCAATTTACCAGACATGTTTCGGCCGTGAACACGGCCGTGTGTGGTGAATTAGAGACCACCTAATTCCGGGACAGGTAAAGGAATTTACACACTTTGTAATTCTAAAATACACACTGTGTATATATTTGTTTCACTAAATGCACCGGGGTTGCGTCTAACGGACAGAAAGGCCTTCCTCTCAGTTTGGTTAATCTGAGAGCTGTCGTATATCCACAATCTTTCCCTGATCCCCTGATTGAGCATCTGATATCCGATTTGACCATTGTCGATTGCATTGGGATTGCCTTGATAAGCTCTTAATTCTTCTAGATCTTTGTTTCCTGATTCTTCCTCTTTAAACAATTTTCTTCCATTGAACATTTTAGACTTTTTTGATCTATTATGTTCTTGGGTGATTCATGTATTCAATTTCACATATATCGATCTCTCAAAAACAAGGTAGGATGTGTGTACCTTTCTGTTGAATTTATTTGAGTTATATGTAAATTTTTACAAATACCCCTGAATGTGGTACTGCATGTTTACTGTTTTAGCCCAATTAATTGTCTGCTATGATTTAATTCTTTATTAGAGGTTGATTGAATCTGAATAGGGTTAATTTCTATACTTTGGAATTATCTTCCCATTTATTCCTTGTTTTGACCATTTGGTCATGATTCGCCTGTTAGGATACCTTGTTGTTTTTCCAATGCCTAGTGTTGCAGGATTGAGTGTTTTTATTTTTTTGACATGCTGATATGCTATAGACTACTAGCCAAGTAGTTCTTGAGGATTACCTTCGGTGATACACGTTTCTATTTTTCTTGACTTACATAGGTCCATGAGATCCTGGTGTAGTAGAACATAGAAATAATGGACGTAAGGGCTTATCTGTAGTGTCTCTTTACAGTTATGATGTGAGACCATAGGGGTAGTTAATGTAATATCTTTCTCAGAGTGTCTGTAGTTCCTCGACGTGGGCTACAAGGGGAATGTGACATAAGTGCTTCCCCAGAGAACCTTTAATTAATGACATGAGACTATAGGAAGAATTGACAATGAGTTCCTCGTCAGAGAGTGTATTCTTAAGCTGAACCAGAGGGGTTAGACTAACTTTTCTGCCCAGAGGGTTACATGTCTTGTTTGGTTGAACCTGAGGGGTTAGGCTGTGAGTATATCCCATAGAGTTATGATTTTTTTTAGCTTCTTGTTTGTACTTGTTTTGTTGAACCAGAGTTATTAGGCTATAAGTACTATCCATAGGGTTTCCTTATTTTATTAGTTGTTTATTGATATGTGAAACTGAATGCATTGAAACATCAGATTGTTTACTCATGAGTTCTTCCATGTTTATTGTTTTCTTTACTGATTTCCTGCCATTTATTCATTGACTGTACGACACATATCTTGTGGTGGTTTCCTACTGGTATTTTGTTGCACACCCTATTTGGGTCATGATTTTGGGCCCAAATATATTATATTTTTACAGGTATAGATAAGAGAAAGTGCCCTTCTACTTTAGGTACTTGACTGCATTAGAGCTGGAGAGCATGAGACCAAGCTATTCCTTGCGATGCTGAGGTGTTGTTTACTTGTTTTTGTGTTTTACTTTGGATTAGTACTATATTCAGCATTGTGACTTGTTTGGCAGTTTTCCTAGACATATGTATCAAGAATCATTTTATAAATTTTCTCCAGTTGTTATTACTTATAGTCTTCCACTGTTTACTTTTTCATTGGTACTGTTTATTCTTCCTCTGTTGTTATTGATTTACATCTGATGTGTCACTCTGCTGATGAGGGCATAGTTTCCCCACTATCACACCCAAGGCCCTCACTACTAGTCACCACCTTCTGGCGTTTGGGAAAATGCTCTTGAGGTCATGTGACCAAAATGGTACGAGGAATATCTACGTGGATTCTGGAACCGGGATATGACATGTATTTCCAACCATCTCTTATTATTGTTTCTTTCATGAAACAAAAATCTTCACTACATGATATTATGATTCCTATTATGTTCTAATCATATGGAATTAAACTTTTTACTTAAAACTACATGATATTCAATTCATTTTTACTATTTGATATGTAGGATGGATCTATTTTGTCCAATATTTACATCATCTAAATTTTATCTCTCCCATTACAAATAATATCTTCAAATAATGATCATCTTTTTAGATCCTATCATAACCCTCACCAGAACATCCACCAGTCTTTGATTTATATTAAACTATTGTTAACTATCCTCTAGATATTAAATATTTATTTTTCCTTATGAAATTAGTGATTATGTGTCAATAAACACTTGATGTTATCATGTTATTATCCTATACATGAAAATCTTATGTTGGACTACCCCCAATTCACATTAAATGGTGACCCTCTCTTGTGTAATAAGAACAATATCTCATTTTTGTAGAGCCTAGGACACTGACACATTATTAATTAAAATAAAACCTTATGGTATGATCCTAGGTCTCTATATGTGGGGATCCTGTGATGACTTATATAATTAGAATTAGATTAATCTTCCCATTTATTGGATTTTTATGAAAATATTATTACCTCATTTAATGAGAATGAAATGTCTAGTGTTATGAGAATATGTATACTATTTGATAAAAAAATATGTCTATACTACACTCAGGTAATGTGCCTAAGATTATTATTTCCCTATGTGTCGAGCATATGAATCCTTTTGTGATGAGCATAGGATTCCTCTAGATATGATTTAAGTATTTCGTAGGTGACAACCCTAAAATTCCATGTGTGATGAGTATAGGATTCCTCGGGTGATGAGCATGATTTTTCTTTAGTGGATATCAAATAATTAAAATTTAAATAATCCATAGATTTCTTATATGATAAGAATAATTCACTCTATGTGATGTGAACAAAATTCATCGGGTCATATACCAAAGATATCATATATGAAAAATTGGGATTTATTTATGGTTCATTATGAGCAAGATATTTACATATTCATAGCATACCAAATGATGCAGGATTATTTGTGAAGATTCATACTCTATGATTGTTCATTTTACCCATAATAATGTTTCCAATGAAATAATAATCTAGGATACATGTGAAGATGTCATTAGGAGTAGTTTCTTTCAGAATGTTTTCAATCAATAATGAAGACAAGGACTTTTAATTTAGCTATATATTGGAATAAAGATAAATAAATATGTACATACCTTTATGATATTCTGATAAATTATCTAATACCATCACCCCCAGTGGTGACATGCCTCCTACCATTGTAATTGGGGGGGGGGGTGATCACAATAACATAACCATATGTGGAATAATCTAATGAAAGGAGACTGAAAGTGCAGATAAAAAATATTTTAAAATAAATATATTCTACATGATCTCAGACATGTTATGTTTAAGAGGTTTTTCTTTAACATTAACCATTTCATTAGACTTATCCTTTTTTTTATTCTCCCTCACCACAATAGTTTTAGAAATATCATAAATAATATAGTTATTATTATTGTTTTATTTTTAATTCTTAGCTGGTGAAATAAATTTTTTATTCTCATATTTATGTTTCCACTGTTTTTATTGATAGACTATATTTCTAAAATAATGAAATTTGGTTCCATATTACATTATACATGTTTCTTTATGGTATTGGAATGTTTATCTACTAAATTTAATCATTCACTAGTTTTATTAAATAAATTTTGAAACACATGGTGATTTATCCTAAAATAATTTCTACCATCAAAATAATTTTTGAAGAAGAGATTTTATAAATTTAATCCATGATATTTTATTTAAATGTTCATTCACACTCATCATATACATATCTTCAAGGATTAAATTGAGAAGTCCTTTATTTTTGTGAATTCCACAGGCATCATGGAAATTTAATTATATCATTTCATAGGAATATATTTTCCGAATGAATCAATCTTAAATTTCAATGATTAAATTTCAAACAAAATAATTTTATTTTCCATAAATCATACTAGTAGTTAAATTTATAATTTGAACTCTTTAGGTGTCACATTATAACTTATTTATTCTTTTTCACATCTTTCTTTATGTTTTTCACTTGAAAAATATTTGGAATGATTACATTTACCAATAAATTTGTTATCCCTTAATACTTAAGGTAATATTACACTATTTCAATTTCCTCACAACAAGATGTAATATTAGTATTTTTTAGTACATTCATCATCTTTTTTACATTGGAATTTCTTTTCCATTAAGGAACGTTCTCCCACTATAAAAATATTCCACCATGTTTACTCCTAAATACAATTAAGATAAATCATCTTCTTTATCCTCTTTTCCTTTCACTGGGAAATTTTATAAAAGGTTTCCAATATTTCCATGAATGAAGTGAATAAATGTAATATCACCCTTATATATACATTTCCCTAATTACATTAATTATAAAAAGAAATATATAATTTAATTTAAATAATTATTATCATGTTTTGTATCTTTTTTTTCCACAAGATACTTTCTTCGATCATGTTGTTTCCAACAATTTACATATTTAAACATTTTCTCATTATCTGATTTACCTTTTTAATTAGGTCCACCCTCTTCTCAAATAATTCTCACTAAATATATTATTTAGATCATTGATAGTTCACTCATTCATGTCTTTATCCTCTATGTATGAAATATTTTAATGAAATTTATCCTTGATGATTCTTATAATCTTTATCACCAATATAAAATCATGAAAAACTTATATATAGCTTTGAAATGATGCCTGAATTGTTTTCCACTAAATGAAATAAAATATATAGTTTTATCCTATATCCTTCAGATAATATTGAATTGAGCCTTACTTGTTTTTAACTAAGACATGTCTACCTTCGTATCTCCCTCATTGATGTCATGGTTTTTCCTTCATATATCATTAATAGGTGTCCCCCCACAACTCATGTGAATTTATTCTCTATATATAATGAGTTTAGCACATCTCATTCTCTCCCATAATATTTGGTATTATTATTATCATATAAAGTGCATCTTTTCCCAACATTTTCTATTTTTTCATCATTATTATTGATTAAATAAGTCCCATGTAAAGGGATGGAGACATGGTACAATACACTCTCTCAAATGGAAGACTCTATTTGCATCAATTATAGGATAATATTTTTTTACATTTTCTAATTTATCCATATATCACTTAAATAAATATATGTGTAGTAAATTTAAATTCAAATACATAGGATTATGGAGAACCATTTCAAGATCTCTCGGTTACTATGTTATTATCCATTAAGAGAGCATACTACCAATGTATGATTGGGAATTCATTGTTAAAAAACATAAAAAAATTATGAACAACAACTTAACATCATTTTTAGTGGATGTGGATCTTGATTACATTGATGTAATGATGACATAAAGAGTATAAAAATCACTTAGGATACAAGGGAAAGTACATGGATCACTGACTCTTATTATAATGTTTTTAATCCATGATGTGTAGTGGTTTGATACCACTACCCAAATTCATATTTTATTATCAATAAAAACATAATGGAGAAGTAAAATAACACTTAAATATTTTATAACACCCAGTAATCATAATGAAAAACTTTTTATTAAATAGTGTTTATGAAATGCAACACCATGTGTAGATTAGGAATATATAAACTGAGTAAATTTCAATCATAAATAAATATATTATATTATATAGATTGTAATCAATGAAACACTAAGTCATCATGCATCGCATGTAAGAGTGTCCTTCTATGGTATCTTTCATTACACGTAAGAGAATCCTTCTTCGATTTCTTTTGTTACATGCAATATAATGTTTTACCAAATAAAAATGTATTATCAAAATATTATTATTAAATATAATATTATATCACCCATCTGTTATGTCATTGATTATGAATTATTAACTAAAATATGAAAATATATGGTTTATATAAATCTAAAATCAATTCATTTGTTACAAATTATTGATAAACCAAAATAAGAACCATTTAAACCTAAAAAAAATTATTATGCTCCCAAAAGTGTTTTTCATTATTAAAAATAATTAATTTCAATTATTGAATGATTTTAAATATATATATATATTATATATTCAATAATATTTTTTAATATTCACTAATTAGGTTTTATTGTCATAATATAATAACAAACCCAATTTCATACATAAAAACTATAATTTTTTAAAGGAAATTTTACAGCATTTTAATAGAGAACCCATTTTAAATATTAATTGTGACTCATTGATTTATTTAATAAGTCAAAATAATATTCATATTTGATATTGAAACTTAAAAATTTTGTTGTGGTTAATTTTTGATATTTTTTGTAAACATATCATTTCTTTAATGAACAGTTCAAAAAGTTAAATTTTAGTTCAGAAGTCCTTTTTTCATCTGATATACATATATATATAAGGTTAAATAATAATTTTAATTGGTTTCAATTTTTAATTAGATAATTTTTTATAAATTAATTTGATTTATTTAATTTTAATCAATTTTACATTGAAATTGACTATAAAAACATAGAAAACATTCAAACGTTATTACGTTAATAACCCTCATTCTTGTCCCACCTGCGGGATTCAATTTAAATCAGTTTCTACAAGTTATATGCATGGAATTTAGAAAAATGGATTATTTATTTGAATTTATCATAACTTATAAATTATAATAATACCAACATTGTTTTTGACCAAAACAATTAGTGAAAGTTATTTGAATTAATTACAATGTTTAAGGTTAAATGAATATTTATAAAGAGATTTAGAGCCATGTAGGTGGTTGGGTGCAACATGTGTTTAGGTTGTGGGGTTCTGGTAATGGGGTTGATTCCCTATGCCATTCATCTTCTATAGAGTGTGTGTAACAATAGATCCACCTTTTAATATTAAATTCAGAATAATCCTTAATGGTATGGCCAATAAAGACCTAAAAACCTTCCTGACACCCATTGCATGGAGATAAATATTTCGTGCATCTTCCATTCATGGGTTTGGATGTTTCTTGATGACTTGTTTAATGTAAAACTGTGGGTAAACAAACCCTATTTTCAAAAATACCAACTGATTCATTTTCCTCCACTATAAAAGGCCACCACCACTCCCCCTTCCTCACAGCTATCTAGAAACACTGGCTTGACTGAGATCTACCTAGATACCCCCCCCCCCCCCCGCGCAACATCTGATCCCTCATCCTAGAATTCTCCCATTGGTTAAAAATAAACCCATGGAATACCTTTGGTTTAATCCAAAGGGTGTTGCCCGCTTAAGAGTTAATGTCTCTCCTTAAGCTCATTATTTTAAATTCTATTATCAAACCCATCAGATATTATTATTCAATGATTTTATAAAAACAACATAAAAATCAATATACTAGTATTTGTTTGACAAGGTTTTGATCTACAGTTACACAAACATCTATATAATGGTTAACATACATACTATTTTTGGGTATTGCTAAATGTTACACCATGAAATGATGATTTTTTTAAAAGTGGTGCCTCGATAAATGACCAAGACAAAATTTATTAAAAAAATTGAAAAATTTTGAAGGAGGGAATATTATTACAATCATTTCATAAAGATGGAGAAAATCATCTAGAATATCATCAAACCAGGTGATACCATGGTTGATTCCCTTTTTGGCGAGACCATCAGCAACCATGTTCGCTTCACGGAAAGCACGAGTGGCAATGTATTTTATCTCCAGTAGAAAAGTAATGTAGCTTAGCTAGTGAGTGTTAAGATACCAAGAAAGGTGCATTATACCATTCAAGATGGCTTGGATAATAGTGCTAGAGTCACTTTCAATCCAAATGTTGTTCCACCCCTTTTGTTTGACAAAGTCAATCATAAGGATCATGACCATCATTTTTTCTTTTAAAGAAGATGCACCACCATATCTGCTGAAGAAGCATCCTTTACAATGGACAATATATTCAATGAAGACAACACCACATCCCGCAGGTCCTGGGTTTCCTTTGAAAGATCCATCAACATTAATTTGGATCCATCCGAGGAGCAGGGCCTACCAGAACACCTCAAAGGTGTGTCGCGACAGTCTGTAGATGCCATAAATTATAAGACGACCTAGGATCACATAGTCATCAATAGTGTTATTTCTGTGGGCCTTCTTGATTGAGGTTATATCTTTAATAGCGATGAAAATACGCATTCAGCATGCATAAAGAGTGAATGACTAGTTGTTATGAATAATGTCATTTCTATCATACCAGATCACGTGCCAGTGCTTGACAACGACAACTAAAAATAGATTCTTCGTCTTTTTTTTGAAGTGTTAAGCTCCACAAAAGGATTTAATTGCAAGGGGATAGAGTCGAGTAAAATCCATCTGCCATCAAAAATGTCATTAATATAATTCCAGAGGTATATTCCATAACACAAGAAAAAAAGATGTTTAGTATCCTCTCTATGTTGTTGAATGAAATGGAACTTTGAACAGAGTTGGATACTGAATGATTAAATAAAAAACTCAGTAGGAATACAGTTGTGAGAAATGTGCAAAACAAGGTTGATTCTTGAGGGTTTGACCCTGGGCTTATCAAAAAAATTCAACCATCTGAAACTAGATTCTGAATTAGTGAAATTATGATTGTAAAATCTTTTTGAATCAAGCACCCCGTTGTGGGCAGGCTCCCAAATAAGAAAATCTCCAATATCAGAGAATGTAAAATTATAAAAAATATGCATGATGTTATCAGGGAGATTGAAATTTCAATATTTAATAACATCTTTAATATTACAATTGACATTTTCTGGATGTGAATTTGGAGAGAGCATAGATAAGAGGGGAGCTCCAGTCCAGTTTTCCGTCCAAAATTTCATAGAGGAGTCGGAGCTAACCATCTATCTAGAGTTATTCATAATATTGGAAATTTTTTTCCTAATAGATTCCCATATGGTGGAGTTCATACATCTCAAACTACCCTTCTTGAGTTTCATGAGGAATATTTCTTTTAGAAAATCAATGGAATCTGAGTTACTATAAAAAATTCTCCAAGTGAGTCTCGCTTGTAAAGCTTCATTAAAGTGTTTGTGATTTTTAATTCCAAGACAACCTTACTCTATAGGTTTTCTACATTTACACCAAGGTATAGTATCAAGCTTCCTCTCAAGAATTCTACCAGTCCAAAAAAAGTTTTTTATGTAAACATTAATATTATTAATGTGGCCAGTAGGACATTTATAAACCATCGGTGAGTAGACCAATCTAGAAATAATCATAGATTTCACTAATGCTATCCTGCCAGCCATAGAGAGGGATTTACCCTTCTAGGATAATTGTTGATTGATAACCTAGTACATGACAGCACTAAAATACATGGATTTTGGTATTCCCCAGAGGATTGGAACTCCCATATAGGTGAAGGGGAAAGATACATCTTTAATTCCTAGGTTATTTATAATGATCATTTTCTTACATAGAGAGAAATTTTTTCCAAAGAACAAAAATGATTTGTTCCAGCTGATAGTTTGACCAAAAATCTCTTCATAATGAGCCATATCATTTTTAAATTTTTGTTATTTCATTTTACACAATTCAGAAACAGAATAATATCATCTGAATAGAGAATATGAATATGAACCTTGAGTCTTCTAGCCACCTAAAACTGTTTGATATTGTATTGACCGACCAGGCAGGTTATCAGTCTACTAAGATAATCTTCTGCAATATCTAAAAGAATGGAATATAATGGGTCACCTTGTCTAACCCCTTTGGTGCATTTAATGTAGCCTTTTGTGGATCTATTACCAAGGATAGAAATAGAGGCTGAATTTAATAAAGAGTTAATACATCTTAAAAAAGTATCATTGAAGCCATATCTCTTGAGAATATTGAAAATAAATCTCCAGTAATTTGTGTAAAATGATTTCTTGATGTTATGTTTAATAGAAATGATTCCTCCTTTGGACACTTTATTGAGGAAACTAGTGCATTCCGAGGCATGGAAAATGCAGTCTTATATGGATCTACATTTGATAAAAACAAATTGATTCCAAGATACTATTTTATTTAATATGGGAGCAAGTATGTTAGCAATAAGTTTAGTAATAATTTTATAAATAGAGTTGATGAGAGTGAAGGGTCAGAAAAGATTAATTTGAGAGGCGTTAACCACTTTATGAATTAGGGTGAGAAATTGAGCATTAATACCATGAGGGAGAAAACCATTTGAGAATAATAACTTGATAGGTTTACAGAAATCAATGAGGTTGACCTCCGAGAATTGATCAAAAAAATCATTGTTGAAACCATCAGGGCCTGAGGCACTATCAGGGTTAAGACTAAAGATGGTGTCTTTGATTTCATGATCAAGAGGGATGTTCATAAGAAAGTGATTATCATCAGCATGAACTATAATTGCAATGATCTTGGGGAGGAGGTCTTTGTTAATATTTGTCCCATTAAAAATATTGTAGATATAGGAAACCACATGATTAGAAATGGTCGCCACATAATCAAGAAGAATGTCGTTGTCCCAATGAATGGAGAGAGGTCTGCAGACTTTTCTAATTCTTTGAAGGGAATTGTTGAACATTGTGTTTCGATCACCATATGAAAGCCACTTAGTTTTAAATACTTGATTACAAATTTTGTCTTAAAGAAATGTGAGAGAATTATGTTTTATAGAAAAATTGATTTTATTATGGGGATCAGAAGAGAAATCAAAGTGAGTGTTGAAATTCTGGATTTGATTAAGCTCTTTCTCATGGTTGGAGATGTCCTTGTCCATTTTTTTTGATTTGGTCTGAAACCAATATTTGATACACTGTTTAAGATGTTTTAGTTTATTGGGACATGAAAAAGAATCAAAGTAGTGATTCATAAACTCTTAACAATTGTTTATGAGAGTTTAACATTCCTTGTCAGCAGACCAAATGTTGGTGAATCTAAATGGAAGAGTGGGCTTAGTTATTTTGGAAAAATGACTCACTTGGATGGGGCGATGGTCTGATTCTTGTTTAGTTAAAGTCGTGGTAGTGATAGTATCCCAGTTATCTAAAGGTGGGTAATTCATAAAGGCCCTTTCAGATTTTATCGCTAAAACTCTGTTGTAGTTTCTTCTATACCATGTAAATTTTACACTCGTGAGATTAGTTTCTATAAGGTTACTATCCTTAATATATGTTCCATATTTTCTTGAGGAGATATGATAATGTTATGGTACAATTTTCTCCCTGGGAGAAATAATGGAACAAAAATATCCTATCAGAATCTTGGGGTTATGAATATTGTCAGATAATTCAAAAAGATCATTCTAAAGAGGTCTCAAGTCTTGATATCTATTCTTGGCAGACACCATCCTGCATAAAAAATGTAAGTTATCAATAGAAAAATCATAGGTAATCATTTGATTAAGTAATTTGTAGACATTGACATTTTTTAATGAAGCGTGGTAAAAAATCCCAAGGGAATCAATAACAATACAATTTTTCAAGAACCTATAAAGATATAAACCTAAGAGCATATATGCATAATGTTCTTATAAATGTTGATTTTTGGTTCAAAAATTGATAATATTTTAGTTTATGCATCAAAATAAGTCTTTTAAGCATATTAACTGTGTCAGAGTTCACTATTCCTTATAAAATCTAAAATAAAAGATCCATTAAAACCTGGATTTGGAGCATGATCCCCCTTTTTTCCTTATGGATCCACCCAACCCCTTCATCCATTTTTATCTCCTAGATATTTGATAGGGGTCGAACTATACTTCTGGTTAGGCTAACTCATAGGAGAAACAGTATAAGTGTTATCAGCACCTGTATTAGGACTAGAATGACTAATTATTTTTGTTTTACTAGCAATGGGGGTGGTCATAGAACCATCATTTGGATCTTTGGGTGCATCTAAAACCTAAATAACATTATGCTACACATGGGGCTTTGTGGATTCTACAAGATCAATGGGTATTACATTTTTCATACCCAAATTATTGTTCCAGGATATCAGTTCAGTGCCAGTGTTAACAGCTATGCACATTTCCAAGGAGTTCCCAATATGTGCAACTAAATCAACTAAAGGAATCATACCTGCAACCTCCAGGTAAGCAGCATGATTCAGTCAAGGTTGTCCATCAGTACCAAATTAGACAACATGAAGCACCATTGTCTTTCCAGCATCGACTATGTAACCCATGGATGAATTCTCATCCAGCTCTAGTGGAAGTGAATTCTCAGTGCGGGCATTGCCACTTGGGTTCAGATCAAAGATTACTGAAGCTCCAAAATCCATTAGTTGTTTAGTGGGCTATTTGACCTCTGATGTTGGAGCACGATTCTCAAAAGATGTCAACTGATGTTGTTCATCCTCAAGGGGGTAAGCCTACTTGGGTCCAAAACAGAAATGTGCTCTTTAAAAGTATATAAGACCATCTGCTCAATTTAATCCAAGATGCAAATATTAACATTTGTATTTTCTTCTTCCTCAACCTGTTCATCCCAATTGATACCCAAACATTCTCCTATAATGTTTGACTTCTTAATCCATACATTAGATCTCTTTCTAGCTGGTTTAAGATTTTCAGAAGTAGTGGATTTATCTTTCTTATTCCTTCTAATTTCAGTCCACCCATCATCATTTTGTTAAAAAAACTTGGCTCTTAACAACTATACATTTCAGAAATGAAGGTCTAATGATTTTTTAGAGTTCCCAATATGGTGGAATACATTCACATTCCATGTGTATCATTGTTTTGTAGTAATTGGCATTGAAAACAATTACTTCAGTTAGTTTTGAGGCAATGTCAACTTATATCATCACCCAAGCATACAATCCAATCTTATCATTAACTGTTTGCTAATCGATTTTTAGTGGTGTACCTATGCATGAGGCGATGTTATTTATGATTTTCGGATTCTAGAAAAACCAATTGAGTCTGTGGAGGTGAATCCATATTTGAGCCATGGTATTCCTTTTATTAGGTTGATTGAAGAAAAGGTCCCATTTAGAGATTCAAAGAACTACAGGTTGAAGCTGATGGTTTCCAAATTCACAGAACCAATCTAAATCATCCTGCGATCTAAGCATCATATAGAAGTAACCATTTACTAATGGCACTAGCTTCCAGTCGAAGACACCCCAAACATGTGAAATTCTTATTTTGAGATTAGAATTTGGCTTGGTTTTATCCACATTGAAATATTAAATGTGACCCATAATCATAAATATTGATAAAAGTGATCATTGTTGAAGTGACATAGGGCCAGCTTCAACTGAAAATCTGCCATCATCAAGCTTCCTTCATATGAGAACCTTAATCTCAAATGATTTATTTGGTTCAGAACCTTTGAGTGCTTCAAGAAAAGAGATTCCCCACATTCTTCCCCCGAGATGTGTTGCTTCATTATAGACCTTGAAATAACGATCCTCGAAAACAACTTCCCATTTAGGATCAAAAGCCACCATGAGAAGACGAAAGGAGCTATGGAATGGCAGGGTGAGCATAATGGTCAATTCGGTGAGACCCTAGGGGTAGAAGCCCCCGAGCTTTCATCATTCTTATAAATCCTTTTTCAACGATGATTGTTCGTTTTTACATTCACACATATCATGGTGGAAATTATGATAGAAACTCTTTTTATATATGTTATATATAATTTTCATTATCTATTTATGATTTTTTATTAATATTATAACACATTCTCTTATAATTTCCATTTTTATCAATACAATATCATTTTTGGTGGATGTGTTGACTACCACCCCTCAAAGTTATGTGATTCGTTCACACTATACATTGATCATATAAAAGGATGGTTTTAATTAAAAATATTTCAATGAAAAAACCTATATATGATATTCAGGATATAATTACCTTTCTGTAAATATAATATATATATATATCTATCATTTTCTTTATTACCCTTCCACGCACACTAAAAAAGTGATAACGTTGTTCACAGACATGTGGACTACTGCCTCCTCGTCATGATTTGAAACCTTTTACATCAAAAAAATTATATATATAAGTATATTTGATTATATACTATGGAATTTATTATATAATTATCATTCTCCATACGATATGAATATACTTACCTTCTTTCCACAATGATCATTGAAAAATAGAATGTTACTCATGTGTACGTACATCCATTCCTCTCCATTATTGTAATGTTAATTCATTTTTCATATACATATTTAAGTATTGGTTTTAGATGTATAATTAAGGTATAAAGATAATAATTAGTTCATGATTATTATTCGGGAGATGTTATATAATGATACCTTTGACAATAGTTGACTAACAAAAGTTTCTTTTGACAAATTAACCGAATTTGGTCAAAACACCCAACGTAAACATAATTGTCTAACTAGTTTTAAATATAAAGGTAATAATTGAAATAAAATTATTTATAATCACTAAAAGGTTCTCAATAATGTAGATAAATAACATATGTTTATTCTACATGATGTTAAAGGATGTTAACCTCGTAAGGAAACAAAGGGTAAGGGATTCCGTGTTAATTTACAATCCATAGAGACGTATTTGTTGTTATACACCTATTTACTCTTATATGATTTATATAATGAACTTTTACCAGATATATAATGAATCTAATTACTCTCATGATATTATAACTCTCATATAATTTTATTCCTTCTTGAGGCTAATGATTTAAAATGTTTCCAAGTTGAATGAAACACATTGGGATATTTAAAATGATTTCCTCAAGAATAGTTTTAATGATATTTCAGTGGTATTTCCATTGAAGAAAATTGAATGACAATTGTTCAAAAAACACTTTCATTATCATATCCAAAGTTTATCCTAGAACCTTTTCATTTTTTAGTTCTATTTTTTCACTCTCTCGTAGTCATGGTGTTTTATAAAATGTTTCTATGAATACCTGACTTCATATCTCTCTTTAGTCAGAGAACCTATTTTTTTTTATAAAAACCATATTTATTAAAAAAATCAGAAATATCTTCAAAATGAGTTGGTATATTCATTTTTAACATTTTTTCTTTTACTAGTGTTTTCAATGTAATCTTATTGTCACTTTTCGAACAAATAAATTCTCTATCCTTTTTCCATGAAAACGGAATATTTTTCATAGATTATATGGAATGTATGAATTTACCTACCATCATTCAATAGAAGCTTCCTTTTCATGTGTAAATTGTAAATTTTTAAATAGAATTTTTAAAAACATTTTTACAAAGAAATTTTTTTTTAAAAAAAATTATATTTTCTTGAAGAATGTTTTCAATGTTCTTATTATATTATTTCCATTCATCAGTTACAACAAGCATTTAATTTAATCTAATTGGGGTATGTCATATTAATACCATCATTAATATTCATATGGATGGTTTATGATTGAATTTTTATAGGATAGTATTCAAATTAAATTTGTTGATTCCTTTTGTCCCCTTAAAATACTCATCCTCTTATGATCATTGAATATTTAATGTTTGTTATTTTACCATATCATTTATCATGGATATGTTCATTTCCTAAACCGTATATAATTTTTTATATGGTGTTAACTTTGAATGATATTTTATTATTTTGGTAAATATTTATAAATCTATATCTATTCCTCTAAACAGATATTTGATAAGGCGCATTATTAAATCAAGTATTAAATATATGAAGAATGTTTTTCACTGATACGACATGGGCGGGGACCGGTTATAGATAGAACTTAAATGCAACATTATTATTATTATATAGACCATTTATTTTCATACATTAACATCACATTACTTTTGTGGAATTACATAATACACTACAAAAACAAATTCCCAAAGTTCATATTATTCTAATGCCTTTGTAAATAAGGATACATAATGACCAGTAAATATGGGAGCAACATTATCTCCCACTTGGTTCATCAGGAATATCACCCTTCATAGAAGCATCGAACATAATAAATATATTTTATAACATGGGTAAAATTAGAAAAATAAAAATGGATGAGTGTAGATTCTCAGTATGGGTAACCAAAAGTTATATGAAAATTTAGTTATGACCATAAGGGTATGAGAACATGGTCATGAAATTTGAAGATCATATCTTGCATATCAAATATCATAAATAGTAATCATATCATAAATATAGGTAGCTAATAGAATATGAATTGTAAAGAAATAAAGAACATGATCCATGAATGCATAATATAGGAATAAAACATAGAACAATAGAATACACCTAAGTATATAAAAATAAATTCCATGGTTGTAAAGGGATCGTTTCCAAGGCCATCATGGTAGTATGGGTTCACATACCAAACCATCTAGTAGTATTAATTCACTCCCATGATCATCTTAGTGGATAAAGTCCCTTATTTCAATATCATGATATATAAATCATTATCCAATTAATTGGATAGAGATATAGGTCCCACCCATATGATAATGATATCATACTTGCATGTTCCACAAGATCATATAGAATCATATCATAACCAATGAAAAAATGGATATCATGAACATATTATAATATAATAACCTTTAGAAAAGAGACAGGTTTCATAATCATTTCCTCAAAGCATTACCCGTGAATAGAAGTGGATTTCATAACCATATATGCCATGTAATGGAAACAGGTTTCATAAACATCATTCCATAAAAAAATAAACCATTCACAGAAATAATATTATTTCAAACAAGGATAATTTCATTGAAATACATGAGTAACAACAACAAATTTCTTCTTAGATGGGAAATAATTTTGAAATATCACATGGAAATAATTCTCAAGAAAGATATCATTTCTTCATTAAAACCATTTTTTCCAAAAATGATGATCTATTTTAAAATAAAACAATTTATTTGAAAATAAGATTCTAACAGTATATGGTATACTTCATGGAAATAGGTTTTTATGAATGAAAAAATCTCTATTTTTTCATATAAGTTAAAATAAAACATTCTCTTCATGCATTTTCCGTGAAAAAGTCAAAAAGTACCTTATTTGGAATACAAAAAAAATATTCATTTCCAACCAAGTTGTAAAATATCAAAAATGGGGAAAAATAACTTTAATAATCTATAAATCAATAGTCAATTATCTGATGAAAACATCTTTGGAAAGCAAGGACGTGGATGGAAAATATTCCCCAATAGATTCTTACATATATACAACCTTAGATAATAATTAGAATGTGAAATTAACCCTTACCTTATATCATGACTCTCTAAATAGTCATTAAAACATATTTTATAATAAATAAATGTTTATTATTTATATATCACAGAACCATATTCATATATGTAATACCATATATAATTTTTTAATGACTTTATATTAACCATGAATTATTAACTCTTTTTTAATGTTACATTTGGAGTGATAACCACCTTGTTAATCGTACATGATTTGAATTGGTATTCTTTATTCTCAAACAGAAATCATGATTAATTTATTCCCAGAATATTAAAAATTATATAAATATCATATATATTAATTATATATGAATTTATAATAGCCATTAATGCTAAAATAAATACACCATTCATGGAGATGGTAGGCCGTACATACGCATGAATGTTATTTTCATTTTCTTATATGGTTAAATGAAAAGAAATTATATATTGTATTATTATAACAGAATCATTTTAATTTAATATATAACATATTTATTCATAAAATACATCCTTGTTACCATCCATGTAAAATAAATTTGAATAACAAGTCGTATCACAGTGTAGAGATGGTAAGACATATGTATGCACGAGCGACGTTATCATTTTAACAAAATACTAGATAGTAAACATATAGAGAGATATTTTTATTATAAATGTATTCATATATTAAGAATATAATATATAATAATTAACATAATCATAATTCTAAATTATAAAATATGGCAATGAAAAATAGATTACACCATAGTGTGGAGACGGTAAGTTGTATGTACGTAGGCGTGGTGATATTGTTTTTTATAGGATTGATATTAGGGATATGGTTTTACCATGATCATTGTAACATATCATCAAATATATGATAATGTTTTTATTAAATTAGTATGGAAACAACATAATAATATGATGTAAAATAAGAAAATAAATAGAATTTTATTGGTAAAAAAATTACCTATTCTTCAGTGGAATTTCTTTGTATATCCTCTTAGAGACTTTAGGGATGGTTATTCAGGAAGACCAGGACATCTTGAACATAAATAAGAATGTTGATAATGGAAATGGGAAGTGTTTTTCTAAGCATTAATTCTCAATGTGATGTAAATAAGTGATGGAGGAGGTTCTAATTTTTTATTGTGTTGAGGGGTACTCTAGGAAACTCCTAAAAATTTAAAATAATATAAATTTATTTTTGAATTTAAATTGTTAAAAAGTGATTTATTCCAAATCTATGATTATTATGTGTTGAAATAAACTCAACCAATTATCTTTATAATGTTTTATGTTACATTATTAACCTTATCATTCGGTTTAAACCATTAGTTGAACCCTTTAACTCTTACCATGACAGCTTAGATTTTTACTCATTAGGATTAATATAAATATGTAAAAATTCCAAAAGAACCCCAACTGGATAATTAATGGAATACATATTTTCTATTAATTTAACTGAATTATATATTTTTAGGATTTTTCTATCATTTAATAAATAATTATTTATTTTAATGTATCAATTTTATCAATTTTGACACTATTCATTATTTTTCTTTTATAAATTATCATATTAATGTGATAAATTCTAAAAACAAACACTTAAAATAACTCAATAATATGTCAATGTTATCTATAAGATTATTTGATATAATTTATTAGGTCAAATTATATTTATTTAAATATTTATTATATCATTATTTTTATATTTCCATTAATTAAATAATTTCGGCATCATCATTATGCAAGCCATTGATTAAATATTTTATTCTTTAAAAATTAAAAATAATTTATAACTATGAATATAAATTTATTATATATTATATTATTATCTATAGAAGAATTTATCTTATTTATTACCCTATATTAAAATTGATTTACTTATTAAAAT
This sequence comes from Viscum album, assembly GCA_963277665.1. Classification (NCBI taxonomy): domain Eukaryota; kingdom Viridiplantae; phylum Streptophyta; class Magnoliopsida; order Santalales; family Viscaceae; genus Viscum; species Viscum album. The sequence continues at coordinate 1,859,536,659 of OY728160.1, forward strand.
TATGAGTATGACATTTTTTACCTATCTATAACTAAAATAGAATAGGAGTCATATTCATACCCAGGTGGCATAAATATGATATAATTTTATAATATGATTTTATATATTCAAATAATAATTATTCATTGAAAATAAGAAAACATTTAGGGAAATTTTACAATAGTATAATATTATTTCTACCCTTAATTACATTGTTTTCCCTAAACCATAGTAGAAAAATATACTAAAGTTTTTATTCATCAAAAAGTTAATTTTATCATAATAGAACAAAAAAAATTTACTTGTCAAAACGATTTTTTATTTCCTTACAAATTCAATTCAAATAATAGAATAAATAATGTTTAACACTAATCCAGTAAATGTGGGGAGAAGGCGGGTAAAAGAGGCGTTCAAAAGTTCAATATTTTTTTAAATAAATATAATATAATAAACTATAAAATGAAATACATATGGTTAATATATGTATAAATTATATATTTTGAATTTAAAATAAATTTAATGTATAATTGTTATTTAAACAAAAAACTCATTTTTTATCTACGATGCAATATTTCTGAATATTCGTCAAAAAATGAAACTTCACAGAAAAATACTAAAAATTCACAGAAATTTAATTTTCAATTACAGAATTCAAAAATGATTTCCATTTTACATAATTCAATTATATTTGTTTCTAAAATTAATTTTATTATTTTTCACAGAAGGAAATATAAATTAGTTCCTTTTAGAAAATAGTATTCCTAAACATGTATTGATTTTACCAAAAAATAATGTCTCTCTCATAATCAATATTATTTATTTATATAGAAGCATAATAAATAGTTTTTTAAAATTAGTTAATAGTATTGATATTAATATTTTTAATGGGTGGATTATAAGATTACCATTTAAATATTTACTATAATTATGTGTCGTTTCTAAAAAACATAATATTGTTTGTAATGGAAGCCAAGTCAGTATTTCATGTAAGGAAAACAAAAAATGGTGTTGTTCATAACATAATAAAAATATAGTGCCATTATATAATAATTTGAATCCATATTCAGCATTATGTGAAGCTCAAAATATCATGAAGATTAAATTAATTCAAAAATATACATTCACAAAATCTCTGGGTGTCACATTCTACCCCCCTTAAAAGGAATTTCCCCCTTAAAATTTTTCTTGGATATCAAATGTTTAATACATGAAAGTTTCTTTCAAAGAAACCCAAATATTAATAATGAATTATAAAACACCCTTTTAAAAGTGAAATGATAGAAAATAATTGTTACCCAAATTATTTCATAACTAATCCTCTAAGTAAGAGAACATAGGTGAAATTTTGGGAATGAAGGAAAAGCATAAATAATCATATATATTGATAAAGTTAATTGATCATAATAAAGTTGATGATCTAGATAATTAAAATATCAAAAAAAATCAATAAACTATAGAAACATGAAATGTTCATTGATATAATCAAAATTATGATTAGAGACCAACTTTTTATATAACAATCATTTTCCTAATGTGCGTCATTTTCCATTAGAATTCATGATTACTTGATTTCGTCACAGTCTCAACCTTTCTATATCCTTGATCAATTTCCCCTTCACATATTTTCTTTGAAATGATGTTAAATTTATCACTTTTGAAGTGTTATCAGATCATGATATCCATAAATTGAATTATATTCCATTCTATCTTTCTTTATCACAACAAAAAGAGGTACAAAATATATCAAATATGCATAAATCCACTTATGGTGATATAATAATTTAATCTCAAAAACATATATGAAGTATAAATTAAATGTTCCATAAGTAGATAAGCCTATAATCCTTCTGAAAACAAAAAAAAACCATAATATTAGAAAAAATTATACTACAACAGTATAAAACTTAACAACCATATATCATAAGGTAGCTCTTGCTTGTCACATTCCAATCATGTGAATACCCTGATAATTTATTCTCTTGAAATATAGTAATAACCTTATTTACCATTCATTCTTATTGAAAACAAGCATGTTTAATTATTCTTAAGTCTAAAAACTAGTAAACATTATATGTGATATCATAACCCAGAAGTTCATAAATCCTTAATTAGTTATAAGGTAACAAGTTTCATAAAATTTAATTATTCATATCCAATATTTCTTCATCTAAATATAATTACGTCGACATCATAATCATATTAACGTTTATCCTTCCCTTAATCATTTTTTTCCTAAAATATCACTTTATTGCCTCAATCACTTTTCATAATTGTCAATACCATTTAGAATATATTCTTATATCCTTATGAAAAATCCACAGTGGACCAATACATAGAATTTCCTTTATTCTATAATACCATAAAAGTAATTCTATAACCATATTCTTGTGTTATAATGCATAAAAACTCAATCATTCCAAAAATTCTTTATTGTACTGCTCATCACCAATAGTGGTCCCTAGAGATTTTCATTTTCCATTATCAATATGAGGTTTATGTTGTCTATCATCTTAGAAAACCTATTTATTATTTCAATGGTTAGCATAATGGACATTCTCCATACTCATGTAGCACTAAAGTGGAGAAGGTTAATTATTTGAAGATTTCTCTCCATTCGCATTATTAACTGACTTCTTCTTGTCACTTGGACACTAAAAAGCTTATTGAACTTCCTTTCTACACATAAAAAATTTTTTAGACCCAAAAAATTTATTCCATTCTTATTCCCACATTTAGAGAATAATAGAAAGATCCTATTTTTATCTTCACTCTCTTTAGATTTCCCATTAAACTCTATCATCCTTTTCTTTCCAAAACAATGATATTTTTATGTGACTCTTACCTATATTTCAACCTTATTATCACAACTCAAAACATTTTAATAGCTACTATATTCACTTATGGATAACTCCCTTTTGATAAATTTTTTAAAGACACTGAGGAACGTAACAATTTCAATTCCAAGAAAGATGATAATTCTATAAGCGTACCAAACATGTCTTTTGAAATTGGATTCATAGGTACCAATAGACTCCTCATCCCATTGGTTTAAATCAAGAAACTCCTTCTTCATTTTCATTCATTGAATACGAGTAATGTACATATTTAAGAATAAGTACATGAACTTTTCCCAATCCATATTTTCAAATTCAACTTTCTACATCGTATTCTTGATTAGATTCCACAACTTTCCTGCTTCACCTTCTTAATAAAAAAATCTACAATGACTTTCTCATGTTCTGAACACTCATGAATTGATAATTTTTTTTATAGGAATTGATCCATTATTTAGAATAAAGTTGAATATAATACCCATATAAAGGTTGGGGAAAATTCCCCATTACGAATTCAATAGAATGTTGTTACCTCCTTTGTTCATCTAAAATAGAGCATTATTAATAGATTTAGAAATTTGGGTGAGAATAGAAATAAGATTTTTCATTCCAAATCCCATAGCATTTAGTTTCACATGAGGAAACTTGTCTTGTTTTTCATAACAATTTCCATTAATTAGGTTTCATCAATTTCAATCTTTTGACTAAAACCATAACAAATAGAGTAAGAAGTATTTTTCATATCAAGGAACCTCATAATCATGAAAAGTTAGTTATAGGATGTATAAATTATGACACATTCCTTAATCTATGAACCCTTGGGTTCATAATAGGCTATTTATATCCATAATATATTTAAATCCTTTAGGACGGTTCATGAAGAGTATTTCATTTTCCAATGTATATCCCTTTAGAGATTAAAACAAGGGCTGCTACAGGGCATGTTTTCATGTACCAGGTTATGCTATGTTATGCCTGATGAACCATGTCATAGTTATTACTCCTAGGTACAACTATGACAGATTGATAGCATTAGTATGTATTCATATAGAGATATACATTTAGGATACCACTCACTATATACTTTACCAAAAATCCTTTTCATTTATCTATAAAAATTCTTTTCATTTATCTATACTTTTCCTCATACTTAGACATATCTTTAGAGACATCCTTATAAATATGCTTAAAAATATATATATGGATCTCCCTAACATTATCAAATCATAGTTCCAAAATTATAACTAACAATTTACTCTAATACCAACTATAGTTACTATCTGTTTTCAAACATTATTAATACATTACTTTTGCAGAATTACTTAACACATTCTGCAAACAAACACCCAAATACTGTATTATTCTACTCCCTTTGGAAACATGGAAACATAAGCACTAGTAAAAAATTTAACAACACCATATATAACAAGGATCTACATGAAAATCAACCTTTATAGGCACATAAAACATAATAAAATTATTCATTGCATGGGTTAAAGGAAAATATAATAATGACTGATCTTAGATTTTTAATAACGTTAAACAAGTGAGATATGAAAATATAACCATGACAATAAGGGTATAATAACATGATCATGATATTAAATGATCATACACAACATATTGAATATCATAAATAGGAATCATCGAATAATGATTGGTATTTCATATGACAGGAATCATATGAAAATAAAGAACTTGATTAATGAAATCTTAACATAGGAAAAAACATATATATCTTGTAGAAACATAATTATATAATAATTATTTCCATCTTAGTCAAAGAATCTATACCAAGGGAATAATGATAGTATGGGTTAGTTTCCCACACCATCGTATTTGTCATGGTTCACTTCCATGAACTACATAGTGGAAAGAGTCCCTTATATTAATCTCATAAGATATAAATCATTACCCAATGAAATGGTAGGAGATGTAGGTCCCACCCATATCATAATGAAATTATACCCACATGTACCAAAAGATCATAAAAATTCATATAATAACCCATGAAATGAAATAGGTATCATAATCATGTATAACAAACATAAAATATGGAAAATATAAAGGTTTCATAATCATTTCATCAAATCATAACTCATGAAAAGAAGTTGATTTCCTAAACATCAATCCATCAAAATATAAAAAAATTGGAGAAAAAATATGAAAGTAAACATAGATTATTTCCTAGAAAATAATTAGTTACACTAATGTATGATATCTTATATGGGAAATAATTTTGAAATGTCACACTAAAATTATTCTTATGGAAAATATCCTTTATTTTTTGAAAACGTTTTCTTTTATAAAAATGATTATCAATTTTAAAATTAAACATTTTAATTTAAAATAAACTTCTAATCATATAAGGTAATTTTAATGGGACTACAGTGTCATGAAATATTAAAAATCCATTTGTGTCATATAAGTTAAAATAAAATATTCTGCATGAACATTTCCTAAAAAATTTTAGAAAGTACCTTATTTAGAAAATGATAAAAATGTTTCATTCAACCCATAAAGTAAAAATTAATAATTGGGTAAAATGTCTTCAATCATCCATAGGAGAATATTAAAATATTTTATGAATTATTTTTCACTGAAAACATGGACATCGATTATAAATATTCCCTAATAGATTCTTATGAATAAAAAACCTTTCATAAAAATGAGATCACAAAATTAACCCTTACCTCATATCTTTACTATCATTGAACTCATTCAAAAATCATA